>OX388033.1:11531590-14031590 GCA_947578705.1 Lacanobia wlatinum
GACTGCTACGATTTACATTTACAGATTTAACTGGAAAAGAATTCAAAAGTGAAGTACTTAACCCAAAAGTGCGACATTTAAACCATATGGGTCAGTATTAATGTTTACGTCAGAGGTCAATTTCCTTTACGGTGCCTTACCCACTTGACTAATGGCTCACGATAGCATCACTTCAGCACTCCAACGTCACGCCATTTCTGGCTGTTCTCACGCACCGAACAAATGGCATGCGCAAGAGCATCCGCGGCTCAACGGGTTTATTCAAACAGCGTATCGCCGACGTCTCACGAACACTTACGAGTGTATTAAACATTGTACTGTCGCATGTCGCCCCATTTACGACTTAACGCACCCAATGAAGCTATAAAATGTTTTGAAGTTTGTTAATTAAAAATTGCAAATCTACAAGGTATAAGGGCATCACTTAATTTGCCGACACCGGACAAAAGCTTTAAAAACCCCCGACATTTGGGTGCTATTGAGTATTTCCCCGGATGCAATCAAACAATAATTTCAACTTTTTAAATAAAAACTTTATGTTTTTTTTAAATCATTTAACTTACATAAACTACAGCGTAACAAATTAAATACAAAAATAACTAGTAAAACACTGTTCTTTTGGCATCAACTTCAAAACAATTTATAATAATACATTTTCTTCTATCAATAAGCAATATGAATGTCTAATATAGAATGTAACTTAGACGCGGATCCAGGATTTCGCAGCAGATAGCAGGGGGGGCAAATATTTGTCTGTGAGGGAGATAAATTCAGTGTCACAACGTGTTAGAAGCTTTCACAGTTGTTTAACGGTGTTTTTACAAAAATAACCTAAACATACATTAACAGCGATCGAAGCGAGCGCGAAAATTTTAGAAGCTCGTAGAGTTAATACCTTAGGTTTTTTGAATATTTGCACAGAAACGCGCTTATTCAGAAAGGCATAAATGTCACAATCAAGCTCGCTAATTTTAGTACCCCGACTCGGATTGGATTTAAAATTCCTATTAACTACTCATATCTAGTTCATTGTCAAATTACGCCTAAAAAACCGACCAAGTGCGAGTCGGACTCGCACACGGAGGGTTCCGTACCATAAACCTTTATTTTTGTTATAGCGGCAGTAGAAATACACAAGCTGTGAAAATTTCAACTGTCTACCTATAGAACCATTATAGGTAGACAGTTGAAATTTTCATGAGATACAGCCCGCTGACAGACAGACGGACGGACGGACTGCGGAGGCTTAGTAATAGGGTTCAGTTTGTAACCCTTCGGGTACGGAACCCTAAAAAGTTAGAAATTATTATGTAAGAACGAGCGGAGCGAGCTCAACACTTTTTACCAAGTTAGCTAATATGCGGCTCACAAAAACGATTTATTTTTTAAAAAGATTTGTTTTAATTGATTTCTACCTTTAACGTTTCAATCAATTCCCCGCTTCTCCGGACACAAAACTGTGTCCGGATTTCACCCGGACCCTATTTGAATACCCAGCCCGGACGCTCCCCGGACACCCTCCAATCTAGGACAAATCCGAGGAAACCCGAACGGATGGCAGCCCTAGTGTATACCGTATACATAATATTATATCTACTTTAATCTTTTTCTCATAGGTAAATCAAGGAATTTTCCAATCTGCTTAATTATACTCAAGTTGGATTTTGATGAAACTTAGATTAGTTTCATCGATTATCTAAGTACAAAAGTTGTGTAGTTGGCAGAGTTTGAGCAGAAAGTTCCCACAAGAGGAAGACAAGTAACGATGCCAGTTAGCTTCAGTTGGAGTGTTTTAAGTGAACGACTGTACAAAGCCTTCTAGAAAGTTTACTGACGAAAGCTCGCCACTTGCGAATTACTTTCATTCAAGTGACTTGATTTCTTACAAATTAGTTCTGAAATTAAAAGAAAACACATATGTCTGCAATAATACTTACTTTTCATAAAATCCCTCGAATAACATTTATAATGAGAAACATGAGTTTTTTTCTCATTTTAAAAGTTAGGCGCGTGTTGATAAAATCGAAAGTAAATAATAGGTATTTTATTTGGATTATATAATCAGTATGCGACACGTGCCCTGTACTAATAATACTGTAGTAAATAATTAGGTCACGTTAACAGTTTTCTAAGTTTTACTAGATTAGTGATCACGACGTATGCATTGTATGTTAAAATTTACAAAATTCACTCGCCAGGTTATCGATACTTTTATTTAATATTTATAAAGTAATAAAAAACGTAGCTTTTGTTTTTATTACCAAAACAATTTTATCAGTCCATAAAAGTATAATTTTTATGAAGTGCATGAGGTTGTAGTTAAGGGCCGATGTAACTGAATCGGGTTAATTCTCAGCAGTGCGCGTCAGGTTACTTACGAATGCCTGTCATTCACAGTTCGATGGAAACGCGATTGTAATCTGATTCCAATTGCGACCCTCCTCGCGAATTGTCATTACTGGTATCGCGTCACGCTCACGCTTACTGGGACCACGAGCATCATGCTTTCTCATGCTCTGAATTGTGCAAACTTACAATATCGAAAGATGGACTGCAGGAAAAAATTATCCAACTTGTACTGGATTGAGAAAATGAAATATTTCTCATCAGCATTGGGGATATACTTCAACTTTTGGTCCGAAAAATATACTTTATACTAGCTCATACGGTAACCTATCTTCAGTAGATTTCAACCAGTATTAGCCGCGGAAAATCCTCTGCTAAACTGAGCTAGATCGCCTCCGTATTCACTAAGACCTAAGTGATGAATATTTCCGCTGTAGGAAACATGTTTTTAAGACATTCCGTTACCTTATAATAATAAAGTACTCTTAAAAGACAGTCCTCTGGCTAGAAGCCAAAGATCAGGTGTGAACAAAGGATTCTCGAAACATATCCCAGAAATGTGCTGAGACTACCGGAAAATCAAAGGAAAATATTCTTATTATTAATTTAAAAGTCATGGTAAGTTTTTAATGCTACACAATTAAAGCGGTATTTTATAAAGCATTTTAGCTGGAAATGTGGTAAAGTATCTTTAAATGATATGACATTGATCTGGTTTATGTGCCAACAAAAGTTCATTGTCAGTCAGTCGAAAGGTAATAAGATAAAATAAAGATTTTATTTATTGTACGCGTGTGAGTCGTGCCCAAAAAAGTATAATTTAACATGTAAGCAATGCCACCCACGCTCATATACTGCTATTGCAGTATGTTTCATTTTTTATGCAGATCAATAGTTGCGGTTGGTTTTAAAATCTGAATTTTCTAAAGCTCATCACAGGACTGAATCAAAAAGAGATATATAAGTTATTTATAAAAGCTCTGCTGTAAAAGTTTGGCGGCTCGTCTAGACTCCAGTTAGGAGCAACCTTTATATTCAATAATGTATAGAGGTCAAGAGAAAATTGGAAAATATTATATTTTTTCTTGAACCCCTCTACCAGAACTAACTGGCTTATTTTTGTTGAATAAAAAAGTTGTAAAACTCTGATTCATATAAATAATATTTTACCTCTGGAGATTTAATTTACTTAGAATATTATTTTTTGCAGATGTTTTGCTTTAAGTATCTCTATTATTTACCTTGAATATTCCAAGTATGATGTTAATGTAACCGCCCACGGCCTCTTCTTCAGCAGCGTAAATAACAATGATACCTGCTCATGTAATAAACACATATTTGTACCTTGTAGGTAACTTACCTACAATAATGAAGTCCAAATAAAGTACAAGTAATTACCTTAATTAAAATGTATTTACATAGTTAAATAGTTTTTGATTAGGGTAATTACCGTTATTGAAATTCAGAATCAAGAAATGGATAGCCATTTCTTGCTTTTGTATTTCCTATTCTTGTTACGTCCAATTTAATTTTTATCGTACATGGTCCGTCTCAGTACTACTAACAAAGGTGCATAGAACATATAATGCACCTAAGTATGTACTAAGAAGAGCAATTTAAAGATTACAATGGTAGTAGGGAACTACGCAATTACAGATTGTTAACATCGCCTACGGACACCAGAATATCCCATCACCTGCGCCTGCGAGCGGGGAACGAGAATAGACCCCGCATTATCTACCTACGATATTTCTAATTTATACAATACATTTTGTTGATAAACAATGTTTTGTTCTGAAAATAGAATCTGTTTTCCGGAGGCTTTATAAATCCCTATTTCATCGAGACAAACACGAAAACCGCGACATTTTCACTCACGTCACGTCACGCCGTCATTTGTTTTTCTTTTTTTCCAAATTATGACAGCTCGATTGATAAAGTTTCCACCAGCACACAAAGGCAACCGCGCCTCTACATTATAATGAGCAGGTAATAGTAAAATAGTCGTAAAACTAACTCGGTATGACCGCCACAAAGCGTCTGTCGTACCTTCTTCAAGAGAGAGTACCGCAAACAGTTTATTGAATAATTTATCAACAATAAAAGTTAAACAGTTAACCGTGACGTACTGTAAACGTCACGTCTTCATTGTTTGCGAATATAAATAAAGTTGAACTTTAAAAGGACGAGTGACTGACTGACCATGTCATGTCAACGCCCTAAACACCTATTTGAAGTCTGCTTCTTTTGTGAACGGAAGCAACCATGATCTTTGTGAATTTCAAGTCGTTGACATCATCCAATCAAATGAAATCAAAGCTGTTATTAATTATGCATAATTTGAAATTTACGGAAATTCTAAATGACTTCATGAATTACCTTACTTCACATTAAATAACTATACATTCTTCATATTTAGTTAGCATAATTACCAACGTTATCTGTCCTTACAAGGTAACAAACTACAATTCACGGAATAGGCGACATACAGAATTAATATAAATCAAAATAATACGGTTTCCAAACAAACGCCACGCGTCATCTAACACTTACATGCTGAGTCGTAACGACAACAGGAAAACGTTTAAATTTTATATGAATGATTTTGTTGCACTCACGGTGGTACAAAAGCCGGAACAAACATTAAAGAATCAACTCCCCGCCATTGTTTCACACATAATTCCATTCAATTTCATGTGTCAGTGACGCTATTTGAATTTCAAATTCATCCCTCATTGTCCCCTAAACTCGAATTAGTGTTTTGATTCGAGTTACCCCGTGCCACGTCATGTAACCTGCACATTATGTGACGCCAATGAAAACGACGAGGGACAGATTAAATGTGATTGGATGCATTCAATGTACGGGTTATTACATCCGTCCATTCGTCGAGTTTCTAAATCAAGAGCTTTTAAATTACAAATCAACACATTCAGAGAAATAATTACTTAAGAATGACCACGTGCTTTCGACGTACTGCACTTAGCTTAAAACATTTTTTTAATCGATTTCAAATTGAAAAGGGTTTTTCATTTCGACCCGCATACTTTTGTAAAGTACACCCGCAGGCTGCTTTGGGGTCGGTTGCATCGAAAACAAACATTGTTTACGGATTTCACGATTGTCATTAATTTGTGAACCTTACTGTGCTCTACATTCACAATATTATGAACAAAATGGTCACTGGTTTGCAAAATAAACACGATGCGTCGTTGCGATCAAATTCAACTATATTTGGTTAAATGATTCAGTAAGTCTCATATCTATTAATCGTAATACCTCAAGCGTATACTTTTTTAGGCTCTGAAGTGTCTGCGTACCTAGTCTGGGTTGATGGATAGTTTGAAGTTTTCGTTCCATTTTTTTACTTCTGTGTCTCCAATAAAACATGGTGTTCAAAATGAGACGCGAGTTAATTCGTCGCAGCTATAATTAGCAGTCCATAATGCACAAACATTTCCCCTGAGGGCAGGCGGCAATAAAATACAGTTTAATTTTACTCCGCACTCCCTTCTGGGAACGCCATGTTTTACGTTAGCAGGAAACGACCATCGATGCCAACAAAATAAGCAACTTATTTAATTCAGCAGTTAATAATGCAATATTATCTGTACATTAAGCATTTCGGTGAAAATGGATCGTTTGTGATGAACGCTGTGATGCCCGGAGCATTTTATTATCTTTCGTAACTGTGTAGCCAACACGCAACGAATAAATGATAGGTGCGGTTACCTAGTAATGTTTCGTAAGACGTATACAATAAAATAATACAGTATTACCTAGACTATCTTCATCAAAGCTCTCTTGATACAAACAAGATTTCCCAGATTCCCAACTCTATCTAACCAGCAAAGTAGCACGAAAGGTGAAAATTCTCATTAGTTAGTTAAACAAATCTAGTTTATTACAACATGCATGTATACCATGTATAGCACTCTATAAAGACGCGTGCATCGCTCTATTGTTGGAACTAGGAAGCGCTTTTAACTAAAATAACACATGAAGACTCCCACGCTTGCGACAAATTGTTATCATTATTATCTAGCGAGCAGATGTTCTCAGATAATCGTGAACCAAGTATACAAAGTCAACTTGAACGAGAGTCCATTCAAGAATGTGTGTACATTTGCATTCATTCATCTCCGGACAAATTCCTACGCACGGCGTAAATCACAATCCACGCCATCAATATTTATGTTCTGGCACCTTAGTGCGTTCTGCACTGTGTGAGATATTGTGATAAAACTAGGTGTTAGTAATCTAATCTATTGTGAAGAGTATTCCGTTTCCTGCAAATTTCCAAATCAATTTCCGTCCCCTTAAAACTTTAATTTGCGAGCAGACAGACTCTGCATAAATTATAACTAAACTACGAAACGGTAGTGGTGTAAGTAATTTATAATCATATCATGTGGGGGACGCGGGCCCGGAGTGACAGCGGGTGTCAATCAATGGGGGTGCAACGTGCGACGCCGCCCCGACGAGCCAGTCACCCTCGCACCGCGGTTGATTAGCTCGCGATGACAACCACACACGATGCATTCTATAATCTATGGCCGGCCACTATGGCGCTGCGCCCGTTGTCTATGGTGCGCGCTGACGGCCGCATGGTAATCACTATGGTAATTATCCCCGTATAATTTAATGGATATTGATGAAGTTTGAATTTATATTTTAATGAAGCTCATATTTTGCGGTGGCGACATGATAATATTAACGTATGGGTGGCGGTTATCTACGTTATTTTGTAATGAAATTGGTCATGCATGGTTAACAATATTTGACCTTTTTTAGGGTTCCGAACAAAAAACGGAACCCTTATAGGATCACTTGGGTGTCTTTCTGTCTGTCACAGCCAGTTTTCTCCGCATCCACTGGACCGATTCTGTTGAAATTTGATACACATACGGACTTTTGTAACCCAAACACGGACGCATTACGTAAATGATTTAATTTTTAGTATGGGGGTCACTTGTTAATGTCAGGTCAAATTAGAAAATTTAAAAAAAAGTTTTTTGACCATTATCGTGTGACATATCGAATGAAAGGGCTTACTGTGGGGGTTTTAATTATGTTTTTTTTTCATAATTTTAAAATAAATGGTTTTGAAGTTATTCAAGAAATTAGATGAAAAATGACCATTCCGCCCCCTTATCTCCGAAACTACAGAGTCTAACATTTTGAAAAAAAAATGGAGATAATAGATGAGACCTATGGATTACAGGAAAACCTATAAGAAGTCTAGTGTTCAGAACCCTTTGCACGCGAGTCCGACTCGCACTTGACCAGTTTTTTGATGTGTCCTATTTATTGATTTATACATAATTAATTGTTATACA
Source organism: Lacanobia wlatinum (assembly GCA_947578705.1). Taxonomy (NCBI): domain Eukaryota; kingdom Metazoa; phylum Arthropoda; class Insecta; order Lepidoptera; family Noctuidae; genus Lacanobia; species Lacanobia wlatinum. The sequence continues at coordinate 11,539,276 of OX388033.1, forward strand.
ACCCAAAAAAGAAACTTCACTAAAAAAGCTATAACTCTAGATTTTAAATGAAAGATTCTTACTTAAATAGTGGTGGATAACAACAACACGGATCAAAAGACGCCCAACATAACGACACACATTATTCTAATCGACCTAAATAAAGATTTTTGACTTGTTTCCGCAACAGTGAAGGAACTGGCACAGGTTGATGGCAGAGATTTGTTAATTAATTAGGGGACAAAATAGGCGGCGTCACGCGACGCACTTAGTGATTCAGGGTACTTAAGTTACCTACCGTGTCCTACATTTAGGAATCTTCGACCCCTATTTAGAGGTACCTTGATGACAGATTGTTACCCGTGTACCAAGAACACGCTAAATAGTAATTAAGTAGTACCAGTTAATCATAGTATTTTATTCTTATTAGGTATTAATTAAATGTTTACCTTGTTTGTAACTGCCTCCGTGGTTGAGTGGTTTAGGCGTTTGCCTTGTGACCCGGTGGTCGTGGGTTCGATTCCAACGGGAAACATACTTTGTAAAGTTGTTTCCAGTTTGGCTAGGACATTGCAGGTTTGAATCATCTGATTGTCTGATAAAAAGATGATTCTGTGCTTCGGAAGGCACGTATAAGCCGGTGGTCCCTACCGCCAAATGGCGGTCGTCAAATAAACCATGTCCGAGGCCCTTGAGGCGGTTTAGAAACTCTGATACTAGGGTGTGTGGGGTCGTTAGACCTTACTGCCCACACGATAAGAAGAAGATGAAATGTTTACATACCATTAGTCGTACTTGTAGGTATTAATCATATTATGTTTTGCTTATTTAAGTAATTGTGAGTACCTAAAATTAATGTGGTGTTATTATAATGTGTCAATATACGCAAGTATTATGGGGCATTTCCAGGATAAATTGAGTAAAAACTGTTACCTAATAAGGTACTGGCTAAGTTTTACCTCAAAAAATCGTGCGAGCAGTCATGTAGACACATTAGTGCTTCAATAAAATTAATGTCTTATAATTTTGACCGAGGAAGTAACATAATCAACGAATGCTCGCTTAAGGTGCTACAAAAAATCCATCGCACCAAAGGTTAGGAACGTTTCCAAGAATGTTTGTCTTTATGTCTGCAATATATTTTAGTTTTACCCATATCTTTATCCTTTGAGCTGATGCTAAGAAACATCATAAGAGAATGCAATAAAAAGTTGTTACTAAACCACAAAGCTTCTAAAACTTAAACGGGATTCAATAAGGATAAGTTTTTCCTCCATCGTAATTAATTCTGCCTTTGAGATATTGCCTATGGTTTGATAAAAATACCTATTTAGGTGAAGGGCGTTTTTTTAAAAAAAAACTATAAAAAAAATGATATTTTTTCCTGTTGACCCGTGTCAACTGTGGCCTGAATTAAAAAACAACGTTCAAATCAATAACCTCGAATCGCTACGGGAAACAAATATTTTTATTTGTGTCGATTCCAATTTTCGATAACAACCTAAGGAAAAGCAACTAACTGATAAAAATACCTTTTGAATTACTTATTCGTTTTTTTTCAAATTAATGGCAATCAATTAAGTCCTGACCGTTCCGGATAGCAACAATATTAACCTAATTGTGGAAATATTTGCATTGTTTTATGGGTTTCTTATGGCTCTCAATGTCTACGTCATCGGGAACTGGGGTGTCGCTGACCTGACACAGAAACGTCGGTAAATTATTGCTGGCCATCTGATTTACGTGTTGCACTTTAGAAAATAAGAAACAAGCTAATATCACGGAATACTATGATTGTAAATTCATGCACGATTAATATACGTACCTAAGTAGAATAGAAACAAAGTGGATCTGTCATAAATGTAAACATCCTCTAAACATCAAATTACACTCACACGTCCACATGTAATATTTCTAGACAGATTATGCTCTAATTAAAATCTTCATATCTACCTATCTTCCTACCGATTCTACTTTAATACAATGTTTAGACAGTAGATAATACAGCCATTCTATCTCCGAGCATAAAAGGAACGATTGCCTTAATTTGAGCCAAATTGTTCAACTTGAAAGCGAGTTACTTTAGGTCCTTTTCAAACACAGGTATATATGTAAATAAACAGAGCCCCACAGAAGCGTTTAGGAGCTAACTTAGATAAGTTAAGGGAGTGAATAATAGACGGCGGATTGCTTTACAAAGTCTTTATTGTCAGTCGTAAAGTCAGGGCATCCTCGGTTAAAGCAAACTTTGAGCTCACCGCAGGCTGCGGACAAAAAGCTGCGGTATTCAACTACTTATTCACAATATCTGTTGGTTAGTTTTCGAATATGTATTCGGAACTTCCTATTCAGAAACTTTGGTAGGGAATGTTATGTTTTCCTAAATCTAGCTGTTTCGTCTTAATCGTAAGATCGTTATCGAACCGACCTTTCAAGGCACCAGACGTGCGTGTGCAATGTCCAGGTTCACTTGAACATGAACATCACATAAGCGAGCATCACGATAACGGCTTCAGTCATTTCAAACATAATAAAGCGTAGCAGACGAACTGACAGGCGACGTTATCTCCACCGGTCTCACCACACTACACTACTTTGAATACAACGTCGTATCCCTAAAAAACATACAAAGACAGCCAAAAGGGAAGTCTCCGAAAAAATACAAAGGGATTCGTTTAACCACCATTGTCAAGACACAAGTGTGGTTTTAATTAAAAGTAAAAAAGGAGGATGTTTGATGAAGAAAATAAAGTTGGTTTAGGATTAATGAGGGTGTTTAAAAATGTAGATCACAAACTTTATATTCCGGGCCCGTTTGCCAAGTAATAATAGCCGAGTACCTCGTTACTAATTGCCGAAATAAAGCGGCTGTTTCATTTACATTACAATTCATAACGACGTTGGACACTCGCTCTTATTTTTCCACTTCATCATCTGTTGCGATATTGTTACACCAGCAATCGGAACAGCTGCTGTGTGTAGTGTTGGTACAATGCCATTATTTCCTGCTGGAGAATTGTTTCGTAGAGGTCCGGCATGGCGCACGTGATTAAGAGATAAATATTCAACGCGCTCGCCAGATTGATTGAGGAATCGAGCCTTGTCTGATCAATTCTGAATCAATCATTCGTGATAGGTACCTACTCTCTTAACATACCTACTTCGACTTATCAAACGGTGTTAGGCTATTAACGGTATTATTTGTATGCTAATTATTAATTAAATCTTCCTAAATGTCCCTGTATCACTACAACTTTATGAAAATATAAATGCTGCAACAAAATCCCCTACTCGTAATCCCATCTCACCTTATACGCGACCCACGGGAAAAGGGTGACGTATTCTTACGGCAAATAATTACAATTACATGTCCAGTTTGTAGGACAACTTTAAGAGATAAGTGTGGGGCCCGACAGGGGGCGCTAATGGAGGCTTAATATCAGCCGGACTTTGGGGTTTCGCAATTCGGAAAGTAAAAGGAATCCCTAATGCGCTAAGTACGCTGTAAATCCGTTTAGCCGTCTCGTGTGTTCACGTGAATATTATGACATAGGTACTTACGTTAGGAGGTACCAACGTAAGTCAAGTAGGTAAATTATGTAGGTTTATTTCTAAAATAACGTCAGAAATAAAACAGGATTTACAAAACTTATATCCCGTTTTATTTCTATTTTAAATTATGGTTTACGTATCATTGTAATTACCTACTCATCGTTTAAAGAACGACATTTTGAACCGCCAACGGAATGATAAATTTATGTCTGGAAGGAATACTAGAGGAGGAAAACAAAACGCATGAAGTGTTCTTGAAATTCATAAGTTTACTGTAACAATATTACAAATATATTAGACCACGCCCATTGTATTAAAGCTTTACATAGCCTTATGTCGGTATATTGCGTAGTATTTTAATTGATTTAAATAAATTAAGAAAAAAGACAAATTTGAACGATCGATCGACACCTGACACCCATAAATATCCCATATTCCGTACTTAAAACATAGGACCCAATGTTAGCACACCTCTGCAGAGCCCATTTGAGTAAATTATACGACCTTACCGTCAGTATTTTCTTTAAAACTTTCCAAAACATGCATCTTTTTTAAACTAGCTAGTGGTATGTAATTCTCTTTCAATATCTTCTAATGTTTTATTCGTTTAGTTTCAGAAGAGTTACCTGGAGACGTTTGGGTACCTGAAAAAGGGTCGGCCGGAGGTGGGCAACCTGCAGGTCATGGGCCACCAGGACCCAGAGTACGAGGATGACTTCAGGATTGCCATCAGAACTTTACAGGTACCTAGAGAATGTTTATCACGCAATCTTAGCTATATTTTTTCTGCTCGGCAATGCTGGGCAAAGAACTCCCACAGGGTCTGCCACTTCTCTTGGTGTCGTGGGTGTCGTAGACGCCTACTCGGGCCAATCTCACTCAAACGACTCCAAATCATCACGCCAGCATTTTAGTCCTCCCTCAGCCAGGACGCCCGTTTTCTGGCACCCCATCACGTGACGACACTGATCAATCCAATCCAATGATTATACCCATCAAATTATTTAACCTATTTTTATAAAGGTAAGCACAAACCTGGAAGGACTAATCAAAAGTATGGAGTTTCATTGATAGGAAGCTACACTGAAAATTACTAGCAATCTCTTTTATCTCTAAATCGTTATAATCATTCCAGCAATTTGGCGGTATACCAGTGACGGGAGAGGTCGACAGAGCGACAAAGATGCTGATGAAGCAGAGGCGATGCGGCAGGCCGGACCGGGAAGACGGCGGCGACGAGCACAGGAGGAAGAAACGGTTCGCGGTGCAGGGGGAGAAGTGGAAGTACACCAACTTGACTTGGAGGTAAGACTTGTTTAATAATGTAGATTTGTAAGGCAGACGACTCAGAGAGAGACGCGCCTTTTTAAGTGTGCTAGAATTGAGACCTCTAGAGTCGAGACCTTTGCAATAGGTACGCAAAGTTTCCTAACTAAGGTGAAAGGGGATAACAAGTATTGGGCATTGTTAGCTAGACAGGCACTAATTATGCCCGACGCCGAAATTGCAGAATGCCTGCGCACAGTTTACCCGACCTTGTTTCGTCTTCTTAGACCACTCAAAAACTGTCCGCGTGGACACTGACACTGTAACTGTGTTGCAGTTTGACAGAAGCTTTGCGTATAACCCATTTAGGTATATATTGTTTAATTATAAAAATACAAAAAAAAACCTAATTAGAAATTAAATAACTATTTAAAATAAAAAATTTTTTTGCGAGACAAGTGGTAGGTGCCTAGTGCCTGAAAAACAAATTTGTTCAATAAACCAGTGAGCTTAATTTATTTAGTGCCTTTAATTTATTGCTTTTGGCAAAATGTTGCAACTTATCAAAAACAATAAATTTCTAAAAAAAATGATCACTATTTATAGCTTGAAAATTGCAACGAACTTACAGCGCCATCTATCTTGTGCTTCGAGAAACATATTTAAAATAATAGCGCCATCTCGTATTGAATAGCATAACAAGAATCATAAGAGCCATCTGTTATTCATGTGCCACACTAGTTTGACAGCCAGCAATCAAATGGTCGTTCGGTTGGCGCTACTCGACGATAGATGTCGCTAGAATACTATTACCTTGCTGTTTAAACAACCCAACTTTGCAATCGGATAAAAACACGATGCATAATTAGAGAAGAGCTATTTGTGAATAAAATTTATGCGGGAATGTTTGGGATAGAATAGTCTAGTTAGAATATTACTTACCTACCTAGGTAGCTCGTGTACCTATAGTGCCTACAAAGCTGACTGAGCCTTTTAGAAAGTGATTCCATAAAGTTCAAAGGATCAAACGCTAATTAGTATTCACATTAATTATGGATGTTCTCCAGAAACTAACTATCAGTAATAAATAATAAAAAAATTGTTTATTGGACCAAAAAAAGTTGTACAATCAAACACTTACGAACAACTATTATGCAACAAGAACAAAAACATATCAGAGAGTAACAATAGTGTCAGTAGTATTTGTATTGAATTCTGGTACCCAAGGAAAGATTTAACTTGTGTTATGGGTACTAGGTTCTCACGCTAGTTTATTACATCAATAGTTACATCAGAAGGTTAAAAGTTGAACAAGTGATAATTTGAGAAAAAGCCCTTTTATATGTGTGAGTTACAGTAGTTCAAACATCATAAGCGTGCAAATTATGAGCAATAACGATATTAGAAAAAGTATAAGGTGGGACCTTAATGTTCCATTTTATGTCGAACAGTTCCGACTGTACTATTTGCTTTAAGACCACATAAAATTGATGACAAATAATAGTTAAATCACGGACCTCGTAAAAGTTACGACGCTTTCCGCGTGGCTTAATTAAAAGAATATGTCCTTTTGACGCCTGACGACGAGGGATATTTGGAGCTTCAAATAAACAGAGAAAGCTCTTAACTTCATCCTGACATCACTCTGATTACGACGTTTCTTATTGATAAAGATAATGTAGGTATCACCTCTACTTGACATGGGTGCGAAGAGAACACGTGTTATTATTACCTATTCGTAAATCGTAGTAGATTTTACTTAGATACCTACCTAGTAGGTAGTACCTCTAAACGATTTTTTTAACCAGGGACAGGTTAATTTGAGTAGATAGGTAGTTAACTTATGTATTGGAACTCTGTTTTCGTCGGTTCTGAAATTGGCAAATAACAAGGTGTGTCGCCGTTACTTAGGTAGGTAAGTATACCTATTATTCGTTATTTCCAGTGATTTCTGTTTTGTAATTTTGTGTTTCAAATTTTTCTAGTCTATGGTAAGAACCATAGACTAGAAAAATTTGGGTCCTTTTTATTCTGGGTCCTAGAAGCCCCGTTGCTACCCCGTTGCTGTACCGTTTTTTCGAAAAGAGCAATTTTAGATTTTCGTTTCATATCGTACTTGATAGTTTGTCCAAAATACCGTGCCGCATAAAGCTCGTAGGTACTTGTTTCAAATGAAATGTTTTCTTTCCCAAGACTAGACGTTTCTTCGCTGAGCCAGCTGAGCTGACTTACAAGTACCGATATCCTTACCTTGCTCCATTGAGTACTGCTGCCAACTGTGTTTCAAGAGCTCACCTGATCCTGTGCTGGCTATGCACTTCGCATATGGTCAATTAGGAGCGAGACGTTGGCCGCATGCCCATAGATAGGTTTTACATTGTAACTAGACATGTCACATGTGTATCTTTTCGATAAGGTACCTACTTGCATAGTTTAGTTTAGCCCTGCTTATATAAGAAGGTAGATACCTATGGAAGGACATGAACAGCAGTACCTATGTAAACGTACTTAACGCTTCACTATTGGTAGACTGACATGTTCGAGAAAAATCGATAGCGGGACATTTATATAAACGTGTCGTGTTCGTGCCGCTGTTACGTTGCCCACTAGGCTGTAGCTTGCAGAGTTTATTCAACTTGCTGTCCCTGGAGTGAAAAGCCCGGCTTGCTCGTTCGCTGTTTGAAGTGGAAACAACCGCGGAACACGCGGATAATTTGAAAAGTTCACAATCACCTGCACAGACCGCGGCTTCAGCACAATTTCCTGTCGAATTAATGGTCTGTCAATATTGTAGTCCTCCATTACAGCTTGTTGTGCAAACAAGCAATAAAACGAGCAGCGCCATCTCGCGGTGGGTTTACGAGAGCGCGGCGCCGGCGGGTCAGCCTCAGCACAGACCCACGTCACGGGATTATTTGTTTAAGAATACAATTCAGCTATACGAGATATTTCTAAAATCGAATAGTTATAAGTATTTTTACATCGAGTGTGAGACTTAAGGCTGCTCTCTCGAGAAATGCTTAAAAACAGCGTGCAGATGAAGCAACTTTTTGTCGGCATTTACTGACAAATTACATCATGAAAAAAATAGTTAGTCATCTACATGATATGATACGTAATTTGGTTCAGCCAGAATTTTTGTATCAGTATCACATAATAAGAAAAAAAATCACCTCCAAATCGTTGAGATGAAACCATTTTACTCCTTCATTTTTTTACAAAAGTCTAAAAGAAAATATCTAATGCTTTGCAATACAAACGAAAATAATTTGGTTTTGTTACTTTCTTAAAATATGTGTTTTTTTTTATAATAAATTTAAAATGCGGGTAGCGTAGTGGCGCGTAGAGGAGTAGTTAGCTTCGTTTATATGCACAAGGTCATTGGCATGTATACAAGCCTTAATAAGAAAACACCCCCACCTGTAGACGATTCGACGTGGGTATGAGTTTATTATTCTTAGAAACTTGTCTAATTCCAGATACTTATGTACCTACCTAACTATTTGTTACAAAAATATCTAGTTACCTACTCAACTTTGTGATTTATTTAATCTTGTTGCCTAGTAGGTGCCTTTAGTATAAAAGGAAGACTGAAAATAACTTGATTGAAGACCATAATTACGCACACATACGATTTGAAAAAGATTTTGAATGTCGTCACTGGTCGTCACGTAGGCAGTTATTGAAGTTATGATTTATTTCAATCTCAAGAATATTTTAGTTCCTATTATTTCATGTTTACCTTCGTTAAAAGTTATTTTTAACGTAAGTTACAAAATAAATATCTAACAACAGACTTCACAGGCATCTAGATAGACTTGTGTTCACCGCAGCGTAAAGTAATTGCTTCAACACAACTGGAGTTAGTTAATGCAATGGATACGATGAAATGTAAACAAACGTCGTTATGTTTTAGACGTCCGATAACGATAGAGTTATTACATGGAAATAACGGTATTGTTTTCGCCATGTCGCTGACAGCGAAGTGACAGGCGCATTTCGCCTCCCGCCGCATGGGGCGCTGTCATCGGCACTCAGACGAACACTACGAATAATATTATTATTTTATGAAATCCATACTACACATGTAATGTAAAGCTTGGTTTGGTTAAACGGGTGGAAATATTTACCATTTTAATGTCGTGAGTTTTATTCTAGAATTAGATAAAACTTGGAACAAACAGAACATGCAATACAATGTGGTTGAATAAAGTGGAGGAACTTCATAGCCTTGTTTTTAATTGACGTGGCGACGGCGGGAACGGATAACATTTTCGCATCAAATATTCTTATTTCTAATGCTTCCTGTTTTCATTTCAAAATAATTAGCATTTGACAACTGAGTATTTTCCGTAATAGGCAGTTGAGCTTTAGGCGCAAAACTTGATGTCTAGGGATCATGATGGGGAGTCATAATGTTTTCTTCAAACAGAAAAGCCGGACAGACCGGCCAGTTTAGCCGGCCATGAATCAAGGCTTTTTTGTTATTCACCATAAAATTTACCTTAAATTCTAATGAAACAAAAATAACATTGAATGAATCAGTCTTCTTTATTATTAATCATTCAATATTCATTACTATATTAATTTCTATAATAATTGCAATAGTAGTCGTAACTAGTAAGTACTTAGCTAGCCATACAAAGTGAGATAAGCGGAGCGGAAATCAACACATGACAAATGTAAAATAAAGCTCAAATTCAAAAAGCCTAACAAAAGCCGGACAGTTCGGACACCGTCTAATTTGGCACGACTCACAATCAAAAAGCCTGACTGTGTCCGGCTTTATCCGGACGCCTGGCAACGCTACTCATGTCTATATGTAACTCATACTGACTCGTAGTTGCGAGTTGCATAGGGAGTTACGGTGCACTAGAGTCAATATGTAGGTATGTGGCCGGACCATACAGGCGAAATTCGACTAAGTGTCCGGGAAACTTTTGTAAAGTTCAGTTTTTGTGGCTGAATCTTTTCAATGTTGGTTTGAAAGTTACTATTGAAGTACCTAACAAAATATAGATCAAACAACACCCAAAACAATGAAGCAGCCTTAATAGGAGTACCTACCTAGTCAGTGTAGGTACATCGAGAGGTTGAGCATTTCCCATAACTTTTATGGAAAACTGTTATTTTTTCACCGTTATATAGATGAGGACTATGACAAGCCATTATTAATTGTAGTGACGTAGGCAGTGGTCCGCCCCTCTCGTCCTCGCGTACCCCTCCCCCCTGCCGCCCTGCACCGACGACCGCGCCCCGCAACACGCGAAGTAGGTCGACATTTCAATATTGAAGGCATTTCACAATTTCTATTGCTCTTTATTGCGACTGTACGACGTAATAAAGAGCTTATTATGCGTATATTGAACGTAGTAAACCGACGTGGAATCTGTGAATCATTTTATTAAAATTATGCTAACAATTTACTTGGACATCACACAGAATTGAAGGTAAACCCGGTAAACCACATGAACTTGCTTCTTTGTGTTTAAATATAAAGTGCAAGTTCTGCCGACAAAGATAACACTTCAATATTATAATGCTTGCAGAACATGAGTGTAAAGGTGCTTTAAAAGTATCTAGTAACATTTTCTAAACTCAGACTGGACAGGAGAACCTCGTAAAATTTAATAAGGCGTGAATTTTCGCCCACCTGTATTTAGGTGTGTAGTGTATGAACGTGACTGTACAACATCTTAGCACGCTCACGCCCTCTGACGGAAAAAGCTTGTTATCCTTTGAAGAAGTTAAACAAAGACAAGTAAAAATTTTATCAAACAAAATTCAACTTGAATGTCGCACAAAGAGAGAGTAATGTAAAATTAAATAAAATGGGAACGGATTTCAAAAAGAGTTTTGTACCCCTGGTGGGACTCGAACCCACAATCCCCGGCTTAGGAGGCCGATGCCTTATCCATTAGGCCACAGGGGCTTGCCGTCTTATGTTGAAATTATATATCATTTCACAATAGGTATACACAACGTTGTAAAGTTATTACTTTTTACGCTTATTTCGCTAACTAAAAAATAAATAATGCAATATCAATTTAAAGTTTCTAAGTCTTCGCAAGTAAGTAAAGATTATTCCAAAACCATAAACGAACATAGTTACAAAAGTATGAAAAACATTCCATTGTATATAATTTTTTAAATAAGTTAACTAAAATGACATAAAATTGCATCTGTTTAAACGAAAAAATTAAAATAGTAAATCAATTCGCAATAAAGTGCAAAAAGATAGCCGCCCGAACAGGGACTTGAACCCTGGACCCTTGGATTAAAAGTCCAATGCTCTACCGACTGAGCTATCCGGGCTCATGAAAGTTACTTCGAAATTACGTACCGCGTTCGAAGTGGCGCTTACTACATTTTGATTGTGATTGAGTTTCGTACATTTTAAATACACAAAGATATTCAAATTGTTTTCGTTGAAGATTCGTAACTGCGTGATTTTTACCCGACTACGGCAAAACCAAAAGGAAGGGTTATGATTACAAAGAAAGAAAGACAGCGTTTATTTGCGCCAAGCGTGACGCATACCAAAAAAATAATAAAGGATGTCTATATTATATTTAATATATAAAGCTGAAGAGCTTGTTTGTTTGTTTGCTTGAACGCGCTAATCTCAGGAACGACTGGTCCGATTTGAAAAATTCTTCCAGTGTTAGATAACCCATAATCCCAATAATTCTTTCAGTGTCAGATAACCCATATCATCACGCTAAGATCAATAGGAGCGGAGCAGACGAAGTTGCGTGGGTCAACTAGGTAAAGGATAGCGATGATTCATAATAAAACTCGTGGAATTGTGATAACACATTTTTAATGGAATCTAGAACTACACCTTTGTGAAAGTATAACTAACTTATCTCGCGACTTCGCTCGCAAAGTAGCTTACAACCCTCTTTGGGGTCCCACTCTGTAGCAAGTTCATCATAATCGGTTCGACGACTGAGGCGTCACAGCGTAACAAACTCATTTTCGCATTTATAATATTAGGTACTTACCTATGTAAGTTAGGATGCCCAGATGCAATAGTGGTGTGTCCTGAGTTAAAAAAACTGGCCAAGTGCGAGTCGGACTCGCGTGCAAAGGGTTCCGAACGAATTTCATTTTTTTTAACATGTTATTTTAATACTATAGACTTCTTATAGGTTTTCCTGTTATATTTAGGTATAAAGCTATTTTCTGGATTTTTTGTTAAATTTTAGGCTCAGTAGTTTCGGAGATAAGGGGGGGAATGGTCATTTTTCGTCTAATTTCTTAAATAACTTCAAAACCATTTATTTTAAAATTATAAAAAAAAATATAATTAAACCCTCACAGTAAGCCCCTTTATTTGATACGCCACACGATATTGCTCAAAAAACTTTTGTTTTTAATTTTCTAGTTTGACCCCCAAAAGTGACCCCCATACTAAAATTTAATCATTAACATAACGCGTTCGTGTTTGGGTCACAGAAGTTCATATGTGTACCAAATTTTAACAGACTCGGTCCAGTGAATCCGGAGAAAACTGGCTGTAACAGACGGACAGACAGACAGACACCCGAGTGATCCTATAAGGGTTCCTTTTTTTGTTCGGAACCCTAAAAATATGATGCTATTGAGTCCGTCAGTTAGATTATCGAAAAATATTAGACACGTATTTTTTGCGTTATCAAAATAACAAAAATTGACGAAGATAAAACGCGTTAAAGATCAGGAGTAGGGGCTTGTGATGTCACTTATCATTAAAACGTGTAGTAAAATAAAAATGATATGTGACGTCACACGAGATTTTCAACACACTGTATCGTCTTAATTTTTAGGGTTCCGTACCTAAAGGAACCCTATTACTAAGCCTCCGCTGTCCGTCCGTCCGTCCGGCTGTCCTTCGGTCTGTCTGTCAGCGGGCTGTATCTCACGAACCGTAATAGATAGACAGGTGAAATTTTCACAGATTGTGTATTTCTATTGTCGCTATAACAACAAATAATAAAAATTAAGGTTGATGGTACGGAACCCTTCGTGTGAGAGTCTGACTCGCGCTTGGCCGGGTTTTGGTTTACGTGAAACAAGAAAAAATACGTTTCGGTTATTTTTTGGAAATTTATCTGACGGACTAGGCAATTACTTTTTTTTAGTCCACTTCCCTACTTAAATATTCAATATCGCCTTACACATTTCATAATGCTAAATCAGACCGCAAGCGAAGTTATAAGGAAAAATCTATGCTTTAATCGTGCTGGGAGATTCCCAGATAATAAAAGGCTGATTCACACCACACGTGCGTAGCGTTCCAGAGCTGAGGCTAGCGTGAATCACCCTTAAGTCGTCAGGCTCCGGTACCAACAAAGATTTATCAAAAAAAAAAACCAGCTTTATTCATAAAAAAAAACTTAACCACATGATTTGTTTCAATACTGATTTATAGATTCTTTATTTTTTATTTTCTTTATTCAATTAAACTATACTAAATATATACATTTAAAATAAAAAATCCTAACTAAAATAAGGCGTCAAAAAATTAGCAAAAAAACAGGGACAAGTTGCGTATTTGGCATATCATATAGCTACCTTATGTTGGACAAAGAACTGCAGGTGCTTACAGAGTCAAATCAAATTACCTAGCGAAACTTCATGTGTAGTTAGGTATCTATAAAATTGAACTTGTACTATTAGTTTACTTTTTAGAGTTCCATACCCAATAGGTAACCAACAGAACCCTATTATTAAGTCTCTGCTGTCCGTCCGTCTGTCTGTCAGCGGGCTGTATCTCAAGAACCGTAGTATGTAGACAGTTGAAATTTCACCGAGTGTGTATTTCTATTGCCGCCAGAACAAAAAATAATAAAAAAACTGGCCAAGTGCGAGTCGCACTCGCGTGTAAAGGGGTTCCGAACCAATTTCATTTTAGTGGCATGTTATTTTAACACTACAGACTTCTTATAGGTTTTCCTGTAATCTTTACATATAAAACTATTATCTTCATTTTTTTTCTAAATTTTAAGCTCAGTAGTTTTGGAGATAAGGGAGGGGAATAGTCATTTTTCGCCTAATTTCTTGAATAACTTCAAAAGTTTTTATTTTAAAATTATGAATGTAACTAAAACCCTCACAGTAAGCGCTTTCATTTGATATGCCACACGATATACTTTGAAAAACTTTTCTTTTTAATTTTCTATAGTTTGACCCCCAAAAGTGACCCCCATACTAAAAAATTATTTATTTACGTGACGCATCCGTGTTTGGGTCACAGAAGTCCATATGCATACCAAATTCCCACAGAATCGGTAAAGTAGATCCGGAGAAAACTGGCTGTGACAGACGGACAGACAAACACCCGAGTGATCCTATAAGGGTTCCGTTTTTCACGGATGTTCGGAAGCCTAAAAATAAATTAAATTAAAAACTAAAAGGGTTTCCCATAGGTACACGAAACGATTATTTATTTCGGTTTATGGTAAGTACGGAAACCTTCATAAGGAGCGGCTCTTCCTTACTTCTCCTTTTTTGTAATACTTAAAAAAGTACCTAAGTACACCTACGGCCGCGGCGGTAGTAAGATACCTATATACCTAAGAAATACTTAAGAAGAATAGCGTATATAAATAGGTACTAACTAACATTAGTTAGCTACAAACCTAAGCACTACGATATCTAGCCCTAGGTATACATATGTATAAAGCTATGTATTCCCAATCCATATCCAACAGGTCGATGGGTGTTCACATGACATCGTAACGCGCTTAAATTAACATGATCAATGCCAAAGCTGCGCTGTAATACGGTCTTTGATTTTCTCTGTTATGTTCATTAAGTGTACTCTACCAGCGTAGCAGCAGCTTTGCAGTAACTGTATGGAGCTAGACACACATATTGTTTGAGTAGGTAAAAAAAAAAAAAAAATATGTCCTTGATCATAATTCTTTATTCTACACCAAAAAGTACCTGCTTATTTTTCACATTTTTTTATTATAAAGATCGTCTACGTGATTCTTTTTCTCGATAACCATAGACTGATAGAGAGGTCTACTTATGGAGAGTACGGTAAGGGTCTACAATTTTAAAATAACATAAAACGAATAAAATAGTACATAAATACCTATAGGTAACTTCATAATTTCCTGCCTTCTCACCAGCCAGTGAAGGTCCAACTAAAATTTCTAGAATTTTCTTAATCTTGTAAAACGAATAAATTTATTCCTATGCATGCCTTCTTGCCTCGTATACATGAGACTTAAACATAACTGACCAAATGTACGTAGGTCTACTGTTTGCAGTTATACCCCTGCCAAATCCTTCGGAAAATCCAGGCGTGATGGTATGTCATGTGTTCAATCAATATGGCGATGATCAGTTAGCTCGGTAAACAGATTTCTGAATTTTAGGACTTGAGGAGAGAGCTACACATCACTTGCTGAGTTTCTTTAGTATTGTGTCTTAGCCTTATTTTTTTTTCACTTCGTGTCGATTGACTTCTGATCTAATTTTGCCCGACCAGTAGGTATAGGACCGTTTTGTCGTTAACCAATATCAGGTCCTGGAAGGTACAGGACCTGATATTGGTTAACGACTGAATAAATGTTTGGTTGAATAAATGTTTTCTATACAATTCTACTTCGAGTTTTCTTCATCTATTTCAAGATAAAATTCTATGCGGTTTTATTTTTCTCAAATGCGACTTACGGCACGAGCGGTGTTTGCGAGTACCTACTTAATCTTTGTGGAATCAATATATATTATATCTATCCAGACATACCTATGGCATAAACATCTTGCACGCCATTGTCCAATAACATCTAAAGAAAATCTTTCAAATACACATTATTGTGTTGAAATCTAATATTCTTCGTTTACCCTTCCTCTATTCTCGTTTCCCCATCGCTGGATTTTCAACAATATCTCATATCACAGTTTTCATTATTAAATTTAATGATTCTAGAAAAGCAAAGTTAATTTTACCCACTGAGATAGCGTCTAGTTCCCTGAATAGGGGAATAAAGTGCTGGCCGTTATACTACCTATGTGAGAGCCAACGTTATATACTGTGTGTGTAATGTATTGTAGGTAGATAGGTACGGTTTGGCGACTGTTGCTAGGGTCTTTCGACAAAACTGAATTGTGTAAAGCTACTCCATAACCTCTGAGTGTACTTATGTTAATACCGCTATATCTTGTGCTTATTATGCTAAGTCATCATGTTCTTCTCCCTTCCCAACACTTGGTCGGTCTACGAAGTCCAGGTTCAAAATCCCTACCTTTCTTACTTACCTAGGCAACATGAAAATCCGTAATATTTTTTTTCCCTAAGGGGAAAATTGTAAAAGGCATCACGGAGATGACCGTATAAAAGAAAATCTAAACACGCACAAAATGCTACAGATTTCAAATCAAAATCACAAAGTCTTTTTTCAGGAAGAGTAGGATAAACCTACTTTTGCACATTCTTCGACTTTTCTTATGAACTCCGAACACCGGGCTCGGGCTAAACAAAAAACCCGAAAGATACAAAAGGTTTTCACTGAAATACCGGAGACATGTTACACTTATAAACAGACGGCGGTAGCCCGATATTCCTGCACTATCCGAGTGTCCGTAGGTAAGTGTGTCCCGGTATATTTGCGCGGTGACGTCACGCCGGCGCAATCAGCTTTTCTTCGAACCTGAAGGGTTCAAGTTACTACAGCAGTAACGAAGTGATTAACTCCGTTACTGCCCACACAGATCCATTTGCTTTTTTCTATTACTGCTCGTAGTTCTTACAGCGGTGTCTGGTTTTTGTATTAGGTAGGTACAGAAGTGGTTTTGTTGTGTCACTTTTATGTAAGTTGTTGCAGATGGGTTTTCAAAGTTTTCAGAAAGGCGCATTTATGAGTTGTAGAGTTGGTTATACAAACTAGAACGTCTTTTTAACTGTGGAGACCTTAATCATCAAGGACTCGATGGCTTAAACTTATACTGATTCGTAAGTTAATCGCTTTAAGAATGAGAAGGTTTTGGTTTCGCACCTTTGAACTTTAAAGTCGCCATTTTCATTAAAGTCTGGTGCTGCAATACATCCTTGTCCTGAGCACAAATTGAGACGTTGTTAGACATGAGGTTGTTCAACAGGACGATATAAATCAGGTTCAATCTCGGCCGCGCTCGTTCCGCGCCACGTTTGGAGACCTCCGCAGCTCGTACGAGTGCCTCGTAAATCCTGGACTGGAAAACAATCCGTGCCTCGGCCAAGTATCCGGTAGGTCTGAAATTCCAATTAAGGGGAAGCTCTAGACGAGTTCGCAGGTCGGCTGCACGCGGGCGATCACTCACTTGCACTTTTAATTAATTTATTTATCGAGTTCGCGAATCGACGGCGCAACTCGCGCCGACGCCCCGCCCCGCCGCCGCCTATATAACCCGACGAGGACCGGCGACGTCCGTCAGTTTTCTCAGGGACGCCATGGGCGCCGGTCGCCCTCACCCGGGAAAATGTGCCGGAAGGACGAGGGATACTTTAAATTTTTAAAGTGGGTAGTCGAAATGTAAGGAGGGTGGCGCGGCGGGGTCGCGTAGGGCTCGGGCGGCGGCGCGGCAGGCGCGGCGACCTTGAGGTGAGTGCTGCACGCGCGGGCGGGCGAGTCGATAGGCACCCGCCCGCCCACGCGCCGCAGCTACAGCTGTTTGCTGCTTCACTTGATAACGTGGCGTCACGTCACTTTTTCTTGTATTTTGATGTAGCTCTCATCACTCCAAAGCGTTCCCGTCACCGAGAGCCGCCGGAAAGTTGGCTGCAGTTCCAGGTTCCAGGAAATACTCAAGAACGTTTACAAACTTTTCAATTAGACTTATTTCAAACTTGTTAAGTTGTCTTTTTGCAGGAAATTACCATAGACAGAGTCTATTACACTTACGTTTGTTTGTATGTTACGTTGCATAAGTTTTGTTCTGTTTAAATCGATATTGGCGCTTATAAATAACTTCAATCGATTAAAACGTGACCGCATCCGACGGTAAAAGTATTTAATGCTAAACTTATTATCAGAACCGTCGATCGTTGTAGTTCACTGATTCTTGGGGATAATCTCTTTATTAAAGGTATAATCTCATTTAAAATCGTGGAACCTAAGCCGCAGTCGAGACAGAGATTGCTGAGCGGCGGCGGTGCAGCTCGCGTACGATAACATACATAATCTGTTGCGAGCCCATGGGTTTTGAACCAATCGAGTTACGTTCTAAAATCGGGAAAATCGAGTCGCTGATAAATCGAGCAGGATGTACCTAGTATAAGTAGGCAGGGTAGTTGGTCGGTGGCCAAGTACAGACGCGCAGTAATTACTGTCTCAGGAGCGAGCTCTTAATTTGCTTAATTTACCCGAACCCGCTCCTCGGAGCTAAATCGCGCGATTTAATGGGATATTTGAATGATGCGCATTGTTTTAAAACGTCTCGCGTCTGTTCCGAACGATCTTATTTCCGCTAAAACACTTATTCGTTAAACTGAGCCATTAATGAATTAACAGCTCCTGTCTTCTGATTAGGCTTATCGCTCTGTTTCGGAAAAGTTTTCAACTCATTTTACGCGTCAGTTACCGGTTGTCGTATCATATTAAAGGGGTTGTAATAAGTTATTAAATGAAATCACATTTCAAATAGACTTTACATTAGGTAAACTTAAAGTGCAACTCTTTAAAAAAACGTTAAGAGGAGAATGCACGAACATATGACGGAAACTTTAAAAGAAAACCCAAAACGTAGACACTTCAGCTTCAAACTGCACGAGCGATACTTGGCATTTGATATTTTAACGTTCATTTTTGGAAAAGGAACTCGAAAAAACTAAAAAGTGCTGGTACACACTACACACCGTGTTCAAGATTGCTTTCGTGTGGTTGGCAATAAAAGACCAGCAAGTGTGTACTGAACCGCACGCTCTGTATTTAGAGCATGAATTTTAGATCCGTGTAACCAAGGACAATATAGGTGTACATAAAAGTACTGTATATCATGTGCCGAGTGGGCTCATACTCCCCTATTATTCATAATCCGACTGTGCCACGTTTTGTACCTTTAGCCCAAAAATATAACGGCGTACTCTGGGAAATGTTCACAGTTATTTTCACAACTAAGTATTTTATTGCTACGGGTTTATGAAGTTAGTAGGTACTAATGTAGATAACATTATGAATGGGACGTAACTTTCATGCTTCGAATGAACAATCCCGTGATTACCGTAATTACTCCCAGTAGCTGTAAAAGTATTGTTTTCCGAGAATATTTCATATTACACGTAAAAAAGTAAGGGTTCACTGTTAAAAAACGGCGAGATAAAAATTCAGAGCTCGAAATATTATTTAGGAAACGTTGTAAATGTTGGGATATACGAGGACAGTACGCTACACATACGTGATGTATCCGCCACATTTTAAAATGTGCGGAAAGCTCAACTTTTCCGCTGAGAACGGAGGAGGCCGCATTTGAATTATAGAGGAAACGTTGGCAAGCCGTCAGTGCCCTTGCAGCGTCTTACACTCGTTACGAATATTATGATTTATGCGGACCCGCCCGGCCCGGCTCCGGTAAACAAGGATGATTTGACACCATTTACCGACCATGTTTTTTGTACAATAAGTAATTTTGGCTTACCGCCGCAGAGCTTGAGACGCGCACAAATAATTTAATAGGCGTGCTCCTGCGTATTGTCATTGTAATAAAATTGCGATAAGAAAAGAAAGCAGGCGCCGTAATTAAAGGAGGAGGTTCCGTTTCACTTTTAATGTTCTATTTAATTGCTGCCTTGATACTGAATTTTGTTACCGTTCGCGAATTATCTTAAACAGATGTACGTCGTTTGAACGAACATAAAGTTTTTAGCAAATTGAATGGGAACAATGTAATTTGTAGGGTATCAAGTTTGATTGGACGAGAGCTAGTGATTCATTCAGTCCCACTGTCAATTTGTTGTAACGAGCGCGGCTAACAATTTAATAACAACTACCTACCAAAGCTGTACAAAATCACGACCGCTATTTCTAAATAACTAATGGAAACAGTTTTCCTTTCAATTGTGAAAATTACTCGGTATTGTAATACACAAGTGTGATTTTGTTGTTGCTGGGAATTGTCTATTAACATTATGTGTTTTCAAAGCTAATGCAATGCAGATGTACTTAATTGTACAATAATATCATTTGAAAACATTAAATTATGTTTCTGCGATCATCTTGTGGTTTATAATTTGATAAGAATCTCGAAATTAAACACTGGGTAGCTTTTATTCTTCTTAGAATCTGAGATAAAACATCAATTTACCTATTTAAACTTAAACAGCTAAACAACAAAGCAAAGCAAATTCATAGTTTCAAATGAGAAATATCAAAACATCTGTTTTTTTTTTTTGAATCCATCGATAATCGGAACACAATCGATCAAACTAAACATGATACCGGCACCCAACAGAAGCACTCTAATCCTATGATTTCCTTTCTTTTTCTTCTTCGTGTCGTCATTATTACCTTTTGTACAAATTAATAGTCACATTAATTTTCTAAACGACTCGCTATTCCCATGAGATAAACGCAATAAGACGTCCCTAAAAAATCATAGAACGATTGACAATGTTCCATATGTCCAAAAGTATATAATCGATTCAAATTTATTTTCCGTTTGATGCAAATGCGGAGGAACTCTTTCAACGATTCCGAAGAAAATGTAGCTGGTGCCGGCTCAATCAAAAATGTTTGCCTACGGACTGAGCTGAGCGGTGAGCGGTGAGCTACTCCTACCTGCTCGCCCAATATCCCAGCCCCTACCATTCTACATTCCCGTCGGCGAGTGAGTGCACCTCACTTTAGCACAATTGAGTTTAACTTAACGTAAACGTGACGTTTTATGTCGCGACCTTCCTCTAACGAGCTAAATTAGTGTTCAATGAAAAACTTAGCTTACACGGGTATTTATTACGTTTGACAGTCTTTTACCTTTCTCTTAAGGCAATTTCTTGAGGAAAGTATTCTTTAACTTCTTAACGGACCCGCTCCTAAACTACTCTTAAGTAATTTAGCTATAGATACAGAATCAGAATTAATTTCATACAAAGAGTCTTCAATGCAATAGTTTCTATAGTAGATACGACAAATAAACCCCAATAACGTAGTCCGCCTCTAAATCCAATGTTTTCGTAGCAAAAAAATACAAGTACCTATTTGAAGAGAGTATCTAAAATTTCGCAGCCTCTAGTCAGGTAGAAGCTGTCGGTTCACAAAAAGACGAGCGCGTTACATACACAGCGGACCGACAGAATTTTTTGCTGACCACTCGGGAATTGAAACTAGCGAAACTTTTAGCCAGACCATTCGGGTTTATGACTTTCAGATATTCGTAAACTAACAACTTCTAACGCTCCTCAGTTTGCTACTCATTTAAACATGCAATAACATGATTATTGAGAGAAAAGAACAAGCTGAACAGAACAGATGAAGTTGCCTTAACTTAAAAACGAATCATTAGCCATCCATGTGCTTCTTCAATGGCTATTATTTCAAAACAAATGTTTAAAACAGCGTTAATTAAGAGGTCGTATATCAATAAATCCAGACGACTGATTCCTTGCTAATTGCCAGGTTGCAATGAAGTGCAGAATCAGATGCTAGCGGACGCGACTCGGTGCAAAATGCAAATTCACTGCCGGCGCCCGCCCTAACAACACTGAACAGGCGGACGTAAAAATGTTTACGTAGAACGCTTGACCGCTTTTAATTGTTCTATTTAAATACAGAGAGCTGATATAAAGGCTAAAATGCTCCGTTTGCAGATCAAATTACATTCATTTTCATCCGCTCCGTGATAATTAAAAACACATTTATATCGGAGCTTTACATGCAATTTGTTTCATGAAACATCATCGCCTTTTATCGCGTCGCGCTAAAAGGTCACAGTCGTCACAGTAGCGTACTCATTTAGGATTTACTGAATTCCTGGATAAACGAACTGTTAGAGTGGATTCCTTTTACAAGTCCATGGGTATAATGATATAACTTATTGTGCTGAGCTGACATTTTCAAACATTGTGGTCACGTTCACGAACATCTAATTGGAGAAAATCTAGTTGGAGTTAGAGGTATTCGGTAAAGCATTCAGACCCTGTAACGTTACTGCACATAGCGGGTTACATGTTACTCGTCTGTTTACAGCGCCTGCACATAAAAATAGATACATATTCTGCAATGTACAAGTTATGCTTTCCCGTGATTCGGGGTCGTGATTGAGGCTACGCAGATACTCTGAATATTTCTACCGCATTCCGCGCGCAGGTACTTCTGTGCATATTGAAAGTCAAGCATGTAGTATAATTAAACGCTTCCTCTGCTATTTCAGTGCTACGAATTCGTAAATGTGAACTATTTACAACTGACATAGGATTGGGTCGCAGACGATCTGCATTCGAGAGCGGGTCGCTGCCGCCTGGCCGGGGGCTGCGAGTCCGTCGTGCGGATGGGGTGCGAATGCAATCCGGATTTAGTCCAATCAATGCATCCACTCGTCATGTTTACGTAAAATTGAGCAGAATCAATTTTCGTCGGCTCACTTAAAATTGGAACACATTCGCCGATATCCGGCTGCACACGGTACATTTCCTGCTGTCTAGTCAGCAGTCGGCAGGCTGCACTGCGCCCCCCTGCCCGGCTGTCCACCATGGCACCCGAACATTTTGTGTGCCATTTTTATTTCATCATAATTCCGTTTTCAATTTCTAGCGGGAACGTTGGTGGCGAGATTGGTGCGTAAAACTCGCGTAAACATTCGAGCGGTTGCGGAACGGTTACTCCCGACTGTAACCGGTTTATGCCAGTGTAGAATGTAAAGAGATAAGGTTCTTTATGTGTGTAATCATTTTGTGTTACGACGGACTTCGTCATCCGTGAGTGTTATTAAGGCGCGCCTGTCCTTCCGCTGAGCTTTATGCGCTGCGATTTGAAGACTTCAAAAACATGTCATATCTTTGTCATCTTTTTCTCATGTCATGTTCTCCCGCTTTTGTGTAAACCTACGATCATTCACGGAAGTTTCCTAAGTCTTATGATGGAATATTTCAAAAGGATCAAAACTCGAAGCCTGGATTTTTTTGGTGGAGATTTGCCTTTAATCCGGAATGTTACGCTATTGCATATATGTGTTTCCATCGCTATCGGCGCTTTTTGCGATCGCCCCTCTGAAAACTGAAATCACGGTTTTCAGTTTCGGTATCCGAGCGATAATCCCTTCAGAAATAATATTGTGCCATCAAAACATTGGAACATAATGGATACCAATTTTATTCTGAAGTAACGACCCGCAGTATAGCACATCGCTTTCTTCTCACTTCGAGCTCAATTTTATCAACGTCGGTATTTACTTTTTACTGGCAGCGCTTACTTTTCCTATTTTCATCACAGTTATGCCGCGCAACAGCCATGAATTGGCGCAGTGTGATTACAAATTTAAGCCGTCGCAGCTAATATGAATGACAACGGGTCGCCCTACTCGACATTCATTTCCCTCGGCGCACCTCTCTTATAATAACTTACACGGCAACTTCGCCTTGAGGTATCGATGTGTGCCGAGTGCCGAGTGCTGACTAGTGCCGCACACATGGCGCCTGACGCACAGATAGCAGCACCACGCCCTCCTGAACTCCTGAATGCCGACTAATACTTGGTGGCCTGTCATTTCTACTTGTATTGCGCATTTTCCAAAAAGATCAAATAAAAGATCGTCGACATTTCAATCACGCCAGCACATTATATCCAGCACCCTCACAACAAGCTTTATGATAAGGTAGTTTAATCTCATACAGCCGTTTTATTTTAGACATTGAATGGAGCGAAATTACAGACAGTCTACAATTTTCGGCGCCTCAATTGCCGATCTGCAAACAAATTTATACATATCTGATGAAGGTGCAGACTTTGGCGCCCTATAATCCGGATTCGACCCTTGAATGCGAGCGAACGAGCGGATGGTCGAGGTTTTAGAGTGGCCCTTCAATCAGCCCTTCCTCGCGGGCGTGCGCGGGGCGGCTTCGCGGTGCCTCGGCGGCTGCGGCGGGGGGGAGGAGGGGCAGGCACGAGGACCTTTGAGCTACAGGCTCTTTGACACGAGCCACTGGCGCACTCTTCAAGTAATGATTCATTCTGCTGATGACTGACGCGGCTAATGCGCCAGTTCCCCCTCCGCGATGTTTGGTTTAGGATTAAGGATTCGCTCGCTGTAAATTAGATTTTACCGCGTCGTCTCTTTTTTAAATTACTTTGTTCGCATTAAATTTACATCGTATATAAAATGCAAACATTAAAACGTTTTATCGAGCGAGCTCCATTCCCGCTATCTGCTAAGTGTCGGCTTTGAATCAACAATGTAATTAAGATCGCTTTCGAGTAATCCAAGTTCAGCAAACAGTGTCCCGCGCTTCCAGGTAAAGCGCTGACTTCCAGAACAATCCTCATCGACAAAACAATCGCAATCATGATGGATGACAGTTACACCCCATGCACATTTTACTCATCCAAAATGCATCTTGAGAAATGTCGATAAAAGTCTTCAAATTTGCATTGCTTTTAAAAAAACCATTAGCACAACGATGAATGAAAGTACGTTCGTTTGACAGTGACGTAACGCGTTCAGCAAAATATACGCTGAATGAATCGTTGCGATGTACGCACCGCTGAGCCACGACAAAGTGTTCATTGTCGCCGGAATTCACCAGTTCTGAAAGACAATAGCGATCCTCCAGCGACAGGATTGCGCACATAGTTTAAATCCCTAATCGATATTCAGATATAATTTAATCCGTCGCGTCAAAGGCTCATTGATATCGATAATCGACTGAAAAACAGGGACAGGGAAAAGTGCCGTCTTCTGAAATTATTGAATTAGCTGCAAGAGTTTAATTATCACGAACTTTGCCGTCTATAAACAATTTATAAAACATTAATTGTAAATAAGAGTAATGTATATTCAACATATTTCTCCTCAACGTTACTTTTTGACAAACTCCTCAGTAATAATTGTTTTAATCTACAAAAAATTCCAATTAAAAGTTTTTTATCTCTCCAAAGCTTAGGCTCGGTTTGCAGGCCGGCCGAGTTCACTCGGATTACATTTTGTTTTTATTTTATTTTCACATTTTATTTACTGACCTCTGACGCTCTATTGGTGATCTTTCTGTCTTTGTGAATGAACATTTTCCTAATACTTGGACTGTTTGACTAAGTGAATGGCAGCTTTATACTTTCAATATTTCCTGCTTGCCTGAACATTGGCAGTGAGGGTGCACGTCAATAGAATATAATGTATTCGGTTGATATGAGCCGGGAAGGCGGGTCGTTATCATGTCAAAGAAACTATCGCATTACCGGACTCAAAAGACTGCGGTTTGTTTGATGTCAGTCTTGCATGATAGATCCTACTCAATAAACTGTAATTCTATCATGTTTACCTACAAAACTAAAAAATTGCTGTTTTTATAATATTGTTTTCCCATAATTTGGAGCTTAATATTCTAACAATTTAACGATAAACTTCTGGTATAAGTACTTGAGGAGAGATAACATTTCAAAAAGTTTTCCCGAATAATTCCTACACAGATTTTCGGACGCCACATTAATTCTCGGTATGTTATGCTATCATTCCCGCTTTATTAATTAATATCTATCTACTTTCAAGAAGTTACCTCATAACTTTAAAATACAAAGTCGTTTTTAAAGATACACGAGTTATTTTTCTTCCGCGAAACACAAAGCAGCTTCACACGTAATATAACACACAAAACCGGAATAATGGTATATTCCACGCCATTCTGCTTTATTCAGTACACACGAGTCCGTTGCATCGCCGCCGCATATCAAAGCATAAAATGTCATTCTCCTTAATACATCTCGAATGACGCTGGAGTTTATGTAAATTGTGATACACGCCCGGAATATTTCGGTTCGTGTGAAACTCCGCGGTAATGCAAAAGGCAACTTTTTACGCATTCACACCGTGTACCTATTAACGGGCAGTCTCCTTTAAAGATATTCCGAGAAGGAAAATAATATCAACTGCGAGTCGATGAACAGATTTCCGAACAGAGAGCTTTTACTTGTTGTTATTCTGTTACCGCGTAGCTCTAGGTACGCTTATTTTCTTTCAAAGTTCTTTAATAACGAGACTTAAACCTGGCTACGCTCATAATAAATTAAATCAATAATGTTATTTAAATGTGTCCATGTTGAAATGTGATCAGATACAATCTGGGCGCTCGACGTGTTTCGCTATATTTCATTAGGAGTACATTCGGCTTCCCGTTGAAAGTATCGTGTATCGCGTGTCAATGAACACTGGATTTCATGTTCCTAGCTATATAAATGTAATTAAAAAACATCAGCGTTACAAATTCACCAGTAAAGATAAAGCTCTTAATTAACACAGCGGTCAAAGTATTAATTTCACCATTAATTTTGAGTAATTGCGCTCCGTTATAATTTAGACAGATATTACGCAGCTTAAATTATATTTATGTTGTTTTTTATTCTTTTCTAAGCACATATATCTTCGTCTGTCTTAATTGGTATAAACGCGAGTAATATTATGATGTATGGATATGAAAATGAATAGGGTAGCGCAATTTATAATTATTATTTTGATATATTAACACGTAATTCGTTTCGCTATGGAAATCCGCCTTAATTGCAAATAAGTGTAAATGTAGCTCTTAATGTGTGTAGATTATTTGCGAATAATACCGAAAAACGTTTTTAACAAAGCTTTCTTAATTTCAGGTACGTACTTGTTTCCGCTTCCCACAGTCTGCTGGACCGGTAAGCAATAATTTTCAGGATTTTCTTCATTATACAAAACTAGCTACGTACCAGCTAACCATGAAGTTGAATCAACAACTGTCAGGAAATCCGGAAAGACCAACACAAAAACCGTTTAATGAAAATGTAAAAAAGTTGCGATCGTATTTCATTGTTCATTACGACATGAGAAAAAGCGATCAGTGTAAGGATGTAATTAATCCTTTGAGCGCTACACAGTGGCACAGCCTGCGACAATGGCGGCCGGTGGCCAGGGGATGAGGATCAAACTTTGTTAACCATTGACATACACTCCATTGATACCCAGGGATCTACAACGGCAATTTGTCTTTATTATTTCGCTCGTTTTGGACAATTAGATTTATAAAATGTTATGGCGGTAGGTATTAATATATAAAAACGAGTAAAAAATAACGAAAAACACAACTTAGACATGTTTTGCAGGTTTGCATCAGCATTCAAAATTTCTAGATTGCATACTTTGATAACAAAGCTTTTAAACTTTCCTAAGAAGAATTAGCTTAGTTCAATTTTTTAACACTACTATTAGTCTTAATCCACTGTTAGATATATTAGGTAGTAAGAAATATAGGAGCAGTTGTCACCATCGGGTCGGGCGGAAACAGTGCATCCGGCCCTCAGGGACGCCCGGATTTTCTTACAACTCCAACACGCCCGCAGGACACTACCGAAAATACTTTATAAAGGTCCCTCTCACACTTGATATATTGTTACCGGATGTTTTATATCGATTTGTGCGCCATGAATGGGGATAAAATGTAAGAGGAAATATAAAAAGGTAATATTTTAAAGTAAACAAAACGATACTGGTCGTCCGTGCCGAATGTAGGTACTCTGAATTGATGTGCGTTTGATACAACTAAAATATATTATTTTTACGATTCTTACCGTAAATCTGGTAATAAGTGTTGTTGTAACATTTTAGAGCCATCAAATACATTATATAACAAACTTATAATCGTAAAAGTGCCTTCCGACAATGTTCACGTAACTCTGTGAGGTTCTTACAAAGTTGTTGAGCACTAAGAGCACTAAAAGGCGGCAATGCGTTAATCCGACCGGCGATATCGGAAACGCGTTCACTCGCCTCCAAATATAATATAAATAAGAATCACGTATGTAATAAGGCGGCGCCGGGCGCATTCCTCACACGTCCGGGGGCTTCCCGGGGCTTAGCCGAACTTGGGCCATTACCCACGACCACCGCCGGAGATTTCCTATACGACCTGACGCTCGTCCCGACGTCTACAACATTTTTAAGTTTGGAAACCAACAAATAAAAATATGTTTTATTAAAAAAGTAAACTCATAAATTATTAAAAAGTTTTGTCGTCGCAATTTTGTGTCCTGAAATTATATTTTAAAATAAAGTAAATGGAAGGCATAGTTATACAATTTTTCAAGTTAGACTAGTAAACAATTTTAAAGACGTCGGCCACTTGGTAAATAATGTATGGACTCGATATTTTATGCGGAAGTGTACGAGTGACCCAATTAGATTGTTTAATTAGTACGCGCGCCGACAAGACCATGGTCATACGACCTACCTGCCGCGACAGGAAAATATAGTAACGAAAATGTCAAACTGCATATATTTAGGGCACACGTTAGGCATATGGGGCACATATTTGGAACCCACACCTAACAATGTTCATCACGCTTGACCAACGCGCTGATGATCCCAGTATATCATTAGAGCATCAAAATACATGATTAAAAGCTGCCTATAAACTATATTAGTTTAGTTTACAGCTGAATGCAGAATTTACGTAAATACGAGGATCGTGCCCTCTCGTGTGTGACATTTTCATCGAAGTTCCACGAAATCAAATCCCATTGGCGTGTGTTCGGGAGTTTTGCCTAATCAATAACACGGAATTTGACCTAAAATAGAGGCGAGAATACCGTCAGTAACTCAGTAAGCTTTGATAATTAAATAAACCAATTTCAAAATATAAAGATTGCATTAACGGTGGTGTAAATTTCGTCGGCAGCGATCCTGAAAGCGATTGTACCTAAGTTTTCCTCTAAAACAAGTTAAGTCGCCTCATAAAATCGTTTGCTTTACAATGGAGGAAGAAACCATCATAAAGTGTGAAACATATCCGTTGAATTGGCGTTCAAATAAAAGTTTTATCGGTTGCAAGTACACGGCAATCAGTGCAGTTTTAGCGGCACGTGCTCCCGGGAACACAGTTTATGGAAATCGTGTGCGGCGGAACAATCTCAATTGACGGTATTATGCGGTAATATTGGAACACTGCCCCCGCTGTGGGCTTTAAACTAATGGACAATATGCAAGCAGATAGCATCTTGCGCGAGAACATCGACGCGTTTAGCCCATACCTTAGCTCAATAAATTCTACTGATATAATAGATGTAATAGTCTGTATGTTTGTACTAGTAAGGTTATCAAACCTTAACAGCTGAATTGATTTCTATGAAATTTAAATACGGGTAGACCATTGCCTAAACTAGAACATACAATATTTTTCATCCCGGTAATAGGTTCCTTGGAGATAATTTGCGACTTTAACGCTAGAAAAATCAAATAAGTCAGAATGCTTATAGACGGTATTATCTCGTTTTTAATTACCTTTCATAAAGCGTCGGTCATTTTTCGCGATAACTAGTTGCCAACAAATATTAATCAAACACTTACGTCATGTAACGCAATCTGAAACGTTGGAACT
The DNA here is from genome assembly GCA_947578705.1 of Lacanobia wlatinum. Lineage (NCBI taxonomy): Eukaryota > Metazoa > Arthropoda > Insecta > Lepidoptera > Noctuidae > Lacanobia > Lacanobia wlatinum. The sequence continues at coordinate 11,568,590 of OX388033.1, forward strand.
ATAACTTTGAAACATAATTGGATTTTAAATGCAGTGGTTAATTTTACCGTGTTCATTCAAAAGAGTCGTATTAATATGTTAGAATACCTACAGAACGTGAAACATTTTTATATAAAAGTAAGCTCATGAGGGATTTCATGTTAGCCATATTAATTTTCGTAGCAACCTAACGAGTAGAAAAAAATCTTACTTTTAGCATAGCAGGCGAATACTGGGATGGAGTAGACAGCTTCTTTTAAAAGCAACCTTCTACGAAGACTTTCAGCACAAAAATATTTTCACAGAGAGATAACATTTAAAAAATAAAACATGTTCCAATTTTACTCCGCTTACAGAAAATACTATTTCGTAGATGGTCTACGCAGCGAGCCGTGACAATAGCTGTACAGACTTGTTTCTTGTGCGACAAAATATATAGCTCCGCGTAATATTTTACAATAATATTTATGATAACCATAAATATTTCATTAATAATTCTACATGATAGTCTTTATTTTATCCTCATGCGTGCTACGGCGCTACGGCGTAGCAGTTTGCTACGCGCGCGCTTATTTGCTTAGACCTATTTGAATATAACTGGGGTAAAATGAAGTAGCGGCTATTACGGCAACCTATTACTGTAAGTAGTTTAAAAAGTGTTAGTTTGTTAAACGTAGTCGTGTTTCATAGTTCTAACGAGGGGCAAGTTTGAGTGCAATAATTCGGAGTTTATTTGCGATCTGGCCATTAGTGAGTTAATTATTCAGTGGCGGACAAACTTGGACGTGCACAACGGGGGCGCGTATGTACCACGCTGATACTGCGCTCTTATTCACGTTCTCATTAATTTTCGGAACATATTGCAGGCATCAACTTACAATTTATTACGCTATTAGGGAACTTGTCCAAATTTCTCTAGTGTTTTTTTTATACGAATGATGCTTATTCAGGGATGTCAAATCTAGGAATCGGTGACTTTCCTTTTATTTATTTTGAAGTTTTCCGCATCCATTAATTAATTGTAGACAAACCATATGTAATTATAGTTTGCTTAGGTACCAAAACCTCGACATTATCAACTAAACCACAAAACGTTGATTGGTACAGGGCTTGTACAGGTTGATTGGCACCTACCTATCACTATAAATACATGTGTTAACAAGTCAAAAACATATGCTTCCTATGCAACAATTCCTTGTCTGAATCTGTGCCCGTATGAAGTGTCCTACAGACTTTATAGGGGCCTGCTCTCAAACAGATAAGATAACGCAGTTTGAATTGGCTATTATGAAATCGGGGATAGCAAATAAGGCTGTTGGCACACTGACTAACACATGTTAGTATTACTCCTGTATTCTAAGCCGTTTCCTCCACTTGAATTAACCTCGCCTCAGGCACCTGCAATCAAATTGTGAGATACAGTTTGTAATCTATTGACACTAGCTGATGCCCGCGGCTTCACCCGCGTGGATGTCGGTTATCGCGACCAAAAGTAATCATGAAATTCCGACACCTCCTACAAATATATATATTATTTTAGCCAAAATACACAAAAACTTGACAATTTATATACTAAAACCTTTCTCGAGAACCACTCTATCCATTGCTGAAAATCGGTGCAGCAGTTTTTGAGTTTTTCGCGAACAGACAGACAGATTGACGCGGCGGAGGACTTTGTTTTATAATATGTAGTGATAGTGATTAATCAAAGGTTGGTTTAGGTTATTATGTCGAATATGTTAAGTAAACTTGAGGAAATTTTCTTCAAAAGGTCTTAGGTTCCTACCTAAGTTACGTAGGTGTTAGTTACTGATAAGTCTGCAACAACCCTAATATTACATACACATGCAACATAATTTATATTCTTCAAGGATAAATCTTGAAAGGGTTAGCGAATACCTAAACAGACTCTAGAGAATTTCTTTTAACAGCTACGTAAGTTTGTTTGGCCAGGACTAATATGTTTTAATGCTGAAAGTTTTCTAATGCTGAGATACAGCTTTCTTTACACTATTTTCTGAACTTTATACTTCTCATGTTAAAAAAATGAGTCTTCGTCGGCGGAATATATATCACCTAAAGTCTAATTGAAAATTGCCTCTCTAACCAAATCCACCGTTTGCCTCAGTTACGTTATTGTACTAAATGGAACCTATCTAAACTGAAACACAAATTCTGAGACATTCCGTGCATCGAGTTTACAGCGTTCCCGAGGTTTCACACCAACTCTGCCGACTGCAAGATAATAATTTATTCACATGTAAACTCGTCCTCTCTCACACAACTTAGATTGGACTTAAACGAGTATGTTGTGCGCTCGTATTATGTTTAATGAAGTTAAACATGTCCCACCCAGGGAACTTCACGACTAGTCTCGGGTAAATTACATTGCCACACTAAAATTATTGTTGAGCCCTCAGACCGACAACGTTAACATTAATAATTGAGAGCTCTAAGTTATGATGGCGTAGCATGCGCCAGCGCGTCACTGCGCCTAGTGGGACAAACCACCTCGCTCAAATATGGACGACTCTAAAACATTCTGAACGAATTCCTGACGTAGGTATAATAAATTGTCCGTGAATTACTCAAAGGCTTTTTATCGTATATTAAATAGTCCCTCGTACGAAGTTCTCTTTTAAGTTGTATTAAAGTAAGCTTTTTGTCCAATGTCTCGTACAAACACATATCTTAATAAAAGATCCTTTGCAAAGACAAAAACCCTTGCGTCGCGCCGCCTGCTTCGAATCTTTGCACACATCTTTTGGCCCTCCACTCCTTTTTATTAGTATAAAGTTTTTTTATTTTTCATCTTAACTTTTCCCAGTCTAATACCAGACTCCGCTTTGCTTAAAAGATATGCTAACCCTTCAAATAGCGTGGCGTTATATCATAAGTATTTTCATTAATGGAAACGGTGAGTTGACAAACGCACAAAAGTCTCGATTGTAACCTTAAAACCAATGTGAAATTCTTATATCCACATAGTACTAGGTACAGGAATTTCAAATTGATTTTACTTGACCCAATAACCAGTTAATTTTTCAATTGTTTCCCAACTGCCAGTAGCAACATGTGACACACAAATTGAAGGTTTTAGTGGCTACTTTAATAGCAATAGTTGGTAACCACATCTACGTAACTACATTTGAAGTTAGACGGGCAGCTAAAAGGCCATTACTAGACGGGTCGTATGAATTATTTGTAGTGGTAGCGGGCACGCGACGCGGGTAATCGAGTAAATTATTGTGGTAGCGATACGCTCCCTGCTGCCCGCCCGGCCTGCCCAGTGCCCAGTGCCCAGTGCCCGGGCAAACTGACAAACGACCACATTTCTGCTACAACTTAAACTTCGACATTAGCAGGCTACACTGTTAAGTCTATTATATTGATACTCCATGAAAATTTACGCAACAATCTACTGTATAACTGCATGAATACTGTGGTTTCATTTAAAGGTAAGGTTTTTTAGAATCGATACCATTTTATAATTCAACCGTAATTCTGTGCTACATGTCCAAGCCCTGTAATAATACGAGGAACTGAAATGTTACATAATTACAGAGTATTCTATGAAAAGGCACTAGGCAACAATAAAACTCATCGGAAAATGGTCGAACGAATAAAACGAATAGATAGTAATTAAAGATTCATTGGGAATACATGTTCTCCTAATTTATACAGTAATTTACGTTTTTATTACGTAGTTATATACTTTCTATAAATAAAAATCGAATGATTATCCAAATTAAGTACTTAACCTACTTGATACTTTAGTGTTTAGATCTACATAAATTACGTACCTATGTAGTATGTGTAGTATTTATTGCAACAAATTCCACCAATATGCTGAACCTATTTAAGAGAGAGCACACGCATTAACACCCTGGTTTTACCCGTATAGAAAAGTGTTCCCACATCACATGTTTCATATCGCGATACAACTTACAAGCAAACTGCGTTTCAACTATCGTCATCGGAAACAGTTCCGGTCGTATAAACGTGTGGTAATTAAAGATTTAAAGTGCTAGGCGCCGGCGCGGCTGCTCGCCGGCCTGGCGTGCTCCACGTTCTATTTAAACAACAAACAAAGTATACTAGGAATACTCGAATGAATGGTAATACACGTCACTTGTCAACGTCGTGTTCGTATGTCGTACCGGGAAATGGTTACATTTTAAAGTAGTTACGTAATTGTGGCGGCGTCAGACATTTGTTATGTCGTCAAAGAAAAGAATGTGACGAGAAAATTAGGTCTACTTTGTCTAAATTACAAGGAAAGATAATGATACCATATGAAAATTGTATGGATGAGACCCATACCTATGGAAGATACTTAAGTAGAAACGATTTCCTAAACAATGTTGCTAAATCAGTATCTGATTCATTTTATGCGCATTGAGAAACAATAGTTAAAGCCGACCGTACTGTCGACAAGTACACCGGGTGGTTATGACGCTACCCCATATATCAAACTTCACATGAATAGCTACTACAATGCTACACACGTCGTACTGTATTCCACACACGAGCCTGTGTATCAACGACCTCAGTAGCATTACGAACTTCACGTTTTTACTGACTTTACCGCTTGAAGTAGTTGCTAAGGCTTTTCACCGCCCGGTTTCAATTAATTCACTTAAGGTACATCAAAACCATTATCTGTAGTAAGCGTGGGAGAGCCACGCAAATTACGTTAAATGTGTAGGCATTATTAGTAGGTAAGCAATTTTGATTAGATCCGACAAAGTGCTCGCTAAAATCTGTACAACATAAACTTTGTTATTGGACTGTTAAAGTCGCGTATAACGAAATGGATTTTTATTTAAATTCGAATTTATTGTGCTGTCACTGAACATACGTTGTCTCCACATAAACCCAGCCGAAAAAACGGCTCAATAAAACCCCGAAATTTACTGCAGAGGCTGTGTAGTGGAAGTTCACAGTTGGTTATAGGCTTAATACACGCGAAACCTTTCTTGAGGTGACTCGACTAAAGCAAGTTCGTGTCTAGTTGCGGTTGAGACTGTAGCGCCGGAGTAACTGGGACGCTCTCCGCTTTTCTACGTTTTTCCAACGTGCTTCAAACAATGATATTGTGGAGATGAAGCTTTACTCTTTACTAACTTGACAGTACACTCTGAAGATAAACTTTGTTTTGCGCTGAAGCTATAAATGTTTCAGGGATTCTATTTCTGTGCTCTGTTATTATTTTTTCTTCTTGTTATTGTATATATTACTATTTATTTATAACACAGACGACTCACCCCTAATTATCCAAACGTAATATTTTCTGGTCATTGATGGCGTCATATCCAGTTAAAGAAAACTTAGTTATAATAAGCCCGATGTAGGTTCGATCCTAAAATAGACATCTAAAAATAACATTCCCGAAACCTTCCTTCATTTTATACATATTCTTTAAGCGTCACTGGAGTGTGAAGTTTTATGATTATGTCAAAGAGTTTAAAAGCATTTAATTGAAAGGAAATCAAGCGTTGTAAATTTTGTCCCATAAGAGCCATTTTGTTTACACACATGAAAAATATTTGAACGTAAAGGTAGCTGCGACGCCCAGCCGAGTGTGAGTAACGTGCCGTGCGCATCCCGCACTCCCGCACTTCCGCACTCCCGCGCCGCGCCGTGCCCGAGCCCCGTGTCTTGCGCTCGTGCTCCCGACCCAAAACGACCTAACAACACTTTCATTTACGTTTCACAACTCTCGGCTATTTGCTTAATAAACGCTCGTTAAATTAACATACCCACCGAATAGAGGTTCTTTGAAACCCACTTAGGCTCGTTGAGCTTTGACTTTTTGTAACACTTCTATGCTTGTGAGCTGTTTTTATTATTCTCTGAACGAGCATTCAAATTGTTTCAACTAATTTTCTCTACTTAAACATACGTAAAAACATACTCAAAGGCACGACTATCTCCCTATCTGTGTATAGCGAGGCGAGCACAAAATACTTAACCCTAAAATTTCGCTGTGTCGTGGCAAGCGTACATACAAAGAAACAAGATGAGTTGGAAACAGCCGGTAGATGCGGGAGACGTAACGCATCCGGTACACAAGCACCGGCGAGCGGAAGCCGACTCACCGCGACAATCACGCCAACACGCCATCTTGCCGTATTCACCACAATCCTTTGGCATTTAATGGACTTTGGGGACAACGTTAAAAAGTATTTACCGAGTACTATTTTAATACGGATAAAAGCCTCAAACCGCCGTTCCAAAAGCGACCCCAGATAAACCAGTCCGTGCCTATCTAAATCGGACTAACAAGAAAAAATTGCTCTTTTTTTTTCAAAGCACCAATCCACAGAATATTTGATACGAAAACTGCGTAACACAATGTTCTAAGCCAATTAGTTGGTCATTTTTGCAGTGGCACGGCTGTGTTTACGCGGAACCGGCCTAAGCTGGAATAAGCCGGTTATGCCCGGTTCGAATCTAATTAAAGGGCACCGTTTCGTCCAAAATGCTGACATTTGCCATTTGACGCGATTTTTATTTTATACAGCCATACCAATCAGAAGGTTAATTGGTTTGTTTTTTGTGAGTCGTTCTGCGGGTGATATTCTTGTAACGTTCAACGAAAATAATGTAAAAAGCAAATTGAAAAGAAAAAGTAGGAATGAATAATTTGATCAAGTAATGCAGCAACCGCAGTCGCTCAAAATGAATACAATTGTTTTGTTTTCCCTCGGTAAATGTATTCGTTGTTCAGAATAATGAAACGGCCGTATTTGCTCAAGGAAATCCATTCTCTTACAATTTAAGACGGAGCCGCCTAATGTGTTGCAATTTTTCGTCTATAATAACAGTATGCAAATTGTATACGGACTCTGCGGTTATGAAGAAAACGCGGCCCTGAGAAACCATTAGCTGATGCTGTTATTATCTTCAAATCTTATTTCTACTTTTTGTAACCGGATTCTTCACTGAAAATGCTTAATATTTCAAGTAGAGATTTTTTTCATGAATTGATTGTAATCAATACGATAAAAATAATAGAACATTATGATTACATGTTACAGTACCTACGTTGTATTTATGTATCGTGGCATCGCCATCGCTTGTAGCATGATGTACACACGGGCACGCTCCAGTACAACGTACGACATTAAGTAAAAGACTTTCGTGAGCTGTAATTTAGTAGAAAGCATTGAAATATTCGTGTATAATCTGAATAACATGCCGATATGAACAACGGGGGAATACGGAGGAACGTTAGGGTGTATTTTATCCAATATTAAACGTTCAGGGAACTGCGAGTGGAATATTTTACGAATTACGAGAGGGCTTTTACAATATTCAATAAGATAATAGATGGAAAGAGTCTTCATCAAAATATATGTTTATGATTTAGTAATAAAGCGGTTACACGTGTCCCCTTGAGTTTTTATGATTGACTACGACAGATTTTATTGAATTCAATCTTTTAGGGCGTCGGTGTATTTGCTTGTCTCCGTTTCAGGATTAATTTTGAATAATAAATGGTCCCAGCATTTTATGATTAAAACGAAAAACCATAGCACAAGGCGTCTAAAGTACTCTATTTTACGGTACATCTAAAACTATGTACGAATGCATCTTAAAACGAATATACGTCCACTACGTAACAATTTGTGCTAGAGATGTCGAAATGAAAGTCGTACGAGCGATTTTATTCATGTAATAACTCCATCTGGCCGCACCGTACGACATCTCGTGTGTACCTACTTACCTTCTCGGTATATGTTCGTCTGATAAGAGAGCCTCAATATCTCCTAGACCTTCGTAATGTAATTTTTCGCCTCTCCATTTTCTCATACCCAAAACTTGGAGCTTTATTGAAATATTGGATATCAAGTACGGTAGAGTTGTTTTTATTATTCAAAAGTTTGCCGAATTCTTGGTCCGGTCGACCAAACTATGTATAAAAGACACATTGAGTTTATTTTGATTTTTACCCTGAACGAAATTGGTTTAGCATAAAAGAAAAAGATAGGGTAATATTGACAGTGTCACGGAGAACGGAGAATTCGGTCACGCCTCGCGACGTGTGATATGAAATGCTTTTTTATTTCCTATTGCTTTAGTTTACATGTCAACGTTTACTTGTGTCATGGACTCACGGGTAAACTACGTTTTTGTATTAGATCATGTATTTTTCTTTTTGTTTGCAAAAAATGAACTAAAATACGACTACTTTCCTACAAAGTTAAATAATGCCATATTACATTAACGGGATGAATGAAACAAAATCCTGAAACAATCTATTTTAATTACGACAGACTAAAACTATTTACACAATAAATCATCAACAAGCCTCCCTAATCCAGTTGTCTCAATATATTTCCATACTTTACGAAATAGGTAAGGAACAGACAAGAGTAGACATCCAGCTCAATTAATAATGATGATAAAATAACAAAGCTGGTTCTTACGAATATTACCCATTGAAAGGAACCATTAATTGTAAGTCCTGTGCGAACCACTCCTTAGAGTCGCGTGAGGAAAATGCATGAAACATTTGCAAACACATACTATGTAGTGACATCGGGTGCCCTTTATCTAGACTATTGTAATATCATTAGTCACATACACAATGCAGTCAGTTACTTAGATATACCAACTTAATATACAGGATGCTGTCTAAAATATCACTTTGAGAGGTTTAACGTCAGCCCGTTTAAACAACTCTTAACTCTATCAATTAATTCACCTTGCCTATTCGGCGTACATTTCCTCCAGTTTTTCTCCAGATGTAACTACATGATTTTCGTGTACATCTTAAGCGAATATCTTCCCGTGGAACTTCGTACCTATCAGCTTTAATACTCCCAAGACATCAAGGGTATTACCTACATGTATAAGTAGCAACAAATTCCCGTGTGTGTTGATTTGTAACAGTAATATGTACTGGGAATGCATAACTTGCGGCTAACATGCAACCGCGCGAAACTCGAGCCGGCGCGCGTATCGATATCCTTTCCCATCGCTAATGCAGCTAGACTTGATTTAGCAATCTATACTAATATCATAAAACTAAGTGCCTGTCTTTATGCTTGTACTTATTTTACTATAGCAGGTTTGTGTAAACTTTTGTTAAGACCGTTGCGCAAGTGATGGAGCTATGTTTGAATTTAAATTGGAAGTTTCAAGAAAAACAAGTGAATAACTTTACGCCCTTCAAACTGTTGCGTAGAAGCCGCACAAACGTGATTATTCTGTAATAAACTGGGCGAGCAGTTGCGTCAAGTATTCAAATGCTACTGAAGTCGAAAAATACTCGAATATTAAAAATGTTTAAAAGTTGAACAATAAGCCGTTTACCCAAACCACCCTAACTAATCTTGGCGTAACTGAGGCTTTAAAACAAAACAGATTTCGTCAGGTAAGCGGTGAGGTAGCAGTCGCAGAAGTGAAGAAGATTATGTAACTAAAATACAACATTAAATATTTTGCACAAACGCAGATAAACAACGTACTAAGTTGTTAAGTAACCGAGTCTCCAAATTAGAAGGCAAAACATAAACAACAAGTAAGCGGGTAGAGTAGGTAGTGGTAGCAGACGAGACAAATTTCGCCGCATGCCGCGGAGTAAACCACTCAACTAGTGAAAAATTTTCTTGCTTTTATTTCCAGACGGGTGACACTCGATCGCTTACGGCGCGCGGTGTCACTTCGCCGCCCGCTTGATTTATGCGACCAATATGGCCGCCGCTGTCACTCCCGACCGATATCGAACCGCTCGTATCATCTAACGCAATATACTTGACCAGATTTTGATATAAAAAGAAAATTACAAAAGTAAATTGTCTTGCTGAGCTCTCAATTTACCAACCCAATAGATGTGGGTGTTTTATTTACAGTAGGAGGGAAATATTCAAGCAGAGGCAATCCTGCTTAATCTTGGCATTAGGGGCTATCCCGTAATTCACTCGACTGAATTTTTCAATTCGTTTTCGTTGAAGCCTTATTTTCTTACGTTTAATATTATACCCTCCGTTTACATGTAGCTAGAGCTCGCTGGCGTGTATAAGACGTAACGTTTTATAACTTGTATTGTGACTTGCGTTTATTAGGTACTTTATTTTACCGCATTCTTTATCCTGACACTGTAGATGGGAAAATGTGAAAATAAGGGAATAAATATAACACAAAGCGTCATCACTTTTCAATTGAAGTTGAAGAACTTTAGAACGGTTATCAGGATTTTTATAATTTCGTGGCGCTTACAAAAGGATCATAAAAATACTCGTAGATCTCAACAGGGAGTCGTCCATGAGCACGACGGTATCAAGTAGGCGGCTCCGGGCGACACCTCAGGCGACACCTCGGACTCGGCGCGTCTGTTGCCGCTAAGTAGGTCGAATAATGTGCCGGCTCGCCAGAAGTGCACTCCGGACCCTTCGGCCGCCTCAAGAGCTCTCCTCCGCGATCCTCCATACTAAAATCGCTTGATTTGACATGATTTTAAATACCGATACCAAAGTACAGGTAGGAAACCCCTCGTTTTAACAAAAAAATACACCAAAAGGTTCAAAACGGGTCATGGCCGCAGCCAAATCATATATTACTTTAAAACATTTCAATAGCAATGTTTATTCCGTGACTGTGGTTACTCTGTGAAGACAGAGGTTGAGAAGCGACTCGATCGCGTGCTATTATTTTCATAAATTCATGACAGTTCCTTTGATATGAGCACGGAACTGCTGCATTGAAAAATAACTTAAAAACTAATCTCAAAAAGAAGGTACCTGCTACCTGTAGGTATATTATTGATTCGTAGAAAAGAAAACCGAGTTAACTTATTTTTCTACGAAAAGTTTTCCCAACCAATCACTGGGCTGAATACCAAATTACTACAAGGCATCTTAATCAATAATGTAGCAGTAGCTCGGTTTATTGGAAATCAATCGATTTCGGATTTCCTAGGAAGTTTTGAAGAGAATTTCTATTAAATTAAATAAAGACATAAAGGTAATTATATTAGCCGTTATCGTTATTTAAGCCCCAGTCTTTTAAAACTCAGAGAAAATAGTAGTAACAAAAAGACACTGTATTTCACGACAGCGTGTTAGGGAGGCGCGTGTATGAGCCACGCGAGGGCGCCTGTCACGCTAGTTCGACGTGCGCATCGCTCACGCGCTCCGACGGACCGACTCAATTGAGAAATTGAAACGCGTATCTAATCACAAAAACCTCGCCAGTATCAATGTTGATCGTTCAAATGTACGTCTCTTCCAGTAAATCATAAAGCAACGAACGTATGCCACCGGCGCTGTACTAGTCGTCAGAATTAAATCAGGATTCCACCTTAATAACATTTTAAAGGAACACGTACCCACTTAGAGCTCACACCCTCTGAATTTAATTGTCGCTCGCTTCTAGAACGACATGCGGTAAGAATGTTAAAATAATTTTACCTATTTTCGATGTTCCTCTCAATTTCACAAACATCGAATCGCCTAAGAAGAGTGTTTAGAAAGCTTGATAAATTGGACCCGAAATCGATTTATTGCAAAGTCGCGTCTAAACGAAAATGAAAAAATCGGAAAATCTGGTGGAATCTCATAATAGCCTTTTCATCAATCAATACAATGAATTCGAAACTGACAGGGAGCGGCCTCTATTATTTTCGAATCATGGCATATTTTTTACGCGATAAATACTTTTTCGTTCAAGTCATCGCAGAAGCTTTGCAGAAATATGTCAGAGGCTTTCGTCTTTTTCATTGTTCAGCAAATAAGCCTAGTGGGTGGACAAAGGCGGCGTGTCGTGACGACAAGCACGTAAGGGCGCGCTTCCGCCGCGCCAGCGCTCTCAGCGGGCTCGAGCCACCTCGAGCCGCGAGCCTCGAGCCCGGCTCGAGCCGCCTCGAGTGCTGTCGAGCCGAGCGCTGACGAAGCCCACCGAATAGCTGAGATTATTACGCTATGCAGCCGCTACAAAATAGAATGCTGCGGATTATGCAGTCGTATTGCCGAAATAGCTGCAGCTGTACGTGCGATGAACACATTAATATTATGTACTTACGTTATATGACACGTCCAGCCAGATCGCATACACTTACAATGTAGTTACTCGGACACAGCAGACTCTGTTCTGCTTTGGTTGCCAAGCGTAGTTGTTATTTTATTCTATGCACAAAACTTGATATTCTGTTCGCAGCAGGTACGCAGAAACCTCGCTGTAAAATTAGTGTGCAGTAAAAACAATCCAAATAACTGCGCAGCTAACGAATTTAAAAAATCCTCGTATAGCAATGGAAATTTAATATTCAATTTGAAGTGAATATAACTTGGTGGCGCGACAATCTGGCCGAACAAAAAGTTCCATTCAACATTTGTAATTAGACGCCAACACAGTCGGAAACAGAAGCTCGTGGATCTTATGTGTGCGCTAGAAATTAACAGAGCCCTCTCATTATGACGTTTTTAGTGTAACATTTCGAAATCATGAGATTTTTTTGGTTCATTCTGTTGATTATATGAACGCAAACAAAAAGTGTGAGAAGTTAATTTTATATTCGTAAAGAAGTTACAGGGGTTCAAATTGTTGTTAAAATACTTAATCAGCGAAAATAATATCACCATTATCAAAAATTCTGTGTAAGCCATTACTGCCAACAAAAAGCTTTTAAGGACTCGACCCAATATTATGCGATTAAAATTCAAAATGAGTTCTATTTCAAACTTTATTCGTCGCAGTAAAGTTCTTAATCTAGCAGACACTGGCACGTTGTGAATGGAATTCTTTGAGCATGAAAATCCATCTTCTTATGCATTTTTGCATTAAGTCACCGTCCGACTCTTGGGCTACACGCCATTGAGACTGTGTCTTGAAAGATACCAATTCTTCTTCGGTTATTTTTCCTAGAACTTTGAATAGTATCATAGGATTAAAATCTAATATGAAAATAATGGAGTTTCCGTTACGTGAACAAAGATGTAATTTTCCACGTGCTTCTCTAGCATTACATCACTAGAATTGTAAGAAGAATTTCAAATAGGTATGAATACTTGTGTTCCTGTCAGACAACGATGTCAAATTGAAAACAACGAACGAGACAGCTGAAATCGTTATTCAATTATTTCAGCAGTAAACAGAGTTCGTTTGTGCTTTTTGACTTATCGTTGCAGATGGACTAGTACACACGTCAGGACGAGCAAACCGCCGGAGAAAATAACTCAATTACGTTTAACATTTAAAAGTTCCGGACGCAAATAAATGCGGTTATCACAATTATTCCATGTCCGTTGAAACTAACGAGTTTCACCGACACTCGGTAACTGGCCCTTTTTACCCGACTACGCCAAGAGGAGGTCTATGTTTCTCGAGTGTATATTTATGTATGTCGTAGTCGGATTATATAAATCGCCGTATTACATTACGGCTAGCCGTTTTCAAAATAAGGGCCGTTTTGTATTACGACGGGTCAACGATTTCTGTTGCACGCTCTATAGCCTAAATGGCTTAATGTATTTTAGCTTGTGAGATGTCGTTAGATTCGTCTTGATTGTAATAGTGTCATGGGTATATAAAGCACGGGTATATGGGTATATAGGTATGGATATGGCTGTAAGCTTCTCGATATTTTCGAGTCGTACGCTGCTTCTCATGGCCTTGTTTACAATGAAGGCAAGTCAAAGTTCATGGTCAAGTCCGATAGCAAGTGTTTCTCCACTGTCCCTCCTGTGGCACTAAACGGTGTGGAGTTGCACAGGGTGTACCTACTCTTTTAAATATCTGGGCCACTTGGTGACGGACGATTTGAAAGATGACGCGGATATAGAGAGCGAGCGTAGGGCATTGTCGGTTCGGGCTAATATGTTGGCTCGCCGGTTCTTCACATGTACAGCGGCGGTCAAAATAACGCTGTTTAAAGCATATTGCATGTCGCTGTATTCGGGGCCAAAAGGCCTACAATGCTCTGCGGATCCAATATACTCGTAACAACGCATTTAGAGTGCTGTTGCGTCTGCCTCGGTTCTGTAGCGCGTCATCTACATATGTTCGCTGAAGCACGTACCGACTGCTTCAATGCAGTATCTTATGCCGTACAGGCATAAGAGAGCGGCCTCGCTGCTAAACAGACTCCGGGGCAGGCCCAGCAGTATTCTACGCGCTATAGCCGATAGGCATGACAGCCCGTTGGTGCGGTCGCTTGTCCCCTCCACATTGTCGAGGTTATTAAGTACTAACATAGATTTAAGACTGTTGTTACTAATCCAATGGATCCTTGTTATCTGCAATAAATGAATTAATAATAATAAATAAAACTTTTTAAAAATAAAAAAATATAACCGACTTCCAAACAAAACACTACAAAGAATAAAATAACCTTAATTTCGGAGGTCGGTGTTTTTGGTTTTGTTCCTTTGTTTTTTAACACCGACTTCCGAAATTTTAAGTGGTGATACTTGGACGACGTCTTCGTTAACGCAGAAATTGAAATAAGCAAAAATGCTCATAAAATAAAAACTACTGAACCAAACTGAATCAAATTTTTATGGGACCAAATGGCAAGTATACTGCATCGAACTAAAAAAGAATCACAGAAAACGGATCAGAAACCTCGGAGTAATCGGTGTACATACATTAAGAAAAAAAAAATACCCACCGAATTGAGAGCTTCTCCTTTTTTGGAAGTCGGTTAAAAATTGCTGTTTTTGGGCGCCATAATTATGTCTTCAAAAGTTATTTTTCTTCTAAACCTATCGAGTGGAGTATCAAAATAAAGGGCTTTAGAAGACGATTTCAAAAATTTAATTTACTTCTTCTTCTTATCGTGTGCAGTAAGGTCTAACGACCCCACACGCCCTAGTATCAGAGTTTCTAAACCGCCTCAAGGGCCTCTGGCATGGTTTATTTGACGACCGCCATTTCGCGGCCGGGACCACCGGCTTATACGTACCTAATTAATTCACTAAAATGTAGGAAATAAAAAGTTTGATTTGTCAAAAACCCCGACCACTAAAAACGGCAAAACAGTTCCAAACAAGGTTTTTTGACAAAGTAATTTTTTTCCTAATTTTACGCTGCTGAGACATAACAGATGTCTCAGCTTTTCCAGATTTTGTCAACAGCTAAACTGTTATAATTTCCATCGTGGGATTCATAATGGAAATTCTTATTAAGGGACCCGATCTAACTAAAATAGAAGAGGTACGTTTCTGAGTATTCAGCCGTCTATTATTCGCGCAGGATACAATTTAGCTATTTATTTCGTGGATATATGAAATTATGGTTCCTTGGAGACCTGATTATATTAATTTGCGATGGCTGTTTTTGAAATAGAGAGTGGTTGAAGGCGTGGGTAGTGCGCGGCGCCATGCTGGGCGTCGCAGGGTTCCGCAGCCAACACGCTCGCTAATGGAGGGCCCGGCAGCGCGCCGGGGGGCTATTACACACGCCTCTTATCGAACATCGACTTTCTTAATAACGAAGAATTAAGCCTTCTCTCTCATACGCCAGGATACAATTTTAGAAAAGCTTCTCGGTCTTTTTGCTGCAGACGGGACTTACAACTGTTGGTCGAAGTCTTAATCCGAGCTTTAATAGATTAAAGCCGAGTCCGTCTGATAGAGCTGGTAATATCTCTGTTAAGTGCTCAACTCTAATAAAATGTCAAAAAAGGTTAGCTATGTTAGAGTTCTGAATCAAAATAAAGATTTTAGAAGGCTACTGAACTCGGTAGTTGTTTGCCATTGCTCCATCAATATATTCAAGAGACATCGGGTCAAAAGTTCGGATCAAATCAAAACTTATGGCAATAGTATGTACAACTTTCTTTTCTGTAGAGGAGCGGCGCGCGGCGTCCTGATTCTATTAAAGTTAGTTTAACCCGATCCGCGACAAGTACAAACATCTACATTCCGTCAAGTGAAATACACTCGATTCACCACAACCTGACGTCAAAACTTCCGAGATCGACGTGTCGGCTAACAACTGTTCGCGAACTAACTACACACAATTATACACCCTACGTTACAACTTTAAAGCATCAAATCGTTTAAGCGAGTAGTTATTTAATTCTTTGACAACGATGTTTCACAGCCACTTAAAACTTTTGAGTGAATAACAAATCTCCTCCGAAAAGTCTATTCGACAAAGTTATACTGTTAAATTGTTTGTCGGTAGACAGAGAAGGTCTTTTAAAAAGTTAAAGGTTGAGAGAGCATATAAAAGGATCAGGTGGAGCGCCGGGTGGTGGTGCCCGGTAAGCAGCGCCGGGTGTCGGGTGCCCGCGCTGCATTATCACGCTTTGTTTGCGTAAACGATTAAAAGGCCACGATAAAGTTAATCAGTTTTATCGATACAGTTCGTCTAATTTTATATACCCTCCTCGGTGGATAATATCGCTTAAAAATATGTATTTATAATTGGGAAAGGTTTAAAGGGCTCCGCAGTCGAAGAAATGTAGTAAACTTTACGGTATAAACTTAGCATACTTAAATATTTTAAGACAGAATCCACAAATCTACTGTATATTTTCTTAATAAACATATCAGTTCAACCCTTAGCATCAAAACTCGAACTACGCCAACTTGAATTAACCATAACATTGGGGAAACGTGTCGAAGTGGCAACTTGACAAAAAGGTTTCAGTGATTGATGTCCTTCCCCCTTCTCCCCGGACTAACCAACTATAATATACGCCGCGCAAATATACGTGGCCACGTAATGCCGAAAGGATTTTTGTATTGTATACATAAAGGGCGATATTATGTAATGTTTTAATAGTATCAAAGTCTAATAAATGTTATCAAACGTGATTTGGTGATGAGAGAGCAAAATTAAAATACGTTTTCGGAAAAGGTTAATTAATTATTATTTTTTCCGCGAGTTAGACCGTTTATAAATATCACGCCGAATACAACACAGTTAAATGCGATTAATTTGATTTCTGGACAAAAAATAATGGATGTGGCATAACAATTTGGCGTTTCGTTACTACGACAGTTAATTAAAGTCGTAGATCTAATGTAAGGAAGGATCTAGTAAGCTGTAGGTAGATGTACTTGCGTCTTCTCAATCGAATCTCATTCAATATCTCACTATTTCATTCTAAGAGTATGTTTACCTACTTATATTGTAGAGTTTACTGAATACAATAATTCTAGTTGTTCTCCTAACAATTAAGACTCGCAAATTATTTCCTCGACAAAAGCCATGCGGCCTGCGGCCACTGATAAAACTTGTCAGCATGTAAACGAACCGTATACGAGAAAAGAAACAAATAGTGTATTTATTTAATTACTAGCGCAGCAGTTGACAAATCCATTTACCACGAGACTCGGTATTATCTTTTGTTGTCTGCGTCTGAGACCAATCAATTACTCTGCAGTCGCCAGTGGGGAGTTGATTACTGCTCCACTACTGATGTAGCCTTAACGATATTGTCCAAACGCATCAGTGTACGCTATCATTGCGATTACATCTTTAGTATTCATCGAGCAGCTGTTTCGCATACGAGTGTAGATTACCAATGCTACTCCGTTCAGTAGGGCACGTATTTATCTGATGCTATTTGTATCACGAAATGTAATCGATAAGGAAATGATACAAATGCTTTTTTATTGATTTAGGTTGCTTTTATTCATAACGATTAGCGGAAACGATCGACTTTATGAGTATTTTACTGAATTGTTATTTGCCAAGCTACTGCACAGATTGTCTCCGGCAGCTTTGTGAATTAACCCGCCCACATAGCTTTCCACCCTCCATTGAACTATGTTCCATCATATTAGTTTCTGCAAAGTTATCTTGAACATAATTAAAAACCCATGCACCAAAATATCTCATAACCAAATGACATTTTATTTTATTTATACATGTTTAGAAACAAATTTATCTCCTTGTCACAGTCCATAAAATAAACTTCCATTGAAAAGGCGCCAAAAGATCCCTTATCTCGGTTACAGCCGCTTTGAATAACGATCCAAAGTGTAACCCCATCGCGGCGGTTCTTTGATGTCCTTTAATTATAAAAGTTTTTCTCGTAAAGGAAAGCTTTTACAAGTCGCGCAGAAACACTGCACACAAGTTCACAACCCGACGACGAGAAACCACCGACTTATGATTCTATTACTAAACTCGCTCACGACACAATGCCATTCAAGTACTCGTAGTTTAGAAAACAATTTTATTTTAAACGCTATTTTTCAACACTTTATTGTAACTTAACTCAATGTTGTACCTACAATTTAAAATGTAACATTATCAGAAAGGGATAACTCATAACTATTTTAAAATAAAAACATACTGGTTTCATGTTTGTCTGTTGCTTTTCATGAAGTAAATTTTCCATTAGCGTAGCTTTCATACGTATTTTCACGTTCACGTCTGTTTCCCAGCCAGTTAAAGAAAACAGTACAACGAGAATGTATGTTGCTGAATCTATTTTATATTCACATTGTCTTTGGCATCACGTCCCGTCGAACTGCGTAAAGTTCATTTGTCAGGGTCTTACATTTTACCATAAATTCTCGAACGACACTTTCTAGACTGGTTGTCGCAAGTATGCCAAAAATGCGGGCGATTCCTACCTACTTCCCAGTTTACAAAGCGGAGGGTTCATAGTACCTACTTAATAATGTCCGCGCCAAGCTTCGCTACTATTCTTTGTAATTAGCTGTTGAGCTCGGCATTACAGCGCTGACTTCTGTCACTTTGTTTTTGGCGTATAAAATTGTGGTCGGTTTCCCTTTTTCTACTTTCCCTTGTTTATTCTTTCTTTTAAAATCAAGACGAGCCAAAGTAAAAAGTCCTAATAGAACGAATAGAAAGGAAGAATTATACATACATCAACATTTCTTCGACGCTCAATTTCTTTTACTCCTATTTTCAGAACGTACATTGGAATTTTATCGGGCGATTCGTATTCCTTTTGCAAACGTTGAATTATTTATTGGACATTATATCTAGCATTACTATTTGTTTCAACTACACAAAATACATCAGGTACGTAATCGCAATGGGTTTGTTCATAATACATTCATCGTTGTATTCAAATAAAGGGCAAAAGAAAATAGAGTTGTGGGCAGCAGCAAAGTAGGGCGCGGTGGGCCGGGCGTATCGATCAGCCGCTAAAACAAGCTCGACGCCGACGTCTGTCTAGCCACTGCCTAGCACACCCTACATAAAGCCTACATCACCTGCGACTCTCTGTGTTCCTGGTACAATGACCCAGTAAAACGATTCCGGGACATGTTGATTGAAACTTGAAATAGCACTGTGTTTTATGGAATTGGATTGGAAAGGGCAGAGTTACGAGTGGACTCGGTTGAGTTACGTTCGATTTTATTTAAACAATAGTTATTCACTATTGTTTAAATAAAAGCTTGTGGGAATTAAATTACTCGACTGTTTGATTTAGGGAATATTGGTTAGGGTTTCATTTGCATTTTCATTCCGACGTAAAAAAGGGGTTTCTAGGTATTTGACGATCAGAATAGACGAGAATTGTCGTCTAGAAATTTGTTCACATTTCACAAAACAATGGTAAAGGATATTAACTATTACAGTCATGAATGCCGCCCCCAGCATATATGAATACCTACAAGTGTACGTTACATTCATTTCTAAAATCGTGGAAAACTGCAAAATAAAACTCGTAGGTAATGAATACTAATTCATTTTACAATGAAAACCACTTTATGGAAACATGATCGTGCTTCATAACTATTAGATTCTCATTTGCCGTCGGTAAATGGAAAAATGGAATAAACCCCAAAAGTCTCGAATTACTAATCGATGACGTGGATTTGTTTTACTTCCGAACTGAATCTCCCTCATTATTGTCCAATGTGATGAATCACTCTAGATAAACGTTTCAACACAAAGTAAATCAAATGTCGAGTCGAGAGCAACGCGTCGAAAGCTTTTATTTAACATACTATTTACTCAGCGTTTTATTTCCGTTCATAATGTACATGTTAAGCGAACGTTAATCGTTCATTCTGTTTACAAAATCGCGACTCATCTAATTTAATGTAACTTTTCAGTCATAACTAATGTATTAAATACGAACGAGCCTACAAAAATCAGCAAGCAGTAATATTAGTCACCGACATTTTGTGCAGTAATTTATCAGAAGACTTACAGATACTGCCCCAGTATCTCGTTTCCCGCCTCGCCACAAAAGTGACAATACTACCAATGGAGTGTCGCGGCGGCCTGCCGCTCATCATTGTGAGCGGTACAAACATTCCGGCAACTGCGGTCACGTTTATTTCTCTTTAATGAACCGTTAGTGGTATAACCATTCGTATTGCAAGCGTTTTCTTACAGCTTTACCGCTGTCATGAATGTCCCTATGCACTTAGGTCGTCCATTAAGACCAATGCAACGTTCACTGACGGAACGCGATCGTAAAACCTTTATAACATCCTTCCAGCACTTGTAAAGCGTTTTGAGAGTCTTCGTCGTTTTATGCGACCTCGCATTACCCTGCACTATCTCCACATTTTTTGGTGTCTCGGTGTGATCATACAGTAGTAAGCTAAGTAGACAAGTTCGTACATAAAGACGTCTGTACTGGATATCACAAGCGCTCGCATAAATGAAAGTATTTTAAAGTGACGCCTCGTTAGTGTACCCGCTTAAAAGAGGATCTTATCTCTGACTCTAGCCGAGCACTTGTTTCTTTATATTTGTTGGCAAAACTTAAAACCTTTTCCTATACTTCTGTAAGTCTGAAACGTACGAATGCAAATTGTGCTTAAACAAGTTGACTTCCAAATAGCATGCTAATGAATCAAATAATAAAGCGATACAATGCAGCAGTTGGGTACAAACCGCACAATTTATAGAGCATCCTAAAGCATTTAGTGTTGCTATTTGTACGATGCACAAGTAAACGTATTAGGACAACAAACCAATGTCGGTGCCGCACGCTGGCGGGCGCCGCGCCAAGAAGCCATAGCTCCACACTTGACATATTCTGCCGGAATCCTCAGTTTATAGCGTTTTAAGACTATGCAACTACTAAAAAGTGCAGGGTTTTGTGAATGAGCGCTTATTAGAGGTCGTGATTTGCCAGCCCCAGAGATAAGTTTAATCAGAGTGCCATTAAGTTTTAGTGGCTCGCCGGGTGCATACGGTTTATGGCGGGTTGGGGCGACATTGTCAACAGATCTTGCGACGCTCTTTACGGCTGCTGAAACGTTGCTTTAACGGTTTTATAGTTTTCGTCGTTTCGTCTCGCTGGCGGTCACAGCGCCCTTAATAGCCGAAGCTAAGTGCCCGCTCGGGGCTCCGTTGCCCTCAAGAATATCTGTTTTTCTTTCATATACTGAGATTTCCATCTTGAGTATCGTAAAGAATTTTATTTTTTGCTTTTATACTTCTAGCGCTCTTGCTGCATTTCGATATTGACTTTTAAATATTTCGTGACGATAATCTTTCTACATTTTCCCTTGCAATATATAAATTCAGACGTCAAAGGTATCCCCTCACATTCTTCGTAAATTGCGAGAGTTGCTGATTGAAATCGCATGGAAAACTAGTTGAGCAAGTAATTATTCACACCCACATTCTGTGCGTATCGCAGTCAAACGGTTACATTTCTGAGGATTCCGTCTCCATCGCCTCGCTATTAGTTACATGTGCATAGCCGAACTGTAAGTCTTCTTTAATTAAACGGCGGTGCAGTGACGCAAAGCGCAATCACACGGTGACGCATGTCGGCGACGACGACGGCGCCGGCCTGCAGCCTCACGTCAACTGCAAGCCTCACAATATTAATTTGTAGCAACTAATTAATTAATAACATGTGAACATTTCGCCATTAATCAGCACGGCCACGTTTGTTGCGAGGCGCACGGACTCACGGCGCACTTCTAAGAAACTGATTGTAAATTCGACGACGCAAATTGGTTTTATTTACTTGACTTGTAGTTCATTTACTTGCTTCTTCACATAGGAGCGTCGAACGGCTTCACGACTTGACTCGCCTTATTGAATTTAAAAGCTTTGAGCTTTTTCTCTATAGAGAAGACGCTTTTCAACATGACTAATGTATAAGCATGTCATTCGAAAAGACTTTCACAATAACAACGATAAAATATCATTAAAATAGCGAACTTTAACAATATATTGGGTACCGCCATGGCCTCAAAGTTAACTGAACTTTGTAATTACTTTGGAAATCTGTCTCAGTTTACATAAAGCAACTGGTCGATTGTTTAGCTATTCATTTATATATCCGTTCTGTAAGCGGTTGTGGGCGGAACTCAATGTTAAACATAGTCTTGAACATGAATCAGTAAGACACCCATGCATTCCAGCGCCATGCAGTTACTCGAAGAATCTCAAATTCCATTTGCACGATTGTTCTTAAACTTAGTTGTAAAGTTTAAGTTTCAAAGTTAGTAAGATGCTACTACTATTTTTGTGTTTTACTGTACTGCACTTTTTAAACACGTTAGTCTGAACAAGTAAAAAATTAACTTTTGGCTAGGCTACAATACTAACTATTCGATATCAAAATATCTATTCGTTGATTGACGTCAGAAACCGTAAGTTAACAACAACTTATCATTGGTAACTGCGTGAATGTCAATATTACGACAGAATTTATTGGTGTTCCAACAGCAAGGGATGCCCGTATCTATTATCTAAGTAGTCGTTGATAAGTTGGACGCGAATAAAACAAACTATCGCATAATATCCTCACGTAAGGGTAGTTATGACGTTTCACAAAGCAACAAGTAGAGGCGCCAGGCAGCCGCCGACGTGGGGCTGCGAAAGGAATTTCAATCTGGTCGTGATGAGCTGAGCAAAGGCGCAAATTACACACGAGCGACCGTCTTTTATTACCCTTAACGTGCTTTCTCGAATATTCGAGAAGTTCGTTTGCGGGTGGACCGCGCAAATTCACTGTAGCACACTTGCTTACGAACTAAAGAGGTTTTTTCATGCAGTCGTTGCAACTCTTTATAGTTTGTTACTTTAAGGAGTCGAGTAGACTTCACTTTGTAAAATACTGTAATTAGAAATCAAGCTTCAAATTCAAACCCAGAAAAATATCTTAATATTTAACTTTGCAAGCCTAAACTTCAATAACCAATGGAATACTGCAAAGCTGTAGACCCGCCATATTTAGAACAACAATACTTCTGAAAACTAATAGAAGAGACGTCTTTAAAGACATTATATGGAATATGTAGATAGAGACATAACAATTGAGTGTGCTTAGTGAAAGAGTCGATATTGTCTGGTCGGAACGTAAATACTGAGCCGTGTGGTGCGCAACAAGTAGGGCGACGCGTCGGCGCCATCACATATTGGAATTAGTGAACCAACCTCCATGGATAACGATGAAGGAAATTCAAATAGCGATGGAAACTCTTTGGATGAATATACTCTTGAAATGGCCCACAGATATCGTGGAAGGTCTGTCAGTACAATCTACAATTTAATTCA
This sequence comes from Lacanobia wlatinum, assembly GCA_947578705.1. Lineage (NCBI taxonomy): Eukaryota > Metazoa > Arthropoda > Insecta > Lepidoptera > Noctuidae > Lacanobia > Lacanobia wlatinum. The sequence continues at coordinate 11,591,993 of OX388033.1, forward strand.
ACGGTATTACGAGACATTATAGTTTGAATTTATTAGATACTAGCTTCTGCCAGCGGCTTCGCCCGCGTGGTCTCTAGGGAACATACTCCCGGGATAAAAAGTAGCCTATGTCCTTTCTCAGGCTCTAGATTATCTGTGTACCAAATTTAAATCTGTTCAGTAGATTTGGCGTGAAAGCGCGACAGACAGACAGACAGACTGACCGACAGACAGAGTTACTTTCGCATTTGTAATATTAGTAAGGATGTGACGTTTCTCAAATTAAAGATTCTTGAGTTATGACAAAAACCTTAAAAAGAAGTATCGACCTTCTATCCTACGATTGTAAGGTGCTACGCGTGCTACGAGTGCTACGATGCTACGAAAGTGCTACGAAAGTTGCTTCTTGAGGGAAAATGTTCGTATCGTTTTAAGACTTTTAGTGGAATTGCGGAACTACTGTCAATTGTAAAATAGTTAGGAAATATATTAATTACGTAAAATTTATTTCATTTATTAGCAAGAATATATTGAAACGAATAGAATATCTTCCATCTAAACGCTGTGCCATTGTCTATACGAAAACAACATTACAGTATTAGAAAATAGGACCTGTCCGCGATGTATTTATTTAACCGTCTCACATTATGCTTTAATATAAACCAAACATAGGCAGATTTCTATGATGACCCAGCAAAATCTCCTTAATACAATATCCTTTAAGCTAAAAAATATTTCCAGGATTTACAATATTGAAGCGGGATCGTTCGGTGTACAGAATGAAGACCTACGAGCTCCTCCGAGGTGCCATCGATACACGTAACGAGACAAATTCCGAGAATTGATTATATGTGGTAAATCCACAACTTCACTTCGTTTTTATTAAATTTCAAAGAAGATACTTACGGGTATAGGGATTAAATAGCGGAAGTTGAATGTTTACTAGTTTAATCGTAAAGGAAAATACCCTTTCTTGCAAGATCATAAATCTAAATTGGTGAAACTACCAATAAATAACAATGACGCCCAATAACTGTGATGAAACCATAACGTTGATAGCCCTACACAGCGTGACGCACAATTGCTTATCACCAAACTACACAGCTATTGTGTTTAATCCGTTATCTACCACATTTTACAAATTAAATAAAGTACAAACTAAATAATAACGTTTCCGCTGACAATATTTATCTTAACGCCGATATCCGACACGTTCTGGGCGCGAGTGTCGGCTCGCGTCGCAACTAAATAAATATGAATTACCATTACGGGCATAACAGAATAACAAGGCCGCATACGAGCGCGACGCACCGAGCACCTACGACGCCGTCCGAAGTGGCGCGGACCTCAGGGGCGCGCCCTAATAGCAGTCCACTTCCGCTTTATTAAATTTCTTCGCAAACACACTTTTATTGGCAACGGCCAACAATCTTTGTAAAGGACATCGTTTTGAACCAAGTGAAGACTCGTTTGTATCGCATGCAAATAGTGGAACAAATGGGGGCCGCCCTTACTACGTTTTATGATTCTTACGGACGCGGACGAGACGAAGTACTCGCATAAAATAAAATGCAAAGAATACTCTCGAGCAAAAAACATTTATGTTGACACAGTCAGTCCGCGAATGCAGTCAAATGTTTTTGTTTCATAAATGAATAAATAATGAGGCGGCATTAAACGTTCATGGTAATTTTGCGCTCCATTTTATAACGTGTAATGAGATGTGAAACTGTAACAATATTGTCACAATTAATTATGAATACAATGTGTTATCTGCAAGCGTATAAAATGACACATTATGTATTAAAATAATTGTGCCATGCATCGTGCTGTGTGCTACGTTTCAATAAAGTAAAATGAAGCGGGTACACAAATTGATAAAACCTTGCTATTTGTAACGCAGTGAAGTAGACAAAATAATTAGTTTGATGGTGTACATAACTTGGCAGAGTCAACAATTTACTATGTACATAAGTCTATCGTGTGATGCCTCTTCACGCCAACTTATGGCTTCCTAATGAAGTTGTCGCCGCGCGCGTGTGTGCGTGATGACGTCAACACAATACGTGCTTGTGTGTGTGAGCGATATTATCGCCTGGTGGAAGTGCAGGTTTTAAGCTAAAGGTCTTACCGATCTATAATTACTTAGGGACCGATTTCCTTCGATAACGCAAGCGTAAACTTGATGTAGGGGTGGCAAACACCGAATTTGTTTATAATTAGGAGGAAAGTTTATCTCGCTCAAAGATTGTTGACAGTACAATTGACAGTTTTCTTGTATCTAAAACAAATTATTACAACTTCTTTTGCCACAGATTTGTAGGGTTCCCAACCTTTATTTCGAAAAAACGGAACCTTGTCTGTCTGTCTGTCTATCGATTTATCACCGCCGATTTTCTACGAGTCTACTGGAGCGATTCAGTTGAAATTTGGTTCACATATAATCTTCAGTGCCTTAAAGACGAACGTGTAACGCAAATAAAGATTTTTTCTTAAATTGGGTTGCTTTTTGGAGGAAATTAGAAACTTAAATAAAAAATCCAATTGTATCATGCGATGTACCAAATGAAAGGGCGTACTGTAAGAATGTTGAATATATTTTTTTAATAATTTTAAAAGAAATGGTTTAGGTTTTATTGAAAACCCTCTTATCTCCGACACTACTGAATTTAAAATTTTGAAATAAATACAGATAATAAACAGGTTTTTGCTTATAGATTGCAGGAAAACCTATAAGAAGTCTCTGTTTTGAAAGTAACATGTACAAAAAAGTGATTCGTTCGGAACTCTGCATGCGAGTCCGACTCACACGTGCCCGGTTTTATAACCTCGTTAGAATATTAACATTAGGTAGGTACACAACGCGCCGAAAAGAAAGCTTTTAGAAAAATACTAGCGAGAAAGTAGATAAAAATCGGTTTACGAGTGCTCTAAATCCCTGTATCATGACAACACTAAAAGGTTATCATAATAGGCGGCAACCCTGATATTGCCGGCACTCAGGCAGACTGGAGGTTCGTCTCGAACAAATTGCCGTGATGCCCCCGCCATATTAAGTTAACATCCCCCACCCCCTCTTTTACTTCACTTCAACTCACTAAATTCACTATTTCTGTGTCATAATTTACTTAAGGTGGCAATAAAGGTGATTAGACCTGATTAACGTGAGTTCAGACCTTCCATTATATTTTTAGTACGAAAACTTAGCGAATCCTTTAATATGTCTGACTGTCAGAGTCGTGCAATTAAGTAGCTAACTTGTTCAACGTTTTATAACTTTAGATATTTTTTCTCGAAATAATCGTAGGAATAGAAAAACTATATAAAGTAACACTATACAATAACCAAATCAAGTTTAGTATACAAAGGAATAGTTATTATGTGAACATGTCGCGCACTTAGCCTTTTTCTGCTTTGATGCCGACGTGAGCTACTAACACTTATTCAAGTTTTTAATTGGGAAACTTTCCCTGTATTGCGTCAGAATTACTCTGAAATATTTCACCATAGCAAACACGAGTAAAAACTATAATCAATATCCCGAGCCCTACATTTTTCATTAACGGAGGTAAGGGTGTGGGGAATAAATGCCAGTGCTTCAGTAGGGAAAGTTAGGGTGGCGCGGCCGACTCAAGGGGTGAGGGAGGCACTGTAGAACAATGGCCACCATGACATTTAGCATGGAAGCGATTGTCACGGCCCGTTAGAGTCGCGAGCCACTGGGCGTACAGCCGTTCTCCGCATAGGTACCCTCAAATACGGTACGTCATAGATTGTCGTCTTCCTTTTTGCAAATTCTGAGTCGTTGGAAAAGTCTCCATTTTCTCCGAAAGCTTAAAATTAGTACGAGTACTTTTACGACAGACGCTCCAAAACAATCAAATGAAGTAGCAACATTTTTGTGGGTCGTTTTTGCAAACAAAGTTTTCAGATTATTTACATACCGTTTCGTGATTCTGGTTACGCAACTTAGATGGGCACGAACGGCATTAAGAGTTTGCGAACGGTATCATCGAGTAATACTGAGCTCATAAGCAGTAACATAAGGATGTGAACGAAAACATAAACTGTTTAAATATTTTAGGCACATTTTCCGTGCAAAAAGCAAAGCGGAAAAGTTTATTGGAAGAATAAATTGGGACTAAAAAGCAGGGCGCGCTTGCTCGAGTTTCTCTCGAGGGTGGGAAAAAACAAATTGTTGCTAGATGGTAAGTAATGCCGGGGACGTGCCGCAACGACTCGAATTACTTCATTTTACTTGGACCTGCAGGTGTAGCCGCCCGCAGGCGCGCAGCCGCAATCAAATTAAATTTTAATTGTCAAATTAAGTACATTAATGGCGGGTTTTTTTGGTGGTCCGCAAACAAGTTAATTAAATTTTGGCGCTGCACGAGAGCTTGCATACAACAAGAAAACCATTGGCTTTTGTGTGTCATCAGTCATAGAAAAGAGAAACGCAGAATATCTGACTTGGTAGAAAATATATTGAGTAAATACCTTGGCACGGGCCGCTGAGTCATGGCTACTGAGCATTCTTAGTGCTCACCTGCTGCCAGACACCTGCGGTGCGCCGCCGCCGCTCGTGTGACTAGCCCGAGCAGGCCAGCCCAACCTATCCAAATGTTTCATTCATGCACTTTCTACTTCTTACCGCTTTTATTGCTAACAATATGACTTACAATAACCTCATTTTCGACCACAAATCTAACAGATTGCTTTATTTTATATCTCGTTGAAATATTACCGCGCCATTAGTCAGTGATTCGAAAGGTCTGTAACGTTATTGAAAATGAAAAATTACTGTCGTGGAAAAATTTCAGTCTGAGCCATCTAACGAGGCAATTAAAGTTGAATGAACTCTATACCTCCATTAAAAACTATCAGATTTTTTGTCTTAGGAGTATATCATACCACATTTTGTACTGCTTCTCGATATTCAACGCATTTCTAAAGACCAATTAATATTTTACCTGACTGTTTCAGTTATTTGATTGATGCGGATTGATGTTACTTTTTAAGATGCGAGACAAGGACAAGTTTCGAGTTTTACAGTTATTAAAGTTCGTAGGTTTGTAATTCGATTTTAAAATTACAAAGAAGTAGTCCCTTAGACACACAAATTGTTGACTATTGGTTACCTATATGACAAACACTACTAATACTTCTGCCAACTAGGCGATAGTTTTAAACATTGGCAAGAATCCCATTGAAGTACTATTTAATATTATCACTTTTCATTACCAACATGTTTACAACACCTTTATTAAGGAAAATACCTTTTGAATCCGCCACTATCAGGCCACTAACTATACAAATGGTGGGGATGACAAACATTTAAGTTTAATATTGACGTGGACAATTAAGTGCGGACGGACGGACGGGACGCCGGGACTCGTTTACATATTACAATAACTCCGAGACCGATGCTGCTGACAACCATTCACTAGATAATCGCCTGCATTGTTTGCTGAACCCCTAATGCTTTTAAACCCGCCTAATCTTGCTTGTAAAGGATCTTTATTTTGGATATTAAAACGTAATTAAGCTGTCTGTTTGGTGTTTGGGATTTTTACATTTTATTCCCAAAAACGAGTAATAAAATAGACTTATGTAAATCACTTGCTTACCTTTAACCAGCCTCATAAATTATAGCCATGTTATTTTGACCTTCCGCCACATATCCGACGTCACGTTTCCGCTGAAAGCCTTACTGGTTCCGTAAAGGAAAAGCGTAGCGCAAACCTAATAAATAGTTGAAGACGCATAAGTTTATTGATCGTTTCATATGAAGCGAAAATACTCGTACGTGTACTAATACAGTAAATAAAGTATTAACGAATTTTTATTACAAGTACCTCCCGCGGGCCCCCCGCCACCCGCGAACCCCGCACGGGCAAGGGGTGGCTGTTATGTAGGTATTTTTATTTTATGCGGTGACACTCTGAACCCCAATAGGGAAATTGGACCGATACTACTTTTAAAGGTTTTTTAGACATCAACCGCGGTTTATGTTTAAACCAATATTGCGTCTTTATGTTTTTTATGCTTTACGACATTGCCAGTTATTACATTTATTACTTATACGCACACAAGAACCGCTCCACTAAAGCTAGAAAAGATATAGTAATTACTAAGGAACAGCTTTAGAAACTTTCGAATTAGCCACTTCTTAAATGAATAGCTTACACTTTTAGAATTCAAGATTTAGATCGGAATTAAATTGCACAAGCGTTTATGTTGAGTTAGTAACCCACAGGTAGGTAATAAAAAACCAAGAACGAACTACGTTTATCGCGTTTAGATTGCTACTCGGGAATAAATTGGGTGTGAAATAAAACTAAGTAGCTGAAAGTTTAACATGGCTACGCGCGGCGGCATGGCGGGTCTACGAGCTACGCGCGTAGCACTCGTAGCGCGAAGTTGTAGCGCTGCGCCCCGCGGCTACGACGGACAACTTCTTTCGTGTGCCGGTTTTGTATTTCGCGAACTGATGTTTCCGCTCAGATTTTTCAATACTTCTCAGTTATATATCGCTGTTTTAATATTGTTGAGGAAACAAAACTCAAATACGAAAGTTTCCGCGGTTGTTTCTTTTTGTGTAATAAATCTTATAAAACTTATGGAAAATACCAAACTTATGAGATTTGTTATGTCATAATAAGCTTCAAACAGGAATAATTTAAAGTAAAGATACTGACGGAAGCAAAGGTAACCTTACCGTGCTTTTGGTGAAATATAAAAGATGTTTGCCAGGTTACATTGTTCAGGGCTTCATAAAAAAATCACGACGGCAGGTTCAGCTGGGAACCATTGTGTTTGAAACAAATTATAAGAATCGTTTGTACGTGTAGCACAGGACTCATGGACTTCAATTTTCTTTGTACTTTGTTGCACGCTGAGATTTTGGCAGCTGTCACTCCAAAAGTCAATTTGATCAAATGACGACGCATATACGCGAAGTTGTCGGTAGTGCGAGGCCAAACGAGCCTGCGGAAATAAAACAAACAAGAGTGATCAGCGACAACTCCTCCGCCATCACAGCACCGCCTCCACTATTGATTATTTCCCGCGGAACTGTGGCTCAGATTGCCACGAAATCCATTTAGATAGTGGACCTCCGTTACCCCCGAGACATCGCCACTAAGTCCAACGAAAAACAAAACGAAACACGCTTTTAATATTTTGGTTTGAATACGCAGAAATCCGAGACTTAAATTGAAAAGTCAACAACCAGAAAACACTCATTCGTTGTTTTGCGTACTGTGCACAAAAAGCTCCAAAAAATACAGAGTGCAATCATAGTATGCAGCGCTTTAACGAGTGAGTGGAGTAAAGTTTAAATCTACGGTTGTGCGATATAAAACTGAGTAAGAAATGTTGGCTTGATAAATGATGCGCTGCTTCAATGAATCTCCATCAGCCCGTCGTGGCGCTGCAATTTGAAAAAGGAATTACAGTTATCTGCTCCCTGCTCTATGGACTTGCTGTTACAGAATTACTTGCATCCATACATTGCCGTGTCCGTTTGTGTATTCCTTTTCGTAATACTATGTTGAAATATTTAATTCGGCATTCAAACAGCGCCTCAGAACATATTATTATGATTTTCTTGAGAAAATTATAATATGACATTTTCTTGATAAAATGCTCAATAATCCTAACTAGAATGAGAAATTTGAAAGTGAATGTGTTTGTTTGTTATACTTTTCACGCCGGAATCGCCGAACCGATTTTGATGAGTTTTCGTACAGGGATAGATTGTTATAGACTACTTTAACGCGAGAGAAGCCGCGGGGAAAAACTAGTTATATCTAATAATTATATTGGTAAGTTATAAAGTATGATATACGACGTGCAATAGCAACGTATCTTAGTATTATCAGTATTTTCCGTGAGGCGGGGGCGGCGACGTAAAAAGTGTCACTTATGTATAACAAGGTTATTGTATCGGAACTTTGAACCCGCCATGATAAATGCGCTCCGACGGAGGCGCTTGCTTGCTTATCAACCAGCAGCTTATGTGAACTTATTTTTAAAATCTTTATTATACTCTACTTAGTGCCATTATATGTTAGTGATTTTGCTGCTAAAGATTTCTAACATCAGGCGCTTAGTTCTAGTACAACTTTAGAATCAGATAAAACTGTAAATAAATTAAGGTTTTGTTAACGGCAACTAGTCGATTTTAGGTATAGGTACACTAAATAAGCATATATATTGCATGGATCTACTTACGCAGTATTAACGACTCGGATACAAATGTATAATTTTCACATTTCACAGGTTACAAACAAAAAAAAACTAAACCACCTCTACACCAACTCGTTTAAGTTACTTCAGTTCGCATCTACGAGCCAATTACTACAACCAATATTTACCATGACATGTTAAAGTAGGCATGTACGAAGCGGCATTGCAAAGCGAGCACAAACATGAATCAGGTGAAAACCACTTCAAAGCCTCGCATTATAGCACAACGTACAACACGCAAATTGAACGTCACAAGTTCTATTGATACAAAATAGCAACAAGCGTGCCGCGCGGCTCCGCTCGACACATGAGCGTTCCCATGCGTGTTTGTCGCCGCTGTTGACCGTCCGAGGCACAGACGCAAACATCCCCGCCCTTCGACATCTGTCCCAAACGATATTGCTCACGCACGATATTCGCGACCCACGTTTGTTCAACAACGGTTTTAATGTTTATACCTATCTCAGAACCATTTCCTGGACTATCAGAGGACCTTCGAGCGAGCCATAAGTGTCCAACGTGCAGTCACGATAATAGCGGTAGAGCAGGAAAAGAGGCCAAACAGATTTTTATGCACTGTTCTGTTTCTGCACCAATAATCTAGAGCAAACATAACCGTGTCGTTTTTATACCAGAATGTAACACAACAATATACGAAATGGGTTCCGGAAAAACGCACAAGAAACTTTATGAACGCACTTAAGAGGTTCGCTTGCGATAAGGGTGAAAAATGTAAAGGCAACATGGGGATAAAACTGCAGATATTAGAAAGCCACATGTGGATAGATATAAAATTGAATTCTAACTAGAAATCTGAAACCTCATTAGAGACGATATTCGTTCCAAATGTTGGAATGTGTCGCAACGTTGACATAAAACTTGAATGCTCCTTCGTGCAGTTGGAAATCAAATAAAGAGGAGCAGCTGTCGTCGGTGCAGTCGCGAAGTGCTCGCTACATGCTCGTCTTCGTCACAGACGTAATATCATCCAATCCCACGCGACTCCAACAAATGACACTAGAAAAATGTTGTCTCGTTTACTGCAAGTAAGTTCGTGAGCTGTGTACATACTGTCTAACACAATCTGTGGAAATAGCTATAACCTCTCATAAGCTTCAAACGTTTCACGTGATTTGATGCCTATTCATTAAAAGGTTACGGCGCGGGGCGTCTCCACGCCTATGTTGGCGCGCGGCGTGTTGATCCTCACAATAAAGGCTGTATTGCAGCGCAAATATTGAGTCCTGAGAGCGGGCACTGACCCCGACTCATTTCATCTATGCTAGCCCCTGTTATCGCCGTCCCATATGGACTCAATTGTCTTGTGGTAGAGCCCAATGACCGCTTACAATGTCTTTAGCAAATTTTTTTGATCGACCGGTTCGGTACAATAATAGCCCGAAATGCAAGAATGACAATCGACGCCAGCTTTTAGTAGTTAAAAGCTGTTTGTGTTCAGTTTTTTAGGGTTCCATACCTCAAAAGGAAAAAACAGAACCCTTATAAGATCACTTTGTTGTCCGTCCGTCTGTCTGTTAAGACCTTTTATCTCGAAAACGCGTGGAGGTATCGAATTGAAATTAAAACCATATACTGAGGTCTATGGTGGAAAAATTAAAGTTCTATGTTAACGTAAAAATGATACAGCCGTTTATGCCGCAAAAAACTTATATTTCGACACTCTCAAGGGAATCAAAATTTATAGGGTATTTCCTGTTGACCTAGAACTGTGAATTTGTTAGGTAATGCCGTCTTATACTAAACATACATTGGTAATAAATCATAAAAAATAGTCTTAATTTAAAGTAATATGTACCTACGTACGGAACCCTCAGTGGGCGAGTCCGACTCGCACTTGGCCGGTTTTTTTTTATTTTCACCGAGCTTTGAAACGAATACCAAAAGGTTTGTCTAGTAGAAACAATAGAGGGATATTATACGTGAATGCTGGAATAACAGCACAAACGCACAACTGGGACTAATCCCGGGCGGGTCGCGCCGAGCACGCGCCACCACACTTCCTCTGGATAATTTACAATTTGCGTTTATATTTAGAAATTCTCTCAATACCACTATTAAAATGATTATACCTAAAGTGGTATAATTATTTAAAAATCCAATCTTTATTATTAAAAGTATCTCGTAAAATACACCTTCGATATGGTACTCCAGTTATTACACTCGACGTAAGTTGAATGTGCTCGAGTCAAGCGATGGTGTTACAAAGTGCTATTTCGAGCAATCCTTACAGTGAGACCCTTATTTAAACAGCGGCTTTCATGGGTCCCAAGGCAGCCCTCGAGAGGCTCACGTTGCGTACTGACTCGAGTTGCGGCGCCGATCTGGCTTCCAATAAAATGATATCTATAGATTTTTATATTGAACTTTTTCTATTACACTCGATATTTGGAGTCTGACATTTCTACTTCCTAAGCATAGCTACGCTATCAGATTTTCCAAACGACATTCCACCTGTTTCTAAATATTTGAGAAATTTTTCCAGCCCCAACAGCTCCAACACATCCCGAATGGGGATTACAACATACTTTATAAAAGCGTATTTATGCCTCCCAATAGAATCGATTCTGAACATTGTCGATGAATATCTCAAATCCAACGAATAAATCGTGCGATTGAAATGTAAATAGGTACGAACGAGCTGCGTTGTGGAATTAATATTTTGATTGGATTAATCTATTAACACAATATCGGAGTGCACAATGGCTCCACTCGCGGTGGTCGATACGTGCCTACTGGGCTAGCACCCGCAGGACACTCGTCCATGTACTTAGGTATAATGAACATCGGGCGGATGGCGCATAGGAAATGATAGCAATGTGAATCGTTTAATCGTATCAGCCACACATGCCTAAACAGTTTTATTGTTACGAGCGCGTGCTCTTGTCGATAACTATAGATGACTGACTGGTTGACTGTAGATGTGTCGTTACTAACTAGGTAAGGAAATAGTAAGACGTATGACATGTTCAAATGTCAACTAGTGGATTCATAAGTCAGCATATTCCAAAAGATATTATATTGACCCGAGCGCCGAGCATCTGAACGCACCTGAGAATCCGAATGATAGCCGGGTTTAGCGGAAATATGCGAGTATTACCGAGTTGATGTACTTTTCGGACGTTATTACTAGGCAATACACGGGCGGTTAATGTCTTTGAGACGCTTTAAACTACGGAATGTGCGTGACACGCGATTTTATGTTAATAGTAGGGCAGTAAGCACTGAGGATATCTGGACATCTACCGGCCAGAGTTAATTTCGTTTTTATAACACCACAAACCCGAATGATCTGTTTACTAGCGGGTCAGTAATAAAAAAGGGGCCGTGGTAGCCATTATGGAGCGAGTAGACGCGTCGCCCAGTGTCGCCCCCTATCGGGTTGCAAGTGAAACGGATCGTAGGGGGCGGTGACAGATAACGACCAATATGGCCGTTGGTAAATGTCAACTCGATGATATCAACTGATCTACCTCGGTGAATTTCAGTGCTCATGTCCCAAATTTTCATGAAAATTCTGAAATACATAAAGTTCTATTCTACGACCACGCTGCTTCAAACGAAATTGTTTAAGTTAGTTTCAGGCTGCGTGAAGTATCTTCCAAGGTTTTATTTCTATTTCCTTTGTTTATAAAAACACAAATTTTTATTTGCAGATATTGATATGCAAATAATAATATCTTATCTTTATAAGTAGATATAAATAAATTTTAAAAATTTGGAATATACCTACCACTAAAAGTCTTAGATGAAATTGGAAAGACATTTTTCGATTTGAGTCCGAAAAGCGATATCTTTCTGTGTTTTCCAAACCTCAAGGTGCCTACTCATAGTGTTCGCTTTTAGTGTGTAGAAAACAATGTATTCCAAATTTAAAATATCCCAGTCTCTCAATAGTCATAGATTGTACAAGATTATTAACAGACATCTACTTACATATCTCTATCTTCCATCACATTTCGCTTCCATCATCCATCACGCCTGGACATGTTTTCCGAACTGTATTTATTGACTATCGCACTGAGCCATCGCATTCATTATTTTGATTACAGAAGAACATGGCTTCGACGTACCATATTGCATTTTAAATTCTAGTAGATAAGGCTACTAGATACAGCTTAAAACTTTTAAGAAGACACATACTCAAGTAAAACTTGTAAAATAAAAATAGGTACAATATCGCTAAAAACTTATTCCACTCGTAGTACGAGAGAAAAACGTGTCATCGGTTTCGATTTAAAAGCCAATACGAATTTTAAATTAAAACGAAAGTTGATGCTATCTGTGCCTGGAAAAAAACAGACTTATTTGTTTTGTTCTAAATAAAACAACTGTCAGCTAGGCAGTCCGTACAACCCCGTTTTCCATCTGCGGTTGTTTGCTACCCGTAGGTATTAAAATTTTCATCAAATCTGGTATTACTTAATCCACAGGGAGTGTATCTGAGGCCGTGCATGCCAACGGGTCGCGTTATGCCACGATGCCGGTGACACATCCATTATAGTGACATTTTCCCGCCCTTTTTCCTGTCACATTTGACAGGTTTGAAAGCGACTCCTCCTCGCCAATGTTTTCGGCTTGATCCTCATCCTCTCCACCCACATACGTGATATATTGATGATTGAAAAACATCGTTGTTTCGTAATGGGTAAAAGGAGGTTTTACTGAAAAGATAAAGCCTTTTTACATGATTTCAGCTTCACACTTATAAGAAAAATCGCGCTTTGTTACTTGACAAGCTATTATTATCTTAAAAAAAAATAGCAAACGCAATATTGATGTTGGAGTCACTGTTTGTTTCTCGAAAAATCAACTGTTATTTTACAAGTTTTTGTTATGAGGTCAGTGTTTCTAAGTGTATGATGTAATCATTTATTTGTTATTGAAAAACAATTTAACCTCTCTACACACATTTTTTTCCTACCAAGACGACTAACAACATATATATCTGCCTACACTATTTTATAAGAGTTACCAACTTGATTAATTATTTAATCAACGCCACCTACCGGTCGCTTCTTGCTTTCCGGGCAATCAGTCAATGGCCTTCGAGCAGAGTGGACGTCCTGTCCCATCTCACTACTGCAGTTATTTATAGACGCAATCTTCGCATTGTTGCTGTGGGAAAAATTCGCCACCTGTGTAGCGAGCGACACTTCACGATTTATTACTTTTATTGGGAACAGATTTACGCTGACGTGAACACCGCTCTTTTGGTCCACCTTAAGTTGTATCAGCCTCTAATTTATATTAGAGATACATTATAATGTTTAGCAGTACTCGTTTTCACAGTTTTTTCTTTTGTATCAAACTAATTTTCATGTTTTTGTTACAGGTAAGCTTCTGACTGTTATGAACAACACCAACAGTAAGTTAAATTTAATTGACGCCAAATAAGTCTGAACAAATTTAGAAAAGTTAACCAAAAGCCATAAAACAGTAATCCAGTTAGCTGCTAGAAAAACAAAACTCAAACTTAATTTCAAAGCTAAGCTCCGCTCCGGCAGCAATGTCGGGACATTGCATCCTCGCCGGGCGTTGGCCTGCAGAATGCCGCGAAAATTAATTTCCAAATGTGAAATAGCACCACGTTTGTGGAGACGAGCGGCGCCAATGAACTGTCCGTAATAAATGTCATTAGAGCACGTGACGTCATTCTGGGAACATGGCAGCCGACTCTCCGTATCCAATTATGTCTCAAAACTGCCGGACATAAATTTCAATAACACAATTTGTCACAATTTGCGGCAGCGTCGAAAATGCCGTCGGCTCTTTGTTTTTTGAATGCGGGCAGTATCGTAACAGTGCCATATTCCAACATTTCCAACCCTTAATACGCCTCTGACAAGTTACAGTGGTTCGCACATCGTGTAATGTAACGTGGACACAATCGAATTTGCCGAGCAATAACTTACGACCATTGCTATTTGGCAGTTCCCTCATGAGAACGTTTTGTTTAAGTAAACTACGTAAGATCCAAGTTTAGAATATTAATATCACTCGTATAATTAAATGAAACAATAATAAATATTATTACATGCCTATTGCCTAGTGACCAGCGCTGTTAATGTGAGCTATGTTTGCTCTATTTATAGCCAACTTAACCGCAGAGTGTAAAGTTCTATAGTTCTTTGTTAAAAACAGGGTCTATACATATTATTATACTAGCTGACCCGCGCAACTTCGTCTGCGTCATAATTTTCATTACTGCTCCGCTCCTATTGGTCTTAGCGTGATGGTATATAGCATATAGCCTTCCTCGATAAAGGGGCTATCTAACACTGAAATAATTTTTCAAATCGGACCAGTAGTTCCTAAGATTAGCGCGTTCAAGCAAACAAACAAACAAACTCTGTTAGAAGAATAGAAATAGTACCCATGTACAGAAATAGCCGGTATACATTTAATAACAGCCAATCAATCGAATAAATATGTTTTTCCATTAGAAATTATTATTAATTAGGCTATAAGCATGAAAAAATTGTATAAGAAAATCAAAAACGCACAACCCTTAGTTTTAACGAGGGCGCGAAACAAAAAGCGAACGGTTAGGATTTAAATAAAGCTACGAACTCAAAGAAGGGAAACAAAAACAAATTAATTGTTATGATACAGTTGACATCGGGAGCGGAATAACGTCGTAAGCGGCATGCTAAGAGCGCTCCCGGCACTGGCGTCTACTGCTCGAACTAAAATCACGAATTAATCGCCAATGAAAATTTCCTTCGAACCGTGAAATTACAATTTAACCGACGCCTGTTTATATGACGTATATGTAACTCAATGCTCTCCACCTATATTTTATATACACCGAGGAAACGTGTGATTTACTTAATTTAAAAATATCATGCAAACACATATTTTTAAGTCAAATAATTGACTTTCTGAAAACGTACCATATAATGGGGTAAATTGGGACGAAACTTTAAAAGGGATTTTAACGCTGAAATAATATAGGTTATTGCCAGCAAGGACTTGAATATTTTAGCTGATTTATTTTAGTGTCCATATTGGCGACAAACAACATACCTATATATTATTTTAACGTTAAAATCCCTTTTAAAGTTCGTCCCGATTCACCCCTGCATCCCTATCTACCCCGTTTTACGGTATTAAAGTCGACACACAGTTCTTTTATTTACACATTTCTTTCAGAGGAAAGATTTGTATTTTTTTATGGTTGTAACGCATAAACTCAAAACTACTGGACCGATTTCAAAAATTCTTTCACCATTATAATGCGACACCACTCAGGATCCGTAAGTCCCTTTCGGGACAAAATCGGAAGCGCAATCGCGCAAGTGACGGCTTGTCCTGAAAGGGACTTACGGATTCTGGCGGTTGGGGCGATTTTGTCCCGAAAGGGATCCTGAGTGGTTAACCTTGAGATAACATAGACTATATATATAACTAGAAAAATTTAAGGATCTATAAGAAAAATTGCAGCGCGGACGAAGTCGCGGGCAGAGTGCTAGTACAAAATAATATTGGTTTTTCCTGTAATTTTGATAATTTCACAGTCATAATAGGATAAACGCTCAAGTCTGTTAAAATTATTTTTTTCGAATATTTTTAAACTAGTTTTTTCTAAACGCTTAGTTGACACTTCGCGTGACCCAAGGGCTGGCTTTTACCTCGGACAGAGGATAAGCATTGCCATACAACGTGGCAATGCCGCCAGTCTTTTGGGCTCACTTCCGGTGGACAGCGATGCGGACGAATTTTTTGACGCCTTATCTTAGTTAGGATATTTTATTTTAAGTGTATATATTTAGTACTTTAATGCTGTACCTAGTTCATATCTAAATAAATATATACGTTTTTTATTAGATTTCAGCCAAACTACAACTAAAACACCTTCAGGCCATTTCCCCCAAAGTTTCGAAAACAAAATGTATTTAAAGCTACGTATCCATTTACAAGTATAATTAGATATCGGGTATATCACACCGCAATCATTAGATTATCGTCGTTCGGACATGAAGCCACAATTCGGCGCTACTTATACCGAAGCCTTGCGACGCCCTTACTCGATACTGACTCACACATTTATTACCTTATACCTTATAGGATTATCATATCGGCATTTTATTTGCTTCTATATTTTTTGTGATAGGTCCCTTAACAAAGTCGTAGACGAACATGATATTTTAGTCACACGTAAATCCAACTTAGTATCACACTTTTAAATTAACGGACAAAACAAATTATGTAGCGCACTGGGCTATAAGGATATTACGAAATACCCAAAAACAATTGTGAGAGAGAACTGACAAGAGCCAGTCCCTTAAACACATGTTAATATATTTTATCAGTTAATAGTTATGTAAAGTGCAGCTTTTAATAGGTATGTAATGTGATATTATCATGTAATTTATCGACGCCGCCCCGCTGTCCGCGCTTATAACCGCCCGCCCGGCGCGGCGCAGGCCCCGTGCACTCGGGCCGGCACGCGCGTGCCGTCGTGCCGCGCGGCGTGCCCACGTCACCGCGCGCGAGCTCTCCTGCCATACCACATCCAACCTCCGTGGGCCGCGGACGCACTCTTCGAGCCGCGACCAAGCAAAACAATTCAAATCAAACATTCCATTAATTGTACGTCTCGCGGCGATAACGCGCGCCGTTTTATTACTCCGTCTTTTATTTTCGTTTTTATTTCGCATCTCCTAATGCAATTGCACTCGAGCAGCGCGGACTGTATTATTTTTTACGTTGTTATTCTTGTTTTTATTGGTTTTGTGCGTAAGTGAAAATGGAGGCAGGCTATGAAATGGTGAGTTGTAGCATTTATAAATTATTTGATTTACTTTTTATTACTTCCGTTTTTACATACTCGGTTTCTTGTTTAAGTTTTTTAATTTTCTTTTAAGTATGATTAAGTTTTCGTACGTTTTTAACTATGTAGGTACCTACAACCACTTAATAAAAGTAATTAAGAGACTATCTCAAGCTCAGTCAGCTTGAAAGCTTAGTTTCGTGAAACGCAAAAAAAAAATTGAGGCACTTTCAAAATCTAAACTAAAACATACCATTACGTACAAATCTGTAAATGACAACGATTTGACTTGTGATCCCGAGCACTCTCCACTCAGGCGCATTGTCAACCAATCAGCGACAACATCCATTCCATTAGACCATTTAAACTTGTCACAGAAAGCGACAGTAAGCGTACAATAAATTTCTATTCTCGGATGTATCACTAATCTACACAATTAGGCATGCTTTTGTACAATAATCTTCTCTGATTCAAATCTACATGAATAGGGTTGACACGCGTGTTAACTTTACATTTATAAGTTACTTGTTATTTATGCTTCTGCCATCGTCAAATATATTTAACAAATTATCTAGAGTCTAAATAATTGTTAGGTAAATATATTCTAGATAAAGTCCTTAAAAGTTCTAGATTCTAGACTCGACTTTCTGATCACATTAGGTACAAGCCTCAAATCACCTCTCATTCTTTTCTTCCTAACATATGCACTTGTTCGTTCTTCCTAACATACTTAAAATCCTACATCAAACTTTATTTCGTAAGCATCGGTTATCATCCCGGACAATCCTAATAGCTCCTCGCATTATGTTCCCATAATACACAAGTATTTCATTCAGCTATCGATTGAGTGGCTTCCCTTTGGCCAGATAGCAGATGATAAGATACTTTATCTCGTCCGGCCCGCCCCCTGCCTGTCACTCTCACCCTGATATCAGAAAAAACCATAGCGCTTAATGAAGATGCTCAATACAAGCAACCGAGCTATGCTTCTATAATCTGAACGTTACAGCTTTAAAAAGAGACACGATACAGAACTAAGAAGATAAAAATGTCGTATGTAAGGCGCGGTATTACAAGCGTATGGTTATAACGACCTTATAGAAACTTAAAACAACACAAGAGATTTAACTGCCCTTATTGAAAGAAGAATGGCTGTGAACACATTCATTCTTATTTAATGGAGATGTGTATTGGGCCCAAGTGAATCCAATAAAGAGCGGTACACAACGTATTTTCGTTGTTAGACTCAGCCAATTGATTCAACATTTAATTAAGATGTAATCTTAAATAATTTTACTACTGCGAAGCGATCGAAATATATTAACACCCAAAAACAGTCCCACAGAATTTATAATCCTCCTAAGTGATGAATTTTTATTGTAACGGTCGTGAGCACTGGGGTACTCTAAATTCTCAAGTTAGTCAATTCATTCAAAACACGTAACTTCGAACCGATATCCAAAAATATACCGCCAACAATTAGTGTGTAGCGGAATCATTAGCCGCTATTTTCCTGGTAGATGCTCCACACTGCACGTGAGTGCACTGCCGACTACGGAACAATAGATCACTAGGCACAAGGAGCTGCCTAGCTTTATTACACCATTATTTTCATAGTCTCTCAATACGCATTGCAAAACCAAGAAACGCGGCTGTTTTGTTTTATAAACAAGCGCCTTTGTGTTGCCACCATCATACCTACTCATAACTTACTCGATTTACTCATATCGTAAGGAATTGTAATTTCTTATTATTACTCTCTGGAAACAAGTATGATTCAACACAAGAAATTGAAACACATTTGAAATTCAAATTGTTCAAAATGTTGCCTTCATAATATGCCTGCCGTAGATTAATGAAAAGATATACGGAACATAATTTGCCATGTAGAATTGTTGTGACGTAAGAATGTCTCGATCAATTAAGAACAGTCATGCGAGCGGCTAACTCTCTAATTATCTCTAGTGGTTTCCTCAAAACTACAGCATCCATTAGGAAAGTTAGTCCGTGGCCAACGGAACACCTCAGGCCACGTTACAACGTCATCCGATATTAGTCATCTGAGCGCGTTGAGGAAAATACAACAGAGAATATAATATTGGACGAAAACATTCACATTTGTGTGACGTTACAATTGATTACTCATTCGTTACTGATAGGTATGCCACCTGAAACAAAGGACAAAGGAACTAACCCAACGCCACCTACTCCAATAGGTCTATGATAAAATAAACTTTCACCTAAAATAATTCATAATTTAATTTCCAACTGGTAAGAAACCGTATTTCTAAAATAGCAATCGATCCACGTATGTTTGCAATATATTATTAAGTGATGACAACGTATTATGATCTGAACATATACCATTTCCCGCCCCATCTTTTTTCCCCAATACATATTGCTGTGTAAACAAGACATTAGTTATACCTGGATTTGCGGCAGCATCATCCCTTTCCACAAAACGTATAGAGAGAAGGTGAACGTCACTAGTTGGTATAGTGGGGAATACGATCCTGGCACAAATTGATTGAGAGCGACATTTGATATAAAATTGTGTTGTGATTGATGCGACCCCGCCTCAGCGCGGCTCCGCTAAGTGCTCTGTCGTGGTGTCGCGTGTATGTACGCACCTATACCGTACCATGTATAAGACCATTAGATACATGCCGAAAGTATACGTACGTAATGTAAAAACTAGATACATCTAATATTATGTACTGATACACGAGCAAGCGGGTTTGCCGAGTAATCTTTTTTATATATTCATATCACCACATTGTCCCTTCACGGGTGAGTAAACGATAGGTGATCGACCTCATCATTAACCTGTCTTCTCGTCGATACGATCTGCTAAAGGCGCGCGTCTGAATTTTCCTCTCGTAGCGTGCCATCGCAGCATTATAATCAACTGGCTCATTTCCTCCTCGTTGACAACACGATATCTAAAATTATGTAAACCTGAACAGTATAAGACTCAGGTTTTAGGACGCTCTACGATGTTGTAGATACTCTTGCTTTATTTGTGAGTCATTATGTTTATGATTATGGCTATGTTTTTTGTTACCTTCCATTATTATCCTTAAACACTTTATTATCTAGCAAAATTCGAATGGCCGTTGTCAAATCCGCCCATAAATTGAAAGAAATTTCAAATTTAACTTACGGTACTAAAATATGATTTTTCTGAATATTCCCAAGTCTACGCCAGTTTAACGTGAAACTGACAGCTTGTCTTAAAACTTTACTTCATTTCGCGGCCATTCAGAGAGACATAGAGCTTATTTTTCTAGGTCATTCAACGCAAAAGGGTGAGCCGAAACGTTCGACAAATTACTCCACGGGTACGCTTAATTTACTTTACAAATGCTTTTAAAGTTTTCCGTTGAATATCTAATTGGTTAGAGAAATTCCCTATCCAATGCGATTTTGCGATAATGTTTTGGAGCTGCATTTACGAATACCGTACCTATTTTAGGCTAATGTCATTTTGGATGTGTAGTTTGACATACAAGCACATAGATTTGTTATAAACGACACATAATCGACTATGCATGGCTCTGCTCAGACCGATCCATCCATCACCCTCTGGATTCATAAGGCTCGGTGCAGATGTCCCGTGTACGTTTATAACAGACGCGTTATATGTTCGCTGTGATATAATACATACTAGTGTACACTCGGCTTAGTTGGCGACACTGCCAGTATTAATTTGGGTTACTGTTAGTTATTGTATTGTTTATCTATATTATAGACTTGTTCATATGTAAGCTATAGTCTGAATTGTTGATCCGTGATGTGTAAAAATAATACGTAGATGTGGAACTGATATCATCGACTTTCATAATATCCATAAAAAGTTTTTCACACCACCTGCACGAAAATGTCACATTATATGCCATGCAAACTCAACCTAAAGTTAGTCATTAGTGCCCGGCAGGTCGTAACGAAATTCAGTACAGTATTATTGCCCAAAGGTCAATAATGTAATTTGAATTCGGAACTCAACTTTGAAACCGACGGGAATCCATCTCTCTTCATGACTTGCGAACAATTTTCTCGCAGTAGGTGTGAAAAGTAGAGTATCCTCTTCGGGGATAAATGTGTCTTTACCTTGGGCTAGCTTGAATCCCTCACTGCATTCAGGATTCTTGTATTAACTCCCTCGCTAATCCTTCATTGCTTTCGGAATTTAATATAACGCTCGTGGTCGCATAATCTACTATTAGTTCTGGACATAATCACAACAAGTTCTGCGCTTCGGACTTAACCTCTGAAATCACATAAAGTCAGAGCACAATTCCAAGCTTTTGCAAAATGTTGTATGTACGATACAATTTGAAAATGTGGTGACATGATATCGGTGTGAACGCCGATAACAGCACATATCTACCGGTAGCTTTATGCTCAGTACCCGCAAGCCCGCGGTGAGCGCCACGCCCTGCCAGCAAGTGTACTATGACGTGGTTCCAGCGATACATCGCCTGCACGGTAATATTGTGTCCCCAACCGACTGATAGCTCCGGCCCTTCGGCAAAAAATAAGGTCGCCCGTTTACACGAGAGCAAAGGCTTTAAGTGACAGATACTAGATAAATGTTACGACGCATTAGATAAGGGCGGAGCGCATAAAAAGGTCGGGAAAATCTCGTGTAAAAACTGCACTTAACATTTTAATACGTAGAGTATTGAACGTTGACGTGGAGGAACATGGAACATGGATGTAATTATTGAGTATCGGGTAACTTTGCGAATTCTAGGACAGTCCCCATTTCATTATGCAGGGGTGTAGCGGACAGGCGACGCTCGGGCCAAAGTTAGATTGAAGGCGACGACGCGGCGACGCGAGCGCGTGCTTAAACTGTATCCCGGCTCACTTAGACCAAGATTTACACCAAGTTTGCACTGTTGTCGACGCCTAGCCCCTGACACTATGTCATACAGCGTGGTTTACTTACAAATACTCACTTATCTACGTACTGAATATCCGACTCGCTACTTTATACAATACTTTCTACAAATAGTTTTAATTTTCTTTCACTTGAATGGAAATGAAACAGTCTAATACCTATCGAAGGCCGTGCATTGATACAGGAGTCAATTATGTTGCCGCGTAGGTTTCAAGAAAGTATTACGAGTGGGTGCATACGTTGGAGTTTCATGATAAGATCTCATTAGAATTTCTATTTTAAGATTATTGCTTTTATATTTCCATCACAGCTTAAGTATTATTGAACGTTAAGTGTTTGTACCTCTCTACGTAGAAAAAAAATACCTAATACAAAATCATCATCAACAACTGCTCCATAAGGTGTGGAGCAGTTGTTGATGATGTGGCCCACGTCAACCTGTCCTTTTCTTCATCTATAATTAATGAATATTATTATACTCATTAATTATATTTTAACGCGGGCGTAATCTTTTGTCCAGGAAGCCTTATCATATCAGTCGATGACAGATGTCAGACGGATGTATCGTGGACGGAAGTGCGCTGGTGGGGGCTTCCGTCGCCGCGCGCGCATGTCCGGCGACACTCGATACCGACAGCGAGCCGGCTCGGGTTCCACTCCTCCAGCTCGCCTTACATGTACCGCAGCCGCTAACTAAGTAATACCTACCTACCAAAGTTACAGTCAATCTTGTTTTCTTAAACCTCTCGTTTCCTCAAAAACAAAGTGTTAATACAAAGTTACAGCGATATCAAACATTAAGCTAATTCTAGGTACATTCAAAATAACCGCGCGCGGTAATAAACAGTTAAAAACAAATGGAGAAACCTCACAATTGCTCTAATTACCGCCTCCGTTACCAAATCACGAGAAAATTCACGCCCTCAGCCCTCCACGTCACAATGAGGGAATGGAAGAAGCCTGTGAAAAAGCAAATTAAATTAATTGTGATGTAAACGAGGGTAGGCCGGGCACAGTGCGTACTGTAAATAATAGATGGCGTTGCCTTCGAACCGCACCCCTTTACAATACAATTTTATTTGCAGTATAAAACGTTGGCCGCGTGTGGCATTACTTACGTACTTAATAAATAAATCGAATCTGTCGCTGTGTTACATAAAACTGTTTGTGTTTTACTGCCGAACAAAGATGTTATAAACAAAGCCATGTATTTTATTTCTTTATTTCACGAGTACATGTGTGTTGCTGTTCGTCTTTCTTTAAAAGATTTTACTTTTCTATTAATTTTAAAGTAGCATGTTGAAGTGGGTATAAATTTAAGAGTGGTGTGCGTATCAAAAGATTATAAATTAATATGTACCTAATTAATAGTAAGTAGCGGTCAAGACTCGAAGGTGAAAGCTATAAGAGTGTTTATTATGAAAACACCGTGTTCCGCACGGAGGCCGAAATAGTCGGAGTAAGACGTTCGATCGGTTTACAAGCGCTCCACAGCGCGCTATTTTGGGCGCTCCATCAAACAAGCGTCGATATCGCTCTTATGGATTTATACAATGATTTGAACATAATTCTTGTTGCGGTGTCGGATTTTCAGGAAAAAATATTGGCAGGGATTTTTCTTGTAACCGGACTCGATCATTTACCTTAGGTATTCATTTGTTGGCAATTCATAAATGTGCTTACGAAATGGTTCTATAAAACTGTTGTGCAATTTTCCATTAAGATACTCTTCCCATTGTAAACGGTTAAAAATGTCGTCCGCTTGTATTGAAATGTTTCCTATGTATGTACATGTTCACAAATTAATATATAAGACCAACCTCAAGAAAGAAGCCAACATCACCAATAGAGAAGATGAGAAGACGCCTTAACCTCGTTCCCGGTTACTCACTCAACCTGGGTGTGATGTGTGCACTCGTTGCTCGGCCCATCACAACCTCCTTGAGTGAGCGATCGTGGATGAGACACACAACAGCGCCAGAGAAGAATCGTCATGAAGCTCAACAAACTTCTCTTACGATCTGCGGAAACACAACGCAACTACAAACTGCATGAGTCGTTTGTTTTGATTTTATTGATAACTAGCACTTCGCCCGCGACTTCGTCCGCGCTGCAATTTTCTTAAGAATCCCTAAGTTTTTCTAGACAAATTATATACTAAAACCTTCCTCGACAACCACTCTATCCATTAGTGAAAACAGCATGAAAATCGGTACTGTCGTTTTTGAGTTTATCGCGAACAGACAAACAGACAGACGCGGCGGAGGACTTTGTTTTATAATATGTAGTGATGATAAACTAAGTTGGTAATAACTGGCATAATGATTCAAAATACATTATGACGTGTGCCGACTGCCGAGCTGCCATTAAATTGTGACACGTATATTTCATGCTCTATTGCAGCTCTCATTCAATTCATTACGAATTTAATCAATGAAAACTGTTCAAGTAGTTAGCAGTTGTATCTGCGCTGACCCTTATGAGTCATCGGAATTTTGAATTATTTTCTAACTAAAAAGGAGGTTTCTATTAGTGTACCTAATGCACAGTGTAATGGACTTTTACGTGTTCTCGACTTCTTTAATATGCTCACACCTTATCATGTCTATGTTTGGAGATTAACTAACCGTTAATAAATGAATACAGGAGTATAGCAAGCAACTCGGCATGTAGTAAAATTCAATGAGGTGTATCAATACGCATCTTGTCGAAATTTTCATAGAAAAACGATTGGCCTGCCGGTCGGCAAAAATAGCATCACGGACATACAGAAAACAGGCGCGCATCGATCACGTGATTTATGCGTTATTGGTTACCGATTTGGCGGTTTACGACATACAGATCGAGGGTCATAAGTAGAGCATACAAGACGGATATGTCAAATGAAGGGTAGATATATTGCATATCTGGTGGCACAATGCACCTGCAAAGCATTGTGCTCGCGTTTAAGAAGATCCGCAAACATTGTTACCTGAGAGCCGCACTCTGTTTACGTCAAGTAGTGCTTTTATCCTTTCCTCTATTCCATTTGGTCAAGTTATTGTTGAGCACAAAACGCTTAGCGAAATAACTACAAACTAGATATTGTTCTGGTAACTCAATATTACCTGCTTGGTAGTTTTCTTTTGGGAGTAGAGCTTTTTAAATATTTTACAAATTATGTCAACCATGTCACTCGTTCAGTATGTTCTAAACTTCAGGTTTTCTCAGTAACTACTGTTAAGAATTCGGTATGCTGTTAAAAATTCACAATCATGTAAAGCATTTTCCGGGAAATTTTTCGCGCATATTGTATGGAAAATAAGTATGGAGGAAACTGAATTATTTATTGTAATTAAACCATAGATTTGATATGAGTCGTCAAGTGTAGGTACTGCAAGCCGCCCCTAATTTCCGCACAACTTCTAATAACGTCAATGCCTCTTATAGTATTGTTATGGCAGTGCTTGCCATATCAAGCGGTACAGTCATGTACAGTCATCAAGTACGCAATAGTTAGCCGCCATTATCTGGCTGTTACACCTGGCCGCATTGATATGCGCTTACTGTGCGCCTGATTAGCCATGAAATGTTTCACACTTAGACATCGATCGTATTCGTTTTACACCTGTCCGATTGCATCTGCCATCTGTTATTATAATTACATGTCCGTCTTGACACATACATGCGGTGACATAATTAGACATATAATGAACGTATATGTCGTTTAAACATTTATATTACACCACTCACTTCATCTTCAATGATAGCCTATATAACGCTCAATAGTTGATGGAAAATTTCAGTAATTTTTTCATGCTTACATTTTCAACATCCCACCTGTTTTTATTATCGAAACCGCTGATACATTTATTATAACCACCTTGTAATACGCGTGTACAGCACTGTTTTATGGTTCATAAAATAATTTTACGCCTATTAAGAGCGTAACTCAACCCTGATATAGTAGTTGCCAACTAGGCAAGTATTGTATCAGTTCGATGCCGATGGTACATTCGATGTATAACACGACTATACCTCACAATCAACCTGGCGAGCCTTATTCTAACTATGTTGGAGTCGGCTTCTAGTCTGCATCTGAGTACCAGTATATTACATGGAGCGACTGTACCTTACAATTTGCGTATACGATGTACCTACTGGTGTACAGGCGAGTCTTGCCATGTGTGTAACTGTGGGCTTATCCGCCAGGCGCTGGCAACTCGCGCATTCGTAGCAGTTGCCAACTAACAGGCCTACGCGGCTAAGCCGATATCAGCTGTCGTCGCGCTAGCGCTACGCGTCGCGCCACTCGCCCCGTAGCAAGCTGACTACGAGAATTACACTTTCATTACCCCGATAGGAATTTATCGCACATTTATGACGCTATTTGCTTGATGTAGCTTTGTAGTGTTATATAGATTATTGTTTGATGTAGCAGTGACAGTAATACTTTATAACTCGTAGGTTTGAACCGATATGGGAACAAGCGTCTAACATATTCGATTAATTTCGATAAACCATGATTGTAACGAAAACGAAAAATTACAAATTTTGTCAGCTAATTATACCAGTGTACAGAAATTAATAAAAATGTAAAGTAAGTACAATACAGCCAAACATTACAAGTAACCCTCTTCTATTGGTACAAGAGTATTGTCAGTAATAACAATAAAAGTTAATACAAAAACACCAGGTTATTACAACGACGAAACATTAAAGGCCAGTGGTGTAATTGTTAGGGCGGTTCCACACACTCCGGTAATTTGGCAACGGTGCGTCGGCGACGCGCGACGTCGCGTCTATTGCAAGACCAATTTCATACCGACAACGTGTAGCTGGAATTGCTTTTATTATACACGCTTACATCGACTGTACTGCAGTCTGGTCGCACGCATTATCATCAGCTGGCGATACTCTTGGTAATTTACAATTTACAGCAAGAGAGGATACCTTCCCTGAACTGCTCCTATCGTCTGAAACTAATAAGGGACTGTGTGGTTTTTACGTAAAAAAATAGTTATGTATCTCAATCTAAATTTCATCAAACATACAGACCTACCCTCAATAAAAGTGTGGTTACAAATGTTGCACCTCAAACACTAACAAACTTTCCCACATACTGTCAATGCTTTCCTTTTAGTTGAGACAGTCGAGTTGAACATTCGTTAGTTATGTACTGGCAAGGTAACAATAAAATTTGCACGTGACTCCGTCTAGTTCCACACTTGACAATGGAACTTTGTTAGCGGCGTGCGCTGCCCAGTAATTAATCAACTTGTTTAGTAGCGATTGAGGGTTATCACTGCGCGCTGCAAGGTGAAGCTAACTGTTAAACTTTACCGGCGTCCGTCATACATATTTATTGCAAATTCAACTTCTGCACTAAGAAAGAAAATCTTTTAGTAAAATGTTGGCGTTATTCTAGACGTTTATACAAGATAGTGCTCTTTAAACAAGCCAAAACAATTTCACTTTGCAGTTTAAATAAAAAAGCCCCCTAAGTCACTTACGGCGAGAAGAAACGAGAGTCGAGTGCAATTTTAGGGCCGACACTACCCCTCTAGGAAATTGAAGGTGTTTGGTTTGAGAACATCTGCATAGGGTTGAGTTGTTTACCGTCTCCGGCCGGTCTCAAGACAATTTATTTGAAAGGTGTCGCCGCGCAATCCACTCAGCGATCACGCCGATACAAATACCCCACCTAGAATAACCTGGGTATAAATCACTCTGAGGAAATAAGTTGCTCGACCCATTTACCTAGCTGGACATGTGGTTAAACAACGTCCCGCGGTACCGAGACCGATACCGGCGACGCCACTCACGATGACGATATTGTGAAAGCTTCCCTATTGATGTTGTTCAATTGAATGGTAACGTCGAAAACGTTTTGCATATCTGTTTTGTTTGTCCCCACTTAACTTCAGAAAGTTGTCGCGTTGTTTATGACAAACATTTACCTGATCGCAGAAAGTTATCATATTATCCAACTTGTTTACGTAAACAAATGATAAAGTCATTTGTCAAATAGGGAGGACCGTATTGTATAAAATAAAATATAAAGGATGGAGAGATATTATTTATAAAATCTGAATGCATTCACTTATTAAAAATCAACAGAAAATCTTAAACTTTCCGAAACAAAAGTCAAAGTTCAAAGTCGATTAATACTCAAATTGGATTCAAATTTTGAGCACCGTTAAAATAATTCGTGAAAACGGGTCCGGGATCATAATATTTCACGGAAAACGTGATACGTAGAGTGATTTCGTTAGTCACAACGAAATTCCTAATTACGGGAGATGGCAAAATAAGAGAAAATTGTATTAAATCGCGGGTTATCTAAGCTCTCACTCTTATTATTTCGGAGATGGAGCGCGACGACTTCGAAATTTACTTAATTATGTTATAAAGATACTGATCTGAATAAAACGGAGCGCCGAAAGCCGAGGGAATAATCGTCTGGACCGACAGACAATTGGTCTCTCATCGCCGCCGCTTCACACTGAGACTAGCTCCATTTTATTATTTATTGCTTTCGTCACAAACGAGACCTTTTTGCTACGTTTTGGATACAAAAGAAAGTACAACAATCCACTTTCTTTGATAAACATTTAACCTGGTGACGATCGATCAAACGCGATCCTGTGAACAACTTCGATATTCCCGTTTATTAGTGTTGTACGAAGTAGTGGAGAGTGCTGTCATAACGTCCGCACGGTGCAGTCTCAATTTCGTTAGCGGCGGCACGTATAGCGGTATAGCCGTCGCGCGTCGCCTGCTGAAATAGAAAACGGCTGGTGATTAATTGGCAATTACTCCAACTGGCGAGTAATTCCCGCGCCCACTTGTCGCCGAGCTAAGCTCGCATATTATTTTTCCATCGAGTAAATAAATTGATCGTGTGTGCTGCGAACAAAATACAATCAAACACTTAAGGCGCGTGTAATCAATATTTGTGTAATTGCATGTATACGAACTATCAATATCGAATCGGAATTTTGGTTTTGTATTAAAAATCTACCTACGGGCTACGACTTACTTGCTGCCTGAAAGTCATGTGAAGGTATTGCTTATAGCCATAGCTTAAACTGCTGCATAACTTTCCATTGTAAATCTCTTAAAGTGTTAATACTCTACATAATTTTATATCAAGAAAATTATGTTGTTATAATAGAGTACCTGAACTTGTCTACTCAGCTTTCTACTTAAATGTTGATAATTCGCGCAGAGTATAGTGTTACCCCGATGCAAAATTGTAATTTGCTGTGATATAATTCAATATTTAGCGAGATGTAATTGAATATTTTTCCAATTTGTCGCGCGTAATGGGGCAAGATTGAGTTGACGGTCCCCACGGCGAGCGGGCCGCGGCCGGGCGAGTGACGACGCAGCGACGCGACCGACACGGGCAACACGACACCGCGCCGACACCCGTTGTCGACGCATCTCATCGCACGACATCACATTTACATACAGCCTTTTTCATTATTTAAAGCGACATCATTTTTATGTTTAAAATATATGCAATCGTTTTTTTTTTTTTTTGTTAGTAAATGGGTATTGAAATTGCATCCACTGATTTTGAAAATAGGTAGGATTTTTATTATCTGCATCACAAACAACTAAACTAAATGCAGTCAACAAGTTTTTGAAAACAATAAGTCACTCTCAATTCTTTCCGAGATATCAAAGTCAAACCATAATGAGAAAGGAGTGTTTAGTATCTACTCTCCCAGTATAAAATCGGCATGGATGCGCGTCATGTCGCCGTCAATACGTTGGGATACGTCGGGATTACGCCGAACACTCCGACATACTCCATGCACGTCACGCGCTATGTTTTGGGCAACCGACAAAAACGCCTCATCTTTCATCGCGCGATTTCCTTCCAAATAGCTTTACGTTCCCCCTAATAATACTCAATCATTATTTAGATACCATATAAGGACTTCGGCTACATGTTATATTGGGTAAAGGCGATTTAAGTAAATTATTGCCGTCTCCTCAAAAGGTTTTATCACGTTGTTTTAATACGACATCAAACGCGATTACAGGATTGTTTATTTAAATAATGCGCATTTCTTCAAAAGCAATTTTATCAAGCTATCAATGAAATAGATCATTATAAATCCAGACACCTCGTCGGCACTTCATGAATATGCAGCGTCTTACAATATTTACTGCATTATACGCCGCCTTTTCTCCTAGTTTAAGATATTCCTGTTATTGCACTTTGACGTAGCGACGAGGAAGATGCCGGCTACGTCACGTCGACTCATTCCAGCGGCGATCGCTCCTGGCATACTAATATTCTCTGCGAGCGATTCCATGTAATTCCAGTCGGTACTCCGCCTCCGATTGTGCGCCAGCCAGTATCTTGAATATGTTACTAGGACCTACCGAGCGCTCCGTCGGATGCCGCCGAAATGCCGATACTCAAATCTGTGCAGTCACGAAATCACAACTGCGTGAGCGGTGTGTTACATAACTACTCTACTAACTCAGGCTATTCATTAAATTAAGAACAATTAACATAAATACCCGCGTCTGTTCTGTAACAAAACAGAAATCGGAAATCTATAAAAATACCTCGAACCCACAAAGCTTTCTAGTTTTTAGAACACTGAACCGTTAAACGCATTGGGGTTATTGTAAGTTAATAGCTCCATTATATTTTTCTATCTACAAAGTTATCCGCCCGGCTTGAAGCCTGCAGCGTTATGGCTTGACGTGATTCAGCACTCGTAATTCGTCTCAGCCTCAGGCTAAACAAACTCAGCTTATCGCATAACATAAATTGGCAACACGTCGTTAAGGCGAGCCGCACACTGCGAGCCGCGCAGCTTTATCAGCGGCCTCTCGTAAACCAACGCCGTCTGTTATTGCAGCTCGGTTGCGACATTTCCCGAGACTTTTTTCATATCGCAAAACGGCTGCCGATTGTAACGCTAACCGACGACCGGCGACCGGGACGCGGCAGTCGAACCGCGTAAACGATTTGGCTTGTGCCGATAAATATATCCATTTGGCAATGCGCGCCCACTCCATGCTCGTATCAACTGAAAAAGCGCGCCGCCTTGAGCGCTGCTGTAATTAGAGGCCAATCGTAAAACGAAAGGGTTGCGCCGGAACGTCCCATCTGATAATGAGCGCGACTGGCGCGGCTCCAGCGCCGCTCATATTAGGCGGTCTCTCCGCCGCTATCGTTACGACTTTTACACTTTTACGAGTTGTTTAGTTTACAGAACCGGCTGTGTACGAGCGCGTGCATTGCCAAATGCTAGTTCGCGGCTCACCGCGCGCGACCGGTCCCTAAATATCACCGCGGCACCGCTACGTGTTAATGAGACGTACGCTTCAGCCCCGTTTGGCATTGCGCGGAGCCTGCCGACACATTACCTAAATATCTAACAGTTATGCCAATTCATATTGTGCTCCGCTTTAGTTTTATTGTTCGTAAATTGTAATTTTTCCCCCGATACGAAAGCAAACCTTGTGGCTTTTAGATAAAATAAAAGAAAATTTTCCTTGATAGCTATAACGATCTGTTGGCATCCGTTTACAATAACAGCGAAAGCTTCATTCCCGACGATATCAATTTTGTTCAGTGGCTCTTAATTAACATTTTCTTTTCTTTCGTTTCCAGGTGAGTGCGGGAGCGAATACAAAACCAGCCAGGCTTTGTGCGGCGCGCGCGGCGCCCGCTACAGACAAAAACGAATATTACACCGCTTTCAATTCGAACACACAGAAGAAAAAATATGATCTGCACTTTTGTAAACGCAAATGAGGTTCGCTTTGTAATATGAGACTTAATTTAAATAACGTTTCAGGCCAACCGAACTGAAACAGGTGGGTAATTACGCAACAATTGGTTTAGTTTCATTAATAGGTAATCGTAAAAACCATTAGGTGTGAATGCAAACGTGTTTTCGAAAGTAACAAATAGTAACGAAACTGTAAATAAACCCACAATGTAGTTAAAACTTTCATATAACATACATGTTCCATTTATTCTGAGGAGCATGATAAACTCTAGCGTGTTGATATACGAGCGACCCGAAGGCAGACAGAGATTATCTCAATGTTCTCTGCAAACAGACAAACGGGCTTCACCTTCGCTGAAACACGAAAACTAGTTTCCACGAACTAGTAGTCGCAGACGGCCAAAATGATTTAATGCTTAGGTGCCGACACTAGAACCTTTCGAAGTCTGCAAGGCATTATTCATGAAAAGTATTATCAAAGTTGAATTATTTTATTGCTCAGAGAAACAACAGTACTATGGAGTGCAGACTTACAAATTATATTTAAACGTAGAAAGAAATAGGCACCTTTTTATGAGGTGGAGGCAGATTCATAAAATAAGTAATAAAAACAGACCATAATCAAAGCAATTCAGCTACATAGACAGGAATTCATATTATAACATACGGTAAATTGAAAGCACCCCCACTGCAACGCCGGGAAAAAAGGTAAGCTTTTCTTGATAACTTAATTTCATCCATGAAGATAAACTCATTATCGAACTGTTTCGTTACACAAAATTATAAACCTGTTTTACACAAAATATAAATCGCCATGAAATAAATAGCTGAATTTATATAAATTCATAAATAAATTTTCATCAGAAAGTACATAACATATAATGGTGCAGAAGTTAGACAAGCTCACATACTCACGTTACATCACAAAGACACTTCATGCGGACTCCGACCTTCGAACCCAGGAGCGGTTGAACTCTGAACATGTTCAGTAACCTCGCGGTCGACGGCTCCTCAAATAAAATTATATTGCAGTGATGCAATGTACTACAGAATACACACGATCGTACCCAAGTGGCACCGACAATTGAAACGTTCAGGTATACCCCACATTTCTCAGATTGCAAAAATACTATTTTCAAAATCGAATTTCCACAATAAAGTACCAACGCGAAAATTTTCTATGTTCAGCACCTAGGATAACTTTCACATATTTTCAAAACCTTCCTTTCTACGTAGGTAAATCATGTTCAGTATTTTTGGTTTAATATATGGAAGATTTTACCTGAAAACAATGCATTTAATTGCATTTTCTTCTAAAACAGTAAAATATGCTGATGTATGTCAACTGCAGCAAACATAATATACCTGAAATTGGTGAAGCATTACTTTTATGGTCCATTTGACAAGTTGTTTACGTGTTCCCGTCCCATCCATTATGTGATTTGGCTTACTGGCATGATTCAGAGATACGCAGTCACCTGCGTGACGTCAGCTTGAAGACAAAGGTGCTAATGCGGGCATGCACCCGTAGGGCGCCGCCCTCGAGGACTTTGCACCCTCGCTCTATCTCTATGCTACTCTATTTAAGTTAATGCACTTTTACGTAACTTTTTTCGTTCTCTAACAACTCCATTAAACAATAAAAGGTTCATAGCTCCTTTAATGTTTAAATATTAGTTCTTTGACATTATTATTTTAAAATACGTGTAGGTAAATGAAATATATAGTGAAATCTGAACCTGCATAGATGGTTCTTAGAACTTTCCGTTAATCGGTCGCGAAATTAATGAGGGATGCAACATATTTCCGTCAGCTCTTGCATTGTGTCGCACACAGCCACAGAGTGGCAGCGACCTCGCGGTCTTCGACTCCTCGCTCGTACAATACTCCATCTCCTTATTTCCTGTCAGAGCGCATCGACCGGTATAAGGAAACTATTTTCATATCATTTCTCCGTGCTTTATCATTAAGAAAGTTTCCGCTCTCTCTTGAATTACAGCAATTGCTGTTTGAACTGCTTTCGTATTCATAACAAGAATGAAAATATTTCAGCGATAAAATATTTTCATTGAATTTTACTTTACCTGCGTGTTTATAAGAAATTCAAATTGTACTACATCGCGATGAGATTACATCACTAGTTGGTTATTAATGTGCAGGGTAAACAAAACAGAACAACTTTATTTAGCACAAACTTCGTCCCTTTATAACATTTAATTTTGTAACTAATTTATTTATTTTAATAAGAGGGTACTTAGTGAGTTATTAACAAGTTAGTTATGACTCTTTTAACTCTCCGTGTAATTTGGTTTAATATAGTTGTTAGATGTGTTAGAAGATACGGTGTTGCGGTGAGCGCGAGAAGGCAACAGCCTGCTTCAATCCGGAAGTTATAAATTTGCTTAAACTTGTTTGAGTTGCGAATTCCCGCGATGTTTGTCCGGACGTGCGGGTCCATTTAGTCCCTAAACCAACTGCTAACTTCTGAGCAAGCACCAATAACCAACAAAGATTATAATGATAAAATTATCTTAGTTGAGCGTAATTAATCGATTTGTTCACCCACATGAGGCCACATCCACATGTACGAGTATAAAGTGAGTCTAGAGGGTTGATGCTTCGCTCCTGGGTATTTCCAAAGTCATCAATATCCGGGACACACTTTTTAAAACTGAATTCAACCGGTTATCCTCCCTTGCTGACGGTAAATAGAGTTACACACGCACGAAAAGGGTCACCTCGCCCTAGCCCATACGTGAGCTACTATGCCTACGGTTTTCTACGCTTTGGGGTTACAGACATAATACAATAACACGAAACGAATTCGTCTTATCATCTCATTTGCGGAGGAAATTGATTCGTGATGAATGTTGATCATTTGTGCAAACTGAAAATCTAAAAGATCATCAGAAAGCCCTAAAAGCGTCACTAATTAATGTAAATTAACGACTTTTGATGGGATTGGGACAAGATCTCCGCCCTGGCTAAAACCATTAATAAAAATCAACCTACTTGGTTTTCAAATCACCAGCTTGACTTAAAAACAGACAACAAGATTTAATGGACAACGTTAGATAAAAGGAAAACCCAGGAAAATTCCTGCTAACAACTTATTTGAAACTCCCCTAAACGACTACAAAGTCGATCACTTTTGAAAATGAATCAGTAATTATGTACGCGAGCCGTATAGAAAGCGACCGAGCCGCCTGTATACAAAGTAAGGATGTAATATTAACTTCCAACGAAATGTAGTTCAGATTCTAGAGGTACATTGATACCTGGGATTACGTTTTACCCTCTTTCATGGCAACGTAATAAAATTCAGCTTAAAAATACCCATTACGTACCCGCCTTCAAACCGTTGATCGCAGCTTTAGTATACATTCCTTTTAGAATATGAAAATATTTTAAAGCTGGGTGCGACCATCTTTCTGTGCTTAAGTAAATCTTACATGTTGAAATTTTATCCACAGCGTTGGCAATATTTAAAGAGACAATACGAAAGAGATCGTAAGTGATCTCATGAAACATTAGCGCGCACTACGTACGGTCGGTACCTCGGCACGGTTGACGCGAGGGCCGCGCTGAAGTCGCGGCTCATTGTAAATGTATCAAGAGTTCGCTCCAACTACGTAGTGCTGCGCCCGCTCCGGAGCGTCTGAAAACAATCCCAACTGCGTTAATCACTTATTTACGTCCGGGGTCCACTGCCGCCTGAGTATTTCTAACGAACGCCGAGAATTCTGGGGAATCCTAATGAACCGTGGGAATTTCGATTCTAATGAAGCGAGCGAGTTGGAACTTTACAAGTGGACGTAGAGGGGACTTTTCGCTGGTGGTTCGTTCTTAAATCGAATTGCGCAGTTTGGTTGGACATTGTTGCGGTGCAACGGGAGCTACGCGGGAAGTAATTTCGCTCAGTTCCGGCGGATATATCTCTCCCAGGACGCAGAGACCTGCAACTAATCGGTTTGTCATTTCCGCAATCGACCGCCGCGACGCCGTTTTGAATACTTGATATTTGTCCTTTGTTTACACTGTACAGAGATTCAATTTGTTCATCAAATACTCATACCGTTCTTTACGTAGACGTACCTATCACAAAACTAACACGTACACCGTGAACCGAAGTCGTTTTTCGATACAATCAAAAATTAACTTTGTTGTCCGGTACTTTCGTAATTAGACAGTCCATATTTTAGCATTAAACTTTTGTACTGCTAAGTTACTCCGCGCCTACGTCTGCCACCCGTAAAAGTTCAATTGATTCTTTAAAAATTCAGGACAAACGCTTTTAGTGCACTAAGGTGAGGGGACGGTAAAAATAACTTGAGACACTTGCTGCTCTGAGAGCATGGAGTTAGAACATCAAACAGCACCCGTTGTTTTAGCCGATGGCGTTATTGGATAGATAAACTGAGACTCACTTAGACACACATCTTCAAGAATAGACGGCTGAAGTGCTAGTGTTATCTTGTGAAAATTAACAATATTAAAATACAAGGAACAGTTTTAAGCCTATACCTATATCATTTGAACGTTCTTTTAATGATAAACTAGCTTAGGGTGAAGATAATTCACCCTAAGCTAATCGTCTCTTGCTGCAAAACTTCAATCACATATATACGAGAAAAGATGTTATTTTCTGAATAAAACTCGCCACGTAAGCATTTTTCTCGCTGCCTTCTAACATTGGACACAGATGAAGAGAAGTCCCATATACAAGGATATTAATTGCCTTAAAATATGATGTACCAAAACATAAGTCGAGATACTCAAAAAAGCATCATCATATATTATATCTCAGGATACGTGTCGGCATGCACATTCGGCATCCGTGCGCAGTGCCCTCTAATCTTGCCGCGTCCCGGAATCCCGCAGTCCCGGAGCTTCAGAAAGCTTGCGGGAATATTCATAAAGCCCGTTCACATCCGTCCGTTATCGGGCGGAACCCACCGCGCACCGCTGCAAACACTATATCGAAAGAGATACGAGAAAATTACACTTCCACTTGTTTCTTTAACGTCCTTTTAATTCGTATTTGAATATTTAAAAGGCCAAGACGTTTTCTTTGCAACCAGAGGACAGGGTTACAGTTTGCGGACTTCGAGTTTATACAACAATAAAAACAACTCAACGTTTCACAACCTATTATATAATTGTGAAAACCAAATTACACAGCGTTGTTCTTCTTCGGGGAAACCTTGTAAATTAATTCGCTTTAGAAACAGTTCGCAAGTTTTTTCAAAGACTTTACCTCCCTCCCGGTTTTTACCACACAATAAGAATTTTGTTTTCTAACAAAATTCCGTTATATTAATTAAGTACCATACGATGTTAGGTACCTATCTAACGTAAAATATATTATAATACTAGCTTCTGCCAGCGGTTTCACCCGCGTGAACATACTCCCGGGATAAAAAGTAGCCTATGTCCTTTCTCAGGCTCTAGACTATCTGTGTACCAAATTTCATTTGGCGTGAAAGCACGACAGACAGAGAGACAGACAGACAGACAGACGGACAGACAGAGTTACTTTCGCATTTATAATATTAGTAAGGATAATGTCGAAGCGTAGATAAGCGAAAATTGCTGTACCATGTAATGTCAGCTCTTCAAAACTTAATGAACCGATTATCTCTAGAAAAACTGCGCTTTTATAGCCAAAATTAAGGTCGTAACTACGACCAGTACAGCGGTGGTATTGCAAGCCGTCTCAAGTTTCCAATTACATCCCTCCCAGTTCAGCTAACTCATATAAAAGTTCTACCAACGCGCGTCTTTAACTAGGTCTTAGTTTAGCCACTGTTATGACTTTAATCATACAAGTATGAGCTAAACTAAGATAATATAACTACCTAAATGTAAAATTGCGCTTTTACCTCAACCTTAACCATAACTGATAGGTATAGATTACGTACCTTTAGAATAACTTCAAAATGATAAAACAACGTACTGAAAACCAATTTTCTTTTTCCTGAATTACTTTGTGAGCCGTCCTCCTTCATTACGATTACATGCCCACATTTTGTCAAAATAAATCTGTAAAAGATTGAGAGCGATCCCGCAGACTCACATCATCTATATTCAACGTGAATTGTGAAGTGCACGCTCACTGATTACCGATGCAATCGTATCACTGAAAAATCGTTTCAATTTTGTATCTGTGCTCGTGCGGAAAATGTCCGCACGGAGCGAACAGTAATATGCCATTACCATCATAACAACGTTACTCTCGACTTAATTCCGCTCCCGGCGCTCTACCGGCCGGCCAGCTTCACTAATTTCTCTTATGCGCACCGCCCACCGTCAAAACCCAATCTAAGCGCCTATCGAACACAACACATGTTTGTGTATAGCACATACAACTTCTACGAAGCCTAACACAGTGTAAACGGAAATTTAGTCTCTAAGATAGCCATTATAATCTTCTGTAAACATGTAAACGTGTACACAATGAAGGCAGAACTAGCGTCTAAACCGACGTCTATAGAGAGACGGTAAAGCGTTGTCTAGAAATCCTCTGAAATCCCTAAGGAGCATCAATGCTTCCTCCACAATGGCGCACGTGAGAACTGCCGGCCGACAGCCGACATTCAAAGGAGCTATTATTAAAGGAATACGCCGATAGAGGTCAATTAGGAATCGACGTCAACAACGATGGATCGTTGCACTGTCGCTAGGCTATTCGCTATTGAGTCTCTAGTTTACTACTGAAAGAATGTAAATGGCGGTAGAAAACGCAATTTTTCGACCATTTTACACTTTAGTTAGTACTGTGTGAGAAACCAAAAACCACCAGTTATATTTTATTGCGGTCATACTTATCTGTCAGGAAAGTACCGGGAAAACATCAATAATACACAAAATGTTAGTTATTCATCCGAATTTATTTTATCACCTTCAAAGTATGTTCCTTTTGAAAAGATACACTTACGTTGGCGAATAATCCAATCATCAAAACATTCTTTAAACGCTTTTTTCGGAATCGAGTTCAGTAGTGCTATTCTCTAACAAAATTTTCGTATGTCGACAGTAGAATTCGAAGTGAGTTTCAAATGAAGATCTTTATGTTGTGTGCAATAAAGCTCACTTTGTGAGTTTTATCACTCAGGTGAAGCTCGATATCGAAATAGTTTCTTACAGAATAGACTAGCTGTTCTCGATGCGAATGCTTTATGTTTTCTAGCGAATGAAAACGGGTGCCACGAAGTGGTAATTTGAGTTTAGGAAAAAAAAAAAGAAGTCGGCTGTAGACATATCTGGTGAATAAGGTGGTTGCTTGATGGTATTTGTTGAGTTTTTGGTCAAAAATTCGTTCACAATGATGGCCTTGTGCGAAGGCGCATTATCGTGGTGCAAAATCCAAGAATTTTCTTTCCACAAATCTGGCCATTTTCGTCTAATTTGCTCTCTCAAACGCCGTATAATGCTCAAACAATATTCTTTATTTACCGTTTGACCTTCTGGCAAGTGCACAACACCGCAATAGTCAAAGAAAACAGTCAACATGACTTTGACTTTTGATCGACTTTGGCGTGGTTTCGGTTCAGTTGGAAGGCGCCACTCCGAAGCTTGTTGACTAGTTTGCATGTCAAACTCGTAAACCCAAATCTCATCACCAATAACAATGCGTTTCATGAATGTTCGGTCAGAATTGACTTGTTCTAACATGTCCTCAACAACTCTTATGCGATTGAGTTTTTGGAGAAAATTCAAGTCTTTTGGAACTAGCTGAGCGGCAACATGTTCATACCTAAGTAATTATTTAAAATAGTACGGACCGAGTCTTGAGACACAGAAAGTTCGGCGGCTATCTCTTTCAAACTTGAATGAGGATTTTCAGTCACTATTTCCTTCACTTTTGCGATGTTAACTTCAGTTGCAGACGTTGATGGCCTACCAGAGCGAGGCAAATCTTCCATCACATCTCGACCGCGTTTGAACGCTTTTTTTCGCACTCATAAGCACGTGTTTTTGATAAAGTCGATTCACCGTAAGCCTTCTGTAACATTTTCAGTGTCTCCAAACATGAAATTCCATTGGCGATGCAAAATTTAAGACAAACTCTTTGGTCGATGTTTTTGTCCGTTATGAAATTCACAATACGCACTAGATATGATATAACTAAAAATAGCACTGTATTTAATCTAAAAAACAGATGTACCTAGCTCAAATTCACGTCAAAATGGATAACAGTTGTGCCAATCTAACAACAACAAAAAAACCGATCAAGATCGAGTCGGACTCGCGCACCGAGGGTTCCGTACCATCGTAAAACGTGAAACGTTTTTAAATTTTCATCGGCGAGGCCTATATCGTCAGAGAATTTTAACACTCCGGTGTACATTGCAGTTCTAGATCAGCGCCATCTCTTAACTAATAGTGGAACTAACGAAGATTATTCTCTATGCAAACTTCTGAGATAAAGGGGGTTTGTATTTTTTTTTATTTTTCGTCATTAATTGAAAACCATGGGACCTTTAAAAAAAAAAATGTTTGAGATTGATGATGTGCAAATTGCGTGCTTTCATATGATACCCCACATGCTCCACTTCCAATTTTTAGAAACCCTTTCAATTGCTGTTGTAAAAAAATATAAACATTTTTATTTATTTCTTATTTCCAAAATATGTAGTTGAGCAAACGTCATCTAAAACTATTCCAAATTTCAAGTTGATATCATTAGTAGGTAGTTCTTGAGATATTCAGCTGTAACATACGGACAGACTTAGTCACACCTTAAGGGTTCCTTTTTACCATTTTGGTAAGGAACCCACCCTAAAACAAAAAAAAATCATTTGGGACCATAGACAAATCATTCCATTCCCAAAACTTTTTTGACTGAATGTAGCTACAAAAAAGTAAAACAGAAATGCATCGACTTTAAATTGAAATTTCCTCACGTTGTAGTCTCTTTAAACCCCTTTATACATCAAAGAATTCAAGCGGTAGACTGCTATTGAAATCCCCAGTGAGCATCAATGCCTATTGCCACGTCGCTTATCTACAATGTACGGCATGAGAGCTGAAGGCGCAGGCAGCGCGCCACGGAGGGGAAGACATTTCAAAGGAGTGCCTTACTGCATCGGGTGAACAATTAAAGCAATCGGCAGGCACGAATCACGATTACCATTCCTGAACGTAACATTGATCGTTTATTCAAGTCATCTGCGTTTTACTGTTAACAAACTTAAGTACCTACCAATAGAAACAATTTATTGACTAATGTCATGACTACCTACGTTAAATGTATCATCATCGAGACGAAGAATTCAAAGTCCAATTAAGACTTG
Organism: Lacanobia wlatinum; assembly: GCA_947578705.1. Classification (NCBI taxonomy): domain Eukaryota; kingdom Metazoa; phylum Arthropoda; class Insecta; order Lepidoptera; family Noctuidae; genus Lacanobia; species Lacanobia wlatinum. The sequence goes on from OX388033.1 coordinate 11,632,967, forward strand.
CTTTCAAAGATGCAGGCCTCGTTTAGCTTTGTGTTTAGCGAACTCTATCGACTATAATATTTATGATCGCCTAGTAAGGATTCAATTTAGCAATGTTTTCTATTTATCAACAATAATCGAGATAACGGCTCCATGTCCCGATGTCGGAGGTGAGCTGACAGTCGTAGTGACAGGCAGGCGGCGGCAGGGCGCGCCTGGCACGCCACGGGGGACCTTATCCCACTGACATTTTATTATTTTTATGCTAATTCCCCCTTTCGAGCAGTAAAATAAAAAGTAATTTGGCATCTCTGTCCTTGTTGAAATATTCCGCTGTGATATACATCGGTCCCCTTTTAGTACCGAGAAATTTTGCACTACTCATTCATATTTTTCAATAGTCAGTTAAAATTATTTAGAACAAGTTTATGAAAGAAAGAGTTTTCTCAAACTGAGACAATTTTATGCACATTTTCGTGGAACTTTATGACGCCGTCGTAGAACAAGTTCTTGGGCAGATTTTTATTGCGAAGATCACAACAGACTGCTGCGGTACACATTCTGATAGTAAAGGAGTCTAATATGATACAACAGAAAATATACGCGGTAATAAAGCAATACTCGGCCAACAAAGTTAGTCGCTTTGTCCTGTTTGTAACATCTTTTGCAGCAATAAAGTGTAACGTCTGTAGGGCAGTATACGGACGAATAATTTTAATAGCTCGCTGACAGATTATTTCAGAAAATTAAATTTTAGCTCGTTGGACACAGCCCATAAAATTCATGCTTACAAATCTGTTTGTTATGAGATCGTAACGAGATTATGTCCGTTTCGCAGTGAAGACGTCTCGCGTCGCCATGTCGCTATGTCGTCACAATATCGCATGTTTTATTATTTCACGCAATAAACGCAGTGTCGCTGCCATCGCCCGCCTGCGCTAAATTATACAGAAACATTTTAATGTGAGTATCGAACGCGCATCATGACAGTTTATTACCAATAAATATAACAATGGAACTTATTTATAGTGAATAAAGATTTCATGAACTCATGCGGGTGTCAATCTCCTATAGGTAGAAGTAGATACGTGCGATAAACGAGTATGATAATAAAATGCTTTCATTGCAAGTTTTCCATTGATGACAAAATTAACAATCCCTGATAATATAGTGGAATTTTCGATGGTAGGCAGAATTATAATCTGATATATTTGCAATAATAAAAAGCTGACTTTTTCATTTCAACAACTTTTGAGAAAGAAAGGTAGAAGATTTCTTAACACTTAGCTTTTGTATCACGTTGCTAACATAGCACTGTACAAAATGTGGGATTTTCCATCAAATAAAGCTGGAATTTCCCCGGCAAGGTTATGAAAAAGTATCGCCAAAGCGTAGAGACGGCGTAGCGTAGGCGTGACCCAGGGCATTGTGACGTGAAGGCGAGCACGTGAGCACGTGCCCTCGCCAGCTCTCGTCTGTCACGTGTCCCCTTCTCCCTCGACTCAGACCGAAGGCTTCTATTTACTCTCAACTCCTTCAAACTGACCCACCAATAAACAACGTGCCACGAAGTCCTTCAAAACCACTACAAAATTATTTGCAAACTCACGTGTTTCATTTAAATGAAAATTATTACGGAGCCGACCTCGTTTCGTAAAAAATGGGCATTTTTTTGGCTTCGTCGTCGAGAACTTTGGTACCGAATGAAGACTGTACAATTCTTAGTCCAGCAATAAAGGAACAAGTTTAACCTCATTACTTTTAAAAATCCGAATGTTTAGTACAGAAATAAAGTAATCAATACCTACTTACTTACCTACCAACTTGCCTAGGTACAGAGTTAATTAAAATTCATGTGCGTACACGAGTTCTAAGTGTGTGTAGAGTTTGTCCCCTAACATACGTAGCTGCGGACGTGTGTGGATTTGATTATCAGATAATTAGTGTAATGGGGTGTAAAGATACATGACACGCGTGACGTGACCGCACCAGGAGGCCACGTCGATAATATAACCGATGTTACACGAACCGTACTAGCCGACAATTTAGTACTATGTCTAATAAATATCAAATGTTATCCAACTTTGAATGTTGTCACCAAGATTATATTAATCTGTAGCAGCGCGGCTACGTTAAATTCCCTCATGCAGTTTGACCACACTCATTATTTTGGGCTGACATAACAACATTAACTTCGAAATGCGGTTGCGAGTTTCATCCAAGGCTTGCAATTAACTAGTTGGCTGATATAGTGCGTGCACGAGCAGCGGCCCATGTTAATATGCCAATAATAAATTTCGAGCGGTTTCCATCCGCCGCCACCCGACTGTCCTGGGGCAGCCGGTACATTAAAAAGACTCGATGAATTATTTTGCACATATCATTTCATTAGTGCCAGACGAACGTCCTGCCTCAAATAAATAACGCTGACTTCGAAACATTACGTCCTATTCCGCTTTATCTCTCTAATTTCCCCGGTGTCCCTAAATAATTATATTAAAATAATTGTTAACAACACGAGCTGCGGGCGGCAGCCGCTTTGGTTAATTTTAATTACCCGCGGATACCATATTTTATCCGGCAAAATGTGTTGTACAAATATAGACTAAAAGCTGACCACGACACTAGCGGTTTGGTGCACTTGTCGACGTCGATACATCGATATTGAATAATGCCAGCCGCTACAGCTCATCCATTACAGTTTTAATAACCTCGCGACAAATATCCGCTTAGTGGTATTAAGCTTGGACTAGATCTCTAATTAAAACCTGTGCGGACCTAATGAGGTCTCTGTGTTGTACATGACAACGCATAAATCTCGTGTAATGAACGCAGCGAGCGTTAAATAGAGCCGAGTCACTCAAATTGTCCACAATGCGATTATTCCATTACTCGAAAGCTGTCCGGCCGCAGCACACAACACAGCTCTGAAATGGGGTACGTTCAGCCCCGTGCCACTCACACACAAGCACATACGTACGTACTCCGCGTCCCTTTACGTAATGACCACTCTCGTCAACTACTATTAAGCAGAGGCTCACTATTTTATTATTAGGACTTACAGACTTCTGTCCTCTTAAAAGTTGTATAAACAAGATGGATGACAACAGTTGTTGAACAAAGCATTGGTGTTAGGTTTCTGTGACCAAAGTTGGGTTTCTTTTCAGTTCTCAGTAACTTTTACAGCAAGTCATGTAAAGTTACAGTCGTTTTAACGCTCTCAAGCTCGTTGATTGTAAAACATAAAAAGTGTTAGGTGTAAAATCTACTAAGTGATTGTAGTTTTTCAGAACTTTGATGGAGGAACATTAAACATTTTGCTAACGTTCCAATTCGTGAAGACTTCAGGCAAAAACTGAAATCTATAGGTACTTAATACCTAATGAATTTAAATTATGTGTGTTCTTTTTGAATGTCGGTAGGTAGGTACTTAGGTAGGTTAGCTACGTATTTTCTTTTTCATGTGTTCAATTTTTTAACGTGATGATATTTTGTCTGCAGTTTGTCTTCGGCGCGGCGGCCATCCCAGCTGGACCCGTACATGACCCGGGCCGTGCTGGCACGAGCTCTCGACGTCTGGGCACAAGCATCTCGCCTCACCTTCACAGAAGTCAACTCGGATGAGGCTGATATCGTTGTTTCCTTTGCCAAGTAAGTTTCTTTTTCTTTCTCATTAGACAGTCACCTGAGTTCCGAAGGTACAACATCCTCACAAAAGCCTAGGTTCTGGAAGAGGATTATTCCGTTTCTACATCCTACTGCTGGTCTATCGTCCCAGCTTTTATGAGATTTTAAAAAAGCCCGTGTGGAACAACTTATCTAATGAAGTGTAAACATAAAAAAATGTTTTCAAACGTTTTGGGAATACTTTCATTGTGCGTACAACTATAAGAGTGGATGGATTCCCTGACTGAGTCTGTGTTTTCTGAATATCTAGGTTCCTTCTCGGCAAGCGTGCTCAATCGTGGCAACCATGATATCGCTTGCTATCAGTTGAGATAGCCGATAGCCATCAAACGCGAGCCTAGCAATAATTAAAAATAATTAGAAGTTAAAGATCATAAACATTGCGTAGAAGATCTACTTAACTACAAATACCTACAAAACTCCATTAAGTTGCCTAGATATTAATCTATAAATCAAAAGAAGGCAATACTATTGAGTTTGGTCATTTTAGCCCATATGCGTAAGTAGTCGTCCTCAAGGTCCTTTTTTGCATAACTACAAAGAAATATGTTTGCTCGCAACGAATAAAATTGGCAGACTTCTTTAAATATCCCCAAGCTTGATTTATTGTGTTGATAATAAATAATAATCAACTGAGGATTTAGAGAAACGTCCTATCCATTTTAAGGGGATTTGCGATCTCCTCGTGCGGGGCATAAGAATAGGGTCGGACACTGCTCAAGCCGAACTAGACATTATAGCGTTCACTTAACGTATAGAATACCTATCTACGGTATAACACGAGTAAACCCATTTTTTTCTTAAAACCAAATAAGATTATGTTTGAAGAAAACTTTAAGATTTCAAAGAATCTCCACGTTAAGAGGAGAAGGACCTACCTAGACTTGCCAGAATAGATAACCTTGAAAGTCAAAGAGGTCATGAAAGTTATATAGGAGTACTGTAGTGCTATTCTCTAACAACATTTTCGTATCTCGACAGTAGAATTCGAGGTGAGTTTCAAATGAAGATCTTTACGTTGTGTGCAATAAAGTTCACTTTGTGAGTTTTATCACTCAGGTGAAGCTCGATATCGAAATAGTTTCTTACAGAATAGACTAGCTGCACTCAGTTACATTTTCTAACTAAATAAAATTATGCAAAAAATCCTATTTATTGTACCTGACTCAAATAAGTTTAAGTTTCTTGCAGGGGCGTAGCTACCGCTGTATCAGCCGTATCAAAGACTAGTTGAACCGCGCAACTTCGTCTGCGTCACAATTTTCATTACTGCTCCGCTCCTATTGTTCTTAGCGTGATGATATATAGCCTTCCTTAATAAATGGTCTATCTAACACTGAAAGAATTTTTCAAATCGGACCAGTAGTTCCTGAGATTAGCGCGTTCAAGCAAACAAACAAACAAACTCTTCCGCTTTATATATTAGTATAGATACGGGGCCCCCGGACTTCAAGGGCCCCGACGTGTGGACACAAAGCTATACATTTAGTCCTGTCATCTCCTTCGTGGCCTGCCACGACAGTTCTGAGCTCGTAGGGCCTATTTTGTTTAAAAAAGCAATACCCCTAAAACCGGGCCCCCAAAAATGTTTGACACAGGCTACGCCACTGGTTTCTTGAAAATTATGCCTACGTCAGAAAATGTTACGCTGACAAATATGCTATAAATTTTTATTTTCGATTTTTTCATTGCAATCGATCCAAGAAATGATTGTGGGTAGCGTTGCCAGGCGTCCAGATAAAGCCGGACACAGTCAAGGTTTTTGGTTGTGAGTCCGGCCAAATTAGACGGTGTCCGGCCTGTCCGGCTTCTGTTAGGCTTTTTGAATTTGAGCGTTTGTCATGAAACTTGGTCATGTGTTGATTTACGCTCCGCTTACCTCACCTTATATCGCTAGCTTCTCACTACTACTATTGCAATTATAGAAATTAATATCTAGTAATAAAGAAGACTGATTCAATCAATTATTTTTATTTCGATAATTGAAGGTACATTTTATGGTAAATTATAAAAAAGCCTTGTTTCACTTAAAGAAAATGTCGTGTCCACGACTAAAAACCGGTCACGAGCGAGCCGGACTCGCGCACCGAGGGATGCGTACCATCATGTAAAACGTGGAATGTTTTAAATTTACATCGGCGAGGCCTTTATTCGTCAGAGAATTTTAACACTGCGCTGTATATTGCAGTTTTTGATCAGCGCTATCTCTTGACCAATGGTGGAACTAAAGTAATTTTTGTTGATAATTTCTGAAAAAGTGTGCTATTTAGAGCATCGTTTTATTTTTCCTATAATCTTTACATAAACTTCTTTCACATAGAATAATTTCAGATTTTTTTTCTAAGCAAACATCGTAGATAACGGGGGGGAGGTATGGTCAATTTTTTTACATTTTTCGTCAAAAGTCGAAAACCATGCGGCCTAAATAAAAAGAAAAAAAAATGTTTGAAAATGTGCAAATAGCCTTCTTTCATATAATACCCCACATGCCCTAGTAGCTCCACTTCGAATTTTTGAGAACCCCTTTTAGTCGCAATTGCAAAAAAAAATATATAAACATTATTATTTCTTTGTTATTTGCAAAATAGTTGAGTAAACGTCCCCTAAAACTATTCCAATTTTCTAGTTGATAGCATTAGGACATCTTGAGATATCCAGTTGTGACAGACGGACAGACTTAGTCTCACCATCAGGGTTCTTACCATTTTGGTACGGAACCCTAAAAATTAAGGGTGTCCGGCCTTTTTACCCATGTCCGGCTAAAATGACTGGTCTGTCCGGCTTTTCGTTTTGACGACCTAGCAACCCTAATTGTGGGTATTTCAGAGCAATTTTATATGACCCAATAACAAATGGATGATGGTAAAGAGCTACGACAGCGCCGAACGAAGCTAACCCTAACAAATGACGCAAAGTTTCCGACAGGAGTCTCATATTGAATGAGAGTAGGACGAAGTTTCACTTATTAGATCACCGTAAGCGACGATATGAGAAAACAGCGGCGACAAAAACCTCAACACTGGACATATTGCGACCACCATATTGCGGCGAACGCTGCAAACTTGCAACCGCAGCCGACAACTTCACCGCGCTCTGCATAAAATTTTCTTTTTTCTCCGAGCTCCGGGAGCGTCTCATTTTGTGAGTTGAGGCGACCGTGGTCACGTCACAAGCTCACTTTTATTACTTGCTGTCGAATCAATAAGAAGTTTGCTCACGACTCCCGATATACCTATTATTCGATAATGCTTTGCGATTTGCGATACATTCTGAATACACTCCAGCTTGCTTTTTCAATAATCCTTATCCTTACTTCCTTACTAATATTATAAATGCGAAAGTTACTCTGTCTGTCGGTCTGTCTGTCTGTCTGTCTGTCTGTCTGTCTGTCTGTCTGTCTGTCTGTCGCGCTTTCACGACATAACTACTGAACCGATTTAATTGAGATTTGGTACACAGATAGTCTAGAGCCTGAGAAAGGACATAGGCTACTTTTTATCCCGGGAGTATGTTCCCTAGGGACCACGCGGGTGAAGCCGCTGGCAGAAGCTAGTTAAAGTATAATTATTGAAACAGTACCAAAGCTGGAACACTTCAGGCCCTGTTTCATAAAGCTGACAATTCGACATAATACCTTTGTCAAAAATGAAAAAATTGTAGAATTGGCGCGTTTATTACAGGCTGTTTCATAAAGGTGACAAATATGTCAAAACTCGACAGGTGAAATCTTGAATATTTGTCACTTAAAAGCGCGTTTAAAAAAAAACCGTCTTAGTTCTGACAATTGTCGGATTGTCGTGACAATTATGTCGACTTGTGACATATACTATTGTACCTACTAATCTTAACTAATATTATCTATAAACTAGAAAGATTGTATTTTTTGTTTATTGTTTAGGACTTAAAGAAGTTTCTGAGTAAATCCTAAAGAGACCGATTTTAAAAAAAACTATCACCATTTGAAAGCTAAATTATCAGGAAGTAACATCTAAACTAAGTAAGAGATATTATAAAGAGGAAATATTAGGTTTTTTGTTTGTTTGTTTGTTACGATTTAATTATCTCAAAAAAACTCGATCGATTTTAAAAATTCAGGGAGAATACAGGAAGTATAGGCAATAATTTATTTAAAAAAAAAACCGTACATATTACTTTTTTTTATTTGTGATGGGTTTGCTCTTGACTCTAGTCTAGGACAGAGATGACAGAGACAAAGTCTACGATGGAGCGAGCTTACTTATTACTTTAAATAAAGACTATATTTTTATGATTTAATTACAAATGTATAGTTTTCAGACTTTTTCCTATACTTGTAGTATAACACGGTATTAATTGCCAAATTTCATAGTTCTAGGCCAGCGAGAAATACCCTATACATTTTGATTCCCTTGAGAGTGTCGAAATATACGTTTTTTGCGACATAAAAGGCCGTATCTTTTTATACGTTACTTAGAACTTTGACTTTTTTCACAGCTTAAAAGGACCGTAGACTTGAGTATATGGTTTTAATTTCAACTCGATAACTCCACGCGTTCCCGAGATAAAGGATCTTGACAGACAGACGGACGGACAACAAAGTGATCTTATAAGGCTTCCGGTTTTTCCTTTTTAGGTACGGAAACCTAAAAATAGAGATCCTTAAGAAAATTATATGCAACCCAAAGTAGCAAAACCTTTACAAACACTTTTTTACAACTTCAAATTGCAATATGATTTCGCGACAGAGGGTAACGCACCTGTCAGAATTGTCGGACAATAAAATTCTATAAATATGTCAATACGTCATGACAATTTTATGTTTCATAAAGCAGATTTGACAAGTTTTTCACAACCTGACGCTCGAAAAGTATAATGAATCAGAAAAACTGGCCAAGTGCGAGTCGGACTCGCGTGCAAAGGGTTCCGAACGAATTTTTTTTTTTTAACATGTAATTTTAACAATACAGACTTCTAATAGGTTTTCCTGTAATCTTTAGGTAAAGATCTACTATCTCCATTTTTTTTCAAAATTATAGGCTCAGTAGTTTCGGAGATAAGGGGGGGAATGGTCATTTTTCGTCTTAATTTCTTAAATAACTTCTAAATCATTTATTATAAAAGTATGAAAAAAATATAATTAAAACCCTCACAGTAAGCCCTTTCATTTGATATGTCACACGATATTGTTCAAAAAACTTTTTTTTAAATTTTCTAGTTTGACCCCAAAAGTGACCCACATACTAAAAAATTAATAATTTACGTAACGCGTCCGTGTTTGGGTCATAGAATTCCATACGTGTACCAAATTTCAACAGAATCGGTCCAGTGGATCCGGAGAAAACTGGCTGTGTCAGACGGACGGACAGACAGACAGACAGACACCCGAGTGATCCTATAAGGGTTCCTTTTTTTTCGGAACCCTAAAAATGTCGGATTGTCGCGAATTGCCACTTTTTGACATATCTCAGACTTGTCGGATTGTCAGCTTTATGAATGCTCTGGTAGGTAGGTATTTGGAACTAAATTCCACGCGTTTCCTTCACTCGTTTAGGCATTATTGTTTTACTTCAAGAATAAGTTACCTACAACAGATGTGAATAATATGTATAGGCTTTTATTAACGCACGAGGCTTTAGATTATTAAAGTCGTCTATACGATAGAGAAGGAGTATCAAATGCTACGTCGTCGCAGGTACCTTGCCTTGGATTTTATGCTTGCCGTTAACTTATATTACACTCTATAAAAGTCTTCCGTTTCTTACTATATCTACGGAAAAGTCGTCTTCCAATGGCATAGAAACCGATATAGTGATACCTACTTGTACTTAGGTACCTATAGCATAAATTTTTTTTTTTTTTTTCAAAAGAGTACCTAGGTAATACTAATAACCTACACTTACCGATTTCATTGTTTTCTTGAAATGAGTCAATTAATACAAATAAAAAGGTGACTTTTTGACTTCAATAACCTCTTTGAGTGTGATATAATAATCTGCCGATTTGATGTTCATTGTCAATTACCTACCTACGGGGAAACTCCCTCACCCTTTTTTTTAAGGATGGGAAATCATCAAATGACTCCTCCCGCTCTGGGTGAAGCAGAAGGGAGTGTCAGACTCTTACTGACTAAAACCCATCCGTGTTCCTCCCAATGCCCTTTGTGTACCAGGGCCGCGGCGACTCTTTCGAACAGATTCCGCGACACCGACAGGCGCTGGCCCTAGCGGGCCCCGTCTTCTACGCTGACAGCTCTTTAAGGCGCGCGTGGAACACAGCGCGCCGTCGACCCGGGCTTGGTTCTGATCGGACAGCGAGCCACCCAATGCTCGCCGTCCGCAGGCCCGTGCCTACGGTGGGAAACTCCCTCACCCTACATTACCTATTTTGAAATCAATCTATACTTATTGCTATTATAAAGCTGAAGAGTTTGTTTGTTTGCTTGAACGCGCTAATCTCAGGAACTACTGGTCCGATTTGAAAAATTCTTTCAGTGTTAGATAGCCCATTTATCGAGGAAGGCTATATATCATCACGCTAAGACCAATAAGAGTGGAGCAGTAATGAAAATTGTGACGGAGACGAAGTTGCGCGGGTCAGCTAGTGTTTAATAAGTTCAAAAATATAATAGAATAGCTTAATAATGTGAAACAATAAAATATTACTAATGCATTGAATTACATTACATTATTTACTTTAAAGATAGTCACTTAACTCCAGTTTGGTTAAATTGAAAATGAGAAAACTGTTGCTATTCGGGGTAATAAACCTAGTAGAGACAGATATTCAAAGTAATTTATTTATAAATAGATTATTTTTCACATACCTACCGCTATTTCCATATTATTCAAATAAAATCAACCGTAGCACATAAGTACCAATGCTTACAAAGAGGTACCAAAATCAATAAATGTATAGGTTGCGTGAAAAGCTTTGGTTTTCATAGTTCTACATACAAATAAATAACGATTCATTACATAAACCAGTATAAATTTATAGGAATTCCGTGCGATATTTTATTTAATATGAAACGATCCTATTATCACTTCATTGGGCTGGAACGCTGAGAGTGATTGCACATAGCGCAGTACCTACACTATGCGTCTACCAGATTTATTACACTCATAAACTGTAATATTGCCCAAGTAATAAAGGATACGTACAACTTAACTGCGTTCTCCAACTCACGAATGATATAAGTGCAATCACTGGCTGCTATCATACGCTTATATACAATACTTTAGTTCTCATGCATTTAGACATGTAATGTATATTTTATGGACCAATTTCAAGTGAAGAACTTTATTTCTTTTATACTTGGCTCATGCCTGAAAGTTATTTACTTTAATGCATTTTTATAAAAAAGAAAGGATCATTTGAAATATGATATACATTGACCCGTTTCATATCCGCACACATTGGGTTCAGGCGCCGTTGCTAAGGGCAGATACCAACACGGCAATAAATCATCCCCCAAACTCGGAAACTTTCCATTCCGAACCCATTATATTTGACGGCGTATGTCAGCGAGACACTTCCTCATTCCACTACCTTACCTTTGTGAAGCACTCAATAAAAGTGCTGTCATTACGAGCAAGGTAATATAGATTTCAAAACACAGATTTCATTTTTTATCGCTTTTCAAATGTTCACAAAACAGGTGAATAAAACAAAAATGAAAGTCGCGTTCTCTACGCTACCCAGCGGCGGCAATTAAATCGCTCCGGGAATATGCCAGTGCGGTTCTTATTACCTAAGCGACTCAGAAACCGAGCGAGCATAATAATAGCCGTACTAAGTATAGGAATATTTTCCCTATTAGCGCCCCCGCCCATATCGGTTAATGGCGGAACTTTCACATGGAAACTCAATAACGCAACGGTCAGCTAATATCGCGTGAAATATGCATGGGCGAGGTCTTTCCGTTGTTTTGTTGGCGCGAAAAATGATTAGGTGGGTAGTAGCCGAGCGTGGGACCCCCGGGACGCAAGTTTGATTGCTCTGCAGACTCCATCCACTCCATCCATTGTTATTTGTTGCGAGATGAATACATTACTTCGGTATGACTGTTTTCATCAACAGTAAAAGCCTAATGCAACTTTGTCATGATACTCTGTTATTCTATCTGTGCATTAATCCCTTTTTTGTTTTTTTTTTCGAAACAGGCGTTACCATGACGACTCGTATCCGTTTGACGGCCGCGGCTCGATCCTTGCGCACGCGTTCTTCCCCGGCACTGGTCGTGGTGGAGACGCGCACTTTGACGACGACGAGCTATGGCTGCTACAACCAAGGGATGACGATGAAGAAGGTAAAGACATGCACTTTTCATATTTTCTGGAAATTGACACACCATAGGGTCATTGGTCATCGATCTATTTCATCTTTTCTTCTCATTGGTTTTTCTCATTTTGTTATATTATGGAAATTATTATTCATTGCGTTAATTCTGTAACAAAATTCAGTGGCATCATTAAAGAATATACGTCGAATAATATAGTTGCACGTACCTACGTAATTAACAGATTTCCGATGAAATTGCAGAGTTTCCATGAAAAGGTCACGTGTAGCTCGGAAATGAGCATGTTGCGGTCAGCCATGTTTTGACATGCAAATGTCGAAAGTACCGGAATACGCTGTTCACCTTCGTTGTTACACACTCCCACGTTTTGTTTTTGTAGGCTCAGTGTGAAATATCCGCTTAACAAGAATATTATCAGCAGTCTGGCTTAAATAACATGCCATTAGAATATCTCTACGAGTTAAAGGTGCTAGGTTAGGTACTTAAAATTAAAGGCTATTTTATGTGGCTACTTCATTCAACAAGTTACTTCACAGCCTTTCTTTTATCAAACTGTTTTTCTCGAAGTGAAAATTATGACCAAGTCGACACAACACATTTAGAACATAGGTCAACTTCATGTAATTTCGGCGGCTTTTGGAAATTTCCGCAGCTTTACGAAATGTTCATAGACCTATCGGAATTACGTCAGAATGACAGAATTAATGCACATAGTACAGGGAACACTGCGAAGCGAGCCAAGTGTGGTCATCGCATGTATAGTGTAAACACGGCAGCAGCCGATAGGTGGCGACCGCAGGCGCGCCCAGGACGCCGCCGCTGCGATTACCGCGCGCTCTGCACTGTGCAGTGTGCACACGTGATAATTTACACGGACAACGGATGGTTACAACGCCACTTCGAATTGTATTCGGCTAGCCATGTGTAAATATCCAACTTTATTCAACTGAACACCACATGTGAATAGAATATAGAGACTGACTTTCTAACCGATGCAATGATGACATGACAATTTGCGGAAAAAATGGCGTTTCTCGCAAAATAAAGTAGGCTCCGTCAATGAATATTCACTGATATTCTTTTTTAACAGTGTGTTCTGTATATTTTTCAGGAACTTCGCTTTTTGCGGTGGCTGCACACGAGTTTGGGCATTCACTAGGTCTCAGTCACAGTTCTGTGAAGGGCGCTCTTATGTTTCCGTGGTATCAAGGCATTCAACCAAACTTTGTTTTACCCGAAGACGACCGCAATGGCATTCAACAAATGTATGGTAAGCATCGGAGTCGCCCAGTAGTCATCGTCATCATATAGCATAAAATGTTAAATTACCAACAATATCTACAGGTACTATCTATCAATATCTAAGTATTTTATTGCTTTTCAGGACCTAAAAAGAGTACAAAGTGGGCCAAGATACCCTATTACCGTACAGAGCCACCACCAACTACTACGACGACGACAACTACAACTACCACCACCACGACCACCAGACGACCGTTCCTCCACCATCATCACAACAGACACCCCAACGAAAGATTCCCCAACCGAGCATACACCCCCTACCCGCGTCCTCCTGTTAAATACCCTTCATATTATCCCGTCGACAAACCTAGCTATTACCCCGACCGACCACACTACCCCGACCGCCGTCGTTACAACGCGACTGAAGAACATCCCCGACGCACGAATCATCATCACACCTACCGCCCTACTGAAGCTACGACTCACCCCACCACCTACCGCCCGCGCTACCCCTACGTGCAGCCCGAGTATCCGAGCAATCCTAGACCACACTATCCGAATGATCCGAGACAAGATAACCCGAGAAAGCCGCATTACCCGGAGAAGACGACGCAGCGAACGACGACCACGACGCCTTCCGACAAACCTGACACGTGTGATACTAGTTATGACGCAGTAGCACTCATACGTGGAGAACTCTTCATATTTAAAAATAGAGTAAGTACTCATTATATAATATACTTTTCATTACTCATACTCGGAAAGTAGGCCAGAAGTTGCCTGAGGAGTGGGTTGAAAGTATTACTTTTCAGCCCTAGGGCAAATCGTTTTCAACTGATAGCCGTCAAATTATAAAAAAAAAAACTTATTGAATCATGTCCCAACATTCTAGCCAGTCAATTACAGCGCGAAGTAAAATTGAAATAACATAAAGAGGAGTATTAACTAAAGATTATATTAATTTTTAAATGACTTTATTATAATTTACTTTCAACTACCTATTTCTTTAAAATAACATAAATTTAATAAAAAAAAACAGGCGGGAAAGCAGCAGTCCGATCTTCATTTGTTTTTTTAGTTGTAGTTTTGTTCATACTTTTTTATGAGTAGCAGAGATTTGTATTAACACGATGAGTTCCTCAGATTCAGATATAGGTTTTTTTTCTTTAGCTAATTCGTGTTTTTATTTTCCTTGTATTCGTAATGAAAAGCACAGTGTTTACCTAGGGTGAAAGACTTATTTAGACCCTCGAACTATTGGCGCCCTCGCTAAGTTCGGACGCCACACACCGTCTCGGGACTAAATCAGTTACTTTCAGCCCTAAGATAACAATGTACTATTTCACACCATCTGCACGAAAACGTCATATTATATGTCATGAAAACTCAACCTGAAGTCAGTAATTATTGCCCGGCGGATCATAATGAAATTCAGTACGAAATTATTGCCCGGAGGTCAATAACGTGATTTGAATTTGGAACTCAACTTTGAAACCGACGGGAACCCAACAATTTTCTCGCAGTAGGTGTGAAAAGTAGAGTATCCTCTTCGGGGATAAAGGTGTTTTTGCCTTGGGCTAGCTTGAATCCCTCACTGCATTCAGAATTCTTGTATTAACTCCCGAATCTTCATTGCGTTCGGAATCCAATATAACGCCCGTGACATAAGACACTGCTTTATCCCCTTGTTGCATATTCTACTATTTCATCCTCAGTCCGATACAATTACTGGGTATTTTGGTAATGGTCACGCAAAAAAAAAATCTTCTGTATCTAAACTGCAAATTTATTTTTCAGTACCATTGGAGGATAGGAGCTCAAGGGCGATACCCTGGATATCCTATGGAAATAACAAGAATGTGGGCTAGTCTACCAAAGAACCTTACGCATGTCGACGCAGTTTATGAAAGACCGGATCGTAAAATTGCTATTTTCTTAGGTACGAGACATTTTGTAACATAACATATTCATCATCACATCAGCCGAAAGACGTCCACTGCTGGACATAACATATTACTTAAAGAAAATATTCAAATAACCTCTATATTTCGCCATTTCATTTGGGTACCTAGGGGAAAGTGGTCACCCTACGTACACTTTTTAGATTTCAATTTTTGACTCTGTGATTTACTGTCATAAATATGTAGTAAATCACAGAGTCAAAAAGTGTAACAAATATATTGTAGTTTGTAACAAAAAAGTCTGAATCTATTATGCCGAAAGGTTAAAGGGTTATAGCCATTTATCTACGATATTTGTATCTGCGAATGCACCCCACGTGTGGGGAACTTTGCAAGTACCCCCCACTCCCTTTACTTTATTAAAAGTTAACTTCAGTAAAAAAACTCACCGCGCGCGAAAACACGTTGTCTTTTCAGCTCACACAGAGTACCGCCATCAGGCGCGACACTCCGCTTATTTTATTTTCGTTATGTCTATGCACACATGCAAAGACGTGTTTGTGTGCCCTTTAGTCTTTCTGTTTTACTAATTGTACGAATGTGCCCCGCGTACGAAGGGTGACCACTTTCCCCTACCACTTAACTGAGATTAATTAACTTCTTCATTTATTTCAGGTAAACAGCTGTACTTGTTCGATTCGCAATATCTGTTGCCGGGTTACCCGAAACCATTATCAACGTTTGGTCTGCCTGATAGTTTGGAGAAACTAGATGCTGCCATGGTTTGGGGTCACAACGGCAATACGTATTTCTACAGCGGCACTATGTACTGGAAGTGAGTTCATTTGACTTTCTAAATTACATTATTGGGCCCGCCGGTTTTCCTCGAAGGGATAAATAGTGGGTGTATGCTCTCATTCCCTACACCAGTTATTTTTTAATTCCATGTAAGGGGTAGCGAGTCATTATGGAACACCAGAATTTAACCGTTCAATAACGACGTTTTTATTTTTTTTATGGTGATTTATAGTAGCTAAAACAATCAATCTATTTCAGGTATGATGAGGAAAAGGGTCGTGTTGACTACGATTACCCTCGTAACATGGCTATGTGGAAAGGAGTGGGATATCATATCGACAGCGTGTTCCAATGGAAAGATGGTAAGGATCAACCTTTTTAGGGTTCCGTAGGTACCCAAAGGCCTACGCAATCCTATTACTAAGCCGCTATCCGTCCATCCGTCTGTCTGTCAGCGGGTTGTATCTCATAAACCGTGATAATGATAAGTAGACCGTTGAAATTTTCACAGAGTGTGTAATTCTGTTGCCACTATAAAAACAATACTAAAAATAAATTTTACAAAACTGTTCAAAAGTACATATTATTATTTAAAAAAAAAACTGTACGATGGTACGGAACCCTTCATGCACGAGTCCGACTCGCACTTGGTCGGCTTATTTAATTCCTACACCAAGAAAAAGATACTGTCCATTTTACCCTCCTAAAGTTTTCGAATTAAATAAACATATTCTCTTTTTTACCTCTCCAGGTAAAACATACTTCTTCAAAGGGAAAGGATTTTGGAAGTTCAACGATCTCCATATGCGCGTTGAAACTGAAGAGCAGTTACCATCAGCCACTTTCTGGATGGGTTGCGCCACGGAGCGCTCGGGCCGTCGAGCCGGATACAAGAGTCCGCCCGCGCCCGGCTCAACACTTCGCTCACCCAGTGCTGCAACTACTATTACTACAAATTTACTACCATTCTTATACTCTACACTTTTACTATTGACAACTTATATTAGGTACTGTTAATGATAATTATTTTAACTTTACGTAATTTATTTCTATGACTGCAGCGTATTAAAAGAAAAAAACGAGTGTCGACGAGGGTCATAAACTTAGCATATCTACTACTAAACTAGGTATATGGTATGTATACCTAATAAGTAACAGAAGTATGTATACTAAGCTAATGGTGGTGGTACTTTATTCTGGTTACCTATAATACATTAGGGACCCAATAATGTACTACTTAATAAGATTTGGGAACAGTGTAAAAATTTAACAACGGCTTAAAGCTCGACTTTACTATTTCTACCTACACCTAACACCTTAGTATATTTTTGCACAGAAAGGAAACCAATTGTTTCGAATGAACCAGTCACAATAAAGCTGTCTTACATTGAGTTCCACAGTCTTTATATATTAGATTATTATGTTGGCTGATTATACTTATGTACACAGACGCGTACCAACGTCGGACGGACATAACAAGTACATATCGGAAATGTCTGAATTAAAACTAGACTTAGTAACTATTGCGCAAAAACTCACTGCCTGTGTGTAGTATTAACAAAATAATATCTACAATATGTTATACTATTATTTAAATATAGGTAATTATAAAGTAATTAGATGCTAAGTATGGATAAGAATTATTATTTCTATTATATTTGTACATTTTGATCTCAAAACGATCGTATGCTTGGTTTGTTAATGTCATGTAAGGTATAAAACACCATCCATTTAGCTTCTGTACAGTTTGTATTGTACTTCGATGTTTAATTGATAATGTGGAAATCAGAGATAATCAAGTACATTGTATCTATGTACTACAGTATTTAAGTAACAAATACTTTGTGTCATAGGTACTAGGTACCAATAACACATACTGCCTTAGTTATCTGATATTCTAAGAATATGCATTTGTAGATTAATGTTGTAAAAATTATACTCGTTTACTTTATCCCTTATATGTATGTCATCTATATAATAGTTGAGTAAATTATTTATATCTCATATGCTGGTTAATAGAGGTACACTTTAACTGTAATTTGTAAATGAAATAAGTAAAGTAAAATATTGGATAAGTAAACGTTATAGATGCCATTATTAATCAATGCTAACTATACCTATACATTTTATCATAATATGATATATACATATATTTTAAACAAATGGCCTTATGTGTACTGTGAAAAGCTAAGGAGGATGTTGTATTATGAATTGTATAATCTGATTGTGTTGCCAATGTGGAAAAGAAAAAGTTAAACTTGGTAGAATGAAAATGGTGCTTATTATAGTTAGTCATTGTACAGAATAAATTCTCTTTGGATATTTTTGTATGTTGCTGTTGTAACTTGAGTCAATGTTTACCATAAAAGTCAATAATATACCTCTCCTTCACTTGTAATACCTTAGAACAGAAATGTATGTGAAACAATTAGAGTACACAATCTTGTACAATCAGCAGTCAAAGTAAGTTCATATTGAAGGGGTTACAATAATTACAGCCAAGTGGCCCCAAGCCTGAGTGACTTGTACATAAATCAGTGTTCTACCACTCGAGCCACTCAACATTTTAGTGTAATATAGGCTACATTAGATTTTTATAATTTCTTTGGTCACAAATACATTTTAATAATAACTGTGATATTTACTTTTATAAAAAATGCCATGAAATACTGGCGATAAAAAAGGAATAAAAATTTCTAAAGTCTTTCTAAAATAATTACTCAATGAATAATTTTAGTTTAATGTATTATCTTTTAAGTAATATTATATGTTTAATAAATAATATTTCTACGATGTTTTGTTCATTATTACCCATTTGACACCTCAATCATGAATGACAGCCTTTCTTTTAAAAAAAAAAAAAAGGCTTGCCCCACACTAAAAATTTCTCCTGTATTGTGGGTGCTTTCACAAACATATAAACTCGCATACACAAACAACCAGACCCGGAAAAACTACTTGTAGGCCATGCAAATATTAGTACCATGCGGTAATCGAATCCGCGACACACAGCGCAGCAGCCAATGGCTCAACCACTGCGCCAACAGTGTAGTCATAATCTTTAATCGTAATGTGCTGGGTTCAATCCCCAGATCAGCTTATTTTGTTTCTATCTTGCATATTGTATATATTTACGACACCAAAACAGAATGGGAATTAAGAAGGAATTTTAATATTTGTTAACCTAGTGGGAGACTAGATGCAACTTATGTATGAAATACTGACAGGGTTGGCTCATTGGCATAAGCAACCTCGTCTACACTGCTGCAAAATGTGGGCCCAACAAAATTATGAAATGAGATCAAACTTAACAGACATCCATTTATATTGATGGTTTTAGTAGCAAAATTGGAAAAAAGCACCCTTTGAGAATTGCAGTGGAATAAGCATGCAGTCATGCCGCTAGCATTAATTATGGCTAGCTAGAGTAATTTCAGGCACTAACATAAACCAGCTAAAGCCAATGCTAACCAGCGGAAATAAGTATGGCCATAGTACTTCTCCAGGCATGTTCCTTTACAAAGAACAGCACTGATTATAAAAACACATCCCTAAGTTCCTAGCTGGAATTCTGAGCCAATGATATAGGTAGGATAGACATAACATAAAATCATCATCAACCAACCACACTGTTCAAGTTATATTCAAGTAGAATGCAAGAATGTGTGAGGTTATTGCCATGAACTAGGTACACTTCCCAATTACTATGACAAATTCTATAAGTACAGATAATACAAAAACAGTTCCTGATCCAGGAATCAAACCCAGGACCAGGATATGTTAAGTAGTAACTCTTAATCCAATATAGGTAGTACACTATAGTAAGAATATTATTTCAATATGTTTTTTTCATTGAAAATATTTATGTGATGATGAAAACTAGACACACAGCTAACTAAATTAATAAAAAATAATGTGTTTAACATAGAACTCTTAGTTGTACTCATAATCTCTTATACTTACAAAAAATGACTTCTTTACTTTTAGTAGGGCTAAAATGAAGATACAGATTGATGCTATTTCTAAAATTTATTAAATACAACAATTATCAATTTCCTTACCCAAATTATTACAATAACCACAATATTATTTCGTAGATTCAGCTGAAACTTCAGTTTTAAATCCTAATTTATTCCAATCTTCTTTAGCCATAAGGTTATTTTCCATTCTGCAACCTAGGTAATCCTTTGCTTCATCTCGACACAAGGAATTATTACCATTGTGGTTTAGTAAGCACTTCATGTACTTCCTCATGCTTTCCTTACAAACTCCTTCGTGATCCAGGGGAAAGCTGCCCTTATCAGGTGGAGTCGGTATAAACTGTTTTTGTCCAAAAGTCATAGCAGTCGACATTTTTATGTTTTACAGCAACACTTTTATTTGAAAACAATGGTATGGCAGATATTACCAGCAGACTATTGTTACTGAAATAGGCTTTTTGTTTAGAGTTTTTCAATATTTATATTATTTTTTTGTAGCTTTTTTAGGAGCAGCTGATGAGCTGACACTCACTTGACTTTCACAGTTTGACAGAAGCAAGTGCCAAAGTGCCAAGGAGGGCTGCTAGCCACTGACGTATAAAGGTGGAATCATATTACCGGACGCGTCCATCAGCCGCAGCTTATGGACGCGACTGAGCAGTGTGTACAGTCGGTGGACGTCCAGCGAACCAGATTTCTACCGGACGGCTGACCGCTCAAGGACAGCCCAAGGTTGCGTCCGCGGATGTTGTCCGATAGTGTGTACAGTTCAATGTACATTCATTATGCAGATACCTCTAAGTTACGTCCATAAGCTGCAGCTTATGGACGCGTCCGATAATATGTTTCTAGCGCCGGTAATCGGCTGATAGGTAGCCAGAGTTCCCAACTTAGGGGATTTCTCCCCAAATTTAGGGGGTAAATAAGTGTGCCTGTTAATATTTTTTTAGAGGCTCTATATTTTTAGATGTATTTTAATTACAAGTATTGGCTCTGAAATAACCCAATCCAGCTAATCTATTTTAGTTATTGACATAGCGACACGTTAAGACATCTTTCTAGATGTCTTTACGTGCTGTTCTTCTTCAGTAAGAAAGCGGATTTTACTTTAGAAAATTTTAAAAGGTTTTATTTTTCTGTCGGCTAACTGGACATGAAAAATATATACCTTCATATCTGCCTTGTAATAAATACATTTTTTGTTCACTCGACACAGAATCATACAGTGCCAAGAGATATAAATATGGAAAACGGAAAGGCGCTTGCGCGCCAAATTCAAACTGAATTTAATTAAAGTTGCATTCGTTGCGGTAACTTCAGCTATTTCAAAAACTCTCCATTTTTTTTTCAAATTTAAGTTTTACATTTTTTTGTAACTCTAGCTCTAGTTAAATAATTATTTTTTGAGCGTTAGGAAATCATCTAATAAATTTTGCATTAAAATTTTACACAATAGTTGTTTTTTTTTTCTAAATCATAATTAGATAAAAAAAACAACTATTGTGTAAAATTTTAATGCAAAATTTTTATTTAGAGTTTGTAAATATATATAAACGGAAAGTGTGCACGCTTAATTTGTTGTTTGTTTTAACGAAGCATGTTTTTAGTCTTTACACTTATAATTATAGAGCAATTCTTGACTGCGAAAGTGCGAACACATTCAATGAGTTTTTCTTCCATTATTAGGTACCTATAATATTTATCTCGCATGTACGTGCAACTTCCTACGTAATCCGTGTCCTTCTGACGCACGGACGCGTCCCGCACCCCGTGCACACTGTCAGCGGACATTTTCGACTGACAAAAACATCCAGCAAGCCAGATTTCTATCGGACGTCCGAACGCTCAAGGTCAGCCCAAGGTTGCGTCCGCGGATGATGTCCGATAGTGTGTACAGTTCAATGTAAATTCATTATCCAGATACCTCTAAGTCGCGTCCATAAGCTGCGGCTTATGGACGCGTCCAATAATATGATTCCACCTTCAATCATATGGACTTGGCATACCTACAAAAAAAACGTGCATACCTACACTTTACGGAGAAGATAAAATGGCGGCTAATAGGGCAGCCCTTAGCGATATTTCTCTACAATAACATCGATAAAAAATTGTGAGAATGTTTCCATATTGTCACGGTACAATATCAACGGGTATTTTTTACACACTTTTCTTAACTTAATTTTTATATGACTAACAAAATAACTGGTAACAAATGTAAACAAATCTTAAAAGTTATTTTTTTGACCCACACTTCCCGGTTTTTGATAAAGCTAAAATTTTGCGTAGGTACATGTTTAGTTTGGATGACATTGCTGCCGATTCTCTTGTTCAATAACTAATCTAATAAAATTAGAGTATCGCTATCTTTTACTAAAAGGCAGTGCGAAAATACGGCTATAGCTATGAACCAAGTTAGAAATGTCAAACTAATTTATGAGTTTATGCCTTGCGCTTCACCATGTTTTTAGTCGACAGGTTTACGTGCACCAACCGTAATTAATTTGTATGGAAAAATTAGTTCAATTTAATAAAATTTGACAGCTCTAAATTACGTCTGTCTCTTTCTCGTTTTATTAGAGAGAAAAAGATAGCAATAGCCTAAATTTAGTTTGTGCACAACAGAATCGACACCAATGCATGGTCAGCTAACTGCTAACTGATGTCATTCTAAGGCCGTGGACACGAACTCAGCGGCGCGGCGGCGGCGCGACCAGCGACGCGTTCAAATGCATAGATTAGGGGTGGCCAACTTGATTAGACCCAAGATCGACTTTTTACTGACGAAACCCTGTACGGTCTACGAATTACATAGGTACTTCTTAAAACTACAGATGAAACGGTGGGGTAAAGACATTTATGTAGTATTTTATGTAGTATATTTTATTAACATAACCTATTTAGTATTTACTTACATCGTGCGCAGTCTGTTATACGAACCTATTTACATTTTTTGTCTCGCCGCGATCGACCGGTTGGCCATCCCTGGCATAGATTTATATGGAACTCTTCACGAAGGCAGCAACGTGCGAGAAGCGTGGCGGCGGCGTACGAGCGGCAGTGTTATTCTAGAGCCTTTAGTTGTTAGGTAGACGTTCGAGACGGAGCGGAGGGAACAAATTCTAAGAAAACAAATGACGTCGCATCCGCAATGGGCTCCCGGTACGGACGTCTCCCAACCAACGCCTATCTTTTCTAACATGCCGATGATTTTGGGTTTAAATTAAAAGTCAACAATAATTATTTATAATTTATAATAAAGTAATATTAAACAAATTAATCTCATTCACTTCTGAACAATACAATTTTGTTCAGGTAATTTCTGATACTCTTTCAGTAGATTTCTTCACATAATTTTTGTAAAAAAAATCTTTGATAATATTACTATAATGAGCATTTTTTTTTCTCTGTCTTCTAACTTTCTCATTAAGTCTCTATCTTCATGTTCTGTTTTTGACATTTGTCCTTTAATTTTTTAATCATTTTAATTGTGTGTACCTGAAATCAAATAAAATAAAAGTAAGCTTTAATAGATATTGAACACAAGCGAGAGATATCTCCCACCCAATCTTAATTCAGTTGATGAGATGTTATCAGTGAGATCAAATTCGCAAATAATGATGACAGGAAAAACTGAAGCTAGTCATGCCGGTAAATCTGGCGCAGCGGAGGTGCTTGTGACTAAACTTGGCGCAGCAGAGGTGCTAGCGGCTAAACCTGGCACAGCGGAGGTGCTAGCGGCTAAACCTGGCGCAGCGGAGGTGCTAGCGGCCAAATCTGGCACAGTGGAGGTGCTGGTGACTAAATCTGGCGTAGCGGATGTGCTAGAGGCTAAATCTATGCCACTCCTCTTTGAAATCTTCCCTAGGTTGATATTGAATGGTAGGCACACAAACAGCTTTGATCTAAAAACCACTCTATTATTGACATAAATACTAACAAAAACAGAAAAGTAAATACTCAAAAGTTTTATGACACTTCAAAAACAGTAGGTGATCCCACTGCTTAAAATTCCAAAAAAATATTACCATATTAAGAGCACCACACCCAGATATTGATTGTTAGTTTGTCTGATTTTGGTCACTTTCAATTAAAATGCCAGTCATATTTGATTGAATCACAGGCTGTAAAAAAGCAATAAAATTGTTAGTATTTTTGATGTTTCTTGATTTTATTAATCGGTTTATTTATTATTATAAAGCACCCCATTTAATTTGCAATTGGTGGGTTGAGAAGTCTCTTTTCATTCTCACTCGTTTTCTAGTTTAGTAGCTCTCGAGTGGTAATGAGCTAAACAATCATACATAAGCTCACTTCACATTAACCTCATCCAAATATTCATAGGGAGATTTTTACAGAATAGGACTGTTATTATACTATTTAAAAGTAAACTGTAAAGTACTATTCAAAAAGCAGACTACTGGTGACGTTTGTAACTAAACATTAATAAATTCCTTATAAAAGGAATACCATAAATGTACTTAGTAGCACAACCAATTTAACATATATTCAGTCTTATTTTGGCAATTAATCGAAGGATCACACTCAAATACATTCTTAACATCACTCTTTGTGCCCATTAGGCAAGTGTTGCAATTGACGACATCACCATCATTTATCAGCCGCTACACAATCATGTCAGACAAATTTATAACAAGCAATGTTACTTACCAATAAGGTTCGTGAAGGTAGAAGTAGAAGGTAGTATCGTCAAGCAATGTTACTTTATTCAGTTTCCAGTTGAAACAAGATTCTTCTAAGTGAAGAGAACAATTATATATTGTTTTTGTTGACATCTTTAAATTTTCAACACCAATTGTTTCCAGCCAAATTTATTTTCCTTTATTTGCAGGCAGCCCTGCAAGTAAAACAACAAACCAATAAAAAGCCATAATATAGCATTATCGATAAATATAAAAATGTCATGCATGCACTGCACTAGTCTATCCCTACAATAACAATAACAAGAAACTAATTCGAAGTAGAAATACAATTATTACTGTTGATAATAAGGGCAAAAGGGAAATTATGAATACTTTACTGTTGAAACTCTTCAACGAATGCAGAATCTTTTGTTTATTATCTAAATCCAAAGATATTTCAGCTGAAATTAAGTACATACTGGTGCAAAGTTATGTTCGGGTGATTTCCGCTTCTTTTAATGCCACATCCGATTGTATTACAATTAGGCATCTTGCAATTGACGATTTCCACTATAAAACCAAGTTCAAACGTAATAACACAGCAAAATGACTTCAAAATTCACAAATTATATCCACAGCTCAAGAGTATTTGACAGTTGACGTACCTCAACTTGTTGTCAAACAGCGAGAGGATAAAATGGCGACCCGGCCGCAAATAGGTATTTTAATGACGCTAGGAATGAAGGGTTGCCATTATAGTAACTGTCAAAAACACTGTTATCCTTTTTCACTTAAGCAAAATTATGAAAGTTAAAAAGAGATGACAGTATTTTTATGATTTCGGTGTCGATATGCCACATATTTGTATAACTGTTTTTTCTATAGTCAAACATTTCAAGTCCATATGATTTATACGTCAGTGCTGCTAGCAAACAAATCGCGGCTATATGGGTTAATGGGGCCGACCACTGTCAAAGTGGCGCTAGTAGCGCACAGACCAATAACAAAGCAGTTTTTGATGACAAGATGGGTAAAAACTTAGGTATATAATATAAAAAATTATTACTTTCAGTTTGATTAGAGCGTCAACAACTTTTTCCCCTTATTTGTACGAACCCAAACCTACCTGCATCACAGACAAATAAACGGACAAGTGTATCTTAAAGACTAAAATCACAGACAAATATGTTTTTTTCTCACTTTGACAAGGGTTCGTGTAGTGGTGACGCCATCTGAGATCAGCTATCACTTGCCAACCCCATTATTTCGTATACATAACCATTCCATAAATCGATTTGTCTTCATAATTTCATAAAACTAACATACTGACCTGTACTTTAATGCTGTTTCGTTTTTTTTATTACACTTTTTAGTACTGGTCACATAGGTACAAATAATCGTATATATTCTTCACTTTATTTTGGGTGTATTCCGAAATATAAAACAGTA
The DNA here is from genome assembly GCA_947578705.1 of Lacanobia wlatinum. Taxonomy (NCBI): domain Eukaryota; kingdom Metazoa; phylum Arthropoda; class Insecta; order Lepidoptera; family Noctuidae; genus Lacanobia; species Lacanobia wlatinum. The sequence goes on from OX388033.1 coordinate 11,658,921, forward strand.
TACTGGCCAGTGCTGATGACGCGGTCATGAATCGACGCCGCGCCATACTGTTGAGTCGTTCCGAAATATACTGGCTGGTGCGTTGACGTCATAAATTGACGCCATATTGAAACAATCCTCAACGTCTGTTGCACACACGCCCGTTTGACGTCTATACTAATATTATAAAGAGGAAAGATTTGTTTGTTTGTTTGAATTGAATAGGCTCTGAAACTACTGGACCGATTTGAAAAATTCTTTTAGCATTGGATAGCTACACTATCAGGGAGTAACATAGGCTATATATTATCCCCGTACTCCCACGGGAACGGGAACTACGCGGGTGAAACCGCGTGGCGTCCACTATTTGATATAATACTTTTACGACACATTTGACATTTGTCTCACCAGTACACTATGATGGGTGGCACACTAAATTAATACGAAAAACTTTATTTCGACAGTCACAAATACGAATTTCAAAATACCAATTTTCATAATTCCGAATGGTTTAAAATTCCTAATATAACAAATCCGATTTATCATTAATCCATTTTTTGTAATTCCGACATATCAATATTCCTAATGTTTATAATTACTATTCTTAAAATACCGAGTTTCAATAGGTCGAATAATAAAAAGTCCGACTTAATGATAATCCGAAACAACAAAAATACGAATTCCGATTATTAAAATATCTATTAATCAGAATTCCAAAAATAAAAACGCCTTGTAAAACTGAATAGCAAGACAAATAAACACAATTGCTCGTCAGAACCAAGTATATTATTATGTTTAGTATGAGGAGTTAGAATTAAAAAACTAATGACAGATGCAAGCTGCAAGCAAGCAAGCAATCAGCATGCAAGCAAGCAAGCATGCATGCAAGAAAGCATGCAGGCAAGTATGCAAGCAAGCATGCAGCAGGCATGGTTTCTGTCACGGCTCCGGCGCTGCGGGGCTCCAGCGGTCCCCCGCGAACTTATAGTCGATGGTTGATGGTTTTAACGCTCAACACATGTTTTTACATTTCAACACATGACACCTGCTACTCAACTCACGAGCCGCCTCGCTCTTCCGCACCTATGCGGGCTTAAATTACACTCTAGGGGTAGGGCAGACAAGACTTTGTGAAGTCGGTTTTACAGCGATTCGTTACTGCCACTTACTTTTGTAGCAAAACTTATAAAAATAGTCAGGGCTCCAGAGAGAAGAACCTCCTGACAATGCGAAGCGTGTCCAGAAGTACCGCTTTCTGAATCAAGACCTTAATCCAGCTGCCCAACGCGAGCCTCCTGAGTAACACCTCAGGACACACAAACAGGTCAAGGCTCGTGGCTATTAAGCCGTTGGCCGACACGACTATCGGTACAATGATTGCGGAATCCACATCCCATACTTGATTTGTTTATCTTTTTCGGCGTTCACGAGGCTTATTGGCAACAATAGTACTCACAGTGATGATGGACCGATCTCAGTACAATGTATTATTATTATTATGGCGTTGGCGTCTTCGTATTAAATGCCGTCATGAATCCGACGCCATATTGCGATTCGTTCCGAAATATACTGGCCAGTTGACGTCATAAATTCACGTCATCTGCCATATTCAGAATAGTGTTTGTGCTCGTTTACAACAATCATTATTGCAAATATTACAAATTACATAACTACCAGGGCTACCGTTTTCGTGCCCACCAGTTGGCGCCACTGTCGGATTAATGTCCTTACAGTCCCTATTCTCCATGGTTTGGACTTACATTATCATCAGTGTCACTATGTTATCATGCATGTCAGGCATGGAGAATAAAGAGCGTTAAATTAGGGTGGCGCTACAACCGCATCAGGGTAAATTTTAAAAACATCGCCAAAAGTTATTAGCGTAGGCTATAATAACAAACAAATGAAAAAAAACTCTCGCTACTTTATTATTTTGTTATGGCGGAACTAAAAAACAACGATACATAATTAAAAAGAAAACAAAACTCGACACACATCAATCCATCCACAACTGCTCCATTCATACCATACCCTGCAGCTAAGCTAGCGCCAATCTGGAAGGTTTTTGAACTGTTACTTAAAGCTTACAGCTGGACACTTTTTCAACTTGTCCCATATGAAATCGTCCTCCTGTTTCGTGGTCCTCCTCGCCTCAAATCAATTCAATTTATAAGGTTATGGCTCCATCGACAAACATTCGATGATTTTGCCAATGTCAAGGTACGAGATGGTAATAATGGTCGATACCTAATTACGATAACTGTTTAATGACTATTGATCAGTTTTTGTAGCGATGTCATCCATTATTCGCCATGCTAAAAAGGAAAAACATTTGGTTAATAATAAAGACGGCCTCTATTCTCCATGATGTCAGTCACATGTCACTGTCAATAATGTCAATTAGAGGTGAGACGTTCTAGGTAAAAAGCGTACTGAGTCTTAGAAGTACGCATCCACCCAAATACTTAATCCAAATACTAGGTTCACGAGTATTTAGGCGTCTCGAGTTTATTGACGAATCTATAGCTAGCGAGTCTTCGTAACGTAACTCCGAGATCGAGTAATCGGAGTAATGGAGTATTTTCAGTTAGTGGATTATTAACGTATATTAGACTACGCGTTGATATTCATATCTTTTATGATACTTACAATTAAATCTTATTGAAAACTTGCCTTCATACTTTTCAGGCTTAGGACTGTTAGTTTTTATTACTAAAAATATAGAAAAAAAATGTTGGTACGGTAAAGGTTCTGGAAGTCATGGTTCTATTTGCTCCATTTGTTCACTTTCTCTGGGCACTAACCGTATAGCACCGTGTCGTCTCTTCAAATGTTTCATCAAATTTGACACTGATGCCTTAAATGAAAGATCTATTTTACATATTTTGCACTATATTTTATAGACCCCTTTATCGTCAAAATAATCTCATACGATACTTTTCTTTGGAGCCGTCGTTAATTCAAATGTAGAAATAGATAAATAAACATTTTATTAAACACCACAACACACTTCAACAAAACTAAGTTCTTATACACTAAAAGTCTCTTCACCAAAAATCTTAAAACATACGTTTACGAAAACAACATAGCACCGGTCCTGTGACGTATTGTGTAATGTACTGATCTAAAAATATGCTAAACATTTTCACAAAATCTTGTTTTGATATGCACTTACCAAGTTATCGCAGCGCAATAGTGATTCTATTTGTATGGATATAAGGTTTAGAAACACAAAACAAATAAATCGACGCTCGCTAACTTCGACTCCCGAACCGAACATCTCCGAAACTAACCGAGCTTGTAGGTTGCAAAGCAAGTCGCAACACTCGTCTACGCGAAACCGCAAGTTCGCGAGTAGTCATGAGTCGTACTTGCAAAATCGAGTAACAGGGCTTCCAAGTACGTCCACCTTTAGACACCAGCGTCAAAAATCAGGGCTCGAGATACTTTCAAGTATTTTCTTTCTGCATTGAAATCGATCATCATCGATCCGTAAGGTCACACAAATAAGGAGTGCAATCGCGAATGCCAAAAAATTATACTTTGAACTTTCAAGCCTTGTTGGAAGAAAAATACTTGCATAGAACATTGATCCGTAAACTTATACAAATAAAGAGCACAATCGCGTTTACAAAACAAAACTCTTTTTAAGTAAAAAGTCTTGCATAGGAAATTGTTCCGTGCGCTACTCTTGATAAGGAGCATTATCGCATTTGCAAAAAAATTACGCGACCATTGAAAAGTAAGATTGAGTACCTACCTACGTAGTTTGTAAACAAAAACATCGCTGTCACTCAGTCAGATCTCGTGGTAGGCCTTTTACTATACTTCATGGTGGTAGGTTATTAAGAATAGTATTGCAGAATAATAGATAGGCGCATAGTTTGGATTATTTCCAATTCTCTATCAATAATAAAGGTTAGCATGGTAAAATGCATAATAAAACCCTTCCTTCCTACTTTAAAAACAGGCTTAGGACTGTCAGAACAAGCTTAGGACTGTCAGCCGAAAAAATATTATTACCATTTTCTTTAATGCTTCGAGAAGGTGCGCGCCGCCCGAACCCGGCCGAAGCGGGCCGAACAAATCACGATCCGTGGAGCGTCGTAGGCAAGCCAAGTAAAATACTTTGATTGATGAAGTCTCCAAATCTTGCCTTATTGGAAATAAAAATACTTGCATAGAACATTGATCCGCAACTTAATACAAATAAAGAGCACAATCGCGTTAGCAAAAAAAATCGTTCAAAGTAAAATACTTGCATAGGAAATGATTCCGAAACGTATTATCAATAAGAAGCAGAATCGCGTGGAGTGTTGACGGAGGGGAATATTAAAGTACTTTGAATGAAGTCTTGCAAGTATTTTGGGTCGGCACTTGGTCGGCGTACTTGCAAGTAAATACCTGGTATGAAAACTTGGTCGTATAAATACGCACTGCCCTAGAGAATAGTATCAAACTCCATACGCCTAAATACTCGATACGCGTTTATGTGGTGCCCTCGGAATAGATATTTACGCGTCCAGCCAGATACCTATACCAAAAACCTATTCCAGTATTTACGTTTCACCTCTAGTGTCAATGTCAAAGTGAAATGTGCATCGCACGTGCTACAGATTTATTTACAAATAAATTTAAAAATATATAATTACATAGTAAAATGTCTCGACTCATAGTAAAGAATTTACCAAACAAGGTGTGTATTGTCTACAATGTTTCAAATGTATTTACGGTTGATTTATGCAGGTTTACCATAGCTATTTCCAGGATTGTATGAGACACTGACTTACTTAGGTTTCGTTGCTTAATACCTGGCATTATTTAGACAGCCATAACGATCTGGTTGTTCCGTATCTTTGTAAGAAAACATCCTGCCACACAGATTTTCTCTACAGGGGAACCTGTGCCCAAGGTGGATCATATAAACATCCCATGTTTCCCCGGCGCTGTTCTAGCTCCCTTGAATGTTTTATTAGGAAGTCTCTCCAAATTTTTTATTCATAAAATTATATTTAAAAATTTTAGGTAACTGTTGAAAAGCTGAAAGATGTCTTTGGAGAAAAGGGTGAAGTAACTGATGTACAGTTGAAATACACTAAAGATGGAAAGTTCAGGAACTTTGGCTTCATCGGATACCGGACAGAGGAACAAGCAACACAGGCAAGGGAGTATTTCGATGGCACATGCATAAATTCTATGCAAATACAAGTGCAAACATGTGCAAACTTAGGTGATGAGAAGAAACCTAAAGCATGGAGCAAATATGCACCAGATAGTACTGCTTACAAGAAACTTCATAAAGATGAAATAGAAGACAAAAAGAAATCAGAAAAGAAAGAGAAGAAAATTGAAAAAAATAAAAATAAAATTAAGGAGCTTCTGAAAAAGGTTAATTTTCTGGAACCACTTACTGCAAAAACATAAAAATGAAACTGGTTGAAACTTAGAATTTCATCTAAATTAGACATTATTTGATTACAGCATAAAGAAGACCCGCTATTTGCAGAATTCATTGAAGCCCATGTCAATGACAACACCGCCTGGATAAAAGAAGCCTTAGAGTCAGCCACTAAAAGTGATGATGATGAGGTTGACCAAGAAACAAAGGAAGACCACAGTGAAAATATAGAGAAAGACAAAGCTCCTGTAGAAAAAGATCAAAATAATGAAAAAGAAAAACATGCCAAAGTAAAGGAGAACAAAGATAAAAAAGTTGCTAATAAACCTATCAGTGATTTAGAGGTAAGTTGTACAAAGCATCCAAATAACTTAAAAGCAGCCATGCTTATTTTGACAATATTCCCTAATTTTCACACCCCAAGGAAGAGTGTAATAGATGCTCTTTTTAGCCAACTACCCCAGAAGGAGAGTAATGTATTTCGAGAGTATTTATGTGAATTTATTTCCTTGGCACCCCCTGTAGCTAAGGAGGCTGGATAGATTTAAAAAAATAGATTATCTTTGACAATTGACATTAGTTATGTAGTCACTAGTTGACCCGCGCAGCTTTGTCTGCTCAGCTCCTATTGGTCTTAGCGTGATGATATATAGCTTATAGCCTTCCTCGATAATGGGCTATCTAACAATGAAAGAATTTTTCAAATCAGACCGGCAGTTCCTGAGATTAGCCCGTTCACACAAACAAACTCTTCAGCTTTATATATTAGTACTAGCTGAACCGCGCAACTTCGTCTACGTCACATTTTTCATGAATGCTCCGCTTCTATTGATCATAGCGTGATGTTATATAGCCTATAGCCTTCCTCGATAAATGGGCTGTCTAACACTGAAAGAATTTTTCAAATCGGACCAGTAGTTCCCGAGATTAGCGCGTTCAAGCAAACAAACAAACAAACTCTTCAGCTTTTTATATTAGTATAGATAGATATTGACTGCTTGAAAACTAACTTGTTTGGGAACTATTCTTTTTAGTATGATTTAGTATGATAACATATTTTTATCCCTGACTGGCTCATGTTTGACCATCTTGCTTGATGGTAATGTGGATTTATTATCTGTAATTATTATTTTGAAAAATAAAGTCTAAAAAGGCCCATGGGTGGTCCAACATGTGATTAATTTTGAATTTGTAAAAGTTTTTTCTTTTCTTTATTTCAGTACATGAAATTACTAATGAAGAAAGTAGGAGATCCTGTCAGTGAAAATAAAACTGAAGAAAAAACTGAAATTGCAGAAGAGGAACAGGAGCCAAAGAAAATCAGAAACAGGCCTTTGTTTCATGTTAAAGTGAGTATATCATAATCAAAAACCCTATAGGGGAAAAGCATGAGCTAACAATGACACACGCAATTGTAAGATGAACAGCATGTTGTAATGAAATTATTGAATAATAGTAAGAGAGTTCCGTAAGATTGAATTATTATTTTAATGGATTTTTTTTATTATCATTCCTGTATAGGCGTAAAGCAGATGCCAGATAAATGTGCAATGACGCTCATTGACCCACATACATTTATCAACTTTCTTAATATCAAAAACGAACAAAGACATAAAGCTGTCCTGAATCGACTTCCATCATTATCCTTTACATTTTCTACTAATGAAAAACGGTTCATAATTTATTGTTTGGGTATCTACGAAGGGATATTAGGGCAAGGTCAACATACTTTATTGCAAGTTCTGGCGCCTACCATAGTCGTCGCAATCCGTTCGACAATTTCATAATACATTTTCTGTTTCAGATAATGGGCTTGCCTTACAAATGTAAGAAGAAGGATATAAAAGAGTTCTTCAGGCCGTTAGTTCCATTTTCAATAAGACTGCCTTTCGGAAAAGGCAAGAAAGTGACTGGCTTTTGTTATGTCGGATTTAGAACTGAGAAGGAGCTGAAAAAAGCATTAGGGAAAGACAAATTATTTTTAGGTAATTGTATTATTTTGCTATGTAACCTCCGTTTTGTGGACGACATCGTTCTGTTTGGATCTATGGCAGATCGACTACAAGAAATGCTTCAAGAACTGAGCACTGCAAGCCTTGAGGTTGGATTGACGATGAATCAGTCAAAGACCAAAGTCATGACTAATGTCGCGAAACATAGGGTCATGGTAAGGTGATGGACAGGATATACAATACGTCGACGAGTACACTTATCTAGGCCAGCTAGTTTCCGTCCAGAACAGGCAGGAGAAAGAAATTGACTGTCGAGTCCAAAATGCCTGAAGCTATGAAGGCGCACATGAAGGGCGACCTTCTCATGTCACTAAAGCGCAAGCTCGTCGACATGTGTATCCTGCCTATCCTAACCTATGGCGCTGAGACGTGGTCTTTGACTGAGGCTCAGAAGCCGAAACTTAAGGTTAGCCAAAGAGCGATGAAGCGTAGCACTCTGTGGATCAAACGGACCGACAGAATCCGCAACACATTTACACGTTCCAAGACAGATAACGCTGATGTTGGAGACAAAACAGCGAGGCTATAGTGGTATTGGGCGGGCCACAGGATGCACGAGGACAGATGGGCCAAGATCGCCACGCAGTGGGTGCCTGAAGGCAGACGTCGCAACTGAGGCAGGCCTAAAAACGCTGGCGTGACGATTTGGAATCATTTCTGATGGATTGGCCGGAGAAGGCACCAGATAAAGTTGGCTGGAAAAATATGGGGGAGGCCTTTGTCCAGCAGAGGGACAACATAGGCTAAAAAATTTTTTTATTAATTTGACTATAGTACCTACTTAATGAATGGTATTCATCGTTTGTATTCGTTCGAATTTGTTACGCGACGAGCCGACGACCATTCATTCGCGAAACGAACATTCGATCCTGAACTCAGGAACTAAAAATTTAACATCTTACAATGTTTTTTTTATGTCTAGGCAATCATCGAGTTCACATACATAAATATGAGGATAAATCAAAGATGGCTGCAGAGGAAGAGGAACAGACTAGTAAAAAGAGGAGGGAAGAGGTAAATATGTAATATTCTACAAAACAAAAAACCTTGCCCCACACTAGGGATTTCTGCTGTATCGTGGGTGCATTTACAAACATACAAACTCACATACACAAACAGGCAGACCCGGAACAGCTATCTTTAGGCCATACAAATATTTGTTCCGTGCGGGATTCGAATTCGCGACACGCAGCGCAGCAGCCAATCGCAGAGCCACTGCGCCAATCGTGTGGTCATTGTCAGCAGAGGTCTGACAGAGTATAAATATAGTACACATTTCGGTAGAGAAAATAAGTTCTTTAAAATGAAAGAAGGCGAGTTTAGACTCACCCATTCTGGTGCTCTTTTCTCGGTATATTTTGTTTTGTGGCAAAACCCAATAATACTGCCCGACAGCCGAGGATCGTACGTTATTATGTAATTTAAATATAATAAACTATATACTGGGCTTTTGAAACTGAATACAACGAGCATGTAAATAGCTATCTTGCATCCGGTAAAGTCCTATAGTCTATTTGATTATGCGTTATACCCTCAGCATACACGCCTATCAAATCAAAACAAAATAGTCACCACTCACCGATATCGAGTCCCACATAGGTAGGTGAATCTATTCTGATGCGCTCACAAATATTGTACACAATAGGTACATGCATGCTCATAAATACGTTACGATACCATCATACGTTACGATATACATAAGTTAATAGGGCTAGTCTTTGCTAAAACAGCCTTTAGCAGCTCAACTTAAAACGCGCGCAGTGTGTCGAGCAGTCGAGCTCCTTAGAAACTCCTGGAATCTGCCTCTTGGCTCCTAATGTTATGCCGCTGTCAAGTACGCCCAACCTTGTGCGAAATGGTACTTAGTTAGGAAATAATACAAGGGCTTTTTCTAACTAAATAGAGTACTGTCTCGTCGCAGACAGCACTGCATGTATTCGTGGAATCACTGCATATTATACAAAAAAGTCCCCCGCCGCGTCTGTCTGTTCGCGATAAACTCAAAAGCTACTGAACGTATTTCAATGCGGTTATCAACAAAGAATGGGGTTACTCATGAGGAAGATTAAGGTGTATAATTTGTTAAGGTTTTGTGTAAATTGAAGCTGGTTGAGAGATATCAAAAATTTCCCTATAAAAGTCATTCTTTAGCGTACGTTGCGAAAACTGTAGATGATAGATAAAAATAAAGTACTACATGTTAAAAGTACTCATCAATACCCACAAAAAACTCCGCGAGGCTATACATATGTTAACTATAATTAAGCCACAATAACCTCTTTTTGGTCAAATTAGTCAAACAAAACACGGTTACAATCGAAAGATGATGACATTCGTATCATGGTATTAATCCTTATCTAACTAATCTTATACTAATATATATAAAGCTGAAGAGTTTTGTGTTTGCTTGAACGCGCTAATCTCAGGTGATTTGAAAAATTCTTCCCATTCATCGAGAAAGGCTATAGGCTATATATTATCACGCTTAGACCAATAGGAGCGGAGCAGAGAAAGTTGCGCGGGTCAACTATTAGTTTAATAATGAAGGTTGTTTATATCATGTCACCTCTTTAAATAACTCAAATCGGACCTTTCATTTAAAAGTTACGGTGGGTATAAAAATGCTAAAGGTAAGAAAAATGCCGCGGTGCGAGCGAACAGCCCTACGCTTAGTTTTATAGTAGTAGTACCTGCACATTTTATTACTTAAAACTTTAAAACGCTTTACACCTATAAAATACAGTTTCAGCGGTTTCGCGATAGAATAACAACTCTGACTTGCACCCGTGGCCGTGCGAAGCCGGGGCGGGTAGCTAGTTTATAGATATACATCAAAGATTGATATCTGTATTGTAACAAAATGACTTAAATTGAAATTCCATAAGCAGGATTGCTTATCATTTCTCGTCAATTGTTCCTATTAAAAAAATTGATAAAACATTGATAACTTCAACGATCTAGGTACTAAGAACTATTAAAATTCATGTCTATATTTTGAAGATAAAATATATGGTTTCCTTTTATAATAATCTATCAGAAAACAAGATAAGTATACACCTTTGGCTCGGAGCTGAGCGCATGCACACAGCGATTATATTTAGGCGTTAGAAGCGGAAAGCTAAAAATTTGCCGGTATTACTAAAATTAGATACCTACTCTTGTAACCCTGATTTTGATTTACTCACCAACCTACGTTTGAATAGGTCTGACGAATTATCGTAAAGTTTTCTTGATATAAAAAACTGGCCAAGTGCGAGTCGGATTCGCCCGCCGAGGGTTCCGTACAAATTTGTAGTTACAAATTACTTTAAATAAAGATAATTTTTTTATGATTTAATTACAAATGTATAGTTTTCAGACTTTTCCCTATACTTGTGGTATAAGACGGTATTACTTGCCAAATGAGATGGCTAAATTGAAGTACGGACGACTGCCCCAGCAACGTATTAACATGGTACTTGGCAAAATGTAGGTAATGCTGAATAGTTGAATATTAGTATTTCGTATATTAACAGTTTCAGGATCTTTTAATATCTTTACAATCCTGAAAATCTTGATCTTATCATATCAAACAGAAAATGCTTGAAAAATAATTAAGATACTTTTTTTATGTTAAACAGTTCACTAAAGTTCTAGGAAATTATGAAACACTAAATATTTCATTAATGAATATAAATTCCGAGTTAATTTGAGATTCCTATACATGCTTGGGGCAGTCATTTAGCCATCTCCTTTCATAGTTCTAGGCCAACGGGTAAAACCCTATACATTTTGATTCCCTTAAGAGTGTCGAAATATACGTTTTTGACCGTATATTGTTTTTACGTTAACTTAGATGTTTGATTTTTGCACGGCTGCAAGTGGCCATAGACCTGAGTATATGGTTTTAATTTCAACTCGATACCTCCACGTGTTCCCGAAATAAACGGTCTTGACAGACAGACGGACGGATAACAAAGTGATCCTATAAGGGTTCCGTTTTTTCCTTTTGAGGTACGGAACCCTAAAAACAGACATAAAGCTGCCCTGAATCGACTTCTATCGTGATCCTTATCGTTCTCTGGTAATGAAAAACAGTTCATAATTATTGTTCGGGTAGATCTACGATATAAGGGAAAGGTCAATGTATTTTATTGCAAGTTTGTCTGGCGCCTACCATAAAAGATATAAATTAACATTCCTTTTTTTCAGACATCCCAAAATGAAGAAAGTATTGGTGAAAGTGGAAGCATATTTGTACGGAACTTAGCGTATGTGGTGTCCGAAGAAGAAGTCACAACCTTATTCGAAAAGTATGGTAAGTAGCAAGAGTTACGAAGTATATTATTCGGCATTGACCGCTCGTAGAAAAACTCCTGAATGGTGAACATGGAAAAGACTTTTCCTACATATCGGCAAAACGATGGGTTCTGCGATAACATCCAACTTACCCGAAAGCGTAGCGTGTTAAGAAAATACTCCACAGCACAACGTAAACTGCTGGGGGGCTACTCTCTAAGCCCGAAGTCGTTTTGTCATTAATTCTTTGTGGTTAGGTGATACGGAGTAGAATACGCCCTCAACTAAGCCCGAAACTACGGACTTCGGGCTTAGAGAGTACCCCCCCAGAGGTCTTTAGTCGTTGTGCTGTGGATTATCATAACACCGTTTAATGGACCGTCCACACGATACAGACTTCCATAAACTTCTTTAAAATTTTGTCTATGCAAAGAGGCTGTTCAGAGAAAAGGCTGTATCTATAACATTGTGTCATATCATATCTCTACAAAAGCGGTAGTTTTATCTTGTAACTTTCACAGGACCACTGGCTGAAGTAAACATGCCAATAGACCCAATCTCGCGCCTGCCGAAGGGATTCGCAACGGTAACGTTTGTAATGCCCGAACATGCTGTGAAAGCGTATACCGAGCTGGACGGCACCGCCTTCTGCGGCAGAATGCTCCATCTGTTGCCCGCCAAAACTGAGAAGCTTGAAAATGATGACGACGATGGTATGTATAAATTAGAAACCTACTTATTGCAGGCATACTGAATGGAAAAATTAGTCCTAAAATAACAACAACATGTACCTACATAAAGACTTACAAACTGCGGCCTTATCACTAAACGCAATTTTATATACGACCACACTATTTTGTCTGCACTTAATGTGAGTAAGCCATTTACGATATCACTATATTTCACTCCTTCGAATTCTAGTCAAATCATTTAAGTATTTCATAGGCTGCTTTGACGTAAATACGCGGAGTCAGTCTGGAAGTTGTTACTACTAAAGTATTATTTACTGTACGCTGTACGCTCAAGTAAGGTCGATACAGTGTCTAAGCAATTGGCTTGTGCTCTACGAATCACGGATTCGATTGTAATTGTTGTGGATTAGGAAGGGTCTTGGCTATAGCCAATGTCATTGCGGTGTCCCGAACATGAAACACGTGCGGGACTGCCTCAAATGCCTATACACTTGCACCTTTGAGGGCTATGATAAATGACCACCTACTGGGCCCAAAAACAACATGACTGAGTCAGCGTACACAGGGTGAATTTAAGTGTGCCTTCAGAACCAAATCCAAAGCTATAAGGAATATCGAAAAACACTGAAAGGAGTCTCGAACCCGATTTTCATGAAAACTAAAACTGCATCATTGGATTTTTGAAAAATCGTTGTTCCATGGAATTGAACCAGTAGATTTTGGAAAAAAACTGGCCAAATGCGAGTCGGACTCGCGTGCAAAGGTTTCCGAATGAATTTGAATTTTTTAACATGTTATTTTAACACTATAGACTTCTTATAGGTTTTTCAGTAATCTATTGGTAAAGATCTATTACCTCCATTTTTTTTTTTTTCAAAGTTTTAGGCTCAGTAGTTTCGGAGATAAGGGGGGATTTTTCGTCTGATTTCTTTAATAAATTCAAAACCATTTATTTTAAAATTATGAAAAAAATATAATTAAGACCCTCACAATAAGCTCTTTCATTTGATATGTCACACGATATTGTTCAAAAACTTTTTTTTAATTTTCTAGTTGGCCCCAAAAGTGACCCTGATACAAAAAAAATAATAATTTAAGTAACGCGTTCGTGTTTGGGCCACAGAAGTCCATAAGTGTACCAAATTTCAACAGAATCGGTCCAGTGGATCCGGAGAAAACTGGCTGTGTCAGACAGACAGACACCCGAGTGATCCTATAAGGGTTCCGTTTTTTGTTCGGAACCCTAAAAAAACACACCCTGTATTATTACACCATCCGAAAGTGTAGCTAATAAGAACCAAGTTCTGGGAAGCAATAACAAATGGCAAACTAAAGGAAAGCTCTCATTTTTAACAAAAACATTCATCATTTTTACTAAAAAATAACTTCGGAAGTCGGTGTCAAAATACAAAGAAACTACTAAAAACACCGACTTCCGAAATTAAAGTTATTTATTACTTTATTCACATGTATGTAGTTAGGATTTATTGCTTACTTAATATTACTTTTTCATGATAAAATAATCAAACTAATGTTTTATACCAATCAACAAAATCCACGATAGAGCGAATTTCTATTAAATAAATATTTATTACTTTGTAGTGTTTTTATATTTGGAAGTCGGTTGTATTTTTTTTGAATAAGTTTTTATTTTTCACTTTTTAGTGATACTCCACAGTTAAGAACACCACTGAAAAATCGCAGGAAAGCAAAATACTCAATTTCGTTTACTTATATGACAAAAAACCGTCATCCAAGTAAACGAATTACAGATATTTTGATTTAAAAGCGAAACTTCCTAATCGATTTTGATAAAATTTCTATGGGACCAATCGGGAGGTATATCCTTTCAGATAAAACTTCAAGATTTTTTCAAATGGGTTTATAAATGACGGAGTTATGAGGTAACAAACATAAAAAACGACCGAATTGAGAACCTTCTCCTTTTTTTGAAGTCGTTTAAAAAATCCCTTTGTAATGCCCTGTATAGGTACATATTACATCAGCATATTTTGTCGGAGGGAGTCAGTTGCAAAATGCCGACTATGACTACATAGGTACCTATACTTTTGAATGGAATACGTATAAATTGCAGTTAGAGCACCCTGTATAATCAAAAATCACATGTGGTCGAAGTCTAATATTTAACATGCTATTCAGTTTGCGGCCATCGTTCCTGTCGTAGTAATCTTGATGGTCGCAAACTAACATGTAATTTTCGATCTGCAGGTATCAGTTAGCGACCATCTATTTACGTAACTATTCAATTAATATTTAAGGCTTACTCTTTGTTTTTATTTCCTAAAGAAAGGCATCTTTAAAGGAACCTTGTCAGGCAAGTGGTCGCTTACCAGAGGTGGTCGCGAAACCGGCGCAATGACCCCATAAATGCGATAATGAAGTCTTGAGAAAATCATCTATTAGATAACCTATGTGTTTTATGTTGAAACTGACATAATAATTCCTTTACAGAGGGTCTAACGTTCAAAGAGAAGAAAGCAAAAAAGCTGAAGGCGCAAGCGAAGTCGTCCCACAACTGGAACGTGTTATTCCTAGGCACCAACGCAGTAGCTGACGTCATCGCGTCCACATATAGCACCACGAAGGAGCAGCTACTCAATGATAATAATAAAAGTGAGTACGACTTTATTATCACTGCTTTGCACAGTAAATCAACTTTTGTTGGCACAATGTTAAGGTAAATTGTAAAAGTATAACGTAGTGTAGTCCTACTATCCTACTTTCTACTAATATTATAAATGCGAAAGTTTGTGAGGATGTTTGTTTGTTAGTTACTCTTTCACGTCAGAACGGCTGAACGAATCTTGATGAACTTTGGCACAAAGGTAGATTATAGTCTGGAATAAAACATAGGCTATATATATCCCGGGAGTATGTTCCCTAGGGACCACGCGGGCGAAGGCGCTGGCAGAAGCTAGTAATAATAAATGCGAAAGTTTGCGAGGATGGGTGGAAGTTTGTTACTCTTTCACGTCAGAGCGCCTGAATGGGTCTTCACGAAATATGGCACAGAGGTAGATTATAGTCTGGAATAACACATAGGCTATATATATCCCGGGAGTATGTTCCTTTTTTTTTCGTCATTCACGCGGGCGGAGCCGCGGGCGGCAGCTAGTCTATACTAATATTATAAAGAAGAAAGATTTGTTTGTTTGAATTGAATAGGCTCCGAAACTACTGGACCGATTTGAAAAATTCTTTTAGCATTGGATAGCACTATCAGGGAGTAACATAGGCTATATATTATCCCCGTACTCCCACGGGAACGGGAACTACGCGGGTGAAACCGCGTGACGTCCACTAGTAATATATGTAGGTATGCATAAAACTATGTGACGTATGATGATTGATGATGTACCTAGCTAAAAGCTTCTAGCTACATTCAGTCGCTTCTAGGAGTTTGACAAAAAACTAAATACCTATAATTTTAATGGAACAGATACAAGCGCTGCTGTGAGGCTGGCACTCGGTGAAACGCAACTAGTTGCCGAAACCAGAAATTTCCTTGAAAGTAACGGAGTATATTTGGATGCATTCAATAAAGTGAGTAATTCTAAACAGTCACTAAATCGTCTTTTTGATAAGCATAACATCTAACCATTATCTTAATTGAAATCTTATCTTACAGCCTGCAAAAAAACGATCAAATACATGCATAGTAGTCAAAAATCTGCCTGCAAACACTGAGAAAGAAGAAATAAAGGCTTTGTTTGCAAAACATGGACAAATAGCGAGATTCTTAATGCCACAACATGGCATAACTGCCCTTGTTGACTTTATTGAACCATTCGAAGCCAAAAAAGCATTTACTAAGTTGGCATATTCGCAGTTCAAGAGTGCGCCACTGTATTTAGAATGGGCACCAGAAAACGTATTTGTAAAGACTGCCGCGAGAACGGAATCTGATAAAAACACAATTGAAGAAGAAACTGATGAAATTGTAATTCAAATTGAATCGAAAGCGTCTGTTGCGCCATCTCGTGAACCTGAGAACAGCAAGGAAGATGTCAAAGAAGACGATGAGATGGAGCTGGAGGAACCCGAAAACGATACGACATTGTTCGTTAAAAATCTTAACTTCAGAACAACTGAAGAGAGTCTTAAAACGGTTCGTAGATATGTACGAGAAAACTATAATACACTTTCGGTTAGCACATGAATCTAATAGCTACTGTTGTTACAGCATTTTTCTGCGGCTGGAAAAGTACACAGTGTGTCAATTGCAAGAAAGAAAGACCCAAAAAATCCTGGACAACTTCTTTCAATGGGTTACGGCTTTGTGCAATATTATAAAAAGGAACATGCCAACGAAGCTCTCAAGAACCTCCAAGTTACTACTCTTGATGGAAAGTCGTTGGAATTGAAAAGATCGGAAAGGGGAAATACGTTAGTTATGAATTTATGATTGATCATTTTACTTTTGTTTTATTGTTTGCACGTTTTGTTTTAGATAGTATACTCACAAAAAACTTGTAATTTACAGAAATGAAATACGAACATCGAAGAAATCCAATAAAGAAACGTCGCAAAACGGCACCAAAATTCTCGTTCGAAATGTACCGTTCCAGGCGAACAGAAACGAATTACATGAAATATTTAGGTAAAGTATTTATCGTTATTTCGTTGACTGTAGATATTTGACCTTTACTTTTTTTCAATTTACTAGATGTTTGTGTTATGCTTAGTCTTAGTAGTGGCATGATCACTGAAGTCATTGTCAGGTACTTTACTAAGGAATCATCAGCATACAATAATTTTGTTGCATGGAAATTATCTGTAAACGATTCATTTGTATGTTTGCCTCCGTTGTCCCATACAATTCACTCGATGTGGAATCATGAGTGTGTGATAGCATAACTACTGTGTCTACAGTTCTACACCTCGTATTCCTGTTCGAGGTTAACTTAAATACCATCAACTTAGTCTGTCGGACACGTAATTGTTTACCAAAATATTTTTAAAACTAGGCATTGTATCAATAAAAATACATTCTAATAAGCAGAAAATTCACATAATTCAAACACGAAGGCCGTAACTCGCTTTATAGTTCGCTGTTGTAATGTAAATGAACTGATACGGGGTTAGTGGTAATTAATACGCTATCGTAGCCAATTTTAGATTAAACACAATTTAAATTTCTTATCTTTCGAATACAATGGTTTAAATAACAATGTTTAAAGTGTATTACTATTTTACAGGGCTTTTGGCGAAATTAAAACTTTGAGATTACCTAAAAAACTATCCCCTGGAACAGACCAACATCGTGGTTTTGCGTTTGTAGACTATCACTCCAAAGCAGACGCAAAGGTACATATCACCTTATCCTTAACTACCAGATGTAATACTTTTTTTTAGGAATATTTTATTAAAAACTTTTTACAAAAAATACAACCGACTTTATAACTTTAATTTCGTTAAAGTTATTTTATACTATGTAGTGTTTTGTTTTTGGAAGTCGGTTGTATTTTTTTGTAAAAAAGTTTTTATTTTTTTCACTTTTTAGTGGTTTACATATCGCACCCTTAATAATATAAGGGCTCAAATCAAAATTTTTGTAAAGTTTAATTTGAATGCTAAGGGCAAAAAACTAAATTATCTATCGGCTACCGGTGACAGAGAGAAAAAGAACATTAATGACTCGGTAACTATATATGTATCTCTCTCACACTCCCCCCGCTCGTCTCGTCATATTATTATTTATTTTTATTGATGACTACTTATAGTCTAGGTATCGAAGAATAAATCTGAAGGTAATCACATTTATAACTAAAGTACTAAGCATTTTATTAAAAAAATAAGCTGGAATGTAACAATTCAGAATCTTTAAACATGTATTCCCAAAAAACCTACTTTTTTGTTTTAAGCCTTTATATTACTAAGGGTGCGATATGCTTACCCCTTCACCGCGTACCGGCGTGATGTAATGTTATGAACTGGTGCAAACAATAGACAGACATGAGATTTCAGCAATCCCAGTCCATTTGCTATCATGGAGTTCCGTTGCCTATCTCCAAGGTTCTTCATCAGGTCTTCACCAAATTGAAAGGGGACTACTCCGAGAAAGTACTCTTTCAAAAACTACCCAAATCGCTTCAAGTGTGTCTATAAATTTGAAAAGTTCCGTCTATTTGTCCAGGATCCCATCATCACATCCTGACTAGATTATCATGGGACCACCTGGAAAGTATACCCTTTCAAACAAAAAAAAAAAATCCAAATCGGTCCAGCCATCTTCGAGTAATCGGGGAAAAAAAAGGTTCCGACGAATTGAGAACCTCCTCCTTTTTGAAGTCGGCTAAAAAACAAAACCAATAATGCTTCAATAATTTTTCAGTCTGCATTTGAAGCTCTGTGTCAATCTACGCATCTTTACGGAAGGAGATTAGTGTTAGAATGGGCAGAACAAGGTGATGATACGGAAGACGTCAGTATGTTAAGAAAAAGGACTGCTCAAGCTTTTAATGTCCAAACTCCAGGAGGCAAAAAATCCAGAAAAGGTGCCGTTGACGTCGAGAAGTTTGTTGAAGGCGACAATGATGCAATGTGAATAAAGAAATAACTTAAACCTACTTACCAGTTTTTTTTATATACCTATTGGGAAATGTATTATTAGAACTTGTGCCACCAGGAAAAAAATACTATATAAATTTAAAAAAAAAAACAGTGGATATCGTTATCCGCCTTTATTTTTATGCCAAAATAGTTACAATAGTGATGGATGGCATACATTATTATAAATTTATGTGTCACAAATTATGAGAAACCAAAGTGATCTTTAATCTCAAAATGTAATGTCTCTGAACTTGCTCATATTATGTTAATGCCCTAGTATTTACAAAGTTTAAGACAATAATTAGATCGCGACAAAACAAGATAAACGACATTACGAGAGAGTCAAGTTTTCAAAAGTGACCTATATTAATGCTTCCACTAACTATAACGAAATATAATAAATTATATTCCACACCTATACATACACAAATTATTATAGTGCAATGATTTATTTATAAGATACCACCAGTCATTGCACTATCAGTGAAGTTTTGTAGTCAGCCACAAAAGTACTTTCAGAATTTTTATAATTTAATATGTATAAACCTAATTATTGCTTTGTACAGTACAGTCCCACTAATCCGACACTTAAAAACCATGATGTGCCGGATTATTGGAATTTTCGGATTACTGAATTACTTAGGGTCAGTCTCAAGCGAGAGAAGCGCCGCGAGTTGACGTTTTTAGGGTTCCAAACATCCGTAAAAAACGGAACCCTTATAGGATCACTCGGGTGTCTGTCTGTCCGTCTGTCACAGGCAGTTTTCTCCGGATGTACTGGACCGATTCTGTTGAAACAAACACGGACGTTTTACGCAAATAAATAAATTTTTAGTATGGAGGTCACTTTTGGGGGTCAAACTAGAAAATTAAAAAAAAGTTTTTGAAACTGTATCATGTGACATCAAACGAAAGAGCTTACTGTGAGGGTTTTGATAATGTTTTTTTTTTATAATTTTGAAATAAATAGTTTTGAAGTTATTCAAGAAATTAGACCAAAAATGAACATTCCCGCCTTATCTCCGAACCTACAGCGCCTAAAATTTTGAAAAAAAAATGCAGATAATAGTTCTATACCTACAGATTACAGGAACACCTATAAGAAGTCTCTAGTGTTAAAATAACATGTTAAAAAAATGAAATTGGTTCAGAACCCTTTGCACGCGAGTCCGACTCGCACTTGGCCAGTTTTTTCACTCGTTAAATCGCCGCGATAATATCGCCGTGTGGAGCCACGTTCATAGAAATGTTATAGAAATACGTGGCACGAACGATAATATCGCCGCGATTCTCTCGCTCGTGGAGATGGACCCTTAGAAAACAAACAAAATAAAATAACTACAGCAAAAAGAAGTGGTCGAGAAGGCGCGGGTAGAGGGTGCCTGATTGCTGGATGTGCCGAAGTACTGAAGTGTCGGATTAGTGAGACTGTACTGTATCTTCTAGTCTTCAATAATAGTTACAAACTAGTAATAATTTAGCAAGTTCTAATAATAAAGCTGTTCTGTATCTTTAGATGGTTTTTACTTACTTTTGTTGCTGACTGTACAGATTTAACACTAAAGTTATTATATTAATTAACACTAGAAAGACTGGGAAAATATTTACATACCATTAGAATATCATGAAAGTAAATTAGGGATATAATAATTACATATGTGACTAACAATAATAATAAAAAAAAACATTGCATTACAAACAGATTGGCCAGGAGTCTAAGTAAGTCTACTTAATAGTGTTTACATCAGCATAATATTATCACTAAAACTTACACCACAATACATACTTGAAATATCTCATGCACCTTTTTTCGGAACTTTAGTTAATACTTTCAGCATATTTTAATTAGCATTGATATCAATCTACATGACTTCTATTAATTTAAACTTTTTTATTATACATTCAATTTTACTGCAACATTTTATCATTGGTTTTAACACTACCAATATGATTCTGCCAAGAATAATGAAGAAGTGAAAGTAAATAAGATGCTTGACTTTAAAATTATGATAAAACATATAACATATATATGGCAGTGCTAAATTTAAGATTTGAGAGTGAGATCTAAAATTTTCAATATTTTCCAAAGTATTAGAAGGATAGTAATTCTTCTTATAGGTTTTTTGATTCATTTACACTCATTTCTGAACAGTGAAAAGGTAAGTGACTTATAATCACATCATTTTAATGCTGTCCACCACATACTTTAATTTTCTTTAAGGAATGTTTTCTTCACTTTTATGAAAGTATGTTTAAGTTTGATTTTTACTTAGATTTAGGCATGTTTGAACCAATAATAAATGCTTTATAATCTGATTGCTTTATGTCATTATATTCCGAATAATTTGAAACTATGCAATCATCTCTACCAAGTTCTTCAAATGACATAATGACATAATCATAAATAACACAAATCACAACATTTCAATCTATCTTCACAGTTGAATATATTTTCCTGACAAATATGCTAGTGCCAATGTATCCCACAGTTCCACAAATAATACCCAGAGCTAAGCTGAACAAAGCCATGTAGCCAAAGTAAAAGGTAGTCTGGAACAGGCCATACATTTTCGTTTTGAAAAGGAAGTAATAGAAAGAGTACAAGTACACATAGATGGCAGTACTGCCTGCAGAAAGAAAACTGGTCCATTGCCAACGGTAGTCTTCAGCATTCAGTAAGAAATAAGTGCAAACAATTGTCACACAGATGGTAACAATCATCAAGATTAGAAATACCAGTAACATAAATCCATACACATAGTAAATTTTGTATGCCCAAAATGAAGTAAATATGAAATACATTTCAATAAATATAGAACCAAATGGTAATATTCCTCCGACTATTATGATTATAAAAGGTTCCATAAACCATTTTTTTTCTGGGATAGGTCTAGGAACTGCATTTATACGACAAGGGTAGTCAGGTTGTCCTGCTAAATTGCGACCGAGTACAGTTCCTACTAAAGTTAAGGGCAATATCACAAAAGTGCAAATGGACATGACAGCTATCATACTACCAAAAGGAATGGCTCTTGATGCATGGTAATACATAGCAATGAAGTTGATAAAGAACGCTGTACCACAAACAAGTACAGGTAGTAAAAATGCTGAAAGTAACATCTGTTTTATCCAAAGCTTACCACCCATCCTGGCATACAGAGAACCACCAAAGTATCCATTGACAGGGGATGTGGCAGCATAGATGAATATTGCTGTAGACAGTAACGATCCCCTTTCAGTGTAAAGTTCACCAAAGATAGTAAATATTATAACTGCCAATGTCACAACAGTGAGTTGGTACCCAGCCCCAATCAGTGCTGAAAATACTGGCAAATGAGGAACTGGCCTGAACACATCGCCATGAACTTGTTTCCACCCATATTCATCTCCCAAGTCTTTCTCTAAATCATCAAGATCATCATCCTTTGAATATCTTGCATAGTCCTTACGGAGTGTTCTCATGAGAATCATAGAAACAAGTCCCACTAAAAATATCACCATCATGAAACTATTAAAAATACTGAACCAATGAATACGATGTTGGAAGAAATTTGGGTCCAAATATTTATCAAATCGGTCTTCAAAGTGGATATCGCTTTTTTTCCAATTGACTTCATAAGTGAATGGAATTTTGGCGTCAGGTGACAGTCGCTCCTTATTCTCAGCTGTAAGGTTAACTTCCACAATTCGGTTCCCATTGTATCCAATGTCGAATTTCTTGTGAGTCCAAATGTAATAATGGTCCCCATCGATTTCGCCTACTGTTCCCCATATCGGTAGGTCATCTATGTACATTTGATACCAGTAGTGATTCTTCACGGCATAAACAAGTGCTTTGTAGGATTGGTCATTCAGTTCGATGGCACAAAATTGCTGCGCCGGTACATTGTCCCGGTAGGTAATATCGAGACCACTGAATTCTAGCTCGACTCCCTGCAGCGCTTCAGACAAAGTCTCATGGTAATGTCCAATCGTCACTTTAGTACCTACGCAGAAAGGCAGTGAAAAGTATGCATACGTTTCTTGGCGATTGTGATATGGACCTACTGTATTCATCCACAGCACAACTTGTTCTCCATCTTTATATGTATGGGTATGTTCGTCACAGTTAACTATAGTCCAAAAAATAAACAATAAATACAAATATTTCATTTTTAAGCAGCAATTCACTTCCTAACACCAATTTATAGTACAAATAAAATAAACATAACACGTATGTGAAATGCCGATGTCGGACATCTATGGTATAATATTGCCATCACAAAAAATCATTATTGCAATGTGAAACGTCACTTTCCAACTGGAATCATTAAAATTCCTAATAGGCCGAATGTCGTCGGAGATATGATCATTATCAGTAAGTGCGCAAACCCAATAACCATTATCTAAGTATTTATATCCTTCAATTTAGTGTAAAAAAACAGCTGATCTAATCTTAGTAAAAAGTGTCGCCTTGTGCATGCCTTGTGCAACATTTTACTGTCACTGGTCTATAACTTGATTTCTACCACTGATTTCTACACAACGCTAACTCGACATAATAGCAATAGCGATGCAGTATTGGGACTATTTATGCTTTCACAGCTGCCCACAGAGTACATTGAATACAGCTGCCTAGCCACGGCATGGCATCGGCACCTTACTGCTCTCCCTTTACACGATTTCACCGAAACAGCCTCAGTGGCATACTTGCGGTACGATAGCGATTGCGATTGATCTATGCAATTGTTCGCTTCTCTGATGAGTTGTGAATGCGATACGCAGCCAAAAGTAGCGATGCAGAAGCGCCTTACAATCAAATACAAGATTGGCCGTCTTGGACAAATATCAAAATTCGTACAGCCATTTTGCTATGTTCCATTATCACATTTTTTTAAAGTAGTTTTTTTTTTGACATTCAGATACTATACTATTGTTTGTTGTGGTCCACTTGTAGTCTTTGACTATGTCTTGGACCAATCGAGAGTGACATCATTGACGTCAGGGTGGATTTACAATGCTGTCGAAAATTCACGTTTTGGGCATAAAAAGATATATATTGCTCGATTATCGTATTTTTTTTACATTTTCAGGGTGTATATAGCCTTTTTTTACAATGTGCTTTAACCCAAATATAATCAAACTCAATAGATTTTTAATAATAAAATGAAAACTGCTATCAAAATCATCACCGTCTGTGAAAAAAATGCTACTCTTTACGTTTGCCGGCAAAAAAGTCGAATACCCGACATATGAAGTAGATTCAATGATTTCAAAAGTAGTAATATATAATGTCAATGAGTAGATTGTAATTTATTATTTACTTTTATTGATATTGTATATAACTTTCTAGAAAATTAAATTATAATTTCTTTGTAAAATAAATAATCAATAAATAAATGAAATTTTGAAGGTAGTTCTGTATGCGTAGCATTTACGCGGCCCGTAATACCCGGCCCCGCTTCCTCAGTTCATAGCAAACCGCGAAGCGAGCCGCACGTCGATATAACCAGCGCTCAGACAGAAAAAATTGTTGTGAACTGACCAAAAACGATGTTTAAACAAAGTTGCGTCATTCCCGTCAGCAGCTAGCAACTCAGCGTCGATGCTCCAGACTTTGGAGCCTCGACTCGACAAGCTTATCATTGCCGATGATCCTCTTGGCTCGTTTTTCAATTGACTCAAGGGCATCAAGCTGGTATCTGGCAGATCCATCCCAAAAATGAGAGCAGTACTCCATACGCGATCGAACTTGCGCTTGAGAGAGTTTGTGCAGCTGTTCCGGCGTAAAGTACCGTCTCACCTTCGCTAGGATCTCCAACTTTTTTGCAGCAACGCTTTTGCCTCTATGAAAGTGCCGAAATTGAGGGTAGATGTTAATGTTACCCAGAGAAGTTCAAGTTGGTCGGTTATTGGCACGTTTACACCTCGGAAAGATGGAGCTGGGTGGAATTGGCTCCTTTTGGCGGAAAAAGACACGCTTGGGTTGGGTCTTAGCAGCATTGAACTTGACCAGATTGGCATCGCCCCATTTAGAGACAGCCAGCAAAGATACGTGCTCCAGCTCGTGCTTCGGACACTTACCTCTCAGCAACAGTGCTGTCGTCTGCATACCGGGTTTAAACAGATAATTAATATGCAGCAAGAACAGTATTGCCGACAGCACCGACCCCTGAGGAACCCTGGCATTAATAACCAGCAGTCCAGACGAGCAGCCATCTATGATCACTCGGATAGACCGATCCCGCTGCGATCCAATCACAAAATCCAGCGGGCAGATCGAAGAAAGGAACCTTACTAATCTAATAAGGCTATCGTACCAGACCCTGTGGAAGGCCTTCTAGATATCAAGGGAGACCGCAAGTGCAACCTCCCCGTGTTTCTCGATAGCCTCAATCCAGGTGTGAATGGCATAAGCTAAAAGATCCCCAGTTGACCGATTTCGGCGGAAACCGTATTGTCGGTCACTAGGGATATCGTTCGCTTCTAGGTACGCCAGGAGCTTAAGATTCAGTACTCGTTCCATACTCTTACAGAGTACGGAAGTTACCGAGATAGGCCTGTAATTTGTTGGGTCAGCTCGACTACCCTTCTCGGGCACGGGCAGCACGTTAGCCTGCTTCCAAGCCATCGGCACTTTTCCAGTCTCAAACGAAAGGCGAAATAAGCGTGTTTAGTTATTTTTTTTAGTTGTTGACTTAAGTTTTACCTGCAACTTGCTTGCTTGTTAGTTAACAACTTAAACAAATAAATTAGAAACTTGTTTTTTAAAAGTTTTCATACACTCGCTAGCGAGCATATATTGATAAAAGTCATGGTAGACGTACTGATGAATGCGAATGTTCGACATACTCGACTCGCATCCATCAAGAGAAGCAGGGGGTCTCACGCCACCGGACCGCGTCCATCCAGACGTAAAAATCCGCAAACAAAGAAAAAAACAAGTTCGCTTTCTCCTCAGCGGAGTGGGCCAGCAAACCGTCGGGTCTCAGCAGTGCTGGTAGTGAGGGGCGGCAGAAGTTCGATTCGACCGACTTAGCCAGGGACCAAAAAGCCTTACTACCTGCTTGGTATGAAGCAAGTTTGTTCCCTATTCGGCTAATGTGGTCAAACCGAGCCCTCCGCAACACCTTCTTGCAGGACTGTGACTTGAGCCCTGTTGAAGGCTCTCTTCTTCTGACTCACGTCATTTGCTTTGTGCGTACGAGCGTCGACCCATGCTAGGTGCGCTGCGTGCTTAAGCGCATCAGCGCGATTGCACTCGGCACCAAACCATGGACGAGCTTTGCCAGACATTGTTACGTCAGTGAACGGAATGTAGTACTCCATTCCCCTCCGCAATCATCCATCACGGTGTCCGCTCACGACGAACCGTCAGTCGAAGAAAAGCAAGTAGGCTGCCTAGGATAACATGCGAAGAAAGATCGCATGCCATCCCAATCTGCTGACCTGTATCGCCATATCCGCCGGGTGTCTCTCGGGCTGGGAGTAAACGGACACAGACTTCACCAGACAGTGGTCGGAACTACCCAGTGGTGAAGAAATCGATACCGAGTAGCGGTCTGGATTTGTTGTCAGCAAAAGGTCCAAGCAATTGGCAGTGTGCGAATCAACATCCGGCACCCTCGTTGCCCCCTGGACCAGCTGTGTAAGATTTAACGCTAAAGCTAGCTGTCGCGTCTCTCGTCCAGCATGGTCTGTGCACTGGTATGGGAAGAGCCACTCCTGATGGTGGACGTTGAAGTCCCCCAGTAACGCCAATTGGGCAGAAGGGTATCGCTGCTGAGCCACAACCGCCGCCTCATTTAGGTGTTGTGTGAGCCCAGTTGTCTTCAAATTACCGCTGTGCGAATGGTAGACACAGGCGTAGACAATTTTTTCCAGGCCTGTGTCCACTAGAACCCATAGCGATGAGAGCCTGGACGACTGCGGCGAGATTTGAGTGCAGACCTTGAATATTGCTTTGTGAGTAAGGGAGTGCTGCTGCTGTACAGCTTTTCCAATTTAGTTCCTTTTTATGTATTTGAGTGAAGGAGGGAGAGGAGAAGGAAGTGAAATGAGGTTCCATGCTGCTAACCCTCAGGCACGCTCAGACAGGACGACATCATTGGGGGACTAGTTGAGAGACTGCGGGGACGCCCAAGCCGATGGAAGGTGGCTGGCAGCTAATGGATGCGGACTGCTCAAGACCCTTAGTTAAGAGAAAAATGTCTAAGACTGGTGGGAATAGAAATTATGAGTTTTGATTAAATCATTAAAAATGTTAATTTTCATATATTTTGTTGTTTTTACGAAATCTTACAATTTACACGAAATCATCACCATCCATAGATAAATCAGTACCATACCACCGTCGTCGTCACCATCTCCCCTCTTTTTATTGGAATGCTGATATCTTCTGATCTACAATTAAAATGTTGGTGTAAACCCAATGTAGGTACATTAATGTTGTCCTCCAATGATTTTATCTAGTTTTACTGGCATTCCAATGTGTTTTAAATTTTTTGAATATTTTGTTCGGAGAAATTTTTGTTGGGTAAATCCACCCTCTCACGCATAGGTGTTCTGTGAGCGGTGTTCTGTGAGCTCACGAGCTATCCATGCACTGACGTATAAATCATATGGACTTGGCATACCTACAAAAAAAACGTGCATACCTACACTTTACGGAGAAGATAAAATGGCGGCTAATAGGGCAGCCCTTAGCGATATTTCTCTACAATAACATCGATAAAAAATTGTGAGAATGTTTCCATATTGTCACGGTACAATATCAACGGGTATTTTTTACACACTTTTCTTAACTTAAATTTTATATGACTAACAAAATAACTGGTAACAAATGTAAACAAATCTTAAAAGGTATGTTTTGACCCACACTTCCCGGTTTTTGATAAAGCTAAAATTTTGCGTAGGTACATGTTTAGTTTGGATGACATTGCTGCCGATTCTCTTGTTCAATAACTAATCTAATAAAATTAGAGTATCGCTATCTTTTACTAAAAGGCAGTGCGAAAATACGGCTATAGCTATGAACCAAGTTAGAAATGTCAAACTAATTTATGAGTTTATGCCTTGCGCTTCACCATGTTTTTAGTCGACAGGTTTTTACGTGCACCAACCTTAATTAATTTGTATGGAAAAATTAGTTCAATTTAATAAAATTTGACAGCTCTAAATTACGTCTGTCTCTTTCTCGTTTTATTAGAGAGAAAAGATAGCAATAGCCTAAATTTAGTTTGTGCACAACAGAATCGACACCAATGCATGGTCAGCTAACTGCTAACTGATGTCATTCTAAGGCCGTGGACACGAACTCAGCGGCGCGGCGGCGGCGCGACCAGCGACGCGTTCAAATGCATAGATTAGGGGTGGCCAACTTGATTAGACCCAAAATCGACTTTTTATTGACGAAATCCTGTACGGTCTATGAATTACATAGGTACTTCTTAAAACTACAAATGAAACGGTGGGGTAAAGACATTTATGTAGTATTTTATTAACATAACCTATTCAGTATTTAAGACGTAACGTTGGAAGGCCTCCCACAAGGTGGACCGATGACCTGGTGAAGGTCGCGGGTAGCCGATGGATGCGAGACGCACAGGACCGGTCGTTGTGGCGACGCTTGGGGAGGCCTATGTCCAGCAGTGGATGTCTTTCGGCTGATATGATGATGATGATGATTCAGTATTTACTTACATCGTGCGCAGTCTGTTATACGAACCTATTTATATTTTTTGTCTCGCCGCGATCGACTGGACTAATAGCCGCGATCGACCGGTTGGCCATCCCTGGCATAGATTTATATGGAACTCTTCACGAAGGCAGCGGCGCGCCAGAAGCGTGGCGGCGGCGTACGAGCGGCAAAGTGTTATTCTAGAGCCTTTAGTTGTTAGGTAGACGTTCGAGACGGAGCGGAGGGAACAAATTCTAAGAAAACAAATGACGTCGCATCCGCAATGGGCTCCCGGTACGGACGTCTCCAACCAACGCCTATCTTTTCTAACACGCCGATGATTTTGGGTTTAAATTAAAAGTCAACAATAATTATTTATAATAAAGTAATATTAAACAAATTAATCTCATTCATTTCTGAACAATACAATTATTATTTTGTTCAGGTAATTTCCGTGTGATCCTCTTTCAGTAGATTTCTTCTCATAATATTTGTAAAAAAAATCTTTGATAATATTACTATAACGAGCAATTTTTTTCTCTGTCTTCTAACTTTCTCATTAAGTCTCTATCTTCATGTTCTGTTTTTGACATTTGTCCTTTAATTTTTTGATCATTTTGATTGTGTGTACCTGAAATCAAATAAAATAAAAGTAAGCTTTAATAGATATTGAACACAAGCGAGAGATATCTCCCACCCAATCTTAATTCAGTTGATGAGATGTTATCATTGAGATCAAATTCGCAAATAATGATGACAGGAAAAACTGAAGCTAGTCATGCCGCTAAATCTGGCGCAGCGGAGGTGCTTGTGACTAAACCTGGCGCAGCAGAGGTGCTAGCGACTAAACCTGGCACAGCGGAGGTGCTAGCGGCTAAACCTGGCGCAGCGGAGGTGCTAGCGGCCAAATCTGGCGCAGTGGAGGTGCTGGTGACTAAATCTGGCGTAGCGGATGTGCTAGAGGCTAAATCTATGCCACTCCTCTTTGAAATCTTCCCTAGGTTGATATTGAATGGTAGGCACACAAACAGCTTTGATCTAAAAACCACTCTATTATTAACATAAATATTAACAAAAACAGAAAAGTAAATACTCAAAAGTTTTATGACACTTCAAAAACAGTAGGTGATCCCACTGCTTAGAATTCCAAAAAAATATTACCATATTAAGAGCACCACACCCAGATATTGATTGTTAGTTTGTCTGATTTTGATCCTTTCAATTAAAATGCCAGTCATATTTGATTGAATCACAGGCTGTAAAAAAGCAATAAAATTGTTAGTATTTTTGATGTTTCTTGATTTTATTAATTTGTTTATTTATTATTATAAAGCACCCCATTTAATTTGCAATTGGTGGGTTGAGAAGTCTCTTTTCATTCTCACTCGTTCTCTAGTTTAGTAGCTTTCGAGTGGTAATGAGCTAAATAATCATACATAAGCTCACTTCACATTAACCTCATCCAAATATTCATAGGGAGATTTTTACAGAATAGGACTGTTATTATACTATTTAAAAGTAAACTGTAAAGTACTATTCAAAAAGCAGACTACTGGTGACATTTGTAACTAAACATTTATAAATTCCTTATAAAAGGAATACCATAAATGTACATAGTAGTACAACCAAATTAACACATATTCAGTCTTATTTTGGCAATTAATCTAAGGATCACACTCAAATACATTCTTAACATCACTCTTTGTGCCCATTAGGCAAGTGTTGCAATTGACGACATCGCCATCATTTATCAGCCGCTACACAATCATGTCAGACAAATTTATAACAAGCAATATTACTTACCAATAAGGTTCGTGAAGGTAGAAGTAGAAGGTAGTATCGTCAAGCAATGTTACTTTATTCAGTTTCCAGTTGAAACAAGATTCTTCAAAGTGAAGAGAACAATTATATATTGTTTTTGTTGACATCTTTAAATTTTCAACACCAATTGTTTCCAGCCAATTTTTTTTTCCTTTATTAGCAGGCAGCCCTGCAAATAAAACAACAAACCAATAAAAAGCCATAATATAGCATTATCGATAAATATAAAAATGTCATGCATGCACTGCACTAGTCTATCCCTACAATAACAATAACAAGAAAATGATTCGAAGTAGAAATACAATTATTACTGTTGATAATAAGGGCAAAAGGGAAATTATGAATACTTTACTGTTGAAACTCTACAACGAATGCAGAATCTTTTGTTTATTATCTAAATCCAAAGATATTTCAGCTGAAATTAAGTACATACTGGTGCAAAGTTATGTTCGGGTGATTTCCGCTTCTTTTAATGCCACATCCGATTATATTACAATTAGGCATCTTGCAATTGACGATTTCCACTATAAAACCAAGTTCAAACGTAATAACACAGCAAAATGACTTCAAAATTCACAAATTATATCCACAGCTCAAGAGTATTTGACAGTTGACGTACCTCAACTTGTTGTCAAACAGCGAGAGGATAAAATGGCGACCCGGCCGCAAATAGGTATTTTAATGAAGCTAGGAATGAAGGGTTGCCATTATAGTAACTGTCAAAAACACTGTTATCCTTTTTCACTTAAGCAAAATTATGAAAGTTAAAAAGAAATGACAGTATTTTTATGATTTCGGTGTCGATATGCCACATATTTGTATAACTGTTTTTTCTATAGTCAAACATTTCAAGTCCATATGATTTATACGTCAGTGTATCCATGTCTATCACTGACGTATAAATCATATGGACTTGGCATAGGTACCTACAAGAAAAACGTGCATACCTACACTTTATGGAGAGGATAAAATGGCGGCTAATAGGGCAGCCCTTACCGAAATTTCTCTACAATAACATCGATAAAAATTGTGAGAATGTTTTCATATTGTCACGGTACAATATCAACGGGTATTTTTTACACACTTTTCTTAGCTTAACTTTTATATGACTAACAAAATAACTGGTAACAAATGTAAACAAATCTTAAAAGTTATTTTTTTGACCCACACTTCCCGGTTTTTGATAAAGCTAAAATTTTGCGTAGGTACATGTTTAGTTTGGATGACATTGCTGCCGATTCTCTTGATCAATAACTAATCTAAAATTAGAGTATCGCTATCTTTTACTAAAAGGCAGTGCGAAAATACGGCTATAGCTATGAACCAAGTTAGAAATGTCAAACTAATTTATGAGTTTATGCCTTGCGCTTCACCATGTTTTTAGTCGACAGGTTTTTACGTGCACCAACCTTAATTAATTTGTATTGAAATATTAGTTGAATTTAATTAAAATTTGATAGCTCTAAATTACGTCTGTCTCTTTCTCGTTTTATAAGAGAGAAAAAGATAGCAATAGCTTAAATTTAGTTTGTGGCCAACTTGATTAGACCCAAGATCGACTTTTTATTGACGAAACCCTGTACGGTCTACGAATTACATAGGTACTTCTTAAAACTACAGATGAAACGGTGGGGTAAAGACATTTATGTAGTATTTTTTTATTTTATTAACATAACCTATTTAGTATTTACTTACATCGTGCGCAGTCTGTTATACGAACCTATTTACATTTTTTGTCTCGCCGCGATCGACTGGACTAGTAGCCGCGATCGACCGGTTGGCCATCCCTGGCATAGATTTATATGGAACTCTTCACGAAGGCAACGACGCGCGAGAAGGGTGGCGGCGGCGTACGAGCGGCAGTGTTATTCTAGAGCCTTTAGTTGTTAGGTAGACGTTCGAGACGGAGCGGAGGGAACAAATTCTAAGAAAACAAATGACGTCGCATCCGCAATGGGCTCCCGGTACGGACGTCTCCAACCAACGCCTATCTTTTCTAACATGCCGATGATTTTGGGTTTAAATTAAAAGTCAACAATAATTATTTATAATTTATAATAAAGTAATATTAAACAAATTAATCTCATTCACTTCTGAACAATACAATTTTGTTCAGGTAATTTTTGATACTCTTTCAGTAGATTTCTTCCCATAATATTTGTAAAAAAATCTTTGATAATATTACTATAATGAGCAATTTCTTTCTCTGTCTTCTAACTTTCTCATTAAGTCTCTATCTTCATGTTCTGTTTTTGACATTTGTCCTTTAATTTTTTAATCATTTTAATTGTGTACCTGAAATCAAATAAAATAAAAGTAAGCTTTAATAGATATTGAACTCAAGCGAGAGATATCTCCCACCCAATCTTAATTCAGTTGATGAGATGTTATCATTGAGATCAAATTCGCAAATAATGATGACAGGAAAAACTGAAGCTAGTCATACCGGTAAATCTGGCGCAGCGGAGGTGCTTGTGACTAAACCTGGCGCAGCAGAGATGCTAGCGGCTAAACCTGGCGCAGCGGAGGTGCTAGCGGCCAAATCTGGCGCAGTGGAGGTACTGGTGACTAAATCTGGCGTAGCGGATGTGCTAGAGGCTAAATCTATGCCACTCCTCTTTGAAATCTCTCCAGGTTGATATTGAATGGTAGGCACACAAACAGCTTTGATCTAAAAACCACTCTATTATTAACAAAAACAGAAAAGTAAATACTCAAAAGTTTTATGACACTTCAAAAACAGTAGGTGATCCCACTGCTTAAAATTCCAAAAAAAATATTACCATATTAAGAGCACCACACCCAGATATTGATTGTGAGTTTGTCTGATTTTGGTCACTATCAATTAAAATGCAATTCATATTTGATTGAATCACAAGCTGTAAAAAAGCAATAAAATTGTTACTATTTTTGATGTTTCTTGATTTTATTAATCGGTTTATTTATTATTATAAAGCACCCCATTTAATTTGCAATTGGTGGGTTCAGAAGAGTCTCTTTTCATTCTCACTCGTTCTCTAGTTTAGTTGCTCTCGAGTGGTAATGAGCTAAATAATCATACATAAGCTCACTTCACATTAACCTCATCCAAATATTCATAGGGAGATTTTTACAGAATACCACTGTTATTATACTATTTAAAAGTAAACTGTAAAGTACTATTCAAAAAGCAGACTACTGGTGACATTTGTAACTAAACATTAATAAATTCCTTATAAAAGGAATACCATAAGTGTACTTAGTAGTACAACCAAATAAACACATATTCAGTCTTATTTTGGCAATTACTCTAAGGACCACACTCAAATACATTCTTAACATCACTCTTTGTGCCCATTAAGCAAGTGTTGCAATTGACGACATCACCATCATTTATCAGCCGCTATACAATCATGTCAAACTAATTTATAACAAGCAATGTTACGTACCAATAAGGTTCGTGAAGGTATAGCATCGTCAAGCAATGTTACTTTATTCAGTTTCCGGTTGAAACAAGATTCTTCAAAGTGAAGAGAACAATTATGTATTGTTCTTGTTGACATCTTTAAATTTTCAAAACCAATTGTTTCCAGCCAAATTTCTTTTTCCTTTATTAGCAGGCAGCCTTGCAAATAAAACAACAAACCAATAAAAAGTTATAATATAGCATTATCGATAAATATAAAAATGGCATGCATGCACTAGTCTTTCCCTACAATAACAATAACAAGAAAATGATTCGAAGTACAATTAGTACTGTAAAGGCAAAAGGGAAATTGTGAATGCTTTACTGTTGAAACTCTTCAACAAATGCAGAATCTGTTGTTTATTATCTAAATCCAAAGATATTTCAGCTAAAATTAAGTACGTACTGGTGCAAAGTTATGTTCGGGTGATTTCCGCTTCTTTTAATGCCACATCCTATTATATTACAATTAGGCATCTTGCAGTTGACGATTTCCACTACAAAACCGAGTTTAAATGTACTAACACAGCAAAATGACTCCAAAATTCACAAATTATATCCACAGCTCAAGAGTATTTGACAGTTGACGTACCTCAACCGCTAGGTAATTATGTGTTCTGTGCAGTGATGCCTATTTAGTATTTTGACAGTGTTTGACAGTGACTGTGAGGCAATTTTGAGGTTATGACATACATATGTGCATGTTTATCTTCGTATATCCTATTTAGAAACTAAAAGTAAAACCTATCAAAAATGGATGTCGACTTACCTAGTTGTGTCCAAGCTAGACTAAAATCGGACACAGGAGAAGAGACAGGAAGTCCTTTAGATCTACCGCTAAACATAACCAGAGATCAACTTCAGCTCATATGCAATGCTCTGTTACAAGAAGTAAGTCCATTATTTTTTTGTTGAGAATGTAGCTTTGATGGAAATTTATTTAGTCAGTATTTTTATGCAGGCCCATAATTAATTGAAAAACAGATCTTTATTTACTGACACAATTGTTAACTTCTGAAGAACTGAATATAGGTACCACTAACTATACCTGTATTGTAGTTTCTGCTCTGTTAGATCAGTTCAGTTGTTTGAAATCTCAATTAAGTGTTGAAATATTAATTTTGCAAATTGATAAAACAACAATTTTCTAGTGTCTGCTTCATGTGAAATATTGTTTCAGGAAGACAAACCATTTCTATTTTTCGTTAAAGACGTTGAAATTACAAATAGCCTCAAAGATGCCCTTGATATAAAAAGTTTAAACTCTGAAGAAGTTGTTGAAATCATTTATCAACAACAAGCTGTCTTTAGAGTAAGACCAGTTACCAGGTGTACCAGGTTAGTATGATACATCTATGCCAGTGCAAAATATTTTACTTAGCAACAAAATGGCTAGTGTACATATTCTAACCTTTCAATAATGTTTTAGTTCAATACCAGGCCATGCAGAAGCAGTAATATCTACATCCTTCAGTCCTTCTGGGAAACAGCTGGCTAGTGGTTCAGGAGATACCACTGTCAGGTTTTGGGACCTAAGTACACAAACCCCATTACATGTATGTAAAGGTAATGTAAATGTAATCATTTTATAAAAATGTGTTTATTGATTTAAATTAAATATTACCTACTAGTGGTCTAGATAGATATTGTAACTGTAATAAGGCTTTTTGTTGAAAAATAATTCTAGAAGCCGATTGCCAGAACACCTACCAGGTCTGATTGTGAATCTAAAATCTAGGGTGACATTCACAATTCAACAAAAAGCCCCAAACGTAAAATGAGCTCTGGACGCAGGGACCACACAATAAATTTAATCAAAGTCAATCCAGCCTTTTAAGAGGAGTTTGGTGACATACCCACATACAGAAGAATAAATATTTTTATTCTTTTTAGGTCATGCCAATTGGGTTCTATGCATAAGCTGGTCTCCAGATGGGTTAAAGTTGGCATCAGCATGCAAACAAGGCAGAGTAATGATATGGGACCCAAATACAGGGAATCAAATAGGAAAAACAATGGTGGGACACAAGCAATGGGTCACAGCACTTGCTTGGGAACCTTACCACAGGTATGTTAAAGTGTAGTACTGTCTCATGTTAAAACTACACTTTTAGTGCAAATAATTATAAGGACCATTGAAGGTCTAAATTAAAATTTCCTAGTCTGTAAAAAACATTACCAATAATATTTGACTGGTATGGGACTTGTACTTTTTTCTCTAATAAGTGTTTCTTAACTTTCAAGGAATCCAGACTGTAGAAAACTGGCCAGTTCATCTAAAGATGGTGATGTCAGAATATGGGACACAGTCACCTGCCTAACAGTTTTGAGTCTAACAGGTCATTCAAAAGCAGTCACATCTGTCAAGTGGGGAGGCAATGGACTTATCTACACATCTTCTCAAGATAGAACAATAAAGGTTTGTGTAGATCTCTCTATTTGTACCACCGGTCGACGACCCGGTTGGCGCAGTCATGGAGCTGCGTATCGCGGGTTCGATTCCCGCCCTTTTTTTTTTATCGGTTCTGCTTGCAGTTCACCTCGCTAAGGGTGGTCACTGCTCAACCGGGTTAGCCTGTGGTGGCCTCAGATATGACTAAAGCTCCCAGCCAAGGCAACAAAACACTTAAAAACTACAACTCCTCTCGCTGAAGTCACCCCCGGTGGGGTACGGACCTCGGCTTAGCAGCGTCGTTCTGGGGAGGACAGCAAGGGACAGGTTGGGTCATGACATTATTTTTAGGGGAGTTTAAAGCTAATGGCTCAGTGGCGCGGGCTGGCTCGTTAGGCAAAAGACGGGGAGTGATTCCCGCACGGAACAAATATTTGTATGGCCTACAGATAGTTGTTCCTTTGTTCCGGGTCTGGCTGTATGTTTGTAAACGCACCAACGAAACAGGAGACATTCCTAGTGTGGGACATTTTTTTTTACAAAAAAAAAATGTGACAATATTAATGATATTTTTAAACATTCTTATTCATTAACAATATTATTTTATCAAGGTATGGAGAGCAGACGATGGCATCCTCTGCAGGACTTTAGAAGGCCATGCACATTGGGTCAACACATTGGCGCTAAGTACAGATTATGTGCTCAGAACTGGACCTTTTCATCCCATCACTGACCAGCAATCCAGCATTAGTGATAGTGAGTAAACCTCTACCCATGGTCTATATTTTCCTCAAAATGTTTTTTAAAACAGCGTCGAAACTGTTACCCGGAATTTAACTTAGTGTTTGGCATGATTATTTGTTCATGAAACAAACACTTTTTCAGAAAATGTTCTACAAGAGCGGGCCCTCGAAAGGTATGAAGCAGTATGCGGAAAAAGCGACGAGCGTCTTGTATCAGGATCTGATGATTTCACATTGTTTCTCTGGCTGCCTGAAAAGGAGAAACGTCCTTTAGCACGAATGACAGGCCATCAGCAGCTCATAAATGACGTCAAATTTTCGCCAGACACAAGGTACTGTATCCTGCATGTTTATGTGGGTAACTGTCTTATATTTTTTATAAAAATCGGCCAAGTGCGAGTCGGACTCTCACAAACCAAAATGTTTCTTGTGTGGGTGGACCCTTTATTTTAATTTTTCTTATTAAATTTTTTTGTTATATCGGCAATAGAAATACACACTGCAAATTGCAACTGTCTACCTATTATGGTTCTTGAGATATAGCCTGCTGACAGACGGACGGACGGACGATGGCTTAGTAATAGGGACGTTTACACGGAGACATCAATTTTTAAGCCGGGTTCTGCCGTAGCGTTATGTTACCCGTGAGGCTATCCAAAACTAAAAGAATTTTTCAATTCGTACTGGTAGTTCCTGAGATTAGCGCGTTCAACCAAACAAACTGTGTCAGTATAGTATGTATGAGTTTACACATGCATTCAATTTCTTGCATTCAATTTGATCCGGCAAATAATCGAAACGGGCAACACTTCACAGATTTGGTTATTACCGAATGCCCCAAAAAACCAGGTACAGTAATTATATTAGGTCATTACAATACTAATGACCTTTATTTTTGTAAATCCAAACATCAAGAAAGTTTGATGTACCTACAAGTGTGTTAAGTACTTTTATTTGAAGGGGTTTGGCAATTTTTGAAGTGCACAAATGCATTAGACCGTTTTGAGATATATTACCAGTGTACATCACTGTGTACATGTGAAATAAATAGAAAAGCGGAAATAGACTAAGCCCACTTAATTCAATGTTTATTACGTACTATAAATACTTACTCTACCTCAAGGTGGCGTGGAAACAAGTTATTCAGCGAAAACGTGTGTTGAATTACACTTTGCGGCGCTCATACACCGAAACTATTAATTTTACGAAAAAGTTGTTGAAACAAATGATAGGATTTTTTTTTTTGTTTAATTTTGTTCAAAACTTTTTTATCTTAGAATGAGTCGAAAAGGAGATATCGTCAAAAAACTGCTATAAGATGATTAAGATGCCATTTTACCAATATGGCGACGCGAGCGGCAAAGATACGAGGTGGCAAAGAGTACGGAGACTAGAAACATGTCAAAGTATTTCTTCGGCAGGAATTGTAAGCGCTAAAGATTCGCAAATACCAGTAGACCAGAAAGATGTCGAAGCTTTTTCGGGGATGGAATTATGAGCGCTAAAGATTCACAAGCAGATACTTAAAGACCACAAACATGTCAAAGTATTTTTGGGTTGATATTGTGAGCGTTAAATATTCACAAGTACAATGAGACCAAGAAACATGTCAAAGTATTTCTTTGGCTTAAATATTGAGCACTAAAGATTCACAAGTACCAGGAGACCAGAAACATGTCGAAGCATTTTCGGGGATGGAATTTTGAGCGCTAAAGATTCACAAGCAGATACTTAAAGACCACAAACATGTCAAAGTATTTTTGGGTTGATATTGTGAGCGTTAAATATTCACAAGTACAATGAGACATAATCAATCTTAGTGCACAAATGTATTAAATGAGGGGTTTTATGTTTATTTAGCCATTTTGAAAAGGTTACGAATGTACTAATATTGCAATATTGAGATATGAAGGAGTTAAAGGACTAGTCTTATGAATAGATGTATATTTGTTATCTTACTTGGTTTTTATACTATTCTTGTCTAAACTTCAAAAAACTTTAAAGCTCTCTCCTCAAAAATGACATTTTTGTAGTTAGTGCAATTGTGAACTAAGGCATCGATATCTCCTCTTTGGTTTGGGATTCCAATTTCAAATTTTTACAGCTATTTACTCAAGCTTTTGTGTTTCGAAAACCGTAATTCATTTGTTTTTCCTCTTTTGGTTTTTTCTTTGCGCCAGTCACTTTACAAAATGGAAAACTTGAAAAATCGCGTTCTTTGAGAGTACGAGTTCCATAGTGGCACCAGTGCTGCAGAAACGGCTCGAAGGACGTTCAGGGGCAAAATGTCCATTGGTCTCAAAGTGTCCAAATACCCAAAATGTCCAATTCTCAAAATGTCCACTGGTCAAAATGTCCAATCTATGAGTATGTAGCAAATTTGTTCAATAACTCATCAAAACGCTTTTTTAATACTTATTACAAATAATAAATACAAAATACTGAAAGAATCAAAATAGGTTTTATTTATAGATAACAAATTAAGACCAGAGAAGACCACAACATACCCGAAATCACAATTTTTGTCATAATCCTTACTAATATTATAAATGCGAAAGTAATTCTGTCTGTCTGTCGCACTTTCACGCCAAAATTACTGAACCGATTTAAATGAAATTTGAAAGGACATAGACTTTTTATCCCGGGAGTATGTTCCCTAGGGACCACGCGGGCGAAGCCGCTTGTAGAAGCTAGTGTAATATATAAATACAGTAATCAACATCATAATTAGGTGAGTGGACTGGCATCTTTGATTTGTGTTTGTCAAATTGTAACTGTTTTGTTCTTATTGTATGTGTACCTACTAACAATAGTTTAATAAGTTTAATGAATTTGAACGACTTAATTCAGAAAGTGGTACTTCTGGACACGGCTCATATTGTTAGGTTCCTCTCTCTGGAGCCCCTGACCTAGCTTGGACCCTGTTCCCGATACCGGTGGGCTACTATTTTTATATTTTTAGAAATATAATCTAAATGTAAAAAAAATAAACGAAATAATATTTTTTTAAATATATTTAGTATAGTTTAATTGAATAAAGAAAATAACCTCTAACAATTTCTAATAATAAAATTTTACCACCTGATTATAAATTGAATCAAACATTACACATGGTTTTATATAACCAAGGTAAGACATAAAAAAATACTTTTATTATATTTGCTTAGTCAAGCAAGTAATAATCAACATAATTTTTATTTATAATCAACAAGCATTTTTTTATAATATGTTAATAATCAACATAATTATTTTATGATTAATGTAAAATACATATAACTGATATACTTAACACATTACGTTTTACTTTTTAAACAACAAATAACTAAAAAAAATTTTTTTTTTTTTTTCAAAAATCGTTGTAATGCGAGATCTCTGTTTCGTAATTTATGTTTAGGTATCGTTAGGAGCGTCTTGATCGTCAGCTGGCTATGCGAAGTCACATTAAATTGTATATGGTGCCCTCTAGAGGGCATAAACTCATGAACTAAAGTATTAAAAAAGCGCTTAGATGACTTATTGAACAAATTTGCTACATTCGCAAAGATTGGACATTTTGGGAGTTGGACATTTTGCGAATTGGACGTCAAAACACGTGGACATTTTGGGTATTTGGACATTTTGAGAATTGGACATTTTGCCCAGGGGCAAACTGTCCAATTCTCAAAAAGTCCAACGAACGTCCAGGAACGTCGAAGGATTAATTATGTGTATGGCGGCGGTGTCGCAAAAGAAAACACAGTACGTTTTTGGTTCCAACGTTTTCGTTCTGGAAATTTCGACCTGCAGAACAAGCCCCGTGAACGGCCGCAGACCAAAGTTGATAATGAAGAATTAAAGGCTATTGTGGAAGCGGATCCATCGCAAACCACGTCCGAGTTAGCTGCAGTCTGCGGTGTTAGTGATAAAACTGTTTTAATCCACTTGAAGCAAATTGGGAAGGTGAAAAAGCTTGAAAGGTGGGTACCTCATGAATTGAGTGCAGCAAAACGACAAACGCAAACGCGCGTCGACTGCTACGTTACATTACTCAACCGCCACAATAATGAAGGGATTTTAAATCGAATCATTACCTGTGATGAAAAGTGGATCCTGTACGACAATCGGAAACGCTCATCGCAATGGCTGAACCCTGGCGAATCAGCCAAATCCTGGCACCAAGCGAAAATTAACTCAAAAAAAATTACTTGTGAGCGTTTGGTGGACTAGTGCCGGTGTCGTTCACTACGGCTTTCTTAAATCTGGCCAGACGATTACGGCGGATGTCTATTGTCAGCAACTGCAAACCATGCTGGAAAAGCTAGCTGCTAAACAGCCGAGGCTGGTCAATCGCTCTAGGCCACTGCTGCTTCAGGACAACGCTAGACCATACACTGCACAACAGACGGCTACCAAATTAGAGGAGCTTCAATTGGAATGTCTAAGATATCCACCATACTCCCCGGACCTTGCTCCAACAGATAACCACTTTTTTCGAAATTTGGATAACTTCTTGCAAGGGATAAAATTTAACTCCGATGTGACAGTCCAAAGCGCCTTCAAAGATTTTAGTGATTCCCGTCCGAATGGTTTTGTTAGTAAAGGGATCAATGAACTACCTAAGAGATAGCAAAATTGCATAGATAGTAATGGTACATACTTTGATTAAATAAATATATTATATTTAAAAAAAATCGACTTTGTGTTCCTCCATTACAAAACTGTAAAAATATTGACATGGTGCACACCATTTAGTTTTTTGCTGGTTTAGAGTTTAAGGAACCCACTGTTGTTCGGTTTTCCACAATTATTGGGTTTAACCACCAGAATCTTTCTAGGACGCCTGAGACAGTTATAATACCAGTAAATGATAGCAACAGTGTTCACGTCCATTGCTTTCAAATGGTAGTGAGAGACAGCGCTTTTCGGCAAACAAATTGAATTGTATATTAACACTAGTTGACCCACGCAACTTCGTCTGCTCTACTCCTATTGGTCTTAGCGTGATGATATATAGCCTATAGCCTTCCTCGATAAATGGGCTAATAACACTGAAAGATTGTGGCACACTGAAACAAACAAACTCTTCAGCTTCATATCGTCGGCTTATTGCAAGAAATCATTATGTGACATATTCACGATTCTGAGATAAACGGTATTTTAGTTCGATTTAGTTAGTGGTCGTGTTGATTTGCCCATATTATCCTAAATATAATTACGGTGACGAAAAATGTAATGGTTTCGATTAGCTTAATATGTATATTAATAAAAACAAGTGAGGGTCGCTAATTCTACAAAGTTATTTATTTTTTTAAAACACAAAATAAAAGTTAATGACTTCTGGCTACTGTAAGCCTGTTCGGTATGTGAATTAATTATTTCTTAAATTGTAATAAAACAACGAAAATCTAATCAAATGTTTATTTTATAAAAGGAATAACCAGTATTATATTGAACAAAACAGAGCTAGCCATATGAAAAACAAATTAAATTCTTCCAAACAAACAAAATAACAATTTTTTTATAACAAAAATCTTCCCATGTAAGTCAGTCTTCGAATAAACAGGTAATTAGCAGAGCTAATTCAAATGAATAAGCAATTGGAAGTTTAATAATCAAAACGAAATAAATTTTGAAAAATAAACAAAAACAATTTTATTCTGTCTTAACAGTTGTCGTAAGCACTTACTCGTACAATAGCAAATATTAATATTGCAAATACTAGTGACAACTTACGTAGTCTCAAAAGTTATACATAATAATCTTATTAAAATTAAAATATTTTTCTTCTCCGTATTGCTATCATTCATATTATTTTTTAATAAAAAGTAGGAACTGGGGTAAGAACCGTACAAAAATATAAAAACGTTAGATACATACTAAACATCATTTTCTATATCAGAGAATTCTTCTTCAGGAAGATAATCTGGACCTTCTTTGTCAGGTAAATTATTATACCAATGGTGTAGTTCTGCAGGTATAATTCTTTCGTTGCACATTTTTATTAAATCTTTTTTATTAGATTTTGTAATTGGGAGTTTCCTGGTATATGTTTTTTTAAGGGAATAGCTATTGTAGTCAAACACACTTTCAGTATCGTCATGCTTGCGCTTTCGCAGGTTTTTAGTATTAGACACAATCGATGTTTCTTTTTTCGATACGTCCATTTCTTTATAATCGGAAACGTAATCATACCTATATTAGACAATGTTAGGCCGCGTTTTTTCAAACATGAAACATTTAACTTTCAGCCACTGCAACTTTTGTCCTTCAAAGTCAATTGACTTATTGACCATTAAGTTGTTTCTTAGCTCTTTTAGGTCCGAGATATCAGAGTTGCTCATTACAATAGGTTCATAAGGCTTCTTTGCTGTTTTTTTTCTTGTTTAGTTTTCTGTTCGATCTAGCTAATCTTATAACATTACAGAGGTCTATCATAGAAAAAATTGGCATAAGACGCATCTGATTTTCGATAGCGCTATGCATACTATCGACTTCCATATGCCAATTGACCAATTCCATGACCCAATTCTAAGTACTTATGCTCAATCACCTCGAAGTGGGTAACTTGAACTACGTATAGCATTAAGCATAACAGAAACTGGTTACGATTTTGACCTCCACAAGTATCAGAAAATAGGGTAACTGGGTAATAGATATTTGGGTAACTGTTGGAGGTAGACGTTGGATCCAAAGATATAGTGCGGTTCCCACTTCATCACTTCCTTTTTTTCCATCTACTTCAGACCATAAGTAACAAAAACCATCATTGGGAGAACGGGCTTCATAAATGGTAGCATTGTAAACGTTTAATTTACGCAGATAGTACAGTAGAGAAACGTTACTAGTCGGCAAGTGTAAAACTTTTTTTAAGTCGATCGTAATAGAGTTGTTGTTGTTGTGTTGTGAGTAGTTATCTTCATTTGCCCGAACTTTATCCAACTCTTTAGTTTTTCGACTTTGCTCTTTTAAAGACATGTGCTCATCATACT
The DNA here is from genome assembly GCA_947578705.1 of Lacanobia wlatinum. NCBI lineage: Eukaryota > Metazoa > Arthropoda > Insecta > Lepidoptera > Noctuidae > Lacanobia > Lacanobia wlatinum. Next base: position 11,702,880 of record OX388033.1, read on the forward strand.
TTTGCTGCAAAACAGCAAGGTCGGAGGCGTTTTCAGCTTTGGCTCGGTCATATTTATGGCACATTAAAGGTCCTTCTTGGGTTTATGAAAATCTAAATTTTACTGAGTATAAAAAAAATTGCAATACACATTGATGGGAACAGGCGTTCTAGATGCATTTTTACATTTTTCTTGGTATAGTTCATACATTTTGGAGATGGAAAGATTGCTATCTAAATACATTGTAGATGATGTTTTCCTGCAATAATGCGACTCCATCTTAGGGAAAGCCTCGATGTGTTCTTTGACGAATTCTGCATCTATTTCTTTTGTTTTATTGACTGGTCCATGCTTGCCACGTTTGTCCTGACCTATAAAAGAGCCTGATGTTCCTACTTCTGAAAATGCCTTATTAATGGGATCATTCAATATACAAAGAGTGTTGGTAGGTTTAGTAGGTTAGTAGGTTAGGTAGGTAGGGTTGGTAGGTTAAAATCTAAGTACTGGAAAACCAACATGCACGTAGATAAGTAGATAGAAATCATGGCTAAATAAGGAGCTGAATAGGCGTGAATGTAAGTTATATAGTAGGCCGCAAGAAAAAAAGTCCTAGGTAAATAGTGGTTAGTTATTATTTACCTACCTACCTGCCTTATTTACCTTCAATCTGTTCGGTAAAACGAGAATCTCGTAAAATGTAAGTAGGTACAAGGTAAAATTAAATACTTAATGGTAAATCCAAAGTAAGTGGAAAGATAAGTAGGTAAGTACTTAAATTCTCCGTAGAAACTTCCTCTAGCATAATATTAATCTTATTATTCTCCTTATTATGGTTCAATTGCTCCAACATCTTGCTTCCTCGCCCTGGTTTAAAACATTTATTTTGCTGCATTTTGCCAAAAATCATTAACTTCTTAGAACACGCGTGGTAGTCAAGGTATCTCGCCGCGAACAGTGCGAGCGAGCCAGTCAGCTGCGCTCACGCAAAGTTCTCTTTCGCCCCGCGCAAACCCGCTCTCACTCGCTTTCGTCCTTTTTCCTGCGTTCCTTAGACAAGCTGTTTTGTCGTATTTTACCTAACCATGAATAACTCATCAAACTACAATCGAGGATTCACGTAGCTTGCAAGAAGTTACTATATTCTATTAACCGATGCTAATTAAATTAAATTATGCGATCGACAAATAAAAAAGGAACTAAAAACAATAAATGATTTTAGGGAAATCTTAAATATCATGATTTATATAAAATTCATTTCGATAAAATTCATTAGGATAACTTATTGTGCACTTGTGATCAATTATTCATAACAGAAAGTAATTAAATGCAAATAATTCATTTTTACCATGTAATTAACTTTATCGAAACAAGTGTAGCATAAATAGCTTAAAATTAGGTTTGACAAAAAACCTAATTTTAAGCTATTTATGCTACACTTGTTTCGATAAAGTTAATTACATGGTAAAAATGAGTTCTGTATAATATGTAAGTGGTTATTTTAATAATTATCTATTTAATAAAAATAACTTGTGCAACCTAGTGATTTTTTGTAAATGCCTGATTTCTAAAGTTGCAGTTATGGATTTAATGGCAAGGCCGTAACGCCTAAAATTGACTAGATAGAAATTAGTGAGTTTTTGCCTTTTGTAGAATGAGTCAAAAGAAGTCCACTATAGATAAAAACGTATTTAGTGATTTTTTGCAGTTAATGAGTTCTTGCAATAAGCGATATATTAGTATAGATGATGCGCACCATTTAGTTTTTTTGCAGAAAAGCAAATCCGAATGCCATGTGAACAGACCATTTGGTCCTGCCATATACGGTAAAATTCCGACCCGGCAAAACTTGACTCCGTGTGAACGTACCTACCAGTTGTGGTTAGACCACCCAATAGCTAATTATAGCTAGTTATCTTATGATCTTCTTTTACAGAATAATCGCTTCAGCTTCATTTGACAAATCAGTGAAACTGTGGGATGCAGCTACAGGCAAGTTCATTACAACTCTCAGAGGTCATGTGCAAGCAGTATACATGGTTGCTTGGTCTGCTGACTCCAGACTTCTGTTGAGCTCCAGTGCAGACTCCACCTTGAAAGGTTTGTTAGTCATATTTGGGATTCAATTTAAATTGATTCTTAGAAAAAAGAGGGCTCTTACAGGAGGATTTGAGCGTTTAACTCGAGTTTTGATGTGTAATAATTACGGTTTAGATATAGCCACAAATTTAAAAAAGAATATGGCCAAGAAAGTTTGATTCTTTCATCATTCTTTTGAGTTTTCTTGCTTTAAATAAATATTTCATTTTGTTTTTAATACTTAGTAAAAACCTTGTCTCTGCCAAGAATGTTTCATAAAATTTTACTTTAGGCATTAGGCTAAGATAATAATAATTAGTAAAAACGTTTATGGTACAACTGTATCTTCTACTTTGGAATGCTTTAATTCAATTTATTGATTCATACAGTAACATACTAAAAATAGTTCCGTAAAACAGACTTACTGATAATTAATTGTCCGAAATTATATTTTTTACCTATCTATCTAATCCAAATTCAAACAAAAAGTAAAAACTAAGGTTATCTGTTACCTTGCTTGAAAAAAAAATGTCTCAATAATCAGGACCACTGGGTGGGGACAGTCATGGGTATAATTAAATTAATCATTTATATAAACTAACCTACTCGCCATAGTACCATTGTTACTAACACCAAAATAGTAACAAAATTATGGACTGTAGTCTGAATTAAAGTTTTATTTAATTTAATTTTATATTTTTATACAAATTGTTGTATGCAGTGCTACAATCACTATAAATCTCGGGAAACGCGGACTGTAGCTTTAGTCCGCGCCAAGCGCTCGATTTTGTAATAGCGCTCTTAATGTAAAATATTTCAATGTTTATTGTTTTTTCAGTTTGGAATATGAAAATAAAGAAACTAGAACTAGATTTACCAGGACATGCTGATGAAGTGTTTGCTGTAGATTGGTCCCCAGATGGAGCTTATGTAGCTTCAGGGGGAAAAGACAAAGTTTTGAAATTGTAAGTTTGAATTTGAACCAAACAACATAGTATTAATTGCTTCCTTAGATACTTAATTTTGCTTATTTATTTTTCAGATGGCAACATTAATGATGACAGACACTCTGCAGTGAAATACAACTTTATTACAGAATTACTGTTACAATATTATTTTTAATAAATAAACATGTTTTACTTAATTTTAATGCTTTTCTTGACATTAGCCTTTATTCCTGATGCTTCTCCAGCATATCTAGTTGTCTCAGTTCTAGGTTCACGGACAGCACCCTTCCTCCTGATCTTAGCCTTCCTGTATTTGAGCTTATGTTTAACTCTTGGATTTCTTTGATCCTTCTTTCTGTGAGGTGTCAAGCCCTTGTTTTTGGCAATTTGGTAAGTAATCTCACGTTTTTCACCAACATCTTCTGGAACGATATCCTGTGATGACATAGAAGGTTTATTGTCTTCAGTCTCAATGTCATTAGGAGACGTATCATGGTCTGAGAATCCACTCTCTTCAGACTCGTCATTGTTCCTTTGGACATCAACACCACTGTCTGGCTTGAAGAAGTCATTGCTTTCATATTCATCTTCATCGTCAGACACACCAGTATCTTCACCTTCATCTTTTTCCATTGCATTTATAAGTTTCAACTTCTTAGGTGTTGATTCAGGTGACTGTCTTCCTGATTTGCGTTTCTTATCTTTCTTTAGTTGTTTAATTTCAGTTACATGTAGCTCTAAATTATTACTCACTGCTAGTAATATTTTATCTATTTGAGGTTTTACAACTTCCAAGTAAATTGGCTCCATTTTGTTCAACATTTGCCTGTACTGGTACAACCTTTTTATTACAGGATGATTCTGAATGTTTATTCTTTGACTTTTAAGAAGTACATAAAAACTAATATTTGTACAGTAATTCAAAATAAGATCATAATTTGTTTTAACAAATTTAGAGGCAGGACATGTTGGGAGTTTGCCATCTTTGACAAGTTCTAGGACAGGATGTAAATCATCTTTTGCAACTGTTAATTTTGTTTTAAAATCATCAATTAGGCCTGCAAATTCTGGACTTTCTTTTTCAAGTAGCTGTAACTTTTGCCTTTTTGACATCTGACTTAAATCACTTTTTATCACAGTTTCTTTCTCTTCAACATCTGCAACCTGTTTTGACAAAAAATCAAGTGTGAAATCTTCTTCTCCGAGCTGTTCTAAAAGCCGTTTCTGAATGTCTTTTGCTTCTTTTTCTTCCATAAGTGCAATTTCTTCATCATTGCCAAAACCTCCATAGTCCTCATCCACATAATCTGTTGCATAATATGATCTTTTCTTTTTACCCCAGGCTTTAGAATCAGGTAAATCATCATCTGACTTTTCTTGACCTTCTACATCACTATCAGCAATGCCTAAATCTTCTTTTTCATTTTCTGAGTCACCTGATTCAGAGAAAGCATACATTTCTTCTTCACTCTCTGAATCATTGTGTTTTCTCTTCCGTACCTTCTCCAGTAATCTTTTTTCTTTGGGTGTATATTCATCTTCTGAATCTGAAGGTTCATAATTACCTTTCTTATCAAAGTTGGACTTGACTCTGCAATAACAAACAAGGAATCATTAATCCTACTAATATTATAAATGTGAAAGTTTGTATGTTTGTGCCTCAATCATGCAAAAACGGCTGAAGGGATTTTGATGAAATTTGGCACACATGTAGTCCACATCCTGGAATAACGCATAGGCTACTTTTAATCTAGAAAATACCAGGAGAACAGAAACATGTCGAAGTTTTTTCCAAGCTGGAATTATGAGTGCTAAAGATGCACAAGTAGGGACTAGGAGGAGACCACATGTCAAAGTATATTTGAGCAATTATTTTTTATCACCAGGAGACAACGTGCACATACACACACACACACACATACATGGAAACATGTCGAAATTTTTTGGAATTGTGAGCGACTACGATTCAAAAGTAAGGAGAACAGAAACATGTTGAAGTATTTTCTGGGCTGGAAATATGAGCGATATAGATTCAGTAGAAACTAGGGGGCCAAACACATGTCGAAGTATTTCCAGCGCCGGAATTGTGAGCAGTTAGAATTCAAAAGTACCAGAAGCTCACAAACATGTCGAAGTAATTTCGGGGCTGAGAGTATGAACAGGAAAGACTCACAAACTATCAGGATACCAGAATCATGAAGATGTATTTCCGAGGATGAGAATATGAAACAAAAAAGTTGCGCACCAACTCTAAAGTCTAAGCAGACGAAAGTCGCGGGCAGAAGCTAGTATTTACATAAAATATTGACATTCATCAGGTTGACTGATAGGGAATGCCCGGTGGCAGTTTGCTTTGAACCACTATGGAGACTCAATACGAAATTAAACAAAAAATTGTATATATTATAGTCAGAGGGTCATTAAAATACATAGCTGGCAGCTGTATTTATTCATGTATTTGTGCACATGCAAAATGCAAATCATAGCATGCTGTTCTCAATTTGTTCATACCACAGACTTAAAACTTAAATTCGGTATACCTGTACTGCATGCTATATGGGTGCATAGCTGACACGTAAAACATACGCAGCAATAAAAAAGAACAGAATGAATATTGGGACAATTGCCATCTTTGATTTTGGCGATCGGTATGGAACACGCATAGAGTTCATGATACATTTGATTCACTGTTACAAAAGACCGAGTTACAAATGATGTAATATTGAAATGAAACCCATTGAAAATTGTTGCAAACTTACTTTATTTTATCTGCCATTTTCAACGTGGTTCGTGACCATAGAAATAAATCGCAGCGAGTGTAAGGTTAGTCCATTTGTCACAATCACAGGTCACTGAATCCTGGACCTATTAAGCTACGCACAGATTCAGTTGATACAATCTTAATAAAAATAATATATTAAATTTCGCTATTACTGCTTAAAATATTTTTATTTCAGTCCGTGCCCCGTTGTTACTACGCATAAATCAAAGACAACGAAAAGACTACAATATGCATAAATGACATATTTTTTTTAATTTACCCCAATGGGAAGGCTATAGTCTTTTGAGCGTTAATCGCACATCCATTTGTCGAGCTCACGTAGTACACTTGAAATGTATTTGCTTGCTTAATTCTCCTTATTGTGAATATTTTCAGTCACAAAAAACTGGCCAAGTGCGAGTCGGACTCGCGTGCAAAGGGTTCCGAACGAATTTAATTTTTTTAACGTAGTTTTAACACTACAAACTTCTAATAGGTTTTCCTGTAATCTTTAGGTAAAGATCTATTATCTCCATTTTTTCCTGTAATGGTCATTTTTCGTCTATTTTCTTGAATAACTTCAAAACCATTTATTTTAAAATTATGAAAAAAATTCAATTCAAACCCTCACAGTAAGCCCTTTCATTTGATATGTTACACGATATTGTTCAAAAAACTTTATTTTTAATTTTCTAGTTTGACCCCCAAAAGTGACACCCATACTAAAAATTTTATGATTTACGTAACGCGTCCGTGTTTGAGTTACAGAAGTCCATATGTGTACCAAATTTCAACAGAATCGGTCCAGTGAATCCGGAGAAAACTGGCTGTGACAGACGGACAGACAGACACCCGAGTGATTCTATAAGGGTTCCTTTTTTTTCGGAACCCTAAAAAGTTCAATATTTGCATCATATTTTCTTTGAGTGTTCGTCTTTCAACATTCAGCGCCTTGTGTTGTCGGATGAGCTACTAAAAATTTATAAAAATCCTGATAAGGTCCCACAGTGCATCCAGGAGTTACTTATAAATGCCTCAACCTATATATATATTTGTACTTACAAATTTATAATAGGACTGTACATGACATTTAGGTTACAATTCGTGTTTTTATTCATGTGCACATAATTGTATATTATGTTTTATTTATACCTTATTAAATTGTAAAAACATAGCACTTTAAAGGTTATGTTTTGTTTTTAAGAGGAGATAGCTAGCTTGTTCAAGTCATGTTTGACTTGATACTTGACATTCAAATGACTAAATAAAATAAATACAAAATAATTAGTAATTCAAATGACTAAAAATCTTTGAAAATAAAGGTGGAATCATATTATTGGACTTAGAGGTATCTGTATAATGAATGTACATTGAATTGTACACACTATCGGACATCATCTGCGGACGCAACCTTGGCCTGTCCTTGTGCGTTCGGACGTCCGATAGAAATCTGGCTCGCTGGATGTTTTTATCAGTCGAAAACGTCCGCAGACAGTGTGCACGGGATGCGGGACGCGTCCGTGCATCAGAAGGACACGGATTATGCAGGAGGTTGCACGTGCATGCGAGATAAAAATTATAGGTACCCAAAAATGGAAGAAAAACTCATTGAATGTGTTCGCAATAAAGAATTGCTCTATAATTATAAGTGTAAATACTATAAAAATGCTTCGTTAAACAAGCAACAAATTTAGCGTGCACACTTTCCGTTTATAATAAATACGTATATATTTTTTTACCTCTAAATAAAAAAATTGCAGTAAAATTTTACACAATAGTTGATATTTAGGGTTCCGAACAAAAAACGGAACCCTTATAGGATCACTCTGGATCCACTAGACCGATTCTGTTGAAATTTAGTACACATATGGACTTTTGTGACCCAAACAAGGACCCGTTACGTAAATCATTTTAGTGTAGGCGTCACTTTTGGGGGACAAACTAGAAAATAAAAAAAAGTTTTTAAACAATATCGTGTGACATATCAAATGAAAGGGCTTTAAACATATTTTTTCATAATTTTAAACTAAATGGGTTTGAAGTTATTCAATAAATTACACGAAAAATGACCATTCCCCCTTATCTCCGAAAATACTGAGCCTAAAATTTTGAAAAAAAATGGAGATAATAGATCTTTACCTATAGATTACAGGAAAACCTATAATAAGTCTATAGTGTTAAATTAACACGTTAAAAAAATGAAATTCGTTCGCAACCCTTTGCACGCGAGTCCGACTCGCACTTGGCCAGTTTTTTTTATCTAAATCTTAAACTAGATGATTTCCTAACGCTCAAAAAATAATTAAGCTAGAGTTACAAAAAAAAGTAAAACTTAAATGGAAAAAAATAGGATATTTTTTTAAATAGCTGAAGTTACCGCAAAGAATGCTACTTTAATTAAATTTGGTTTGAATTTGGCGTGCAAGCGCCTTTCCTTTTTCCATATTTATATCTCTTGGTACTGTGTGATTCTGTGTCGAGTGAACAAAAAATGTATTTATTAGAAGCCAGTAGCCAATGAAGGGATGTATTTTTCATGTCCAGTTAGCCGACAGAAAAATAAAACCTTTTTATGGTTAACACTAGCAAAAGTTTTTTTTTTTCTATATTACAATACGCATTCTTACTAACGAAGAATAACACGTAAAGACATCTTTCTAGATGTCAATAACTAAAATAGATTAGCTGGAATGGGTTATTTCAGGGCCGATACTTGTAATTAAAATGCCTCTAAAAATATAGAGCCTTTAAAAAAATATGTAAATTTTTAGAGGCACACTTATTTACCCCCTAAAGGGGAGAAAACCCCTAAGCTGGGAACTCTGGCTACCTATCAGCCGATTACCGGCGCTGGAAACATATTATCGGATGCGTCCATAAGCCGCGGCTTATGGACGCGACTTAGAGGTATCTGTATAATGAATGTACATTGAACTGTACACACTATTGGACACGACCCGCCGCCTTCCGGCCTTGCCGCCGAGGCCCTGCGCGACGTCTCAGTAATAATAGCAATGTTATTGCTCCCCGTCTTTTGCCTAACGAGCCGCTGAGCCATTAGCTTTAAACTCCCCTAATAACAATGTTATGACCCAGCCTGTCCCTTGCTGTTCTCCCGATAACGATGCCGCTGAGCCGAGGCCCGTACCCAGGGGGGTGCCCCCAGCGAGCGGAGTTGTAGGTTAAGAATTTGTTGCCTTGGTTGGAGGCTTTAGAGTCATATCTGAGGCCACCACAGGCTAGCCCGGTTGAGTAGTAACCACCCTTCTAGAGGAGAACTACCAGTGGTCCCGATAAAAAAAAAAAAACACTATTGGACAACATCCGCGGACACAATCTTGAGCTGTCCTTGAGCGGTTAGCCGTCTGATAGAAATCTGGGGGGCTACTCTCTAACGAAATCCGTAGTTTCGGGCTTAGTTGCGGACGGGCATTTTCTACTCCGTATCACCGTTACTGTGAAATCGTGTTGTCATTCATTCTCAGTTCGGGTTCGGGACTAATCGTAAGTCTGTAGGTGATACGGAGTAGAATACGCCCGCCCGCAACTAAGCCCGAAACTACGGATTTCGTTAGAGAGTAGCCCCCCTGGCTCGCTGGACGTCCGCCGACTGTCGCGCCATAAGCCGCGGCTTATGGACGTGTCCGATATGTGTCCACCTTAACTCGAATTTGGGAAAAAAGGAAAAAAAAAGAAAGAAAAGCATTTATCAAAATCGTAGATAGAGAATCTCTGTCTACGACCAAAATGGATTTGACAAAACTTTACCAGATTTATTACGAAAGACAATTTAACAAAATTAAATGATCAATGGCCTTCCCTTTGGGGTAAATGGAAAAAAAAAAGAAAAAAAAACGTCAAGAACTGTCAGTGTCATAATCAATAACCATTTTTTAGGTTATGATTTGTTATTTCTACACTTTTCTACATAATTTACAAAATATCTCCTATATAATAACTTAAATGACGTCTCGACGTGTAATCACATTTTGTTTCTAAAAGTTTTCCTATAATTATGGGGCTTTTTGGGATCCCAAAGATATCTTTTCTATTATTATTTTTATTTTGTGAATTCATAGGCAGTAAAAAAATTACTTCTCGGAATTTCAATGGGGTTAATACATTGACTGAATGTCGACGTTGTAAGGTATTAACGGATTCTTTTAATTACTGGCTTGACCAAACCTCTAGAGGAAAATATGAAGGTGGAGATGCAGCTTGGGAGGAAGCTAAATTAAAATCTTATGCACGTAGCGAAATCCGTTTAGTGGAAATACAAGAAGGTTTATGCTCAGAGTTGAAAGCATATCAAGATGCATGTTATGCCATTGCAGAAGAATCTGAGCAAGTTCTAGAAAAGTGGTGGTTTAACAAAGATTCAGTTGCTTTAGATTTGTATACATGGTTGTGTATTGAGACTCTTCAACATTGTTGTCCTAGTAATCATTATGGTGACGCATGCACAGCTTGCCCTCATGATGTGAACAATAAAGTCTGTTCTGGACAGGGCCAATGTGATGGTGCCGGAACTCGCAAAGGAAATGGTACTTGTATCTGTAAAAAGGGTTACACAGGAAGACTGTGTGATGAATGTGCTAAGAGCTTCTATAAAACAAGTGTTGGTTATTGTAAAGTATGCCACAAGGCTTGCGATGGATGTAGTGGTGATGGTGCAGCTGCTTGTGAGGCTTGCAACTCTGGCTGGCAATTACAGTCTGGTATGTGTGTAGACATAGACGAGTGTGCATCAACTGTTTGTGAACTCCATCAATATTGTAGTAATACAGAAGGTTCCTATAGTTGTAATGAATGTGATTCCTCATGCAAAACGTGTATAGGTGAAGGATCCTCTAACTGTACATCATGTGAGTCAACTAATGTGCTATGGTTTGGCATGTGTGTTGATAATGAACTGAAACAAAATATTTTAACAAATACTTATAAAAGAATAGCACTGTATGTTGGTTTGCTTAGCATAACATTGTATATATACCGTACCTCAAGATCAGTAGCCTCCATTGTAGTATTGGTTATAGCAATGCTGATGTATTTTTCTGAGAGAAACTTGAGAATGAGTACAATGGATGTTCTTTTGCAGACATTACATGCAAAACTAAGTTAAATAATTATAATTATCTGTTTATATTTGTCAACTTGTACAGAATATTTTTTTTTAAACTAGCTGTGCCCATTGTGCAAAGTGATAAGTTTGACTAAACCAAAACACCCTCTGTTTACCCTTTTTGTACCTACTCACAGTAACCGATGTATATTATGTAAATAACCTGATGATGAAAAAATGTATGTAAAAATTTGTTATTAAGATTAATTTTCAGCTTAAATCTATTTATAAGACATATTTCCTTGTAACTAATTGCCTTCTGTAATAAAGAGTACAATACAAAAACCTGCATTTAAGAAAAACTGTTTTATTGACATTCAAGTGCCTATGTGTTTCTCACCCGTTTGACCACTATCTCACCTGTTGGTAAGCGATGATGTGGTCGATTAACACCGTCTTATACTACAAATTTAGGAAAATGTCTGAAAACTTTTGTAATGAAATCATTAAAAATATAGTTTTCATTTAAAGTAAAAATGTACCTACTTTGTGCGGAACCCTCGGTGGGCGAGTCCGACTCGCTGTTGGCCGGTTTTTTTTTTTTGTGAAAAAGTTTTTAATTTCCACACCTAACATCACCACTGAAAAGTCGCAGGAAAGCAATATAAGCAATTTCATTTAGTTGGATGATAAACAAAATACTTCATCCAAGTAAACGAATTGTAGCTATTTCGATTTAAAAGCAAAATTACTAAACCGATTTTGATGCAATTTTTATGGGACCACCTCTGAAGTACATACGTAATGATCGGATCTACCAAACAAAAAAAGAATCATCAAAATCGATTCCTAATTGCCGAAATAATCGCGTAATGTTACATACAAAAAAAAACCTAGTCGAATTGAGAACCTTCTTCTTTTATTGAAGTCGGTAAAAACTGCAGAATTTTGTTAAAATTAAAGGTACATTTGAACAGTTTGGCAAAACAAAATGTCTGGTATCAAATGATGCATCGTTTTGATTGACAAGTGGTGTAGTAACATTGTCATTCGCAAATAATGAAAAACGCGAAAAACCGGTAACCTGAAAAAAAAACCCGGGCTTTTTAGCCACTAAAAATAAGCCGAAAAACGTGTTCTTTTTTGTGCTTTAAAGAATCACTATTTTTTTGTTTATTATTGATTCAAAGTTATGGAAAGTTGGGCATACATACCTGACTATATTGGCACGCCGCTTGGGAGAAGCAAGTACCTGGGTCATCCTGGACAGCCACCTCACCTTCGCTGAGCACATAAATCATTCTGTGACGAACTTAATTTACAAAAGCGTTGTTTATAATCGTTTAAATAAAACGAATGTATACAACCTGTAACAGAATAAACGCAATACCTCTTAAGGGGTCATTGAACTCATCATTATGAACAACTTTCACTATGGGACCAACACTGAAATCGTGAAAAAAAATTGACTCCCCTATACATTTATGTGCGCATAACTCGACAAAATGTACTGAACAGCTGATTTGTTTTTTCGGGATTCCGGGATTGTTCCCATCGTAAAAGTTGTTCATAATGATGAGTACAATGACCCCTTAAGAGGTATTGAGGTTTTTTCTGTTACACGTTGTATAACTCTAAATAGTTGTGAAATAAAGGTTATAATAAATTATACTAAATACTATAGTTTCTTTATAACTAGGTACTAGTAGGTAGGTACCTGCCAAAATTAATACGACCAAACATGGTTTTGACCAAAAGGTTGGTAAATGCTAAGTGAACGTGCCAAGAACGACCGTTTGTTTGATCGTGATATCGACACTGCTTTTACATTTTTTTCGTATCGTTTTAAAATATTGGAATACATTGATAGAGGGGGTTAACGGCATTATTGCAAAGAAATCTGGCTGAACATACACTGCAAATAAACCGAGCCTCCATAGCACCTAGGAACTATGGTTGAGCGCCGGAAGGCTATGGTTGAACGCTTGAACTTGTCCTTACAGGCTGTCTCTGAATGGGGCGATGCCAATCCGGTCAAGTTTAATGCTGCTAAGACCCAAGCGTGTCTTTTTTCCGCTAAAAGGAGCCAATTCCACCCAGCTCCATCTTTTCGAGGTGTAACCGTGCCGATAACCGACCGACTTGAGCTTCTTGGTGTTACGTTAAAATCTACCCTCAATTTTGGCCCTTTCATAGAGGCAAAAGCTCAAGTGGCTGCAGAGAAGTTGGTGATCCTAGCAAAGGTGAGACGATACTTCACGCCGGAACAGCTGCTCAAACTCTATCAAGCGCAAGTTCGATCGTGTATGGAATACTGCTCTCATCTTTGGGACGGATCTGCCAGATACCAGCTTGATGCCCTTGAGTCAATTGAGAAACGATCCAAGAGTATCATCGGCAATGATAGGCTCGTCGCGACTAAGCTCCAAAGTCTTGAGCATCGACGACGAGTTGCTGGCCTGTCGGTTTTTTACCGGTTGCATTTTAGGGAATGTGCGACGGAATTGCATAATTTATTTCCGCTAAGCCCGTTCCATCATCGGACCACAAGACGAACTGCGATGCGCCACCGGTACATGGTGGACATCCCACCCACGCGCAAAAAACGTTTTGGGAACACATACATAGTGCGTACAGCTAAGGAGTGGAATTCCCTGCCGGAGTCTGTTTCCTGATAGCTACAACCTGGGAGTCTAAGTCAAGAGTGAATAGATTACTTCTAGGCAAGTGTGCTCCATCTTCGACCACATCATCGCTTACCATCAGGTGATATAGTGGTCAAACGCGTGCCTATCAATAGTAAAAAAAACGAACTCTGATTCGATCTTCTCAAAAAGTATAAAACTTGCAACTATCAAGGTTATACCTACAAAAAGTGCGTTTCATGCTGATTCATATGACTATGAATTAATTCGAAAGTACCGTCAACTCACATTGTAATCAAGTAACAAACGCAATGCTAACGATTTGCTCTGTTTTGACTAGAGTTTGCGATTAGCGTTCTTTTTTTCTACAATGATGATTATCATTTCTTTAGTTTTTGACACCTCAGGAAGCAGCTCAAGCTGTAGCATTACTTCAAGCAGACATTGCGCAACGTGAGCTCGAAGGCTTCGAATCAGCAGATCTTCGGTGCAACGAGTTTACAGACGATACCTAGAGACTGGAGCATTCGATCGCCGTCCAGGTACGGGCAGACCTAGGGCTACATCAGCAGCAGATGATCGTTATATCCAACTTACTGTACTGCGAAATCGCCACCTCAGCGCAGTTCAAGTCCAACAAAGTCTGCGTGACGAACGCCAAGTGGTCATAAGTTCAGATACCGTCAGAAGGAGACTTGCTGAACGGAACCTGACTCCAAAGAGAGCTGCAACAGGCCCAGCATTAAATTAGCGGTAGCACACCGTCGAGCACGACTTGAATTTGCTCGAGAGCATAGGGATTGGACGTTAGAGCAGTGGAGTAATACTCTTCACTGATGAGACCAGGGTGAATCTACATGGAAGTGATCGACGTCGGAGAGTATATCGTCGCCCTGGAGAACATTATTCTCAGTGTTGCATCGAGGAAACTGTTGCTTATGGAGGAGGATCTGTAATGGTCTGGGGCGAAATCTCGCTATAGCACATACAGCGCGGCGTTAGTTTTCATCGAATCGACGGGCCGTACACGTGGATTGACTTCTAATCGCTACATTACTGAAATCCTCCCAGACCATGTGATACCTCACGCAGTATATATTGGGCAGGGTATGCAATTGATGCATGATAATGCACGGCCTGATGTTGCTCATGTGGTGACCCAGTATCTATGCGACATCGGCATTCGTAGGATGGACTAGCCAGCTCGAAGCCCGGACTTGAATCCGGTAGAACACTTATAGGATGAGCTGAAACGTCGGGTTCGAGCCCGGGTACCTGCTCTAACAAGGCTTCCAGAGCTGCGAATCGCAATTGAAGAGGAGTGGAATGCAATTCCACAAAATTTTATCGTCAGGGTCGTAAGGTCGATGAATACGAGGATGCTGGCAGTTATCACTTTCAGTGCCAAGTGCAAAAGTGTTTTTACATTTTTAATGCCAAGCGCTCAACACATGGGCCGAACAACAATTCGTTCGTGTGCCCACAACCCGCGCATGAACACATGTCACATATAGCTACTTAAAACGACGACTCAGATGCGGGTTGTGGGCACACGAACGAATCACGCTCGACCCATACGCTGAGTTCTTGGCACTAAATGTGTTATCCGAGCAAGGGGAGGGAATACGGAATATTGACCACAAACTTTTTTTGATTTTATCTTACTTTCTGGCTTTCATTTTTTTTTACTTTATTGTTACTAACGATTGACACGACTGGAAAATGACTCTTCTTTGTAAGATCCTTAATAAACACTGAAACAAATTGATTAAACCCAATGAGTTTCCTTTCATTTTAATCACCATGAAACGCACTTTCTGTAGGTATAACTTTGATATAAGTAAGTTTTATACTTTTTGAGAAAATCGAATCAGAGCTCTTAGGTAGCGGGTGGCTCGGTTTATTTACTGACCAGTGTATATCTGAACCGGAAATTGAACCCGCTAAATGTGAAAAAAAAGTTATGATTGTTCGGCGTCAACGCAGCCCTTGCAGATGCCTTAACCCGTAGGCACTAAGCAGACGTTCTGCCACTGACTGTCTGGACTGAACGCCAGCTGAAATACAGCAAGTTCGGAAGAAGTTTTTGCGCATTTGACATAGCTGCACAAAAACCTCAACTTCACATGTTTAGAGCTTTTTTGGTGAATTCTGTAAAGAATTAATGAATACATGTCATAGTTTGCATATTTCGTTCTGTATTCACTTGAAGATTTTGTGAGCTTGGTTTTGTCAAATAAAATACTTTGAAAAGGTGTATTAAAAATACATTTTATTGCAAAATTTATGTAACTACATTTTAGTGTCATTTATATACAAAAATTAAATACAAAGTTTAGGTATTATAACCAAGTTGTGGAATACTATATAATACAGCTGCTGGTGCAGAGATTTTTCACACAAACCGGAAGGCAAATAGAGCAAAATATTAAAATAGGCCAGGTAGTGTAGTATAGGTATAACAATATCTTTGCCCCAATGTTCATCTCAGATTTATATGTAAAAAATTCGTAATTCATAAACAATAATGTAGGTCGGTAATAACTAGGTAATAGTATAAAGTAATTAAATAGCAAACTTATGTTTATTTTAGAACAGACTACAAGGTAACATTTATTAAACTAAGGTATAAATTCACATGTCTTACATTAGCAGCTTACTAGCATTGACTGCATTTTGTGAAGAAGATCGAGTCATTATAATCACATGTATATCAGAATAACTATTAATTATCAACTGTGAGAGGGTATTTAAACTTTACTCTATCATTATTAAGAATAAAAGTTGGCAACAGTTAATTTGGCAACAGCAAGCACAGGTATACATTCTCAGTCTGATAAAAAGATATTTTTAATAGTAATAAAATATAATGTCTGACTGACAAAGCAATGTGCTTAAGTGCGTATTTGTTCATATAACAGTGTTCCCTGACAATATAAAGAAACTGATCATTGCATTACTATGTTATTGATTTAATCTTAAGTGTATTGTTTTTTATTTTAATACAAGGGTAAAAAGACTAAACCTGCTGACTAACATCAATCATCATCATTATTTTAAGTATCAACAAAAGATCTCCACTTGAAGAAGTACTTCTACAGATAACATAATATTATTGGAAAAATAAAAACAGCATTTAAAAAAAAAACCTTATTTTGTGTGACTTTATAGAATGTGTTTAAATGTTCTTAAAATACAAAGTTAAGATAGAAATATATTTCAATGTATGTATTTCGTGACAATCACTATTCACTATGATAAACAAATGAGTACACCTACACCTTCAGTCCCTACGAAAATAAAAATAGTAAACATTTGTGAACTGTGATTTATGATATTTGAAGAAGTTATGTGATAAGCAGTGGTCTTTGGTGAAGAATAATTGTATTCCAAAATGACAAAAACAAAAACTTGGAGTCATTTAACTTAAGTCTTGAATATATTACTCAATAACATAAACTATCGTAAATTAAAGGATAATTAATGTCTCTCAACAAAATAAACACAAATTTATATAAATGAAATTAATATTGTTCTAAGAATTTTTATTTTTGGTAAAATTTCCATTTAAGTACTAATATAACACCATTCATCTAAGCCTATTTGTGAAATAGAACACCTACACTATAAAAGTAGTCATCATAGTCGATTTTATGTGACACCTACTGCAGCGGGGAACTTACAAAAAACTAGAAAGTGGTGCTGACATAACATAAAACTTCTAAATTATAATATACACACGACTACCATGTAAAATGCTATAGTGGACCAACTGTTTTATAACGTCCATGTTTATTCATTTCGTATTCAGTTTACTTACCATTGACTCAGAAATAATAAAACCTGAGGTCAAATGTGCTATCAAATACATAAACTGTTTTCAGGTCAAAAAGTGATGATAAATGCCAATAAACATGTGATGCTGATTTTTAACTGTATATCATCATACCTACTATCCGACTATGGAGTCATATTTTTTCACTTTGTTTTTCAAAGTAAATATGCAAGTAATCCATAATTCCCGACAGTATTAAATATTTAGTACTAATTAAAAAAAAAACTGTTTTTGAATCCAAATGTCTCTCAAAGCTGAAAATAAACACTACCATTCACAATTTTATTAGTATCAGTCTGCCTCAATTTATGCTAATGATTTTATTACCATAAATTATTAAATTTATTTCGGTCCCTCTTCATAATACGTAAATAAATCATTAGATCCAAGTTCACAGAGCTGAGCAAGCCGCGCGGCACCTGCGCCGGTGTCAGCTGCACATGTCACAACCGCGTTCTCATTTTACATTCTCATTTAGAGCCACATAACACACGGCACCTGATAAGGCCGTTTTAAGTGTTATCTACATACATCCACTTCATCATATTAAATACACGCTAATTTTGTAAATGTTATATCGTCTATGATACATCTATGTTCAGTCTGTTGTCGTAAATAATGGAATGTATTCAGTTAAATGAATTGGCTGTTGTATAAATTATAAAGTAAACTGTCTCAATGCAAACGTGAAAATTGCATCACTGAGCGGCATAGCTAATTATACCTATCTCGAACACTGTACGTATTTTGTAAAGACTAAAATATTTTCATATGACTTTTGGGATTAATGTAAACAACTTATTGAATTTCACCAATCTGGAGTGCATCAAGTATGTGTATAGTAATTTCGACATTAAAAGTGTTCATAATAGATAACAGAACTGCCTATTTTATCTTCCCATGGTTCTTGTTGGAAGTTGCAACATTAGTTTAATGTAGGCGCTGCAATCTCATATTTATGTAATTCTAGGACAAAATATACAGGCGGGGTAGTTTTAGTATAGAGCTTTAATAAGTAGGCAAGGCGACAAGCTAAAGAGCGCGTCTACGTGTGATCCGTAATATGAACCGATACGGGATACAGAAATCATATTTAACTTTTAATACAAACCTGAGTTGCAGGGTAATATAACCTTAGAAAAATTCTCGACCCTTATGACGGCAACGCGTTAAACTTGAATTCAAAATCTAAGATTATTATCAGGTTTTGGAAAAACACACTCAAACAAAATTAATTAGTCGACTTAGACCACATTAACCTAGAGTGGATAGTTGAATAACTGAAAATTAATGTAAATCATATAAGATTCTGAATTCAGGTTGAATTACTTGCACAAATAAGTATCCAGGGGCCGTTGAGCGCGACGGATTCTTACATGAGCTGAAAAGCTTGTCTTAAGCTGGATTCACGTTATTGTATTGTGTCGCACCGGACGCCTTCTGATGCAGTGTTACCAAATCAAAACTCGAGATAGAGGGTTGAATGGATTCGTTCGGTCGGTGTATCGGCTGTCAGCTATCTGCAACACGACACAGTAACGTGTAGCCTAGTCGAGGGCGCCGTGCGGCGCGCGGTGGTGGCTGGACAGCTGCGCCGCCAGCTGGCGCTGCTGCAGCAGGCAGTACAGGATGCCGGCCTGCGCCATGGCGTCCACCGTGCCGGCCGCCAGCAGATCGGTGCGCTGCTTGCTGCCGGCGCCCGCGCTGCCGGGCCGCAGCAGCGTCGGCCCGAACACGGTCGCCAGGTTGTGCATCGACATCTTGTTCTCGCTCTCGTGTTGGTTCACTCTGTACACATCGAGACGTGTCAGTAAAGTCAAAAAAAATTGCCTGTCTACAGGGTGAATTTTTACAGTGTGCCTTCAGGGCCTAATCCGAAAGTATGAGGAATATCAAAAAACACTGAAAGGAGTCTCGAGTCCGATTTTGATGAAAACTAAAACTCATATTCTAATTTCGATGTATTGGCTGAATCTATGTGGAACTCGGAAGTGATATGTAAGGTACTATGATTGTTAGGTTTCGGTTTTTATCGATTTAATCAAGTTGGTCATTTAATCAAGTATACTTCAGGGGTGGCCAACTTGATTAGACCCAAGATCTACTTTTTACTGACGAAACCCTGTGCGATCTACCAATTTCATACTTCTTAAAATTTTAAATGAAACAGAATAGTTCAGTACCTATTGATATAATTTTCACACAATCTGCACGAAAACGTCAGATTATTGTCATGCAAACTCAACCTATGTAAAGTCATTATTGCCCGGCGGGCAATGAAATTCTGTACAATATTATTGCCCGGAAGTCAATAACGTGATTTGAATTTGGAAATCAACTTAGAGACCGAAGGGAACGTCGCGGCCAGCCACCTCTCTTCATGACTTGCGAACAATTTTTTCGCAGTAGGTGTGAAAAGTTATGTTCCTCAGGGATAAAAGTGTCTGCCTTGGGCTAGCTTGAATCCCTCGCTGCATTCAGGATTCTTGTATCAACTCCCTCGCCTCACTCGTGATTTAAACTCTAAACTCCCTCGCTACTCTCTAGAGTTAACTTTCGATTTCTTCATTAGGTTTGGGATTCAATATAACGCCCGTTACATAAGATACTGCTTTATCCCCTCGGTGCATAATCTACTATTATTAACCTTTTTATTTCTTAATTAACCCGCCTTGTCTCACTGCAGGTTACAGGCCTTCCAGGAATACTTTTCTAGCTCCACCTCGTACCAGTCCTCACCGAACGCATCCAGGTCGTCTCATCAGCATCTCTTTTTAGACCGGCTCCGGCGGCGCCGACCGTATTCGGGCTCCCATTGCGTAGAGACCTTTGCCCAAACGGTCACAGTGCATTCGGCTTACGTTATCCGCTCAATCCCATTTGAGCCTGGCAGCCTTCTTATCCACGTCCACTATTCCCGTTTAGGAACGCAGCCTGTTGTTTCGAATTCTGTCCAGTCTTTTTACGCCCAGAATGAAAACTCCAAGGCCGACTCGGTGAGCGACCAGGTCTGAGCGCCGTAGGTTAGGATGGGTACAATACATATTTCGATGAGTTTGCGCTTCAGGGAGATCGGCAGATCACTCTTCATCATCTTTATGGATCAGTAACTCTTCCAGGCGTTTTCGTTGCGGCGGTCGATTTCCTTTTCTTGCCTGTTTTCGAAAGAAACTAACTGGCCTAAGTAAATGTACTAATTTCTTGCCCATCTACCTCGACCTTACGCTTCGTGCTGTTGGTCATTAGTTGTGGTTTAGACGGATTCATCGCAAGTCCCACCTTGAAGCTAACTGTGCTCAACTCTTGGAGTTCCAGAGCTGTGGGAAAAAAACAATGTTGTCGGCAAATTGGAGGTTTCTCAGCCTCCTTTTGCCGGCATCAATACCTTTGGTCTTCCGTAAATTATTTGGGAGAGAGTCAATCACCCTGTTTAATTTTAAATGAAGGTCCAGCAGTATTCAGTTTTAAGTTAGCGGTACTCTTTTGGTAAATGTTTATTTACCTAACCTATTTATTTATCGTACTAATTATGTATTTTCTATATATTTTTCTAATTTTATTAACCTTAACGGTTAATATAGTTGCACAGTCTCTTATAAGTTTTTATATTTTTATCCTTGCGGCGATCGACTGGACTATTAATCGCGACCGACCGGTTGGCCATCCTTGATATACATCATTGTATTTTATTTGGAACTGTATACTCGACGTAGAAGGGAGGTCACGACCCTCAGCATTGAGGAATACGACGCAAGAAGGAGGATACTCGACGAAGTCCCGTGCGTATCGCAATAGCACAGTATTTCAAGTACCCGATTCGGTTTGAACCAAATATCATATCGCGATACGGTTTTGTGTAGTTCTGAGACTCATACCAACATTAACGTATTAGTTACGCGGATACCTGATATATAGATTCAGTGCGATCAAATATATAGGTACTGGATATGCTTATTTCACTTAACCCCAAAATATTTCTATATCTACTTCAATTCCACTTAGTTAGGTAGGTACTTGAAATTGCACGTAGGTAGGTACTTAAAATACTGCGTTACCGTGTGCGATTGCGATAAGCGCGGGACTTCGTCGAGTGTACAGTTACAAATAAAAAAAAATGTAATGATGCATGTAAATCGAAATAACCGAAACCGAAAAATCATAGTAACTTATCTACCACTTCCGAGTTCCACATAGATTCAGCCAAGAACATATTGAAACATATAACTAGATGCGATATCCGATATTCTAAACATTCGTGTAAAATATTGCATTCATTTGTGTGTGCGATATTGCCCATGCCCAGTGGTTAGGGTATCTTTTTTATGTGTGCATTATCCTAGCAAAATGTTGTGCTTTAGAGAGGTGAGACTATAACAAATAATTATAGGCCGACCGTTTATCTGAGTCCTCGCCTGCGCGGTACAGGGGCGCGGGGGTATGACGACAAAGGAGACTGAGACAGGTGCGGGCGGCGGGGGCGCTTAGTGAGATATACACGACATGAAATGCGCCAAGATAGTTCCTAAGATATGTGACGTCATAGTAAAGAAATAGTGATTTATTAAATGAAAAATTATTAATGATGATACAAAATTATAATTAACTAGTGGACGTCACGCGGTTTCACCCGCGTAGTTCCCGTTCCCGTGGGAGTACGGGGATAAAATATAGCCTATGTTACTCCCTGATAATGTAGCTATCCGTTGCTGAAAGAAATTTTCAAATCGGTCCAGTAGTTTCGGAGCCTATTCATTTCAAACAAACAAACAAATCTTTCCTCTTTATAATATTAGTGTAGACTAACTAAAAGCTATGAAGGTACCTAAATAAAATATTTGGTAATAAACTATTGTACTATTTATTATATAGAATAATCATCAAAATTATATTTCAATCAGATATGTCCATATCAATGTCGGTGGAACTTGATTCTTCACTTTCGAAGGAGCCATCATCGGATTCATCAGAGTCGTCCAGAGTGTTGATAATAAAATCAACAGCATCATCCCGAATTCCATCATGTTTGCAGTACTCGTCCTCGATATTAATTACATGTTTAACACAATCCTCCCACTTCTGTGCAGAATATTCAGCAAATAATCCCTCTAACATAGTTTTTTTTTGGTCTAAATTAGAGTCCACACTTTTTTGTGCTAATTGTCCCTTAATGTCACCCCAAACCAACTCAATAGGGTTCAGGTCTGGGTGATAAGGAGGCAAACGCAAACGCGCTCTTCATGCCCGTTTCTTTTCAATAACTCGTCAATTTTATAAATATCTTCAGTTTCTTTTCTTTTTAATCAAAGATAAGTCGGTCTTTTTCAGTTTATCATCGAAAACCACGTCGTGTCGTCGTAACCATGTTTGCATAACTGCCTTGGTAGAAGCCATAGTCGGCTTTTTTTTTCTTCTCGAACCGAATGGTAACTGCGTTATCCATCACAATGACGGAATTTGGTGGTATATTGGGCATTAGCTTTTCATTTATCCATTTACTGAAATTCACGAAATTCATAGAATCGTGATAATCACCTGTTTTACATTTGGATTTAAATATTACAAGTGCTCCGTCTACAAATCCAGTTTGACCTCCACAATGTACGATGATCTAACGGTTCCCTTTTCCAATATGAGATAGCACGCCATGTACATCCTTGGATTGCCAGCATTTTGAAACGTTATGAGACTGATTTACATATGTTTCGTCAAGATATAAAATATGTCTTCCTTCTCTACGATATTTTTTGATAGTCCTTAGGTACTTCCACCTCCACGATGTTATATTTGGCTGTTCAATAAGGAGTTTCCTTTTAGAACCGCATTTCTTAAATTTAAAACCTAGGTCATGTAACAACAGCCTTAAATATTCCCTTCCGCACTGTAATATATTCTCTTCTCTAAGTACAGCATTCAACGTTTTCAGAGTAGGTAATTTTTTATCAATTGTATAAAACTGAGTGACTTTTCTTCTTACCACTCCTTTTGTGAAATCATCTATTTCTATTCTTTTTTTTTCGAACCTGTTTTGATTTTTTCGGTGATTTGAATCTTTCGTTGTCTTTCAATAATTTCCCTTGATGTACGATTCTAGATACAGTCTTTTCCGATAGCCCAGTAACTTCTGCTACGGTTTTGTTTAAATGTATGTCTTGTTTATACGTATTATAGTTTTCATTTTTCTAAAATATTCGTACACGTTTAAAGCCATTTGCTTGCACTGACTATTCACTTTATGATACGATACGTCAACCAAATCAAAAACTAATGTTTGAACAAATTAAGGTCTCTTAACGGCATTTTTTTCAAACGTTGACCCGTTTTCGAGAACTGGGAAATCCCAAAACGTTACCGCAGCAAAATCTTAAATAACTTAAGAATACACACAAATTTTACTATTTACAAACATTTACTACGCAACAAAAGTTATCCAACCATGTATTTGAAAAACGATTTTGCTAGGGTAACGTTTTAAACGTTACTCCAGCAAAATCTGTTTTTCTCAAATAACTTTAAAACAACAATTCGAACAAATTTTGCTTTTAGTGAAAAAATTGCTCCTTATGTTGAACTAATTATTTGTTATAGTCTCACCTCCCTAAAGCTCAACATTTTGCTAGGTTAATTAATGCAACTCCCTTTATTTTAACGCCATTCTGACGTTTATAGACCTTTTTTCGACACGTTTTGATATTGCAATGATAATCAATATTTTTGGTCTCAATTTCATGGAGCTGTAGCTAAAATTATAATAGAATCTTAAAGATTTAATAGAAACGGAAACTTAAGCCACATCTATATATATAAAAATGAATTGCTGTTCGTTAGTCTCGCTAAAACTCGAGAACGGCTGGACCGATTTTAATAATTCTTTTTTTGTTGGATTCGCCAAAATACAGGGAAGGTTTAAAAGCAAAAAAAAATGGGTAGGTAGATAGGGTAGGTAGGTAGGTAGGTAGGGTAGGTAGGTAGGGTAGGTAGGTAGGGTAGGTAGGGTAGGTAGGGTAGGAGTAGGGTAGGATTAGGGTAGGAGTAGGGTAGGAGTAGAGTAGGAGTAGGGTAGGAGTTATATTATAGATGAAAATTGTGACGCAGACGAAGTTGCGCGGGTCAGCTAGTTCTAAATAATTATATTTTATAGAAATGAATAAATAAAATCTATGTGCGTTTTGTTTGTACTGAAACATTTATCCCTTTTTTTTTTCAAAAACACGCGCTTGAAAAATCAAAATTTAACTATAATCGAGTAGCTTGATAAATAAGCTTTCTAATAAGGTATATCACATTAGCGTTTTAAAACCTTCAGAATATTGTACTATTTTTGAACGTGACCTTTCCGACACGGTGGCCAATTTCAACGTAGATTAGTCAAGTACGCAAGAGATATTATAATGCATACAAATATGTGCGCAATCACAGGTGTACAGTTCCCGTCACGCAAGTTTACCTCCCCGAAGTATGTCGCAATCGATTGCGCAGTATGTCAATTTGACAAAAAACATAGGACAGCGCATGCGCGAGTAGGTCGCGCATGCGCGTCTTCGCGCAAGATGGTGGGTGTAATGGCATCTCATTCGCTCGTATACATTCGATGAATACGTTTGACTCTATAAAAATAAAAAATATTCTAGGAACGTAACACTTTTTTACGCGATTGCACCTGCGCGGTCGTCGCTAAAACCTAACTTCGGAGGGGCAAACTACGCTGACGCGAACTGTACTTTCTGTTTCTTTAATTTCATAGTTCGATGGGACTGCAATCCGATTCGTCCGGGAAGTGTCACCAACTTCCAAACTATAAGCATGTACATGCACATATTTTCTTAATTTGTAAAAAAAATCACTCATGATCACCTAAACATAGCTACTACTTTTGATGGGACTAATGGGCGCGTAGCGACCAATCGCGCGTCGTTGTTTATTTTTTTTTTACCCGATTGTAGTGAAGGGAATAGGAAGCTAATGTTTATATGATGAAAACTATCGATATAAATAAAGTTTCACTTACTTGACAAAATGATTTAGCAGAAAGTCGATACAATTCTTGTTGAGGTCAGGCAGCTGTGCGTAACACTTGAGCAGCGCATGGCGTCTGGTGTGCGCCGGACCCGAGTCCACAGAAGTACCCGCACCCTGACACAGGGTACATTCGAGTTTTAGAAAAAGTTCGACTCTGGAGAGCGTTGTCTCGCTCATTCACTGCGAGATAATTAACAAAACAAAGACCTATACAGTTTTAAAAAGTAACACTGGTCGTATTTTATATTTTATTGAATGGCAAATAAGCCAACGGCGTTGTTACCCCACGGGAATACATTTGAATTACCAGAGGCAGATATTTTGCCATCTAAGAGAGAGAGAGAGAGTAAGAGACAAAGCTGAAATATCTCATGTGCATTTAAGTAAAGTGAAGTGCAACCCTCATCCTCAATGTGTCATGAATTTATTACTACACCGCGACTTGCCTCGTATTCACAGCCACTATACAATTTGCTAAGACGTACAAACAAGAATACTTACTTGTGTAGCTCCCCAAGCTTTCAGCAGTTCAGGGTAGAGTGCGTCAGTGAACAGCGCCTCGGGCAGTTCCCGGAGGTATAACTTCAACACACCGGTGACTGAGTGTATGTCCACCTCTTTTAGCAACTGCTCTGCTTCATAGGCATCTGGAACATAAAATTACAATATAGTATAAGTAAACGCTTCTACGAGTGGAAGGCTATGGGCCGAACAGTGGGAATGGTGAAAGTAAAAAAATTAAATAATTTGTGTCACAAATAATATCACACCCTGTCTCACTGGTCTCGAAGCTCTTCTTGAGCCGGTTGAGGTCGGAGGCGCTGCCGGACACGCGGTACACGCCCACCTCGTGGATGCCGCGCCGCTCCACCTCGCGCACGCACGCGCTTATTATATAAACAGCTACTCACTGGTCTCGAAGCTCTTCTTGAGCCGGTTGAGGTCGGAGGCGCTGCCGGACACGCGGTACACGCCCACCTCGTGGATGCCGCGCCGCTCCACCTCGCGCACGCACGCGCTTATTATATAAACAGCTACTCACTGGTCTCGAAGCTCTTCTTGAGCCGGTTGAGGTCGGAGGCGCTGCCGGACACGCGGTACACGCCCACCTCGTGGATGCCGCGCCGCTCCACCTCGCGCACGCACGCGCTTATTATGAACGGGATGTTGCGCTTCTCGCGTCTGCGGACATAACAAATAAATCATTATGGCTATTGTTTAAAAATCTTTAGAAGGTTCAACTTTTGTCCTGAAAAATGTGTAGACGATGAACCATAACTCAGCGAGTACTTAAAATGTATTATGAAACATGCATAGTTTAAAAGCACTCTTACACATCAAAGCTAACAATATCATCAAGTGCACTCTAAGTTGGCTGAATTAATGAGCCATTTGCACACGTACTAAAATAAAAAAAACTGGCCAAGTGCTAGTCGGACTCGCGTGCAAAGGGTTCCGAACCTATTTAATTTTTTAACATGTAATTTTAGGAGGAAATGCTGGCGGCGAGACTTTGTGTTAACACTGCAGACTTCTTAAAGGTTCTCCTGTAATCTTTAGGTATGGAACTATTATCTGCACTTTTTTCAAAATATTAGGCACAGTAGTTTCGGGTATAAGGGGGTGGGGGGTATTAAAATTATGAAGCAAAACATAATTAAAACCCTCACAGTAAACCCTTTCATTTGAAAAACTTTTATTTTTTTAATTTCTTGTTTGTTCCCCATACTAAAAATTTATTTATTTACGTAACGTGTCCGTGTTTGGGTCACAGAAATCCATATGTGTACCAAATTTCAACAGAATCGGTCCAGTAGATCCGAAGAAAACTGACTGTGACAGACGAAAGACAGACAGACACTCGAGTGATCCTACTATAAAGGCTCCGTTGGTTGTTCGGAACCCTAAAAAGACCGCCTACGCACACCGTACGCCCCACGCCGCCGCCCGCGCACCCACTCGCGCGACAACTGCTCAAATCACACTTACTTGGCGACGTGCGTGATCTTGTTGCCAAAGAGCGCGCCGGGCTTAGCAGAGGGCACGCGGCGCGCAGAGCGCTCGGGAGGCAGCACGCGCAGGCGCAGCGTCAGCGAGCCGCCGCCCACGCACACCGTGCGCCCCACGCCGCCGCCCGCGCTCTCCGCCACCCACTCGCGCGACAGCTGCACACATCACACACAGATACAGGGCACAGGGTACTCGACAGCCGATCGCGAAAGATTTGCAAGTCGATTACAAAAATTTATAACAAATATTAAATCAAAATAACTGTGGCAACTACTTATTCACGTTTCCTGCAGTCCCGCCTTTCCCAAAGTGGGGGCGTTAACGCCCCCTTGTGGGCGCTGCAGGCTTAAAGAGACCAAGAAAAAAAATGGGGGGTGGGGGGGGTGTAGAGGCTTGGGGGGTTAAGACTGAACTCTCGATTACAGTTTTTGAACATCAACTAATATTAATTAAGAGATTGCTCAAACTTGGTTTGATATTTCTCACCGCGTAGCTCATAATACAACGTGTTGATTTGCATCCTAGTCAAATTCAAGGACGTAATTATGCTAATGATTCTCGACCCAAATCGACAATAAAATGGGTAGGTATTTTTTTAATTTTATTTTTTTATTTACGGAAATCCGTAAGTGTAAACCAGCCGCGGCCCGTCTGTTACTAGCCTTATAATCGCGCTTTCACACACAAACAAACGCAAACAATACATACACAACGCATACGGCAACGATCATTCGATAAATTCGTAGGTAATCAATCGCACCCCAATCACGGTACGGGGATTCTCCCGCGCAAGCTCCTAGCCACGCCCCCGGCCCCCGCGGCCCCGGAACTAACAGTGTGTTTGATGTCGCCGAAGCGTGCGTACGTTTTGTTTTGCGAATATCCGTACATCGTTGAGACGTACCTACGAAGTGCAAGATGACGGACAATTATTATTCAAATGTCGAGATGGTGGAGATGGTCCGCCTGTATGCCATCAGTGGAGACAGCCTACGTGGAGCCAACCGGATATTCACGGAAATGTTTCCCGATCGGGAACCCCCATCACAGAGCGTCATGCTGGCTGCTACGCAGGGACTGTGGGATCATCGGCAGTTTGACGTTCCCCGGCATGCTCATGCTCGCGGCAGCGTAGGCCTGCCTGTCGCCTTGCAGGAAGACATCTTGGAATACTTCCAGCGAGACCCACGGGCAAGCACGCGGGAGGCTGGTCAACACTTAGGAGTGCACCACACCACAGTGTGGCGCCTACTGAAACGTGAACTTCAACACCCGTTCCACTACCGCAAGGCACAACCTCTACTTCCAGCAGGATGGCGCTCCCTCTCACTATGGTCGGCAAGTACGCGAGTACTTGACCGAAAAGTTGGTGACCACTCGATCGGTCGCGGAGGACCTGTGGCCTCCGCGTTCTCCAGACCTGAAGCCTGTAGACTTTTATTTGTGGGGAGACGTTAAAAGTGACAAGTGTAACAGAATTACATGCAAGGATCATTAGTGCTTTCGACACTTTAAAAACGAATGTGTTAGTGTTACGTAAGCTGAAGGAAAACCAGCTACGTTGTGCTCGATTGTGCGAAGAGTGTGATGGTGGCAACTTTGAACAATACCTCCGGGTAACTTAAGTAGGTAATTTATTTATTTGTACATTTTGTAAATACGTTGTAAGCTTAATCAATTTTATTAGTGTAAATAAGTTGCATTCAAATTTTATTTTTAACTACGCCAATAATACCTAAGAGTCGAAAATATCACCACGTACTTTCACTTAACTAGCACGTCTTTCCATTTCCATCAAACGTAGAAAACATTTTTAGACTTAGTAGATCGCTACACTAACTAAGGCATTCTTGCCGGTCCTAAGCCCGTTAAGTAGGAAGGAAATCCACAAATAAAAACAAAATCACTACGAAAAGCAAAACTAACATTTTATTAATCATCTGATAACAGGTCAGTGAACTTTTCTTTGGCGCACTAGTATTATTGTCATTAGTAAGATTTCCGTATTCCAATGATGCTCAAAGATGAGTTAATTATCAAGCGAAATTTATGACAATAATGTAGGTGATTTTCGAAATAAAATTAGGTAAAATTATTGCTACCGGTCATTGATCGGTCGCGCTTGCGCGCGCTAGCATTTCGTAGGTCAGACGTCGACACTCACGCACACAGCTGCGTTGTCGCTGTGTGCGTAGTCGGGTAATTCTGTTTTAATGGTATTGAATTAAGGGCTTAATTCTGAAATACTGTTAAATTTCAACAACAAAAAAAAGCAGCGCTTATTAGTTATTGCCCGCTACCGTACTTTCGATTGATTATTTATGTCTTTTATGACAACCTCCTGAAATTTGACGAGGATGCAAAACAACACGTTATTTTATTTGGTTTATTGAATAAATAAAATAATAATCATGTCAATCGGTCGCTCCGTTTTGTAATGTAAGTAGACACAAACAAACAAATAAAAAAGCAACAGACACATTTTCGCATTTTAATAGTTATTAGTATTCCTAGATAAGTAATTTTCGTAAATATTAGACCGCGGGCAAACATGTTTTAACAAGTTTTTGTTAAATAGGCTTAGCACGCACTGCAATTAAACGCCCGCGTTTAACCGCAGGTCTGAAACCGCAAAAAAAATGTAACACATAGCTTTCTATACAAGCGCACGCATTTGTGACTTTTTTCAGTGACTGATTTTAAAAACGCAACTTGTTACGTTTTTACCGCGGTTTGAAAACGCGCGGTTTTTTTGTGTCCCATAGTAGCAGTACTGTGGCGCACGCACGGCGGTTAATCGCATTCGGTTTTTATTCAGTCTCGACTAATAATTTCAATATCAAAGCTACAACACATGCTGCTCGCCAGAAATCCATGGTGAAATGAAATAAATATAAGCAAAACGCTAGCCGCAGTGCGTGTTGATGCGCGTTTTTGCGTTTTCAGCTATTCCTAAACCGCGCACGTTTAATCGCAGTGCGTGCTAAGCCATAACCCGATTTGTGCATTCCTGTATCAATCGGCTGGTTCATAGAATACTTGTTCTTACTTGTTGAGTACGATTGAGCGTCGAATGAGATAAACGAGTTCATGCATGTTTGTCTTATTCCTGTCGGTGCGTGCTGCTTATGCAATCCTATATAAACAACGTAATATTTATTTTATTATCATTTGCGGTTTCGCTCGTAATAGATAAGCAGTACTTAAGTTCAACACTTACGTATTTCTGGAAACAAAACAATGTCGGAAGTAAAAAAAAAGAGACGGCAATACTGTGCGGAATATATTAAATTCTGATTCATTGAAAATCCCACAAACCCATCTTCCCCGTTGTGCCTTCTATGTCTAAAAAAATTTTCGAATGAAGCAATGAAGCCTCTACAAAAACATTTCCATAAAATGCATCCAGTTAGAAAGATAAGAATGCAGCATATTTTCAAGACCTAGAGATGAAGCATAATAACTCAGCCAAGTGTAGCAAAACTATTTTTGGCGGTTGCTAAGCAAGATGACGACGGACTTCGAGCTTCGTACAATATCTCTTTGTTAATTGCTCAAAAAGGCAAACCACACAACATCAGAGAAGAGTTAATTTTGCCAGCAATAAAGGAAGAAATAACTACTTTGCTTCATAAACCGGCCGCAGAAAAATTCCTTGAGTAATAATTCTGTGCAAAGAAGAATTGATGAAATGGCTAAAAACATTGAAATATCATTGTGCAATCATCTGAGGACTAGTCAATTTTCAATTCAGCTCGATGAGTCCACTTTACCAACTAATGAAGCATTGTTGCTGTCTTACGTGAGGTTTATTAAAGATGAGAAAATATGTGAAGAACTATTGTTTGCTCGAAATTTAGACACCGATACAAAAGGTGAAAACATATTCAATACATTGGAAAAGTTTTGTAATGAGAAAGAGATTCCCTTGAAAAATATTATATCAGTTGCTACGGATGGCGCTCCGGCTATGACAGGGTGCCATAAAGGCTTCACAGCGTACTTATAAAATAAAATCCCAGATGTCCTTGCTGTACATTGCGTTATTCATAGACAACATTTGGTTGCTAGAAACTTAAGTGAACGACTATTTCAATCGCTTCAATATGTCATCAAGCAGTCAATAAAATCCGTAACAGCTCTTTGAATGATAGATTATTTCATCAGCTTTGTGTTACTAATGACAAAGATTTCAACCGTTTGTTGTTTCATACTGAAGTTCGTTGGCTATCAAGAGGCAATTGTCTGACTCGATTTTACAACCTGTTTGACTCTGTGATAGAGTTCTTGCAAACTAAAGATACAGAATTGCGCAACAAGCTCATTACATCAAAGAATGATATAGCTTACATGACAGACCTGTATACATTGTTCAACGACATGAATCTCCAACTGCAAGGCGATGAACTAAATTTAATTAAAACAAAAAATGTTGTTGCTGCTTTCGCAGCCAAACTACTTCTACACAAAAAGAATATAGGCAGACGTGAGTTTCACAGTTTTCCGAATTTATTAGTATCCTGCAGTAACGATGACTTGTTCGCCTGCTGCCAACATTTGGAAAACCTCCACATTGACTTCACCGAACGATACCAGGACATTTTGAACTTGGAAATACCAGACTGGGTGTTGGATCCGTTTTCAAATGTCAACACAGCAATGTCACCTCAGCTGGAAGAACTTATAGAATTGATAACAAACGAGGAAATAAAAATCAAGTTCAAAAATGGCTACCAAGAATTTTGGCTACAAAAACCGGTCCCGCAATTTTACCCAGGATGTGGTCAATCGTTCAACAATTCTTGATAGCATTCCCATCGTCATATTTGTATGAACGTGGATTTAGTGCTGTGGCAACGCTGCTTAGTAAAAAGAGAAATCGTTTGCCTGTTACCGCACGTGGCGACTTGCGGCTGTTCTTGAGTAAATTTGAACCTGATATCAACAAACTTATTAAACAGCATCAGATTCATCCTTCACATTAGTTTTTATATAAGAATCGATTATGTTTGTTTTATTTTGGATAACAGATACTCTGTCTGAATACTATAAAGTTGCGTTTCAATAATCATTCTCATTGGCAGGTGTAGCTCGTAAGAGTTAACTGGAGACCTGAGCGAAAAGTCTCATTTAGAATGAATGTTTAATCTCCGCTAATATAGCTCACAATAATTAATTAATTTAATTTGAAGCTAAAGTGGTTTTTAAGTGCGTATAAATTGGGGGCGCTAAAAATAATTTATTCTCAAAGTGGCCAGTAGACAAAATAAATTTGGGAACCACTACTGTAGTCTTATATTAGAATGCACGTTAAACACATTGTAGCGGCAAGAAAAAACTGGAGCAAAATCTACATCGCAACAAAAAGAACTGCTACGCCATCTATCCAACTAGCAGCGAACTACTCGTCGAAATTCTACATCGCACAAGGAGAGTTTACCGTAGGATTTGAACATATATATCAGCCCGAATATTATTTATCGGGCAGTTGCCCGCCAGGCACAACAACGGTCTGGTAGGAGGATCCCCCCTTTTCAACAGAGGTTTGCGGGACTTTACTCTCTGTACCGCATCCCTATAAACTGGCGTTCAGCGGTGCCCCGGAGAGTCGGGGCAATGAGATCCCAGTGAGTCGGGATGATGCTGCAGGCTCCAGTAAGGCGGAGTAGTGCTGCTGCTGGCTCCAGTGAGTCGGAGCGGTGCTGTTCGACGTAGTAGTTCGCTGCTAGTTGGAAAGAAGGCGTAGCGGTTCTTTTTGTTGCGATGTAGATTTTGCTCCGGTTTTTCCTTGTGGCTGCATTCATGCCGCTACATCAGTCCCCTCCGGTTGCACTTTCATTAATTTGCTGCCTAAATACTTTGAGGTTATTTAGAGATTGGTTTAAAACGTTACAATTTGGTTCTAACAATATAATTACGTTGAGGTTAATGCCACCAGTTTATACAACGTTGATACGACAGAGGGGCATTAAATTACACCACGTATACTATACGTGTTTAGTATTAATCCGATACGGTATAAAAATAAAAAGCTACAAAATTGAGATTTTTTTTCTTTCAAACAAACTAAATAGCTTACAAATCAGAGTAAAACGCAACCACCCTGTGCAAATAAATTCAACTGACCTAGGGAAAAGCGGCAACGTCGCGCGCGCGCCTGAGCGCGGTGTGGGTATAATTGTGGTCGGGCGGGCGGCCGGCGGTGGCGCAGGCGCGAGCTTAGGCCTCCGCTCGCGCCCGCTTTTATGATAGGTAAGGTTTTGAAGTAGGTACGCACACAACAACAATCACAACAAAAACACTAAATTTTTAAATTCTCGATGTGTGGAGGACACATCGACAATTAAAAATTCACAATTCACAAAAAAAAAATCACAAACATACCTAATTCACAATTAAAATCATGTCCGTGTAGTCTGCCGCCGTGTTAGTTACACGATGCATTGTTGAACACTTTAATTACACGCACACACAACCAAAGTTTAATTACGTGTCCTATCACAATAAAAAACAGTCGATCACAAAAAAAAAAAACACTAACACTAATAATAATAATCCCAAGTTACGTGTCCTGTCACAATAAAAAAAGAAATACTGTCTTAAACTTATTTAGTATCTTATCACAATAACAAAACAAAATCAATTGTTTGCGCGCGGGCGCAGCAGCTTCCGTGTTACGTAACATACGTTCCGGAAGGAAGACATCGGCACACTGAGGCCCCACTTACCGATCGCAAATATCTAGAATGCAATAACAACACACTGACCTATTTCTATTTCTTTTACGCGCGGTATGTTTTGCTATGATTGTCACTCTCGTAATGAAAGTGCAAGTGTGTGTTTATTGCTTCCTTTTTTGCATTGCCATCTTTTTAGTGAAAATTTGGTTGTACTTATGAATTGCGTCGGAGCGGCAACAACGCATCGTAGGTTTTACTCGATTTATCGTTTTAAGGTGCATGACCGATGCGTAGGCATAATCAGCTGTTAGGAAAAAGATACATCGTGTTCAATTGAGGCAAAAACTTAAAAAAATATTTGCGACTAAACTACTGCTCCTATTTAATTGATTTTTGGTACAGAGCTTGGAAATGGTACCTAGTATAGGCAGTTTAAAGGAAAGCCCCTCTGTCGTATCAACTCGGTATATTAGCCAATAATTCTAGCAACCAAACTAGGGATCAAAGCAGAATAAAAATAGGTATATTTACCTTGATGGTACACTTTCCTCGCAGCACAGGCCTAGCCGCGTCCTCGTACAACAGCAGCCGCAAGTTCTGCGAGCCCTCCAGGTCCAGCGTAAAGCTCTCGTTCCACCGCGGCTGCGCGCTGCGACACACTAGCTTCGACTTCGCTTTGCGGAAGTAGTGCCCATACGAGTCCACCTCCACCACTATGTAGTAATCTGCGGTCAAATATTCGTAAATTTTAAAAACTGCTGAATTCTTCCTCTCTTTAGTGCTAGCCCTCCCAGTAACTCTAAGAATGCTACGAATGGCGACGTCTAATTGTAAATCAAGCGGATTCTGAATAGCCAGCCTTAGTAACAAAAAACATTTAAATTTATAAAAAAAAAATTTGGTCCTCAGCCTATGTCAGATGGCAGCAGTACCCAGCTTTCAGCTGCAACAAGCTTAAAGTCCCGGCGGGTGTATTTTAACTACGCCAAGAGCTGTTCTCATTTCTTGTCGGAAGGGAAGAAAATAAAAGCAACTAGTTTCACTATAGCAAAAAGTTAATTCAGCAGGCCTTACACCGCAGTCTATTTATCACCAGGCCTAGAAGCAATTCCTTGGGAAGTAAACCCCCAGAAAGTTTGCAAACCGTGGCAGAACCACCTAGAGACACGGCCACGCAAAATGCACCAAACCCGCAAGGCACTGTATGCCCTCCATCTTGGCAGAGAGTACCAGGCACTAGAAATCCGAAACGGAAAAAAGTCAGCGACTCCCTAGAGAATATAATCACCAGCAACATGTTCAGCTAACAACATGTTACCTATTGACCTAACAGAAGAACCCACTGCAAGCAAGAAACCAGTGGAAAAAAAACCTAGCAAGCCTCCACCCAAATTATTATATGGTATAGAAGAGGTCATTAAATTAACTGAACTCGTGGAAACTGTTGCAGATAAAAGTTCATTCACATATCGGATTACAAACAGAAACCAACTGAGAATCAACACCCAAGATACAGAGGTTTACAAAAGAATCATCACCAAATTCCGGAAAAGTGGCTTAATTGGTCACACATTCAACAAAAAGGAAGAACGACTCTGCCGTATTGTCATTCGGAAATTTCACCACACAACACCTAAAAGTGAGATAAAGGAAGAAATTGAAAAAAAACCGGAAACTGTTGTAGGGGAAATGATTAACTCCAGATATGGTCGAGAGAAAAACCTATCTCAACATTCTTCGTAAATCTCCTACCTAGTCAGAACAATAAGGCAGCTAAAGAAATCAAATACATCTACCATCAATCTGTATCCAAGAGTAGATC
Source organism: Lacanobia wlatinum (assembly GCA_947578705.1). Lineage (NCBI taxonomy): Eukaryota > Metazoa > Arthropoda > Insecta > Lepidoptera > Noctuidae > Lacanobia > Lacanobia wlatinum. The sequence goes on from OX388033.1 coordinate 11,738,713, forward strand.
CCAAGAAAAAAAATTCAATCGTACAGTGCCTACGGTATCACCAATATGGGCACACAAAGAGTTACTGCATGAGTCCTTTCCGCTGCGTGAAATGCGCGCAGGCTCATAAAACCTCAGACTGTCCAAAGCGCGATAGAAATACACCAGCCCAATGTGCACAGTGCCAAGGCTCCCACCCGGGCACCTACAAGGATTGTGAGGTGTGCAGAGAAATACTTGCCACAAAAATTAACAAAGACGGTCATCGAAGAGCTGATAGACGTGTTATTGCAAAAGACAACACAATTCGAGATACAAACCCCCAAAGAAATACTGCCCAACAATCTTCCTCAATTGATAGAGAAAATGAACCATTCTCTTACGCCAAAGCTGCCAGAAATGTGTCAGACAAAGTGACAACAGAAAAAACCATTTTAATGTAAACCAAACCCTTACAGTATTAGAAACTCTCCTCACCAAACAAAACGAGAAATTCGACTTAATCTTACAACAAATGAGTTCTCTAATGAGCCTCATGACTACGCTCATAACCAAACTACAAGGTTAACAGGCCTTGGGCTGAGACTGGCGACTTGGAACATAACTGGACTTTCACCCAATAAAGATGAGCTCGAGATACTAATGGCCGAGCCCAAACTAGACATAGTCCTAATATCCGAAGCACACCGCACAGACAAAACCAATGCCAAAATCAAAGGGTTCTAGATATACATTACAAACCACCCAGCCGTTACAAGCCATGCAGGATCAGCTATAATCATTCGGGACAAAATAAAACACCATCTACTGCCTGAATATAAAACCGATCAAATACAGGCCACTACAGTCGCAATACAAGACATATGTGCATCCTTTAATGTCTCAGCTATATACTGTCCACCAAAACATCGAATAGACTCCGACATGTTCTCTCACTTCTCCTCAAGTCTAGGCAATCGCTTCATAGCAGGTGATTGGAACTCCAAACATGGCCATTGGGGTTCAAGACTCATAACAACTAGGGGAAGACGATTAAAGTTGAGCGTCGATATAAATCACTTAAGTACAATTGCCCCATCAGAACCTACCAACTGGCCAGCCGATCACAATCGAATCCCGGACATACTCGACTTCTTCCTAACAAAAGGACTCTCCGAACAGTACATGAAGATCGAGTCATGTGCTGATGGGTCATCTGATCACACCCCAGTCTTACTAACTGTCAGCTCAACTATAATTGAAGTCGAGAGACCCACAATATTATACAACCAGCATACTGATTGGCCCTCCTTCAGGGAACACATAGAAGAAAATCTTAATCTAAATATCAGGCTCAATGAAGCGAAAGAAAACAGCAGTAGTACAATTTACTAATCTCATACAAGTTGCCGCATGGAGAAGCACGCCTGCTACTGAACATAGGAACCAGCCCACAAACGTACCATTTGAAATAAAGATCATGATTCAGGAAAAACGCAGACTACGTAGTCATCCGCAAGACAAGGCCGTCCTTAATTAAGCCATAGTAGAATTGAAGGAGGCTATAAAGAAAGCCAACGACTTAACAATGCAATCAAAGTCGGAGTCTCTAACTGCTACTAAAGCCAGCAACTACTCGCTCTGGAAAATCACCCGTTTTTGTGACAGACCTAACATACTAAAAACTCCAATAAAAAAGGCAAACGACTGGGCTAGAACAAGCCAGGACAAAGCGGACTTGTTTGCAGATCATCTAACAAGCGTTTTTAAACCAAATGTTACACTAGACCACTCATCAGAAGAATATCTCATTCTAGAACAAGACCTTCAAATGGACCTACCGCCTAAACCTGTGTCGCCCGCCGAAGTCATAAAAACGATCAAACGGCTGGACAGTAAAAAGGCACCAGGTTATGGCCTGATAACTAAAGAAGTATTGCTGGAACTACCGCGAAAAGCTATTGTCTTCATCACCATCAAATGTAATGTTACGAATAGGGTACTTCCCGAGTGCGTATAAAGTCTCGGAAATCATCATGATTTACAAGGCTGGCAAATTAATGACCGAAAAAACATCGTATCGGCCAATCAGTCTGTTGACTACTCTATCCAAGGTACTGGAGAAGACAATACTTCACAGAATTATGTCAAGCCTTTTGGAGCGCAAAGTGATACCGGACCACCAATTTGGCTTTAGAGAACGCCATGGCACAGTGGAACAAGCCCACAGAGTATGTGACGCCATAAGAAAGTCCTTAGAACAAAGGGAATACTGCTCGTCAGCGTTTTTGGACATCCAGCAGGCGTTTGACAAGGTCTGGCACAAAGGCCTTCTATGTAAGATCAAGCAGAATATTTCCCACTCATACTTTCCAATATTCAAATCCTACCTCGAGGATCGCATATTTTATGTGAAAAAGGTGACGCCACTTCTGAGTTCCGAGAAATTGACGCCGGGGTGCCACAAGGATCTGCTCTCGGCCCTATGCTCTACACGCTGTACACTGCTGACCTGTCGCTAACGTCAGGTATAACCACAGCTACATTTGTAGACGACACCGCTATATTAGCAGTAATAAAGATCCAAAACTGGCATCAGAGAACTTACAGAAAGGCCTTAACAAAGTAAGCGAATGGCTCCAAAAATGGAAAATAAAGGCTAGTGCTGCAAAGTCAGTACAGGTGACATACACCCTCAAAAAAGGAGACTGCCCACCTGTAAAGTTGGGCCAATGTACTCTACCCCAGTGATCATGTAAGATATCTTGGCTTGCACATTGATCGTTAACAGACGTGGAAGCACCACATCGAATGTAAAAAGCAGGAGCTTCAGCTAAAATACAACAGCCTATACTGGATGCTAGGAAGAAACTCGAGACTCAATTTGGACAACAAACTGCTAATATATAAAGTCATCCTAAAGCCCATTTGGACAAATGGTCTGCAACTATGGGACTGCCCCATAAATATACTCCAGCGACAACAGAACAAAATCCTAAGAACAATTGCAAAAGTATCATGGTACATAACCAATAACGAAGTTCACGAGCACCTTGAAATGAGGACTATCAAAGAGGAAATTCGGAGTTTGGCAGCAAAATTCAAAGAGCGGTTAATCCATCACCCTAACGAACTTGCTCGCCTACTCACCATAGACCAGTATGTGAGACGACTAAAACGTCATCGTATCCTAGAGCTAGAAGACCGGCAGTATCTCTGGGCAGCAGATGAGTAGATACTTCCAATGGGAAGCCACTCCGCATGATAGCATCACAGAACAGATTTGCTCACAGCCTTAGGGCTGATTGCAAATACACGCAGAGACTTAACGCATAGAAACCCAGTACGAGAGCAAAAAGTGAGGCAACTTGAACTTAGCCTTATCCATCAATCCGTCCAACTTAGCCACTGAGTACTCAAGGTCACGTTCCGTCGAACACAGCTCGCGAGTAAATAATTTAAAATGACAGTTTGTTGCGTGAAAGGATGTTATAGCACTTCAGGAAAACAAACAAGATGTGATCAAATTACATTTCACAAGTAAGTACTTTCATTTTATACATTATTTTTACGTAAATCGATCATTAAAACAAAATTCTAATAACCTAACTTGTCATAATAATGTTGCTATTTGTGAGGAAATAAATACCCACATTGCTTTCAATTTTGCACTTATTTTTGTTTAGCAAAAAGAAAATAGTTTTTGATGTACCTACTACCTACGCTATTGAATACCTACGATATAACATGTTGTCAGTTTCGAGAAACTATCTAGGCATTAGGTATTTTATATTAATCTTTATAAATAGGATACTGGTGGCGATTCTGTATGCGTTAAACTAAACTATATTTATGTACTACCTCTGAATTATAGTCGTTATCGACACTGCTATGTACCTGCATTGATACACATTCAGTGCCAAGAACTCAGCGTATGGGTCGAGCAGTGATTCGTTATGTGCCCACAACCCGTATCTGAGTCGTTGTTTTAAGTAGCTATATGTGACTTGTGTTCATGCGCGGCCCGGGTTGTGGGCATACGAACGAATTGTTGTTCGGCCCATATGTTGAGTGCTTGGCGCTAAAAATGTAAAAACACTTTTGCACTTGGCACTGAAAGTGTTAAACTAAAAGTTAATTAGTAATTTAAAAAAAAACCGAACCAAATAACTAAGTTTGTTTATGTTTATTTGCCTGAAGTTGTTTGATTAGATACATAAATCAAGTGTTGTATTAATACCTGGTGTGCCTTTTCCGACTGTAAAAACTAGCTTTTTTTATGTCTCAATAAGAGAAAACATGAGATACGTTGAGTCAAAGCGGAAGGAAACTTTTTAGGAAGCAGTTGCAACTGCAAGGTTTTTAAATGATCCTTACTAATATTATAAATGCGAAAGTAACTCTGTATGTCTGTCTGTCTGTCGCGCTTTCACGCCAAAACTACTGAACCGATTTAAATGAAATTTGGTACACAGATAGTCTAGAGCCTGAGAAAGGACATAGGACATACTTTTTGTCCCGGGAGTATGTTCCCAAGGGACTACGCGGGCGAAGCCGCTGGCAGAAGCTAGTGGTAAAATAATGATTACAATAGTACTGATTCACGTTTTTAATTTTTTGTAATTTTAATATACAATACCTACTTACTGTTAAACCCGATTTTTTTTAGATGTCAGAAATGAATACATGCCTATAATATTTGCTTATAACACATCAAGCATTCTAAACGTATTGAACAATATATTGTACCATTCTTTATGCGATTTATTTCCTTTTATTTTTGAATAAATTAAATTTTACCTTCCGAAAAAATACGTCATATCACAAGAAAAATCATCTTCATCTTTTCCAGTTCCCAATAACATAAAATACTTGTCTTGATTTGATAAAGCAACATAGTAATGCGTTTTCCCATATTTTGTGGGTAACGGCTTGGTAATGGTATCACTGAAAGCTATATCTGTGTGCGTTTTAGGAACGTAGATACATTCGGCTCACGCACGCAAAGAAAATGAAGTGGACACACGATTTCGCTCGTGTTTTGTTCTAGACGCGGCTTCTATGCGTTATTATTCTAAGCGCAGAGAATATAAAAAGTTTCACTATTACTATTAGAGGTGTCAAGAACAGGGATCAAGGTCGAATACCTATCGAAAAGGGAGGATCTTTCAACCAGACGGTGTTTTGATTGGTAACTGCCCGATGCTTATCGGGCGGTATAATAATTGTAAATGTTCACATCGCACGGAGAACTTTGATGTAGGATGTTTGTATGTAGGACGTATGCCTAGTCAAGTAACTTTTTTTAAGTTCGTATGTGTCGGTATAGGTGCCGCTTTATCACTTCGCTACTTCGCTTTTGTTCGGCTGCGCAGCAGGTACGAGCCCATGTCCGTCTGCAGGTAACTGCTCCACGCCGTCACCCACGCCTGCAGCTCCAGCATAGAGATGCCACTACATCACTTACCAGCGGCAGTATCGAGTGGCGCGGTCATGCCGCCAACGTGCAGCTGCAGGTCACCCAGCAGCAGCGAGTCGTCGCGGCCGCTGCGCAGCAGGTACGAGCCCATGTCCGTCTGAAGGTAGCTGCGGCACGCCGTCACCCACGCCTGCAGCTCTAGCATCGAGATGCCGCTCGAGCCCGCCGGAGGTGCTGATGATGCCTGACCAATCAAACATTGCATCGTTTATTTATTAAATATATTTTTGAACATACGAGTATACTGCGTTACTTCGTTGACCGTACGCATAATTCTGCCAAGCAATCAGCACCGTTAATAGTGCTGAAATGTTTGTACAAAAACGCCACCATGTCTGTCCGACTTCAGGAGCAGACTTCGAAGCCTATCCTCTTGCAGCGGGGTGTGAGGCAGGGAGACGTCATTTCTCCGAAACTGTTCACGGCTGCAATGGAGGATGTCTTCAAGGTTTTGGACTGGAGAAGGCTAGGCATTAATGTCAATGGCGAGTACATCAGCCACCTCTGATTTTCCGACGATATAGTCGTCATGGCTGAGACTACGGAGGACCTCAGTACAATGCTCGATGGCCTCAGTAAAGCTTCCGAAAGAGTGGGTCTCAAAATGAACATGGACAAAACCAAGATCATATTAAATATCCATGTAACACCCACTCCTATCAAGATCGGAAGCGCTACACTCGAAGTTGTTTACGAGTACGTCTACCTAGGACAAACGGTCCAGTCAAGTAGGGCCAACTTCGAGAAAGAGGTCAACCGTCGAATCCGACTCGGCTGGGCAGCGTTCGGGAAGCTGCGTGGTATCTTCTCGTCCCAAATACCACAGTTTCGCAAGACGAAAGTCTATGACCAGTGCGTGTTGCCAGTCATCACTGGCAACACGCACCACTTCCATAAGTCATCACTTATGGAATTGAAACGTGGTCGCTCACAATGGGCCTCATCAGAAGGCTCAAAGTCACTCAAAAGGCAATGGAGAGGGTAATGCTTGGAGTTTCTTTGCGTGATCGAATCAGGAATGATGATATCCGCAAGAGAACCAAGGTTACCGACATAGCCCGAAGGATCGCCAAACTAAAATGGCAGTGGGCAGGGCACATTGCTCGCAGAACAGATGGTGGATGGGGCCGAAAAGTTCTGGAGTGGCGACCGCGTACCGGAAGACGCAACGTTGGAAAGCCTGTTACGCGGTGGACCGATGACCTGGTGAAGGTCGCGGGTAGCCGATGGATGCGAGACGCGCAGGACCGGTCGTTGTGGCGACGCTTGGGGGAGGCCATGTCTAGCAGTGGACGTCTTTCGGCTGATATCATGATGATGATGAAATATAAAAGGCCGTCAAATGTCTGACTCGCCCGGGGCGCTGAAGCGCTTATTACACTACACGGTATTCAGGGCCCTAAGTCCCGATTTATGGTGGTGTAATAAGAGTTAAGGAGAAAGGGACCCTAATTAGAGTGACCGGAGCGGCCTGGTCTAGTTAGCTTCCAACTCCCTTACTACCGGGCAGTGTAATAGCGTTTAGTTAGTTAGGGAGCAGTGTTGCCAACAACCATTTAATGAATTCCCCGAAAATGCGAGTCTATTTCCCCAATTTGGGGACAAAAAATTTACTGATTCGCCACAAAATTGATATTTAGAATAATATCAGAAGAATAAAATCGATATTTAGGATTCCCGTATTTGCCCCACATTCTGTCCATCCCCAATAAACTTGAGATTCCCTATAGTTTGGGGAATTCCCCACACGTTGTTAACGCTGGTCGCTTCACAACTGAGTTAGGGCCGAATACCCCGGCTAGTGTATTAAGCGGCTCTCTATTTAGGGGCCACGTCCACCCTTGCCACCGGGCCCTGAATACCGTGTAGTTGTAATAATCGCTTAAATCGCGATGGGGAATTTTATTCGCGCGAATAAAAATCGCAGTGTGGCCAGACGCTTATTAAGCGCTTATTACACCACACGGTATGCAGGGCCCTAAGTCCCGATTTAGGGTGGTGTAATGAATTAGGGAGTTAGGGACCCTAATTAGGGTCACCGGAGCGGCCTGGTCTAGTTAGCTCCCTAACTCCCTTACTACCGGGCAGTGTAATAGCGTTTAGGGAGTTAGGGAGCAGGTTAGTGTAATAAGCGGCTCCCTAGTTAGGGGCCACGCCCACCCTTGCCACCGGCCAAAATGAAAACATTTCCCAACAGTACACAAACCTGTAAGGCATGTATGGAGTCGATCCACTGCGTGCGTTCGTACTCGGAGCTGAGGAAGAAGATGTGTTGCCTCTGCAGCACGGCCGACGAGCCGGGCGCCCGCGCTCCCACGCGAAACAGCAGGTTGGGCGACGCCAGCACCAGCTGCGCCTCCAGCTCCGCCAGCTTCTTGCGTTGCTTCTCCGCCGCGCCGCGACCGCCGATACGGATTTTCTGCACAAGATTTCCAAGCATCACAACACTGTCGACAATATATGCCAGCTGTAAGTATAGCCGACTTTGGCTTGATCACTCTTTTTTGTCCGAAAATCCTTATGGGTTCAAAGCACCAGAGGTGGTACAAGAAGGTTTTCTTCCACCTCCCTCCCTGGTTTTCAATATGCCGAGTGACATGCTTAAAACAACAGTGGTGCCTATCGTCAAAAATAAGACCGGTGACATGGGTGATAAAAATAATTACAGGCCAATATCTCTTGCCACAGTCATGTCAAAGGTGTTTGACAGTGTGCTTAAGGCTCAACTTAGCAGTCATATACGTGTTCACGATAATCAATTTGGTTTCCGTTCAGGATTATTTACTGACAGCGCTATATTGAGTGTGAAGCACACTGTAAAATATATACTACATGAATCGCCAAACTCCAGTTCACGCCTGTTTCCTTGATCTGAGCAAGGCTTTTGACCTGGTTTCCTATGACATTTTATGGAGGAAGATGGAAGAGGCAAATTTGCCACCAGAGGTGACAAATACTCTTAAATACTGGTATGGAAACCACGTCAATAGAGTGAGGTGGGCTGGTGCCCTGAAAAATTAATACCTAACCTTACGGGGTGTCGCCTGTAGGTTATAGTTTTAGCTAACTAAGGTAAATATATACCTATTTAACAACTACCGTGCGTATAAATTTCATACAGCCTAACTTTCCGCAAGTTGGTGCACATTCGCAGCTATAGGTACTTACAGTCAGCGAAGCCCTGGCGACCGCTCTGCCAATGTAAAATCAACTGACTTGGCGCTCGAATACGTTTCAATCTTATAACTAAGGTCATAAGGATCAAGCGCGCGAGCGGCTCGCGCTGCAGTTGCCGCCGCCGAAAATAATTTTAAAAAGGAAAAAGTCAAATCAAGAAAATTATTTGTAGACATCTCTACGTATCTTCATATTTTCGCAAGAGAACTTATTGTCACGTGGGCAAAGTCGCAGATAAGTATTTGTGCATAATAACAACTAAATTGGGTGCCTGCCTACTAATTATAGGCCGACCGTTTATCTGAGTCCTCGCCTGCGCGGTACAGGGCCGCGGGGGTATGACGACAAAGGGGACTGAGACAGGTGCGGGCGGCGGGCGAATTTTTGTAATCGCTCATTTCGATCGCAACGCGGACAGCGATCGCACGTGTTAATTGTTGCGGACAGCTTGTGAGAGATACACATGTGATAACTATCTCAAGATGAATCGTAAGATAAAGTGAATAGTCAGTGCAAGCAAATGGCTTTAAACGTGTACGAATATTTTAGAAAAAAGAAACTGGACCCAAATTCTGTTGAATATCAACAAGACCTACATTTAAATAAAACCGTAGCAGAAGTTACTGGGCTATCGGAAAAGACTGTATCTAGAATCGTACATCAAGGGAAATTATTGAAAGACAACGAAAGATTCAAATCACCGAAAAAATCAAAACAGGTTCGAAAAAAAAGTGAAGAAATAGACGATTTCACAAAAGGAGTGGTAAGAAGAAAAGTCACTCAGTTTTATACAATTGATAAAAAAAATACCTACTCTGAAAACGTTGAATGCTGTACTTAGAGAAGGGAATATATTACAGTGCGGAAGGGAATATTTAAGGCTGTTGTTACATGACCTAGGTTTTAAATTTAAGAAATGCGGTTCTAAAAGGAAACTCCTTATTGAACAGCCACATATAACATCGTGGAGGTGGAAATACCTAAGGACTATCAAAAAATATCGTAGAGAAGGAAGACATATTTTATATCTTGACGAAACATATGTAAATCAGTCTCATAACGTTTCAAAATGCTGGCAATCCAAGGATGTACATGGCGTGCTATCTCATATTGGAAAAGGGAACCGTTTGATCATCGTACATTGTGGAGGTCAAACTGGATTTGTAGACGGAGCACTTGTAATATTTAAATCCAAATGTAAAACAGGTGATTATCACGATTTTATGAATTTCAGTAAATGGATAAATGAAAAGCTAATGCTCAATATACCACCAAATTCCGTCATCGTGATGGATAACGCAGCTTACCATTCGGTTCGAGAAGAAAAAAAGCCGACTATGGCTTCTACCAAGGCAGTTTGCAAACATGGTTACGACGACACGACGTGGTTTTCGATGTGTACGGTCTCATCGCCGTACATTTTTCTGCTTACTCTGTAACCTACTCTAGCCTAATGATGTGCGTCATAATTTTGCATTATAAAATAATATGACTAATGAACTAAAATATAGTGAACTCATAACTGTGTAGCTATCAACAACTGAGAGAAATAATCGCCTTCCACTCTAGTACTGTAACTAATTCATAACTTAATAAACTTAACTATTGCATCTTAGTGGAAAGTGTTTCTCTATATTTTACTGAACTTTCAAACCTTCACGACAAATCAGTGTACGGAGTTAACTACTACAACCCGTACATTTATGGTCCTTCGAGCCTTCGTGTATATCAGTGCGGTTGTGTCTCTTGTTACGGTAGCGAATCGGTTCAGCTGGTCTCCCGGAAGAGGGTCAGTCCAGTCCCAGTTGGATTGAGAAGGCGCAAATACCTAACAAGGGTAAGGCCACATTGAATACCGGAACGAACTTTTACTACCAGAAGAGCCTTCAACTACTGGAAGAGCCCTTAACTGCGGGAACTGACAGCAACTACCAGAAGAGCCTACGACTACCGGAAGAGCTTTCGGAAACTGGAAGAGTCTTTAACGATAACTAGAAGAGTCTTCAACTACAAAGAACTACAAGGGAGCTAGCTCTAAGGAGCCTATCAAGAGGAATAAGCTATCGCTACAATCAACCTGTTTTGAAAACATCAAAGCATTATGCAGCAACTATAACAAGGACAGCAAAACAAGAAAAACAAAGGAATACTTGAATAAGCGGCTGTCCTCGCTAGAAGCTCAATGGATGGACTTCAATGCACGGCATACATTGCTGTTGCAAGAAGTTGAAGATAAAAACATAAACTATTTCACGGAAGATGTCCACGGTAAGACAAAGAACATGTACGAAGAAACTAAAGCAGACATTTTAAAAATGTTGCAAACCACTGAAGAAAATATAAAATTCGACCTGACAGACGTGTCGCGGGGAGAACCTGATGAGAAGACTAAGACTTTGCTGACTAAACAGGAATGTAACTTCAAAGCCATGGATCGGGCTATGGCAAAAATTGAGTTTGAAGTCCTTACGGAAAAATGGGAACTTGAAGATCACTTGTCAATATTGAAGTCGAAGTGGGAAGCAATTGACAATACTCATTGGGAACTGGAAGCCTTACTAAAAGGCTCGGACAGTACATACTATGATATGTTCAACAAAATGGAAGCCAAGTATGACGGAGCAAGGAAACGACTGAAAAGCAAGATGTGGTCCACCGCTCATCACCAACACTCAGCTCCGAGAATCGAGATTCCAGAGTTTTCAGGACACTATAACAAATGGATTTCTTTCAAAGACCTGTTCCTGGAGACGATACACAAAAACCCGACATTGAATAAGGCCCAAAAAATGCAGCATCTGAAAACTAGGCTGAAAGGTGAAGCAGAAAGACTCGTGCAACACTTGAGCATCAGCGCCGACAATTACACTTCATGTTGGGAAATACTGAACCAACGTTACAACAACCGTCGACTACAATTCTCATCTTACATGAACACTATGCTGCAGTTGTCGGTAATACAGAAGCCAGACGCTTACAACTTGAGGAAGCTGCATGACGTAACGACTGAATGCCTAAACGGCTTAACAAATATTGGTTTTGATATAAACAGTTGGGATCCTATGATTGTTCATTTGATGTCACAAAAGCTAGACTGTGGGACCTACAACGAATACATTAAGAACTTGCACGATAACAGAGAAGTGCCAACACTGCAAGAATTTCTGATGTTCTTGGAAAACCAGTTTATGGCGTTTGAAACCATGAAGACTTCAAAGAAGGACATACAGAGCTCAGAGAAGTCAGCTGGAACTGAAAAAAATGCATCTAGGAAATCCTTCGAGCAGAAGAAATGGCATCCTAAAACATACCACACTTCTTACGGACAGTGCCCTCTTTGCAAAAACGATCATGTTTTGATGCGGTGTCAGCAATTCATTGACTCGGATACTAAGCAACGAAACAGCATAGTTGCAAAATTGCTTCTATGCAAAAACTGTTTGTTTAGACACGAAAATAAAACTTGCAACTCTGTAAAAACTTGTAAGGAATGTAATATGAAGCATCATACGCTCTTATATTACAACAATTCCAACAAAAATACACCTTCAACTAGCAATGACAACCAACGCTCAGGTCAACGACCCTCGAGGGAACCTGAAACGTCGAGTTCAAATCATCTATCAGCCAACGAGATGGAAGTCTTACTTACAACCGTCCAAGTTAAGGTCAAGTCGATAGATGGGACTTACTTAACTCTTCGTGCGCTCGTAGATCAGGGCTCACAAGTCAACCTGATAACTGAAAACGCAGCGCAACTCCTGAGGCTGCCAAGACACAAACTAACTGCAAGAATATCTGGAGTTGGAACTGTATCAGGCGACTGTAAAGGACGTTTATACCTAACCTGCAAATCAATCCACTCCGAATATACCTTCAAAACTGAAGCATTGATTATGAAAAAACTGATCAATAAACTACCGAAACATTTGAATGGCCAGAGTGGTCGCATTTGAAGAACTTAAAACTGGCAGACCCAGATTTTAACATTTCAAGGTCTGTTGACATATTGCTTGGAGCTGACATATATGCCGAAATAATCCAAGATGGAATACTTAAAGGTGCCCCAAGGTCCCCCGTTGCGCAACAAACACAGCTGGGATGGATTTTGTGTGGAAAACTAGACACTTTAAACTGTAACGTCACCCTACTAGACTTGGCTGAAATTACTAAATTTTGGGAGTGTGAAGACGTCACCACAACAAACACAGACCGATCTGAAGACGATCAGTGTGAAACTTACTACAAAGAAACTACTCGCCGTGGATCAGACGGAAAATACATTGTGAAGATGCCCTTATGTCCAGATTATGAAAATAAGATTGGAACATCGAAAACGATTGCAGTTTCACAATTGTTGCAATTAGAAAAAAGGTTTCAAAGAAATGGCCGACTTGAACTGCTATACAAAGAGTTCCTTAGGGAATACCTGGAGTTGGGTCATATGAAACTAGCAAAACCCATGACATCTTCAACTGCTGAATGTTTCTTACCACATCACGGAGTACTTCGTGAAGAATCTACAACCACGAAGCTCAGAGTTGTCTTCAATGCATCTCAGAAAACTAAAACAGGATACAGCCTGAACGACATACAAGGAAAGGGCCCCAACCTACAAAAGGATATTCAAGAGCTTATCATAAAATGGAGAACGTACAAATACGCCTTTACTGCTGATGTCGAAAAAATGTACCGATGTATCTGGCTGTCTGAGGAACAACAACAATTGCAAAAAATTATTTGGCGAACTACACCGTCAGAGAAACTGCAAGAATACCAACTCTGCACTGTTACTTATGGCACTAAGTGCGCACCGTGGCTAGCCATGAGAACCATCAAACAACTTGCATACGATGATGGCTACAAATACCCCACGGCTGCCAAAGTACTACTGAACGAAGCATACGTCGATGATGTCATAAGTGGCCACAACTCACTGGAAGCGGCCCAGGAACTCCAGAAATCGCTTATCGATATGTTAAAAGGAGCCGGGATGAACTTACGCAAGTGGTCCAGCAATCATACAGCATTACTTAAAAACTTAAGTCATGATCAGATCTCACGCAAAAACACTTTTGATTTCAAGCAAGAAGAATCCATGAAAACACTCGGACTTGGTTGGAATCCACAGACTGACACATTTGCGTTTAACTGGAAATTTGATGAAAAATGCCGACCGGAAATAACCAAAAGGCGGCTTCTTTCAGAAATTTCACAACTTTATGATCCACTAGGTTGGCTGTCACCCATAACTATTGCGGCAAAAATAATATTTCAAGAAGTATGGGTCAACAAACTTAACTGGGATGATCAGTTACCCTCTTATATAGCAGATAAGTGGCTGAAACTAAGAGCTGACATGCCCAACGTAAAAAACATAAAAATCAAGCGCTGGATCGGTTCAACAGAGCAGAAGATCGAACTATTTGGATTCTGCGACGCCAGTGAAAAGGCTTATTCGTGCGTGGTTTACAGCTGCATCAGAGATGAACATAACAAGCCAACAATAACATTACTGGCTGCTAAAACAAGAGTAGCGCCGTTATCACAAACAATCACATTACCTAAACTTGAACTTTGCGGCGCACTCTTACTAGCGCAACTCATCGAAAAAATCAGAGTAGCGCTGAATGAATTCGACATAACTACAAGCGCCTGGAGCGATTCCCAAGTGGTACTGGCGTGGATACAAGGGGATACATCTAAGAGGGAAAAATACGTCGCCAATCGAGTTGCAAAAATAAGACATATAATGCCTACCACGCAATGGCGTTATGTGAAGTCGCAAGATAATCCTGCGGATTGTGCATCAAGAGGATTGCTACCAACGAAGCTTAAAACATTTAATCTGTGGTGGGAAGGTCCTACATTCCTGACCACCTTCCAAGAACAAAGTCGTGAAGAAAATATAACATGCACATTTACAACTAACATAGGCAACGTTTGCCAAGCGAAATTGAACTCTATGAACAATGAAACCAATCATTGTATTCATAACTTATTAACTAATTGCAGTTCATTGACCAAAGTGAACAGAATTGTAGCATGGATACAGCGATTTATTGGAAACGCACGTAACAACACGAAACGTGACACCGGATACCTCACTTTATGCGAATTAAACAAAGCAAATGAACAAATAATAAAATATGTGCAACAAACGGAAATTACGCAAGAATATAAACAACTTATGAGGAAAGAAATTATTTCTACGAAAAGTAACATTTTCAAACTTAAACCATACTTAGATAGCAGCGGCATACTCCGAGTCGGGGGTCGACTAAACCACTCCAGTTTACCTTTTGAAATGAAGAATCCAATCATTCTACCTAAGGGTGGACGACTGACTGAATTGGTGATTAGACAAGCTCATCAGACGACTTTACATGGAGGAGCCAGACTAACTTTAGCGTACATCCGGCAACGGTATTGGATCGTTGGCGGCAATAGAGCGGTGAAAGCTGAACTACGGCGCTGTGTGCGCTGCCATCGCTACAACCCATCGCAGTTGAATCAACTTATGGGAGAACTACCACCACAACGAGTAACACCTTCGCGGCCGTTCACCCACACTGGGGTTGACTTCACAGGACACGTCGAAGTCAGACTCAACAAAGGGAGAGGGGTGCGAACTTCAAAGGGTTACATTTGCATTTTTGTGTGCATGGTGACAAAGGCTGTACACATAGAACTTGCATCGGACTTAAGCACTGAAACCTTCATAGCAGCTTTCCAGAGAATGTGCTCCAGGCGCGGAACACCAAGTCACGTCTACTCAGACTGTGGCACAAATTTCATCGGCGCATCAAGGTTGCTTCAGAAAGAGTTTGAAGACTTCAAGCAATACTTGTCGCCTGACTTCTTCAAAAACATCGCAGACATGGGGGTACAATGGCATTTTAATGCGCCCGCTTGGCCAACTGCTGGCGGACTATGGGAAGCAGCGGTCAAGTCAATGAAGTATCATCTTCGTCGGGTGTTAGGAGACCAAAAACTGACGTATGAGGAATTTACTACCCTGCTTGCGAAGATAGAAGCATGCATGAACTCCAGGCCGCTTTGCCAGCTCACTGAAGACCCCGAAGAATTTTATAACTACTTTACACCAGGTCACTTCCTAACGGGGGGACCAACAATGTCTTTACCACGAGCTGACTACACTGAAAACAAAATGGATCTACGCCGACGATGGCAATTAACAGAACACATGCACCAACAATTTTGGAAGAATTGGTCAAGCGACTATCTTGCACAACTACAAACACGCAGCAAATGGAATAATCCCAAGAAAAATCTCAACGAGGGAGACATCGTACTAGTCCGGGAAAACAATTTGCCGCCAGGAAAATGGGCTATGGGACGGGTGCTAGAACTTCACCCTGGAGCGGACGGATATGTTAGAGTGACAACTCTAAAAACACAAACTGGCGTCATTAAACGACCCATAATAAAACTATCAGCTCTACCCATCAAAAATACTGAAGAATGCAAGACAAAACAGGAGGCCAAAACAACCGAAAAACCTTCCACAAGAAAAAGCTCTGAAAAAAAATGTCTTACAAACATTTTCATGTATCTGTTCACACTGTTAATACTTGTGAATGGCTCATATTGTTCGCAACTAAGGTCAGGCACTCAAATTACCAACCTGGAACCCGAGCGACCAATTTACTATGACACCATCGGCAAGGTTGAACTAATACACGATGAATGGACTTTGCTCACATACTACAACTTAACAAACTACTGGCAAGGCGTTCAACACATTAAAAAATACATTAACGGTGTAAGTGACCTTTGCCAAAAGATCCACCAAAGTTATTGTCAAGCTACAACAGATCAACTTTCCCACGAGATGGAACTACTCGACTTTTACAACACGATCCTGCTGGCTCCCCAAAAACATTTATCTACGCGCAAGAAGCGCGGCTTGATCGACGGAGTAGGCATGGTAGCCAACAGCTTATTCGGCGTCTTAGACCAGAAATTTGCTGACAAATACCACAAAGACATTGAGGCCATACAGCGTAACGAAAACTACTTACGTGAACTCGCAAGAAACCAAACTTCGATCATGCAACTACAAAATGACGTTTTGAAGAAAAACGATGAAAATATCAAGCTTCAATGCAAGATGATAGAACAATTCATGGAAGAAACGAAGAAGAACATGGGCAGCATTGAAACAGAAATACAAATAATAATGGCCACTAGTTACTTCAACTCCGCTTCGCTTACAGCATCCCTATTGCTACGAAATCTTAAGGAAATCCAAACTATGCTGCTGAACACTCTCACTAATGTTTACAGTGGGCATATGGACGTGCACTTGATATCACCAGTCAGCCTTGTAAAGCAACTAGAAGACATATCTGGCAGACTGCCGAGAACTCTGTCATTGCCGACAGACAATATCAGAGAAGATATCAAGGAACTTTACAAGTTGCTATACGTGAAAGCACGAATAACAAGAAACTACTTCATGTTCGAAGTTCACATTCCCTTAATTTCGAATGAGGACTTCACTTACTATCGGGCTATCGCCATACCATTCAAGACGGAGTCAAATTACAAATTGATGCAATTATCGTCGGAATACATTGCCGTGAACTTTGAGAAGAATTCTTACATCTCACTAAACGATAAAGATTTCAAGCTATGCATCAGAAGACAAGAACATAACTTCATTTGTAACGCAAACATACCTGTGTTCAACTTACAAAACAAGAATGCACCTTGCGAAGCAAAACTACTGGGTCGTCGTACTACTACGTCACCGTGTGACGTAGACAGCGTTACGTGCGAGGAGGCATGGATCAAGTTGCAAGAATCAAACAGCTGGCTGGTTGTTTGTTGCGGAAGGTGCGAATTACGTACGGTTTGTGAAAACGACGTAATATCGCAAACGATTACATCGGCGGCTATAGTTACTTTGAGTCAAGGATGCGTGCTGCGGTCAAAAGAACTTACCATCACTTCGCACAATCAGTACAACAGCAACCTCAACGTGAACTATGACATGCATGTTCCGAACCTGAACTCGCCGATAAACAACATTGTCAACGTCACACTTCATAACGCGGCTCACGAACTCTTCACTCTCAAAAAAAACGACTTTGAAGAAATTGACAAGAAGCTGCGCTTCCAAGAAGAGAATGAACCAAACCTACCATCCACTATCACGGATCATGACATTCACCAATATGCAATTTGTTACCTTTTACTAACAATTGCTGTCATCACTTTTCTGTGGATCGTAACTAACAAATACTACGCACTGTTCAGAAAGCGGCTTTCGAGGAAGACAAATAAAACGCCAACGCATGAGGACATCGAACTTCAACCAATGAGATCTCGAAAGCAAACTGCCAGAGAAGAAAACCAGCAGGCGCCTACAGACACCTGCCACGTTCAACCACAAGGACATCGAGACAACATTGCCTTTACTTTTGATTAATAATTTTACTTTTACTTTAAGATAAGATTTTGTACAGGCGTTTCTTTCTCTCTCTACTCATTTTAGCTTCTTTTGGGGGTTGCCAATATGTACGGTCTCATCGCCGTACATTTTTCTACTTACTCTGTAACCTACTCTAGCCTAATGATGTGCGTCATAATTTTGCATTATAAAATAATATGACTAATGAACTAAAATATCGTGAACTCATAACTGTGTAGCTATCAACAACTGAGAGAAATAATCGCCTTCCACTCTAGTACTGTAACTAATTCATAACTTAATAAACTTAACTATTGCATCTTAGTGGAAAGTGTTTCTCTATACTTTACTGAACTTTCAAACCTTCACGACAAATCAGTGTACGGAGTTAACTACTACAACCCGTACACGATGATAAACTGAAAAAGGACGACTTATCAAAATTGATTAAAAAGACAGAAACTGAAGATATTTATAAAATTGACGAGTTATTGAAAAGAAACGGGCATGAAGTGTTGCGTTTGCCTCCTTATCACCCAGACCTGAACCATATTGAGTTGGTTTGGGGTGACATTAAGGGACAATTAGCACAAAAAAATGTGGACTCTAATTTAGACCAAAAAAAAACTATGTTACAGGGATTATTTGCTGAATATTCTGCACAGAAGTGGGAGCATTGTGTTAAACATGTAATTAATATCGAGGACGAGTACTGCAAACATGATGGAATTCGGGATGATGCTGTTGATTTTATTATCAACACTCTGGACGACTCTGATGAATCCGATGATGGCTCCTTCGAAAGTGAAGAATCAAGTACCACCGACATTGATATGGACATAACTGATTGAAATATAATTTTGATGATTATTCTATATAATAAGTAGTACAATAGTTTGTTACCAAATATTTTATTTAGGTACCTTCATAGCTTTTAGTTAGTTAATTATAATTTTGTATCATCATTAATAATTTTTCATTTAATAAATCACTATTTCTTTACTATGACGTCACATATCTTAGGAACTATCTTGCCGCATTTCATGTCGTGTATATCTCTCTAAGCGCCCCCGCCGCCCGCACCTGTCTCAGTCCCCTTTGTCGTCATACCCCCGCGCCCCTGTACCGCGCAGGCGAGGACTCAGATAAACGGTCGGCCTATAGGTTACACACAGTGATATTAGAATTGAATCACTTATCTGTTTGAGCTTAGAATAAAAACGTGTTTGAGTTTATGTTGTCAATAGTATGAATCGCATACGCATACGCGCCACCGGCGATGACGCCGCAACCACACAGACGCCGCACTTCAGCACTCTTCAATGCAGTTGCGCATTTATGCGTCACACGCGAACTATCTTCTTACTGCTCATCACAGCGTCTATCCCTTACGCGCGTGTTGTCGGATGAGATAGCATGCATTTTAACTCCGCTCACAAATAGTTCGTGCCGTCAACTAATGTAACCTAATTCTTCTTCTCCCTCTTATGTAACTTCACTAATTAAATTCCTTTGCTCCGCCCACAGTAAAAATCTTCGCTCTACCAAAAATCGTCTTTTACGATGTCCCTCACACAGCTCTGGATTTATCCACTCCTCTTTCTTTGTCCAGGCCCAGGCGATCTTCCTTTGGAATGCGCTCCCTCTAAACATCAGGACGGCAACAAGTCGGTTGTCTTTTAAACCAACTTCAAAACTGTAATTTACTTAATTAATAACTAAAAAGGGAGAAATTTTTATACTTTACTAGCTGACCGGCGCAACTTCGTCTCCGTCACATTTTTCATTACTGCTTCGCTCCTATTGGTCTTAGCGTGATGATATATAGCCTTCCTCGATAAATGGGCTATCTAATACTGAAAGAATTTTTCAAATCGGACCAGTAGTTCCCGAGATTAGCGCGTTCAAGCAAAGAAACAAAGCAAAAGTAAAGTAAGTAAAGTTTGTAAGTAAATATGGCAACTATTTTTGGGGGGGGGGGGGGGGGGGGGGCGGCCCGCAGCTAGTTACACCCGTTTAGAGGTGATACCCGACCGCTCGTTGACTGGTTTTTGTCACTATCGGGTGGCACCCCTAAACGTTTGACGTACTAAAACCTGTCGAACGTAGCGTTCAAAATTTTTTGAGCTCGCTTCGCTCGCTATTGCATTCTACTCTCTCTATCTTCCTGAGCTTTTCTGTACAAATCAACAAAAAACTTCAATTTCAGTATGAATTATCAAAATACAATAAAACCCCTTCCGAAATGTGGTGTAAATATTTCTTTAGTTCTTCAGGTTTTCTGCATTTAGGGGTGAAACTCGTTCGTTGACTTTTTGACACGGTCGGATGTCACCCCTTAACGAGCGACGTATCGAAACCCATCCGTGGTGAGGTGTAAAAAAAATCGAGCCCGCTTCGCTCGCTCTTACATTCTCCTTGTTCTCGGGCGTTTCTGTTTAACTCAACAAAATTACTATCTTTGTGTATGAAATGATCAAAAGAAAATAAAACCTTTCCGAGTTGGGGTGCATGAATTTTCGAGCTCGCTTCGCTCGCTCTTGTGTTCTGTCCTCCCTCAGTTATTGAGCTTTCTTGCATCAGTCGATAAAGTTACTTCTATTTAAGCATGATATGAATGATCAAAAGAACATAAAACCTTTCCGGGGTTCATGAATTTTCGAGCTCGCTTCGTTCGCTCTTGTGTTCATCATCATCGTATCAGCCGAAAGATGTCCACTGATGGACATAGGCTCTTGTGGTTTGCCCTCTCTCACTTAATGAGCTTTCTTGCATCACTCCATAAAGTTACTTTTATTTAAGTATAATGAGCAAAAGAAAATAAAACCTATCCGAGGTGGGATGCAAGAATTATTGTCGACCTCGTTTCGCTCGCTCTTGTGTTCTGCCCTTTCTTAGTTCTTGAGCTTACTTGCGTTTCTCAACAAAATTGCGTTTAAATACTAAAAAATCAAAATAATCATACTAATTTTCGAGATTTTGTAAGCACGATGTAAGAAAATAAAAACCTGCAGCGCAAACGGCACAACCACCCCCTTTCCGAGAAATGACTTGCGGTTACCGTCACAAGAATGAGAGGCCAAAGGCGCAAATCATAATTATTTGGGGGGGGGGGGGGTTCATTTGTGAGGTGACACCGCACCGCCCCGGGTGTCACCCATGCTAGCTACGCTACTGACTTTTAAGTCTCAGGACTCCAACAAATTGAAAGGCGAGCGGCATAATTAAATGTTAGCTTACCTTATCGTCGGCGGCGGCGCGCTCCTCCGCGAGGATCTGGTCCCGCACGGCGGAGGCCTGCGACTTGAGCGCCACGATGTAGGCGGGCGACGCATCGCGCGCGTACCCCGCGCCCCCGCCCCCGCTCTCCTCCTCCACCACCAAGATGTCAGGCAGTAGCTTACCTTATCGTCGGCAGCGGCGCGCTCCTCCGCGAGGATCTGGTCGCGCACGGTGGAGGCCTGCGACTTGAGCGCCACGATGTTGGCGGGCGACGCCTCGCGCGCGTCCCCCGCGCCCGCGCCCCCGCTCTCCTCCTCCACCACAACGATGTCCGGCAGCGGGATGAACCACTTCAGTTCGAAAGTGAACTTGTCTCGCCCCGACGCCTATGCCAAATATATATATATATATATAGATATGTCAAACACATAATAATTATCAAAATCTAACAATTTATTTAAAAAACACGGAGTAGTTCACAGATGGAGTGCTAACCGCGGTGGCAGCTGTCATCCCTATTCGAATTTATTAAATAAGATCTCTATATTGAATGAAACATTTGTGATTCAGTAATTAGACCCATATCGCGCACATGACCGCCATATCACCAATTGAGAAGAGAGTCTAGTCAATATTTTGTAAGTTACTTTACGCACAAACAAACACACCTATGTGAGATATAAAATTGGTCTACTAATCCAATTATCTCAACATTGACATTAGAAATACAAATCAATCATTATATACCTGTTGGCTGGCACTTCATCAGATTACTATTCTGTGTTGAAAAATACAAACTTTTATTACCGTAGTTACCTTATACTTGGCACAGGCAATAACGTCGTTGAAGAGGAAAAGATGCCTGAGTTTCCTGTGTCCATCTGAGAGTTCCACGATAAAAGAATTCTTGACAAGTCTTCTTTGAGCACGATCGGCGTTCTATGCAAGTTTAAAAAATATTAGCATCCGAATTTTTATTCATTTGTTATTCAAAGTAATATTTGTATTTTTAACTATTTTTTTTTAATTATACTTACAGGAAACATGGATTTTGTTTGTATAATATTAAATTCGTCTAGGAAATGCTGTGTCATATTCAGTGCTTCTGTCAACATAGCGTGATCAGGATGACTGGCTGGAGTATATTTTATAAGATCCTGAAAAATAAATAAGGCCAAATTTCCAATAAATATTTGTCACATGATTTAAATTTTAAACGGCAGCATACCCGACAAAATATCGGGATCGGAACTTCCGATTGACCTTACACCTCCGGTTCCGACTTCGGTTGCGATACTTTTAAAGCGGAGGTTTATTAAATATAATTTGCTACTTCTGGAGTCAATTAATTTGATTTAATTACCTAAGTGTTATAAAAATATGATTATTTTTGTTTGTGACACCTATATAGGTTCATTATTTTTTAATTGAAATTAAAGAGGCTGACTGATTAATGTTTGAATTTTTTATTGCCTGCCCTTAACACATCTTTCTTATGCCACCATCTCCGACTCCACCTCCGTCTACGACTCCGCCTCCGAAAAACCAATTTTAAAAACTCCGATTCCAACTTCGGTTCCGATAAAACCACCTCCGTAACATCCCTAATATTAATATGCCCATAAAACGTACTACCGTGATACCAAGTATCGTGAGCCATTGAGACGTGATTGATGTCAAACCTCTTAAACTCCAAACATAGACTTTCACATTGTTAATTTTAGTAGCATAGAGTGAATAAACTGACATGCAAGACTAGTGCGTTCTTCTGGACCCTGGCGACGGGTTTGTGCAGCAGGTCGTCCAGCGACATGGGCTGGCCGTGGCACGCGATCTGGCGCGTGAGGTGCGCGAAGCTCTGCGACGTGGAGCAGCGCCGCCGCACCGCGTCCGTCGCGCGCCCGTAGTTGTGCAGGAACGCGCCGTATATGTTTATGTTCTCAGCCTATAACAAAACCAACATTACATTAAAAACATGTAAATACAGCCCCGAACGAGCTAAGTCCCAAAATACAGGTTATCCTAGATTGGGAGGTAGAGGCCAAACATAAAGCTACTGGGTCAAATATTCAAGTGCACTGTATATTTTCCTTCCCACCGGTATCGAAATAAATAAATTATATAATAAACTTTAAATTACTACAAAATACTACTAATACCACGCACACTGGTACAGCCAGGTCTTATTTAACACCTTAAGGTTGAATTTCATTTGCAGCTCAAAAATACAAGGTGTTTTGACTCACAGTTTCCACCTTACTGAAGTGTTCATTTGTATACTAGGATTCCTTAATTTTCCTGACTTTACAATGAAAAGTTAAATGTACAGTACATTATCAGTAGCAGTATTTAATTGAAATTACAGCAAATCGAGTGTCAGAGAGGGCGTACTTTAACTTAATTTTTATCTATAAGACGATGTCATGTGCCACATTAACAGTCAGTACTGTATGTTGTTTTTTACAGTACTTAGATTTGGGTTATTTTAATCTACAATACAAATGAAGCTGAGGGGGATTCCTGCAAAATAATAATGATGCTGCTTACCATTTTTTTG
Source organism: Lacanobia wlatinum (assembly GCA_947578705.1). Taxonomy (NCBI): domain Eukaryota; kingdom Metazoa; phylum Arthropoda; class Insecta; order Lepidoptera; family Noctuidae; genus Lacanobia; species Lacanobia wlatinum. The sequence goes on from OX388033.1 coordinate 11,762,545, forward strand.
AAATGTATTCCTACTGATAGAGGCTCTTCCCAACTAGCGACAGCTGCTTTCAATCCTTCAAGGAAGTTCTTATGTAACTCGTGTAGCTCAGATATTTTGTAGAAAATTGTATTAAATTCTTCTTCAGTAATAACAGGTTGCGATGTCGACAAAGTCGCTTTTATTGCGTTCATATACTGTAAGGACAACCAATACAATTAAACACCAGCTTTATGTTACAAATGAAAATATTCTGAATATATTGTGTTAATCCCGGGATTTCTCAATGATGACGTTTTTATTGAACTTTGAACAAATTGGCAAGAAAATAAAATATTTGTTTTGAAGCATCAAATTAATTTCCGTACAAAGATTGTGCTAAAGAAAAATGTTTTGTTTAAACTCAAAGTCAAGTCAGTTTGAAATGCAAGAAAATAAAAAGTACTCTTAATTGAATTTATTCAAATAAAAAAGTCCTCATTATTAAATACCGGAATTAATACGTAACGATTATTACTCCATCATTTCAAAGTATTATCCACTCAATGTTACTAACGTTTAGGTAAATAAACTACACTTATTCCGATCCCATCTCATTACTGTCATTTTACCTACCTAACTTTAGACACTTATAAATTAAAATATGCAGGAAATTGCAATTCTAGGCGTAGCATTCTAACGTTCTTTAACTTTGTAGGTAAAATTTTTGTACAACGATCATCACGTTCACGCTTTGGATCGCGTTGTCTGTTGTGCTATTGATGCATTAAGATGTTGTGTTTATTGACAACTAATGAAAATGTAACTTGATGTTATAAAAATAAAAAATAAACTCGAGGTGAGCAGTCATTTCTTGCAGTAATTTGCTTTTTCGCTCTAATACATAGCTTACAAGAGACATTAGCTAGTAGAAAACTTGTGACGACCGACAGTATGTCGATAGTTATTGTTGTATGCCTAACTGATTTTTAAATCTTTCGGCAATATTTAACAATATGATTCATTTTTCAGCAGTTTATTTACTTTAATTAAGTAAGTACAAACTGTCTGCGTTTCAAAATAAGGGTATATTACTGAATAGACTGATTGATGACGATGATGGCGAGAGTGCAAACGCCGGAAGTAGGCGCCCTAGAAGTACATACACAGAACTTATCGGGAATGTTTTTCAAAAAAGCCAGGTACGTAGTAATCGCAACAGGCGTTGACCAATTTATGAACGTACATGAAGCAAAAGGGATATGTAAGTATCGTAGCAGATGGCGTTCTCTAGTTTCCGTCTACTCCCATTTAAAATAGGCGTGAGGTTATGTATATTATGTAGATGACACATTGGTTTACTGCTATCAGATAAGGACAAATCATTCTATACAATCAGACAGTGAAAACAATTTGCAAGTGATAGTACCTTCTCCATAACGTAAAGGCATTCGACATAAACGGTTTCACTCTCAATGATACTCGTTATGATACAACGATGCATAGTCAGACGCTCCGCTTCCGCATTGTTGCCACTCGACTCCTGAAAATAATTAAATTAATTATGCATGTCTAAAAATACCTAAACAATTATAAATACCGCATAACCAGGTAAGTTGGATAACAACTTTCGTAACAGTGCACAATAGGCATTTAAACTTTTGTTTGAAATAACAATCAACTTGAAAGGTAAACATTAAAACGATTACTACCCGTACTAGCTCATTTTCAGTCATTCTTTTGGATTTCTGCATGGCATACGAATCATGAAAATTATATTCGTTTTCAGTTTTGTGTTTCTCTTAAGTGCCATTTATTGCTATGATTCAGAAAGTAAGTAAAATTTTAAGTAGAAAATAATGTTATTCAAAGGATTTATTATTTTTAATGAATCTCGTGTACACGTTCTAGGTTCCGAATCTAATCGAATTGAAGTGAGTCCATTTTACGATACTATTATCTATAGCGATATCGCTGATATAATAAATGAATTTGGAAACAGTGGTGTAAGTATTAAAGTATCAAAATTTGCGGTTTATATTTTCAAGATACGCGTTGTAAATGCATTTGTAATGTTTCAGGTTTCACCGTTTGATATGTTTGCGAGCATATCGAACAGCGAGAGTCAAAGTGACGAAGCTATAGAAAATTTGCTTTCTGAATATCAGCATTACTTGGAAAAAGCACACAAACAGAGAAAGAATTACATAGAAAGATCTAAAATAAAAAACAAAGTGCCACTTTTACCTCACCACGACCAATATACCAAGGCGAAATCTGGTGTAGTGGGAATTCAACGTGACGAATATTTGTATTCTAACGGCTTCTACAATCCCGGTTCATATAAATTTCCTCCAACATCGTACGGCAGTTCTTTAGATGTGTTCATCCCGGTTAATTCGAAAGGCAAATATATTATGAATAAACCAGACACGACAACGATACTCCCAAAAGGAAATCGTGAAGAACTTCTACCACTTGAAAAAATAATGTTCAACGAAAAGAAAATAATGGACTTGTCTCCTGTGTTGCATAACTCGCCTTTTGAGTCGATAAAATCACGGTGCTATTGTAAAAGCAATCACATCCCCTGCGATTGTGGCTGTAAGCAGTGCTTTGTGCCAATGTCGCATGATCTCATGGAACAAATAAAAATACGTTCCCTGGATGATCAGAAAAAGAACGTGTTGCATTCATCACTATACGAAAATTCTATCAAAAAGTCAGATCATTCCATTGATGATAATATGAAAGATGTTTTTAATGATAATACGCTAAACATCCGCATTAAAATTGATCTTGAATTACCAAAGCCACAAGATATTTTAGGAAAATATTTTAAAGTTCACAATCGCGATAGAATGTTTGAACAGGATGATGAGATATCTAAAGAAAATTCACCCCAGTTGGGACCGAATTTACCATTTCCATATTTCAATTTCCCTATACCCATGGAACTTTTTGGATACAAAAAAGCCGCAAAGTACAATAAAGATGACTCTACCTCAATTCACAAACTAGGTATCCACAAAAAAAAGAAATCTAGAACTAACAATAATAATAAGAAACACCGAAAGAAAGTTATAACTTTCCACAATATCAAGGTACAGCAGCAACCATTGTTCCCAAAACACCTTAATGATAAAATCAGTAATACATTTAATAACGAAACTAATACCAATGTTACCAATGATATAAATCTCCAACCTTCGAATGTATTGCAATTTGAAATTAATTCTTTGATTAATAAAACTGATGATATTCTAAACGAAACTCAAACCGAAGAAAGTCTTTATTTGATGGTAAATATAACAAATAATTCTTACAATGGAACAGAAGATATACACAAAATTGAAAATAGCATTGAAACTGATTTACCGAGAAAGATCACTAACGTGACTACAGCTATTCGTAAAAAACGCGATGTTTCGAATGTTACTGTAACCACTAGTAGAAATCATTTGGCGGCAAAAGCTATGCAACCAGCACAAAATACTATGATTAAAGAAAAAAGAAACGTTAAAATAACGGATAAAAATTTAGTGAGTGATGAAGAATTATTGTATTGGCCAAATGTAACCAGGAACATGGTAGATGTTGAATCTAAAAATATAACAACAATGATACTGGAGAATGAACACAAGAAGACCAAGTTAAATATGAGTAAAGATACAATTCGTCAGAACCATACTAGAGCACTAGAGCAGGCTATATTTGGTGATGTTGATTGGGACGATGTTGATGCGGTCGCGCCAGCATTCATGTCATTTGTAGGCAAATATATCCGAGGAATTTTGACATTTTGCTCTCACAAAATTTGCCATTCGATGAACTGTGCAAATAAGGTTTGCCTGCATAGAGTTTGCCTGCCCTTAGATCGATTAAACAACAAAGGGCATTGCGCCGGCACCAATATAACAGGTATTTAATCTTAGTATAATCAATGAATTTAATTTTAGGGTTCCGAACGTATGGAATAACGGTATCCTTATAGGATCATACAGACAGGATCTGACAGTATGTCACAGCCAATGTTTTCCGAATTTTCGGAACTATTCAGTTAAAATTTTGGTAAGCAACAAACTTCTATAACACACAAACCTTATCTCCGAAACTGGGCCAATAATTTTGAAGAAAAAACTACAGACTTATTCAACAGTTTTTTTTTTGCTTAGATACCAGATTATAGAAGAACTTATAAAACGTAATTATGGTTCAAAAGCAACATGTATAAAAAAGATTCGTTCCCCCTTTGCTTTTTTACGCTTTGAATTTTATTTTCACGTAGGTATATAGAACATTTTGTATGATTGTTTCAGATAGCGTAGCATCGATGGAGTCAATCATGGATTTGCCTTCAAATGTCGCATTTGAAATAGTAGATATCCTGCAAAATAAAATGTTGGGCAAAATATTTGGAAAGGCAACGTTTTGCATTAATGCCAAATGTATCACGCTCGTCGCATCTAAAAAGATCTTTGGCAAAGCTCGATGTTTTATCAAAGAGTTGAACACGGCAGGCCATTGTTCAAATGTTAAACCCGTGAAAGTTATGTAAGTTCTTGTTTAATAAATAAACCGATTTGAATAATTGTTTGTTTAGAAAATGCACGCGATGACCTAAAGCCCAGTGCTGCGATAAGAAGTGGACTTAAATTTGTTGGCACACATCTTTTTTTTTTGCTTAGTTTTTTGAGTCTGATGCGTTTTTAATTATTTTATGTTTGCGCCAATTTTTAACTGGCCAATAGCAACGGAATTGCGGTAAATATGCACCAGGATATGATGGGTTTTCGTATCCCAATCACATTATAAGTAAATAGTACGTACTCTTAGCTTAAACTTCTCCATTACTGTGGAGCCATTAACTAAGAACACTGGGTGAAATGTATACGTCACCGGAAAATGGCAATCTTCGTAAGATTATAAAATAACTTGAGAGGATGTAAACTCTCGATAAATTGTCAACTGAACATTTGTAATACTTTTACTTACGCATCAAAATTGGATATAATCTCTCAAAGTCATTCCGAGAAATCGAAAAATATAGTAGAGAAACACTGATGTTTCTCTACTATATTATGGATGATATATACATATAAACCTTCTTTTTGAATCACTATCTATTCAAAAACCCGCATCAAAATCCATTGCGAAGTTTTAAAGATTGCGAAGATTTGCGGAGTTTTGCATACATAGGGACAGCCACACAGCGGGAAGCGACTTTGTTTTATACTATGTAGTGATTTTCCGTTGACCTAGAACTTTGAAATTTGGCAAGTAATATCGTCTTAAGTATAGGGAGAAATCTGAAAACTAAATTTGTAATTAAATCATAAAAAATAAAGTCTTTATTTAAAGTATATAGTAAATATGTACCTACTTTGTACGGAATCCTCGGTAGGCGAGTCCGACTCGCACATGTCCTGTTTTTTTTTTTGGCATGAGTGTCTTTTTTTTTTAATTCGCTAAAATAGAAAACGAATCCATTCAATTAATACTCACGTGTATGCCATAGAGTTACGAATAGAATGGAGTCGCTTAACCAACAATTAAATACCACCAATTTAAATATCATACCAAAATAGATAAATTGTAGACCAAAGTGGTCTGATTGGTCGCCAGTGTCAATGTCGCCAATGTCAGTCCACAATTTCTCGGAACGGCACTGAGACATTATAGAATACAAAATTTTAATTCATATAATTGTAGAAAAAATGTTTCTTTTCACAATTTATTGAGAGTTTACAATCTCTCGAGATATTTTGTAATCCTACTCAGTTTATTATCCGGTGACATATACATATAACTACATATCATCTAAGTAACCACATTAATTAGATTCTTTATTTATTCCACAAGAACGCCTTTTATTTTTGCTCTTACATAACTTTAGTTTTTGGCAAATTACATGAAAATATGTATATTTGTACAACAAAATTAATTCTATCTATGTTTAATTGTATTCGTATGTAATAGATTGGAGAAGGAAACGTATTTGAATCCTTGGAAAAAAATAAAACATCCGAAAATTGTGGAGTTTGATTCCAATGGTGACTTAAAATTAAAGGATACTTCGGAAGATCACATTTTAAGTGTCGTACCAATAATAGAAGCATTGAGAGCCGAGGAGAAACCTTTGAAGGCTTTAGGGGTTTTAGAGTATGAACAAAATCAGTGGATAAAGAAATCTGAAGTTCCTATCACCGACCTTGTAAACGAGCTAAAATCTATCATAGCCAAGAACACCAGAGTGAAAATTCTAACCCGGTGTAATGGATCCAGAACAAAATGTAATTTTTTGGCATGCCCAAATATAAAAAAACATTGTATGCTTTGCGAAGTCGACATGGGTCAGCTTAATCATATTCAAGGAAACTCTACACACTGCGAACTAATCGACACATCGTTTCTAACTAAGTAAAGAATTTGTTTTAAACGGAATAGAAATATTTCGGCATCGATAATAAAAACATGAATTCAGATTTTATTTAATTTTATTTACATACTAGCTTCTGCCAGCGACTTCGCCCGCGTGGTCCCTAGGGAACATACTCCCTGGATAAAAAGTAGCCTATGTATTTCCTCAGGCTCTAGACTATATGTGTACCAAATTTCATTTAAGTCGGTTCAGTAGTTTTGGCGTGAAAGCGCGACAGACAGACAGAGTTACTTTCGCATTTATAATATTAGTAAGGATTAAAATATTACTAAAATCATGGTGTAGTTTGAAAGCTTTAAGTATGGTCGTTCCTCGCACATTAAGTAAACATTCCCTACAGGGTCTTATCTCGACAAAGATAATAAAGTACTTAGTTGAGGTAAGTATAAAAAGGCGAGACGGGACTCTTTAAACATTTATTCCCGCTGAGAATATCCGTACCAGCTGTCGCCATGCTAGTTCCTAAGACCTTCGTTGTGTTTTGTTGCTTGTGTTTCGTGCGTAATTGCATAAGCAAACCAACCACTGGAAGTAAGTATAATTCGATCACGTTTACTTGTTATTCGTTTTTGTACAAAAATAAATATTTAGTGCAACTGGGTAAAAATCCAGAAAATTTTAATGTACTGACAATGTTGTTCGCAGATGAGGTAGCAGAGGGACGCGGGGTCCTGCAATCTATATGGGGGTGGATAAAATATCCTTTTTCTTGGTGGTGGTCAGGGGAAACCGAACAACCCGTGGCTGGACAACTTTTAGGATCCTCGACGAACAATCCTAACGACAGTGAAGTGGAGGACATTAGAAGCCGTAATGTTACTGTTTGGTGTAACGATCAAACTTGTAATACAATGAAATGCAATACGACTCATTGTCGGAACATTACCTGTAATATTTACGATACAGATTTAAGAGGAGAATGCAGAGAATATAATATCATAACTGATTCTGATGAACTCACAATGCCAAAGACAACAGAGACGACACCAGAAGTGATTATTCCGAGTAAACCAATAGAAACATACGATGTATCTTCACTGGCTAGTAATACTCAAGAAAAGGACAACAGAACGGTGGCTGAAGAGCATCCTCTAGCACTAGAAGCAGTTCTATCGTCAACAGTTAATAAATTAAATCTGAAGAAAAATTCTGAAATCAAAGAAGATCCGGCTATTCATGAAACAGAGGTAAGCAATATTTATGTTGCATTTTTTTTGTTCCCGTTTTGAGGGTTCCGAACCCAAAGGGTAACCAACGGAAACATATTACTAAGCCTCCGCTGTCCGTCCGTCTGTCTGTCAGCGGGCTGTATCTCAAGAACCGTTATAGGTAGACAGTTGAAATTTTCACAGATTGTGTATTTCTATTGCCGCTATAACAAGAAATAGCAAAAAATAATGTTTATGGTACGGAACCCTTCGTGTACGAGTCCGACTCGCACTTGGCCGGTTTTTATTCCGCAATTTTTTGTTTCACAAAAGAAGAAAACTTTTTTGTTTCGCAAAGAAAAGCCTTGTATTTTCTTATGAGAAACAGTTATATATGAGAAGAATGTTGTAAACATGACACTTAAAAACATGTACGATTTAATAACATGATTAAAAGAAAGAAAGAATAAAATTTATTTAGCACATACATGATTAGTGTCAATATAAATTAGGGTAGTGCTGTGTACCCTACTAAACATAAAACTTTCAAACCACTTTGTCCACTTGATGAGTTTCGGCTAATATGACAGTCTGGCTAAAAAAAATAATACAAATTCTGCTCCCTTTGGAAATGGAAATTAAAACGTTCTTATTGCTTATTTTTTCTGGTTAAAATTTCGTAGTTAATCAGGAAATAACCTGGGGTTTACCGCCCGGAACGATTAGCATTTTTTTTGTGGACTGCGGTACGCGAAACGCATTATAGTGTCTTTTAATATATTTTTTTTCTTTTGCAGATCTAAATAAGGAAAGTACTGAGCAGAAGTTTTATAATAAAATCAATACTTATTCGAAACATCCAATACCAGGGAGGAGTTTGACTAAAATACGTATATTAAAAAAAACAAGTATTTTAGCAAAGATATTAAGCTAAAGATAGAAGAGAAAAAATGGACTTGGTCGTGGAATATTTTTTTTTAAACAAAAAGCATTGGAATGTCTGCGATTATCACAACCGACGGGACGGCGGAGTATGTGTAAATCCTACGAGGAAGTCTTATCATCTGTGTCGTTTCTAGATAAGGGATTTAAGCTTAGTTAAGTTCTTATATTTTGTTTGTGTTAACTTAGTTAGAGCATGAAGATACTTGAATAAAAACCATTAAGTCACAGGTGGCTTTCATTTATATCCATTATTAAAAAACTTGTTAGTATTTGCAGAAGAAGAACATGATAAGTTGAAACTATTTTTTTATAATGACAGGTAGAGAACTAATCTCTTAAGGCTGGGTTATTCGGGAATGTTGGCAATGAAAATGCTACCTCCGCCCACAAATAATAAAACGAATTTGAATAAAAAAAGAGATGGAGAACAAAACAAAATTATGAAAGCTTCTTAAGAGGGGACTCTAGTCGGTAAAACAGGTATTTGAAGAAGAAACTTGTAAAGTGAAGTAGTACGCCGTACCAGGTTGAGTAAAGTGCGAAAGCGACAACTGCAGCTCGGGCTGATTTTACCTATTAAAACCTTGACCAAAAGACGTTTTGTATTCCGCTGTTTTCTTCTTCAAAACTGGACTGATCTAAAAAAAATAATACAGGGTTATTTGTAAAACCAACAACCTCTTAGACAGTGAAGCTGATATTTTTTTCGAGTTTTCGGGTTGTTCTCAAAGTAAAAGTTGTTAATAATCTTGTGTACTTTCACTGCCTAAGAGGTTGTTGGTATTTTACAAATAATCCTGTATATCAAAATTTAGAGGTAGACTATATCTATGTAAACTTATCAAATTTGTCTGACAGTCGTCTGAACATGGCGGTAAAAACGTGCTGGGCTTCTAAGTAATGACGTCTATTTTCAAACGTTTTAAGTACGTACTTGGTAAGCAAATTCTGGTAAGACAAATAATGACCACAACATCTATAGTGCATGGTAAGCGAAAACTTGTACTGAACATGCTCAATCATTTCAGTATACTACTTGTAGAAAGGACTCCAGACGGACACGGCATACTCTAACTAAGGGTGCACTTATACAAGTAATGGTAGGAAGAAGTCTTTTTAAAGTCGATTGTAGAACGCATTATAAATCCGAAGAGTTGATACGCTTTACTAAAAAATAATCCTACATGTAAATCTAAGCCAAGCTTCGAATCCAGGATGACACCAAGATCACGAATAGAGTCCAATTTAATCAGAGGGGCAGCACAGTGTGTATGTGTTTTTTATAACAGTTTTATTCTTAGTAAAGTTTAGGAATTTACATTTTGGGAGACTTAATTGTAACTTATTTTTCAGTTTAGTGATGTAGTTTGGTTAATGATTTTACAAATTCTTCAAAAAGCAATTTTTACTGCCTCTCGCATATTGATTTATTTTTCGCCAAGAGTTATTCAAATTCTGGAAAAAGTAGAAGTCTGTAGGCGCAAGGTCTGGTGAGCAGTGGCGTTACCTTCATATAAGCCCAAAAGCCCGGCATGCCTTACTAAAATGCTCGATAGAGAATCAATATCAAACCCGAACTATTTAAAAGTTCGCGCGCTTAATTCTTATCAAAATAACACAAAGTACGCTACCTATGCCACATTACTACATAACTACACATCGCGATTGTTCGCGCGCAGAGTTTCGCATTTGCAGCGTCTACATATAGCTATCTCGCTTACACGTACCGGCTTTTACCGGGCTTTCAAATACTATCTCCGTCACTTTCGCACTTATAGCGATGTGCCGTATAACGAGTTCTAAACCTTGTGCGCCTACAAATCGATCAGTATTGAAGATTAAGCCGTGCTTGCGTATGAAGTTGCACGCGTATGCGTGACCTTGTCACCTTGCCAACTCTGCAGTGTTGCCGTTTTAGCGACGTTGTGAGATCTTGGATCTTTTTAACGAGTTTGGGGACTTTTTTTAAGATTTAGCAACAATAAAAACTAGCGACTTTTTAAAATAACGAAATTAAATACTCAAGCAATATCTTAAAAATAAAAAAATTGCGACATCTAGCTAGATTTTTCATATACCTGGTGACTTTTTTTGCCTAAATGACAACACTGCAACTCTGCGTAAGTAGTTCTTGACACCGGAGTGCAACTCACTTCAGTTTTATTTGCTTGAGAGTTGAAAAGTTATGTTGTTAAAGTTTTTTGTGTGTTTTCTTAGATTTTCTCAGTGATACAATTGTTTTGGTGACTTACCTACAACAATGGAGGTAATTGTACCTTGTGAGGATTTAAAATGCGTTCAAGTTTTGATTGGCGAAGATAAGGTAAAATCTTTAAACTTTGCTCAGAAAAAACAGTTAATTTCTTCATTAAAACCGACGCCTAATCTGTGTTTTTCTCAGACTAGTAAATCGCATAAACGAAAATTTAATAGATCAGTGTATAAAACTACTTGGATTGTTGGCTGTTCGCACACTAATAAGTTGTATTGCATATTTTTTTCGAATGAAGATTCCGTTTGGAATACATCTGGTTATAATGATTTAAATAACATATCTGGCGCCATTAAAAGGCACGCAAATTCCCATAAACACCTGTGTGCAATGGTTTCTTTCGGTAATTTTGGTAAACAAGGAATCTATATCAGTTTATGAGAAAATTGCGATGATACATACGAAGGTACCTACATACTCAGTCGAAAACTGAACTTTCTTTTTTTGAAATCGGTTAAAATTTTATTGGGCTTGCCTTATTTTGAAACCCTAGGCACGCCACTGCTGGTGAGTACGGCGGATGACGGAGACCTTCCAACCCCAGCTCTTGTAACTTGGAGACCGTCTGCTGTGCAGTTTGAGGTCGCGCGTTGTCGTACATGAGCAGCGGAGACGAGCGATTGAGCAAAGCTGGTTGTAGACATGCGACCTTCTCCATCATTGTGTTCAGTTCTTCACAGTACACATCTGCAGTAACGCTCATCCCCTTTGGTAATAAGCTGTGATGAGCTAAATGGTTCTACTGTTACGCTTATACTGTAACCATATTCTATTGTTTTTTTGGCTAATAGAGTCGTGCTGCTACAGCTATAATATAAATTTATCGAATAAAATATTCTAAAACATTTTTGAAATTGTCTCCATTGTGTGGCACTTTTCTTTGACTATCACGTCCGATAATTAGGGTTCCGTGCCAAAATGTTAAAAAAAGGAACCCTTATGGTGTGACTAAGTCTATCTGTCTGTCACAGCTGGATATCTGAAGAACTACTAATACTATGAACTTTAAATTTTATTAACCTACCTAAATAGAAATCATAAAACTTAATCGGATGATGTATATAATTTTCTTGCATGGCCGTTTTCATGGAAATATATTCCTTATATTCTCCAGAAACATTTTTCAATATTATACGTATGGTTGATGCTTGGTCGGTTGGTTCCCCGTACACATGGCAGAAGAAATGAATTCATGCTGTGAAGCTACGGGATAGAACAGACTATCTTCTAAAATAACCGAACAATCTTCTTGAAACTACTTGATGAATCAAGTTGTTTTTTTATTTATTCCGAACCATGAATGCAAATCGAAACAATTATGTTTTTGAAACATAGATTCAGCCCAATTACAGTGGAGCTAATGCAATTATTTCGACTCCTCTATCATGGGACTTCTCCACCTAGTCGTAGCTGATATTACGTGACCCCTGGCTCCAAGAACGTATAGGCAAAGTATTGGGCAACTTTAGCAAAGCTTAGAAAATGTAAGCGCGGGCCTGTTGACCAATATTCTAATCTTAATACCGCGATTCAAAAAATGAGATCAAATCCATAGCGCCATCTATTGTATATGTAGTTGAACTGTTAAAATATAAGTTCGGAGTTTGTTTTATTTTTTATTAATAGGAATATTATGTTCATTCAGAACAATATTTTTTTAAGGTATAAAAAGAATTACTTTTTTAAGACGTTGTAAAAGTAATAAATAAAAAAATCTTTTCTAGTGTAATTCTCATGCCGTCGATAGTAATATGTCAGTAAATAGATGGCACTGCGTATATCTGCATAAAGTAGAATAATAGTAAGTGATGCGAACAAAACAGAATACAGATAATCAGAAAATAGGTTCTGTTAATTATTATACTGCAACAGTCTGGCTATTATATTTGGCATACTTGGATAAATGCTAAAAAAAAATATCCGTAATACAACAATAACATATTATGAATATTTGAAAAATATTAGGTAAAACAGGAATCATAAAAGTAAGAAAATGCATAAGTTAAATTAAATCCAAAAATAATTACCACTGATGAGAATCGAACCCACACCAACTCTTTCGGCAGGCAGTCTTTAAACCGATGGTCTATGACTACTATTAATTGAAATAGCCGATCTTATTTATGTCATGGTTTTCGCTGCTTAGCTCCTCGAAGGTAATAGCGTGATGATAATCATTGCTAAGGTTATACCTATAAGTATCCGCAATTTTGTAATATTTAATGGCTTCTTACAACAATTCTTCGCTAAATTATTGGGAAAAATGACGAATATTAATTTAAATGTTATTTTATGTATGCCTCACATATATTTTTTTCCTGGCTTAAATTTACTTATTTGACTCTCAAACAGCTAAAATTAGGATGACAGCCCGTTAATACGTACTAGGCTGGGAACGTTCGCGGCCTCATGTAGTAAACGTGATGGAAATATTTAATTCGTTCTACCTTCATTATATTCATCAATTAATTAGTTGTGGGAAGTTCATTTTAGTGTTACTTTTTAACCGAAGAAAAAACGAAGAAAGTTCTCAGACGACGCGTATATTTTTTTACTTTTTATTATGAGCTAACAGCGATTTATCGAACGTGAAGTAAAGGGATTTTAAAAACCGGAGAAGTGCGAGTCGCACTCGCCCACCGAGGGTTCTGTACAAAGTAGGTAGATATTACTTTAACTATATTTTTTTATGATTTAATTAGGAATGTATAGTTTTCAGATTTTTCCCTATACTTGTAGTATAACACGATATTGCTTGGCAAATTTCATAGTTCTAGGTCAACGGAAAATACCCTATTTTGATTCCTTGAGAGTGTCGAAATATAAGTTTTTTGCGGTATAAACGGCCGTATTTCTTTTTACGTGAACTTGGAAGTTTGATTGTTTCACAGCTTCAAGGGACTGTAGACCTGAGTATATGGTTTTCAACTCAACTCGAAATTTAAACTCGATACCTCCACCCTTTCCCGAGATAAAGGGTCTTGACAGACAGACGAACGGACGGATGAACAATAAAGTGATCCTACAAGGGTTCCGTTTTTTTCCTTTTCAGGTACGGAACCCTAAAAATGGAGAAAGCCAAATATCGCGCCGTCATCCTTCAATGCTCTGTCGACCACGTTTGAATTATGCAGCTATGAGCTTGGTTGGCTAAACCAGCTCATATACCTGGTCGGTATTTCGGTAATACGCTTTATTTATTTATTTCTGAATTGTTTATTATAAACTCTCATCACTTTTAGCAAAGCTCGGGAGAACGTCTATTAAATTGTGAAATTGATAGGAGTAGAACTACACTGTATTAATATTACTTTAGTAGGACTAAGCTTACAAACATCCTCATGAATGATTAAGCAGTTTCTGCCAGCCCGGCAGCCCAGTTGGAAATTATACCAAGGGAACTTACTATCAGGTTAGAAAACCGAAGTCTGAATCCCGGACGACTAAAGTCTGTGCGAAGCTTTATCCAAGTCCGTTAAGCCTTTGAAGCGTGATTAATGTTTGTTTAACATCCAAGCATCGTTCAGCCTTTGAAGCGTGATTAATTTTTGTTAAACATCCAAGCATATAGACTTTCTCATTGTTAGTTAGGTAGAAAGATGTATTCATGGTTTTGTTGTAGTATTCTATTTTTAACGCCCATTAGATAAAAGTAAGCTCTGGCAATCGTGAATCAAACCGGGATGAGACATGCTCAGGAGCTTGGAAACTGGTTATATCAAAGACAGATCTATGGGCCTAATAGCGGTTGTAATCGGGTATAGAATGATATATGAATTCTAACCTGAGTGTGTAGTTTCCTTAGCGGCGGCGGTGTGGCACTGGCTTCTGTATCCGAAGATATGGTTCTCAGGAGAAGTGGAGTGTCGCTCGAATCTGCCAGCTCAGAAACTGTATCACTTTGTTCAGTGCCGTCACCTCCTTTCCTTTAAAAATAAAACGTTATGTCATTGAGATTTATTGTGTGTATGTGAGATTATATGTATGTAAAAGCACCCACGATACAGGAGAAATTCCTAGTGTGGGATAACGTATTTAATATATATATATATATTCATGAAAAAGATGGGTTTCCCCCTTCCCCACCGTCGCACACCCTCCGGGATTTTTAGTATATTCATCTGGACACCTCAAAGAATAACTGCACCAAAACTACACGAATTATTCGGTCTGTTTTCCTTAATTTTACCAGGCTAGTTCCGTTGGTTAACGTTTAGGTACGGAGCTCTAAAAATCGAATATTTATATTAATATCAACACGCCGTCAACTAATTCAAACCGCCAAATGATTCAGTGTTGCCTGCACGCAAATTATATTAACAAAATTGTATCGGTACTCTTAAAAAACAACCTTTAAAGATATAATAAAATAAATATTCGAAGTAGACAAATAATAAAATTATTCGGGTTATATAAAGTGGCCAAATCGGATTGACTTTTTTTTGGCACCATTTCGATGTAAGGTCAAAGTTTTCAGTTAAAAAACGCCCTTTTTATTTTGGACAGTTTTAAAGACTTTGACCATTGCAGTAACTTCGGCAATTATGTTAGAATGTTCTGATACAATTGTAGAACAATTCGTATTCCAATTCATATTTATCGCTGACGGTATGCGAACGCTTCCGACTTTAATGAGACTTGTTCAGTGGACAGATTGCTTTGGCGGCAACGGAATGGGCGCGGTTTATTTTATTTATTTATTTTCTTACCACAAATTACAGAAAATGTTATTAAATAGTCTACAGACACAATTTTACAATGAATTTGTGGAAGACGGGTGCCTATACTAACTTTTTTACAAAACCTGTATGTCAGGTCACCAGGCCCCCTAAACAAACTTTTACATAATCCTTTTTGTACTGGAGACGATAAGATAAGCATATAGTATTCAAATAAAAATCGCATACATTATTTGCTATATTGTTTATTAAACTCGATTTACAATGAAAAAACCCAGGACGATTAAAACGTAATTTAAAAAGGATAAAATAATTTTAAAGCCCCCCTCAGCCCCCGACGGATAAATTCTTTAAGTCGAGGGCTTTAAAAGTATTTTATGTTTTTAACCGACGAAAAAACGGAGGAGGTTCTTAAGTAGACGCGTATATTATTTTGTTTTTTTTTTTAATGTATGTACACGCATAACTTTTTACAGACTAGTCCGATTTTGATCATTCTTTTTTTATTGGAAAGGGTTGGAACCCCGAAGTTGGTCCGATTTAAATTTGGAAAAAAATCCTATCCTAAGGGTGGGAAAATAGGGGTGATTTATTGTTCACTCACAGATTTTAAAACTGAGTTGTGTACATAAAGCCTGTTTTTCTATAAAGTGTTTGTATTATACAACAAGAAATAATAGTTAAAGTAGGATTATATAACAGTTAATAGCTAAAGTAAGGTATGTAGCTATATTAAAAGTAATCAAAAATTAAGCATGTAGTAATTAGTAGATTATAGCCACAAAACCATATAAAATAAAAACTTTTCACAAAAAACTTAAACCTCCGGAAAAACTAAAAGCAAAAAATTAAAAACAATCAAAAACACTGACTTTCGAAATTAAAGTTATTTTTTTTTGAGGTTTATGTTTTTTATTAAAAAGTTTTTAGGGTTCCGTAGCCAAATAGCAAAAAACGGAACCCTTATGAATGTGTCATGTCTGTCTGTCTGTCCGTCCGTGTCACAGCCACTTTTTTCCGAAACTATACTGTTGAAACTTTGTAAGTAGATGTATTCTGTGAACCGCATTAAGATTTTCACACAAAAATAGAAAAAAAAATTGGGGTTTCCCCATACTTAGAACTGAAACATTTTTTTTTTTCATCAAAGCCATACGTGTGGGGTATCTATGGATAGGTCTTCAAAAATGATATTGAGGTTTCTAATATATATTTTTTTTCTAAACTGAACAGTTTGCGCGAGAGACACTTCCAAAGTGGTAAAATGTGTCCCCCCCTGTAACTTCTACAATAAGAGAATGATAAAACTAAAAAAAATATATGATGTACATTACCATGCAAAGTTCCACCGAAAATTGGTTTGAACGAGATCTAGTAAGTAGTTTTTTTTAATACGTCATAAATCGTAAACCGCAATTTACCTTTCATTCAATCAACTCAAATATAAAAAAAAAACATTTAATTTCATTAACATAAACCTTATGCATGAACCATGAACCATTATTTTCTAATAATAAATCTGTAATAGGTGCCTAAGTAAATAATAATTATAAAGTTACAACGAACTACAAGAACTTTATAATTATTACATAATATAAAAGTTACAACGAATTACAAGAACTTTATAATTATTACATAATATAAAAGTTACAACGAACTACAAGAACTTTTATATTATGTTACTTGCTGCTACGGAACCCTTCATTGGCGAGTTCGACTCGCACTTGGCCGCTTTTTTATTTTCAATTACGTTTTAATCGCCGTGGGACTTTTTATTTAATTTTAATTTTGCTTTTTATTTCACTTTTTAGAGAGCATAAATATTATGTACATTGCACTACATATCGATATAGTAAATTTACATTATTAGAAACCGCATCTAAATCGATATAGTAATTTTGCACAAACAAATGTTTACTGCGGCGCCCCCTGGTGAGTTGTCGCCGTAACACTTATCTAAAAACATACACCAATAAATCCGAACCCATCACTGAAACCTGCATCAAAATCGGACTAGTAGTTTTGGAGATAAATGGTAACATTGGTTTGCACAAACAAACATCCTCTCAACCCTTACGCATAAACCGTCTCCGAGATATCTAAAGTCTTCATACAAACGGTCGGAATGCGAGTTATACCTACGCGTCTCGAGTTCAGCGTACTCTCTGCGACCAAGCAGTCGCGAATACGCCGCAGTGACGAACGAACGGTGTGATTGTTTTGTAAGCAATAAACGGGCAATTTGTGAACATTTGTTTTGAAATAAGTACAAGTACTTACTTGAAACTGGAAAAGAAAAATCTATAATAACATTTTGATTGAGTAGGTAGGTTTTAAGACAAGTTTGTAAGAGTTGAAGATTGGTAAACTGTGGCGACAAAATTTATTTATTTATTTTTTTAAGTTTTTAAATGAAAAATAGAAAGAAACTGAAGTAGGCAAGTAGTAGGCGTGTTTACGCACCGCGCGGCTGTAGGTAATTATTTCAGGGAGAGGGCCGAGTCACAATACGGGTAGATATTTATACTGTGTCCGTACTGTCGTGGGTAAAAATAAAAATTAACAACACAAACAAACATCGACTTCCGATGTCGATGTTAATCTACTTTACTTTGGGATTGACATAAACCTAACAATATGACAGTTTACTAGATTTTAGGTTGAGAAGGTTTTTCTTCGAATTTCAACGTCCAATGCAAATGCAATATGTATAGCTATGCTATAACTAAACCCAACGCAAAAAAAGAATCATCAAGATCGGTTATTCTACACTAATATTACAAAGAGGAAAGATTTGTATTTTTGTATGTAACGAATAAACATAAAAACTACTGGATCAATTTCAAAAATTTTTATACCGTTATATTCTATAGCCTATGTTACTCAGTGATAAAGTAGCTTTACTTTATCACTGAGTAACATAGGCTATAGAATATTTAAAAAAAAGTTAGGGATCCGTATGAAACTTCGATAATGTAACGCACGTTTCCAACTCGATACCACCACGCGTTTCCAAGGTAAAAGGGTCTTGACAGACAGACGGACGGACAACAAACTGCTCCTAGAAGGGTTTCGTTTTTTTCCTTTTGAGGTACGGAATCCTAAAAATGTATACAGCCGAACATAGAGCCACCTCCTTTTTTAAGCCCCGACGCAAAAACGACGGGGTGTTAAAAAAAAATAAGTTTGACGTGTCTGTGTGTGTCTGTCTGTGGCATCGTAGCTCCCGAACGGATGAAATATATTTTGATTTTGTTATTTTTGTTTGAAAGGTGAATAAGTCGGGAGAGTTAGCTATGTTTGATGAAATGTCCAAGATGGCCGCCAGCAAAAAATGGCGAATTACTTTTTTTCTTCACAACTCCCTCAATACGGGTATCAAATGAAAGGGCTTGACTAGCAGAATATTGTACACTATATTGAAAGGGGATGAGGAATATTAACTAACGAAATGAAAACTAAGTTTAAAAAGCATGAAATAAAAATTTAATTATAATTTAAAAAACCCCCAACAAAAAAAAACTTTAAAAGTAAAAAATAATTACAATTGATCCTTTTAGTTTAATATAGGTACGATTTTTTAGGCCAAGCGTCATCGCGTCGGGAGACCGCAAAAATAAAAATATTTTTTTTTTAAATAGTCTGTTAAAAAATGTAGTCAAATGCATTGACATTTTTAGTCTCAACTTATCTAATGACCTAAGAAATATCATGTGAGAGTCGCAAAGAAATTGGAATCGTTTCTTTAAATAAGGAGTCATCGGACATCGGTCGTCGGATGAATTTTGAAAATACCTACTTGAGTTGTGCTGATTGTGCTAATTCAACTTACAGTTACACATTTCGACGTTTTGTTCTTCTTTTTCCCTACCTTAACGATTTTGATGCAGTACCTAGACGAACCCGATAACTTACTGTAGGAAGAAGTGTATATTGACACAGTAGCACGCGGTGGCGCAGGGTGGTGAGTTGGGTGCGCGCGGTGCGGTGGGGGGCGCGGCGCTATAGGTAACTTACTGCAGGAAGTAGTGTATGTTGACATAGTTGGGCGGTGGCGCAGGGCGGTGAGTTGGGTGCGCGCGGTGCGCTGGGGGGCGCGGCGCTATAGGTAACTTACTGCAGGAAGTAGTGTATGTTGACATAGTTGGGCGGTGGCGCAGGGCGGTGAGTTGGGTGCGCGCGGTGCGGTGGGGGGCGCGGCGTTATAGGTAACTTACTGCAGGAAGTAGTGTATGTTGACATAGTAGGGCGGTGGCGCAGGGCGGTGAGTTGGGTGCGCCCGGTGCGGTGGGGTGCGCGGCACTATAGGTAACTTACTGCAGGAAGTAGTGTATGTTGACATAGTTGGGCGGTGGCGCAGGGCGGTGAGTTGGGTGCGCGCGGTGCGGTGGGGGGCGCGGCGTTATAGGTAACTTACTGCAGGAAGTAGTGTATGTTGACATAGTAGGGCGGTGGCGCAGGGCGGTGAGTTGGGTGCGCCCGGTGCGGTGGGGTGCGCGGCACTATAGGTAACTTACTGCAGGAAGTAGTGTATGTTGACATAGTTGGGCGCGGTAGCGCAAGGCGGCGAGTCAGGTGCGCGCGGCGCGGTGGGGGGCGCAGGCACGGCGGGCGCGGGAGGGCCGGGCGTGCCGAGCGGGAGCGTGCTCGTGCCGCTAGACCCATCTTCTGTACTTGACCCCGTACCGCCTTATGAACACAATAACACATCATCACTATCTTCCCATCACGCAGTACCAGAGCTAGAAGGTGGAGACATCCACCACCCAGCAGCTGCTTATCTTTGAATTTTGAGTCTTTCACCATTTGAAAATGCAGTAATTATGAAATGATTTTCATTAAGTATTCCCAGGCCTGATCCTACTTGTAAGTTGAGCCAGTTACCACTGTGTCACCAGTTTTTCATAATGCCAATACTTAGCTTATTATTCTAATTATAACTTTTGTAACACATGTTTATTTTTAAGTTTTTCCTAACATGTTTAATAATTACACTATTCAACATTAATTATCTTTAACTTTTTGCGCAGTAGTGTTTTGTCAAAGTAAATTAGGGCCAAGGCTGGCACATGACACATGGGAATAGGAAATAAATTGTTTTTATTTTGTCGTGTATGTAGAACTATTGCTCACCTGCTTGTATATAAACGTATTCGCCATCGTTGATGTCAACGGGCACCTGATCATAATACGGCTCGTCTTCAGAGCCGGGCACGGCAGCCGGTATGCTTTCTAACGATATAGGCGCAGACTTATCAGCGTCTGTGGCGTCGCCTAAGTCAGGCGTAGTTGACGTGCCTTCCTCATCGATGGACCGGGGCGTCGCCGCTCCTCCAGAACGCTTTCGTTCTGAAGATAGGGAGTTGATCGATTCATAACTTTTTACCTGTAAAAATTAGAGCAATGCTCAGTCTCATCATGCAATCAATACACCACCTTTTTCCAACTACGTTGGATGCAGCTGAATACCCAGCCAGGTGTAGCCATAAGCTCCTCAAAGTCATGTGCATGGAACTTTAAATACTTACTAAGAAATATTTGTTAATTTATTTATAACATAAGTGTTCTGTACTGTAAGATTGAATAAGTTCTAAAGTTCTAGAAATAAGGACATTTATGTAAAATACTTACTCTCTCACTAATGGAGGGTGTTGACGCTCTACTAGCAATGGACTCGCGTGATTCCGCGCTACGGATTCTTCGCCCCAGTGAGGAGGGCGGACTGTCTTCTGCTTGCCCGGGTTCTGGTAGTGAAGCACCGCGCTTATTGAACACTTTTGGTGGAGGCCTAGATATAAACAAATGGTACCACTTTATTATTTGAAGTTACTTAAATACTTTATAGGGAGATTAAATCACACAGAAATCAAAACCAAAAGAAAAAAAAAATATTAAAAGTTAAGGGTATTTTACCCACTTTCTTTGCCTACGTATACACATACGTTTGCATTTTAAGTAGATAAGCCATGTCTAGTAATACTTACTTAGGTGGAACTTTTTTCTTAGCAACTGCCACAGGATCGACAGGACTGCCTTCTGATGACTGCTGGGACTCCTCAGACTTCTTGGAAGCTTCTGCTAATTTCAGACCATTTACTTCGATGACTGTTACAAAATCACCAGTTTGTGATGTTGGACGGTTTTTGGCTTGATTTGGACTTGTTTGTTCTACTGCTACTGCAATAATGGGATCAGTTTATAATTTATGATATTACTAGTACTTTGGCCGTGAGTTGTCTGCTTGTATTTTGGAATTTTCCCATACAAAACTCAACACCTCATTTCACTCCTTTTAATTAAAGATTTAAATGTGATATTTACTACAGTAACAAATAGAGAACATAACAGTCCAGGAAATAAGATTTTTTAATCAGCAATCTCGTATTTGTATGTATTTTAAACCAATTGCATCTATTAACAAGTCGTTTAACATAATAACTTGAGAATATTACCATTATCATGATTTATGTCAGTTCTCTGGACTATTTCACTATTACACCTTCTCCGTGCTGCCTCTGCTGCTAGGTTTGATAACTCATTGATGCATTGATTCACCGAGCTCCTCTCAGTTATGCGGACTGGTTTGTTTCTGAGCTGCACTGGTTCACATTCAGGCTTTTCGGGTGTGGAGTCTTCACTTTTATTGCTGCTGCTTAGGCTGATTTCACTTTTCTGCAGTAATAAATCAGTGGTGGACCCCTAAAAATATAATTAAACATACTGCATTCAAAAACAATGGAATGCTAAATAAACATAATTCAGCCTTGAATAGTAATGCTTTCATGCTATTAACTAAGAGGATGTAAAAACGCCAATCTAAATAGCTGTAATAACTGGGTACTTAATTAAGTTTTTATGAATGCAAATGTGCTCATTTACCTCATACTCTACTAATTAACACAATGACATGCCTTCATCTAAATTAGTTCATGATGCAACAAAGCACACAAGAGATATATTTGAATGAGTAACTTTTATATACAAAAATAAATGGCTGTTAGTTTTTGGTCTTGTTCAGTTTTGATTGAGAGCTTATTGACTCAACAATAACAATAGTAATCCATGAATGTATTAAAAACCTTTGTGTTATTGCATGTATTAGTATAGGAACTTATTTGTATTCAGAGCCATTAACAGCCATCCCATTTACATCCTCATTGATGATTCATCACACCTCGGTGTAGTTGTACAACCATTTGTAGACTCTCTTATGTTGCAAGATATTAAGCAGCCATGAAGCAGGTCAAACATACTGTTGCTTTCACACGCTTCACAAATCAATTAACGGTTAGCATTAAATATTAATTAATTGGCAGCCATGTGTGGATAATGTTTCCATAACATTAATATTTATATCACAGTTATGAATACTGCATGTATAATGCTGAACTACATTCACAAGGTGTAACATTTTGCTACAATCCTATGATAAATGACACAATAGTCTTTCAATGACTAATTTATTGTTTTGATGCTGCTTATATTTATTACTCACCTAAGTATTAATAAGGTGAGATATATAACTTTACAAGTGACTTGGTCAATAAATTATTCGGATAATAAAGTTACTAAAAAGTAATACTCTTATGAGCTTGTTTGCAGTTTTGTGGTGTACTGCTATAAAATTTTGTTTTTTTTTTTTGGCACAAGTCCACGGGAGAGACAATTCTTTCAATATGTAGGGTTTGATTTTTTTCCTGTCCACGTTTAACTATCCCCTTTATAAATTTATTAATAAAATCCAGTTGTAACTATTTTCTTTTGTCCTTTATAAACTCAGCGACACGGAATATTGACCAAGCCCTTATTTTGTAAATAATCGCGATAGCAAAAGATTAAATTAAAGTGTTTCTAATTATTGTTTCTTTGAGGATAGGTCAAAGAAACGTTTACCCTTAGGTCAAATGGGTAATTCATAATGTTTGAGTGCACTAAGGTATAACTTTTAATTTTTAGTTGAATAGTGTCACTTGAGTGACTAAGTTGCAAGTTTAATTTTGAGTATCCATCAAGTTTTCGGTTAGGTTATTGATGTTTCCTGCTTTTAATTAAATGACTGAAGATGCCTTTAAACCAATAAAAATGCCATTGCCAACAACACCCCAGGTAGCACAGGCTGCAGCATTAATCGACCAAGGGTTGACACAGTGTGAACTTGCTGTAGTGCTTGCCACATTCGTCAATGCAATAAATATACCCTGAAACGAAACCGGGAGTTAAACCACTACTCCCGCGACATTAGGGGTGTCAGATGCACATCGGCCTGTGACGACAGCTTTATTGTCTTGGTTTTAAGAAACCTCTACCTAGACGCTGTTGCGGTACGTAAGCGGCTTCGGATCGCAAGAGGCGTGAATGTTAGTGAGCGTATGCTATGCTGAGAAGATGAATGAAGGAATTGGAAGAAGTGAATTTAAAAGTCCCTAGACCAGCATTTGGTCCAGGACATCTCAGTTGATACTGAATAGCTCGACTGCAATTCGCAAGTGAACACGCCAGCTGGACCCACGAACAATAGGCGCGAGTGCTGTTTACAAATGAGTGTCGAATCGCTTTACGAGCTTCAATCCGTCGCGAACGAGTGTGGAGAACAAGTAGAGAGGTTTTGAACCCATTACCACAACAAGAACTGATTTTCCATTGAGTCTACCATGGTTTGGGGAAAAATAAGTTCCGATGGTCAAACGGCGTTGGTTATCGTCGACAACCGGTTAACTGCCACCCGATATATCGAAGAGGTCTTTCAGGAACATGTTTTAGTAAATTCGGGATACATTGGGCCCGACTAATTCTTCTAAATCGACGATAAAACACGTCCACACGTTTCACATTGCGTTGAAGAATATCTTCAAGAAGTTGGTATGCAAAAATGGCACAGGCCAGCTCCTAATCCGGACTTAAATCGGGCTGAGCATATCTGGGAAATGCTTAAAAGAAAGATAAAGTCCACCTCCAACCCGCCGAAGACTCTTAGCCAACTTCGAAATGCAACACTGACCACTTAGGAAAGCGGTATGCTTTCCTAAGTGGTCAGTGTGCAAGTTGATGTCAGAAACAGGATTTAAAGCATAAAAGTTTAATGCAGCCATGTTTAGGGATATAGGAGGAACTGTACGATATAAAAAGTAGAGAAATTAAAGAAATTCAGGTACATATTTTCAATTTTGCAGGTTTTTAAATTATACAAGTTGTTGCCGTGGACAATTCCTTATCTGCATAAGTGCCTTATTTAAAAATGAAACTTATTTGTGTAGTGATGTTTTAATTTTCAAGTTCTAAAAGCATAAGAAACACTCATTCAGTCCAGTTACCCTTATTTCAGTGTCAAAAGTGCATTTAAGTTTGAATTAATGACAAATTTACATGTGGGCTAGTTTCTGTGCCACTGAGTATATAAGCCATATTTGATACACTGCACTCGAAAAACTCCGGTTAAGTAGTTACAACCTTCCCAGGTTTGTAACTGCGAGTGGTCTCCGTCAAAAAAAAAACATAACTGCACTCGAAAACACAAATAGTCTTGTGGCTCAAAATGCTGCCCAACTTTAATGGGACTGGGCATGATATACCTGCCGCATGCCAGACAGGCTGTGGTCCGTAAAATACAGGATTGGAAACAGGCATGGCAGACCGCGAAGGAGATGGCAGGACAACCTGGATGTCTTCCTTATGAATTGGAAAGAAGAGGCACAACACCTTGACCAGTGGTAGTAATGGAGGGAGGCCTTTGCCCAGCAGGGGGACAGTATGGGCTAGTGATAATAATAATAAAAATCAATTTAGTGGCATAGACAGAGAGATAAAGAAAAAAAAGGGGGTTAATCTTTGTGGTTATACTTTACTAGCTTCTGCCAGCGGCTTCGCCCACATGGTCCCTAGGGAACATACTCCTAGGATAAAAAGTAGCCTATGTCCTTTCTCAGAGACTATCTGAATACCAAATTTCATTTAAATTGGTTCAGTAGTTTTGACTTTAGCATTTATAATATTAGTAAGGATTATGGCTTTTCAGATACCTATACTATTTTGGTTGGGTTTTAAAATAGCAAAATAAGATTACTGTTTTTAAACAAAAACAACTGATGTAGAGATAAAGGATGCACTATGTTATAAATATGTATATTATGTAATCTGATATTATAAATAAGCATATTGAAAATAGAATAAGAGTTATTTTTTAACATAAAAGTCCTGCAAAAATAAACAAATTTTCTACATTTTACAAGAGCAGATTTTATTACAGTTTATTAGAAAGTTTCTTATTTACATAATTGGTTTTGCATTGACAGGAGAATTTAAGTATCAATTAATAAGATAATCAAGTCTGCACATAATAGAGAGAGTTTTAATTACATCACAAAGTTGGATTGATTTACTAGTTACTCAGCTTTTGTCAACAATGCAAGTATATTATTTCAAAACAGGAACATAAGCAATTTTGTATGAAGTTCACAATGCTACATTCATGATACTTCATGAATCATCCCAGGTACATAAATTAAGCTAAAGAGGAAAACAAATGGATCCAGTTCTAGGAATGGGATTTTTGTATTTGTCTTACAATATTATGTTATGATGTCAATTACCAGTTAAGATATTATCTTGAGTCATACAGTTATTAAAATAATAATATACTTCAATGGGATAACTTATCTGTTTTCCATATGTTATGGTGTTGAAATTAAATTAGGATTTATATTTTTATTTACAAAATGAGTGTTAGATTAAGTAACGACTCGTTTCTCATAGATATATTAAGAAAGAGAAACAATAAGATACTTGAGACTATTTTTTTGAAGAAAATGTTTAAAATCTACCTGCTACATCTGATTTGTGTGTAAATTTCTATGAACTGTATAAAGTAAATATGGTCATAATGATTTACCTGCTTGCTATCAGAAGCCTTATCGTCGAGATCGTTCACGTCACCCCCCGAAGGCGGAGCCGTCCGGTTGCCTTGTGCGGCAGCTTTATGTTTCTCCACATCTGACAGCAATGTTTCTAAATACTCCACGTAAAACTCTTCCTTCTCTAATTCTTCTCTTAATATAGCAACTTTTTGTTTGTGTTTAGCTAAATTGGCCCTGACATCTTCTTCCCAAGCTGCTGGTAATGCACTCTCTGGAAAACGTTGCACCCACACGCGTTGAAAATCTCCGAAGACACTCATCTCTTAGAAAACGATGTCATGACAAATTTATGTTACAATACAATCAAATATAATCAATTTTGTAATTTTATCAGTGTAAAAAATGTATAACAAATTCTGTCATCGCATTGCAAATTCTCCAATTTTTTTTTACCACAGACATACATAATAAACACAGACAACAATATAATGCAAAGAAGAACACAGATGTTACTAAACTTCAATACATCAACAACCATAGACATTCGGTCTTTAAATTAAGTAGTACAACAGAGAATATCTACCGTTACAGGTTATTGCTCACACTGAAGGTGGAATCATATTATCGGACACGTCCATCAGCCGCAGCTTATGGACGCGACTGAGCAGTGTGTACAGTCGGTGGACGTCCAGCGAACCAGATTTCTACCGGACGGCTGACCGCTCAAGGACAGCCCAAGGTTGCGTCCGCGGATGTTGTCCGATAGTGTGTACAGTTCAATGTACATTCATTATGCAGATACCTCTAAGTTACGTCCATAAGCTGCAGCTTATGGACGCGTCCGATAATATGTTTCTAGCGCCGGTAATCGGCTGATAGGTAGCCAGAGTTCCCAACTTAGGGGATTTCTCCCCAAATTTAGGGGGTAAATAAGTGTGCCTGTTAATATTTTTTTAGAGGCTCTATATTTTTAGATGTATTTTAATTACAAGTATTGGCCCTGAAATAACCCAATCCAGCTAATCTATTTTAGATATTGACATAGCGACACGTAAAGACATCTTTCTAGATGTCTTTACGTGCTATTCTTCTTCAGTAAGAAAGCGGATTTTACTTTAGAAAATTTTAAAAGGTTTTATTTTTCTGCCGGCTAGCTGGACATGAAAAATATATACCTTCATATACCTTCGTTTGCTACTGCCTTGTAATAAATACATTTTTTGTTCACTCAACACAGAATCATACAGTGCCAAGAGATATAAATATGGAAAATGGAAAGGCGCTTGCGCGCCAAATTCGAACTGAATATAATTAAAGTTGCATTCGTTGCGGTAACTTCAGCTATTTCAAAAACTCTCCATTTTTTTTTTCAAATTTAAATTTTACATTTTTTTGTAACTGTAGCTCTAGTTAAATAAGTATTTTTTGAGCGTAAGGAAATCATCTAATAAATTTTGCATTAAAATTTTACACAATAGTTGTTTTTTTTTCTAAATCATAATTAGATAAAAAAAAACAACTATTGTGTAAAATTTTAATGCAAAATTTTTATTTAGAGTTTGTAAATATATATAAACGGAAAGTGTGCACGCTTAATTTGTTTTTTGTTTTAACGAAGCATGTTTTTAGTCTTTACACTTATAATTATAGAGCAATTCTTGACTGCGAAAGTGCGAACACATTCAATGAGTTTTTCTTCCATTATTAGGTACCTATAATATTTATCTCGCATGTACGTGCAACTTCCTACGTAATCCGTGTCCTTCTGACGCACGGACGCGTCCCGCACCCCGTGCACACTGTCCGCGGACATTTTCGACTGACAAAAACATCCAGCGAGCCAGATTTCTATCGGACGTCCGAACGCTCAAGGTCAGCCCAAGGTTGCGTCCGCGGATGATGTCCGATAGTGTGTACAGTTCAATGTAAATTCATTATCCAGATACCTCTAAGTCGCGTCCATAAGCTGCGGCTGATGGACGCGTCCCATAATATGATTCCACCTTGAGTCTTTCAGTATGGTATCCGCTAGGTAATATGTGTTCTGTGTTCAGTATCATATTTATAATATAACGTACTCTGTGGTCTTTGCGTATTCTATAGACGACAAAATCAGCTGGATATTATTAAAAGGAAATGTCAAAACTTTGTTATTAAAATTTTTAATCTTAATTTTTGCAAGAAAATGGATCCAAGTTATGTCAAATCCATTACAGAAGGTCTGAAATCTTCATCTTCTAGTCGTGTTCAAGAAACTTTGTTAAAAATAAGAAGCAAAATCATCACCAACGACAATGGAATTAAGCTTTTTCGGGAATGTGGTGGCTTAGAATGTTTATTGCCTCATTTACGGAAACCAAATGAAAGAATACTTGATCTTACATTAAGCATACTTGGGAATTGCTGTCTCGAAGAAGAAAGCAGCTTAGCGGTATGTGTTTTGAACACTCACTAAAAAGTCGTTATCAAAAAAAAAAACTAATTGTACTACATTACTAGGTAGTAAGGTACTTTGTTTTGCACTATAAAGGTGTTAATATAAAGTTTCATCGTTAACATAATTTCAGGTTGGTAAATTATACATCTTTGGACCATTAGTAAACATAATAAAAACAGTATGCCGAGACAGCATAGTGGGTAGAGCCTGCCGTGTGATAGGCAATCTGGCACAAAGGAATTCAAATGCAGATGGTATGCACAATCATGGTACAGTGACTGCATTGGTTACACTCATTGAGAACAGAGACAAGAACACATCTTATCCTACACTAACAATGGCTGTGCGGGCGATCAGGTAAGTCAAAGTCAAAACGTTTATTCCAATTAGGCCATTAAACGGCACTTTTGAACGTCATTCACATTACAAAAAATATAAAATATTAATGTGATTCTACTGTCCATTCGGCAAGGTAGATTCTTATGGAGAAGAACGGACAAGAAACTCCATAGTTACTCTATATACATAGGTAATTTCACTTTTAATTTAAAACTATAATTTTGTACCACTTTTACAAAATAATAACAATAGCTCTTGTGGATGGGATGTAATCTCAAAGAGCGCATAGCAACTCCACGACTAAGCATGTATTTTGCGTGCAGGTGGGACAAATTTGTCATTTGATCCACCCCAGCTCCCCAAGGAAGCCCAGCAACACCTTGGTGTTACCAACTATCTCACAGAGGGTACCTGGGTAGTAGGTTAACATACGCTGCTATAGGGGTCATTAAAAAGAATGTGTTATAAATGGAGCAAAAAGAAAATACGGTAGATGAAGTTATATATAAGGAAATAAACTGTAATATATGAACTTTTTACTAAATAACATTAATCAGCTTTTCGATTTTGATTTCTATAATTGAATTTAGAATTCAATTATTGAAAGTAAAACTTTAAACCTTTGTATCTCTCAAGGCAATTGTGGATGGTAACAGAGAAAAGAGATGAGATGCTAAGCTTGAACTCTGTGCGCTGCATAGCAATACTATTGACTACAGAATGTGAAACAGCTGGCATTATCAAGTCAACTACCCCAGGCCGTGAAACTGAAGGCCTGCGGAAGAGCCAGGAGGAACTGATCACTGGCATACTGAAGTGTTTGGGATACTTCACTACACATTCTACCGCACAATGTGCTGAACAGGTAAGCTTTCAGGATGAAATGTCAAATAAATTTTTAACCCATTAGTTAACTCTTCCTAAATCAAGACAAAAATCTCTAATCAAAATGAAATAGCTCAATGCAATGGAAAATGTTGATATAAAATTTGTGTTTTTTCAGACTAAAATTATCTCATTACCGTCACACATGCCACCTACCTCATCCTAGTTTATTTACTTTCCAGATTCAAGGAGATGGTAGGGGTTATCAATGCCTAGTAGCTCTAACAAAGAAGTTTGAATCTCTTGCACTAAAGTGCCTCATGAATCTATGCTACTTGTCCAGCTGTCGCCCTCTTTTAGGCATTGCTGGATTTGTTGAGTGCTTAGTGAGCATACTGCAGAAAATGACAGGTATTGGACCTTTTCATTACATAAAAATTTATAATTTCGACAAACATAATTTTTTTTATTTTACATTTTTTATGAATACTCCGCTCCTGTTGGCTTTAGTAGCGTGATATAATATGTTCCTCGATAAATGGGCTATCCAACACTCAATAATTTTACAATTCGAACCAGTAGTTCCTAAGATGTACGCATTCAATCAAACAAATTTCTTCAGCTTTATAATAAGTTTTTTTTTGTTTCCTTCATGCTTTTTGCCTTAAACACTTGTCGCATCTTCTTGCGCCAAAACGATTGATGAATATTTTATGCTTAGTCACGATTGCTCCGGCGCAGATGATGCGACGCAAAATCCGCACAGTCTTAACCAGTATTGCTAATAAGTCTCCCATAAGGAACATTTGTTATCCATTGCAGATGTGTTCCTATGGCCGGAAGGTACGGCGCATGCTCTGGCGCAGCTGAGCGGCGAGTCAGTAAACCGCTCGCGCCTGCGGCACTGCGGTGGCCTGCCCTTGCTGGTGGCGGCCGCACGAGTCAACCCCCACGCCATGCACGCCCTTCTACAATATGTATTTGATGATACATGTAAGGTTTTATATTTTCTGTAGATGTTTTAGTGTAACTGTTCCGTTGGTCTGGCAGTCGCAAGCGCGATTGCTGAGCGCGGGGTCCTGGGTTCGATTTTCCGGGTCCGTCAAAAAGTGTCATTGGGGTTTTCTATGTGACAACCCAGAGTTAGGAAGTTTAGAAATCACATGAAGCCGTCGTCGGTCCTGCGCCAGATCTCTCTCCGGTTGTGTCGGATCGCCGTCCCATCGGACTATGAGAGTGACCGTAGAGGGAGTGCACTTGTGTTAGCGCACACACTTGTGCACTATAATATGTCCCGTGCTTACAGAATGTCCGTTGAGATTGGCCGCCATGGCCGGGATTGGTCAGGTTTTAATTATAAATTACTATCCAAAATTCCATCTAATGAAGTCCTCAAAATAAATAGAAAATGCTTTATTGGTCTGCAAAATTTGAATGCATGTTGGTCATAGCGAAAGCTAAATTTAAGTGCTTGCATACTTATTCCATACTTGATCCCACTGCATATCATTTGCAGCATTCCAGATTTTAGTTAATGAAGGTCTTGTAAGCTTACTTACTGATGAACTGACCACATATCTAACAACTATGAGCTATGAACATACCAACCTGGAACACACATCAATGATATGTGAGGTTGTGGAAAAAGTCAAGGAAAGTCCGAAAGACAGTAAGCCTGATGCGGAATTGCAAGCCAGTGAAGGCTCAACTAGTGCTGAAGGAAAAGTTAGTTTGTTTGCACGTCGTAAAGGTCCACTATCTTCCCAAAATGAAGATGAATTAAAGGTGGTAATAGAAAGAGATAACATGATCGTTGGATTTGTCGATGCCGTTGATAGCGATGCGACTGAAGACAGTCAGAGTGAAGATGAGATGCTACCACTTCGACGTAAGTGTCTCAAAAGAGCACGCTCCCAAAGCCCAAAAGCTATGAAAAAGGTAATTATCATCCTCTCATATTATCTTTCTTATAGGACAAGTAATAACGGTTTTTTTATTTGCTTGAACTGTCCCAGTCCTGGGCTAAGGTCTCCCTAATTCCTTCATACCAAAGTTTTAACATTTTCACAAACATTTTTCTTTTTTTAAGAAATCTCAGCTAATCAAAATGGCAAGCAAGGACTGGTCAGCTGGTGTTTATTGGGAACCAAAAAGTCCTGAGTGGCACATAAACCCTCAGGCATCAGGATCTCGCGTTTCGATGAGTCCAGATAGAGATCATGGCCCACTATCTCCATATTCTGATGGATATCAGTCTGGGTTTAGTCCAGAGTACAGAGGATTTTCTTCCAACAAACGGGCCAAATGGGACTGGAGCTCCGAATCGGGCGTGAGTTCAGGAGAAACTAGTTCAATGTCTCCTTATTTTACTGACTATCAATGGAGTCCAAGTAGTTCTGGTGGTCCTACTTCGCCCTTTAGTATTAAAGAAGGTAAGACATTTCTTAGTTGATATACACTTTTCTAGTAGTATTATGTTAACAGTCAACCAATTTAAATCCTTTGACCTTAACGATAAGGTTCATTTTGCAACTCACGATTATAATTATTTCAGACAGTTCCGACTCTGAGATTTCGGGTCGTTACTCGCCCGTGTGTAGTGACAACGAGAGCGAGGCAGTGGACCTGGCTGGTGTGAACAGCGCGGCCGCTGAACTGGACGCGGCGCAGATGGTGCATGAACTGGACGAGCTCATCATGGAAGACGACGAGAGTGTCGAGGAAGAAGCTCCTTTGGAAGGTGTATTTCTATTTTCTTTTACTGCAATTTAACGTCACTAGGCTAGATGATCGAATTTGACCTTTCTTATCTTTGTATGAATTTATTTTTCATTGACGCTTCGACTCTACGTCATTGTGGCCCCTTAGGGCGCTTTCAAATTTTTCGCAAAGTGCCCCCGGTACTTTACGAAAAATTTGAGAGCGAGATCGTAAACGGGCAGTCTAATCACTGGCCCCCAATTTATATAGAACAAAAGAGAAATGCGAATATAATTTTATGTGTGCCAAACCAGAAGAGAGATGCTAGTTTTTAGGATTCCAAACATGCGTAACAATAAGGGTTTCGTTTCTGCGATTTCGTCCCACGAAGAGATTAAACACAGTTATTTAGTGTCCTGATTGTAGCTGACAAAGTGAGGACAGGATTTTTTTTATCGCACCTCGAAATCGCATCGTTAACTCGTGCGATGTAACGATCGCACGAGTTTACGATGCGATGCCAATTAGGACGAGGCCTTATAGGATCACTCGTGTCTGCCTGTCCGTTCAGACAGACATCACAGACAGTTTTCTCAGAATCTACAAGACGGATTCTTTTGAAATTCTACACACATATGAACTTCTGTGACCCAAACACAGACGCGTTACGTAAATAAATAATGAAATTGTGAGTTTGTTTCTAGTATGTCACTTTTGGGGGACATACTAGAAAATTTCAAAAAAGATTTTTCAAAGTCCAGGGGTCCAAGGACCATATGACATCAAATGAAAGGGCTTATTGTGAGCGTTTCAATTATATTTTTTTCATGATTTTAATATAGTTTTGAAACTATTCAAGAAATTAGACGAAAAAGGACTGACGGAGATAAGAATGGGGGGAATTGTCATTTTTCAAAACTATTTTAAAATTGTAATAATAAATATAATTTAAACCCTCACAAGCCCTTTCATTTGATATGTCATACGATACAGTTTGAAAAACTTTTTGAAATGTTATAGTTTGTCCAAAAGTGACCGCATACTCGAAATTTATCTATTTATGTAACGAGTTCGTGTTTGGGCCACAGAACCCTATGCACGCGAGTCTGACTCGCACTTAGCCATTGTAGTTTGTAGCTAGGTTAGCTACAAAAACTAGCCTTTTGTAATCTGGGTCAGTTGTTTTTGCCTCTTGATATTAATCCTAATATAACTTCCGTCACTGAGTGAGTGTCTGACAGACAACGCACGGCCAAAACTATCGGTTGGAGAAAGCTGAAATTGACATGTAGGTTCCTTGTGGAGGGAGTGTAGGGGACCACTAAGAGACAATTTCCCGAAATTTCTACGGGGACGGAAAAAAACGGGAATCGAAAATACTTTAAGGATGGATGTGGACATTAATTACTTTATCATCATTTGTTCTGAAAAACGTCCACTGCTTGACATAGGCGTCCTCCAAAAACTTTTATTTTCTAAAGCTGTTTTGTTTCAGATGTTTCCAAGCTCGTAACGAACACCAAATCATCTCGCATAGCGTGTGTGTTAGTCTTACTATTCCGGGTATCCCATGGAGCGTGCAACTCCTTCGGCGCCCTCCGAGAAGAACCGGTGCCGAACCAAACTCTTGAACTATTGACTGG
Source organism: Lacanobia wlatinum (assembly GCA_947578705.1). Lineage (NCBI taxonomy): Eukaryota > Metazoa > Arthropoda > Insecta > Lepidoptera > Noctuidae > Lacanobia > Lacanobia wlatinum. The sequence goes on from OX388033.1 coordinate 11,796,783, forward strand.
CCGCGAGTGCCTCAACGCATTGTTAGATTACGTAGAGAGGTGCAAGCGGCCTTTAGGACGAGCGGCTCGCATTCTTGCCAGAGTTTTGAGGTAAATCAGAAAGTCTAATATCAGTAAGCCCAGTTCCCATGAAAAGTGCGGTTTCGAAACGCTTGCTAAAATAAATACTTCCATGAGCTAACTAGGTGGTATTCCTACGCCATTATTGTTCGTTTTGTTGGTTATTGCCACAATAGTATTTCCCTGATTAAATAAATCAATTGGTGGAGTGTCGCTATGTTCGAGACGCAGTTTGTTGCGTTAAAATGAGCAAACCAGTAGCGTAGCTAGCATGGGTGACACCCGGGGCGGGTAATGTGGTGTCACCCCACTAATGACCCCCCCCCCCCCCAAATAATTATGAGTTGCACCTTTTACCTTTCGTTCTGGTGACGGCAATCGTAAGCCATTTTTCAGAAGGGAGGGGGGAAGGTTTGCCATTTGCGCTACAGGTTTTTATTTTCAGGAATGTTCTTACATCATACTTACTTACAAACAAAATCTCGAAAATTAGATATTTTTGATTTTGTTTTCATCATTATCTAAACCCAACTTTGTTGAGTAACGCAAGTAAACTCAAGAAGTAAAAGAGGACAGAACACAAGAGCGAGCTTGAAAATTTTCGCATCCTCCTCGGATAGATTTTTATATTCTTTTGATCATTCATACTTAAATAGAAATAACATTATGGAGTGATGCAAGAAAGCTCATTAACTGAGAGAGGGCAGAACACAAGAGCGAGCGAAGCGAGCTCGAAAATACATGCACCCCAACTCGGAAAGGTTTTGTTTTCTTTTGATCATTTCATACACAAACATAGTGATTTTATTGAGACATACAGAAACGCTCGAGAAAAAAGAGAGGGTAGAAAGTAAGAGCGACCGAAGCGAGCTCGAAATTTTTTACACCCCATCACGGACGGGTTTCGTTATGTCGTCGCCAGTTAAGGGGTGACACCCGACCGTGACTAAAAACCATAGAACGAGTGTCACCCCTAAATGCAGAATACCTGAAGGACAAAATAAATTTTTGCACCCGATCTCGGAAGGGTTTTATTGTATTTTGAACATTCATATTGAAATTTAAGTTTTTTGTTGATTTATATAGAAAAACTCTGGAAGTCAGAGACTGCGAAATGCAAGAGCGAGCGAAGCGAGCTCAAAAATATTTGCATCCTACTCCCGACAGGTTCCATTGCGTCAAACGTTTCGGGGTGCCACCCGATAGTGACAAAAAACCAGTCAACGAGCGGTCGGGTGTCACCCCTAAGCGGGTGTCACCCGGTGCGCGCCGCACATACCCCCCCCCCCCTCGCTACGCTACTGGAGCAAACCCTTTCTTATCATGTTTAACTCCTTCACTAGTGTATAAATTATTTTATTTTCAGCAATGCTCTCTGCCTAATGAGTATATTGAAACATCGATTAGCTCTAAGATTACACAATATGTCTGTCAGTTCTAAGCATCCGCCTACTAAATGTCAGCAGTGCAAACAAGTGAGTTCTAACTGTATCTTTGTTATTGTCAGCCTTTTGTAATCTTGCTCTTACGGGCATAAACCACCAGCCACGCGATTTTATTACTTTAATACCAAAATTATAATCCTTTTCAGATTTTACGGCTGAGTACAAAACTATTGAGCCAACTTACAATATTAGCAGAGTCAAGTTACGGAATTGGTGAAATTAGCTATCAGCTACTAAAAGGCACCTCATCTATGAAACAGACGCTGTCTCTGACATTACCTTACATCGTGAGGTAGGGCCAATTACAATTAATTCTATTATTACATATTACTTTCCTGACTCTAATGATTTCTAATGTTCACAGAACTGAAAAACCGCTCAAGAAATATTTGATAGACTGCAGTGCACTAAACTCATTGTTCGCAATAATAACAGATTCTAAGGAAGACATACAAGACTGCGTAACTGCTTTAGCAAAACTAGCCAATAATGTCCACATTAAAGATCCGAAAGTACTTGAAAATAGGTTTACGAGCCAAATATATGTGAGCTACGACCCTATACTTGACAACTTATCCCTAGACGAAATAGTCACGTTTGAACTCGACGATTTGACTACAGTTAAAGCCAACCGAGTGTTTTTGTGTCAAAACTCCGAAGTTTTCAGCGCCATGTTAATGGGGTGTTTCAAGGAGTCTGAAGAAAAATGTGTAAGGTTAAAGAATGTCACCAAACCTGCATTAGAATATCTATTTACTTTGTTGCACTTTGGATTGAATAATCCCAGATGTGACGTCCAAGTCTTTCCAATGGCTGAGAAACTAGAAACTAATTTAGAAGTTCTTTTGTTAGCAGATAGATTTTTATTCGAAAAACTGAAAGGACTGTTGAGTAGTGCTATCCTACAGTTTCAATTGAATCCGGACACTGCCGATAAAATATATGTATGGTCGCTAAGTGAGGGCATGGGGTTCTTATGTGTGGAATCAGTTGCTTACTTGCTAACAGGTAAAATGGGAGAATTGGATCGCACAAACGCTTTTAGAAATATACTCAACCTTGAGTATAAGGAACAATGGCTTGAAGATATCAAATCTATGATACTGAGACAGCTGGTAAAGGGATAATACTGACACTGAGGTTGCAAGGTACCCTTGATGTGATGATTCCTGTGTCATTGTGCTTTAGTAGCTTAAATATACTATATAAATTATTATTAAATAACCCTCCTTCTGATGCAGTCGGGTAAAAAACAATGAAAGCTGCCATTTAGAGCAATATTTTATAAGTCAATGTATTTAAATAGTTTTAAGGTTTTAATATTCGTGAAAATTGCATTTATTTAAATGTTAAAGCGTACCCCCAGTCTAACTAAATAATTATGAACTTGCAGCTAAAAATGAATTTTCTTTATGAGAGTGTAAATTGTTTTTGTTTTATATTTTATAAATAATAGTATATATGTAATTAAACTTATATTTACTCAAACGTATTGTGTGTCAATAGCTTACAAAACCTTAAAATTTAAAACCAAAGTATTTAAAAAAAAGTAATAATGAAAGGCCACAGCCAAAGCAGACTCAATACATTGCAAAAACTTACGAGCTGGTTTATAAAGGTAGGTTCATATTATCTCATAGATATACAGGGTGAATTGTTAAAGTGTGCTTTCATGGCCAAATCCGAAACTATGAGGAATATCGAAAAACACTGAAAGCCCGATTTTGATGAAAAGTAAAATTGGATTTTTGTATTTCAGGAAAATCGGTATTCCTGTATTATTACACCATCGGAAAGTGTAGCTAACAAGGATCAAATTCTGGGAGTAATAACATATGGCAAACTAAAGGAAAGAGCTCATTTTTAACGAAATACTTTTTTTAATTTAAAAAAAGTATCAACAGATTTAGAAAAAAAAATCAATGATGGATTTTTAGTTTTCATCAACATCGGCATCGAAAATTTGCAAGAGAATCATTGAATTTATTTTTTAAATATCAGTTTTGATTTGGGTAGGTAGTCAGCCATTTTAAAACTAATTTGTTCAAAATGAGAGCTTTCCTTTAGTTTACCATGTGTACTTTACCAGAATTTGATCCTTATTAGCTACACTTTCGGATGATGCAATAATACTGGATGTGTTTATTTTTTCAAAATCATTTGGTTCGATTTCTGGGTAGAAATAACAATTTTTCAAAAATCCAATGAAGCCGTTTTAGTTTTCATCAAAGCGGGCTCGAGACTTCTTTCAGTGTTTTTCAATATTCCTCATTGTTTGGGATTTGGCCATGAAGGCACACTTTAAAAATTCATCCTGTATACATTTGATGCCTACTGCGTAATTTCTGGTTGCCGTAATGAAAATGCCAACTTAATATTCGTGTTTGGCACAAGAACCTGTGAAGTGTTTGCATTTATCTCATCTTTATTTAAGCACTCAAATTCAAAGTTTTGTACAATCTGTAACAAAAAATAAGAATATTATAAAATAGATAAACAGCTTAGGGTCAGAATTAAACAGCACCCAAAAGGTACACAAAAAGTTTAGGGTATTGATGAATAAAACATGAAATTTTAATAGAATGTTTACCTGACTTATCAGCTCCTTCATCTGTAGCATTGCTAGCTTTTTGCCTATACAAGATCTGGCACCAAGTGCGAAGGGCAGTGATGCAGAAGACACATGGTTCACCAGATCTTTCCTCCTTGCATCATTGCGGTCCCAGCGGTAAGGAAGGTATTCATCAGCTTTGCTAAAGTTCTGTTCATCTCTTCCTGATGTATAAATTGAAGCTATGATTGGAGTCTGTAATCCATAATATGTGAAATATAGTAATTCCCTTTTCTACTCAATACAATATAAGAAATCTTTTCTAGTCTAGACAAGTGAACAATGCAGATTTTTTTGTAATACTTGTTATTTAAAAAAAGGTTTGGTTACAAAAAAAAAAAACATTATGATTCTTTAGGTATATTTCTTTTGAAAATTCTTATATTAGTGAGTGAGTGTTTCAATTCTTCTTTTAGGTGCTTGTAGGGTTCTTCTAGTTCACTTGGTGCTAATGGTATCTTCAGTTTCCTTCGCAATGATGGGGACAGTAACACTAAGTTGTGGACCAAGCCAATACTACTTGAAGTCATCCAGTACAAACACATACATGAAGGCACATTGGCAGCTACAGGTATCATGATTACTGTAATGACTCTAAACACATTAGTGAAAACATTGTACAGCTTAGAAGGTTGTCTGAGTTTAGATAACCTTTGTATTTCTATAATTGATAAATTTGTCAATCCAAATGCCACTGGCAGAATCCAAGAGTGATCAGGCTCAGTTAAATTAGGGATCCATCCTATACCCCCAGTTGATAACTCCATAAATGTAACTAATGCTGCAGGGTCAGCATCGGGCATGTATACTAGATTCCTCAGTGCAAATGACATACACACCCACACTGGAAGTTGAAACCAAATTAGTAAGCTGGCTTTGAAAGGGTGGCAGTTATCTCTCACTATTAAATTGTTCCATTGTTTTTTCAATGATCTCTTGTACAATATAACAGCTTGTTTATCAGTTAAGTTGTAAGCTTTCTTTGCTATCGTTGTTTCCTTTTTTAATTCATTTACCAGGTCCTTCAGTTCTAAACTGATGTTTTCCACTTTAGCTAATATGTAGTTTTGATATACTGACAATGGTAGAGTCATGAGTGTCCTTATAAGTACCGTAACTGTAACAATTGTGGCCCACCAAGTCATGCCAGTTATGTCGTGAAAATAAAGCAACCCATCCTGCATGAAATGCACAAGAGTGCTATTTGATATGCTTGCGTACGTTTGTTCTTGCCATTTGACGAATCCTTCCATTGATATATGTCTTCTTAGAGGGTAATCCATCGAATTAAACTTATTTTGATTTAGTACACTGCATTTAAACACTTTGTTTTCGTTATTTCCTCTAATACTATGGTTACAACAAATGGCACTGAAAGTCCGATAGGTTTTAACTGTAGAGTTCATTTTCAACTTAGTAATATGTTTGTAGATTAACATTTTGAGGGAAATTAATGAGTTAAATTAACACAAACTTTATTTCACTTCAACTGTTAAAACTTTATAACCTTACTAATAAAGTCAATCTGTCAAGTGTCAAAATTGCTGCAAAAACATTGTGATTGTGACATTCACGTTTTGTTAACGAACGTTCTCCATCGAAAGAACTTTTGTAAAGGGGATTTTACACGATCCGTTTCCTAATATTTAGTGATGTTGCCAAATAATTATATTTGTACGATTTAGTAGTTTTAGCTACAATGTGTCGTTTAATCGTTTGTATTTTACCAGTAAATATGTGTGCTAGTGAAAGCACAGTTAGGAGAAGTAAATACCGTTCATATCCATGGGTAAACGATCCAAGGATTATGCTTCAACTCAGAAATAGTCTAATCTAGCCTGTATCTAGTTCAGTCATAACAGCCGAAGACGTCCACTGCTGGACATAGTCCTCACCCAAAGGGGGGGTTTGCCATAATCGCCACGCTTAGCAGGCGGGTTGGCGATCGCAGTGTATGGTGTTGCGTTTTACAGAGAACGCTGCTGCCCATTCTCTGGTGAGTCCCTTAGTCGCCTCTTACGACACCCATGGGAAGTAATGGGATGGTATTATTCTTTTACGGCACCATACGACGCCGGCCGAGTGGCCGTCTAGTTATTTCTTATTATAACATGAATGTTCCTAAAATTGTTTTGCGCTGTAGATAGATAGATCATTTAGGTATCGTATCTAATCTTTGGCGGATCCAGGGGGGCCAAGCTAGTTTGGTAATCTTCAACCTAACGAAGTCTTAGAGGAATTTACGAAAAGTAATCCAAGAAGACTTATGTATGAGTTAAGCAAAATAAAAAGTTTTGTGCTTTTTTTGTGTTTACTTTGCTGAAACCATCACTCAGCGGGGTCAAGCCCCCCCCAACGATAATCCTGGATCCGCCACTGTTTCTTATCCAAGAAATGTTTCTTACAAGCAATCTAAAAATACCACTGTATTATTTTAGTAGGTACTTGAGTTGATAGTTATCTAATACCAATCACTACATATTATAAAACCAAGTCCTCCGCCGCGTCTGTCTGTCTGTTTGTTCGCGATAAACTCTAAAACCACTGCACCAATTTTCATGCTGTTTTCACCAATGGATAGAGTGGTTCTCGCGGAAGGTTTTATTATATACACAAAAAAAAACATAAAAACCGTTGTCAATTTTTTGTATACATTGGCTAAAATATAATGATATTTGTTGGAGGTGTCGGCAAAAATAAGCCATCTGGGTGTTGATTACTTTTGGTCGTGATAACCGACATCCACGCGGGCGAAGCCGCGGGCATCAGCTAGTAAAATCTATAAAGAAGTTTATACTTACTCCTTTGTTTAGTCTATATGGTCCAAAAATGCAATCTTTAGGCAAAATTCTTGTTATAAATGGCGCCACAGGATATAACCTCATAGATTCCTTGATGACATAATTAATATAGGAGTTTCTTGAATATAATTCTTGTTTTACACTTTTATTCCTTGAAAGCAGTAATAATGTCCAAATGGATGTGTGAGAAGTCTGAAATTAAACTCAACATACATACCCATTACTCGAAAAAAGACTAATAGCAACCGGTATAACAAACATCAAATACCGTGTCTCCAGCCGCAATAACGAAATCACCTATTATTCTTTTGATATCTTCGGTCTTCATATTTTCTTTACACAACACATTTATCAACCCGTTACTATCTTTGGCATGTAATAACATTTCACCGACAATTTTATAAACTGAAAAGGATTAATTCAATGATTAGTATTACATACAATATTTACGTGAATGCATTCTCTGCTATAATAATTACTTACCTAGTGATAGGGATATGTCGACGGATTCTTTAAAATCTCTCCATACTTTCAAATTTAACCTTTGACACATATTAACTGGTAATCCATACAATTTTGTGGTGGTTTGAAAAATCTTCTTGACCGCTTCAGAAAACATAGTCAGCAGTGCGTCATAATGTTTATCTGGTTTGAGTGGTGAAGAGCTTCCTAACATTACTGCTAGAATAACTGAAAAGGTAAAATCATGTAAGTCGCCGATTAATTGATGCGCTTATTGACAGATGGTCACCGCTAGCTTGATCTTGATGCTTTGGTCGACCTGTAAAACTCAGTCTACGTTTTACGTTTACTCAAAATATTGGCTTAGATTGGTGGGTATTTTTAACTTCATGATGAACTTGTATTTATTCGTCGACAGACATAGCAAATATAAACATAAATAGAACCCATGGAATTAAATTATGTCCGTAGGGCTAAAATGTATGCCAGTATTACCGCGGCCGCGGCAGTATTACCGCGGCCTTAGACCGCAAACGGTATTTGGAGGAACACGGGGCACTTAAAGTCAGCAAAAGTCTGACACTCCCTTCATCGAGTCATTAGTTGATTTCCCATCCAACAAAAAAACTGGTTAAAATTTACCTACGTCACTAGCGAATTGTATGTAGAAAATAATATATTTTGCACTTTTGCAGGTCGACCGCTTCAACTAAGTCATGCAAAGACTACAATAATATACTAAAATAATTCAACCTGGCTGGCTTAAGTCATTTAGACTTAAGCCAGCCAGGTTGAATTATTTTGTAGACGTACCGTCTATAGAAAGTCTGTAAAACTCAGACTCTAAATTGGGCACAAGTGTGCCTTTCTCCATTTTTGTTTTCCATCTTTGGATTAAATTATTCACAGTATCTGTTACTGGTTCAAAATAATTTTCGGAGTTTTCTTTAAGTAAATATTTGTTCATAATTCTACGATTTTCCAACCACTCATCGCCGTTCATAAAGAATAAACCCCTTTTAGAACCATATAATTTCTCGTATAACACCCAGGGCTCTGGTAAAATATGAACGGGATACTTTCCTTCGAGATTCAGTAATAGTGTTCTTATAAGCATGGGGTCACTAACAAATACCAGTTCCGTGTTACCGCCTAACTTCTCACAATATATGGAACCTAACTGTTTATGACGAGAATCAGCATATTCGTGTAATCTGTAAAACAAAAAAATATCTTTTCAAAATAAGAACATAATCTCCATTATTCTCCATCCCCTTCCATCCATCCTAACAAACGTTCCCATTAATAACGCGTTAATAAACACTTGGGTGCAAATAAATCGAGCCACTTCCTTTTTCACGTATAATGGTTAGTATTTCTGGTAATATGGAACCTATCAATGTGAACCATATATCGCCTAAAACTTTATTGACTAACCATTGCAATGAGGGTAAATTATTGAATAATTACCTTTTTGAACGATAAATTAATGGCTCAGAAAGAAAAATGGTAATTTTGATGAAAATTCAGTAGGGTTAAAACAGTCCAGAAAAACAACAAAAAACACAATTAGTGCAAAAAAAAATTCTTAATATCTGGTATTACCCCCGTGCCCTGATTCAGCGTTACGATGACATATTGTGGTTTGTTCTCCCACTCTTCAAGCACAGCGACTTTGAGCTCGGGAATGGATGATACAGCGAGAACCCTGGCTCGGACTCTCCGGCTTAGCTCGTCCCATAGGTGTTCGATCGGGTTCTAATCTGGGTTTCGTGCTGGCCACACCACTTGATGAATCTCGATCACCGATAGGTACTCCGTAACGATCCGCGCGGTACGAGGTCTCGCATTGTCATGCATAAACAAGAAATTTTCTCCGACAAAACCAGCTTACAGCATCAGTAGCGTAGCAAGGGGGGGGGGGCGGAGAGTGCGGCCCGCACCAGGTGACACCCTTTTAGGGTGACACCCGACCGCTCGTTGACTGGTTTTTGTCACAATCGGGTGGCACCCCTCAACGTTTAACGCAATGAAACCTGTCGGAAGTAGGGTGAAAAACTTTTTGAGTTCGCTTCGCTCGCTTTTGCATTTCGCGCTCTCTAACTTCCTGAGCTTTTCTGAATAAATCAACAAAACACAATATATTTTCAGTATATATGATCAAAATACAATAAAACCCTTCCGAGATAAGGTCCAAACATGTCTTTAATCTTACAAGTTTTCTGCATTTGGGAGTGACACTCGTTCGTTAACTTTTTGTCACGGTCGGGTGTCACCCCTTACCAGGCGCCGTAATGAAACCCATCAGTGGTGGGATGCAAAAAATTTCGAGTTCGCTTCGCTCGCTCTTACATTCTACACTCTCTTTGCTTTCGACTGTTTTTGTATAACTCAACGAAATGACTATGTTTATGTATGAAATTATTAAAAGAAAATTAAACCTTTCCGAGTTGGGGTGCATAAATTTTCGAGCTCGCTTCCCTCGCTCTTGTGTTCAACTTTCTCTCAGTTAATGAGCTTTTTTGTATCAGTCTATTAAGTTACTTCTATTTAAGTGTGATATGAATGATCATAAGAAAATAAAACCTTTCCGGGGTCCATAAATTTTCGAGCTCACTTCGCTCGCTCCTTTTTTTAAGTATGAATGATCGAAAAAAAAAAAACGAAAACCTATGCGAGGTGGGATGTAAAAATTTTTGAGGTCGCTTCGCTCGCTCTTGTTACAGCCCTCTCTCAGTTAATGAGCTTTCTTGCATCACTCCATAAAGTTAGTTCTATTTAAGTATGAATGGTTAAAAGAAAATAAAGCCAATATTAAGTTTATATAATGATGAAACAAAATCAAAATAAACACCCTGAAAGTAAAAACCTGCAGTGAAAATGGTACACTTTCTCCCCCCCCCCCCCTTCAGAAAATGGGTTGCGGTTTCCGTCACAAGAACGAAAGGCCAAAGGCGCAACTCATAATTATTTGGGGGGGGGGGGATTCATTTGTGGGGTGACACCACATTATCCGCCCCGGGTGTCACCCATGCTAGCTACGCTACTGTACAGCATAACGTGGTCTTCGAGAATGTCAGTGATGTATCGGTAACCTGTTAATCCATGTACACTTCCATCATTGGCGGGGTCGACGAAGACAAGTTCCGTTTTTCCGTCTACAGAAATTCCTCCCAACACCATACAAGAACCACCGCCAAAACTTACAGTTTCTCGAATGCAACATTGGCCAAAGTCTATACACTCGGTTTCTCCCGTCATTGCTAAAAAGACAGATTTTCGACACGTCAGAAAACAAAACTGACCTCCAATCTTCTAAACTCTAATTAATGTGTTCTCGAGCAAACTCCAGGCGAGATCGGCGGTGAGCTACAGTTAGTTTTGGGCCAGTAGCCGGTTTATGTGATATTCAATTTCAAAATATTGGGCACGAATTTTTTCTTTTTTCTACGATATAGTGCGTTGAAAACACGCGTGACGTCACTATGATGGTACAATTTTACCAAGCCACATGACGTCACGCGTGTCTTCAACGCGCTGTATCGCCTTCATTTTTTGTTTACGTGAAAAAAGAAAAAATACGTGCCCAATATTTTTAGGAAATCTATCTGACGGACTAATTTGATTTTTTTAGTAACATACCCTATTAAAAATGAAATTTAGAAAACTAACTACCCTAATTGTTAGGTCTATTAAATAACCTTTTAGGCGATATACAACCTGCACAGAATAAATGCAATACCTCTTCAAAGGGTCATCGAACTCATCATTATGAACAACTTTCACTATGGGACCAACACTGAAATTGCGAAAAAAAATCGACTCCCCCATACATTTCTGTGCGCATAACTCGACAAAATGTACTGAACAGCTGTTTTTTTCGCGATTTCGGGAATAGTACAAGTCCCATAGTAAAAGTTGTTCATAATGATGAGTTCAATGACCCCTTAAGAGGTATTGTGTAACAGGTTGTATGTTCCGAATCAATGCGTTCTATAATACTGAAAATAATAACCATAATGCGTGAAAAAAGGAAGTGGCTCGATTTATTTGCTCACAAGTGCAGATTTCTCAAAAACAGTGTGAGTCCTTATAATGTGCACATATGAAAATGAGGGAAACTATGCTTAATTTTAAAGACGGAAAACGTATTAAAAAAAATCTGTTTTTTTTTTAAATATATTAATGGTTTTTTTTAATAATTTTGTTCACAACTATGACGGGGAGTGTAAACATAACTGTGTAACTTTTAAACTAAATGATCTATCGTGATGAAACAAACTCCATAATGATCGGAAGTAATTAGGCGTCCTCAGAAAAGTTCCCTTTGATCAAAATTGTTTCTGCGATTTTGGCGTGAAATCATATTAAACGAACGGACACTTTCGTATTTACAAATATTCCTATGACAATACAATCTTCTCCCACCTTATATTAAATTAAAAATAAGAAAGTGTCTTACTTGGTTCCGCTGCCTGCTGCAATAAAATCTAGCTTTGTCCCAAGAAGAGGCAGTGATTTTGGACGAGGCATATGTTCAATGGACAAGGGCGTTTTCGAGGCATTAAGTGACAAACACTTGCCAAATTTTAAAAGTTTAAAAAAAGATACACCTTGGTTGCGATGCATATCTATTAGCTGAAAAAATATTTTGTTATTAATAAAGCAGACAATTCGCTAAAATAATCCTAGTGGTGAAACTACGAGTAAGTATGACTAGCGAGCTGGCATTGCATTTGGTAAAATTATGCGCACTGTCTGATCATCTGATGCGCTGCTATAACTTATTATAAGTCTACATTAAGAGCGCACCGGAGCTTTTTGTTTAGATTCTATGCGGTCAGTGTATGTGTGCGTAAGGCAAGCGAAAACCTTACGTAAACGTAAGACACAGAGTTCAATATCCTATGGCCGAAGCAGAACTATAGCGGATAGGATTCTAGCTAGACTTTCTACTTCCTCAGTGAGGCGGCTCTAACTGCAGTGGAGGAACGCACGCTAATTTAGGCATTCCGTTCGTATTTTTAAAAAAATACACATTAACCGATTTCCTAATAAAAAAATACTACAAACAAAGTAAAAAATAACTTTGTGTCGAAAGTCGGTGTTTTTAGTAGTTTCCTCGTATTTTGACACCGATTTCCAGAATTAAAGTTACTTTTTACTTTGTAGTGTTTTTTTATTTAGAAGTCTATTGTATTTTTTTGTAAAAAGTTTTTTATTTTTCACAACAACACTGGAAAACCGCAAGAAAACAAAATACGCAATTTCATTTAAACCGTCACTCAAGTAAACGAATTCCAATTATTTTGATTTAAAAGCCAAATTTCCTAACCGATTTTGATAAAATTTGTATGGGACCAATCGGGAAGTTTATCCTTTCAGATAAAACTCACATAAAGAATTTTTCAAATCGGTTCATAAATGACGGAGTTATCAGGTAACAAACATAAAAAAATACAACCGAATTGAGAAATTCATCCTTTTTTTTCAAGTCGGTTAAAAAACTTATTACCTTCTGTGAGGTAGTTACGCCGTATCTACTGAGGGTTTGTGTTTTTTTTTCAGATTACTTTGGTTTTTGTTTTCTATCAAGGAAACTACAAGTAATCGTATTTCTAAAGTGTACGATTTTAGAATTAATCCTTAAATATCCATACTAATATATAAAGCTGAAGAGTTTGTTTCTTTGTTTGCTTGAACTCAGGAACTACAAGTCCGATTTGAAAAATTATTTCAGTGTTAGATAGCTTAATTTATCGAGGAAGGCTATAGGCTATATACCATCACGCTAAGACGAATAGGAGCGGAGCAGTAATGAAAATTGTGACGCAGACGAAGTTGCGCGAGTCAGATAGTTAATTATATAACTAAAAGTTAAGTAGGTAATAACGATGCAGCATGGGATCAAACGAACGCCAATTACGTATCATTTTCTCGGTGCCCCCTAAACTATTTGTCTGCCTGGCAGATAGCGTGCTGCAGATTAGAAAGCACTAGAATTATATACTAAAGCCTTCCTCGAGAACCACTCTACTCATTGGTGAAAAGAGCATGAAAATCGGTGCAGTAGTTTTTGAGTTTATCGCGAACAGACAGACAGACGCGGCAGACGACTTTGCTTTATCATATGTAGTGATGATTATATAGACCGAACTTCTGCGCTCTAGGCTGCCGACAAATTGCAGGAGAGCTGACGCTCAAGCTGATCATAGACGGCCGAGATGAATGAAAACTGGCTGTTATAAAAAGTGGTTGATCAAGTTAATATTTTAAATTCGAAAGCTCTGTATTCTATGTGCAGACTAGACGGTGCGTTTGTGAACCACTGCTACAAGGTTGCGGCTAGGCCCCTGTCCTTGCATTAGCGGTGTCTGACTGCCATGGTTTGTATGTAATTTATTACTAACATAACAAGTTCTGTTACTCGAAATAAACATATTATTTGCCATATAAAAAAATAGCCTACGACCTATTCTCAGACCTACCAATTATACACAAATAAATCATAAAAATCGGTCAAGCCGTTTCGGAGGACTTCGATAACAAACACTGTGACATGAGATTTTTATATATTAGAATCAGTTAAATTGAATATGCTTACATAAATAGCTTTGGCTATGCCTGTAGCCTTCTGGAGAGACTAGGATACTGTTTACATATTTATATCGCAAGTCTTTGTAAGGTGCCCGGTACATGGTAGGTTAAGCAGTCAAGGCTGTGACTGACGGATAACCTATCGTGTAATTCAGTGACTAGCGAAATTGATTAGTCACGACTTTTAATTGAATGTGTCTGTTTTTATGTTTATGGAATTTGTGTAATAGTTTAGTCTTTGTCCTTTTTCGAATCCCGTATAGATATCAGCCAATAATATACCGTCGCGTTTTTAAGAATAAGCGTCATGTCGACTGAATTTCATCACTCCCCATCAGTCATGACTGCCGTCGGTCATGATCCGTCAGTCACAGCCTTGTCTGTGGTTACTGACAGACAACAAAACCTATCGTGTATTGGGCGCCTATGATTATCGCATTCGTACAAATGCACTGTTGTCCTTGTCTGGCCTGGGGGGCTACTCTCTAACGAAATCCGTAGTTTCGGGCTTAGTTGCGGGCGGGCATTTTCTACTTCGTATCACATAACCACTGAGAAATAATGATAACACGATTTGACAGTTACTGTGAAATCGTGTTGTCATTCATTCTCAGTTCGGGTTCGGGACTAATCGTAAGTCTGTAGGAAATACGGAGTAGAATACGCCCCCCGCAACTAAGCCCGAAACTACGGATTTCGTTAGAGAGTAGCCCCCCTGCACCGTTAACTACTAACTAGTTGCGGTTACTGACTCTATGTTCAAGGGAGACGTTACTGCATTTAACTTTCTAGGATTACTTATAAAATTTCCTGAGAATACCACGATTTTTTAACTAATAATTACAGTAATTATTACTGACCTTCTTGTCGGCGTCGTTAATTACTTAAAACAGTAAACACAGTTTCACCTGTATTAAAGACTGCCACACAACCAAATCAAACTTGATCCGACTACTTCTCCAAACAAACTAAATTTATGTTCTCAATTTTGGACTGCTACCTGATCTTGATATTATTCCAGAAAAATCTCATTGAATTGGTAAATTGTTAGTGAATTATGTATGCTGCTACCCGCGTCAATACAGTATTACTTAAAGATGTTCGATTGTAACTTGTACAATGGCTGTTGTGTTTGTATTTAAGTATCTATTATCAGTAAGTAGGTAGGTATCTAATTATTATAACGTATTATAGCATTCGTAAGGACGATGAGAAATATGAACTACCTACATAATATGTCATGACTTATTAGCGTAAGTATATTTACTGCTGCAAGAAATGGCACTTCCAAACTATTTTATTGGTCTGAGCTTTAGATTACAAGATACCCATGACAAACTCTTCAATATTTTTCGAGAAACAGTAGCATAGTTATTATGATCAAAAATCAACATTATTCCGGCGCGCGATGTTTGAATTGAACGTGGTTGAAGCAAAAAGAGAAGATATTTTTATGATTGTTGTTGTGACACGCTTTTTACTCATGAGGGTACTCATGAGTAAAAAGCGTGTACTTATGTATAATTTTCATAGACAATAACCACTATAGCATTAACATACATATTTTTTATTTTTTCATCGTTATTTCATTTTAAAAGTGGTAGAATTTCGATTTTTTGGGAGGTATCCCGATCAGTGTTGCCACTTAAGCGACTTTGTAGCTAAATCTAGCGAGATTTTGTCGAGTTTAATTCAAAAGCGGCACACTACATTTATTTGTTTTATGGAACAAGAAACATCAAACAACAACGATTGTGGAATAAAACTTCAACAGAAAATAAGAGTTAGGTTAGATTAGGTCTTTACAGTTTTTAAAATAGATTTTAAAGTCGTTTAATAATAAATATTTTTGGAAACGATCTTTGCCAAGAACAAAGTTGGAGTTTTTGTTTGGCTGACCTTTTTTTAATAAAATAATAATATTGAATTTTATTAAAAAAAAGGTCAAACAAAAAAAAATTAGCGACGCTTGCCGACTTTTTTTATATATAATTATACATAAAACCAGGGTCTTTTTGATGGCAGTCTAGAGACCTACATTAATTCAATGTGGCAACACTGATCCCGATGCTATGGTGACGGTGACTTGTCAAAATTTTGTAAAATCACCGATAGCCAAAGCAGATACTCAGTGAGATTGTTTTATTTCTAAAGCATTAAACCAAAATTGAATCGAAATGACGGTGAAAAATAAGATTGAGGAGCCGAAAAAAGAAAAAGTTGAACCAGCAGCCGCTCCCAATGATGACTTGGTGAGTATTTTATCAAAAGAAAATAAATTTAGCATCTATCTACAAATTAATGAAATTTATTGTTTGATTGTTTTTTCAGTCTGAAGAAGACAAACGTTTACAAGAGGAGCTCAACATGTTAGTTGAGAAGCTGCTGGTGTGTATATCTAAATTATTTCGTAAAATGTTATGAACATGACTGGTGAGAATCAAACAGTTCTAACCTAATTCCGTATTTTATCGATAGGGAGATGATGTTGATCTATATCTGCCGGCTTTGCAAATGTTGAGTAAACTTATAAGGACGTCTACAACGTCAATGACATCAGTCCCGAAACCCTTGAAGTTCCTGAGGGAACACTATCCTTCACTCAAGATTGTTTATGAAAAAATTCAAGATGCTCAAACAAAGAAGTTCTGCGCTGATGTTGTCTCAGTCCTTGCTATGGGTGTTAGTGGATCCACTGTGAGTATAAACTGTTTAATTCCATCTCTTTGTTTTGATTAGTAAAGCATCAAATAAAGGAAATTTATTGTGCTTGATAGGATGCTGCTGAGAAAAGAGAATGTCTCAAATACTGCCTGCTTGGAACTATGTCTAATGTTGGTGACTGGGGACATGAATATGTCAGGTATGTTAACAAACACTATATTAGAAAAAAAATACTTATCATGTTTTTATTATTAGTACTTTTTATTTTTTTGTACAATAGGCAATTGGAGGGTGAAATAGCTGAAGAATGGAACATAGAGAACATGGATTCCTTGTTAAACCTTGTTCGAGATGTAATCTCCTTTGATATGAAGCACTCTGCTGAAATCCAGGCCTGTGACTTGCTGATGGAGATTGACAGACTAGACCTGTTGACTCAGCATATGGATCAGAGCAACTACCCTAGAGTGTGCCTATATTTGATTGGGTAAGTGAAAAACAAAAAGTAAATCTACTTGTTCACTAAAATATATCATCACATCCATTTTCCAAGAAAAGGTAGGCAGGTGTGTTTCATGGTACACTATCTATAATGACAAAGGTTGACTGCCTTGTGGCATTAAGTCTGTCTAAGTTACTTTTCACATGAAATTAAAATTTATTTAGTTTTAGAATTTGTATTGTTTCATATCTAAGCTGTTTCTTGTGTATAAACAAAATATTATATATATTTCAGATGTGCCAGCTATGTAGTTGAACCAGAGTCCACTCAGATTTTGCAAGGAGTTCTTGACACTTACATACGCTTTGGTGAATACCCCCGTGCTCTGCTGGTATCAATGCAGCTGCATGACAAGGCTAAATGTGAAGAAGTCTTTAATTCTTGCACTGACCCGTAAGTGTTGCTGCTGATTAATTTAGTTTCTAAATGGTCCTCAGTGTTCAGACTATTATAGAATATCCCTTTCGGTGCCCAGAACTCAGCATATGGGTTGAAGACGCGGATTTGAGTTGTGGGCACACAAACAGATTATGTTTCGACCCATATACTGAGTGATGGGCACCATAAGCGATATCTAACTAAATGTAAATAGATAGAGTGATCATATTATAACAACAAAACATAGTTTTTTTTTAATATTTTTGGTTTTTATCAAGGCTAGGCACATTATTTTAGTTTTAAAAGATGTGTGTTCTGCTGTTATTTTAGCCTTCCAAGTTCAATGATGTTAACTTCTTAGCTAGTAATTTCTCTTTTGTTGACTGCAAGTTTCATTTCTGATATTTATTCTGTCAGGTTGATTAAGAAACAGCTGTGCTACATGTTGGCACGTCAGTACATACCGTTGGAAGTAGATGATGAAGACCTCCGCACAATTCTTCTGAATGCTCACATCAATGATCACTTCCTTAGCCTGGCACGAGAGGTAGGTCTTGTTTATAATGTTTATATAACTAGCAACAACTTTCCTGAAAAAACCAGTAAGTAGCTTAGTCTATACTAGGGGTGACCAACTTGATTAGACCCAAGATCTAATTAGTTTACTGACGAAAACTTGCGCGATCTACCAATTAATTACACTTCTTAAAATTTAAAATAGAACAGAATAGTTCAATATAATTTTTTTTTTTCTTAATAAGCCTGCATTGTCTCACTCATGGTTAAAGGCCTCTCCCAAGTCCTTCCAGGATTTTTTTACTAGCGCCACCTCGTACCAGCCCTCACGTTACGCATCCAGGCTGTCTCGCCATCTCTTTTTGGACCGGCCTCGGTGGCGCCGGCCGTCTTCCTCCTCCTTTTGCCGACATAAATACGTTTGGTCTTCCATGAGGCTGCCATTGTTTTAAATATCTCCTCAAGTGTGCTCGTAAATAATTTGGGAGAGAGTGAATCGCCTTGTTTAACGCACTTTTAAATTTTGAATAAAGGTCCAGCAGTGTTCAGTTTTAAGTTCGTTCAGTTATAAGTATGTATTTATAATTTTATCGTTGCGGCGATCGACTGGACTACTAGCCGCGATCGACCGGTTGGCCATTCCTGTTCTGTACTAATATCATAAAGCTGAAGAGTTTGTTTGTTTGAATGTGCTAATCTCTGGAACTACCAGTCAGATTTGGAAAATACTTTTTGTATATGATAGCCACATTCACGAGTAAGGCTATAGGCTACACGGGAACGGGAAAAATGGGATATGCGCATACTAAGTCGCGGGCAAAAGCTAGTATTGTAGATTAAAGTGGTTTAAACTTACTCTACTGGTGTTCCATGTGTGACTTAGTTTTTTTTTTTTTACTTTAAAGAAAGTTTTCTCTCTCCTTATTAATTAGAGATCATTAGTTACTCATTAAATTGGTGTGAATGTCCAAAGGATTTAATATTGGTTTATATTATAAATACTTGACTAAAATTATAAGGACCTACAAATGGCTGTCTGTCTGATTTACTGTTCTTTATTTGTTTGTTTGTTCTTGTCTTCCATACTATTTAAATAAAAAAATCAAACTTAAGCCATTTAAATATTTGTTCCTTAAGCTTGACATCATGGAGCCGAAAACTCCTGAGGAGGTGTACAAGACGTGGTTGGAATCGGCTGGCTCGGCGCTGCGCCCGTCTCTCTTGACTGAGCATCCCGTCGACTCGGCCAGGCAGAACTTGTCCGCTACATTCGTGAACGCATTCGTTAACGCTGGCTTTGGACGCGACAAGCTCGTCACCACTGAAGATGGCAACAAGTGGATGTACAAGAACAAAGATCATGGTATGTAGTTTTTATACATGTTTTTATACACTTATAGGATCACTCGGGTGTCTGTCTGTCTGTCCTATCAGAAGTCTGTAGTGTTAACATAACACGTTAAAAAAAAAAAGAAATTCGTTCGGAACCCTTTGCACGCGAGTCCGACTCGCACTTGGCCAGTTTTTCCCAACTATATTAGGGTCGGCTTCCAGTCAAGCCGGATTCAGCTGAAAACTAGAATATATCTCTCTCTATGCTTTAAAATAATGAAAACAGATATCGTAAGATCAGTCCGACAGCATCGAACTCGTATGAACCCATGCTCTTTCCTATCATCACCCCGCCTCACCGCACCTTGCTAAGGCGCGATACACCGGTCAGCGCGATGCCCCTACGTACGACTAGACTCAAATAAGTACCTGAAAATTATAATAAGAAATAACTGATCAAAAAAAAAAAATCCTTTCTTTTTTAGGCATGTTATCAGCTGCAGCCTCCCTGGGTATGATCCACTTATGGGACGTGGATGGTGGTCTTACCCCCATCGACAAGTACTTGTACACTGCTGACGAACACATTAAAGCGGGCGCTTTACTTGCCTTGGGATTGGTCAACTGTGGTGTCCGCAACGAGTGTGACCCGGCGCTCGCGCTGCTGTCAGACTATGTGCTGCATTCAAGCTCTAACCTCAGGATTGGAAGCGTTTTGGGTACGTTCTTTTTGTAATTTTGTTCATACTACAAATATAAATGTTTCTTTTTTATTTAGGGTTCCGAACACCCGTAAGAAACGGAACCCTTATAATAATAATAATAATAATAATAATAATATTTCACAACTATCACACAACGCCATCTAGTCCCAAGCTAAGCAGAGCTTGTGTTATGGGTACTAGACAACTGATAAACATACTTATATATTTCTAAATACATAAATATTATAGATAAATTACACCCAGACACAGAACAAATGATCGTGCTCATCACACAAACATTTGTCCTGGGTGGGAATCGAACCCACGACCTCCGGCATAGCAGTCAGGGTCACTAACCACTAGACCAACAAGTCAGTCAAAAAAGGATCACTCGGGTGTCTATCTGTCCGTCCGTCTGTCATAGCCAGTTTTCTCTGGAACCACTGGACCGATTCTGTTGAAATTTGGTACACACATGGACTTTTATGACCCAAATACTGATGCGTTACGTAAATGATTAAATCTTGAGCATGGGGGTCACTTTTGGAATCTAGAAAATTTCACAAAAATAAATTCATACTGTGTCGTTTGACGCATCGTATACTTATTGTGAGGGTTTTAAATATATTTTTTTTTTCATAATTTTAAAATTAATAGATTTGAAGCTATTCTAGAAATTAGAAAAAAAAAAATACTATTCCTCCCCCCCTTATCTCCGAAACTACCTACAGATTACAGGAAAACCAATAATATGTCTAAAGTGTTAAAACAACATATTACGAAAATGAAATTGGTTCGTAACCCTTTGCAAGCGAGTCCGACTCGCACTTGGCCAGTTTTTCTCATGAATAAATTCGCTTATACCAGACAGTAGGCTAGAAAAAGAGCGGGTGCCAGCTTTATACTTTTTGTTTCACTTTTTTTAGGGTTCCGAAAAAAAAACGGAACCCTTATAGGATCACTCGGGTGTCTGTCTGTCTGTCCGTCTGTCACAGCCAGTTTTCTCCGGATCCACTGGACTGATTCTGTTGAAATTTGGTACACATATGGACTTCTATGACCCAAACACGGACGCGTTACGTAAATTATTATTTTTTTAGTATGGGGGTCACTTTTGGGGGTCAGCAGAGGGCAGATTATACTCTTCGGTCTTCTGTATAACCTGACGGAGCGTATGTGTGTGGTCTACGGTGCTGAAGCCTTTTCGGAATCCGGCTTGTTCGGGAGGCTGGAAGTCGTCAAACCTGCGTGCGAGACGGTTCGTGATGACACTGGAAAACAGCTTGTAGACATGGCTTACAAGTGAGATGGGCCTATAGTTCTTAAGCAGGGCATTGTATTGTCGCCCTTCTTAAAGAAGAGTACCACCACACCTCTGCTCCATGCCTGTGGCGTTTTCCCTTCAAGTATGACGGAATTGAACAGTTCCTGAAGGGCCTTAAGGACCGGTCTTCCAGCCCCGCCTTCAGGAGTTCGGCCGTAATTCCGTCCTCACCCGACGCCCTGTTGTTTTTTAGCTGCTTCAGAGCCATCCTAATCTCATACAGGCTGACGTCCGGGATGTCCTCGGTATAGTGCCGGGTCAATCTAGCTCTTGGGTCGTTAGCTAGATTCGTATCGGGTTTAGTCATTGACGTGTATAACTGTCCGTAGAACGTCTCGATCTCTCTCAGAAGCTCCGATTTGGCGGATATGGTTCTGCCATCAGCGGTCTTCAGTTTCGTGAGGTGGCTTTTCCCAATAGACAGATCTCTGGCAAAGACCCTGGAGCCCTTATTCCGCTCTATCGCGTCTTTAATCTTTGCAGTATTAAAGCGGCGGAGGTCTCTTTTCAAGGACTTTGAGATCCGTCTATTGAGCTGCCGGTATCTGCACGCATCTTCTGAAGACTGCAGAATCACATCCCGCCTCTCCTTCATGAGCTTCAAAGTAGGATCAGAGACCCTCTTTTTCCTATCTGTACGGCGAGTCTTGAAAAACTTAGACCCGACCGTATGGACAGATTCCACGAACCCATCGTTGCATTTGTCCACGGAGCTCCCTAGGCACTCGAAACGGTTCTGAAGTTCGAGCTGAAAGCTCTCGGAGTTTTGGATCTGCATCTGTGCTGGACGGAGCGTAGACCTCATCAGTCGAGACCTTTCAAGCTTGAGATTCAATGTGCCTCTTACCATGCGGTGATCACTTCTGGTTTTTTACCGCGTTAATCACAGAGACATCATTGAATATTTGCTTCTTCGTCGACATGATGAAGTCAATCTCATTTTTGGTTACACCTTCTGGGCTCTGCCAGGTCCACTTCCCGTGCTCACGCTTTCTGAAGAAGGAGTTCATCATATATGTAGAGGCCCTCCTCCATAAAACTAGCCAGTAAGTGTCCCCGGTGGTTCCGACGTCCAAATCCAAATTGCCCCCACTCGCAGCTCGTCACCGTCTCGTTTGCCCAGTTGCGCGTTGAAGTCCCCCATGACCACGGTGAAGTGAGTTTTATGACCATGTATGGCTCTGGATATATCCTCATACATGGTCTCTACTTCGTCGTCGGGGTGTGTCGAGGTCGGGGCGTAAACCTGTACGACCTTCAACGAATATCTTGACGATATTCTAAGTATCAGGTACGCCACCCTGGTCGACACACTCGATGCTCACCACATTGGACACAAGGGACCTGTGAACGATGAACCCGACACCACCCCGGGACTTCTGGTCACCCTCCCGGAAATAGAGCAGATTGCCGGATTTGAGAATTATCGTGTCCTCCCCCTCTCTTCGGACTTCAGACAATACTACAATACTCCATCGCAACCTACTCAATTCCTCCTCAAGTTCGGTGATCTTCTCGTCGGTCCGGAGTGTTCTCGTGTTCAGTGTTGCCAGGTCCAGTCGTCGGACCTGGCAATTCGATCTCCGAAACTACTAAGCCTAAAATTTTGAAAAAAATGGAGATAATAGATCATTACCTAAAGATTACAGGAAAACCTATTAGAAGTCTGTAGTATTAAAATAACATGTTAAAAAAATTAAATTCATTCGGAACCCTTTGCACGCGAGTCCGACTCGCACTTGGTCAGTTTTTTTTTTTAAATAGACTGCATGCCTCTTGATATAATTTTAACAGAAATCATAATCAGAGTCGTTTAATTTCTGAATAATAATGATTACGTATATTAACGTGATATTAACTTTTGACGTTAATAAAAGCTTTTTTTCAACGTCAAAAGTTACTAAGACAGTCCTGAAAAGCACACCTTTTATCACTTTCTAGTGCATCAACTGTCTAAATAGTATTATTTAACAAAAGTAATATTTCCCCGCAGGCTTGGGTATCGCATACGCGGGAACTCAACGTGAGGACGTGCTGTCGCACCTGCTGCCCGTGCTCAGCGACACGGCGGCGCCCGCGGAGATCTGCGCGCTGGCGGCCGTGTCCTGCGGCCTCATCGCTGTCGGCTCCTGCAACGGCGATGTGAGTACTCAGCTGCCAGGCTTGCGGGATTGTTCGAAACAGTTACCGCGGCCTCGGGAGTTTGACACTCCCTCTCTTAAAAAGTATTCATAAGAAAACTTTTTTAAAGTTGCTTTTGAATTTGAGGCGCGAGTTGCACACAAAAACTCGCACGTAGCATGGTGAATATATTTTCGTATAGGAGTTCTTAAAACCATACATATGTCGCACAATTGGTGTTTATTTTAAATCGACAAAGCGTTTTTTATTTTATTAATGCAACTAAATATGCTTGTTCACAGGTCACATGCGCTATCATCCAACGTCTGATTGATGACAACAAGGACTTACATTCATCCACTTACGCTAGATTCTTGCATTTGGGACTAGGATTGTGCTTCTTGGGTAAGAAAACAAGTTCAATAATTAAATTTGAAAATTTTCGCCTTTTTGTAATGTCCTTTAAATTATTTAGTAATGTCCTACGTGCGAATTTAATGGTGGCTCGGAAGACGTTTATTTGACAGAGTGGTGTACGCTGCAGCGAAAAGCTAACTTCAGAGTCGGTTTACGTTTGAATCAACCAACAGTTTGTTTCACTGTTGGGCGAACGCCAAGTCCGTTCAGGAACGTTTCTCCCACGTCCCCGTTTGATTATACTCTTCATATTATTAATTTTATTTGTAATGTCCAGGTTGCAAGGAGCGCACAGAAGCTACAATGGCCGCCTTAGAAGTGTTACCGGAACCGCAGCAGTCGCTGTGCCAGACCACGCTGTCCATGTGCGCGTACGCGGGCACCGGCGACGTACTCGTCGTGCAACAGATGCTGCACATCTGCTCTAAGCATTACGAGACCGATGTAGGTTAACCCGCTCGTTTTGTAGATGGAACATCGAGTTTTAGAAAGAAGATTGGTTTTGTATTAGATTGTCTTTGTCACTCACTCGTTTCACTGACTCTTCTCTTAAGGCGGCAGATCTCAAGTGCTTCTAAACTGCCCAGATGTTGCTACATATTCTAAGGCAAAATACTCTTCGTGAGATCGTCAGTAGCACGAAAGTATTGTTGGGAGTTTGTTCAGGAGTTGGGGTGGATTTAACAAT
Source organism: Lacanobia wlatinum (assembly GCA_947578705.1). Classification (NCBI taxonomy): domain Eukaryota; kingdom Metazoa; phylum Arthropoda; class Insecta; order Lepidoptera; family Noctuidae; genus Lacanobia; species Lacanobia wlatinum. The sequence continues at coordinate 11,821,405 of OX388033.1, forward strand.
AAATTTTCCCACCTGTACGCTAAAAAAGACGCTTAACATAAGTCTTTCCAAAGCTGAATGTGTCTCATTTACTCCATTACTTGTTATTAATTTCAGATCAGAGTTGTGAACAGTTACATACTATGTTGTTAGTACCATAATACTCTTACGAAATTCGACATAGTTATAAGACGTGTGAGCCTTCCTGGCACTCCATTTAATTTAATACTACTACTACTTGTGAAGATATAATATTATGCCTGGTCCATATTTCAGAATGAACAACAGTCAACCGAGGACACCGCATTCAAGAAGCAAGACAAGAAAGACACCAAGGAAACCACCGCTACCAGCTCATCAAGCACAGCCGGCAGTTCAAAGGATGATAAGAGCTCAAAAGGTACAACATCCTCCCCATCTCTCCTTCTTCAATAAATGTAGGCACTACTACAGCATTAAGAAAGATTTATGTTTATCAACATTATTTTGTAACTTTTCGTCTGTAAGCTAAGTTCAGGCTAGTACACTGATGGGCATAATTTTAAGTCATTTCTAAAAAGTGAAGTTATCAACCAGCAACATGGTGGATTTCATGTCACTCTCTCAGTGAGCGACATTTAAAATACAGTTGTTTTTTAGGGTTCCGAACAAAAACCGGAAACCTTATAGAATCACTTGGGTGTCTGTCTGTCTGTTTGTCCGTCTGTCTGTCTGTTTGTCTGTCCGTCTGTCACAGCCCGTTTTCCGAATCCACTGGACCGATACCGTTAAAATTTGGTACACATATGGACTTCTGTGACCCAAACACCGATGCGTTACGTAAATTATTACATTTTTAGTATGGGAGTCACTTTTGGGGGTCAAATTAGAAAATTAAAAAAAAGTTTTTTGAACAATATCGTGTGACATATCAAATGGCTTACTGTGAGGGTTTTAATTATATTTTTGTCAAAATTTTAAATTAAGGGGTTTTGAAGTTATTCAAGAAATTAGACGAAAAATGACCATTACCCCTCCCCTTATCTCCGAAACTATTGAGCCTAAAATTTTGAAACAATGGAGATAATAGATCTTTACCTACAGATTACAGGAAAACCTATAAGAAGTCCATAGTGTTAAAACAACATGTTAAAAAAATTTAAATTCTTTATTGGTAGGTTGACATTTGGCCACAATATCACCTCAAGGAAAGCAATTATATATTCGACAATAGTGCACACTTGCCTAGAAGTCACCTATTCACTCTTGACTTAAAGATCCCGCAGTTTATAGCTTGATGTCTAGGATAGCAGGGAATTTCACTACTTAGCTTAGCAGTACAATGCTGGCAATTTCGCTTGAAGTTTCCCTGATGTATACAAGGTTTAACAGAATAAATGCAATACTTCTTAAGGGGTCAGTGTATTATGAACAACTTTCACTTTGGGACCAACACTGAAATCCCGAAAAAAAAATCGTCTGCCTCATACATTTCTGTGCGCATAACTCAACAAAATGTACTGAACAGTTTTTATTTCGCTATTTGGTGTTGGTCCAATATTTACTATTGGATTGCATAATGACGAGTACAATGACCCCTTAAGAGGAATACCTCTTGAGGCGTCATTGTATTATGTAGCAGAATAAACGCATTGCCACATTCTGATTCCATCTTATTTTTCAGGCAAATCATCTAAGGACAGCAAGAACAAGGAGAAAGAGAAGGAGAAGGAAGCGAACAAGGAGCTGTCGTCCGTGCAAGCGGTCGCCACGCTGGGCGTTGCCGTCATCGCGCTCGCCGAGGAGACCGGCGCCGAGATGTGCACCAGGATATTCGGCCAGCTCGTGAGTTTGGAATTTCCATGAGGGAGGCTCTTATAGTCCGCCCGACCGACACTGCTGTCCCGCGTAACTAAATATTATCTGCCGACAGAGCGATCGGCCTGCACTGCCCTCTCGCCGCGCACATACCAATGCTCCGGCTCCACGCTCCGTCTTACCTGAGAGCATGTGCCTGCTCAAACCAGTTTGCGCAGGTAAGCGCGTGCGTGTGGACGGCAAGACGGAAGCTCGCGCAGTCGAAGTTCCATCTTTTTGTAAAGGACGACTGCGCAGGCCTGGACTGCAGGCATGCTCGCAGGCAAGACGGAGCTTGTAGCCGGAGCATAAGGCGCGGTACAGCGGTTTCGGTCGAACTGTTAAACAACGAACTATAGTTTGACATTGAAAGCGCCTATATTGTAGCAGTAAGGGGTATTTTCGAAGTATAATTACGTTCACTGTACCATACTGTCAACTGAACTGATAAGTTCTTTCGGAGAGATTTGAGATTAGTACGTTCGAACTGTTTTGATTCGCGGAGTTAAAGCTAGTGATGGGCGTTGAATCAACGAACTAGTTGAATCAACGTTGATGTCTCTTCAACGGGATTAACGTTGACCGTGTACAAATCAACTCGTTGAATTTATCAACGAGTTAACGAGACAACGACGTTTATGAATTCAACTCGTTTGACGAAACGAGAAAATGAACCAAACGTTTTGTTATTTTCAATTGTATTTCTTTAACAATAAAACTCCCGCAAACTGCATCAAATTGTTCGTAAATTAACATTACAACAGCATACGTTAATAAAAGCGTTTAGGCGTTTATCGTTCATGCAAGTTGACGTTCGTAACACGTTAACTCGTTGACGAAATAAACTAGTTGATCAACTAGTTGACAAACGCAATTTAACGTTAACGTTTCGTTGACGGAAAAACCTTCAACGACCCATCACTAGTTAAAGCCTAACTGAAACTGTCACTACTCATCTCCAAGTAAAGGCACGAGCACCACTAATAGTAAGTCGTCGCAGGGTCGTTACGGCGAGCCGGCAGTGCGGCGCGCGGTGCCGCTGGCCATCGCGCTGTGCTCCATCTCCAACCCGCAGCTGGCCGTCATCGACGTGCTCAACAAGTACTCTCACGACTCTGACAACGACGTCGCCTACAACGCCATCTTCGCTATGGGACTCGTAGGAGCTGGTACTAACAACGCTAGGTAACAGAATCTTATATTTTAGTTTGGTTTTTTTTTTTAGTTTCGGACTTAAGAGGTGTCAACAGAACTCGGTTACTACGACGCAATTTGCCTCTCTATTTGTATGTATCTGCTAAATATACCCAATTTAAAAGTTTAAAACAATATACCTGTTACTATTATGGCAGCTATCAATCAAGGCACATAATAAACAAAATAAAACTAGAAACGTGATACATTAAACCAGCTTTTATCAATTAAGTAGGAATCTTCACAATGCAATGAGTGCACAAGACAAACTTGCTCATTTACGAAATGACAGAGCCTTTAGAATAACGCTGAACTCCGCCTGTGTTCATTTGTGTGTGTATAAAATCCTACTAATATTATAAATGCGAAAGTTTGTGAGGATGGATGGATGAATGGACGGACGGATGTTTGTCTTTCAAGTCAAAACGCCTGAAAGGATCTTTATGAAATTTGTCACAGAGGTAGATTGTAGTCTGAAATAACACATCTTAATATATATAAATCACGTGTCACGTTGTTTGTCCGCGACGGACTCCTAAACTACTGAACCGATTTTGATGAAACTTTGTAACTATCTGTTATTTGATCCAACTTAAAAGATAGGATAGTTTTTTGGAACGGGAAAAACCGGGGTATGCGCGTGCGAAGTCGCGTGCAAAAGCTAGTAGGCTATATATATCCCGGGAGTATGTTCTCTAGGGATGACGCGGGCGAAGCTAGTGTTCAATAAATATGAAGACAGCGTACATTGACTCAACAGGTTGGCAACAATGCTGCGCGCGCTGGCGCTGTACCACGGCAAGTCGCCCGTGCACCTGTTCATGGTGCGGCTGGCGCAGGGCCTGTGCCACGCCGGCAAGGGCACGGTGACGCTGAGCCCCACGCACGCCGACCGGCGCCTCGTCAACCAGCCCGCGCTGGCCGGCCTGCTCGTGGTGCTCACGGCCTTCCTGGACTGTAAGAATAGTAAGTACACTCGTTTTCTACTAATTTGTATTACGTTAAAAAACATACAAATCTGTAGTTCAATGTCAAAAATTGGTTTCCTTTTTAGGGTTCCGTATAGGGAAACAAAGCCGAAAATGAAACCCGTTTTTTTTGGGTTCCGTACAAAAAAACCCGGTTTTCGGTGAAACCGGTTTGAAAATAAGTTTTTTTTCATTGTTTTTCTAAATGACATTTTTAAACGGATTGTGAGACCGCTTACATCTTGCATCTTTTCAATTATTCAATAGAAACATCTATTTAAGGAAATAAATTACTAATTTCAATAAAAAAAATATAAAAAATACAACCAACTTCCAAATTAAAATACAAATACTACAAAGTATAAAATAACTTTCATTTCGGAAGTCGGTGTTCTTGCTTGTTTTTTTTTTTTGTAAAAAGGTTTTTAATTTTCCCTTTTTAGTGGTACTCTACACCTAACAACACCACTGGAAAGTTGCAGAAAAGCAAAATAAGCAATTTCATTTATTTTATGACAAACAAAATACTTCATCCAAGTAAACGAATTCTAGCTATTTTGATATATTCTAAAGCAAAACTACTAAACCGATTTTGATGAAATTTTTACGTGACCACCTCTGAAGTATGATCTACCAAACAAAAAAAAGAATCAACAAAATCGATTGCTAATTGGCGGAATAATGTTACATTCATAAAAAAAATACAGTCGAATTGAGAACCTCCTCCTTTTTATGCAGTTGGTCAAAAATGCAGAATCTTGTTAAAATTAAAGGCATATTTGTTAAAAGATACCAAATTAACAATACTACGACAAACAACTCTTCTTTTGACTTTGAACCGCTTGGCAACGTTTGGCAAAACAAAATGTCAGATATCAAATGCATCGTTTTGTCTGACACGTGGTGTAGTAATTCGAAAATAATGAAAAACTCGAAAAATCGGCAACTTGAAAAATAACCTGGTTTTTAGCCACTAAAAATATGACGAATAACCGGTTTTTCGGTTTTCGGTAAAATCGGTTTGCATTTCCGTACTTTCAAAAGGAAAAAACGGAACCCTTACAGGATCACTTTGTTGTCCGTCCGTCTGTCTGTCAAGACCCTTTATCTCGGAAACGTGTGGATGTATCGAGTTGAAATTAAAATCATACACTCAGGTCTACAGTCACTCGAAGCTGTGAAAAATCAAACTTCTAAGTTAACGTAAAAAAAAGATACGGCCGTTTATGCCACAAAACGTATATTTCGACACTCTCAAGAGAAAAAATAAATAAAATAAAGTGAAAATTTATAGGGTATTTTCCGTTGACCTAGAACTATGAAATTGAACAAGGTATTACTTGTTAAATTTCATGTCTTATGCTACAATTATAAGGGAAATCTGGAAACCATAATTATATTTGCAAATAAAACAAAAAAAATGAAAGTCTTTATTTAAAGTACGTAATCAATCGTCGAGGTGCGCGGAACCCTCGGTGGGCGAGACCGACTCGCACTTGACCGGTTTTTGTCACTCCTTAGATGCTGCACATAATTTCAGCTTCATCCAGTAAAACCAGTCAATCTCAACATAGTTGGGAAAAGACTAGGCAGATTGACTCCCTTTAACATGCAATTTGAAATAATGCTTCTATTGAGGTTAATTATATTTAGTACAACTGTACACCCATAGATTGCAGATGACATATCAACTCTCTCATACCTGTACGTCTACCATGAGTTTTATCAATGTATACTCGATAGCGACTTTAGTAAAAAAACGTATGAAAACTATTAAAAAAACAAGTTTCTATTGTTTGTTTAAGTTGTTTTCTAACAAGCAAGCATGTTGCAAGTAAAACTTTAGTTAACAGCTAAATAATTAATTAGAAACTTGTTTTTTAAAAGTTTTCATACATTTTTTTAACTACAGTCGCTACCGAGTATAGTTTGATAAAACTCATGGTAGAATGATCAAACTCTCTCACTATATTAGTTTCCTTCGCCTACATTAGTTTCCAGTCTTAAACTAACAACTTTCTGTGTCTCTATAACTAGCTTTGTGTTACAGTTATCCTCGGTAAGTCTCACTACTTGTTGTACGTGCTGGCGACGGCGATGCAGCCCCGTTGGCTCGTCACGCTCGACGAGAACCTGCAGCCCTTGAACGTCAGCGTTCGCGTTGGACAGGTAAGAATAAAATGTAACTTGCAATGGAAATAATTAAAATGATCATGCCACTCCCTGTTCACGTCGTTACTCATAAAAATAATTAGTTTGAAAAAAAAAAAACGGTTGCAATGAATCAATCAATAAAAAATCTGTAGGAAAAATTTAATTTTAACTGTCAAAAATTGTAAGCATTTAACGTAAACTAAATTTGTTTCAATCCAATCCAATTTTTGTCGCTGAGTCATGTTGTTGTAGTCTCACAACATGGAAAGATTTAGAAATTGTATTATTTCGCAGGCTGTCGACGTAATCGGTAAGGCAGGAACACCCAAAACAATCGCCGGTTCCCACACACACACGACGCCCGTGCTGCTGTCGTTCGGCGAGCGCGCCGAGCTAGCGACGGACGAGTACATCCCCCTGTCACCTGTCATGGAAGGCTTCGTCATACTCAAGAAGAATGAGGATAGCGTTATGGCTTCTGTTCAATAGGAAAACTAGCTATTTATCCTTAGATTTAATTAACATTTATCTGTATTCATTTCAGTTCTAATAAAATTGTGAGAACTATGTTTGTTATTTTATTAATTAATTAATTGTATGTTACCTTTTATACACTTGTCTTTATTACTCATTTACAAAGAACAGAGTACAAATCAGCCATTTTATTAAATTGCTTTCCTTCATACATTAATTATTAAACCGGAAAGTAATTACACATGGCAAACTAAAGGAAAGCTCTTATTTCTCGAGAGTAGACACCTTTCAGTGTTTTTCGATATTCCTCATGGTTTCGGATTTGGCCCTGATGGCACACTTTAAAAATTCACCTGTACACATAGAACTTGTTCGAAAATGAAATTTCAGATGATAGCGATAATATTGAGACTGATTTTAACTAAAACCCTGTTATTGCAGATTGAGCCTAACTCCATTGTGCAAACTTGAAACACAAATGGACCTTCTGTATTATATTATACTACACCAAGACAACACCCTACTTGCCCCTACCAGAGCGTGACAGCTTCACAGCGACAATACCACCACGACCACCTCCGTACTATTTCGGAAAAGAAATTAATTATGATGAGTTAACAGATAATATAGTCTAATCATTATTGCGCGTTTTCTGGATAGGTACCATAATGTTGTTTCTCGAAGGGTGTATTATTATTCGAACATTAATTTTATTGAAAGAATTTTCTTTAATATCGTTGTTTATTTTAGAAATTCACTAGGTACAGCATTAAAGTACTAAATATATACACTTAAAATAAAATATCCTAAGATAAGGCGTCAAAAAATTCGTCCGCATCGCTGTCCACCGGAAGTGAGCCCAAAAGACTGGCGGCATTGCCACGTTGTATGGCAATGCTTATCCTCTGTCCGAAATTATATTATATTTTATTATTGAAAGTATATAAATGTAGTCAAAAAAAAGGTAGTTTCATTTTAAATCATTCCAATTCCACGTGATGTTTTGCTTTGCAAGAATGTGTGTTTGCCGATTTATTTCAATTTAATCTATACTAATATATAAAGCTGAAGAGTTTGTTTGCTTGAACGCGGTAATCTCAGGAACACTGGTCCGATTTGAAAAATTCTTTCAGTGTCAGATAGTCCATTTATCGAGGAAGGCTATATCATCACGCTAAGGCTAATAGGAGCGGAGTATTAATGAAAAATGTGACGCAGACGAAGTTGCGCGGGTCAGCTAGTACATAATACACACATTGACGCCTGCGTTTCTCTTAGCGTTGGGCCAGGAATGTTGAAGGCGTTCGAGAGCGTGTTGTTATTGGTTCCCTCAATCACCGTAGGTACTGACTTGCGACCAACTAAAATTACCGTATAAGTTTTAATTATTACCTGCAAAACCTCGAGTAGCTATTAAGTCACATTTTAAATAAAGATACCCTCATATCAGTGAGCATGACGTTCTACACGAAAGAGCAATAAAAGGGAGTATCTGAATAGTTAACTCACCGCCTGCCTTCTCTCATAAATAATAATCTGCCATATAATTTGCAGAAGAATCGTAATTCACAAAAAATATATTCGACAAAATGACTGATTTTTCCCTGTGGTTTCTTATTATAGCCATTGTTTTAATTTCGTTCACGATGCTGATGTTTGGGTAAGTACAGAAAAATAATAACTACCTACTTACTAAACCATGGGCGCCGGCAGGACTAGTTTCTGGGGTGTGCATCTAAAAACTCTGCCTCTAATAGGACACGTTTTCGGTTCTATCCCTTTCACACAGATGTAGAACACACTATCGACTACTGCTGATGAGCTTAAAAAGTAAAGAAAATGGTTCCAAGGGCGAGCGAACCGAACTCGACACCCCACCTCAGAGGTGCTAGGCTTATTGGGTACATTAATTTTTTCGAATATATTTTTGAAAGGCAGGGAGATGAAAGTGCACCCCCCTCCCGGCGCCCATGTACTTAACCTTTACAATTCATAAATCTTTACATGGTCTCATTCATTTTCATACAGCATACTACTCAGACATCCAGGAATCTAATTCCATTATGTACCATTTAAGTTAAGCCAAACATAAATTCCTAAGAAATTACATTGATTTTAAAACGGCTTAGCAATGATCAGGGAACATGAGAACTTATGAAATACTCCTGAATGCATTTTAAATCAATCCTTTTGTTGCAGATTTAGTATAATTCCATGGTGTGCTGGTGAAGCGAGGAACTCAATGTACTACACAGCATCCTGGAAGCGCATGGCTATACCGGAACATGACAGCTTTACGGTGACTATGCCACCACTGCCACCCTACTTTTTTGAAAGTAAAATTAATTATGATGATTATTCAGAAACAATTTGAGCAATATGTTGTGTTCTTTTAATTGATTTTAATAATTTAATGTATTGTTGTTTTATTATAAAGTTTTAATTGCTAAATTAAAGATAAGAGAATTTGGTATTTATTTCAGCAATAATTAAAGCCTTTTAAATTTTGATAACTTTTTATTCACTTATTTACTAGTTCTACAATAATTCTTGTGTTATGAACTTTTTTCTTCAACAGCTGGACTTACGTCATTTTTCTCCTCAATTTCCCTGTCATCATCTTCACTGCTGGAATCTGACTGCGACAATGTGACCTGCTTATTTTCTGTCTTTGGCTTTTTTTCTTTCGATTTTGCATTTTTCTTTTTCTTTAGCCTCTTGGCTCTTTTCTTTGCTGTCTTCTCGGCAGCTGCTTGCCGATTTTGTTCTATTCTGTTATGATATTCATCATCCAGTTTTTCCTGAAGCAATTTTGAAATAAGAGCATATTTCAAGAATGAGAACCATATCTTTGATTGGGCCAATAGCAGCACTATGGTCACATTATAAGTTTTGTCATCTACTGAAAAAGTCTGAGGCTTTGTGGATATGGGAATTATTCAGAAAGAAACCAAATTACATATATTATTACAATAGATTATTAATATATTCTACAGTACAGACTTAGTGGATGTAAGTAGAATCATGCAAAATCTATTGAATACTAATAGCTTTAGATATTACTAGCACTTCGCCCGTGACTTCGTTCGCGCGGGTTTAGTTGGTACTCCACGAACTTTATCTCCCTTCTACCCTCTTAAAGGGTAATGTGTAAATTACTTATTAATAGACTCAACGTAGGGCAGTTCGCTCAAACTGCAACATTTTTCTTACTTAAAGTATTTTTATACCAGTCGTAACTTTTAAACGAAAGGTCTGGTTTGAATAATTGATAGTATAATTTCTATGTACATAACCAACCTTAATTAATAAACAACTAGCTTTTGCCAGCAGCTTAGCCAGCATGATCCCTAGGGAACATACTTCCGGGATTAAAAAGTAGCCTATGTCCTTTCTTAGGCTCTAGACTATCTGTGTACTAAATTTCATTTAAATCGGTTCAGTTGTTTTGGTATGAACGCGCGATAGACAGAGTTACTTTCGCATTTATAATATTAGTAAGGATTTATTTAGATAAGGATTAATATTATGATACTAAAATCACCACTATTCTATTTCACCTGGGTTTTGATTGAATAATTTGAACAAAATGCGGTCATTGTGACTTAACCATAATAGTAAGATGTATACCCTTGCAGACTTTTTTGTAGGAATTGATGTCCTCTATAAAACTGTAGTACATCACTTTGCTCTATTATCAATAGTTTCTGCAGCTTACGCGATATAAGGCTCTTTTTCGGGTTCCGAAAAAAAGGAACCCTTATAGGATCACTCGGGTGTCTGCCTGTCTGTCTGTTCATCTGTCACAGCCATTTTCTCGGGATCCACTGGACCGATTCTGTTGAAATTTGGTACACATATGGACTTCTATGACTCAAACACGGACACGTTACGTAATCATTAAAATTTTAGGATGGGGATCAAACTAGAAAGTTAAAAAAAAAAGTTTTCTGAACAATATTGTGTGACATATCAAATGAAAGGGCTTACTGTGAGGGTTTTAATTATATTTTTTTCATAATTTTAAAATAAATGGTTTTGAAGTTATTCAAGAAATTAGACGAAAAATGATCATTCCCCCCTTATCTCTGAAACTACTGAGCCTACAATTTTGAAAAAAATGGAGATAATAGATCTTTACCTAAAGATTACAGGAAAACCTATTAGAAGTCTGTAGTTTTAAAATAACATGTTAAAAAAATTAAATTCGTTTGCAACCCTTTGCACGCGAGTCCGACTCGCACTTGGCCAGTTTTTTTTGGTATTTTCTTCACACCTTGGGTTATATTATCGATGTTTTCATATGAATCCCTAACTTTTTTGAAAATATTGTATAGCCTATGTTCATCAGGGATCTAATGGTGAAGGAATTTTTCAAATCAGTTCAGTAGTTTCGGAGCCTATTCAATTCAAATAAATCTTTCCTCTTTATAATATTAGTGTAGATGATACATTTACCTTCTCACTTTTCTCCTGAATGAACTTCTGCCTCGCGTATTCTTTTCGCCTGAGATGACGGTACACGTGAAATTCTCCTGATCCCGCTCCAGCACTCGAACCCATTACATTGCGGACAAAGTCAGGTGGCGCAGCTAATGATTTAGATCTTGGCGGTTCTGGGATCACCACTGGCTTATCCTGATAATGAAATAAAAAAGTGTGAGTCTTGGATCACAGTCACAGTCTGTAAGACTATAACATTTGAGAAATTCGGTTAATTGTTCGCGAACTCACTGGATTTTTCATCAGTTTTTCTAATTTAAGCCTTTGTAAATCAGTGGCATTTTTAATAACTATGGGCTTCTTTTCCGATTTAGATTCGGTATCACTCATCTTTGGACCAGAAATATGTATCCTAATTAGAAATACAAGAAACTACTTGAGAAAATTACCAAAATACAAAACAAACAATACTATATGCTGTACTGTTGTGGTAAACGCCAATTTCAGTAATTTCACTGTCTGTCACTGTCACTAATAAACTTTTTTTTTTATTGGGAATGGGAACGACGGCCGCACACGTACGGTTTCCTGATTTAAGGTTTTCGGTTTTCGATTAGGAATCCATAACATCACGCTTCGACGAATAGGAGCGGAGCAATAATTGAAATTATAGGATTTTGGGTGGGTCAGCTATATTTTATTTTAAATCTTTTTTTTTAATATTATAAATCTGAAGAGTTTTTTTGGTTATTTTAGTATCAGATAGCCCATTTATTGAGGCTTTATAACATCACGCGGAAATGTCAGTAATTTCACGCAGACGAAGTTGCGCGGGTCAGCTAGCGATGACATAAAACAGCAAACATCCTCGTTGAAACCAACTTCACCCAAAACCGCTGGTTTTAATCATTCAGACGAGACTATTTTCAAAATATTTCCTTAGTTTGTTGTGACACTTGCCACCTGCATGCACCACAAAAAAACTAAGAAGACGTGTAATCTTATGGGGACCGTGCACGGCGTTGACTACGCCATCTGGTGTCGCATATTCGAAGTTTTAAGGGTCAGTTTACTTGACATTGACGCTACTGTGCTGCCACCTGTGGTTCCTGCATGCTCAGTTTAGGGGAACGTTCGCGAAGAACGCTGTGCCATCTAGCGTAGCTATTTCGAACTTTATACTTGAAACAAACTTGACAGTGACATTTCTGTGCTGCCACCTATAGTTTCTGCACGCTCCCTATACCATTTTAATCTGGTGTTAACAGTAATCTTTTTTCGGAATGTTTCGGTTTTCAAACTCTAGTATCACCTTGTGAAGGACAAAATCACTTCTACAGTAGGTACTTTCCGGCGGATCCGGTAATTTTTTGCATTTATCGTTTCATTTGTGTGCTGAATTTACGGAATTATAATCAAGTAAGTTGCCTTTTTCGTAATAAAACATTTATAAATGGCCTTCGCTTTGATGTTACATTAAGATTTGTCGTTGTTTTATGTAAAAAAATCATGATATTTTATGTAACTCTTTACATCAGTTTGTGCATACGTCAGTTGTTTTAGATAGCTATTAATTAATTAATAATTTTAGCAAGCAACATGTACTTTTATTAATGATAATAATTTTTCTATATCTACATTGATTTCTATTACGTTACTGTACGAGACTGATGCCCTCAACCTATAGTTGACCTTGCCACCTTTTCATGAACAAATTGAAATGCGGTAGATAATGGTCTCTTGTAATGCTGTTATGAAAGATAATTTCATAAAAATTAGAGACAATAATTTATACTTTGATTAGAAACTTTTTGCTTTTTTGTCCAGGATGCCCATCAAGTCTATCAAAGCTCGTCAAATCTTCGACTCCCGTGGTAACCCCACTGTGGAAGTTGATCTGGTACGTAATATTATATTTACAAGCTCGCTTTTCCTTGTACTATAGTTTTTATTAGTTTCCTTCCTATGTTACCTTTATTATTTCAAAACACTTACCTACTATAAATAATTCATAACTTCTAATAAGAACACTGGTCCTTTGCCTTTTTTGTTTATGACTTTTATCTAGTTAGAATATCACCCTACTGGTTACCATCAGAACAACTAATGCTATTTTCAGAACCTAAATAAATGATATACGAACAAAAAATTATCTGGCATTCAATTAGTATTTTAATTGGTGTAGGTAACTGAGCTGGGACTGTTCCGCGCAGCTGTCCCCTCAGGTGCATCCACTGGTGTCCATGAGGCTCTGGAGCTGAGAGACAATGTGAAGGGCGAGTACCATGGAAAGGGTGTGCTCACTGCCATCAAGAACATCAATGAAAGCATTGCTCCTGAACTGCTGAAACAGAACCTTGAAGTCACACAGCAGAAAGAGGTATGTTGTGATAACAATAACATTATTTTGACCTTCACTGTGACCTTATCACTTCAAGATCACACTCAAGGCCACTGCATAGCTTTTCTCTGTATTTGTGCCTCTTGTAACCATCATTTAATGTTTTTTTTAAAGTCTACATTATTTAAGAAGGTTTTTTTTGGACTCAAGTTTAAAGTTTAGCCAGCCTGTCCATGGGTATATAGATATGAATGGGTTATGGCTGTACCTATCTCATGTGGTTAATTTATTTTACACACCACATGCTTCAAAATTATGATGCATCACTATGAGGCAACACCCACCTAGTGATGCAAGTATGTATATAAACATTGATAATCCAAGAAAGAAATCACTTTAAAATGCAAATATTATGATTACTCAATTTTGCTCATTTTTAACTAAGACATTCATTTTATGATGATGTACCTAATTGAAACCCAAATCACCTTTGAGACATAAAGTAGACAGAGCATGCATAATTTAGATAAAAGTTGCTTATCATTATACTTTCCATTATTTTTATCATAATCCGCCTTTTGTTCCATACCATAAAAAGTAAAATAAATAAAAAATCATCTGATTTTTAACAGATTGACGCATTCATGCTGAGCTTGGATGGCACCGAAAACAAGTCAAAGTTGGGTGCCAATGCCATCCTTGGTGTGTCTTTGGCTGTTGCCAAGGCCGGAGCTGCTAAGAAGGGTGTGCCTCTGTACAAGCACTTGGCTGATTTGGCTGGCAATGCTGAAATTGTGCTGCCTGTACCTGCCTTCAATGTCATCAATGGTGGCTCCCATGCTGGCAACAAGTTGGCCATGCAAGAGTTCATGATCCTGCCTACAGGTTATTATTTATTTCTTGTGCCTACTGCCCTGAGAACTACTGAACCCAAGGGAATTTTTGATTTATAAACTTTGAGAAAAACACAGAATATTGTAAGTAATTTGTGTGTTATTTTGTTCTTTTATCTAGGCGCTACGTCCTTCAGCGAGGCAATGCGCATGGGTTCTGAAGTGTACCACCACTTGAAGAAGATCATCAAGGAGAAGTTCGGTCTGGACTCCACCGCTGTAGGTGACGAGGGTGGCTTTGCTCCCAACATCCAGAACAACAAGGATGCTCTCTTCCTCATTCAGGATGCCATTCAGCAAGCTGGTTACACTGGCAAGGTTAGTATCACACTACTTTTTGTATGCTATGATTGGACAAAGGCCTCCATGCACTCTTCCCATATTGATTGAGGACTTCTTTATGAGTTAGACCTCAGTTTCACCTTAAATAGATCAATCACCAATTGTGTTTGACTCATACATATGTATACTACGCCATGGGGTCCCAACACGAAGAAAGAAAATTTAGTTCTAATAAATAATAATAGATGACGTGATATGTATCGATTTTTATTGAAGTTTGTGTAAAATATATATTTTTTTTTCTTTTTAATGGTCTTAAGAATAGTATGTTCTTATTTAATAACCTCCCCTAAGCCCTAAATTTGGAATAATGGGCTTCTTACTCAAGTTTGGAAGATTATTGGAACAAATCATTTAAAATCCGTACATTATGTGGCAATAGATGGATGGCGCTGTTCGAAAGTTTAGAGTTTGCTATTCAACTCATTCATAAAATTAAATTTTAATACTTTAATACTCGGGCGAGTTGCTTGTAAGTACAGTGTACAAAAAATGTTTGTTACCATGTCATATTCTTTTGCAAAAAATATTATTAAGTTTGTTTTTTTAAACTTGTACATGTAGGTTTATTGCTAAATCGAATGTATGAATCTGTATTAGGTAGTATCTTGCATTTACCTACATAATATTTAGCATATTTAGCCATTCAAATCCTTTAAAACAACTAGCTTAACAAAAAGCTTAACAAAAAGCTAGTTGTTTTAAAGGATCTTTTTATCCCGACATGTTCCCGGGATAAAAAGTAGCCTATGTCCTTTCTCAGGCTCTAGACTATCTGTGTACCAAATTTCATTTAAATCGGTCCAGTAGTTTTGGCGTGAAAGCGAGACAGACAGAGTTATTTTCGTGTTTATAATATTAGTAAGGATTATATTGCGATCAATTTTCAAAGAAACATTCATAACAAACACTAATCTCTTACTCTTACTAATAGAAAGATTATTACTGTAGAATAGCAAATCAGTACTAGGAATTCGAAACTAGAATTAAGATTCAATATTAACACCTAATGTAGGTACCTATTAATTTTACGGTTTTTTTTTTAATTTAAGAATCGAGTAAGGTTATGTACCTTATTTAATCGTTTCATTAACTTGAACAGGCATTGCAAGTTAATTAAACAATAAAGTAAATTCAATGTGAATAATTTGAACTTAAATGAAACAATTCGATTTCGATGAAAATAACAATAATTAATAGGTGTAAACGCAACGGTAATGATGCTATCCCTACTGTCTTCGAAAGGCACGGCCATACCATCTGGATTGAGAACCTCCTCATTTTTTTGGAAGTCGTTTAAAAAGAGGTTTTAAACAACCGTTAGATAATTGATATTTAAGTGAATTATACCTTTCAACTGAGAAAATATAATTTTACTAACCCACATTTTCTTTTAAACGATAAATGCTCTTTTATTAATGACAAAATTCATGTTATTAGTAAATATATTTCTTTTAATTCTTATAACAAAAATCAATGAATCTTATACTAATCTTATCAATCTATACATATAATAAAATCGTAGACTAACTGTGTCTGTACATTGAATATTTTTGCATGAAAATTACACAGAAAACTCAGGAAAAAGGTATAAAACACAAAAATACAATTTTTGAAATTTTTGTCTGTTTGTCTGTGCGTTTGTGGGAGCATCACGCATAAACCACAGATTGGATTGCAAATCTAAGTACTTAAAAATATTAAGCGATAACCCGAGTAACATTTAGCGTTTATTTCATCAAAATCGACTCACAAAATCGAAAGATATTGAATTTTTAAGTTTAAGAAGAAACTTCCTAATGTATTCTGATGAGTCAGAGCGCCATCTATTGAGAAAAATAAAATAAACGAAAGCATTCAGAATTGTTGAGTTATTTGTGAAACTTTTAATACGTGGCAAAATAAAAGTGATCATTTTTAAACCTTTTCGTTATTTATCGTAACAATCGATCCACAAAATCAAAATAAATTGAATTTTTAGTTTAGTAAGAAACTTCCTACTGTATTCTGATCAGTCAGATCTATTGAGGAGCCAAAAAATGCATGAAAGCTTGAATGTTACACCAAAACACATTGATTATTTGTGAAACTTTTAATACGTAGACGTAGCAAAATAAAAGTAAACATTTTAATACCTTATCGTTATTTACATACGGGCTTCTTATTTAACGTCTTCTACTGCCAAATATTTTGTCAGTTTACATGGTCGATAGATGGCGTTGCACTGATGACGCGTTTTTCTGAATTGCGGTGTTAAGATTTTCCGCTGGAGAATGACCTCACACGATTATCAAACACGGTCGTAGTTAGTAGGAATTTCGGTTTGGTCTCTGTAAGGTCTTTAACTGTTAGGGACCAAAATTTCTGAAATCTCTGAGTCGTGCTGGTTTCGTTTAAAGTGCTTTTATCGTAGAGTCTTAAACTGTTTTAGTTTTGCGAAGTACTGGACGGTTCGACTTGCGGATCTGGGGGGCTACTCTTTAACGAAATCCGTAGTTTCGGGATTAGTTGCGGGCGGGCATTTTCTACTCCGTATCACCTAACCACTGAGAACTAATGATAACACGATTTGACAGTTACTGTGAAGTCGTGTTGTCATTCATTCTCAGTTCGGGTTCGGGACTAATCGTAAGTCTGTAAGTGATACGGAGTAGAATACGCCCGCCCGCAACTAAGCCCAAAACTACGGATTTCGTTAGAGAGTAGCCCCCCAGGCCTGTAGGGTTCCGTACCAAAGGTGCTGACGGGACCCTACTGCTAAGCCTCCGCGATTGATTCCGTTTAGAGCGAAGCAACGAACGGTTCGATTTGCGAAACAAGGCTAAAAATAATTTAAGGTACCGTACAAAGGTGGTCACGGTGACGGGAGCGATCGATTTTGGGGGGGCTACTCTCTAAGTCCGAAGTCCGTAGTTTCGGGCTTAGTTGCGGACGTATTCTACTCCGTGTCACCTACAGACTTATGATTAATCCCGAACCCGAACTAAGAATGAATGACGACAACACGATTTCACAGTAACTGTCAAATCATATTATCATTAGTTCTCAGTGGTTAGGTGATACGGAGTAGATTTTTTTTTTTATTATAGATAGGCATACGTTTGACCACTATCTCACCTGATGGTAAGCGATGATGCGGTCGAAGATGGAGCACGTTTGCCTAGAAGCAACCTGTTCACTTTTGTCTTAAAGACTCCCAGGTTGCCCGCAACTAAAATTTTAATTCGTGCTAAGTATCAGACAGTTCGATTTGCGAGCCAAGGCAAATTATAGGGTTTCTGTGCCAAAGTTGCTAATGGGACCCTATTATTTAAGCCTTCGCGTACGATTTTGATTCGTGCGAACCAAGTCGATTTTTAGGGTTCCGTACCAAGGTTGCTAACGGAACCCTATTTATTAATAAGCCACCGCTGTCCGTCTTCCTTCAGTTTATTCGTTTTATTTCTGTCTCGCTAATATAAAAATGACTTCTAGAAAAAGATCAAATCTTTCACAATATAGCAAAATTCTGTCGGGTTTGTTCGAACACTTTTCTAACTAACTCGAGAACGGCTCGACCGATTTTCATAGTTTTTGTGTTTTATTCCGGACGAAGACTAATTTCTTCGTCCGGAATAGCATAATAAGAATTAAAATACAAAAAAAAAGAATGAGTATGTAGGTAGGCAGGTAGGTAAGGTAGGGTAGCTATGGTAGGTAGGTAGGGTAGGTAAGTAGGTAGGTGGGGTAGGTAGGTTAGGGTCGGTAGGTAGAGTAGCCAGATGACGGGAGCGAAGTCGCGCGGGTCAGCTAGTCTATAATAATATACAAAGCTGAAAAATTTGTGTTTGTTTATTTGCTAGAACGCGCTAATCTCAGGAACTACAGGTCCGATTTGAAAAATTATTTCAGTGTTAGTACTAATATATAAAGCTGAAGAGTTTGTTTGCTTGAACGCGCTAATCTCGAGAACTACTGGTCCGATTTGAAAAATTATTTCAGTATTAGATAGCCCATTTATCGAGGAAGACTATAGGCTGTATAATATCGCGCTAAGACCAAAAGGAGCGGAGCAGACGAAGTTGCGCAGGTCAACTATTCTAAATAAAACTTATTGGTTGCGATATTTGATTGAATCTTAGATTGAATGAAGGATTAATTGTGTTTACGTAAGTCGGAGAGATGCGACTTACGTAGACGACTTAGCACCCTAGACCACCGTCCCTCGCACGTCGCCTCATACCACTATTTGGTTCCTAAAAAAGTTACTACACAATCTTCTGCGCGAAGTTCGGATTTGCCAAAATCCGTCAGCCGTATTGTACCATAGATTAGTCAAATTATATAGCAACCTTTATAATATAAGTATTCATCCATGATATTTGTTGTTTTAGATTGAAATTGGAATGGATGTTGCCGCATCTGAATTCTTCAAGAACGGCACCTATGACCTTGACTTCAAGAACCCCAAGTCGAACCCTGCTGACTACCTGTCTTCTGAGAAGTTGGCCGAGGTTTACCTGGACTTCATCAAGGACTTCCCCATGGTGTCCATCGAGGATCCCTTTGACCAGGACGACTGGGCAGCGTGGGCTAGTCTCACCTCCCGCACACCCATCCAGATCGTTGGAGATGATCTTACAGTGAGTACCTGCTTGCACCTAGTAGGTCTACCTAGTAGGAACACAAAGGGCATTGGGAGGAACACGGATGGGTTTTAGTCAGTAAGAGTCTGACACTCCCTTCTGCTTCACCCCGAGCGGGAGGAGTCATTTGATGATTTATTTATTTATTTATTTGGTAACTCAACAGCTTATAATATATTTTACATGAAATTATAAATATTCATCTCACTATCAATGAGCAGCCCAGTGCAGTTTCGTCAAAGTTACCACTGATACCAGCATCCTCCATAAAGTCCGCACACACTGCTCAGTGACAGCGAGATGATGACAACCATCTCTTAAGCCAATTACAGAGCTACACGGCACCGGCAAAACTAGGTTAGCTAAAAAGTGGCGAAACAAAAAAAAAAAAAATAATAAAACAAAAATTATTCAAGTGCACGTATCAGCAACAATGCGATTGTGGATACATTGCTCACATTAAATAGACATTAAAATAGACTTAAGCAAAAACAAATACAAATTTAATTTTGAAAGGTCTAACAGCGTGATTTTCCGTGTGAATGAGTTGAGTTATGGCACAATACTAAACAAAATCTGCTTGATTTGTCTCCAGTATGATTGCTTTGACAAATGAAATATATCGACACTTTCAAAACTTTCAGAGTAGATGCGAGGCAGTCGGGCCATAACAGCATTTCTACCGTATTTTGTGCGGTAGCCAGGGATGCCGAATAATTTTGTATGTCTGGTCCGAGTTTTTGGGGTACAGAAGTCAATACATGATAGCAGATCACTGCTGTCCAAACGACCTCGCAAGATATCAAAGAGCATAAGCATATCCAACATCTTACGCCTATCCAAAAGGGGAAGCATATCATAGCGTTTGCAGTCTCGGGCATAGGAATCATGACGTTTTCGGGCTTTAAAGTTAAGAAATTTTACAAACTTTTTCTGCAGATTTTCAATTTTTTTAGTGTATACCTCGTATTGGGGTGACCAAATTGGGCTACAGTACTCCAAAATACTACGCACATATGCAAAGTATATGATCTTTAAACTATGACAGTTCCTAAAAGGCTTACAGGTACGCGGTTACAAAACCAAGGTTACGAGAGGCTCTACTGGTGATGGTATCAATATGCTGGTCAAAGAGCAATTTGGAATCTAACGTTACACCAAGATCTTTGACTACTTCAACCCTTTCGATCTCATTATAATTAAAGCCATAAGGATACTTAATTGGGTGTTTGGAACGACTAAAGCTAATGCATTGACATTTCAAGACATTGCCAGTGATATTATTACGTTGATAATACCCGAATAGTGCATCAAGATCACGCTGTATCAGTTCACAATCAAGCCTGGATTTTACACACATGTATATTTTCATGTCATCGGCGTACATGAGATGTTTCGCGGATTTGAAACACGACTGAATATCATACAAGTATGCGCAGTAAAAAAGGGGACCCAGCAAAGATCCCTGGGGAACACCCGAGGGGATGTTTACGAAGTCAGATTTGTAACCTCCCATAACCACCGCTTGCGATCGGTTCGATAAGTATGACTTAACCCATCTCAGTAAATCTCCATGGATCCCAAGCTTCTGTAACTTAGCCAGCAAGATCACGTGATCCACACGATCGAATGCTTTTTCGAAATCCGTGTAGATCACATCAACCTGGCCACCGGCTTCCATATTATGCAAGACATAATTACAAAACGTGGCCAAGTTGGATACCGTGGAGCGTCTCTTAACGAAGCCATGTTGACTCTGGCCTATACCCTTAGAGATGATTGGATAAATGCTCTTATAGATTATTTTCTCCAAAACTTTGCTAAGTGTGTTCAGAATAGATATTGGACGATAGTTTTTTATATCCATCCTGGGCCCTTTCTTATGCACTGGCACTATGTGAGCTGCCTTCCACAGGGAGGGAAAGGCGCACTCGGCCAAAGACTTTTGAAACAGTAAAGCTATAGGATGTGCTAAACTATCCGCGCAGTTTTGCAGGAAAACAGGAGGTATTCCATCATTACCGGGACCTTTTGTTGTATCTAACGCGCGTAAGGCTTCAAATACGGTGTCTTTGGTGATATATAGGCTAGATACAACATCAGCCGAGTCGGTCACCTCATTAGGAGTACTCGTAGCTGCAGCAGAGGACGTGGACGGGCTACAGAAAACACTGTGAAAGTATTCATTAAAGGCTGTACAAATGTCATGCCCGGACTCAAATGTCTCCTCATTTAAAATCATTGTTTTTGGGTATTGACTACCGCCTCTTTTACTCTTCACATAGGTCCAGAAAGTCTTGGGAGACTGACTAATCGATTTCTCTGTCTGAGTTATATAGTTTTGAAAAGAGGATACTTCAATAGTGTGTTGTCTAGAACGTAACAGTGCAAACTCGTAGTAGTCTCTGGGGTTACCGTATTTTTTCCATCTTTTATGTACTTTTGTTTTTTCACGAATGATTTTTATAAGTGCACGACTGTACCAAACAGGGTATTTATGAGTTTTTGGTTTTTTAACTAAGGGAATGAAACGCTCCACGCCAAGTTTAACTTCTGCGTAAAACGAGTCAACAGCAACATCAACCGATTCAACTGACAATCTATCATCCCAATTTATCTTATTAAAGTATTTATTCAGTTCCTCATAACCTCCCCTATAGTAATTACGCCGTGGTGTGTGCACTTCCTCAAGAGGTGTTAAGAATAATTCGGTAGCTGTTATGACAAGAGCAGGATGATGAGAGTCTTCTTGGAGCAAGGGATCATCGCTTCTACTTACAAGGAGGGGTGTAGTTGAAAAGCATAGATCTAAAATCCTGTTATTAGTATTTGTGATAAGGTTGTACTGAGATAAGCCGAGGACGCTAATTTCATCTGCAAAGGTAGCAGCTGCAGTTCTTATTTGCAGCGAACAGTTATTTAATATAGAATAGCCTTCATCACTCCATGTTAAACAGGGTAGATTGAAATCACCGATAAGAATAAAATTATGATCACTATTCATAGCCATTGTGTCCGTTAAAGCTTGCCCAATGTCATTTAGACGCGATGGAATACTAGATGCATCGGGGGGCGTATAAACAAGAATAATATGCAAGTCTTCCCGAGTACCAACGCTACGAGATGAAAGTGTGACATGCAACATCTCCACACCCCCACACTGAAAGTCCTGACGTCGTCTAACGTAAAATTTGCGATTGACGCACATCATAACACCACCACCAGTCTTTTTTCCAGTTAAATTAAGATCACGGTCTTGCCGGAACACCTGATATCTGTTATCACATAATTCAGTGTCAAAAATGTCATCCTGCAACCATGTTTCCGTAAAGATTAAAATGTCATATCTAGAGCGTAAAATACTGTTATACAAATCTAATATCTTAGTTCTCATCCCTCGAGCATTTTGGTAGTAAAAGCTTAACTGTGTGTTAGCCATAATTAATTGTAGGAAATAACACTTAAAAAATATAACACATGGGGGTAGCTTGACGGTGGAGAAGGAATCGGTTCGAGGGGCACCAGCTTAAACGTAATGTGATCGTAGCCCGAGCGGAACAAAATATCAATAATCACTGCAAGAGAACCATGTAACAGTACGACATTGGAGCGATAGTAAATAATCAGCTCAGATCCATTCAAAAGGCAACAATTCTGCCGACTGCAAACGCATTGTGGGTAGGTGGTGAAAACTATGTCAAAAATCGATCGATCGATTTCGAGTCATTTGATGATTTCCCATCCTAGGATAATGATTAATGAGACTACAGTTTTAGTTCCTACTAGGTAGACCTAGTAGGAACTAAAACTGTAGTCTCATTAATCATTATCCTCCTACTCTCATCCCAAATTGTTTGGGGTTTTTTTCTCACAAAGCTCTGCACCCTCATTAAAGCCATCTTAAAGGCCAACTGAACAATAGTGAAATTTTGTTTTTTCTAGGTAACAAACCCCAAGCGTATTGCTACGGCTGTTGAGAAGAAAGCTTGCAACTGCTTGCTCCTGAAAGTTAACCAAATCGGAAGTGTGACTGAATCCATTGACGCTCACTTGCTGGCCAAGAAGAATGGATGGGGCACCATGGTTTCTCACAGGTCTTTATTACTTTTAATAATAAATAGAAACTAAGGAAAAATATTGATGACAATGATACAAAGTCTCTTACATTCACTTAATAAGTGACCTTCATAATATGAGTAAAATAATATTTAATTTTCAAAAATGTAAAAATTTCTATATTTTACGTGTCTCTTGTCATCAGGTCCGGAGAGACAGAAGATACTTTCATTGCTGACCTTGTGGTGGGCCTGTCGACCGGTCAAATCAAGACCGGCGCGCCGTGCCGCTCCGAGCGTCTCGCCAAGTACAACCAGATCCTCCGCATTGAGGAGGAACTCGGCGCTGGCGCCAAATACGCTGGCAAGAACTTCCGCAGGCCTGTTTAATTGTATAAAGACGTAAAAGAGCATATTCCACAAAGAACACATAGTGGCTACGGCCCCGCCCGCAATGACTGAAATGAATATGCTCTTGGAATATTATACAGCATTTTAATCCTCTTGTAGTGTGATATACATAAATGGAACAAGCTGAGCAAATTACAGCACAATTTTCAAAAAAAATACCTTATTTTTAAGAGATTACTGGCTGTAGTGTATGTATACTAGTGTCGAATGTATGATGCTATTTATTTAAATTTTAAGATTTATTTTTATGTTTTAAATTAATTGATATCAAAGCGCAAGTTCAATAAATGATGATGTTATTGTATTTGGATGTTTATTTTATCGTGTGTACTTTTGCAAGCAAATACACCTAATCACTTAGGTTCTCTCGTTATTTTACATCAGTGCAAATCAGAGGGAAAGCTTATACATATAAATAGTTGGACACCACCATAACTATGTGATTTTAAATTAGGATGCAACTAGTTCACTACTTAATACAAATCTTTCGACCTCGTATTCATTTCAAAACTTCATTGAAAAGAACATCATGATTTATCGAGGCCAGATACTTGAGGACAAGTTTGTTACGTATCGCGTACGAGAACCGAAACTACAACCCATAGCGCAGAACATTGCGCTAATCGTTCGTACTGTGGCTAGTTTCTTCTAAATATAACAAGTATCTTCACTGGTGGGTGATTGGGATAAAACACGGCGCTCCACTGGTTGCGTAAGCGACGACGACATCATGGGTGTGGCCTGACCCGGAATTGTGTCGGTATGTACCTCCAATGGTCTCCGTCTAAGGACTGTACCAAATAGAGAATACAATCCCGAGCATGTTTTTCAATCCCGGTATTACGGGATTTTTCAAGATAAGACTTATGTGGTTTCTAATTGGACTCGAATGAAAAATAAACTTGAGTACCTAATTAAAAAGAAAAATTTTAAATGCACAACACAAATCACAATAAAATAAGAAAAGATAAAACAAAAAACTATACTTTTGCAAAAAATCATAGACACAACACAAAAAAAACTATTTAGAATTTCGAAAATATAATCGCAGAAATATCAAAGCATCCAATGTTTGACTTCCAAGCCAGGGGGGCTACTCTCTAACGAAATCCGTAGTTTCGGGCCTAAGCCCGCAACTAATTGCGGGTGGGCGTATTCTACTCCGTATCACCTACAGACTTACGATTAGTCCCGAACCCGAACTGAGAATGAATGACAACACGATTTCACAGTAACTGTCAAATCGTGTTATCATTAGTTCTGTGGTTAGGTGATACGGAGTAGAAAATGCCCGCCCGCAACTAAGCCCGAAACTACGGATTTCGTTAGAGAGTAGCCCCCCTGTTTCCAAAGACTACAATATTAATATAGGGTACCTGCTTCGTAGTTTATTACCAACATAAGCAGCAGCTGAAAACGCTCGCTCAGGTTCTACGCTGGTTGTAGGAATAGACAATAGAATATGCTGTTTCTAAGTGATATCCACGAACTCTCCATTTTCGAACAGCTCATTTCACTTTGAATACTATTTGCCAACCCCAATTCAATTTGTACTTGTACTTCAGGGGATTCATCTGGGGATTTCATACTCTTGTTAATTTCCAGCTGTAACTTTTCCTTTAATGTCAATTGGGGTTGGGAGGTTCCTGAGTTACGACAAATATATTATTAGGACTATACCTACCTGTGTAGTGTAGACGAACGGCGATGCGTCACCGGTACATGGTGGACATCCCACCCACACGCACAAAACGTTTTGGGAACACATTCATAGTGCGTACAGCTAGGAGTGGAATTCCCTGCCGGAGTCTTTAAATCAAGAGTGAATAGGTTACTTCTAGGCAAGCGTGCTCCATCTTCGACCACATCATCGCTTACCATCAGGTGAGGTAGTGGTCAAACGCGAGCCTATCAATAGTAAAAAAAAAAATGTATAGGTACTTATCGTACGACGGCGTACCTAAGGGTTGTTTTTTGTTGTTATGTAATAAATGCTATTAATATAATCTAGGCAAGGTTATTGTCAGCGCAACGGACCATGGAATACGAACTAGACTTATTTGTGGCAATACCGAAAATCCTGAGATTAGCCAATTACAGTCCCGGGAATTTCGGGGCCAGAAAACGGTCGGGGTCCCGGGATTGTTTTCTCTGGTACCAAACCTTTAACAAACATATAGATTAGGAATGTAGGTACAGACTTCATACTAAATATAGGTACCTACGTACGTTAACCAACATATCGTTAACGACATTATAACAACCATGATTAATATAAGTAGTTATAGTGACTTGAACTGTGGTAATGGCAGCGCTTATTGGACTCCTACGAATTACAATAAACAGATTGACTGTAATCAAATAACCTGCAAACACGTGCCTCTTGCGTGCGTGTGACGTCATGCCGTAGCAGGTTTACCAAAGAATCTATAATAGACAGTACATGATCGAAGCGTGCATCGTTTATCGTGTTTTTACGATAGTAAATAAGCAAACCGCTAACTAACAAAACGAGCTCATTATAATTGCTTTATTAAGCTGCATGTGTTGAAAGTGTTTAATCTAGTTCTACCATTGGTTTTGAATACTACGTTCCACAATGGCTCAAAACAAAGAAGACCTTCGCATTGTGACATACATGTGTCCATCTCACCCGGTACAGTTATACGAGTTGATATTGGAGTTGCTAGAAGATGCGTTGGGTTGCTTTGCTACATTACAATATGAAAGCAGAAGTCCAGGACCATTATCGGATCGTCCTGATCCATTTTCTACTGACAAGGCCGATTTGGGTAAGAGAATAATTTCATAACTACACAACTACCTCCATTTTTTTCAAAAACTTTTTTTTTCATAGATAAACTCAATTTTTGTACCAACATAGAATTGTATAGCTTGACTATAATAGGTAGGTAGTATGATATATAATTATACCTACCTATTATCATGATATAGGTATCTAAGCACATAGAGCGAGTCGGACTCGCGCACCGAGGGTTCCGTACCATCACATATAAAACGTGAAACGTTTTTAAATTTTCATCGGCGATGCCTATATTTGTCAGAGAATTTTAATCCTGCGGTGTATATTGCAGTTTTAGATCAGTGCCATCTCTTGACCGATAGTAGAACTAATGTCATTTTTGTTGATGATTTCTGAAAAAGTGTGCTATTTGGAGACATCGTTTTATTTTTCCTGCAATCTTTACATAAACTTCTATCATATAGAGTAATTTCAGAATTTTCTCTACCTAAAGGGAGGGGAATGGTATTTTTACATTTTTCGTCGAAAGCCTATTATTATTGATCAATAAACAAATTTAGACTAATTTTATTTATGTAGGTAGTACCTACTATTGAACCTTTTTAACTTTCAGCGTTCATGTCAGCTTCTGCATATATGAAACTACGCGGGAAGAAAAATGCATTTATTGATCTACTCCCGGTAACACCTGTTTTCGCTCATCAACTGAACATGGAATATAGGCCAGGATATTTCTCAGATATAATCATTCACAGTGATAAAAAGTAAGAACCCTTCAATTCGTAAATGTCATGTAGGTGCAATGGCATCACCTGTTGCTACGTTTATTGTAAAATAGTAACCGAAGCAGTAGGTACCTACCTACTTATCTTCCTCCTATCTACAGTGACTCAGGTAGGTAGGTCGAGGTAGTTGTTACTTCTGGGTGCGTTTCACAATATTAAATTACTATTTAAAGCAAGCATGAGCTGAAGCTAGATGCCTACTTACAACACGAATTAATCTTAATGAAAAACGATTTTGTTGTAAGTTTTCGAACTATGTATGCTTCCAATGAAATAAATACACACACAATAGATAAAAATGTTATCAACATGTCATTGACTTGTGATAAGAAAGAGTCTTCTATTATTCTACAATTAGCTCCCAGACTGCTAATATTGTTTTATCGAATTATACATAATGTAATAAAGTTATTTAATTGCAGAGCTCATAACGTGAATACTTTACTAGATCTCCGTGGATGCACATTTGCGTACAGTGACGAAGAATCTCTAAGTGGAAGCAAAATAGTTTTGAAAACATTGAAAGAAAAGGGTGAAAACGCGTCTTTCTTTGGATCTCAGCTAAGTACTGTTTTTTTTTTTATATTTCCTTTTATACCTATGTAAAGCATACTTTAGTGTAGGTACCTAATAAAATTGAGTAACAAACATGTTTACTTCTATTACTTAATTTTTTTATGCTGTACCTAACAGCTGCTAGTCTATTCTGTAAGAAACTATTTCGATATCGAGCTTCATCTGAGTGACAAAACTCACAAACTGAGCTTTATTGCACACAACATAAAGGTCTTAATTTGAAACTCACCTCGGATCCCACTGTCGAGATACGAAAATGTTGTTACAGAATAGCACTACTGATCAGTTTTGAATGGGGGTTGAAACACTGCCCCCGGGGTCCCCTTTTCGGCCCTCACTTTTCGGCCTATCTTGTGTCAGACCTATACCAATTTTTATCCGGAAATGGTCAACGGATCGCCTTTATTGGTATAATAATCTAAAGTTTAATTGATACCAAAAATTTACCAATATGGGCGTAGGCGCCACGGGCGCGTAGTACGTAAAAGTTTAATTAGGATATTAACTGACCATAGATATTAGGACTGAAATCGCGAGCAATGATTAGATGTGCGCACTTAAATACGCATATGTACCTATCTACTATATAAATTATCTTCATTCCAGGATCTGGATCACATTTATCCTCAGCTCAGATGGTGTTATCGAAACAAGCAGAATGGGCTGCAGTTGATTCTACCACTCTTCTTTTTACAAAAAAGTTTATGTACGATGGTGGGAAAGATATTATAACTTTGGAAACATTGGGTCGCTTGCCGCCGTACCCTATTGTAGTGAATGCTAAGCTAAAAGGTAAATGTAGCCTATGTATCCTAATAGGTACTAGGCAATTATGGTTTCTGGCTTTCTGCACGCTTAAATGTGTCATTTAACACTTGAACTAGAAAACACTCACATAATACTTCGAAATAAAATAAAGGAGCTGCCAAAATCTTCGTTGCCATGCATGGACCTGCGAGGCTGCGATTAACTGCCATGTAGCTAGGTACTCACGCTGAAGACGCGCTTATTTATTTGAAGACACTTGTAACACGATTTGGGCAGGTGCCTGCACTTGTGGATGCAAGAGCATTCGCGTGCAGTGCGGCGGTTCGAGTATTCGCATCGAGTATTCGTGTTTGCTCAGCATTGCTCCTTCCCTTTTTTCGTCATTTTTGATGTAGCTGTCACCGGAAAATGGCAAACTTCGTAAAACTATGATGTGATCCGACCGATTTTGGCCAAGGCGATTACTTCAATTCCGCTGTAGTTGTCGTTCGTGAGCTCGCATGTGACTTATGTAACCAACCTTCATTGTGAAGATCCTCGCACATTACGCACGCGAGCACACCATCTATGAAATTATACAATAAATTATTACAAACACGACTGCACCACAGACATTTGGAAACTGGCTGCACTTTGATCGGTTTCGTAAGACATTGTTTCAACAAAAGCGGCTGCAATACAGAACAGCTCATTACCTACTCGCTAGTGTCTGTACTATGATCAATGCCTCGGCTTTGCAGACAGATCGAATCTTAGTTTCTCCTTGACCTATGTCAAGGTCATGATGAATGATGGTGATGATGATGATGATGAAGATGATGGTTGATGACGATGATGAATGATGATGAAGATGATGGTTGATGATGAATGATGATGATGAAGATGACGAGACCTGAGGCACCCCGACTCGGATAGGTTAGAAGGGTCATGCCCATGCCCTTCGTGGTTATTTTTAGGGATCCGAACAAAAAACGGAACTTATAGGATCACTCGGGTGTCTGTCTGTCCGTCTGTCACAGCCAGTTTTCTCAGGATCACTGGACCGATTCTGTTGAAATTTGGGACACATATGGACTTCTGTGATCCAAACACGGACGCGTTACGTAAATCATTATTTTTTAGTATGGGAGTCACTTTTGGGGGTCAAACAAGAAAATAAAAAAAAGTTTTTTGAACAATATCGTGTGACATATCAAATGAAAGCGCTTTCTGTGAGGGTTTTAATTATATTTTTTTCATAATTTTAAAATAAAAGGTTTTGAAGTTATTCAAGAAATTAGACGAAAAAATACCATTCCCCCCTTATCTCCGAAACCACTGAGCTTAATATTTTGAAAAAGAAATGGTGATAATAGATTTACCTATAGATTACAGGAAAACCTATAAGAAATCTATAGTGTTAAAATAACATGTTAAAAAAAGAAATTCGTTCGGAACTCTTTGCACGCGAGTCCGACTCGCACTTAGCCAGTTTTTTTAAACCACCCAGCAGTAGGAGCTCCGCGAAGCAGGGCTCCGCTGCGTTGCAGCAGGGTGCGGACTCTGGATTTTCGTGTGTAGCTATGACTGCTGTGTCGTCTGCGAATGTACCTACTATCACGTTGTCATTCACTGGTCATGAGTGAATATGAGGTATAAAATTAAATTGGCCCCAGAACACCTTGGTAGGGGGGGGGCTTTGTTTAGTTTAAGTTTACGTATTGCCTGGCGAACTTCATTTTTGGTGAATGGCTGAATAGGGTTTGTAAGCTGAAGTTTTCTTGACTTCGTCTATTTTTGAAGATCCTAGATCATAATTAGGGGTAAAGATACGAGATAAATGCTCTGCAAACAGTTTCGCCTATTCGGCGTCAGTTTTGGCCCAATCTCCATTCTCTTTACTAATTAAGTTTTTTAACCAACCTGTTAAATGCTTTGTGTAAGGGATGTCTGGTTTTTTGCCACTTTTTCCTGGCTCGCCTCTTTTCTTGCACTAGGTCCTTTATAACTTGAGGATATGTGGGAAGGTATTCAGTTTTCTGAGGATTCGCTGAGGGAGTTGCTGCCCAGGCTGTTGATTGAATACATTTATTAAAGATCTTGACTGCATCCGTTATGTCACTGTCGATTCTCAATGGTATTTGAGTATCCATGGCATCAATTATGTACAGTAGCGTAAGGAGGGGGGGGGGGCGGGGGGTGCGGCGCGCACCGGGTGACACCTGCTTAGGGGTGACACCCGACTGCTCGTTGGCTGGTTTTTGACACTATCGGGTGGCATCCCTAAACGTTTGACGCCATGAAACCTGTCGGGAGTAGGGTGCAAAATTTTTTTTTGTGGGTGCAAAAAAGGTTTTCTGCATTTAGGGGTGACACTCGTTCGTTGACTTTTTGTCACGGTCGTGTGTCACCCCTTAATGGGCGACGTAATGAAATCCGTCAATGGTGGGGTGTAAAAAATTTCGAGCTCCCTTCGCTCGCTCTTACTTTCTGCACTCCCTTTTTTCTCGAGCGTTTCTGTATGACTCAGTAAAATCATTATGTTTGTGTATGAATGATCAAAAGAAAATAAAACCTATCAGAGGTGGGATGCGAAAATTTTCGAGCTCGCTTCGCTCGCTCTTGTGTTCTGCCCACTTTTAGTTCTTGAGTTTACATGCGTTACTCAACAAAGTTGGGTTTAGATATCGATGAAAACAAAATAAAAATAATCTAACTTTCGAATTTTTTTTTGTAAGTAAGCATTATGTAAGAACATTCCTGAAAATAAAAACCTGCAGCGCAAATGGCACACCTTCGCCCCCCCCCCCTTCCGAAAAACGGCTTGCGATTGCCGTCACCAGAATGAAAAGCCAAAGGCGCAACTCATAATTTGGGGGGTGACACCACATGATCCGCCCCGGGTGTCACGCTAGCTACGCTACTGATTATGTACTCTCGAAATTTGATCCAATCAGTATTTTGAGTGTGTAATTTACACAGTGTCGCTACTTTGATAGGTTCGTTAGATAATTCAGCTATTATTGCGCTGTGATCAGATGATAGGTCGATGGGATGACTTGAAATGAAATGAAAATATAGACTATCAAATTTTGATCTGTAATAAAGTATTCCAAATGTTTAGTTGACAATTTATAGAGTTTACCTCTCTTATTTTATAATCTTATGGAGTTTGCCATTTTCCGGTGATATAGCTACACTGTACCTACCCTACCTAGTATAATACCCCTGTAGGTGCCATGTTAACATATCCTAATAATAACATTTACGTTACATTCGTTTCAGACGAGACAAAAAAGGCTATATCAAATGCACTACTCAACTTACCTAAGACTCTACAGTGGAAAAGTAAATTTGCTAAATTTGGTATAATCAAGTTTGAGGTTAACAGCAATGTCGCTTACGATGGGCCGGCTGCACAGATGTGGGCCATCCAAAACGAAAAACTCAATGTTCGGTATTATTAGAGCATGTCTTATCATTTCATTAATGTATATAATTTATATTTTGTATACCGACTACACTCCAAAATAAAATAAAACCTAATGAATTATATATTTTAAAATTTTATTTTTGCTTCTTTAGTCATTATATTTTGCTTCCAAGTTTTAGTAAGGTTGATTTACTACATAAATTACATAGTAGATACACCCAGTCACCATTCATTATCCACTTAGGTGCTCTGTCATTTTTTCTGACATTTTTGCAACACAATGTTCATAGTTATTACTTCTTTTTTCTTGTTGCCACAGTCAATCAGAACACCACGCGGCACTCTTATTACTCCCATTGTCTGTATTGGAGCTTTTTCAGACCGGGATTGCGAAGGTTCTGTCTGTAAACATTGACGAAGTGTGAATTTAAGTTGATAACAAAGTTAAAGAGATAAGTAACACTTTATTGTATTTAATTGATTTTCACTAAATAATAGTGTTGGATGTTGACTGTATCCTAACTAAAGAATGCAATTTTAAAGTAGTGGACCAATTGATTGCCAACACATTGTTACCATACATCTATAGCACCATGACATGTAATACTTTTGAAACATATGCACAATCATGTTGGTGTACAGCCATTTTATGGGTTGAATGTTACTGAAGTAGTGTTGAGTTACAATCTTGTTTGATAAGTCTGAGTGAGTACATACGTGAGACATGCATTTTGTAGTTAGTTCACAGTGCATCTGTGATATCATAATGATCTTTATGTTATGCTGAACTTTATAAGAAAAGGGCCATTTATACAACATTGATAAATTCCAGGCTAAATATTTAAATTACCAACTTCAAGAAACAAAATGAGTAACTAATTATTTATAACTATATTATCAACCAAGATCTACTTTTGAAAACTGCATCTACTATATTTGTAAGTTGAGGGACTAAACAATTCCACCGCCATTGATGTGTGCTATTTCTTCCTCTGAGAGAGGTGCTCTTCTGTAGCGCAGTGGTAGATCAATGTCAGGGATGCTAGATGTGCTCATTGGTGCATTTGCCTGCATTTGTCCTGGCTGAAAAAGAAAATACAGTAACATGTTATTATGAATCATACTTTTAGAACTCCAGCAGGCTATGTTTGACCTGAAATCATTGTGGATAGGCTGAATCAAAACAGATCATTTACCCAGCAAACAACAACTATGGTAGGTTCCAGATAAACTTGCAATAAAGTACCTACATTGACCTTTCCCTAATATCCCTTCATAGATACCCAAACAATAAGTCTGTATGAAAGTCAATGACCCTAATTGCACACTTATCTGGCGCTTAAAATACTGTACATTAGACCAGCTGATTAATTTCACATGTGTGCATTAGTTTGAAGTACATTTTTTTACAGAATGTCATGGATAAGTAATCAGTCAGCTCAATTCGTCTGAAATGTCAATTGCGTTTCTCTCGTCTCTGCCTCTGCCATGTGACGGGGGTAACAGTTTAATTGAAAATATACTTATATAATATGGAAATTAATTGGTAAAAACAAAATATCAGATGTATTACGTACTGCGGCAGCAGCAGGTGGCGGTGGAGTACCATGAGCGGCCGGGGTGGAAGATCCGGCTGAACCCAACCCGCCCTTACGAAATTTAATTACTGGAATACGAGCAAGAACCGAAGACACCCGTACCATTTTGTTAATTTATTTTTTCGAGGAGTGTTAGCCAAGAATATTAGACCTTAGTTTTTACTCTTTTGGCTGAGGTTTGACACTGACAGTTGACACTGTTGACAGTTAAAAGACTGATGATTTTTGTTTTTTTTAACTGACGAAAAAACGGAGGAGGTTCTCAATTCGACGCGTATATATATATTTTTTTCTATGTATGATATGAACACGTATAACTTTTTACAGAATGGTCCGATTTTGATCATTCTTTTTTATTAGAAAGGGTGGTCCCATATAAATTTGGAAAATAATCCAAACCTAAGGGTAGGAAAACAGGGGATGATTGATTGTTCACTCACTGATTGTAATGTCTGACTACGCATAACTTTTTACAGAGTAGTCCGATTTTGATAATTCTTTTTTTGGATAGAATCGTCGTTCGCGCGCGAATGTGACCGTACGCACTACTAGCGTATTTGTACTTAATTTCGGTACAATGGCGTCAGATATTGTCAAATGTGCAAATTGTAATATAGTGATAAATGAACTATTAGCGTTTATACAAAACAAGGCGGATGTTATGGATGAGGTTTCCCTCACCCGGATATGCAGTGATAGTTTTACAGACAGCGAAATTGTAGCGGCGAAGACACTGCTTTTCGATTCAGTTCCAAACTCAAAACGGAAAATTCGTAAAAGTCGAGGAAAAAGTGCACGGGACATCGAGGATATCATATGTCTTCTGAAGCTCACTGAACCAGAGATAGTACCCATCTTTGTTGCTCGTGATCTGCAAAAACTGCCACCGGTTACGTTTGACCATATAGACGCGACGAAACTATTAAAGGATATTCTCGTGTTGCAAACGGATATCAAAGTCTTAAAGAATGACTGTGCGACAGCGTCTCAACTACTGGAGTTAAGAACAGATTTAGAAAATTTAAAGAGTGCCTCAATTGTCCACAATAACTTTGACTTGGTCAACAGAAGGCGAGGCGCATTTATTGAAGACATACACAACTTTGATAGTGGTCCAATGGCTTTACAGCAGCATTCAATCTCCAAAAGCAATGATAAATCTCCGAAATCCAGGTCACAATCGGATATCATCAATAATAGTGATTATTTTCCAAAAGTGGGTGCACAGAGAAAAGTTTTATCCACTCCTGAGACCGTTAACGAGCAATCAGCTGGTGGTGCGAGCTTGACGGTAGACGTAAACCAGTGCGATACTGTCTCGCTCGCGCAGCGGCCTGACAACGTTTGTGACTCACAACAACGGGTCACCGACGACAGCCGGTCAAATGAACAATGCAGTACCCCTACCGCGAGTTCTAATCTCATTAACTCGAACGTTAGCACTAATATCTCGTTTGCACCGCAAGGAAATGAGCGTAAGTCGATGGCAGATGTATTGAAGGCGAGTAACAAGTGCAAAGAAATAGTAGGGGAAAAATGGAATGTTGTTACAAATAAGAAACACAAGAATCCCTCATCTCGTGGAAAGATGGGAAAGGCGCTCGTAGGTCCGGATGGAAAATTTAAGGCAGCTATCGTCAGGGTACCATTGTTCATATCTAATGTGTGTAAAACCACGAATGAGAGTGATATTATTGGATATATTAAAAACAGCACACAAGAAGATGTAACTCTGTTTAAAATTAACAGAAAAACAGAAAAGAGGTACAACTCCTATAAGTTGTATGTCCCCAAAACGAAACTAGAACTGTTTCTAGATAGTGAGTTATGGCCCGACGGAATTACTTTTAGACGTTTTGTAAATTATCCCTACAAAATGAAAACTGGCATAATTAAGCAAACATTGACACAATAAATAATGGATAGTTGCAATTATCAGACGAGTAAATTTGTAAGTTTTAATTGCAAATCGGTAAAGCGTTCTGTTGATACAGTTAATTTTCTATGTCAGTCAGCTGACATAGTAGCCCTCCAGGAAACATGGCTGCTTCCTCATGATATACCCTATCTTGGACAAATTCATAACGAATTCGAGTACACAGGAAAGTCAGCTGTTGATACCTCAGCAGGAATATTGAGAGGACGACCGTATGGCGGTGTTGCGATCCTGTGGCGTAAGCGAGCCTTTGAATCAGTTACGGTAATCAGCTGTGTCAGTGCGCGTTTAACGGCAGTTAAAGTCTCAGTCGGGGACAGATGCATAATAGTGTTCAGTGTTTACATGCCGACTGACTCGAGTGAAAATCTGACAGAATTCACAGAGTGCTTAAGCGAAGTGAGTGCGATTGTCGAAGTTAATAACGTTGAATCAGTTTACATACTTGGCGATTTTAATGCACACCCCGGTGAGTCATTTTGTTGTGAACTTTTAGATTTCTGTAACGAACAAAAGTGGAGGTGTGCGGACATTGAAAAATTAGGCTTAGAGTCAAGTAGCTATACCTTTGTCAGTGACGCGCACGGTTGTAGGCGATGGCTTGACCATTGTGTCGTCACACAGGCTGCTTGGTTAACGGTTACTGAGATAGGGATTGTACATGATGTGTTCTGGTCTGATCACTGTCCCATATTTGTTGAGTGTAGGTTAGATAGGGTTAAGCCTAAGGTGATGGACCATAAAACATCACGTAGCAGAGTCATTTGGGGCGAGAGGGATAGCGATCAAGTAAGCGTGTACTATGCCTTATGTAATAGTAAGTTAAGGCTGATTGATTACCCCCAGGAATTTGGTTTGTGCAGCGATAGACACTGTAATAGTACTGAACATAGGGCAATCCTGGACAAAATGTATGACAGTATTGTTGCTGCTTTGTCAGAAGCCGCGGTACAGAGCCAAATGGAGACTCGGACTCATAGACATGTTGGCCGTGTTGTTGGATGGAACAAGCACGTGCGAGGCGCCCACGCGGAGGCCAGGCTTAAATATCAGCTGTGGGTATGGCACAATAAACCAACTTCTGGCGATGTTTATAACGACATGTGTCGGACACGAAAGGTGTTTAAAAGCAAACTAGTGTGGTGCCAGAATCATCAAGAACAAATTAAGCTTGATATTGTAGCTTCCCTCCGTAAAGCCAATAATTTTCAAAAGTTCTGGAAGGCTACCAAAAAGTTTGATATTAAGCCTGGCCTTCCTGTGAGTGTCGGTGGTGTTGATCAGCCGGATAGCATAGCCAGCATGTTTATGGACCACTTTAAAGTGGAGTCTCCACTGGGCTCATCGTTGCGAGTGCTCGATGACGGATGCTGTCGTGATTCTGATCTGGTTCGTTTTTCGGCCAAGCAGGTGTCAAGCACCATTAAGAAAATGACGAGAGGAAAGTCCCCGGGGCACGATGGTTTAAGCATTGAGCACTTGCAACATGCCGGTCCTCATATAGCTAGAGTGCTTGCTATGTTTTACTCGCTTTGTATGTGTCACTCGTACCTTCCCTCTGATCTCATGCGAACTATTGTCGTGCCTATTGTTAAAAATAAAACTGGTGACGTTGCTGATAAATGTAACTATCGACCCATCTCCCTGGCTACTATTGTCGCGAAGGTGCTCGACAGTCTGCTGGACGCACGGTTGGCTGGTTTGTTGAAATTACACGACGCACAATTTGGGTTTCGTAATGATCTTGGCACTGAAAGTGCGATTCTCAGCCTCAAACATACGGTGCAATACTACACAAAACGTCGTACACCAGTGTATGCTTGTTTTTTAGACCTCTCCCGTGCCTTTGACCTTGTATCTTACGAGGTTATGTGGAAAAAGCTGCGGGAGAGAAAAGCGCCAGCGGAGCTGTTGCGTATCTTCCAGTATTGGTATTACAACCAAACGAACAGTGTGAGATGGGCAGACGGACTGTCTGTGTCGTATGGGCTAGAGTGCGGGGTTAGACAAGGAGGGATAACGTCACCAAAACTGTTTAACCTTTATATAAACGATCTGATCGTTGAGCTCAGCAGCAAGAAAATCGGATGTCGCATTGATGACGTCAGTGTCAACAACATCAGTTACGCTGACGATATGGTGCTGCTGAGCCCTACGGTTAGGGCGCTTAGAGAGCTGCTGAGTTGTTGTGAGGGCTATGCTCGTGAGCATGGCCTAGTCTATAATGTCAAGAAAAGCGAGTTCTTGGTCTTTAAGGCTGGCGGTGCTAAATGTCCTGAGTATGTGCCTCCGATTAAACTGAATGGGAATGACATATTGCGAGTGTACCAGTTCAAATACTTGGGGCATTATGTAACTGACGACCTTAGTGACCAAGTGGATATTGAGAGGGAACGTAGGGCGCTGGCAGTTCGATGTAACATGTTGGCTCGCAGGTTTGCGCGCTGTAGCAAAGAAGTCAAAATAACGCTTTTTAAAGCTTATTGTCAAGTGTTTTACACGTGCAGCCTGTGGACCAACTATACTCAGCGGGCTATCAGCGCCCTACGGGTCCAGTATAATAATGGATTCAGGATGTTGATGGGGCTGCCCCGTTTCTGCATTGCATCAGGTATGTTTGCACAAGCACATGTCGATGGCTTCCACGCCATCGTCAGACAGAAATCTGCCTCTTTGCTTTGCAGAGTGCGGGTCAGCTCCAACTCCATCCTGAAGACTATAGCGGGGAGGTACGACTCGCCTTTGTTAGGGGATGTTGTTCGAAGATGTATCTCGAACAACATCCTTGTCTCTAAATAGATTTATAACTTTACTAACATAGAAATAAGTTGTCTTTTTGTTTACTAACCTATATGGATGCTGCTTATCCGAATTAAAGATTATTTTATTTATATACCTCGAAAGTGGTCCCATATAAATTTGTAAAAAAAAATCCTACCCTAAGCGGGGAAAATAGCAGGGACTGAAAGCGGTTACGGTTAGAGGTTTTAAGATAGGTACCTCAAAAATATATCGGTACCAGTTTACAATAAAGGTTGAGCCATACCGATACCTTTATAAATAAAGGTTGGGCTATATTGTTATTTAACCTTTATACGATTACAGTACCGAAAAACATGCGAGACGCATGTTTACGTGTTCGCGGCGCGACGTTGCCGACTGGGTAATACCTACATTTTTATTTGGCTATCTGTAATAGAGGAATCTGAGCTAGCAGATCGCCCATCTATGATGACAAGTGCACTTGTAATTTAACAGTTTACTTGTATTTAATGTAGATACTGTAAAGGTGGAGTCATATTATCGGACGCGTCCATAAGCCACGGCTTATGGACGCAACTTAGAGGTATCTGTATAATGAATGTACATTGAACTGTACACACTATCGGACATCATGCGCGGACGCAACCTTGGGCTGTCCTTAAGCGTTTGGGCGTCCGATAGAAATCTGTCTCGCTGGTCAGCCGAAAACGTCCGCGGACAGTGTGCACGGCATGCGGGACGCGTCCGTGCGTCAGAAGGACAAACACGAAGACAATGCTTGTACAGGCCCTAATTTTTCCTATTATCGATTATGGCGATGTGTGCTACTATGACCTGAATGCAGATCTCCTCAACAAACTCGACCGTCTTCTGAATTACTGCATTCGATTTGTTTTCAATCTGCGTAAATATGATCATGTCTCTGCGCATCGGTCGCTTTTAAAGTGGTTGCCCATACGCGAGCGCAGAGAGCTAAGGGCTTTTACTACCTTGTTTTCATTTCTTATCTCTCCCAACTCTCCCAGTTATCTAGCCCCTCACTTTCAATATATTTGCGCCAGCCACAATCTAAATCTACGCTCATCAAAAAACCGTCTCCTTCAATGTTCCACTCACCGTACTGACTTTATTCACTCTTCTTTCTTCGTACAGTCTATTTCTCTATGGAATGCGCTCTCCCAGGAGATCAGGATGGCCACCAACCAATTAACCTTTAAAGTTGAAGTTCGTGAACACATTTGTAAGAAGTTGGCTGTTGTATCATCACAGCGCTAATATTTTCTAATTACCTATACGTATTAATTGTTTAAGTATTTCGTTTACATATTTATCTTGTTAATTTGAGTATTTATTATATATTAATAGTGCATGTATAGTTTGTATATGTATATTATTGTTCGTTTTATTTGTATTTTATTAATTTCAATCGCTTTTAATTCATAATATTGCACCTACCACTATTCTCTGCATCACCCAAAGGTTGACTGGTAGAGAATGCCTATGGCATTAAGTCCGCCTATGTACATTTGTGTGCTGAAGAATTAAATAAATAAATAAAGAAATTACGCACGAGGTTTTTTTTTTTTTTATTTGTGATGGGTTTGCTCTTGACTCTAGTCTAGGTCAGAGATGACAGAGACAAAGTCTACGATGGAGCGATCTTACCCAGAAGGAGCCTGTGCACTCTTACTTTGAAAAGATTAGGGTTGTAAGCGTTTGGAAACACAGACGCAGGCAGAGAGTTCCACTCCTTTGCTGTGCGCATTCTAAAAGACGTTTGGAAGCGCTTAGTGCGAATTGGTGGAATAGCAACAAGGTAGGGATGGTAAGATGCAGTGCGTCTGGATGTCAGATGGTAGAATGGGGCCGGTGGGATGAGGTCGTGGAGTTCTTGGGCACACTCACCGAAGTACAATCTGTAGAATACCGACAAGCAGGCAACCTTACGGCGATGAGCCAAGCTATGTAGCTTGGCATCCACCAGTTTTACGTCACCGATTAGTCTCTTAGCTCTGCGTTCCACCGAGTCAAGCGCGGCAAGCTGATACTTAGCTGAGCCATCCCAAAGGTGGCTACAATACTCCATGCAGGATCGGACTTGTGCTTTGTACAGGGTTAAAAGCTGTCCAGGCCTAAAGTATCGCTTCACCCTATTTAGGATGCCCAGCTTTTTGGCCGCGGTTTGGGCTTTGTACTCGATGGTGGCGCCAAAGTTGAGACTGGATGTCAACTCTATGCCTAGGAGCTCTAGTCGATCAGTCACAGGAACAGATGCTCCCCGACAAGTAGGAGTTTGGTCAAAACGGCTCCTTTTTGCGGTAAAAAGACACGCCTGTGTTTTGGTGGCGTTAAAAGGGACCAGATTGACCCACTGAGAGACAAGGCTTAAGGTCAAATTTGTCCGCTCTACCATGGCCTCTCTCAAGGAACGAACTTCATACCCGCCGGTTGTTGCGCTGGACAAGTATCTCTCTGAAACCGTACTGTCATCTGCGTACCCAACAAGACCAGGCTGAAGTAGGTCATTGATGTGAAGCAGGAAAAGAGTTGCAGAGAGAACAGACCCCTGAGGAACTCCGGCTTCAATAGCCATGAGGTCAGAGGAGCAGCCGTCAACGACTCCTCGGATCGACCGTTTACTCAGGAAGTCTGATATCCAGCTACAAAAACCAGCTGGGATGCCATAAGCAGGAAGCCTGCTGAGTAGACCTGCGTGCCAGACCCTGTCAAAGGCCTTCGAGATATCAAGCGACACAGCAAGTGCTTCGCCGTGTCTCTCGATGGCCTCGCCCCAGCAGTGCGTGACATACACAAGAAGATCGCCAGTTGACCGTCTCCGGCGAAAACCATATTGACGGTCACTGAGGAGATCATTGTCTTCAAGGTAGGTCAGCAGCTTACTGTTCAGAACCCTTTCCATAACCTTGCATAGGATGGAGGTAATCGCGACTGGACGGTAATGTGCAGGGTCAGCACGGTCTCCTTTTTGGGCACCGGTTGCACATTCGCAAGCTTCCATGATTTCGGGACCGTTCTTTTTTCAAGAGAGAGGCGGTACAGGCGAGTCAACACAGGATACAGTTCAGGTGCACATTGCCTCAACACTCTCGCTGGAATGCCGTCAGGTCCACTGGCCTTATTCACGTCTAGACTGCACAATACTCTTCGGACCTCTTTAATATGAACTGCGATCTCCGGCATCGAAGAGTCACAACGAGGTAAAGTTAGTGGTTGCTTGGAGCCAGCGTCCAGACGCGAATTGCTTGCACAGAGAGTTGCAAATAAATTTGCTTTCTCACTTGCAGAGTGAGCCAGCGAGCCATCAGATTTCAACATTGGAGGCAAAGTGGGTCGACAGAAATTCGTTTCAACCGCTTTCGACAGGGACCAAAACTGCTTACTACCCGGAGGGTGCAATGCTAGTTTGGCTCCGATACGTCCGACATGGTCAAAACGTGCCCTACGTAAAACCCGCTTGAAGAACTTAGCGGCAGAATTAAAGGCTCTTTTCCTCGCGCGAACCCTACGTGCTTTAAGCTTTCGGTCGCGGGCCTTGATCCATGCTTGGTAAGCAGACTCTTTACGGGCCTCAGCTTGACGCATTCTGCATTATACCAAGGCCGGGATTTGTGACCGAGCGGAATGTCGGAGAATGGAATAAAATATTCCATCCCCTGCCGAATCACGTCCGCAATCACGTCAGCACAGCACGAGGGGTCACCCGAGGGGAAGCACACTTGCCGCCATGGATAAGACGCGGACTCGTATCACCATACTCGTCTCGTGCCTCTAGGACTCTTATCTGGAGGAGAGCAGGTCAACACGGATTTCACCAGTCAGTGGTCAGACGTTCCCAGCGGAGCTGAGACCGATACTGAAAGACTGCCCGGATCTGCTGGTGCTGGTGCTGATGCTGGTCCGGCTCCATAGCCACTAGGGCGCACAAAATAATCTGTTAGCATTTGGAAACATTGTTGGACCGGCTGAAGATTGTAAAAAAAAAAACAATATTTGCATTGTATAGACTCAATTTTATTTAGCAATGTATAATTTCATCCATTTTAACGGCACATGTGTGAGTACTGTGTACCTTAAACTTAAGCTATAGCTATCAGTTTTAGGTTTGTTTTTGACTTGAATGTACCCTGGCGGTTGGGAGTGTCATGCTCACACAAAAGTCTGGCTGATTATTTATTTATTTATTATTTCTGGCCAACCAACAATTGTATATACTGATACATTACAACATAAAAAATAATATTATATCTAAGGTTAGTATTACAATTTCTTAAAGGTTAGCACCGCATGCCCCATTAATGATCAGTGTTACAAATCTAACAAAATGAAATTCAAATTTAAATTAAATCAAAACAGAGCTGTCAACTTTACAATCAAAATAATAAAGACTTACACTACAATCGAGATTACAGAAACAAATTAGTAAAAAAAAAAAAAAATTGGATTAATAATTAAAATCAAATTAACAATCAGAGCAATAATCAGATCAGAATGCATAATAGAAAAACAACATAAAAATCAGATCAAATTCACAACAAAAAAAGTACAAATTCACGACAAAAACAAGATCTAAAAAAAAAAACAATCTTACAAGTGGAAACCAAATGCAATAGGACAGAAATAATTGCAATTACAATATTATACAATGTCAAATGTTATTCTGCGGAACTTGCTAAACGAATCAAAATGTATGTCAATAACATCACTGTATCCGTTAAGCTGTTTACATAGTCGAGGGATAATAGAGCTAGTGCCGAGCACTGTTCTACGTGGGGGAGGGTACAATGGAGTGATGGGAGTACGAGGAAGTCTAGCCGGAGCACGAAAGAGGAATTTGCTTAGCAAGTGGGGACAATCAATTTTACCCCTGAGTAATTTATACAGAAAAATGGAATCCGCGACTCTTCTGCGTTTTTCTAATGAAACCATCTTAAAATGTGCGAGTCTAGCTCCATACGACCTTTTCCTTCTAGCAATTCCGCCGGCATAAGCTAGATGCCATAGAAACCTTTTCTGTATCCGCTCCAGTCTGAGGTTGTGCGTAGCATAGTGCGGTCTCCAGATTGTGCTGCAGTATTCCAAGACACTTCGCACTAAACTGTTGTACAGCAAAATCTTGGTACTACTGCTTTTGAAACCGGCTGCATTCCTGACAACGAATCCCAGCATTCTAGAAGCCTTCCCAATGATACCCTCAACATGAGGTACGAAAGTCAGAGCGTTATCGAAAGTAACACCCAAGTCCCTTATCTGATCCACCTCTTGGATAACGCCAGCACCTACATGGTAAACACTAGGCGTTATTTTCTTTTTCCGAGTGTACTTTACGTGGTAACATTTTTTTAT
The DNA here is from genome assembly GCA_947578705.1 of Lacanobia wlatinum. Taxonomy (NCBI): domain Eukaryota; kingdom Metazoa; phylum Arthropoda; class Insecta; order Lepidoptera; family Noctuidae; genus Lacanobia; species Lacanobia wlatinum. The sequence goes on from OX388033.1 coordinate 11,865,086, forward strand.
ATTTAACTCCATTTCATTATCGTTACACCACTGAACTAATGAGTCGACTTCGCTCTGTAGTAGTTTAGTATCATCGCTAGACTCGATTACCCTAGAGAATTTGAGATCGTCAGCGTACATGTAGCAGTCTGAAAATTTGAGGCAGTGTGGAATATCGTTGGCGAACGCAATGAAAAGAACCGGACCGACGTGCGAACCTTGGGGTACCCCTGAAGTGGTCCCATAGGTATCAGATTGGAAACCATTAACTGCGACATAGAAAAGACGGTTTTCGAGGTAAGATTTTAGCCAGTTAAAAAGTGTGCCAGTAATACCGTACGCAGAAAGCTTTGACAGAAGTATATGGTGAGGAACACGGTCAAAAGCTTTACTGAAGTCTGTGTAAATTACGTCAACCTGCTTGCCGCAGTCAATGGCATCCGTTAACATCTCTGAGAAGGTCGCAAGGTTTGTGTTAGTTGACCTGGAAGCCACGAAACCATGCTGGGAGTCACTCAGATATAGTTTCAAGTGTGATTGGATAAAGGGACAAATTAAGGACTCGAAAACTTTAGCGAAAGTAGATAAGATAGAGATGGGTCTATAGTTATTAATATTTTCTTTCTCGTCACTTTTGTATATTGGAACAACTTTCGCTTTTTTCCAGGCGTCTGGAAATACACCTGAGCTGAGAGACTCATTAAGAATAGCTACCAATGGAGAAACTAAGAAGGTGGCACATTTAGAAATAAAGATCGGCGGAATACCATCAGGTCCAGCGCCCTTGCGAATATCCAATCCCTTGAGTTTATTGAGAACGCTCTCATGGTCTATCACGGGAGCCGTTAGAGGTAGGCTGTTAATCCGCATGTTATGAAGAAAATCAGAGACTGGTTCGCTTCGAGTCAAAGGTTTTGCTTTGGTAAAGGCCGAGGAAAAATGAGAAGCAAACATTTCGCATATTTATTGACCATCTGATGTTACCACGGTGCCGTTAGTCATTGTGGCGGGAAAGGAACTAGAGCCACCCCTTTTAGCCTTAATATATGACCAGAAGCGGTTTGGATTCTTTGAGATATCATCTTCCACGTTTTCAATATAATCATTTTATGACTTCATTGCCAATTTGGTGCACCTTTTGCCCAATAATTCGAGCTCAAGTTTATCCATGGGATTTTTATAAACTTTGTAGCGGGATCTTATTTTCTCTTTCTCCTTTAAGGCTCTAATTAAAGTTTTGTTAAACCAAGGAGGGTATTTCTTACATTTAGGGGTGAGTTTTGAAGGTACATGTAATTGTATGATATCCCGGATAGTATCGTAAAAAACCTGGAGCATATCATTGACATCATTAGTTTCCTTAAACGCAATATCCCACTTCACCCCTTCAAGGTCATTACAAATTTTTATGTAATCCAGTCTGAAAAAATTAGCTTTTACATTTTGTGAGTTATATGGAAGCCAGGTTTCTTTACTCACTCTTACCAGGATTTCGATTGGGGGGTGTAGTACATCAACAACGCTAAGGGGGTTTAGAGCCGCAGATACACTACTAGCCGAAGGTACATTCGTTAAAACCAGATCCAATATTCGTCCAGACACATTCGCAATTTCATTAAGTTGCTCTAACTTATGCATATGAGTAAAATCTATTAGGGTATTACTAAAGCCAGGAGGAGCATAGGTATTTACGGAGTCATTTAACAAGTTCCACTTGACGTTTCCTAAGTTAAAATCACCTACAATAAAGGCATGCAAGCCCGTCCGCTCAAACATTAAATTACAACTGTCCAGAAAGTGGTCCAAGGTACTACGTACAACAGGGGGTGGTAAGTAAACTGCACACAGAGCTATTTGACGAATAGATTTGATAAACGGAACTTCAACGACTACCCAAAGATCCTCACATTGACTTTCCCATGGAACCATGCGTTTCGAACTAATTTTCTTTAAAACAGCGATCAACACGCCCCCTCCATCTTTTTTTCTGCCATCTCTATCCCTTCTATATACCATGTATCTATCATGAAAAAGCTCCGTGCTCAAGACACTACTATTCAACCATGTTTCTGTCAGTATTACAATGTCATAGTTTTCCATAGATACTTGACGACAAAAGTTATGAGTCTTTGTGCGTAGACCTCTTGTATTTTGATAATAAATACTAAGTTCCGTGAATTTTAGCAAGAATAATACCAATGCTGCGACATACATATTGAGGGAGATAGAAGCTAAGTCAGTTTATTTAATGTTTCCATGTTTCTGACCATTATGTGTTCAGATTCCTCAGATTTACGCATGAAAATTTTGCCGCCCCGAATCCAGACGAATTTATAACCGAGCTCTTTGGCTTTGATCCTCGCGGCTGCGTGGAGAGCTCTATATGTTGGGGACAGATGTTCGGACAGGTAAATTGCGGTTTTTGGACCAGAGTAACCGAGATGAGTGCTGTTCAGCTTGTTTTCCTTATTTTTTCTGTTTAATTGGATACTTGAAGCAATAAGTCGGTCACGAAGTCGAGGAGAAGCCAGTTGCACGATAATTGAACGTGGTCGGGTATTAGTAGGGTTAAGCTTAGCAACCCTGCTGCAATGCAAAATATCTCTATTTTCCATGTCACATCCAATAACCTTAGATAAGTCTGACACAATTTGAAATAGATTTTCTTGTTTCTTTTCAGGCAAACATTGAATCTCAACGTTGTTTGACCTTGTTTGTTGTTCAATTTGATCCAATCGCACCTTTAGTGAATTCATGTTATTTTTCAAATCAGAATTCTCTCTCTTCAGGACCAAAATATCCTCCTTAGTAGCAGCATGCTCTTTTAATAGATCCTCATATTGGCTATTCATAAACTACATCGAGTCATCCATGGAATCAATTTTCGAATTAATGGCCTGTAACTCACTGTTTAACATAGTCTTCATAGTGTCCTTAAATTTAGCCAACAATACCGATAACTCAGTCTTCATTACTTCCTGGATAATTTCGCGAATGTCATCTCGCGACAACATACCTTCAGTGGTTAAAATGGTTTGTGGTGGAGAGCTAAGAGCCTGCCTTTTGTTGGCTCTGGTAGTGACGTTACGCGGAAGAGCGTTATTGGTCTTCTTGGTGGGCGACTCATCATCAGCCATATTTAACAGTTTTCAAACTAATTGCAAAATAAGCGTGTATGGAAAAGAGTAAAAAGCAATTGTTTCCAAACTGGACTCAGAAAAACGGCAAGCAAGAAAAAAAAAATGCAAAAACAAGCGGCTGGTCGGAATTGAACCTGCGCCTCGGTGCGTTGGAAGCCGTTCTAAGCTCCACTTAGCCACCCGGTCTTGATGTACGAAATCGAAATTACGATTCTATATGTCGTACCTGTGTCCCACGAAGCGAGGCCGAGGCAATTGTGACCATATAAGGTAACGCGTCGCTCAGTGTGGTGCGGTCTGACTCACCGCCAATCAGCAAGTAGGGGCGTCTCCAAAGCGGCTCTCGAAGCGGTGACTCACCGCTGCTTGAACTTATGATGTCTTTGTCTCGAATGGTGAGTAATTTAAAAGTTGTTTACTTCCTCGCTTTTGATGAGAAGCTCATATATTTTGAATCGCTAACAATTATATAGCTTATGCACTTTATTTATAGTATAATACTGTATCCGTATTGCTCTTATACCAGCGGAAAAGATTTATTTTTTACGGAGTGATTCGTAACACGTCTTACTGCGAGCGCGCTTGCGCACGTAAATCCTTTTGTTGCCCATACGCGAGCGCAGAGAGCTAAGGGCTCTTACTACCTTGTTTTCATTTCTTATCTCTCCCAACTCTCCCAGTTATCTAGCCCCTCACTTTCAATATATTTGCGCCAGCCACAATCTAAATCTACGCTCATCAAAAAACCGTCTCCTTCAATGTTCCACTCACCGTACTGACTTTATTCAATCTTCTTTCTTCGTACAGTCTATTTCTCTATGGAATGCGCTCCCCCAGGAGATCAGGATGGCCACCAACCAATTAACCTTTAAAGTTGAAGTTCGTGAACACATTTGTAAGAAGTTGGCTGTTGTATCATCACAGCGCTAATATTTTCTAATTAACTATACGTATTAATTGTTTAAGTATTTCGTTTACATATTTATCTTGTTAATTTGAGTATTTATTATATATTAATAGTGCATGTATAGTTTGTATATGTATATTATTGTTCGTTTTATTTGTATTTTATTAATTTCAATCGCTTTTAATTCATAATATTGCACCTACCACTATTCTCTGCATCACCCAAAGGTTGACTGGTAGAGAATGCCTATGGCATTAAGTCCGCCTATGTACATTTGTGTGCTGAAGAATTAAATAAATAAATAAAGAAATTACGCACGAGGTTTTTTTTTTTTTTATTTGTGATGGGTTTGCTCTTGACTCTAGTCTAGGTCAGAGATGACAGAGACAAAGTCTACGATGGAGCGATCTTACCCAGAAGGAGCCTGTGCACTCTTACTTTGAAAAGATTAGGGTTGTAAGCGTTTGGAAACACAGACGCAGGCAGAGAGTTCCACTCCTTTGCTGTGCGCATTCTAAAAGACGTTTGGAAGCGCTTAGTGCGAATTGGTGGAATAGCAACAAGGTAGGGATGGTAAGATGCAGTGCGTCTGGATGTCAGATGGTAGAATGGGGCCGGTGGGATGAGGTCGTGGAGTTCTTGGGCACACTCACCGAAGTACAATCTGTAGAATACCGACAAGCAGGCAACCTTACGGCGATGAGCCAAGCTATGTAGCTTGGCATCCACCAGTTTTACGTCACCGATGAGTCTCTTAGCTCTGCGTTCCACCGAGTCAAGCGCGGCAAGCTGATACTTAGCTGAGCCATCCCAAAGGTGGCTACAATACTCCATGCAGGATCGGACTTGTGCTTTGTACAGGGTTAAAAGCTGTCCAGGCCTAAAGTATCGCTTCACCCTATTTAGGATGCCCAGCTTTTTGGCCGCGGTTTGGGCTTTGTACTCGATGGTGGCGCCAAAGTTGAGACTGGATGTCAACTCCATGCCTAGGAGCTCTAGTCGATCAGTCACAGGAACAGATGCTCCCCGACAAGTACGAGTTTGGTCAAAACGGCTCCTTTTTGCGGTAAAAAGACACGCCTGTGTTTTGGTGGCGTTAAAAGGGACCAGATTGACCCACTGAGAGACAAGGCTTAAGGTCAAATTTGTCCGCTCTACCATGGCCTCTCTCAAGGAACGAACTTCATACCCGCCGGTTGTTGCGCTGGACAAGTATCTCTCTGAAACCGTACTGTCATCTGCGTACCCAACAAGACCAGGCTGAAGTAGGTCATTGATGTGAAGCAGGAAAAGAGTTGCAGAGAGAACAGACCCCTGAGGAACTCCGGCTTCAATAGCCATGAGGTCAGAGGAGCAGCCGTCAACGACTCCTCGGATCGACCGTTTACTCAGGAAGTCTGATATCCAGCTACAAAAACCAGCTGGGATGCCATAAGCAGGAAGCCTGCTGAGTAGACCTGCGTGCCAGACCCTGTCAAAGGCCTTCGAGATATCAAGCGACACAGCAAGTGCTTCGCCGTGTCTCTCGATGGCCTCGCCCCAGCAGTGCGTGACATACACAAGAAGATCGCCAGTTGACCGTCTCCGGCGAAAACCATATTGACGGTCACTGAGGAGATCATTGTCTTCAAGGTAGGTCAGCAGCTTACTGTTCAGAACCCTTTCCATAACCTTGCATAGGATGGAGGTAATCGCGACTGGACGGTAATGTGCAGGGTCAGCACGGTCTCCTTTTTGGGCACCGGTTGCACATTCGCAAGCTTCCATGATTTCGGGACCGTTCTTTTTTCAAGAGAGAGGCGGTACAGGCGAGTCAACACAGGAGACAGTTCAGGTGCACATTGCCTCAACACTCTCGCTGGAATGCCGTCAGGTCCACTGGCCTTATTCACGTCTAGACTGCACAATACTCTTCGGACCTCTTTAATATGAACTGCGATCTCCGGCATCGAAGAGTCACAACGAGGTAAAGTTAGTGGTTGCTTGGAGCCAGCGTCCAGACGCGAATTGCTTGCACAGAGAGTTGCAAATAAATTTGCTTTCTCACTTGCAGAGTGAGCCAGCGAGCCATCAGATTTCAACATTGGAGGCAAAGTGGGTCGACAGAAATTCGTTTCCCGGAGGGTGCAATGCTAGTTTGGCTCCGATACGTCCGACATGGTCAAAACGTGCCCTACGTAAAACCCGCTTGAAGAACTTAGCGGCAGAATTAAAGGCTCTTTTCCTCGCGCGAACCCTACGTGCTTTAAGCTTTTGGTCGCGGGCCTTGATCCATGCTTGGTAAGCAGACTCTTTACGGGCCTCAGCTTGGCGCATTCTGCATTATACCAAGGCCGGGATTTGTGACCGAGCGGAATGTCGGAGAATGGAATAAAATATTCCATCCCCTGCCGAATCACGTCCGCAATCACGTCAGCACAGCACGAGGGGTCACCCGAGGGGAAGCACACTTGCCGCCATGGATAAGACGCGGACTCGTATCACCATACTCGTCTCGTGCCTCTAGGACTCTTATCTGGAGGAGAGCAGGTCAACACGGATTTCACCAGTCAGTGGTCAGACGTTCCCAGCGGAGCTGAGACCGATACTGAAAGACTGCCCGGATCTGCTGGTGCTGGTGCTGATGCTGGTCCGGCTCCACAGCCACTAGGGCGCACAAAATAATCTGTTAGCATTTGGAAACATTGTTGGACCGGCTGAAGATTGTAAAAAAAAAACAATATTTGCATTGTATAGACTCAATTTTATTTAGCAATGTATAATTTCATCCATTTTAACGGCACATGTGTGAGTACTGTGTACCTTAAACTTAAGCTATAGCTATCAGTTTTAGGTTTGTTTTTGACTTGAATGTACCCTGGCGGTTGGGAGTGTCATGCTCACACAAAAGTCTGGCTGATGGTGGCGTATGCGTTGGATCATTTGGCTCCCTTCAAAATGGTTGAGCCGAATGGTGCTAGCGCATGCGTCATGTTCGTGAACGGGCGCTGTCAGTTGGGACTGGTCATTTCTCAGTTGCCATGGTTTATTTTAAATATTTCTTTGAATTGTTCTTTTTTTTCCCGGACGCTTTTATCCTGCTCGTCTTTTACATCGTTCTCACATGTTTGTATAATTTCAACTTGATGTAAACAAAAATTTGTAACAATTTATTATTTTTTAAAAGAGTGTCCGTGGAGTTTCTTGCACGTTCTTCTCCATAGAGATCTACGCTTTGGAACGTGCAAATAGCTTCATCTTGTTGGACTGACTGACCTTGACAATTCAAAAGTGCCTGTAAATGGTTTATTTGAAATATACGATTTGATTTGATTTGATTGATCAGTTGTCAGCAGAAGGTCCAAACAATTGGGTGTATGGACTTCAACATCCGGTACCCGCGTTGCCACATTCACCAGCTGGGTTAGATCAAGCGTTGCATGTGAATGCGAGGTTGCACGTGAATGCGAGATGAAAATTATAGGTACCTAAAAATAGAATAAAAACTCATTGAATATGCTTGCAGTAAAGAATTGTTCTATAATTATAAGTGTAAAGACTATAAACATGCTTCGTTAAAACAAGCAACAAATTTAGCGTGCACACTTTCCGTTTGTATATATTTTTTTCAAACTGTAAATAAAAATTTTACATTAAAATTTTACACAATAAGTTGTGTTTATATCTAAACCTTAAACTAAATGATTTCCTAACGCCCAAAAATAATTATTTAACTCTAGTTACAAAAAAATGTAAAACTTAAATTTGAAAAAAAAATGGTAATTTTTTGAAATAGCTGAAGTTACCGCAACGAACTGTTATGGTTTCCCAATGCTAGGGAAAACCCTTAATTAACAATAATTATTGATTACATAGATTTCTCTAAATTGCATTGTCATCAGTTTAAAGCCAGCACCGCGTCCCGCTCCCGTGGCGCTTCAGTCTCATTCCATTCGCTGAACCGGTATCATCTCTGTATCCATATCGTTGTGTCTGCCAGTTCCGAATTAGTTAAGCCCGAATTGTATCGAGGTCAAACCCCTAATTAAAACTATTTCTTTAGTGTAATCAAAAGTGTTTTTTTTAAAACCTGGTTTTCGGGGTCCCGTATAACATTGGTGGCAGCTTAAGGGATTTTAAAAAAATAAATCCTCGGAACGCCTCAATTCAGTGAACCTACTTGTGCTGTGATTGTGACAGTGAAAAGTGCTGAAACCCAATCTCATCTCTGTGTCGCTGTGTATTTCCGTTCAACGTCGCTGTATCCTGCTGGTCTTATCAGACCCTCACGTGCCCTGTTGGGCATTCTCCGAAGTTCTACCACTCACCTTGGGTGATCTCGCCTGGCAACGAAATGATTCGTGTTGCCGTCGCTGTTGCAGTGTTCCTGTAAGTACATCAGTTCTACATCGAAACTATCCGTGTTACGAAAAGGTGAAAATAGTGCCAGTGATTCAAAATTCAAGTTCATCATAGTTCCAATTCAGTTCAAATTCCAAAGTGCTTCTTAGTAATATTCAGTTGATAAAATTGTTCCCGTGTATTAGCTCTTATCATTCAGTCCCGAGATAAGTGCAACATTCCATTCCACCCCCGCACATTGCGCGTTATCTTTGTTTAGTCTGACTAGCCATGCCTAAAGACGAGCCTACTGTTATGTCTAAAGAAACAAAAGAATTAGATATGAATTTCATTAGCAAGTTTATAAATAAATTCGATGGTAGCCGCGAAAAACTAAATGCATTTTTAAATAATTGCAGAAATGCAATTAGCCTTGCGTCACCATTTCAACAAGATATTGTGTTAAAATACATCCTGAGCCAACTTGAAGGCCGTGCCGAAAGTGCGTGCTCCATTAAAGAATTTGATAATTGGCAACAATTAGAAGATTTTCTGAAAAATCAATTTGGCGAAAAGAAACATTACGCTGCACTACTCTCGGACCTCCAAGATTGTTGTCAAACAAATAGCGAAACCGTCAACCAGTTCGCATTACGCGTAGAGACATGCCTAGCTAAACTGTTAACTGAAATTAATATATCTATACCCACGAAAAAGAAAGGCGAACTGACTGGCCGTGTCGCTGCAATGCAAGACTTAGCATTATATACATTTATTAGCGGCTTAAATTCTCGATTGTCTACTGTAGTCAGATGCCGTGACCCTGAAACTTTAAACGAAGCCATTGGTTTCGCTGTATCCGAAGAAAAAATATTGCAGACTATTTCTAAACGTAATCCATCAACAACTAATACCAATTCACTTAATCAAGGACGTTGGTCTCAGCGTCGAATCCAACAGAACCGAAACTTTACCCAGCAAATTTATCCAAATGAGCCCAATTATCAAAAACCATCGACTTCAGGTCCTCCAGTGTGCCGCTATTGTAAAAACACAGGCCACACCATTGAGGAATGTAGAAAACGAGAGTTCAATAATAATCGTTTTAGAGACCAAAATAATCAAAGACCATTTTCAAGGCGTTTTCAAAACAACCAAGCTCAAATTCACGCGATAAATAATAACGAAAGTCATGACTACACGAATGAAACTCAGGATAAGTCAAATGATGATTTAAACGAATAAAGGGCTCACGGTGGTGTCTCGTGAGGCCCAAACCTCAAGTTCCAAAACGTTGCTATATCAAAGGCACCAATGCTATATCCTCTGTATCCTCTGTATCCCCTAATGATAGGGACTTGCGAACAAATCGCACCACTGTATCCTCTGTATCCCCTAATGATAGGGACTTGCGAACAAATCGCACCACTGTATCCTCTGTATCCCCTAATGATAGGGACTTGCGAACAAATCGCACCACTGTATCCTCTGTATCCCCTCATAATAGGGACTCGCGTAAAAACCGCAACACTACATCTCCTACATCCGCTGTATCCTCTACATCCGTTGTACCCTCTACACCCGCTGTATCCTCTGCTTCCGCTGTATCACTTAACAATACCAACCCACAAACTAGTCGCATCGCTGTGTCCTCTGTATCCACTGACTCTACCATAAACTCAACTGCTCCTCGTCCAATTCCTGAAACAAAAATTTATGAAATTAATATTGGTCCATTTAAGAAACGCTTACCTCATATCCTCATCCATTCTTCAGTGTCGGATACCACCTTATCTCTCCTTGTAGATTCTGGTGCAACTGTAAGCGTACTGAAAAAATCCTCTATCGAAATACCAGTTGATATTTCAACAGAAATAATCTTTTTGAAGGGTATTGACCCCATTGATCAACCTTCACCAACCATGGGCCATTTTCCGCTTAAATTAAAAATTAATGAAAAAAATAGTATCACACATAGATTCCATATAATACCCCGAATTCACTTACCCTATGATGGTATACTTGGCAGTGATATGTTAATCGCTTTCGGCTGCACAATTGACTACACCCGCGAAATCCTGAAAATAGGTGAAAACGAAATAAAACTACATTTCAATGAGCCCACTTATGTAATTCCTCCCAGGTCTGAAACTGTCATAGAATGCTCTGTCTCCAACCCTGAGGTGAAAGAAGGACTCGTACTAGACCAATGTTATCATGAAGATTTACTGATCGCTAATTGCCTCGTCTCAGTCAAGGAAAACAAAAGAATAAATTTATCAATAATCAATACGTCGGAAACTCCCATAACCCTCAAGTCGAACCTTGATATCACACTCATCCCTTTAAGTTCTTTAATGAAAACTTTTGATCCAACAAACACTCATACAGTTTCTCATTTCAAAAGCACTGACTCTTACCTCCGAACACAAGAAGTATTAAACCTTCTCAGAATCTCTCACCTTAATTCTGAAGAAGCGAATGCTCTTCACGACGTTTGCTCTGATTACTCAGATGTATTCTTTATCCCTGGTGACAAACTGTCTCACACAAATGCTCTTAAACATAACATAAAGACGAGTGATCAAAATCCAATAAATGTAAAATCTTATCGGTTCCCAGAGGTACACAAACAAGAAGTCAACAAACAAATTGACCAAATGCTCGAACAAGGAATCATTAAACACTCAGAGTCTCCATGGTCTTCACCAATTTGGATTGTTCCAAAAAAAATCGATGCATCCGGACAGCAAAAATGGCGCATAGTTATCGATTACCGAAAACTAAATGACATCACTGTTGGTGACAGCTACCCTATTCCGCAGATATCCGAAATTTTAGATCAGCTGGGTCAAAGTAAATACTTCTCAACCCTTGACCTTGCATCAGGTTTCCATCAAAAATTAATTAATGAGGAGGACGCCCCTAAAACGGCGTTTAGTGTACCCCAAGGACATTATCAATTTACAAGAATGCCATTTGGCTTAAAGAACGCACCCGCTACTTTCCAACGGTTAATGAATACCGCTCTTACAGGCCTCCAAGGCATACGTTGTTTCGTTTACTTGGATGATATAGTTATCTATAGTCACGACTTGAATTCTCACATTGAAAATCTTTCGTCAGTATTCCAAAGGCTTCGAGATTATAATCTAAAACTTCAACCTGACAAGTGTGAGTTCCTTCGACGTGAAGTCGCATATCTTGGCCATCAAATAACCAAAGATGGTGTAAAACCTAACCCTGAAAAGATAAAAGCAGTAACTCAATTTCCAACTCCTAAATCTCCTAAGGACATTAAGTCCTTCCTCGGTCTTGTATCCTATTATCGCCGTTTCATTCCTAATCTCGCGAAAATTGCAAAACCATTAACTCAACTTTTAAAAAAGGATGTCACCTTCCTATGGGAAAATCAACAACAAGTCGCCTTTGATGAACTTAAGCACAAACTTACCTCTGCTCCTGTCCTCATTTATCCAGATTTTTCTGCCCCTTTCATCTTAACGTGTGATGCCTCTAATTATGCCATCGGTGCCGTACTCAGTCAAGGTCCAGTTGGTAAAGATAGGCCAATAGCCTATGCCTCTCGAACCCTCAACAAAAGTGAATCTAACTACAATACCACTGAAAAGGAACTCCTTGCTATTTTGTTTGGTTGTAAAATCTTTCGCCCCTATCTCTATGGACGAAAATTCCTGATCATTACTGATCATAGGCCATTAAAGTGGTTATTTAATCATAAAGATCCTAGTAGCAAATTACAGAGATGGCGCTTGAAACTACTCGAATACGAGTATGAAATCGATTACCAAAAAGGAAAACTTAATGCCGCTGCTGATGCCTTATCCCGATATCCTGTAAACCCAATTCAACCGTCAGACTGTGATCCTATTCCATCTACTTCTAGCCAAAATGCGGATAATGCTACACCTCAATTTAGCCCTCTTACTCTCAAGGATCTTGAGATCCAACTACCTCCTGGCTCCCTAGACCTTGACGATAAACTACCTTCTGTAGACCTTTTAGAAAACGATGATTCCCCGCCAGGAATTTACGATCCTTCAACACCGACTACATCTAATAAATCTCCAAATCTCAATACAAATCCTCCTCGTGACGATAATTATAGCAAATTCCTGAAAACAATGAGCAACAAAGACTTTAATAGTAATGCTAAAATCATAGAACACAACGAAAGCATCCTGAAAAGCAACTGCAAAATCATTGCCATACCTACTTCTATCGACCTCGATGACTCCAACCCTCACGTAGAAGAAATCCTGAGTAACCTCGAAGACTCTAAAGAACTCCTAGAAAGAGAAAGAACTCTCTACTCCTTTATCTCATTCGAACATAAGGGAAAATCAATATATTTCCTATTCACTAAAGTATACCACTTTGATAACAGTACTTATGAAGACATTTATAAAAGTATACAAAATCTTCGATCAGACATATTACGTAATCCTACTGTTTCTGACGTAAATTTAGCCATTACTGATTTCCAAAATCCTTTCGACAAACACATCTGGGCAAAAATATACAATATGTTTTGCTATATCTTTAACGACACTCAGGTAACAGTTTATATTTATCACAATACTATAATCTATCCTACACCCTCAGAGATACCTAAAATACTCCGCGAAAACCATGACATTCCTATTGCCGGACATTTAGGATCAACGCGAATGTTTAACCGAGTAAAAGAAAGGTATTTCTGGAAAAACATGCGGACAGATATCGAAACATACGTAAGAAATTGCTCCCAATGCCAAAGTAACAAAGCTCTAAGGCAAATCAATAAATCTCCAATGCAAATAACTACCACTTCAACGAAGCCATTTGAACGACTCAGCCTCGACCTCGTGGGCCCACTTCCAGAAGCTGGCCTTACTAAGCTCAAATTCGTTGTCACATTACAGGACGACCTCACCAAATATTCCCTCGCTTACCCTATCGCTAATGCGACTGCAGAAGAAACATGCGAGTGTCTAGTGCACTTTATCTCTATTTTTGGCATTCCAAAATCTATTTTAACCGATCAAGGCACAAACTTCACCGCAGATTTATTTAAAAGAACTTGCAGTTTCCTGAAAATTAAACAAATCTGGTCTTCCCCATATCATCCTCAAACACAAGGTGCACTTGAACGTAGTCACTCCACACTAAAGGAATACCTTAAATCTTATGTTAATGAAAATCATTCTGATTGGCATAAGTATGTCTATACTGCTATGTTGGCGTATAATACCTCCACTCATTCCACTACTAACTTCACACCCTACGAGCTCCTCTTCGGTCAGAAACCTTTTATCCCAGATTCCGTCTACGAATTACAATCAGACCTTACATACCCGGAATACCTCAAATCCCTGCATCATCGTCTTAAACTTTCACGTGAAAAAGCCATCGAAAATATACAAAGATCTAAGGAAAGATCTAAACAATATTATGACACCCGTTCGCGACCTGTTCAGTATAAAGTAGGGGACTACGTGTATCTCAAAAATCACTTACGTCTGCGCAAAGCCCTTTCACCAATTTGGAAAGGACCGTACAAGGTAGTAAAGGTCAATGGTAGAAGCACCTTGACCTTACTCATAAATAGACGTCATGTGACGCATCACTATGACGAAGTCAAACTAGCTCCTAGATCTGAAACGTAGCTCTAGTTATAATCTTAATACTAATTTTAATTATATTCTATTACAGCAATTCTGCGCTGGGTCAGGAGTTCATAACGCCCTTGACGAACAGTCCTGGCATCTACTTCGACCCTTTAGGTTCTTTAAGTTTAATTGATAGTCATCTTAGTATAGTTATCCCATATGATGTATCCTTTATTAATCCACATATTCTAAACCTTCGTCTTATTCTCGAGAAATCCAAACAAGTATGTGACAATGGTAAGGTCTTTGATTATTTGGAATGTACAAATCTCTTTGAACCATTGAACACCCGTTATAATGATATAGCCCATGACAGCGAAGCTATTTTTCACCTTACATCTCGCCAGTCGAGAAGATCTGCACTTTTAGGATTCGTAGGCACTATTTCGAAAAAACTATTTGGCACTATGGACGAAGACGATGCCATCCGATACGACAGTGCCATTAATGAAGTAGAAACAGACCAAAAGAAACTAGCCCTTTTAATGAAGGAAAATATATTAGTCACTACCTCTTCACTTAAATCTTTCAATAAAACTCTGTCCATAATTAAACTAAATGAAAAGCATTTGAAAAATGCAATAGATGAACTGTCTCAAGATATTTTAAATCTTACTTACGTTTCAAAAGAATTAGGCATTAGGTCTCGCATGCTGGAATTAACTTCCATGATTGAAAATAGCCTCCTAGCCTTGTCCTTCAAAGTTGAAGACATAATTAACTCCATCATGTTTAGCAAATCTAATGTTCTATACCCCACTATCTTAACACCTAAAGAACTTTACACCGAATTGGTGGACAATTACAGATTCTTACCCGAATCTAAACAACTTCCAGTTCCCCTAAACCTCGATAACATGCATACTATTTTAAATATATCAGAAATATCTAGTTACTTTAATAAAGAAAAAGTAGTATTTATAGTAAAAATTCCTCTTATTAACCCTATACAATTAAATGTGTATCATAATTTACCTTCACTGGTTCCTCATGATAGAAATAATCCAGAGTCATACTCGACCATCATTCCATCCTCCAAATATATCGGTATAAGCAGAGACAGGTCTATGTATTGCAAATTAGATAACCTTGATTATTGTAAGATAATTAATAATGACCATTACCTTTGCGAAACATCAATATTGTACTCTTCTTCCGCGACACCTTCCTGCGAAACGGAAATAATTACAAAGGTACTTACCTCAATCCCTTCCATTTGTGAAACTAAATTCATTCACGGTCACGTTAGCATTTGGCAGCCACTACGCCATAGTAGATGGTTATTTGTAATGTCAGAAAAAACTAAAATAAGTATTGAATGTAACAATTCCCAATCTACTGAAATAGAGTTTAGTGGAAATGGTATATTGTACTTACCTTCTGAATGTATTGCTTACTGCAAGGACACTCGTTTAACTCCACATGAAAACCGTAAAGTTCAACTTAAACCTATTGTTTCTAATTTTAATATCTTAAATGATTCTTGTTGTAATATTGTAGCATATAATAACATTGTATCCAACTTACCTGTAGTTAATCTTAAGAATGTTAACTTAGATTCCTTAGCTTATGATAATCCTGAAATCCTGAAAAGCCTTAACAATATAATTGAAAAGCCACATATTGTTTTGTATCAAAAATATTATTCAGGTATTACAATTGTAATTATAATTTCTATTATATTATTTATTATCTATAAGGTGTATAAAACTGGCATACACAAGAGAATGATGAGATCTAGAGAAAATAATACTCCTGAAAATAATGACCATGAATTAGATGACATTAACCCCTCAAACGTAAACACGGGACCTTCCCTTAGAATTGGCTGACTCATATTTCATTTACTTAAACATAAACTTCACCTTGAAGGGTGTAGTTTACTCTAAATCGGGGGGCTGTTATGGTTTCCCAATGCTAGGGAAAACCCTTAATTAACAATAATTATTGATTACATAGATTTCTCTAAATTGCATTGTCATCAGTTTAAAGCCAGCACCGCGTCCCGCTCCCGTGGCGCTTCAGTCTCATTCCATTCGCTGAACCGGTATCATCTCTGTATCCATATCGTTGTGTCTGCCAGTTCCGAATTAGTTAAGCCCGAATTGTATCGAGGTCAAACCCCTAATTAAAACTATTTCTTTAGTGTAATCAAAAGTGTTTTTTTTAAAACCTGGTTTTCGGGGTCCCGTATAACAGAACGCAACTTTAATTAAATTTACTTTGAATTTGGCGCGCAAGCGCTTTTCCTTTTTCCATATTTATATCTTTTGGCACTGTATGATTCTGTGTCGAGTGAACAAAAAATGCATTTATTACAAGCCAGTAGCCAATGAAGGTATGTATTTTTCATGTCCAGTAAGACGACAGAAAAATAAAACTTTTTTTATGGTTAACACTAGCGGAAGTTGTTTTTATTTCTATATTAAAATCCGCATTCTTACTGACGAAGAGTAGCACGTAAAGACATCTAGAAAGATGTCTTTACGTGTCGCTATGTCAATAACTAAAATAGATTAGCTGGATTGGGTTATTTCAGGGCCGAAACTTGTAATTAAAATTCCTCTAAAAATATAGTGCCTCTAAAAAAAAAAATGTAAATTTTTAGAGGCACACTTATTTCCCCTAAAGGGGAGAAAACCCCTAAGTTGGAAACTCTGGCTACCTATTAGCCGATTACCGGCGCTGGAAACATATTATCGGACGCGTCCACAAGCCGCGGCTTAGGAACGCGACTTAGAGGCATCTGTATAATGAAATTAATGAATGTACATTGAACTGTACACACTATCGGACAACATCCGCGGACGCAACCTTGGGCTGTCCTTGAGCGGTCAGCCGTCCGATAGAAATCTGGCTCGCTGGACGTCCGCGACTGTACACACTACTCAGTTGCGTCCATAAGCCGCGGCTTATGAAAAAAAAAATATAGTATGTCGGAAATAAGTCAGTCAATAGAACAATCGGGACACCAACGCCATCTAGTGGCGTTCGACGGAGTCTAGGACGGTGTGCTCGACAGAGGCTGAGCTCAGTCTACTAGTGGCGGTCGAGCAGTGCAGACGTGCCCCCGTCTAGAAACCGCCGCGTGTTCCGAATATTTGTTCAGTGTACCTATTGTGTGAGAATATTGTAAGTGAGACTTTCGAGTGTGAATAATAATTTGATTTAAAACCAACCGGTGTTTCTATTGCGCAATAACCAACATTTCCCAAAGTACGCCCACTGTAGTTCCAATATCCTGGCTGATGTAACCTGGAGAGTTGTACCATCGCTGACAAGTATATTATGGAAAAAAAAATAAAAAATACAAAGATTTTTTATTAATTATTTATTTTTATAAAAACTATATTTCTTTGCATTTCTTTCATTATTTAACAATTTTTTGTCTACAATAAAAGTGTCACAAGTGCTTTATTATATTCAATTTTTACACTCTCTTCTCATTATCTCTCTCCGATCATTCGGTTTTCTTCTGGTCTGGGGGGTTGCTCTCTAACGAAATCCGTAGTTTCGGGCTTAGTTAGAACTCAGTAGTTTTGTGAAGTAATGGACGGTTCGACTTGCGGATCAGGCCTGTAGGGTTCCGTACCAAAGGTGCTGACAGGACCCTACTTCTAAGGCCTCCGCGATTGATTCCGTTTAGAGCGAAGCAACGAACGGTTCGATTTGCGAAACAAGGCTAATAATAATAAGTTACCGTACCAAAGGTGGTCACGGTGACGGGAGCGATCGATTTTGGTGGGGCTACTCTCTAAGTCCGAAGTCCGTAGTTTCGGGCTTAGTTGCGGGCGTATTCTACTCCGTATCACCTACAGACTTACGATTAGTCCCAAACCCGAACTGAGAACGAATGACAACACGATTTCACAGTAACTGTCAAATCGTGTTATCATTAGTTCTCAGTGGTTAGATGATACGGAGTAGAAAATGCCCGCCCGCAACTAAGCCCGAAACTACGGATTTAGTTAGAGAGTAGCCCCCGCGACAACACTCAGCGCAACACGACGCCGTCACTTCGTGTACAATAGTTAATTTATATATTTTGAAGGTTTTTATAAATATGTATGACTAGCTGACCCGCGCGGCTTCGCTCCCGTCAACTGGCTACTCTACCTACCGACCCTAACCTACCTACCCTACCTACCTACTTACCTACCATACCAACCTACCACAGCTACCCTACCTCACCTACCTTACCTACCTACCTGCCTACCTACCCTACCTACCTGCCTACATTCCCTACCTAACTGTCTACCTATCCTACCTACCTGCCTACCTACCCTACCTACATACTCATTTTTTTATTCTCATCTTATTATGCTATTCCGGACGAAGGAATTAGTCTTCGTCCCGAATAAAACACAAAAACTATGAAAATCGGTCGAGCCGTTCTCGAGTTAGTTAGAATAGTGTTCGAACAAACCCGACTTTGAGAATTTTGCAATGTTGTGAAAGATTCAACCTTTTTCTAGAAGACATTTTTATATCAGCGAGACAGAAATAAAACGAAAAAAACTTCTTTACAAAAAATGTAACCGACTTCCAAAACAAAACACTACAAAGTATAAAATAACTTTAATTTCGGAAGTCGGTGTTTTTAGTTTTTTCGCTTTTTGACACCGACTTCCGAAATTAAAGTTATTTTATGCTTTGTAGTGTTTTGTCGGTTACATATTTTGTAAAAAAGTTTTTTATTTTTCAGTTTTTAGTGGTACCTGCGTACCAATTCACAGCGTACTGGCGTGATGTTATGTTATGAAAATAAAACTTACTAAGTGCTTTCGGTGTAAAGGTCTCGTCAATACGAATGAAATAAGCCCAAACACTTGGTAGTTCCTACATACCGATGTGGAGTTCCCTTGATTCTCTGTCGTCTCCATCATAAGGTCTGATCCAAACTTTCATTCTTATGTAGTATCACCCGATATACACACGAATATCAAGTTTATACCAAATACGTGCCTACAATTTTCGAGAGTTGCCCTCGATTTCTCAGGGTTTCCATCATCAGATCCTGACGTGGTGGCAGCTTTCAAATAAAAAAAGAATCATGAAAATCGGTTCATCCAGTCGGTTAATATGAGGTAACAAACATTAAAAAAAAATACAGTCGAATTGATAACCTCCTCCTTCTTTTGAAGTCGGTTAATAAACTGAAGGAAGACGGACAGCGGTGGCTTATTAATAAATAGGGTTCCGTTAGCAACATTGGTACGGAACCCTAAAAATCGACTTGGTTCGCACGAATCAAGATCGTACGCGAAGGCTTAAATAATAGGGTCCCATTAGCAACTTTGGCACGGAACCCTATAATTTGCCTTGGCTCGCAAATCGAACCGTCTGATACTTAGCACGAATTTAAAACTTAGTTGCGGGCAACCTGGGAGTCTTTAAGACAAAAGTGAATAGGTTGCTTCTAGGCAAACGTGCTCCATCTTCAAAGTCATCATCGCTTACCATCAGGTGAGATAGTGGTCAAACGTATGCCTATCTATAGTAAAAAAGAAATCTACTCCGTATCACCTAACCACAGAGAACTAATGATAACTCGATTTGACAGTTACTGTGAAATCGTGTTGTCATTCATTCTTAGTTCGGGTTCGGGATTAATCGTAAGTCTGTAGGTGATACGGAGTAGAATACGTCCGCAACTAAGCCCGAAACTACGGACTTCGGACTTAGAGAGTAGCCCCACCAAAATCGATCGCTCCCGTCACCGTGACCACCTTTGGTACGGTAACTTATTATTATTAGCCTTGTTTCGCAAATCGAACCGTTCGTTGCTTCGCTCTAAACGGAATCAATCGCGGAGGCCTTAGAAGTAGGGTCCTGTCAGCACCTTTGGTACGGAACCCTACAGGCCTGATCCGCAAGTCGAACCGTCCATTACTTCACAAAACTACTGAGTTCTAAATCAGTTTAATACTCTACGATAAAAGCACTTTAAACGAAACCAGCACAACTTAGAGATTTAAGCAATTTTGGCTCCTATTCGTTTAAGACCTTCCAGAGACCAAACCGAAATTTCTACGAACTACGACTGTGTTTAATAATCGTGTGAGGTCATTCTCCAGCGGAAAATCTTAACACCGCAATTCAGAAAAACGCGTCATCAGTGCAACGCCATCTATCGACCATGTAAACTGACAAAATATTTGGCAGCAGAAGACGTTAAATAAGAAGCCCGTATGTAACGATAAATAACGATAAGGTATTAAAATGTTTACTTTTATTTTGCTACGTCTACGTATTAAAAGTTTCACAAATAACTCAATGAATGTGTTTTGGTGTAACATTCATGCTTTCATGCATTTTTTGATTCCTCAATAGATGGCGCTCTGACTGATCAGATCACAGTAGGAAGTTTCTTACTAAACTAAAAATTCAATATATTTTGATTTTGTGGATCGATTGTAACGATAAATAACGAAAAGGTATAAAAATGGTCACTTTTATTTTGCCACGTATTAAAAGTTTCACGAATTACAACAATTTTGAATGCTTTCGTGCGTTTTATTTTTTCTCAATAGATGGCGCTCTGACTCTTCAGTATACATTAGGAAGTTTCTTCCTAAACTTAAAAATTCAATATCTTTTGATTTTGTGGGTCGATTTTGATGAAATAAACGGTAAATGTTACTCGGGTTATCACTTAATACTTTTAAGTACTTAGATTTGCAATCCAATCTGTGGTTTATGCGTGATGCTCCCACAAACGCACAGACAAACAGACAAAAATTTCAAAAATTGCATTTTTGTGTTTTATACCTTTTTCCTGAGTTTTCTGTGTAATTTTCATGGAAAAATATTCAATGTACAGACACGGTTAGTCTACGATTTTATTATATGTATAGATAGTCTGTAAGGTATATATGTTATGGGTTTTTGTTACCTGAATTAAATGATATATTATTATTTCGCTTATTTATTTTTTTACATATAAATTATATTTTATAGTAAACCACCCCGCGGTGTTGCCAATCCGTTCCACTCGCGGCCGTTTACCCGCGCGTTTATTAGAATAGTGCGCTACTACGCATGCGCGTACAGCCGTCTCACACGCCACTAGCGCGCGGCGGCGAGGCAGTCGAGTCTAAGCTGTCAGAGTTGGAATATCGCTCGCTCCACTCGCTAACGGTCGACACGGACCTTCACTAACGTACTGTACGCGCGTGTTTCTAATGAACCTAGGTACTTTACCTAATTACTAAGA
The DNA here is from genome assembly GCA_947578705.1 of Lacanobia wlatinum. Lineage (NCBI taxonomy): Eukaryota > Metazoa > Arthropoda > Insecta > Lepidoptera > Noctuidae > Lacanobia > Lacanobia wlatinum. Next base: position 11,886,320 of record OX388033.1, read on the forward strand.
ACTTTGTTGTGAAACCTGTGACAACCCACATTATATACACCTTTTGCCCTGAGAGTTTCTCGTGTTTCATTTTCTATGAGGATCATGCCTCATATATGGCGCCAACGTGTGTGTGCAAGTAATAATAACAGTTAGTATCCGTGTCAGTGTACAAAAAAAAAAAAAAAAAAACTAAGTAGGTACTTACCGTTGACTAAACGTAGCAGCCGTTACATCTACTGCTGACGCAAAATGCCTACGACAAGAAGCAGAGTGAACAGCCAAGGTCAAAGGGACGATGCGCCGAACGACGCATTCCCTAACCCCCCGCGACCAACATCGCCGATCGCGCCCATGCCGCCCGTCTCCAACGAAGACAGAGACCGCGCTGGCGCCTACGGCGACGCCCCGGCTTCACCGCGTGCCGACATGACGTTTTCAAATGACAACGTAGCCTCAATAATCGCGTCACTACAACGCTCACAAACTGAAGCGTTCCGAGAACTACTGGAATCAGTGTCGCGGGCAAATACTTCGACACCGGTATCTTCATTCATGCCTCCAGGTCAAGGCACGCTGATCCGCTGCAAGGCCACCTTCTCCGGCCGACCGCAAGAGTCGGTAGAAGCATTTATCGATGCAATTGAGGCGTACAGCGAATGCGCACAGGTGACAGACTCAAATATCTTACGTGGATTGGCATATTTATTTACGGAAGAAGCAGCTACTTGGTGGCAAGGCATCAAAAGCACGATCTCATCGTGGTCCCAGGCCAAAGATAACCTAGTAAGTGCCTACGGAGATCGCCGGCCGACCCACCGTATATACCTAGAGATTTTTTCGATGCCGCAACAAAATGAAAACACAGACGTGTACGTGGCACGCACTCGCGCTCTCTTTTCAAAAATCCCACAAGAAGATATAACTGAAAAGGCTCAATTGGACATGACATACGGCCTTCTTCACAACAGAATAAGGAAGAGACTGCGGAGAGAAGATTTCGAGACCTTTGCCGACCTACTCCGCCTCGCACGAAACGTCGAAGACTCGCTTGACAACGGGACAGCGTCGACGGGAGGCCGGCGCGCTCCCGTGCCCACAATGGCCCAACGCGCGCCAACCGCAACGTCTCGGTCGCCGCCCGGCGCTCGCGCGCCACTTCTCAGCGGACCGGGCGAAGCCGCCCGCGCCACCGCGCCTCAAAAAGGCGCCGACGCACGCAGCCCTCCGCCGTGGTCGCCTGTTGCCCCGCGCACAACCCCGCCCAGCGCAACCGCTACGCCATCTAAGGACACGGACGCCGCAGGAGGAATGAAAAAGCAGCGCCCACTCTGTTCGTATTGCAAGCGCTATGGCCATAACAGAGAACAGTGTCGTAAGTTGGCGTACCGAGGTGAGTCCCGCTTATCTAATAACTCTCCCGCGGAAGTGTGCGAAAGTGGTGACAGACACAAAGAAAGCTTTTATAGTGTCGAACTTTCGGGTTCGCGGGAAAAGTGCTTAAATACTAACCATGGTGCATCGTCAAATAGCCATTTGAACGAAATAGACATTACTAATCATACAAAAAATTACAATTGTTTACATAAAACAAATACTGCATGCAAGTACAATAATGACCTTGACCGCAAACACGGTGACCCTTTGTTTCGGGATGCGCGTGGATTAAACTCTGTTAATAATTGTCAGTGTATAAACTTTGTTCCTGACATTGCATGCAATATTCAAAACGAATGTGTGTGTTTTCGAAATTGGGTTCCGCATAAAACTGCATGTGCATCTACTAGTTCAGAGAAAAATGTTAATTCCGATTTCGTATGTAATGTTGACTCGAAACATTTTTGTTCGCGTAAAGTGGATAATAGTCCGGGAGCTAGTACCGAAAAATTACCTCATGTTTTTCGTTCAGGTGAACACTTGCAAAAATCAACTGAAAGTTTTTGTACAAATGAACATTTGGAAAGTTACTGTGATGATGGTCATGTGTCAGGTGATAACTGCACTTTAAAAAAATCCTGGGATTTATCTCCCGATGACAATTGTGTAAATAATTTTGTAAATAATTGTATTGCTAATGACTGTGTATGTAGTGGAGATGTTTTATTGGCGGGAAATAGTCGCGAGAGGCCCGGTACGTTTCGCGAATTACGACCTATTTTCAAAATAGAAATTTTGGGTGTTAGTGGTACAGCTTTGATAGATACCGCAGCGAAGCATTGCATAGCTGGCCATACGCTTTATGCTCTCCTCCTACGAAAGGGCCACCTCCTCGTTCCCTCGACACGTCAGATCAAGCTCGCTGATGGTCACGTACGGGACATGGAAGTACTTACTACGTCTTTGGCGGTAAATTTAAAACAGACAGTCATTACGATCCCATTCTTGATTTTCCCAGATGCCAACAATAACGAAACACTTCTTGGCATTGATTTCATTACTGCTGCAGGAGTAGTAATAGATTTTCATAGAGAAACCTGGTGGTTCAGTAACGATGATACCAAATACAAGCTTCTTTTTGAACCTGCCTCTAGGGGAATCAGCTGTTCCTCTGTTCACGTTCTCCGTGATGATGAAGGTGCCCATCTCAATCTAGCTGAGCGCAATGCACTCGCTGAAGTCCTCGTCAGACACGTGCATATTTTTGAAGCAGGCGGAGGTCCAACTCCATTCGCTGAGCACTGCATAGAGACAGGTAATCATCCACCGATAGCCGTGCCTCCGTATCGCCTGAATCCGGCAAAGAAAGAGTTGATGAAGAAAGAAATTGACAAAATGATTGACGACGACGTCATTGAGGAATGTGAGTCCGCTTGGTCTTCACCGGCACTAATGGTGCCGAAGCCCGATGGTAGTATTCGGTTTTGCGTCGACTATAGACGCCTTAACGCAATCACCAAGTCCGACTCATACCCGATGCCGCGTATTGACGAACTTCTTCAATCCACGAAGAGGAACTGCTACATGAGTTCCCTTGATCTTCGCTCTTCGTACTGGCAAGTAAAGGTCCGGGAGTCTGATAAAGACAAAACCGCCTTCATATCTCCTCTCGGCACTTATCGTTTTAAAAAGATGCCGTTCGGTTTAAAGAATGCGCCGGCGACTTTCCAGCGCCTAATCGACCGACTCCGTTCCTGCGCAGCATTAAAAGAGGTAACCATCCTAGCTTATTTAGATGACCTCTTGGTGATATCGGAAGGGTTCCAGCAACACCTGAAAGACCTGGAGCTGGTGATGAAACGGCTCGAAGAGTTTAATCTCCACGTGAATCGGAAGAAGTGCGCTTTTGCGAGAGAAAGCGTGAGATACCTCGGACACGTTATTACCCAAGAGGGTATCTCCACCGATCCACAAAAGGTGAGTGCAGTACTGGAAATGAAGGAACCAGCCAATATAAAACATTTACGAACCTTTCTGCAAACGTGTTCATGGTTTCGGAAGTTTATTCCGAATTTCTCAAAAGTAGCCGAGCCATTAACACGATTGACAAGAAAGAGCCAGTTCTGGATCTGGGGCCCAGAGCAGTCCCATGCTTTTAATGATTTAAAAGAATTACTCACCTCTGCACCAATATTGGTTCAGCCTGACTTCAACAGTCCCTTTGTTCTGCGTACCGACGCAAGTAACTACGCCTTAGGCGCAGTTTTATTACAGGGAGAAGGTAAGCAGGAAAGGCCGATAGAGTACGCCAGTCGTCTCCTAAACGATGCTGAGCGCAATTACTCTACCACGGAAAGAGAGGCGCTCGCGGTGGTTTGGGGAGTCGAACGCTTCCGGTCGTACCTCGATGGCCATCCGGTCATTATCGGGAGTGATCACCAACCTTTACGTTGGCTGCTGTCCCTAAAATCGCCAACAGGTAGATTAGTCCGTTGGGCCCTAAAATTGCAGTCCTTCGATATTAAGTTCGAGTACACCCCGGGGAAGGCAAACGTCGTAGCGGATACTTTAAGCAGGCCTATTTGCTCCAATGAAACTCGCGACAATTGCGGCGTTTGCTCTATTATTTGCGATCTACCTACTAAATCTCCTGATACCCTACGTCAAGAACAGCTGTCCGACCCCGAAGTGGCGAAGATCGCCAGAGAACTGGAAGGTACTGATGAGGTTGCTGCTCGGAGATGGACGGAACGAGGTTACCTCATGAATCAGGGTGTATTGTATCGGTACAACCCTGATTCAGAGAGCGAGTCCCCTCAACTGGTGATTCCTGCTGATCAAGTGGTGAGTATACTTAAAGAGCTGCACGATGATCCTTTAGCTGGCCACCCAGGGATCGACCGGACCTACCATAAGGTAGCTCAGCTATATTATTTTACAGGGATGCGGAGGATAATTTCCAACTACGTCAAAGCCTGCATCCACTGCCAACGGTACAAAGCGAGCAATGCCAAACCACCAGGCCTTCTTCAAACACCGGTAATGAACCAACGAAATGAGGTACTAGCTATAGATCTTTTGGCCCGTTACCAGAAGGAGACCAGGGGGAGCGTTGGATCTTACTGGTTGAAGACACCGCGACGAGATGGATAGAACTGTTCGCCCTCAAGGACGCAACAGCTGAAGTGTGTGCACGTGTCCTCATTGAAGAATATTTCATGAGGTTTGGTTTGCCTCGTCGAATAATATCAGACAACGGCGTTCAATTTGTTTCTGCAGTCATGCGCCAATGCATGTCCGTCCTGGGTATAAAGCAAAATTTTGTTCCTCTTTATCACCCAGAAGCCAATCCCGCAGAACGAAAGAACCGCGATTTGAAGGCAATGTTAGCACAGCTTGTTGAGGATGACCACACATCATGGCCCAAAAAGTTGCCGGTGATTCGTTTCGCCTTGAACGGCGCTAAGTGCCGAACGACAGGTATGTCACCAGCTTATTTGACCTTTGGTCGAGAAATGAGGTCTCCCACGGAGGTTACACATGACCTTCGTTCAATTTTAGACAAGGACAATTTTGTCCCTCAAATAACTCCTTACCTTAGGAAGTTCGTGAATTCGTTTTCAGAAATTCGTGAGCATGTAGAAATCCAGCAGGACAAGACCAAAGAGTACGCTGACCAGTCACGCCGATCTGCAGAAACTTTTCAGGTGGGAAACTTGGTACTTCTTAAATCTCATGTGCTCAGCAATGCTGCGAAAAATGTTACTGCCAAGTTCGCGCCAAAGCGCGATGGTCCATACCGAATCACAGCGAAAATAAGTCCAACAACTTATACCTTATCACATGTGGATCAACCCTGTGAAGTTCTTGGCAGGTATCACTTACAGGATCTCTCAGCCTACAAAAGTAGAGGCGACACTACACTACCAAGGCCTGTTATACCAAAAAGGAAGCGAGGACGCCCAGCTGAAACTAGAGTCCTAGTCCAGGAGCGAGGGCGTTCCCCTGGACTAGAGGGGGAGCATATAGTAAACCACCCCGCGGTGTTGCCAATCCGTTCCACTCGCGGCCGTTTACCCGCGCGTTTATTAGAATAGTGCGCTACTACGCATGCGCGTACAGCCGTCTCACACGCCACTAGCGCGCGGCGGCGAGGCAGTCGAGTCTAAGCTGTCAGAGTTGGAATATCGCTCGCTCCACTCGCTAACGGTCGACACGGACCTTCACTAACGTACTGTACGCGCGTGTTTCTAATGAACCTAGGTACTTTACCTAATTACTAAGAACTTTGTTGTGAAACCTGTGACAACCCACATTATATACACCTTTTGCCCTGAGAGTTTCTCGTGTTTCATTTTCTATGAGGATCATGCCTCATAATTTTTAAATATTTCAATTAAAACATAAAAAAAAACATTTAAAAATAGTAGCCCACCGGTATCAGGAACAGGGTCCAAGCTACCGGCGGTCACGTCCTAACAATACGAGCCGTGTCCAGAAGTACCGCTTTCTGAATCAAGCCGCCTAACGAGAGCCTTCTGAGGTGGTGGTCGAGGCTCGTGGCTATTAAGCCATTGGCTGATATGACTATCGGTACAATGATTGCGGAATCCACATCCCACATGTCGACAACCTCGCGAGCCAAGTCAATATACTTGATTTGTTTATCTTTCTCGGCTTTCACGAGGTTCTCCTCATGCGGGACGGTTATGTCTACAATCATTGCACGCCTCACTATTCGGTCCACCACCACTATCTGGCTTATTGGCAACAATAGTCCTTTCAGTGATGATGGACCGATCCCAGTACAATGTGATATTGCCATTATCGAGAACTGGGTCGGGCACATACCTGTAGTACGGCAACTCCGACTCCACAAGGGAGTATTTTAGAGCAAGTTGCTGATGGATAATCCTGGCTACAAGGTTGTGCCTATGCAAGTGTTCTCCGTTAGCTAGACGAGAACAACCAGAGATAATGTGGCGAATTGATTCTCCCGGACGGTGACATGCCCGACATATGTCGACCGTGCCGTCCTTCACAATAAATCTCCGGTAGTTCTTTGTCATGATAACTTCGTCCATAATTCCACAAATAAAACCTTCGGTTTCTCCAAATAGATCACCGAAACGCAGCCAGGCTACGGTTGCTAGCTGGTCTACGTCGGACCCATGTAGGGCCCGGAAAAAGCGTCCGTGAAGCTCCTTACTCTGCCATACCGCGCTGCGATCGTTAGTGTCAAGCACCGCAGGTTTGCGCCAGTTCTCGCGTATCTCGCGATTGTGGAGATTCTTAGCATATAAAAAGCCTCGAATCGACCTCCACACTTTCGCGGGATATACAGTCTCATTACCGACGACCGTGGATGATGCTTTCGATATGCAGTAAGCAGTGTGCGGACCCGTGAGCGGTTAGGATTCAAAAGTACCAAGAGAACAGAAAAATGTCGAAGTATTTTCCGGGCTGGAATTATGTGCGCTAAAGATTCATTATGTACCAGGAGACCAAAAACATGTCCAATATTTTCGGGGCTAGGATTGTGAATGCTAAACATTCATAAGTACCAGGAGATCAGAGAAATGACGAAGTATTTCCAGAGTTGGAATTGTGAGCGGTTAAGATTGAAAAGTACAAGGAGACCAGAAACATGTAGAAGTATTTTTGGGTGCGTCAGCACCCCCTTCCAGCTCAAATGCGACCCCGGCGACCGCGTCCGGCTCCACCCCAGAGGCTTGGACGACGGTCGTCAAAAAGATCCGCAAGAATAAGAAGGCATCGCTGGCACCCGCTCAGTCCGAGCCCGCGCCAAAAAAGAAAAAGCGGCGGTCCCGGAAGGCTAGGGCCCCACGCTCCGCGGCTGTGGTAATCACACTGCAGCCCGGAGCCATCGAGAGGGGCCTTACTTACAAGGAGGTCCTCGCGCAGGTGAGGGCCAATGTCGCGTTCCCCGACCTAGGAACACCGACCGGCTTTAGGTTGAAGTCGGCGGTTACGGGGGCGCGGCTGTTCGAGGTGGCGGGCCTTGATGCCAGTCAGAAGGCGGACGTCCTGGCCGCCAAATTGAGGGAGGCCCTCAAAGATGAGGACGTTCGAGTGTCCAGGCCCGTGAAGACTGCTGAATTGCGCATCGATGGCCTGGACGACTCGACGACCCCGGAGGAGGTCGTGGCGGCAGTCGCCCGAAGCGGTGGATGTCTGCCGGGCGAAGTGCGGGCGGGCGAGATTCGCGCCGACGCTGCCGGGCTCGGCATCATATGGATAAAGTGCCCGGTAGCGGCGGCGAAAAAGATCGCCGACAGCGGGCGTCTTCTGGTGGGGTGGGTTGCAGCACGGGTGAAGCTGCTGCAACCCAGGGCTATGCGGTGTTACCGATGCCTTGATGTTGGGCACGTCAGGGCTCGGTGCACCGCCGCAATTGACCGCAGCGAACAATGTTATCGCTGCGGTAAGCCCGGCCACAAGGTGGCCCAGTGCTCCGCGACGCCAAACTGCAGCCTCTGTACAGCCGCAGGGAGGCCCGCGGAGCATAGTGTGGGTGGAAAGGCCTGTGGCGCGCCCGCACCCAAGACGGGCAAGAGGAAGAAAAAGAAGGGAGCAACCAAGACTGCCGGGGACTCTATACACTCCCCGCAGCCTGGATGCTCTTCGGCCGACTCCCGGCCTGAGAATGGCGCCGAGGGAATGGATTGTGCGTAATGGCACAATTCCATTTCCTCCAGGGCAATATCAACCACTCTGCCAGGGCTCAGGATCTCTTACTCCAGAGCATGGCAGAGTGGTCGATTCATGTGGCTGTGGTCGCCGAACCGTACTACGTTCCCCCCCGAGATAACTGGGTGGGTGACCTGGACGACTCGGTGGCCATCATTGGCGGGGCTCTTGCCGACCCGTCCCGAGGTCACGGCTGGGTGGCCGCCCTCGCGGACGGAATCGGCACTATTGGAGCGTATTTCTCGCCCAACAAGAGCCTCGCCGACTTCGAGAGCTTCCTTGTCGAGTTGGGTGCCGTCGTGAACCGGTACCACCCACGCCCAGTGCTGTTGCTCGGGGATCTCAACGCCAAATCTGCGGCGTGGGGATCCCCGGTCACCGATGCTAAGGGTGAGGCGCTGGAGGAGTGGGCGGTCACGACCGGCTTGACCGTTCTGAATCGAGGCTCGGAGTACACGTGCGTGCGGCAGCGGGGCGGTTCCATAGTGGACGTCTCGTTCGCTAGCCCTGCTGTCGCTAGCCGTGTCCGCGACTGGCGTGTCGCCGTGGAGGTGGAGACGTTATCGGATCACCGATACATCCGTTTCGACGTCTCCCCCCAGACCGCGGGCGGCCGCAGTCCATCGGCCCCGCGAACGGACGGTCCGCGCTGGGCGCGCAAGCGCCTCGACAGGGAGCTACTCGAGGAGGCCGCTATTGTGCAGGCCTGGATTCGGGAGTCGGCGACGACCGGACCCGTCGACGTCGAAGAGGAGGCGCAGTGGTTCCATGGGGCGATGACGCAAATCAGTGACGCGTCCATGCCCCGGGTCCACACACAACCCAGAAGGCGCCAGGTGTACTGGTGGTCCGCCGAGATCGCGCAGTTGCGCGTCTCGTGCGTACAAGTCAGGCGCCAGTACACCCGATACCGAAGAAGACGTCGTCGGGTCCCTGACGAAGAAGCCGCGCTGTATGAGGTGTACCGCGCGGCTAAGGAGGCTCTGCGGCTGGCCATCGGCGAGGCGAAGACGCGTACCAGGGAGGAGATGTTGGAGACTCTAAACGGGGATCCGTGGGGGCGTCCTTATCGCTCGGTCCGAGGGAAACTCGGGCCTTGGTCGCAGCCCTCTTTCCGGCACGAGCGGAGCATACTCCCCGCCGATGGCTCTGCCAACAGCCGCAGAGCCTGAAGAGAACGCCAGCGTCTCAGAGGTGACAGAAGCCTAGCTGAGAGCGGCCGTGATGCGGCTCCGGGCGAAGAACACTGCCCCGGGGCCTGATGGTATTCACGGCTGCGTGTTGGCCCTCGCCCTGAAGGAGTTGGAGCCCCAACTGAGAGGACTCTACTCAGCGTGCCTGGAGCAGGGCCAGTTTCCCGTTCAGTGGAAATCTGGTCGTTTGGTCCTGCTCAGGAAGGTGGGGCGCCCTGCGGACTCGCCGTCCGCGTACCGGCCCATAGTGCTGCTGGACGAGGTGGGAAAGCTGTTCGAGCGGATAATCGCAGCCCGCCTCGTCAGCCACTTGTGCGGAGAGGGGCCGGACCTGGCCGAATGCCAGTTCGGGTTTCGGCATGGGCGCTCCACCATCACGGCGATATCGCGGGTGAGAGTCCTGGCGGAGGAAGCAGTGTCCCAGGGTGGGGTGATGTTGGCGGTGTCCTTGGACATCTCCAACGCCTTCAACACACTGCCCTGGAGTTGTATTCGGGAGGCACTGCGCTATCATCGAGTGCCTCCCTACTTCCGCCGCGTCATTGGGGCTTATCTTTCGGAGAGGTCAGTCACCTATCTGGGACGTGATGGCAGACACCAGCACCCCATGTTGTGCAGTGTTCCACAGGGTTCGGTCGTGGGCCCGCTCCTGTGGAACATCGGGTACGACAGGGTGTTGAGGGGCGAGCTCCCACCGGGAGTGGACCTGACGTGTTACGCTGACGACACGCTGGTCACTGCCCGGGGGAGCTCGTACAGGGAGGCAGCGTTGCTGGCGACGGCCGCGGTCTCACAGGTGGTGAGCCGTATACGGCGCCTTGGCCTGGAGGTGGCCCTCAACAAATCGGAGGCCATAGTCTTTCATGGCCCCCGACGGGCGCCGCCGCCGGGATCGCACATAGTTGTCGAGTCCACCATGAAGTACCTGGGATTGGTGCTCGCCAGCCGTTGGGATTTCGGCCCCCACTTCCAGCAGCTGGCGCCCAAGTTGTTGGGCGCGGCTGGGGCGCTGTCATCGCTGCTTCCCAATCTGGGGGACCCGAGCACCGCCTGCAGGCGGTTGTACGTGGGGATCGTGCGATCGATGGCCCTGTATGGGGCCCCGATCTGGGCGGCTGACCTGACGGCCAGCACCATCTCTGTTCTGCGGAAGCCGCAGAGGGTGATGGCTGTCAGAGTCATCAGGGGTTATCGCACGATCTCCTACGAGGCGGCTTGCGCACTGGCCGGATCTCCGCCCTGGGACCTGGAGGCAAAAGTCCTCGCGTCACTGCATCGGTGGCGTGAGGACGCGCTGGCGCGTGGCGAGCGACTGATGCAGCGACACATCGAGCTGCGTCGGTCGCAGCTGCGCGAGGTCCTGGTGGCGGAATGGCGGGACAGGCTCTCACGCCCTTCCGCCGGCCTCGTCACTATCGAGGCCATCCGGCCAGTGCTCGACCGGTGGCTCGGGAGAAGGCACGGCTCCCTGTCATTTCGTGTGACGCAGGTCCTCTCGGGGACCCGTCACACGAAACGGTCGCTGGTGTTCCCGTGCGCCCCTCTCTGACGTCGCGGGGGGAGTCAAACACCTCACTCCCCCCGCTGACCCGAGGTAGCCCGCAGAGGCGGGCCGGCACTAGCCGGGGATTACGGAAGTCGTAAGCCCCCGCAATCTCCGGCGTAGTTGAGAGATGGAACACCGGGGTGGTTTTAGTCAGTAAGAGTCTGACAGACCCCTCCGCCCGCCCCAGGGCGGAGGACATCCATGAGGATTTCCCCCCGTTAAAAAAAAAAGGGGAGATTATGGAATCCGTGGGAACCCAACTCTCGGATTCCATACACCTTAGGTCCCTCTCCTCAACCGAAACTTACAAGTATTTGGGTATGTCGGAAGCGGTAGGCATCAATGCTGTTGACGTGAAACAATCGTTGAAGGAGCGCTTCTTTGGCCGCCTGAACAAAGTACTAAACAGTCTTTTATCAGGCGGAAACAAGGTGCGCGCCTTCAACGGTTGGGTCATGCCGGTTTTGATGTACTCTTTCGGCATACTCAAATGGACTCAGACGGAACTTGACGCCCTGGATAGAATGGTACGCTCACCGCAAATCGGATGCATCACCCACGGTCATCGGTGATGAGGCTGTATATCCCGCGAAAGTGCGGGGGTCGTGGCTTCTTAAATGCTAAGACCCTGCACAACCGCGAGGTAGACTAGACTAGTAGACTTCTTAGCGTCCGTAGCCTGGCTGCGTTTTGGTGACCTATTCGGGGAAACCGAAGGTTTTGTCTATGCAATTATGGACGAAGTTATGATGACGAACAACTACCGGAAATACATTGTGAAGGACGGCACGGTTGACATATGTTGGGCATGTCACCGGCCCGGGGAATCCATCCGCCACATTATTTCACACACAACCTTGTAGCCACGATTATCTACCAGCAACTTGCTCTTAAATACAATCTTGTGGAATCGGAAGTACCGTACTATAGATATGTGCCCGACCCAGTTCTCGAAAATGGCAATTGCACATTGTATTGGGATCGGTCTATCATAACTGACAGGACTGTTATTGCCAATAAGCCTGGTATAGTGGTGATAGACCGACTAGAGCGTCGCGCAATGATTGTTGATATAGCAGTCCCTCATGACGAGAACCTCGTGAAGTTTGAGAAAGATAAACAAACGAAGTATCTTGACTTGGCTCGCGAGGTTGTCAACATGTGGGATGTGAACACAGCAGTCATTGTGCCGATAGTCGTGACGGCCAATGGCATAATTGCCAAGACCCTCGACCAACATCTCAAGAGGCTCTCGTTGGGCAGCTGGATCAAGGGCGTGATTCAGAAAGCGGTACTTCTGGACACGGCTCGTATTGTTAGGAGGTTTCTCTCTCGGGAGCCCTGACCACCGGTAACTTGGACATTGTTCCCGATACCGGTGGGCTACTCATGATCGGGGCCCTCATCCCATGTTACTTGGGGTCGGCGCAACACGTTTTTTTCTTCCATTCTGTTCTATCAGTCGTCACTCTATCACTAAGTCCCTTTTCTTTCATATCGCTCCTCACACAATCCATCCATCTTTTTTTTGGCCTTCCTTTCCCTCTCCATCCATCCACATTCATGCTCATGACTCTTCTAGATGCGTTTCATCCCTCCTCTTCACATGACCATACCAAGACAAGCGATTCCCTTTTAACTTTTCCCTCACTGGCGCCACTTTTAAACTACCTCTAATGTACTCATTTCTCACTTTATCCATTCTCGTTACTCCACACATCCATCTCAACATTCTCATCTCCGCTACATGCAATCTATTTTCATCCGTTTTTTTGGCAGCCCAACATTCTGATCAATACATTACGACAGGTCTTATCAGACTTATAGATTTTCCCTTTCAATTTGAGAGGCATTCGAGGGTCACAAGTTGTTCCAGTGACATGCAGCCATTTCATCCATCCTGAGTTGATCCGTTGAGTTACGTCTCGGTCTATATCGCCATCTCCCTGGACAAGCGACCCGAGGTACCGAAAGTCGGAGCAAATCGGTATAGACGTTCCGGTGAGAGTTATAGGCAGTGGACTGGAGAGACCGCCGAAATCGCAGAACAGGTACTCGGTTTTGGTTCTCCTCAATTTCAGGCCAACACTCTCCAATCTTTGCCACCACGTCTCCAATTTGCTCTGGGCCTCTTGGCCACTTTCGGCAACCAGCACAATGTCATCAGCAAACAGCATGCACCAGGAGCCTTTTCCTGGATGTCCGACGTCAGAGCGTCCATTATCATCAGGAAGAGATAAGGGCTGAGGGCCGACCCCTGGTGCAAACCGACCGCCACGCTGAAACTGTCAGTGGTGCCCACTGCAGACCGGACTTGAGTACTGCATCGACTGTACATCGCTCGGATCAACTGCACATACTTCCCAGGCACACCTTTCTCCTTAAGAGCCCACCACAAAACCTCACGAGGCACCCGGTCATATGCCTTTTCGAGGTCAACGAATACCATATGCAGGTTTTTATGCACAGCTCTATATTTCTCGCACAGCTGGCGGATAGCAAAAATGGCATCCGTTGTACCCCGACCAGGCATAAAACCGAACTGGTTCTGTGAGATTTCACTCTCTTCTCTCAACCGCCTTTCAATAACTTTTCCCAGACTTTCATACTATGTGACATTAGCTTTATTCCTCCTTAGTTGTTGCACTCCAGCACATCGCCTTTGTTCTTGAAGATGGGCACTAACGAACTGTTGCACCATTCATCAGGTATGGCTTCTTCCAGCAACAACTTATTGAAGAATAAAGCTAACCACGTCCATCCATCTACTCGTAGCGACTTCCACACTTCAATTGTAATTCCGTCTGGACCAATTGCCTTACCATTCTTCATTCCATTCACTGCTATTTTCACTTCATCCACACTGACCATTCTCACTAACCCCTCATTCACTGGTTTATTCTCTAAAACACCACTCCAGATATTTTCCTCATTCATCAGTCTTTCAAAATAGCCCTTCCATCTATCCTTAATCTTTTCATCCTCTGATAGAAGCATTCCAGCTTCATCCCTTACACATCTTATCCGACTAACATCCTTCGCCTTCCTCTCTCTGGCTCTAGCAAGCCGGTACAGGTCTTTTTGGCCAGCTGGACTGTCCAGTGTGTCATACAATTTGTCCTGAGCGTTTGCTCGTGCAATTGCCACGGCTTTCTTAGCTTTTTTCTTTAAAGCATCATACTCCCTCTTTTTTTCAGCTTTCAAAGTAACGCTTTCCAATCTCACACTCTGCCATTCCTTGAATTTCTTCTTTCAAAACTTTCTGTATTTCTATCGACCACCACCATGTATCCCTCTCTATTGTGCCTTTTCCTTTTGTCTCTCCCAAAATATCCTTCGCTGCTTGCCTATCTCATTCCAGCATTCATTCACACTTCGATCATTCATGTCTGCCATTTCTAACATTTTGTCTACCACTCGCTCTCTAAATTAGGTTTAAAGAACTTTATTTCTCACTAGTGGACGTCACGCGCTTTCACGCGTTTCACCCGCGTAGTTCCCGTTCCCGTGGGAATACGGGGATAATATATAGCCTATGTTACTCCCTGATAATGTAGCTATCCAATGCTAAAAGAATTTTTCAAATCGGTCCAGTAGTTTCGGAGCCTATTCAATTCAAACAAACAATCAAACATACAAACAAACAAACAAATCTTTCCTCTTTATAATATTAGTGTAGATTAGTGTAGATAAGAACATAGTTCACTTAAAAAGAGATTTACAAATTAACTTATATACACTTATTTTTGCTCTAGTTTAGTTTAAAATTACATGACAATATAACTATAAACTATCGCAGGTACAATACGTACTAACAATATGTGATTTTAATTTGTTTTTAAATATGCTTAATTTAATACATTCTTTTATGTCGTTTGGCAGGTTGTTATATAATTGTGCTCCCTCCAATGATTTCAAAAGGAAGGATGCGCCCAACTGAACATCTATCTATCTATACTTACTAATATATAAAGCTGAAGAGTTTGTTTGTTTGTTTGCTTGAACGCGCTAATCTCAGGAACTACTGGTCCGATTTGAAAAATTCTTTCAGTGTTAGATAGCCCATTTATCGAGGAAGGCTATAGGCTATATATCATCACGCTAAGACCAATAGCTCAAGAAAGTAGGAAGTAGTCGTGGGCTGTGTCGTGGGTGAAAGCTTGTCATCTCAGTGTGAAGAAAATAAAACTATATTTCAAAATGTATTAAGAATAAAGTTTTCAGTTTCAATTAGGTAGGTATCGTTTCTAAGCTTCTTATTTTTTTTAAATATATTTTTGTTTTATCCTTATTGAATATAAAACACATTGATACTAAAATTCAAAATTACAAGCACTAAGTACAACAATGAAATAAAAATTACGTCCGTACAAGTTTACATCCTGCACTTCGCGCGTATAGTACCGGCCAAACAATGGCTGCTATTGTGGAATTCGGTAGTAAAATATTTATCGCTATAAAATGTGGTTATTTAATAACTTAACGGTAACAATATTAATGTAAGGTTACTTATCGATGATACGATATCCCATGTTCCTTTTTAACCTTTGTATCATAATTTTTACAGCCTTTTACCACACACTAGGCATTTTTATGACAAGCAAATATTCGTTCATTCCCGCACATGGGCCACTGTCAACTGAGACGCGTTGGCCCTAAACTAATTTTAGGGCCAGCGGGCTAGTACCATTTAATCGCGCGGTTGGCCTGGTGCTTACGCTAGTAATATATATGTCAATGGCTCCCTCATAAAGAATGCTTTTTATACCGTATGTACCGTATGGCTGAGTCAGTTGCAACGTGTGTTTATTTCTGAGGTGATATTTGTGTGTCTTTTGAGTGAATGTTATGCTTGAGTGGATATTACCTGATATAATTTTTTTAACTAAGGTACAAGTGTTGAACACATACAATTGTGTAAGGTTAAAAAATTAAGTCTTTGAATATACTTCATTTGTAGGTGTTATGTAATTGTAATGAAATAGTGTTTTAATGATTTTATTTTGTGTAGTTAATGGGTTGTGGAGGTCTGGTAGGCAGCCGCTCCACATAAAATACTGGTGTTCAGCTAAATCCGGCTTGACTGGAAGCCGACCCCAATATAGTTGGGAAAGGGCTAGGCAGATAGATTTTGTGTAGTTTGTAGCTGTCTCAAGTTATTTTTGGAAGCTGAGCCCCATATTTTAATCAAGTATTCCAGGTGTGTTTTTAATAGTGAGTTATCTATACATATAATAAAATCGTAGACTAACCGTGTCTGTACATTGAATATTTTTCCATGAAAATTACACAGAAAACTCAGGAAAAAGGTATAAAACACAAAAATTGAAATTTTTGAAATTTTTGTCTGTTTGTCTGTGCGTTTGTGGGAGCATCACGCTTAAACCACAGATTAGGTTGCAAATCTAAGTACTTAAAAATATTAAGTGATAACTCGAGTAACATTTAGCGTTTATTTCATCAAAATCGACCTACAAAATCAAAAGATATTGAATTTTTAAGTTTAGGAAGAAACTTCCTAATGTATTCTGATGAGTCAGAGCGCCATCTATTGAGAAAAATAAAATGCACGAAAGCATTCAAAATTGTTGCGTTATTCGTGAAACTTTTAATACGTCGCAAAATAAAAGAGACCATTTTTATACCTTTTCGTTATTTATCGTTACAATCGATCCACAAAATCAAAATATATTGAATATTTAGTTTAGTAAGAAACTTCCTACTGTGTTCTGATCAGTCAGAGCGCCATCGATTGAGGAACCAAAAAATGCATGAAAGCATGAATGTTACACCAAAACACATTCATTGAGTTATTTGTGAAACTTTTAATACGTAGACGTAGCAAAATAAAAGTAAACATTTTAGTACCTTATCGTTATTTATCGTTACATACGGGCTTCTTATTTAACGTCTTCTGCTGCCAAATATTTTGTCAGTTTACATGGTCGATAGATGGCGTTGCACTGATGACGCGTTTTTCTGAATTGCGGTGTTAAGATTTCCCGCTGGAGAATGACCTCACACGATTATTATACACAGTCGTAGTTCGTAGGAATTTCGGTTTGGTCTCTGGAAAGTCTTAAACGAATAGGAGCCAAAATTGCTTAAATCTCTGAGTTGTGCTGGTTTCGTTTAAAGTGCTTTTATCGTAGAGTCTTAAAGTGATTTAGACCTCAGTAGTTTTGTGAAGTACTGGACGGTTCGACTTGCGGATCAGGCCTGTAGGGTTCCGTACCAAAGGTGCTGACAGGACCCTACTTCTAAGGCCTCCGCGATTGATTCCGTTTAGAGCGAAGCAACGAACGGTTCAATTTGCGAAACAAGGCTAATAATAATAAGGTACCGTACCAAAGGTGGTCACGGTGACGGGAGCGATCGATTTTACGATTAATCCCGAACCCGAACTAAGAATGAATGACAACACGATTTCACAGTAACTGTCAAATCGAGTTATCATTAGTTCTCTGTGGTTAGGTGATACGGAGTAGATTTTTTTTTTACCATAGATAGGCATACGTTTGACCACTATCTCACCTGATGGTAAGCGATGATGAGGTTGAAGATGGAGCACGTTTGCCTAGAAGCAACCTATTCACTTTTGTCTTAAAGACTCCCAGGTTGCCCGCAACTAAGTTTTTAATTCGTGCTAAGTATCAGACGGTTCGATTTGCGAGCCAAGGCAAATTATAGGGTTCCGTGCCAAAGTTGCTAATGGGACCCTATTATTTAAGCCTTCGCTTACGATCTTGATTCGTGCGAACCAAGTCGATTTTTAGGGTTCCGTACCAATGTTGCTAACGGAACCCTATTTATTCATAAGCCACCGCTGTCCGTCTTCCTTCAGTTTATTAACCGACTTCAAAAAAAGGAAGAGGTTATCAATTCGACTGTATTTTTTTTTTATGTTTGTTACCTCATATTAACCGACTGGATGAACCGATTTTCATGATTATTTTTTTATTTGAAAGCTGGTGCTTCCCGTGTGGTCCCATTGCCACCACGTCAGGATCTGATGATGGAAACCCTGAGAAATCGATTGCAACTCTCGAAAATTGTAGGCACGTATTTGGTAAAAACTTGATATTCGTGTGTATATCGGGTGATACTGATACAAAAGAATGAAAGTTTGGATCAGACCTGATGATGGAGACGGCACAGAGTCAAGGGAACTCCACATCGGTATGTAGGAACTACCAAGTGTTTGGGCTTATTTCATTCGTATTGACGAGACCTTTACACCGAAAGCACTTAGTAAGTTTTATTTTCATAACATAACATCACGCCAGTACGCCGTGAATGGGTACGCAGGTACCACTAAAAACTGAAAAATAAAAAACTTTTTTACAAAAAATGTAACCGACTTCCAAAACAAAACACTACAAAGTATAAAATAACTTTAATTTCGGAAGTCGGTGTCAAAAAGCGAAAAAACTAAAAACACCGACTTCCGAAATTAAAGTTATTTTATACTTTGTAGTGTTTTGTTTTGGAAGTCGGTTACATTTTTTGTAAAAAAGTTTTTTTCGTTTTATTTCTGTTTCGCTGATATAAAAATGTCTTCTAGAAAAAGGTCGAATCTTTCACAATATAGCAAAATTCTCAAAGTCGGGTTTGTTCGAACACTATTCTAACAAACTCGAGAACGGCTCGACCGATTTTCATAGTTTTTGTGTTTTATTCGGGACGAAGACTAATTCCTTCGTCAGGAATAGCATAATAAGAATTAAAATACAAAAAAAAAATGAGTATGTAGGTAGGGTAGGTAGGCAGGTAGGTAGGGTAGGTAGACAGGTAGGTAGGGAAGGTAGGCAGGTAGGTAGGGTAGGTAGGCAGGTAGGTAGGGTAGGTAGGTAAGGTAGGTGAGGTAGGGTAGCTATGGTAGGTTGGTATGGTAGGTAAGTAGGTAGGTAGGGTAGGTAGGTTAGGGTCGGTAGGTAGAGTAGCCAGTTGACGGGAGCGAAGCCGCGCGGGTCAGCTAGTATATCATAAAGCGTACTTTATGTGGTATGCAGTTAGCGACTTTCCGAAGCGCTCCTAAGACTGAGTTCAGCTTGGATCTGACATGGTCAATGTGTGCTTCCCATGTAAGTCTATCATCTAAATAAAGGCCAAGATATTTTTCTTTACGTGATCTTTGTATTACATTGTTGTTTATTGATAGTGGTTTAAAGTTCTGTATTTTTTTATTTTTTGCAGTGAAAATCATGTATGCGGTTTTTGATGTATTAAAACTGAGTAGGTTATAAAGGAACCACTCATTGAGCGTGTCTAGATCGGTCTGGGCATCAGCTATAATATTTTGAATTGAATGACCAAAGTAGAACAAACAAGTATCGTCTGCATAAACGGTCAAATGTCCAGTTAGTGCTATATTTTTTTATGTAAATTAGGAATAATAACGTTCCCAAAACTGATCCTTGGGGAATTCCATAGCTAATTTTTTGTAGATTGCTGCTAAATTTATTTCCAATTCTTACAGTTTGATATCTGTTTTGGAGGTAGGAAGAGAATATGTTCAACGCTTGACCGGATATTCCTATGTTTTTTAATTTGTGCAGTAGCTTTACATGGCTAACTGTGTCGAAAGCTTTTTTTATATCAATAAATATACCGAGTGCATCGAGTGCTATTTGTTTTTTATCAATTTTTGTTTTTATTTTAGTTATTAAGTCCATAGTTGCCGATAGGGTGTTTGATTTCGATCGGAATCCGTACTGCTGTTCAATAATAAAATTTTTATCTGTTAGGTATTTGTCCAAACGTTTATATAATTTTTTTTCAAAAATTTTGGAAATAACTGGTAGCACAGAAGCAGGCCTATAGTTACCCGGGTAAATTCCTTCGCGCAATCGTTCTTCTCTAGCATATTCCATTTTATTTTATGGGGGGGGGGACGCTCTTTGCTTTTTTTCATTTCATTTCATTTCATTTATTTAATCCAATAACAATTTACATTGTGTCTGAATGTGTTACAAAAAAAAAGAACAGAAAAACAGTTAAGCAATCAATTAAAAAAGATGAAATCGATCAACTTAAACATTGAAAAAAGAAAATCATCCTCTCAATTAAATTAATGTAAAAAAAAACAATACAGAAAATAATTAAAAATGTCAACAGAAATAGAACCATTTACAATTTAAATTAGTTTGGAGCCAAAAATTAATACATAAAATCAATTAAAACATTAATTAATGTCAAACACAATTCATTAAAACGTCAAAAATATGTATAATGAGAAAAAAAAAACATGTCACACAAAACAATAAAATAATCAAAAATGTCCCGTAATAATTTTAAAAATCATAATCAAAAACCAAACACATAAATAATGAAAACAGAAACAAAGAATCAATGATATTTATTATGTTGAGTCATGAACTCATCCACAGAATAGAAACCTTTTTCCAGTAAGAACTTTTTAAGTTTATTTTTAAATAAGGTGAATTTATACAAGACTTGTTTTATTTCTTTAGGCAAGCAATTAAATAATTTTACTGCTTGATACTGTACACTATGTGTTACAATATTTAATTTGGAATTCACTTTATGCTTCAAATATTGGTTTCTTGTGCTTTCCCTTTTAAGTCTTTCGTCTTGCGTTTCATAATCACTTATGTGTTTTGCTAGGCTAGTCAAGACTGTAAGTATGTAAAGGCTTGGTACTGTCAGTATTGATAGGCTTTGGAAATGTTTCCGACAGGACTCGATTTGGGGAATACGAACTATTGTTCTGATTGCCCTCTTTTGTAGCACAAAAGCTCTATCAGAATTATACTTGTAACTATTTCCCCATTGCTGAATACTGTATCTCAATCTTGACTCTACCAGTGCATAGTAAACTGATTTTAAAATATCTATGCTAAGTTCTTCTCGTAGGCTCCTGAGGGCATAGCATGCTGATGATATTGATCCGTCTATCGCTTTTAGTTCATTTTTCCAATTTAATAATGAATCAATATGAACTCCTAAAAATTTTACTGAGTCAACAATACCTATTTTGTTTCCATTTAGTTTAACGTCTAGATTATCACTTCCACGTGTTGTAGACTTAAACAGTACGATGTTTGTCTTTTTATCATTTATTAACAATTTATTTGCTGTAAACCATTTTTGAAATGATTCAAGAACCGTGTTTATAGTGCTGCTTAAAGCCTCTGCTGTACTTTCACCAACAACAGCATTGGTGTCGTCTGCAAATGCTATTAGTTTAAAATCTGGATTCAGTTTTGTTACTAGGTTAAGTAAATCATTTGTAAAGATTAAAAATAGGATTGGACCCAGTATAGAACCCTGTGGCACACCTGTCAAAACACTTCGTAACCTTGAATGATACGCTTCTTGAAAATTATTCTGATCTATGTCTTTTACCTCCACATACATTTTTCGATTTGTTAAATACGACCGAAAAAGCGCTAGAACCTGTCCTCTTACACCGTAATGTTCCATTTTGGCAAGCAACAATGCATGATTTACAGTGTCAAAAGCAGAACTCAAGTCCAAGAAAATTCCAGCTACCTTCAATTTTTTATTTAGTTTATCAACCACGTCGTTAACTAAAGTACTGATAGCTTCTGTAGTTCCAACACCTTTTTGATAACCGAATTGTCTTTTATTTATAACTTTATTTATATTGAGATGAGTGACTAGACGAATTTTAATTAATTTTTCAAAGATCTTTGAGAGTGTTGGTAGAACTGATATTGGGCGATAATTTTTAGTATCCGTCTGTGACCCTTTTTTATGTAAAGGAATAACTTTCGCTATCTTAAGTTGTTCCGGAAAAATACCGTCCTCGAAACACTTATTGAAAAAGATCGATAGAGGTAGCGCAAGAACTTTAATATGTTGCTTCAAAACACTTATAGGCAAATCATCGTATCCACTTGAAGTTTTATTAGGCATTGACCCTACAATTTTTATTATTTCCTCAGGAGTAACGGACGTCAAACACATTTCACTATTTACCATTTCAGTAGAATGTTTTAAATAGAAAAGTGAACTATATTCTTCGGCTTTCTCCAATGAGCGGTTGTAACAATTAAATTGTTCAGCGAATACGTTTGCAACTGCCCTGGGGTCATCAATAATCCTATCACTCGATTTCACAATTAGCTTTTTTAAATTTATTTGTTTGTTTTTGTTTCTATGGCGATTAACTACTTGCCAGATTTCCTTGCTTTTATTTTTAGCTTTCTCTATTTGAACCCTCACAGCAATACTTTTAGCTACTTTAACTGCTTTCCTAAAAATCCTAATATAATTGGTTTTATAAGTGAATATAGTATTATGACAACTTCCATTATTTACACATAAAAATCTTTTCATTTTACTCGAAACTCTTATACCCTTTGTGGTCCATTTTGTAACATTTCTATTATCATTTAAAACTACTCGTTTTTTTTGCTTTCTGAAGCTACTCTGAAAAGTATAATGAAAATTGTTTAAAAATGTGTTTATTCCCATTGAACCACAGTCGATACCTAATATTTTTTCATTAAATATCTCGTGGTTATTTTTTGTGAACATTCGTTTTTTAATAATAATCTTTTGGTTACTGTTTGGCTTTTTTTCCTGTACCATCCGAAGTGTCAATTTACAAAAAAGTCCTGCATGCCCATCTGCTAAGCCATTGTGATCTACGGAAACTTCCTGAATATATGTGCTGTCCAAGTTAGTAATGAAATTATCCAGACAAGAAGATGACTGATTTCGAGTAAAAGTTGCCGTTTGAATAAGTGTTTTGAAGTTATAACATCGTAAAAGATTTACAAACTCAGTACACTTTTTATTTTCACAGAGGAGATCGATGTTAAAATCACCACATATAATACATTTTTTGTTAAAAAAATACTCAAGCAATAATTCCAATTTTCCCATAAATATTTTTAAATTCTTTTCATCGGGGCTTCGATAACAACAGCATATATATAAACCGGTATCAACATCTTTAGTGCAACATATTTCGAATGATTCCGATTTATATAACTTGTTTATTTGCTCACAATCAGAGACTTGTCTATTTCTTTGTCCTAAGATAAGACTACCACCTCTTTTTTTGTTTACCCTGTTATTGTATGAAACTAAGTTGTAGTCGGTCAGTGCAAATAAAGGAGCATTTAATTTGTTGAGGAAATGTTCAGTAACACAGATGAAATCTAATTTAGGCACTATATTTTCCACATAAAGTTCTAGTTCGTCTTTTTTATTGCTAATTCCACATAAATTTTGATGAAAAATTGTTAAATTAGCAATATCATGTGTAATCTTATCTTTTTGATCAGATGGATCGAAAAAACCGATTAATTTTAGCTTTGGTTTTATTCTGATCTTTTGGAATCCCACAATTAGTATTTTTTTCCTGATTTTGGATAGTGAAAAATCGCGGTCTTTTCATAAGAAATTCTTGTGTGTATTTCAAATAGTCAATTTCAATATTCAATTTATATTTAAGCTCATTTAAATAAGTGCGATTGTTTTGTTTCATATAAAAGTAACGCTTATAATAAGAGAATTCACTTAAGTTAACATATGTGCAGTTAGAAAAATTTTGCGTCATCAGTTTTATGCTTTGGTTCAACATATTCTTATTTAAATTAATAATAATTACACTGTTCACCTAGTAAAAATATTTGTTGGCACATTTTTAAGTTATTAAGTGCTATACACAATTCCTTCAACAAAAGAGATGGATTACAATCATTTGTGCCTACCGACAGTATGACAATGTCCTGCTCTGTCAGCGAATTATAAATGTCTAAATTATAAGATAAGATTTCGGAGCATGTTGCACCAGATTTAACCAGAGCTGAGACCGTGTAGCAATCATTCCACTCGGCCGCCCTTCTATTTATCATCACCCTTGAAAGTCCTCGAACTTGTTCGTCTCCTAAAATTATTATTCTAGGTTTCTCAAATGACAGTCTGTTATTTGTTTCATTCCGCAGACATTGTTGTTGATTAGAGCTGCCCAATAAATTACTGGTATTCTCGTGGTTTATGCGTTCCGGTGGGGTTTTTAATGTTCCTTCGCTTGTCTCATAATCCTTTTGTGCAGTATCACTGTCCTCTCTTTCGAAGTCCAGTGTTTTCCTGCATTTCTTTTTGTATTTTTTCCTACGGGCCAGGTTAGTACTCTGAGGAGTGCTTGTACAAATCGTTTTTAAATACGCGATTTGTTTTTGTTGCTCTTGTGTAACTTTGGAAAGTGAGCTATTCTTGAGTAATAGTTCGTCAATTTGTTTGTGAGCGCTAGTTAGTTGATCTGTCAGTAGCTTAATATGTTCCCTCAATTTTTTGGTGTACTCAACTTCGTAGTTAGTATTTGTTTCGGGTAGACTATCGGCTATTGACTTCTCAGACGACGACGGGCTGTTTAAACATAGTCTCTCACACGAAGTTATAGATGATTTATTTTTCTGACGTATTGTGACGTTATTTTTATTATCAGAATTCATTTTAAAATCTCGATAAGTATCCAAAAAGTGACTGTGTCACTGGGGATCGAACCCACGATCACACATTCAATTTAGCGGCAGGCGCACAGATTCGCCTCTCGGCTATTAAGTGCTCACGTAGTTTCGTCAAATAAGTAGATCCCTTTAAGTATCTAATTATGTGGGTGTACTGATTTATCGACTTCACGTAACATACGAGTTAATATTGCCATTACAATACAGATGGCGTTGTCCTAAGTATTTCAGTTAATGACTGCAAATATTCAAAATATTTTTCGTAACGATTAGTTCGTGTTGAAATATTCAAATTATTACACGATTTATCACTTTTACTTCATATATGCTCACTTGTTATGATCCTTTCTCACTTCTTCACTGCTTCTACTAATTGTTACACTGTTTATAATTTGTTAAAATGAAAACACTGTCACTTCCAGAGTTCATTTATGATTATACTGTTAATTTAACTAGTGTCCTTTTTTGTTACTAGATAACACTATCAATGTTGTATTAGGTTTATTCAAGTCATTTAAGTATAAATTTATCGTGATATTACTGCTTTTGGAATTTTAGGAAATAAAAAATACGGAGCGATATGTTATCGTGACGGCAGCGCCGTCTCATTTTAAACTGTGTTTTTATCGCCAAAACCATAACCAGGAGTCTGTGTTGTGAGACCAAGTTTTCTCCTGGCAGCACTTTGCAGTCTTTGACTTGCTTTATCTTATTGCGCCTAACAAGAAAATAGTCTATTTGGGTCTTGTGGTTACCACTTTTGTATGTGACCAGGTGTTCGTCTCTTTTCTGGAACCAAGTGTTGGCTACTGCCAGGTCAAATGCAGTAGCGGATTGCAGCAGCGTCTCTCCCTCGTTATTGGAACTTCCATAACCCCATCCCCCATGTACTCTTTCATAACAATTTTCCGTTCTTCCTACATGCCCATTAAAATCACCTCCAACTATCAATTCCTCATGCACGGGGATGGTCATTATAATTGTATCAAAATCCTGACAAAACTTCTCTTTTACCCTTTCATCACATCCTATCTACGGAGCATACACACTTACTACATTCAACATCACACTGTCCATCATAACTTTCACAACTATCAATCTATCATTAATCCTTTTTACCTCCATCACGCTTTCTTTCAATTTATTATCTAACACTATTCCGACGCCATTTCTTTTACCGTCACTTCCACAATAGAAAATTTTTTATCCTTCACCAATTTCCCTCGCCTTTGTTCCCTTCCACTTAGTTTCCTGCAAACATGCTATATTTATTCGTCTTCTTTTTAATACGTCCGCTAACTTTCTGGCCCTTCCAGTCATAATCCCAACATTCCAACTTGCATACCTCAATCTCACTTCTCGAGCTAGCTTCTTACGTTGCTCCCGCCCGGGGTGGTGCAACAACCCTAGTCCATTTCCCACAAGGGCCGGGTGCTGCCCATGCGCGTCGCCTGTGGGGTACGCCCTAACCCTATCGCACATTCCATTTTGTTGCCTAGTGATTTGGCAGATGTTTTACAGTCGGCCGCCAGCCTGACACGTTGGTGTCAGGCTGGCGGCCGACTGTAAAAAATAAAAAACATTTAAAAATATAAAAAAAGTAGCCCAAAGAGGGTTGCCTCTTTGGGCTACTTTTTTTATATTTTTAAATGTTTTTTATTTTTTATAGAAATATTTAAAATGTAAATTTATGTGTATTTAATTTAATAAATGGAATAATAATAATAAATCATTTATTTCAGATAGGTCCGGATCCATATTTGTTAGTAAAATTGCACACTGACATATTAATTTAATTCAATTATTATTTATATTTTTTCATTTTGTGACATTCTCTTTTGACTTTTAACCATAATTATTGAAAATATTGTTATTTATAATATAATGTATATCATCTTTTTAACATTTGTACGCCCATGTGGTAGAATATGATGAAACAATACTATTAAACTTAAGACCATGTAATGTACATACCAACCATGTTCTGACAAATAAATTATCTCCTGTTTTATTAGCGTCAATCAAACTTTGATATATGACATCATGTTTCATAATGTCAATCATTAAGTCTAGCAGATCCTTAAATATAGTACATAGTCCAAGTTTATTTATTTTACCAGAATATTTGTTAAACATACTACAGTCATATTCCAGATTTAGGTTACTGTCCAGAAGGAACGCGTGTCCATGAGTCAATATATCCAAGTATAAAAGATTAGATAAGGACAAAGATAAGGACAAAGATAAGGACAAAGATAAGGACAAAGATAAGGACAAAGATAAGGACAAAGATAAGGACAAAGATAAGGACAAAGATAAGGACAAAGATAAGGACAAAGATAAGGACAAAGATAAGGACAAAGATAAGGACAAAGATAAGGACAAAGATAAGGACAAAGATAAGGACAAAGATAAGGACAAAGATAGGGACAAAGATAAGGACAAAGATAAGGACAAAGATAAGGACAAAGATAAGGACAAAGATAAGGACAAAGATAAGGACAAAGATAAGGACAAAGATAAGGACAAAGATAAGGACAAAGATAAGGACAAAGATAAGGACAAAGATAAGGACAAAGATAAGGACAAAGATAAGGACAAAGATAAGGACAAAGATAAGGACAAAGATAAGGACAAAGATAAGGACAAAGATAAGGATAAAGATAAGACAATTTCTTTATTAGTTGAGTTACCCCAAAAGATAACCCCATATCTGAGTGTTGGCGCCTAGTTCTACACTCATAGCAACAAGTCATCGTTCATATGTGGTGCAGTAATAATTTGGAATTTATTTTTTTGTTAGTGTTTACAAGATACCCCACATTACTTTTTCTCATATATCCATTACGAACAACGTTGATCGCTCCACTAAAAATATTGTAAAAAACCTATTTTCTGTTGAAATACAAGTATTAAACCAATTCGGGGGTTTCATTTATGTCCAATACGAGACATAAAAATTGGCGACCGTGACAGGACCTTTCGCAAAACGAAAAAAACTCAAGAAATACGAAGCCCGGTCAGCTTGATCAACTAAGCTACAGATCCGCTACACCAAGAAACGATATTTTGGAGTTTTTGGAGGTTCAGCCATTGCAGCCTACACCTGATTTACGGTCTGGACACCGTGATCTCAAAGAAGTCGCCGTACAGCAGCCTGGCCAATGCAGCTAAGTGACGTTTCCTTGACCTCCTCACATATACCTACGTTTTGTCCCTAGGTACCTACTGATCTTTCATAATTCATAAACCCCGAGATTTTACATGTGCTTATTTCATGCAGATAGGTACTTATACACTAAATAAGCAGTGATTAATTCCTGAATATCTACACATAGTTAAAAAAATAATTGATTTAATTGTTCGACTAAACTACCTACGTGAATGTCATACCAGTTTGAATGACCTACTTATTGCACAAGATACTTGTATCTATCACAGTTACAAATTCCTAAACATTTCAAAGTATTAGCTATTATTATCAACTAAATTCAAGCCTAGGTAAATTATAATATATTTTTTGCAAGTCATTAAGATTGTTTCGCCGAACATTCCAGGAACGGTGACGTCATTGGCGACGGCCGGAGCCTACAATATAGTCAAGTCTCATCCACGGAGTACTGTCGGGTTCAGCACCGGTACTTCCGGATCACAGAAGGAGGGACGTAAGATAAATATTTTATTAATAATAGTTCATTGTTTTCTTGCATAGTCTACCGTATACTTAGTTTTTATTACTAAAAGGTACACATTTATTTTATTACTTTGTTTATTGTTACAATGGGCAAGGATGACGGTTCTGTGCAAGAATTACAAGAACTTATGGTTAAGCGTAGTTCAATAATGGGCCAAATTACTAAGTTTAGGAATTATTTAACGAGTCTATTGTCAAAGGATTCTGTTACACGCATTGAATTGGCCGAGTTAACACTTAAACTTGGTAAATTTGAGTCTCTGTCCGTTAGGTTCGATGACTTGCAGAATCAAATCGAGATATTAAATTCGAATAATTTATCAATTGAGATAGATGAAAGGGATGATATCGAACAATCATTCATAACAAATATTGCGACAGCTCAGAGGTTTATTCAAGATAATAACCGCCACGATGAATCTGGCAACATGCTCAATTCTAGCCATGTTTCAGCTGCTCCTTTGAATGCTGACAATCATGAAATAGGGTTCAAACTGCCACAGATACAAATAGCTAAATTCAATGGAACATTCTTCCGTTGGCTTGAATTTCGTGACACATTTAAGTCAGTCATACATAATAGTGAGCGCATTGCACCTAGGTATAAATAAATTTCATTATCTATTATCATACTTGGAGGGTGATGCAGCAAGAATAGTGAGTAATTTAGAAGTCTGCAATTCTAATTATAATGTTGCCTGGAAATTATTATGCGACCGATATGATAACAAGCGACAGTTAATAAGCCATCATTTGTCTTCCTTATTACATATACATCCAATGTCTCGCGAGTCAGATAAATCACTTCGCTTTTTGGTGGACCACGTTACCAAGAACCTGAGAGCGTTGTCAGGCTTGGGGTTACCTGCTGATAATTGGGATGATTTATTGATACATATACTGTGTTCTAAGCTAGATAACCGTACTCTTACCAAATGGGAAGAATGGCGTGGCACTTTGCCTGATGTAACACCTAACTTACAACAATTTAATAAATTTCTAATTGATCGTGCAGATGTCCTTGTGTCTCTAAACCATTCTTCATCAAACCATAATAATAACAATAATAAGGCATCGGCTTCTACGTCGTCCAAGGGTACCAACAATAAAGCCGAACGTCAGCATAATAAATCTATAACATGCGAATCAGTTTGTCAGTCTGCTTGTCAGAGTAATTCTTCATCTTCTTCAGGTTGCGTTGTTTGTCAGGGCGAACATAGAATTTACGATTGCCCTATTTTTAAGGCCAAGAGTGTGGAAGATCGTATAACTGAAGTTAATAAATTAAAGCTTTGTTCAAATTGCTTAAGGTCCGGGCACATAACACGAAACTGCTACCTCTGACCCTGTCGGGAGTGTAATAAGAAGCACAACGCTCTTTTACACATTCCGGTGGTAACCCAAACCCCTGCTGCAGGCACCACAACCTCTTCTGTTGTTCACCACCCCTTTTTTTTTTTAACGGGGGGAAATCCTCATGGATGTCCTCCGCCCTGGGGCGGGCGGAGGGGTCTGTCAGACTCTTACTGACTAAAACCACCCCGGTGTTCCATCTCTCACCTACGTCGAGGATCGCGAGAACTTATAAGGCTTCCGTAATCCCCGGCTGGTGCCGGCCCGCGTCTGCGGGCCACCTCGGGTCAGCGGGAGGAGTGAGGTGTTTGACTCCCCCCGCGACATCAAAGAGGGGCGCGCGGGAACACCACGCGCCGCCACCTCGGGTCCGGATGAATGGGGGGCGACGGACATCCCCAAGTCCGCCGCCCCTGGACCCATTTAGGGGGGCCGGAAGAGAGCAGCGTATGCCCTCCTCCGACGCCCGGTGCGCCTGCTGCGGGCCGGGATAGAGGTCGAGATCTCCCTCTCCCTTTCCGCCCCCTGCTGCAGCTCCCACATCATCATGTGGAACGATAGCTAATCATACTACACAGAGTTCAAAACATATTCTATTATCTACTGCCTTAGTTGAGGTGTGTAACCCTATAACAAATAAAACAGTGCAAGTACGTGCCTTGTTAGATTGCGGCAGTCAATCGTCCTTTATGACGCAGTCACTTAGAGATAAATTATCTTTATCAGGTAATTCATTATTTAAGAATTATATTAACATTGTTGGTATCGGCAATCATGTCAATAGTAAAGTCACAGAGAGTTGTGTGGCGCAATTAAAATCGTTAATTAAACCGTTTCACGTCACAACAACCTTTTTAATATTACCGGAATTAACAAGTAAAATTCCCAGATACACAATAAACACTCAGCAACTGCAAATACCTACTGAGGTACACCTTGCTGACCCTAGTTTTAATCAATCCTCCGCTGTTGATCTACTCATCGGAGCAGATTTGTTTTGGGATATTCTTGGCTGCGAGCAGCGTTCTCTAGGCCCAAATAATCCCACTTTAAGAAATTCCCAATTTGGTTGGCTTGTTTCAGGCCCAATTAAAATAAACGATTTAAATAATACATTCAATATTCAATGTCATCATTCTTTGACTGCAGTTAAACCGGAAAATGATTTTAATATAGAAATTTCAAGGTTTTGGGAGCTTGAGGAAGTACCGTTAAAAACGTCATTGAGTCACGATGAAAGATTATGTGAAAAACATTTTTTAACTCATATGACACGATTAAATAACGGCAGATTTTCTGTTCGATTACCACTTATAGATTCACCTAATTGTCTTGGAGAATCATATACATTAGCAAAAAAACGCTTTCATAATTTAGAGAAAAGATTCCGAAGGAACCCACAACTTAAATCACAATATGTAAATTTTATAAAAGAGTATGAACAGTTAGGTCATCTCTCACGGTCTGATGTATTAAGACCTAATATATCGTATTTTTTGTGTCATCACGCCGTGTTTAAAGAAAGTAGCGAATCCACTAAAATTCGTGTTGTTTTTGATGGATCAGCTCCTACTTTTAGTCAGGGTCTCAATGTGCGCCTTCCAATTTAAATTCCGATCGATTGTCAGTCCTAGAAACTTAGTTGTATTAACTGTGTCAATCGTAATGTCATTGTACTTTATGTCAAGATTAGGAAGAGTCAGTGAGCGTTGGCTAAAATGCATCATAACTGTCTTATTTAAATTTATTTTTAAATGGTTATTATCCACCCATTCTATATATTTTAGCAAAGTATTACTTATTTCCTCTTTATAGAAATCTATTTGATTGCACGGTATTGTTATTGTACTGTCATCTGCGAATAATGTCACCGGATGTTTGATTGCCATTGGAAAGTCATTTATATAGATAGTAAAAAGCGGTGGTCCCAGTATACTTCCTTGTGGAACTCCGTAGACAACGTCGCGTTCATCCGATACAAATATTTCTTCTCTTTTGGTACTAGTATTTAGTCTGCTTATTTCAGTCATTTGTTTTCTGTAAGTTAGGTACGATTTTAAGAGCTCAAGAACGTTTCCTCTTACCCCGTAAGCTTCAAGCTTTTTCAATAAAATATCATGTTGCACGTAATCAAATGCCTGGGTCATGTCACAAAATATCGCACATACTGGTTTATTTAGTTATGTCATTATGTTTCATAATGTCAATCATTAAGTCCAGCAGATCCTTAAATATAGTACATAGTCCAAGTTTATTTATTTTACTAGAATATTTGTTAAACATACTACAGTCATATTCCAGATTTAGGTTACTGTCCAGAAGGAACGCGTGTCCATGAGTTAATATATCCAAGTATAAAAGATTGTTAAATGTCTCCACTCGACAGTTGAATAAACTAATGTCAAATGGATACTTATATGTTGGCATACAAATAATGATGTTAAGATAAGGTTAAAGATAAAGATAAGGACAAAGATAAGGACAAAGATAAGGACAAAGATAAAGACAAAGATAAGGACAAAGATAAGGACAAAGATAAGGACCAAGATAAGGACAAAGATAAGGATAAAGATAAGGACAAAGATAAGGACAAAGATAAGGACAAAGATAAGGACAAAGATAAGGACAAAGATAAGGACAAAGATAAGGACAAAGATAAGGACAAACATAAGGACAAAGATAAGGACAAAGATAAGGACAAAGATAAGGACAAAGATAAGGACAAAGATAAGGACAAAGATAAGGACAAACATAAGGACAAAGATAAGGACAAAGATAAGGACAAAGATAAGGACAAAGATAAGGACAAAGATAAGGACAAAGATAAGGACAAAGATAAGGACAAAGATAAGGACAAAGATAAGGACAAAGATAAGGACAAAGATAAGGACAAAGATAAGGACAAAGATAAGGACAAAGATAAGGACAAAGATAAGGACAAAGATAAGGACAAAGATAAGGACAAAGATAAGGACAAAGATAAGGACAAAGATAACGACAAAGATAACGACAAAGATAAGGACAAAGATAAGGACAAAGATAAGGACAAAGATAAGGACAAAGATAAGGACAAAGATAAGGACATAGGTAACGACAAAGATAACGACAAAGGTAACGACAAAGATAACGACAAAGATAACGACAGAGATAACGACAAAGATAACGACAAAGATAACGACAAAGATAACGACAAAGATAACGACAAAGATAACGACAAAGATAACGACAAAGATAACGACAAAGATAACGACAAAGATAACGACAAAGATAACGACAAAGATAACGACAAAGATAACGACAAAGATAACGACAAAGATAACGACAAAGATAACGACAAAGATAACGACAAAGATAACGACAAAGATAACGACAAAGATAACGACAAAGATAACGACAAAGATAACGACAAAGATAACGACAAAGATAACGACAAAGATAACGACAAAGATAACGACAAAGATAACGACAAAGATAACGACAAAGATAACGACAAAGATAACGACAAAGATAACGACAAAGATAACGACAAAGATAACGACAAAGATAACGACAAAGATAACGACAAAGATAACGACAAAGATAACGACAAAGATAAGGATAAAGATAAGACAATTTCTTTATTAGTTGAGTTACCCCAAAAGATAACCCCATATCTGAGAACAGATTCAGTTAGCCCGTAGTAAGCGGTTAATAACGCCTCTACGTTAACCGTTCGTGAAAGCATATGCAAGGCGTACGCACTACTGCTTATTCTTTTAGTCAGGGTCTCAATGTGCGCCTTCCAATTTAAATTCCGATCGATTGTCAGTCCTAGAAACTTAGTTGTATTAACTGTGTCAATCGTAATGTCATTGTACTTTATGTCAAGATTAGGAAGAGTCAGTGAGCGTTGGCTAAAATGCATCATAACTGTCTTATTAAAATTTATTTTTAAATGGTTATTATCCACCCATTCTATAATTTTTAGCAAAGTATTACTTATTTCCTCTTTATAGAAGTCTATTTGATTGCACGGTATTGTTATTGTACTGTCATCTGCGAATAATGTCACCGGATGTTTGATTGCCATTGGAAAGTCATTTATATAGATAGTAAAAAGCGGTGGTCCCAGTATACTTCCTTGTGGAACTCCGTAGACAACGTCGCGTTCATCCGATACAAATATTTCTTCTCTTTTGGTACTAGTATTTAGTCTGCTTATTTCAGTCATTTGTTTTCTGTAAGTTAGGTACGATTTTAAGAGCTCAAGAACGTTTCCTTTTACCCCGTAAGCTTCAAGCTTTTTCAATAAAATATCATGTTGCACGTAGTCGAATGCCTGGGTCATGTCACAAAATATCGCACATACTGGTTTATTTATATCCATATTTGTCATAATAGTATGCAAAAAGTCATAAATTGCCATGTTAATTGTCTTGTTTTTCCTAAATCCTTTTTGTTCGTTGCAAAGAATATTATTTTTCTCTAAATAAAAATTAAGTTCCATATACATGTACTCTTCAATTATTTTCGAGAATATCGGAATCAACGAAATCGGTCTGTAGTTTTCCATAAACTCTCTATCTTGTTTTTTGAATAGCGGCTTTATTATAGATTTTTTTAAGGAATTTGGGAAAGTACCTTCGCTAATACACAAATTTATAATGTAGCTCAACGGGCAACAAATTTCTTCAGCAACTGCTTTGATTATTTTTGTGCAGATGCCATCGTAACCGACACTGTTTGTGTTCTTAAGGGCTCGAATGATTCTTAACACAACGTTTGGTAAACATGGAGCCATAAACAGAGTCTTTCCTATTTATAATATTCTTAGTGACTCTGTCTCCTGAATTAATAATGGGCTGAATTTTGTCAGCAAAATAATTATTAAATACATTACAAATGCACTTTGGATCAGAGATGACTTTATTATTATTAATTATAAGTTTATTAATGTTATTCTTTGGAATATTTAACTTTGACTGGTTTATAATTTGCCATGTAGTTTTCGATTTATTATATGATGTCTTTATTTTATGGGTATTTTGAGCTCGTTGAGTTAAATTAATAATCTTTTTAAAGAGCTTCGTATAATTTTTAAATATTATTTTATTCTGGAGAGTAGGTTTTAATCGGAACTGCCAAAGTAATTGCCGTTTTTTCACACTGCATCTTTTAATTCATTTTTGTTTTTTATGGACATTAATCGAAATCATAGTTTCGGGGAAGCACTGTTTGTATAGCAATGAGAAGATATCTGAAAACGAATTAAACGCTACATTTGGGTCATTTGCTTCATATACTTCTGAAAACGACAGACTCCGCAGATAGGCTTTAAATTTATTAATGTTATCGTTACTATAATCACGTTTTCTCCTACTCCACCGACTAAAAGTACATATCGTGCTTATTGGGCATTTCAGTAGTTGGGCTGTGTGATCCGATAACGCTAATTCTAATACCGACGATTGACAGCGCCTGTTAAAGTTATGCGCAAAATTGTCAATGCATGTTTTGCTGTTAATACGAGTTGGTTGATAAAGCTCCAGTTTCAAGTTAAAACTTACGAACATATTTTCGAATTCTATTGACTGATTAGTTCTTTTAAGTACATCTATATTAAAGTCTCCCGCTAATACAATATTTTTACAATCTGTTTTTATTAAAAATTGTAATATGTGTTCTAATTTATTAATACATTCATTGAAATTATTAGAATTTGGTACTCTGTAAATACAAACACATACAATTTTATGGATAGTCAGTTCAATGGCACAACATTCAAAGACACCACTTGCAGATATTTTTGCTATTTTTGGCAGTTCTCTCCATTGGTGATCGGATCTCACTAGTATGCAAGCTCCACCTCTTTTGGTTTCATTTCGATTGAAACAGGCTGCTAGGCAGTAATTGTACAGATTCAGATGTTTTTCATACGTTTCCATCATAAAATGCTCCGTAATACATAAGACATCTACGACTATGTTTCTATCAATTAATTCATTTAAACAAACTGCAAGAGAATCGCATTTGGATAGCAGTCCTGCAATATTTTGGTGCATGATGTAAATATGTTTAGTCAAGAAAAAAATTATCTCCTGTTTTATTAGCGTCAGTCAAACTTTGATATATGTCATCATGTTTCATAACGTCAATCATTAAGTCCAGCAGATCCTTAAATATAGTACATAGTCCAAGTTTATTTATTTTACCAGAATATTTGTTAAACATACTACAGTCATATTCCAGATTTAGGTTACTGTCCAGAAGGAACGCGTGTCCATGAGTCAATATATCCAAGTATAAAAGATTGTTAAATGTCTCCACTCGACAGTTGAATAAACTAATGTCAAATGGATACTTATATGTTGGCATACAAATAATGATGTTAAGATAAGGATAAAGATAAGGACAAAGATAGGGAAAAAGATAAGGACAAAGATAAGGACAAAGATAACGACAAAGATAACGACAAAGATAACGACAAAGATAACGACAAAGATAACGACAAAGATAACGACAAAGATAACGACAAAGATAACGACAAAGATAACGACACAGATAACGACAAAGATAACGACAGAGATAACGACAAAGATAACGACAAAGATAACGACAAAGATAACGACAAAGATAACGACAAAGATAACGACAAAGATAACGACAAAGATAACGACAAAGATAACGACAAAGATAACGACAAAGATAACGACAAAGATAACGACAAAGATAACGACAAAGATAACGACAAAGATAACGACAAAGATAACGACAAAGATAACGACAAAGATAACGACAAAGATAACGACAAAGATAACGACAAAGATAACGACAAAGATAACGACAAAGATAAGGATAAAGATAAAACAATTTCTTTATTAGTTGAGTTACCCCAAAAGATAACCCCATATCTGAGAACAGATTCAGTTAGCCCGTAGTAAGCGGTTAATAACGCCTCTACGTTAACCGTTCGTGAAAGCATATGCAAGGCGTACGCACTACTGCTTATTCTTTTAGTCAGGGTCTCAATGTGCGCCTTCCAATTTAAATTCCGATCGATTGTCAGTCCTAGAAACTTAGTTGTATTAACTGTGTCAATCGTAATGTCGTTGTACTTTATGTCAAGATTAGGAAGAGTCAGTGAGCGTTGGCTAAAATGCATCATAACTGTCTTATTAAAATTTATTTTTAAATGGTTATTATCCACCCATTCTATAATTTTTAGCAAAGTATTACTTATTTCCTCTTTATAGAAGTCTATTTGATTGCACGGTATTGTTATTGTACTGTCATCTGCGAATAATGTCACCGGATGTTTGATTGCCATTGGAAAGTCATTTATATAGATAGTAAAAAGCGGTGGTCCCAGTATACTTCCTTGTGGAACTCCGTAGACAAAGTCGCGTTCATCCGATACAAATATTTCTTCTCTTTTGGTACTAGTATTTAGTCTGCTTATTTCAGTCATTTGTTTTCTGTAAGTTAGGTACGATTTTAAGAGCTCAAGAACGTTTCCTTTTACCCCGTAAGCTTCAAGCTTTTTCAATAAAATATCATGTTGCACGTAGTCGAATGCCTGGGTCATGTCACAAAATATCGCACATACTGGTTTATTTATATCCATATTTGTCATAATAGTATGCAAAAAGTCATAAATTGCCATGTTAATTGTCTTGTTTTTCCTAAATCCTTTTTGTTCGTTGCAAAGAATATTATTTTTCTCTAAATAAATATTAAGTTCCATATAAATGTACTCTTCAATTATTTTCGAGAATATCGGAATCAACGAAATCGGTCTGTAGTTTTCCATAAACTCTCTATCTTGTTTTTTGAATAGCGGCTTTATTATAGATTTTTTTAAGGAATTTGGGAAAGTACCTTCGCTAATACACAAATTTATAATGTAGCTCAACGGGCAACAAATTTCTTCAGCAACTGCTTTGATTATTTTTGTGCAGATGCCATCGTAACCGACACTGTTTGTGTTCTTAAGGGCTCGAATGATTCTTAACACAACGTTTGGTAAACATGGAGCCATAAACAGAGTCTTTCCTATTTATAATATTCTTAGTGACTCTGTCTCCTGAATTAATAATGGGCTGAATTTTGTCAGCAAAATAATTATTAAATACATTACAAATGCACTTTGGATCAGAGATGACTTTGTTATTATTAATTATAAGTTTATTAATGTTATTCTTTGGAATATTTAACTTTGACTGGTTTATAATTTGCCATGTAGTTTTCGATTTATTATATGATGTCTTTATTTTATGGGTATTTTGAGCTCGTTGAGTTAAATTAATAATCTTTTTAAAGAGCTTCGTATAATTTTTAAATATTATTTTATTCTGGAGAGTAGGTTTTAATCGGAACTGCCAAAGTAATTGCCGTTTTTTCACACTGCATCTTTTAATTCATTTTTGTTTTTTATGGACATTAATCGAAATCATAGTTTCGGGGAAGCACTGTTTGTATAGCAATGAGAAGATATCTGAAAACGAATTAAACGCTACATTTGGGTCATTTGCTTCATATACTTCTGAAAACGACAGACTCCGCAGATAGGCTTTAAATTTATTAATGTTATCGTTACTATAATCACGTTTTCTCCTACTCCACCGACTAAAAGTACATATCGTGCTTATTGGGCATTTCAGTAGTTGGGCTGTGTGATCCGATAACGCTAATTCTAATACCGACGATTGACAGCGCCTGTTAAAGTTATGCGCAAAATTGTCAATGCATGTTTTGCTGTTAATACGAGTTGGTTGATAAAGCTCCAGTTTCAAGTTAAAACTTACGAACATATTTTCGAATTCTATTGACTGATTAGTTCTTTTAAGTACATCTATATTAAAGTCTCCCGCTAATACAATATTTTTACAATCTGTTTTTATTAAAAATTGTAATATGTGTTCTAATTTATTAATACATTCATTGAAATTATTAGAATTTGGTACTCTGTAAATACAAACACATACAATTTTATGGATAGTCAGTTCAATGGCACAACATTCAAAGACACCACTTGCAGATATTTTTGCTATTTTTGGCAGTTCTCTCCATTGGTGATCGGATCTCACTAGTATGCAAGCTCCACCTCTTTTGGTTTCATTTCGATTGAAACAGGCTGCTAGGCAGTAATTGTACAGATTCAGATGTTTTTCATACGTTTCCATCATAAAATGCTCCGTAATACATAAGACATCTACGACTATGTTTCTATCAATTAATTCATTTAAACAAACTGCAAGAGAATCGCATTTGGATAGCAGTCCTGCAATATTTTGGTGCATGATGTAAATATGTTTAGTCAAGAAAAAAATTATCTCCTGTTTTATTAGCGTCAGTCAAACTTTGATATATGTCATCATGTTTCATAATGTCAATCATTAAGTCCAGCAGATCCTTAAATATAGTACATAGTCCAAGTTTATTTATTTTACCAGAATATTTGTTAAACATACTACAGTCATATTCCAGATTTAGGTTACTGTCCAGAAGGAACGCGTGTCCATGAGTCAATATATCCAAGTATAAAAGATTGTTAAATGTCTCCACTCGACAGTTGAATAAACTAATGTCAAATGGATACTTATATTACTTATTTTCTCTTTATAGAAGTCTATTTGATTGCACGGTATTGTTATTGTACTGTCATCTGCGAATAATGTCACCGGATGTTTGATTGCCATTGGAAAGTCATTTATATAGATAGTAAAAAGCGGTGGTCCCAGTATACTTCCTTGTGGAACTCCGTAGACAAAGTCGCGTTCATCCGATACAAATATTTCTTCTCTTTTGGTACTAGTATTTAGTCTGCTTATTTCAGTCATTTGTTTTCTGTAAGTTAGGTACGATTTTAAGAGCTCAAGAACGTTTCCTCTTACCCCGTAAGCTTCAAGCTTTTTCAATAAAATATCATGTTGCACGTAATCAAATGCCTGGGTCATGTCACAAAATATCGCACATACTGGTTTATTTAGTTATGTCATTATGTTTCATAATGTCAATCATTAAGTCCAGCAGATCCTTAAATATAGTACATAGTCCAAGTTTATTTATTTTACTAGAATATTTGTTAAACATACTACAGTCATATTCCAGATTTAGGTTACTGTCCAGAAGGAACGCGTGTCCATGAGTCAATATATCCAAGTATAAAAGATTGTTAAATGTCTCCACTCGACAGTTGAATAAACTAATGTCAAATGGATACTTATATGTTGGCATACAAATAATGATGTTAAGATAAGGATAAAGATAAGGACAAAGATAGGGAAAAAGATAAGGACAAAGATAAGGACAAAGATAACGACAAAGATAACGACAAAGATAACGACAAAGATAACGACACAGATAACGACAAAGATAACGACAAAGATAACGACAGAGATAACGACAAAGATAACGACAAAGATAACGACAAAGATAACGACAAAGATAACGACAAAGATAACGACAAAGATAACGACAAAGATAACGACAAAGATAACGACAAAGATAACGACAAAGATAACGACAAAGATAACGACAAAGATAACGACAAAGATAACGACAAAGATAACGACAAAGATAACGACAAAGATAACGACAAAGATAACGACAAAGATAACGACAAAGATAACGACAAAGATAACGACAAAGATAACGACAAAGATAACGACAAAGATAACGACAAAGATAAGGATAAAGATAAAACAATTTCTTTATTAGTTGAGTTACCCCAAAAGATAACCCCATATCTGAGAACAGATTCAGTTAGCCCGTAGTAAGCGGTTAATAACGCCTCTACGTTAACCGTTCGTGAAAGCATATGCAAGGCGTACGCACTACTGCTTATTCTTTTAGTCAGGGTCTCAATGTGCGCCTTCCAATTTAAATTCCGATCGATTGTCAGTCCTAGAAACTTAGTTGTATTAACTGTGTCAATCGTAATGTCGTTGTACTTTATGTCAAGATTAGGAAGAGTCAGTGAGCGTTGGCTAAAATGCATCATAACTGTCTTATTAAAATTTATTTTTAAATGGTTATTATCCACCCATTCTATAATTTTTAGCAAAGTATTACTTATTTCCTCTTTATAGAAGTCTATTTGATTGCACGGTATTGTTATTGTACTGTCATCTGCGAATAATGTCACCGGATGTTTGATTGCCATTGGAAAGTCATTTATATAGATAGTAAAAAGCGGTGGTCCCAGTATACTTCCTTGTGGAACTCCGTAGACAAAGTCGCGTTCATCCGATACAAATATTTCTTCTCTTTTGGTACTAGTATTTAGTCTGCTTATTTCAGTCATTTGTTTTCTGTAAGTTAGGTACGATTTTAAGAGCTCAAGAACGTCTCCTTTTACCCCGTAAGCTTCAAGCTTTTTCAATAAAATATCATGTTGCACGTAGTCGAATGCCTGGGTCATGTCACAAAATATCGCACATACTGGTTTATTTATATCCATATTTGTCATAATAGTATGCAAAAAGTCATAAATTGCCATGTTAATTGTCTTGTTTTTCCTAAATCCTTTTTGTTCGTTGCAAAGAATATTATTTTTCTCTAAATAAAAATTAAGTTCCATATAAATGTACTCTTCAATTATTTTCGAGAATATCGGAATCAACGAAATCGGTCTGTAGTTTTCCATAAACTCTCTATCTTGTTTTTTGAATAGCGGCTTTATTATAGATTTTTTTAAGGAATTTGGGAAAGTACCTTCGCTAATACACAAATTTATAATGTAGCTCAACGGGCAACAAATTTCTTCAGCAACTGCTTTGATTATTTTTGTGCAGATGCCATCGTAACCGACACTGTTTGTGTTCTTAAGGGCTCGAATGATTCTTAACACAACGTTTGGTAAACATGGAGCCATAAACAGAGTCTTTCCTATTTATAATATTCTTAGTGACTCTGTCTCCTGAATTAATAATGGGCTGAATTTTGTCAGCAAAATAATTATTAAATACATTACAAATGCACTTTGGATCAGAGATGACTTTGTTATTATTAATTATAAGTTTATTAATGTTATTCTTTGGAATATTTAACTTTGACTGGTTTATAATTTGCCATGTAGTTTTCGATTTATTATATGATGTCTTTATTTTATGGGTATTTTGAGCTCGTTGAGTTAAATTAATAATCTTTTTAAAGAGCTTCGTATAATTTTTAAATATTATTTTATTCTGGAGAGTAGGTTTTAATCGGAACTGCCAAAGTAATTGCCGTTTTTTCACACTGCATCTTTTAATTCATTTTTGTTTTTTATGGACATTAATCGAAATCATAGTTTCGGGGAAGCACTGTTTGTATAGCAATGAGAAGATATCTGAAAACGAATTAAACGCTACATTTGGGTCATTTGCTTCATATACTTCTGAAAACGACAGACTCCGCAGATAGGCTTTAAATTTATTAATGTTATCGTTACTATAATCACGTTTTCTCCTACTCCACCGACTAAAAGTACATATCGTGCTTATTGGGCATTTCAGTAGTTGGGCTGTGTGATCCGATAACGCTAATTCTAATACCGACGATTGACAGCGCCTGTTAAAGTTATGCGCAAAATTGTCAATGCATGTTTTGCTGTTAATACGAGTTGGTTGATAAAGCTCCAGTTTCAAGTTAAAACTTACGAACATATTTTCGAATTCTATTGACTGATTAGTTCTTTTAAGTACATCTATATTAAAGTCTCCCGC
Source organism: Lacanobia wlatinum (assembly GCA_947578705.1). Taxonomy (NCBI): domain Eukaryota; kingdom Metazoa; phylum Arthropoda; class Insecta; order Lepidoptera; family Noctuidae; genus Lacanobia; species Lacanobia wlatinum. The sequence goes on from OX388033.1 coordinate 11,928,328, forward strand.
TAATACAATATTTTTACAATCTGTTTTTATTAAAAATTGTAATATGTGTTCTAATTTATTAATACATTCATTGAAATTATTAGAATTTGGTACTCTGTAAATACAAACACATACAATTTTATGAATAGTCAGTCCAATGGCACAACATTCAAAGACACCACTTGCAGATATTTTTGCTATTTTTGGCAGTTCTCTCCATTGGTGATCGGATCTCACTAGTATGCAAGCTCCACCTCTTTTGGTTTCATTTCGATTGAAACAGGCTGCTAGGCAGTAATTGTACAGATTCAGATGTTTTTCATACGTTTCCATCATAAAATGCTCCGTAATACATAAGACATCTACGACTATGTTTCTATCAATTAATTCATTTAAACAAACTGCAAGAGAATCGCATTTGGATAGCAGTCCTGCAATATTTTGGTGCATGATGTAAATATGTTTAGTCAAGAAAAAAATTATCTCCTGTTTTATTAGCGTCAGTCAAACTTTGATATATGTCATCATGTTTCATAATGTCAATCATTAAGTCCAGCAGATCCTTAAATATAGTACATAGTCCAAGTTTATTTATTTTACCAGAATATTTGTTAAACATACTACAGTCATATTCCAGATTTAGGTTACTGTCCAGAAGGAACGCGTGTCCATGAGTCAATATATCCAAGTATAAAAGATTGTTAAATGTCTCCACTCGACAGTTGAATAAACTAATGTCAAATGGATACTTATATGTTGGCATACAAATAATGATGTTAAGATAAGGATAAAGATAAGGACAAAGATAGGGACAAAGATAAGGACAAAGATAAGGACAAAGATAACGACAAAGATAACGACAAAGATAACGACAAAGATAACGACAAAGATAACGACAAAGATAACGACAAAGATAACGACAAAGATAACGACAAAGATAACGACAAAGATAACGACAAAGATAACGACAAAGATAACGACAAAGATAACGACAAAGATAACGACAAAGATAACTACAAAGATAACGACAAAGATAACGACAAAGATAACGACAAAGATAACGACAAAGATAACGACAAAGATAACGACAAAGATAACGACAAAGATAACGACAAAGATAACGACAAAGATAACGACAAAGATAACGACAAAGATAACGACAAAGATAACGACAAAGATAAGGACAAAGATAAGGCAAAGATAATGACAAAGATAACGACACAGATAACGACAAAGATAACGACAAAGATAACGACAAAGATAACGACAAAGATAACGACAAAGATAACGACAAAGATAACGACAAAGATAACGACAAAGATAACGACAAAGATAACGACAAAGATAACGACAAAGATAACGACAAAGATAACGACAAAGATAACGACAAAGATAACGACAAAGATAAGGATAAAGATAAGACAATTTCTTTATTAGTTGAGTTACCCCAAAAGATAACCCCATATCTGAGAACAGATTCAGTTAGCCCGTAGTAAGCGGTTAATAACGCCTCTACGTTAACCGTTCGTGAAAGCATATGCAAGGCGTACGCACTACTGCTTATTCTTTTAGTCAGGGTCTCAATGTGCGCCTTCCAATTTAAATTCCGATCGATTGTCAGTCCTAGAAACTTAGTTGTATTAACTGTGTCAATCGTAATGTCATTGTACTTTATGTCAAGATTAGGAAGAGTCAGTGAGCGTTGGCTAAAATGCATCATAACTGTCTTATTAAAATTTATTTTTAAATGGTTATTATCCACCCATTCTATAATTTTTAGCAAAGTATTACTTATTTCCTCTTTATAGAAGTCTATTTGATTGCACGGTATTGTTATTGTACTGTCATCTGCGAATAATGTCACCGGATGTTTGATTGCCATTGGAAAGTCATTTATATAGATAGTAAAAAGCGGTGGTCCCAGTATACTTCCTTGTGGAACTCCGTAGACAACGTCGCGTTCATCCGATACAAATATTTCTTCTCTTTTGGTACTAGTATTTAGTCTGCTTATTTCAGTCATTTGTTTTCTGTAAGTTAGGTACGATTGTAAGAGCTCAAGAACGTTTCCTCTTACCCCGTAAGCTTCAAGCTTTTTCAATAAAATATCATGTTGCACGTAGTCGAATGCCTGGGTCATGTCACAAAATGACCATGAAAAATCCCGGTATGTTCCACCGTGCCAGCCGGCGACTGGATGGGAGGACCCGGTGGCCATATCCGGGGGGGTTCGGGCGTCCCCGCAGTCTCCAAATGAGTTCCCCACAGGTCAGTTTAGCTCTAGTGTTCCACTTGGTTCACTGAGCAGCGCCTCGACAGTTCGACTTTTCTCCCCATCTACTCTCATGATGACCAAAGTAAAGAAGAAAAACATGGTAAAACAACGGCTGCACCTCCTCCCACTAAAAGTGCAACTCACTAATATTAGGGGGTTGCACTCCAATCTCGATCCGGTCCATCACCACCTTGAGACCGAGAAGCCGCACCTGTTTTTCCTAACGGAGACGAAGATAACAACCCCGTCGGACGTGGCGTACCTCAACTACCCGGGCTGCTCTCTGGAACACAAGTTCAAGAAGCAGGCTGGGGTCTGTGTGTACGTCCGCGATGACATTTGTTGTCGTCGTCTCCGTTGCTTTGAGAAATCGGGTTTTTCTGCCATATGGCTACTTTTGGACACAGGCGTGGAGAAATTTATTTGCATCGGCGTATACCGATCGCACAGCGGTGATCAGGAGACAACAGCGCTGTTCAATTCCCTCGTGGAGTCGGCCGACGTAGCCCAGCAACGGTACCCAACAGCGAAGCTCATTTTTCTGGGGGACTTCAACGCCCACCATAAAGAGTGGTTGTTCCCGTACCAGAAAACTGACCATGCCGGGTTAGAGGCGCGCAAGTTTGCTTTAACGCTAGATCTAACCCAGCTGGTGAATGTGGCAACGCGGGTACCGGATGTTGACGCCCATACACCCAATTGCTTGGACCTTCTGCTGACAACTGATCCGGGCAGTCATTCAGTATCGGTCTCAGCTCCGCTGGGAACGTCTGACCACTGCCTGGTGAAATCCGTATTGACCTGCTCTCCTCCAGATAAGAGTCCTAGAGGCACGAGACGAGTATGGCGATACGAGTCAGCAGATTGGGATGAGATGCGGCACTTTTTTGCATCTTATCCATGGCGGCAAGTGTGCTTCTCCTCGGGTGACCCCTCGTGCTGTGCTGACTTGATTGCGGACGTGATTCGGCAGGGGATGGAGTATTTTATTCCATTCTCCGACATCCCGCTCGGTCTCAAATCCCGGCCTTGGTATAATGCAGAATGCGCCCACGCTGAGGCCCGCAAAGAGTCTGCATACCAAGCGTGGATCAAGGCCCGCGACCGAAAGGTTAAAGCACGTAGGGTTCGCGCGAGGAAAAGAGCCTTTAATTCTGCCGCTAAGTTCTGCAAGCGGGTTTTACGTAGGGCACGTTTTGACCATGTCGGACATATCGGGGCCAAACTAGCATTGCACCCTCCGGGTAGTAAACAGTTTTGGTCCCTGTCGAAAGCGGTTGAAACGAATTTCTGTCGACCCACTTTGCCTCCAATGTTGAAACCTGATGGCTCGCTGGCTCACTCTGCAAGTGAGAAAGCAAATTTATTTGCAACTCTCTTTGCAAGCAATTCGCGTCTGGACGCTGGCTCCAAGCAACCACCGACTTTACCTCGTTGTGACTCTTCGATGCCGGAGATCACAGTTCACATTAAAGAGGTCCGAAGAGTATTGTGCAGTCTAGACGTGAATAAGGCCAGCGGGCCTGACGGCATTCCAGCGAGAGTGCTGAGGCAATGTGCACCTGAACTGTCTCCTGTGTTGGCACGCCTGTACCGCCTCTCTCTTGAAAAAAGAACGGTGCCGAAATCATGGAAGCTTGCGAATGTGCAACCGGTGCCCAAAAAGGGAGACCGTGCTGACCCTGCCCATTACCGTCCGATCGCCATTACCTCCATCCTTTGCAAGGTTATGGAAAGGGTTCTTAACAGTAAGCTGCTGACCTACCTCGAAGACAATGATCTCCTCAGTGACCGTCAATATGGCTTTCGCCGGGGACGGTCAACTGGCGATCTTCTTGTGTATGTCACGCACTGCTGGGGCGAGGCCATCGAGAGACACGGCGAAGCACTTGCCGTGTCGCTCGACATCTCGAAGGCCTTTGACAGGGTTTGGCACGCAGGTCTACTGAGCAAGCTTCCTGCTTATGGCATCCCAGCTGGTTTTTGTAGCTGGATATCAGACTTCCTGAGTGAACGGTCGATCCGAGTAGTCGTTGACGGCTGCTCCTCTGACCTCATGGCTATTGATGCTGGAGTTCCTCAGGGGTCTGTTCTCTCTGCAACTCTTTTCCTGCTGCACATCAATGACCTACTTCAGCTTGGTCTTGTTGGGTACGCAGATGACAGTACGGTTTCAGAGAGATACTTGTCCAGCGCAACAACCAGCGGGGATGAAGTTCGTTCCTTGAGAGAGGCCATGGTGGAGCGGACAAATTTGACCTTAAGCCTTGTCTCCCAGTGGGGCGATGACAATGTGGTCACTTTTAACGCCACCAAAACACAGGCGTGTCTTTTTACCGCAAAAAGGAGTCGTTTTGACCAAACTCCTACTTTTCGGGGTACATCTGTTCCTGTGACTGATCGGCTCGAGCTCCTAGGCATGGAGTTGACATCCAGTCTCAACTTCGGCGCCACCATCGAGTACAAAGCCCAAACCGCGGCCAAAAAGCTGGGCATCCTAAATAGGGTGAAGCGATACTTCAGGCCTGGACAGCTTTTAACCCTATATAAAGCGCAAGTCCGATCCTGCATGGAGTATTGTAGCCACCTTTGGGATGGCTCAGCTAAGTATCAGCTTGCCGCGCTTGACTCGGTGGAACGCAGAGCTAAGAGGCTCATCGGTGACGTAAAACTGGTGGATGCCAAGCTGCATAGCTTGGCTCATCGCCGTAAGGTTGCCTGCTTGTCGGTCTTCTACAGATTGTACTTCGGTGAGTGTGCCCAAGAACTCCACGACCTCATCCCACCGGCCCCCTTCTACCATCGGACATCCAGACGCACTGCATCTTACCATCCCTACCTTGTTGCTATTCCACCAACTCGCACTAAGCGTTTCCAAACGTCTTTTATAATGCGCACAGCAAAGGAGTGGAACTCTCTGCCTGCGTCCGTGTTTCCAAACGCTTATAACCCTAATCTCTTCAAAGTTAGAGTGAACAGGCTCCTTCTGGGTAAGCTCGCTCCATCGTAGACTTTGTCTCGGTCATCTCTGACCTAGACTGGAGTCAAGAGCAAACCCATCACAAATAAAAAAAAAAAAAAAAAAAAAAAATATCGCACATACTGGTTTATTTATATCCATATTTGTCATAATAGTATGCAAAAAGTCATAAATTGCCATGTTAATTGTCTTGTTTTTCCTAAATCCTTTTTGTTCGTTGCAAAGAATATTATTTTTCTCTAAATAAAAATTAAGTTCCATATAAATGTACTCTTCAATTATTTTCGAGAATATCGGAATCAACGAAATCGGTCTGTAGTTTTCCATAAACTCTCTATCTTGTTTTTTGAATAGTGGCTTTATTATAGATTTTTTTAAGGAATTTGGGAAAGTACCTTCGCTAATACACAAATTTATAATGTAGCTCAACGGGCAACAAATTTCTTCAGCAACTGCTTTGATTATTTTTGTGCAGATGCCATCGTAACCGACACTGTTTGTGTTCTTAAGGGCTCGAATGATTCTTAACACAACGTTTGGTAAACATGGAGCCATAAACAGAGTCTTTCCTATTTATAATATTCTTAGTGACTCTGTCTCCTGAATTAATAATGGGCTGAATTTTGTCAGCAAAATAATTATTAAATACATTACAAATGCACTTTGGATCAGAGATGACTTTGTTATTATTAATTATAAGTTTATTAATGTTATTCTTTGGAATATTTAACTTTGACTGGTTTATAATTTGCCATGTAGTTTTCGATTTATTATATGATGTCTTTATTTTATGGGTATTTTGAGCTCGTTGAGTTAAATTAATAATCTTTTTAAAGAGCTTCGTATAATTTTTAAATATTATTTTATTCTGGAGAGTAGGTTTTAATCGGAACTGCCAAAGTAATTGCCGTTTTTTCACACTGCATCTTTTAATTCATTTTTGTTTTTTATGGACATTAATCGAAATCATAGTTTCGGGGAAGCACTGTTTGTATAGCAATGAGAAGATATCTGAAAACGAATTAAACGCTACATTTGGGTCATTTGCTTCATATACTTCTGAAAACGACAGACTCCGCAGATAGGCTTTAAATTTATTAATGTTATCGTTACTATAATCACGTTTTCTCCTACTCCACCGACTAAAAGTACATATCGTGCTTATTGGGCATTTCAGTAGTTGGGCTGTGTGATCCGATAACGCTAATTCTAATACCGACGATTGACAGCGCCTGTTAAAGTTATGCGCAAAATTGTCAATGCATGTTTTGCTGTTAATACGAGTTGGTTGATAAAGCTCCAGTTTCAAGTTAAAACTTACGAACATATTTTCGAATTCTATTGACTGATTAGTTCTTTTAAGTACATCTATATTAAAGTCTCCCGCTAATACAATATTTTTACAATCTGTTTTTATTAAAAATTGTAATATGTGTTCTAATTTATTAATACATTCATTGAAATTATTAGAATTTGGTACTCTGTAAATACAAACACATACAATTTTATGAATAGTCAGTCCAATGGCACAACATTCAAAGACACCACTTGCAGATATTTTTGCTATTTTTGGCAGTTCTCTCCATTGGTGATCGGATCTCACTAGTATGCAAGCTCCACCTCTTTTGGTTTCATTTCGATTGAAACAGGCTGCTAGGCAGTAATTGTACAGATTCAGATGTTTTTCATACGTTTCCATCATAAAATGCTCCGTAATACATAAGACATCTACGACTATGTTTCTATCAATTAATTCATTTAAACAAACTGCAAGAGAATCGCATTTGGATAGCAGTCCTGCAATATTTTGGTGCATGATGTAAATATGTTTAGTCAAGAAAAAAATTATCTCCTGTTTTATTAGCGTCAGTCAAACTTTGATATATGTCATCATGTTTCATAATGTCAATCATTAAGTCCAGCAGATCCTTAAATATAGTACATAGTCCAAGTTTATTTATTTTAACAGAATATTTGTTAAACATACTACAGTCATATTCCAGATTTAGGTTACTGTCCAGAAGGAACGCGTGTCCATGAGTCAATATATCCAAGTATAAAAGATTGTTAAATGTCTCCACTCGACAGTTGAATAAACTAATGTCAAATGGATACTTATATTACTTATTTTCTCTTTATAGAAGTCTATTTGATTGCACGGTATTGTTATTGTACTGTCATCTGCGAATAATGTCACCGGATGTTTGATTGCCATTGGAAAGTCATTTATATAGATAGTAAAAAGCGGTGGTCCCAGTATACTTCCTTGTGGAACTCCGTAGACAACGTCGCGTTCATCCGATACAAATATTTCTTCTCTTTTGGTACTAGTATTTAGTCTGCTTATTTCAGTCATTTGTTTTCTGTAAGTTAGGTACGATTTTAAGAGCTCAAGAACGTTTCCTCTTACCCCGTAAGCTTCAAGCTTTTTCAATAAAATATCATGTTGCACGTAATCAAATGCCTGGGTCATGTCACAAAATATCGCACATACTGGTTTATTTAGTTATGTCATTATGTTTCATAATGTCAATCATTAAGTCCAGCAGATCCTTAAATATAGTACATAGTCCAAGTTTATTTATTTTACTAGAATATTTGTTAAACATACTACAGTCATATTCCAGATTTAGGTTACTGTCCAGAAGGAACGCGTGTCCATGAGTCAATATATCCAAGTATAAAAGATTGTTAAATGTCTCCACTCGACAGTTGAATAAACTAATGTCAAATGGATACTTATATGTTGGCATACAAATAATGATGTTAAGATAAGGATAAAGATAAGGACAAAGATAGGGAAAAAGATAAGGACAAAGATAAGGACAAAGATAACGACAAAGATAACGACAAAGATAACGACAAAGATAACGACACAGATAACGACAAAGATAACGACAAAGATAACGACAGAGATAACGACAAAGATAACGACAAAGATAACGACAAAGATAACGACAAAGATAACGACAAAGATAACGACAAAGATAACGACAAAGATAACGACAAAGATAACGACAAAGATAACGACAAAGATAACGACAAAGATAACGACAAAGATAACGACAAAGATAACGACAAAGATAACGACAAAGATAACGACAAAGATAACGACAAAGATAACGACAAAGATAACGACAAAGATAACGACAAAGATAACGACAAAGATAACGACAAAGATAACGACAAAGATAACGACAAAGATAAGGATAAAGATAAAACAATTTCTTTATTAGTTGAGTTACCCCAAAAGATAACCCCATATCTGAGAACAGATTCAGTTAGCCCGTAGTAAGCGGTTAATAACGCCTCTACGTTAACCGTTCGTGAAAGCATATGCAAGGCGTACGCACTACTGCTTATTCTTTTAGTCAGGGTCTCAATGTGCGCCTTCCAATTTAAATTCCGATCGATTGTCAGTCCTAGAAACTTAGTTGTATTAACTGTGTCAATCGTAATGTCGTTGTACTTTATGTCAAGATTAGGAAGAGTCAGTGAGCGTTGGCTAAAATGCATCATAACTGTCTTATTAAAATTTATTTTTAAATGGTTATTATCCACCCATTCTATAATTTTTAGCAAAGTATTACTTATTTCCTCTTTATAGAAGTCTATTTGATTGCACGGTATTGTTATTGTACTGTCATCTGCGAATAATGTCACCGGATGTTTGATTGCCATTGGAAAGTCATTTATATAGATAGTAAAAAGCGGTGGTCCCAGTATACTTCCTTGTGGAACTCCGTAGACAAAGTCGCGTTCATCCGATACAAATATTTCTTCTCTTTTGGTACTAGTATTTAGTCTGCTTATTTCAGTCATTTGTTTTCTGTAAGTTAGGTACGATTTTAAGAGCTCAAGAACGTCTCCTTTTACCCCGTAAGCTTCAAGCTTTTTCAATAAAATATCATGTTGCACGTAGTCGAATGCCTGGGTCATGTCACAAAATATCGCACATACTGGTTTATTTATATCCATATTTGTCATAATAGTATGCAAAAAGTCATAAATTGCCATGTTAATTGTCTTGTTTTTCCTAAATCCTTTTTGTTCGTTGCAAAGAATATTATTTTTCTCTAAATAAAAATTAAGTTCCATATAAATGTACTCTTCAATTATTTTCGAGAATATCGGAATCAACGAAATCGGTCTGTAGTTTTCCATAAACTCTCTATCTTGTTTTTTGAATAGCGGCTTTATTATAGATTTTTTTAAGGAATTTGGGAAAGTACCTTCGCTAATACACAAATTTATAATGTAGCTCAACGGGCAACAAATTTCTTCAGCAACTGCTTTGATTATTTTTGTGCAGATGCCATCGTAACCGACACTGTTTGTGTTCTTAAGGGCTCGAATGATTCTTAACACAACGTTTGGTAAACATGGAGCCATAAACAGAGTCTTTCCTATTTATAATATTCTTAGTGACTCTGTCTCCTGAATTAATAATGGGCTGAATTTTGTCAGCAAAATAATTATTAAATACATTACAAATGCACTTTGGATCAGAGATGACTTTGTTATTATTAATTATAAGTTTATTAATGTTATTCTTTGGAATATTTAACTTTGACTGGTTTATAATTTGCCATGTAGTTTTCGATTTATTATATGATGTCTTTATTTTATGGGTATTTTGAGCTCGTTGAGTTAAATTAATAATCTTTTTAAAGAGCTTCGTATAATTTTTAAATATTATTTTATTCTGGAGAGTAGGTTTTAATCGGAACTGCCAAAGTAATTGCCGTTTTTTCACACTGCATCTTTTAATTCATTTTTGTTTTTTATGGACATTAATCGAAATCATAGTTTCGGGGAAGCACTGTTTGTATAGCAATGAGAAGATATCTGAAAACGAATTAAACGCTACATTTGGGTCATTTGCTTCATATACTTCTGAAAACGACAGACTCCGCAGATAGGCTTTAAATTTATTAATGTTATCGTTACTATAATCACGTTTTCTCCTACTCCACCGACTAAAAGTACATATCGTGCTTATTGGGCATTTCAGTAGTTGGGCTGTGTGATCCGATAACGCTAATTCTAATACCGACGATTGACAGCGCCTGTTAAAGTTATGCGCAAAATTGTCAATGCATGTTTTGCTGTTAATACGAGTTGGTTGATAAAGCTCCAGTTTCAAGTTAAAACTTACGAACATATTTTCGAATTCTATTGACTGATTAGTTCTTTTAAGTACATCTATATTAAAGTCTCCCGCTAATACAATATTTTTACAATCTGTTTTTATTAAAAATTGTAATATGTGTTCTAATTTATTAATACATTCATTGAAATTATTAGAATTTGGTACTCTGTAAATACAAACACATACAATTTTATGAATAGTCAGTCCAATGGCACAACATTCAAAGACACCACTTGCAGATATTTTTGCTATTTTTGGCAGTTCTCTCCATTGGTGATCGGATCTCACTAGTATGCAAGCTCCACCTCTTTTGGTTTCATTTCGATTGAAACAGGCTGCTAGGCAGTAATTGTACAGATTCAGATGTTTTTCATACGTTTCCATCATAAAATGCTCCGTAATACATAAGACATCTACGACTATGTTTCTATCAATTAATTCATTTAAACAAACTGCAAGAGAATCGCATTTGGATAGCAGTCCTGCAATATTTTGGTGCATGATGTAAATATGTTTAGTCAAGAAAAAAATTATCTCCTGTTTTATTAGCGTCAGTCAAACTTTGATATATGTCATCATGTTTCATAATGTCAATCATTAAGTCCAGCAGATCCTTAAATATAGTACATAGTCCAAGTTTATTTATTTTACCAGAATATTTGTTAAACATACTACAGTCATATTCCAGATTTAGGTTACTGTCCAGAAGGAACGCGTGTCCATGAGTCAATATATCCAAGTATAAAAGATTGTTAAATGTCTCCACTCGACAGTTGAATAAACTAATGTCAAATGGATACTTATATGTTGGCATACAAATAATGATGTTAAGATAAGGATAAAGATAAGGACAAAGATAGGGACAAAGATAAGGACAAAGATAAGGACAAAGATAACGACAAAGATAACGACAAAGATAACGACAAAGATAACGACAAAGATAACGACAAAGATAACGACAAAGATAACGACAAAGATAACGACAAAGATAACGACAAAGATAACGACAAAGATAACGACAAAGATAACGACAAAGATAACGACAAAGATAACGACAAAGATAACGACAAAGATAACTACAAAGATAACGACAAAGATAACGACAAAGATAACGACAAAGATAACGACAAAGATAACGACAAAGATAACGACAAAGATAACGACAAAGATAACGACAAAGATAACGACAAAGATAACGACAAAGATAACGACAAAGATAACGACAAAGATAACGACAAAGATAACGACAAAGATAAGGACAAAGATAAGGCAAAGATAATGACAAAGATAACGACACAGATAACGACAAAGATAACGACAAAGATAACGACAAAGATAACGACAAAGATAACGACAAAGATAACGACAAAGATAACGACAAAGATAACGACAAAGATAACGACAAAGATAACGACAAAGATAACGACAAAGATAACGACAAAGATAACGACAAAGATAACGACAAAGATAACGACAAAGATAAGGATAAAGATAAGACAATTTCTTTATTAGTTGAGTTACCCCAAAAGATAACCCCATATCTGAGAACAGATTCAGTTAGCCCGTAGTAAGCGGTTAATAACGCCTCTACGTTAACCGTTCGTGAAAGCATATGCAAGGCGTACGCACTACTGCTTATTCTTTTAGTCAGGGTCTCAATGTGCGCCTTCCAATTTAAATTCCGATCGATTGTCAGTCCTAGAAACTTAGTTGTATTAACTGTGTCAATCGTAATGTCATTGTACTTTATGTCAAGATTAGGAAGAGTCAGTGAGCGTTGGCTAAAATGCATCATAACTGTCTTATTAAAATTTATTTTTAAATGGTTATTATCCACCCATTCTATAATTTTTAGCAAAGTATTACTTATTTCCTCTTTATAGAAGTCTATTTGATTGCACGGTATTGTTATTGTACTGTCATCTGCGAATAATGTCACCGGATGTTTGATTGCCATTGGAAAGTCATTTATATAGATAGTAAAAAGCGGTGGTCCCAGTATACTTCCTTGTGGAACTCCGTAGACAACGTCGCGTTCATCCGATACAAATATTTCTTCTCTTTTGGTACTAGTATTTAGTCTGCTTATTTCAGTCATTTGTTTTCTGTAAGTTAGGTACGATTGTAAGAGCTCAAGAACGTTTCCTCTTACCCCGTAAGCTTCAAGCTTTTTCAATAAAATATCATGTTGCACGTAGTCGAATGCCTGGGTCATGTCACAAAATGACCATGAAAAATCCCGGTATGTTCCACCGTGCCAGCCGGCGACTGGATGGGAGGACCCGGTGGCCATATCCGGGGGGGTTCGGGCGTCCCCGCAGTCTCCAAATGAGTTCCCCACAGGTCAGTTTAGCTCTAGTGTTCCACTTGGTTCACTGAGCAGCGCCTCGACAGTTCGACTTTTCTCCCCATCTACTCTCATGATGACCAAAGTAAAGAAGAAAAACATGGTAAAACAACGGCTGCACCTCCTCCCACTAAAAGTGCAACTCACTAATATTAGGGGGTTGCACTCCAATCTCGATCCGGTCCATCACCACCTTGAGACCGAGAAGCCGCACCTGTTTTTCCTAACGGAGACGAAGATAACAACCCCGTCGGACGTGGCGTACCTCAACTACCCGGGCTGCTCTCTGGAACACAAGTTCAAGAAGCAGGCTGGGGTCTGTGTGTACGTCCGCGATGACATTTGTTGTCGTCGTCTCCGTTGCTTTGAGAAATCGGGTTTTTCTGCCATATGGCTACTTTTGGACACAGGCGTGGAGAAATTTATTTGCATCGGCGTATACCGATCGCACAGCGGTGATCAGGAGACAACAGCGCTGTTCAATTCCCTCGTGGAGTCGGCCGACGTAGCCCAGCAACGGTACCCAACAGCGAAGCTCATTTTTCTGGGGGACTTCAACGCCCACCATAAAGAGTGGTTGTTCCCGTACCAGAAAACTGACCATGCCGGGTTAGAGGCGCGCAAGTTTGCTTTAACGCTAGATCTAACCCAGCTGGTGAATGTGGCAACGCGGGTACCGGATGTTGACGCCCATACACCCAATTGCTTGGACCTTCTGCTGACAACTGATCCGGGCAGTCATTCAGTATCGGTCTCAGCTCCGCTGGGAACGTCTGACCACTGCCTGGTGAAATCCGTATTGACCTGCTCTCCTCCAGATAAGAGTCCTAGAGGCACGAGACGAGTATGGCGATACGAGTCAGCAGATTGGGATGAGATGCGGCACTTTTTTGCATCTTATCCATGGCGGCAAGTGTGCTTCTCCTCGGGTGACCCCTCGTGCTGTGCTGACTTGATTGCGGACGTGATTCGGCAGGGGATGGAGTATTTTATTCCATTCTCCGACATCCCGCTCGGTCTCAAATCCCGGCCTTGGTATAATGCAGAATGCGCCCACGCTGAGGCCCGCAAAGAGTCTGCATACCAAGCGTGGATCAAGGCCCGCGACCGAAAGGTTAAAGCACGTAGGGTTCGCGCGAGGAAAAGAGCCTTTAATTCTGCCGCTAAGTTCTGCAAGCGGGTTTTACGTAGGGCACGTTTTGACCATGTCGGACATATCGGGGCCAAACTAGCATTGCACCCTCCGGGTAGTAAACAGTTTTGGTCCCTGTCGAAAGCGGTTGAAACGAATTTCTGTCGACCCACTTTGCCTCCAATGTTGAAACCTGATGGCTCGCTGGCTCACTCTGCAAGTGAGAAAGCAAATTTATTTGCAACTCTCTTTGCAAGCAATTCGCGTCTGGACGCTGGCTCCAAGCAACCACCGACTTTACCTCGTTGTGACTCTTCGATGCCGGAGATCACAGTTCACATTAAAGAGGTCCGAAGAGTATTGTGCAGTCTAGACGTGAATAAGGCCAGCGGGCCTGACGGCATTCCAGCGAGAGTGCTGAGGCAATGTGCACCTGAACTGTCTCCTGTGTTGGCACGCCTGTACCGCCTCTCTCTTGAAAAAAGAACGGTGCCGAAATCATGGAAGCTTGCGAATGTGCAACCGGTGCCCAAAAAGGGAGACCGTGCTGACCCTGCCCATTACCGTCCGATCGCCATTACCTCCATCCTTTGCAAGGTTATGGAAAGGGTTCTTAACAGTAAGCTGCTGACCTACCTCGAAGACAATGATCTCCTCAGTGACCGTCAATATGGCTTTCGCCGGGGACGGTCAACTGGCGATCTTCTTGTGTATGTCACGCACTGCTGGGGCGAGGCCATCGAGAGACACGGCGAAGCACTTGCCGTGTCGCTCGACATCTCGAAGGCCTTTGACAGGGTTTGGCACGCAGGTCTACTGAGCAAGCTTCCTGCTTATGGCATCCCAGCTGGTTTTTGTAGCTGGATATCAGACTTCCTGAGTGAACGGTCGATCCGAGTAGTCGTTGACGGCTGCTCCTCTGACCTCATGGCTATTGATGCTGGAGTTCCTCAGGGGTCTGTTCTCTCTGCAACTCTTTTCCTGCTGCACATCAATGACCTACTTCAGCTTGGTCTTGTTGGGTACGCAGATGACAGTACGGTTTCAGAGAGATACTTGTCCAGCGCAACAACCAGCGGGGATGAAGTTCGTTCCTTGAGAGAGGCCATGGTGGAGCGGACAAATTTGACCTTAAGCCTTGTCTCCCAGTGGGGCGATGACAATGTGGTCACTTTTAACGCCACCAAAACACAGGCGTGTCTTTTTACCGCAAAAAGGAGTCGTTTTGACCAAACTCCTACTTTTCGGGGTACATCTGTTCCTGTGACTGATCGGCTCGAGCTCCTAGGCATGGAGTTGACATCCAGTCTCAACTTCGGCGCCACCATCGAGTACAAAGCCCAAACCGCGGCCAAAAAGCTGGGCATCCTAAATAGGGTGAAGCGATACTTCAGGCCTGGACAGCTTTTAACCCTATATAAAGCGCAAGTCCGATCCTGCATGGAGTATTGTAGCCACCTTTGGGATGGCTCAGCTAAGTATCAGCTTGCCGCGCTTGACTCGGTGGAACGCAGAGCTAAGAGGCTCATCGGTGACGTAAAACTGGTGGATGCCAAGCTGCATAGCTTGGCTCATCGCCGTAAGGTTGCCTGCTTGTCGGTCTTCTACAGATTGTACTTCGGTGAGTGTGCCCAAGAACTCCACGACCTCATCCCACCGGCCCCCTTCTACCATCGGACATCCAGACGCACTGCATCTTACCATCCCTACCTTGTTGCTATTCCACCAACTCGCACTAAGCGTTTCCAAACGTCTTTTATAATGCGCACAGCAAAGGAGTGGAACTCTCTGCCTGCGTCCGTGTTTCCAAACGCTTATAACCCTAATCTCTTCAAAGTTAGAGTGAACAGGCTCCTTCTGGGTAAGCTCGCTCCATCGTAGACTTTGTCTCGGTCATCTCTGACCTAGACTGGAGTCAAGAGCAAACCCATCACAAATAAAAAAAAAAAAAAAAAAAAAAAATATCGCACATACTGGTTTATTTATATCCATATTTGTCATAATAGTATGCAAAAAGTCATAAATTGCCATGTTAATTGTCTTGTTTTTCCTAAATCCTTTTTGTTCGTTGCAAAGAATATTATTTTTCTCTAAATAAAAATTAAGTTCCATATAAATGTACTCTTCAATTATTTTCGAGAATATCGGAATCAACGAAATCGGTCTGTAGTTTTCCATAAACTCTCTATCTTGTTTTTTGAATAGTGGCTTTATTATAGATTTTTTTAAGGAATTTGGGAAAGTACCTTCGCTAATACACAAATTTATAATGTAGCTCAACGGGCAACAAATTTCTTCAGCAACTGCTTTGATTATTTTTGTGCAGATGCCATCGTAACCGACACTGTTTGTGTTCTTAAGGGCTCGAATGATTCTTAACACAACGTTTGGTAAACATGGAGCCATAAACAGAGTCTTTCCTATTTATAATATTCTTAGTGACTCTGTCTCCTGAATTAATAATGGGCTGAATTTTGTCAGCAAAATAATTATTAAATACATTACAAATGCACTTTGGATCAGAGATGACTTTGTTATTATTAATTATAAGTTTATTAATGTTATTCTTTGGAATATTTAACTTTGACTGGTTTATAATTTGCCATGTAGTTTTCGATTTATTATATGATGTCTTTATTTTATGGGTATTTTGAGCTCGTTGAGTTAAATTAATAATCTTTTTAAAGAGCTTCGTATAATTTTTAAATATTATTTTATTCTGGAGAGTAGGTTTTAATCGGAACTGCCAAAGTAATTGCCGTTTTTTCACACTGCATCTTTTAATTCATTTTTGTTTTTTATGGACATTAATCGAAATCATAGTTTCGGGGAAGCACTGTTTGTATAGCAATGAGAAGATATCTGAAAACGAATTAAACGCTACATTTGGGTCATTTGCTTCATATACTTCTGAAAACGACAGACTCCGCAGATAGGCTTTAAATTTATTAATGTTATCGTTACTATAATCACGTTTTCTCCTACTCCACCGACTAAAAGTACATATCGTGCTTATTGGGCATTTCAGTAGTTGGGCTGTGTGATCCGATAACGCTAATTCTAATACCGACGATTGACAGCGCCTGTTAAAGTTATGCGCAAAATTGTCAATGCATGTTTTGCTGTTAATACGAGTTGGTTGATAAAGCTCCAGTTTCAAGTTAAAACTTACGAACATATTTTCGAATTCTATTGACTGATTAGTTCTTTTAAGTACATCTATATTAAAGTCTCCCGCTAATACAATATTTTTACAATCTGTTTTTATTAAAAATTGTAATATGTGTTCTAATTTATTAATACATTCATTGAAATTATTAGAATTTGGTACTCTGTAAATACAAACACATACAATTTTATGAATAGTCAGTCCAATGGCACAACATTCAAAGACACCACTTGCAGATATTTTTGCTATTTTTGGCAGTTCTCTCCATTGGTGATCGGATCTCACTAGTATGCAAGCTCCACCTCTTTTGGTTTCATTTCGATTGAAACAGGCTGCTAGGCAGTAATTGTACAGATTCAGATGTTTTTCATACGTTTCCATCATAAAATGCTCCGTAATACATAAGACATCTACGA
This sequence comes from Lacanobia wlatinum, assembly GCA_947578705.1. NCBI lineage: Eukaryota > Metazoa > Arthropoda > Insecta > Lepidoptera > Noctuidae > Lacanobia > Lacanobia wlatinum. The sequence continues at coordinate 11,945,778 of OX388033.1, forward strand.
CTATGTTTCTATCAATTAATTCATTTAAACAAACTGCAAGAGAATCGCATTTGGATAGCAGTCCTGCAATATTTTGGTGCATGATGTAAATATGTTTAGTCAAGAAAAAAATTATCTCCTGTTTTATTAGCGTCAGTCAAACTTTGATATATGTCATCATGTTTCATAATGTCAATCATTAAGTCCAGCAGATCCTTAAATATAGTACATAGTCCAAGTTTATTTATTTTACCAGAATATTTGTTAAACATACTACAGTCATATTCCAGATTTAGGTTACTGTCCAGAAGGAACGCGTGTCCATGAGTCAATATATCCAAGTATAAAAGATTGTTAAATGTCTCCACTCGACAGTTGAATAAACTAATGTCAAATGGATACTTATATTACTTATTTTCTCTTTATAGAAGTCTATTTGATTGCACGGTATTGTTATTGTACTGTCATCTGCGAATAATGTCACCGGATGTTTGATTGCCATTGGAAAGTCATTTATATAGATAGTAAAAAGCGGTGGTCCCAGTATACTTCCTTGTGGAACTCCGTAGACAAAGTCGCGTTCATCCGATACAAATATTTCTTCTCTTTTGGTACTAGTATTTAGTCTGCTTATTTCAATCATTTGTTTTCTGTAAGTTAGGTACGATTTTAAGAGCTCAAGAACGTTTCCTTTTACCCCGTAAGCTTCAAGCTTTTTCAATAAAATATCATGTTGCACGTAGTCGAATGCCTGGGTCATGTCACAAAATATCGCACATACTTGTTTATTTATATCCATATTTGTCATAATAGTATGCAAAAAGTCATAAATTGCCATGTTAATTGTCTTGTTTTTCCTAAATCCTTTTTGTTCGTTGCAAAGAATATTATTTTTCTCTAAATAAAAATTAAGTTCCATATAAATGTACTCTTCAATTATTTTCGAGAATATCGGAATCAACGAAATCGGTCTGTAGTTTTCCATAAACTCTCTATCTTGTTTTTTGAATAGTGGCTTTATTATAGATTTTTTTAAGGAATTTGGGAAAGTACCTTCGCTAATACACAAATTTATAATGTAGCTCAACGGGCAACAAATTTCTTCAGCAACTGCTTTGATTATTTTTGTGCAGATGCCATCGTAACCGACACTGTTTGTGTTCTTAAGGGCTCGAATGATTCTTAACACAACGTTTGGTAAACATGGAGCCATAAACAGAGTCTTTCCTATTTATAATATTCTTAGTGACTCTGTCTCCTGAATTAATAATGGGCTGAATTTTGTCAGCAAAATAATTATTAAATACATTACAAATGCACTTTGGATCAGAGATGACTTTGTTATTATTAATTATAAGTTTATTAATGTTATTCTTTGGAATATTTAACTTTGACTGGTTTATAATTTGCCATGTAGTTTTCGATTTATTATATGATGTCTTTATTTTATGGGTATTTTGAGCTCGTTGAGTAAAATTAATAATCTTTTTAAAGAGCTTCGTATAATTTTTAAATATTATTTTATTCTGGAGAGTAGGTTTTAATCGGAACTGCCAAAGTAATTGCCGTTTTTTCACACTGCATCTTTTAATTCATTTTTGTTTTTTATGGACATTAATCGAAATCATAGTTTCGGGGAAGCACTGTTTGTATAGCAATGAGAAGATATCTGAAAACGAATTAAACGCTACATTTGGGTCATTTGCTTCATATACTTCTGAAAACGACAGACTCCGCAGATAGGCTTTAAATTTATTAATGTTATCGTTACTATAATAACGTTTTCTCCTACTCCACCGACTAAAAGTACATATCGTGCTTATTGGGCATTTCAGTAGTTGGGCTGTGTGATCCGATAACGCTAATTCTAATACCGACGATTGACAGCGCCTGTTAAAGTTATGCGCAAAATTGTCAATGCATGTTTTGCTGTTAATACGAGTTGGTTGATAAAGCTCCAGTTTCAAGTTAAAACTTACGAACATATTTTCGAATTCTATTGACTGATTAGTTCTTTTAAGTACATCTATATTAAAGTCTCCCGCTAATACAATATTTTTACAATCTGTTTTTATTAAAAATTGTAATATGTGTTCTAATTTATTAATACATTCATTGAAATTATTAGAATTTGGTACTCTGTAAATACAAACACATACAATTTTATGGATAGTCAGTTCAATGGCACAACATTCAAAGACACCACTTGCAGATATTTTTGCTATTTTTGGCAGTTCTCTCCATTGGTGATCGGATCTCACTAGTATGCAAGCTCCACCTCTTTTGGTTTCATTTCGATTGAAACAGGCTGCTAGGCAGTAATTGTACAGATTCAGATGTTTTTCATACGTTTCCATCATAAAATGCTCCGTAATACATAAGACATCTACGACTATGTTTCTATCAATTAATTCATTTAAACAAACTGCAAGAGAATCGCATTTGGATAGCAGTCCTGCAATATTTTGGTGCATGATGTAAATATGTTTAGTCAAGAAAAAAATTATCTCCTGTTTTATTAGCGTCAGTCAAACTTTGATATATGTCATCATGTTTCATAATGTCAATCATTAAGTCCAGCAGATCCTTAAATATAGTACATAGTCCAAGTTTATTTATTTTACCAGAATATTTGTTAAACATACTACAGTCATATTCCAGATTTAGGTTACTGTCCAGAAGGAACGCGTGTCCATGAGTCAATATATCCAAGTATAAAAGATTGTTAAATGTCTCCACTCGACAGTTGAATAAACTAATGTCAAATGGATACTTATATGTTGGCATACAAATAATGATGTTAAGATAAGGATAAAGATAAGGACAAAGATAGGGACAAAGTTAAGGACAAAGATAAGGACAAAGATAACGACTAAGATAACGACAAAGATAACGACAAAGATAACGACAAAGATAACGACAAAGATAACGACAAAGATAACGACAAAGATAACGACAAAGATAAGGACAAAGATAACTACAAAGATAACGACAAAGATAACGACAAAGATAACGACAAAGATAAGGACAAAGATAAGGCAAAGATAATGACAAAGATAATGACACAGATAACGACAAAGATAACGACAAAGATAACGACAAAGATAACGACAAAGATAACGACAACGATAACGACAAAGATAACGACAAAGATAACGACAAAGATAACGACAAAGATAACGACAAAGATAACGACAAAGATAACGACAAAGATAACGACAAAGATAACGACAAAGATAACGACAAAGATAACGACAAAGATAACGACAAAGATAACGACAAAGATAACGACAAAGATAACGACAAAGATAACGACAAAGATAACGACAAAGATAACGACAAAGATAACGACAAAGATAACGACAAAAATAACGACAAAGATAACGACAAAGATAACGACAAAGATAAGGACAAAGATAAGGCAAAGATAATGACAAAGATAACGACACAGATAACGACAAAGATAACGACAAAGATAACGACAAAGATACCGACAAAGATAACGACAAAGATAACGACAAAGATAACGACAAAGATAACGACAAAGATAACGACAAAGATAACGACAAAGATAACGACAAAGATAACGACAAAGATAAGGATAAAGATAAGACAATTTCTTTATTAGTTGAGTTACCCCAAAAGATAACCCCATATCTGAGAACAGATTCAGTTAGCCCGTAGTAAGCGGTTAATAACGCCTCTACGTTAACCGTTCGTGAAAGCATATGCAAGGCGTACGCACTACTGCTTATTCTTTTAGTCAGGGTCTCAATGTGCGCCTTCCAATTTAAATTCCGATCGATTGTCAGTCCTAGAAACTTAGTTGTATTAACTGTGTCAATCGTAATGTCATTGTACTTTATGTCAAGATTAGGAAGAGTCAGTGAGCGTTGGCTAAAATGCATCATAACTGTCTTATTAAAATTTATTTTTAAATGGTTATTATCCACCCATTCTATAATTTTTAGCAAAGTATTACTTATTTGCTCTTTATAGAAGTCTATTTGATTGCACGGTATTGTTATTGTACTGTCATCTGCGAATAATGTCACCGGATGTTTGATTGCCATTGGAAAGTCATTTATATAGATAGTAAAAAGCGGTGGTCCCAGTATACTTCCTTGTGGAACTCCGTAGACAAAGTCGCGTTCATCCGATACAAATATTTCTTCTCTTTTGGTACTAGTATTTAGTCTGCTTATTTCAGTCATTTGTTTTCTGTAAGTTAGGTACGATTTTAAGAGCTCAAGAACGTTTCCTTTTACCCCGTAAGCTTCAAGCTTTTTCAATAAAATATCATGTTGCACGTAGTCGAATGCCTGGGTCATGTCACAAAATATCGCACATACTGGTTTATTTATATCCATATTTGTCATAATAGTATGCAAAAAGTCATAAATTGCCATGTTAATTGTCTTGTTTTTCCTAAATCCTTTTTGTTCGTTGCAAAGAATATTATTTTTCTCTAAATAAATATTAAGTTCCATATAAATGTACTCTTCAATTATTTTCGAGAATATCGGAATCAACGAAATCGGTCTGTAGTTTTCCATAAACTCTCTATCTTGTTTTTTGAATAGCGGCTTTATTATAGATTTTTTTAAGGAATTTGGGAAAGTACCTTCGCTAATACACAAATTTATAATGTAGCTCAACGGGCAACAAATTTCTTCAGCAACTGCTTTGATTATTTTTGTGCAGATGCCATCGTAACCGACACTGTTTGTGTTCTTAAGGGCTCGAATGATTCTTAACACAACGTTTGGTAAACATGGAGCCATAAACAGAGTCTTTCCTATTTATAATATTCTTAGTGACTCTGTCTCCTGAATTAATAATGGGCTGAATTTTGTCAGCAAAATAATTATTAAATACATTACAAATGCACTTTGGATCAGAGATGACTTTGTTATTATTAATTATAAGTTTATTAATGTTATTCTTTGGAATATTTAACTTTGACTGGTTTATAATTTGCCATGTAGTTTTCGATTTATTATATGATGTCTTTATTTTATGGGTATTTTGAGCTCGTTGAGTTAAATTAATAATCTTTTTAAAGAGCTTCGTATAATTTTTAAATATTATTTTATTCTGGAGAGTAGGTTTTAATCGGAACTGCCAAAGTAATTGCCGTTTTTTCACACTGCATCTTTTAATTCATTTTTGTTTTTTATGGACATTAATCGAAATCATAGTTTCGGGGAAGCACTGTTTGTATAGCAATGAGAAGATATCTGAAAACGAATTAAACGCTACATTTGGGTCATTTGCTTCATATACTTCTGAAAACGACAGACTCCGCAGATAGGCTTTAAATTTATTAATGTTATCGTTACTATAATCACGTTTTCTCCTACTCCACCGACTAAAAGTACATATCGTGCTTATTGGGCATTTCAGTAGTTGGGCTGTGTGATCCGATAACGCTAATTCTAATACCGACGATTGACAGCGCCTGTTAAAGTTATGCGCAAAATTGTCAATGCATGTTTTGCTGTTAATACGAGTTGGTTGATAAAGCTCCAGTTTCAAGTTAAAACTTACGAACATATTTTCGAATTCTATTGACTGATTAGTTCTTTTAAGTACATCTATATTAAAGTCTCCCGCTAATACAATATTTTTACAATCTGTTTTTATTAAAAATTGTAATATGTGTTCTAATTTATTAATACATTCATTGAAATTATTAGAATTTGGTACTCTGTAAATACAAACACATACAATTTTATGAATAGTCAGTCCAATGGCACAACATTCAAAGACACCACTTGCAGATATTTTTGCTATTTTTGGCAGTTCTCTCCATTGGTGATCGGATCTCACTAGTATGCAAGCTCCACCTCTTTTGGTTTCATTTCGATTGAAACAGGCTGCTAGGCAGTAATTGTACAGATTCAGATGTTTTTCATACGTTTCCATCATAAAATGCTCCGTAATACATAAGACATCTACGACTATGTTTCTATCAATTAATTCATTTAAACAAACTGCAAGAGAATCGCATTTGGATAGCAGTCCTGCAATATTTTGGTGCATGATGTAAATATGTTTAGTCAAGAAAAAAATTATCTCCTGTTTTATTAGCGTCAGTCAAACTTTGATATATGTCATCATGTTTCATAATGTCAATCATTAAGTCCAGCAGATCCTTAAATATAGTACATAGTCCAAGTTTATTTATTTTACCAGAATATTTGTTAAACATACTACAGTCATATTCCAGATTTAGGTTACTGTCCAGAAGGAACGCGTGTCCATGAGTCAATATATCCAAGTATAAAAGATTGTTAAATGTCTCCACTCGACAGTTGAATAAACTAATGTCAAATGGATACTTATATTACTTATTTTCTCTTTATAGAAGTCTATTTGATTGCACGGTATTGTTATTGTACTGTCATCTGCGAATAATGTCACCGGATGTTTGATTGCCATTGGAAAGTCATTTATATAGATAGTAAAAAGCGGTGGTCCCAGTATACTTCCTTGTGGAACTCCGTAGACAAAGTCGCGTTCATCCGATACAAATATTTCTTCTCTTTTGGTACTAGTATTTAGTCTGCTTATTTCAGTCATTTGTTTTCTGTAAGTTAGGTACGATTTTAAGAGCTCAAGAACGTTTCCTTTTACCCCGTAAGCTTCAAGCTTTTTCAATAAAATATCATGTTTCACGTAGTCGAATGCCTGGGTCATGTCACAAAATATCGCACATACTGGTTTATTTATATCCATATTTGTCATAATAGTATGCAAAAAGTCATAAATTGCCATGTTAATTGTCTTGTTTTTCCTAAATCCTTTTTGTTCGTTGCAAAGAATATTATTTTTCTCTAAATAAATATTAAGTTCCATATAAATGTACTCTTCAATTATTTTCGAGAATATCGGAATCAACGAAATCGGTCTGTAGTTTTCCATAAACTCTCTATCTTGTTTTTTGAATAGCGGCTTTATTATAGATTTTTTTAAGGAATTTGGGAAAGTACCTTCGCTAATACACAAATTTATAATGTAGCTCAACGGGCAACAAATTTCTTCAGCAACTGCTTTGATTATTTTTGTGCAGATGCCATCGTAACCGACACTGTTTGTGTTCTTAAGGGCTCGAATGATTCTTAACACAACGTTTGGTAAACATGGAGCCATAAACAGAGTCTTTCCTATTTATAATATTCTTAGTGACTCTGTCTCCTGAATTAATAATGGGCTGAATTTTGTCAGCAAAATAATTATTAAATACATTACAAATGCACTTTGGATCAGAGATGACTTTGTTATTATTAATTATAAGTTTATTAATGTTATTCTTTGGAATATTTAACTTTGACTGGTTTATAATTTGCCATGTAGTTTTCGATTTATTATATGATGTCTTTATTTTATGGGTATTTTGAGCTCGTTGAGTTAAATTAATAATCTTTTTAAAGAGCTTCGTATAATTTTTAAATATTACTTTATTCTGGAGAGTAGGTTTTAATCGGAACTGCCAAAGTAATTGCCGTTTTTTCACACTGCATCTTTTAATTCATTTTTGTTTTTTATGGACATTAATCGAAATCATAGTTTCGGGGAAGCACTGTTTGTATAGCAATGAGAAGATATCTGAAAACGAATTAAACGCTACATTTGGGTCATTTGCTTCATATACTTCTGAAAACGACAGACTCCGCAGATAGGCTTTAAATTTATTAATGTTATCGTTACTATAATCACGTTTTCTCCTACTCCACCGACTAAAAGTACATATCGTGCTTATTGGGCATTTCAGTAGTTGGGCTGTGTGATCCGATAACGCTAATTCTAATACCGACGATTGACAGCGCCTGTTAAAGTTATGCGCAAAATTGTCAATGCATGTTTTGCTGTTAATACGAGTTGGTTGATAAAGCTCCAGTTTCAAGTTAAAACTTACGAACATATTTTCGAATTCTATTGACTGATTAGTTCTTTTAAGTACATCTATATTAAAGTCTCCCGCTAATACAATATTTTTACAATCTGTTTTTATTAAAAATTGTAATATGTGTTCTAATTTATTAATACATTCATTGAAATTATTAGAATTTGGTACTCTGTAAATACAAACACATACAATTTTATGGATAGTCAGTTCAATGGCACAACATTCAAAGACACCACTTGCAGATATTTTTGCTATTTTTGGCAGTTCTCTCCATTGGTGATCGGATCTCACTAGTATGCAAGCTCCACCTCTTTTGGTTTCATTTCGATTGAAACAGGCTGCTAGGCAGTAATTGTACAGATTCAGATGTTTTTCATACGTTTCCATCATAAAATGCTCCGTAATACATAAGACATCTACGACTATGTTTCTATCAATTAATTCATTTAAACAAACTGCAAGAGAATCGCATTTGGATAGCAGTCCTGCAATATTTTGGTGCATGATGTAAATATGTTTAGTCAAGAAAAAAATTATCTCCTGTTTTATTAGCGTCAGTCAAACTTTGATATATGTCATCATGTTTCATAATGTCAATCATTAAGTCCAGCAGATCCTTAAATATAGTACATAGTCCAAGTTTATTTATTTTACCAGAATATTTGTTAAACATACTACAGTCATATTCCAGATTTAGGTTACTGTCCAGAAGGAACGCGTGTCCATGAGTCAATATATCCAAGTATAAAAGATTGTTAAATGTCTCCACTCGACAGTTGAATAAACTAATGTCAAATGGATACTTATATTACTTATTTTCTCTTTATAGAAGTCTATTTGATTGCACGGTATTGTTATTGTACTGTCATCTGCGAATAATGTCACCGGATGTTTGATTGCCATTGGAAAGTCATTTATATAGATAGTAAAAAGCGGTGGTCCCAGTATACTTCCTTGTGGAACTCCGTAGACAAAGTCGCGTTCATCCGATACAAATATTTCTTCTCTTTTGGTACTAGTATTTAGTCTGCTTATTTCAGTCATTTGTTTTCTGTAAGTTAGGTACGATTTTAAGAGCTCAAGAACGTTTCCTTTTACCCCGTAAGCTTCAAGCTTTTTCAATAAAATATCATGTTGCACGTAGTCGAATGCCTGGGTCATGTCACAAAATATCGCACATACTGGTTTATTTATATCCATATTTGTCATAATAGTATGCAAAAAGTCATAAATTGCCATGTTAATTGTCTTGTTTTTCCTAAATCCTTTTTGTTCGTTGCAAAGAATATTATTTTTCTCTAAATAAAAATTAAGTTCCATATAAATGTACTCTTCAATTATTTTCGAGAATATCGGAATCAACGAAATCGGTCTGTAGTTTTCCATAAACTCTCTATCTTGTTTTTTGAATAGCGGCTTTATTATAGATTTTTTTAAGGAATTTGGGAAAGTACCTTCGCTAATACACAAATTTATAATGTAGCTCAACGGGCAACAAATTTCTTCAGCAACTGCTTTGATTATTTTTGTGCAGATGCCATCGTAACCGACACTGTTTGTGTTCTTAAGGGCTCGAATGATTCTTAACACAACGTTTGGTAAACATGGAGCCATAAACAGAGTCTTTCCTATTTATAATATTCTTAGTGACTCTGTCTCCTGAATTAATAATGGGCTGAATTTTGTCAGCAAAATAATTATTAAATACATTACAAATGCACTTTGGATCAGAGATGACTTTGTTATTATTAATTATAAGTTTATTAATGTTATTCTTTGGAATATTTAACTTTGACTGGTTTATAATTTGCCATGTAGTTTTCGATTTATTATATGATGTCTTTATTTTATGGGTATTTTGAGCTCGTTGAGTTAAATTAATAATCTTTTTAAAGAGCTTCGTATAATTTTTAAATATTATTTTATTCTGGAGAGTAGGTTTTAATCGGAACTGCCAAAGTAATTGCCGTTTTTTCACACTGCATCTTTTAATTCATTTTTGTTTTTTATGGACATTAATCGAAATCATAGTTTCGGGGAAGCACTGTTTGTATAGCAATGAGAAGATATCTGAAAACGAATTAAACGCTACATTTGGGTCATTTGCTTCATATACTTCTGAAAACGACAGACTCCGCAGATAGGCTTTAAATTTATTAATGTTATCGTTACTATAATCACGTTTTCTCCTACTCCACCGACTAAAAGTACATATCGTGCTTATTGGGCATTTCAGTAGTTGGGCTGTGTGATCCGATAACGCTAATTCTAATACCGACGATTGACAGCGCCTGTTAAAGTTATGCGCAAAATTGTCAATGCATGTTTTGCTGTTAATACGAGTTGGTTGATAAAGCTCCAGTTTCAAGTTCAAACTTACGAACATATTTTCGAATTCTATTGACTGATTAGTTCTTTTAAGTACATCTATATTAAAGTCTCCCGCTAATACAATATTTTTACAATCTGTTTTTATTAAAAATTGTAATATGTGTTCTAATTTATTAATACATTCATTGAAATTATTAGAATTTGGTACTCTGTAAATACAAACACATACAATTTTATGGATAGTCAGTTCAATGGCACAACATTCAAAGACACCACTTGCAGATATTTTTGCTATTTTTGGCAGTTCTCTCCATTGGTGATCGGATCTCACTAGTATGCAAGCTCCACCTCTTTTGGTTTCATTTCGATTGAAACAGGCTGCTAGGCAGTAATTGTACAGATTCAGATGTTTTTCATACGTTTCCATCATAAAATGCTCCGTAATACATAAGACATCTACGACTATGTTTCTATCAATTAATTCATTTAAACAAACTGCAAGAGAATCGCATTTGGATAGCAGTCCTGCAATATTTTGGTGCATGATGTAAATATGTTTAGTCAAGAAAAAAATTATCTCCTGTTTTATTAGCGTCAGTCAAACTTTGATATATGTCATCATGTTTCATAATGTCAATCATTAAGTCCAGCAGATCCTTAAATATAGTACATAGTCCAAGTTTATTTATTTTACCAGAATATTTGTTAAACATACTACAGTCATATTCCAGATTTAGGTTACTGTCCAGAAGGAACGCGTGTCCATGAGTCAATATATCCAAGTATAAAAGATTGTTAAATGTCTCCACTCGACAGTTGAATAAACTAATGTCAAATGGATACTTATATTACTTATTTTCTCTTTATAGAAGTCTATTTGATTGCACGGTATTGTTATTGTACTGTCATCTGCGAATAATGTCACCGGATGTTTGATTGCCATTGGAAAGTCATTTATATAGATAGTAAAAAGCGGTGGTCCCAGTATACTTCCTTGTGGAACTCCGTAGACAAAGTCGCGTTCATCCGATACAAATATTTCTTCTCTTTTGGTACTAGTATTTAGTCTGCTTATTTCAGTCATTTGTTTTCTGTAAGTTAGGTACGATTTTAAGAGCTCAAGAACGTTTCCTTTTACCCCGTAAGCTTCAAGCTTTTTCAATAAAATATCATGTTGCACGTAGTCGAATGCCTGGGTCATGTCACAAAATATCGCACATACTGGTTTATTTATATCCATATTTGTCATAATAGTATGCAAAAAGTCATAAATTGCCATGTTAATTGTCTTGTTTTTCCTAAATCCTTTTTGTTCGTTGCAAAGAATATTATTTTTCTCTAAATAAAAATTAAGTTCCATATAAATGTACTCTTCAATTATTTTCGAGAATATCGGAATCAACGAAATCGGTCTGTAGTTTTCCATAAACTCTCTATCTTGTTTTTTGAATAGCGGCTTTATTATAGATTTTTTTAAGGAATTTGGGAAAGTACCTTCGCTAATACACAAATTTATAATGTAGCTCAACGGGCAACAAATTTCTTCAGCAACTGCTTTGATTATTTTTGTGCAGATGCCATCGTAACCGACACTGTTTGTGTTCTTAAGGGCTCGAATGATTCTTAACACAACGTTTGGTAAACATGGAGCCATAAACAGAGTCTTTCCTATTTATAATATTCTTAGTGACTCTGTCTCCTGAATTAATAATGGGCTGAATTTTGTCAGCAAAATAATTATTAAATACATTACAAATGCACTTTGGATCAGAGATGACTTTGTTATTATTAATTATAAGTTTATTAATGTTATTCTTTGGAATATTTAACTTTGACTGGTTTATAATTTGCCATGTAGTTTTCGATTTATTATATGATGTCTTTATTTTATGGGTATTTTGAGCTCGTTGAGTTAAATTAATAATCTTTTTAAAGAGCTTCGTATAATTTTTAAATATTACTTTATTCTGGAGAGTAGGTTTTAATCGGAACTGCCAAAGTAATTGCCGTTTTTTCACACTGCATCTTTTAATTCATTTTTGTTTTTTATGGACATTAATCGAAATCATAGTTTCGGGGAAGCACTGTTTGTATAGCAATGAGAAGATATCTGAAAACGAATTAAACGCTACATTTGGGTCATTTGCTTCATATACTTCTGAAAACGACAGACTCCGCAGATAGGCTTTAAATTTATTAATGTTATCGTTACTATAATCACGTTTTCTCCTACTCCACCGACTAAAAGTACATATCGTGCTTATTGGGCATTTCAGTAGTTGGGCTGTGTGATCCGATAACGCTAATTCTAATACCGACGATTGACAGCGCCTGTTAAAGTTATGCGCAAAATTGTCAATGCATGTTTTGCTGTTAATACGAGTTGGTTGATAAAGCTCCAGTTTCAAGTTAAAACTTACGAACATATTTTCGAATTCTATTGACTGATTAGTTCTTTTAAGTACATCTATATTAAAGTCTCCCGCTAATACAATATTTTTACAATCTGTTTTTATTAAAAATTGTAATATGTGTTCTAATTTATTAATACATTCATTGAAATTATTAGAATTTGGTACTCTGTAAATACAAACACATACAATTTTATGGATAGTCAGTTCAATGGCACAACATTCAAAGACACCACTTGCAGATATTTTTGCTATTTTTGGCAGTTCTCTCCTTTGGTGATCGGATCTCACTAGTATGCAAGCTCCACCTCTTTTGGTTTCATTTCGATTGAAACAGGCTGCTAGGCAGTAATTGTACAGATTCAGATGTTTTTCATACGTTTCCATCATAAAATGCTCCGTAATACATAAGACATCTACGACTATGTTTCTATCAATTAATTCATTTAAACAAACTGCAAGAGAATCGCATTTGGATAGCAGTCCTGCAATATTTTGGTGCATGATGTAAATATGTTTAGTCAAGAAAAAAATTATCTCCTGTTTTATTAGCGTCAGTCAAACTTTGATATATGTCATCATGTTTCATAATGTCAATCATTAAGTCCAGCAGATCCTTAAATATAGTACATAGTCCAAGTTTATTTATTTTACCAGAATATTTGTTAAACATACTACAGTCATATTCCAGATTTAGGTTACTGTCCAGAAGGAACGCGTGTCCATGAGTCAATATATCCAAGTATAAAAGATTGTTAAATGTCTCCACTCGACAGTTGAATAAACTAATGTCAAATGGATACTTATATTACTTATTTTCTCTTTATAGAAGTCTATTTGATTGCACGGTATTGTTATTGTACTGTCATCTGCGAATAATGTCACCGGATGTTTGATTGCCATTGGAAAGTCATTTATATAGATAGTAAAAAGCGGTGGTCCCAGTATACTTCCTTGTGGAACTCCGTAGACAAAGTCGCGTTCATCCGATACAAATATTTCTTCTCTTTTGGTACTAGTATTTAGTCTGCTTATTTCAGTCATTTGTTTTCTGTAAGTTAGGTACGATTTTAAGAGCTCAAGAACGTTTCCTTTTACCCCGTAAGCTTCAAGCTTTTTCAATAAAATATCATGTTGCACGTAGTCGAATGCCTGGGTCATGTCACAAAATATCGCACATACTGGTTTATTTATATCCATATTTGTCATAATAGTATGCAAAAAGTCATAAATTGCCATGTTAATTGTCTTGTTTTTCCTAAATCCTTTTTGTTCGTTGCAAAGAATATTATTTTTCTCTAAATAAAAATTAAGTTCCATATAAATGTACTCTTCAATTATTTTCGAGAATATCGGAATCAACGAAATCGGTCTGTAGTTTTCCATAAACTCTCTATCTTGTTTTTTGAATAGCGGCTTTATTATAGATTTTTTTAAGGAATTTGGGAAAGTACCTTCGCTAATACACAAATTTATAATGTAGCTCAACGGGCAACAAATTTCTTCAGCAACTGCTTTGATTATTTTTGTGCAGATGCCATCGTAACCGACACTGTTTGTGTTCTTAAGGGCTCGAATGATTCTTAACACAACGTTTGGTAAACATGGAGCCATAAACAGAGTCTTTCCTATTTATAATATTCTTAGTGACTCTGTCTCCTGAATTAATAATGGGCTGAATTTTGTCAGCAAAATAATTATTAAATACATTACAAATGCACTTTGGATCAGAGATGACTTTGTTATTATTAATTATAAGTTTATTAATGTTATTCTTTGGAATATTTAACTTTGACTGGTTTATAATTTGCCATGTAGTTTTCGATTTATTATATGATGTCTTTATTTTATGGGTATTTTGAGCTCGTTGAGTTAAATTAATAATCTTTTTAAAGAGCTTCGTATAATTTTTAAATATTATTTTATTCTGGAGAGTAGGTTTTAATCGGAACTGCCAAAGTAATTGCCGTTTTTTCACACTGCATCTTTTACTTAATTCATTTTTGTTTTTTATGGACATTAATCGAAATCATAGTTTCGGGGAAGCACTGTTTGTATAGCAATGAGAAGATATCTGAAAACGAATTAAACGCTACATTTGGGTCATTTGCTTCATATACTTCTGAAAACGACAGACTCCGCAGATAGGCTTTAAATTTATTAATGTTATCGTTACTATAATCACGTTTTCTCCTACTCCACCGACTAAAAGTACATATCGTGCTTATTGGGCATTTCAGTAGTTGGGCTGTGTGATCCGATAACGCTAATTCTAATACCGACGATTGACAGCGCCTGTTAAAGTTATGCGCAAAATTGTCAATGCATGTTTTGCTGTTAATACGAGTTGGTTGATAAAGCTCCAGTTTCAAGTTAAAACTTACGAACATATTTTCGAATTCTATTGACTGATTAGTTCTTTTAAGTACATCTATATTAAAGTCTCCCGCTAATACAATATTTTTACAATCTGTTTTTATTAAAAATTGTAATATGTGTTCTAATTTATTAATACATTTGACGGCGCTACGTCATCGTACGGTTGTACACGGCACGTGCAACGGACCGATCAGGCGATGTCGCCATCCCCACCTCCCCCACTACTCGACTTGTTTGTGCTCGGACGTAAAAGGAGACCGCGCGGAGCGATCGGGGCATTCTATTCTAGACCTCGGTCCGATACACGTGTTGTCATAGCGCCTAGATTTGCTAATATCGTGTTAAAACCTTTCAGTTAATAATTATGATATGATAATTAATTGAGTTCACAGTTATTATAAATTAAGTGAGTTAATCGAATAAAATTGATTAATAAGTAAACTACCTACTTTTTACTTTAAAATATCCAATCCTGACAATACGCCTATATCAGAATTGGGACGTAACTCAAAGGGCCCACATGGAGATTCGTGACAATGCTAGTGAAATATGTGGCGGTTACGTTTTGAAATGTAATGACAGTGATAGTGAAAATTGCGGTTTGTTTTTAAAACGCATGCGTTTATCCAGAAAAAACTTAAAAACAGCTAAAAACTTGATGTGTGCCGTGAAGTGTCGATAGGCCGAAGTTCGACACACGATCATAGTGTGTCACCGTGGTGGTATGTTTAGTCGAGGATACAGTGATGTGCAGAGCAGTTTATTGTTTTACCATATGGCGCTGAAGAGCTTTTCGCCGAATTCCTTTTCGACGAGTTTTATGCGGCTACCCTCATCAACCTGAACTAAACCAGTTCCGTCCGGAGGCAAGCAACTTCACAACAGCTGGTCAGGTCAAGGAGAGGAGTGTGAATTTATATGAAGATTTCTACGCCAATCTGGTGAGTCGTTTAAACTTTTTAATTGCTGTAGAGCTGCTTTTTATTTCGTTTACGAGTGTTCATTTTTATGATGTGGAGACTGACTTACAAAAGGCAACGCCTTTATGGATGGCAATTATCGATGTTTGATAATTGCCCTGTCGCTTTATCTTAAAGTGAAGCTATTATTAATAGCATAAGTGTTGCAGATTAAGCGATAGCATTTTCAATAATACTTCTTCTTTTCGATTCAATCGTTAACTTTTTTTATTGTTTTGGACCAGTAGGTAGTTACGTTAATTGCAGCAACAGTGGCATTCATTAGATACTCCAAATTACAGGAGAATGGGCACTTGGGGCACTGTAACATATGGCTCGTGCTCTGAAAACGGGCACTGCACTCACGTTGGGTATACAACAGATCATTACATCCTCATTTCGCCAAGTTGTGTTTGCAGCGGCCTACCTGGGTGCGCAAATTGCGCTGGCGCGCGATTTAACGCTTTCCAAAGGCCATTGCGATTCACGACCAGGGGCAATTGCTCTTTGGGTTTTATGAAGTCGTGAGGTGGTGGATACTTCTCTTCCCACAGTCTGCTTCTCCCTTTAGATGGCATATCCAGGATCGCCTGTGTAGAAATAAGGAAGCTCTTGCGACTTTTTAGTCTTCCCGAAGTTGGCATGTGGCCATACAGGGATGTCGGGAATCGGTTTTCAGATCCTTCGAACAGCAGGAGGTGCGATGCCTGCAAGCGGATAGTTTGTTTTGTGGAGTCTATTTTAATCAGCCTGATATTATCTGACACGTTTCGTTTAGGGTAATGTCTACTTTACGAGAAAGAGCAGGTCGGTGCCACACTGTGCAAGCAAACACGCCAGCAGAAAAAATAGGGACATGCCGGTTGTACGGAGAACATCGGGTGCCGCTCCCCAATTGATGGAAATTAGGTGACTGAGCAAGTTATTCCGGGTTCGACGGAGCTAAGTATTGTAACAGTTTGACTTTTACGCTTAGGCCATATCTAACGTCACACCGAGATATTTTGGATTCGAGCAGTGTTGGACCTTGGCTCTACGCCATGTGATGTTAAGCATTCGATTTGCGGGCCTATAGCAGAGATGGAAGGCGCACGACTGTCTCTTAGATGGGTTCGGCCGTAGAGCGTTGCGGTCACACTAATCTCTCAGTACACTGAGTGCCATTGTACGTTTATGCTCCACGTCCATAAAAGTCGCTGCTTGGTTTGCTAGGGCCAGGTAATCCGCGTACAAGAACCGCTCCGTGTGTTAGGTGGAAGGCGGTTCGTTCGCGTAGATGTTAAAAAAAGCGTCGGCGCCAACACACTGCCCTAAGGGAGACCATTCTTTTGCTGTCGCTATCTACTCTTGGTGAATTGGAAGCACATACCTGGAAGTGGCGGTTGCACAGGAGTTCGCTTGAAATGGGCACAAAGCCTTGGTCATTGGTCAAATAATGCTGATGAAGCGATATTATTCTGCTATCGCTGATCGAGTCATGAAGTGAAATACCAGAGAGCTTTTATTTTTTTTGGACATAAGAGCGATTTAGTTACCTAACACTTTATTTTGAATATTTTGATTTTATATCACCATTCATAGGCATAGGCCGCTTTCTTGTGCCAATGGTCCGATAAAATTTAGATTTTTATTTACTTTGATACTGTGACTACTACACTTACCTGAAACCTTTTGGCCCACCACAGCTTTTATTGGACTTGTACTGTCGTAGCATTTTTCGGTTTCAGACATCGTATCATGGTGTATAAAGCCAGCAGGAGGCTAGCGGTTGGCATGCTGCCATAACTGCTGAGCAGTTGCAACAACTGCTGAGCAGCTGCAACTTCTGAACGGTTCTGAGCGTGGCAGACCGAAGGTTGGCAAACTGCAGTAGCCAAGTATCATGTCAACATCTGTGGGGTTAAGAGCGTTCAAGGCCGACTGGAATACTTGGTGAGTCGCTCAAGTTTTATTTGAATAGCAAACGAAGCTTTAAAGGGGTTGATACCAATTCGGTGGTTGCATTGATAGTGCTAGGTAATTTTGACATAGTTAGCACAAAGCGAGTACTTAAAAGAGTTTCCCATTGGCGGTAATAGTGTCAAAATTTTATTCAGTGTGAGCTTTAGGTTTAGTTATCGCATAGCAAGTACCACAAGGTCATGTTTCAACTTAGACGTTTTTTTTAGTGAAAATTTGGATCTAGGCTTTCGTATTAACGTACGGAGGCAGTTTGCCTAACATCAGTTAGTAAATTTGATAGTATCAAAACTATCATGAATAGCAATTTGATTTTAATGACATTGATAAAAGCTTTAAAGGTACAGAGAATTCTGAGCTATTACAAGTTCTAAATAGATTTTCCATTTTGTGCAATTTAATACGGGTGAGATTATAATAACATTGATTGATTCGAACCGCACAGCGCAGCGATGATTTTGATGATTTTAGATTAACGTAAAGTAATTTGTGAGTGCTTACATGAACGTTAGATGCAGAAAATATCAGTGATGACGTGACGGCGAATAATAATGAAGAACTTGTTCATGAAACTTCCCATAAAAATAAAGCTTTAAGTGGTACTATTTTAGGGCTCACACTTTAAAAAAAAAATTGCCGACTCTCTTACTTATAAAGCCAGTAGCAGTAGTTAACGTATGGGGTACTGTGTTAAATTTTATAATAAAATACCACTTAATATTCTCGAACTGAATGAGAGAAAATTTAAAACATGTATTAAACGCACATTATGTAGACAAGCATATTATAAACTGGAAGATTATGTCCTTGATAAAAATGCTTGGCTAAATGCCGGTCCTGCTCCACAGCCACAGCAGCATGGGTCCACTTGTTAGGTTTTCGATAATTTGAAGAAATGCTTACCCTTTTTTTGTCCGAATATCATTATTATATAATCATTTATTTATCATTTCTTTGCATTATTGTATTAGCAAAGTATACACAATAAAGCAGCCTTCTTTTTTTATTTTCTTAGTTACTTGAAACCATAGTTTTGTATAACGTAGAAGCATATTTTCAATTTTTTGTAAATGTGAGCACTATGGAGCCATTTACATATGTAATTATAGATTTCGTTATTAAATTAGTTTGACATGAACGAGCGTGGCAGTTGAGAGCTTGTCATGCTCACACAAATGTTTTGCTGATGGTGGCGCGTGTTTTGGATCATTTGATTCCCTTCAAAATGGTTGAGTTAGATGGTGCTGATGCACGCGTCATGTTCGTGAACGGGCGCCGTCAGTTGAAACTGGTCATCTCTTACCTGCCACTGGCTTATTTTAATCTGTACCTGCATTTTGAATTGTTTATATGTTTTCTTGTTCGTTGCATTGTCCTCACATATAGAAGCAATCAATGTTAATGTTAACAAGATTTTTGTAACACATCACATGGTTTAAAAGAGTGTCCGTGGAGTTTCTTGCACGTTCTTCTCCATAGAGATCTACGCTTTGGAACGTGCAAATAGCTTCATGTTTTTGACTGACCGACTTTACCAATTCAAAAGTGCCTGTAAATGGTTTATTTGAAATATACGATTTGATTTGATTAACTTAATAGATCATGTAGGTACATCATTGGAAGGGTCAACAGACTGGACCAGTAGCATAATTCTGAAGGGTCATAGGACCGGACCAGAAGATATTGCTCTGAAGGGTCTGGGGACCGGTCCAGAAGATGTTACTCTGAAGGGTCTTAGGACCGGACCAGAAGATTATTACTCTGAAGGGTCGTAGGACCGGACCAGACCATGAGATAAGATTTTAATGTCAGGATGAACGAACAGTAAAATTGTGGTTCTCATTAAAGATACCTAAGTGCTTCTAAAGTGCGCGTCCGAGGACGTACGCACGTCAGAATGGCCGTGACGGCGCTACGTCATCGTACGGTTGTACACGGCACGTGCAACGGACCGATCAGGCGATGTCGCCATCCCCACCTCCCCCACTACTCGACTTGTTTGTGCTCGGACGTAAAAGGAGACCGCGCGGAGCGATCGGGGCATTCTATTCTAGACCTCGGTCCGATACACGTGTTGTCATAGCGCCTAGATTTGCTAATATCGTGTTAAAACCTTTCAGTTAATAATTATGATATGATAATTAATTGAGTTCACAGTTATTATAAATTAAGTGAGTTAATCGAATAAAATTGATTAATAAGTAAACTACCTACTTTTTACTTTAAAATATCCAATCCTGACAATACGCCTATACATTCATTGAAATTATTAGAATTTGGTACTCTGTAAATACAAACACATACAATTTTATGGATAGTCAGTTCAATGGCACAACATTCAAAGACACCACTTGCAGATATTTTTGCTATTTTTGGCAGTTCTCTCCATTGGTGATCGGATCTCACTAGTATGCAAGCTCCACCTCTTTTGGTTTCATTTCGATTGAAACAGGCTGCTAGGCAGTAATTGTACAGATTCAGATGTTTTTCATACGTTTCCATCATAAAATGCTCCGTAATACATAAGACATCTACGACTATGTTTCTATCAATTAATTCATTTAAACAAACTGCAAGAGAATCGCATTTGGATAGCAGTCCTGCAATATTTTGGTGCATGATGTAAATATGTTTAGTCAAGAAAAAAATTATCTCCTGTTTTATTAGCGTCAGTCAAACTTTGATATATGTCATCATGTTTCATAATGTCAATCATTAAGTCCAGCAGATCCTTAAATATAGTACATAGTCCAAGTTTATTTATTTTACCAGAATATTTGTTAAACATACTACAGTCATATTCCAGATTTAGGTTACTGTCCAGAAGGAACGCGTGTCCATGAGTCAATATATCCAAGTATAAAAGATTGTTAAATATCTCCACTCGACAGTTGAATAAACTAATGTCAAATGGATACTTATATTACTTATTTTCTCTTTATAGAAGTCTATTTGATTGCACGGTATTGTTATTGTACTGTCATCTGCGAATAATGTCACCGGATGTTTGATTGCCATTGGAAAGTCATTTATATAGATAGTAAAAAGCGGTGGTCCCAGTATACTTCCTTGTGGAACTCCGTAGACAAAGTCGCGTTCATCCGATACAAATATTTCTTCTCTTTTGGTACTAGTATTTAGTCTGCTTATTTCAGTCATTTGTTTTCTGTAAGTTAGGTACGATTTTAAGAGCTCAAGAACGTTTCCTTTTACCCCGTAAGCTTCAAGCTTTTTCAATAAAATATCATGTTGCACGTAGTCGAATGCCTGGGTCATGTCACAAAATATCGCACATACTGGTTTATTTATATCCATATTTGTCATAATAGTATGCAAAAAGTCATAAATTGCCATGTTAATTGTCTTGTTTTTCCTAAATCCTTTTTGTTCGTTGCAAAGAATATTATTTTTCTCTAAATAAATATTAAGTTCCATATAAATGTACTCTTCAATTATTTTCGAGAATATCGGAATCAACGAAATCGGTCTGTAGTTTTCCATAAACTCTCTATCTTGTTTTTTGAATAGCGGCTTTATTATAGATTTTTTTAAGGAATTTGGGAAAGTACCTTCGCTAATACACAAATTTATAATGTAGCTCAACGGGCAACAAATTTCTTCAGCAACTGCTTTGATTATTTTTGTGCAGATGCCATCGTAACCGACACTGTTTGTGTTCTTAAGGGCTCGAATGATTCTTAACACAACGTTTGGTAAACATGGAGCCATAAACAGAGTCTTTCCTATTTATAATATTCTTAGTGACTCTGTCTCCTGAATTAATAATGGGCTGAATTTTGTCAGCAAAATAATTATTAAATACATTACAAATGCACTTTGGATCAGAGATGACTTTGTTATTATTAATTATAAGTTTATTAATGTTATTCTTTGGAATATTTAACTTTGACTGGTTTATAATTTGCCATGTAGTTTTCGATTTATTATATGATGTCTTTATTTTATGGGTATTTTGAGCTCGTTGAGTTAAATTAATAATCTTTTTAAAGAGCTTCGTATAATTTTTAAATATTATTTTATTCTGGAGAGTAGGTTTTAATCGGAACTGCCAAAGTAATTGCCGTTTTTTCACACTGCATCTTTTAATTCATTTTTGTTTTTTATGGACATTAATCGAAATCATAGTTTCGGGGAAGCACTGTTTGTATAGCAATGAGAAGATATCTGAAAACGAATTAAACGCTACATTTGGGTCATTTGCTTCATATACTTCTGAAAACGACAGACTCCGCAGATAGGCTTTAAATTTATTAATGTTATCGTTACTATAATCACGTTTTCTCCTACTCCACCGACTAAAAGTACATATCGTGCTTATTGGGCATTTCAGTAGTTGGGCTGTGTGATCCGATAACGCTAATTCTAATACCGACGATTGACAGCGCCTGTTAAAGTTATGCGCAAAATTGTCAATGCATGTTTTGCTGTTAATACGAGTTGGTTGATAAAGCTCCAGTTTCAAGTTAAAACTTACGAACATATTTTCGAATTCTATTGACTGATTAGTTCTTTTAAGTACATCTATATTAAAGTCTCCCGCTAATACAATATTTTTACAATCTGTTTTTATTAAAAATTGTAATATGTGTTCTAATTTATTAATACATTCATTGAAATTATTAGAATTTGGTACTCTGTAAATACAAACACATACAATTTTATGGATAGTCAGTTCAATGGCACAACATTCAAAGACACCACTTGCAGATATTTTTGCTATTTTTGGCAGTTCTCTCCATTGGTGATCGGATCTCACTAGTATGCAAGCTCCACCTCTTTTGGTTTCATTTCGATTGAAACAGGCTGCTAGGCAGTAATTGTACAGATTCAGATGTTTTTCATACGTTTCCATCATAAAATGCTCCGTAATACATAAGACATCTACGACTATGTTTCTATCAATTAATTCATTTAAACAAACTGCAAGAGAATCGCATTTGGATAGCAGTCCTGCAATATTTTGGTGCATGATGTAAATATGTTTAGTCAAGAAAAAAATTATCTCCTGTTTTATTAGCGTCAGTCAAACTTTGATATATGTCATCATGTTTCATAATGTCAATCATTAAGTCCAGCAGATCCTTAAATATAGTACATAGTCCAAGTTTATTTATTTTACCAGAATATTTGTTAAACATACTACAGTCATATTCCAGATTTAGGTTACTGTCCAGAAGGAACGCGTGTCCATGAGTCAATATATCCAAGTATAAAAGATTGTTAAATGTCTCCACTCGACAGTTGAATAAACTAATGTCAAATGGATACTTATATTACTTATTTTCTCTTTATAGAAGTCTATTTGATTGCACGGTATTGTTATTGTACTGTCATCTGCGAATAATGTCACCGGATGTTTGATTGCCATTGGAAAGTCATTTATATAGATAGTAAAAAGCGGTGGTCCCAGTATACTTCCTTGTGGAACTCCGTAGACAAAGTCGCGTTCATCCGATACAAATATTTCTTCTCTTTTGGTACTAGTATTTAGTCTGCTTATTTCAGTCATTTGTTTTCTGTAAGTTAGGTACGATTTTAAGAGCTCAAGAACGTTTCCTTTTACCCCGTAAGCTTCAAGCTTTTTCAATAAAATATCATGTTGCACGTAGTCGAATGCCTGGGTCATGTCACAAAATATCGCACATACTGGTTTATTTATATCCATATTTGTCATAATAGTATGCAAAAAGTCATAAATTGCCATGTTAATTGTCTTGTTTTTCCTAAATCCTTTTTGTTCGTTGCAAAGAATATTATTTTTCTCTAAATAAAAATTAAGTTCCATATAAATGTACTCTTCAATTATTTTCGAGAATATCGGAATCAACAAAATCGGTCTGTAGTTTTCCATAAACTCTCTATCTTGTTTTTTGAATAGCGGCTTTATTATAGATTTTTTTAAGGAATTTGGGAAAGTACCTTCGCTAATACACAAATTTATAATGTAGCTCAACGGGCAACAAATTTCTTCAGCAACTGCTTTGATTATTTTTGTGCAGATGCCATCGTAACCGACACTGTTTGTGTTCTTAAGGGCTCGAATGATTCTTAACACAACGTTTGGTAAACATGGAGCCATAAACAGAGTCTTTCCTATTTATAATATTCTTAGTGACTCTGTCTCCTGAATTAATAATGGGCTGAATTTTGTCAGCAAAATAATTATTAAATACATTACAAATGCACTTTGGATCAGAGATGACTTTGTTATTATTAATTATAAGTTTATTAATGTTATTCTTTGGAATATTTAACTTTGACTGGTTTATAATTTGCCATGTAGTTTTCGATTTATTATATGATGTCTTTATTTTATGGGTATTTTGAGCTCGTTGAGTTAAATTAATAATCTTTTTAAAGAGCTTCGTATAATTTTTAAATATTATTTTATTCTGGAGAGTAGGTTTTAATCGGAACTGCCAAAGTAATTGCCGTTTTTTCACACTGCATCTTTTAATTCATTTTTGTTTTTTATGGACATTAATCGAAATCATAGTTTCGGGGAAGCACTGTTTGTATAGCAATGAGAAGATATCTGAAAACGAATTAAACGCTACATTTGGGTCATTTGCTTCATATACTTCTGAAAACGACAGACTCCGCAGATAGGCTTTAAATTTATTAATGTTATCGTTACTATAATCACGTTTTCTCCTACTCCACCGACTAAAAGTACATATCGTGCTTATTGGGCATTTCAGTAGTTGGGCTGTGTGATCCGATAACGCTAATTCTAATACCGACGATTGACAGCGCCTGTTAAAGTTATGCGCAAAATTGTCAATGCATGTTTTGCTGTTAATACGAGTTGGTTGATAAAGCTCCAGTTTCAAGTTAAAACTTACGAACATATTTTCGAATTCTATTGACTGATTAGTTCTTTTAAGTACATCTATATTAAAGTCTCCCGCTAATACAATATTTTTACAATCTGTTTTTATTAAAAATTGTAATATGTGTTCTAATTTATTAATACATTCATTGAAATTATTAGAATTTGGTACTCTGTAAATACAAACACATACAATTTTATGGATAGTCAGTTCAATGGCACAACATTCAAAGACACCACTTGCAGATATTTTTGCTATTTTTGGCAGTTCTCTCCATTGGTGATCGGATCTCACTAGTATGCAAGCTCCACCTCTTTTGGTTTCATTTCGATTGAAACAGGCTGCTAGGCAGTAATTGTACAGATTCAGATGTTTTTCATACGTTTCCATCATAAAATGCTCCGTAATACATAAGACATCTACGACTATGTTTCTATCAATTAATTCATTTAAACAAACTGCAAGAGAATCGCATTTGGATAGCAGTCCTGCAATATTTTGGTGCATGATGTAAATATGTTTAGTCAAGAAAAAAATTATCTCCTGTTTTATTAGCGTCAGTCAAACTTTGATATATGTCATCATGTTTCATAATGTCAATCATTAAGTCCAGCAGATCCTTAAATATAGTACATAGTCCAAGTTTATTTATTTTACCAGAATATTTGTTAAACATACTACAGTCATATTCCAGATTTAGGTTACTGTCCAGAAGGAACGCGTGTCCATGAGTCAATATATCCAAGTATAAAAGATTGTTAAATGTCTCCACTCGACAGTTGAATAAACTAATGTCAAATGGATACTTATATTACTTATTTTCTCTTTATAGAAGTCTATTTGATTGCACGGTATTGTTATTGTACTGTCATCTGCGAATAATGTCACCGGATGTTTGATTGCCATTGGAAAGTCATTTATATAGATAGTAAAAAGCGGTGGTCCCAGTATACTTCCTTGTGGAACTCCGTAGACAAAGTCGCGTTCATCCGATACAAATATTTCTTCTCTTTTGGTACTAGTATTTAGTCTGCTTATTTCAGTCATTTGTTTTCTGTAAGTTAGGTACGATTTTAAGAGCTCAAGAACGTTTCCTTTTACCCCGTAAGCTTCAAGCTTTTTCAATAAAATATCATGTTGCACGTAGTCGAATGCCTGGGTCATGTCACAAAATATCGCACATACTGGTTTATTTATATCCATATTTGTCATAATAGTATGCAAAAAGTCATAAATTGCCATGTTAATTGTCTTGTTTTTCCTAAATCCTTTTTGTTCGTTGCAAAGAATATTATTTTTCTCTAAATAAAAATTAAGTTCCATATAAATGTACTCTTCAATTATTTTCGAGAATATCGGAATCAACGAAATCGGTCTGTAGTTTTCCATAAACTCTCTATCTTGTTTTTTGAATAGCGGCTTTATTATAGATTTTTTTAAGGAATTTGGGAAAGTACCTTCGCTAATACACAAATTTATAATGTAGCTCAACGGGCAACAAATTTCTTCAGCAACTGCTTTGATTATTTTTGTGCAGATGCCATCGTAACCGACACTGTTTGTGTTCTTAAGGGCTCGAATGATTCTTAACACAACGTTTGGTAAACATGGAGCCATAAACAGAGTCTTTCCTATTTATAATATTCTTAGTGACTCTGTCTCCTGAATTAATAATGGGCTGAATTTTGTCAGCAAAATAATTATTAAATACATTACAAATGCACTTTGGATCAGAGATGACTTTGTTATTATTAATTATAAGTTTATTAATGTTATTCTTTGGAATATTTAACTTTGACTGGTTTATAATTTGCCATGTAGTTTTCGATTTATTATATGATGTCTTTATTTTATGGGTATTTTGAGCTCGTTGAGTTAAATTAATAATCTTTTTAAAGAGCTTCGTATAATTTTTAAATATTACTTTATTCTGGAGAGTAGGTTTTAATCGGAACTGCCAAAGTAATTGCCGTTTTTTCACACTGCATCTTTTAATTCATTTTTGTTTTTTATGGACATTAATCGAAATCATAGTTTCGGGGAAGCACTGTTTGTATAGCAATGAGAAGATATCTGAAAACGAATTAAACGCTACATTTGGGTCATTTGCTTCATATACTTCTGAAAACGACAGACTCCGCAGATAGGCTTTAAATTTATTAATGTTATCGTTACTATAATCACGTTTTCTCCTACTCCACCGACTAAAAGTACATATCGTGCTTATTGGGCATTTCAGTAGTTGGGCTGTGTGATCCGATAACGCTAATTCTAATACCGACGATTGACAGCGCCTGTTAAAGTTATGCGCAAAATTGTCAATGCATGTTTTGCTGTTAATACGAGTTGGTTGATAAAGCTCCAGTTTCAAGTTAAAACTTACGAACATATTTTCGAATTCTATTGACTGATTAGTTCTTTTAAGTACATCTATATTAAAGTCTCCCGCTAATACAATATTTTTACAATCTGTTTTTATTAAAAATTGTAATATGTGTTCTAATTTATTAATACATTCATTGAAATTATTAGAATTTGGTACTCTGTAAATACAAACACATACAATTTTATGGATAGTCAGTTCAATGGCACAACATTCAAAGACACCACTTGCAGATATTTTTGCTATTTTTGGCAGTTCTCTCCTTTGGTGATCGGATCTCACTAGTATGCAAGCTCCACCTCTTTTGGTTTCATTTCGATTGAAACAGGCTGCTAGGCAGTAATTGTACAGATTCAGATGTTTTTCATACGTTTCCATCATAAAATGCTCCGTAATACATAAGACATCTACGACTATGTTTCTATCAATTAATTCATTTAAACAAACTGCAAGAGAATCGCATTTGGATAGCAGTCCTGCAATATTTTGGTGCATGATGTAAATATGTTTAGTCAAGAAAAAAATTATCTCCTGTTTTATTAGCGTCAGTCAAACTTTGATATATGTCATCATGTTTCATAATGTCAATCATTAAGTCCAGCAGATCCTTAAATATAGTACATAGTCCAAGTTTATTTATTTTACCAGAATATTTGTTAAACATACTACAGTCATATTCCAGATTTAGGTTACTGTCCAGAAGGAACGCGTGTCCATGAGTCAATATATCCAAGTATAAAAGATTGTTAAATGTCTCCACTCGACAGTTGAATAAACTAATGTCAAATGGATACTTATATTACTTATTTTCTCTTTATAGAAGTCTATTTGATTGCACGGTATTGTTATTGTACTGTCATCTGCGAATAATGTCACCGGATGTTTGATTGCCATTGGAAAGTCATTTATATAGATAGTAAAAAGCGGTGGTCCCAGTATACTTCCTTGTGGAACTCCGTAGACAAAGTCGCGTTCATCCGATACAAATATTTCTTCTCTTTTGGTACTAGTATTTAGTCTGCTTATTTCAGTCATTTGTTTTCTGTAAGTTAGGTACGATTTTAAGAGCTCAAGAACGTTTCCTTTTACCCCGTAAGCTTCAAGCTTTTTCAATAAAATATCATGTTGCACGTAGTCGAATGCCTGGGTCATGTCACAAAATATCGCACATACTGGTTTATTTATATCCATATTTGTCATAATAGTATGCAAAAAGTCATAAATTGCCATGTTAATTGTCTTGTTTTTCCTAAATCCTTTTTGTTCGTTGCAAAGAATATTATTTTTCTCTAAATAAAAATTAAGTTCCATATAAATGTACTCTTCAATTATTTTCGAGAATATCGGAATCAACGAAATCGGTCTGTAGTTTTCCATAAACTCTCTATCTTGTTTTTTGAATAGCGGCTTTATTATAGATTTTTTTAAGGAATTTGGGAAAGTACCTTCGCTAATACACAAATTTATAATGTAGCTCAACGGGCAACAAATTTCTTCAGCAACTGCTTTGATTATTTTTGTGCAGATGCCATCGTAACCGACACTGTTTGTGTTCTTAAGGGCTCGAATGATTCTTAACACAACGTTTGGTAAACATGGAGCCATAAACAGAGTCTTTCCTATTTATAATATTCTTAGTGACTCTGTCTCCTGAATTAATAATGGGCTGAATTTTGTCAGCAAAATAATTATTAAATACATTACAAATGCACTTTGGATCAGAGATGACTTTGTTATTATTAATTATAAGTTTATTAATGTTATTCTTTGGAATATTTAACTTTGACTGGTTTATAATTTGCCATGTAGTTTTCGATTTATTATATGATGTCTTTATTTTATGGGTATTTTGAGCTCGTTGAGTTAAATTAATAATCTTTTTAAAGAGCTTCGTATAATTTTTAAATATTATTTTATTCTGGAGAGTAGGTTTTAATCGGAACTGCCAAAGTAATTGCCGTTTTTTCACACTGCATCTTTTACTTAATTCATTTTTGTTTTTTATGGACATTAATCGAAATCATAGTTTCGGGGAAGCACTGTTTGTATAGCAATGAGAAGATATCTGAAAACGAATTAAACGCTACATTTGGGTCATTTGCTTCATATACTTCTGAAAACGACAGACTCCGCAGATAGGCTTTAAATTTATTAATGTTATCGTTACTATAATCACGTTTTCTCCTACTCCACCGACTAAAAGTACATATCGTGCTTATTGGGCATTTCAGTAGTTGGGCTGTGTGATCCGATAACGCTAATTCTAATACCGACGATTGACAGCGCCTGTTAAAGTTATGCGCAAAATTGTCAATGCATGTTTTGCTGTTAATACGAGTTGGTTGATAAAGCTCCAGTTTCAAGTTAAAACTTACGAACATATTTTCGAATTCTATTGACTGATTAGTTCTTTTAAGTACATCTATATTAAAGTCTCCCGCTAATACAATATTTTTACAATCTGTTTTTATTAAAAATTGTAATATGTGTTCTAATTTATTAATACATTCATTGAAATTATTAGAATTTGGTACTCTGTAAATACAAACACATACAATTTTATGGATAGTCAGTTCAATGGCACAACATTCAAAGACACCACTTGCAGATATTTTTGCTATTTTTGGCAGTTCTCTCCATTGGTGATCGGATCTCACTAGTATGCAAGCTCCACCTCTTTTGGTTTCATTTCGATTGAAACAGGCTGCTAGGCAGTAATTGTACAGATTCAGATGTTTTTCATACGTTTCCATCATAAAATGCTCCGTAATACATAAGACATCTACGACTATGTTTCTATCAATTAATTCATTTAAACAAACTGCAAGAGAATCGCATTTGGATAGCAGTCCTGCAATATTTTGGTGCATGATGTAAATATGTTTAGTCAAGAAAAAAATTATCTCCTGTTTTATTAGCGTCAGTCAAACTTTGATATATGTCATCATGTTTCATAATGTCAATCATTAAGTCCAGCAGATCCTTAAATATAGTACATAGTCCAAGTTTATTTATTTTACCAGAATATTTGTTAAACATACTACAGTCATATTCCAGATTTAGGTTACTGTCCAGAAGGAACGCGTGTCCATGAGTCAATATATCCAAGTATAAAAGATTGTTAAATGTCTCCACTCGACAGTTGAATAAACTAATGTCAAATGGATACTTATATTACTTATTTTCTCTTTATAGAAGTCTATTTGATTGCACGGTATTGTTATTGTACTGTCATCTGCGAATAATGTCACCGGATGTTTGATTGCCATTGGAAAGTCATTTATATAGATAGTAAAAAGCGGTGGTCCCAGTATACTTCCTTGTGGAACTCCGTAGACAAAGTCGCGTTCATCCGATACAAATATTTCTTCTCTTTTGGTACTAGTATTTAGTCTGCTTATTTCAGTCATTTGTTTTCTGTAAGTTAGGTACGATTTTAAGAGCTCAAGAACGTTTCCTTTTACCCCGTAAGCTTCAAGCTTTTTCAATAAAATATCATGTTGCACGTAGTCGAATGCCTGGGTCATGTCACAAAATATCGCACATACTGGTTTATTTATATCCATATTTGTCATAATAGTATGCAAAAAGTCATAAATTGCCATGTTAATTGTCTTGTTTTTCCTAAATCCTTTTTGTTCGTTGCAAAGAATATTATTTTTCTCTAAATAAAAATTAAGTTCCATATAAATGTACTCTTCAATTATTTTCGAGAATATCGGAATCAACGAAATCGGTCTGTAGTTTTCCATAAACTCTCTATCTTGTTTTTTGAATAGCGGCTTTATTATAGATTTTTTTAAGGAATTTGGGAAAGTACCTTCGCTAATACACAAATTTATAATGTAGCTCAACGGGCAACAAATTTCTTCAGCAACTGCTTTGATTATTTTTGTGCAGATGCCATCGTAACCGACACTGTTTGTGTTCTTAAGGGCTCGAATGATTCTTAACACAACGTTTGGTAAACATGGAGCCATAAACAGAGTCTTTCCTATTTATAATATTCTTAGTGACTCTGTCTCCTGAATTAATAATGGGCTGAATTTTGTCAGCAAAATAATTATTAAATACATTACAAATGCACTTTGGATCAGAGATGACTTTGTTATTATTAATTATAAGTTTATTAATGTTATTCTTTGGAATATTTAACTTTGACTGGTTTATAATTTGCCATGTAGTTTTCGATTTATTATATGATGTCTTTATTTTATGGGTATTTTGAGCTCGTTGAGTTAAATTAATAATCTTTTTAAAGAGCTTCGTATAATTTTTAAATATTATTTTATTCTGGAGAGTAGGTTTTAATCGGAACTGCCAAAGTAATTGCCGTTTTTTCACACTGCATCTTTTACTTAATTCATTTTTGTTTTTTATGGACATTAATCGAAATCATAGTTTCGGGGAAGCACTGTTTGTATAGCAATGAGAAGATATCTGAAAACGAATTAAACGCTACATTTGGGTCATTTGCTTCATATACTTCTGAAAACGACAGACTCCGCAGATAGGCTTTAAATTTATTAATGTTATCGTTACTATAATCACGTTTTCTCCTACTCCACCGACTAAAAGTACATATCGTGCTTATTGGGCATTTCAGTAGTTGGGCTGTGTGATCCGATAACGCTAATTCTAATACCGACGATTGACAGCGCCTGTTAAAGTTATGCGCAAAATTGTCAATGCATGTTTTGCTGTTAATACGAGTTGGTTGATAAAGCTCCAGTTTCAAGTTAAAACTTACGAACATATTTTCGAATTCTATTGACTGATTAGTTCTTTTAAGTACATCTATATTAAAGTCTCCCGCTAATACAATATTTTTACAATCTGTTTTTATTAAAAATTGTAATATGTGTTCTAATTTATTAATACATTCATTGAAATTATTAGAATTTGGTACTCTGTAAATACAAACACATACAATTTTATGGATAGTCAGTTCAATGGCACAACATTCAAAGACACCACTTGCAGATATTTTTGCTATTTTTGGCAGTTCTCTCCATTGGTGATCGGATCTCACTAGTATGCAAGCTCCACCTCTTTTGGTTTCATTTCGATTGAAACAGGCTGCTAGGCAGTAATTGTACAGATTCAGATGTTTTTCATACGTTTCCATCATAAAATGCTCCGTAATACATAAGACATCTACGACTATGTTTCTATCAATTAATTCATTTAAACAAACTGCAAGAGAATCGCATTTGGATAGCAGTCCTGCAATATTTTGGTGCATGATGTAAATATGTTTAGTCAAGAAAAAAATTATCTCCTGTTTTATTAGCGTCAGTCAAACTTTGATATATGTCATCATGTTTCATAATGTCAATCATTAAGTCCAGCAGATCCTTAAATATAGTACATAGTCCAAGTTTATTTATTTTACCAGAATATTTGTTAAACATACTACAGTCATATTCCAGATTTAGGTTACTGTCCAGAAGGAACGCGTGTCCATGAGTCAATATATCCAAGTATAAAAGATTGTTAAATGTCTCCACTCGACAGTTGAATAAACTAATGTCAAATGGATACTTATATTACTTATTTTCTCTTTATAGAAGTCTATTTGATTGCACGGTATTGTTATTGTACTGTCATCTGCGAATAATGTCACCGGATGTTTGATTGCCATTGGAAAGTCATTTATATAGATAGTAAAAAGCGGTGGTCCCAGTATACTTCCTTGTGGAACTCCGTAGACAAAGTCGCGTTCATCCGATACAAATATTTCTTCTCTTTTGGTACTAGTATTTAGTCTGCTTATTTCAGTCATTTGTTTTCTGTAAGTTAGGTACGATTTTAAGAGCTCAAGAACGTTTCCTTTTACCCCGTAAGCTTCAAGCTTTTTCAATAAAATATCATGTTGCACGTAGTCGAATGCCTGGGTCATGTCACAAAATATCGCACATACTGGTTTATTTATATCCATATTTGTCATAATAGTATGCAAAAAGTCATAAATTGCCATGTTAATTGTCTTGTTTTTCCTAAATCCTTTTTGTTCGTTGCAAAGAATATTATTTTTCTCTAAATAAAAATTAAGTTCCATATAAATGTACTCTTCAATTATTTTCGAGAATATCGGAATCAACGAAATCGGTCTGTAGTTTTCCATAAACTCTCTATCTTGTTTTTTGAATAGCGGCTTTATTATAGATTTTTTTAAGGAATTTGGGAAAGTACCTTCGCTAATACACAAATTTATAATGTAGCTCAACGGGCAACAAATTTCTTCAGCAACTGCTTTGATTATTTTTGTGCAGATGCCATCGTAACCGACACTGTTTGTGTTCTTAAGGGCTCGAATGATTCTTAACACAACGTTTGGTAAACATGGAGCCATAAACAGAGTCTTTCCTATTTATAATATTCTTAGTGACTCTGTCTCCTGAATTAATAATGGGCTGAATTTTGTCAGCAAAATAATTATTAAATACATTACAAATGCACTTTGGATCAGAGATGACTTTGTTATTATTAATTATAAGTTTATTAATGTTATTCTTTGGAATATTTAACTTTGACTGGTTTATAATTTGCCATGTAGTTTTCGATTTATTATATGATGTCTTTATTTTATGGGTATTTTGAGCTCGTTGAGTTAAATTAATAATCTTTTTAAAGAGCTTCGTATAATTTTTAAATATTATTTTATTCTGGAGAGTAGGTTTTAATCGGAACTGCCAAAGTAATTGCCGTTTTTTCACACTGCATCTTTTAATTCATTTTTGTTTTTTATGGACATTAATCGAAATCATAGTTTCGGGGAAGCACTGTTTGTATAGCAATGAGAAGATATCTGAAAACGAATTAAACGCTACATTTGGGTCATTTGCTTCATATACTTCTGAAAACGACAGACTCCGCAGATAGGCTTTAAATTTATTAATGTTATCGTTACTATAATCACGTTTTCTCCTACTCCACCGACTAAAAGTACATATCGTGCTTATTGGGCATTTCAGTAGTTGGGCTGTGTGATCCGATAACGCTAATTCTAATACCGACGATTGACAGCGCCTGTTAAAGTTATGCGCAAAATTGTCAATGCATGTTTTGCTGTTAATACGAGTTGGTTGATAAAGCTCCAGTTTCAAGTTAAAACTTACGAACATATTTTCGAATTCTATTGACTGATTAGTTCTTTTAAGTACATCTATATTAAAGTCTCCCGCTAATACAATATTTTTACAATCTGTTTTTATTAAAAATTGTAATATGTGTTCTAATTTATTAATACATTCATTGAAATTATTAGAATTTGGTACTCTGTAAATACAAACACATACAATTTTATGGATAGTCAGTTCAATGGCACAACATTCAAAGACACCACTTGCAGATATTTTTGCTATTTTTGGCAGTTCTCTCCATTGGTGATCGGATCTCACTAGTATGCAAGCTCCACCTCTTTTGGTTTCATTTCGATTGAAACAGGCTGCTAGGCAGTAATTGTACAGATTCAGATGTTTTTCATACGTTTCCATCATAAAATGCTCCGTAATACATAAGACATCTACGACTATGTTTCTATCAATTAATTCATTTAAACAAACTGCAAGAGAATCGCATTTGGATAGCAGTCCTGCAATATTTTGGTGCATGATGTAAATATGTTTAGTCAAGAAAAAAATTATCTCCTGTTTTATTAGCGTCAGTCAAACTTTGATATATGTCATCATGTTTCATAACGTCAATCATTAAGTCCAGCAGATCCTTAAATATAGTACATAGTCCAAGTTTATTTATTTTACCAGAATATTTGTTAAACATACTACAGTCATATTCCAGATTTAGGTTACTGTCCAGAAGGAACGCGTGTCCATGAGTCAATATATCCAAGTATAAAAGATTGTTAAATGTCTCCACTCGACAGTTGAATAAACTAATGTCAAATGGATACTTATATTACTTATTTTCTCTTTATAGAAGTCTATTTGATTGCACGGTATTGTTATTGTACTGTCATCTGCGAATAATGTCACCGGATGTTTGATTGCCATTGGAAAGTCATTTATATAGATAGTAAAAAGCGGTGGTCCCAGTATACTTCCTTGTGGAACTCCGTAGACAAAGTCGCGTTCATCCGATACAAATATTTCTTCTCTTTTGGTACTAGTATTTAGTCTGCTTATTTCAATCATTTGTTTTCTGTAAGTTAGGTACGATTTTAAGAGCTCAAGAACGTTTCCTTTTACCCCGTAAGCTTCAAGCTTTTTCAATAAAATATCATGTTGCACGTAGTCGAATGCCTGGGTCATGTCACAAAATATCGCACATACTTGTTTATTTATATCCATATTTGTCATAATAGTATGCCAAAAGTCATAAATTGCCATGTTAATTGTCTTGTTTTTCCTAAATCCTTTTTGTTCGTTGCAAAGAATATTATTTTTCTCTAAATAAAAATTAAGTTCCATATAAATGTACTCTTCAATTATTTTCGAGAATATCGGAATCAACGAAATCGGTCTGTAGTTTTCCATAAACTCTCTATCTTGTTTTTTGAATAGCGGCTTTATTATAGATTTTTTTAAGGAATTTGGGAAAGTACCTTCGCTAATACACAAATTTATAATGTAGCTCAACGGGCAACAAATTTCTTCAGCAACTGCTTTGATTATTTTTGTGCAGATGCCATCGTAACCGACACTGTTTGTGTTCTTAAGGGCTCGAATGATTCTTAACACAACGTTTGGTAAACATGGAGCCATAAACAGAGTCTTTCCTATTTATAATATTCTTAGTGACTCTGTCTCCTGAATTAATAATGGGCTGAATTTTGTCAGCAAAATAATTATTAAATACATTACAAATGCACTTTGGATCAGAGATGACTTTGTTATTATTAATTATAAGTTTATTAATGTTATTCTTTGGAATATTTAACTTTGACTGGTTTATAATTTGCCATGTAGTTTTCGATTTATTATATGATGTCTTTATTTTATGGGTATTTTGAGCTCGTTGAGTTAAATTAATAATCTTTTTAAAGAGCTTCGTATAATTTTTAAATATTATTTTATTCTGGAGAGTAGGTTTTAATCGGAACTGCCAAAGTAATTGCCGTTTTTTCACACTGCATCTTTTACTTAATTCATTTTTGTTTTTTATGGACATTAATCGAAATCATAGTTTCGGGGAAGCACTGTTTGTATAGCAATGAGAAGATATCTGAAAACGAATTAAACGCTACATTTGGGTCATTTGCTTCATATACTTCTGAAAACGACAGACTCCGCAGATAGGCTTTAAATTTATTAATGTTATCGTTACTATAATCACGTTTTCTCCTACTCCACCGACTAAAAGTACATATCGTGCTTATTGGGCATTTCAGTAGTTGGGCTGTGTGATCCGATAACGCTAATTCTAATACCGACGATTGACAGCGCCTGTTAAAGTTATGCGCAAAATTGTCAATGCATGTTTTGCTGTTAATACGAGTTGGTTGATAAAGCTCCAGTTTCAAGTTAAAACTTACGAACATATTTTCGAATTCTATTGACTGATTAGTTCTTTTAAGTACATCTATATTAAAGTCTCCCGCTAATACAATATTTTTACAATCTGTTTTTATTAAAAATTGTAATATGTGTTCTAATTTATTAATACATTCATTGAAATTATTAGAATTTGGTACTCTGTAAATACAAACACATACAATTTTATGGATAGTCAGTTCAATGGCACAACATTCAAAGACACCACTTGCAGATATTTTTGCTATTTTTGGCAGTTCTCTCCATTGGTGATCGGATCTCACTAGTATGCAAGCTCCACCTCTTTTGGTTTCATTTCGATTGAAACAGGCTGCTAGGCAGTAATTGTACAGATTCAGATGTTTTTCATACGTTTCCATCATAAAATGCTCCGTAATACATAAGACATCTACGACTATGTTTCTATCAATTAATTCATTTAAACAAACTGCAAGAGAATCGCATTTGGATAGCAGTCCTGCAATATTTTGGTGCATGATGTAAATATGTTTAGTCAAGAAAAAAATTATCTCCTGTTTTATTAGCGTCAGTCAAACTTTGATATATGTCATCATGTTTCATAATGTCAATCATTAAGTCCAGCAGATCCTTAAATATAGTACATAGTCCAAGTTTATTTATTTTACCAGAATATTTGTTAAACATACTACAGTCATATTCCAGATTTAGGTTACTGTCCAGAAGGAACGCGTGTCCATGAGTCAATATATCCAAGTATAAAAGATTGTTAAATGTCTCCACTCGACAGTTGAATAAACTAATGTCAAATGGATACTTATATTACTTATTTTCTCTTTATAGAAGTCTATTTGATTGCACGGTATTGTTATTGTACTGTCATCTGCGAATAATGTCACCGGATGTTTGATTGCCATTGGAAAGTCATTTATATAGATAGTAAAAAGCGGTGGTCCCAGTATACTTCCTTGTGGAACTCCGTAGACAAAGTCGCGTTCATCCGATACAAATATTTCTTCTCTTTTGGTACTAGTATTTAGTCTGCTTATTTCAGTCATTTGTTTTCTGTAAGTTAGGTACGATTTTAAGAGCTCAAGAACGTTTCCTTTTACCCCGTAAGCTTCAAGCTTTTTCAATAAAATATCATGTTGCACGTAGTCGAATGCCTGGGTCATGTCACAAAATATCGCACATACTGGTTTATTTATATCCATATTTGTCATAATAGTATGCAAAAAGTCATAAATTGCCATGTTAATTGTCTTGTTTTTCCTAAATCCTTTTTGTTCGTTGCAAAGAATATTATTTTTCTCTAAATAAAAATTAAGTTCCATATAAATGTACTCTTCAATTATTTTCGAGAATATCGGAATCAACGAAATCGGTCTGTAGTTTTCCATAAACTCTCTATCTTGTTTTTTGAATAGCGGCTTTATTATAGATTTTTTTAAGGAATTTGGGAAAGTACCTTCGCTAATACACAAATTTATAATGTAGCTCAACGGGCAACAAATTTCTTCAGCAACTGCTTTGATTATTTTTGTGCAGATGCCATCGTAACCGACACTGTTTGCGTTCTTAAGGGCTCGAATGATTCTTAACACAACGTTTGGTAAACATGGAGCCATAAACAGAGTCTTTCCTATTTATAATATTCTTAGTGACTCTGTCTCCTGAATTAATAATGGGCTGAATTTTGTCAGCAAAATAATTATTAAATACATTACAAATGCACTTTGGATCAGAGATGACTTTGTTATTATTAATTATAAGTTTATTAATGTTATTCTTTGGAATATTTAACTTTGACTGGTTTATAATTTGCCATGTAGTTTTCGATTTATTATATGATGTCTTTATTTTATGGGTATTTTGAGCTCGTTGAGTTAAATTAATAATCTTTTTAAAGAGCTTCGTATAATTTTTAAATATTATTTTATTCTGGAGAGTAGGTTTTAATCGGAACTGCCAAAGTAATTGCCGTTTTTTCACACTGCATCTTTTACTTAATTCATTTTTGTTTTTTATGGACATTAATCGAAATCATAGTTTCGGGGAAGCACTGTTTGTATAGCAATGAGAAGATATCTGAAAACGAATTAAACGCTACATTTGGGTCATTTGCTTCATATACTTCTGAAAACGACAGACTCCGCAGATAGGCTTTAAATTTATTAATGTTATCGTTACTATAATCACGTTTTCTCCTACTCCACCGACTAAAAGTACATATCGTGCTTATTGGGCATTTCAGTAGTTGGGCTGTGTGATCCGATAACGCTAATTCTAATACCGACGATTGACAGCGCCTGTTAAAGTTATGCGCAAAATTGTCAATGCATGTTTTGCTGTTAATACGAGTTGGTTGATAAAGCTCCAGTTTCAAGTTAAAACTTACGAACATATTTTCGAATTCTATTGACTGATTAGTTCTTTTAAGTACATCTATATTAAAGTCTCCCGCTAATACAATATTTTTACAATCTGTTTTTATTAAAAATTGTAATATGTGTTCTAATTTATTAATACATTCATTGAAATTATTAGAATTTGGTACTCTGTAAATACAAACACATACAATTTTATGAATAGTCAGTCCAATGGCACAACATTCAAAGACACCACTTGCAGATATTTTTGCTATTTTTGGCAGTTCTCTCCATTGGTGATCGGATCTCACTAGTATGCAAGCTCCACCTCTTTTGGTTTCATTTCGATTGAAACAGGCTGCTAGGCAGTAATTGTACAGATTCAGATGTTTTTCATACGTTTCCATCATAAAATGCTCCGTAATACATAAGACATCTACGACTATGTTTCTATCAATTAATTCATTTAAACAAACTGCAAGAGAATCGCATTTGGATAGCAGTCCTGCAATATTTTGGTGCATGATGTAAATATGTTTAGTCAAGAAAAAAATTATCTCCTGTTTTATTAGCGTCAGTCAAACTTTGATATATGTCATCATGTTTCATAATGTCAATCATTAAGTCCAGCAGATCCTTAAATATAGTACATAGTCCAAGTTTATTTATTTTACCAGAATATTTGTTAAACATACTACAGTCATATTCCAGATTTAGGTTACTGTCCAGAAGGAACGCGTGTCCATGAGTCAATATATCCAAGTATAAAAGATTGTTAAATGTCTCCACTCGACAGTTGAATAAACTAATGTCAAATGGATACTTATATTACTTATTTTCTCTTTATAGAAGTCTATTTGATTGCACGGTATTGTTATTGTACTGTCATCTGCGAATAATGTCACCGGATGTTTGATTGCCATTGGAAAGTCATTTATATAGATAGTAAAAAGCGGTGGTCCCAGTATACTTCCTTGTGGAACTCCGTAGACAAAGTCGCGTTCATCCGATACAAATATTTCTTCTCTTTTGGTACTAGTATTTAGTCTGCTTATTTCAATCATTTGTTTTCTGTAAGTTAGGTACGATTTTAAGAGCTCAAGAACGTTTCCTTTTACCCCGTAAGCTTCAAGCTTTTTCAATAAAATATCATGTTGCACGTAGTCGAATGCCTGGGTCATGTCACAAAATATCGCACATACTTGTTTATTTATATCCATATTTGTCATAATAGTATGCCAAAAGTCATAAATTGCCATGTTAATTGTCTTGTTTTTCCTAAATCCTTTTTGTTCGTTGCAAAGAATATTATTTTTCTCTAAATAAAAATTAAGTTCCATATAAATGTACTCTTCAATTATTTTCGAGAATATCGGAATCAACGAAATCGGTCTGTAGTTTTCCATAAACTCTCTATCTTGTTTTTTGAATAGTGGCTTTATTATAGATTTTTTTAAGGAATTTGGGAAAGTACCTTCGCTAATACACAAATTTATAATGTAGCTCAACGGGCAACAAATTTCTTCAGCAACTGCTTTGATTATTTTTGTGCAGATGCCATCGTAACCGACACTGTTTGTGTTCTTAAGGGCTCGAATGATTCTTAACACAACGTTTGGTAAACATGGAGCCATAAACAGAGTCTTTCCTATTTATAATATTCTTAGTGACTCTGTCTCCTGAATTAATAATGGGCTGAATTTTGTCAGCAAAATAATTATTAAATACATTACAAATGCACTTTGGATCAGAGATGACTTTGTTATTATTAATTATAAGTTTATTAATGTTATTCTTTGGAATATTTAACTTTGACTGGTTTATAATTTGCCATGTAGTTTTCGATTTATTATATGATGTCTTTATTTTATGGGTATTTTGAGCTCGTTGAGTAAAATTAATAATCTTTTTAAAGAGCTTCGTATAATTTTTAAATATTATTTTATTCTGGAGAGTAGGTTTTAATCGGAACTGCCAAAGTAATTGCCGTTTTTTCACACTGCATCTTTTAATTCATTTTTGTTTTTTATGGACATTAATCGAAATCATAGTTTCGGGGAAGCACTGTTTGTATAGCAATGAGAAGATATCTGAAAACGAATTAAACGCTACATTTGGGTCATTTGCTTCATATACTTCTGAAAACGACAGACTCCGCAGATAGGCTTTAAATTTATTAATGTTATCGTTACTATAATAACGTTTTCTCCTACTCCACCGACTAAAAGTACATATCGTGCTTATTGGGCATTTCAGTAGTTGGGCTGTGTGATCCGATAACGCTAATTCTAATACCGACGATTGACAGCGCCTGTTAAAGTTATGCGCAAAATTGTCAATGCATGTTTTGCTGTTAATACGAGTTGGTTGATAAAGCTCCAGTTTCAAGTTAAAACTTACGAACATATTTTCGAATTCTATTGACTGATTAGTTCTTTTAAGTACATCTATATTAAAGTCTCCCGCTAATACAATATTTTTACAATCTGTTTTTATTAAAAATTGTAATATGTGTTCTAATTTATTAATACATTCATTGAAATTATTAGAATTTGGTACTCTGTAAATACAAACACATACAATTTTATGGATAGTCAGTTCAATGGCACAACATTCAAAGACACCACTTGCAGATATTTTTGCTATTTTTGGCAGTTCTCTCCATTGGTGATCGGATCTCACTAGTATGCAAGCTCCACCTCTTTTGGTTTCATTTCGATTGAAACAGGCTGCTAGGCAGTAATTGTACAGATTCAGATGTTTTTCATACGTTTCCATCATAAAATGCTCCGTAATACATAAGACATCTACGACTATGTTTCTATCAATTAATTCATTTAAACAAACTGCAAGAGAATCGCATTTGGATAGCAGTCCTGCAATATTTTGGTGCATGATGTAAATATGTTTAGTCAAGAAAAAAATTATCTCCTGTTTTATTAGCGTCAGTCAAACTTTGATATATGTCATCATGTTTCATAATGTCAATCATTAAGTCCAGCAGATCCTTAAATATAGTACATAGTCCAAGTTTATTTATTTTACCAGAATATTTGTTAAACATACTACAGTCATATTCCAGATTTAGGTTACTGTCCAGAAGGAACGCGTGTCCATGAGTCAATATATCCAAGTATAAAAGATTGTTAAATGTCTCCACTCGACAGTTGAATAAACTAATGTCAAATGGATACTTATATGTTGGCATACAAATAATGATGTTAAGATAAGGATAAAGATAAGGACAAAGATAGGGACAAAGATAACGACAAAGATAACGACAAAGATAACGACAAAGATAACGACAAAGATAACGACAAAGATAACGACAAAGATAACGACAAAGATAAGGACAAAGATAACTACAAAGATAACGACAAAGATAACGACAAAGATAACGACAAAGATAAGGACAAAGATAAGGCAAAGATAATGACAAAGATAATGACACAGATAACGACAAAGATAACGACAAAGATAACGACAAAGATAACGACAAAGATAACGACAAAGATAACGACAAAGATAACGACAAAGATAACGACAATGATAACGACAAAGATAACGACAAAGATAACGACAAAGATAACGACAAAGATAACGACAAAGATAACGACAAAGATAACGACAAAGATAACGACAAAGATAACGACAAAGATAACGACAAAGATAACGACAAAGATAACGACAAAGATAACGACAAAGATAACGACAAAGATAACGACAAAGATAACGACAAAGATAACGACAAAGATAACGACAAAGATAAGGACAAAGATAAGGCAAAGATAATGACAAAGATAACGACACAGATAACGACAAAGATAACGACAAAGATAACGACAAAGATAACGACAAAGATAACGACAAAGATAACGACAAAGATAACGACAAAGATAACGACAAAGATAACGACAAAGATAACGACAAAGATAACGACAAAGATAACGACAAAGATAACGACAAAGATAACGACAAAGATAACGACAAAGATAACGACAAAGATAACGACAAAGATAAGGATAAAGATAAGACAATTTCTTTATTAGTTGAGTTACCCCAAAAGATAACCCCATATCTGAGAACAGATTCAGTTAGCCCGTAGTAAGCGGTTAATAACGCCTCTACGTTAACCGTTCGTGAAAGCATATGCAAGGCGTACGCACTACTGCTTATTCTTTTAGTCAGGGTCTCAATGTGCGCCTTCCAATTTAAATTCCGATCGATTGTCAGTCCTAGAAACTTAGTTGTATTAACTGTGTCAATCGTAATGTCATTGTACTTTATGTCAAGATTAGGAAGAGTCAGTGAGCGTTGGCTAAAATGCATCATAACTGTCTTATTAAAATTTATTTTTAAATGGTTATTATCCACCCATTCTATAATTTTTAGCAAAGTATTACTTATTTCCTCTTTATAGAAGTCTATTTGATTGCACGGTATTGTTATTGTACTGTCATCTGCGAATAATGTCACCGGATGTTTGATTGCCATTGGAAAGTCATTTATATAGATAGTAAAAAGCGGTGGTCCCAGTATACTTCCTTGTGGAACTCCGTAGACAAAGTCGCGTTCATCCGATACAAATATTTCTTCTCTTTTGGTACTAGTATTTAGTCTGCTTATTTCAATCATTTGTTTTCTGTAAGTTAGGTACGATTTTAAGAGCTCAAGAACGTTTCCTTTTACCCCGTAAGCTTCAAGCTTTTTCAATAAAATATCATGTTGCACGTAGTCGAATGCCTGGGTCATGTCACAAAATATCGCACATACTTGTTTATTTATATCCATATTTGTCATAATAGTATGCAAAAAGTCATAAATTGCCATGTTAATTGTCTTGTTTTTCCTAAATCCTTT
This sequence comes from Lacanobia wlatinum, assembly GCA_947578705.1. Classification (NCBI taxonomy): domain Eukaryota; kingdom Metazoa; phylum Arthropoda; class Insecta; order Lepidoptera; family Noctuidae; genus Lacanobia; species Lacanobia wlatinum. The sequence goes on from OX388033.1 coordinate 11,989,647, forward strand.
TTGTTCGTTGCAAAGAATATTATTTTTCTCTAAATAAAAATTAAGTTCCATATAAATGTACTCTTCAATTATTTTCGAGAATATCGGAATCAACGAAATCGGTCTGTAGTTTTCCATAAACTCTCTATCTTGTTTTTTGAATAGTGGCTTTATTATAGATTTTTTTAAGGAATTTGGGAAAGTACCTTCGCTAATACACAAATTTATAATGTAGCTCAACGGGCAACAAATTTCTTCAGCAACTGCTTTGATTATTTTTGTGCAGATGCCATCGTAACCGACACTGTTTGTGTTCTTAAGGGCTCGAATGATTCTTAACACAACGTTTGGTAAACATGGAGCCATAAACAGAGTCTTTCCTATTTATAATATTCTTAGTGACTCTGTCTCCTGAATTAATAATGGGCTGAATTTTGTCAGCAAAATAATTATTAAATACATTACAAATGCACTTTGGATCAGAGATGACTTTGTTATTATTAATTATAAGTTTATTAATGTTATTCTTTGGAATATTTAACTTTGACTGGTTTATAATTTGCCATGTAGTTTTCGATTTATTATATGATGTCTTTATTTTATGGGTATTTTGAGCTCGTTGAGTAAAATTAATAATCTTTTTAAAGAGCTTCGTATAATTTTTAAATATTATTTTATTCTGGAGAGTAGGTTTTAATCGGAACTGCCAAAGTAATTGCCGTTTTTTCACACTGCATCTTTTAATTCATTTTTGTTTTTTATGGACATTAATCGAAATCATAGTTTCGGGGAAGCACTGTTTGTATAGCAATGAGAAGATATCTGAAAACGAATTAAACGCTACATTTGGGTCATTTGCTTCATATACTTCTGAAAACGACAGACTCCGCAGATAGGCTTTAAATTTATTAATGTTATCGTTACTATAATCACGTTTTCTCCTACTCCACCGACTAAAAGTACATATCGTGCTTATTGGGCATTTCAGTAGTTGGGCTGTGTGATCCGATAACGCTAATTCTAATACCGACGATTGACAGCGCCTGTTAAAGTTATGCGCAAAATTGTCAATGCATGTTTTGCTGTTAATACGAGTTGGTTGATAAAGCTCCAGTTTCAAGTTAAAACTTACGAACATATTTTCGAATTCTATTGACTGATTAGTTCTTTTAAGTACATCTATATTAAAGTCTCCCGCTAATACAATATTTTTACAATCTGTTTTTATTAAAAATTGTAATATGTGTTCTAATTTATTAATACATTCATTGAAATTATTAGAATTTGGTACTCTGTAAATACAAACACATACAATTTTATGGATAGTCAGTTCAATGGCACAACATTCAAAGACACCACTTGCAGATATTTTTGCTATTTTTGGCAGTTCTCTCCATTGGTGATCGGATCTCACTAGTATGCAAGCTCCACCTCTTTTGGTTTCATTTCGATTGAAACAGGCTGCTAGGCAGTAATTGTACAGATTCAGATGTTTTTCATACGTTTCCATCATAAAATGCTCCGTAATACATAAGACATCTACGACTATGTTTCTATCAATTAATTCATTTAAACAAACTGCAAGAGAATCGCATTTGGATAGCAGTCCTGCAATATTTTGGTGCATGATGTAAATATGTTTAGTCAAGAAAAAAATTATCTCCTGTTTTATTAGCGTCAGTCAAACTTTGATATATGTCATCATGTTTCATAATGTCAATCATTAAGTCCAGCAGATCCTTAAATATAGTACATAGTCCAAGTTTATTTATTTTACCAGAATATTTGTTAAACATACTACAGTCATATTCCAGATTTAGGTTACTGTCCAGAAGGAACGCGTGTCCATGAGTCAATATATCCAAGTATAAAAGATTGTTAAATGTCTCCACTCGACAGTTGAATAAACTAATGTCAAATGGATACTTATATGTTGGCATACAAATAATGATGTTAAGATAAGGATAAAGATAAGGACAAAGATAAGGACAAAGATAAGGACAAAGATAAGGACAAAGATAACGACAAAGATAACGACAAAGATAACGACAAAGATAACGACAAAGATAACGACAAAGATAACGACAAAGATAACGACAAAGATAACGACAAAGATAACGACAAAGATAACGACAAAGATAACGACAAAGATAACGACAAAGATAACGACAAAGATAACGACAAAGATAACGACAAAGATAACGACAAAGATAACGACAAAGATAACGACAAAGATAACGACAAAGATAACGACAAAGATAACGACAAAGATAAGGACAAAGATAAGGCAAAGATAATGACAAAGATAACGACACATAACGACAAAGATAACGACAAAGATAACGACAAAGATAACGACAAAGATAACGACAAAGATAACGACAAAGATAACGACAAAGATAACGACAAAGATAACGACAAAGGTAACGACAAAGATAACGACAAAGATAACGACAAAGATAACGACAAAGTTAACGACAAAGATAACGACAAAGATAACGACAAAGATAACGACAAAGATAACGACAAAGATAACGACAAAGATAACGACAAAGATAACGACAAAGATAACGACAAAGATAACGACAAAGATAACGACAAAGATAACGACAAAGATAACGACAAAGATAACGACAAAGATAACGACAAAGATAACGACAAAGATAACGACAAAGATAAGGATAAAGATAAGACAATTTCTTTATTAGTTGAGTTACCCCAAAAGATAACCCCATATCTGAGAACAGATTCAGTTAGCCCGTAGTAAGCGGTTAATAACGCCTCTACGTTAACCGTTCGTGAAAGCATATGCAAGGCGTACGCACTACTGCTTATTCTTTTAGTCAGGGTCTCAATGTGCGCCTTCCAATTTAAATTCCGATCGATTGTCAGTCCTAGAAACTTAGTTGTATTAACTGTGTCAATCGTAATGTCATTGTACTTTATGTCAAGACTAGGAAGAGTCAGTGAGCGTTGGCTAAAATGCATCATAACTGTCTTATTAAAATTTATTTTTAAATGGTTATTATCCACCCATTCTATAATTTTTAGCAAAGTATTACTTATTTCCTCTTTATAGAAGTCTATTTGATTGCATGGTATTGTTATTGTACTGTCATCTGCGAATAATGTCACCGGATGTTTGATTGCCATTGGAAAGTCATTTATATAGATAGTAAAAAGCGGTGGTCCCAGTATACTTCCTTGTGGAACTCCGTAGACAACGTCGCGTTCATCCGATACAAATATTTCTTCTCTTTTGGTACTAGTATTTAGTCTGCTTATTTCAGTCATTTGTTTTCTGTAAGTTAGGTACGATTTTAAGAGCTCAAGAACGTTTCCTTTTACCCCGTAAGCTTCAAGCTTTTTCAATAAAATATCATGTTGCACGTAGTCGAATGCCTGGGTCATGTCACAAAATGACCATGAAAAATCCCGGTATGTTCCACCGTGCCAGCCGGCGACTGGATGGGAGGACCCGGTGGCCATATCCGGGGGGGTTCGGGCGTCCCCGCAGTCTCCAAATGAGTTCCCCACAGGTCAGTTTAGCTCTAGTGTTCCACTTGGTTCACTGAGCAGCGCCTCGACAGTTCGACTTTTCTCCCCATCTACTCTCATGATGACCAAAGTAAAGAAGAAAAACATGGTAAAACAACGGCTGCACCTCCTCCCACTAAAAGTGCAACTCACTAATATTAGGGGGTTGCACTCCAATCTCGATCCGGTCCATCACCACCTTGAGACCGAGAAGCCGCACCTGTTTTTCCTAACGGAGACGAAGATAACAACCCCGTCGGACGTGGCGTACCTCAACTACCCGGGCTGCTCTCTGGAACACAAGTTCAAGAAGCAGGCTGGGGTCTGTGTGTACGTCCGCGATGACATTTGTTGTCGTCGTCTCCGTTGCTTTGAGAAATCGGGTTTTTCTGCCATATGGCTACTTTTGGACACAGGCGTGGAGAAATTTATTTGCATCGGCGTATACCGATCGCACAGCGGTGATCAGGAGACAACAGCGCTGTTCAATTCCCTCGTGGAGTCGGCCGACGTAGCCCAGCAACGGTACCCAACAGCGAAGCTCATTTTTCTGGGGGACTTCAACGCCCACCATAAAGAGTGGTTGTTCCCGTACCAGAAAACTGACCATGCCGGGTTAGAGGCGCGCAAGTTTGCTTTAACGCTAGATCTAACCCAGCTGGTGAATGTGGCAACGCGGGTACCGGATGTTGACGCCCATACACCCAATTGCTTGGACCTTCTGCTGACAACTGATCCGGGCAGTCATTCAGTATCGGTCTCAGCTCCGCTGGGAACGTCTGACCACTGCCTGGTGAAATCCGTATTGACCTGCTCTCCTCCAGATAAGAGTCCTAGAGGCACGAGACGAGTATGGCGATACGAGTCAGCAGATTGGGATGAGATGCGGCACTTTTTTGCATCTTATCCATGGCGGCAAGTGTGCTTCTCCTCGGGTGACCCCTCGTGCTGTGCTGACTTGATTGCGGACGTGATTCGGCAGGGGATGGAGTATTTTATTCCATTCTCCGACATCCCGCTCGGTCTCAAATCCCGGCCTTGGTATAATGCAGAATGCGCCCACGCTGAGGCCCGCAAAGAGTCTGCATACCAAGCGTGGATCAAGGCCCGCGACCGAAAGGTTAAAGCACGTAGGGTTCGCGCGAGGAAAAGAGCCTTTAATTCTGCCGCTAAGTTCTGCAAGCGGGTTTTACGTAGGGCACGTTTTGACCATGTCGGACATATCGGGGCCAAACTAGCATTGCACCCTCCGGGTAGTAAACAGTTTTGGTCCCTGTCGAAAGCGGTTGAAACGAATTTCTGTCGACCCACTTTGCCTCCAATGTTGAAACCTGATGGCTCGCTGGCTCACTCTGCAAGTGAGAAAGCAAATTTATTTGCAACTCTCTTTGCAAGCAATTCGCGTCTGGATGCTGGCTCCAAGCAACCACCGACTTTACCTCGTTGTGACTCTTCGATGCCGGAGATCACAGTTCACATTAAAGAGGTCCGAAGAGTATTGTGCAGTCTAGACGTGAATAAGGCCAGCGGGCCTGACGGCATTCCAGCGAGAGTGCTGAGGCAATGTGCACCTGAACTGTCTCCTGTGTTGGCACGCCTGTACCGCCTCTCTCTTGAAAAAAGAACGGTGCCGAAATCATGGAAGCTTGCGAATGTGCAACCGGTGCCCAAAAAGGGAGACCGTGCTGACCCTGCCCATTACCGTCCGATCGCCATTACCTCCATCCTTTGCAAGGTTATGGAAAGGGTTCTTAACAGTAAGCTGCTGACCTACCTCGAAGACAATGATCTCCTCAGTGACCGTCAATATGGCTTTCGCCGGGGACGGTCAACTGGCGATCTTCTTGTGTATGTCACGCACTGCTGGGGCGAGGCCATCGAGAGACACGGCGAAGCACTTGCCGTGTCGCTCGACATCTCGAAGGCCTTTGACAGGGTTTGGCACGCAGGTCTACTGAGCAAGCTTCCTGCTTATGGCATCCCAGCTGGTTTTTGTAGCTGGATATCAGACTTCCTGAGTGAACGGTCGATCCGAGTAGTCGTTGACGGCTGCTCCTCTGACCTCATGGCTATTGATGCTGGAGTTCCTCAGGGGTCTGTTCTCTCTGCAACTCTTTTCCTGCTGCACATCAATGACCTACTTCAGCTTGGTCTTGTTGGGTACGCAGATGACAGTACGGTTTCAGAGAGATACTTGTCCAGCGCAACAACCAGCGGGGATGAAGTTCGTTCCTTGAGAGAGGCCATGGTGGAGCGGACAAATTTGACCTTAAGCCTTGTCTCCCAGTGGGGCGATGACAATGTGGTCACTTTTAACGCCACCAAAACACAGGCGTGTCTTTTTACCGCAAAAAGGAGTCGTTTTGACCAAACTCCTACTTTTCGGGGTACATCTGTTCCTGTGACTGATCGGCTCGAGCTCCTAGGCATGGAGTTGACATCCAGTCTCAACTTCGGCGCCACCATCGAGTACAAAGCCCAAACCGCGGCCAAAAAGCTGGGCATCCTAAATAGGGTGAAGCGATACTTCAGGCCTGGACAGCTTTTAACCCTATATAAAGCGCAAGTCCGATCCTGCATGGAGTATTGTAGCCACCTTTGGGATGGCTCAGCTAAGTATCAGCTTGCCGCGCTTGACTCGGTGGAACGCAGAGCTAAGAGGCTCATCGGTGACGTAAAACTGGTGGATGCCAAGCTGCATAGCTTGGCTCATCGCCGTAAGGTTGCCTGCTTGTCGGTCTTCTACAGATTGTACTTCGGTGAGTGTGCCCAAGAACTCCACGACCTCATCCCACCGGCCCCCTTCTACCATCGGACATCCAGACGCACTGCATCTTACCATCCCTACCTTGTTGCTATTCCACCAACTCGCACTAAGCGTTTCCAAACGTCTTTTATAATGCGCACAGCAAAGGAGTGGAACTCTCTGCCTGCGTCCGTGTTTCCAAACGCTTATAACCCTAATCTCTTCAAAGTTAGAGTGAACAGGCTCCTTCTGGGTAAGCTCGCTCCATCGTAGACTTTGTCTCGGTCATCTCTGACCTAGACTGGAGTCAAGAGCAAACCCATCACAAATAAAAAAAAAAAAAAAAAAAAAAAAAAAAATATCGCACATACTGGTTTATTTATATCCATATTTGTCATAATAGTATGCAAAAAGTCATAAATTGCCATGTTAATTGTCTTGTTTTTCCTAAATCCTTTTTGTTCGTTGCAAAGAATATTATTTTTCTCTAAATAAAAATTAAGTTCCATATAAATGTACTCTTCAATTATTTTCGAGAATATCGGAATCAACGAAATCGGTCTGTAGTTTTCCATAAACTCTCTATCTTGTTTTTTGAATAGTGGCTTTATTATAGATTTTTTTAAGGAATTTGGGAAAGTACCTTCGCTAATACACAAATTTATAATGTAGCTCAACGGGCAACAAATTTCTTCAGCAACTGCTTTGATTATTTTTGTGCAGATGCCATCGTAACCGACACTGTTTGTGTTCTTAAGGGCTCGAATGATTCTTAACACAACGTTTGGTAAACATGGAGCCATAAACAGAGTCTTTCCTATTTATAATATTCTTAGTGACTCTGTCTCCTGAATTAATAATGGGCTGAATTTTGTCAGCAAAATAATTATTAAATACATTACAAATGCACTTTGGATCAGAGATGACTTTGTTATTATTAATTATAAGTTTATTAATGTTATTCTTTGGAATATTTAACTTTGACTGGTTTATAATTTGCCATGTAGTTTTCGATTTATTATATGATGTCTTTATTTTATGGGTATTTTGAGCTCGTTGAGTTAAATTAATAATCTTTTTAAAGAGCTTCGTATAATTTTTAAATATTATTTTATTCTGGAGAGTAGGTTTTAATCGGAACTGCCAAAGTAATTGCCGTTTTTTCATACCGCATCTTTTAATTCATTTTTGTTTTTTATGGACATTAATCGAAATCATAGTTTCGGGGAAGCACTGTTTGTATAGCAATGAGAAGATATCTGAAAACGAATTAAACGCTACATTTGGGTCATTTGCTTCATATACTTCTGAAAACGACAGACTCCGCAGATAGGCTTTAAATTTATTAATGTTATCGTTACTATAATCACGTTTTCTCCTACTCCACCGACTAAAAGTACATATCGTGCTTATTGGGCATTTCAGTAGTTGGGCTGTGTGATCCGATAACGCCAATTCTAATACCGACGATTGACAGCGCCTGTTAAAGTTATGCGCAAAATTGTCAATGCATGTTTTGCTGTTAATACGAGTTGGTTGATAAAGCTCCAGTTTCAAGTTAAAACTTACGAACATATTTTCGAATTCTATTGACTGATTAGTTCTTTTAAGTACATCTATATTAAAGTCTCCCGCTAATACAATATTTTTACAATCTGTTTTTATTAAAAATTGTAATATGTGTTCTAATTTATTAATACATTCATTGAAATTATTAGAATTTGGTACTCTGTAAATACAAACACATACAATTTTATGGATAGTCAGTTCAATGGCACAACATTCAAAGACACCACTTGCAGATATTTTTGCTATTTTTGGCAGTTCTCTCCATTGGTGATCGGATCTCACTAGTATGCAAGCTCCACCTCTTTTGGTTTCATTTCGATTGAAACAGGCTGCTAGGCAGTAATTGTACAGATTCAGATGTTTTTCATACGTTTCCATCATAAAATGCTCCGTAATACATAAGACATCTACGACTATGTTTCTATCAATTAATTCATTTAAACAAACTGCAAGAGAATCGCATTTGGATAGCAGTCCTGCAATATTTTGGTGCATGATGTAAATATGTTTAGTCAAGAAAAAAATTATCTCCTGTTTTATTAGCGTCAGTCAAACTTTGATATATGTCATCATGTTTCATAATGTCAATCATTAAGTCCAGCAGATCCTTAAATATAGTACATAGTCCAAGTTTATTTATTTTACCAGAATATTTGTTAAACATACTACAGTCATATTCCAGATTTAGGTTACTGTCCAGAAGGAACGCGTGTCCATGAGTCAATATATCCAAGTATAAAAGATTGTTAAATGTCTCCACTCGACAGTTGAATAAACTAATGTCAAATGGATACTTATATGTTGGCATACAAATAATGATGTTAAGATAAGGATAAAGATAAGGACAAAGATAGGGACAAAGATAAGAACAAAGATAAGGACAAAGATAAGGACAAAGATAAGGACAAAGATAACGACAAAGATAACGACAAAGATAACGACAAAGATAACGACAAAGATAACGACAAAGATAACGACAAAGATAACGACAAAGATAACGACAAAGATAACGACAAAGATAACGACAAAGATAACGACAAAGATAACGACAAAGATAAGGACAAAGATAAGGCAAAGATAATGACAAAGATAACGACACAGATAACGACAAAGATAACGACAAAGATAACGACAAAGATAACGACAAAGATAACGACAAAGATAACGACAAAGATAACGACAAAGATAACGACAAAGATAACGACAAAGATAACGACAAAGATAACGACAAAGATAACGACAAAGATAACGACAAAGATAACGACAAAGATAACGACAAAGATAACGACAAAGATAACGACAAAGATAACGACAAAGATAACGACAAAGATAACGACAAAGATAACGACAAAGATAACGACAAAGATAACGACAAAGATAACGACAAAGATAACGACAAAGATAACGACAAAGATAACGACAAAGATAACGACAAAGATAAGGACAAAGATAACGACAAAGATAACGACAAAGATAACGACAAAGATAACGACAAAGATAACGACAAAGATAAGGACAAAGATAAGGCAAAGATAATGACAAAGATAACGACACAGATAACGACAAAGATAACGACAAAGATAACGACAAAGATAACGACAAAGATAACGACAAAGATAACGACAAAGATAACGACAAAGATAACGACAAAGATAACGACAAAGATAACGACAAAGATAACGACAAAGATAACGACAAAGATAACGACAAAGATAACGACAAAGATAACGACAAAGATAACGACAAAGATAACGACAAAGATAACGACAAAGATAACGACAAAGATAACGACAAAGATAACGACAAAGATAACGACAAAGATAACGACAAAGATAACGACAAAGATAACGACAAAGATAACGACAAAGATAACGACAAAGATAACGACAAAGACAACGACAAAGATAAGGATAAAGATAAGACAATTTCTTTATTAGTTGAGTTACCCCAAAAGATAACCCCATATCTGAGAACAGATTCAGTTAGCCCGTAGTAAGCGGTTAATAACGCCTCTACGTTAACCGTTCGTGAAAGCATATGCAAGGCGTACGCACTACTGCTTATTCTTTTAGTCAGGGTCTCAATGTGCGCCTTCCAATTTAAATTCCGATCGATTGTCAGTCCTAGAAACTTAGTTGTATTAACTGTGTCAATCGTAATGTCATTGTACTTTATGTCAAGATTAGGAAGAGTCAGTGAGCGTTGGCTAAAATGCATCATAACTGTCTTATTAAAATTTATTTTTAAATGGTTATTATCCACCCATTCTATAATTTTTAGCAAAGTATTACTTATTTCCTCTTTATAGAAGTCTATTTGATTGCACGGTATTGTTATTGTACTGTCATCTGCGAATAATGTCACCGGATGTTTGATTGCCATTGGAAAGTCATTTATATAGATAGTAAAAAGCGGTGGTCCCAGTATACTTCCTTGTGGAACTCCGTAGACAACGTCGCGTTCATCCGATACAAATATTTCTTCTCTTTTGGTACTAGTATTTAGTCTGCTTATTTCAGTCATTTGTTTTCTGTAAGTTAGGTACGATTTTAAGAGCTCAAGAACGTTTCCTTTTACCCCGTAAGCTTCAAGCTTTTTCAATAAAATATCATGTTGCACGTAGTCGAATGCCTGGGTCATGTCACAAAATGACCATGAAAAATCCCGGTATGTTCCACCGTGCCAGCCGGCGACTGGATGGGAGGACCCGGTGGCCATATCCGGGGGGGTTCGGGCGTCCCCGCAGTCTCCAAATGAGTTCCCCACAGGTCAGTTTAGCTCTAGTGTTCCACTTGGTTCACTGAGCAGCGCCTCGACAGTTCGACTTTTCTCCCCATCTACTCTCATGATGACCAAAGTAAAGAAGAAAAACATGGTAAAACAACGGCTGCACCTCCTCCCACTAAAAGTGCAACTCACTAATATTAGGGGGTTGCACTCCAATCTCGATCCGGTCCATCACCACCTTGAGACCGAGAAGCCGCACCTGTTTTTCCTAACGGAGACGAAGATAACAACCCCGTCGGACGTGGCGTACCTCAACTACCCGGGCTGCTCTCTGGAACACAAGTTCAAGAAGCAGGCTGGGGTCTGTGTGTACGTCCGCGATGACATTTGTTGTCGTCGTCTCCGTTGCTTTGAGAAATCGGGTTTTTCTGCCATATGGCTACTTTTGGACACAGGCGTGGAGAAATTTATTTGCATCGGCGTATACCGATCGCACAGCGGTGATCAGGAGACAACAGCGCTGTTCAATTCCCTCGTGGAGTCGGCCGACGTAGCCCAGCAACGGTACCCAACAGCGAAGCTCATTTTTCTGGGGGACTTCAACGCCCACCATAAAGAGTGGTTGTTCCCGTACCAGAAAACTGACCATGCCGGGTTAGAGGCGCGCAAGTTTGCTTTAACGCTAGATCTAACCCAGCTGGTGAATGTGGCAACGCGGGTACCGGATGTTGACGCCCATACACCCAATTGCTTGGACCTTCTGCTGACAACTGATCCGGGCAGTCATTCAGTATCGGTCTCAGCTCCGCTGGGAACGTCTGACCACTGCCTGGTGAAATCCGTATTGACCTGCTCTCCTCCAGATAAGAGTCCTAGAGGCACGAGACGAGTATGGCGATACGAGTCAGCAGATTGGGATGAGATGCGGCACTTTTTTGCATCTTATCCATGGCGGCAAGTGTGCTTCTCCTCGGGTGACCCCTCGTGCTGTGCTGACTTGATTGCGGACGTGATTCGGCAGGGGATGGAGTATTTTATTCCATTCTCCGACATCCCGCTCGGTCTCAAATCCCGGCCTTGGTATAATGCAGAATGCGCCCACGCTGAGGCCCGCAAAGAGTCTGCATACCAAGCGTGGATCAAGGCCCGCGACCGAAAGGTTAAAGCACGTGGGGTTCGCGCGAGGAAAAGAGCCTTTAATTCTGCCGCTAAGTTCTGCAAGCGGGTTTTACGTAGGGCACGTTTTGACCATGTCGGACATATCGGGGCCAAACTAGCATTGCACCCTCCGGGTAGTAAACAGTTTTGGTCCCTGTCGAAAGCGGTTGAAACGAATTTCTGTCGACCCACTTTGCCTCCAATGTTGAAACCTGATGGCTCGCTGGCTCACTCTGCAAGTGAGAAAGCAAATTTATTTGCAACTCTCTTTGCAAGCAATTCGCGTCTGGAGGCTGGCTCCAAGCAACCACCGACTTTACCTCGTTGTGACTCTTCGATGCCGGAGATCACAGTTCACATTAAAGAGGTCCGAAGAGTATTGTGCAGTCTAGACGTGAATAAGGCCAGCGGGCCTGACGGCATTCCAGCGAGAGTGCTGAGGCAATGTGCACCTGAACTGTCTCCTGTGTTGGCACGCCTGTACCGCCTCTCTCTTGAAAAAAGAACGGTGCCGAAATCATGGAAGCTTGCGAATGTGCAACCGGTGCCCAAAAAGGGAGACCGTGCTGACCCTGCCCATTACCGTCCGATCGCCATTACCTCCATCCTTTGCAAGGTTATGGAAAGGGTTCTTAACAGTAAGCTGCTGACCTACCTCGAAGACAATGATCTCCTCAGTGACCGTCAATATGGCTTTCGCCGGGGACGGTCAACTGGCGATCTTCTTGTGTATGTCACGCACTGCTGGGGCGAGGCCATCGAGAGACACGGCGAAACACTTGCCGTGTCGCTCGACATCTCGAAGGCCTTTGACAGGGTTTGGCACGCAGGTCTACTGAGCAAGCTTCCTGCTTATGGCATCCCAGCTGGTTTTTGTAGCTGGATATCAGACTTCCTGAGTGAACGGTCGATCCGAGTAGTCGTTGACGGCTGCTCCTCTGACCTCATGGCTATTGATGCTGGAGTTCCTCAGGGGTCTGTTCTCTCTGCAACTCTTTTCCTGCTGCACATCAATGACCTACTTCAGCTTGGTCTTGTTGGGTACGCAGATGACAGTACGGTTTCAGAGAGATACTTGTCCAGCGCAACAACCAGCGGGGATGAAGTTCGTTCCTTGAGAGAGGCCATGGTGGAGCGGACAAATTTGACCTTAAGCCTTGTCTCCCAGTGGGGCGATGACAATGTGGTCACTTTTAACGCCACCAAAACACAGGCGTGTCTTTTTACCGCAAAAAGGAGTCGTTTTGACCAAACTCCTACTTTTCGGGGTACATCTGTTCCTGTGACTGATCGGCTCGAGCTCCTAGGCATGGAGTTGACATCCAGTCTCAACTTCGGCGCCACCATCGAGTACAAAGCCCAAACCGCGGCCAAAAAGCTGGGCATCCTAAATAGGGTGAAGCGATACTTCAGGCCTGGACAGCTTTTAACCCTATATAAAGCGCAAGTCCGATCCTGCATGGAGTATTGTAGCCACCTTTGGGATGGCTCAGCTAAGTATCAGCTTGCCGCGCTTGACTCGGTGGAACGCAGAGCTAAGAGGCTCATCGGTGACGTAAAACTGGTGGATGCCAAGCTGCATAGCTTGGCTCATCGCCGTAAGGTTGCCTGCTTGTCGGTCTTCTACAGATTGTACTTCGGTGAGTGTGCCCAAGAACTCCACGACCTCATCCCACCGGCCCCCTTCTACCATCGGACATCCAGACGCACTGCATCTTACCATCCCTACCTTGTTGCTATTCCACCAACTCGCACTAAGCGTTTCCAAACGTCTTTTATAATGCGCACAGCAAAGGAGTGGAACTCTCTGCCTGCGTCCGTGTTTCCAAACGCTTATAACCCTAATCTCTTCAAAGTTAGAGTGAACAGGCTCCTTCTGGGTAAGCTCGCTCCATCGTAGACTTTGTCTCGGTCATCTCTGACCTAGACTGGAGTCAAGAGCAAACCCATCACAAATAAAAAAAAAAAAAAAAAAAAAAAAAAAAAAATATCGCACATACTGGTTTATTTATATCCATATTTGTCATAATAGTATGCAAAAAGTCATAAATTGCCATGTTAATTGTCTTGTTTTTCCTAAATCCTTTTTGTTCGTTGCAAAGAATATTATTTTTCTCTAAATAAAAATTAAGTTCCATATAAATGTACTCTTCAATTATTTTCGAGAATATCGGAATCAACGAAATCGGTCTGTAGTTTTCCATAAACTCTCTATCTTGTTTTTTGAATAGTGGCTTTATTATAGATTTTTTTAAGGAATTTGGGAAAGTACCTTCGCTAATACACAAATTTATAATGTAGCTCAACGGGCAACAAATTTCTTCAGCAACTGCTTTGATTATTTTTGTGCAGATGCCATCGTAACCGACACTGTTTGTGTTCTTAAGGGCTCGAATGATTCTTAACACAACGTTTGGTAAACATGGAGCCATAAACAGAGTCTTTCCTATTTATAATATTCTTAGTGACTCTGTCTCCTGAATTAATAATGGGCTGAATTTTGTCAGCAAAATAATTATTAAATACATTACAAATGCACTTTGGATCAGAGATGACTTTGTTATTATTAATTATAAGTTTATTAATGTTATTCTTTGGAATATTTAACTTTGACTGGTTTATAATTTGCCATGTAGTTTTCGATTTATTATATGATGTCTTTATTTTATGGGTATTTTGAGCTCGTTGAGTTAAATTAATAATCTTTTTAAAGAGCTTCGTATAATTTTTAAATATTATTTTATTCTGGAGAGTAGGTTTTAATCGGAACTGCCAAAGTAATTGCCGTTTTTTCATACTGCATCTTTTAATTCATTTTTGTTTTTTATGGACATTAATCGAAATCATAGTTTCGGGGAAGCACTGTTTGTATAGCAATGAGAAGATATCTGAAAACGAATTAAACGCTACATTTGGGTCATTTGCTTCATATACTTCTGAAAACGACAGACTCCGCAGATAGGCTTTAAATTTATTAATGTTATCGTTACTATAATCACGTTTTCTCCTACTCCACCGACTAAAAGTACATATCGTGCTTATTGGGCATTTCAATAGTTGGGCTGTGTGATCCGATAACGCCAATTCTAATACCGACGATTGACAGCGCCTGTTAAAGTTATGCGCAAAATTGTCAATGCATGTTTTGCTGTTAATACGAGTTGGTTGATAAAGCTCCAGTTTCAAGTTAAAACTTACGAACATATTTTCGAATTCTATTGACTGATTAGTTCTTTTAAGTACATCTATATTAAAGTCTCCCGCTAATACAATATTTTTACAATCTGTTTTTATTAAAAATTGTAATATGTGTTCTAATTTATTAATACATTCATTGAAATTATTAGAATTTGGTACTCTGTAAATACAAACACATACAATTTTATGGATAGTCAGTTCAATGGCACAACATTCAAAGACACCACTTGCAGATATTTTTGCTATTTTTGGCAGTTCTCTCCATTGGTGATCGGATCTCACTAGTATGCAAGCTCCACCTCTTTTGGTTTCATTTCGATTGAAACAGGCTGCTAGGCAGTAATTGTACAGATTCAGATGTTTTTCATACGTTTCCATCATAAAATGCTCCGTAATACATAAGACATCTACGACTATGTTTCTATCAATTAATTCATTTAAACAAACTGCAAGAGAATCGCATTTGGATAGCAGTCCTGCAATATTTTGGTGCATGATGTAAATATGTTTAGTCAAGAAAAAAATTATCTCCTGTTTTATTAGCGTCAGTCAAACTTTGATATATGTCATCATGTTTCATAATGTCAATCATTAAGTCCAGCAGATCCTTAAATATAGTGCATAGTCCAAGTTTATTTATTTTACCAGAATATTTGTTAAACATACTACAGTCATATTCCAGATTTAGGTTACTGTCCAGAAGGAACGCGTGTCCATGAGTCAATATATCCAAGTATAAAAGATTGTTAAATGTCTCCACTCGACAGTTGAATAAACTAATGTCAAATGGAAACTTATATGTTGGCATACAAATAATGATGTTAAGATAAGGATAAAGATAAGGACAAAGATAGGGACAAAGATAAGGACAAAGATAAGGACAAAGATAAGGACAAAGATAACGACAAAGATAACGACAAAGATAACGACAAAGATAACGACAAAGATAACGACAAAGATAACGACAAAGATAACGACAAAGATAACGACAAAGATAACGACAAAGATAACGACAAAGATAACGACAAAGATAACGACAAAGATAACGACAAAGATAAGGACAAAGATAAGGCAAAGATAATGACAAAGATAACGACACAGATAACGACAAAGATAACGACAAAGATAACGACAAAGATAACGACAAAGATAACGACAAAGATAACGACAAAGATAACGACAAAGATAACGACAAAGATAACGACAAAGATAACGACAAAGATAACGACAAAGATAACGACAAAGATAACGACAAAGATAACGACAAAGATAACGACAAAGATAACGACAAAGATAACGACAAAGATAACGACAAAGATAACGACAAAGATAACGACAAAGATAACGACAAAGATAACGACAAAGATAACGACAAAGATAACGACAAAGATAACGACAAAGATAACGACAAAGATAACGACAAAGATAACGACAAAGATAACGACAAAGATAACGACAAAGATAACGACAAAGATAACGACAAAGATAACGACAAAGATAACGACAAAGATAAGGACAAAGATAACGACAAAGATAACGACAAAGATAACGACAAAGATAACGACAAAGATAACGACAAAGATAAGGACAAAGATAAGGCAAAGATAATGACAAAGATAACGACACAGATAACGACAAAGATAACGACAAAGATAACGACAAAGATAACGACAAAGATAACGACAAAGATAACGACAAAGATAACGACAAAGATAACGACAAAGATAACGACAAAGATAACGACAAAGATAACGACAAAGATAACGACAAAGATAACGACAAAGATAACGACAAAGATAACGACAAAGATAACGACAAAGATAACGACAAAGATAACGACAAAGATAACGACAAAGATAACGACAAAGTTAAGGATAAAGATAAGACAATTTCTTTATTAGTTGAGTTACCCCAAAAGATAACCCCATATCTGAGAACAGATTCAGTTAGCCCGTAGTAAGCGGTTAATAACGCCTCTACGTTAACCGTTCGTGAAAGCATATGCAAGGCGTACGCACTACTGCTTATTCTTTTAGTCAGGGTCTCAATGTGCGCCTTCCAATTTAAATTCCGATCGATTGTCAGTCCTAGAAACTTAGTTGTATTAACTGTGTCAATCGTAATGTCATTGTACTTTATGTCAAGATTAGGAAGAGTCAGTGAGCGTTGGCTAAAATGCATCATAACTGTCTTATTAAAATTTATTTTTAAATGGTTATTATCCACCCATTCTATAATTTTTAGCAAAGTATTACTTATTTCCTCTTTATAGAAGTCTATTTGATTGCACGGTATTGTTATTGTACTGTCATCTGCGAATAATGTCACCGGATGTTTGATTGCCATTGGAAAGTCATTTATATAGATAGTAAAAAGCGGTGGTCCCAGTATACTTCCTTGTGGAACTCCGTAGACAACGTCGCGTTCATCCGATACAAATATTTCTTCTCTTTTGGTACTAGTATTTAGTCTGCTTATTTCAGTCATTTGTTTTCTGTAAGTTAGGTACGATTTTAAGAGCTCAAGAACGTTTCCTTTTACCCCGTAAGCTTCAAGCTTTTTCAATAAAATATCATGTTGCACGTAGTCGAATGCCTGGGTCATGTCACAAAATGACCATGAAAAATCCCGGTATGTTCCACCGTGCCAGCCGGCGACTGGATGGGAGGACCCGGTGGCCATATCCGGGGGGGTTCGGGCGTCCCCGCAGTCTCCAAATGAGTTCCCCACAGGTCAGTTTAGCTCTAGTGTTCCACTTGGTTCACTGAGCAGCGCCTCGACAGTTCGACTTTTCTCCCCATCTACTCTCATGATGACCAAAGTAAAGAAGAAAAACATGGTAAAACAACGGCTGCACCTCCTCCCACTAAAAGTGCAACTCACTAATATTAGGGGGTTGCACTCCAATCTCGATCCGGTCCATCACCACCTTGAGACCGAGAAGCCGCACCTGTTTTTCCTAACGGAGACGAAGATAACAACCCCGTCGGACGTGGCGTACCTCAACTACCCGGGCTGCTCTCTGGAACACAAGTTCAAGAAGCAGGCTGGGGTCTGTGTGTACGTCCGCGATGACATTTGTTGTCGTCGTCTCCGTTGCTTTGAGAAATCGGGTTTTTCTGCCATATGGCTACTTTTGGACACAGGCGTGGAGAAATTTATTTGCATCGGCGTATACCGATCGCACAGCGGTGATCAGGAGACAACAGCGCTGTTCAATTCCCTCGTGGAGTCGGCCGACGTAGCCCAGCAACGGTACCCAACAGCGAAGCTCATTTTTCTGGGGGACTTCAACGCCCACCATAAAGAGTGGTTGTTCCCGTACCAGAAAACTGACCATGCCGGGTTAGAGGCGCGCAAGTTTGCTTTAACGCTAGATCTAACCCAGCTGGTGAATGTGGCAACGCGGGTACCGGATGTTGACGCCCATACACCCAATTGCTTGGACCTTCTGCTGACAACTGATCCGGGCAGTCATTCAGTATCGGTCTCAGCTCCGCTGGGAACGTCTGACCACTGCCTGGTGAAATCCGTATTGACCTGCTCTCCTCCAGATAAGAGTCCTAGAGGCACGAGACGAGTATGGCGATACGAGTCAGCAGATTGGGATGAGATGCGGCACTTTTTTGCATCTTATCCATGGCGGCAAGTGTGCTTCTCCTCGGGTGACCCCTCGTGCTGTGCTGACTTGATTGCGGACGTGATTCGGCAGGGGATGGAGTATTTTATTCCATTCTCCGACATCCCGCTCGGTCTCAAATCCCGGCCTTGGTATAATGCAGAATGCGCCCACGCTGAGGCCCGCAAAGAGTCTGCATACCAAGCGTGGATCAAGGCCCGCGACCGAAAGGTTAAAGCACGTGGGGTTCGCGCGAGGAAAAGAGCCTTTAATTCTGCCGCTAAGTTCTGCAAGCGGGTTTTACGTAGGGCACGTTTTGACCATGTCGGACATATCGGGGCCAAACTAGCATTGCACCCTCCGGGTAGTAAACAGTTTTGGTCCCTGTCGAAAGCGGTTGAAACGAATTTCTGTCGACCCACTTTGCCTCCAATGTTGAAACCTGATGGCTCGCTGGCTCACTCTGCAAGTGAGAAAGCAAATTTATTTGCAACTCTCTTTGCAAGCAATTCGCGTCTGGAGGCTGGCTCCAAGCAACCACCGACTTTACCTCGTTGTGACTCTTCGATGCCGGAGATCACAGTTCACATTAAAGAGGTCCGAAGAGTATTGTGCAGTCTAGACGTGAATAAGGCCAGCGGGCCTGACGGCATTCCAGCGAGAGTGCTGAGGCAATGTGCACCTGAACTGTCTCCTGTGTTGGCACGCCTGTACCGCCTCTCTCTTGAAAAAAGAACGGTGCCGAAATCATGGAAGCTTGCGAATGTGCAACCGGTGCCCAAAAAGGGAGACCGTGCTGACCCTGCCCATTACCGTCCGATCGCCATTACCTCCATCCTTTGCAAGGTTATGGAAAGGGTTCTTAACAGTAAGCTGCTGACCTACCTCGAAGACAATGATCTCCTCAGTGACCGTCAATATGGCTTTCGCCGGGGACGGTCAACTGGCGATCTTCTTGTGTATGTCACGCACTGCTGGGGCGAGGCCATCGAGAGACACGGCGAAACACTTGCCGTGTCGCTCGACATCTCGAAGGCCTTTGACAGGGTTTGGCACGCAGGTCTACTGAGCAAGCTTCCTGCTTATGGCATCCCAGCTGGTTTTTGTAGCTGGATATCAGACTTCCTGAGTGAACGGTCGATCCGAGTAGTCGTTGACGGCTGCTCCTCTGACCTCATGGCTATTGATGCTGGAGTTCCTCAGGGGTCTGTTCTCTCTGCAACTCTTTTCCTGCTGCACATCAATGACCTACTTCAGCTTGGTCTTGTTGGGTACGCAGATGACAGTACGGTTTCAGAGAGATACTTGTCCAGCGCAACAACCAGCGGGGATGAAGTTCGTTCCTTGAGAGAGGCCATGGTGGAGCGGACAAATTTGACCTTAAGCCTTGTCTCCCAGTGGGGCGATGACAATGTGGTCACTTTTAACGCCACCAAAACACAGGCGTGTCTTTTTACCGCAAAAAGGAGTCGTTTTGACCAAACTCCTACTTTTCGGGGTACATCTGTTCCTGTGACTGATCGGCTCGAGCTCCTAGGCATGGAGTTGACATCCAGTCTCAACTTCGGCGCCACCATCGAGTACAAAGCCCAAACCGCGGCCAAAAAGCTGGGCATCCTAAATAGGGTGAAGCGATACTTCAGGCCTGGACAGCTTTTAACCCTATATAAAGCGCAAGTCCGATCCTGCATGGAGTATTGTAGCCACCTTTGGGATGGCTCAGCTAAGTATCAGCTTGCCGCGCTTGACTCGGTGGAACGCAGAGCTAAGAGGCTCATCGGTGACGTAAAACTGGTGGATGCCAAGCTGCATAGCTTGGCTCATCGCCGTAAGGTTGCCTGCTTGTCGGTCTTCTACAGATTGTACTTCGGTGAGTGTGCCCAAGAACTCCACGACCTCATCCCACCGGCCCCCTTCTACCATCGGACATCCAGACGCACTGCATCTTACCATCCCTACCTTGTTGCTATTCCACCAACTCGCACTAAGCGTTTCCAAACGTCTTTTATAATGCGCACAGCAAAGGAGTGGAACTCTCTGCCTGCGTCCGTGTTTCCAAACGCTTATAACCCTAATCTCTTCAAAGTTAGAGTGAACAGGCTCCTTCTGGGTAAGCTCGCTCCATCGTAGACTTTGTCTCGGTCATCTCTGACCTAGACTGGAGTCAAGAGCAAACCCATCACAAATAAAAAAAAAAAAAAAAAAAAAAAAAAAAAAATATCGCACATACTGGTTTATTTATATCCATATTTGTCATAATAGTATGCAAAAAGTCATAAATTGCCATGTTAATTGTCTTGTTTTTCCTAAATCCTTTTTGTTCGTTGCAAAGAATATTATTTTTCTCTAAATAAAAATTAAGTTCCATATAAATGTACTCTTCAATTATTTTCGAGAATATCGGAATCAACGAAATCGGTCTGTAGTTTTCCATAAACTCTCTATCTTGTTTTTTGAATAGTGGCTTTATTATAGATTTTTTTAAGGAATTTGGGAAAGTACCTTCGCTAATACACAAATTTATAATGTAGCTCAACGGGCAACAAATTTCTTCAGCAACTGCTTTGATTATTTTTGTGCAGATGCCATCGTAACCGACACTGTTTGTGTTCTTAAGGGCTCGAATGATTCTTAACACAACGTTTGGTAAACATGGAGCCATAAACAGAGTCTTTCCTATTTATAATATTCTTAGTGACTCTGTCTCCTGAATTAATAATGGGCTGAATTTTGTCAGCAAAATAATTATTAAATACATTACAAATGCACTTTGGATCAGAGATGACTTTGTTATTATTAATTATAAGTTTATTAATGTTATTCTTTGGAATATTTAACTTTGACTGGTTTATAATTTGCCATGTAGTTTTCGATTTATTATATGATGTCTTTATTTTATGGGTATTTTGAGCTCGTTGAGTTAAATTAATAATCTTTTTAAAGAGCTTCGTATAATTTTTAAATATTATTTTATTCTGGAGAGTAGGTTTTAATCGGAACTGCCAAAGTAATTGCCGTTTTTTCATACTGCATCTTTTAATTCATTTTTGTTTTTTATGGACATTAATCGAAATCATAGTTTCGGGGAAGCACTGTTTGTATAGCAATGAGAAGATATCTGAAAACGAATTAAACGCTACATTTGGGTCATTTGCTTCATATACTTCTGAAAACGACAGACTCCGCAGATAGGCTTTAAATTTATTAATGTTATCGTTACTATAATCACGTTTTCTCCTACTCCACCGACTAAAAGTACATATCGTGCTTATTGGGCATTTCAATAGTTGGGCTGTGTGATCCGATAACGCCAATTCTAATACCGACGATTGACAGCGCCTGTTAAAGTTATGCGCAAAATTGTCAATGCATGTTTTGCTGTTAATACGAGTTGGTTGATAAAGCTCCAGTTTCAAGTTAAAACTTACGAACATATTTTCGAATTCTATTGACTGATTAGTTCTTTTAAGTACATCTATATTAAAGTCTCCCGCTAATACAATATTTTTACAATCTGTTTTTATTAAAAATTGTAATATGTGTTCTAATTTATTAATACATTCATTGAAATTATTAGAATTTGGTACTCTGTAAATACAAACACATACAATTTTATGGATAGTCAGTTCAATGGCACAACATTCAAAGACACCACTTGCAGATATTTTTGCTATTTTTGGCAGTTCTCTCCATTGGTGATCGGATCTCACTAGTATGCAAGCTCCACCTCTTTTGGTTTCATTTCGATTGAAACAGGCTGCTAGGCAGTAATTGTACAGATTCAGATGTTTTTCATACGTTTCCATCATAAAATGCTCCGTAATACATAAGACATCTACGACTATGTTTCTATCAATTAATTCATTTAAACAAACTGCAAGAGAATCGCATTTGGATAGCAGTCCTGCAATATTTTGGTGCATGATGTAAATATGTTTAGTCAAGAAAAAAATTATCTCCTGTTTTATTAGCGTCAGTCAAACTTTGATATATGTCATCATGTTTCATAATGTCAATCATTAAGTCCAGCAGATCCTTAAATATAGTGCATAGTCCAAGTTTATTTATTTTACCAGAATATTTGTTAAACATACTACAGTCATATTCCAGATTTAGGTTACTGTCCAGAAGGAACGCGTGTCCATGAGTCAATATATCCAAGTATAAAAGATTGTTAAATGTCTCCACTCGACAGTTGAATAAACTAATGTCAAATGGAAACTTATATGTTGGCATACAAATAATGATGTTAAGATAAGGATAAAGATAAGGACAAAGATAGGGACAAAGATAAGGACAAAGATAAGGACAAAGATAAGGACAAAGATAACGACAAAGATAACGACAAAGATAACGACAAAGATAACGACAAAGATAACGACAAAGATAACGACAAAGATAACGACAAAGATAACGACAAAGATAACGACAAAGATAACGACAAAGATAACGACAAAGATAACGACAAAGATAACGACAAAGATAAGGACAAAGATAAGGCAAAGATAATGACAAAGATAACGACACAGATAACGACAAAGATAACGACAAAGATAACGACAAAGATAACGACAAAGATAACGACAAAGATAACGACAAAGATAACGACAAAGATAACGACAAAGATAACGACAAAGATAACGACAAAGATAACGACAAAGATAACGACAAAGATAACGACAAAGATAACGACAAAGATAACGACAAAGATAACGACAAAGATAACGACAAAGATAACGACAAAGATAACGACAAAGATAACGACAAAGATAACGACAAAGATAACGACAAAGATAAGGACAAAGATAACGACAAAGATAACGACAAAGATAACGACAAAGATAACGACAAAGATAACGACAAAGATAACGACAAAGATAACGACAAAGATAACGACAAAGATAACGACAAAGATAACGACAAAGATAACGACAAAGATAACGACAAAGATAAGGACAAAGATAACGACAAAGATAACGACAAAGATAACGACAAAGATAACGACAAAGATAACGACAAAGATAAGGACAAAGATAAGGCAAAGATAATGACAAAGATAACGACACAGATAACGACAAAGATAACGACAAAGATAACGACAAAGATAACGACAAAGATAACGACAAAGATAACGACAAAGATAACGACAAAGATAACGACAAAGATAACGACAAAGATAACGACAAAGATAACGACAAAGATAACGACAAAGATAACGACAAAGATAACGACAAAGATAACGACAAAGATAACGACAAAGATAACGACAAAGATAACGACAAAGATAACGACAAAGATAACGACAAAGTTAAGGATAAAGATAAGACAATTTCTTTATTAGTTGAGTTACCCCAAAAGATAACCCCATATCTGAGAACAGATTCAGTTAGCCCGTAGTAAGCGGTTAATAACGCCTCTACGTTAACCGTTCGTGAAAGCATATGCAAGGCGTACGCACTACTGCTTATTCTTTTAGTCAGGGTCTCAATGTGCGCCTTCCAATTTAAATTCCGATCGATTGTCAGTCCTAGAAACTTAGTTGTATTAACTGTGTCAATCGTAATGTCATTGTACTTTATGTCAAGATTAGGAAGAGTCAGTGAGCGTTGGCTAAAATGCATCATAACTGTCTTATTAAAATTTATTTTTAAATGGTTATTATCCACCCATTCTATAATTTTTAGCAAAGTATTACTTATTTCCTCTTTATAGAAGTCTATTTGATTGCACGGTATTGTTATTGTACTGTCATCTGCGAATAATGTCACCGGATGTTTGAGTGCCATTGGAAAGTCATTTATATAGATAGTAAAAAGCGGTGGTCCCAGTATACTTCCTTGTGGAACTCCGTAGACAACGTCGCGTTCATCCGATACAAATATTTCTTCTCTTTTGGTACTAGTATTTAGTCTGCTTATTTCAGTCATTTGTTTTCTGTAAGTTAGGTACGATTTTAAGAGCTCAAGAACGTTTCCTTTTACCCCGTAAGCTTCAAGCTTTTTCAATAAAATATCATGTTGCACGTAGTCGAATGCCTGGGTCATGTCACAAAATGACCATGAAAAATCCCGGTATGTTCCACCGTGCCAGCCGGCGACTGGATGGGAGGACCCGGTGGCCATATCCGGGGGGGTTCGGGCGTCCCCGCAGTCTCCAAATGAGTTCCCCACAGGTCAGTTTAGCTCTAGTGTTCCACTTGGTTCACTGAGCAGCGCCTCGACAGTTCGACTTTTCTCCCCATCTACTCTCATGATGACCAAAGTAAAGAAGAAAAACATGGTAAAACAACGGCTGCACCTCCTCCCACTAAAAGTGCAACTCACTAATATTAGGGGGTTGCACTCCAATCTCGATCCGGTCCATCACCACCTTGAGACCGAGAAGCCGCACCTGTTTTTCCTAACGGAGACGAAGATAACAACCCCGTCGGACGTGGCGTACCTCAACTACCCGGGCTGCTCTCTGGAACACAAGTTCAAGAAGCAGGCTGGGGTCTGTGTGTACGTCCGCGATGACATTTGTTGTCGTCGTCTCCGTTGCTTTGAGAAATCGGGTTTTTCTGCCATATGGCTACTTTTGGACACAGGCGTGGAGAAATTTATTTGCATCGGCGTATACCGATCGCACAGCGGTGATCAGGAGACAACAGCGCTGTTCAATTCCCTCGTGGAGTCGGCCGACGTAGCCCAGCAACGGTACCCAACAGCGAAGCTCATTTTTCTGGGGGACTTCAACGCCCACCATAAAGAGTGGTTGTTCCCGTACCAGAAAACTGACCATGCCGGGTTAGAGGCGCGCAAGTTTGCTTTAACGCTAGATCTAACCCAGCTGGTGAATGTGGCAACGCGGGTACCGGATGTTGACGCCCATACACCCAATTGCTTGGACCTTCTGCTGACAACTGATCCGGGCAGTCATTCAGTATCGGTCTCAGCTCCGCTGGGAACGTCTGACCACTGCCTGGTGAAATCCGTATTGACCTGCTCTCCTCCAGATAAGAGTCCTAGAGGCACGAGACGAGTATGGCGATACGAGTCAGCAGATTGGGATGAGATGCGGCACTTTTTTGCATCTTATCCATGGCGGCAAGTGTGCTTCTCCTCGGGTGACCCCTCGTGCTGTGCTGACTTGATTGCGGACGTGATTCGGCAGGGGATGGAGTATTTTATTCCATTCTCCGACATCCCGCTCGGTCTCAAATCCCGGCCTTGGTATAATGCAGAATGCGCCCACGCTGAGGCCCGCAAAGAGTCTGCATACCAAGCGTGGATCAAGGCCCGCGACCGAAAGGTTAAAGCACGTAGGGTTCGCGCGAGGAAAAGAGCCTTTAATTCTGCCGCTAAGTTCTGCAAGCGGGTTTTACGTAGGGCACGTTTTGACCATGTCGGACATATCGGGGCCAAACTAGCATTGCACCCTCCGGGTAGTAAACAGTTTTGGTCCCTGTCGAAAGCGGTTGAAACGAATTTCTGTCGACCCACTTTGCCTCCAATGTTGAAACCTGATGGCTCGCTGGCTCACTCTGCAAGTGAGAAAGCAAATTTATTTGCAACTCTCTTTGCAAGCAATTCGCGTCTGGACGCTGGCTCCAAGCAACCACCGACTTTACCTCGTTGTGACTCTTCGATGCCGGAGATCACAGTTCACATTAAAGAGGTCCGAAGAGTATTGTGCAGTCTAGACGTGAATAAGGCCAGCGGGCCTGACGGCATTCCAGCGAGAGTGCTGAGGCAATGTGCACCTGAACTGTCTCCTGTGTTGGCACGCCTGTACCGCCTCTCTCTTGAAAAAAGAACGGTGCCGAAATCATGGAAGCTTGCGAATGTGCAACCGGTGCCCAAAAAGGGAGACCGTGCTGACCCTGCCCATTACCGTCCGATCGCCATTACCTCCATCCTTTGCAAGGTTATGGAAAGGGTTCTTAACAGTAAGCTGCTGACCTACCTCGAAGACAATGATCTCCTCAGTGACCGTCAATATGGCTTTCGCCGGGGACGGTCAACTGGCGATCTTCTTGTGTATGTCACGCACTGCTGGGGCGAGGCCATCGAGAGACACGGCGAAGCACTTGCCGTGTCGCTCGACATCTCGAAGGCCTTTGACAGGGTTTGGCACGCAGGTCTACTGAGCAAGCTTCCTGCTTATGGCATCCCAGCTGGTTTTTGTAGCTGGATATCAGACTTCCTGAGTGAACGGTCGATCCGAGTAGTCGTTGACGGCTGCTCCTCTGACCTCATGGCTATTGATGCTGGAGTTCCTCAGGGGTCTGTTCTCTCTGCAACTCTTTTCCTGCTGCACATCAATGACCTACTTCAGCTTGGTCTTGTTGGGTACGCAGATGACAGTACGGTTTCAGAGAGATACTTGTCCAGCGCAACAACCAGCGGGGATGAAGTTCGTTCCTTGAGAGAGGCCATGGTGGAGCGGACAAATTTGACCTTAAGCCTTGTCTCCCAGTGGGGCGATGACAATGTGGTCACTTTTAACGCCACCAAAACACAGGCGTGTCTTTTTACCGCAAAAAGGAGTCGTTTTGACCAAACTCCTACTTTTCGGGGTACATCTGTTCCTGTGACTGATCGGCTCGAGCTCCTAGGCATGGAGTTGACATCCAGTCTCAACTTCGGCGCCACCATCGAGTACAAAGCCCAAACCGCGGCCAAAAAGCTGGGCATCCTAAATAGGGTGAAGCGATACTTCAGGCCTGGACAGCTTTTAACCCTATATAAAGCGCAAGTCCGATCCTGCATGGAGTATTGTAGCCACCTTTGGGATGGCTCAGCTAAGTATCAGCTTGCCGCGCTTGACTCGGTGGAACGCAGAGCTAAGAGGCTCATCGGTGACGTAAAACTGGTGGATGCCAAGCTGCATAGCTTGGCTCATCGCCGTAAGGTTGCCTGCTTGTCGGTCTTCTACAGATTGTACTTCGGTGAGTGTGCCCAAGAACTCCACGACCTCATCCCACCGGCCCCCTTCTACCATCGGACATCCAGACGCACTGCATCTTACCATCCCTACCTTGTTGCTATTCCACCAACTCGCACTAAGCGTTTCCAAACGTCTTTTATAATGCGCACAGCAAAGGAGTGGAACTCTCTGCCTGCGTCCGTGTTTCCAAACGCTTATAACCCTAATCTCTTCAAAGTTAGAGTGAACAGGCTCCTTCTGGGTAAGCTCGCTCCATCGTAGACTTTGTCTCGGTCATCTCTGACCTAGACTGGAGTCAAGAGCAAACCCATCACAAATAAAAAAAAAAAATAAAATAAAAAAAAATATCGCACATACTGGTTTATTTATATCCATATTTGTCATAATAGTATGCAAAAAGTCATAAATTGCCATGTTAATTGTCTTGTTTTTCCTAAATCCTTTTTGTTCGTTGCAAAGAATATTATTTTTCTCTAAATAAAAATTAAGTTCCATATAAATGTACTCTTCAATTATTTTCGAGAATATCGGAATCAACGAAATCGGTCTGTAGTTTTCCATAAACTCTCTATCTTGTTTTTTGAATAGTGGCTTTATTATAGATTTTTTTAAGGAATTTGGGAAAGTACCTTCGCTAATACACAAATTTATAATGTAGCTCAACGGGCAACAAATTTCTTCAGCAACTGCTTTGATTATTTTTGTGCAGATGCCATCGTAACCGACACTGTTTGTGTTCTTAAGGGCTCGAATGATTCTTAACACAACGTTTGGTAAACATGGAGCCATAAAAAGAGTCTTTCCTATTTATAATATTCTTAGTGACTCTGTCTCCTGAATTAATAATGGGCTGAATTTTGTCAGCAAAATAATTATTAAATACATTACAAATGCACTTTGGATCAGAGATGACTTTGTTATTATTAATTATAAGTTTATTAATGTTATTCTTTGGAATATTTAACTTTGACTGGTTTATAATTTGCCATGTAGTTTTCGATTTATTATATGATGTCTTTATTTTATGGGTATTTTGAGCTCGTTGAGTTAAATTAATAATCTTTTTAAAGAGCTTCGTATAATTTTTAAATATTATTTTATTCTGGAGAGTAGGTTTTAATCGGAACTGCCAAAGTAATTGCCGTTTTTTCATACTGCATCTTTTAATTCATTTTTGTTTTTTATGGACATTAATCGAAATCATAGTTTCGGGGAAGCACTGTTTGTATAGCAATGAGAAGATATCTGAAAACGAATTAAACGCTACATTTGGGTCATTTGCTTCATATACTTCTGAAAACGACAGACTCCGCAGATAGGCTTTAAATTTATTAATGTTATCGTTACTATAATCACGTTTTCTCCTACTCCACCGACTAAAAGTACATATCGTGCTTATTGGGCATTTCAGTAGTTGGGCTGTGTGATCCGATAACGCCAATTCTAATACCGACGATTGACAGCGCCTGTTAAAGTTATGCGCAAAATTGTCAATGCATGTTTTGCTGTTAATACGAGTTGGTTGATAAAGCTCCAGTTTCAAGTTAAAACTTACGAACATATTTTCGAATTCTATTGACTGATTAGTTCTTTTAAGTACATCTATATTAAAGTCTCCCGCTAATACAATATTTTTACAATCTGTTTTTATTAAAAATTGTAATATGTGTTCTAATTTATTAATACATTCATTGAAATTATTAGAATTTGGTACTCTGTAAATACAAACACATACAATTTTATGGATAGTCAGTTCAATGGCACAACATTCAAAGACACCACTTGCAGATATTTTTGCTATTTTTGGCAGTTCTCTCCATTGGTGATCGGATCTCACTAGTATGCAAGCTCCACCTCTTTTGGTTTCATTTCGATTGAAACAGGCTGCTAGGCAGTAATTGTACAGATTCAGATGTTTTTCATACGTTTCCATCATAAAATGCTCCGTAATACATAAGACATCTACGACTATGTTTCTATCAATTAATTCATTTAAACAAACTGCAAGAGAATCGCATTTGGATAGCAGTCCTGCAATATTTTGGTGCATGATGTAAATATGTTTAGTCAAGAAAAAAATTATCTCCTGTTTTATTAGCGTCAGTCAAACTTTGATATATGTCATCATGTTTCATAATGTCAATCATTAAGTCCAGCAGATCCTTAAATATAGTACATAGTCCAAGTTTATTTATTTTACCAGAATATTTGTTAAACATACTACAGTCATATTCCAGATTTAGGTTACTGTCCAGAAGGAACGCGTGTCCATGAGTCAATATATCCAAGTATAAAAGATTGTTAAATGTCTCCACTCGACAGTTGAATAAACTAATGTCAAATGGATACTTATATGTTGGCATACAAATAATGATGTTAAGATAAGGATAAAGATAAGGACAAAGATAAGGACAAAGATAAGGACAAAGATAAGGACAAAGATAACGACAAAGATAACGACAAAGATAACGACAAAGATAACGACAAAGATAACGACAAAGATAACGACAAAGATAACGACAAAGATAACGACAAAGATAACGACAAAGATAACGACAAAGATAACGACAAAGATAACGACAAAGATAACGACAAAGATAACGACAAAGATAACGACAAAGATAACGACAAAGATAACGACAAAGATAACGACAAAGATAAGGACAAAGATAAGGCAAAGATAATGACAAAGATAACGACACAGATAACGACAAAGATAACGACAAAGATAACGACAAAGATAACGACAAAGATAACGACAAAGATAACGACAAAGATAACGACAAAGATAACGACAAAGATAACGACAAAGATAACGACAAAGATAACGACAAAGATAACGACAAAGATAACGACAAAGATAACGACAAAGATAACGACAAAGATAACGACAAAGATAACGACAAAGATAACGACAAAGATAACGACAAAGATAACGACAAAGATAACGACAAAGATAACGACAAAGATAACGACAAAGATAACGACAAAGATAACGACAAAGATAACGACAAAGATAACGACAAAGATAACGACAAAGATAACGACAAAGATAACGACAAAGATAACGACAAAGATAACGACAAAGATAACGACAAAGATAACGACAAAGATAAGGATAAAGATAAGACAATTTCTTTATTAGTTGAGTTACCCCAAAAGATAACCCCATATCTGAGAACAGATTCAGTTAGCCCGTAGTAAGCGGTTAATAACGCCTCTACGTTAACCGTTCGTGAAAGCATATGCAAGGCGTACGCACTACTGCTTATTCTTTTAGTCAGGGTCTCAATGTGCGCCTTCCAATTTAAATTCCGATCGATTGTCAGTCCTAGAAACTTAGTTGTATTAACTGTGTCAATCGTAATGTCATTGTACTTTATGTCAAGATTAGGAAGAGTCAGTGAGCGTTGGCTAAAATGCATCATAACTGTCTTATTAAAATTTATTTTTAAATGGTTATTATCCACCCATTCTATAATTTTTAGCAAAGTATTACTTATTTCCTCTTTATAGAAGTCTATTTGATTGCACGGTATTGTTATTGTACTGTCATCTGCGAATAATGTCACCGGATGTTTGATTGCCATTGGAAAGTCATTTATATAGATAGTAAAAAGCGGTGGTCCCAGTATACTTCCTTGTGGAACTCCGTAGACAACGTCGCGTTCATCCGATACAAATATTTCTTCTCTTTTGGTACTAGTATTTAGTCTGCTTATTTCAGTCATTTGTTTTCTGTAAGTTAGGTACGATTTTAAGAGCTCAAGAACGTTTCCTTTTACCCCGTAAGCTTCAAGCTTTTTCAATAAAATATCATGTTGCACGTAGTCGAATGCCTGGGTCATGTCACAAAATGACCATGAAAAATCCCGGTATGTTCCACCGTGCCAGCCGGCGACTGGATGGGAGGACCCGGTGGCCATATCCGGGGGGTTCGGGCGTCCCCGCAGTCTCCAAATGAGTTCCCCACAGGTCAGTTTAGCTCTAGTGTTCCACTTGGTTCACTGAGCAGCGCCTCGACAGTTCGACTTTTCTCCCCATCTACTCTCATGATGACCAAAGTAAAGAAGAAAAACATGGTAAAACAACGGCTGCACCTCCTCCCACTAAAAGTGCAACTCACTAATATTAGGGGGTTGCACTCCAATCTCGATCCGGTCCATCACCACCTTGAGACCGAGAAGCCGCACCTGTTTTTCCTAACGGAGACGAAGATAACAACCCCGTCGGACGTGGCGTACCTCAACTACCCGGGCTGCTCTCTGGAACACAAGTTCAAGAAGCAGGCTGGGGTCTGTGTGTACGTCCGCGATGACATTTGTTGTCGTCGTCTCCGTTGCTTTGAGAAATCGGGTTTTTCTGCCATATGGCTACTTTTGGACACAGGCGTGGAGAAATTTATTTGCATCGGCGTATACCGATCGCACAGCGGTGATCAGGAGACAACAGCGCTGTTCAATTCCCTCGTGGAGTCGGCCGACGTAGCCCAGCAACGGTACCCAACAGCGAAGCTCATTTTTCTGGGGGACTTCAACGCCCACCATAAAGAGTGGTTGTTCCCGTACCAGAAAACTGACCATGCCGGGTTAGAGGCGCGCAAGTTTGCTTTAACGCTAGATCTAACCCAGCTGGTGAATGTGGCAACGCGGGTACCGGATGTTGACGCCCATACACCCAATTGCTTGGACCTTCTGCTGACAACTGATCCGGGCAGTCATTCAGTATCGGTCTCAGCTCCGCTGGGAACGTCTGACCACTGCCTGGTGAAATCCGTATTGACCTGCTCTCCTCCAGATAAGAGTCCTAGAGGCACGAGACGAGTATGGCGATACGAGTCAGCAGATTGGGATGAGATGCGGCACTTTTTTGCATCTTATCCATGGCGGCAAGTGTGCTTCTCCTCGGGTGACCCCTCGTGCTGTGCTGACTTGATTGCGGACGTGATTCGGCAGGGGATGGAGTATTTTATTCCATTCTCCGACATCCCGCTCGGTCTCAAATCCCGGCCTTGGTATAATGCAGAATGCGCCCACGCTGAGGCCCGCAAAGAGTCTGCATACCAAGCGTGGATCAAGGCCCGCGACCGAAAGGTTAAAGCACGTAGGGTTCGCGCGAGGAAAAGAGCCTTTAATTCTGCCGCTAAGTTCTGCAAGCGGGTTTTACGTAGGGCACGTTTTGACCATGTCGGACATATCGGGGCCAAACTAGCATTGCACCCTCCGGGTAGTAAACAGTTTTGGTCCCTGTCGAAAGCGGTTGAAACGAATTTCTGTCGACCCACTTTGCCTCCAATGTTGAAACCTGATGGCTCGCTGGCTCACTCTGCAAGTGAGAAAGCAAATTTATTTGCAACTCTCTTTGCAAGCAATTCGCGTCTGGACGCTGGCTCCAAGCAACCACCGACTTTACCTCGTTGTGACTCTTCGATGCCGGAGATCACAGTTCACATTAAAGAGGTCCGAAGAGTATTGTGCAGTCTAGACGTGAATAAGGCCAGCGGGCCTGACGGCATTCCAGCGAGAGTGCTGAGGCAATGTGCACCTGAACTGTCTCCTGTGTTGGCACGCCTGTACCGCCTCTCTCTTGAAAAAAGAACGGTGCCGAAATCATGGAAGCTTGCGAATGTGCAACCGGTGCCCAAAAAGGGAGACCGTGCTGACCCTGCCCATTACCGTCCGATCGCCATTACCTCCATCCTTTGCAAGGTTATGGAAAGGGTTCTTAACAGTAAGCTGCTGACCTACCTCGAAGACAATGATCTCCTCAGTGACCGTCAATATGGCTTTCGCCGGGGACGGTCAACTGGCGATCTTCTTGTGTATGTCACGCACTGCTGGGGCGAGGCCATCGAGAGACACGGCGAAGCACTTGCCGTGTCGCTCGACATCTCGAAGGCCTTTGACAGGGTTTGGCACGCAGGTCTACTGAGCAAGCTTCCTGCTTATGGCATCCCAGCTGGTTTTTGTAGCTGGATATCAGACTTCCTGAGTGAACGGTCGATCCGAGTAGTCGTTGACGGCTGCTCCTCTGACCTCATGGCTATTGATGCTGGAGTTCCTCAGGGGTCTGTTCTCTCTGCAACTCTTTTCCTGCTGCACATCAATGACCTACTTCAGCTTGGTCTTGTTGGGTACGCAGATGACAGTACGGTTTCAGAGAGATACTTGTCCAGCGCAACAACCAGCGGGGATGAAGTTCGTTCCTTGAGAGAGGCCATGGTGGAGCGGACAAATTTGACCTTAAGCCTTGTCTCCCAGTGGGGCGATGACAATGTGGTCACTTTTAACGCCACCAAAACACAGGCGTGTCTTTTTACCGCAAAAAGGAGTCGTTTTGACCAAACTCCTACTTTTCGGGGTACATCTGTTCCTGTGACTGATCGGCTCGAGCTCCTAGGCATGGAGTTGACATCCAGTCTCAACTTCGGCGCCACCATCGAGTACAAAGCCCAAACCGCGGCCAAAAAGCTGGGCATCCTAAATAGGGTGAAGCGATACTTCAGGCCTGGACAGCTTTTAACCCTATATAAAGCGCAAGTCCGATCCTGCATGGAGTATTGTAGCCACCTTTGGGATGGCTCAGCTAAGTATCAGCTTGCCGCGCTTGACTCGGTGGAACGCAGAGCTAAGAGGCTCATCGGTGACGTAAAACTGGTGGATGCCAAGCTGCATAGCTTGGCTCATCGCCGTAAGGTTGCCTGCTTGTCGGTCTTCTACAGATTGTACTTCGGTGAGTGTGCCCAAGAACTCCACGACCTCATCCCACCGGCCCCCTTCTACCATCGGACATCCAGACGCACTGCATCTTACCATCCCTACCTTGTTGCTATTCCACCAACTCGCACTAAGCGTTTCCAAACGTCTTTTATAATGCGCACAGCAAAGGAGTGGAACTCTCTGCCTGCGTCCGTGTTTCCAAACGCTTATAACCCTAATCTCTTCAAAGTTAGAGTGAACAGGCTCCTTCTGGGTAAGCTCGCTCCATCGTAGACTTTGTCTCGGTCATCTCTGACCTAGACTGGAGTCAAGAGCAAACCCATCACAAATAAAAAAAAAAAAAAAAAAAAAAAAAATATCGCACATACTGGTTTATTTATATCCATATTTGTCATAATAGTATGCAAAAAGTCATAAATTGCCATGTTAATTGTCTTGTTTTTCCTAAATCCTTTTTGTTCGTTGCAAAGAATATTATTTTTCTCTAAATAAAAATTAAGTTCCATATAAATGTACTCTTCAATTATTTTCGAGAATATCGGAATCAACGAAATCGGTCTGTAGTTTTCCATAAACTCTCTATCTTGTTTTTTGAATAGTGGCTTTATTATAGATTTTTTTAAGGAATTTGGGAAAGTACCTTCGCTAATACACAAATTTATAATGTAGCTCAACGGGCAACAAATTTCTTCAGCAACTGCTTTGATTATTTTTGTGCAGATGCCATCGTAACCGACACTGTTTGTGTTCTTAAGGGCTCGAATGATTCTTAACACAACGTTTGGTAAACATGGAGCCATAAACAGAGTCTTTCCTATTTATAATATTCTTAGTGACTCTGTCTCCTGAATTAATAATGGGCTGAATTTTGTCAGCAAAATAATTATTAAATACATTACAAATGCACTTTGGATCAGAGATGACTTTGTTATTATTAATTATAAGTTTATTAATGTTATTCTTTGGAATATTTAACTTTGACTGGTTTATAATTTGCCATGTAGTTTTCGATTTATTATATGATGTCTTTATTTTATGGGTATTTTGAGCTCGTTGAGTTAAATTAATAATCTTTTTAAAGAGCTTCGTATAATTTTTAAATATTATTTTATTCTGGAGAGTAGGTTTTAATCGGAACTGCCAAAGTAATTGCCGTTTTTTCATACTGCATCTTTTAATTCATTTTTGTTTTTTATGGACATTAATCGAAATCATAGTTTCGGGGAAGCACTGTTTGTATAGCAATGAGAAGATATCTGAAAACGAATTAAACGCTACATTTGGGTCATTTGCTTCATATACTTCTGAAAACGACAGACTCCGCAGATAGGCTTTAAATTTATTAATGTTATCGTTACTATAATCACGTTTTCTCCTACTCCACCGACTAAAAGTACATATCGTGCTTATTGGGCATTTCAGTAGTTGGGCTGTGTGATCCGATAACGCCAATTCTAATACCGACGATTGACAGCGCCTGTTAAAGTTATGCGCAAAATTGTCAATGCATGTTTTGCTGTTAATACGAGTTGGTTGATAAAGCTCCAGTTTCAAGTTAAAACTTACGAACATATTTTCGAATTCTATTGACTGATTAGTTCTTTTAAGTACATCTATATTAAAGTCTCCCGCTAATACAATATTTTTACAATCTGTTTTTATTAAAAATTGTAATATGTGTTCTAATTTATTAATACATTCATTGAAATTATTAGAATTTGGTACTCTGTAAATACAAACACATACAATTTTATGGATAGTCAGTTCAATGGCACAACATTCAAAGACACCACTTGCAGATATTTTTGCTATTTTTGGCAGTTCTCTCCATTGGTGATCGGATCTCACTAGTATGCAAGCTCCACCTCTTTTGGTTTCATTTCGATTGAAACAGGCTGCTAGGCAGTAATTGTACAGATTCAGATGTTTTTCATACGTTTCCATCATAAAATGCTCCGTAATACATAAGACATCTACGACTATGTTTCTATCAATTAATTCATTTAAACAAACTGCAAGAGAATCGCATTTGGATAGCAGTCCTGCAATATTTTGGTGCATGATGTAAATATGTTTAGTCAAGAAAAAAATTATCTCCTGTTTTATTAGCGTCAGTCAAACTTTGATATATGTCATCATGTTTCATAATGTCAATCATTAAGTCCAGCAGATCCTTAAATATAGTACATAGTCCAAGTTTATTTATTTTACCAGAATATTTGTTAAACATACTACAGTCATATTCCAGATTTAGGTTACTGTCCAGAAGGAACGCGTGTCCATGAGTCAATATATCCAAGTATAAAAGATTGTTAAATGTCTCCACTCGACAGTTGAATAAACTAATGTCAAATGGATACTTATATGTTGGCATACAAATAATGATGTTAAGATAAGGATAAAGATAAGGACAAAGATAAGGACAAAGATAAGGACAAAGATAAGGACAAAGATAACGACAAAGATAACGACAAAGATAACGACAAAGATAACGACAAAGATAACGACAAAGATAACGACAAAGATAACGACAAAGATAACGACAAAGATAACGACAAAGATAACGACAAAGATAACGACAAAGATAACGACAAAGATAACGACAAAGATAACGACAAAGATAACGACAAAGATAACGACAAAGATAACGACAAAGATAACGACAAAGATAACGACAAAGATAAGGACAAAGATAAGGCAAAGATAATGACAAAGATAACGACACAGATAACGACAAAGATAACGACAAAGATAACGACAAAGATAACGACAAAGATAACGACAAAGATAACGACAAAGATAACGACAAAGGTAACGACAAAGATAACGACAAAGATAACGACAAAGATAACGACAAAGATAACGACAAAGATAACGACAAAGATAACGACAAAGATAACGACAAAGATAACGACAAAGATAACGACAAAGATAACGACAAAGATAACGACAAAGATAACGACAAAGATAACGACAAAGATAACGACAAAGATAACGACAAAGATAACGACAAAGATAACGACAAAGATAACGACAAAGATAAGGATAAAGATAAGACAATTTCTTTATTAGTTGAGTTACCCCAAAAGATAACCCCATATCTGAGAACAGATTCAGTTAGCCCGTAGTAAGCGGTTAATAACGCCTCTACGTTAACCGTTCGTGAAAGCATATGCAAGGCGTACGCACTACTGCTTATTCTTTTAGTCAGGGTCTCAATGTGCGCCTTCCAATTTAAATTCCGATCGATTGTCAGTCCTAGAAACTTAGTTGTATTAACTGTGTCAATCGTAATGTCATTGTACTTTATGTCAAGACTAGGAAGAGTCAGTGAGCGTTGGCTAAAATGCATCATAACTGTCTTATTAAAATTTATTTTTAAATGGTTATTATCCACCCATTCTATAATTTTTAGCAAAGTATTACTTATTTCCTCTTTATAGAAGTCTATTTGATTGCACGGTATTGTTATTGTACTGTCATCTGCGAATAATGTCACCGGATGTTTGATTGCCATTGGAAAGTCATTTAT
Organism: Lacanobia wlatinum; assembly: GCA_947578705.1. Taxonomy (NCBI): domain Eukaryota; kingdom Metazoa; phylum Arthropoda; class Insecta; order Lepidoptera; family Noctuidae; genus Lacanobia; species Lacanobia wlatinum. The sequence goes on from OX388033.1 coordinate 12,027,359, forward strand.
ATAGATAGTAAAAAGCGGTGGTCCCAGTATACTTCCTTGTGGAACTCCGTAGACAACGTCGCGTTCATCCGATACAAATATTTCTTCTCTTTTGGTACTAGTATTTAGTCTGCTTATTTCAGTCATTTGTTTTCTGTAAGTTAGGTACGATTTTAAGAGCTCAAGAACGTTTCCTTTTACCCCGTAAGCTTCAAGCTTTTTCAATAAAATATCATGTTGCACGTAGTCGAATGCCTGGGTCATGTCACAAAATGACCATGAAAAATCCCGGTATGTTCCACCGTGCCAGCCGGCGACTGGATGGGAGGACCCGGTGGCCATATCCGGGGGGGTTCGGGCGTCCCCGCAGTCTCCAAATGAGTTCCCCACAGGTCAGTTTAGCTCTAGTGTTCCACTTGGTTCACTGAGCAGCGCCTCGACAGTTCGACTTTTCTCCCCATCTACTCTCATGATGACCAAAGTAAAGAAGAAAAACATGGTAAAACAACGGCTGCACCTCCTCCCACTAAAAGTGCAACTCACTAATATTAGGGGGTTGCACTCCAATCTCGATCCGGTCCATCACCACCTTGAGACCGAGAAGCCGCACCTGTTTTTCCTAACGGAGACGAAGATAACAACCCCGTCGGACGTGGCGTACCTCAACTACCCGGGCTGCTCTCTGGAACACAAGTTCAAGAAGCAGGCTGGGGTCTGTGTGTACGTCCGCGATGACATTTGTTGTCGTCGTCTCCGTTGCTTTGAGAAATCGGGTTTTTCTGCCATATGGCTACTTTTGGACACAGGCGTGGAGAAATTTATTTGCATCGGCGTATACCGATCGCACAGCGGTGATCAGGAGACAACAGCGCTGTTCAATTCCCTCGTGGAGTCGGCCGACGTAGCCCAGCAACGGTACCCAACAGCGAAGCTCATTTTTCTGGGGGACTTCAACGCCCACCATAAAGAGTGGTTGTTCCCGTACCAGAAAACTGACCATGCCGGGTTAGAGGCGCGCAAGTTTGCTTTAACGCTAGATCTAACCCAGCTGGTGAATGTGGCAACGCGGGTACCGGATGTTGACGCCCATACACCCAATTGCTTGGACCTTCTGCTGACAACTGATCCGGGCAGTCATTCAGTATCGGTCTCAGCTCCGCTGGGAACGTCTGACCACTGCCTGGTGAAATCCGTATTGACCTGCTCTCCTCCAGATAAGAGTCCTAGAGGCACGAGACGAGTATGGCGATACGAGTCAGCAGATTGGGATGAGATGCGGCACTTTTTTGCATCTTATCCATGGCGGCAAGTGTGCTTCTCCTCGGGTGACCCCTCGTGCTGTGCTGACTTGATTGCGGACGTGATTCGGCAGGGGATGGAGTATTTTATTCCATTCTCCGACATCCCGCTCGGTCTCAAATCCCGGCCTTGGTATAATGCAGAATGCGCCCACGCTGAGGCCCGCAAAGAGTCTGCATACCAAGCGTGGATCAAGGCCCGCGACCGAAAGGTTAAAGCACGTAGGGTTCGCGCGAGGAAAAGAGCCTTTAATTCTGCCGCTAAGTTCTGCAAGCGGGTTTTACGTAGGGCACGTTTTGACCATGTCGGACATATCGGGGCCAAACTAGCATTGCACCCTCCGGGTAGTAAACAGTTTTGGTCCCTGTCGAAAGCGGTTGAAACGAATTTCTGTCGACCCACTTTGCCTCCAATGTTGAAACCTGATGGCTCGCTGGCTCACTCTGCAAGTGAGAAAGCAAATTTATTTGCAACTCTCTTTGCAAGCAATTCGCGTCTGGACGCTGGCTCCAAGCAACCACCGACTTTACCTCGTTGTGACTCTTCGATGCCGGAGATCACAGTTCACATTAAAGAGGTCCGAAGAGTATTGTGCAGTCTAGACGTGAATAAGGCCAGCGGGCCTGACGGCATTCCAGCGAGAGTGCTGAGGCAATGTGCACCTGAACTGTCTCCTGTGTTGGCACGCCTGTACCGCCTCTCTCTTGAAAAAAGAACGGTGCCGAAATCATGGAAGCTTGCGAATGTGCAACCGGTGCCCAAAAAGGGAGACCGTGCTGACCCTGCCCATTACCGTCCGATCGCCATTACCTCCATCCTTTGCAAGGTTATGGAAAGGGTTCTTAACAGTAAGCTGCTGACCTACCTCGAAGACAATGATCTCCTCAGTGACCGTCAATATGGCTTTCGCCGGGGACGGTCAACTGGCGATCTTCTTGTGTATGTCACGCACTGCTGGGGCGAGGCCATCGAGAGACACGGCGAAGCACTTGCCGTGTCGCTCGACATCTCGAAGGCCTTTGACAGGGTTTGGCACGCAGGTCTACTGAGCAAGCTTCCTGCTTATGGCATCCCAGCTGGTTTTTGTAGCTGGATATCAGACTTCCTGAGTGAACGGTCGATCCGAGTAGTCGTTGACGGCTGCTCCTCTGACCTCATGGCTATTGATGCTGGAGTTCCTCAGGGGTCTGTTCTCTCTGCAACTCTTTTCCTGCTGCACATCAATGACCTACTTCAGCTTGGTCTTGTTGGGTACGCAGATGACAGTACGGTTTCAGAGAGATACTTGTCCAGCGCAACAACCAGCGGGGATGAAGTTCGTTCCTTGAGAGAGGCCATGGTGGAGCGGACAAATTTGACCTTAAGCCTTGTCTCCCAGTGGGGCGATGACAATGTGGTCACTTTTAACGCCACCAAAACACAGGCGTGTCTTTTTACCGCAAAAAGGAGTCGTTTTGACCAAACTCCTACTTTTCGGGGTACATCTGTTCCTGTGACTGATCGGCTCGAGCTCCTAGGCATGGAGTTGACATCCAGTCTCAACTTCGGCGCCACCATCGAGTACAAAGCCCAAACCGCGGCCAAAAAGCTGGGCATCCTAAATAGGGTGAAGCGATACTTCAGGCCTGGACAGCTTTTAACCCTATATAAAGCGCAAGTCCGATCCTGCATGGAGTATTGTAGCCACCTTTGGGATGGCTCAGCTAAGTATCAGCTTGCCGCGCTTGACTCGGTGGAACGCAGAGCTAAGAGGCTCATCGGTGACGTAAAACTGGTGGATGCCAAGCTGCATAGCTTGGCTCATCGCCGTAAGGTTGCCTGCTTGTCGGTCTTCTACAGATTGTACTTCGGTGAGTGTGCCCAAGAACTCCACGACCTCATCCCACCGGCCCCCTTCTACCATCGGACATCCAGACGCACTGCATCTTACCATCCCTACCTTGTTGCTATTCCACCAACTCGCACTAAGCGTTTCCAAACGTCTTTTATAATGCGCACAGCAAAGGAGTGGAACTCTCTGCCTGCGTCCGTGTTTCCAAACGCTTATAACCCTAATCTCTTCAAAGTTAGAGTGAACAGGCTCCTTCTGGGTAAGCTCGCTCCATCGTAGACTTTGTCTCGGTCATCTCTGACCTAGACTGGAGTCAAGAGCAAACCCATCACAAATAAAAAAAAAAAAAAAAAAAAAAAAAAATATCGCACATACTGGTTTATTTATATCCATATTTGTCATAATAGTATGCAAAAAGTCATAAATTGCCATGTTAATTGTCTTGTTTTTCCTAAATCCTTTTTGTTCGTTGCAAAGAATATTATTTTTCTCTAAATAAAAATTAAGTTCCATATAAATGTACTCTTCAATTATTTTCGAGAATATCGGAATCAACGAAATCGGTCTGTAGTTTTCCATAAACTCTCTATCTTGTTTTTTGAATAGTGGCTTTATTATAGATTTTTTTAAGGAATTTGGGAAAGTACCTTCGCTAATACACAAATTTATAATGTAGCTCAACGGGCAACAAATTTCTTCAGCAACTGCTTTGATTATTTTTGTGCAGATGCCATCGTAACCGACACTGTTTGTGTTCTTAAGGGCTCGAATGATTCTTAACACAACGTTTGGTAAACATGGAGCCATAAACAGAGTCTTTCCTATTTATAATATTCTTAGTGACTCTGTCTCCTGAATTAATAATGGGCTGAATTTTGTCAGCAAAATAATTATTAAATACATTACAAATGCACTTTGGATCAGAGATGACTTTGTTATTATTAATTATAAGTTTATTAATGTTATTCTTTGGAATATTTAACTTTGACTGGTTTATAATTTGCCATGTAGTTTTCGATTTATTATATGATGTCTTTATTTTATGGGTATTTTGAGCTCGTTGAGTTAAATTAATAATCTTTTTAAAGAGCTTCGTATAATTTTTAAATATTATTTTATTCTGGAGAGTAGGTTTTAATCGGAACTGCCAAAGTAATTGCCGTTTTTTCATACTGCATCTTTTAATTCATTTTTGTTTTTTATGGACATTAATCGAAATCATAGTTTCGGGGAAGCACTGTTTGTATAGCAATGAGAAGATATCTGAAAACGAATTAAACGCTACATTTGGGTCATTTGCTTCATATACTTCTGAAAACGACAGACTCCGCAGATAGGCTTTAAATTTATTAATGTTATCGTTACTATAATCACGTTTTCTCCTACTCCACCGACTAAAAGTACATATCGTGCTTATTGGGCATTTCAGTAGTTGGGCTGTGTGATCCGATAACGCCAATTCTAATACCGACGATTGACAGCGCCTGTTAAAGTTATGCGCAAAATTGTCAATGCATGTTTTGCTGTTAATACGAGTTGGTTGATAAAGCTCCAGTTTCAAGTTAAAACTTACGAACATATTTTCGAATTCTATTGACTGATTAGTTCTTTTAAGTACATCTATATTAAAGTCTCCCGCTAATACAATATTTTTACAATCTGTTTTTATTAAAAATTGTAATATGTGTTCTAATTTATTAATACATTCATTGAAATTATTAGAATTTGGTACTCTGTAAATACAAACACATACAATTTTATGGATAGTCAGTTCAATGGCACAACATTCAAAGACACCACTTGCAGATATTTTTGCTATTTTTGGCAGTTCTCTCCATTGGTGATCGGATCTCACTAGTATGCAAGCTCCACCTCTTTTGGTTTCATTTCGATTGAAACAGGCTGCTAGGCAGTAATTGTACAGATTCAGATGTTTTTCATACGTTTCCATCATAAAATGCTCCGTAATACATAAGACATCTACGACTATGTTTCTATCAATTAATTCATTTAAACAAACTGCAAGAGAATCGCATTTGGATAGCAGTCCTGCAATATTTTGGTGCATGATGTAAATATGTTTAGTCAAGAAAAAAATTATCTCCTGTTTTATTAGCGTCAGTCAAACTTTGATATATGTCATCATGTTTCATAATGTCAATCATTAAGTCCAGCAGATCCTTAAATATAGTACATAGTCCAAGTTTATTTATTTTACCAGAATATTTGTTAAACATACTACAGTCATATTCCAGATTTAGGTTACTGTCCAGAAGGAACGCGTGTCCATGAGTCAATATATCCAAGTATAAAAGATTGTTAAATGTCTCCACTCGACAGTTGAATAAACTAATGTCAAATGGATACTTATATGTTGGCATACAAATAATGATGTTAAGATAAGGATAAAGATAAGGACAAAGATAAGGACAAAGATAAGGACAAAGATAAGGACAAAGATAACGACAAAGATAACGACAAAGATAACGACAAAGATAACGACAAAGATAACGACAAAGATAACGACAAAGATAACGACAAAGATAACGACAAAGATAACGACAAAGATAACGACAAAGATAACGACAAAGATAACGACAAAGATAACGACAAAGATAACGACAAAGATAACGACAAAGATAACGACAAAGATAACGACAAAGATAAGGACAAAGATAAGGCAAAGATAATGACAAAGATAACGACACAGATAACGACAAAGATAACGACAAAGATAACGACAAAGATAACGACAAAGATAACGACAAAGATAACGACAAAGATAACGACAAAGATAACGACAAAGGTAACGACAAAGATAACGACAAAGATAACGACAAAGATAACGACAAAGATAACGACAAAGATAACGACAAAGATAACGACAAAGATAACGACAAAGATAACGACAAAGATAACGACAAAGATAACGACAAAGATAACGACAAAGATAACGACAAAGATAACGACAAAGATAACGACAAAGATAACGACAAAGATAACGACAAAGATAACGACAAAGATAACGACAAAGATAACGACAAAGATAACGACAAAGATAACGACAAAGATAACGACAAAGATAACGACAAAGATAAGGATAAAGATAAGACAATTTCTTTATTAGTTGAGTTACCCCAAAAGATAACCCCATATCTGAGAACAGATTCAGTTAGCCCGTAGTAAGCGGTTAATAACGCCTCTACGTTAACCGTTCGTGAAAGCATATGCAAGGCGTACGCACTACTGCTTATTCTTTTAGTCAGGGTCTCAATGTGCGCCTTCCAATTTAAATTCCGATCGATTGTCAGTCCTAGAAACTTAGTTGTATTAACTGTGTCAATCGTAATGTCATTGTACTTTATGTCAAGACTAGGAAGAGTCAGTGAGCGTTGGCTAAAATGCATCATAACTGTCTTATTAAAATTTATTTTTAAATGGTTATTATCCACCCATTCTATAATTTTTAGCAAAGTATTACTTATTTCCTCTTTATAGAAGTCTATTTGATTGCACGGTATTGTTATTGTACTGTCATCTGCGAATAATGTCACCGGATGTTTGATTGCCATTGGAAAGTCATTTATATAGATAGTAAAAAGCGGTGGTCCCAGTATACTTCCTTGTGGAACTCCGTAGACAACGTCGCGTTCATCCGATACAAATATTTCTTCTCTTTTGGTACTAGTATTTAGTCTGCTTATTTCAGTCATTTGTTTTCTGTAAGTTAGGTACGATTTTAAGAGCTCAAGAACGTTTCCTTTTACCCCGTAAGCTTCAAGCTTTTTCAATAAAATATCATGTTGCACGTAGTCGAATGCCTGGGTCATGTCACAAAATGACCATGAAAAATCCCGGTATGTTCCACCGTGCCAGCCGGCGACTGGATGGGAGGACCCGGTGGCCATATCCGGGGGGGTTCGGGCGTCCCCGCAGTCTCCAAATGAGTTCCCCACAGGTCAGTTTAGCTCTAGTGTTCCACTTGGTTCACTGAGCAGCGCCTCGACAGTTCGACTTTTCTCCCCATCTACTCTCATGATGACCAAAGTAAAGAAGAAAAACATGGTAAAACAACGGCTGCACCTCCTCCCACTAAAAGTGCAACTCACTAATATTAGGGGGTTGCACTCCAATCTCGATCCGGTCCATCACCACCTTGAGACCGAGAAGCCGCACCTGTTTTTCCTAACGGAGACGAAGATAACAACCCCGTCGGACGTGGCGTACCTCAACTACCCGGGCTGCTCTCTGGAACACAAGTTCAAGAAGCAGGCTGGGGTCTGTGTGTACGTCCGCGATGACATTTGTTGTCGTCGTCTCCGTTGCTTTGAGAAATCGGGTTTTTCTGCCATATGGCTACTTTTGGACACAGGCGTGGAGAAATTTATTTGCATCGGCGTATACCGATCGCACAGCGGTGATCAGGAGACAACAGCGCTGTTCAATTCCCTCGTGGAGTCGGCCGACGTAGCCCAGCAACGGTACCCAACAGCGAAGCTCATTTTTCTGGGGGACTTCAACGCCCACCATAAAGAGTGGTTGTTCCCGTACCAGAAAACTGACCATGCCGGGTTAGAGGCGCGCAAGTTTGCTTTAACGCTAGATCTAACCCAGCTGGTGAATGTGGCAACGCGGGTACCGGATGTTGACGCCCATACACCCAATTGCTTGGACCTTCTGCTGACAACTGATCCGGGCAGTCATTCAGTATCGGTCTCAGCTCCGCTGGGAACGTCTGACCACTGCCTGGTGAAATCCGTATTGACCTGCTCTCCTCCAGATAAGAGTCCTAGAGGCACGAGACGAGTATGGCGATACGAGTCAGCAGATTGGGATGAGATGCGGCACTTTTTTGCATCTTATCCATGGCGGCAAGTGTGCTTCTCCTCGGGTGACCCCTCGTGCTGTGCTGACTTGATTGCGGACGTGATTCGGCAGGGGATGGAGTATTTTATTCCATTCTCCGACATCCCGCTCGGTCTCAAATCCCGGCCTTGGTATAATGCAGAATGCGCCCACGCTGAGGCCCGCAAAGAGTCTGCATACCAAGCGTGGATCAAGGCCCGCGACCGAAAGGTTAAAGCACGTAGGGTTCGCGCGAGGAAAAGAGCCTTTAATTCTGCCGCTAAGTTCTGCAAGCGGGTTTTACGTAGGGCACGTTTTGACCATGTCGGACATATCGGGGCCAAACTAGCATTGCACCCTCCGGGTAGTAAACAGTTTTGGTCCCTGTCGAAAGCGGTTGAAACGAATTTCTGTCGACCCACTTTGCCTCCAATGTTGAAACCTGATGGCTCGCTGGCTCACTCTGCAAGTGAGAAAGCAAATTTATTTGCAACTCTCTTTGCAAGCAATTCGCGTCTGGACGCTGGCTCCAAGCAACCACCGACTTTACCTCGTTGTGACTCTTCGATGCCGGAGATCACAGTTCACATTAAAGAGGTCCGAAGAGTATTGTGCAGTCTAGACGTGAATAAGGCCAGCGGGCCTGACGGCATTCCAGCGAGAGTGCTGAGGCAATGTGCACCTGAACTGTCTCCTGTGTTGGCACGCCTGTACCGCCTCTCTCTTGAAAAAAGAACGGTGCCGAAATCATGGAAGCTTGCGAATGTGCAACCGGTGCCCAAAAAGGGAGACCGTGCTGACCCTGCCCATTACCGTCCGATCGCCATTACCTCCATCCTTTGCAAGGTTATGGAAAGGGTTCTTAACAGTAAGCTGCTGACCTACCTCGAAGACAATGATCTCCTCAGTGACCGTCAATATGGCTTTCGCCGGGGACGGTCAACTGGCGATCTTCTTGTGTATGTCACGCACTGCTGGGGCGAGGCCATCGAGAGACACGGCGAAGCACTTGCCGTGTCGCTCGACATCTCGAAGGCCTTTGACAGGGTTTGGCACGCAGGTCTACTGAGCAAGCTTCCTGCTTATGGCATCCCAGCTGGTTTTTGTAGCTGGATATCAGACTTCCTGAGTGAACGGTCGATCCGAGTAGTCGTTGACGGCTGCTCCTCTGACCTCATGGCTATTGATGCTGGAGTTCCTCAGGGGTCTGTTCTCTCTGCAACTCTTTTCCTGCTGCACATCAATGACCTACTTCAGCTTGGTCTTGTTGGGTACGCAGATGACAGTACGGTTTCAGAGAGATACTTGTCCAGCGCAACAACCAGCGGGGATGAAGTTCGTTCCTTGAGAGAGGCCATGGTGGAGCGGACAAATTTGACCTTAAGCCTTGTCTCCCAGTGGGGCGATGACAATGTGGTCACTTTTAACGCCACCAAAACACAGGCGTGTCTTTTTACCGCAAAAAGGAGTCGTTTTGACCAAACTCCTACTTTTCGGGGTACATCTGTTCCTGTGACTGATCGGCTCGAGCTCCTAGGCATGGAGTTGACATCCAGTCTCAACTTCGGCGCCACCATCGAGTACAAAGCCCAAACCGCGGCCAAAAAGCTGGGCATCCTAAATAGGGTGAAGCGATACTTCAGGCCTGGACAGCTTTTAACCCTATATAAAGCGCAAGTCCGATCCTGCATGGAGTATTGTAGCCACCTTTGGGATGGCTCAGCTAAGTATCAGCTTGCCGCGCTTGACTCGGTGGAACGCAGAGCTAAGAGGCTCATCGGTGACGTAAAACTGGTGGATGCCAAGCTGCATAGCTTGGCTCATCGCCGTAAGGTTGCCTGCTTGTCGGTCTTCTACAGATTGTACTTCGGTGAGTGTGCCCAAGAACTCCACGACCTCATCCCACCGGCCCCCTTCTACCATCGGACATCCAGACGCACTGCATCTTACCATCCCTACCTTGTTGCTATTCCACCAACTCGCACTAAGCGTTTCCAAACGTCTTTTATAATGCGCACAGCAAAGGAGTGGAACTCTCTGCCTGCGTCCGTGTTTCCAAACGCTTATAACCCTAATCTCTTCAAAGTTAGAGTGAACAGGCTCCTTCTGGGTAAGCTCGCTCCATCGTAGACTTTGTCTCGGTCATCTCTGACCTAGACTGGAGTCAAGAGCAAACCCATCACAAATAAAAAAAAAAAAAAAAAAAAAAAATATCGCACATACTGGTTTATTTATATCCATATTTGTCATAATAGTATGCAAAAAGTCATAAATTGCCATGTTAATTGTCTTGTTTTTCCTAAATCCTTTTTGTTCGTTGCAAAGAATATTATTTTTCTCTAAATAAAAATTAAGTTCCATATAAATGTACTCTTCAATTATTTTCGAGAATATCGGAATCAACGAAATCGGTCTGTAGTTTTCCATAAACTCTCTATCTTGTTTTTTGAATAGTGGCTTTATTATAGATTTTTTTAAGGAATTTGGGAAAGTACCTTCGCTAATACACAAATTTATAATGTAGCTCAACGGGCAACAAATTTCTTCAGCAACTGCTTTGATTATTTTTGTGCAGATGCCATCGTAACCGACACTGTTTGTGTTCTTAAGGGCTCGAATGATTCTTAACACAACGTTTGGTAAACATGGAGCCATAAACAGAGTCTTTCCTATTTATAATATTCTTAGTGACTCTGTCTCCTGAATTAATAATGGGCTGAATTTTGTCAGCAAAATAATTATTAAATACATTACAAATGCACTTTGGATCAGAGATGACTTTGTTATTATTAATTATAAGTTTATTAATGTTATTCTTTGGAATATTTAACTTTGACTGGTTTATAATTTGCCATGTAGTTTTCGATTTATTATATGATGTCTTTATTTTATGGGTATTTTGAGCTCGTTGAGTTAAATTAATAATCTTTTTAAAGAGCTTCGTATAATTTTTAAATATTATTTTATTCTGGAGAGTAGGTTTTAATCGGAACTGCCAAAGTAATTGCCGTTTTTTCATACTGCATCTTTTAATTCATTTTTGTTTTTTATGGACATTAATCGAAATCATAGTTTCGGGGAAGCACTGTTTGTATAGCAATGAGAAGATATCTGAAAACGAATTAAACGCTACATTTGGGTCATTTGCTTCATATACTTCTGAAAACGACAGACTCCGCAGATAGGCTTTAAATTTATTAATGTTATCGTTACTATAATCACGTTTTCTCCTACTCCACCGACTAAAAGTACATATCGTGCTTATTGGGCATTTCAGTAGTTGGGCTGTGTGATCCGATAACGCCAATTCTAATACCGACGATTGACAGCGCCTGTTAAAGTTATGCGCAAAATTGTCAATGCATGTTTTGCTGTTAATACGAGTTGGTTGATAAAGCTCCAGTTTCAAGTTAAAACTTACGAACATATTTTCGAATTCTATTGACTGATTAGTTCTTTTAAGTACATCTATATTAAAGTCTCCCGCTAATACAATATTTTTACAATCTGTTTTTATTAAAAATTGTAATATGTGTTCTAATTTATTAATACATTCATTGAAATTATTAGAATTTGGTACTCTGTAAATACAAACACATACAATTTTATGGATAGTCAGTTCAATGGCACAACATTCAAAGACACCACTTGCAGATATTTTTGCTATTTTTGGCAGTTCTCTCCATTGGTGATCGGATCTCACTAGTATGCAAGCTCCACCTCTTTTGGTTTCATTTCGATTGAAACAGGCTGCTAGGCAGTAATTGTACAGATTCAGATGTTTTTCATACGTTTCCATCATAAAATGCTCCGTAATACATAAGACATCTACGACTATGTTTCTATCAATTAATTCATTTAAACAAACTGCAAGAGAATCGCATTTGGATAGCAGTCCTGCAATATTTTGGTGCATGATGTAAATATGTTTAGTCAAGAAAAAAATTATCTCCTGTTTTATTAGCGTCAGTCAAACTTTGATATATGTCATCATGTTTCATAATGTCAATCATTAAGTCCAGCAGATCCTTAAATATAGTACATAGTCCAAGTTTATTTATTTTACCAGAATATTTGTTAAACATACTACAGTCATATTCCAGATTTAGGTTACTGTCCAGAAGGAACGCGTGTCCATGAGTCAATATATCCAAGTATAAAAGATTGTTAAATGTCTCCACTCGACAGTTGAATAAACTAATGTCAAATGGATACTTATATGTTGGCATACAAATAATGATGTTAAGATAAGGATAAAGATAAGGACAAAGATAGGGACAAAGATAAGAACAAAGATAAGGACAAAGATAAGGACAAAGATAACGACAAAGATAACGACAAAGATAACGACAAAGATAACGACAAAGATAACGACAAAGATAACGACAAAGATAACGACAAAGATAACGACAAAGATAACGACAAAGATAACGACAAAGATAACGACAAAGATAACGACAAAGATAACGACAAAGATAACGACAAAGATAACGACAAAGATAACGACAAAGATAACGACAAAGATAACGACAAAGATAACGACAAAGATAACGACAAAGATAAGGATAAAGATAAGACAATTTCTTTATTAGTTGAGTTACCCCAAAAGATAACCCCATATCTGAGAACAGATTCAGTTAGCCCGTAGTAAGCGGTTAATAACGCCTCTACGTTAACCGTTCGTGAAAGCATATGCAAGGCGTACGCACTACTGCTTATTCTTTTAGTCAGGGTCTCAATGTGCGCCTTCCAATTTAAATTCCGATCGATTGTCAGTCCTAGAAACTTAGTTGTATTAACTGTGTCAATCGTAATGTCATTGTACTTTATGTCAAGATTAGGACAGTGAGCGTTGGCTAAAATGCATCATAACTGTCTTATTAAAATTTATTTTTAAATGGTTATTATCCACCCATTCTATAATTTTTAGCAAAGTATTACTTATTTCCTCTTTATAGAAGTCTATTTGATTGCACGGTATTGTTATTGTACTGTCATCTGCGAATAATGTCACCGGATGTTTGATTGCCATTGGAAAGTCATTTATATAGATAGTAAAAAGCGGTGGTCCCAGTATACTTCCTTGTGGAACTCCGTAGACAACGTCGCGTTCATCCGATACAAATATTTCTTCTCTTTTGGTACTAGTATTTAGTCTGCTTATTTCAGTCATTTGTTTTCTGTAAGTTAGGTACGATTTTAAGAGCTCAAGAACGTTTCCTTTTACCCCGTAAGCTTCAAGCTTTTTCAATAAAATATCATGTTGCACGTAGTCGAATGCCTGGGTCATGTCACAAAATGACCATGAAAAATCCCGGTATGTTCCACCGTGCCAGCCGGCGACTGGATGGGAGGACCCGGTGGCCATATCCGGGGGGGTTCGGGCGTCCCCGCAGTCTCCAAATGAGTTCCCCACAGGTCAGTTTAGCTCTAGTGTTCCACTTGGTTCACTGAGCAGCGCCTCGACAGTTCGACTTTTCTCCCCATCTACTCTCATGATGACCAAAGTAAAGAAGAAAAACATGGTAAAACAACGGCTGCACCTCCTCCCACTAAAAGTGCAACTCACTAATATTAGGGGGTTGCACTCCAATCTCGATCCGGTCCATCACCACCTTGAGACCGAGAAGCCGCACCTGTTTTTCCTAACGGAGACGAAGATAACAACCCCGTCGGACGTGGCGTACCTCAACTACCCGGGCTGCTCTCTGGAACACAAGTTCAAGAAGCAGGCTGGGGTCTGTGTGTACGTCCGCGATGACATTTGTTGTCGTCGTCTCCGTTGCTTTGAGAAATCGGGTTTTTCTGCCATATGGCTACTTTTGGACACAGGCGTGGAGAAATTTATTTGCATCGGCGTATACCGATCGCACAGCGGTGATCAGGAGACAACAGCGCTGTTCAATTCCCTCGTGGAGTCGGCCGACGTAGCCCAGCAACGGTACCCAACAGCGAAGCTCATTTTTCTGGGGGACTTCAACGCCCACCATAAAGAGTGGTTGTTCCCGTACCAGAAAACTGACCATGCCGGGTTAGAGGCGCGCAAGTTTGCTTTAACGCTAGATCTAACCCAGCTGGTGAATGTGGCAACGCGGGTACCGGATGTTGACGCCCATACACCCAATTGCTTGGACCTTCTGCTGACAACTGATCCGGGCAGTCATTCAGTATCGGTCTCAGCTCCGCTGGGAACGTCTGACCACTGCCTGGTGAAATCCGTATTGACCTGCTCTCCTCCAGATAAGAGTCCTAGAGGCACGAGACGAGTATGGCGATACGAGTCAGCAGATTGGGATGAGATGCGGCACTTTTTTGCATCTTATCCATGGCGGCAAGTGTGCTTCTCCTCGGGTGACCCCTCGTGCTGTGCTGACTTGATTGCGGACGTGATTCGGCAGGGGATGGAGTATTTTATTCCATTCTCCGACATCCCGCTCGGTCTCAAATCCCGGCCTTGGTATAATGCAGAATGCGCCCACGCTGAGGCCCGCAAAGAGTCTGCATACCAAGCGTGGATCAAGGCCCGCGACCGAAAGGTTAAAGCACGTAGGGTTCGCGCGAGGAAAAGAGCCTTTAATTCTGCCGCTAAGTTCTGCAAGCGGGTTTTACGTAGGGCACGTTTTGACCATGTCGGACATATCGGGGCCAAACTAGCATTGCACCCTCCGGGTAGTAAACAGTTTTGGTCCCTGTCGAAAGCGGTTGAAACGAATTTCTGTCGACCCACTTTGCCTCCAATGTTGAAACCTGATGGCTCGCTGGCTCACTCTGCAAGTGAGAAAGCAAATTTATTTGCAACTCTCTTTGCAAGCAATTCGCGTCTGGAGGCTGGCTCCAAGCAACCACCGACTTTACCTCGTTGTGACTCTTCGATGCCGGAGATCACAGTTCACATTAAAGAGGTCCGAAGAGTATTGTGCAGTCTAGACGTGAATAAGGCCAGCGGGCCTGACGGCATTCCAGCGAGAGTGCTGAGGCAATGTGCACCTGAACTGTCTCCTGTGTTGGCACGCCTGTACCGCCTCTCTCTTGAAAAAAGAACGGTGCCGAAATCATGGAAGCTTGCGAATGTGCAACCGGTGCCCAAAAAGGGAGACCGTGCTGACCCTGCCCATTACCGTCCGATCGCCATTACCTCCATCCTTTGCAAGGTTATGGAAAGGGTTCTTAACAGTAAGCTGCTGACCTACCTCGAAGACAATGATCTCCTCAGTGACCGTCAATATGGCTTTCGCCGGGGACGGTCAACTGGCGATCTTCTTGTGTATGTCACGCACTGCTGGGGCGAGGCCATCGAGAGACACGGCGAAGCACTTGCCGTGTCGCTCGACATCTCGAAGGCCTTTGACAGGGTTTGGCACGCAGGTCTACTGAGCAAGCTTCCTGCTTATGGCATCCCAGCTGGTTTTTGTAGCTGGATATCAGACTTCCTGAGTGAACGGTCGATCCGAGTAGTCGTTGACGGCTGCTCCTCTGACCTCATGGCTATTGATGCTGGAGTTCCTCAGGGGTCTGTTCTCTCTGCAACTCTTTTCCTGCTGCACATCAATGACCTACTTCAGCTTGGTCTTGTTGGGTACGCAGATGACAGTACGGTTTCAGAGAGATACTTGTCCAGCGCAACAACCAGCGGGGATGAAGTTCGTTCCTTGAGAGAGGCCATGGTGGAGCGGACAAATTTGACCTTAAGCCTTGTCTCCCAGTGGGGCGATGACAATGTGGTCACTTTTAACGCCACCAAAACACAGGCGTGTCTTTTTACCGCAAAAAGGAGTCGTTTTGACCAAACTCCTACTTTTCGGGGTACATCTGTTCCTGTGACTGATCGGCTCGAGCTCCTAGGCATGGAGTTGACATCCAGTCTCAACTTCGGCGCCACCATCGAGTACAAAGCCCAAACCGCGGCCAAAAAGCTGGGCATCCTAAATAGGGTGAAGCGATACTTCAGGCCTGGACAGCTTTTAACCCTATATAAAGCGCAAGTCCGATCCTGCATGGAGTATTGTAGCCACCTTTGGGATGGCTCAGCTAAGTATCAGCTTGCCGCGCTTGACTCGGTGGAACGCAGAGCTAAGAGGCTCATCGGTGACGTAAAACTGGTGGATGCCAAGCTGCATAGCTTGGCTCATCGCCGTAAGGTTGCCTGCTTGTCGGTCTTCTACAGATTGTACTTCGGTGAGTGTGCCCAAGAACTCCACGACCTCATCCCACCGGCCCCCTTCTACCATCGGACATCCAGACGCACTGCATCTTACCATCCCTACCTTGTTGCTATTCCACCAACTCGCACTAAGCGTTTCCAAACGTCTTTTATAATGCGCACAGCAAAGGAGTGGAACTCTCTGCCTGCGTCCGTGTTTCCAAACGCTTATAACCCTAATCTCTTCAAAGTTAGAGTGAACAGGCTCCTTCTGGGTAAGCTCGCTCCATCGTAGACTTTGTCTCGGTCATCTCTGACCTAGACTGGAGTCAAGAGCAAACCCATCACAAATAAAAAAAAAAAAAAAAAAAAAAATATCGCACATACTGGTTTATTTATATCCATATTTGTCATAATAGTATGCAAAAAGTCATAAATTGCCATGTTAATTGTCTTGTTTTTCCTAAATCCTTTTTGTTCGTTGCAAAGAATATTATTTTTCTCTAAATAAAAATTAAGTTCCATATAAATGTACTCTTCAATTATTTTCGAGAATATCGGAATCAACGAAATCGGTCTGTAGTTTTCCATAAACTCTCTATCTTGTTTTTTGAATAGTGGCTTTATTATAGATTTTTTTAAGGAATTTGGGAAAGTACCTTCGCTAATACACAAATTTATAATGTAGCTCAACGGGCAACAAATTTCTTCAGCAACTGCTTTGATTATTTTTGTGCAGATGCCATCGTAACCGACACTGTTTGTGTTCTTAAGGGCTCGAATGATTCTTAACACAACGTTTGGTAAACATGGAGCCATAAACAGAGTCTTTCCTATTTATAATATTCTTAGTGACTCTGTCTCCTGAATTAATAATGGGCTGAATTTTGTCAGCAAAATAATTATTAAATACATTACAAATGCACTTTGGATCAGAGATGACTTTGTTATTATTAATTATAAGTTTATTAATGTTATTCTTTGGAATATTTAACTTTGACTGGTTTATAATTTGCCATGTAGTTTTCGATTTATTATATGATGTCTTTATTTTATGGGTATTTTGAGCTCGTTGAGTTAAATTAATAATCTTTTTAAAGAGCTTCGTATAATTTTTAAATATTATTTTATTCTGGAGAGTAGGTTTTAATCGGAACTGCCAAAGTAATTGCCGTTTTTTCATACTGCATCTTTTAATTCATTTTTGTTTTTTATGGACATTAATCGAAATCATAGTTTCGGGGAAGCACTGTTTGTATAGCAATGAGAAGATATCTGAAAACGAATTAAACGCTACATTTGGGTCATTTGCTTCATATACTTCTGAAAACGACAGACTCCGCAGATAGGCTTTAAATTTATTAATGTTATCGTTACTATAATCACGTTTTCTCCTACTCCACCGACTAAAAGTACATATCGTGCTTATTGGGCATTTCAGTAGTTGGGCTGTGTGATCCGATAACGCCAATTCTAATACCGACGATTGACAGCGCCTGTTAAAGTTATGCGCAAAATTGTCAATGCATGTTTTGCTGTTAATACGAGTTGGTTGATAAAGCTCCAGTTTCAAGTTAAAACTTACGAACATATTTTCGAATTCTATTGACTGATTAGTTCTTTTAAGTACATCTATATTAAAGTCTCCCGCTAATACAATATTTTTACAATCTGTTTTTATTAAAAATTGTAATATGTGTTCTAATTTATTAATACATTCATTGAAATTATTAGAATTTGGTACTCTGTAAATACAAACACATACAATTTTATGGATAGTCAGTTCAATGGCACAACATTCAAAGACACCACTTGCAGATATTTTTGCTATTTTTGGCAGTTCTCTCCATTGGTGATCGGATCTCACTAGTATGCAAGCTCCACCTCTTTTGGTTTCATTTCGATTGAAACAGGCTGCTAGGCAGTAATTGTACAGATTCAGATGTTTTTCATACGTTTCCATCATAAAATGCTCCGTAATACATAAGACATCTACGACTATGTTTCTATCAATTAATTCATTTAAACAAACTGCAAGAGAATCGCATTTGGATAGCAGTCCTGCAATATTTTGGTGCATGATGTAAATATGTTTAGTCAAGAAAAAAATTATCTCCTGTTTTATTAGCGTCAGTCAAACTTTGATATATGTCATCATGTTTCATAATGTCAATCATTAAGTCCAGCAGATCCTTAAATATAGTACATAGTCCAAGTTTATTTATTTTACCAGAATATTTGTTAAACATACTACAGTCATATTCCAGATTTAGGTTACTGTCCAGAAGGAACGCGTGTCCATGAGTCAATATATCCAAGTATAAAAGATTGTTAAATGTCTCCACTCGACAGTTGAATAAACTAATGTCAAATGGATACTTATATGTTGGCATACAAATAATGATGTTAAGATAAGGATAAAGATAAGGACAAAGATAGGGACAAAGATAAGAACAAAGATAAGGACAAAGATAAGGACAAAGATAACGACAAAGATAACGACAAAGATAACGACAAAGATAACGACAAAGATAACGACAAAGATAACGACAAAGATAACGACAAAGATAACGACAAAGATAACGACAAAGATAACGACAAAGATAACGACAAAGATAACGACAAAGATAACGACAAAGATAACGACAAAGATAACGACAAAGATAACGACAAAGATAACGACAAAGATAACGACAAAGATAACGACAAAGATAAGGATAAAGATAAGACAATTTCTTTATTAGTTGAGTTACCCCAAAAGATAACCCCATATCTGAGAACAGATTCAGTTAGCCCGTAGTAAGCGGTTAATAACGCCTCTACGTTAACCGTTCGTGAAAGCATATGCAAGGCGTACGCACTACTGCTTATTCTTTTAGTCAGGGTCTCAATGTGCGCCTTCCAATTTAAATTCCGATCGATTGTCAGTCCTAGAAACTTAGTTGTATTAACTGTGTCAATCGTAATGTCATTGTACTTTATGTCAAGATTAGGACAGTGAGCGTTGGCTAAAATGCATCATAACTGTCTTATTAAAATTTATTTTTAAATGGTTATTATCCACCCATTCTATAATTTTTAGCAAAGTATTACTTATTTCCTCTTTATAGAAGTCTATTTGATTGCACGGTATTGTTATTGTACTGTCATCTGCGAATAATGTCACCGGATGTTTGATTGCCATTGGAAAGTCATTTATATAGATAGTAAAAAGCGGTGGTCCCAGTATACTTCCTTGTGGAACTCCGTAGACAACGTCGCGTTCATCCGATACAAATATTTCTTCTCTTTTGGTACTAGTATTTAGTCTGCTTATTTCAGTCATTTGTTTTCTGTAAGTTAGGTACGATTTTAAGAGCTCAAGAACGTTTCCTTTTACCCCGTAAGCTTCAAGCTTTTTCAATAAAATATCATGTTGCACGTAGTCGAATGCCTGGGTCATGTCACAAAATGACCATGAAAAATCCCGGTATGTTCCACCGTGCCAGCCGGCGACTGGATGGGAGGACCCGGTGGCCATATCCGGGGGGGTTCGGGCGTCCCCGCAGTCTCCAAATGAGTTCCCCACAGGTCAGTTTAGCTCTAGTGTTCCACTTGGTTCACTGAGCAGCGCCTCGACAGTTCGACTTTTCTCCCCATCTACTCTCATGATGACCAAAGTAAAGAAGAAAAACATGGTAAAACAACGGCTGCACCTCCTCCCACTAAAAGTGCAACTCACTAATATTAGGGGGTTGCACTCCAATCTCGATCCGGTCCATCACCACCTTGAGACCGAGAAGCCGCACCTGTTTTTCCTAACGGAGACGAAGATAACAACCCCGTCGGACGTGGCGTACCTCAACTACCCGGGCTGCTCTCTGGAACACAAGTTCAAGAAGCAGGCTGGGGTCTGTGTGTACGTCCGCGATGACATTTGTTGTCGTCGTCTCCGTTGCTTTGAGAAATCGGGTTTTTCTGCCATATGGCTACTTTTGGACACAGGCGTGGAGAAATTTATTTGCATCGGCGTATACCGATCGCACAGCGGTGATCAGGAGACAACAGCGCTGTTCAATTCCCTCGTGGAGTCGGCCGACGTAGCCCAGCAACGGTACCCAACAGCGAAGCTCATTTTTCTGGGGGACTTCAACGCCCACCATAAAGAGTGGTTGTTCCCGTACCAGAAAACTGACCATGCCGGGTTAGAGGCGCGCAAGTTTGCTTTAACGCTAGATCTAACCCAGCTGGTGAATGTGGCAACGCGGGTACCGGATGTTGACGCCCATACACCCAATTGCTTGGACCTTCTGCTGACAACTGATCCGGGCAGTCATTCAGTATCGGTCTCAGCTCCGCTGGGAACGTCTGACCACTGCCTGGTGAAATCCGTATTGACCTGCTCTCCTCCAGATAAGAGTCCTAGAGGCACGAGACGAGTATGGCGATACGAGTCAGCAGATTGGGATGAGATGCGGCACTTTTTTGCATCTTATCCATGGCGGCAAGTGTGCTTCTCCTCGGGTGACCCCTCGTGCTGTGCTGACTTGATTGCGGACGTGATTCGGCAGGGGATGGAGTATTTTATTCCATTCTCCGACATCCCGCTCGGTCTCAAATCCCGGCCTTGGTATAATGCAGAATGCGCCCACGCTGAGGCCCGCAAAGAGTCTGCATACCAAGCGTGGATCAAGGCCCGCGACCGAAAGGTTAAAGCACGTAGGGTTCGCGCGAGGAAAAGAGCCTTTAATTCTGCCGCTAAGTTCTGCAAGCGGGTTTTACGTAGGGCACGTTTTGACCATGTCGGACATATCGGGGCCAAACTAGCATTGCACCCTCCGGGTAGTAAACAGTTTTGGTCCCTGTCGAAAGCGGTTGAAACGAATTTCTGTCGACCCACTTTGCCTCCAATGTTGAAACCTGATGGCTCGCTGGCTCACTCTGCAAGTGAGAAAGCAAATTTATTTGCAACTCTCTTTGCAAGCAATTCGCGTCTGGACGCTGGCTCCAAGCAACCACCGACTTTACCTCGTTGTGACTCTTCGATGCCGGAGATCACAGTTCACATTAAAGAGGTCCGAAGAGTATTGTGCAGTCTAGACGTGAATAAGGCCAGCGGGCCTGACGGCATTCCAGCGAGAGTGCTGAGGCAATGTGCACCTGAACTGTCTCCTGTGTTGGCACGCCTGTACCGCCTCTCTCTTGAAAAAAGAACGGTGCCGAAATCATGGAAGCTTGCGAATGTGCAACCGGTGCCCAAAAAGGGAGACCGTGCTGACCCTGCCCATTACCGTCCGATCGCCATTACCTCCATCCTTTGCAAGGTTATGGAAAGGGTTCTTAACAGTAAGCTGCTGACCTACCTCGAAGACAATGATCTCCTCAGTGACCGTCAATATGGCTTTCGCCGGGGACGGTCAACTGGCGATCTTCTTGTGTATGTCACGCACTGCTGGGGCGAGGCCATCGAGAGACACGGCGAAGCACTTGCCGTGTCGCTCGACATCTCGAAGGCCTTTGACAGGGTTTGGCACGCAGGTCTACTGAGCAAGCTTCCTGCTTATGGCATCCCAGCTGGTTTTTGTAGCTGGATATCAGACTTCCTGAGTGAACGGTCGATCCGAGTAGTCGTTGACGGCTGCTCCTCTGACCTCATGGCTATTGATGCTGGAGTTCCTCAGGGGTCTGTTCTCTCTGCAACTCTTTTCCTGCTGCACATCAATGACCTACTTCAGCTTGGTCTTGTTGGGTACGCAGATGACAGTACGGTTTCAGAGAGATACTTGTCCAGCGCAACAACCAGCGGGGATGAAGTTCGTTCCTTGAGAGAGGCCATGGTGGAGCGGACAAATTTGACCTTAAGCCTTGTCTCCCAGTGGGGCGATGACAATGTGGTCACTTTTAACGCCACCAAAACACAGGCGTGTCTTTTTACCGCAAAAAGGAGTCGTTTTGACCAAACTCCTACTTTTCGGGGTACATCTGTTCCTGTGACTGATCGGCTCGAGCTCCTAGGCATGGAGTTGACATCCAGTCTCAACTTCGGCGCCACCATCGAGTACAAAGCCCAAACCGCGGCCAAAAAGCTGGGCATCCTAAATAGGGTGAAGCGATACTTCAGGCCTGGACAGCTTTTAACCCTATATAAAGCGCAAGTCCGATCCTGCATGGAGTATTGTAGCCACCTTTGGGATGGCTCAGCTAAGTATCAGCTTGCCGCGCTTGACTCGGTGGAACGCAGAGCTAAGAGGCTCATCGGTGACGTAAAACTGGTGGATGCCAAGCTGCATAGCTTGGCTCATCGCCGTAAGGTTGCCTGCTTGTCGGTCTTCTACAGATTGTACTTCGGTGAGTGTGCCCAAGAACTCCACGACCTCATCCCACCGGCCCCCTTCTACCATCGGACATCCAGACGCACTGCATCTTACCATCCCTACCTTGTTGCTATTCCACCAACTCGCACTAAGCGTTTCCAAACGTCTTTTATAATGCGCACAGCAAAGGAGTGGAACTCTCTGCCTGCGTCCGTGTTTCCAAACGCTTATAACCCTAATCTCTTCAAAGTTAGAGTGAACAGGCTCCTTCTGGGTAAGCTCGCTCCATCGTAGACTTTGTCTCGGTCATCTCTGACCTAGACTGGAGTCAAGAGCAAACCCATCACAAATAAAAAAAAAAAAAAAAAAAAAAAATATCGCACATACTGGTTTATTTATATCCATATTTGTCATAATAGTATGCAAAAAGTCATAAATTGCCATGTTAATTGTCTTGTTTTTCCTAAATCCTTTTTGTTCGTTGCAAAGAATATTATTTTTCTCTAAATAAAAATTAAGTTCCATATAAATGTACTCTTCAATTATTTTCGAGAATATCGGAATCAACGAAATCGGTCTGTAGTTTTCCATAAACTCTCTATCTTGTTTTTTGAATAGTGGCTTTATTATAGATTTTTTTAAGGAATTTGGGAAAGTACCTTCGCTAATACACAAATTTATAATGTAGCTCAACGGGCAACAAATTTCTTCAGCAACTGCTTTGATTATTTTTGTGCAGATGCCATCGTAACCGACACTGTTTGTGTTCTTAAGGGCTCGAATGATTCTTAACACAACGTTTGGTAAACATGGAGCCATAAACAGAGTCTTTCCTATTTATAATATTCTTAGTGACTCTGTCTCCTGAATTAATAATGGGCTGAATTTTGTCAGCAAAATAATTATTAAATACATTACAAATGCACTTTGGATCAGAGATGACTTTGTTATTATTAATTATAAGTTTATTAATGTTATTCTTTGGAATATTTAACTTTGACTGGTTTATAATTTGCCATGTAGTTTTCGATTTATTATATGATGTCTTTATTTTATGGGTATTTTGAGCTCGTTGAGTTAAATTAATAATCTTTTTAAAGAGCTTCGTATAATTTTTAAATATTATTTTATTCTGGAGAGTAGGTTTTAATCGGAACTGCCAAAGTAATTGCCGTTTTTTCATACTGCATCTTTTAATTCATTTTTGTTTTTTATGGACATTAATCGAAATCATAGTTTCGGGGAAGCACTGTTTGTATAGCAATGAGAAGATATCTGAAAACGAATTAAACGCTACATTTGGGTCATTTGCTTCATATACTTCTGAAAACGACAGACTCCGCAGATAGGCTTTAAATTTATTAATGTTATCGTTACTATAATCACGTTTTCTCCTACTCCACCGACTAAAAGTACATATCGTGCTTATTGGGCATTTCAGTAGTTGGGCTGTGTGATCCGATAACGCCAATTCTAATACCGACGATTGACAGCGCCTGTTAAAGTTATGCGCAAAATTGTCAATGCATGTTTTGCTGTTAATACGAGTTGGTTGATAAAGCTCCAGTTTCAAGTTAAAACTTACGAACATATTTTCGAATTCTATTGACTGATTAGTTCTTTTAAGTACATCTATATTAAAGTCTCCCGCTAATACAATATTTTTACAATCTGTTTTTATTAAAAATTGTAATATGTGTTCTAATTTATTAATACATTCATTGAAATTATTAGAATTTGGTACTCTGTAAATACAAACACATACAATTTTATGGATAGTCAGTTCAATGGCACAACATTCAAAGACACCACTTGCAGATATTTTTGCTATTTTTGGCAGTTCTCTCCATTGGTGATCGGATCTCACTAGTATGCAAGCTCCACCTCTTTTGGTTTCATTTCGATTGAAACAGGCTGCTAGGCAGTAATTGTACAGATTCAGATGTTTTTCATACGTTTCCATCATAAAATGCTCCGTAATACATAAGACATCTACGACTATGTTTCTATCAATTAATTCATTTAAACAAACTGCAAGAGAATCGCATTTGGATAGCAGTCCTGCAATATTTTGGTGCATGATGTAAATATGTTTAGTCAAGAAAAAAATTATCTCCTGTTTTATTAGCGTCAGTCAAACTTTGATATATGTCATCATGTTTCATAATGTCAATCATTAAGTCCAGCAGATCCTTAAATATAGTACATAGTCCAAGTTTATTTATTTTACCAGAATATTTGTTAAACATACTACAGTCATATTCCAGATTTAGGTTACTGTCCAGAAGGAACGCGTGTCCATGAGTCAATATATCCAAGTATAAAAGATTGTTAAATGTCTCCACTCGACAGTTGAATAAACTAATGTCAAATGGATACTTATATGTTGGCATACAAATAATGATGTTAAGATAAGGATAAAGATAAGGACAAAGATAAGGACAAAGATAAGGACAAAGATAAGGACAAAGATAACGACAAAGATAACGACAAAGATAACGACAAAGATAACGACAAAGATAACGACAAAGATAACGACAAAGATAACGACAAAGATAACGACAAAGATAACGACAAAGATAACGACAAAGATAACGACAAAGATAACGACAAAGATAACGACAAAGATAAGGACAAAGATAAGGCAAAGATAATGACAAAGATAACGACACATAACGACAAAGATAACGACAAAGATAACGACAAAGATAACGACAAAGATAACGACAAAGATAACGACAAAGATAACGACAAAGATAACGACAAAGATAACGACAAAGGTAACGACAAAGATAACGACAAAGATAACGACAAAGATAACGACAAAGATAACGACAAAGATAACGACAAAGATAACGACAAAGATAACGACAAAGATAACGACAAAGATAACGACAAAGATAACGACAAAGATAACGACAAAGATAACGACAAAGATAACGACAAAGATAACGACAAAGATAACGACAAAGATAACGACAAAGATAACGACAAAGATAACGACAAAGATAACGACAAAGATAACGACAAAGATAAGGATAAAGATAAGACAATTTCTTTATTAGTTGAGTTACCCCAAAAGATAACCCCATATCTGAGAACAGATTCAGTTAGCCCGTAGTAAGCGGTTAATAACGCCTCTACGTTAACCGTTCGTGAAAGCATATGCAAGGCGTACGCACTACTGCTTATTCTTTTAGTCAGGGTCTCAATGTGCGCCTTCCAATTTAAATTCCGATCGATTGTCAGTCCTAGAAACTTAGTTGTATTAACTGTGTCAATCGTAATGTCATTGTACTTTATGTCAAGACTAGGAAGAGTCAGTGAGCGTTGGCTAAAATGCATCATAACTGTCTTATTAAAATTTATTTTTAAATGGTTATTATCCACCCATTCTATAATTTTTAGCAAAGTATTACTTATTTCCTCTTTATAGAAGTCTATTTGATTGCACGGTATTGTTATTGTACTGTCATCTGCGAATAATGTCACCGGATGTTTGATTGCCATTGGAAAGTCATTTATATAGATAGTAAAAAGCGGTGGTCCCAGTATACTTCCTTGTGGAACTCCGTAGACAACGTCGCGTTCATCCGATACAAATATTTCTTCTCTTTTGGTACTAGTATTTAGTCTGCTTATTTCAGTCATTTGTTTTCTGTAAGTTAGGTACGATTTTAAGAGCTCAAGAACGTTTCCTTTTACCCCGTAAGCTTCAAGCTTTTTCAATAAAATATCATGTTGCACGTAGTCGAATGCCTGGGTCATGTCACAAAATGACCATGAAAAATCCCGGTATGTTCCACCGTGCCAGCCGGCGACTGGATGGGAGGACCCGGTGGCCATATCCGGGGGGGTTCGGGCGTCCCCGCAGTCTCCAAATGAGTTCCCCACAGGTCAGTTTAGCTCTAGTGTTCCACTTGGTTCACTGAGCAGCGCCTCGACAGTTCGACTTTTCTCCCCATCTACTCTCATGATGACCAAAGTAAAGAAGAAAAACATGGTAAAACAACGGCTGCACCTCCTCCCACTAAAAGTGCAACTCACTAATATTAGGGGGTTGCACTCCAATCTCGATCCGGTCCATCACCACCTTGAGACCGAGAAGCCGCACCTGTTTTTCCTAACGGAGACGAAGATAACAACCCCGTCGGACGTGGCGTACCTCAACTACCCGGGCTGCTCTCTGGAACACAAGTTCAAGAAGCAGGCTGGGGTCTGTGTGTACGTCCGCGATGACATTTGTTGTCGTCGTCTCCGTTGCTTTGAGAAATCGGGTTTTTCTGCCATATGGCTACTTTTGGACACAGGCGTGGAGAAATTTATTTGCATCGGCGTATACCGATCGCACAGCGGTGATCAGGAGACAACAGCGCTGTTCAATTCCCTCGTGGAGTCGGCCGACGTAGCCCAGCAACGGTACCCAACAGCGAAGCTCATTTTTCTGGGGGACTTCAACGCCCACCATAAAGAGTGGTTGTTCCCGTACCAGAAAACTGACCATGCCGGGTTAGAGGCGCGCAAGTTTGCTTTAACGCTAGATCTAACCCAGCTGGTGAATGTGGCAACGCGGGTACCGGATGTTGACGCCCATACACCCAATTGCTTGGACCTTCTGCTGACAACTGATCCGGGCAGTCATTCAGTATCGGTCTCAGCTCCGCTGGGAACGTCTGACCACTGCCTGGTGAAATCCGTATTGACCTGCTCTCCTCCAGATAAGAGTCCTAGAGGCACGAGACGAGTATGGCGATACGAGTCAGCAGATTGGGATGAGATGCGGCACTTTTTTGCATCTTATCCATGGCGGCAAGTGTGCTTCTCCTCGGGTGACCCCTCGTGCTGTGCTGACTTGATTGCGGACGTGATTCGGCAGGGGATGGAGTATTTTATTCCATTCTCCGACATCCCGCTCGGTCTCAAATCCCGGCCTTGGTATAATGCAGAATGCGCCCACGCTGAGGCCCGCAAAGAGTCTGCATACCAAGCGTGGATCAAGGCCCGCGACCGAAAGGTTAAAGCACGTAGGGTTCGCGCGAGGAAAAGAGCCTTTAATTCTGCCGCTAAGTTCTGCAAGCGGGTTTTACGTAGGGCACGTTTTGACCATGTCGGACATATCGGGGCCAAACTAGCATTGCACCCTCCGGGTAGTAAACAGTTTTGGTCCCTGTCGAAAGCGGTTGAAACGAATTTCTGTCGACCCACTTTGCCTCCAATGTTGAAACCTGATGGCTCGCTGGCTCACTCTGCAAGTGAGAAAGCAAATTTATTTGCAACTCTCTTTGCAAGCAATTCGCGTCTGGACGCTGGCTCCAAGCAACCACCGACTTTACCTCGTTGTGACTCTTCGATGCCGGAGATCACAGTTCACATTAAAGAGGTCCGAAGAGTATTGTGCAGTCTAGACGTGAATAAGGCCAGCGGGCCTGACGGCATTCCAGCGAGAGTGCTGAGGCAATGTGCACCTGAACTGTCTCCTGTGTTGGCACGCCTGTACCGCCTCTCTCTTGAAAAAAGAACGGTGCCGAAATCATGGAAGCTTGCGAATGTGCAACCGGTGCCCAAAAAGGGAGACCGTGCTGACCCTGCCCATTACCGTCCGATCGCCATTACCTCCATCCTTTGCAAGGTTATGGAAAGGGTTCTTAACAGTAAGCTGCTGACCTACCTCGAAGACAATGATCTCCTCAGTGACCGTCAATATGGCTTTCGCCGGGGACGGTCAACTGGCGATCTTCTTGTGTATGTCACGCACTGCTGGGGCGAGGCCATCGAGAGACACGGCGAAGCACTTGCCGTGTCGCTCGACATCTCGAAGGCCTTTGACAGGGTTTGGCACGCAGGTCTACTGAGCAAGCTTCCTGCTTATGGCATCCCAGCTGGTTTTTGTAGCTGGATATCAGACTTCCTGAGTGAACGGTCGATCCGAGTAGTCGTTGACGGCTGCTCCTCTGACCTCATGGCTATTGATGCTGGAGTTCCTCAGGGGTCTGTTCTCTCTGCAACTCTTTTCCTGCTGCACATCAATGACCTACTTCAGCTTGGTCTTGTTGGGTACGCAGATGACAGTACGGTTTCAGAGAGATACTTGTCCAGCGCAACAACCAGCGGGGATGAAGTTCGTTCCTTGAGAGAGGCCATGGTGGAGCGGACAAATTTGACCTTAAGCCTTGTCTCCCAGTGGGGCGATGACAATGTGGTCACTTTTAACGCCACCAAAACACAGGCGTGTCTTTTTACCGCAAAAAGGAGTCGTTTTGACCAAACTCCTACTTTTCGGGGTACATCTGTTCCTGTGACTGATCGGCTCGAGCTCCTAGGCATGGAGTTGACATCCAGTCTCAACTTCGGCGCCACCATCGAGTACAAAGCCCAAACCGCGGCCAAAAAGCTGGGCATCCTAAATAGGGTGAAGCGATACTTCAGGCCTGGACAGCTTTTAACCCTATATAAAGCGCAAGTCCGATCCTGCATGGAGTATTGTAGCCACCTTTGGGATGGCTCAGCTAAGTATCAGCTTGCCGCGCTTGACTCGGTGGAACGCAGAGCTAAGAGGCTCATCGGTGACGTAAAACTGGTGGATGCCAAGCTGCATAGCTTGGCTCATCGCCGTAAGGTTGCCTGCTTGTCGGTCTTCTACAGATTGTACTTCGGTGAGTGTGCCCAAGAACTCCACGACCTCATCCCACCGGCCCCCTTCTACCATCGGACATCCAGACGCACTGCATCTTACCATCCCTACCTTGTTGCTATTCCACCAACTCGCACTAAGCGTTTCCAAACGTCTTTTATAATGCGCACAGCAAAGGAGTGGAACTCTCTGCCTGCGTCCGTGTTTCCAAACGCTTATAACCCTAATCTCTTCAAAGTTAGAGTGAACAGGCTCCTTCTGGGTAAGCTCGCTCCATCGTAGACTTTGTCTCGGTCATCTCTGACCTAGACTGGAGTCAAGAGCAAACCCATCACAAATAAAAAAAAAAAAAAAAAAAAAAAAAATATCGCACATACTGGTTTATTTATATCCATATTTGTCATAATAGTATGCAAAAAGTCATAAATTGCCATGTTAATTGTCTTGTTTTTCCTAAATCCTTTTTGTTCGTTGCAAAGAATATTATTTTTCTCTAAATAAAAATTAAGTTCCATATAAATGTACTCTTCAATTATTTTCGAGAATATCGGAATCAACGAAATCGGTCTGTAGTTTTCCATAAACTCTCTATCTTGTTTTTTGAATAGTGGCTTTATTATAGATTTTTTTAAGGAATTTGGGAAAGTACCTTCGCTAATACACAAATTTATAATGTAGCTCAACGGGCAACAAATTTCTTCAGCAACTGCTTTGATTATTTTTGTGCAGATGCCATCGTAACCGACACTGTTTGTGTTCTTAAGGGCTCGAATGATTCTTAACACAACGTTTGGTAAACATGGAGCCATAAACAGAGTCTTTCCTATTTATAATATTCTTAGTGACTCTGTCTCCTGAATTAATAATGGGCTGAATTTTGTCAGCAAAATAATTATTAAATACATTACAAATGCACTTTGGATCAGAGATGACTTTGTTATTATTAATTATAAGTTTATTAATGTTATTCTTTGGAATATTTAACTTTGACTGGTTTATAATTTGCCATGTAGTTTTCGATTTATTATATGATGTCTTTATTTTATGGGTATTTTGAGCTCGTTGAGTTAAATTAATAATCTTTTTAAAGAGCTTCGTATAATTTTTAAATATTATTTTATTCTGGAGAGTAGGTTTTAATCGGAACTGCCAAAGTAATTGCCGTTTTTTCATACTGCATCTTTTAATTCATTTTTGTTTTTTATGGACATTAATCGAAATCATAGTTTCGGGGAAGCACTGTTTGTATAGCAATGAGAAGATATCTGAAAACGAATTAAACGCTACATTTGGGTCATTTGCTTCATATACTTCTGAAAACGACAGACTCCGCAGATAGGCTTTAAATTTATTAATGTTATCGTTACTATAATCACGTTTTCTCCTACTCCACCGACTAAAAGTACATATCGTGCTTATTGGGCATTTCAGTAGTTGGGCTGTGTGATCCGATAACGCCAATTCTAATACCGACGATTGACAGCGCCTGTTAAAGTTATGCGCAAAATTGTCAATGCATGTTTTGCTGTTAATACGAGTTGGTTGATAAAGCTCCAGTTTCAAGTTAAAACTTACGAACATATTTTCGAATTCTATTGACTGATTAGTTCTTTTAAGTACATCTATATTAAAGTCTCCCGCTAATACAATATTTTTACAATCTGTTTTTATTAAAAATTGTAATATGTGTTCTAATTTATTAATACATTCATTGAAATTATTAGAATTTGGTACTCTGTAAATACAAACACATACAATTTTATGGATAGTCAGTTCAATGGCACAACATTCAAAGACACCACTTGCAGATATTTTTGCTATTTTTGGCAGTTCTCTCCATTGGTGATCGGATCTCACTAGTATGCAAGCTCCACCTCTTTTGGTTTCATTTCGATTGAAACAGGCTGCTAGGCAGTAATTGTACAGATTCAGATGTTTTTCATACGTTTCCATCATAAAATGCTCCGTAATACATAAGACATCTACGACTATGTTTCTATCAATTAATTCATTTAAACAAACTGCAAGAGAATCGCATTTGGATAGCAGTCCTGCAATATTTTGGTGCATGATGTAAATATGTTTAGTCAAGAAAAAAATTATCTCCTGTTTTATTAGCGTCAGTCAAACTTTGATATATGTCATCATGTTTCATAATGTCAATCATTAAGTCCAGCAGATCCTTAAATATAGTACATAGTCCAAGTTTATTTATTTTACCAGAATATTTGTTAAACATACTACAGTCATATTCCAGATTTAGGTTACTGTCCAGAAGGAACGCGTGTCCATGAGTCAATATATCCAAGTATAAAAGATTGTTAAATGTCTCCACTCGACAGTTGAATAAACTAATGTCAAATGGATACTTATATGTTGGCATACAAATAATGATGTTAAGATAAGGATAAAGATAAGGACAAAGATAAGGACAAAGATAAGGACAAAGATAACGACAAAGATAACGACAAAGATAACGACAAAGATAACGACAAAGATAACGACAAAGATAACGACAAAGATAACGACAAAGATAACGACAAAGATAACGACAAAGATAACGACAAAGATAACGACAAAGATAACGACAAAGATAACGACAAAGATAACGACAAAGATAACGACAAAGATAACGACAAAGATAACGACAAAGATAATGACAAAGATAAGGCAAAGATAATGACAAAGATAACGACACATAACGACAAAGATAACGACAAAGATAACGACAAAGATAACGACAAAGATAACGACAAAGATAACGACAAAGATAACGACAAAGATAACGACAAAGATAACGACAAAGATAACGACAAAGGTAACGACAAAGATAACGACAAAGATAACGACAAAGATAACGACAAAGTTAACGACAAAGATAACGACACAGATAACGACAAAGATAACGACAAAGATAACGACAAAGATAACGACAAAGATAACGACAAAGATAACGACAAAGATAACGACAAAGATAACGACAAAGATAACGACAAAGATAACGACAAAGATAACGACAAAGATAACGACAAAGATAACGACAAAGATAACGACAAAGATAACGACAAAGATAACGACAAAGATAACGACAAAGATAACGACAAAGATAACGACAAAGATAACGACAAAGATAAGGATAAAGATAAGACAATTTCTTTATTAGTTGAGTTACCCCAAAAGATAACCCCATATCTGAGAACAGATTCAGTTAGCCCGTAGTAAGCGGTTAATAACGCCTCTACGTTAACCGTTCGTGAAAGCATATGCAAGGCGTACGCACTACTGCTTATTCTTTTAGTCAGGGTCTCAATGTGCGCCTTCCAATTTAAATTCCGATCGATTGTCAGTCCTAGAAACTTAGTTGTATTAACTGTGTCAATCGTAATGTCATTGTACTTTATGTCAAGACTAGGAAGAGTCAGTGAGCGTTGGCTAAAATGCATCATAACTGTCTTATTAAAATTTATTTTTAAATGGTTATTATCCACCCATTCTATAATTTTTAGCAAAGTATTACTTATTTCCTCTTTATAGAAGTCTATTTGATTGCACGGTATTGTTATTGTACTGTCATCTGCGAATAATGTCACCGGATGTTTGATTGCCATTGGAAAGTCATTTATATAGATAGTAAAAAGCGGTGGTCCCAGTATACTTCCTTGTGGAACTCCGTAGACAACGTCGCGTTCATCCGATACAAATATTTCTTCTCTTTTGGTACTAGTATTTAGTCTGCTTATTTCAGTCATTTGTTTTCTGTAAGTTAGGTACGATTTTAAGAGCTCAAGAACGTTTCCTTTTACCCCGTAAGCTTCAAGCTTTTTCAATAAAATATCATGTTGCACGTAGTCGAATGCCTGGGTCATGTCACAAAATGACCATGAAAAATCCCGGTATGTTCCACCGTGCCAGCCGGCGACTGGATGGGAGGACCCGGTGGCCATATCCGGGGGGGTTCGGGCGTCCCCGCAGTCTCCAAATGAGTTCCCCACAGGTCAGTTTAGCTCTAGTGTTCCACTTGGTTCACTGAGCAGCGCCTCGACAGTTCGACTTTTCTCCCCATCTACTCTCATGATGACCAAAGTAAAGAAGAAAAACATGGTAAAACAACGGCTGCACCTCCTCCCACTAAAAGTGCAACTCACTAATATTAGGGGGTTGCACTCCAATCTCGATCCGGTCCATCACCACCTTGAGACCGAGAAGCCGCACCTGTTTTTCCTAACGGAGACGAAGATAACAACCCCGTCGGACGTGGCGTACCTCAACTACCCGGGCTGCTCTCTGGAACACAAGTTCAAGAAGCAGGCTGGGGTCTGTGTGTACGTCCGCGATGACATTTGTTGTCGTCGTCTCCGTTGCTTTGAGAAATCGGGTTTTTCTGCCATATGGCTACTTTTGGACACAGGCGTGGAGAAATTTATTTGCATCGGCGTATACCGATCGCACAGCGGTGATCAGGAGACAACAGCGCTGTTCAATTCCCTCGTGGAGTCGGCCGACGTAGCCCAGCAACGGTACCCAACAGCGAAGCTCATTTTTCTGGGGGACTTCAACGCCCACCATAAAGAGTGGTTGTTCCCGTACCAGAAAACTGACCATGCCGGGTTAGAGGCGCGCAAGTTTGCTTTAACGCTAGATCTAACCCAGCTGGTGAATGTGGCAACGCGGGTACCGGATGTTGACGCCCATACACCCAATTGCTTGGACCTTCTGCTGACAACTGATCCGGGCAGTCATTCAGTATCGGTCTCAGCTCCGCTGGGAACGTCTGACCACTGCCTGGTGAAATCCGTATTGACCTGCTCTCCTCCAGATAAGAGTCCTAGAGGCACGAGACGAGTATGGCGATACGAGTCAGCAGATTGGGATGAGATGCGGCACTTTTTTGCATCTTATCCATGGCGGCAAGTGTGCTTCTCCTCGGGTGACCCCTCGTGCTGTGCTGACTTGATTGCGGACGTGATTCGGCAGGGGATGGAGTATTTTATTCCATTCTCCGACATCCCGCTCGGTCTCAAATCCCGGCCTTGGTATAATGCAGAATGCGCCCACGCTGAGGCCCGCAAAGAGTCTGCATACCAAGCGTGGATCAAGGCCCGCGACCGAAAGGTTAAAGCACGTAGGGTTCGCGCGAGGAAAAGAGCCTTTAATTCTGCCGCTAAGTTCTGCAAGCGGGTTTTACGTAGGGCACGTTTTGACCATGTCGGACATATCGGGGCCAAACTAGCATTGCACCCTCCGGGTAGTAAACAGTTTTGGTCCCTGTCGAAAGCGGTTGAAACGAATTTCTGTCGACCCACTTTGCCTCCAATGTTGAAACCTGATGGCTCGCTGGCTCACTCTGCAAGTGAGAAAGCAAATTTATTTGCAACTCTCTTTGCAAGCAATTCGCGTCTGGACGCTGGCTCCAAGCAACCACCGACTTTACCTCGTTGTGACTCTTCGATGCCGGAGATCACAGTTCACATTAAAGAGGTCCGAAGAGTATTGTGCAGTCTAGACGTGAATAAGGCCAGCGGGCCTGACGGCATTCCAGCGAGAGTGCTGAGGCAATGTGCACCTGAACTGTCTCCTGTGTTGGCACGCCTGTACCGCCTCTCTCTTGAAAAAAGAACGGTGCCGAAATCATGGAAGCTTGCGAATGTGCAACCGGTGCCCAAAAAGGGAGACCGTGCTGACCCTGCCCATTACCGTCCGATCGCCATTACCTCCATCCTTTGCAAGGTTATGGAAAGGGTTCTTAACAGTAAGCTGCTGACCTACCTCGAAGACAATGATCTCCTCAGTGACCGTCAATATGGCTTTCGCCGGGGACGGTCAACTGGCGATCTTCTTGTGTATGTCACGCACTGCTGGGGCGAGGCCATCGAGAGACACGGCGAAGCACTTGCCGTGTCGCTCGACATCTCGAAGGCCTTTGACAGGGTTTGGCACGCAGGTCTACTGAGCAAGCTTCCTGCTTATGGCATCCCAGCTGGTTTTTGTAGCTGGATATCAGACTTCCTGAGTGAACGGTCGATCCGAGTAGTCGTTGACGGCTGCTCCTCTGACCTCATGGCTATTGATGCTGGAGTTCCTCAGGGGTCTGTTCTCTCTGCAACTCTTTTCCTGCTGCACATCAATGACCTACTTCAGCTTGGTCTTGTTGGGTACGCAGATGACAGTACGGTTTCAGAGAGATACTTGTCCAGCGCAACAACCAGCGGGGATGAAGTTCGTTCCTTGAGAGAGGCCATGGTGGAGCGGACAAATTTGACCTTAAGCCTTGTCTCCCAGTGGGGCGATGACAATGTGGTCACTTTTAACGCCACCAAAACACAGGCGTGTCTTTTTACCGCAAAAAGGAGTCGTTTTGACCAAACTCCTACTTTTCGGGGTACATCTGTTCCTGTGACTGATCGGCTCGAGCTCCTAGGCATGGAGTTGACATCCAGTCTCAACTTCGGCGCCACCATCGAGTACAAAGCCCAAACCGCGGCCAAAAAGCTGGGCATCCTAAATAGGGTGAAGCGATACTTCAGGCCTGGACAGCTTTTAACCCTATATAAAGCGCAAGTCCGATCCTGCATGGAGTATTGTAGCCACCTTTGGGATGGCTCAGCTAAGTATCAGCTTGCCGCGCTTGACTCGGTGGAACGCAGAGCTAAGAGGCTCATCGGTGACGTAAAACTGGTGGATGCCAAGCTGCATAGCTTGGCTCATCGCCGTAAGGTTGCCTGCTTGTCGGTCTTCTACAGATTGTACTTCGGTGAGTGTGCCCAAGAACTCCACGACCTCATCCCACCGGCCCCCTTCTACCATCGGACATCCAGACGCACTGCATCTTACCATCCCTACCTTGTTGCTATTCCACCAACTCGCACTAAGCGTTTCCAAACGTCTTTTATAATGCGCACAGCAAAGGAGTGGAACTCTCTGCCTGCGTCCGTGTTTCCAAACGCTTATAACCCTAATCTCTTCAAAGTTAGAGTGAACAGGCTCCTTCTGGGTAAGCTCGCTCCATCGTAGACTTTGTCTCGGTCATCTCTGACCTAGACTGGAGTCAAGAGCAAACCCATCACAAATAAAAAAAAAAAAAAAAAAAAAAAATATCGCACATACTGGTTTATTTATATCCATATTTGTCATAATAGTATGCAAAAAGTCATAAATTGCCATGTTAATTGTCTTGTTTTTCCTAAATCCTTTTTGTTCGTTGCAAAGAATATTATTTTTCTCTAAATAAAAATTAAGTTCCATATAAATGTACTCTTCAATTATTTTCGAGAATATCGGAATCAACGAAATCGGTCTGTAGTTTTCCATAAACTCTCTATCTTGTTTTTTGAATAGTGGCTTTATTATAGATTTTTTTAAGGAATTTGGGAAAGTACCTTCGCTAATACACAAATTTATAATGTAGCTCAACGGGCAACAAATTTCTTCAGCAACTGCTTTGATTATTTTTGTGCAGATGCCATCGTAACCGACACTGTTTGTGTTCTTAAGGGCTCGAATGATTCTTAACACAACGTTTGGTAAACATGGAGCCATAAACAGAGTCTTTCCTATTTATAATATTCTTAGTGACTCTGTCTCCTGAATTAATAATGGGCTGAATTTTGTCAGCAAAATAATTATTAAATACATTACAAATGCACTTTGGATCAGAGATGACTTTGTTATTATTAATTATAAGTTTATTAATGTTATTCTTTGGAATATTTAACTTTGACTGGTTTATAATTTGCCATGTAGTTTTCGATTTATTATATGATGTCTTTATTTTATGGGTATTTTGAGCTCGTTGAGTTAAATTAATAATCTTTTTAAAGAGCTTCGTATAATTTTTAAATATTATTTTATTCTGGAGAGTAGGTTTTAATCGGAACTGCCAAAGTAATTGCCGTTTTTTCATACTGCATCTTTTAATTCATTTTTGTTTTTTATGGACATTAATCGAAATCATAGTTTCGGGGAAGCACTGTTTGTATAGCAATGAGAAGATATCTGAAAACGAATTAAACGCTACATTTGGGTCATTTGCTTCATATACTTCTGAAAACGACAGACTCCGCAGATAGGCTTTAAATTTATTAATGTTATCGTTACTATAATCACGTTTTCTCCTACTCCACCGACTAAAAGTACATATCGTGCTTATTGGGCATTTCAGTAGTTGGGCTGTGTGATCCGATAACGCCAATTCTAATACCGACGATTGACAGCGCCTGTTAAAGTTATGCGCAAAATTGTCAATGCATGTTTTGCTGTTAATACGAGTTGGTTGATAAAGCTCCAGTTTCAAGTTAAAACTTACGAACATATTTTCGAATTCTATTGACTGATTAGTTCTTTTAAGTACATCTATATTAAAGTCTCCCGCTAATACAATATTTTTACAATCTGTTTTTATTAAAAATTGTAATATGTGTTCTAATTTATTAATACATTCATTGAAATTATTAGAATTTGGTACTCTGTAAATACAAACACATACAATTTTATGGATAGTCAGTTCAATGGCACAACATTCAAAGACACCACTTGCAGATATTTTTGCTATTTTTGGCAGTTCTCTCCATTGGTGATCGGATCTCACTAGTATGCAAGCTCCACCTCTTTTGGTTTCATTTCGATTGAAACAGGCTGCTAGGCAGTAATTGTACAGATTCAGATGTTTTTCATACGTTTCCATCATAAAATGCTCCGTAATACATAAGACATCTACGACTATGTTTCTATCAATTAATTCATTTAAACAAACTGCAAGAGAATCGCATTTGGATAGCAGTCCTGCAATATTTTGGTGCATGATGTAAATATGTTTAGTCAAGAAAAAAATTATCTCCTGTTTTATTAGCGTCAGTCAAACTTTGATATATGTCATCATGTTTCATAATGTCAATCATTAAGTCCAGCAGATCCTTAAATATAGTACATAGTCCAAGTTTATTTATTTTACCAGAATATTTGTTAAACATACTACAGTCATATTCCAGATTTAGGTTACTGTCCAGAAGGAACGCGTGTCCATGAGTCAATATATCCAAGTATAAAAGATTGTTAAATGTCTCCACTCGACAGTTGAATAAACTAATGTCAAATGGATACTTATATGTTGGCATACAAATAATGATGTTAAGATAAGGATAAAGATAAGGACAAAGATAAGGACAAAGATAAGGACAAAGATAAGGACAAAGATAACGACAAAGATAACGACAAAGATAACGACAAAGATAACGACAAAGATAACGACAAAGATAACGACAGAGATAACGACAAAGATAACGACAAAGATAACGACAAAGATAACGACAAAGATAACGACAAAGATAACGACAAAGATAACGACAAAGATAACGACAAAGATAACGACAAAGATAACGACAAAGATAACGACAAAGATAACGACAAAGATAACGACAAAGATAATGACAAAGATAAGGCAAAGATAATGACAAAGATAACGACACATAACGACAAAGATAACGACAAAGATAACGACAAAGATAACGACAAAGATAACGACAAAGATAACGACAAAGATAACGACAAAGATAACGACAAAGATAACGACAAAGATAACGACAAAGGTAACGACAAAGATAACGACAAAGATAACGACAAAGATAACGACAAAGATAACGACAAAGTTAACGACAAAGATAACGACAAAGATAACGACAAAGATAACGACAAAGATAACGACAAAGATAACGACAAAGATAACGACAAAGATAACGACAAAGATAACGACAAAGATAACGACAAAGATAACGACAAAGATAACGACAAAGATAACGACAAAGATAACGACAAAGGTAACGACAAAGATAACGACAAAGATAACGACAAAGATAACGACAAAGATAACGACAAAGATAACGACAAAGATAACGACAAGGATGACGACAAAGATAAGGACAAAGATAAGGCAAAGATAATGACAAAGATAACGACACAGATAACGACAAAGATAACGACAAAGATAACGACAAAGATAACGACAAAGATAACGACAAAGATAACGACAAAGATAACGACAAAGATAACGACAAAGATAACGACAAAGATAACGACAAAGATAACGACAAAGATAACGACAAAGATAACGACAAAGATAACGACAAAGATAACGACAAAGATAACGACAAAGATAACGACAAAGATAACGACAAAGATAACGACAAAGATAACGACAAAGATAACGACAAAGATAACGACAAAGATAACGACAAAGATAACGACAAAGATAACGACAAAGATAACGACAAAGATAACGACAAAGATAACGACAAAGATAACGACAAAGATAACGACAAAGATAACGACAAAGATAACGACAAAGATAAGGATAAAGATAAGACAATTTCTTTATTAGTTGAGTTACCCCAAAAGATAACCCCATATCTGAGAACAGATTCAGTTAGCCCGTAGTAAGCGGTTAATAACGCCTCTACGTTAACCGTTCGTGAAAGCATATGCAAGGCGTACGCACTACTGCTTATTCTTTTAGTCAGGGTCTCAATGTGCGCCTTCCAATTTAAATTCCGATCGATTGTCAGTCCTAGAAACTTAGTTGTATTAACTGTGTCAATCGTAATGTCATTGTACTTTATGTCAAGATTAGGAAGAGTCAGTGAGCGTTGGCTAAAATGCATCATAACTGTCTTATTAAAATTTATTTTTAAATGGTTATTATCCACCCATTCTATAATTTTTAGCAAAGTATTACTTATTTCCTCTTTATAGAAGTCTATTTGATTGCACGGTATTGTTATTGTACTGTCATCTGCGAATAATGTCACCGGATGTTTGATTGCCATTGGAAAGTCATTTATATAGATAGTAAAAAGCGGTGGTCCCAGTATACTTCCTTGTGGAACTCCGTAGACAACGTCGCGTTCATCCGATACAAATATTTCTTCTCTTTTGGTACTAGTATTTAGTCTGCTTATTTCAGTCATTTGTTTTCTGTAAGTTAGGTACGATTTTAAGAGCTCAAGAACGTTTCCTTTTACCCCGTAAGCTTCAAGCTTTTTCAATAAAATATCATGTTGCACGTAGTCGAATGCCTGGGTCATGTCACAAAATGACCATGAAAAATCCCGGTATGTTCCACCGTGCCAGCCGGCGACTGGATGGGAGGACCCGGTGGCCATATCCGGGGGGGTTCGGGCGTCCCCGCAGTCTCCAAATGAGTTCCCCACAGGTCAGTTTAGCTCTAGTGTTCCACTTGGTTCACTGAGCAGCGCCTCGACAGTTCGACTTTTCTCCCCATCTACTCTCATGATGACCAAAGTAAAGAAGAAAAACATGGTAAAACAACGGCTGCACCTCCTCCCACTAAAAGTGCAACTCACTAATATTAGGGGGTTGCACTCCAATCTCGATCCGGTCCATCACCACCTTGAGACCGAGAAGCCGCACCTGTTTTTCCTAACGGAGACGAAGATAACAACCCCGTCGGACGTGGCGTACCTCAACTACCCGGGCTGCTCTCTGGAACACAAGTTCAAGAAGCAGGCTGGGGTCTGTGTGTACGTCCGCGATGACATTTGTTGTCGTCGTCTCCGTTGCTTTGAGAAATCGGGTTTTTCTGCCATATGGCTACTTTTGGACACAGGCGTGGAGAAATTTATTTGCATCGGCGTATACCGATCGCACAGCGGTGATCAGGAGACAACAGCGCTGTTCAATTCCCTCGTGGAGTCGGCCGACGTAGCCCAGCAACGGTACCCAACAGCGAAGCTCATTTTTCTGGGGGACTTCAACGCCCACCATAAAGAGTGGTTGTTCCCGTACCAGAAAACTGACCATGCCGGGTTAGAGGCGCGCAAGTTTGCTTTAACGCTAGATCTAACCCAGCTGGTGAATGTGGCAACGCGGGTACCGGATGTTGACGCCCATACACCCAATTGCTTGGACCTTCTGCTGACAACTGATCCGGGCAGTCATTCAGTATCGGTCTCAGCTCCGCTGGGAACGTCTGACCACTGCCTGGTGAAATCCGTATTGACCTGCTCTCCTCCAGATAAGAGTCCTAGAGGCACGAGACGAGTATGGCGATACGAGTCAGCAGATTGGGATGAGATGCGGCACTTTTTTGCATCTTATCCATGGCGGCAAGTGTGCTTCTCCTCGGGTGACCCCTCGTGCTGTGCTGACTTGATTGCGGACGTGATTCGGCAGGGGATGGAGTATTTTATTCCATTCTCCGACATCCCGCTCGGTCTCAAATCCCGGCCTTGGTATAATGCAGAATGCGCCCACGCTGAGGCCCGCAAAGAGTCTGCATACCAAGCGTGGATCAAGGCCCGCGACCGAAAGGTTAAAGCACGTAGGGTTCGCGCGAGGAAAAGAGCCTTTAATTCTGCCGCTAAGTTCTGCAAGCGGGTTTTACGTAGGGCACGTTTTGACCATGTCGGACATATCGGGGCCAAACTAGCATTGCACCCTCCGGGTAGTAAACAGTTTTGGTCCCTGTCGAAAGCGGTTGAAACGAATTTCTGTCGACCCACTTTGCCTCCAATGTTGAAACCTGATGGCTCGCTGGCTCACTCTGCAAGTGAGAAAGCAAATTTATTTGCAACTCTCTTTGCAAGCAATTCGCGTCTGGACGCTGGCTCCAAGCAACCACCGACTTTACCTCGTTGTGACTCTTCGATGCCGGAGATCACAGTTCACATTAAAGAGGTCCGAAGAGTATTGTGCAGTCTAGACGTGAATAAGGCCAGCGGGCCTGACGGCATTCCAGCGAGAGTGCTGAGGCAATGTGCACCTGAACTGTCTCCTGTGTTGGCACGCCTGTACCGCCTCTCTCTTGAAAAAAGAACGGTGCCGAAATCATGGAAGCTTGCGAATGTGCAACCGGTGCCCAAAAAGGGAGACCGTGCTGACCCTGCCCATTACCGTCCGATCGCCATTACCTCCATCCTTTGCAAGGTTATGGAAAGGGTTCTTAACAGTAAGCTGCTGACCTACCTCGAAGACAATGATCTCCTCAGTGACCGTCAATATGGCTTTCGCCGGGGACGGTCAACTGGCGATCTTCTTGTGTATGTCACGCACTGCTGGGGCGAGGCCATCGAGAGACACGGCGAAGCACTTGCCGTGTCGCTCGACATCTCGAAGGCCTTTGACAGGGTTTGGCACGCAGGTCTACTGAGCAAGCTTCCTGCTTATGGCATCCCAGCTGGTTTTTGTAGCTGGATATCAGACTTCCTGAGTGAACGGTCGATCCGAGTAGTCGTTGACGGCTGCTCCTCTGACCTCATGGCTATTGATGCTGGAGTTCCTCAGGGGTCTGTTCTCTCTGCAACTCTTTTCCTGCTGCACATCAATGACCTACTTCAGCTTGGTCTTGTTGGGTACGCAGATGACAGTACGGTTTCAGAGAGATACTTGTCCAGCGCAACAACCAGCGGGGATGAAGTTCGTTCCTTGAGAGAGGCCATGGTGGAGCGGACAAATTTGACCTTAAGCCTTGTCTCCCAGTGGGGCGATGACAATGTGGTCACTTTTAACGCCACCAAAACACAGGCGTGTCTTTTTACCGCAAAAAGGAGTCGTTTTGACCAAACTCCTACTTTTCGGGGTACATCTGTTCCTGTGACTGATCGGCTCGAGCTCCTAGGCATGGAGTTGACATCCAGTCTCAACTTCGGCGCCACCATCGAGTACAAAGCCCAAACCGCGGCCAAAAAGCTGGGCATCCTAAATAGGGTGAAGCGATACTTCAGGCCTGGACAGCTTTTAACCCTATATAAAGCGCAAGTCCGATCCTGCATGGAGTATTGTAGCCACCTTTGGGATGGCTCAGCTAAGTATCAGCTTGCCGCGCTTGACTCGGTGGAACGCAGAGCTAAGAGGCTCATCGGTGACGTAAAACTGGTGGATGCCAAGCTGCATAGCTTGGCTCATCGCCGTAAGGTTGCCTGCTTGTCGGTCTTCTACAGATTGTACTTCGGTGAGTGTGCCCAAGAACTCCACGACCTCATCCCACCGGCCCCCTTCTACCATCGGACATCCAGACGCACTGCATCTTACCATCCCTACCTTGTTGCTATTCCACCAACTCGCACTAAGCGTTTCCAAACGTCTTTTATAATGCGCACAGCAAAGGAGTGGAACTCTCTGCCTGCGTCCGTGTTTCCAAACGCTTATAACCCTAATCTCTTCAAAGTTAGAGTGAACAGGCTCCTTCTGGGTAAGCTCGCTCCATCGTAGACTTTGTCTCGGTCATCTCTGACCTAGACTGGAGTCAAGAGCAAACCCATCACAAATAAAAAAATAAAAAAAAAAAAAAATATCGCACATACTGGTTTATTTATATCC
This sequence comes from Lacanobia wlatinum, assembly GCA_947578705.1. Taxonomy (NCBI): domain Eukaryota; kingdom Metazoa; phylum Arthropoda; class Insecta; order Lepidoptera; family Noctuidae; genus Lacanobia; species Lacanobia wlatinum. Next base: position 12,070,702 of record OX388033.1, read on the forward strand.
ATATTTGTCATAATAGTATGCAAAAAGTCATAAATTGCCATGTTAATTGTCTTGTTTTTCCTAAATCCTTTTTGTTCGTTGCAAAGAATATTATTTTTCTCTAAATAAAAATTAAGTTCCATATAAATGTACTCTTCAATTATTTTCGAGAATATCGGAATCAACGAAATCGGTCTGTAGTTTTCCATAAACTCTCTATCTTGTTTTTTGAATAGTGGCTTTATTATAGATTTTTTTAAGGAATTTGGGAAAGTACCTTCGCTAATACACAAATTTATAATGTAGCTCAACGGGCAACAAATTTCTTCAGCAACTGCTTTGATTATTTTTGTGCAGATGCCATCGTAACCGACACTGTTTGTGTTCTTAAGGGCTCGAATGATTCTTAACACAACGTTTGGTAAACATGGAGCCATAAACAGAGTCTTTCCTATTTATAATATTCTTAGTGACTCTGTCTCCTGAATTAATAATGGGCTGAATTTTGTCAGCAAAATAATTATTAAATACATTACAAATGCACTTTGGATCAGAGATGACTTTGTTATTATTAATTATAAGTTTATTAATGTTATTCTTTGGAATATTTAACTTTGACTGGTTTATAATTTGCCATGTAGTTTTCGATTTATTATATGATGTCTTTATTTTATGGGTATTTTGAGCTCGTTGAGTTAAATTAATAATCTTTTTAAAGAGCTTCGTATAATTTTTAAATATTATTTTATTCTGGAGAGTAGGTTTTAATCGGAACTGCCAAAGTAATTGCCGTTTTTTCATACTGCATCTTTTAATTCATTTTTGTTTTTTATGGACATTAATCGAAATCATAGTTTCGGGGAAGCACTGTTTGTATAGCAATGAGAAGATATCTGAAAACGAATTAAACGCTACATTTGGGTCATTTGCTTCATATACTTCTGAAAACGACAGACTCCGCAGATAGGCTTTAAATTTATTAATGTTATCGTTACTATAATCACGTTTTCTCCTACTCCACCGACTAAAAGTACATATCGTGCTTATTGGGCATTTCAGTAGTTGGGCTGTGTGATCCGATAACGCCAATTCTAATACCGACGATTGACAGCGCCTGTTAAAGTTATGCGCAAAATTGTCAATGCATGTTTTGCTGTTAATACGAGTTGGTTGATAAAGCTCCAGTTTCAAGTTAAAACTTACGAACATATTTTCGAATTCTATTGACTGATTAGTTCTTTTAAGTACATCTATATTAAAGTCTCCCGCTAATACAATATTTTTACAATCTGTTTTTATTAAAAATTGTAATATGTGTTCTAATTTATTAATACATTCATTGAAATTATTAGAATTTGGTACTCTGTAAATACAAACACATACAATTTTATGGATAGTCAGTTCAATGGCACAACATTCAAAGACACCACTTGCAGATATTTTTGCTATTTTTGGCAGTTCTCTCCATTGGTGATCGGATCTCACTAGTATGCAAGCTCCACCTCTTTTGGTTTCATTTCGATTGAAACAGGCTGCTAGGCAGTAATTGTACAGATTCAGATGTTTTTCATACGTTTCCATCATAAAATGCTCCGTAATACATAAGACATCTACGACTATGTTTCTATCAATTAATTCATTTAAACAAACTGCAAGAGAATCGCATTTGGATAGCAGTCCTGCAATATTTTGGTGCATGATGTAAATATGTTTAGTCAAGAAAAAAATTATCTCCTGTTTTATTAGCGTCAGTCAAACTTTGATATATGTCATCATGTTTCATAATGTCAATCATTAAGTCCAGCAGATCCTTAAATATAGTACATAGTCCAAGTTTATTTATTTTACCAGAATATTTGTTAAACATACTACAGTCATATTCCAGATTTAGGTTACTGTCCAGAAGGAACGCGTGTCCATGAGTCAATATATCCAAGTATAAAAGATTGTTAAATGTCTCCACTCGACAGTTGAATAAACTAATGTCAAATGGATACTTATATGTTGGCATACAAATAATGATGTTAAGATAAGGATAAAGATAAGGACAAAGATAAGGACAAAGATAAGGACAAAGATAAGGACAAAGATAACGACAAAGATAACGACAAAGATAACGACAAAGATAACGACAAAGATAACGACAAAGATAACGACAAAGATAACGACAAAGATAACGACAAAGATAACGACAAAGATAACGACAAAGATAACGACAAAGATAACGACAAAGATAACGACAAAGATAACGACAAAGATAACGACAAAGATAACGACAAAGATAACGACAAAGATAACGACAAAGATAACGACAAAGATAACGACAAAGATAACGACAAAGATAACGACAAAGATAACGACAAAGATAACGACAAAGATAACGACAAAGATAACGACAAAGATAACGACAAAGATAAGGACAAAGATAACGACAAAGATAACGACAAAGATAACGACAAAGATAACGACAAAGATAACGACAAAGATAAGGACAAAGATAAGGCAAAGATAATGACAAAGATAACGACACAGATAACGACAAAGATAACGACAAAGATAACGACAAAGATAACGACAAAGATAACGACAAAGATAACGACAAAGATAACGACAAAGATAACGACAAAGATAACGACAAAGATAACGACAAAGATAACGACAAAGATAACGACAAAGATAAGGACAAAGATAACGACAAAGATAACGACAAAGATAACGACAAAGATAACGACAAGGATGACGACAAAGATAAGGACAAAGATAAGGCAAAGATAATGACAAAGATAACGACACAGATAACGACAAAGATAACGACAAAGATAACGACAAAGATAACGACAAAGATAACGACAAAGATAACGACAAAGATAACGACAAAGATAACGACAAAGATAACGACAAAGATAACGACAAAGATAACGACAAAGATAACGACAAAGATAACGACAAAGATAACGACAAAGATAACGACAAAGATAACGACAAAGATAACGACAAAGATAACGACAAAGATAACGACAAAGATAACGACAAAGATAACGACAAAGATAACGACAAAGATAACGACAAAGATAACGACAAAGATAACGACAAAGATAACGACAAAGATAACGACAAAGATAACGACAAAGATAAGGATAAAGATAAGACAATTTCTTTATTAGTTGAGTTACCCCAAAAGATAACCCCATATCTGAGAACAGATTCATGTAGCCCGTAGTAAGCGGTTAATAACGCCTCTACGTTAACCGTTCGTGAAAGCATATGCAAGGCGTACGCACTACTGCTTATTCTTTTAGTCAGGGTCTCAATGTGCGCCTTCCAATTTAAATTCCGATCGATTGTCAGTCCTAGAAACTTAGTTGTATTAACTGTGTCAATCGTAATGTCATTGTACTTTATGTCAAGATTAGGAAGAGTCAGTGAGCGTTGGCTAAAATGCATCATAACTGTCTTATTAAAATTTATTTTTAAATGGTTATTATCCACCCATTCTATAATTTTTAGCAAAGTATTACTTATTTCCTCTTTATAGAAGTCTATTTGATTGCACGGTATTGTTATTGTACTGTCATCTGCGAATAATGTCACCGGATGTTTGATTGCCATTGGAAAGTCATTTATATAGATAGTAAAAAGCGGTGGTCCCAGTATACTTCCTTGTGGAACTCCGTAGACAACGTCGCGTTCATCCGATACAAATATTTCTTCTCTTTTGGTACTAGTATTTAGTCTGCTTATTTCAGTCATTTGTTTTCTGTAAGTTAGGTACGATTTTAAGAGCTCAAGAACGTTTCCTTTTACCCCGTAAGCTTCAAGCTTTTTCAATAAAATATCATGCTGCACGTAGTCGAATGCCTGGGTCATGTCACAAAATGACCATGAAAAATCCCGGTATGTTCCACCGTGCCAGCCGGCGACTGGATGGGAGGACCCGGTGGCCATATCCGGGGGGGTTCGGGCGTCCCCGCAGTCTCCAAATGAGTTCCCCACAGGTCAGTTTAGCTCTAGTGTTCCACTTGGTTCACTGAGCAGCGCCTCGACAGTTCGACTTTTCTCCCCATCTACTCTCATGATGACCAAAGTAAAGAAGAAAAACATGGTAAAACAACGGCTGCACCTCCTCCCACTAAAAGTGCAACTCACTAATATTAGGGGGTTGCACTCCAATCTCGATCCGGTCCATCACCACCTTGAGACCGAGAAGCCGCACCTGTTTTTCCTAACGGAGACGAAGATAACAACCCCGTCGGACGTGGCGTACCTCAACTACCCGGGCTGCTCTCTGGAACACAAGTTCAAGAAGCAGGCTGGGGTCTGTGTGTACGTCCGCGATGACATTTGTTGTCGTCGTCTCCGTTGCTTTGAGAAATCGGGTTTTTCTGCCATATGGCTACTTTTGGACACAGGCGTGGAGAAATTTATTTGCATCGGCGTATACCGATCGCACAGCGGTGATCAGGAGACAACAGCGCTGTTCAATTCCCTCGTGGAGTCGGCCGACGTAGCCCAGCAACGGTACCCAACAGCGAAGCTCATTTTTCTGGGGGACTTCAACGCCCACCATAAAGAGTGGTTGTTCCCGTACCAGAAAACTGACCATGCCGGGTTAGAGGCGCGCAAGTTTGCTTTAACGCTAGATCTAACCCAGCTGGTGAATGTGGCAACGCGGGTACCGGATGTTGACGCCCATACACCCAATTGCTTGGACCTTCTGCTGACAACTGATCCGGGCAGTCATTCAGTATCGGTCTCAGCTCCGCTGGGAACGTCTGACCACTGCCTGGTGAAATCCGTATTGACCTGCTCTCCTCCAGATAAGAGTCCTAGAGGCACGAGACGAGTATGGCGATACGAGTCAGCAGATTGGGATGAGATGCGGCACTTTTTTGCATCTTATCCATGGCGGCAAGTGTGCTTCTCCTCGGGTGACCCCTCGTGCTGTGCTGACTTGATTGCGGACGTGATTCGGCAGGGGATGGAGTATTTTATTCCATTCCCCGACATCCCGCTCGGTCTCAAATCCCGGCCTTGGTATAATGCAGAATGCGCCCACGCTGAGGCCCGCAAAGAGTCTGCATACCAAGCGTGGATCAAGGCCCGCGACCGAAAGGTTAAAGCACGTAGGGTTCGCGCGAGGAAAAGAGCCTTTAATTCTGCCGCTAAGTTCTGCAAGCGGGTTTTACGTAGGGCACGTTTTGACCATGTCGGACATATCGGGGCCAAACTAGCATTGCACCCTCCGGGTAGTAAACAGTTTTGGTCCCTGTCGAAAGCGGTTGAAACGAATTTCTGTCGACCCACTTTGCCTCCAATGTTGAAACCTGATGGCTCGCTGGCTCACTCTGCAAGTGAGAAAGCAAATTTATTTGCAACTCTCTTTGCAAGCAATTCGCGTCTGGACGCTGGCTCCAAGCAACCACCGACTTTACCTCGTTGTGACTCTTCGATGCCGGAGATCACAGTTCACATTAAAGAGGTCCGAAGAGTATTGTGCAGTCTAGACGTGAATAAGGCCAGCGGGCCTGACGGCATTCCAGCGAGAGTGCTGAGGCAATGTGCACCTGAACTGTCTCCTGTGTTGGCACGCCTGTACCGCCTCTCTCTTGAAAAAAGAACGGTGCCGAAATCATGGAAGCTTGCGAATGTGCAACCGGTGCCCAAAAAGGGAGACCGTGCTGACCCTGCCCATTACCGTCCGATCGCCATTACCTCCATCCTTTGCAAGGTTATGGAAAGGGTTCTTAACAGTAAGCTGCTGACCTACCTCGAAGACAATGATCTCCTCAGTGACCGTCAATATGGCTTTCGCCGGGGACGGTCAACTGGCGATCTTCTTGTGTATGTCACGCACTGCTGGGGCGAGGCCATCGAGAGACACGGCGAAGCACTTGCCGTGTCGCTCGACATCTCGAAGGCCTTTGACAGGGTTTGGCACGCAGGTCTACTGAGCAAGCTTCCTGCTTATGGCATCCCAGCTGGTTTTTGTAGCTGGATATCAGACTTCCTGAGTGAACGGTCGATCCGAGTAGTCGTTGACGGCTGCTCCTCTGACCTCATGGCTATTGATGCTGGAGTTCCTCAGGGGTCTGTTCTCTCTGCAACTCTTTTCCTGCTGCACATCAATGACCTACTTCAGCTTGGTCTTGTTGGGTACGCAGATGACAGTACGGTTTCAGAGAGATACTTGTCCAGCGCAACAACCAGCGGGGATGAAGTTCGTTCCTTGAGAGAGGCCATGGTGGAGCGGACAAATTTGACCTTAAGCCTTGTCTCCCAGTGGGGCGATGACAATGTGGTCACTTTTAACGCCACCAAAACACAGGCGTGTCTTTTTACCGCAAAAAGGAGTCGTTTTGACCAAACTCCTACTTTTCGGGGTACATCTGTTCCTGTGACTGATCGGCTCGAGCTCCTAGGCATGGAGTTGACATCCAGTCTCAACTTCGGCGCCACCATCGAGTACAAAGCCCAAACCGCGGCCAAAAAGCTGGGCATCCTAAATAGGGTGAAGCGATACTTCAGGCCTGGACAGCTTTTAACCCTATATAAAGCGCAAGTCCGATCCTGCATGGAGTATTGTAGCCACCTTTGGGATGGCTCAGCTAAGTATCAGCTTGCCGCGCTTGACTCGGTGGAACGCAGAGCTAAGAGGCTCATCGGTGACGTAAAACTGGTGGATGCCAAGCTGCATAGCTTGGCTCATCGCCGTAAGGTTGCCTGCTTGTCGGTCTTCTACAGATTGTACTTCGGTGAGTGTGCCCAAGAACTCCACGACCTCATCCCACCGGCCCCCTTCTACCATCGGACATCCAGACGCACTGCATCTTACCATCCCTACCTTGTTGCTATTCCACCAACTCGCACTAAGCGTTTCCAAACGTCTTTTATAATGCGCACAGCAAAGGAGTGGAACTCTCTGCCTGCGTCCGTGTTTCCAAACGCTTATAACCCTAATCTCTTCAAAGTTAGAGTGAACAGGCTCCTTCTGGGTAAGCTCGCTCCATCGTAGACTTTGTCTCGGTCATCTCTGACCTAGACTGGAGTCAAGAGCAAACCCATCACAAATAAAAAAAAAAAAAAAAAAAAAAAAAAATATCGCACATACTGGTTTATTTATATCCATATTTGTCATAATAGTATGCAAAAAGTCATAAATTGCCATGTTAATTGTCTTGTTTTTCCTAAATCCTTTTTGTTCGTTGCAAAGAATATTATTTTTCTCTAAATAAAAATTAAGTTCCATATAAATGTACTCTTCAATTATTTTCGAGAATATCGGAATCAACGAAATCGGTCTGTAGTTTTCCATAAACTCTCTATCTTGTTTTTTGAATAGTGGCTTTATTATAGATTTTTTTAAGGAATTTGGGAAAGTACCTTCGCTAATACACAAATTTATAATGTAGCTCAACGGGCAACAAATTTCTTCAGCAACTGCTTTGATTATTTTTGTGCAGATGCCATCGTAACCGACACTGTTTGTGTTCTTAAGGGCTCGAATGATTCTTAACACAACGTTTGGTAAACATGGAGCCATAAACAGAGTCTTTCCTATTTATAATATTCTTAGTGACTCTGTCTCCTGAATTAATAATGGGCTGAATTTTGTCAGCAAAATAATTATTAAATACATTACAAATGCACTTTGGATCAGAGATGACTTTGTTATTATTAATTATAAGTTTATTAATGTTATTCTTTGGAATATTTAACTTTGACTGGTTTATAATTTGCCATGTAGTTTTCGATTTATTATATGATGTCTTTATTTTATGGGTATTTTGAGCTCGTTGAGTTAAATTAATAATCTTTTTAAAGAGCTTCGTATAATTTTTAAATATTATTTTATTCTGGAGAGTAGGTTTTAATCGGAACTGCCAAAGTAATTGCCGTTTTTTCATACTGCATCTTTTAATTCATTTTTGTTTTTTATGGACATTAATCGAAATCATAGTTTCGGGGAAGCACTGTTTGTATAGCAATGAGAAGATATCTGAAAACGAATTAAACGCTACATTTGGGTCATTTGCTTCATATACTTCTGAAAACGACAGACTCCGCAGATAGGCTTTAAATTTATTAATGTTATCGTTACTATAATCACGTTTTCTCCTACTCCACCGACTAAAAGTACATATCGTGCTTATTGGGCATTTCAGTAGTTGGGCTGTGTGATCCGATAACGCCAATTCTAATACCGACGATTGACAGCGCCTGTTAAAGTTATGCGCAAAATTGTCAATGCATGTTTTGCTGTTAATACGAGTTGGTTGATAAAGCTCCAGTTTCAAGTTAAAACTTACGAACATATTTTCGAATTCTATTGACTGATTAGTTCTTTTAAGTACATCTATATTAAAGTCTCCCGCTAATACAATATTTTTACAATCTGTTTTTATTAAAAATTGTAATATGTGTTCTAATTTATTAATACATTCATTGAAATTATTAGAATTTGGTACTCTGTAAATACAAACACATACAATTTTATGGATAGTCAGTTCAATGGCACAACATTCAAAGACACCACTTGCAGATATTTTTGCTATTTTTGGCAGTTCTCTCCATTGGTGATCGGATCTCACTAGTATGCAAGCTCCACCTCTTTTGGTTTCATTTCGATTGAAACAGGCTGCTAGGCAGTAATTGTACAGATTCAGATGTTTTTCATACGTTTCCATCATAAAATGCTCCGTAATACATAAGACATCTACGACTATGTTTCTATCAATTAATTCATTTAAACAAACTGCAAGAGAATCGCATTTGGATAGCAGTCCTGCAATATTTTGGTGCATGATGTAAATATGTTTAGTCAAGAAAAAAATTATCTCCTGTTTTATTAGCGTCAGTCAAACTTTGATATATGTCATCATGTTTCATAATGTCAATCATTAAGTCCAGCAGATCCTTAAATATAGTGCATAGTCCAAGTTTATTTATTTTACCAGAATATTTGTTAAACATACTACAGTCATATTCCAGATTTAGGTTACTGTCCAGAAGGAACGCGTGTCCATGAGTCAATATATCCAAGTATAAAAGATTGTTAAATGTCTCCACTCGACAGTTGAATAAACTAATGTCAAATGGATACTTATATGTTGGCATACAAATAATGATGTTAAGATAAGGATAAAGATAAGGACAAAGATAGGGACAAAGATAAGGACAAAGATAAGGACAAAGATAACGACAAAGATAACGACAAAGATAACGACAAAGATAACGACAAAGATAACGACAAAGATAACGACAAAGATAACGACAAAGATAACGACAAAGATAACGACAAAGATAACGACAAAGATAACGACAAAGATAACGACAAAGATAACGACAAAGATAACGACAAAGATAACGACAAAGATAACGACAAAGATAACGACAAAGATAACGACAAAGATAACGACAAAGATAACGACAAAGATAACGACAAAGATAACGACAAAGATAAGGACAAAGATAAGGCAAAGATAATGACAAAGATAACGACACAGATAACGACAAAGATAACGACAAAGATAACGACAAAGATAACGACAAAGATAACGACAAAGATAACGACAAAGATAACGACAAAGATAACGACAAAGATAACGACAAAGATAACGACAAAGATAACGACAAAGATAACGACAAAGATAACGACAAAGATAACGACAAAGATAACGACAAAGATAACGACAAAGATAACGACAAAGATAACGACAAAGATAACGACAAAGATAACGACAAAGATAACGACAAAGATAACGACAAAGATAACGACAAAGATAACGACAAAGATAACGACAAAGATAACGACAAAGATAACGACAAAGATAACGACAAAGATAACGACAAAGATAACGACAAAGATAACGACAAAGATAACGACAAAGATAACGACAAAGATAAGGATAAAGATAAGACAATTTCTTTATTAGTTGAGTTACCCCAAAAGATAACCCCATATCTGAGAACAGATTCAGTTAGCCCGTAGTAAGCGGTTAATAACGCCTCTACGTTAACCGTTCGTGAAAGCATATGCAAGGCGTACGCACTACTGCTTATTCTTTTAGTCAGGGTCTCAATGTGCGCCTTCCAATTTAAATTCCGATCGATTGTCAGTCCTAGAAACTTAGTTGTATTAACTGTGTCAATCGTAATGTCATTGTACTTTATGTCAAGATTAGGAAGAGTCAGTGAGCGTTGGCTAAAATGCATCATAACTGTCTTATTAAAATTTATTTTTAAATGGTTATTATCCACCCATTCTATAATTTTTAGCAAAGTATTACTTATTTCCTCTTTATAGAAGTCTATTTGATTGCACGGTATTGTTATTGTACTGTCATCTGCGAATAATGTCACCGGATGTTTGATTGCCATTGGAAAGTCATTTATATAGATAGTAAAAAGCGGTGGTCCCAGTATACTTCCTTGTGGAACTCCGTAGACAACGTCGCGTTCATCCGATACAAATATTTCTTCTCTTTTGGTACTAGTATTTAGTCTGCTTATTTCAGTCATTTGTTTTCTGTAAGTTAGGTACGATTTTAAGAGCTCAAGAACGTTTCCTTTTACCCCGTAAGCTTCAAGCTTTTTCAATAAAATATCATGTTGCACGTAGTCGAATGCCTGGGTCATGTCACAAAATGACCATGAAAAATCCCGGTATGTTCCACCGTGCCAGCCGGCGACTGGATGGGAGGACCCGGTGGCCATATCCGGGGGGGTTCGGGCGTCCCCGCAGTCTCCAAATGAGTTCCCCACAGGTCAGTTTAGCTCTAGTGTTCCACTTGGTTCACTGAGCAGCGCCTCGACAGTTCGACTTTTCTCCCCATCTACTCTCATGATGACCAAAGTAAAGAAGAAAAACATGGTAAAACAACGGCTGCACCTCCTCCCACTAAAAGTGCAACTCACTAATATTAGGGGGTTGCACTCCAATCTCGATCCGGTCCATCACCACCTTGAGACCGAGAAGCCGCACCTGTTTTTCCTAACGGAGACGAAGATAACAACCCCGTCGGACGTGGCGTACCTCAACTACCCGGGCTGCTCTCTGGAACACAAGTTCAAGAAGCAGGCTGGGGTCTGTGTGTACGTCCGCGATGACATTTGTTGTCGTCGTCTCCGTTGCTTTGAGAAATCGGGTTTTTCTGCCATATGGCTACTTTTGGACACAGGCGTGGAGAAATTTATTTGCATCGGCGTATACCGATCGCACAGCGGTGATCAGGAGACAACAGCGCTGTTCAATTCCCTCGTGGAGTCGGCCGACGTAGCCCAGCAACGGTACCCAACAGCGAAGCTCATTTTTCTGGGGGACTTCAACGCCCACCATAAAGAGTGGTTGTTCCCGTACCAGAAAACTGACCATGCCGGGTTAGAGGCGCGCAAGTTTGCTTTAACGCTAGATCTAACCCAGCTGGTGAATGTGGCAACGCGGGTACCGGATGTTGACGCCCATACACCCAATTGCTTGGACCTTCTGCTGACAACTGATCCGGGCAGTCATTCAGTATCGGTCTCAGCTCCGCTGGGAACGTCTGACCACTGCCTGGTGAAATCCGTATTGACCTGCTCTCCTCCAGATAAGAGTCCTAGAGGCACGAGACGAGTATGGCGATACGAGTCAGCAGATTGGGATGAGATGCGGCACTTTTTTGCATCTTATCCATGGCGGCAAGTGTGCTTCTCCTCGGGTGACCCCTCGTGCTGTGCTGACTTGATTGCGGACGTGATTCGGCAGGGGATGGAGTATTTTATTCCATTCCCCGACATCCCGCTCGGTCTCAAATCCCGGCCTTGGTATAATGCAGAATGCGCCCACGCTGAGGCCCGCAAAGAGTCTGCATACCAAGCGTGGATCAAGGCCCGCGACCGAAAGGTTAAAGCACGTAGGGTTCGCGCGAGGAAAAGAGCCTTTAATTCTGCCGCTAAGTTCTGCAAGCGGGTTTTACGTAGGGCACGTTTTGACCATGTCGGACATATCGGGGCCAAACTAGCATTGCACCCTCCGGGTAGTAAACAGTTTTGGTCCCTGTCGAAAGCGGTTGAAACGAATTTCTGTCGACCCACTTTGCCTCCAATGTTGAAACCTGATGGCTCGCTGGCTCACTCTGCAAGTGAGAAAGCAAATTTATTTGCAACTCTCTTTGCAAGCAATTCGCGTCTGGACGCTGGCTCCAAGCAACCACCGACTTTACCTCGTTGTGACTCTTCGATGCCGGAGATCACAGTTCACATTAAAGAGGTCCGAAGAGTATTGTGCAGTCTAGACGTGAATAAGGCCAGCGGGCCTGACGGCATTCCAGCGAGAGTGCTGAGGCAATGTGCACCTGAACTGTCTCCTGTGTTGGCACGCCTGTACCGCCTCTCTCTTGAAAAAAGAACGGTGCCGAAATCATGGAAGCTTGCGAATGTGCAACCGGTGCCCAAAAAGGGAGACCGTGCTGACCCTGCCCATTACCGTCCGATCGCCATTACCTCCATCCTTTGCAAGGTTATGGAAAGGGTTCTTAACAGTAAGCTGCTGACCTACCTCGAAGACAATGATCTCCTCAGTGACCGTCAATATGGCTTTCGCCGGGGACGGTCAACTGGCGATCTTCTTGTGTATGTCACGCACTGCTGGGGCGAGGCCATCGAGAGACACGGCGAAGCACTTGCCGTGTCGCTCGACATCTCGAAGGCCTTTGACAGGGTTTGGCACGCAGGTCTACTGAGCAAGCTTCCTGCTTATGGCATCCCAGCTGGTTTTTGTAGCTGGATATCAGACTTCCTGAGTGAACGGTCGATCCGAGTAGTCGTTGACGGCTGCTCCTCTGACCTCATGGCTATTGATGCTGGAGTTCCTCAGGGGTCTGTTCTCTCTGCAACTCTTTTCCTGCTGCACATCAATGACCTACTTCAGCTTGGTCTTGTTGGGTACGCAGATGACAGTACGGTTTCAGAGAGATACTTGTCCAGCGCAACAACCAGCGGGGATGAAGTTCGTTCCTTGAGAGAGGCCATGGTGGAGCGGACAAATTTGACCTTAAGCCTTGTCTCCCAGTGGGGCGATGACAATGTGGTCACTTTTAACGCCACCAAAACACAGGCGTGTCTTTTTACCGCAAAAAGGAGTCGTTTTGACCAAACTCCTACTTTTCGGGGTACATCTGTTCCTGTGACTGATCGGCTCGAGCTCCTAGGCATGGAGTTGACATCCAGTCTCAACTTCGGCGCCACCATCGAGTACAAAGCCCAAACCGCGGCCAAAAAGCTGGGCATCCTAAATAGGGTGAAGCGATACTTCAGGCCTGGACAGCTTTTAACCCTATATAAAGCGCAAGTCCGATCCTGCATGGAGTATTGTAGCCACCTTTGGGATGGCTCAGCTAAGTATCAGCTTGCCGCGCTTGACTCGGTGGAACGCAGAGCTAAGAGGCTCATCGGTGACGTAAAACTGGTGGATGCCAAGCTGCATAGCTTGGCTCATCGCCGTAAGGTTGCCTGCTTGTCGGTCTTCTACAGATTGTACTTCGGTGAGTGTGCCCAAGAACTCCACGACCTCATCCCACCGGCCCCCTTCTACCATCGGACATCCAGACGCACTGCATCTTACCATCCCTACCTTGTTGCTATTCCACCAACTCGCACTAAGCGTTTCCAAACGTCTTTTATAATGCGCACAGCAAAGGAGTGGAACTCTCTGCCTGCGTCCGTGTTTCCAAACGCTTATAACCCTAATCTCTTCAAAGTTAGAGTGAACAGGCTCCTTCTGGGTAAGCTCGCTCCATCGTAGACTTTGTCTCGGTCATCTCTGACCTAGACTGGAGTCAAGAGCAAACCCATCACAAATAAAAAAAAAAAAAAAAAAAAAAAAAAAAAAATATCGCACATACTGGTTTATTTATATCCATATTTGTCATAATAGTATGCAAAAAGTCATAAATTGCCATGTTAATTGTCTTGTTTTTCCTAAATCCTTTTTGTTCGTTGCAAAGAATATTATTTTTCTCTAAATAAAAATTAAGTTCCATATAAATGTACTCTTCAATTATTTTCGAGAATATCGGAATCAACGAAATCGGTCTGTAGTTTTCCATAAACTCTCTATCTTGTTTTTTGAATAGTGGCTTTATTATAGATTTTTTTAAGGAATTTGGGAAAGTACCTTCGCTAATACACAAATTTATAATGTAGCTCAACGGGCAACAAATTTCTTCAGCAACTGCTTTGATTATTTTTGTGCAGATGCCATCGTAACCGACACTGTTTGTGTTCTTAAGGGCTCGAATGATTCTTAACACAACGTTTGGTAAACATGGAGCCATAAACAGAGTCTTTCCTATTTATAATATTCTTAGTGACTCTGTCTCCTGAATTAATAATGGGCTGAATTTTGTCAGCAAAATAATTATTAAATACATTACAAATGCACTTTGGATCAGAGATGACTTTGTTATTATTAATTATAAGTTTATTAATGTTATTCTTTGGAATATTTAACTTTGACTGGTTTATAATTTGCCATGTAGTTTTCGATTTATTATATGATGTCTTTATTTTATGGGTATTTTGAGCTCGTTGAGTTAAATTAATAATCTTTTTAAAGAGCTTCGTATAATTTTTAAATATTATTTTATTCTGGAGAGTAGGTTTTAATCGGAACTGCCAAAGTAATTGCCGTTTTTTCATACTGCATCTTTTAATTCATTTTTGTTTTTTATGGACATTAATCGAAATCATAGTTTCGGGGAAGCACTGTTTGTATAGCAATGAGAAGATATCTGAAAACGAATTAAACGCTACATTTGGGTCATTTGCTTCATATACTTCTGAAAACGACAGACTCCGCAGATAGGCTTTAAATTTATTAATGTTATCGTTACTATAATCACGTTTTCTCCTACTCCACCGACTAAAAGTACATATCGTGCTTATTGGGCATTTCAGTAGTTGGGCTGTGTGATCCGATAACGCCAATTCTAATACCGACGATTGACAGCGCCTGTTAAAGTTATGCGCAAAATTGTCAATGCATGTTTTGCTGTTAATACGAGTTGGTTGATAAAGCTCCAGTTTCAAGTTAAAACTTACGAACATATTTTCGAATTCTATTGACTGATTAGTTCTTTTAAGTACATCTATATTAAAGTCTCCCGCTAATACAATATTTTTACAATCTGTTTTTATTAAAAATTGTAATATGTGTTCTAATTTATTAATACATTCATTGAAATTATTAGAATTTGGTACTCTGTAAATACAAACACATACAATTTTATGGATAGTCAGTTCAATGGCACAACATTCAAAGACACCACTTGCAGATATTTTTGCTATTTTTGGCAGTTCTCTCCATTGGTGATCGGATCTCACTAGTATGCAAGCTCCACCTCTTTTGGTTTCATTTCGATTGAAACAGGCTGCTAGGCAGTAATTGTACAGATTCAGATGTTTTTCATACGTTTCCATCATAAAATGCTCCGTAATACATAAGACATCTACGACTATGTTTCTATCAATTAATTCATTTAAACAAACTGCAAGAGAATCGCATTTGGATAGCAGTCCTGCAATATTTTGGTGCATGATGTAAATATGTTTAGTCAAGAAAAAAATTATCTCCTGTTTTATTAGCGTCAGTCAAACTTTGATATATGTCATCATGTTTCATAATGTCAATCATTAAGTCCAGCAGATCCTTAAATATAGTGCATAGTCCAAGTTTATTTAT
Organism: Lacanobia wlatinum; assembly: GCA_947578705.1. Taxonomy (NCBI): domain Eukaryota; kingdom Metazoa; phylum Arthropoda; class Insecta; order Lepidoptera; family Noctuidae; genus Lacanobia; species Lacanobia wlatinum. Next base: position 12,086,399 of record OX388033.1, read on the forward strand.
TTTACCAGAATATTTGTTAAACATACTACAGTCATATTCCAGATTTAGGTTACTGTCCAGAAGGAACGCGTGTCCATGAGTCAATATATCCAAGTATAAAAGATTGTTAAATGTCTCCACTCGACAGTTGAATAAACTAATGTCAAATGGATACTTATATGTTGGCATACAAATAATGATGTTAAGATAAGGATAAAGATAAGGACAAAGATAGGGACAAAGATAAGGACAAAGATAAGGACAAAGATAACGACAAAGATAACGACAAAGATAACGACAAAGATAACGACAAAGATAACGACAAAGATAACGACAAAGATAACGACAAAGATAACGACAAAGATAACGACAAAGATAACGACAAAGATAACGACAAAGATAACGACAAAGATAACGACAAAGATAACGACATAGATAACGACAAAGATAAGGACAAAGATAAGGCAAAGATAATGACAAAGATAACGACACAGATAACGACAAAGATAACGACAAAGATAACGACAAAGATAACGACAAAGATAACGACAAAGATAACGACAAAGATAACGACAAAGATAACGACAAAGATAACGACAAAGATAACGACAAAGATAACGACAAAGATAACGACAAAGATAACGACAAAGATAACGACAAAGATAACGACAAAGATAACGACAAAGATAAGGACAAAGATAACGACAAAGATAACGACAAAGATAACGACAAAGATAACGACAAAGATAACGACAAAGATAAGGACAAAGATAAGGCAAAGATAATGACAAAGATAACGACACAGATAACGACAAAGATAACGACAAAGATAACGACAAAGATAACGACAAAGATAACGACAAAGATAACGACAAAGATAACGACAAAGATAACGACAAAGATAACGACAAAGATAACGACAAAGATAACGACAAAGATAACGACAAAGATAACGACAAAGATAACGACAAAGATAACGACAAAGATAACGACAAAGATAACGACAAAGATAACGACAAAGATAACGACAAAGATAACGACAAAGATAACGACAAAGATAACGACAAAGATAAGGATAAAGATAAGACAATTTCTTTATTAGTTGAGTTACCCCAAAAGATAACCCCATATCTGAGAACAGATTCAGTTAGCCCGTAGTAAGCGGTTAATAACGCCTCTACGTTAACCGTTCGTGAAAGCATATGCAAGGCGTACGCACTACTGCTTATTCTTTTAGTCAGGGTCTCAATGTGCGCCTTCCAATTTAAATTCCGATCGATTGTCAGTCCTAGAAACTTAGTTGTATTAACTGTGTCAATCGTAATGTCATTGTACTTTATGTCAAGATTAGGAAGAGTCAGTGAGCGTTGGCTAAAATGCATCATAACTGTCTTATTAAAATTTATTTTTAAATGGTTATTATCCACCCATTCTATATTTTTTAGCAAAGTATTACTTATTTCCTCTTTATAGAAGTCTATTTGATTGCACGGTATTGTTATTGTACTGTCATCTGCGAATAATGTCACCGGATGTTTGATTGCCATTGGAAAGTCATTTATATAGATAGTAAAAAGCGGTGGTCCCAGTATACTTCCTTGTGGAACTCCGTAGACAACGTCGCGTTCATCCGATACAAATATTTCTTCTCTTTTGGTACTAGTATTTAGTCTGCTTATTTCAGTCATTTGTTTTCTGTAAGTTAGGTACGATTTTAAGAGCTCAAGAACGTTTCCTTTTACCCCGTAAGCTTCAAGCTTTTTCAATAAAATATCATGTTGCACGTAGTCGAATGCCTGGGTCATGTCACAAAATGACCATGAAAAATCCCGGTATGTTCCACCGTGCCAGCCGGCGACTGGATGGGAGGACCCGGTGGCCATATCCGGGGGGGTTCGGGCGTCCCCGCAGTCTCCAAATGAGTTCCCCACAGGTCAGTTTAGCTCTAGTGTTCCACTTGGTTCACTGAGCAGCGCCTCGACAGTTCGACTTTTCTCCCCATCTACTCTCATGATGACCAAAGTAAAGAAGAAAAACATGGTAAAACAACGGCTGCACCTCCTCCCACTAAAAGTGCAACTCACTAATATTAGGGGGTTGCACTCCAATCTCGATCCGGTCCATCACCACCTTGAGACCGAGAAGCCGCACCTGTTTTTCCTAACGGAGACGAAGATAACAACCCCGTCGGACGTGGCGTACCTCAACTACCCGGGCTGCTCTCTGGAACACAAGTTCAAGAAGCAGGCTGGGGTCTGTGTGTACGTCCGCGATGACATTTGTTGTCGTCGTCTCCGTTGCTTTGAGAAATCGGGTTTTTCTGCCATATGGCTACTTTTGGACACAGGCGTGGAGAAATTTATTTGCATCGGCGTATACCGATCGCACAGCGGTGATCAGGAGACAACAGCGCTGTTCAATTCCCTCGTGGAGTCGGCCGACGTAGCCCAGCAACGGTACCCAACAGCGAAGCTCATTTTTCTGGGGGACTTCAACGCCCACCATAAAGAGTGGTTGTTCCCGTACCAGAAAACTGACCATGCCGGGTTAGAGGCGCGCAAGTTTGCTTTAACGCTAGATCTAACCCAGCTGGTGAATGTGGCAACGCGGGTACCGGATGTTGACGCCCATACACCCAATTGCTTGGACCTTCTGCTGACAACTGATCCGGGCAGTCATTCAGTATCGGTCTCAGCTCCGCTGGGAACGTCTGACCACTGCCTGGTGAAATCCGTATTGACCTGCTCTCCTCCAGATAAGAGTCCTAGAGGCACGAGACGAGTATGGCGATACGAGTCAGCAGATTGGGATGAGATGCGGCACTTTTTTGCATCTTATCCATGGCGGCAAGTGTGCTTCTCCTCGGGTGACCCCTCGTGCTGTGCTGACTTGATTGCGGACGTGATTCGGCAGGGGATGGAGTATTTTATTCCATTCTCCGACATCCCGCTCGGTCTCAAATCCCGGCCTTGGTATAATGCAGAATGCGCCCACGCTGAGGCCCGCAAAGAGTCTGCATACCAAGCGTGGATCAAGGCCCGCGACCGAAAGGTTAAAGCACGTAGGGTTCGCGCGAGGAAAAGAGCCTTTAATTCTGCCGCTAAGTTCTGCAAGCGGGTTTTACGTAGGGCACGTTTTGACCATGTCGGACATATCGGGGCCAAACTAGCATTGCACCCTCCGGGTAGTAAACAGTTTTGGTCCCTGTCGAAAGCGGTTGAAACGAATTTCTGTCGACCCACTTTGCCTCCAATGTTGAAACCTGATGGCTCGCTGGCTCACTCTGCAAGTGAGAAAGCAAATTTATTTGCAACTCTCTTTGCAAGCAATTCGCGTCTGGACGCTGGCTCCAAGCAACCACCGACTTTACCTCGTTGTGACTCTTCGATGCCGGAGATCACAGTTCACATTAAAGAGGTCCGAAGAGTATTGTGCAGTCTAGACGTGAATAAGGCCAGCGGGCCTGACGGCATTCCAGCGAGAGTGCTGAGGCAATGTGCACCTGAACTGTCTCCTGTGTTGGCACGCCTGTACCGCCTCTCTCTTGAAAAAAGAACGGTGCCGAAATCATGGAAGCTTGCGAATGTGCAACCGGTGCCCAAAAAGGGAGACCGTGCTGACCCTGCCCATTACCGTCCGATCGCCATTACCTCCATCCTTTGCAAGGTTATGGAAAGGATTCTTAACAGTAAGCTGCTGACCTACCTCGAAGACAATGATCTCCTCAGTGACCGTCAATATGGCTTTCGCCGGGGACGGTCAACTGGCGATCTTCTTGTGTATGTCACGCACTGCTGGGGCGAGGCCATCGAGAGACACGGCGAAGCACTTGCCGTGTCGCTCGACATCTCGAAGGCCTTTGACAGGGTTTGGCACGCAGGTCTACTGAGCAAGCTTCCTGCTTATGGCATCCCAGCTGGTTTTTGTAGCTGGATATCAGACTTCCTGAGTGAACGGTCGATCCGAGTAGTCGTTGACGGCTGCTCCTCTGACCTCATGGCTATTGATGCTGGAGTTCCTCAGGGGTCTGTTCTCTCTGCAACTCTTTTCCTGCTGCACATCAATGACCTACTTCAGCTTGGTCTTGTTGGGTACGCAGATGACAGTACGGTTTCAGAGAGATACTTGTCCAGCGCAACAACCAGCGGGGATGAAGTTCGTTCCTTGAGAGAGGCCATGGTGGAGCGGACAAATTTGACCTTAAGCCTTGTCTCCCAGTGGGGCGATGACAATGTGGTCACTTTTAACGCCACCAAAACACAGGCGTGTCTTTTTACCGCAAAAAGGAGTCGTTTTGACCAAACTCCTACTTTTCGGGGTACATCTGTTCCTGTGACTGATCGGCTCGAGCTCCTAGGCATGGAGTTGACATCCAGTCTCAACTTCGGCGCCACCATCGAGTACAAAGCCCAAACCGCGGCCAAAAAGCTGGGCATCCTAAATAGGGTGAAGCGATACTTCAGGCCTGGACAGCTTTTAACCCTATATAAAGCGCAAGTCCGATCCTGCATGGAGTATTGTAGCCACCTTTGGGATGGCTCAGCTAAGTATCAGCTTGCCGCGCTTGACTCGGTGGAACGCAGAGCTAAGAGGCTCATCGGTGACGTAAAACTGGTGGATGCCAAGCTGCATAGCTTGGCTCATCGCCGTAAGGTTGCCTGCTTGTCGGTCTTCTACAGATTGTACTTCGGTGAGTGTGCCCAAGAACTCCACGACCTCATCCCACCGGCCCCCTTCTACCATCGGACATCCAGACGCACTGCATCTTACCATCCCTACCTTGTTGCTATTCCACCAACTCGCACTAAGCGTTTCCAAACGTCTTTTATAATGCGCACAGCAAAGGAGTGGAACTCTCTGCCTGCGTCCGTGTTTCCAAACGCTTATAACCCTAATCTCTTCAAAGTTAGAGTGAACAGGCTCCTTCTGGGTAAGCTCGCTCCATCGTAGACTTTGTCTCGGTCATCTCTGACCTAGACTGGAGTCAAGAGCAAACCCATCACAAATAAAAAAAAAAAAAAAAAAAAAAAAAAAAAATATCGCACATACTGGTTTATTTATATCCATATTTGTCATAATAGTATGCAAAAAGTCATAAATTGCCATGTTAATTGTCTTGTTTTTCCTAAATCCTTTTTGTTCGTTGCAAAGAATATTATTTTTCTCTAAATAAAAATTAAGTTCCATATAAATGTACTCTTCAATTATTTTCGAGAATATCGGAATCAACGAAATCGGTCTGTAGTTTTCCATAAACTCTCTATCTTGTTTTTTGAATAGTGGCTTTATTATAGATTTTTTTAAGGAATTTGGGAAAGTACCTTCGCTAATACACAAATTTATAATGTAGCTCAACGGGCAACAAATTTCTTCAGCAACTGCTTTGATTATTTTTGTGCAGATGCCATCGTAACCGACACTGTTTGTGTTCTTAAGGGCTCGAATGATTCTTAACACAACGTTTGGTAAACATGGAGCCATAAACAGAGTCTTTCCTATTTATAATATTCTTAGTGACTCTGTCTCCTGAATTAATAATGGGCTGAATTTTGTCAGCAAAATAATTATTAAATACATTACAAATGCACTTTGGATCAGAGATGACTTTGTTATTATTAATTATAAGTTTATTAATGTTATTCTTTGGAATATTTAACTTTGACTGGTTTATAATTTGCCATGTAGTTTTCGATTTATTATATGATGTCTTTATTTTATGGGTATTTTGAGCTCGTTGAGTTAAATTAATAATCTTTTTAAAGAGCTTCGTATAATTTTTAAATATTATTTTATTCTGGAGAGTAGGTTTTAATCGGAACTGCCAAAGTAATTGCCGTTTTTTCATACTGCATCTTTTAATTCATTTTTGTTTTTTATGGACATTAATCGAAATCATAGTTTCGGGGAAGCACTGTTTGTATAGCAATGAGAAGATATCTGAAAACGAATTAAACGCTACATTTGGGTCATTTGCTTCATATACTTCTGAAAACGACAGACTCCGCAGATAGGCTTTAAATTTATTAATGTTATCGTTACTATAATCACGTTTTCTCCTACTCCACCGACTAAAAGTACATATCGTGCTTATTGGGCATTTCAGTAGTTGGGCTGTGTGATCCGATAACGCCAATTCTAATACCGACGATTGACAGCGCCTGTTAAAGTTATGCGCAAAATTGTCAATGCATGTTTTGCTGTTAATACGAGTTGGTTGATAAAGCTCCAGTTTCAAGTTAAAACTTACGAACATATTTTCGAATTCTATTGACTGATTAGTTCTTTTAAGTACATCTATATTAAAGTCTCCCGCTAATACAATATTTTTACAATCTGTTTTTATTAAAAATTGTAATATGTGTTCTAATTTATTAATACATTCATTGAAATTATTAGAATTTGGTACTCTGTAAATACAAACACATACAATTTTATGGATAGTCAGTTCAATGGCACAACATTCAAAGACACCACTTGCAGATATTTTTGCTATTTTTGGCAGTTCTCTCCATTGGTGATCGGATCTCACTAGTATGCAAGCTCCACCTCTTTTGGTTTCATTTCGATTGAAACAGGCTGCTAGGCAGTAATTGTACAGATTCAGATGTTTTTCATACGTTTCCATCATAAAATGCTCCGTAATACATAAGACATCTACGACTATGTTTCTATCAATTAATTCATTTAAACAAACTGCAAGAGAATCGCATTTGGATAGCAGTCCTGCAATATTTTGGTGCATGATGTAAATATGTTTAGTCAAGAAAAAAATTATCTCCTGTTTTATTAGCGTCAGTCAAACTTTGATATATGTCATCATGTTTCATAATGTCAATCATTAAGTCCAGCAGATCCTTAAATATAGTACATAGTCCAAGTTTATTTATTTTACCAGAATATTTGTTAAACATACTACAGTCATATTCCAGATTTAGGTTACTGTCCAGAAGGAACGCGTGTCCATGAGTCAATATATCCAAGTATAAAAGATTGTTAAATGTCTCCACTCGACAGTTGAATAAACTAATGTCAAATGGATACTTATATGTTGGCATACAAATAATGATGTTAAGATAAGGATAAAGATAAGGACAAAGATAGGGACAAAGATAAGAACAAAGATAAGGACAAAGATAAGGACAAAGATAACGACAAAGATAACGACAAAGATAACGACAAAGATAACGACAAAGATAACGACAAAGATAACGACAAAGATAACGACAAAGATAACGACAAAGATAACGACAAAGATAACGACAAAGATAACGACAAAGATAACGACAAAGATAACGACAAAGATAACGACAAAGATAACGACAAAGATAAGGACAAAGATAAGGCAAAGATAATGACAAAGATAACGACACAGATAACGACAAAGATAACGACAAAGATAACGACAAAGATAACGACAAAGATAACGACAAAGATAACGACAAAGATAACGACAAAGATAACGACAAAGATAACGACAAAGATAACGACAAAGATAACGACAAAGATAACGACAAAGATAACGACAAAGATAACGACAAAGATAACGACAAAGATAACGACAAAGATAACGACAAAGATAACGACAAAGATAACGACAAAGATAAGGACAAAGATAACGACAAAGATAACGACAAAGATAACGACAAAGATAACGACAAGGATGACGACAAAGATAAGGACAAAGATAAGGCAAAGATAATGACAAAGATAACGACACAGATAACGACAAAGATAACGACAAAGATAACGACAAAGATAACGACAAAGATAACGACAAAGATAACGACAAAGATAACGACAAAGATAACGACAAAGATAACGACAAAGATAACGACAAAGATAACGACAAAGATAACGACAAAGATAACGACAAAGATAACGACAAAGATAACGACAAAGATAACGACAAAGATAACGACAAAGATAACGACAAAGATAACGACAAAGATAACGACAAAGATAACGACAAAGATAACGACAAAGATAACGACAAAGATAACGACAAAGATAACGACAAAGATAACGACAAAGATAACGACAAAGATAACGACAAAGATAACGACAAAGATAACGACAAAGATAACGACAAAGATAAGGATAAAGATAAGACAATTTCTTTATTAGTTGAGTTACCCCAAAAGATAACCCCATATCTGAGAACAGATTCAGTTAGCCCGTAGTAAGCGGTTAATAACGCCTCTACGTTAACCGTTCGTGAAAGCATATGCAAGGCGTACGCACTACTGCTTATTCTTTTAGTCAGGGTCTCAATGTGCGCCTTCCAATTTAAATTCCGATCGATTGTCAGTCCTAGAAACTTAGTTGTATTAACTGTGTCAATCGTAATGTCATTGTACTTTATGTCAAGATTAGGAAGAGTCAGTGAGCGTTGGCTAAAATGCATCATAACTGTCTTATTAAAATTTATTTTTAAATGGTTATTATCCACCCATTCTATAATTTTTAGCAAAGTATTACTTATTTCCTCTTTATAGAAGTCTATTTGATTGCACGGTATTGTTATTGTACTGTCATCTGCGAATAATGTCACCGGATGTTTGATTGCCATTGGAAAGTCATTTATATAGATAGTAAAAAGCGGTGGTCCCAGTATACTTCCTTGTGGAACTCCGTAGACAACGTCGCGTTCATCCGATACAAATATTTCTTCTCTTTTGGTACTAGTATTTAGTCTGCTTATTTCAGTCATTTGTTTTCTGTAAGTTAGGTACGATTTTAAGAGCTCAAGAACGTTTCCTTTTACCCCGTAAGCTTCAAGCTTTTTCAATAAAATATCATGTTGCACGTAGTCGAATGCCTGGGTCATGTCACAAAATGACCATGAAAAATCCCGGTATGTTCCACCGTGCCAGCCGGCGACTGGATGGGAGGACCCGGTGGCCATATCCGGGGGGGTTCGGGCGTCCCCGCAGTCTCCAAATGAGTTCCCCACAGGTCAGTTTAGCTCTAGTGTTCCACTTGGTTCACTGAGCAGCGCCTCGACAGTTCGACTTTTCTCCCCATCTACTCTCATGATGACCAAAGTAAAGAAGAAAAACATGGTAAAACAACGGCTGCACCTCCTCCCACTAAAAGTGCAACTCACTAATATTAGGGGGTTGCACTCCAATCTCGATCCGGTCCATCACCACCTTGAGACCGAGAAGCCGCACCTGTTTTTCCTAACGGAGACGAAGATAACAACCCCGTCGGACGTGGCGTACCTCAACTACCCGGGCTGCTCTCTGGAACACAAGTTCAAGAAGCAGGCTGGGGTCTGTGTGTACGTCCGCGATGACATTTGTTGTCGTCGTCTCCGTTGCTTTGAGAAATCGGGTTTTTCTGCCATATGGCTACTTTTGGACACAGGCGTGGAGAAATTTATTTGCATCGGCGTATACCGATCGCACAGCGGTGATCAGGAGACAACAGCGCTGTTCAATTCCCTCGTGGAGTCGGCCGACGTAGCCCAGCAACGGTACCCAACAGCGAAGCTCATTTTTCTGGGGGACTTCAACGCCCACCATAAAGAGTGGTTGTTCCCGTACCAGAAAACTGACCATGCCGGGTTAGAGGCGCGCAAGTTTGCTTTAACGCTAGATCTAACCCAGCTGGTGAATGTGGCAACGCGGGTACCGGATGTTGACGCCCATACACCCAATTGCTTGGACCTTCTGCTGACAACTGATCCGGGCAGTCATTCAGTATCGGTCTCAGCTCCGCTGGGAACGTCTGACCACTGCCTGGTGAAATCCGTATTGACCTGCTCTCCTCCAGATAAGAGTCCTAGAGGCACGAGACGAGTATGGCGATACGAGTCAGCAGATTGGGATGAGATGCGGCACTTTTTTGCATCTTATCCATGGCGGCAAGTGTGCTTCTCCTCGGGTGACCCCTCGTGCTGTGCTGACTTGATTGCGGACGTGATTCGGCAGGGGATGGAGTATTTTATTCCATTCTCCGACATCCCGCTCGGTCTCAAATCCCGGCCTTGGTATAATGCAGAATGCGCCCACGCTGAGGCCCGCAAAGAGTCTGCATACCAAGCGTGGATCAAGGCCCGCGACCGAAAGGTTAAAGCACGTAGGGTTCGCGCGAGGAAAAGAGCCTTTAATTCTGCCGCTAAGTTCTGCAAGCGGGTTTTACGTAGGGCACGTTTTGACCATGTCGGACATATCGGGGCCAAACTAGCATTGCACCCTCCGGGTAGTAAACAGTTTTGGTCCCTGTCGAAAGCGGTTGAAACGAATTTCTGTCGACCCACTTTGCCTCCAATGTTGAAACCTGATGGCTCGCTGGCTCACTCTGCAAGTGAGAAAGCAAATTTATTTGCAACTCTCTTTGCAAGCAATTCGCGTCTGGACGCTGGCTCCAAGCAACCACCGACTTTACCTCGTTGTGACTCTTCGATGCCGGAGATCACAGTTCACATTAAAGAGGTCCGAAGAGTATTGTGCAGTCTAGACGTGAATAAGGCCAGCGGGCCTGACGGCATTCCAGCGAGAGTGCTGAGGCAATGTGCACCTGAACTGTCTCCTGTGTTGGCACGCCTGTACCGCCTCTCTCTTGAAAAAAGAACGGTGCCGAAATCATGGAAGCTTGCGAATGTGCAACCGGTGCCCAAAAAGGGAGACCGTGCTGACCCTGCCCATTACCGTCCGATCGCCATTACCTCCATCCTTTGCAAGGTTATGGAAAGGGTTCTTAACAGTAAGCTGCTGACCTACCTCGAAGACAATGATCTCCTCAGTGACCGTCAATATGGCTTTCGCCGGGGACGGTCAACTGGCGATCTTCTTGTGTATGTCACGCACTGCTGGGGCGAGGCCATCGAGAGACACGGCGAAGCACTTGCCGTGTCGCTCGACATCTCGAAGGCCTTTGACAGGGTTTGGCACGCAGGTCTACTGAGCAAGCTTCCTGCTTATGGCATCCCAGCTGGTTTTTGTAGCTGGATATCAGACTTCCTGAGTGAACGGTCGATCCGAGTAGTCGTTGACGGCTGCTCCTCTGACCTCATGGCTATTGATGCTGGAGTTCCTCAGGGGTCTGTTCTCTCTGCAACTCTTTTCCTGCTGCACATCAATGACCTACTTCAGCTTGGTCTTGTTGGGTACGCAGATGACAGTACGGTTTCAGAGAGATACTTGTCCAGCGCAACAACCAGCGGGGATGAAGTTCGTTCCTTGAGAGAGGCCATGGTGGAGCGGACAAATTTGACCTTAAGCCTTGTCTCCCAGTGGGGCGATGACAATGTGGTCACTTTTAACGCCACCAAAACACAGGCGTGTCTTTTTACCGCAAAAAGGAGTCGTTTTGACCAAACTCCTACTTTTCGGGGTACATCTGTTCCTGTGACTGATCGGCTCGAGCTCCTAGGCATGGAGTTGACATCCAGTCTCAACTTCGGCGCCACCATCGAGTACAAAGCCCAAACCGCGGCCAAAAAGCTGGGCATCCTAAATAGGGTGAAGCGATACTTCAGGCCTGGACAGCTTTTAACCCTATATAAAGCGCAAGTCCGATCCTGCATGGAGTATTGTAGCCACCTTTGGGATGGCTCAGCTAAGTATCAGCTTGCCGCGCTTGACTCGGTGGAACGCAGAGCTAAGAGGCTCATCGGTGACGTAAAACTGGTGGATGCCAAGCTGCATAGCTTGGCTCATCGCCGTAAGGTTGCCTGCTTGTCGGTCTTCTACAGATTGTACTTCGGTGAGTGTGCCCAAGAACTCCACGACCTCATCCCACCGGCCCCCTTCTACCATCGGACATCCAGACGCACTGCATCTTACCATCCCTACCTTGTTGCTATTCCACCAACTCGCACTAAGCGTTTCCAAACGTCTTTTATAATGCGCACAGCAAAGGAGTGGAACTCTCTGCCTGCGTCCGTGTTTCCAAACGCTTATAACCCTAATCTCTTCAAAGTTAGAGTGAACAGGCTCCTTCTGGGTAAGCTCGCTCCATCGTAGACTTTGTCTCGGTCATCTCTGACCTAGACTGGAGTCAAGAGCAAACCCATCACAAATAAAAAAATAAAAAAAAAAAAAAAAAAAAATATCGCACATACTGGTTTATTTATATCCATATTTGTCATAATAGTATGCAAAAAGTCATAAATTGCCATGTTAATTGTCTTGTTTTTCCTAAATCCTTTTTGTTCGTTGCAAAGAATATTATTTTTCTCTAAATAAAAATTAAGTTCCATATAAATGTACTCTTCAATTATTTTCGAGAATATCGGAATCAACGAAATCGGTCTGTAGTTTTCCATAAACTCTCTATCTTGTTTTTTGAATAGTGGCTTTATTATAGATTTTTTTAAGGAATTTGGGAAAGTACCTTCGCTAATACACAAATTTATAATGTAGCTCAACGGGCAACAAAATTTCTTCAGCAACTGCTTTGATTATTTTTGTGCAGATGCCATCGTAACCGACACTGTTTGTGTTCTTAAGGGCTCGAATGATTCTTAACACAACGTTTGGTAAACATGGAGCCATAAACAGAGTCTTTCCTATTTATAATATTCTTAGTGACTCTGTCTCCTGAATTAATAATGGGCTGAATTTTGTCAGCAAAATAATTATTAAATACATTACAAATGCACTTTGGATCAGAGATGACTTTGTTATTATTAATTATAAGTTTATTAATTTTATTCTTTGGAATATTTAACTTTGACTGGTTTATAATTTGCCATGTAGTTTTCGATTTATTATATGATGTCTTTATTTTATGGGTATTTTGAGCTCGTTGAGTTAAATTAATAATCTTTTTAAAGAGCTTCGTATAATTTTTAAATATTATTTTATTCTGGAGAGTAGGTTTTAATCGGAACTGCCAAAGTAATTGCCGTTTTTTCATACTGCATCTTTTAATTCATTTTTGTTTTTTATGGACATTAATCGAAATCATAGTTTCGGGGAAGCACTGTTTGTATAGCAATGAGAAGATATCTGAAAACGAATTAAACGCTACATTTGGGTCATTTGCTTCATATACTTCTGAAAACGACAGACTCCGCAGATAGGCTTTAAATTTATTAATGTTATCGTTACTATAATCACGTTTTCTCCTACTCCACCGACTAAAAGTACATATCGTGCTTATTGGGCATTTCAGTAGTTGGGCTGTGTGATCCGATAACGCCAATTCTAATACCGACGATTGACAGCGCCTGTTAAAGTTATGCGCAAAATTGTCAATGCATGTTTTGCTGTTAATACGAGTTGGTTGATAAAGCTCCAGTTTCAAGTTAAAACTTACGAACATATTTTCGAATTCTATTGACTGATTAGTTCTTTTAAGTACATCTATATTAAAGTCTCCCGCTAATACAATATTTTTACAATCTGTTTTTATTAAAAATTGTAATATGTGTTCTAATTTATTAATACATTCATTGAAATTATTAGAATTTGGTACTCTGTAAATACAAACACATACAATTTTATGGATAGTCAGTTCAATGGCACAACATTCAAAGACACCACTTGCAGATATTTTTGCTATTTTTGGCAGTTCTCTCCATTGGTGATCGGATCTCACTAGTATGCAAGCTCCACCTCTTTTGGTTTCATTTCGATTGAAACAGGCTGCTAGGCAGTAATTGTACAGATTCAGATGTTTTTCATACGTTTCCATCATAAAATGCTCCGTAATACATAAGACATCTACGACTATGTTTCTATCAATTAATTCATTTAAACAAACTGCAAGAGAATCGCATTTGGATAGCAGTCCTGCAATATTTTGGTGCATGATGTAAATATGTTTAGTCAAGAAAAAAATTATCTCCTGTTTTATTAGCGTCAGTCAAACTTTGATATATGTCATCATGTTTCATAATGTCAATCATTAAGTCCAGCAGATCCTTAAATATAGTACATAGTCCAAGTTTATTTATTTTACCAGAATATTTGTTAAACATACTACAGTCATATTCCAGATTTAGGTTACTGTCCAGAAGGAACGCGTGTCCATGAGTCAATATATCCAAGTATAAAAGATTGTTAAATGTCTCCACTCGACAGTTGAATAAACTAATGTCAAATGGATACTTATATGTTGGCATACAAATAATGATGTTAAGATAAGGATAAAGATAAGGACAAAGATAGGGACAAAGATAAGAACAAAGATAAGGACAAAGATAAGGACAAAGATAACGACAAAGATAACGACAAAGATAACGACAAAGATAACGACAAAGATAACGACAAAGATAACGACAAAGATAACGACAAAGATAACGACAAAGATAACGACAAAGATAACGACAAAGATAACGACAAAGATAACGACAAAGATAACGACAAAGATAACGACAAAGATAACGACAAAGATAACGACAAAGATAACGACAAAGATAACGACAAAGATAACGACAAAGATAACGACAAAGATAACGACAAAGATAAGGACAAAGATAAGGCAAAGATAATGACAAAGATAACGACACAGATAACGACAAAGATAACGACAAAGATAACGACAAAGATAACGACAAAGATAACGACAAAGATAACGACAAAGATAACGACAAAGATAACGACAAAGATAACGACAAAGATAACGACAAAGATAACGACAAAGATAACGACAAAGATAACGACAAAGATAACGACAAAGATAACGACAAAGATAACGACAAAGATAACGACAAAGATAACGACAAAGATAACGACAAAGATAACGACAAAGATAACGACAAAGATAACGACAAAGATAACGACAAAGATAACGACAAAGATAAGGATAAAGATAAGACAATTTCTTTATTAGTTGAGTTACCCCAAAAGATAACCCCATATCTGAGAACAGATTCAGTTAGCCCGTAGTAAGCGGTTAATAACGCCTCTACGTTAACCGTTCGTGAAAGCATATGCAAGGCGTACGCACTACTGCTTATTCTTTTAGTCAGGGTCTCAATGTGCGCCTTCCAATTTAAATTCCGATCGATTGTCAGTCCTAGAAACTTAGTTGTATTAACTGTGTCAATCGTAATGTCATTGTACTTTATGTCAAGATTAGGAAGAGTCAGTGAGCGTTGGCTAAAATGCATCATAACTGTCTTATTAAAATTTATTTTTAAATGGTTATTATCCACCCATTCTATAATTTTTAGCAAAGTATTACTTATTTCCTCTTTATAGAAGTCTATTTGATTGCACGGTATTGTTATTGTACTGTCATCTGCGAATAATGTCACCGGATGTTTGATTGCCATTGGAAAGTCATTTATATAGATAGTAAAAAGCGGTGGTCCCAGTATACTTCCTTGTGGAACTCCGTAGACAACGTCGCGTTCATCCGATACAAATATTTCTTCTCTTTTGGTACTAGTATTTAGTCTGCTTATTTCAGTCATTTGTTTTCTGTAAGTTAGGTACGATTTTAAGAGCTCAAGAACGTTTCCTTTTACCCCGTAAGCTTCAAGCTTTTTCAATAAAATATCATGTTGCACGTAGTCGAATGCCTGGGTCATGTCACAAAATGACCATGAAAAATCCCGGTATGTTCCACCGTGCCAGCCGGCGACTGGATGGGAGGACCCGGTGGCCATATCCGGGGGGGTTCGGGCGTCCCCGCAGTCTCCAAATGAGTTCCCCACAGGTCAGTTTAGCTCTAGTGTTCCACTTGGTTCACTGAGCAGCGCCTCGACAGTTCGACTTTTCTCCCCATCTACTCTCATGATGACCAAAGTAAAGAAGAAAAACATGGTAAAACAACGGCTGCACCTCCTCCCACTAAAAGTGCAACTCACTAATATTAGGGGGTTGCACTCCAATCTCGATCCGGTCCATCACCACCTTGAGACCGAGAAGCCGCACCTGTTTTTCCTAACGGAGACGAAGATAACAACCCCGTCGGACGTGGCGTACCTCAACTACCCGGGCTGCTCTCTGGAACACAAGTTCAAGAAGCAGGCTGGGGTCTGTGTGTACGTCCGCGATGACATTTGTTGTCGTCGTCTCCGTTGCTTTGAGAAATCGGGTTTTTCTGCCATATGGCTACTTTTGGACACAGGCGTGGAGAAATTTATTTGCATCGGCGTATACCGATCGCACAGCGGTGATCAGGAGACAACAGCGCTGTTCAATTCCCTCGTGGAGTCGGCCGACGTAGCCCAGCAACGGTACCCAACAGCGAAGCTCATTTTTCTGGGGGACTTCAACGCCCACCATAAAGAGTGGTTGTTCCCGTACCAGAAAACTGACCATGCCGGGTTAGAGGCGCGCAAGTTTGCTTTAACGCTAGATCTAACCCAGCTGGTGAATGTGGCAACGCGGGTACCGGATGTTGACGCCCATACACCCAATTGCTTGGACCTTCTGCTGACAACTGATCCGGGCAGTCATTCAGTATCGGTCTCAGCTCCGCTGGGAACGTCTGACCACTGCCTGGTGAAATCCGTATTGACCTGCTCTCCTCCAGATAAGAGTCCTAGAGGCACGAGACGAGTATGGCGATACGAGTCAGCAGATTGGGATGAGATGCGGCACTTTTTTGCATCTTATCCATGGCGGCAAGTGTGCTTCTCCTCGGGTGACCCCTCGTGCTGTGCTGACTTGATTGCGGACGTGATTCGGCAGGGGATGGAGTATTTTATTCCATTCTCCGACATCCCGCTCGGTCTCAAATCCCGGCCTTGGTATAATGCAGAATGCGCCCACGCTGAGGCCCGCAAAGAGTCTGCATACCAAGCGTGGATCAAGGCCCGCGACCGAAAGGTTAAAGCACGTAGGGTTCGCGCGAGGAAAAGAGCCTTTAATTCTGCCGCTAAGTTCTGCAAGCGGGTTTTACGTAGGGCACGTTTTGACCATGTCGGACATATCGGGGCCAAACTAGCATTGCACCCTCCGGGTAGTAAACAGTTTTGGTCCCTGTCGAAAGCGGTTGAAACGAATTTCTGTCGACCCACTTTGCCTCCAATGTTGAAACCTGATGGCTCGCTGGCTCACTCTGCAAGTGAGAAAGCAAATTTATTTGCAACTCTCTTTGCAAGCAATTCGCGTCTGGACGCTGGCTCCAAGCAACCACCGACTTTACCTCGTTGTGACTCTTCGATGCCGGAGATCACAGTTCACATTAAAGAGGTCCGAAGAGTATTGTGCAGTCTAGACGTGAATAAGGCCAGCGGGCCTGACGGCATTCCAGCGAGAGTGCTGAGGCAATGTGCACCTGAACTGTCTCCTGTGTTGGCACGCCTGTACCGCCTCTCTCTTGAAAAAAGAACGGTGCCGAAATCATGGAAGCTTGCGAATGTGCAACCGGTGCCCAAAAAGGGAGACCGTGCTGACCCTGCCCATTACCGTCCGATCGCCATTACCTCCATCCTTTGCAAGGTTATGGAAAGGGTTCTTAACAGTAAGCTGCTGACCTACCTCGAAGACAATGATCTCCTCAGTGACCGTCAATATGGCTTTCGCCGGGGACGGTCAACTGGCGATCTTCTTGTGTATGTCACGCACTGCTGGGGCGAGGCCATCGAGAGACACGGCGAAGCACTTGCCGTGTCGCTCGACATCTCGAAGGCCTTTGACAGGGTTTGGCACGCAGGTCTACTGAGCAAGCTTCCTGCTTATGGCATCCCAGCTGGTTTTTGTAGCTGGATATCAGACTTCCTGAGTGAACGGTCGATCCGAGTAGTCGTTGACGGCTGCTCCTCTGACCTCATGGCTATTGATGCTGGAGTTCCTCAGGGGTCTGTTCTCTCTGCAACTCTTTTCCTGCTGCACATCAATGACCTACTTCAGCTTGGTCTTGTTGGGTACGCAGATGACAGTACGGTTTCAGAGAGATACTTGTCCAGCGCAACAACCAGCGGGGATGAAGTTCGTTCCTTGAGAGAGGCCATGGTGGAGCGGACAAATTTGACCTTAAGCCTTGTCTCCCAGTGGGGCGATGACAATGTGGTCACTTTTAACGCCACCAAAACACAGGCGTGTCTTTTTACCGCAAAAAGGAGTCGTTTTGACCAAACTCCTACTTTTCGGGGTACATCTGTTCCTGTGACTGATCGGCTCGAGCTCCTAGGCATGGAGTTGACATCCAGTCTCAACTTCGGCGCCACCATCGAGTACAAAGCCCAAACCGCGGCCAAAAAGCTGGGCATCCTAAATAGGGTGAAGCGATACTTCAGGCCTGGACAGCTTTTAACCCTATATAAAGCGCAAGTCCGATCCTGCATGGAGTATTGTAGCCACCTTTGGGATGGCTCAGCTAAGTATCAGCTTGCCGCGCTTGACTCGGTGGAACGCAGAGCTAAGAGGCTCATCGGTGACGTAAAACTGGTGGATGCCAAGCTGCATAGCTTGGCTCATCGCCGTAAGGTTGCCTGCTTGTCGGTCTTCTACAGATTGTACTTCGGTGAGTGTGCCCAAGAACTCCACGACCTCATCCCACCGGCCCCCTTCTACCATCGGACATCCAGACGCACTGCATCTTACCATCCCTACCTTGTTGCTATTCCACCAACTCGCACTAAGCGTTTCCAAACGTCTTTTATAATGCGCACAGCAAAGGAGTGGAACTCTCTGCCTGCGTCCGTGTTTCCAAACGCTTATAACCCTAATCTCTTCAAAGTTAGAGTGAACAGGCTCCTTCTGGGTAAGCTCGCTCCATCGTAGACTTTGTCTCGGTCATCTCTGACCTAGACTGGAGTCAAGAGCAAACCCATCACAAATAAAAAAAAAAAAAAAAAAAAAAAATATCGCACATACTGGTTTATTTATATCCATATTTGTCATAATAGTATGCAAAAAGTCATAAATTGCCATGTTAATTGTCTTGTTTTTCCTAAATCCTTTTTGTTCGTTGCAAAGAATATTATTTTTCTCTAAATAAAAATTAAGTTCCATATAAATGTACTCTTCAATTATTTTCGAGAATATCGGAATCAACGAAATCGGTCTGTAGTTTTCCATAAACTCTCTATCTTGTTTTTTGAATAGTGGCTTTATTATAGATTTTTTTAAGGAATTTGGGAAAGTACCTTCGCTAATACACAAATTTATAATGTAGCTCAACGGGCAACAAATTTCTTCAGCAACTGCTTTGATTATTTTTGTGCAGATGCCATCGTAACCGACACTGTTTGTGTTCTTAAGGGCTCGAATGATTCTTAACACAACGTTTGGTAAACATGGAGCCATAAACAGAGTCTTTCCTATTTATAATATTCTTAGTGACTCTGTCTCCTGAATTAATAATGGGCTGAATTTTGTCAGCAAAATAATTATTAAATACATTACAAATGCACTTTGGATCAGAGATGACTTTGTTATTATTAATTATAAGTTTATTAATGTTATTCTTTGGAATATTTAACTTTGACTGGTTTATAATTTGCCATGTAGTTTTCGATTTATTATATGATGTCTTTATTTTATGGGTATTTTGAGCTCGTTGAGTTAAATTAATAATCTTTTTAAAGAGCTTCGTATAATTTTTAAATATTATTTTATTCTGGAGAGTAGGTTTTAATCGGAACTGCCAAAGTAATTGCCGTTTTTTCATACTGCATCTTTTAATTCATTTTTGTTTTTTATGGACATTAATCGAAATCATAGTTTCGGGGAAGCACTGTTTGTATAGCAATGAGAAGATATCTGAAAACGAATTAAACGCTACATTTGGGTCATTTGCTTCATATACTTCTGAAAACGACAGACTCCGCAGATAGGCTTTAAATTTATTAATGTTATCGTTACTATAATCACGTTTTCTCCTACTCCACCGACTAAAAGTACATATCGTGCTTATTGGGCATTTCAGTAGTTGGGCTGTGTGATCCGATAACGCCAATTCTAATACCGACGATTGACAGCGCCTGTTAAAGTTATGCGCAAAATTGTCAATGCATGTTTTGCTGTTAATACGAGTTGGTTGATAAAGCTCCAGTTTCAAGTTAAAACTTACGAACATATTTTCGAATTCTATTGACTGATTAGTTCTTTTAAGTACATCTATATTAAAGTCTCCCGCTAATACAATATTTTTACAATCTGTTTTTATTAAAAATTGTAATATGTGTTCTAATTTATTAATACATTCATTGAAATTATTAGAATTTGGTACTCTGTAAATACAAACACATACAATTTTATGGATAGTCAGTTCAATGGCACAACATTCAAAGACACCACTTGCAGATATTTTTGCTATTTTTGGCAGTTCTCTCCATTGGTGATCGGATCTCACTAGTATGCAAGCTCCACCTCTTTTGGTTTCATTTCGATTGAAACAGGCTGCTAGGCAGTAATTGTACAGATTCAGATGTTTTTCATACGTTTCCATCATAAAATGCTCCGTAATACATAAGACATCTACGACTATGTTTCTATCAATTAATTCATTTAAACAAACTGCAAGAGAATCGCATTTGGATAGCAGTCCTGCAATATTTTGGTGCATGATGTAAATATGTTTAGTCAAGAAAAAAATTATCTCCTGTTTTATTAGCGTCAGTCAAACTTTGATATATGTCATCATGTTTCATAATGTCAATCATTAAGTCCAGCAGATCCTTAAATATAGTACATAGTCCAAGTTTATTTATTTTACCAGAATATTTGTTAAACATACTACAGTCATATTCCAGATTTAGGTTACTGTCCAGAAGGAACGCGTGTCCATGAGTCAATATATCCAAGTATAAAAGATTGTTAAATGTCTCCACTCGACAGTTGAATAAACTAATGTCAAATGGATACTTATATGTTGGCATACAAATAATGATGTTAAGATAAGGATAAAGATAAGGACAAAGATAGGGACAAAGATAAGAACAAAGATAAGGACAAAGATAAGGACAAAGATAACGACAAAGATAACGACAAAGATAACGACAAAGATAACGACAAAGATAACGACAAAGATAACGACAAAGATAACGACAAAGATAACGACAAAGATAACGACAAAGATAACGACAAAGATAACGACAAAGATAACGACAAAGATAACGACAAAGATAACGACAAAGATAACGACAAAGATAAGGACAAAGATAAGGCAAAGATAATGACAAAGATAACGACACAGATAACGACAAAGATAACGACAAAGATAACGACAAAGATAACGACAAAGATAACGACAAAGATAACGACAAAGATAACGACAAAGATAACGACAAAGATAACGACAAAGATAACGACAAAGATAACGACAAAGATAACGACAAAGATAACGACAAAGATAACGACAAAGATAACGACAAAGATAACGACAAAGATAACGACAAAGATAACGACAAAGATAACGACAAAGATAACGACAAAGATAAGGACAAAGATAACGACAAAGATAACGACAAAGATAACGACAAAGATAACGACAAGGATGACGACAAAGATAAGGACAAAGATAAGGCAAAGATAATGACAAAGATAACGACACAGATAACGACAAAGATAACGACAAAGATAACGACAAAGATAACGACAAAGATAACGACAAAGATAACGACAAAGATAACGACAAAGATAACGACAAAGATAACGACAAAGATAACGACAAAGATAACGACAAAGATAACGACAAAGATAACGACAAAGATAACGACAAAGATAACGACAAAGATAACGACAAAGATAACGACAAAGATAACGACAAAGATAACGACAAAGATAACGACAAAGATAACGACAAAGATAACGACAAAGATAACGACAAAGATAACGACAAAGATAACGACAAAGATAACGACAAAGATAACGACAAAGATAACGACAAAGATAACGACAAAGATAAGGATAAAGATAAGACAATTTCTTTATTAGTTGAGTTACCCCAAAAGATAACCCCATATCTGAGAACAGATTCAGTTAGCCCGTAGTAAGCGGTTAATAACGCCTCTACGTTAACCGTTCGTGAAAGCATATGCAAGGCGTACGCACTACTGCTTATTCTTTTAGTCAGGGTCTCAATGTGCGCCTTCCAATTTAAATTCCGATCGATTGTCAGTCCTAGAAACTTAGTTGTATTAACTGTGTCAATCGTAATGTCATTGTACTTTATGTCAAGATTAGGAAGAGTCAGTGAGCGTTGGCTAAAATGCATCATAACTGTCTTATTAAAATTTATTTTTAAATGGTTATTATCCACCCATTCTATAATTTTTAGCAAAGTATTACTTATTTCCTCTTTATAGAAGTCTATTTGATTGCACGGTATTGTTATTGTACTGTCATCTGCGAATAATGTCACCGGATGTTTGATTGCCATTGGAAAGTCATTTATATAGATAGTAAAAAGCGGTGGTCCCAGTATACTTCCTTGTGGAACTCCGTAGACAACGTCGCGTTCATCCGATACAAATATTTCTTCTCTTTTGGTACTAGTATTTAGTCTGCTTATTTCAGTCATTTGTTTTCTGTAAGTTAGGTACGATTTTAAGAGCTCAAGAACGTTTCCTTTTACCCCGTAAGCTTCAAGCTTTTTCAATAAAATATCATGTTGCACGTAGTCGAATGCCTGGGTCATGTCACAAAATGACCATGAAAAATCCCGGTATGTTCCACCGTGCCAGCCGGCGACTGGATGGGAGGACCCGGTGGCCATATCCGGGGGGGTTCGGGCGTCCCCGCAGTCTCCAAATGAGTTCCCCACAGGTCAGTTTAGCTCTAGTGTTCCACTTGGTTCACTGAGCAGCGCCTCGACAGTTCGACTTTTCTCCCCATCTACTCTCATGATGACCAAAGTAAAGAAGAAAAACATGGTAAAACAACGGCTGCACCTCCTCCCACTAAAAGTGCAACTCACTAATATTAGGGGGTTGCACTCCAATCTCGATCCGGTCCATCACCACCTTGAGACCGAGAAGCCGCACCTGTTTTTCCTAACGGAGACGAAGATAACAACCCCGTCGGACGTGGCGTACCTCAACTACCCGGGCTGCTCTCTGGAACACAAGTTCAAGAAGCAGGCTGGGGTCTGTGTGTACGTCCGCGATGACATTTGTTGTCGTCGTCTCCGTTGCTTTGAGAAATCGGGTTTTTCTGCCATATGGCTACTTTTGGACACAGGCGTGGAGAAATTTATTTGCATCGGCGTATACCGATCGCACAGCGGTGATCAGGAGACAACAGCGCTGTTCAATTCCCTCGTGGAGTCGGCCGACGTAGCCCAGCAACGGTACCCAACAGCGAAGCTCATTTTTCTGGGGGACTTCAACGCCCACCATAAAGAGTGGTTGTTCCCGTACCAGAAAACTGACCATGCCGGGTTAGAGGCGCGCAAGTTTGCTTTAACGCTAGATCTAACCCAGCTGGTGAATGTGGCAACGCGGGTACCGGATGTTGACGCCCATACACCCAATTGCTTGGACCTTCTGCTGACAACTGATCCGGGCAGTCATTCAGTATCGGTCTCAGCTCCGCTGGGAACGTCTGACCACTGCCTGGTGAAATCCGTATTGACCTGCTCTCCTCCAGATAAGAGTCCTAGAGGCACGAGACGAGTATGGCGATACGAGTCAGCAGATTGGGATGAGATGCGGCACTTTTTTGCATCTTATCCATGGCGGCAAGTGTGCTTCTCCTCGGGTGACCCCTCGTGCTGTGCTGACTTGATTGCGGACGTGATTCGGCAGGGGATGGAGTATTTTATTCCATTCTCCGACATCCCGCTCGGTCTCAAATCCCGGCCTTGGTATAATGCAGAATGCGCCCACGCTGAGGCCCGCAAAGAGTCTGCATACCAAGCGTGGATCAAGGCCCGCGACCGAAAGGTTAAAGCACGTAGGGTTCGCGCGAGGAAAAGAGCCTTTAATTCTGCCGCTAAGTTCTGCAAGCGGGTTTTACGTAGGGCACGTTTTGACCATGTCGGACATATCGGGGCCAAACTAGCATTGCACCCTCCGGGTAGTAAACAGTTTTGGTCCCTGTCGAAAGCGGTTGAAACGAATTTCTGTCGACCCACTTTGCCTCCAATGTTGAAACCTGATGGCTCGCTGGCTCACTCTGCAAGTGAGAAAGCAAATTTATTTGCAACTCTCTTTGCAAGCAATTCGCGTCTGGACGCTGGCTCCAAGCAACCACCGACTTTACCTCGTTGTGACTCTTCGATGCCGGAGATCACAGTTCACATTAAAGAGGTCCGAAGAGTATTGTGCAGTCTAGACGTGAATAAGGCCAGCGGGCCTGACGGCATTCCAGCGAGAGTGCTGAGGCAATGTGCACCTGAACTGTCTCCTGTGTTGGCACGCCTGTACCGCCTCTCTCTTGAAAAAAGAACGGTGCCGAAATCATGGAAGCTTGCGAATGTGCAACCGGTGCCCAAAAAGGGAGACCGTGCTGACCCTGCCCATTACCGTCCGATCGCCATTACCTCCATCCTTTGCAAGGTTATGGAAAGGGTTCTTAACAGTAAGCTGCTGACCTACCTCGAAGACAATGATCTCCTCAGTGACCGTCAATATGGCTTTCGCCGGGGACGGTCAACTGGCGATCTTCTTGTGTATGTCACGCACTGCTGGGGCGAGGCCATCGAGAGACACGGCGAAGCACTTGCCGTGTCGCTCGACATCTCGAAGGCCTTTGACAGGGTTTGGCACGCAGGTCTACTGAGCAAGCTTCCTGCTTATGGCATCCCAGCTGGTTTTTGTAGCTGGATATCAGACTTCCTGAGTGAACGGTCGATCCGAGTAGTCGTTGACGGCTGCTCCTCTGACCTCATGGCTATTGATGCTGGAGTTCCTCAGGGGTCTGTTCTCTCTGCAACTCTTTTCCTGCTGCACATCAATGACCTACTTCAGCTTGGTCTTGTTGGGTACGCAGATGACAGTACGGTTTCAGAGAGATACTTGTCCAGCGCAACAACCAGCGGGGATGAAGTTCGTTCCTTGAGAGAGGCCATGGTGGAGCGGACAAATTTGACCTTAAGCCTTGTCTCCCAGTGGGGCGATGACAATGTGGTCACTTTTAACGCCACCAAAACACAGGCGTGTCTTTTTACCGCAAAAAGGAGTCGTTTTGACCAAACTCCTACTTTTCGGGGTACATCTGTTCCTGTGACTGATCGGCTCGAGCTCCTAGGCATGGAGTTGACATCCAGTCTCAACTTCGGCGCCACCATCGAGTACAAAGCCCAAACCGCGGCCAAAAAGCTGGGCATCCTAAATAGGGTGAAGCGATACTTCAGGCCTGGACAGCTTTTAACCCTATATAAAGCGCAAGTCCGATCCTGCATGGAGTATTGTAGCCACCTTTGGGATGGCTCAGCTAAGTATCAGCTTGCCGCGCTTGACTCGGTGGAACGCAGAGCTAAGAGGCTCATCGGTGACGTAAAACTGGTGGATGCCAAGCTGCATAGCTTGGCTCATCGCCGTAAGGTTGCCTGCTTGTCGGTCTTCTACAGATTGTACTTCGGTGAGTGTGCCCAAGAACTCCACGACCTCATCCCACCGGCCCCCTTCTACCATCGGACATCCAGACGCACTGCATCTTACCATCCCTACCTTGTTGCTATTCCACCAACTCGCACTAAGCGTTTCCAAACGTCTTTTATAATGCGCACAGCAAAGGAGTGGAACTCTCTGCCTGCGTCCGTGTTTCCAAACGCTTATAACCCTAATCTCTTCAAAGTTAGAGTGAACAGGCTCCTTCTGGGTAAGCTCGCTCCATCGTAGACTTTGTCTCGGTCATCTCTGACCTAGACTGGAGTCAAGAGCAAACCCATCACAAATAAAAAAAAAAAAAAAAAAAAAAAAAAAATATCGCACATACTGGTTTATTTATATCCATATTTGTCATAATAGTATGCAAAAAGTCATAAATTGCCATGTTAATTGTCTTGTTTTTCCTAAATCCTTTTTGTTCGTTGCAAAGAATATTATTTTTCTCTAAATAAAAATTAAGTTCCATATAAATGTACTCTTCAATTATTTTCGAGAATATCGGAATCAACGAAATCGGTCTGTAGTTTTCCATAAACTCTCTATCTTGTTTTTTGAATAGTGGCTTTATTATAGATTTTTTTAAGGAATTTGGGAAAGTACCTTCGCTAATACACAAATTTATAATGTAGCTCAACGGGCAACAAATTTCTTCAGCAACTGCTTTGATTATTTTTGTGCAGATGCCATCGTAACCGACACTGTTTGTGTTCTTAAGGGCTCGAATGATTCTTAACACAACGTTTGGTAAACATGGAGCCATAAACAGAGTCTTTCCTATTTATAATATTCTTAGTGACTCTGTCTCCTGAATTAATAATGGGCTGAATTTTGTCAGCAAAATAATTATTAAATACATTACAAATGCACTTTGGATCAGAGATGACTTTGTTATTATTAATTATAAGTTTATTAATGTTATTCTTTGGAATATTTAACTTTGACTGGTTTATAATTTGCCATGTAGTTTTCGATTTATTATATGATGTCTTTATTTTATGGGTATTTTGAGCTCGTTGAGTTAAATTAATAATCTTTTTAAAGAGCTTCGTATAATTTTTAAATATTATTTTATTCTGGAGAGTAGGTTTTAATCGGAACTGCCAAAGTAATTGCCGTTTTTTCATACTGCATCTTTTAATTCATTTTTGTTTTTTATGGACATTAATCGAAATCATAGTTTCGGGGAAGCACTGTTTGTATAGCAATGAGAAGATATCTGAAAACGAATTAAACGCTACATTTGGGTCATTTGCTTCATATACTTCTGAAAACGACAGACTCCGCAGATAGGCTTTAAATTTATTAATGTTATCGTTACTATAATCACGTTTTCTCCTACTCCACCGACTAAAAGTACATATCGTGCTTATTGGGCATTTCAGTAGTTGGGCTGTGTGATCCGATAACGCCAATTCTAATACCGACGATTGACAGCGCCTGTTAAAGTTATGCGCAAAATTGTCAATGCATGTTTTGCTGTTAATACGAGTTGGTTGATAAAGCTCCAGTTTCAAGTTAAAACTTACGAACATATTTTCGAATTCTATTGACTGATTAGTTCTTTTAAGTACATCTATATTAAAGTCTCCCGCTAATACAATATTTTTACAATCTGTTTTTATTAAAAATTGTAATATGTGTTCTAATTTATTAATACATTCATTGAAATTATTAGAATTTGGTACTCTGTAAATACAAACACATACAATTTTATGGATAGTCAGTTCAATGGCACAACATTCAAAGACACCACTTGCAGATATTTTTGCTATTTTTGGCAGTTCTCTCCATTGGTGATCGGATCTCACTAGTATGCAAGCTCCACCTCTTTTGGTTTCATTTCGATTGAAACAGGCTGCTAGGCAGTAATTGTACAGATTCAGATGTTTTTCATACGTTTCCATCATAAAATGCTCCGTAATACATAAGACATCTACGACTATGTTTCTATCAATTAATTCATTTAAACAAACTGCAAGAGAATCGCATTTGGATAGCAGTCCTGCAATATTTTGGTGCATGATGTAAATATGTTTAGTCAAGAAAAAAATTATCTCCTGTTTTATTAGCGTCAGTCAAACTTTGATATATGTCATCATGTTTCATAATGTCAATCATTAAGTCCAGCAGATCCTTAAATATAGTACATAGTCCAAGTTTATTTATTTTACCAGAATATTTGTTAAACATACTACAGTCATATTCCAGATTTAGGTTACTGTCCAGAAGGAACGCGTGTCCATGAGTCAATATATCCAAGTATAAAAGATTGTTAAATGTCTCCACTCGACAGTTGAATAAACTAATGTCAAATGGATACTTATATGTTGGCATACAAATAATGATGTTAAGATAAGGATAAAGATAAGGACAAAGATAGGGACAAAGATAAGAACAAAGATAAGGACAAAGATAAGGACAAAGATAACGACAAAGATAACGACAAAGATAACGACAAAGATAACGACAAAGATAACGACAAAGATAACGACAAAGATAACGACAAAGATAACGACAAAGATAACGACAAAGATAACGACAAAGATAACGACAAAGATAACGACAAAGATAACGACAAAGATAACGACAAAGATAACGACAAAGATAACGACAAAGATAACGACAAAGATAACGACAAAGATAACGACAAAGATAACGACAAAGATAACGACAAAGATAACGACAAAGATAAGGACAAAGATAAGGCAAAGATAATGACAAAGATAACGACACAGATAACGACAAAGATAACGACAAAGATAACGACAAAGATAACGACAAAGATAACGACAAAGATAACGACAAAGATAACGACAAAGATAACGACAAAGATAACGACAAAGATAACGACAAAGATAACGACAAAGATAACGACAAAGATAACGACAAAGATAACGACAAAGATAACGACAAAGATAACGACAAAGATAACGACAAAGATAACGACAAAGATAACGACAAAGATAACGACAAAGATAACGACAAAGATAACGACAAAGATAACGACAAAGATAACGACAAAGATAACGACAAAGATAACGACAAAGATAACGACAAAGATAACGACAAAGATAACGACAAAGATAACGACAAAGATAACGACAAAGATAACGACAAAGATAACGACAAAGATAACGACAAAGATAACGACAAAGATAACGACAAAGATAACGACAAAGATAACGACAAAGATAAGGATAAAGATAAGACAATTTCTTTATTAGTTGAGTTACCCCAAAAGATAACCCCATATCTGAGAACAGATTCAGTTAGCCCGTAGTAAGCGGTTAATAACGCCTCTACGTTAACCGTTCGTGAAAGCATATGCAAGGCGTACGCACTACTGCTTATTCTTTTAGTCAGGGTCTCAATGTGCGCCTTCCAATTTAAATTCCGATCGATTGTCAGTCCTAGAAACTTAGTTGTATTAACTGTGTCAATCGTAATGTCATTGTACTTTATGTCAAGATTAGGAAGAGTCAGTGAGCGTTGGCTAAAATGCATCATAACTGTCTTATTAAAATTTATTTTTAAATGGTTATTATCCACCCATTCTATAATTTTTAGCAAAGTATTACTTATTTCCTCTTTATAGAAGTCTATTTGATTGCACGGTATTGTTATTGTACTGTCATCTGCGAATAATGTCACCGGATGTTTGATTGCCATTGGAAAGTCATTTATATAGATAGTAAAAAGCGGTGGTCCCAGTATACTTCCTTGTGGAACTCCGTAGACAACGTCGCGTTCATCCGATACAAATATTTCTTCTCTTTTGGTACTAGTATTTAGTCTGCTTATTTCAGTCATTTGTTTTCTGTAAGTTAGGTACGATTTTAAGAGCTCAAGAACGTTTCCTTTTACCCCGTAAGCTTCAAGCTTTTTCAATAAAATATCATGTTGCACGTAGTCGAATGCCTGGGTCATGTCACAAAATGACCATGAAAAATCCCGGTATGTTCCACCGTGCCAGCCGGCGACTGGATGGGAGGACCCGGTGGCCATATCCGGGGGGGTTCGGGCGTCCCCGCAGTCTCCAAATGAGTTCCCCACAGGTCAGTTTAGCTCTAGTGTTCCACTTGGTTCACTGAGCAGCGCCTCGACAGTTCGACTTTTCTCCCCATCTACTCTCATGATGACCAAAGTAAAGAAGAAAAACATGGTAAAACAACGGCTGCACCTCCTCCCACTAAAAGTGCAACTCACTAATATTAGGGGGTTGCACTCCAATCTCGATCCGGTCCATCACCACCTTGAGACCGAGAAGCCGCACCTGTTTTTCCTAACGGAGACGAAGATAACAACCCCGTCGGACGTGGCGTACCTCAACTACCCGGGCTGCTCTCTGGAACACAAGTTCAAGAAGCAGGCTGGGGTCTGTGTGTACGTCCGCGATGACATTTGTTGTCGTCGTCTCCGTTGCTTTGAGAAATCGGGTTTTTCTGCCATATGGCTACTTTTGGACACAGGCGTGGAGAAATTTATTTGCATCGGCGTATACCGATCGCACAGCGGTGATCAGGAGACAACAGCGCTGTTCAATTCCCTCGTGGAGTCGGCCGACGTAGCCCAGCAACGGTACCCAACAGCGAAGCTCATTTTTCTGGGGGACTTCAACGCCCACCATAAAGAGTGGTTGTTCCCGTACCAGAAAACTGACCATGCCGGGTTAGAGGCGCGCAAGTTTGCTTTAACGCTAGATCTAACCCAGCTGGTGAATGTGGCAACGCGGGTACCGGATGTTGACGCCCATACACCCAATTGCTTGGACCTTCTGCTGACAACTGATCCGGGCAGTCATTCAGTATCGGTCTCAGCTCCGCTGGGAACGTCTGACCACTGCCTGGTGAAATCCGTATTGACCTGCTCTCCTCCAGATAAGAGTCCTAGAGGCACGAGACGAGTATGGCGATACGAGTCAGCAGATTGGGATGAGATGCGGCACTTTTTTGCATCTTATCCATGGCGGCAAGTGTGCTTCTCCTCGGGTGACCCCTCGTGCTGTGCTGACTTGATTGCGGACGTGATTCGGCAGGGGATGGAGTATTTTATTCCATTCTCCGACATCCCGCTCGGTCTCAAATCCCGGCCTTGGTATAATGCAGAATGCGCCCACGCTGAGGCCCGCAAAGAGTCTGCATACCAAGCGTGGATCAAGGCCCGCGACCGAAAGGTTAAAGCACGTAGGGTTCGCGCGAGGAAAAGAGCCTTTAATTCTGCCGCTAAGTTCTGCAAGCGGGTTTTACGTAGGGCACGTTTTGACCATGTCGGACATATCGGGGCCAAACTAGCATTGCACCCTCCGGGTAGTAAACAGTTTTGGTCCCTGTCGAAAGCGGTTGAAACGAATTTCTGTCGACCCACTTTGCCTCCAATGTTGAAACCTGATGGCTCGCTGGCTCACTCTGCAAGTGAGAAAGCAAATTTATTTGCAACTCTCTTTGCAAGCAATTCGCGTCTGGACGCTGGCTCCAAGCAACCACCGACTTTACCTCGTTGTGACTCTTCGATGCCGGAGATCACAGTTCACATTAAAGAGGTCCGAAGAGTATTGTGCAGTCTAGACGTGAATAAGGCCAGCGGGCCTGACGGCATTCCAGCGAGAGTGCTGAGGCAATGTGCACCTGAACTGTCTCCTGAACTGTCTCCTGTGTTGGCACGCCTGTACCGCCTCTCTCTTGAAAAAAGAACGGTGCCGAAATCATGGAAGCTTGCGAATGTGCAACCGGTGCCCAAAAAGGGAGACCGTGCTGACCCTGCCCATTACCGTCCGATCGCCATTACCTCCATCCTTTGCAAGGTTATGGAAAGGGTTCTTAACAGTAAGCTGCTGACCTACCTCGAAGACAATGATCTCCTCAGTGACCGTCAATATGGCTTTCGCCGGGGACGGTCAACTGGCGATCTTCTTGTGTATGTCACGCACTGCTGGGGCGAGGCCATCGAGAGACACGGCGAAGCACTTGCCGTGTCGCTCGACATCTCGAAGGCCTTTGACAGGGTTTGGCACGCAGGTCTACTGAGCAAGCTTCCTGCTTATGGCATCCCAGCTGGTTTTTGTAGCTGGATATCAGACTTCCTGAGTGAACGGTCGATCCGAGTAGTCGTTGACGGCTGCTCCTCTGACCTCATGGCTATTGATGCTGGAGTTCCTCAGGGGTCTGTTCTCTCTGCAACTCTTTTCCTGCTGCACATCAATGACCTACTTCAGCTTGGTCTTGTTGGGTACGCAGATGACAGTACGGTTTCAGAGAGATACTTGTCCAGCGCAACAACCAGCGGGGATGAAGTTCGTTCCTTGAGAGAGGCCATGGTGGAGCGGACAAATTTGACCTTAAGCCTTGTCTCCCAGTGGGGCGATGACAATGTGGTCACTTTTAACGCCACCAAAACACAGGCGTGTCTTTTTACCGCAAAAAGGAGTCGTTTTGACCAAACTCCTACTTTTCGGGGTACATCTGTTCCTGTGACTGATCGGCTCGAGCTCCTAGGCATGGAGTTGACATCCAGTCTCAACTTCGGCGCCACCATCGAGTACAAAGCCCAAACCGCGGCCAAAAAGCTGGGCATCCTAAATAGGGTGAAGCGATACTTCAGGCCTGGACAGCTTTTAACCCTATATAAAGCGCAAGTCCGATCCTGCATGGAGTATTGTAGCCACCTTTGGGATGGCTCAGCTAAGTATCAGCTTGCCGCGCTTGACTCGGTGGAACGCAGAGCTAAGAGGCTCATCGGTGACGTAAAACTGGTGGATGCCAAGCTGCATAGCTTGGCTCATCGCCGTAAGGTTGCCTGCTTGTCGGTCTTCTACAGATTGTACTTCGGTGAGTGTGCCCAAGAACTCCACGACCTCATCCCACCGGCCCCCTTCTACCATCGGACATCCAGACGCACTGCATCTTACCATCCCTACCTTGTTGCTATTCCACCAACTCGCACTAAGCGTTTCCAAACGTCTTTTATAATGCGCACAGCAAAGGAGTGGAACTCTCTGCCTGCGTCCGTGTTTCCAAACGCTTATAACCCTAATCTCTTCAAAGTTAGAGTGAACAGGCTCCTTCTGGGTAAGCTCGCTCCATCGTAGACTTTGTCTCGGTCATCTCTGACCTAGACTGGAGTCAAGAGCAAACCCATCACAAATAAAAAAAATAAAAAAAAATAAAAAAAAAAAAAAAATATCGCACATACTGGTTTATTTATATCCATATTTGTCATAATAGTATGCAAAAAGTCATAAATTGCCATGTTAATTGTCTTGTTTTTCCTAAATCCTTTTTGTTCGTTGCAAAGAATATTATTTTTCTCTAAATAAAAATTAAGTTCCATATAAATGTACTCTTCAATTATTTTCGAGAATATCGGAATCAACGAAATCGGTCTGTAGTTTTCCATAAACTCTCTATCTTGTTTTTTGAATAGTGGCTTTATTATAGATTTTTTTAAGGAATTTGGGAAAGTACCTTCGCTAATACACAAATTTATAATGTAGCTCAACGGGCAACAAATTTCTTCAGCAACTGCTTTGATTATTTTTGTGCAGATGCCATCGTAACCGACACTGTTTGTGTTCTTAAGGGCTCGAATGATTCTTAACACAACGTTTGGTAAACATGGAGCCATAAACAGAGTCTTTCCTATTTATAATATTCTTAGTGACTCTGTCTCCTGAATTAATAATGGGCTGAATTTTGTCAGCAAAATAATTATTAAATACATTACAAATGCACTTTGGATCAGAGATGACTTTGTTATTATTAATTATAAGTTTATTAATGTTATTCTTTGGAATATTTAACTTTGACTGGTTTATAATTTGCCATGTAGTTTTCGATTTATTATATGATGTCTTTATTTTATGGGTATTTTGAACTCGTTGAGTTAAATTAATAATCTTTTTAAAGAGCTTCGTATAATTTTTAAATATTATTTTATTCTGGAGAGTAGGTTTTAATCGGAACTGCCAAAGTAATTGCCGTTTTTTCATACTGCATCTTTTCATTCATTTTTGTTTTTTATGGACATTAATCGAAATCATAGTTTCGGGGAAGCACTGTTTGTATAGCAATGAGAAGATATCTGAAAACGAATTAAACGCTACATTTGGGTCATTTGCTTCATATACTTCTGAAAACGACAGACTCCGCAGATAGGCTTTAAATTTATTAATGTTATCGTTACTATAATCACGTTTTCTCCTACTCCACCGACTAAAAGTACATATCGTGCTTATTGGGCATTTCAGTAGTTGGGCTGTGTGATCCGATAACGCCAATTCTAATACCGACGATTGACAGCGCCTGTTAAAGTTATGCGCAAAATTGTCAATGCATGTTTTGCTGTTAATACGAGTTGGTTGATAAAGCTCCAGTTTCAAGTTAAAACTTACGAACATATTTTCGAATTCTATTGACTGATTAGTTCTTTTAAGTACATCTATATTAAAGTCTCCCGCTAATACAATATTTTTACAATCTGTTTTTATTAAAAATTGTAATATGTGTTCTAATTTATTAATACATTCATTGAAATTATTAGAATTTGGTACTCTGTAAATACAAACACATACAATTTTATGGATAGTCAGTTCAATGGCACAACATTCAAAGACACCACTTGCAGATATTTTTGCTATTTTTGGCAGTTCTCTCCATTGGTGATCGGATCTCACTAGTATGCAAGCTCCACCTCTTTTGGTTTCATTTCGATTGAAACAGGCTGCTAGGCAGTAATTGTACAGATTCAGATGTTTTTCATACGTTTCCATCATAAAATGCTCCGTAATACATAAGACATCTACGACTATGTTTCTATCAATTAATTCATTTAAACAAACTGCAAGAGAATCGCATTTGGATAGCAGTCCTGCAATATTTTGGTGCATGATGTAAATATGTTTAGTCAAGAAAAAAATTATCTCCTGTTTTATTAGCGTCAGTCAAACTTTGATATATGTCATCATGTTTCATAATGTCAATCATTAAGTCCAGCAGATCCTTAAATATAGTACATAGTCCAAGTTTATTTATTTTACCAGAATATTTGTTAAACATACTACAGTCATATTCCAGATTTAGGTTACTGTCCAGAAGGAACGCGTGTCCATGAGTCAATATATCCAAGTATAAAAGATTGTTAAATGTCTCCACTCGACAGTTGAATAAACTAATGTCAAATGGATACTTATATGTTGGCATACAAATAATGATGTTAAGATAAGGATAAAGATAAGGACAAAGATAGGGACAAAGATAAGAACAAAGATAAGGACAAAGATAAGGACAAAGATAACGACAAAGATAACGACAAAGATAACGACAAAGATAACGACAAAGATAACGACAAAGATAACGACAAAGATAACGACAAAGATAACGACAAAGATAACGACAAAGATAACGACAAAGATAACGACAAAGATAACGACAAAGATAACGACAAAGATAACGACAAAGATAACGACAAAGATAAGGACAAAGATAAGGCAAAGATAATGACAAAGATAACGACACAGATAACGACAAAGATAACGACAAAGATAACGACAAAGATAAGGACAAAGATAACGACAAAGATAACGACAAAGATAACGACAAAGATAACGACAAAGATAACGACAAAGATAACGACAAAGATAACGACAAAGATAACGACAAAGATAACGACAAAGATAACGACAAAGATAACGACAAAGATAACGACAAAGATAACGACAAAGATAACGACAAAGATAACGACAAAGATAACGACAAAGATAAGGACAAAGATAACGACAAAGATAACGACACAGATAACGACAAAGATAACGACAAGGATGACGACAAAGATAAGGACAAAGATAAGGCAAAGATAATGACAAAGATAACGACACAGATAACGACAAAGATAACGACAAAGATAACGACAAAGATAACGACAAAGATAACGACAAAGATAACGACAAAGATAACGACAAAGATAACGACAAAGATAACGACAAAGATAACGACAAAGATAACGACAAAGATAACGACAAAGATAACGACAAAGATAACGACAAAGATAACGACAAAGATAACGACAAAGATAACGACAAAGATAACGACAAAGATAACGACAAAGATAACGACAAAGATAACGACAAAGATAACGACAAAGATAACGACAAAGATAACGACAAAGATAACGACAAAGATAACGACAAAGATAACGACAAAGATAACGACAAAGATAACGACAAAGATAACGACAAAGATAAGGATAAAGATAAGACAATTTCTTTATTAGTTGAGTTACCCCAAAAGATAACCCCATATCTGAGAACAGATTCAGTTAGCCCGTAGTAAGCGGTTAATAACGCCTCTACGTTAACCGTTCGTGAAAGCATATGCAAGGCGTACGCACTACTGCTTATTCTTTTAGTCAGGGTCTCAATGTGCGCCTTCCAATTTAAATTCCGATCGATTGTCAGTCCTAGAAACTTAGTTGTATTAACTGTGTCAATCGTAATGTCATTGTACTTTATGTCAAGATTAGGAAGAGTCAGTGAGCGTTGGCTAAAATGCATCATAACTGTCTTATTAAAATTTATTTTTAAATGGTTATTATCCACCCATTCTATAATTTTTAGCAAAGTATTACTTATTTCCTCTTTATAGAAGTCTATTTGATTGCACGGTATTGTTATTGTACTGTCATCTGCGAATAATGTCACCGGATGTTTGATTGCCATTGGAAAGTCATTTATATAGATAGTAAAAAGCGGTGGTCCCAGTATACTTCCTTGTGGAACTCCGTAGACAACGTCGCGTTCATCCGATACAAATATTTCTTCTCTTTTGGTACTAGTATTTAGTCTGCTTATTTCAGTCATTTGTTTTCTGTAAGTTAGGTACGATTTTAAGAGCTCAAGAACGTTTCCTTTTACCCCGTAAGCTTCAAGCTTTTTCAATAAAATATCATGTTGCACGTAGTCGAATGCCTGGGTCATGTCACAAAATGACCATGAAAAATCCCGGTATGTTCCACCGTGCCAGCCGGCGACTGGATGGGAGGACCCGGTGGCCATATCCGGGGGGGTTCGGGCGTCCCCGCAGTCTCCAAATGAGTTCCCCACAGGTCAGTTTAGCTCTAGTGTTCCACTTGGTTCACTGAGCAGCGCCTCGACAGTTCGACTTTTCTCCCCATCTACTCTCATGATGACCAAAGTAAAGAAGAAAAACATGGTAAAACAACGGCTGCACCTCCTCCCACTAAAAGTGCAACTCACTAATATTAGGGGGTTGCACTCCAATCTCGATCCGGTCCATCACCACCTTGAGACCGAGAAGCCGCACCTGTTTTTCCTAACGGAGACGAAGATAACAACCCCGTCGGACGTGGCGTACCTCAACTACCCGGGCTGCTCTCTGGAACACAAGTTCAAGAAGCAGGCTGGGGTCTGTGTGTACGTCCGCGATGACATTTGTTGTCGTCGTCTCCGTTGCTTTGAGAAATCGGGTTTTTCTGCCATATGGCTACTTTTGGACACAGGCGTGGAGAAATTTATTTGCATCGGCGTATACCGATCGCACAGCGGTGATCAGGAGACAACAGCGCTGTTCAATTCCCTCGTGGAGTCGGCCGACGTAGCCCAGCAACGGTACCCAACAGCGAAGCTCATTTTTCTGGGGGACTTCAACGCCCACCATAAAGAGTGGTTGTTCCCGTACCAGAAAACTGACCATGCCGGGTTAGAGGCGCGCAAGTTTGCTTTAACGCTAGATCTAACCCAGCTGGTGAATGTGGCAACGCGGGTACCGGATGTTGACGCCCATACACCCAATTGCTTGGACCTTCTGCTGACAACTGATCCGGGCAGTCATTCAGTATCGGTCTCAGCTCCGCTGGGAACGTCTGACCACTGCCTGGTGAAATCCGTATTGACCTGCTCTCCTCCAGATAAGAGTCCTAGAGGCACGAGACGAGTATGGCGATACGAGTCAGCAGATTGGGATGAGATGCGGCACTTTTTTGCATCTTATCCATGGCGGCAAGTGTGCTTCTCCTCGGGTGACCCCTCGTGCTGTGCTGACTTGATTGCGGACGTGATTCGGCAGGGGATGGAGTATTTTATTCCATTCTCCGACATCCCGCTCGGTCTCAAATCCCGGCCTTGGTATAATGCAGAATGCGCCCACGCTGAGGCCCGCAAAGAGTCTGCATACCAAGCGTGGATCAAGGCCCGCGACCGAAAGGTTAAAGCACGTAGGGTTCGCGCGAGGAAAAGAGCCTTTAATTCTGCCGCTAAGTTCTGCAAGCGGGTTTTACGTAGGGCACGTTTTGACCATGTCGGACATATCGGGGCCAAACTAGCATTGCACCCTCCGGGTAGTAAACAGTTTTGGTCCCTGTCGAAAGCGGTTGAAACGAATTTCTGTCGACCCACTTTGCCTCCAATGTTGAAACCTGATGGCTCGCTGGCTCACTCTGCAAGTGAGAAAGCAAATTTATTTGCAACTCTCTTTGCAAGCAATTCGCGTCTGGACGCTGGCTCCAAGCAACCACCGACTTTACCTCGTTGTGACTCTTCGATGCCGGAGATCACAGTTCACATTAAAGAGGTCCGAAGAGTATTGTGCAGTCTAGACGTGAATAAGGCCAGCGGGCCTGACGGCATTCCAGCGAGAGTGCTGAGGCAATGTGCACCTGAACTGTCTCCTGTGTTGGCACGCCTGTACCGCCTCTCTCTTGAAAAAAGAACGGTGCCGAAATCATGGAAGCTTGCGAATGTGCAACCGGTGCCCAAAAAGGGAGACCGTGCTGACCCTGCCCATTACCGTCCGATCGCCATTACCTCCATCCTTTGCAAGGTTATGGAAAGGGTTCTTAACAGTAAGCTGCTGACCTACCTCGAAGACAATGATCTCCTCAGTGACCGTCAATATGGCTTTCGCCGGGGACGGTCAACTGGCGATCTTCTTGTGTATGTCACGCACTGCTGGGGCGAGGCCATCGAGAGACACGGCGAAGCACTTGCCGTGTCGCTCGACATCTCGAAGGCCTTTGACAGGGTTTGGCACGCAGGTCTACTGAGCAAGCTTCCTGCTTATGGCATCCCAGCTGGTTTTTGTAGCTGGATATCAGACTTCCTGAGTGAACGGTCGATCCGAGTAGTCGTTGACGGCTGCTCCTCTGACCTCATGGCTATTGATGCTGGAGTTCCTCAGGGGTCTTTTCTCTCTGCAACTCTTTTCCTGCTGCACATCAATGACCTACTTCAGCTTGGTCTTGTTGGGTACGCAGATGACAGTACGGTTTCAGAGAGATACTTGTCCAGCGCAACAACCAGCGGGGATGAAGTTCGTTCCTTGAGAGAGGCCATGGTGGAGCGGACAAATTTGACCTTAAGCCTTGTCTCCCAGTGGGGCGATGACAATGTGGTCACTTTTAACGCCACCAAAACACAGGCGTGTCTTTTTACCGCAAAAAGGAGTCGTTTTGACCAAACTCCTACTTTTCGGGGTACATCTGTTCCTGTGACTGATCGGCTCGAGCTCCTAGGCATGGAGTTGACATCCAGTCTCAACTTCGGCGCCACCATCGAGTACAAAGCCCAAACCGCGGCCAAAAAGCTGGGCATCCTAAATAGGGTGAAGCGATACTTCAGGCCTGGACAGCTTTTAACCCTATATAAAGCGCAAGTCCGATCCTGCATGGAGTATTGTAGCCACCTTTGGGATGGCTCAGCTAAGTATCAGCTTGCCGCGCTTGACTCGGTGGAACGCAGAGCTAAGAGGCTCATCGGTGACGTAAAACTGGTGGATGCCAAGCTGCATAGCTTGGCTCATCGCCGTAAGGTTGCCTGCTTGTCGGTCTTCTACAGATTGTACTTCGGTGAGTGTGCCCAAGAACTCCACGACCTCATCCCACCGGCCCCCTTCTACCATCGGACATCCAGACGCACTGCATCTTACCATCCCTACCTTGTTGCTATTCCACCAACTCGCACTAAGCGTTTCCAAACGTCTTTTATAATGCGCACAGCAAAGGAGTGGAACTCTCTGCCTGCGTCCGTGTTTCCAAACGCTTATAACCCTAATCTCTTCAAAGTTAGAGTGAACAGGCTCCTTCTGGGTAAGCTCGCTCCATCGTAGACTTTGTCTCGGTCATCTCTGACCTAGACTGGAGTCAAGAGCAAACCCATCACAAATAAAAAAAAAAAAAAAAAAAATATCGCACATACTGGTTTATTTATATCCATATTTGTCATAATAGTATGCAAAAAGTCATAAATTGCCATGTTAATTGTCTTGTTTTTCCTAAATCCTTTTTGTTCGTTGCAAAGAATATTATTTTTCTCTAAATAAAAATTAAGTTCCATATAAATGTACTCTTCAATTATTTTCGAGAATATCGGAATCAACGAAATCGGTCTGTAGTTTTCCATAAACTCTCTATCTTGTTTTTTGAAT
The DNA here is from genome assembly GCA_947578705.1 of Lacanobia wlatinum. Classification (NCBI taxonomy): domain Eukaryota; kingdom Metazoa; phylum Arthropoda; class Insecta; order Lepidoptera; family Noctuidae; genus Lacanobia; species Lacanobia wlatinum. Next base: position 12,126,215 of record OX388033.1, read on the forward strand.
AGTGGCTTTATTATAGATTTTTTTAAGGAATTTGGGAAAGTACCTTCGCTAATACACAAATTTATAATGTAGCTCAACGGGCAACAAATTTCTTCAGCAACTGCTTTGATTATTTTTGTGCAGATGCCATCGTAACCGACACTGTTTGTGTTCTTAAGGGCTCGAATGATTCTTAACACAACGTTTGGTAAACATGGAGCCATAAACAGAGTCTTTCCTATTTATAATATTCTTAGTGACTCTGTCTCCTGAATTAATAATGGGCTGAATTTTGTCAGCAAAATAATTATTAAATACATTACAAATGCACTTTGGATCAGAGATGACTTTGTTATTATTAATTATAAGTTTATTAATGTTATTCTTTGGAATATTTAACTTTGACTGGTTTATAATTTGCCATGTAGTTTTCGATTTATTATATGATGTCTTTATTTTATGGGTATTTTGAGCTCGTTGAGTTAAATTAATAATCTTTTTAAAGAGCTTCGTATAATTTTTAAATATTATTTTATTCTGGAGAGTAGGTTTTAATCGGAACTGCCAAAGTAATTGCCGTTTTTTCATACTGCATCTTTTAATTCATTTTTGTTTTTTATGGACATTAATCGAAATCATAGTTTCGGGGAAGCACTGTTTGTATAGCAATGAGAAGATATCTGAAAACGAATTAAACGCTACATTTGGGTCATTTGCTTCATATACTTCTGAAAACGACAGACTCCGCAGATAGGCTTTAAATTTATTAATGTTATCGTTACTATAATCACGTTTTCTCCTACTCCACCGACTAAAAGTACATATCGTGCTTATTGGGCATTTCAGTAGTTGGGCTGTGTGATCCGATAACGCCAATTCTAATACCGACGATTGACAGCGCCTGTTAAAGTTATGCGCAAAATTGTCAATGCATGTTTTGCTGTTAATACGAGTTGGTTGATAAAGCTCCAGTTTCAAGTTAAAACTTACGAACATATTTTCGAATTCTATTGACTGATTAGTTCTTTTAAGTACATCTATATTAAAGTCTCCCGCTAATACAATATTTTTACAATCTGTTTTTATTAAAAATTGTAATATGTGTTCTAATTTATTAATACATTCATTGAAATTATTAGAATTTGGTACTCTGTAAATACAAACACATACAATTTTATGGATAGTCAGTTCAATGGCACAACATTCAAAGACACCACTTGCAGATATTTTTGCTATTTTTGGCAGTTCTCTCCATTGGTGATCGGATCTCACTAGTATGCAAGCTCCACCTCTTTTGGTTTCATTTCGATTGAAACAGGCTGCTAGGCAGTAATTGTACAGATTCAGATGTTTTTCATACGTTTCCATCATAAAATGCTCCGTAATACATAAGACATCTACGACTATGTTTCTATCAATTAATTCATTTAAACAAACTGCAAGAGAATCGCATTTGGATAGCAGTCCTGCAATATTTTGGTGCATGATGTAAATATGTTTAGTCAAGAAAAAAATTATCTCCTGTTTTATTAGCGTCAGTCAAACTTTGATATATGTCATCATGTTTCATAATGTCAATCATTAAGTCCAGCAGATCCTTAAATATAGTACATAGTCCAAGTTTATTTATTTTACCAGAATATTTGTTAAACATACTACAGTCATATTCCAGATTTAGGTTACTGTCCAGAAGGAACGCGTGTCCATGAGTCAATATATCCAAGTATAAAAGATTGTTAAATGTCTCCACTCGACAGTTGAATAAACTAATGTCAAATGGATACTTATATGTTGGCATACAAATAATGATGTTAAGATAAGGATAAAGATAAGGACAAAGATAGGGACAAAGATAAGAACAAAGATAAGGACAAAGATAAGGACAAAGATAACGACAAAGATAACGACAAAGATAACGACAAAGATAACGACAAAGATAACGACAAAGATAACGACAAAGATAACGACAAAGATAACGACAAAGATAACGACAAAGATAACGACAAAGATAACGACAAAGATAACGACAAAGATAACGACAAAGATAACGACAAAGATAAGGACAAAGATAAGGACAAAGATAAGGACAAAGATAAGGACAAAGATAAGGACAAACATAAGGACAAAGATAAGGCAAAGATAAGGACAAAGATAACGACAAAGATAAGGCAAAGATAAGGACAAAGATAACGACAAAGATAACGACAAAGATAACGACAAAGATAACGACAAAGATAACGACAAAGATAACGACAAAGATAACGACAAAGATAACGACAAAGATAACGACAAAGATAACGACAAAGATAACGACAAAGATAACGACAAAGATAACGGCAAAGATAACGACAAAGATAACGACAAAGATAACGACAAAGATAACGACAAAGATAACGACAAAGATAACGACCAAGATAACTACAAAGATAACCACAAAGATAACGACAAAGATAACGACAAAGATAACGACAAAGATAACGACAAAGATAACGACAAAGATAACGACAAAGATAAGGACAAAGATAACGACAAAGAGAACGACAAAGAGAACGACAAAGATAACGACAAAGATAACGACAAAGATAACGACAAAGATAACGACAAAGATAACGACAAAGATAACGACAAAGATAACGACAAAGATAACGACAAAGATAACGACAAAGATAACGACAAAGATAACGACAAAGATAACGACAAAGATAAGGATAAAGATAAGACAATTTCTTTATTAGTTGAGTTACCCCAAAAGATAACCCCATATCTGAGAACAGATTAAGTTAGCCCGTAGTAAGCGGTTAATAACGCCTCTGCGTTAACCGTTCGTGAAAGCATATTGTTACGAGCTTGGGGTTCGTGACAATAAAAACAGCCGATTAAACAACCAAAACTGACACTTTAATAAAACACACTAATTATCACTTTAAACTCACTAATTATAACACACAATCGCACTACTGAACACTTCACTTCACTATTATTCGCAGTTGAAGATCGCTCTCGAAGTTATCGTTTGTATCGCCAATTCAATACTGACTGCCGTCGCCGGATGTCCGCCCTTTATATACCGACAGTCACTTCCAGAACCCTCCTGTATGGAAACCTCTGGAAAGTTCGGGCACACACAGGTCCCGACCGACCAGGCGTCTAAACATCGAGAATGTTCTAGCACGTAAATGCCTGCTACTGGATACTAGATGGCGCCAGCAGCACGTAAGTGTCTGCTACTCGATAATAGATGGCAGCACGTAAATGTTGGTTGGTTTCCGTTACTTGAAACTAGATGGCGTTAGCAGTACGCAAATGCCGCCATGTACCCAACATTAATTCTGGCGCGTAACACTGCCCCCTCCTAAGACATGCTCGTCCCGAGCATTATCGGCCCCATAATAACGCGCCAGTCGATCCACGTGGACGATTTTAGGAGCACTTATTGTACCTTTTTGTATACGGTAGGTCACGTCATTGATTTTTGTCACAATCCGGTACGGCCCGTCCCATTTAGCTTGAAGCTTAGGAGATTTCCCTTTACTGCGAACTGGATGGTGCAACCACACTAGTGAACCTTCATCGAACCCTTTATTGTTCATTTTGCGGTCATAACGGGTTTTCATCTTGTTAGACATTTGCTGGCCCGATTCTCTGACGTGCTCATAAATGTCATTCATTTTGTTCCGCAAGTCATTCGCATAATCGGTTATACTACGTGGGGCATCAGGTGGCATTCCAGTGATCAGGTCTGCTGGCAGCCGTAATTCTCTACCAAAGTTTGCGAAAACTGGTGTCACTGATGTGCTTTCGTGAACAGCACTTCGGTATGACAACAAAAACGGTTGTATGTGCTTGTCCCAATCGCGTTGCCGATTTCCCACAACTTTTGCCAAGTATCTCTCCAATGTTTGATTGAATCGTTCCACCATTCCATCCGATTGTGGGTGGTAAGAAGTTGTTCTCGTTTTATGAGTACCCATAACTCTACAAGTTTCCTGGAATATTTGTGACTCGAAATTCCTTCCTTGATCGCTGTGAATTTCCAAAGGTACTCCAAAACGACAGAAGACTTCATGAACCAGTTTATCTGCAACTGTTGAAGCTTCTTGATTTGGAATGGCGAAGACTTCCGGCCACTTAGTGAAGTAATCCATTACAACCATGAAGTACTTGTTACCACTTTCACTTTCCGGAAACGGTCCCGCAACATCCAGAGCTATTCTTTCCCATGGTGCACCAACATTGTACAATTGCAATGCACCTCTGCTACGAGTCTGAGGTCCTTTTACAGCCGCACAACTTGTACATTTGCGACACCAGTCCTCGACATCGGCACGACAATGGACCCAGTAAAACCGTTCCCGTATCTTCAGTAGAGTCCGTTTGACTCCCATATGGCCTCCTGAACAACCATCATGGTACAGCTGTAAAACATCCGGTACCTTAGCTTTAGGGATAACCATTTGCAAATGACAGCGGTCGCCCCTGACATTTTCCCATTTACGGCGCAGTACTCCATCCTGCATCACTAAGCTGTTCCATTGGGCCCAATAGCTTTTTGTGATCGAACTCATCGCTGAGACATCACTCCACGTGGGCTTAGGAGCACTGGCCTTCATCCACTCAAGAATCGGCTTGATGTCCGAATCTTCCTGCTGCGCACGTTGTATGCTCTCCTTCCACTCCTTGCTGAGGTCTGTTTTGAGCATCTTCACAGTAACTACTTCTTTACCCTCTTGCCTAGTACAATGCTTGCAGTCTTCAGAGCAAGGTCTTCTTGATAATGCGTCTGCGTTGCCATGACATTTCCCAATGCGATGTTCGACCACAAAGTCGTTTTCCTGCAGCCGCTGGGCGCTATTGTTAGCCGCCCTGTCGCCCGGAGATCGGCTATCTGCCCTTTCTGTAGTTCGCTTAGGGCAACTGGATCGTATGTGGCCCCTCTCACCACAGCCATAGCATCTAGGGCTATACGCTTTAAAAAGGTCACGAACTGCAGCTGCTGCAACCTCCTTGCCACGGTGCAGACGATAATCCTTCCGCAAAGCTTCCCTTTTTGTAGTTCGCTTAGGGCAACTAGGTCGAAGGTGACCCCTTTCACCACAGCCGTAGCACCTAGGGCTATATCCTTTAAACTGGTCGTGGACTGTAACCGCTGCAACCTCCCTGACGCGGTGGGAACGATGATCTTGCCGCACAGCTTCCACCTCCAGTGCATGGGCCAAGGCGTCCTTAAGCGTCCCGTGGTGCCCGAGCCTCACTGCAGCCCTAACCTCAAGGTCGCGGATGCCGTCGATGAATGCCTGCACCAGGTTCCCTTCAATGAGCGCTGGTGCAGACTGGTACGCTTTTCGCACCAGCTTCTCCACTTCAAGAGCCCACTGCTGCAGGTTCTCACCGCTGCGTTGCACGCGATCCCTTAACTGCGCACGAAACACGTGCTCCAGATGAGCGTCGCCATACCTGGCTTCCAACGCTTCAAGCAGCTGCTCGTAAGTCACCTCCTTACTGATAGCTTCCAGGACAGTTAAGGGATCGCGTGCAACGCAGCCTGGTCGCGCAGACCTAGGGTGAGGGCAGTCATGGCCTGATTTTTACTCCACCCGTTCGCCTTCATGACAGCCTCAAACTGAATCTTGTAGGCCGACCAAGAAGACGTCCCATCGAACGGCGGCACTTTGAACCCACGTGGCGAAGGTGTAGTGGCTGCTGAAGTAGCAATTCCATCTCCAAGTTTAAGGTTGCCCAACTCCTTCTTCACATCCGCAATGACGTCATCAAACTTGCTGATCCTGGTTTCAGCGTCTGACAAGCGGTTGTCATGCTGAGCAACCTTATCCTTCACCTCCTTCATGTCTTTCCTGAAGGACGCGTGAAGTTCCTTCATGAGGAGCATCTGTTCTTCCTGGCGGCGCGCCTGCTCCTCCTTGTCAAGCTTGAGCTGCTCTTCCAAGCGACGGGCCTGTTCCTCCTGTCGTCGGTCCTGCTCCTCCTGTCGTCGGGCCTGCTCCGCCATGTCGTGCTGCAACTGTTCTTCCAACCGACGGGCCTGTTCCTCCTGTCGTCGGGCCAGTTCCTCCTGTCGGCGAGCCTGCTCCGCCTTGGCGTGCTGCAACTGTTCTTCCAACCGACGGGCCTGTTCCTCCTGTCGGCGGGCCTGTTCCTCCTGTCGGCGAGCCTGCTCCTGCAACATCATCATCAGAGCAGCAAAGTCTGGTGCTGATGATGCCGGAGCTGCTATGGACGGGCCGGCCTCCATGGTCGGTAGCTGACCTTCCGACGTCTGCGGCGTTGCACCACCAAAACGCCTCTGGTCCGTCTCCTGCTGGCGTTGACTACGGGTACGGATACCCTCCGTGTCGTCCTTTGGCAGAATCGGCATGATTATCCACTCTTCTGACACCAATTGTTACGAGCTTGGGGTTCGTGACAATAAAAACAGCCGATTAAACAACCAAAACTGACACTTTAATAAAACACACTAATTATCACTTTAAACTCACTAATTATAACACACAATCGCACTACTGAACACTTCACTTCACTATAATTCGCAGTTGAAGATCGCTCTCGAAGTTATCGTTTGTATCGCCAATTCAATACTGACTGCCGTCGCCGGATGTCCGCCCTTTATATACCGACAGTCACTTCCAGAACCCTCCTGTATGGAAACCTCTGGAAAGTTCGGGCACACACAGGTCCCGACCGACCAGGCGTCTAAACATCGAGAATGTTCTTGCACGTAAATGCCTGCTACTGGATACTAGATGGCGCCAGCAGCACGCAAGTGTCTGCTACTCGATACTAGATGGCAGCACGTAAATGTTGGTTGGTTTCCGTTACTTGAAACTAGATGGCGTTAGCAGTACGCAAATGCCGCCATGTACCCAACATTAATTCTGGCGCGTAACAATATGCAAGGCGTACGCACTACTGCTTATTCTTTTAGTCAGGGAATTTAAATTGGAAGGCGCACATTCTCAATGTGCGCCTTCCAATTTAAATTCCGATCGATTGTCAGTCCTAGAAACTTAGTTGTATTAACTGTGTCAATCGTAATGTCATTGTACTTTATGTCAAGATTAGGAAGAGTCAGTGAGCGTTGGCTAAAATGCATCATAACTGTCTTATTAAAATTTATTTTTAAATGGTTATTATCCACCCATTCTATAATTTTTAGCAAAGTATTACTTATTTCCTCTTTATAGAAGTCTATTTGATTGCACGGTATTGTTATTGTACTGTCATCTGCGAATAATGTCACCGGATGTTTGATTGCCATTGGAAAATCATTTATATAGATAGTAAAAAGCGGTGGTCCCAGTATACTTCCTTGTGGAACTCCGTAGACAACGTCGCGTTCATCCGATACAAATATTTCTTCTCTTTTGGTACTAGTATTTAGTCTGCTTATTTCAGTCATTTGTTTTCTGTAAGTTAGGTACGATTTTAAGAGCTCGAGAACGTTTCCTTTTACCCCGTAAGCTTCAAGCTTTTTCAATAAAATATCATGTTGCACGTAGTCGAATGCCTGGGTCATGTCACAAAATATCGCACATACTGGTTTATTTATATCCATATTTGTCATAATAGTATGCAAAAAGTCATAAATTGCCATGTTAATTGTCTTGTTTTTCCTAAATCCTTTTTGTTCGTTGCAAAGAATATTATTTTAATTTCAATTCAAAAAAAAAATTAAGTTCCACATAAATGTACTCTCCAATTATTTTCGAGAATATCGGAATCAACGAAATCGGTCTGTAGTTTTCCATAAACTCTCTATCTTGTTTTTTGAATAGTGGCTTTATTATAGTTTTTTTTAAGGAATTTGGGAAAGTACCTTCGCTAATACACAAATTTATAATGTAGCTCAACGGGCAACAAAGGAGACCAGGAAAATGTCGAAGTTATTCCGGGGCTGTAAGTACAAACAGCAAAGACTCGCAAACTATCAGGTCACCAGAATTACGGAAATATATTTCCATGGATGAGAATATGAGACAAAGTAGTTGCGCACCAGGTATAAAATCTACGCAGACGAAGTTGCGGGCGAAGTGCTAGTCCTACTAATATTATAAACTAGCACTTCGCCCGCGACTTCGTCTGCGTAGACTTTAGAGGTGGTGCGCAACTTCTTTGTCCCATATTCTCATTCTCGAAATTCATCTTCATGATTCTTTATTCTGATAGTTTGTGAGTCTTTACTGTCCGTACTTTCAGCTCCTTCGAAATGTTTCTGGTATTCTGGTACTTGTGAATCTTTAGCGCTCATTACTCCTGCGCAGAAGAAACTTCGATATGTTTCGGTTCTCCTGGTATTTTTAAAAGCAAACCACTCACAATTCCAGCTTCGGAAATACTTCGACATGTTTCTGGTATCCTGGTACTTGTAAAACTTTACCGCTCATAATTACAGCCCGGAAAAAACCGCTATCTGTTTCTGTTCTCCTGGTGCTTTTGAATCTTAACCACTCAAAATTCCAGCGCCGGAAACATTAAAACATGTTTCTGGTCTCCTATTACTTGTGAATATTTTTAGCGCTTACAATTCCTGCCGAAAATATAATTCGAAATGTTTCTGGTCTCCTGGTATCTACTTGTGAATGTGTAGCGCTCAGAATTGCAGCCCCGAAAATACTTCGACATGTTTCTAATCTCTTGGTACTTTTGAATCCTAACCGCTCACAATTCCAACCCGGAAAAAACTTCAACATACATATTTCTGTTCGACGGTTAAAAAAGAAACAAAAAATATTCCCCAAAAGCTTTAACATCGTTCTGTTCTCCTGGTACATGTGAATCTTTAGCGCTCTCAATTTCAGCTCCGGAAATACTTTGAAATGTTTCTGGTCTCCTGGTACATAATGAATATTTAGCGCTCAGAATTCCTGCCCGGGAAAAACTTTCACATTTTTCGGTTATCCTGGTTCTTTTGATAATTCTTTTCATAATTCTAGCACCGGTAATATTTCGACATGTTTCTGTTCATCTGGTACATAATAAATCTTTAACGCTCATAAACCTCCACATTTTTTCTGTTGTTCTGTTACTTTTGAATCCTTACCGCTCATAATTCTTGCTCCGGAAATATACCGACATGTTTCTGGTCTCTTGATACTTTTGAATCTTTAGCGCTCATAATTTCAGCCAAAGACATACGTCAACAATAACATGTTTCTGGTCTCCTGTGACATGTGAATCTATAGTGTTTACAATTCCAGCGCGGAAAAAACTTCAACACACATATTTCCTGTTCGATGGTTAAAAAAAAAAAAACAAAAAAAAAATATTATAGCCCAAAAATACTTCAAATTCGTTCTGTTCTCCTGGTATTTCTGACATATTTCTAATCTCCTTGTACTTTTGAATCCTAACTACTCACAATTCCAGCCCTGGAAATACTTTGACATGTTTCTGGTCTCCTGGTACATAACGAATCTTTAGCGCTCATAATTCCTGCCCGGAAAAAATTCCACATTTTCCTTTCGTTCTGGTACTTTTGAATCCGTACTGATCATAATTCTTGCTCCGAAAATATTTCGACATGTTTTTGGTCTCCTGGTACATAATGAATGTTTATCGCTCATAATTCCAACCCGGAAAATACTTCGACATTTTTCTGTTCCCCTGATACCTTTGAATCCTAGCCACTCACGATTCCAGCGCTGGAAATATTTCGACATGTTTCTGGTCTCCTGGTACTTGTGAATCTTAAGCGCTCACAATTTCGGCAAAAAAAAAAAAAAAAAAATATGCTTACCCCAAAAATACTTTAACATCTTTCTGTTCTCCTAGTACTGTGAATCTGTAGCGCTCATTATTCCAGCCCCGAAAATATTTCTACATGTATCTGATCTCCTGGTGCTTTTGAATCCTAACTGCTCGCAATTCCATCCCTGGAAATACTTCGACATGTTCGGGGCTCGGCTGAGTCGTTCCTACGCGGGGATACAAGTACCCCCGTGGCGGGACGGCACAGACCGCCAGGCATTTCTTCTCATGCAACCGAGCGGGTGGGCGGGTTGTGGATAGCCCAGCTCCGACTGGGGGACCGCCACCTGACTGCTCGGAGTCGATCCCCCGGCCGGAATGTCTCAAACGAGACTCCGGACAAGAGAAGTTTCCCGAAAGCCAGTTCCTAGGCCTAGGGTTAACCCAGAACCTTTATTTCCTTTACTTTCACCCACTCCAAACACCTCCCTCCTTACTTCCCCATTCCTATCGGTCCAGAGGAGGGGCAACCTCGATCCCAAAAAAGCCCAACAACCAAAAAACCTTATCATGAAGCAGGAAGTGAAAAAATCTACCCAGGTGGGTCCCGGCCAAGCCGGGGAATCCCATGCCGACTCGTCGGTCAGCTCCCATCGTATTCTGGGGGGGGCAACCTACTGCCAAGTGATGACGCGCCCTCAGCGCGATGGGCTGCTCCTACAGCGCCACACACACAGGACAACACAAACTCGGCTGCGACACACGCGCCTAAATCACTGACACCGGCTGCGATACTCGCGCCAACTTTTACTGACCTGGCTGCTACCCAAGCGCCACTACCGACACAGAACAAACCTTCCGGAAGTGCCTGGCAACAGTGCATTGTCCGGAATAGTTTCAGGAACAACCCAGACCATGACCAGAGAGACATGGGGAAGGCTGCCGGTTCAGGTGGTTCTATCCCGACCCCGGCGGGCGAAGTACGCACGCACACGCGCGAAGAAGCCTTAGCTGGGGAAAGGAAACACGGCGACCGGAAGCAAACCTGCGAAGGCAATAGCCAGCGCGGCGCGCGGACGGTTGCCTCAGAGCAAGTACGCGACCAGCCGCGAGTCCGCGAAGGGCAAACCCAGCGCGAAAAGCGGCCGGACGCGGAAACGCGTGACCGAGGACGAGTCCGCGAAGGGGAAACCCAGCGCGAAAAGCCCTCGGAAGCGTTGGAACTCACCGGAACAGAAGGCCGGAACCTAGACCGACGAAGACAGACCAGCTCAGAACGACCGCCACAGAAAAGAGCGAGGGGGAAACGGGCTGGGGCTGCACACAGGGCGGGCCTGGAGCCGAGAGCTGTTCCGGGTACCTCCGAACCACAACCTTTTTTTTTTTTTTTTTTTTTTTTTTTTTTTTTTTTTTTTTTTTTTTTTTTTTTTTTTTTTGCGCTGGGAAAAAATGCATTACGCACACCCACCCATCGGGGGATGGGGGGGCTGTGTGGGACTCCCCGGGCTAGCCCGGTATACCCACTAAAATAACCCAGCGGCATTCCCGCATCGTCTGAGTGGAGAGGGACTGGGAGATCGGCAGAGCCTTTACGTCCAGCCCCCCTCCGACGTCCGCCCGCCTTCACGGCGGGCCCTTCACGCCCTCCCCGTTGGGGGAGGGCCGGGAATGTCCGACGAAGGTGGTGCAGGGTGCAATGCGGGCGAAGGCGCCCCCGCGCCTGTCGCCCGCCCGTCACCACCACGAGGAGGGAGAAGGCCCCGCCTTCTCCGACCTCTTCTCCGTCTTCGGAGCGGCGCAGCGAGAGGGTCGTCCTCTCGCTCGCGCTCCGCCGCCTCCGTTTGCGAGATAACCGCCTCGCAAAAGGAGGCGACCGCTGCCCAGGCCCCCTCGCTCTCCAGCATGGCGTTGACCACGCCGGGAAGCGAGAGGTCCTGGCCGACCACCGCAGTCAGACTGCGGCGCAGCTCGGACCAAGCCGGGCACACCTCGAGGGTGTGCTGTGCCGTGTCCTCCGCCGCGCCGCAGTCGTGGCACGCCGGAGTTTCCTCCCTCCCGATCCGGTGCAGGTGCGATCCGAAACAGCCATGCCCGGATAACACCTGCACCAGACGGAAAGAGAGGAAACCGTGGGGGCGCTCGAGCCAGTCCCGCAGGACCGGACCGAGCGCGTCCAGGGTTCGGCGGCCAAAGGTGGCGGAGGCGAGGTCCTCCGTCCAATGGACGATGATGGCGTCCCTCGCCTCCCGCCGCACGGCCTCCCGCTCTTCCGCGACGGGGCGCTCGCCTAGCGCCTTTCGCCGCGCCGTCCACTCGTACACTCTGGCGAGCACCCACGCCTCCAACTCCCAAGGAGGGGTGCTAGCCAGAGCGCACGCCGCCGAGAACCCCACCGAGCGGTAAGCCCTCGCCACCCGCTGTGCAATGGCCCTTTGGGGCCTGCGGATGGCGGTGGCATTCTCCCTCCTATGGAGGGAGTCCGCCCAGATGGGGGCCCCGTAGAGGGCCATGCTACGCAGGATGCCGGCATACAACCGCCGGCATCGCGCGTTCGGCCCGCCCAGGTTTGGGAGGAGCCAAGAGAGGGCGCCCGCGGCCTTCAGCAGGCGCGTCGACAGCCCGCTGAAATGCGGGCCGAAGCGCCACCTGCTGTCCAACACCAGGCCCAGATATTTCATCTGGGCCTGGACCCCTATCTTGACGCCATCCACAAATATGTGGGCGTCGGGAGGGCAGCGCTGCCGAGGCCCGCGGAAAAACACGGCCTCGGTCTTGTTCAGCGCCACCCTCAACCCTAGGCGGCGGATCCTCCCTGCGACCAAGGATCCGCCAGCCGAGGCCAAACAGGCCGCCTCCCCGAAGCTCCTCCCCCGGGCAGTGAGGAGAGTGTCATCCGCGTAGCAGATGACACTCGTGCCCTGGAGGAGGGCTCCCCGCAGGAGCCAGTCGAATCCGATGTTCCACAAGGGGGGCCCTAAGACAGACCCCTGTGGAACACCGGACTCGGCGCTGTACCGCCTCATCCTGGCCAGCTTGTCCACGAGGAGGACCTCTCTGTCCTCCAAGTAGCTGGCCAGGACGTTCCGCAAGTATTGGGGCACTCCGTGATAGCGGAGTGCCTCCAATATGGTCGAGTGGGGGACGGAGTTGAAGGCATTGGCAATGTCGAATGACACCGCCAACACCCCCTCCCCCGCCTCCACCGCCCCCTTCACCTGCGCCTTGAGCAGGGCCAGTGCGTCGATGGTCGAACGCCTCTGTCGGAACCCGAACTGGGCGTCCGACAGGTCTGGCCCTACTCCCCGCAACAGGCCATTGAGCCGGGAGGCGATGACCCCCTCGAACATTTTACCGACCTCATCGAGCAGAACGATGGGCCGGTACGCCGAGGGGGAATCCGCCGGGCGTCCCTCTTTCCGGAGGAGGCATAGCTGCCCCTCCTTCCACAGTTTCGGGAACCTCCCAGCCGTAAAACACGCGCTGAAAAGCTCCCGAAACCTGTCCTCCATCTGAGCGGCAGCTATGGCCACCACCCGTGCGGGGACGCCGTCCGGCCCAGGGGCCGTCTTTTTCGCGCGGAGGTTGAGAACCCCCGCGCGAAACTCCTCCGCCGTCACCGGAGGGATCCCCTCCTCCGGTGAAGCCGCCCCCCGCGGGGGGTCCATCGTTGGTGGGGTGAATTCGGTCCTGCGCGGAAACAGGGACCGGACCACCCCATCCAGCAACGCCGGCTCGAGGGTCTCTGTCAATGGGGGACCATGGGGGCGGAGTTGGTTCCGCGCCGCCTTATATGGTCTCCCATAGGGATCCCTGTCGAGACCCTCGAGCATCTCGGCCCTCGCCGCGTCTTTGGCAGCGCCCATTGCTGACTTGAGGACCGCCTTTGCCTCTCGGTAAGAGGCGTAGAGGCGGTCCTCGTCTGCCTGACTACGGGCGCTGCGCCGACGGCTCCGAGTGTAGGCCCTCCTGGCTGCCACACAGGAGGCTCGGAGCCCCGCCAGTTCCTCCGTCCACCAATAGACGGCACGACGGGGAGGCGGACGGCGAGACCGAGGCATGCTGGAGTTGCACACCTCGGTCAGGGATCCCCTGAGCCGGACCGCTGCGGCGTCCACGTCCAGGACCTCAACAGGGGGCGACAACCAATCCTGGAGGAAGGCCGCCTCCTTGGCTGCCTCCCGGTCCAGGCGAGTGAGAGCCCACCGTGGGAAGGGAGACCCGCTAGAGCGGGCCATCTGCCCACGGGGGCTCTGGGTGGAGATGTCGAACCGCACATAACGGTGGTCCGACAAGGTCTCCACCAACTCCACCCGCCAGTTCACAACGCGTGCGGCAAGGACGGGTGTGGCAAACGAGACGTCAACCACCGACCCTCCCCGTTGCCGCACGCATGTGTGGACCGCCCCCCTGTTGAGGAGGGACACGCCGCATGACGCCGCCCAAAATTCGACGGCGCGTCCCCGGACGTTACATGAGGCAGCCGGGTTGCCCCATGCCACCGACTTGGCGTTCAGGTCGCCCAACACGACGACCTGGCGCGGCGACGCCCTCCCTACGGCTGCGGTGAGGACTTCTAAGAAATCCTCAAAGTCCGTGAGAGGGCGGTTTGGGGAGAAATAGACCCCCACAAGGGCCACATCTCCCCACGCGGCGGCCACGTATCCCGGTCCCCTCTCTAAGAGCGAGAGGGGAGGGGAGTCTGTGGAAGACCGCGCCACCAACGCCACCAAGCCGTCCCGGTCGCCCAGCCAATGGCCAGGGACCGAGTAAGGTTCGGCGACCACCGCCAAGTCCACCAACCACTCAGCCATGGTCTGCATCAGCAGATCCTGGGCTGCCCGGCAGTGGTTGATGTTCGCCTGGAGGATGCGATGTTCGATTGATACGGCCATCAATCGGACATCGCACCCCCCTCCTCCGCAGCCACCGCAGTTCCGGCCTCGGGAACTACGGCGCTAGCAGCAGGCCCGACCGGCACCTGCGCTTTGCCTCTCTTAGGGGGAGGATTACACATCCTCCCCTTCATGACGTGGCCTGCTGGGCAGCCACTGGCAGCACACACGGCGCAGTGCGGCGTGGCGGCCGTGCAGGAGGAGGCTTTGTGGCCCCCCTTGCCGCAGCGGTAGCAGCTGTCCGTCCTATCGACCGAGGACGGACAGAGGGCTCGGGTGTGGCCGATGCCAAAGCACCTGAAGCAGCGCAGTGGCTGCTCCACGAGTGCCCGGACCGCACCCGAGCTAAAACCGACGGTAAGCCGTCCCTTTTCCAGGACGGCTTTGGCAACGGCGACTGGGCACTCGAGACGCATAGTGCCCATGCCGCCGCGGCCGGGCCTGATATCCCGGCCTTGCACCGCTGCGACGCCGCAGCCCCCAATGGCTGCGACTTTCGCCACCACCTCCTCCTTGGTGACGGAGTCGTCCAGGTCCGTCACCTCAATGGTCGCCGACTTTACCGGTCGGGCCACCTTGGCTGCGTCAGCGATGACCTCCTGCAGCTTGGCTGCGAAGAGGTCAGCGCTGGCGCTGCCTTCCGCCCCCGAGAACTCGAATATTCGAGCCCCGGCTTGGGTCCGCCGGCAAGACACTTTGCCGATCCCCAGTTGGGTGGGATCGGCATTGGCACGCGCCCGCAACAAAATGGACGCGTACGTCTCCCCTCGCTCCGCAGCCTCCGCGGTGAGCGTCACCACGACGGCTGCGGACTTTGGGGGGACGAGCGTCCTTTTCCCCTTGGCCTTTCCCTTGCCGGTCGACTGGCTGGGAGGCGTGGCGGCGGGGACAGCGGGGATGGCGGAGACGGCCGGCGCTGCCTTGCTGGCCTTACCCTTCCCCTTTCCCTTTCCAGTCCTCTGCGACTGGCCGGGAGGCGTGGTGGCGGGGACGGCAGGGACGGCCGCTGCCGCCTTGTTGCCCTTGCCCTTACCCTTGCCCTTCCCCTTCCTGACCACTTCGGTCCAACCTTGCTGGTTGGACGGGGTAGTCGAAGGGAGAAGGGGGTCTTCCTCCTGAGAGGACGGCCCCGGCTCACTTCGCCTCTTGTCCGCCGCAAGCGGCGGTCGGAGGCGTTTTTCGGGCAAGAGCCGGTCCTCTATACCTGCCAGGCAGGCCCTAGTGAAGGCCCGCTCCTCCATAACAACCTTGCGGATTACATCCTCAAGGTTGGAGGCGGGGGCCTCTGCCGCAGGTCCAGGTTCAGCCTGGTTTGGCCGAGCCGTGACTTCAGCCAGCTTCTTATGAAGCTGGCTAACCTCCGTTTGCAGGCGATCCACTATCGCCTGCAGCTGTCGCGTCTCGTCGGTTGTCTTGCGCCCGAACCACAACCTGGGCCAAGTGGCTCAGGGGCGGCAAAGAGGGAACGCCCGGACGATACGGCCTCGCCAAGCACGCTCCAGGGAAACCCAAAGCGTGTGAGGACCCAGACCACTCAAGGGGAGCAGAGAACCTACGCGCGAGCCACAAAGGACATCCCGGCGCGACTCTCCGTAGCGATCTGCTTCCCTCCCCCCTCCCGAGACTTAACAATGACGGAAGCGACACACGTTCGCACTGAACTAGAGGGGCTAGTCATTGAGACTGACCCGACTCAACCACTCCCGGCCTTCCGCGGTTACCCTAGGGTAGCGGATGGCACTGTGCAGATGTGGTGTGAGGACGACAATGCCCTGACTTGGTTAACCCAGAACGTGCCAAAGATAAGACTCCCAGAGACTGACCTGACTCTGACCGTCATACGACAGGACGAGATACCGACCCGTGTCCGAGCTGCGCTCTTTGTTCCCAGGTACAATGGGGACATAGCGCGGCTCCAGAGCATTCTGATTCGTCAGAATACTTGGTACAACATAGGGAGGTGGTCGCTGTACAGGGCGACTTCTGTCGGTGGGGATAACCACGGGACATATTTGACCGTGGGAATCCCGGCCGATGAAGTTGAAAAGGTCTTGGGGCGGGAGCGGCGTATTTCGTACCTTCTCGGGTCCATATACGTCCGTTTCTACCCCAAGACCCAGCCCTCTGACGCCCAGACTGACACCAAAACCACGACTGTGACCACTGAACCGACTCCGACCGACGACTGCGAAATGGCGAGAGCTGCCATGGCCGATGCAGACGCCGATTCTGCACCACCCACATCACCCGGGTGGTCATCGCAGCTGCTTGCGTCCTCACCTACCCGCGACAACTGGCCCGGAATGGAGGAGGGAGGTAGACTATCCGATGGATCCGTCTCCTCCTAACTCCACACTACCGGCGATGCCGCCCACACCCAACACCATCCAGATCGTCCAGGCAAACCTCCAGCATAGCCAAACGGCTACGGCTAGCCTACGCAGGGCACTGGAGGTGCACCCCCGAACAATTGCACTGATTCAAGAGCCGTGGATCAGAGGTGACAGAATATGCGGCCTTGGAAACATCGGAGGTAAATTAACACTTAACACAAATAACACCGGAAAACCACGCACATGCATATATACCCCTAAAGACGTGACTATCACGCCACTAACTCAATTCTGTTCCAGAGATCTAACAGCGATCAGACTGCAAACTGATACGAGATAACCCAGACCTCGTACTAGCATCGGTTTACATGCCAAGCGACGACGAGAACTGCCCACCAAAGGAGACGATGGATTTGGTCAAGCACTGCGAGACCGCCAAACTGGACCTGATCATCTGCACCGACTCAAACGCTCACCACCCACTTTGGGGCAGTGAAGTATCGAACACCAGAGGTGAGGCCCTATCCACTTACTTATTCTCGACTAACCTTAACATCGTAAACCGTGGCTCTGAACCCACTTGGGTCACTGCCAGGGGACAAACGATCATAGACCTAACGTTATCCACAGAAAACGCGACAAACTTCATCTCAAATTGGCGGGTATCAGATGAACCATCCTGCTCTGACCACAGGAGGATTCGCTTTACACTAACAGCCAACACAAAAAAGCCCGAACCCAGGCGGAATCCGCGCCGGACAGACATACCTGAATTTAAACGCCTCCTAGCCTCTTTGTTAGCTAGGCACCAAATGCACCAATACCAAATAACAGACCAAACTGAATTAGAAAACACTACAAAATAGCTAACTGACTACATAACCGAAGCATATAATACCTGCTGCAAACTAAAGGCACCACACCGGAGTAAGAGTTACCCCTGGTGGAATGCTGAACTCAATAAACTCAGAAGCACACTACGCAAACAATTCAACAGAGCTAAAAACACAAAACTTCCAGTACATTGGGAAGCATACAAAACAACTCAATACACCTTTAAGAAACATATCAGAACCGCCAGGAAAACAGCTTGGCGGAAGTTCTGCGAATCTATAGAATCAAACAACGAAGCCGCAAGAGTGCGTAAGATCCTGTCAACTGAGCAGGATCGCACCCTCGGAGCACTGAAAACCCCAGACAACTCATACACACGAACAGACCAAGAGACCAATAGGGTACTTCTGGAAACGCACTTCCCTGACTGTAACCTCCTTGAGGACAGAGCGTGGGCGAGCGAATAGAGATTGGCCCCTACCGAACAAGACTGGTCTACAGCTCAGAAAGTAGTGACAGAGGATCGGATAAGATGGGCCATAAAGACCTTCCAACCATACAAATCCGCAGGACTAGATGGCATCTTCCCAGCCCTGCTACAATGGGGAGAGAGCGTCCTGACACCATGGTTGGTAGTAATCTACCAAGCCTGTATAGCACACAGATAT
This sequence comes from Lacanobia wlatinum, assembly GCA_947578705.1. Taxonomy (NCBI): domain Eukaryota; kingdom Metazoa; phylum Arthropoda; class Insecta; order Lepidoptera; family Noctuidae; genus Lacanobia; species Lacanobia wlatinum. Next base: position 12,144,623 of record OX388033.1, read on the forward strand.
GTACCCCTCGCATGGCGCGAGGTGAAAGTCATATTCATACCCAAACCGGGCAAAACGGACTACACACAACCCAAGGCTTACAGACCAATAAGCCTAACATCTTTCCTACTGAAAACCCTGGAGAGGCTTTGTGACAGATATATCCGGGATGGACCCTTGTGTAGATACCCGCTGCACAGACAACAACACGCCTATTCCACGGGGAAATCAACAGAATCCGCGCTGCACAGCGTGGTCTCAAAGATCGAATGTGCGATAAACCATAAATGCTCCTCACTAGCTGTCTTCATTGACATCGAGGGCGCCTTTGATAAGACCATGTTTCAAAGCATCAGCACGTCCCTCGGAAGGCATGGTGTGGATACGACCCTGAGCGGCTGGATCGCAAACATGCTCAAACAAAGAGCTGTACAAGTCACCGTAAATAACACAACACGGGCCATAGTGGCGAAAGGTTGCCCCCAAGGGGGCGTCCTCTCGCCGCTGCTATGGAACCTCGTCGCAGACACCCTAGTAAGAAGACTCAACGACAAAGGATACTTCACCGTCGGATACGCCGATGACATAACCATAATAATAAACGGAAAACATGAAAACACGCTATGCAATCTCATGCGCCAGGCCTTGAAAATAGTAGAGGACTGGTGCAAAGAATATCAACTAGCAGTGAACCCCACCAAAACTGAACTTGTTCTCTTTACCAAAAAGAGGAAGCTGCCACCACTAGAACTACCACATTTCTTCGGAACCACCCTAAGCCTTTCAACTGAAACCAAATACCTAGGCATCTATCTGGACAAGCAGCTGAACTGGGCAAAACACACTGAATACACCACCACAAAAGCCAGTATATGCATGTGGCAATGCAAACGCATGCTAGGTAGGAACTGGGGCATCAGTCCCGGCACAACATACTGGCTATACACCACAGTCATTAGACCAGTAATCACATATGGCTCTCTAGTCTGGTGGCCCAGGACCGACTTGAGCACAGCACAGAAGGAACTCGAAAAACTGCAACGACTTGCCTGTGTGGCAATCACTAGCAGCATGAAAACTGCCCCCACTGCGGCCCTGCAGGCCATGCTAGGATTGCCACCACTACACCTTATAGTGCGGGAGGTGGCGGCCCTGGCGGCTCTCAGGCTCAACATATCTGGCACCCTAGGAACAGACGCCAGAATCAAACACACGCGCATCATGGAGGATGCTATTAAGAGGCAACCCACGATGACTTCACCCAATGACAAAGCCCAAAAGACGCACCATTTCCAGAAACATTACAATATAGTCCTGACACAAGAATTGAACGACTACTCAGGTCCCAAAGAGCTAAGAATCTACACTGATGGATCAAAGACAAACACCGGAACCGGAGTTGGAGTTTACTCCAATGACCTTAGCATCAGAATATCTAGACCGCTGGGTAAGCTCAACACCGTCTACCAGGCGGAATGTGTGGGCATTATCCTGGCGGTCCATGCCATAGAGGCCAGGAGAGTAACGGATACCCACATTCGCATACTCTCCGACAGCGCCTCGGTACTTCAATCTCTAAGGAATCATTATACTACCTCGAAACTCATACTAGAATGCCACAATGCACTAGAACGCGTCACGGTGACCAACCGCAACACTGTGACGCTGCAGTGGATAAAAGGACACAGCGGATCACCAGGAAACGATGCGGCCGATGAACTGGCCAGGAGGGGTTCTGGTGCTGTGGCTGTTGGACCCGAACCCATAGTACCACTCCCCTTCGTCCAGCTGCGCGCATGGATACAAGAACACACCCACAAACAAGCGGAACGCTGGTGGGCCTTGGCACCAGGCTGCAGGCAGTCCAGGGAGGCTATGCCATCCTTAAACAGGAAACTGACCAGACGCGACTGGATAGGGGTAGCCTGCGAATGGTGGCGGGGACTATCACCGGGCACTGCTCATTGAATAAACACTTACACACGATAGGTATTACGGACAGTCCCTTATGCAGAGCATGCATGGAGAAGGAGGAAACGGTATCGCACGTACTCCTTGAGTGCGCAGGCGTTACGGAAATACGGAGTCAAACAATAGGGACACAGAACTCGCTTACAGATGTTCTCAACACACCAGGAAAACTGATCTGCTTCTGGAGGGAGGTTGGCTGGTTGGAATGACGGCCACCATGGCTCACGCACAATGGTCCAATATCAGGACTAAGTGCGGAAACCAAATCCTAATAGATAGATAGATACTTCGACATGTTTCTGGTCTCCTGGTACTTTTGAATTCTAACCGGACACAATTCCAGCGCCGGAAATATTTTGACATGTTTATGGTCTCCTGGTACTTGTGAATCTTTAGCGCTCATAATTTCAGCCAAAGGAATACTTTTTCAACATGTTTCTGGTTTCCTGTTACATGTGAATCTGTCGCGTTTACAATTTCAGCCCGGATAAAACTTCAACATAGATATTTCTGTACAATGGTTAAAAAAAAAACTCTCTCCCAAAAATACTTTAACATCGTTCTGTTCTCCTGGTACTTTTGAATCTTTAGCGCTCTCAATTTCAGCCCCGGAAATACACGGGAAAATCTACCACATTTTTCGGTTGTCCTGGTACTTTGAATCCTTACCGCTCATAATTCTAGCACCAGAAATATTTCGACATGTTTCTGGCCTCCTGATACTTATGCATTTTTAGCATTCACAATCCTAGCCCCGAAAATACTTCGACGTGTTTCTGGTCTCCTGTTACTTTTGAAAAAAAAAAACAAAAGATATTCGAGCCGAAAAACACTTTAACATCGTTCTGTTCTCCTGGTTCATGTGAATCTTTAGCGCTCCCAATTTCAGCCCCAGAAATACTACGACATGTTTCTGTTCTCCTGGTACTTGTGAATCGGAAGTACTAAGGCAGCAGAAGCGCTGGGTTTCCACTTCCTCCTCAGTCTCCATTAAGCCATGCCTTTTACCGGGATAAAAAGTAGCCTATGTACAAGCATACAAACATTCACATTTATAATAATACTACTATTATTGAAGGTGAAAGTTTGTATGTTTGTGCCTTAATCAGGCAAAAATGGCTGAAGGGATTTGGATGAAATTTGGCACACATATAGTTCACGACCTGGAATCAAACAGGTTACTTTTTATCCCGGTAACTTACATGCCTTCATAGAGACAGAAGAAGAAGTGGAAATCTTAGAGTTTCTGCTGCTTTAGTACTTCAGATTCAAAAGTACCAGGACAAAAGAAACATGTCGAAGAATATTTGGGGCTGGGACTATGAGCGCTAAAGATTCACAAGTACCAGGAGAGCAGAAACATGTCAGTTTATTTTTGGCCTTAAATTGTTAACGCTAAAGGTTCACCAGTTTCAAGAGACCAATAAATATATGTCAAAGTATTTTTGGCCAAAATATTTTTTTTTTCACCAGGAGTATAGCAGCGATTCTGTAAACATGTCGAAGTGAAGGTTCGGATGAAGGGATCGTGAAGTGACCTGTCGATCCATGTAATCAAGATGGAATGACAGCTCACTTCGTGGTCACTTCACACAAGCTTTCACTTCGACATGTTTCAGAATCGACCGGCTGATACATGTCGAAGATTTTCGGGGCTGGAATGATGAGCGCTATAGATTCACAAGTACCAGGAGACCAGAAACATTCCAAAGTATTTTTGAGCAATTTTTTTTTTACCATGTATACATCAGATACATGTCGAAGATTTTTCCGGGCTGGAATTAAGAAAACTATAGATTCACAACTACCAGGAAGGCAGAAATATGCCGAAGTATTTTTTCGGCGGGAATTGTGAGCGCTAAAGGTTCACAAGTACCTAGAAACCAGAAACATGTCGAAGTATTTCCGGCGCTGTAATTATGAGTGGTTAAGATTGAAAAGTACCAATAGAGCAGAAACATGTCGATGTATAGGAATATTGGAATTGTGAGCGCTAAAGATTCACAAGTAAATACCAGGAGACCAGAAACATGTCAAATTATACTTTCGGCGCCACCTCTAAAGTCTACGCAGACGAAGTCGCGGGCGAAGTGCTAGTTAAACAACATTTTCTTAATTCTTTTATTGATATTTGGAACATTTTCTTTATTATTACCGAGACCTATAAGAGATTTTACAATGGCATTAATAACTATTTCATTATTTACAATTTTTCAGTAAAAGTCTTTTCATTAAGTCTCTATCTTCATGTTCTGTTGACATTTGTCCTTTAATTTTTTAATCATTTTAATTGTGTGTACCTGAAATCAAATAAAATAAAAGTAAGCTTTAGTAGTTAAAATGCCAGTCATATTTGATTGCTCACAGGCTGTAAAAAAGCAATAAAATTGTTAGTATTTTTGATGTTTCTTGATTTTATTCATCGGTTTAATTATTATTATAAAGCACCCCATTTAATTTGCAATTGGTGGGTTGAGAAGAGTCTCTTTTCATTCTCACTCGTTCTCTAGTTTAGTAGCTCTCGAGTGGTAATGAGCTAAATAATCATACATAAGCTCACTTCACATTAACCTCATCCAAATATTTATAGGGAGATTTTTACAGAACAGCACTGTTATTATACTATTTAAAAGTAAACTGTAAAGTACTATTCAAAAAGCAGACTACTGGTGACATTTGTAACTAAACATTAATAAATTCCTTATAAAAGGAATACCATAAGTGTAGTTAGTAGTACAACCAAATAAGCACATATTCAGTCTTATTTTGGCAATTAATCTAAGGATCACACTCAAATACATTCTTAACATCACTCTTTGTGCCCATTAGGCAAGTGTTGCAATTGACGACATCACCATCATTTATCAGCCGCTACACAATCATGTCAGACAAATTTATAACAAGCAATGTTACTTACCAATAAGGTTCGTGAAGGTATAGCATCGTCAAGCAATGTTACTTTATTCAGTTTCCGGTTGAAACAAGATTCTTCAAAGTCAAGAGTACAATTGGACGTAGTTATGCAAACTAGAACTAACCCACAACATATCAGTTTTGAGATAATTAGGTTTTTGTTTTAAAGGTGCGTAGAAAAAAATTGGTAAGTTTTATGAGATAAATAACTTAACAACGTTATAGGACTGTATTAGCAAGAATATAGGAAAACAACATAATTTAACTTTATGACAGTTTAGTGTTTATTTATGATCAAAAACCTGATGGTTCCTTATAGCAAAATTATTGCATTGTGGTTTGGTTCTCTGTTGATTTTTTTTTTTAGGAAAAATAAATGTAGATAAATGGTTTATTCATATTTGTTTATTGCAACTTGAACACACAAACAATTTAGATTACTTTTACACATAGAAATGGTTAATAACTACAAAATTATAGCAGTAAAAAATCACTATTATTCATCATCTTGCACTTAAAGTTACTTAAGCAGCATCTTCAACTTCTACTTCAAAATCAACAGTACCAGAAAACCCATCTATGTCGTCTTGAACTGTTGAATTTCCGGTTAATTTTTTATAATATTCTTGAGCATCATCTGGTATAAGATGAAGCAAACTTTTTAGGTCATTCAGCTTTGCTTCGGGAATAGGTTTTCCATTAGGCCAAAGCTGATCCATTACTTGTTTCGTTAATAGCCCCGAATTTCCTCGCAAACTTTTCTTTATATTTACTTCTATATGTTCATCATCCAGGTTTGATCGCATAAAAATCGAAAACTCATCTTCTTTTTTGAGCATTATCTCTTTCGTATTAAGCCAAGACACTTTAGAACCATCAGTAGCTTTCTTCCTGTTTGTTATTTTCTTTTCTAGGTTTGCACTTGACAAAAAATCTTCCGTTTTCATTCTCTTAACTTGCATCGGTTTATTCTTCTTGCATACCCGCATTATTTGCATATAGTCCTCTGGCGTATATACTCTTTGTTGTAATTTTAAAGCACATTCTATTCGGCCAAAATCAGTATCGTTCGGCAGGAAACTGTGACCGGATTCTAAAAAGCGTAGCCTGATTGTCTCGAGTGTTGGGTGATCGTTTAATAAAGCTTTTAGCATCAACGTTAGTTTGATATTGCGGTTTTGACCTCCGCAAGAGTCACTCCAAAGTATTAAGTTTTTCACGCCGCTATTGCCAAGCCTATCCATTATATGCTTATATAAACAGGAGCCTACTTCTTGAGATCCCCTTCCCGCTTCACCTTCCACCCAAACATTACAATGGGCCTGGTCATCGCTTCCTGAATGGATTCCTAAATTGTACACCCATAGCTGCCTTTTGTAAAATACAATATTAGTTGGTATACGCGGAAGGGGTAGGGTTTTTTGCAGGTCGAATGTTATTGTTTCGGTGAATCGATCTTCTTTAGCTAATTGCATATCATTTTTTAGTTGCTGTTGCAGTGCTTTTGCTTTTTGTAAGTGTTCCCTGTGAGTACTATCCAGCATAGCCTTTTCTTCTTCAGAGCCTTTTAATTTTTTGCTAGAAAAGTAGTCGCATTTGTTACATGTATCCTTTTTTAGAGGTTTTGTGCGAAGATTGAACTTCGTAAGGAACACGCGTTTAACTTTTGAAAAAGAGAGCACCTTTTGCCCAGCTAATTTTGCTTCATCTTCGTATAACTTATAAATTGTAGGGAGAGTCATATCAGATCTCAAAAATTTTGCATCGTTACAATCTGCTCGCCGATAGTGGGAAACATATGTAGGCAGTTTTCTAATGACATTTATGATAAACTCTTCGCTTTCATAAGTTGCTTTATTGTGTCCTCCTTGGGAACCGCGTTTATCTGTTATGCAATCGTCGCGTTTTTTGCACAGAGAAGTATTTACCCTTTTGGATGTTGTCTGAAGAGTGTTTAAAAACATTTTCTTGCAAACAAGTACATCATTTAGATGATATATTCGAGTAAAGGTCTTTTTCTTTGAATTATTACTAGATGCAGAAACGTATGAACGTTTTATTGGGTTTTCCTTCACACAAGCTGCAATAAACATATTTTGTGCTGCATAAGTGCCCAAGGCATAGAATTTTTGGAATTCGGATAATCTGTTCTCTCTCGAAATCCTCTCTTGACATTTTTTTGGACAGTTACAGTTAAAATCTACAAATGGCTTTGGTTCAATTCTTTGTTTCCGAGAGTTAACATAAGGCAGATTGTGGTACTTTCTCTTCTTCCTTTCTTCTCTAGTGTGACCACCATACTTTCTCTTTCTACCCCTTTTTGGCCTACCTGAAGGAGATCTAGTTGCTTCAGAAATGTTCTCTTGCAATATTTGATTAGAAAGGCTGGAAGTTTGAGTTTCAGTCTCATCAGTATTAGTTTCATAAAAAATGTCTGGTATGGAGGTAATCAGTGATTCTGATACTCCTGAACTGTTATCACTGCCGCCAGTATAACTTTCTCCAACAAAATCCGGGTCCTGTACTGAGTCATCGTCATCAAATATTACTTCAGTTCTATTGGAAGATGCCGGTGAAACTATTGGATTGTTCTCATTAATATTAAACATGTTTTCGGAAGCTCTGCAGTCATTTTCAAAGTCTTCCGTTAAAATATTAAATATATCTGCTGTCTCTGGTGACATTGAACGCACAGGTGATGACGGAGGATCGGGGAGGGTGCTTTGATTGGGCTTTGGACTTATGGGACTAGACAATGGTGTGATCCTTTTCTCAGCAATGGTTTCAGGAAGCGTAACATGAGGTTCAGAAGGTTTTATAAACTGGTCAATGTTAGGAGAGGGGTTAGTGGATTGTTTTTCATGCATTATTATATTGTGATTCCCAAGTGGTCTAGGTGTTAACGGAGAATAGGGTGGAGGCTCTATACTTTTTTCTTCAACATCTTCATGAGACCTAATGTTAAAATAGCTCGAGCACCCCATGCCAGAAAAAAGCAGTTCAACACTCTTCTCGTAACTGACTTCATCAGTCGGAACTTCATGCTCACTTAGGCGATTGATATCGGCATAAGGTAAAGCTGCAGAAGAAAGAAAAGTATTACCTACTGATTTAATTTTATAGAGTATTAAATAAGTTGTGCAGTAAAAACTGCCAGTAACCGACTTTAATCCTCCTCCATAACTCCAGAAGTAAGAGTGGTCATCCTTATCTCAAAATGTCAAAGATTTTATTACGATTGGCTAAATAGCTAAGGCGTAAAAGCGAAACAAATAAACTCCCATTCGCCTCCAAGCACAAGTAAGTATGTAGATACATAATATAAATTAAAATTAAAGGACTAAAAATAAAACTGAAATCAACATGCTGCTGAAATATGCTCGCATTTAGAAAAGCAAAAGCTTCATTCACCTAACAAGCTCATTCAAACTGTTTAGTTTGTTTTGCATAAATACCCAGGAATTTAGTTTTTATTAAAAGACAGTTATAAGCTAACAAAATAAAATATTAAAGCTCATCACCTCTGGATGATTTTAAATCTTACGTAAATAATAGCTATACTTTAGTCTAAGGTTCCCTTTTTTCCGATGAACCCCTATAAGTATGTGCCATTTAACAAGAAAAAAGTCAATGCTGTTTCCCTTATATCTTTTCACGCGAATCAAAACAACGACCAATGTATCATATTTCCTTGGCTGAAAAAGTTAAGGATCACGATAAACGTCCACTTAGGATGTCTAGCCATATTTTTGTTTTTGTAAGAAAGAACGGCCATATGTAGGTGGGTTAATGACCTTTTTACTCTAGTTAAATATCGTATACTGAATGTTAAAATTAAGTGGGTATTTTGTGCTGATTAGTAACTTACCCGTTTTTAACTTCTTTGGAGGACTACTATGTGGAGAATTCTCAATAATATCTGCAAAAAAATAAAAAGTAAAATAGGTATAAACAAAAATACTTGTGTTGTTTAGCAAAATGAGTTTGTGTTGTTAATTTTTACAATCTACCTACGATATACCGTGAAAAAGACTTTAGATATATAGAACTTAATCATATATCATTGCCTGTTTAAGCCTGTAGTTATCAACAAAATAACATCCATTGAGGTTAGAACAACAAACTGATATAGTAATTATTTACTTACCTACACCACTGTGGTTTTCATCTTCATCATCTGAGCTATTTCGAATGCAAGCACTTACAAGTGCCCTTGTTCGAGCACTCCACTTTTTATTCATTCTTTTTTCAAATAAGATCAAAGCACAGTAGAAAATGTAGAAGTGAATGTGTCAGTGTTACCCGCTAAAATTTCGTGTTGCTATTTTATAATTACGATAGTTTATGGTAGACATTGGTAGATGTTTATGTTTAATATAATCATCACCAGGGAAAAATATGACACATATAAAAATAATCATAATTACGTATTAGTGAACAGAGGTAAAGCATTTCTATTCCTATCAAACATTCATTTTTTTAAACGCAAACCAAACCCAAGCTTCATAGACCCTTATTTTTTTATAATTTCATAAAACATAATTATCGATATGGAACTAAGCATCTTGGTTATTTTTAAGCTCATTTATTTTTTTCGCAAAATAGAACCAAGCCACATGGTTCTCTTTAGAGAAAAAAAGATAAATATAATTTTTATTTTTATTTTCTTCTGGGAACCATGTGGCTTGGTTCTAGATTGCGTAATAAAAATTCTAAAGTACGATAAGTACCATGCTACATGAGTCCGTTTTGCTTATAAAAAGTGACTCGAACTCGGGTTGGTACCTTTAACGGCTCCTTTTTTTTGCTTTGTGGCTTGCTATATCGGCCAGGATTTTTTCTGGGATGATGTAATACACCATAAACAGTCTATCTACATGTATAACTCAATTTCACTCAAAGTGTGGGTTGGTTCTAGTTTGCATAACTACGTCCAATTATGTATTGTTTTTGTTGACATCTTTAAATTTTCAACACCAATTGTTTCCAGCCGAATTTTTTTTTCCTTTATTAGCAGGCAGCCTTGCAAATAAAACAACAAACCAATAAAAAGCCATAAAATAGCATTATCGATAAATATAAAAATGTCATGCATGCACTAGTCTATCCCTACAATAACAATAACAAGAAAATGATTCGAAGTATAATTATTACTGTTGATAATAAAGGCAAAAGGGAAATTGTGAATGTTTTACTGTTGAAACTCTTCAACGAATGCAAAATCTTTTGTTTATTATCTAAATCCAAAGATATTTCAGCTGAAATTAAGTACGTACTGGTGCAAAATTATGTTCGGGTGATTTCCGCTTCTTTTAATGCCACATCCGATTATATTACAATTAGGCATCTTGCAATTGACGATTTCCACTATAATATAAAACTGAGCTCAAACGTAATAACACTGCAAAATGACTCCAAAATTCACAAATTATATCCACAGCTCAAGAGTATTTGACAGTTGACGTACCTCACTTGTTGTCAAACAGCGAGAGGATAAAATGGCGACCCGGCCGCAAATGGTACCTATTTCAATGACGCTAGGAATGAAGGGTTGCCATTACAGTAACTGTCAAAAACACTGTTATCCTTTTTCACTTAAGCAAAATTATGAAAGTTAAAAAGAGATGACAGTATTTTTTGATTTCGGTGTCGATATGCCACATATTTGTATAACTGTTTTTTCTATAGTCAAACATTTCAAGTCCATATGATTTAAGGTGGAAACATATTATTGGACGCGTCCATAAGCCGCTGCTTATGGACGCGACTTAGAGGTATCTGTATAATGAATGTACATTGAACTGTACACACTATCGGACATCATCCGCGGACGCAACCTTGGGCTGACCTTGAGCGTTCGGACGTCCGATAGAAATCTGGCTCGCTGGATGTTTTTGTCAGTCGAAAATGTCCGCGGACAGTGTGCACGGGGTGCGGGACGCGTCTGTGCGTCAGAAGGACACGGATTACGTAGGAAGTTGCACGTACATGCGAGATAAATATTATAGGTACCTAATAATGGAAGAAAAACTCATTGAATGTGTTCGCACTTTCGCAGTCAAGAATTGCTCTACAATTATAAGTGTAAAGACTAAAAACATGCTTCGTTAAAACAAACAACAAATTAAGCGTGCACACTTTCCGTTTATATATATATTTACAAACTCTAAATAAAAATTTTGCATTAAAATTTTACACAACAGTTGTTTTTTTTTTATCTAATTAAGATTTAGATAAAAAAAAACAACTATTATGTAAAATTTTAATGCAAAATTTATTAGATGATTTCCTAACGCTCCAAAAATAATTATTTAACTAGAGCTAGAGTTACAAAAAATGTAAAACTTAAATTTGAAAAAAAAAATGGATAGTTTTTGAAATAGCTGAAGTTACCGCAACGAATGCAACTTTAATTAAATCCAGTTTGAATTTGGCGCGCAAGCGCCTTTCCGTTTTCCATATTTATATCTCTTGGCACTGTATGATTCTGTGTCGAGTGAACAAAAAATGTATTTATTACAAGGCAGTAGCAAATGAAGGTATATATTTTTCGTGTCCAGTTAGCCGACAGAAAAATAAAACCTTTTAAAATTTTCTAAAGTAAAATCCGCTTTCTTACTGAAGAAGAATAACGAGTCGCTATGTCAATAACTAAAATAGATTAGCTGGATTGGGTTATTTCAGGCCCAATACTTGTAATTAAAATACATCTAAAAATATAGAGCCTCTAAAAAAATATTAACAGGCACACTTATTTACCCCCTAAATTTGGGGAGAAATCCCCTAAGCTGGGAACTCTGGCTACCTATCAGCCGATTACCGGCGCTAGAAACATATTATCGGACGCGTCCATAAGCTGCAGCTTATGGACGCAACTTAGAGGTATCTGTATAATGAATGTACATTGAACTGTACACACTATCGGACAACATCCGCGGACGCAACCTTGGGCTGTCCTTGAGCGGTCAGCCGTCCGGTAGAAATCTGGCTCGCTGGACGTCCGCCGACTGTACACACTGCTCAGTCGCGTCCATAAGCCGTGGCTGATGGACGCATCCGATAATATGATTCCACCTTTATACGTCAGTGAGGCGCCGCGACAATCTATATCTACCTTTGCTTATACAAATATGGGTGAAATACGAAACAGAATGTGAAATATCGTTTTGTTTCATTCTTTCTAATGTGGTAATCGTATTTGATAAAAGAGACAACAGTTTTTCAGTTGTTGCTCATAATGGCAACATTTTCTTGTGACGTTGTGACAGTTGTAGGTAAGTGCCGTTTTCGCCATTTTATGCGCCAAGTCTCGTGGTAGTTCTGCTGTCAGATGAGTGTTTACTTTTGTATTTATTGTGATTTGTGAGAAAATTACGAGAATTTTATCTTTCAAATTGCACGTATATGATGGAAAACAGCCATTCAAGATGCCTGTGCGTTGTATTATGGAGTGTGGTGCAAGAAGGAAAATCAACCTCAATTGTCTTTGCACAGGTTAGTAACCGGTTTTCATGAAATATTACACATAGTCATACATTTTCGATGAAAAAAATGCTAAGCTACCACATATTTATGGTTGTAGTTTTCATATTTGGGCTTATTCTCGTCCAACAGACCATTTTTAATTTCATTCGTTTGTTTACAATAATATGTCATGATGGAATAGTGTAGTACCGTTGCCGTAATATTTTCCGACACTAGTTCCTTCGCTGCGCTGATACAATATCGGTATAATTCGTGTTCTAATCGGTTCGATTGACCTTGTTAGGTCCGGCTCGCTGTTCACAGCACTGAGAGATCGTTCCCCAGACTTTTATGATGATTGGTTATAAAAGATCCGGATTTAAGACATCATTTTGTAATTTGTTTTAATTTTTTAATTACGTATTTTAACAACTCGAACCAAAAAATTTATTGATAAAAATATTAACCTTTTTATAGGTTTCCTAAAAATGAGGGATTAACCTCTCTGATCTGTAGAGGTTCTACAGACATGTTTAAACTACGGATACAAAGCAGCGTTTTCGATATAACTTAAGGATTGAAGTAGTTTTTTTCTCTTTTTCAGGTTGCACAAACTGGAAAATTTAAGACTGAAAAATATGTCAATAAACAGAAAAAAATTAAGCGCTTCAACGAAAGGATACTCTGAAGAAATCCGAAAGTTCGCATTAACGTTGCATTTTTATCCCCGCCTATAATTATATAAGGCGAACTTACAATACATGCTTACTCACACAAGATTTTTGAGCAAATGGTACCAGCATGTAAATTGGGAACCGGGATTATCGAAAGAAGCATTTGTTTAAAAAATAAAGTGCAAGGAAGTGCAAAGTGTCATACCAGATGTTTATTGAATAAATAAAACACTTATGTTGATTATTACTGAAGTTTTATTTAATGAATAAATAAAAGCGAGGTGCGATGCATAATTTATGGTTATGTTTTAATATTTTAAAAATAATCTGCATTGTATGAGCAATGGAAGCTGGTAAGTTCGTTTTTGAAATAGGTGTATTGGTACGTTTGTAAAATATTACTGGAAATGCAATTTACAAAGACCTCTATCTATTTTCGTACACACCAAATTAGTATCCCTCGAATTGTCCCGGAACTGAAATGACTGTATCTGGCAAACCTAGTCCACATACCTACCAGAAGCTACAGACCAGATATAAAATAAGTAAAAGCGCAAAAGTGATGCAAGTAAAAGTGTTTTTAAAATCTGTGCAGAAAAAACTCTACATTAACTGTCATTAACAGAAAGGAGTAAGCCTTTACTCATTGTTTGGTTACAACAGATTGTAAGAATATAAATTATACTTTTGATTCAAACGTGATGTCTAGTAAGACTCGTAATACTAGTATGTAGTATTAGTACCGATACTTTTTATAGTATCGTTATAGTAACACTGTATTCCCTGATTGGTACAACCCAAGCATTGGCAGCCATTTTATGCGCCACTTTGAATTGTAGGTATGCACCTTTTTTTTGTAGGTATTTCCAGTCCATACTTTTTATATGTCTATAGCCCCACCCTACCTTGTTACAAATTCATTAGTTCATTCGTTCAATGCTCTTATTTTTTGGGACGGGCAAGTGAAAAAAAATCGATATTTATAAACAGTATCGATAATTATCTAGTGAAAAATATCGAGATATCGTCAGTTTTCAACATGCTCCCAAAGCATTCAAACTTCGTCAAAATAATAGACGAAGAAAATAGTATTTTTTATTAGTGCTCGAGCCTAAACAATTATACAGGATTTTAGAAAACCCCGAAATCCCAAAAAAATATCAGCTGTTTCATACAAAATGCAATATTTAGAATGAAAATGTATGAAACAAACGCTGATATTTTTTTCCAGATTTCAGGTTGGTCTCACAGTAAAAGTTGTTTATAATCATGTGTACTTTCACTGCCTAAGAAGTTGTTGGTGTTTTACAAATAACCCTGTATACAATTTAATCAAACCAGTAGTCATCAGATATGGTAATTAGTATCTAATAACATTAAACACGAAACCAAAGTTGCGTTAAAAAAAAAATCGAACCTGATACCTATTCAACACTCTAAAATAATTTTTTGAGATCGATATATCGCGATTAAAAATATCGACGATATATATCGATAATTGTATGGAAAAATAACGATATTTTGATATATCGATATTTTTGGCCCATGCCTATTATATTTTCATTCCTCGTTTGTTTGAGAGTGTCATTCTTTTGGTTCTTTAGTAACATTGTGGCACTGTTTCCGATAATTCAATTTAATTTTAATTTTCATGTATAATTAAATATAAATCTGTTAATTTTAAAAGGAATTTAAATCAGAAGTATGGGAAAAGAAGACGTGTCTGCAAAAAAACGTCGTAAAATAAACACCAGCACAGCAAGTGAAACTTCCAAACAAGTGCCTGTAGATGTTTATAAGGTTAGAATTTTATTTGTTTTTTGTACTGGTGAATAAACAAGTCGTTAGTCCCCCCATAAGATCAAGTTTAAATTGAATTAATTAAACTATCATAATTATCCTAAAAACTAAGTCACCGTCTAAAACGATCCCTCATAACGAATTAATGGTTTTCCGATCTTTCTAATCCACTGACAACTTTGTAAAAGTATTGTACAAAAATCAACTAAGTATTCTAAAATAAAAAACTTCAAATAGACGACCCACTGACCAAACTGTTTTTTGCATACAGCGTGTGGTAGAATTCGAAGAGTCGGAAGCGCAACTACGTCCAGCAGAGAAAGATGCTACTTTCTTTAAGAAGATTTGTCAAGACATTCGATTATTATTTGCTGAAATAGCTGAATTAAAAGCTAAAGACACTGAAGAGGTATGTGCTATTGTACTATTAAATAATGATTAGGTTCCATACTGGAAGGGTATCCAATGGAAATCATTCCTAAGAACCCTCTAACAACTAAGGGGTATTGTATTACCCAGTTGGTGGTAAACATCATCAACATCATTTGTATAAAAAAAAAAACAGGAAAGCCAACACAAATAAAATTTTTGTTTGAATTTCATTTCAGGCCAGAGAAAAACTGAATGCGAAACGAATAGAGGCTTCATTGAACCTGGTAGCTTTAAAAAAACTAAACCGTCTAGAGAAAGTTCGTACAAGAGCTGGACGTGACGCCTTGCATAAGGAAAAGCAGAGGGTTGATTCAACACACTTGCTCTTGCAAAACTTGTTGTACGAAGCTGATCATCTCAATAAAGAAGTGACTAAGTGCTTGCAATTCAAGTCTAAAGATGAAGAAATAGAACTTGTGCCACTTGAAGACTTTTACAAGGATGCACCTGCGGAAATATCTCGACCTGTGAGTTTTCATACATTTGATACCATCATTTAAATCTATTACATGATATTGAACATGAAATGTGCCTGTCAACATTTTAATGCAACTGCCTCATAGCAGTAAATTAAGTTTAAAATTCTACAGTTAAAAATTCCATATTAAGGAACTAGAATAGAAGTTGTTTCACACAGTGTAGTCTTTTAACCCAAAGGAAGAAAATGTCTTGTATTTTATCTGCCTATGTATCACTACTGTACATGAAGCTCAAACAAACAACAATATAAAACAATATAAAAAACAAACAAAACATTAGCGATAATTGTTGTGATCTATGTGTGAGACTGGTTTCTGTACTAGGAGACCTGTATGACAGATTGCCAGCCTCTCCAGACTCCGGACAATAGGTGACAGCTGTATACCACATCAGTGAGAAGTAATAATTAAGAATGAGTAAGCTAGGTGCAGTGAGGTTGTTGCTGTTGTGGGGGTACAAAGTGGTGCAGTGAGATTGTTGCTGTTATGGAGGTACAAAGCGGGTGAGAGGAACTATATTGAATGAGTGAGTAATTGAGTATGTGTGCGCGAGTGTGAGTGCGAGTGTGTGGGAGCGTGTATGTGTCTGTGTGAGTGTGTGTGTGCGGGGTAAAGGAGGTGAGAGCATACAGAGTTGGTTAGGATGGTACAATAAGCAGATTTTCAGTGTCATCGTAGTTGAGGGACTTAAGCCAGGCAGTAATAACCCTCTTACAATTAGCTCTTGTAAGAGGGTAAACTGTTAGCTTCTTATTTATCTTATTATATAGATGTACACCAAGAAATTCAAAGAATTTGTGTGAGAAGGCAGTGCTACGATTAGTAAGAGTTGGGCAAACCCTACCTTTACCTTTACAGCTTCCCAAAGTTTTTTATTGTTAGTTTTAGCTGCTTTATATAATAGGTTTGTTTCATAGTCCGTTTTTAGTTTTTTTAGTAGCCAGTTGCAAAAGTTCCTGTACCTTTTGTAGGTGATCTTGCTGATTTCACCATTGATTTTATGTAGAGTTTATCTCGATGTTTCATACATCTCAATAGAACATTTGTTATCCAGGGCTTTTTAATCCTCTTGCGATTGGAAATGGAAACAGTTTGTGTGTTAGCTAGTAGAGTTTAGGTCATTGACTAACAATGTAGTAGCTACATTTACATCAGTTATTTCGTAGATGGAGTTGAAGCATATATTTTGCATATCGTTGTCAAGGCCTATGTAGTTAACTTTCCTAATGGTAGATGTTATCTTTGGATGGTGGTGGTTCCTCGGGAGAAGGCACGGCTCGGGAGAAGGCACGGCTCCCTGTCATTTCGTGTGACGCAGGTCCTCTCGGGGAATGGCTGCTTCGGGAGGTTTCTGTGTCGCATAGGCAGGGAGCCGGACGCTCGGTGTCACCACTGCGTCGACTGTCGGGAGGACACGGAGCGGCATACGCTGGCAGAGTGTGCCGCTTGGGAGGAGCCGCGTCGTGCCCTCATTTCTGTGGTAGGCAGTGACCTCTCGCTGCCAGCCTTAGTACGTGCTATGGTTGACGGCGAGGAGTCCTGGGACGCGGTGGTCTCCTTCTGCGAAACAGTTATCGCGCAGAAGGAGGCTGCGGAAAGGGAGATCTCGACCTCCCTCCCGGCCCGCAGCAGACGCACCGGGCATACGCTGCCCTCTTCCGGCCCCCCTAACTGGGTCCAGGGGCGGCGGACTTAGGGATGTCCGTCGCCCCCCATTCATCTGGACCCGAGGTGGCGGCGCGTGGTGTTCCCGTGCACCCCTCTCTGACGTCGCGGGGGGAGTCAAACACCTCACTCCTCCCGCTGACCCGAGGTGGCCCGCAGAGGCGGGCCGGCACCAGCCGGGGATTACGGAAGTCGTAAGCCTCCGCGATCTCCGGCGTAGGTGAGAGATGGAACACCGGGGTGGTTTTAGTCTGTAGGAGTCTGACAGACCCCTCCGCCCGCCTCAGGGCGGAGGACATCCATGAGGATTTCCCCCCGTTAAAAAAAAAAAGATGGTGGTCGTCTTCAAGCACAAGTATCACACTGTCATGGTCGGTAATAGACGTCTCCGCGACAAAAGGCAGGGAGTCTACTTTTTAGCATGACGTGATCTAAACAAGTTTTACTATGTGTTGGTAACTGGTGGGCAGGTAAAAGACCTATGGAAGCTAGTAGGTTTAGGTAGGATGATGTGTTAGCATCGTTAGTGTTAATAGTAATGTCTACGTTAATATCTCCAATGAGTACGATATTAGGGAAGTTTAAGCTACTTAAAAGGTTACTGAGATTCAAGAAAGGGGTTAATGTTTTTATTACCAGGAGGTCTGTATATTGCAACGACGAGGGTATTGCTGTCTGCCTTTATTGTAATACAATTGGCATCAAGAATGGTTGGTTCCGATATTATTGGACTTAAATTATCTTTGAAGTACACGATGACCCCTTCATTTTGAGTTATGTTATTTTCAGTTTTAGCAAAGTCGAAGCCTTCTATTGCAGGAATGTTGTGGGAGTGGCGTAGCCAACACTCCGTGAGTATGATAAGATCCCACTCAGTATTTGATCTTTTAAGAAGGGTTAACAGGCTAGGATAGTTACGATTAACACTACGGATGTTCTGATGTATTATTTTTAGGCTAGAGTGTGGCCTTTTAATTAGATTAGGACAAATACTTAAACAAATAATTTCAATTTAAGGAACTGACTAAAAGCGACGAACACCAGCTTCAACTGGCGAGATTGGAGTGGGAACTGCGCCAGCGTCGTGAGTTGTCATCAGCCTGCAATGAACTGGTCTCGTCTAAAGAGCGCGTTGCTGCGGCCATAGCGGCTGCACGCTCAAGGCTTGACGCATTAGTACCACATCTACGAGATGTACTCAAATCTACAAAACCTTTACAAGAATGTTTGGCTCTCAGGCTTGATGATAAGAGAGATGAAGCTAGAGCTGCTTCTTTACTGCCATCTCCATTATTTCTTTTGTTTGCAAATGCTAGTGCATATTCTGATGCACTTGGCGCTAAGACTATTACAGTTTGTAAGTGTTTGAATCTATGTTATTACTCTAACTAAAGAATCTACCATCTATGATAACTCCTTATAAGTACTTCATATTCATATATTTCACAGGCATATCGGGTGACGAAGACGAAGCAAGAAGATTGGAACAACTCAGTAATGCGGATAGTGATGTAGTTGCATCTAATGACTCTGATTCTGATCAAGAAAACAATGATGATGATCAGAGAGAGAAAAAGAAGCGTCACCATAGAAGTGCTAAGGTATCCAAGGAAGAAAAGGCTGAAGCAAAGAAGAAGGAAGTTTTAAAGAAACATCCACTAAGTGTGCAAGTATCTGTCAAAGTTCAAGACGGAACTGCTTTGAATTTGATCTTCTCATATCTTCTTCACTTGAAAATAATTGTGGTCAAGTTCACTGTTTCACTACCAAAACCTATCACAGGTGTGTCAGCAGCGGATGTGTTGAATGGCCATTGTATATTGAATGAATTATACCCAGGAGATACAGGGAGTGACTCTCCACACCCTGCCACTTCTTACTTACTTAACGCTGCAGGCATCACTGAAGACTTCCAGCATTTCATTTCAGAACTTGGAAAGCCTTACATATGGGCTCAACGAATGTGTGGTTTAGATTTTATGGCCACAATAACAGAAGATCAGAAGTTCAATAAAAATATCCACCTCTGCCCTAGTCTAAGTGTCAGCACAGTTGAAAGCTTTATTTTAACTTTAAAGAAGAGGTTGAAGTCTCGAGTTGAGTTGATGAAAGAGTTGCAGGATTTGGAATCAGGGAAGATATTACCCATTAAAGGAGATATACCATGTCCAGTAAGGCTGTCAGGTTCATTGACACAGTGGCAGTCAGTTGGCTGGCCGGAATATAGTCAGTCACCTTCAACAGCATTTTTAATATCAGAGGGATTAGTTAATCCTAATGACATGTTATACAGAGCGATTATAACTCGACAGTCAGCGAAATTAGTTGCATTGGTAGCTCTTCGCAGTGACTATCCTAAAAAAGCACCAATGTTTTCACTAACTCTGCATTGGAATGGAACACACCATGCTGGCATCAATAATGATATCAGAGATATTGAAAGAGTTATCAATACAGATTGGGGCTCAGAAGATAACAAACAGTATACTCTTTCTGTACAGATAACAAAGTTGCTAACTTGTTTGGATATACTCTTGGAAACAACTGGCTCTTCAGAGTTTCCACCAGATAAAGTAATGTTTTGTCCAGTGCGCGGGCGTAACAGAGTGAAGCCCTACAAATTTCTTAAACAAGGCACGGGAGTTTTCGTGCAGTATTGATTGTATAAAAGTAATAAAGATCTTTTAAATGTGTTTTATATTTAATTCATAGCCTATCTAAATCTTTACGTATGATTAAATCATATAATTAAAGATATTTGGGAATGTTTCAGAAGTGTGCCCATATTTAGTTGTGTTCTGTATCTCCTAGGTACACATATAGTTCAGTAAAAATATTTTTTACTTAAAAACAAAACCAGACATCAATAAACGACTAAAATGTTAAAAAAAAACTAACCAAAAGCGAGTCGGACTTGCGTGCGAAGAGTTCCGAACCAATTTCATTTTTGTAACATGTTATTTTAACACTATACATAGACTTCATCGTAAAGGTTTTCCTGTAACCTGTAAGTAAAGAACTACTACTTGCATTTTTTGGAATGGTCATTTTTGGTCTAATTTCTTGAATAACTTCAAAACTATATTTTAAAAGGGATTCGAACTTTTTTTCTATGGGAGCGGGCATAGAACCCTCCGCCGCCATATTGAGTTTTTTATCCGGCAATAATCTTGTAATAGGCGCCGCAAATAGTTTCTAGATGTCAATACAGGGCAACTTCACTATAAGGTTTACTAATCAGATTTTGGGGGCTCCCTGAGCTTGGGGGCCCCGGGGCACTGCCCCGCCTAGCCCCTTAGTAGCTACGCCAGTGGTTATGAATATTTAGCGCTCATTTCAGCCAAAGAAATACTTCAACATGTTTCTGGTCTCCTGTTACATGTGAATCTATAGCGTTTACAATTCTAGCACGGAAAAAACTTCAACATACATATTTCTGTTCAACAGTTAAAAAAAAAAACAAAAAGCCCAAAAATACTTTAACATCGTTCTGTTTTCCTGGTACTTGTGAATCTTTAGCGCTCTCAATTTCAGCCCCGGAAATACTTCGACATGTTTTTTGTTCCACATGTTTCAGAATCGACCGGCTGATGATACATGTCGAAGAATTTTTCGGGCTGGAATTGTAAACGCTATAGATTCAAAAGTACTAGGAGAGCAGAAGCATGTTGAAGTATTTTCGGGGCTGGAATTGTTGAGCGCTAAATATTCAGAAGTACCAGGAGACCAGAAACATGTCAAAGTACTTTTGAGCAAGATTTTTTTTACCATGTGTACAGCAGATGCATGTCGTAGATTTTTCTTAATGGAGACTGAGGACGAAGTGAAACCCCAGAGCCGCTGCTGCCTTAGTACTTCAGATTCACAAGTACCAGGAGAACAGAACAATTTTATAGTATTTTTGGGCTAGAATATTTTTGTATTTTTTTTAACCGTCATACAAAATATGTATTTTGAAGTTTTTTCCGGGCTGGAATTGTTAACGCTGTAGATTCACATGTGACAGACAGGAGACCAGAAACATGTTGAAGAAGTAATTCTTTGGCTGAAACTATGAGCGCTAAAGATTCACGAGTACTAGGAGACTATAAACATCGATATTTCCGGCACTGGAATTGTAACCGGTTAGAATTCAGAAACATGTCGAAGTATTTTCGGGCTAGGATCGTGAATGCGAAAGATTCATAAGTACCAGGAGGCCAGCAATATGTCAAAATATTTCCGCGCTAGATATAATGAGCGTTAAGGATTCAAAATTACCAGAAAAATGGGAAAGTTTTTCCCAGGCAGGAATTAGGAGCGCTAAAGTACCAGGCGAACAAAACGATGTTAAAGAATTTTTGAGCTAGAATTTTTTTTGTTTTATTTTTTAACAGTCAAACAGAAATATGTATGTCGATGTTTTTTCCGTGCTGGAGTTGTAAATGCAAGAATTGAATAATCACAAGTAACAGGAGACTAGAAACATGTGAAAGTATTTTTTTGGGGCGAAATTGTGAGCGCTAAAGATTCACAAGTACCAGGAGAACAGAAACATGTCCGGCGGAAAAAATTCCGGCGCTGGAAACGTGAGCGGCTAGGATTCAAAGGTACCAGGAGAACAAAAACATGTCGAAGTAGTTTCGTGGCTAGAATTGTGTATGCTAAAGTTTCACAATTACCAGGAAGCCAAAATATTTTAAAATTACATGTCAAAATATTTCCGCGCTAGATATATGAGCGGTAAGGATTCAAAATTACCAAAACAACAGAAAAATGTTGGTTTTTCCCGGGCAGGAATTATGAGCGCTAAAGATTCATTATGTACCAGGACACCAGAAACATGCAGAAGTATTTCCAGGGTTGGAATTGTGAGCAGTTAGAATTCAAAGCACCAGGAGATCAGATACATGTAGAAGTTATTTTGGGGCTGAAATAATGAGCGCTACAGATTCACAAGTACCAGGAGATCAGAAACATTTCAAATTATATTTTCGGCAGGAATTGTAAACGCTATAGATTCACAAGTACCAGGAAACTAGAAAAATGTTTTAATGTTTCCGGCGCTGGAATTTTCAGTGGTTAGGATTCAAAAGTGAAGAAAGAAAACGGAAACATATAACGGTTTTTTCCGGGCTGTAATTATGAGCGATAAAGATTAACAAGTACCAGGATTCCAGAAACATGTCTAAGTATTTCCGAAGCTGGAATTGTGAGTGGTTAGCATTTAAAAATACCAGGACAACAGAAACATATCGAAGTTCTTTCTGTGCTGGAGTTATGAGCGCTTAAGTTTATATATGCGCGATATATATGTCTTGTGCGAGTCCCAAATAAACATTTTTCTTTCTTTCTTTCTTTTCTATCTTTAAAACCAGAAACATGTCGAAGTAGTTCCGGAGCTGAAAGTACGGACAGTAAAGGACTCACAAACTATGAAAAACGATGAATTTCCGAGAATGAGAATATGGTACAAAGAATTTGCGCGCCACCTCTAAAGTCTACGCAGACGAAGTCGCGGGCGAAGTGCTAGACTAGGATTCAAAGGTGTCAGGAGAACAGAAAAATGTCGAAGTATTTTCCGGGCTGGAATTATGAGCGCTAATGATTCATTATGTACCAGGAAACCAAAATCATGTCGAAGTGTTTTCGTGGCTAAGATTGTGAATGCTAAATATTCAAAAGTACCAGGAGACCAGGAATATGGCGAAATATGTCCGGAGCAAGAATTATGAGCTGTAAGGATTCAAAAGTAGCAGAACAACAGAAAAATGTGGAGGTTTTTTCCGGGCAGGAATTATGAGCGTTAAAGATTCAAAAGTACCAAGAGATCAGAATATGTCCAAGTATTTCTGGGGCTGTAACTATGAGCGCTCCATATTCACAAGTAGATACCAGGAGACAAGAAACATGTCAAATTATACTTTCGGCAGGAATTGTAAGCGCTAAAGATTCACAAGTATTAGGAGACCAGAGACATGTTTTAATGTTTCCGGCGCTGGAATTTTGAGTGATTAGGATTCAAAAGTACCAGGAGAACAGAAACATATAGCGGTTTTTTCCGGGCTGTAATTATGAGCGTAAAAGATTCACAAGAACCAGGATACCAGAAACATGTCGAAGTATTTCGAAGCTGGGTTTGTGAGTGGTTAGCATTTAAAAATACCAGGAGAACCGAAACATATCGAAGTTTTTACTGGGCTGGAGCTATGAGCGTTAAGGATTCAAGTTCTAGGCAAGCGTGCTCCATCTTCGACCACATCATCGCTTACCAACAAGTGAGATAGTGGTCAAACGCGTGCCTATCAACAGTAAAAAAAAAGACCAGAATACCAGAAACATGTCGAAGTAGTTCCGGAGCTGAAAGTACCGACAGTAAAGACTCACAAACTATCAGAATAAAGAATTATGAAGATGAATTTTTGAGAATGTGTATTTGGGACAAAGAATTTGCGCGCCAACTCTAAAGTCTACGCAGACGAAGTCGCGGGCGGAGTGCTAGTTTATAATATTAGTAGGATACGAAAGTAACTCTGTTTGTCGCGCTTTCACGCCAAAACTACGGAACAGATTTAAATTAAATTTGGTACACTGATAGTCTAGAGCCTGACAAAGGACATAGGCTACTTTTTATCCTGTATGTTCCCTAGGGACCACGCGGGCGAAGCCGCTGGCAGAAGCTAGTATGTATAGGTATATAAATGCAAT
Organism: Lacanobia wlatinum; assembly: GCA_947578705.1. NCBI lineage: Eukaryota > Metazoa > Arthropoda > Insecta > Lepidoptera > Noctuidae > Lacanobia > Lacanobia wlatinum. The sequence goes on from OX388033.1 coordinate 12,168,687, forward strand.
ATCGGATATTCTAAACCGTTACATGTATAAGATATGCTATATTAAAAAACAATATTGCCCATGCCTAAACCCGAATCTTGCCGACTGAGACTGTCACTGTCAAATCAATTTCACATTTTAATTTTCAACACTTGTTTAAAAAAAGAGGTGGCTGTAAAAAAAAGTAAAATGCCCAAACACATTAAAATAATTACACTTTCAGCATATATATAGCTCAGAAGGCTGTTTCAGTTATCAATTATTTTAGTACCAAGCTTAACGTCTCCTTTAAAAGACAAAATTCAAAATAATGTATGTTTTATATTCAAAGCTAGATGGCCACGGCCATGGGATCACAGATTTTCTATGACATTACCTCTGATAGACGCTCTATTGTATCTTTTATCTCTTTGCAGATAATAATGAAGTTCCGCTTTTGCGGTTTTGAGACAAATTAGATTAGTTATTTTGACCCCAAAGAGGTTTTTACTGGAAATCATCAAAGTTACAATTTATCTTTAGTTTTTTTTACTATATCTTTGCATTTTTTTTTTCTTTAGTCTACTGATTTTTATTTAAATTAACAAAATCAACAGTTAGTGGATAAATTCTTTCCGATTAATATAAAATAATAATTAAGTTGTGGTGTTACGTATAAGTATTTATTAAAACAAAACAAAATAATTTTATAATACAACAGTCTTTATTCTTATTTCAGTAAAGCAGTAGACATTTTCAAAGGAGAAAACACATATTCTTCATGATCACAATGTGGGCAAAATAAGTATGATGAGAGTAAAATAAACTAAAATTCATTCAATCATACATCTTCTTTTAGGGGAAAATACTTTAAAATCATATTCCACAGCTTAACCTAAAAATGCCATAATATTGTTATTGGTCGTCAATGAGATCTCTATAGCATTATATTTATACCGAGACATAATTTATTACTTCATAATTTCCATTTACATGATCAACTACAAGTTGGTAATAATTAAATGTTAATGAGACTTACTTTGAAACAATACTACGTTTTCTATCCTATGCTTTAGTATTATATGCCTATTTATTTCACTAAAATGTAGATGACTGAAAAAAATAACTCGTATATTTATTATTTCTTATTTTATTATTCATAATATGTAAAGAACAGTTTGCTACTTCAAGTGAAAATGTGCTTAATACTAAAATTTCAAACTCACTAAATGATACAACCATTTTTAATTAAAAGGATTTCTAGACACACATCTATCAAACTATATTATATTTATATTCATTTCAAAGCGAGTACTGAATTTTTTCAGCATCATAATATACTGTATACCTCATTCAAGAATTATTTGAACTGGATAATTATTCTTACCTTCAGTTATAAAGACTGCTTCGCTAAATAAGGTATAGAATATAATTATATGAATATGTACTAAGAACTTCTTTTCGTAATGTACTGAATATAAAAAAATATAATTCACTATTGCCATTTCTTGTTCTGCATTTTCATTAATCGCTAAACGATTGTATACAATGATTTTAATTGATATCATTCACTTTATATTTTTATACATTTTTAGATTATATGTAAAGTATTTTGTGTCTCACCAAGTCATTTTTTTTGAGGACAAAATAAAATCACTTTTCATGTTGCTTCGTCCACTTACTCCTACGTGGCTGGTTGCGTTTTGCATTATGAGATCCCGGCCTCTAGTTTGACATCCATTATTTTGCGCGGCCCTTTGAGGCAGTTGAGCCGTCGTTGTACTGCGTCTCGGTCTGAGAAAAAAGGAAGTTGGTAACTTGTCGTAGCAAAAAACATGGAAATATCACTTAACTCATGTTTAAATTAAGTTTATTTCAGAATAACTCGAATGATTGAGCCGAAATTTAACATAATAATTGTGTAGGAATTCAAGTTAATATTCCTATGTGAGTTGCACTGTAGCCTGACTCACATTTGGAGAGCGTGGTGCGGTGCTGCGGGTGCAGCGGGTGGCGCTGCACGAGCGAGTGCAGCAGCACTTGCGCCGCCATGTAGCGCCGCTCGCACTCCTTCATGTCGCCGAACAACTCTTCGATGGCCGCCATTTGACACTAAACAAACGGGATGTCATTAATTTGAATCGCGTTTTCAGTAGTAAAATAATATTATGTTGGCACGAAACGTCGACGAAACTTAATAAGTAAGAACCTTAAGATACACAAACTTATAATTTTTTATTATAGTAGTAGTGAGCAATGATCCCGAGAGTAAAAAGCAGATTAGCATTAAATTTTGATTAGGTATATGAGCTTCTAACGATGTGGTTTTTAATTAATAATAGGTAATTACGTACCAGTTCAATAGCATGCTCGTAGAGGATTTTGTCGCAGACTGCGGGAGTGACGCCGGCTTCATGAAGCCTCCTCGACTCATTCACAATCCACTTGTACTTTCCGTTCATCAGGGACACAACTGAAAAAAGAAACAATATATAAGTAATTTTATCCAAGAGGTAATCTTAAACTCTACTTAATTTTAGGGTTCCGAACATTCGTAAAAAACGGAACCCTAATAGGATCACTCGGGTGTCTGTCTCTCGGTCTGTCTGTCTGTCTGTCACAGCCATTTTACTCCAGATCTACTGGACCGATTCTGTTGAAATTTGGTACACATATGGACTTCTGTGACCGAAACACGGACGCGTTACGTAAATAAATAAATTTTTAGAATGGGAGTCACTTTTAGGGGTCAAACCAGAAAATTAAAAAAAAGTTTTTCAAACTGTATCGTGTAACATATCAAATAAAAGAGCTTACTGAGAGGATTTTAATTATATATTTTTCATAATTTTAAAATAAATCGTTTTGAAGTTAATCAAGAAATTAGACCAAAAATTACCAATCACGCCCCTTATCTCCGAAACTACCGAGCCTAAAATTTTGTAAAAATGCAGATAATACCTAAAGATTACAGGAAAACCTTTAAGAAGTCTGTAGTGTTAAAAAAATTACATGTTAAAAAAAAATGAAATTGGTTCCGAACGCACGCGAGTCCGACTCGCACTTGCCAAGTTTTATATTTATTTAAAATTTCATGTGTGCATGTGTACTGACCGTTGCGCGCTTGCAGCGTGCGCTCGCAGTAGTGCGCGGCGGCGAGGTTCAGGCCGGCCGCCAGCGCCTGCACCAGCAGCCCCAGGCGCACGCTGTCGTTGTAGTGCTCTGTTACTATAGGTGATGGTGTGTGTGTGTGTGTGTGTGTGTGTGTGTGTGTGTGTGTGTGTGTGTGCGCGCGTGCGTGCATGTGTACTGCCCCTTGCACGCTTGCAGCGTGCGCTCGCGGTAATGCGCAGCGGTGAGGCGCAGGCCGGCCGCCAGCGCCTGCATGGCCTGCACCAGCAACCCCAGGCGCACGATATCGTTGCAGCGCTTGTTACTATAAGGTGATGGTGTGTGTGTACTGACCGTTGCGCACTTGCGGCGTGGGCTGCAGCGTGCGCTCGCGGTAGTGCGCGGCGGCGAGGCGTAGGCCGGCCGCCAGTGCCTGCATGGCCTGCACCAGCAGCCCCAGGCGCACGCTGTCGTTGCAGCGCTTGTTACTATAAGGTGATGGTGTGTGTGTACTGACCGTTGCGCACTTGCGGCGTGGGCTGCAGCGTGCGCTCGCGGTAGTGCGCGGCGGCGAGGCGTAGGCCGGCCGCCAGTGCCTGCATGGCCTGCACCAGCAGCCCCAGGCGCACGCTGTCGTTGCAGCGCTTGTTACTATAAGGTGATGGTGTGTGTGTACTGACCGTTGCGCACTTGCGGCGTGGGCTGCAGCGTGCGCTCGCGGTAGTGCGCGGCGGCGAGGCGTAGGCCGGCCGCCAGTGCCTGCATGGCCTGCACCAGCAGCCCCAGGCGCACGCTGTCGTTGCAGCGCTTGTTACTATAAGGTGATGGTGTGTGTGTACTGACCGTTGCGCACTTGCGGCGTGGGCTGCAGCGTGCGCTCGCGGTAGTGCGCGGCGGCGAGGCGTAGGCCGGCCGCCAGTGCCTGCATGGCCTGCACCAGCAGCCCCAGGCGCACGCTGTCGTTGCAGCGCTCTGTTGACCAACAACACGTTAATATTATTATTAAAAAAAACGTTTTAACTTTTCATGTGTGAGCTGAAGTTAGATACTTCAGCTCACATGAAAAGTACTTAAACTAAATCGAAAAATAATTATTAATATTAATTATTGCACAAAAAAAGGAAATCGTACGTACCGTCTGAGACGTCCATGAGCGCGGCGATGGGTGCTCCGCAGGAAACGGCCAGGTCGGACAGCAGCTCCGCCAGCATCAGCACAAAGTTTAGCTGAGAGAATACCTTGCTGTGCTCCTCCTGTAAACAATACGACTTTTTTTTTTTTGTTTGTGATAGGTTTGCTCTTGACTCTTGTCTAGGTCAGAGATGACAGAGACAAAGTCTACGATGGAGCGAGCTTACCCAGAAGGAGCCTGTTCACTCTAACTTTGAAGAGATTAGGGTTGTAAGCGTTTGGAAACACAGACGCAGGCAGAGAGTTCCACTCCTTTGCTGTGCGCATTAGAAAAGACGCTTATGGAGCGTTTTATGAAGAGGAGCAAGTGGGGCGACACAACCGAGGCGAATGCGCAGACTGGACAAATGGACCGAACAGCAGGTCAAGAAGTTTGTGCACCGCAGCAAGACCGTAATAAAGCCGTGTCATATGAAATATTTTGTGTGTGTGTTTAGGTGTGGGTGATTGACCGCGAGGATGGTCTCCTCCTGCAGGTTGGGGATGTAGACGGGCGGCTCGGGCACGTGCAGCTTGATGCCGCGCAGCAGCGCGTCCGGCAGCGGGCGGTGCGGCGAGCCGCCGCCGCCCAGCGAGCCGCTCGCCTTCAGCGCCAGCGGCACCACGGGGGACGAGCCTAAGGGAGGGATATAGTTACTTAGACGTTCAACTGAACCTAACTAACAAAATAATAAACTAAATGACGGATTTTTGTTAGGGCTGAACGCTTGTGAGGCGTGAGGTCGTCATCATAATAAAAAAAAGAATTGTTCGGTTCTAGGTGAAATTGATTGCTTGTTTGCAGGGGTTATCTCTGGAAGTGCTGATATGATAACGATAATTTTTCTCTGACTTATCTTGCAGAGCCATAGGTGATCCCGGATTGAATGAACGGTGGAAGAGGCCATTGTAGCGAAGTCGAAGATAGATTTTTGAAGTTATAAAGTGATTGTTTCACTAAAGGCCACAGCATTCGCACTAGAATTATTAGTCACTTTAAAAAAATGACATTATTTTCGAGATGGAGTTCTAGTTATTTAAGAAAGTATATAAGGGCAGTACCTGATCGGCGCAGCGGGCTGGCGTTGGTAGGGGAGACCTGCCACAGCGAGGGTGGTGGCGAGCTGCCCGAGTTGCTGCTGCGGCGCCGCGTGGACGGCGGCGTCATCGTGAACGGGACCTGGCGGTACCACAACAAATATGTCTAACTTAATCTATTCATTGCCAGACAACCTACAGCCTAAATCGCTAGCATTAGGGTTACTTTTCCCCTAATCCGTTTGTGGAATGAAAGGAGGTGTCTCAAAATGGGCCAAGTCTATGTACACTACCTCATAAAATTAATAAAAAATTTATAAACCCCCGACAAAAATAAAGTAAAAAAATAATACGTGATTCTTTGGACCACGCGTCTTCGCCGCGGGAAACCGCAAATTTTATTACTAGCGGTCCCCCGACACGATGACGCTTGGCCCTAAGAATCGCACCTATATTAAATTAAAAGGATCAACACGTATTATGTTTTTACTTTTTGGCTTAGCATAGGCATAGCACACTTGAGGAGATATTTAAAACAATGGCAGCCTCATGAAGACCAAATGTATTGACGTCGGCAAAAGGAGGTCGACAAACCTCCGATTTGCTGACGACATTGTCCTTTTCGCCCCGACAGCTCTTGAAGAGTGCTCCAAGAGTTGAGCACAGCTAGCTTCATGTTGGGACTTGCGATGGATCGGTTCAAACTCCAGCTAACGACCAACAGCACGAAGCGTAAGGTCAACGTAGATGGGCAAGAAATGCATTATTTCGATGAGTACATCTACTTGGGCCAGTTAGTTTTTTTTTTGAAAATAGAAAAGAAAAGGAACTCGACAGCCGCGGCGCCGCAACGAAAACGCTTGGAAAAGCTACTGGTCCATGAAAAGTCTAATGAAGGGTGATCTGCCGAGCTCCCTGAAGCGTAACTCATACTCATCGGCATGGGTATTACTACCCATGCATAACCTACGGTGCGCAAACCCGGTCGCTCACCGGGTCGTAAAAGTTCCATCTTGGAGTTTGCCAAAGAGCGATGGACCGCAGCATTCTGGGCGTAAAAAGGCAGGACAGAATTCAAATCTTGGGTCTAATCAAGTTGGCCACCCCTGTTCTAGAGCAACGTATTTTCCCAAAAAATCTAGGTCTAATTAATACGTGCCCTTATCATTTTATTTTTTCCAAAACAAAATTACTAAAAGAATTATGACAATCCAAAAACCCGAAAATACACCCCGTTTTTACCGCCATGTTCAGACGACTATCAGACAAATTTGATAAGTTTTTAGCAAAATAATAGAAGCATAGATATAGTCTTCCTCTAAATTTTGATATATGATTTTTTTAGATCAGTCATGTTTTGAAGAAGAAAACAGTGGAATACAAAACGTCTTTATGTCAAGATTTTTATAGGTAAAATCATCCTGAGCTGCAGTTGTCGCTTTCGCACTTTACTCGTACTTTTACGGCATCGGCAGGTTTCTTCAAATACCTATTTTACAAATTCCTCGTGGCTAGAGTCTCCTCGTTCCATTGATCCTGATCCTAACTTACGACTCGCAATAGATAATATTCAAATTTAATGGTAAAAAACGTATTTCTGTCTCATTTGTCGCTTAGCGCTAAATATTTATAATAATACTAGCTGACTCGGCAAACGTTGTTTAACCATACAAAAAAAAATAGCCTACCACCTCATACCTACCGAATATACACACAAAATTTCATGAAAATCGGTCGAGCTGTTTCGGAGGAGTTCGGTAACAAACACCGTGACACGAGATTTTTGGAACGAAGTTCCTTATCGCGCGTTGTGTAAGGGGGCTAGACGGAAAAAATTCATACGAAAAGTTGTAACGACGAACTTTTTGCTATAGTTGTAAGCCGTGCGGCGTGCGCGTGTTTCTCTGTCTGTCTCTCTCTCTCTCATAGAAAGCAAGACAGTTATTTTCGTTTCGACTTTCTATTTCTGTTTATAATATATTTGTTAATATTTTTTATTATTATTATTATTTTTTTTGTTTTTCACTTTCTCGGTTCCCTGGAGACCCGGTCCTTTGATAGGCGTACGAGGAGCCGAAGCCAACTCGCAGAGGCCCCGTTAGACATTTGTTATTATTATTCCATTTATTCATTTTATTTACATATTTGTTACATTTTTAAATATTTCTATAAAAAATAAAATAAACATTTAAAAATATAAAAAATAGTAGCCCACCGGTATCGGGAACAAGGTCCAAGCTACCGGTGGTCAGGGCTCCCGAGAGAGGAACCTCCTCACTATACGCGCCGTGTCCAAGAGTACTGCTTTCTGGATCAAGCCCTTGATCCAGCTGCCCAACGAGAGCCTCTTGAGATGTTGGTCGAGGCTCTTGGCAATTATGCCATTTTTTATTATTATTTTCTTCTTTTTTAATATCATTATAACTTAAAAAAAAAATATTACAATTCCTTTACTAATTAATCGAAAGGAACTTCGTTCCATCAGGGTGTCCCTTGACACCTCTCAAGTTTTTATATATTAGATATTTAGTGATTTTGGTTTAAGACGACTTCAATTCGATTTCGAACCAGGGTAAACCATACCAGATACTTTTTCTTTTAATTATGCATAATAGGTATGATATTTCATTTATGCACAACACGAAGCAAATAGCAACTGACAAGGTATTTACTTTAGACATTAAACACATTGAAACACTTGAATGCATACATATCGAGTGACTATCTTACACAGTAGTAGCGACACGTGTTATAATGGTTGTAACTATACTGTAACAGCGTTACGTAACGACGTGAACTTGGGTCGAAAGATAACGTGACGCGGATGTTACTAATTCTCCTAATTGTTTGCGAACACGCGTCTCGAACATTATGAAATTGTCATGATTAGTCAATAAAATCTAGCTCTAGTTTGTAAAGTTTATTTTATTGAACACTAGTGGCCCGCCCCGTCTTCGCCCGGTTATATTTTTTGAGGGTGCTGGGCGGTTGCACTAAGTCCTCAATTTTATCTATAGGAGTGAATAATCTTATAAAAATTACCATGCTTAGCAGTCCGACAAAATAGTATTTTTTAAGGTTTGCATTAAAAAAATTTAATCTTTGTAGCGGCAGGTAGGTAAATACTTAGACTGACCAACATATATTAAAATGCTATATTGTTTAATAATTTTGTTCTCCTAAGAAAATTATTATAAGACAGCACTTAAGCAAGCCAAGCCGGAATAAGAAGAAATACCTAAATAGAAACGAAGGAACCAACTTTTTTTCGATATGTAATGATTTTCGGCTTGAGAATACAAATTCTCCCGATTTTATACAAAGATACTCTCATGAATTCTTTTATACTTGTTCAGAGGCTGTAGTAGACTAACGTATGTGAATATGATACAATTAAAATAATATCACATATATATTATCATCCCGTCTTTGGAATAGCAAGCTCATGACTTAGGTATAAATATGGTGTTAGTGTAAAGGGTGACGAATATTATTTTTGCCCGGAGCGGCTAAATAGCTAGCGCCTGCGCGTACATATATTTCGGCGATTAATTTTTATTTATATAGACAGACGCAGGTACTCACATACATACATTGTTTACAATCTAGTAGAACGAAGATAGTTTCTGAAATAAGTTTTGCGTTAATTTTTAGACGAGTACCTATAATCAGTTGAGTTAACCAGCTTTTGCAGCGTGGTTCAACAATTTTACAAAACACAAAGAAATCATCCTTGATACTTGAAGAAAACTTTATAAAAACAAAACACAGATTTTGTTCCCATCAGTTTCATCTAGGTGAAATCCGTGGTCTGTGTTTGGGGCGATTAACGTGATAGTTTTCGTGAGTGTGCCCTAACTTGATTTACGTTTGTACCCTATCTGATCACTGACTTAGGAATAATAGTATATTCAGAGAAGCAGGATACTTAGGTGCAATATATATTTAGAAGCAGGTAGCTACTTACGGTTGGTGGCGATAGAGAGCCAATGTTGGTGGCGTTACGGCTGTAGTTCGATCGGAGCACGTCGATGGGTTGTGATCGTGGTACGTTATTGTTAGATGTTACGGCGAGTGGGTTCTGCAATGAACACGTGTGTCAGTCACAGTTATGGACGAGAAGCTGCTGAGTAAATATACATTATGAAGTCAAACGGGCGCTACATCATCAAACAATGGACCAAAAGACAATAGGCAAAAGTGGTCCAAATATCCACTTCCGACGAGACCTATGTCATTAAATTGTTATGTTTGGTATGATATGGAGTAATTAACCAATTAAATATGGGTGTCTTTTCAAAATATTATAATAATCAATGACATTGGTTTCGTTAGTGATGGATTTCTCGACCGAACCCCATACATTTTTGCTTAAGCTCTATTGTTTTCGAAAAATGTTGTGAAAGGGCCTTACTCTATTGAGTGTGAGCGGCTGCGGCTGTGGCTGCGGCGGCGCCTGGTGCTGCGGCGCGGGCGGCTGCGGCGGCGCGCGCGCGGCGGGCGGCAGCGCCAGCGAGCGCGGGCGCGGCGCCACGTCCGCGGCGCCCGAGGCGGCCGAGGCGCCCGAGCAGTCGGCCGAGCCGCAGTCGGCCTCCACCAGCACGAAGTCGTCCTCGCCCGCCCACGTCGTGTCCACCGACGAGGCTGCACACACAATTTTCGGGCGACATAAATAACAATCATTCTACTTAAAAGAACTCATAATAATTTACTTCTTCCATGCAACGTATATGTCACCGGAAAATGGCAGACTCCGTAAGATTGTAATAAATCTTGATTAGATTATAATGTCTCGACATATTACGAAAAAAACGTCTTTTATATGATATATTTCATCCAAATTCAATAGTTTCCAATACATCCGTGTCTTATTTAGAAAAAAATAGTTTACAGTTTCACGTGATATTTTACAATCTTACGGCGTTTATCATTTTCCGGTGAAATATATTTCTCTAATTTCGTGGGTAAATTTTCATATCATATCACTAGACAAGAAAACTGACCCCAATATAGCTGAGAAAAGGCTAGGCAGATGATGATCACTGGACAAGAAACAAGAATATCTACCCATTATAATTATACATTATAGTAAGATCACCATCACCATTGTAATGTGATAAGCCTTAAGTCAGTATACGGTAGGACTGGCAGTTTAGACGAGTTATCGGTATACCTATTTCCCTGCCTCAATATCGGCAAACTTTTACACATGTGTCTTTAATTACATCCATGTGTCGCGCATAAAGAGCCGGACTTCGCCTAGCCTTAGGTTTAATTAGAAGCTGGTTTAGCCCAGTGAACCACTGACCCCGTTGTTATTTATGCGAACTACTGGCCCGGTGAGTAATATATTACTAATTTGTTAAATGATAACTAATTATCGTTAAAACTGCATGGGTTTGTCTTCAAAAAACAAGTCGTTCATTTTTTTTTGACATCTTAAAGAGGTGTCAAACCTCAAACTCGTTTTACCGTAAATGTTAAACCTAAAAACCTAGTCTAGATGAGCCATAATAACATAAACCGTTAGCAAGCTTGTTTATAGACAATGTACTATCAAAATGTGGGACGATTGGTATCTGCAGCATCCACATATAGATAATTTCATAGCAACAAGTAAATGGGTGCATTAACTCATATAAATGGCGGAAAAGACTAATAAATTATTGCAGTTTACAACAATAAACTTGATACCGGCTGTAGGTGCCCAAGGGCAGGTTAGCAAGGGTTATCGAATCTGTTTACGCTGAGAACAATGACATATTAATATTTGAACTGTTTTCTGAGTATATTTTAGTGTTTAATCAAGTGTAAGTGGCTTGTTCTTTCACAGGCGTCTTTCGTTACATTATTGCTACTACAGGTGGGTCGCGCCACGTGACTTCAGGATAGCTGGTTACATAAACGTCATGAGTTATTTCATCAATTTGTGCAAATAATAAACCTAATGACGTCTTCACATATCTACAAGCGCCCAGTAGCAAAATCGTACTGATAAACGATCACCTTCGATATAATGTAATCATCTGTGACACCGTGATAACGATAAGTCCTAATGAATATAATGCTTTTTGAGAGTATTAACTTACATAATATCTACTTTAGTATCAATTCTGTCAAACAATCTTTTTTTTTTTTCGAAATTAAGTATGTACATTTGCCATGGAGTAAAATGTAATCATTTATACTACACTAGCTTCTGCCAGCGGCTTCGCCCGCGTGGTCCCTAGGGAACATACTCCCGGGATAAAAAGTAGTCTTTGTCCTTTCTCAGGCTCTAAACTATCTCTGTACCAAATTTCATTTAAATCGGTTCAGTAGTTTTGGCGTGAAAGCGAGACAGACAGACAGACAGATAGACAGACAGAGTTACTTTCGCATTTATTATATTAGTAAGGATATAATAATGTACATCTTATACAGATGTACAGTATTGTTTTAGCCGCAAAAAATGGTAAATATATTCTAAACTGAATCAAAAGCATCTGTTCAGCTTATTTTTAAATCGTACTAAAATAGAACAGAACATTTTCATTCGTGACAATACACTACTTCAATTGATTGTCTCGAAGGAACCTGAATCATTTCATTGTATTCATGTTAATTCTGGAAACATTGAGCAGTGAGCACACGATATAAGTACACTCATTGATGATAATAAATAATTACACTTCATAGGAAACGATAGGCGTGAAGGTACTTCCTTTTCAGAGCTATTTACTTCACTTAACTTACATAATTATTAAGTACTACCCTAGTTAAATGTATTCTATTCAACCAATGAATTGAATACTTTATTTATGAATGAATTATAATGTCATTTGTTCCTGCTTCTTCCGCAATTGTTAACCTGTCGGGTGAAGGCTAAATATCACTTTAATGCGATGTATTGTATTGCGCTTCCCAAAAACGATAAGCTTGTAGATGTAAAACATAGTTTGTATGCTGCACAAGAATTTTCGTAGCGGATAAGGGGATGTGTGTGTGTGTGTGTGTGTTGTTAAATTGTTAAATAGTGAATAAGCGCTGTCTTATTAAAGATCATAGCATCTTGTAAAACAACCCTTAAGGGCTCCAGGTATCGGGCAGATCGTTTAAATGACAGCAGCCGTACTCAACCTTTTTTCTTTCTGGGCCACATTGCGCTTCTACCATTGTCATGATGGGTCGCAATAACCCACAGTAAAATAAAATTCTACATATTTTATTTAATAGTATATACAATAAACTACATTGTTAGGGTACCGTCGTACCTCAAAAGGAAAAAAACGGAACCCTTATCCTATAGGATCATTCGGTTCAGTTTTCTCCGGTTATACTGGACTGATTCTAAATAAATACATTTTTTGTATGGGGGTCACTTTCAAACTGTATCGTGTGACGTCAAATGAAAGGGCTTACTGTGAGTAAAAGTAATAGGTTTAAAGTTATTCAAGAAGTTAAACAAAAAATGACCATTCCCTAAAGATATCTAAATACCTAAAGATTACAGGAAAACCTATAAGAAGTCTGTAGTGTTAAAATAACGAGTCCGACTCGCATTTGGCCTTTTAAGGATGGGAAATCATCAAATGACTCCTCCCGCTCTGGACGGAGCAGAAGGTAGTGTCAGTCTCTTACTGAATAAAACCCATCCGTGTTCCTCCTGATGCCCTTTGCGTTCCAGGGTCGCGGTGAATCTTTCGAACAAATTCCGCAACCCTGGCAACAATAATCTACATGAATGGTACTTTTGAATTTGTGACAAAAGGACCGTCTTCATATGGCATAGGCCAACTTTTTACGTTAATAGTGGGTGAGGAATAGTGTCGGCACATCTTTAAGGAGTGAATCAGTAGAGTGATGATAGATACACTGACTAAATATTTCGCACTGCAGCCCGTTTGATACCATCCCACTGAACGCGTACTGAGCGGAATTGTGGATGTGAGCTTTAAAACGGAAATGTTTTCATTGTATGTCGCTTAATTCAACAATGTTATTTGATTTCGAACCCAATTTTAACTACGCCGTTACACATTAATGCAAATTTCGTAATGTTTTTTAAAAATTATTTTTCCATTGTATTAGTAATTATAGATACTTAGACTTCTTTTTTCAATTATAGGGTTAGATTCTCGCTAAGAATATTGATTTTCCATAAATCCAATGATACAGTTTTAGTTCTCATCAAAATCGGGCTCGATTATCTTTCGCTTTTCCTCATAGTGCCGGAAATTGCCATCCTAGCCCACTAGAAAAAATCAGCCTGTATAGTGTCGTACGTAAGGCTGGCTTCGTCACGCTACCGCGGTCGTGGCGGCGCTATGCGTGTACTGTTCGGTCGGTGCTTACCGGAGGATGTCGGCTGGGACATCTTGTAGGCCTGCAGCGTGGGCAGCGCCTGCGGCTGCGGGTTGGAGCTGCGCGGCGCGGAGGCCGGCCGCACGCCCGCGCTGCCCGAGCCGCCCGACACGCCCGAGCCGCCCGCGCCCGCCACGGAAGAAGGATTTCCACCCGCTCCTGTTAACACACATCACATTTACAAACCATACTACATACACACCGGAAATGCAACTCATGCAGAACTGTGCAGTTTTTGTTTTTATATACTCGATTAAATTATAATATAAAACGCAAGCGACAAATAATAAGTAGCAAGCGATGAAATGATCGATTGCGAGTGATATCGTAGTCCTTGAAATTTTTGAACTCTGGCGGGCATCTGTCAACGGTCGTCGACAGTAGTCCTCCCGTGATGCTCAAAATTAAATCACATTCAGAGTGTACGTGCAAATTTCGTTCGTTTCGATGTCATGCTTTTAAGTGGCATTGGTGTTAGATTAGAGAACTATTGACGACACAACCTGATCCAACACAGTAATACATGATCAGATTACAAAAATATGCGCCACCCCCACCCCATGCACAACCAAAGCGAATTGAATAAGTGTGGATGTACCCTGACTGTCCCACGACTCCTCTAGATAACAGTTAGTATCGGGCCGACCCTCAAGATCGCTCTCCAAAATGTCGGGCAGATCCGAGTCCAAACCTGAACAATATGCATAACTTCATACACCGTGACTGAGGCACTGTAGTGTAGCTTGTGTATTTACATAAAAAATATATAAGTACATAAATAGTTCAAAAATCCATGGACTAGAAGCTACATAACGTTAATGTTAATAAAACTAAATGAAGAGGTGATCTGATCATTCTAACGATGTTTGTTGAGAGTATATTAACTTCGACATACTAAGTTAGATACAGTGAACTAGATCAATTCAGCAATTTAGATAATATTGTAGCTATAAATCATATTGTTTAATAATGTTTTACTGGTAAATAAATGAGTTATTGTGTTATTAATAGTGGTAAAACTGTTATATCAATACAATTAATGTCTGTTGAGTACATGTTATATTTTTTAATAGCTGGATTGTATGAAATATCGTAGAATGATACGATTCTGTTAATGAATTGAAATTATATTAAACTAGCTTCTGCCAGCGGCTTCGCCCGCGTGGTCCCTAGGGAACATACTCCCGGGATAAAAAGTAAGCCTATGTCCTTTCTCAGGCTCTAGACTAGATGTGTACCAAATTTCATTTAAATCGGTTCAGTAGTTTTGGCGTGAAAGCGCGACAGACAGACAGAGTCACTTTCGCATTTATAATATTTGTAAGGATTTTACATCATATTTATTTCAAGCACCAAGTTCATAGGAAAACTAAAATTGTAATTAAAAAAAAAAAATTTTTTCTGTAAAAATAGCGAGGAAAGTATATATATAAATATATATATATTACAAAATATAAATAGGACATATTATACAGGAGCAGCGTGCAGGAAATTTCGAAAGGTTACAAACAATGGATCGGGTCAGCGATGATTAGTCACTCGTTCTGATTAGAGTTTCATGTATTCAGCGTTCAATGTTAGTTACTTTGTATTCTTGTTAATGATTCAGTGTGGTTTATTCACGAAAGCGAACTGTCTTAATTGGTTTTTATTATGTATTTTGTATAATACAGTTTAGTAGGTTTGTACGGTTTTGACAAATGTAATAGGCGTGGATAAGGCTGTCATGTTAGTATGGTCATTTGGAGCAAAAGGACGACTTTTTGCTTATATATATGTACCTAATTCGTCCTTGTACCCTGCATGACTCTACGGAATACTAATAAATATTTATTGTATAAACTTACTGTTGATGGACGTGGTCCGCGGTCGTTGTAAGAAGGGATGGTTGAAGAAAGCTTCGAAAGGCATGCGCTCGCGAGGGTTGCGTCGCAGCAACCCAATGAGCAAGCTACACAGCTCAGAGCTTGTGCCTGCTGGCATTCTGGAACACATCAATTACATCAATTTCAAACCAACCCTCTTGATCCACGAGTGAAGGTAGTAGTAGAAGTAAGAGCCGCTACAAATTTTGTTGACAGGCGAATGTTTCGAGCTATTCCTGTGTAATATAATAGAAAAAAAAATACAACCGAATTGAGAACCTCCTTTTCCTTTTTTTGAAGTCGGTTAAAAAATAAACTGAAATCTTACGTAAGTATATCTCATCTTTATGTTGTAAGTAGCTTCTGCCAGCGGCTTGGCCCGCGTGGTCCCTAGGGAACATACTCCCGGGATAAAAAGTAGCCTTAGTCCTTTCTCAGGCTCTAGACTATCTCTGTACCAAATTTTATTTAAATCGGTTCAGTAGTTTTGTCGTGAAAGCGCGGCAGCCCGACAGACAGACAGACAGACCGACAGACAGACAGAGTTACTTTCGCATTTATAATATTAGTAAGGATAAGGATTATTTGTTGCTGACACAAGCAAGATAAATTTATAAGTGGAAAGAGAAGAAGAACCCTCTATTCTACAATGTTTGACACACTTTTCATTCACTTCTCAGACACAGAAGATTAGGTAATCATATAAGTCTCATGACATGCTTGGTCGTTGAGATAAACATTGAGATAGGACGCGATTTAAAAATACTCCTATTATGTAGAATATAATATATGCAGATAGCAGCGGACGCTTCAACTGTTTACAAATATTTGGCGGCTTGGGACGCCTTCCGTACGTATTTTATAGTAACACCGAAGAGCTATATGTCACAAAATTGTCACAATTCAGTCGTGTTAGACCTTGAACGCTAGAGCCGATTGTTTGGGGTTAATAAAAAACTAGGTACAAAAACTGTCCGAGTTAAGATGTGAATTGAAATGTTCCAGATATTTCTTTGATACGACTGAAATTGAATTTGTACCTTTACTGAGATTTGATTTGAATGTGATTTATAAGCTTTCTGTCTTACTCCATGTTACATAAGACCAGCCTAGCTCATTGATATTGATAGTATTTGATGCAGCTACTCACTTGGGTTGCAGGTCGACGCTGTTCTCGTAGAAGGCCTTCAGTTCGTGCGGCGTGGTGGCCTGGAAGGGCGCCTTGCCCGTGAGGCACTGGTACACTATCGTGCCCAGACTCCATAGATCCGCTTTAGCGTCATACTTCAGCGACATTATCACCTCTGGTGCCTATAACAATTATTGTATTTTTTTTAATATCTAGTACATTTCTAAAATTATTTTGTTATGATGCACAATTAAAAAGTTCTCTCTCTTCTTAGAAATTTTCTTTTATAACTGAATTCGGAAATATAGTATGGCAACCGTAGTTATTTATTGTGCATTCATGCACACTTTTTTGAAAGTCTTGATTTTAACAATTTATTATTATAGAAGTAATATTACCATATACATCGGAGAGCCGCAGAGCGTGACGGCCATGTTTCCTTCCTCGAGGAACCTTGCGAAGCCAAAGTCAGCTGCACGAAAAAACGAATGAATTAAACATTATTTATGATATGATATTACGACATAGCTTTGAGGTTTAAGGTGTTGTGATCTTTACCTACTTCTGATACTTTAATCTCGATTCTAAGTAATGTCCCATGATTAGGTACCGTATTGGAAGTTTACGTAGAAATTGGATGAGTCAGATGAATTGATCAACAAGACGGCGGAAATGATAAGGTTATACATTTTTCTTCCGATAACTAGGTACGTTATCTACTAGCTACGTAGGAAAATGTTATTATGGGGAAGAAGGGAAATACGAACCAATTTTGAGTGTTATTTCCGAGGCATGCGGCGTGCGGGGCGGCGCCACGTTGTGAGTCAGGAGGATGTTCTGCGGCTTCAGGTCCCGGTGCACGATGCCCTTGGCGTGGATGGCGCGCATCGCCTCTGCCAGCTGCCTCAGGAACAGCCGAATAGTGCTTTCACTGAGTAGGCGATTCGCTTGCAAATAGTCCGCTAAGTCGCCTCCGTTGCAATACTGAACAAATGAGACAAACAATCGCCGTTAGTGATTTGTTGGCCAGTGGAGCCATTGGACAGAATCCAGGAACAGTTTTTTAACTACGTCAATGGACGTCAAAGGAGAAAATTTGTATGTATACAGAAGAAAATAGGTTCCTAGTTACTACGCATGAATTGACGTCAAAGAAGGCAAACTTAATTAAAGTAATTCGAGTAGTTAATGTACCTCTTGTTACAAAACAAGTGATGATTAGTCGAATGATCTGCATTCCAGGGAGGAATGCAGATCATTCGACTAATTTTTAGACGATACTTAAGCAAACATAACGTCTGCTATGCTGCTACTTTCCAACAATTTCGAACAAACGAAAAAGCTCATTGTTTTGTGAGGGAGTTACCTGCGTGCGACCCTCACAAACTATATCATATACTATATATCGCATGGGAGCTGTCTTTACTCCATTGAGTAATAAAACGTTTACGTTCTATCCCATCTTCTCGGGTAAACTTACTATCGTTACGCGCGGATAAGCAGAAATAGGGCAATCTAATAACGGATCGACCTTCACCACATCGTAAAATATGAATTTAACAGAATGAAATATTATTTTAGCTCCACCAGAACAATAACGATTTAAATCAAAATTCAATTACTTGCAAGCCAACGCAAGAATCTTGTCATATTTGTGGTTAACACGTCACATAAGTAAAACCAACAGCTGTGTTGTATAACATTAAACTTTACAGAATAAAGCAATTTATAGACATGAAGCATCAGCACAGTACCAGTAACAACAGTCAAGGAGAGATAACATGGTGAACGCGTGCGTTTTCTTGTGAAGTTCGATCATTTCTTGTTTTTCTTTTTGCTATTTATTTCCGTTATTTTGGTGAATCATATCATTGTTCTTAAAAGTGAAATCGGTTGGCTTGTGGTAGTAGAATTATGTAAAGAAGTACATGAGGATTTTGGTGCAACTCAACGACAAACCAATATATGTAATTAACATAGGCGGTTTTGTGTATTTGTAGAATTAGCAACTGGCAGTTAATGAAGACCATCGTGGCGTATCGGCCGCGATCATTTACACGTATATCTGTGTACATAAAACCGTACACTTCATACATTGCGCGCTATTTGTCAGTCGAAGGTGATATTGAAAATCGGCCACCTAATATTTTCTCGTTTATGCAGAGCGTCGTTATCGTGGTTGATTTGCGATAAGCTGCCATGCCGTTAGTAATCTTATCATTGAGTGATAATAGTTATAAGTGTCAGTGAGTTATGCGCTGTACGCTACGCTGGTACTTGTACCCCGACAGGTAACTCCTGAAGTCAGTTGGCACATCTCTACCTAGTAGTGTTCGCATGTAGCAGTGACCATGACGTCGAAACATCTTTTCGTGCTATTGTTGGCACTATTTGCGTAAGTACCCAAGCTTTTATTTGTTTTATTTAACCGTAGGTGTTAGATCTTATTTTCATGTAATACTTACCTACGTATAGACATATTCTTATCAACCAGTTATTACATACGTGACTGCACAGTTTAATATTTTGTAATAAATAGTACCTCCCTTGTTGTAATATTTTTATTTAGTATTGAAAATGTATGCCACAGCTTCTTTTACTTATTTAGTTTTTTTTTTTTTTCATGCATTTGGACAACTACCTAAAGCTACCTATGCTATGTTCAGCACTCAGTCAGTACTTTAACTGTGTATATTTGCTCTAATAACTAGCTATGTGACAGTTATACCTACAGGTATCTAATGCAAATATTGTTAGTGAGTGAACATCATTAAATACTTCAACTAATTAAAACAATCATCTGTGGTAATTGGTTATACCATAGGCATTAAAGGACATGGCAGGTGTTTATGCTGAGAGCTTCAAAAAAGTTTAAATTTTACAGACAACATCGTTTAAAAAATTGTTTTAACTACTGCAACGATACCACCGATATCTAACTTCGTATCTAAATTATAAATCTACGTGTATTTTTGTTCTATCAATCAAAACTTAAGACAGTGTGCTAGTTACGCCCTTGTAGTACATACACTTATCGCGATTTTTATCACCTACTTATTTATACCAATTTTGCGTCACCTTTCGATAAATTCGATAAAGTCACATGCCATTACTGCATTCATATCAATTTCCAGGATTGCATTGGGTCAAAACAATGATGAATTACAAATTCCCGTTGAAAATGACAATCAATTTCCGCCTGACAATCACCCTGAATCTGATGGGAGCGTGATAGAGGGCAGCGGGGCAGGCGTCCTGGACGAGCCGCTTGAAGTGGCCACTGAAACTGAAGCACCTGCGGCACCATTACTTGAGGACGTGCAGTTAACTGGCTTAATAGATAACATATCCACAGTCGCGCCTGATGAACATGCCTGTCCTAAACCATGCGTTTGTAATATAGAAGGAGACTCAAACAAGTACATTATAGATTGCTCTGGATACAAATTAACAGAGCTGCCGAAACCTTTGGATCCTAAAACTACGGAATTAAGATTACAGAATAACAAGTTAACTGAAATACCAAAAGAAATATCTGACTTGAAAGATTTAAAAATATTGAATGTTGAGAACAATGAAATCATGAAAATCGTTTCTGGTGTAAGTACAATTACCTTTTTTTGAAATTATAATTTACACACAATACATAAAAACCCATGGGTATGCCAATGATAGGTTATTCTTATTATACATAGCTATTATATAACAAACGCAAATAAGAACCCGCATGGTGTGCGGTGAGATTAAGACTTTGCATTAGCTGAACCATGTCGGCATTGTCCGTGTCAATATTAGCGAAGTTCAAGACACCATCTCCATAACTAGTTTAACCCACTTCCGGCAATGACGCCAGTCATAAAAATCAACTGAATTAACGTTTAGCGTTAGCGAATCAATAGACGCATAGATTTTTTTAGTAATGCAAAGCAATTGATACAGAAAACATAGGCCTACAAAATAATTGCTTCACCTTAATTCTTGGTTTAATTGACAATGCACTGTGTAAACGACGCCTTACCTCAGATTAATATCCCGAATGAAAACTTTTTTTTTTTAATTTCAGTCCATAAGTGAACTACCTGAACTAGTTAACTTAAAGCTCGGAAACAATCGGCTGATTGAGTATCCGCAGGATTTGAAAAATGCTTTCGGCCTAACTAAGTTAGAAGAACTTGATTTGGGAGGCAACGATATGAGAACGGTGAGTACAAAACTTAAAGCAAAGTAGGTACCTAAACACAAAAAGAAAAAGAAAGAAAAAGCGTTTATTTGCGCCAACCATCTGAAAGCTAAAATGATTATATTAAACCCCTGATAATATAAAAAAAAACTATCTTTATAATCGCTTAATTCTTTTAAACTGATAAAGACAGGATCTTGACTAGTATTTACAGGATTTATCTAAAGAAAGCAATATAAACGGCCGCAATAAGGTTGAGACTAATATACAAATTGACCAAACGACTTTAATGTAAAATTATTGTTTTCAGGAGCTAAAGCCGGAATCGTTCTCTAATTTCAAAGCTCTGCGTTCAATCACGTTGCCTACTGCTGCAGCTAGTCTGGCGGAAGATTTGTGTACATCATTCAAAGACTCCTTGGTGAGTGTATGTACAGGATCATGTGACATAAAGATTTTCGAATGCCCAGAAGCGCCGCAACCACAAGGTATAGAGGACGGGCTATTAGATGCCGTATTACCAGGACTTATCTCTTTAGGAACTTCGCCAGAAGATAATGTGGACCCTGTTGTAAGTTCTTCGTCTGATGTGCAAGCTGAGAATGATACAAAGAAAAATGAACAAGAGCCGCCAGTAGCCAATGTAGAAACCACCGAGACAACAACTTTGGCTAATGACGACACCAAGAAAACAGTTGGGGATTCCTCTCTTCTTTCTAAAATGATAAAAACACCGGAAGAATCTAAACTAACAGAAGCAGAGTCTTCGAGTGCACCTACTATTAAGCCAGAAAGTGAAATCGTTGGAGCAACCACTTCAGGAACAAAAACTGGAGGAGTCGACAAAAGCATTATTGGAATGATTGTAGCTGGGATGGTTCTTGTGGTAGCTGGTATAACAATTAAGAAAAATTGGAGTTCTATCAAAAATCGGTTTACTTCAACTCCAAGAAACGCCAATGAACGAACAAACGTTAATGCAAATGGAACCACGCCTGAAGAAGTACCACTCCAGGAGAAATCTCCTGTGTAAAAAAAAAAAATAGTTTTGTATTTGGTATAATATGTATATTGAGATATGATATGTTTCGATCTGAATGTTATAATTTATTGACGAAATAAAATGCCATCCTTTACCAGGCCCAAAAAGTGTGAATGAATTAGGTTTTTAAGAAATAATTTGATACGGACATAGATTAAGGTTTGTAGATGTCGCAGTATTTTTGTAAATAATTTAATTTAATACCATACGTACATTACGAAAGCAGCATGCATAACTTGTTTTTTACTTTGACATAATTAAGTATAATTTCGCAATAAACAAGGTGTTTATTTAAAACTTCTTTTCATTAAAATGCGGAACTAATTCATTTCCAATTAATGGAATTGGAAATGAATGTACATATCAGTGTTATAGTAAACTTACCTACTAGCACACTTGACTCTGTAATTACGCTTTATTTTGGTGCATTTTTTCGGGAAGGTTAGTACTTATACATATTTTTATTACAGAGGTATGTGTAGCAAAAAATTGAATTTTAGATTTAGGAGAGAAGATCAAGTTTAAAACTTACGTTTTAGAGATTTTTTTGTATTATTCTATACCAAAAGAGATAAAGTTTTTGAAAATCGACTTCAGGCCGTAAGCTAGCGCCCAGGCTATGAGCTGCCTTTTGTAGGAGAATAAGACAAAACTGGGCTTTTATTTTATATACTTAATAAGCCTTATTTTACAATGATTATGTAACTGCGGTGCTACTATTTGGTATTTAAGTTATTGTTTAGCTACAGTGCAGGACAGAAACCTCGGCACGCAATCAACAAGACCTTATATTTATTTATAAGCAACTGTATGCGATTGTCAAATATTATTATTTGATTTTATATTCGTAATAATAATAACTCAACATTGTTGATATGTGGAATATGGACTCGGCTGTTATTGTGCCGATTGTCGTTACGGCCAACGGCCTGGATGGCCAAACGCTTCGACGACCATCTATCGAAGCTGGCGTTGCGCAATTGGACAAAGGGCCTGCTACTGGCAGATGGCAGTACTCCTTGATACGGCTCGTATTGTGAGGAGGTTCCTTTCTCTGGAGCACTAACCACCGGTAGCTTGGACCCTGCTCCCGACACCGGCGGACTACTATTTTATATATTTTTAAATGTGTTATTTTAAGAAATATTTAAAAATGTAGATTAGTATGTAAATAAAAAGAATAACTCAACCTCATAAAAACAGATATTAGTCTAATCTTTTCAAACTTATAATATCTTCTTATTATTATGAAAACATAACTAAGTACACTTTTGTGATAAATTCACAAAGGTCAAAAAGTCTATACCTACATGGAAATGATTTTAAATTTTATAATAACGTAGAAATTAAGACTAAACATGCCTATATAAGGCATGTTTATGGTAGAAATTAAGACTAAACATGCCTATATAAGGCATGTTTAGTCTTAATTTCTACGTTACGTGAGAACGCCTGGACCAATTTCAATGACACTGTTGAAGTAGGTGCTGGGCTAACTCATAAACAGGCATATTTCTTCTCGATTGACTGAGTGGGTTCCGAGATACAGCGTCCCATTCAAAACAATAAGGGGGCGTCCATAAATTACGTTAGGAATTTTAAGGGGGGAGGGGGTCGAGCCTAATCTCACCCAATCTCATGTGGGGGAGAGGAGGGGTCACGGCAAATATCACGTATTTTTTTTCCGAAAGCAACTGTTGCAAAAGGTAGTATAAAATTGCGAGAAACTGGTCTTTCAACAATTCAATTAGTAAAACATGACATGTTTTTGAGCTGCAGTGCACCGGTGAACATTCCACGCAAAATTACAAAAGTTAGTGCTGATTTTACTGAATCACATGGACATGTTGGTTTGAGTAATTATTCATAAGAAGAGAACACACATGAGTTCCTGTGGACCGAATTAAAATAATCTTTTACAAATTTCAGTAAGTAAGAAAGAAAACTTAATTAGTCTGATTCACAGATTGGCGTGTTTACTCTAAAAATACGCATTTTAAAAAATCTCACGTGAGATTAGAACGTCGGGGAGGGGGTCGAGTTAAATCTCACGACATCTCACCAAGGGGTATGGGGGGGTCGGATAATTGCCAAAATTGCATCACGTAATTAATGGACGCCCCCTAAATATATCATGCGTGTATGACCAAACATTTGGTGGTTGCAGAATTAATGTTCACTTATTTTCTTCTAGATGGCGTTAGAAGTTAAATTAATTATGGAGTAGGGAGAAAATGTAAGTATGTCAAACCTTTGTTCCTTTTCTTTTTACAAGATGGCGTTAGTATAAACTTAAGTCGATACGGTTTGTGATTTGGGAAAGAAGCTGTAAGTAATTTTTACTTATAGATCATTATTCAGCATCCACTTGCATATCTATGGCAGTGACATATTTCGGCATATACGGCACCTGGTAACTATTCTGCTGTTTTTCAAGTTCTACATGGATAAAGGCGTTATTTTAAAAATAAATGACCCTGAGACATAAACCAACATAAAATTTATTTGTGATATCTCGATTTGCAAGCAGTAATGATTAGATAAGTACTATCATTTAATCTAGATGTCTGCAAAATGCAAAACAGTTACCTGCACAGACGAGAGCCATAAGCTCACGCATTTTACCCCCAACCTCTATAACATATTTATTATACGAACATTTTCTATCAGTAGCCTCAAACTCATAACATACGTAATTAATTGACTTTTATTTTCAGTAGACGTCGCATTTCGTTGACCACTACGTAGGCATTGCGAGCAAGCATGTTTTCACGTAAACGTTAATGAACGATAAAAGTGATGCGTAGTTTAATTATTTGTTTGTTTAGTGAAAATTCAGTTGCGCATTTTAACAAAAACATGGTGAAATAGATAAAACTCTGTTTTGATAAACTAAAAGGAAATTGATCCAAATTCTAAAAGATGCCGCGCAATATAGAAATAGAAGTTTCATGCTCAGGTTGGTTTAAGGTCGGTTACTCGGGTCACACACACAAAACAACAATGAAATTGTAGATGAAAGTTGATGTGAAAAGAAATGCTACATTATAGAGCGGGTCACGGCAGTCGGCACAAGACGCAACGCTGGCGGATGTGCGGCTGACTGCCTGCCTACCTGACCGACAACCTGTACTGTACCATGCTATGTCCCGTTACACTCCGTTATAGAACAACAATACTTAATAATGGCGTGTGCTTTACTCTTTTGAAGCGTATATTGTACCAGCAAGTGGTTCTCCGGTAAGTATGCATTTTCTTTATAAAAGGATATAAAGATACCACTTGAGTTAATTGGGTTGGGAGGGTCGTTGACATTCAACGGTGATTCGGAAGGTCTGTGCGCGTGATTCAAAATCTAAGCAAACTACGTTTTTAGGTACCTAGCTGCGTTGAACAGCGGCGGGCTCAGTAGGTATAATGCCATGTGGCATACATGTACGTTTAACTGAATATGTCTACCAATGCCGCGTTTTGATCAACGACACGCAATAAATGCATATATATCCATAGCATATACGAATACTTTTGAAGTTATGTATGACTCAGTGCATTGCCCTCGTTTCAAAGTTTGTGTTCAACGATTCTGGAAAATCATTGACCCCGTTTAAATTTCGTTCATTTATCTTTTTATTATAGGTTTATATTATAGTTAAGTTTTGATTTTATAAACATTTATATTTCTTCTGGAAAGAAGGGCAATAAAAGGAATGTGCAAAGGTCTAGTTTGATATTATTTTTGAATGCACTGGAACGAGTAAGTACACCGTGCGATGTGGTACGCAAACAGTTTTCTAAACAAAGAAATAGCATATCTCCCATCTAATCAGTTCAGCCAGACACCGTAAGACAATAACATGAGATCGCTAGATCTTGTACTTCTTTATACGTCGATGTATCATGTAAATTCATGAATAGCAAACGTAGGTGTGTGTTCTCAAACCAACCGGTTCTATTTTATGAAACGATTTCATCATCAACACTTGATTTGTGACATCAAAACGCTAACTTTAAACAGCGATTTACATATACACAAGAATGGTAGCTATCCAGAGATAAGGCTACAGCTTATTCAGCTATTAAATTTAAATAAAATATTACATACTGCAGTGATTATGAATAAGCTACAACAATTACAAATGAAAGTAAAAACATTTGGTGCAGTAACGAGGACAGACTTGGCTGAAAACGATTACTTCATGACGATCGAAAGTGTTTAGTGGTAGTGTTTTAAATGACAAAAGCATTAACCGTATAGAAAGAAAGCTGTGGTTTCCGGCACGACACTTTCCAGATCTTACCGGGGCGTTGCAGCGCTGAGAGAAACCAGTCTGACGCAATCGAGCATGCCAATTGGTCTAGACCAGTGATCTTGTCAGCAATGTACAACATGCATGCTACATGCTGTAAACTCATATTAGCTGACCACTAGAGCAGCTAATTAATCGTTCAATAAGAATAGTCTAACTACATAATTTTGAAGCAGGTAGTCAAACAGATTTTTTACAGATATAAGTACAGGCAACCACTCAGACCTCCTTCCTTTTCCAGATTATTTCATTTTTCCTCATTATATGTACCTATAGTTCGACTATAATTTATTATAGTCGTAGAGAATTGAATTACCGAGTAAACGGCAAGAAGTAAATAGAGTAATTTAATTAGTCATGTCATCATACACATGACTATGGACTTGTATTATTCAGAATTTTGTCTTTAAAATACTCTGTTTTCAGCAAATGCAGAGTTAGCGATACAAGACTTGCTGCGTATCCAATAGTCCTAAGGTAATTCAAACAAACATAACTCAGTAACTATTATGCGCGGTGCCCACTATCGGTGGGCAGCGGTGCGGCTCGGTACAACTCGGGCGCCTTACGGCGGCTTCGGGCGGCTTCTGGCGCCTGAGACCTGCTTCGGGCGGAGCGGTGGACGCCGAGGCAGGCTTCGGATTACTCGGGTGGCATTTTCGTGGCAGACACGTCGCAGAACAGTCATAACGTTCACCGCGCCTCCATTAGCTTGGCAAGACCCAGAGGAAAAGAAAAGGCAACAGCCTCATTAATTACACGTATAGGTTCGTTTTATTAGACGATGACAGAAGAAAAGTTGATTCTTGTGCATTCACCCAAAATCCTCTTTTTTAGGGTTCCGAACAAAAAACGGAACCCTTGTAGGATCACTCGGGTGTCTATCTGTCTGTCTGTCTGTCACAGCCAGTTTCAACTCCGGATCCACTGGACCGATTCTATTTAAATTTGGTACACATATGGACTTTTGTGACCCAAACACGGACGTGCTACTTTTGGGGGTCAAACTAGAAAATTAAAAAAAAAAGTTTTTTGAACAATATCGTGTGACATATCAAATGAAAGGGCTTACTGTGTGGGTTTTAATTATATTTTTTTCATAATTTTAAAATAAATGGTTTTGAAGTAATTCAAGAAATTAGGCGAAAAATAACCATTCCTTATCTCCGAAACTAATGAGCCTAAAATTTTGAAAAAAAAAAATGCAGATAATAAATCTTTACCTAAAGATTACAGGAAAATCTATAAGATGTTTCTAGTGTAAAAAATTTGTTCGGAACTCTTTGCACGCGAATCCGACTCGCACTTGGCCAGTTTTTTTTGCCTTAAGGCTCCAAGTTTCTCTTCTTCTTCTTCAGCAAGATGAACAATGAGATCTAAGTCTGTTTTCACGTAACGTTACAACTGCTCTGCGACGTGTCTGCCACCCGAACTATTCTTAAGTTTTACCGAAGCTACCCGAAACCAACCTCGGCGTCCTCAGGTATTACGACTGCCGAGGCAGCTCTCAGGCACCCGAAGCCGCTTGAAGCAGCCCTCAGGCGCCCGAAGCCACCGTAAGGCGCCCGAGGTGTACCGAGCCACACCGATGCCCAACGATAGTAAGCGCCGCGCCTAAAAGTCTATCGAGAGAAGGTCCAAGGCAGTCCATTGTACCCACAGTCCCACAGTAGCCAGCGCTCGGCCACGTGCGAGATCTAGGGCCCCGCTAGAACCAGTCGTATATTAATGCGACCACGAGGTCACCACCTGACGAACGATACATCTCTTTGTGTTTTATTATTATTATCAATGCCCGAGCTACGAGTATATTATTCATCCTATTCTAAATTAGTTTAATTGAGCTATGAATCTATCTCGTAAATTTGCAACAATCTATGCCAATATTTTGCTTCGGACGAGAGCAAAACCAAAATTTATAATTTTCGAGAAAAAATTAGCATCTTTGTAGGGCTATATCTTGGTCCCTAGTTTCAAAGAGCTGCGGTTGGGCCTAAATTATTGCAAATTTAGGCTTCTTTATATGATTACTGAATTTTTATTGGTTGAAAATGCATAGTTTTTTACTTTTAGAGCAAAAAGAAAACAGTCCCACAATTCCGCAGTTTATCGCGTGGTACGCAGCGAGCACAAGTTTTTAGAAGTTGCAAATGTTGGATCCACACTATTCTAACCGGTCCATACAACATATCAAAAATCAGAACTACATCCAGCTTTGCGAATTTAGCCTTTAAGCGTCGATTTCTACTGGACTAGTAACTATTGAATAAGATATGTAAAATTATAATAAGTATTTTAATTAGTAGTATAAATAAAATACATGTTCACGTGTGTACCCGTAGAACGAAGAACCGAAACGAGCTTATCATTGCAGGCAGCTCAGTCTTTGTTCAAAGTGCTCACAGTTCATTCTACGAGCACGATCTTATTGTGAAATCACAGCCGCTAACAGAATAGACATGTTTTATATGCTAGTAGTATCTAAACGAGTAGGTCATCTGTGATTCGTAATCTTTACAATCTAGATGTAAACATTTCTCTACAAAATTGATCCATAACGGACCAAATATACAATTACTATTCGGATACGAGTCTCTAACTAAATAAATGATATTCACTCACTATCATGTTAGTCCTATTCCTCATTCATCAAACGTACCTACGTAACGTAACGCAGAAGCGGAAACGATCGAAGCCAGGTGACGTACAAAAGTTACGTAATAATTAATGGGTTTGAAACGTTGCAAATTGTGGAGTAAAATAGAACTTGAGGTTATATTCAATCAACATTAAATGAGAGTGCGACAGGAAATACTATTGCCAAATATCATCAGCACGCTTGGCAAATAAATCGGCAGCTGCAGGTGTTGTCTTGGTATACTATAAGCGAACGCAAAAATAGTACGGTGACACGATGTCCTTTCTATTGAAATATAGGTAGGTCTCATAATAAATCTCACCAAAAGATAGAATTCTAAAAGTGTCTTTAGTAGAACCTCCAAAGGCAGGTAAATTTGATCTAAAATGAAAGCTAAAATCTATGTTATTATCTGTTTGATACAATATATTATGTGTGTGTTGTGATTCAGTTCCATCCGGCATGAAATCAGACGTGCATGCAATGTATTTGATCGGCAGATGACCTTAGTACATTGTTAATTCTGCGTGCACACTGTGCGCAGTGAATGCGCTTTTTTCGTAATAGCTTGAAGACAGTTTCACAACTGCTCTAACGGCAACACCTTCATCACCTGGAATGCTAATGTGTGGTGTGATTACAATAAATTCATATAACTTAGTTTATTATTGTACAGTCATATGGCCGAAGTGTAAGGAAACTTCGGCAGCAATTTTCTGATAAAAAGAACAAAATGTGATAGAAATAATAATCACTAGTGCAACATTGCATAGCGTAGTTAAGACAGTTCCGCCTCTGGCCTCTCCGAGTCCTTGAGAAGCTCATTTTTAGAGATGATACTCATTAAAATACAAAATAGATAATAATCAATAATTAATTACTTATATTATGGAGCCTGAAAAAATGATTTATATAAAACGTTTAATTGGACACATAAAAATGTAAGGAAGGCCGAATTGAATAGTGTAGCTTAGCTACTCGTAAAGTGAGAAGACTGTACGAATATGGAACATTGGCAAGCCACACGTGCTCTGTCCCAATCTCGACGACAGCACGTGACCGGTTTAAATTGGGTGGCAAGTACCTACATACTGTAAGTATGTACACAGTACGGTCTGCAGACCGTGTCTAGATAATGACATACGATTTTGAGATATGAAAATCAACATTACAATGCTAAACCAAGCATTCGGTACTATTTAATTGACTTCAACGAGGATGCAGTCATCAATTATATTGTTCTTAAGGAGGTCACATCCCTTTAATTTTTGATTCTAAGAACTAAGAACATCCTAAACTGGGGGGCTACCCTCTAAGCCCGAATTTCGTAGTTTCGGCTACTACGTATCACCTCCTACGGACTTACGATATGTCCCGAACCCGAACTAAGAATGAATGACAACACGATTTTACAGTAACTGTTAAATCGTGTTGTCATTAATTCTTAGTGGTTAGGTGATACGGGGTAGAATACGCCCGCAACTAAGCCCGAAACTAACAACTTCGGGCTTAGAGAAGTTTTCTAACTCTCTAGTTTGATATACACTCATTCGTATCACAATGGCAAGCTAGAATAATTACGACGCAGTAACTACAATTTTGGTCCTTCCGGGTTGTTTTTTTGTTCTGTTTCTAAAACTAATATAGCAGCTGCTGGTGGGTGACGAGTGTGATCATTCCAAACGTGGCCAAATTGCCAGTAATTTATAACCATGTTCCACTTTTATTTGTTTTATCGCGAACGAAAGGCTAGTAGAAATTGATTTCTGAGAATTTCCTCTTTAAGACTGAAAATCTTTTTTCATCGGAACTTTCGAAAAATGTAAAACATCGTAATACTATTGTTTACAATTTTCTTTTTTGACGTTACAGTTGTATAGGTTACAAAAGTTACAGAGCTATAGAAGATCTTAGAGGGAAGTTATAAATAAACGTCCAAAACGTTGACGATGCCAATTAGTAGAGTCATGGTCCACAGCAGCCATGGCGACTATCCACGTACCGCAACTAAAAGGAAATCGTGCCAATGAACTTGAGTTTGGCTTTGTATCGCGATGAGGGCATTGCTGTTTTAGTTTTTTTACGCAATGAAAACAAGTGTGCGTAATATTATACACGAATAGCGTCGCAGGTAAGTACTTGGCTTTGCCACGTCGGTTTTGACCTGCTGCGTCCACTTGACTCGTGTGCCCTTGAAATTTATTTATAATTACAAATACATATACATTTGGAAAGAAACAGAAATAATTCTAACTATGCTCCACGCCAAGTCCACCAACAAAGAGGACAAATAACGCAATACAAAAGCGATAAATAGTAACGATCATGCGAGCAACAAGCAAAGGAGCAAGCTCAGCCTAAACTGTGTCTGTTAGACACATTATCGTCACACACAATAATTACGCAAAAATACTATAAATGTATAGTTCATTATCATGGTGAGGATGACCTGGGTAAGTTATTTTAGTGTCTAGCTAGCACTACAATAATTGATTTTGATATTCGAGCTGAAGCCGACATTATCTTTTGGCAAACGCTGAATTTGATGCAATGAATTGAAGAATTACAATATAATGCCACGCACGAAATGTATTAGCATGTTTATTATTTTCATGTCGCATCTAAATGTACAAGTGTTGCTGATGATGTTACTGGTCTCAAAGTCTGAACACGAGACTTATTATTTTTAAATTATTTAATTTAATTTTGTTATAAATCCAATTTTATTGTAATTGTGTTAAAATTTTAACCAAATACTTTATGACACATTTGAGATTTACCTACTGCAGAATTTTGTTTGTCGTTTCACCTACATAACTTAGGCATTACCTACGCATCGAGGTGTTGGCGATGACGGACGTCATTTCTGCGCAATAATCTATTTATCAGTAAAGAACGGTAGACAATATACATAGTTTTGTTTATACATGTATCTCTCCACGAGGCAGAGACACGTACCTACAGAGGCGACACGTGTGGGATCCTAACAGACACTATGTCGCCATTATAGAATACACTAGGTAATACATTATTACATCATGATCTTTCTCTTAGTCAACAACTATATTATTAATGACAAACAAAACAAATGTAGAAAGTTATACAAGGTGTACAACTTAGAATGTACAAAAGGCTGAAATTAAAATTGAAAAATATAATAATTCAATTTGCTTATTCCATGGGAATTTTATCCAAAAAATGCGGCATTTTCATTGTATTTGAATTTTCAAGTATAGGTATACCTAGGTAAAGGTACCTACTGCTCTTTCACGTGACGAGATGAGTACGTGACCAACCACAAATGAAAATATGAAATAATATACCTACTATTCTTAATTTTGGCAGTGACTGACTTTATTAGTACAGGAAACTATCTAATTATAGTAAATTAAACAGATAACGATTGTTTATCAATATTCTTTTGTTTATACTTTACATGCCAGTAATTTTGAATGTATAATTAAGGATAACAGATAAATAGGTTACATAGCGATGCCCTACGCATTGCTGTGGCATCGGTCGACCCAGCGTGAATGGCACGTTGCTATGGTGACCGCTTCAAAATTTTGTCTCGGATAATAATTCGCTACATTGTTTAATTTTTTATCTGTATAATCTGAATGTTGATATCCCTTGACCTTTAACGGTTATAAACTGCGCAATACAGAATAGCATCGTATTCAGGGCAACAGATCAAATGAATTTAGGTAATCTGCGGCGACAACGGACAGCGGGCGGCACGCCCCGCCTGCGTGGTGAAGTCGACTACTATTTATCTAATGCGTAGTGACCTTGCTGCGAATCCACATGCGCGCATGTCATGCGGAAGCCGGCATGGTTGTCGACACACCGACACACCAATAAAAAATCAACTCGATAAATGTGATTTCAAACTAAATCCTCCATGTCCAATCCGTTCGGTGGAAGTAAATATTAAAATTCTGACTTAGTAGGTACATCTGAGAAACTAAGTTATATTAGTTAATATAATAATTATGTTAATTATACTACTTACACTCTGTATAAAATATACCTAAATTTTTAAAGCAAATAGGTACCTACTTACCTACAAAATAAATAAAGAAAAACACAAGACAGTACTATTTCTTTAAGCGCAATCCCGGAAACATTAAATTACCTATTTATTATGTATTTCATTACCATACAATGCGTCGTTTTGACATATTTGTTCCACTTAATCGCAACGATTAAATATCAGGATATTATTATTATTATTAAAATGACTACATTATTGTCAGTAACCTAGTTACCTTGCCCTTAATCCATGTCCGATAAAAATGTCAAACCACTCCTTTGATTACATTTTTACAAGTTAATAAGTTTATTTAAATACATTTTATCGGACCAATTAGAAGTTATTCACAAAATCCAAACTTGAAACTAGTTATTTACACAAATATGTAATATGGGACTGTGTAAGTTTTTTTTATAAAATAATCATTCGTTTAAAAGCATCTACAAATTGTCATTTTAATTGTTTTTGAAGTGAAAACTTCTTTAGCGGCGTTGAGCACTTTTCTGTAATGGGTATAAAATCTTAAACTCGCGTCAGGGTCACGTGACCTGATCGCAAAAAGCGTAAGACGGACTCGCGTCAGGGTCACGTGATGCGAAAAAGCGTAAGATCGAGGGGAAGGGAGAGGAACTAGTATCTCCCACTCTTTCTACCGTGCCTGAGTGTGCTGCTCCGCTTAGGCGGCACAGGGCGCTTGCGCGAATGTCCGTCTGTGTTTATGTACAGCGTGCCACGCGTATCCAAGGATACGAAATTACGGAATTACGAAATTATAGATGAAAGTTGATTTTTCTAAGAGATAAAAATTAATGTAATATATAATAAATAACGATATAATATTATGAATAATAACATGTAAATTGTCATATTTGTGTACGATAGCGCAATAAATAAACATTGTATTCTACCTCATAAATGATAGTATTTTTGTACTTATAATTAAACACAACGTTATTTTTTGTTGTTTTTATGGTTCGTTTTGTTTATGTCAGGAACTGTGTCAAGATTGACATCTGTCACTGACAGTCGCTGTCGCGGCCACACGTCAGTGTCTTTTTGTTTATTTTGTTGTCGGTGGTTTGTCTATGATGTGACCGCGACAGTAAGGATGTATTATTATTTACATGTTTTCACTTCTGCCGGCACTCCCGGAGTGCTACCGGTGTTTTTTTTTTTTAATTGTCATTGTTTTTTTGTCAACTAATAGTTATCTAGATGAAATAAAACACCTTTTATACTTTTACTAGCAGACCCGCGCAACTTCGTCTGCGTCATAAAATGTTATTATTTACGACATCACATTAGAAACCTCAAAAATAACAGTATTTCTCCACTGTTTAATGGATGTTGATATACATATAAACCTTCCTCTTCAATCACTGTATTTATTTAAAAAACCGCATCAAAATCCATTGCGTAGTTTTAAAGATTTAAGCATACATAGGGATATAGGGACAGAGAAAGCGACTTTGTTTTATACCATGTAGTGATAGTGATACGTATAATTTCTTTAGGTCTTGTCCACATTGCAGATTGCTCTAACAAGTATTCCAGCTTCAGTCACGTGTTGGCCTGGTTATATTTACACGAATCTAAGAACTTGGGTATAATGTTATAGACCAAGTAATAAATTGGGGCCTTTTTCATAATGGCATTTAATTAATTTATTTGTACCTACTCATAATTACAATGATACTAGCTTCTGCCAGCGGCTTCGCCCGTGTGGTCCCTTGGGAACATATTCCCGGGATAAAAAGAAGCCTATGTCCTTTCTAAGGCTCTAGACCAGTGGTTTCGAACCTGGGGGTAATTACCCCCGCGGGGGTAAATTAGCTATTCTGTGGGGGTAACAAAGAATCTAAGAGGATCTCATCAAACCTTGTTTGTGTGATGCAGTATCGTTCGTGGTTGATGATCATGTTGCCACGATTAAACAAATATCTATTAACTGTCAACGACTTTTGACTTTGAATTTTTAAATATGTATAACAGTTCAAAGTCGCTTTTTGTTTAAAAAGCGACTTTGAACTGTTATGAGTATGTTATGTTATGAGTACTTAAAAATATTTTGGCAACCATTATTTCTGAAATTGAAGAAAGTCCTGTTTGCGGTCGGGGATAATCAGACATCCTAATAGGTCACAGGGAACAATATTGAAAAGGTTAGGAACAACCGCTCTAGACATGTAGAAATCACGAACTAATACGGTGCTATAGGTGAATAAAAAATACGTTAGTTTTTCCGGGCTGTAATTGTGAACGCTTTGGATTCACAAGTATCAGGAGAGCAGAAACATGCCGAAGTATTTTCAGGGGCGGAATTGCGAGCGCTAAAGATTTACAAGTACCAGGAGACTAGAAACATGTAGAAGTATTTCCGGTGCTTTAATTGTAAACGGTTTGGATTCAAAAGTACCAGGAGACCAGAAACGTCAAAGTATTTTTGAGCAACGACAAAGTAGAACAGAAACATGACGAAGTTTTTTCCGGGTTGGAAATGTGAACGCTATAAATTCTTATGTACCAGGAGAGCAGACACATGTCGAAGTATTTTTGGGGCTGGAATTGTGAGCGCTAAAGATTCACAAGTACCAGGAGACCAGAAACATGTTGAAGTATTTCCGGGGCTTTTAATGCAAGCGATTAGGATTCAAAAGTACCCTGGTACCAGACAACTGACTGGGACCAGAAACATGTCGAACTATATTTCTGGCACTGGCTTGTGAACAGTGTTTCAAAAGACAGAAGAACAGAAACATGTAAAGGTTTTTTCCGTTCTGGAATTATGAGCGCCAAAGATTCAGAAGTACAGTTAGCAAAGCTATTCGATATACATATACAGGCAAAAATATTAATTTTTCTACGGCACTGGCAATGTTTATTTCTAATGTGTGTATTATAATTTTTTAGGCATTTGACATACAATAATTGTCTACTCAGCACACTCACAGCCATACGCCTGCATACCCAATAGCTTTGTTGACTGTACCAGGAGACCAGAAACATGTCAAAGTATTGTTTCGGCAAGAAGCGTGAGCTCTAAAAATTTACAAGTACCAGGAGACCACAAACATGTCGAAGTGATTCCGGGGCTGAAAGTAAGCACAGCAAACTGTCAGGATACTAGAACCATGAAGGTGTTTTGCCGAAGATTAGATTATGAGACATAAAAGTTGCGCGCCTACTCTAAAGTATCGCAGACGAAGTCGCGGCCAGAAGCTAGTAAAAAAATAAAAACGAAAAATTAAAAAAAAAAACAAATCTCGCATCCCATTAATACTAAAGCAACAGAAATTGTTGGCATTGTATACTACTGTACATACAATTAATGGAATAAATAGAAACTGGAATACGTAGTTCCGTTTTTTAAATAAGATTTTTATTAGTTTTTCACGTTTTTCATGATGCAAAATTTACGAAACTTGGACATTTAAAAAAAAATACAAGTCGTAGCGAAGCCGGAGTTGAACTCTCGTTCCAGTTTAAGACGACGACATACGCTAGCGACCTTGGAGGAACAAAACGGGCACTCGTTTCAAACCCGCGTGATCCAAAATTCAGTAGTATTTTGTACTTTTCTTATTATTCTATGACTTAAAATTGCCCTATATAAAATTATTAAGTAAATAGTCTAATGTTTTTTGACGTGATAACGTCTTATAAATCGATGAACGCCGACTGGACGCACGAAAAAGTGTCACGTTCCGAGAGCGAGAGCGCGGAACAAGCGATAGAGAGGCACCATCGGCCTTAGCTTTCGGCTTGTTTGTTAAGAATTCAATTGTTTTCTTATGACGTTATCACGTAAAATTATCGTCCGTAAACCGACTTTACAGACAACCAATTTTTTTTTTCTATAAATTTCGACTAGCTGTTTAGACGTGATGCTCATTTTAAACTCAGCTACTGAGCCGTATCTACGCCTTAAACAGCGACCTAAGTGACACCCCAGCATTTAATTGAAAAGCTAGGCAAATGACCGAGTAATTTGCCTAGCTTTTCAATTTCAGTATCGTTTAATGTTTACGATTAGGCAAAGGGAGCTTAGGGCACCCCGACACGGATAGGTTAGGTTTGATTAAAATAATCAAATCGTCGACGTCGAAGATTTGAATCATACCCATTTGAAAATTGCCCATATGAGAGGGCAGTGTGATAACAACTATTGAAATAATCAAATATTAGACGTCGTTTGGTTATTTCAATAGTTGTTATCGCACTGCCCTCTCATATTGGGCATTATCTATAATGTCATATTAATCACTTGGTCCATAACATATACATTATGAATTTCGAAGGGAACAATATCCGATCATTTGGTTCCGATAGCGAAGCCGGTTTATGGTTAGATGATTGCTGTCATTAATTCATAGCTACAGTTCAACGCAATTTGTTTACCGATTTGTAAATACGTTTTGTACTTCGAAAATTATAATGCTGAGCATGAGCATTGGGATTTGGGTTTACAGAACATTTGTTTAATTAAATCTACATCGTCGCCTCTTCGGGGTTAACCTGCTCTAAAACGGAAAGTCGAAACGGGTGTTTGTAAATAGAAACACTTCTGCAAACGGTAGGTACAGCTCTTTGGTGAGTTTATTTTAGCCACTGTTTGAGAAATATCGCCTCGAGATTCCTGTTTACAAAATGCCGAATGGCAATATTTGATAAATAGGTAGATACTGTGTTCTCGAAACACAAAACTAAGCTAGGCTTAAAATCGTACAATCATTGCGAGGCTGTCGTTTACCCCAAATGTCTGACTGACCAAAAGGCAATAAACTTTACCGGATGAGTCACATTGAATAACAACTCGAGCACACAAAAATATACATGCTTGTTGCAAGATTGATTCAACTGTACACAGGTTAGTTTGTTAGTTTTTGCTTGTTCATTTTTTGTCAAAGACATCTCGCAGCTGCCTAGGAAAATTATATAATTTGACGTATATGTTTGTTAAAATGAACTCACCTCCATGACGACATAGACGTAGGCGGGACTGTCCATACAGTCGTGCATGGCGACCAAGTTGGTGTGGTGGAGGGCAGTGAGTTCGCGGAGGATCTTGATCTCCTTCACAAGAATCTCCGAAGCTTTCTGTATACCTTTCTTCGTCACCACTTTTACAGCTACTGATTGTGACGGATTCTGTAACAAGAAATGAACGGTGAATGGTGCATTATGATTAGCAAAACCTAATTTACATTGCGGATAGTTTACTAGTTCAGCGCATCAATATGTATATTAATTACAATTTTGCTTTCTGGTAGGACAACAGAACCACAGTCAGCCTAAAGTACTCAAAGTACCATGTCACTGCTCTTAATTGCCATTCAAAGATTTTGTAAAAAATCAGAAATTACAAAAGTATTAAATCAAGATTTAGAAGGAACATAGACGTTTTTATTCATATTTCATATCTTCATTCTCTCTTTTCTGAAACCTAATTCTTCAATTACCATTCAGGGCTAAAATATTTAAAAATTGGTGCACTTTAGGGATCGAATAGAATAAATATTCAACATTCTAATAACAATTATGTCAATTCTACGTGACGTGTAATTCTATGACGAAAGACGCCTTGATATTAGTTCTAATTAAGAGTTGTTCTGTAAAATGATAGTTATCGCAAGTGCAGTGAGCGTTGCAGGTGGGCGAGTCTCATGCGTGCATCAAGGCCTGCATAGATTGTCTCTATGGCAATTAGGCTACTTCGCTGCGTACGTTATGTGTGTGAATACTTCCACTGATTATTAATTTTACAGACAATTCTGACATTGGGTTGAATACGAAGGCGAAGAACCAAATATTGTGGCACAATAATGTATGAGTACTTCGTGTCGCCAGTAATTACCATTTTATACTGTGCATAGTGAACGAGAATCTGTAAAATTTTACAGATTCGTGTTCACTATGCACAGTTGTGTGTATGCACATTTTTATCACATCTAGACGGATTAGTTCCAGTTTTGCCGCAGTACAAATGCATAGCGAATATAACTGAATATCAATCGAAACAAGAAGTAAATGTCATCGCATCACATTTCTGTTACAGTGTGTGTCATTCAGGTAACCAAATTATCAGCCGAGTGTACTCGTATTAAATGCAGGCTTCTTCTACGACCGGCTGGGCTGATGACGAATTGAATAAACGTTGGTGGCGTTAATTAATAAGAATGGTGCGATATTTCGCAAGGTAAGACAACGATAGGCAATTTTGAATAATATTGACCAACGATCAGCATAGCCGATGGTTGATTGATAACAAGCAATACAGAAAAATTTACTATATTGCCTTTATTTCAGTAACATTTTGGTCTTGTTGAATGTTAGTCATGCATGTTCAGCGTCTGAGCGCAGCATGATATTTTAGTGTTTGTTTATTTCACAATCCAGGAGAGTTTGAACGTGCAAGGATTTATTTTAAGCCTTCAGTGCGATTTGGTTTAATAAGCTTTTATCCAGAGGGTGGTGCGCCGGCGCAGATCTAACATTAGCCCGCCCTACATTCCGTAGGCTCGTGGAGCGATTACAATTTGACCTGATTTCATCACGAGCCCCGTGTGAAATCGTAGTTAGATCAATTTCATCGCAGTTGCATCTTATAAGGCAACACGCAAGTAGGTACTTACATTGATTAAAATGATTGAAACTCGGTAGTTTATCTATATCTATACTAATATATAAAGCTGAAGAGTTTGTTTGTTTGCTTGAACGCGCTAATCTCAGGAACTACTGGTCCGATTTGAAAAATTCTTTCAGTGGTGGATGGCCCATTAATCGAGGAAGGCTATAGGCTATATATCATCACGCTAATACCAAAAGGAGCGGAGCAGTAATAAAAATTGTGACGCAGACGAAGTTGCGCGGGCCAGCTAGTTCTCAATATGTATAATAAAATAATAATGCAACATGCTATATAATCGCGTTAAAATAAAGTAAATCACAATTACCCACACCTTAATGAAGTAGGTATTGATAGTGCGGTGTACGAAGTGCGGTCACGGTCACCGTTCGTGGTGCACTTTTCACTTGCCAGCGTCATTCGTTTGCCAATGCAATAACGTGGTTACATCATTAAATGTCATGTCAAGAAAATTATACTAGCTCACCCTAGCGAATAGTTGAAAAACCTTGGGAAATTAATTGTGAAATGGCAACATGTGCTGACTGACGCAAACATATAGCGAGTAGGTATTAGGTAGCAGGTAAGACATACTTCTAAAAACCATTCAGTTATTCTATGGCGGTTGACGTAATCAGGTATACGGCGACTAAAATGATCAGTTGTATGGCGATTGAAATTATGTTAGGTAGGGTACGAAGTCGCGGGTAAAAGCTAGTCAATATATATAAAACTCTTCCGTTACTGACTGACTGACGAAACTACTGCTCGTAGAAAGCTGAAATTTGGCATGTAACTTCCCTACAATCTCTAGGGGAGCACTAAGAGAGGATTTCCCGAAATTCCTACGAGAACGGGTAAAATCGTCTTCGAATACCGCGCACCTTCCTTCACACACTTCTACACACGACTAAATCAACATGTGAATTGAGAGTCCTTTTTCTTTGCATTTGGTCAAGCAGTTCTTCAGTCAAATTGACTAAATTCTTATGACTTAAGTATTAAAATAGTATTTAAGGCTTACTCTTTATGTTTATTTCCTAAAGAAAGGCTATCTTTAATTAAAGAAACCTAGTCCGACAAGTGGTCGCGAAACCGGCGCAATGACCTTATGTGGCGGTTGAAATGATCAGCTATATGGCGGTTGAAATGATCAGTTACGTGGTGGTTGAAATGATCAGTTACGTGGCGGTTCGAATAATCAATTACGTGGTGGTTGAAAAATGATAATTTATATGACGGTTGAAATGATCAGCTACATAGCGGTTGAAATGATCTGTTACGCGGCGGTTGAAATGATCAGTTATATGACTGTTGAAATTATCTGTTACGTGGCGGTTGAAATGATCAGCTCAGAAACAAAGGGTTGTCTTTGATTTAATTTAGTGTTACATCCACTAAATTAAATCAAAGACAACCCTTTGTTTTTTATATTTCTATGGTTACATCGGTAGTACGGAAAATTGATTTCACAAGTGCGCCTATTCTTAAGTAGGTAAGGTAAGGTCATATACCTATGAGTGTCACAAATTATTTTGAAAGATAAGGTCACTAACTCATTATCTACTTTCTCGTCCTGCAGGTTTACCCACAGATGTTTCCGTTGACAAATTGGTTTCTACTATTTACTGATTATGATTTCTTTCAAGAGTAATACACACTAATAAATAAGTACAGGATAGATTAGCAAATATCCTGTAGCAGAAGTACAGAGGAAGTAATTACAATTTATTTCAATGGTTTAGATGTCCTGCGAGTGTATGCACGAGCCTAGTGTAACGCCCTTGAGGTGTAGGCTCGGTGCGCATGCTGCGTATCGCATTGTGTGGCGATCTATTGTCCGGTAGTTTAAAACAAAGATGAGAAACCTAACGCGCGGACCGGCACAGCATAGAACTAACTGGTAGGCTCGTCCATGACGTCAGATCAGGTCACACCACGTTTTTTAAAAGAGTCAACTGCACATACAACTGGGTTCATACTAACTTGTTAAGCTGGGGAATCAAACCTCTGCCGTAGTATGGTGATCGTACCTTCATACATAAATGTTACTACATATACGGCCTTCGGAAATAATAGGGAATAGGCATGAAAAAAATACTTATTATCTCTACAGTTTATCTAAAAATATAATATTAACAGTGAAACTAGAATCAAAATTAGTCGAAAAACAAACGAGATATTATAATTATTTTAAATAAATATATCTGTCCCTCTCGCGAAACCGCTGTTTTCTATGGCAGTTGTATAGGCGTCATGGACTTTGACGTCAAAGTTCAAATCGGACTTCTCTTTCTAATTGTAATCTTTGAAGCTTTATAACTTCATCGCTGATGAAGGTATTTAAATATTATTTCATGATTGTTTACTAGAGCTGTATTTTATTTAACAAATAATGAAATCGCATGCATATTCCCTATTACTTATATAGTGTGTATTTTTAAGTACCCACACGTGCAAAGTAACCTAATTAGCTGCAAACAGAAAAAAGAATAGTCGAGCAACTGCCTAAGAGCCTGCGATACGAGAGGTGACGCCTAGATGACACAGCGAGCAGTAATAAGGTGTAATTGCAGGCATCATATCCATAAAAACGACTAAAACGTGAACAAAACACTACCCACTTAAAACTTTATCTAACATACATTATAATACGATCCAGCTTGACAGGATCATGAGCCTAGATAGTGACCATTGAAGTTAGAAAATAATAAATAGAGGTTTCTTTTGTGAATTCCGATACTAATATTTATATATAGATTAATAGGGAATGTCTGTATAGAAATTCAACATATTTGCGGCTTTGGCTAAAAATTATGAAATATTTAAGGATTTCTAAATACATCTTTAGAACTGTTGAAAATGACACACAAAAGTAAAACTCAAGAGTTTTTCTTTTCGTCTTTCATTAGTAAGTAGACTCTGAAAACATCACTTTATGTTTAAGAATTTCTAAAGTACTTAGGTTTTTACAATAATAAGAGATAAAATTGGTTGCAGTAAAGATAATTACGAAAGTCCAAAGGTATTTCTGGATTTTAGAAAACTCTAGCCTCAAAGACAGAAAATATGGGACAAAAATATTGTAAAGTACGGGAAATTCAGTCATCTACGCCAATGAGGTTAGCAAATTGCAAAGGAGACTGATAATAATGGTCTATGAGCGAATATCGATACTGTTGTAATTCTGTGGGGATACCTCAACTTTACCCTTGTGCAAAGGGGCACCAAAATCTGACCTGGCAGTTTTGAGAAATACAATATTTTAGAATAGGTACATATTTTATGCTGCATTTTTAATGAAAAAACGTAATATTTCTGACTTATAATACTTAATTAATGTGTTTCTCTGATAGACATAGTCACTTGCCACCTCAATAGTACTGAATTTCAGTATTTTATTAGTTTTTAACCGACTTCAAAAAAAGGAGGAGGTTATCAGTTCGTCAGTCGGAAACGTTTTTACATTTTTTTTTCACTGATTACTCAAAGATGGCTGGACCGACTTAGAAAATTCTTTATTTGTTTGAAAGCGTATTATACTACCCAAATGTTCCCATTATCACCAGGTCAGGATCTGATGACGGGATCTTGGAGAATGTAGCAAGAAATATGAATTCTAAAGTATTATTTTTCTCAAAACTGCCAGGTTAAATTTTGATGCCCCTTTGCACAAGTATATAGTTCAGGTACCCCACAGAAATACAACTACAGTATTGCTATTGGTTCATAGACCACATCCCATACAAATTGAAATAGTCTCCTTTGATTGAGGGTTAATTATACGAAATCACAGCTAGGGGCAAAACCGTGATTTTAAGAATGGTTGCATTCTAAGTGTTAGGTTTTGAAAAATGATTTGACATTAATTTTATTGTCGCCGAGATGAAATTGATCTAGATTTTGATTATTTTAAATAACGAGAATTAAGCTCTTATTTTCGCTTTTGTTTTCTTGTGATATAAATGAGACTGAATTTTCAAATATTTTTAGGCTTTATGGGATATAGCCAATTTTGTTATCAGCATTCAGCTTTGTTTGCATGTATAAAGGTAATAGATCAAGTTTTCGAAATAAAAACTTTTATTATTGCCAAGCTGTACCACCATCCACCTATTTCTCGATATTTTCCTGTATTTTTGTGCAATTATTTACTGCGAAAACGAATGTTGAATGTAATTAGAATGTATGTTTGGGATACCAAGGTCTCTGCAACCGTATTTTGGTGTTATGCTGAATTCAAATATAGCAGTATCCATCTGTATCTGTATGTCTTG
Source organism: Lacanobia wlatinum (assembly GCA_947578705.1). Lineage (NCBI taxonomy): Eukaryota > Metazoa > Arthropoda > Insecta > Lepidoptera > Noctuidae > Lacanobia > Lacanobia wlatinum. The sequence continues at coordinate 12,212,406 of OX388033.1, forward strand.
CAAATTCCATTAAGCTTTTTTTTATACATATCAATTGAACTATTATTTTTTTCCCATGGAATGTCATTAAATACCAGTTACTGTTGTAGGTATTTTTTTTTCTGATAAGGTACCTACAATAGCTTGTTATATTATGTAGAAGTTGTTGTAAATGGTTGTCAAACTTTCACAATTTATAACATCATACACACATAGGAAGTTCTTTTATTTAGGTATCTAGTGACTATGTAACAGTGAGTTGGGTCATGAGTTCTACTTTCAAAACTATGAAATATTATTAAAAAAAAAACGAGTTCATTTGTTGGCCTGGTTCTAAGATTTTATAAACAAAAGTAAACAACATAATTGATTACTGAAGCAGTGTATTCTTGGGGCTCTAGGAAAGTGATCTATATTATATGATTACAATGATAAGCAGAATACTACCTATCGTAGTTTAATATTAAATGGACATGTCCCCAGAAAATTGCAGCTCCATAAGATTGTAATAAATCTTTATTAGATTATGACTTCTTGATATATTATGAAAAATCGATGTTTATACAATAAATCCCACCCAAATTCAATAGTTTCCAATATGTCCGTAATTGGAATGTTCCTTATTAAGAAAATATTTTTACAATTTCACAAGATATTTTACATTTCTACGAAGTTGCAATTTTCCGGTGACCAACATGAACATCAGGATGGCAATCTGTTGGTTCGCCTTGGTGAAGCAAGGTGAAGGCATGTGAACTCATTCAGAAGAAATTGGTAGGGATCACAACTTTACAAGTATATAGAAAATACTTAAGGCATTGTGTTTTTACTAGTGTACTAAGTTTTAATAAATAAACAAATGAAATGCAACAAGAAAGATAAACTTCTATAATTAATATCTAGTACATAAAAAAGCATAATGTAAGCCCCCCTTTCTTTAAAATGTTGATCAAGAATTGTTCTAATATGCTGAATATATGTTTATTGTTTCTATTTAAAAACAGGTTTACCACAAATATATATATTTTTAATGCCTTTGGTTTATGTTAAATAAGGTAACATAAACCTTATTTTTAACAAAAAATGCCTAAACAATATTTCTCCCAAATTTACATTTTTAATGCCCCAAAAAAAAAGAGTTTTATTCATATGTGTTCAAAGGGGTTCAAACTTTTTTCTATGGGATCACCCCTGCCCCCCTGCAGCCATGGGGATTTTACCTCGCAATATCTTGGCAACATGACACTTTAGGGCACCATTTTCTTAAATATTCTTTTTTTTGTTGAAGAATCCTCTCCCTTATATGTATGCATGTAAGACCGTGTGCCAGAACTTTGAAAAAAAAAATGGCGTCAAGGGGCTATGCCACAATGGTTCTATAACTTTTCAAGCTTGTGCATACCTTCACCACAAAATATGTCTAAATACATTGAGGACTTTTGTTTGAAGACTGTAGACACATGATAATGTTTAGCAAATGCTTTTAGTTATTTCTGCAGCAACTGGCCCTTAGTCTTGCAAAGCTTGTGATTGTAGGATGAAATTATAAGGATATTTTGATTTTTCAGAATGTGGTTTTGTACCAGTTTGGCAAATCAAAATTAGGTAATTACTTGTTTTATATTTTAACCCCAATGTAACCATTTTGATGAATATAAACTTTAATACAAACATGACATAAAGACTGGTACATAAATTCTATATACATAGATGGGTACTGAATCAATACTATCTTATCAGCTGAAATTAGAGCAAAGCAGTATGTATTGATTAAGTATATTCAAGTTTCTCAAATGAATGTATTTTATTTGAAATAGAAACCAAAAATTAAAATAAATTCAATCCATTATATGTTTATTTTGAATTAGATTAGAAGATTGAATTATTACATGATACTTTAAATTGTATGTTCTGATGTACATGACATTTTTACTAAAGAATAAAATTCATGTAGGTCTAGTAAAAAATATCATGCACTGCATGGTATTTTTCAACATTTAATATGATTGTTACAAATAAATTAGATAAATGGACTTTAACATCATTATCATAACATTTTAGTTGTTGTACAATAACTCAAAAATTTTTTTGGGCTAATATCAGTTCAAAAACATGGTAGAACTTAAATTTCACTGTCTTGCTCATTTTGATGAATATTCAATCCGTGGAGTTCTTTGTTGCAAGAATTATTATTAGAAGCTAATCATCTTCATCCTTTTGTCCACTTTGGCTAAATGAGCGCGAAATATTTGTACTCAAAACAAACAAATAACGACACGGATGTCAATTTACAAAGTAGACAGACGTAAAGATAATAATGTTTACAAGTTTTATAGGTTATTTACTATCAGCTGATTATTTTCACACACTCCAGACAAAATATTTTTATTTGTTATCATTTTAATTATTTGTACCAACATTGGTTACTACGCGTAACAATTGCAATTAGGTATATGAATTGCAAAATTAGTCCTGAATTTGGAACGTATATACGACAAAATGCCACCACCCACGATCGAAACAAATCGATACGTGTTACATAGAACAAGAGAAATATTTATTTTTCGCAACAAAGATTCTGTTGGTTTCAAGATTTAAACAAATGAGTTGAGAAGGTAAGAAGCTAAAACAACAGCGCGTCATGGAACTTGAGATCATACACATACCTTTCTCTTCCTTCCTTTGTACACCATAGCGAAGGCTCCGTGGCCTATAATGTCTTGTTTGGTGAATTCATATTCACCAACTTGGATGACTTCCATTTTCACAAGTTTTCCCTTGACCACAGACATGTTTTTTAGAGTTTTTATTTATTTACAGTCTCATACAATAAAAGATCAATAATTTTTATGGATATTGGATTTCGGAACTTGACTGAGCGCTACATTATGATCACAACTAGCTGCTAATCACTTCCATGCTTCCATTAAAAGTAACAATTTCACTTTGTACACTAACGTATCATCATTATTGTTATACCAAAACACAACACACAACGAATGCAAAATGAGTAAAGTGATTTTATTTTGTGTTGTTTTGCGAAGTAGAAGACGATGTTGCCCATAATGAAAATGAAAAAACTACCACGAAGAACTAAGTTCTACTCCACGAAACAATGGGGAGGCACACTAAAAGGTAAAGCAGATGGCGCTTTCAGCGACTGTACCTTGTTTGCGTCGGTTAGCAAGTGTGTGGTTGCGATTTTCTGTTTTTATTTTGTAATTTACCATAAAAATGCACTCGCTGTTATCTTTACGTGAACTTCGAACTTAGCTTCGACGAAGAAATACATCGACTGCTGAGAAAAAGGTCGATTTGATTGAGAGATAGGCATTTCAAGTATTTGAGGTTATTTTTCATATTTCTTGTCCACTTTGATTTGAACAAGATAGTTCAAATGTATGTTCGCCTTCTGAAACTTTCAAAAACATCAACGCTGATTCACCTATTCCAAACACAAGTCAGTACGAAATCCAAGAATATTTACAAAAGTATGTTGTAGGACTGTACTTTATACTCGTAGATTGTTCTGTTATTGTATTTGTGTAGATAGATTAATATTTGTTTATTTCCTTTACAGATTCCAAAACTAACCAAAAAGCAAATTTCTTTATGAGTCCCGACACCTTGTCACTGCTGGTTTCGCTGACGACGGCACCTACACATATTTGCATAGACTCTGCAAAGCTAGCATGAAGAAAGTTGCTTATGTGAAGATGCCAAAATTAGCCAAGACGGGTCCATTGTAGAATGTCACTGCGAATGTGCTGCTGATAATATGTTGTTATAGCAACAAACTGTAAGCATGTAGCTGTGTTATTATTTGGTGCTCATGATATTGTTAACAAAAAGTCAATAAGACTACATCAAGCTTGCACTCCACAACTGATGATGTTTAACCAGCTAAAGAAAATTTTCTACAATCGGAACTTGGCAATTGGATATGGTGAGGCCTCTATGCTTTTATTGCAGACATAAGAACCTGCTAATCTATATAGTGTTGAATGGGATCATTCTTATAGTAGTAAATATCAACAAGACAAGCTCTTAATAGAATTGTTACTAAAAGATGTTGATGTAAAGACAATTCAAGACGTGGAACAAAATACTCGGGCACAAGATGCATCGCCAGAATGGCATGAACTAAGATCTAGCCAGCATGTTTTATCCAGTAAGCCATAATACTTCTGCTGTGAATTATATCACCAAAGCGCAGCAATAAGACATGGAAAAGTATATGAGCCACAAGCAATAAAAAAAATATTTATTTCGAAGGAGTATCCATTGCTTGCAGCATTTCCAGATAGATTAATAGAAAAGGAGACAGTGTTCGAAGTGAAGTGCCCCTTTGCTGCAAAAAACAGGGCTATCAATGAATTGATAGTCCCTTACTTAGAAAAGGTAAGTGGAGAGTACCGTCTTAAAAAGAACCATCCTTATTACAGTAAAGTTCAAGGACAGCTTTACTGCGCTAACATAAAGTACTACAATTTTATTATTTACCCAATTGAATATATCATATACAAGTAGGGATGAGTATTTTATAAATGAGCTTTAATGTTCACTATCTTGAACAAACACATTTATAAAAACTGGCCAAGTGCGAGTCGGACTCGCGTGCAAAGGGTTCCGAACGAATTTCATTTTTTTTTAATATTATTTTAGCACTACAGACTTCTTATAGGTTTTCCTGTAATCTTTAAGTAAAGATCTATTATCTCCATTTTTTTTTCAAAATTAAAATAAATGGTTTTTAAGTTATTCAAGAAATTAGACGAAAAATGACCATTCCCCCCCCTTATCTACGAAACTACTGAGCCTAAAATTTTGGAAAAATGGAGATAATAGATCTTTACCTATAGATTACAGAAAAAACCTATAAGAAGACTATAGTGTTAAAATAACATGCTTAAAAAAAATCGTTCGGAACCCTTTGTACGCGAGTCCGACTCGCATTTGGCCAGTTTTTTTTTTATGAAGTGGCTCATTACATGGTTCATTTGCTTTCTGTTTAGAATGACTTTTAACCTTTTCAGGCTGGCGAAATAGCCAAAGTATTGACTGAAATGAACGAAGACAGTGAAGATGGTATGGAAGATAAATCTTTATATATGCTTCCGTTACTGACTGTTTGAGTGACTGACAGACAACGCACAGCCGAAACTATTGGTCGTAGTAAGCTGAAATTTGGCATGAAGGTTCCTTGGGAAGTTAGGGGAGCACTACGAGGGGATTTCCCAAAAATTTTAAGGGAACGGGGAAAAATGGGATATGCTACCCGCATATCCCATTTTTCCCCGTTCCCTTAAAATTTTTTTTCGAAGTCGCGGGCAGAAACAAGTGGAAGATAAAAGACAGAGGCTATTCTGTTGAGTGTGTTGCTGATGTCAAAGCTGTGGATATAGCAACCGTAGCCTAGAAAGATCCAATATCTCATCTGCAAAAAGTTTTAAATGTAAGTATGACTATGGTCTAAATATTTATACATGAATTTGGAAAATAAATAAGTCACATTTCATTTAACTGTGTAATTACTTCTTTCCAAAACAATCACTTTCTCTGAAGTGCAAACTTCATAACCTTGCTGTTGCCTTGCCCACTTGCCCTGAAGTTTTTAATCCGCAAAGCGCTTTGCTATTGCTTTCTGCGCTTTTAGTCTTTAAGGACAGATGAACTCCCCAGTTTTTACAATTTAAGGCACTGCATTAAGGTTTTCTTGATAAAAAACGAAAAATATGGTCTTGTTTACAAAAAATGTATAGGATTTGACAGTTCTTATGTCAAAGCAAGGTACAGTCGCCAAGACGCCACCAAGCGGGATAAAAAGGCAGTTTTCCTCCCCATTTGTGCGAAGGGCAAAAAAAGCCAGCCAAGTGCGAGTCGGACTCGCACACGAAGAGTTCCGTACCATAAACTTTAATTTTTATTTGTTCTTATAGCGGCAATAGAAATACACAATCTGTGAAAATTTGAACTGTCTACCTATTACGGTTCTTGGGATACAGCCCTTTGACAGACAGACGGACGGACGGAAGGACGGACAGACGGACAGCGGAGGCTTAGTAATAGGGTTCCGTAGGTAACCTTTATGGTACGGAACCCTTAAAATATATTGCGATCCTAAGAGTTAACTTTCAGTTCAAAAGAAGTCTTTCCCAAATATTTTGTTATGGTCCAAATATTTTTATAGATGTGATGCATTCTGATTTGTTGAGTGTTGTTTTGAAATAAGTAGGTAACGTTTTTGAAAGCAAGCGAAGCGAAAAAGTCCGGATTCTGGGAAGCTTGGCAAGGAAGTGATAAGAAATTGAGTTTTTTTTTCTTTTTCCATTTACAATCAGCCATTCAGCTTTAATTAAATTTGTTTAACATCATGGAAGCAGTTTTTGAGATTTTACACATCCATTGATGTGTTCATCTCTTTAATTAGAATAGCTTCAGATTGAAGCAAGTCTTGTCCTTCTCAATCGGAATACGCTATGATCAGGGGTCATGAGTGCTTTCGCCAATTGGTTTTTGTGACGTTTCAGCCTTTGTTTGTAGGCTTCGCAAGGCCTCTATCTGCTCCCTCACAGTGGGAATTTCAGAGTATTGATTGATATACTTCTATATTCTTTACAAACCATGGAGCACTGATTAATGTCTTTAATGCTATATTTTGGAAGCGCTGAAGTATTTCGATATTGGAATGCCTTGCCGATCCCCAGAGTTCGATAGCGTATGTCCAAACTGGTTTGATTACACTTTTATAGATCAGAAGTTTATTTTCCAAGCTGAGTCTGGATTGTCTGCCTATGAGCCAGTACAACTTTAGCTGAGCTTCATGTTTGCTTGATCTCTCTTAGCCTTAATGTGGTCTCTCCGTGTGAGTTTTCTGTCCAGATACATTCCCAGGTATTTTACAGTTGTTTGTTGTCAGTTCAGTTCCATCAAGTTTCACCGGTGGGCAGTCTCCACCCTTGAGTGTAAACTTCACGTGGGTCGATTTTGCAGCACTTGCTTTTATCCTCCATTTTTTAAGCCACTTTCCAATTTCGTCTAAATGTGGTTGTACTTTTAGAGACGCTGTGTTGGGATCTTTGTGGCACGAGAGTACTGCTGTATCGTCGGCATAGGTCGCAATCATTACCTCGTCAGAGTATGGCAAGTCAGCTGTGCAGACTGTGTACAATATTGTACCCAAGACTGAGCTCTGGGGAACTCCAGCTTCTATTTGGAATATAGATGATAGAGAATCTCCGATCTTGACTTGGAACATTCTATCTTGAAGGCAGGATTTTAAAACCATGTAGGCAGTGTTTGGTAAGCACAGTTTTAGCTTATATAAGAGGCTCTTGTGCCACACACGATCGAACGCTTGTTGCACATCAAGAAATACAGCAGAGCAGTATTCCTTTCTTTCTACTGCTTGGCGGATGGTGTAAGTTACTCGATGGATCTGCTCTAGTGTCGCATGTCGTGATGTGCACGAAATCCAAACTGATGATTTGGTACCACCTTTTGTTCTTCAAGAATCGGATGGAGGCGTTGCAAATCAGTTTTTCGAAGAGCTTGGACATTACAGGGAGAAGGCTTATTGGCTTGTATGATGCTACTTCCGTTGGTGGCTTTCCAGGTTTTGCAACCATGTTTATTATGGATATTTTCCATGAATGGAGAATATTGTAGCATTAACACCGCGTTAAAAAGCATTGTTAAGAGTATTACGTAAGCAGAATTTTAGTCATTTTTAACCCACCCCCCCTCCCCTTGTCAACGATAGTAATCAAAGCTCTTAACCCTCCCTCCTATGCTTACGTAAGCATTGGTATAGTAAAAAAAAACAACTAGCCATAATTATTTCAAATTTAAATCTACTAAGATTTGCAAACAATTAAGGAAGTTAATATTGCTGACGTAATCACGATTTAAACTCCCCCGTCCCCCATGTCATCAAAAATAAGCATAGTAAAGACCCCCCACCCCCCATTGGTGCTTACGTAATACTTGAACGGCCCCCTATACCCTTCCTTGGCAGCTGTTTTAATATCTCTGCTGTTATGAGATCAAATCCTGGCGCCTTTTTTGTTTTAAGTCGGAGTAGTTTTCTTTACTTCTGCTGGGGTTATTGATTTCAGTGGCAATGACATTTGTTGGTCACTGTTAAGAAAATCGTCAATTTCCTTTTCAGAGCACATAGGATCAGGCCCATTGGGCTCGAAAGAATCCTTCAGAAATCGAGCAAAGAGCTCTGCTTTATCTGCTGATTTTCTTGACCAGTTGCCATTTGGTTGTCTCAGTGGAGGAATGTGCTCTTTAGGTCTTCTCACAGATTTTGTCATCTTCCAAAAGGAATAATTGTCAGCTTTATGTGGAGATAGGGTCTTAAGCTTGTCTTGCAGGGTGTTGTTCTCATTTTCTTTTAGGAATCGCTTTAGCTCCTTTTGCGCCTTATTGAGTGCCGTTTTATCTTGTCGATTCCTACTTGAGTGTCATTGTCGTCGCAGTCTTCTCTTTGAAGCTGTCATTTTTTAATTTCAATATTGGTATCCTGCAGCTTTTCTTTAGACTCAAGGCATGGGGTAGTAGATGACCATGCTGCTTTTTGGATTAGATTGATCACATACATAGCGCAGTTCTCTACATCATCTTCTGTTTTGAGTGTCATCAGCAAGTTCGCATTTACATCAATGTAGTCCTGGAAAGATTCCCAATCGGTTCTGTAATTATATAGTCTCAAGCGGCTCCCTACATATGATAGTAGTGCTCAGCGTACAGATTACGGGTGTGTGGTCGGAATTACCATCCAAGCATGATTCCGTTTTTGTGTACACTCCTGAGAAAGAAATTGAGTAACTAAACCGTTCAGAATTGAATTCTATCCATCCATCAACCATTAAAAATGTAAATGCCAAAGTTTGGATAAATGGATGAATGTTTGTTACTCAATCTCGATAGAACGGCTGAACGGATCTGGATGGAATTTGGCAAAGATATAGATTATATTTTGGAATAACACATAGCATAAGGTTTTTATTCCAGGAGTATGTTCACTTAGGATAATTTCTTTTTCACTTGGGAAAAGCATACCATTGGCAGAAGCTAGTACTAACATAAAAATGCAAGAGACACTCTGTCTGTGTGTTATTTATTCACGGCTCAACGGATTAGGATGAGACTTTGCACACAAATCGATCTTTCTTGATAAGGAATAGAATACTTTTCATCCCGAGTTTTTTCTTTAGGATTATTTCCTTTTTTTTTGCATGCGAATCTAGTTATCATATTATTAATGCAAAAGTGAGTGATTTATTATTCTTTTACACCTAAATAACTGAAAAGATGTTGATTTTTTTGGTACAGAGGTAGATTGGGACTTGATACGGTTATAGGCGACTTTTTGCGGTTACCGTCGTATCAAAAATAATAATAACCTTATAGACAAACATATATATTATTATCAACACACAAAATTTCATCTTGAAACAATTTTCGTCGCAATCTCCCAGACCAAAAAATAATAATCTATTTTTATGCAACTAGATGACCCGTGCCCACTTTGTTGGACGTTATTATGTAAGTATAGCCTATGACACTCACAAATAACGTAGCTTTCAATTGCTAAAAGAAAAAAAAATCAAAATCGGTTCAGTAGATCCAGAGATTACCCCTACAACCTCACAACATCGCAAACTTTACCTCTTTATTGATAAAATGCTCTATTTTTTATTTTTTTTTACTATATATAGGCATACGTTTGACTACAATCTCACCTGATGGTAAGCGATGATGCGGTCGAAGATGGAGCACGTTTGCCTAGAAGCAACCTATTCACTCTTGTCTTAAAGACTCCCAGGTTGTAGCTATCTGGAAACACAGACTCTGGCAGGGAATTCCACTCCTTAGCTGTACGCACTATGAATGTGTTCCCAAAACGTTTAGTGCGTGTGGGTGGGATATCCACCATGTACCGGTGGCGCATCGCCGTTCGTCTTGTAGTCCGATGATGGAACGGGCTTGGCGGAATTAAATCATGCAATTCCGTCGCACACTCCCCAAAATGCAAGCGATAGAAAACCGACAGGCCAGCAACTCGGCGTCGATGCTCAAGGCTTTGGAGCTTCGACTCGACGAGCCTGTCATTACCGATGATCCTCTTGGCTCGTTTCTCAATTGACTCAAGGGCATCAAGCTGGTATTTGGCAGATCCGTCCCAAAGATGAGAGCAGTACTCCATACACGATCGAACTTGCGCTTGATAAAGTTTGAGCAGCTGTACCGGCGTAAAGTACCGTCTCACCTTTGCTAGGATCCCCAAGTTTCTGGCAGCCACTTGAGCCTTTGCCTCTATGAAAGGGCCAAAATTGAGGGTAGATGTTAACGTAACACCAAGAAGCTCAAGTCGGTCGGTCATCGGCACGGTTACACCACGAAAAGATGGAGCTGGGTGGAATTGGCTCCTTTTAGCGGAAAATAGACACGCTTGGGTCTTAGCAGCATTGAACTTGACCAGATTGGCATCGCCCCATTCTGAGACAGCCTATAAGGACAAGTTCAAGCGCTCAACCATAGCCTCCCGGAGAGACCGGATCTGCGACCCACCAGCTCGTGCGTCGGACACGTATCTCTCAGCAACAGTGCTGTCGTCTGCATACCCAAAGGTACCGGGTTTTAGCAGATCATTCATATGCAGCAGGAACAATGTTGCCGAGAGCACCGACTCCTGAGGAACCCCGGCATTAATATCCAGTAGTCCAGAAGAGCAGCCATCTATGACCACTCGGATAGACCGATCCCTCAGGAAATCTGCAATCCAATCACACAATCCGGCGGGCAGACCGAAGGAAGGAAGCTTACTAATAAGGCTATCGGGCCAGACCCTGTCGAAGGCCTTTGAGATATCGAGGGAGACCGCAAGTGCCTCCCCGTGCTTCTCTATGGCCTCACTCCAGATGTGAATGGCATATGCTAGAAGATCCCCAGTAGACCGATTTCGGCGGAACCCGTATTGTCGGTCGCTAAGGATATCATTCGCTTCTAGGTATGCTAGGAGCTTACGATTCAGTACGCGTTCCATATTCTTACAGAGTATGGACGTTACCGAGATGGGTCTATAATTCGACGGGTCAGAACGACTACCCTTCTTGGGCACGGGCTGCACGTTAGCTTGCTTCCAAGCATTCGGCACTTTTCCAGTTTCAAACGAAAGGCGAAATAGGCGTGTCAAGATTGGAGACAACTCAGGCGCACAAGTCCTCAAAACAATTGCCGGTATCCCGTCGGGGCCACTAGCCTTATTCACGTCTAGGTTACGCAATACCCGAAGAACGTCCTTCTGATGAATGCGAATGTTCGAGATACTCGACTCGCATCCATCAGGAGAAGTAGGGGGCCTCGCGCCACCAGGATCCAGACGTGAAGATTTCGCAAACAAAGAAGCAAACAAGTTCGCTTTCTCCTCAGCGGAGTGGGCCAGTGACCCATCGGGTCTCAGCAGTGGTGGTAGTGAGGGGCGGCAGAAGTTCGATTCGACCGACTTAGCCAGGGACCAAAAAGCTTTACTACCTGTTGGGTATAAGGCAAGTTTGTTCCCTATTCGGCTAATGTGGTCAAACCGAGCCCTCCGCAACACCTTCTTGCAGGACTTGGCAGCCCTGTTAAGAGCTCTCTTCTTCTGAATCACGTCATTTGCTTTGTGCGCACGGGCGTCGACCCATGCTAGGTACGCCGCATGTTTTATCGCATTAGCGCGATTGCATTCGGCACCAAACCATGGGCGAGCTTCGCCAGACATTGCTACGTCTGAGAACGGAATGTAGTACTCCATTCCCTTCCGCAACACATCCGTCACGGCGTCAGCGCACGACGAAGCATCAGTTGAATGAAAGCAAGTAGGCTGCCAAGGGTAGCACGCGAAAAATGATTGCATACCATCCCAATCTGCTGACCTGTATCGCCATACCCGCCGGGTGCCTCTTGGGCTAGGATCGGGCGGGGAGTAGACGGACACAGACTTCACCAGACAGTGGTCGGAACTACCAAGTGGAGAAGAAATCGACACCGAGTACCGGTCTGGATCTGTTGTCAGCAGAAGGTCCAAGCAATTGGCTGTGTGCGAATCAACATCCGGCACCCTCGTTGCCCCCTGGACCAGCTGGGTGAGATTTAACGCAAGCGCTAGCTTTCGCGCCTCTCGTCCAGCATGGTCTGTGTGCTGCAGGTATGGGAAAAGCCACTCCTGATGGTGGGCGTTGAAGTCCCCCAGCAACACCAATTGGGCAGAAGGGTACCGCTGCTGAGCCGCATCCGCCGCCTCACTAAGGCTGCTGCATTAGCCCAGTTGTCTCCAGATCACCGCCGTGCGAACGGTAGACACAGGCGTAGATAACTTTATCTAGGCCGGTGTCCGCTTAAGCCCACATCGTTGAGAACCTGGAGTTCTCAAGATTACGGAGACGCCGATAGCAGATGTCATCCCGGGCGTACATACATACGCCCGCGCGTGGTCTGAAGTGGTGCTCCAGGGTAAACCCTGGGTATGTAAGATACGACACGTCAGACGGACATCCGATCTGCGTCTCCGTCAGAAACAAGAGCGCTGGTTTCTCGGTCTCAAGGTGGCGATGGACTGCGGCGAGATTTGAGTGCAGACCTCGTATGTTGGAGAGGTGCACTTTATGCGAGAGGGAGTGCTGCCGCTGTACAGCTTTTCTCTTTTTGTTCCTGGCCATATTGTTTTGAGTTAGTAGGTTAGAGGAGAAGGAAGTGAAATGAGGTTCCATGCTGCCAACCCTCAGGCACGCTCTGACAGGACGACATCATTGGGGGACTAGTCTGGAGACTGCGGGGTCGCCCGAGCCCCCCCGGAAATGTCCATCGGGCCCTCTCGTCTGGTCGCCGGTCGATTTTTCGACAGTTGGCGGGGCAGCCTTTCATGTATGGCTAGTACACTACTTGGGCCCCCAACTACCTGCGGTCGGCCAGCGGCGCACCGTGCCTCGGATCTCGCTACCCTCCACGACTAGTCTCCCGATACGCCCATATCAACGCGAGCCTGGTCGGTCTACCTGCATTGGAACAACTATTTCGACCCAACTCCTCTGAATTGGCTACACTGAGCATCGTACCGGAACGCGGCTAGGCCACTTGGCGGTACGTCTTTGCCCAGTGGGTGGTCACAAGCCATCGGCCGAAGCCTACCACCAGTTAGTGTCACCTGATTAGCACCACCCGGGGACCACGTGTAGGGACTAGCAATGGGTATTCTCCTACGGACGCGGGTGACTCGGCCCCCGTGCTCTACTTAAAGCAATGTTGCCAGATTAAATATTGAAATCCTACCATTGAATTATTGTACGTTATGGTTATACTATACTGACGCAAGGTGTAGGGTATCGACGGATAAAATTATTAAAACGTGTTCTATACGGATGTAATCCAATGTCCAATCCAAGGTGACTTTGGTGGGAGCTTGGTTTCTGCCCGCGAATTTTGTATGAATTTAGATTGCATCTGCCGTCTACACGGATGCAATCCAGCAAGGTTACCTTGGATTGGATTTAACGCTGGATTACATCCGTATAGAAGGCCTTTTAAGATCCTATCCCACAATTTTTCTGCGTGAGAAGAGGCCATTGGCTTGCGCTAGGCCACTAATAGGCTGATATTCTATACCTATTTATTTGTATTATAATATTAAAGCTAGAGAGATGTGGTGCGTTGTGGGATCTAAGAGGCATATTGCAAGTTGACTGTGTATTTTGCGTAAAATGACCAACTTTGGTTTATTGGGTAATTGAGAATAATTATTAGTATTAAACATAGCGTCCTCACTTTTCGCATTTTTCTCTCATCTATTTGTAAACAGCCAAAATTCCGAAGTAAGTTTCTCATGAAAAGCACACCGGCACTTTTTTGAGAACGTGGATTGAATTACTGTAATAACCAAATGAAATAAAAATATATCATGATATTCCTTGTAAGTGGTTTCGTTCATAGCGGCCTCAGAAATTTGAAATAAGAATGGAATGGGTCAAGAATATTGTCTACGTTTAAGAACAACAAAACTAAAAGTTTGGATCTGTGGTCAGTTTTTACAATATTGTATAATAATGCTGTTTAAAAACTGGCCAAGTGCGAGTCGGACTCGCGTGCAAAGGGTTCCGAACGAATTTATTTTTGAAGTGAAAACTTCTTTAGCGGCGTTGAGCACTTTTTCTGTAATGGGTATAAAATCTTAAACTCGCGTCAGGACACGTGACCTGATCGAAAAAGCGTAAGACGGACTCGCGTCAGGGTCACGTGATGCTGATCGAAAAAGCGTAAGACGGACTCGCGTCAGGGTCACGTGATGCTGATCGAAAAAGCGTAAGATCGAGGGGAAGGGAGAGGAACTAGTATCTCCCACTCTTTCTACCGTGCCTGAGTGTGCTGCTCCGCTTAGGCGGCACAGGGCGCTTGCGCGAATGTCCGTCTGTGTTTATGTACAGCGTGCCACGCGTATCCAAGGATACGAAATTACGGAATTACGAAATTATGGATGAAAGTTGATTTTTCTAAGAGATAAAAATTAATGTAATATATAAATAAATAACGATATAATATTATGAATAATAACATGTAAATTGTCATATTTGTGTACGATAGCGCAATAAATAAACATTGTATTCTATCTCATAAATGATAGTATTTTTGTACTTATAATTAAACACAACGTTAATACTAAAGTTTTCACTTCTGCCGGCACTCCCGGAGTGCTACCGGTGTTTTTTTTTTAACATATTATTTTAACACTACAGACTTATAATAGGTTTTCCTGTAATCTTTAGGTAAAGATATATTATCTCCATTTTTTCAAAATTTTAGGCTCAATAGTTTCGGAAATAAGGGGGTATGGTCATTTTTCGTCTAATTTCTTGAATTACTTCAAAACCATATATTTTAAAATTATACAAAAAATATAATTAAAACCCTCACAGTAAGCCCTTTCATTTGATATGTCACACGATATTGTTCAAAAAACTTTTTTTTTTAATCTTCTAGTTTGGTCAAACTTGACCCCCATACTAAAAATTTATTAATTTACGTAACGCGTCCGTGTTTGGGTCATAGAAGTCCATATGTGTACCAAATTTCAACAGAATCGGTCCCGTGGATCCAGAGAAAACTGGCTGTGACAGACGGACAGACAGACACCCGAGTGATCCTATAAGGGTTCCTTTTTTTTCGGAACCCTAAAAACAGTCATATTACTGTAATTTTCAAAAATGAAAGTCGAAGGTATGTATTTTAGCGCTGTCCCACTACCATTTTCATAGAAATAACGTAACCTTAATGTATTTTGTTGATTTAAACAAAATAATATGTTTGATATTTTGGAAAGTATAGTTATGCACGATTTGTTATACAATTACAGCAATAGTCTAATGTTGCACAAAATATTTAAATAATTGAATCTTTGTGAGGACATAAACTAGGTAAAGTGGAAAATTCCCTTCCGAAACCGCAATTTTTTCGACATGATGCAATTAAAACTACCATGTATTTTTTTTATTTGTGATGGGTTTGCTCTTGACTCTAGTCTAGGTCAGAGATGACAGAGACAAAGTCTACGATGGAGCGAGCTTACCCAGAAGGAGCCTGTTCACTCTAACTTTGAAGGATTAAGCGTTTGGAAACACAGACGCAGGCAGAGAATTCCACTCCTTTGCTGTGCGCATTATAAAAGACGTTTGGAAACGCTTAGTGCGAATTGGTGGAATAGTAACAAGGTAGGGATGGTAAGATGCAGTGCGTCTGGATGTCCGATGATAGAAGGGGGCCGGTGGAATGAGGTCGTGGAGTTCTTGGGCACACTCATCGAAGTACAATCTGTAGAAGACCGACAAGCAGGCAACCTTACGGCGATGAGCCAAGCTATGTAGCTTGGAATCCACCAGTTTTTCGTCACCGATGAGCCTCTTAGCTCTGCGTTCTACCGAGTCAAGCGCGGCAAGCTGATACTTAGCTGAGCCATCCCAAAGCTGGCTACAATACTCCATGCAGGATCGGACTTGCGCTTTATATAGAGTTAAAAGCTGTCCAGGCTTGAAGTATCGCTTCACCCTATTTAGGATGCCCAGCTTTTTGGCAGCGGTTTGGGCTTTGTACTCGATGGTGGCGCCGAAGTTGAGACTGGATGTCAACTCCATGCCTAGGAGCTCGAGCCGATCAGTCACAGGAACAGATGCACCCCGAAAAGTAGGAGTTTGGTCAAAACGACTCCTTTTTGCGGTAAAAAGACCCGCCTGTGTTTTGGTGGCGTTAAAAGTGACCACATTGTCATAACCCCACTGGGAGACAGTGACCAGACATTGGGAGGCTTAAGGTCGAATTTGTCCGCTCTACCATGGCCTCTCTCAAGGAACGAACTTCATCCCCGCTGGTTGTTGCGCTGGACAAGTATCTCTCTGAAACCGTACTGTCATCTGCGTACCCAACAAGACCAAGCTGAAGTAGGTCATTGATGGGCAGCAGGAAAAGAGTTGCAGAGAGAACGGACCCCTGAGGAACACCGGCATCAATAGCCATGAGGTCAGAGGAGCAGCCGTCAACGACTACTCGGATCGACCGTTCACTCAGGAAGTCTGATATCCAGCTACAAAAACCAACTGGGATACCATAAGCAGGAAGCTTGCTGAGCAGACCTGCGTGCCAAACCCTGTCAAAGGCCTTCGAGATATCGAGCGACACGGCAAGTGCTTCGCCGTGTCGCTCGCCTCGCCCCAGCAGTGCGTGACATACACAAGAAGATCGCCAGTTGACCGTCCCCGGCGAAAGCCATATTGACGGTCACTGAGGAGATCATTGTCTTCAAGGTAGGTCAGCAGCTAACTGTTAAGAATCCTTTCCATAACCTTGCAAAGGATGGAGGTAATGGCGATCGGACGGTAATGTGCAGGGTCAGCACGGTCTCCCTTTTTGGGCACCGGTTGCACATTCGCAAGCTTCCATGATTTCGGCACCGTTCTTTTCTCAAGAGAGAGGCGGTACAGTCGTGCTAACACAGGAGACAGTTCAGGTGCACATTGCCTCAACACTCTCGCTGGAATGCCGTCAGGCCCGCTGGCCTTATTCACGTCTAGACTGCACAATACTCTTCGGACCTCTTTAATGTGAACTGTGATCTTCGGCATCGAAGAGTCACAACGAGGTAAAGTTGGTGGTTGCTTGGAGCCAGCGTCCAGAGGCGAATTGCTTGCAAAGAGAGTTGCAAATAAATTTACTTTCTCACTTGCAGAGTGAGCCAGCGAGCCACCAGGTTTCAACATTGGAGGCAAAGTGGGTCGACAGAAATTCGTTTCAACCGTTTTCGACAGGGACCAAAACTGCTTACTACCTGGAGGGTGCAATGCTAATTTGGCCCCGATACGTCCGACATGGTCAAAACGTGCCCTACGTAAAACCCGCTTGCAGAACTTAGCGGCAGAATTAAAGGCTCTTTTCCTCGCGCGAACCCTACGTGCTTTAATCTTTCGGTCGCGGGCCTTGATCCACGCTTGGTATGCTTTACGGGCCTCAGCGTGAGCGCATTCTGCATTACACCAAGGCCGGGATTTGTGACCGAGCGGGATGTCGGAGAATGGAATAAAATACTCCATCCCCTGCCGAATCACGTCCGCAATCAAGTCAGCACAGCACGAGGGGTCACCCGAGGAGAAGCACACTTGCCGCCATGGATAAGATGCAAAAAAGTGCCGCATCTCATCCCAATCTGCTGACTCGTATCGCCATACTCGTCTCGTGCCTCTAGGACTCTTATATGGAGGAAAGCAGGTCAATACGGATTTCACCAGGCAATGGTCAGACGTTCCCAGCGGGGCTGAGACCGATACTGAATGACTGCCCGATCAGTTGTCAGCAGAAGGTCCAAGCAATTGGGTGTATGGGCGTCAACATCCGGTACCCGCGTTGCCTCATTCACCAGCTGGGTTAGATCTAGCGTTAAAGCAAACTTGCGCGCCTCTAACCCGGCATGGTCAGTTTTCTGGTACGGGAACAACCACTCTTTATGGTGGGCGTTAAAGTCCCCCAGAAAAATGAGCTTCGCTGTTGGGTACCGTTGTTGGGCTACGTCGGTCGACTCCACGAGGGAATTAAAAGCGCTGTTGTCTCCTGGTCACCGCTGTGCGATCGGTATACGCCGATGTAGATGAATTTCTCCACGCCAGTGTCCACAAGTAGCCATATGGCAGAAAAACCCGATTTCTCAAAGCAACGGAGACGACGACAACAAATGTCATCGCGGACGTACACACAGACCCCAGCCTGCTTCTTGAACTTGTGTTCCAGAGAGTAGCCCGGGTAGTTGAGGTACGCCACATCCGACGGGGTTGTTATCTTCGTCTCCGTTAAGAAAAACAGGTACGGCTTCTCGGTCTCAAGATGGTGATGGACCGGATCGAGATTGGAGTGCAACCCCCTGATATTAGTGAGGTGCACTTTTAGTGGGAAGAAGTGCAGCCGTTGTTTTACCATATTTTTCTTCATAACTTTGGTCATCATGGAGAGTAGATGGGGAGAAAAGTCGAATTGTCGAGGCGCTGCTCAGTGAACCAAGTGGAACACTAGACCTAAACTAACCTATGGGGAACTCATTTGGAGACTGCGGGGACGCCCGAACCCCCCCGGATATGGCCACCGGGTCCTCCCATCCAGTCGCCGGCTGGCACGGTGGAGCATATCGGGAGTTTTCGCTAGTTGGCGGGGCAGGGGCCTTTCACACGTGGCTGGCGTGCTACTTGGGCCCCCTACTAACTGCGGTCGGCCAACGGCTGGCACCGTGCTTCGGATCCCGCTACCCTCCAAAATGAGTTACCCGGAAAGCCCAGCCTAGCGACCAAGACCGGTTCTGAGCAGAACAACTGACAATCACCTTCTCCCCCAAAGGCACTGGCACTCCCGCACACCGACGGAACACAGCAAGCTGCTTGGCGCCGGACTTCAGCGGCATGGTGGTAGCGAGCCAGGCGGCTCCTTGCGGAGCCTACCACCGCTTTTTAGTGGGATCGTTCTGCCGTACCACAGGCAAGCCTGTGGTGCCGTTGCCCGGGGTGGACCGCGAGGAGGTAGATCCCAAACCACCCCAAAATGTATGCGTATTTTTTTCGATCGGCAACATTTTTAATACTGTCAACGGGGTTCCCACAAGGATTTTGGCCATTTTGACGGTGACCGGCGGACGAACAACTGACTATACACTCAGTAGCGGTCCGGTTTTGATTTTCCAGAGCCTCAACCAATTTCAAAGTAAATTTACAACTTTAATTTTGCAAATTATTTTGATATTTTTATTACCTTTCTGTGAACTTAAATTGCTACCAAAGTTTGTTGATCTGATGTGTTATTTTGAAATAATTAAAACAAAAGAATTTAAAGTCAGACTTCCGATACTTCCGTTGCATAACCAAAACGCAGGTAATGTAGAAATGGAATTGAAAAGTTTCGGAATTGAATTCTTAAGAAGATGCTACATTAATTTGTAGTATCGATCTAGTAAATTAGTATTTTGAAAAAAAAAAAGATAAATAAATGGTTGTAAATAAAAATCCAAGTTAATTTAAAAATCAAAGACGCGACTACCTATGAAGTGAACAAAAAAGATGTAAACAAGAAAAAAATTAAGACGTGGAATCGGAGAAACAGGCGGTCAGCAAGCTCGCGAATATGTATCCTCTGACTGCACAGCATGGTTTTTTTCTAGATTATATCTTTTTATGCAGTCAGGTTTTTGATTTTTAAATTATTAACTTTTTTTATATACAACTTTTTACTCGACTGCCAGGAAAGGGTGTTACTTATGTTTTAGCGCGTATCTTGGCTATTCCTATTCCAAGAATAAGAAATAAGAAATAATAATAGTGTTTTATTTTTTTACCCCGACAGTAAAAATGGGTGTACCATTTTTCAACATATAGAAAAATGGTGTAAAATTTCAGTCATATTCAATGTAAAATTAGAAATTTGTATTAATTTGATCTCATTTTCTTGATAATGTGCAATAGTCTTAAGCATTCTATTCCGTTATAGGAACAGTCTATTCCGTGACTGTCCTATTTTATATTTTTAAATATTATTTATAGAGCGAAACGTTATTTAATTGTTATTAGATTTCGATTATTTGTGTAATCCTTAAGTAAAGTGTAATCCTTTAATTAATGTAATTAAAAAAAGGATTCCTAAGTTGTACTCTAATTGAGAAACATACTAAAAAGTATTGAACTAATTTAGTCCAAAGAGTAACGTAATGGAAATTAAAATGATGATTATGTATGTTTTCTATTGTTGATTTTATGTTTTATCTATTTTGTATTGAAGTACAAAATCTCGTTAACCAATTATACTATTTGATTAAATCCAAACGAGTTTTATTTTATTTCTATAACCGAAAGCCATAAGTTTCGGAATGGAATATATTTTGTTTCCCAGAGGCAATAAATTAGTTGTATTTCAGTAATTATTCCTGATTACGAGATTTTATTATAATTTTCATATAGTGAAAAGAATATGAATTGTAAATTTAATTAAAAAATACGTATTATAATGCAAAAAAATTCAGCATATTTTTAAGTGTACACTTTTTCTGAAAATGACCCGAATATCCGTAAAAAAACCCTTTAAAATCCATGAAAACTACTAAAAACGCTCAGAATTAACTGTAAATTTCACCTTGACACATTAATATTATTACGTAAAATTTATACCTATCAAAATAAACCATAGTTCATAAGAAATATAAATATTCATTCAATCAATTAATAATAAACCCTAAAATAAACGTAATTGCAACTGCCTAATTTCTACTTAATGTGATAGGGGTCTAAATCAGCCTGTCAAAATGGTTCCTACCTCCCTTAAGAGGGCTATTACATTTTTTCTTGGATTTGGGCGTTTGACTCGAGTTTTGATGTGTGATTATGGTTTATATATAGCCTCAAATTAAAAAAAAAAATATGCCAAAAAAAGTTTGATTCTTTTTCTTGGGAGTGCTTTAAATAAATATTTCAATTTGTTTATGTAAATTAGTAAAAAACCTTGTCTCTGCAAACGATGTTTCATAAAATTTTACTTTAGGCATCTTTTGATGCTTTGTTACATCGAAGATATAATAATTTAATCTATACTAATATATAAAGCTGAAGAGTTTGTTTGTTTATTTGCTTGAACGCGCTAATCTCAGGAACTACTGGTCCGATTTGAAAAATTCTTTCAGTGATAGATAGTCCATTTATCGAGGAAGGCTATATGCTATATATCATCACGCTAAGACCAATAGGAGCGGAGCAGTAATGAAAAATGTGACGCAAACGAAGTTGCGCGGGTCAGCTAGTCATTTATAAAAATGTTTATGGTACAACTGTATCTTCTACTTTGGGAGTGCTTTATTCAATTTATTGTTTCATATAATTCCGTAAAACAGAGAGTTACTGATAATTATTCGTCCAAAAATTTTTTTTTTCTTTGAAAATATAATCCAAATTCAAACAAAAAGTAACTAATAACTAAGGTTACTATGTTACACTGCTTGAAAAAAAAATTGTCTTGTTTTTAAATGTAAAACAATATTATTACTTAAACAATTGTTGTATACAGCGCTACAATTACTATAAATCTCAGGAAACACGGTCTGTAGCTTTAGTCCGGGCCAACCGCTAGATTTTGTAATAGCGCTCTTAACCCGCTGGTAGTCGCGCCTGGGTCGAAAAGACCCAGTGCTCTAGTTTTTATGCCATAACTGTTGTTATTGTACTCGTGTCGTCGCGCTAAATACCTTCATGTAGCTGTATAGGCTGTCCGCACAACCCGCCTCAGCCGGTTCCCGCGCGGCGTTTGGACAGTACGGACGTGTCAAGTGAGTATGAGTCGTTTCAACCATTGGTATATAAAAACCCAAGATGTACAGTCTCGAACAAATGCAGCACTTGAAACTGTCGTCAAAAACTGACATGTATCAACTGTCATGTGTGAGTTGTGTGTAGTTATACTATAAACAATTTTTTTGCAAATTTCTTTAGAAATTGAAGACCATTTGGAGATTGATAACCATGATTCAGATCCCTGTCAGAGTGACGAAGTGACGAAAAATATGTTACGTATAATGTTTAATATTGTTCCACTATTTACAAGATTGTTGATTATTTTTATAATAAAAAAGAATAAGAATGTTTCTAGATTATACAAAAAAGTAACACTGGTTTTCTAGTTCCTACATGGTAAAAAGTAAAATTTAGCAGTGATCTCTTGAATTTTGTGATATATGTTGGTTTTTTTCTCTAAATAATAAAAAATAATAATTTTTGAATTTGTTTAACTGTCCTCTCTCTTATTAATTTACAAATGATCCCGGAATTTCATTAACTTATTAAAAACAATACATTCAAAATCTGGGTCTTTCCGACCCTCGCGCGACGTGTTCGTCACGGAGACGCGACTATCGGCGGGTTAATCTTGAGCCTCCAAACTTGATGCCTAAATTCATATAATTTTGATAAATGTTGAAGCTATAAAACTGAACGCTTTTATAATTTTACTTTGTTGGCCTCCCTCAACACGATAAAATCATAATTAATATTGTGTGATTTTGGTACCTATGGTCATGCTCTTTCCTTAGGGTTATGATGCAGGAAATGAAGTTTTTCTCCATGTTCTGACTCACAACATGTTCAATGATATTTGAGTGTATTAGCGGTATGCCTCTGCCTAACTGTTCGGGTAATAGGTGTGGTGACACGGGTCATTAGAGTTATATCTAACTACATAGCTAATAATGATCAATGATGAAATTACAAAAATCATTTCACATCTTTATTCAAATTATGAAGCTCATAAAATAAATAAGAAAAAATTGATAGTGCTTTAATTTTTAACATTTAAATTGAGTGTAAGTGACAGAATTTTAGTTTATACTGTCATCAATAAAATAATGATATTAATAGTGAGTTATTCAAAAATAAGTTTGAATTGAGAAATGGTTACATTTTCAAATTTTAATTGACCATTTAAAAAAATTGTTAAAAAATAAAGCAATATCATTAATATCAATTCACTAAAGTTGTGACTATCTTTTTTGATCTCCCAAATCTTCAATACTATCTTCGTCAATCTGGAACAACAAAAAATCATTAGAAATGTACATCATTTAGATAAATACATGAATGTCAAGTGCATAAGAGCAATTTTTTAAGTTATCAAGTTAAATGTATGAGTCTACATCATAAACCACTGAGATGCTTCTATGGCCACTGCTAGATACAGCATTGTCAAAGCTTTCCTTGCAAAACAAGAGCATTAGTATTTTCACAGTTTACTCCTAGAAACTGTTGGTCTGTGATAGTTCTGACTGGCTATGACTGCTAAAACTTTGTACTCAGCTCACACTGTTCAGGTTGAAATATTGTAACTGATGGTATATGTATGTGGTTGCCACCAAACCAATTGGATGTTCTGAGGCCTACATTGAAAATGCAATCATCATCATCTGCCTAGCCTTTTCCCAACTACATTGGGGTCGGCTTCCAGTCAAGCCGGATTTAGCTGAATACCAGTATTTTATGTGGAGCGGCTGCCTACCAGACCTCCACAACCCATTGACTGGGTAACACGGTACTTCATGGCAAGACTGGAGTCAGATTAACTGGCTTCTGACTATCCGTAACGACTGCCAAAGATCTACAAATGACAACCGGGACCAACGGCTTAACGTGCTTTCCGAGGCACGGAGGAAACTCGGTATGTTAAGACGGTCACCCATCCACAGACCAACCTTGGCAAGCGTTGCTTAACCTTGAATATCGACCCGTGCGGCTGTTATTATCTAGCCACGAGCTCCTCATGAAAATGCAATATCACACTTAAATATATAAAAAAATTACAAATGGTGAACCCATTTATAAACATTTTTTTATACCTTTATTTTATTAATAGGGTTTTTTTCAATATGAGAATGTGATGACATTATTTATTCCATAGTTTTCAAGAAATTAGTTTTAAAAATTAAAAAATAATGTACCTCGGGCCATTTTTCTGGAATAATATCAAAAAGATCATCTTTCACATCTCCCTGAATTACAATCTCATCATCACCGGTAACTGAAGAGCCACATGCAAACTTTGTGCCAAAGAATTTTGCTGCCACCTTTAAATCAATATCTGTAAAACAAAAACTTACATTACTCATTACTGCCCATAATTGGCCTTATGATCAGATGGATGTCTTTCTTGGCTCTAGGCCAAACTTAATTTTTATATTTTATTGCACCGAACAACGCAAAGAAAGGTTGCATATGAACATAATATATAAAAATCAAGCCAAAGTTCAAAGAAAAAAAATGTAGAATAAATGTGAGACTCTGAAAAAAGGAAACTATAAGATTATCACAAATACTTGCCAAAAGTACTCAGTCCAGATACCACTGTGACAGATTTCTTCTTGCCACGAGGAGCCCTAGACACTTGCACTAGCTTGGGAACATCTTCCTTTTTCTTTGACTTCAACATGCCCTTGCCACCACGCTTTTGGCGCTTCTTTTCTTCTTCCCCACCGGCATTTTCTTCTTCATCTGGAGTGTGAATGAAATAAATGGTGAACAAGACCATTACAAGGCTTTTCTCTGTTACTACACTCAACCTTCCGTTTTGTAAATTTCGATAGAGCCTTATAGACAAATAAACAATAGTTTATATTTAATCTAAAATGTAAATACAAAAATCCTTCGTAATTTCATTGATAAACTTAACCTATGTCAAGATTCTCACAAAGAACTCACCGATTTTCACTTTCTCAAATTCTGTTGGCAGGTTTTTTTCAAGCCATTGTTTGCATTTATCGTATTCAGGATAGTATTCACAATATTCTATCGGCATAGAACAATTACCACAGTACTGAACTTTCAATGGATAGGTTACACCTTGTCGGGGACCCATAGAAAGGTCTCTGTCACCCATTTTGAATTCCTATTTAATCACAAAAAAATACTATGGCATGCTCTAATCTAATGGACTCAACTTTACACTTATTAAAATGCTTATATAAATAATAAATGTTTAAGTTTTCACCCTCGGCAATGAATTCATAAAGTCGCTATGGGTTCATTTGACAATTTTGACTTTTGACAACTTGACGATTTTTTTATTTTTTTTATTAACCCTAAAAGGAAGGCTATAGTCTTTTGACACTCGGAGACCACTCTGCCAAATTCTTCAGAACACTGGTTTCAAGTCTTTTCAGACAGAAAACCTCAAAAACTGGTAAAAACTGCAACTTTGGCCGAACTAGGATAAGGTTAATTTATTTTATACAACATAGCATTTTGTCGCCTGGCCTAACTTATTCAGAACAAACTACGAATGTTCTGGGATAAACCTAAGGGCCTTTCCACCTGTAAGCAACTTGTATGCAAGTTTAATTACATTGCAGCGCACGGTCAAGCCGTTACATTACACTTCGGCAAAAATCTAATTTAAAGTTTTATTGTGTCGGGGGTTTTATAAGTTTTGTGACGGGTTTTTTTAAAGTTTATAAGTACACACACATATACATATACTCACACACACTCACTCACACACACACACTCACTCACACATACTCACTTACACTCACACACGTCATCACACACACACTCACACACGCACTCAACACACACTTATACACACATACACTCACACACATGAACTCACATTCTCACACACACACTCAACTCACACTCACACACTCGCACTCAACTTACACTCACACTCTCACACACTTACTCACACACACACTCACTCACTCACACACTCGAACTCACGCTCTCACACACACCCACTCACACACATTCACACACACACACATTCACACACACACACACACACACACACAATCACACGCATTCACACTCACACACACACACTCACACTCACCCATTTTTAAGCATGCGAAATCATCGAATGACTCCCGCTCTGGGCGGAGCAAAAGGAAGTGTCAGATTTACTGACTGAAACCCATCCGTGTTCCTCCTAATACCCTTTACGTTCCAGGTCCGCGGTGACTCTTTCGAACAAATTTCGCAACCCTGGCAGGCAATGGCCCTAGCGGACCCCGTCTTCTATGGTGATGTCTCATTGAGGCGCGCGTGGAATACAACGCATCGTCGACCCGAGCCTGGGGGGCTACTCTCTAACGAAATCCGTAGTTTCGGGCTTAGTTGCGGGCGGGCATTTTCTACTCCGTATCACCTAACCACTGAGAACTAATGATAACACGATTTGACAGTTACTGTTAAATCGTGTTGTCATTCATTATCAGTTCGGGTTCGGGACTAATCGTAAGTCTTTAGGTGATACGGAGTAGAATACGCCCGCCCGCAACTAAGCCCGAAACTACGGATTTCGTTAGAGAGTAGCCCCCCTGGTTCTGATCGGACGGCGAACCACTCAACGCTCGCCGTTCGCAGGCCCACCCCTACGGTGGCCAGGAATCGCCCTGCGACTCCCGATGCCCGAGACGTCTTCTTCTGTTGCGGCGCTCGGGGCATGAGGTTTCCCTCTCCCTTACACATATTTTGAAAAAAAAAAAACCTAATCTCATACAGGCTGACGTCCGGGATGTCCTCGGTAAAGTGCTGGGTCAATCTAGCTCTTGGGTCGTTAGCTAGATTCGAAGCGGGTTTAGTCATTGCGGTGTATAACTGGGGTACACTACATTAATACGAAAAACTTTATTCCGACAGTCACAAATACGAAATTCAAAATACCGATTTTCATCATTCCGAATGGTTCAAAATTCCTGATATAACAACTCCGATTTATCATTCATCCTTTTTTATAATTCCGACATATCAATATTCCTAATGTTTATAATTAATATTATTAAAATACTGAGTTTCAATACATCGAATAACAAAAATTCCGACTTAATGATAATTCGAAACCTCAAAATACGAATTCCGATTATAAAAATACCTATTAATTAGAATTCCGAAATAAAAAACGCCTTGTAAAACTGAATAGTAAGACAAATAAACACAATTGCTCGTCAGAACAAAGTATAATATTACATAAACATACAACATGCAGCATGCAAGCAAGCCTGCAGCATGCAATTAAGCATTTAGCATGCAAGCAAGCATTCAGCATGCAAGCAAGCATGCATTATGCAAGCAAGCATGCAGTATGCAAGCGAGTATGCAACATGCAGCAGGCATGGTTTCTGTCACGGCTCCGGCGTTGCGGGGCTCCGGCGGTCCCCTGCGAACTTATCGTCGCTGATGGTTTTAACGCTCACCATCCATCCACCAGCTTCGACTTACTGGCCAGCCTCAGCCGCGGCGGCGGGTGTTATAACACCTGCTCCTCAGTTCGCGGGCCGCCTCGCCCCTCCGCGCCTACGCGGGCTTAATTTACACTTAAGGGGTAGGGCAGACAAGACTACGTGGAGTCGGTTTTACATTGGTTTCTGTCACTTACTTTTGTAGCAAAACTTATTGACTGTTTAAGACAATGATTTAATTTAAGGTTTAAAATAATTAAAAATATTCATTAGGTATATTAAACAGTAGGTCTTTCGAACGTAGTTATTACGAAAATAGTTAAAACATCTTTGGATATTATGATATGTAACTAACTGAATATTATATTGAATCTAAATCAGAATCTTAATTTTAGCAGTCTATTCGAAGTATTGAAAACCGGAATGTCGATTTTCGGACCGAAAACCCATCGAGCATTTGATTTTTCGGACGTATGAAAATCGGAAAACAAACAAATCCCAAATTACGACTTTCGGTAAAATAAGTTTCGTGATCTTTAATAATAGACATTTTAATTCGTAGGTATTATGAAATTCGTACTTTTGAAAATCGGAATATCGAAATTACAACAACCAATAGACAGATCTCTACCAAAGACCCTGGTGCCCTTATTCCGCCCTATCGCATCTTTAATCTTTTCAGTATTAAAGCTCTCGGAGTTTAGTATCTGGATCTGTGCTGGACGGAGCGTAGACCTCATCAGTCGAGACCTTTCCAGCTTAATATTTATATTCAATGTGCCTCTTACCATGCGGTGATCACTTCCGGTTTTCACACCGCGTTGATCACAGAGACATCATTGAATATTTGCTTCTTCGTCGACATGAAATCAATCTCATTTTTAACCGACTTCCAAAAAAGGAAGAGGTTCTCAATTCGATGGTGATTTTTTCTTTGTTTTTTTTTTTTCGGTATATACACCGATTACTCCGAGGTTTCTGATCCGATTTCTGTTATTCTTTTTTATTCGATGCGATATACTTGCCATTTGGTCCCGTAAAAATTTGATTCAGTTTGGTTCAGTAGTTTTTAGTTGCACCGTCGGGGCTCTGCCAGGTCCACTTCCTGAGCTCACGTTTTCTGAAGAAGGAGTTCATCATATAGAGGCCCTCCTTCTCCATAAAACTGGCCAGTAAGTGTCCCCGGTGGTTCCGACGTCCAAACCCGAATTGCCCCACTCTCAGCTCGTCACCGTCTCGTTTGCCCAGTTTCGCGTTGAAGTACCCATGACCACGGTGAAGTGAGTTTTATGACCGTTTATGGCTCTGGATATATCGGGATATATCATACATGGTCTCTATTTCGTCGTCGGAGTGTGTCTCTGAGAATTATCGTGTCCTGCCCCTCTCTTCGGACTTCCGACAATCCCACAATTCTCCATAGCAACCAGCTCAATTCCTCCTCAACTTCGGTGATCTTCTCGTCGGTCCGGAGTGTTTTCGTGTTCAGTGTTGCCAGGTCCAGTGTCGGTATTTGTTAGGGTAGCCAGAAAAAAACATTTGCAAAAATTATTCACAACTAGCTGTGCCCGCGACTTTGTTCACGTATCCACGTTGGAAACAGATGTGTTGTCGATGTTTTTGGTTATTTCGTTTTTTGACACCGTCTTACGAAATTAAAGTTATTTTGATGCCCTTAAAGTGTCTTTTTTAGCCTCCCAGAAGTCTCAATGAAATCTACCTATTTTAGCGCTAGATGAAGTTTCCTACTAAACTCAAAATTCAATTTCTTGATTTTGTGGCTCGATTTTGATAAAATAAACGCTATATGTTACTCGGGTTTTTAACTCAATATTTTTAAGTATAGATGTTGAATCCAATCAGTGATTTATGCGTGATGTTCCCACAAACGCACAGACGCAAAGACAAACTGAAAAACAGACAAAAATTTAATTTTAGTGTTTTATATTTTTTTCCTAAAGGTTCTATATATATATTTTTTTACTATATATAGGCATACGTTTGACCACAATCTCACCTGATGGTAAGCGATGATGCGGTCGAAGATGGAGCACGTTTGCCTAGAAGCAACCTATTCACTCTTGTCTTAAAGACTCCCAGGTTGTAGCTATCTGGAAACACAGACTCTGGCAGGGAATTCCACTCCTTAGCTGTACGCACTATGAATGTGTTCCCAAAACGTTTATTGCGTGTCGGTGGGACGTCCACCATGTACCGGTGGCGCATCGCCGTTCGTCTTGTGGTCCGATGATAGAACGGGCTTGGCGGAATTAAATCATGCAATTCCTTCGCACACTCCCCAAAATGCAAGCGATAGAAAACCGACAGGCCAGCAACTCGGCGTCGATGCTCAAGGCTTTGGAGCTTCGACTCGACGAGCCTGTCATTACCGATGATCCTCTTGGCTCGTTTCTCAATTGACTCAAGGGCATCAATCTGGTATTTGGCAGATCCGTCCCAAAGATGAGAGCAGTACTCCATACACGATCGAACTTGCGCTTGATAGAGCTTGAGCAGCTGTTCCGGCGTGAAGTACCGTCTCACCCTTGCTAGGACCCCCAACTTTCTGGCAGCCACTTGAGCCTTTGCCTCTATGAAAGGGCCAAAATTGAGGGTAGATGTTACCGTAACACCAAGAAGCTCAAGTCGGTCGGTTATCGGCACGGTTACACCACGAAAAGATGGAGCTGGGTGGTATTGGCTCCTTTTAACGGAAAATAGACACGCTTGGGTCTTAGCAGCACTGAACTTGACCAGATTGGCATCGCCCCATTCTGAGACAGCCTGTAAGGACAAGTTCAAGCGCTCAACCATAGCCTCCCGAAGAGACCGGATCTGCGACCCACCAGCTCGTGCGTCGGACACGTATCTCTCAGCAACAGTGCTGTCGTCTGCATACCCAAAGGTACCGGGTTTTAGCAGATCATTCATATGCAGCAGGAACAATGTTGCCGACAGCACCGACCCCTGAGGAACCCTGGCATTAATATTCAGTAGTCCAGACGAGCAGCCATCTATGACCACTCGTATAGACCGATCCCTCAGGAAATCTGCAATCCAATCACACAATCCGGTGGGCAGACCGAAGGAAGAAAGCTTTCTAATAAGGCTATCGTGCCAGACCCTGTCGAAGGCCTTTGAGATATCAAGGGAGACCACAAGTGCCTCCCCGTGCTTCTCTAAGGCCTCACTCCAGTTGTGAATGGCATACGCTAGAAGATCCCCAGTAGACCGATTTCGGCGGAACCCGTATTGTCGCTCGACTACCCTTCTTGGGCACGGGCTGCACGTTATCTTGCTTCCAAGCATTCGGTACTTTTCCAGTCTCAAACGAAAGGCGAAATAGGCGTGTCAAGATTGGAGACAACTCAGGCGCACAAATCCAAAAACCAATTGCCGGTATCCCGTCGGGGCCACTAGCCTTATTCACGTCTAGGTTACGCAATACCCGAAGAACGTCCTTCTGATGAATGCGAATGTTCGACATACTCGACTCGCATCCATCAGGAGAAGTAGGGGGCCTCGCGCAACCAGGATCTAGACGCGACGAATCCGCAAACATAGAAGCAAACAAGTTTGCTTTCTCCTCAGCGGAGTGGGCCAGTGACCCATCGGGCCTCAGCAGTGGTGGTAGTGAGGGGCGGCAGAAGTTCGATTCGACCGACTTAACCAGGGACCAAAAAGCTTTACTACCTGCTGGGCAAGTTTGTTCCCTATTCGGCTAATGTGGTCAAACCGAGCCCTCCGCAACACCTTCTTGCAGGACTTGGCAGCCCTGTTAAGGGCTCTCTTCTTCTGAATCACGTTATTTGCTTTGCGCGCACGGGCGTCGACCCATGCTAGGTACGCCGCATGTTTTATCGCATTAGCGCGATTGCACTCGGCACCAAACCATGGGCGAGCTTCGCCAGACATTGTTACGTCTGAGACCGGAATGTAGTACTCCATTCCCTTCCGCAACACATCCGTCACGGCGTCAGCGTACGACGAAGCATCAGTTGAAAGAAAGCAAGTAGGCTGCCAAGGGTAACATGCGAAAAATGATCGCATGCCATCCCAATCTGCTGACCTGTATCGCCATACCCGCCGGGTGCCTCTTGGGCTAGGATCGGGCGGGGAGTAGACGGACACAGACTTCACCAGACAGTGGTCGGAACTACCCAGTGGAGAAGAAATCGACACCGAGTACCGGTCTGGATCTGTTGTCAGTAGAAGGTCCAAGCAATTGGCTGTGTGCTAATCAACATCCGGCACCCTCGTTGCCCCCTGGACCAGCTGGGTGAGATTTAACGCAAGCGCTAGCTTTCGCGCCTCTCGTCCAGCATGGTCTGTGTGCTGGTGTGGGAAAAGCCACTCCTGATGGTGGGCGTTGAAGTCCCCCAGGAACACCAGTTGGGCAGAAGGGTACCGCTGCTGAGCCGCATCCGCCGCCTCACTGAGGTGCTGCATTAGCCCAGTTGTCTCCAGATCACCGCCGTGCGAACGGTAGACACAGGCGTAGATAATTTTATCTAGGCCGGTGTCCACTAAAGCCCACATCGTTGAGAACCTGGAGTTCTCAAGATTACGGAGGCGCCGATAGCAGATGTCGTCCCGGGCGTACATACATACGCCCGCGCGTGGTCTGAAGTTGTGCTCCAGGTTATACCCTGGGTATGTAAGATACGACACGTCAGACGGACATCCGATCTGCGTCTCCGTCAGAAACAAGAGCGCTGGTTTCTCGGTCTCTAGGTGGTGATGGACTGCGGCGAGATTTGAGTGCAGACCTCGTATGTTGGAGAGGTGCACTTTATGCGAGAGGGAGTGCTGCCGCTGTACAGCTTTTCTCTTATTGTTCCTGGCCATATTGTTTTGAGTTAGTAGGTTAGAGGAGAAGGAACTGAAATGAGGTTCCATGCTGCCAACCCTCAGGCACGCTCTGACAGGGCGACATCATTGGGGAACTAGTCTGGAGACTGCGGGGACGCCCGAGCCCACCCGGAAATGTCCATCGGGCCCTCTCGTCTGGTCGCCAACCAGCACGATGGTGCATTCCGGGATTTTTCGACAGTTGGCGGGGCAGCCTTTCATGTATGGCTAGTACACTACTTGGGCCCCCAACTACCTGCGGTCGGCCAGCGGCGCACCGTGTCTCGGATCCCGCTACCCTCCACGACTAGTCTCCCGATACGCCCATATCGACGCGAGCCTGGTCGGTCTACCTGCATTGGAACAACTATTTCGACCTAACTCCTCTGAATTGGCTACACTGAGCATCGTACCGGAACGCGGCTAGGCCACTTGGCGGTACGTCTTTGCCCAGTGGGTGGTCACAAGCCATCGGCCGAAGCCTACCACCAGTTAGTGTCACCTGATTAGCACCACCCGGGGACCACGTGTAGGGACTAGCAATGGGTATTCTCCTACGGACGCGGGTGACTCGGCCCCCAATATAATTGTTATGCAAAAATATTAAATGTACAGACACGGCAAGTCTACGATTTTATTGTTTAGGTATAGACTACACAATACACTTATAGACCAGGGCAATGACGTTTTTTATACATATATACCAATGAATATTTTTTGAAACCATAAAAAATAATAGTAGGATGAAACCCATTGGAAAAGGAAGAAAATATAACAAAAATGAAAAGAAAAATAATTTACGGGCGATCTGAGGTCGGGAAGTGGATGAGGGTGAGTTTTTAAGGGAAAAAAAAAACGGTTTATCTCGATTTCCGGCAAAACTACAAGCCCTACGGGAAAAAGTTAAATGACAAAGTTGTAGGTACTAAAAAGATCTACAACTTTTGTATTTACACTTTTTTCACATAACCTCAAAATTTATGCGAAAATTTCAAATAACCAAGTTTTTGGTTTTTTGTTTTTCTTTTACGAGGTGAAAGCTTAACTTTTTATGTCCCCAACACACTGTAATGTTTTTGAGTTAAAACATTTGTTTTCGCCTTTTTTTGGTCTAATATCGGAAAAGCACCTTAATTTTTAATCGAAAATTCTCCCGTCAAAATATCTGCTTTTTTAAATCTTTGAAATCTCTATTTTCTGATGGTGTAAAAAAATATACCGAAAATCGAGTTAAACCGTTTTTTAACCTTAAAAACTCACCCCCATCCACTTTTCGACCTCAGATCGCCCGTAAATTATTTTTCCTTTCATTTTTGTAATGTTCTCTTCCTTTTCCAATGGATTTCATCCTACTTTTATCTTTTTTTCACTTTTAACCATTTTCAAACGCTTCAGCCCCAGTCTATTAGCTTAGTCATAGTCTCCGTCCGACCGACCGTGTAGCCGGCCGGGCGCTTGACTCCCAATAAACACTAACAAACACGCTCGTGCGCTGTCAAAAAAATGAGCGCGATGTTTTGTCTAATTTAACCATGTAGGTACGTATGTGTTGGAATCGAGCACTAGGGGCGCAGCGGGAACTTATCAGGTGCAAACCGAAAAAATAATAGTCCTGTCTGGTCTGGCCATTCTTGCGCCCCCTAGAGTCAATGCCCTGTGCCTGGGCACCGGTGGCACCGCCCTATTTACGGCACTGCTCCTATACCTCTCTCTATCCTCCCTCTTTATAGGGTAATGTGTATATTTTTTTAACCGCTCCATTTTTCCTTAGAGCATTTTATACTCGTCGTAACTTTTAAACGAAAGGTCAGATTTGAATAATTTAAAGTGTAATTTACATGTACATAAGCAACCTTATATTTTATCAACCATTTAAATGGATAAGGATTAATATTATGATACCAAAATCACCACTAGTCCATTCTGCCCGGGTTTTGATTCAATTATTTTAATAAAAAGCGGTCATTGCGACTTAACCATAATAGTTAGACATATACCCTCGCGGACTTTTGTATGGGTAATAATGAGTACTTTGATTATGTAATACACTATGTATCATCAATAGTTTTCTCAGCGCACGCCAAATAATGAATTTTATAGGCAAAATTATGCTACTTTGGGTTACATTTTTGCAATTTTCTTAAGGATCTCTATTTAAAAAAATATATAATGAACATAGGCTACAGCCTATGTTCATCAGGGATAATACAGGATTGCAATGGTGAAAGAAGTTTTAAAATCAGTCCAGGAGTTTCCGAACCTATTCATTTAAAACAAACAAACTTCCTTCTTTCCTGTATATAATATTAGTGTAGATAATATTAGTGTAGATAAATCGACAAAATATACTGAACAACTGATTTTTTTTTCGCGTTTTCGGTGTTGGTCTAATAGTAAAAATCATTCACAAGGATGAGTACAGTGACCCCTTAAGAGGTATTGCGTTTATTCTGTTACAGGTGCTATAAATGTGACAGTAACTCTGCTTGACCATAACGTTTCAATTCAATTTGTCTATATAGGTATAGCTAAGAATAGAGAAAATTATAACTTACCGGTAATACATTTCATGGGTACCTATTTGTGTTGTTATTTTAAGTTTCCCCAGACCAAGTCGCAAGCAATGCTGGTAATTTGCCAAATGTGTGGCAAAATAGTAGTAGGTACTTTGAAATATACTTGACAATTTTAAAGTTCCTAGGTGCCTACTATTCTATTTACTATTTGCCACCACTTTTCAGAGAGTTTTAGTGGTAATTCTGGTAAGTTTTTGGGCACCTACTTATACAATTTACAAAGGTGGTAGGTACCTAAATATTTTATGTCGCCAACTCTGGGCAATGGGGTTAGTTCGACAATAAAAGGTAAACATAAGTAAAGTATCAACTTACTGTTTAATTTCAATAATATCGATACAAAATTCATATTACATTAAACGCTTTGGTATGCCTAGACAGTGACAGTAGTGTTTGGTGGCTTTATTAAATGTTAGTTATAAATATTAGACATAATCATTTACAAAGTTTTAGAGTATTAAATAACCGTACAAAAACGATCAATTGCCTTTTTAATTGTTGAGTGTCGTGATGTTTAATTGTTAGCTTACAGAACATTTTCTTGGTAAGTATCTACAAATGAAATGTATTTATTTTTATAATTTTTGTGTGAAACGTAATAGGTATAATATTTTTACAGAACGTGTTTCTTATTTCCCTTTACATTACACATTTTTAAAGGCATTTTCAGCAAATTAATAGGTAAGTATACCTATATCGGTCGCGTATTCTTGCAAAAACCGTGAGTTTATTTTAATCTCGAATCATAGGCGTATATAGAGGGAGCGGGGGGGCGGGTGGGCCGTTCCCACCCCAGAATGGTCAGAGGCCCACCCCAGGATGTTTGGCGACCTGATTTCTTGAGATGTTGTTAGGAAAGATGCCATGCCAATAGTGTACTGATGTACACTACTTGGTGCTCGGAAAACTTATAAAAACAAAAAGTTAAAAATTGTAGTTTTAAGCATTTCTTCTTCTTCGTCCTGGTTTGCGAGACAGGCCGCAAGACACGCTTTAGGTGGGCTAAGCGGCCCACACAGCCTAGGGCCCGGCTCTTACTAAATAGGTACTGTTACTTATAATAAAGCCTTTTATTTCCGAAACAAGACAGCACAATTTATAATAATAGTTACTACAATTTTCGAGCTCGCTTCACTCGGTTTTGAATTTTACCATCTCTCAGTTCTAAATCTTTCCTGTATGAGATAAAAAGTTACTTCTATGTATTTAGATATTAATGGCAGATAATCAAACCTATCCGATAACGGCTACAAACATTTGCAAGCTCGCTACGCTCGCTCTTGCATTCTACACTCTCTGAATTCTTGAGCTTTCCCGCATCAGTTAACAAAGTTACATAGATCGTCCCGGGCCTCTGGATTGTGGGGAGTAGGGCCTTCTGACTGATGATTGGCCTAAAATACCACTTTTGATCGTGCACACCGCAACGATTTTTCTTATTGGGCGTCGCATCTCAGGTTGGGGGCCAGGCCCCCTCTGGAAAAAAGCCCTAGATACGCCCATGTCTCGAATACATGATGGCAGGTTAGGTTGCCTTCAGATCATAAACTATCGAGATGTCTTTTATTGTAATGAAATTCTATTCACGATTAATCTAGTTTATAATGTCATATTTATTGTAAAGCCACGGTGTTTTCAATAATCCGGCGACATATCTAGGAAATATTGTGATATGAAATTGTCTCTTTTAACAGGGAAACTCTATCGTAAAGTATTTTTCCAAATAAAATTTTAGCATAAAATTATGTAAATGGTATAACAACAATACAAAACAAAAAACGAGTCAATTTTAGGACTAATAATATGCCTACTTAGTCTATGTTTAATCTTATTGCTGAGATAAAAATATAAACTACTTCTGAACATTAGGTTACATTTTAACACGTTATAAGTTTGTCTAAATTGTACCTTTTATTGCTAGGCAGGTAATTCGACCAAACGTGTTGAAAAAAAAAAACAAAGATTTTCTTCTAGGTACGCAAATTGGCTCCGCGCGTTCCGGAAGTAGCGTGTTCCAATTTAGGCACATCGGACGCTAGACTGCGGCTGCTTCCTCGTCACGCCAGCTGCGGCTAGCGGCTCGCGTCGCGTTTGGAGCGAGGAACTCCATATCTTCTTCGCATACATTACTTTTGTGCTGTGCAACCTCGCTCTACACCCATAATATTGATAGCTATTTCCAAACGAGGCCTTCCTACTGAACTATCTATTTATATAAATCTAGTTTTCTTTGAAATTGAATTTAAAATTTTGCCGTCATAAGAAAAAAGGACGTCAATTTCTACACAAAACCAAGTACCTAACCAACGTTAGCAAAATTACTTAAGGTCGGAAATCGGTTACTTCGTTTTGTGTCGATAGGTACGTCCTGTTTTCTTATGACGGCATAATAATTCCACCGTATTTTTAACTATTATATTTATAAAAATCTAAATTCATTTGAATTTTCTAAAGAGGTTCTCATTTTATTTTATATCTATGTGAGTAGGTAATTGTTAATTCTACGCTACCTACATACATTGCAGTCTATGTTCTATACATCTATAATACTGTCATGTTTTTTATCGGAAGCTTTGAGTTTTTCTTGCATTTGAGTCAACATGTCTTGCATACGTCGGATCTGTAAAGAAAACATACAAAAGTTTATTAGTAAGTTGTAAACTGTCGTTAAGTCAGTGAATTCACTCAAAATCCTAAAAACAATGCCTAGATGCAAATATACCCTAAGAACATGGATGAACAAACAATTTCTAAATCTATCAATATTGCTGCATATTTAGTTATTTATTATGTCACATAATCCACGAAATGGTTAATGTTCCGTTTGCATAGCCCTCAATCTGATCTATTGTTTTGGTCACATACAGATACAGCTGGCCGTATCGATTTTAGCAATCGCAGTCTAACACGTTTTGAATTTATGACTACGTTGTACTTCACCTTTTGAAAAAAGGTTAGTGGTTCCAGTGAATGAATAACTTTGTCCAAAAAATAAGAAATTGGGGCGTTTCTACCGGACGTAGTTTTTTTTTTCAATATTTTCAAAATTACGAGCTTCCAAAGTTATCGGTTACAAGACAAGAGATTTATTTGTAGAAACATGAGTAGGATAACTAGGATAAAAGGAATGCAAGTTGTCCATAATAAAAAAAAACCGTCATGTTCGGTTATAGTGAAACTTTATGATGTCCGAGCAAGATTTTACGAATTAGGTACGAGGAATTAGTTTTGATACGTCATTGTAATCTAGACAAAAGTATTTTCATATTTTTTTTTTGTTTATTATAATAATTGTAGGTAAATTTTATTAATGTGTTTCAAATCAATTTACTTGGGATTTTAATAAGTAATATTAAATTATTGAGTGTTCCATTATTGGAACTAAAAGTTGTTACGCCCACAACTTTTGGATCAGGTGGTCTCGCTGCCACGACGGTAGTAGGTAGGTACTCATATTCGATAATTACTCTAATTTTTAATGTGACCATTATGAAGAAAAAGATTCGAATGCGATGAAAATATAACGCTTATCAATAAACAAATGACTAATTTTAAAAAAAGAAACCCATGACTTTAAAATAAAATTAATAACGAATTACCTAAAAATATTTTTTAATGTATTCTTTAGACAAAAAATTGGCTAAGGGCCGTGTGCATCAAAGGCCTACCTTACAGTAATATTTTATTTTGAAATTCGGTAAGTGCTTAAGTGTTCATTCGCTGGAACCATTAACCTATTCGGCCAGCTTATTACGTTGACTGTCAATTAGGGCTCATGTCATATTGTATCTATATGTGCAATGAAGTCAATCGTTGCAAACGAACAAAATGAGCATGTATAATATAGAGAATAGAAGTTAAAGTTGGTCCATCAGAGAGAAATGAAATAAGAGTGTTACCTCTTCGTCTTTCTGCAGCAACAGGCGGTCGGTGTCCGTGATAACTACGTCGTTGTTGTTCCCCATCGAGTCTCTCTTCAGTTTTCTGTAAAACACAATTCAAATAGGTAAAAAGTTCAAGTCTAGGTGCTTTCTAGTGAATATGAAATGGAACTGTCCAGCTTAAACGAAAACTTCGTAAAACGTCCTGAATTGCGGAAGTGGCACACCTTATTTTACACATACGAGTATATGCCTAAATTGTTCTTTCTATTTATAGCCGCAACATATAAATATGTTCCAAGCACAATTGGCCTCATATTTTGCTACGCTGTTGAAGTACTTAAACTACAAAAACTTGCGACACCTTTAATCTACGTATTGCACTAATTTAACAATAGTAGCTCTCGGGCTCAGGACTCGACTCATGGTCTATTGAGGTGAACCCTCTTTTATTTAGCGCGGCCAATTTAGCTTAGTTAGTGAGGTCATCGTTACCATTAATATAAGTATTGTAGGCGGCTTAGGCTCATACATCTCCCTAATTTATGACGAAATGGAATAGGACACGGTTATGGAACACTGTGCACAGGACTGGCCTTAAACATGTAGGCTCCCCGGGCGAGTCATGCATTTGGCGCCCTTTTATATTATACTAGCTGACCCGCGCAACTTCGTCTGCGTCACAATTTTCATTAGGTACTGCTCCGCTCCTATTGGTCTTAGCGTGATGATATATAGCCTTCCTCGATAAATGGGCTATCTAACACTGAAAGAATTTTTCAAATCGGATCAGTAGTTCCTGAGATTAGCGCGTTCAAGCAAACAAACAAACAAACTCTTCAGCTTTATATATTAAGTATAGATTATCAAGCGATACAAATACTCGTAAAACTCTTCCATTACTGATTTACTGACAGAAAACGCGCAGCGAAGTGCTGGTCGTAGAAAGCTGAAAATTGGCATGTAGGATATGCTCGTACGAAGTCGCGGGCGCGCGAGAATCTTTATACCTTTTTGGAAAGCTTACAGTATAGGCAAGTTGTTTCAGTTATTTGTACGATTAAGTTCATAGTATTATTTTGAATGAGACAGCATTTCTTGAAGAGTATAATGAAAATATTGGTAAGATGTTATTCTTAAATCACACATCATTTTAATAAGTTTGTTGAATTAAGTACTTTTAATTATGTTCATAGCTTAATTGAAATGCCAGCTACAATATCATTTTCGATTATCGAAATATCGAAATATCGAAAAAATCTTAAAATTTAAATATCTCGAAAACGATTGAATTTCGGCCATGCATATGGGGGTTCAATTTGTTTCATTTTGGCCATCAGCATCTAACAGGCATACGTCGAATTACAAGTAACCCTAGCTGTATGTATTGTATGTTATAGTTTCTTTTTTGGATAACACAATGGACGACGTTATTTCTAAAGGTGATCATAAAGATATCGACCGAGAGAAGTTATCAGTAGCTGAAGAAATTCCTAACCTGCACTAGATGAAGAGGAAAAGAAGAAGTTCGTTTGGCTGAGTTGGTGACAATGATGATGAAGTAGGAGTGAAAGACAAAAAGGTAATATTTACAAACCCTCTCTCCCGCATGGCGTGTTGCGATATCTGCGAGATGCACTGCGCGCGGAAGTTCTCGTAGTGGACGTCTTGCGTCACGTCCTTCAAGTCCTGCATGTGCGTGGAGATCAGCATCGTGCGCAGCTTCGTGAAGTCCGAGTGCCGCGGGTTCTCGACTGTTCATGTGACAACCAATTGTAGTCTCTATTTTTAAACTTTTAGCTGCCATTTTATTAGGACCTAGGTCAGCGACATTGGGGATCCTTCAAGTAGGCTGGGTCTACATAAGGTTAAATGGGTAGGTAATATTAGTTATCAATAAAAAGTGAAACTTTCTCACATTTTATTTGTATTTTACTGTCCTAAAAACTTTACCAATATTTTCTATTATTATGTCTGTGATTTATATGTCTGTGTTTGCCAAATCCTTACTTAATATTTAAAATGCGAAAGTAACTCTGTCTGTCTGTCTGTCGTGCTTTCACGCCAAAACTACTGAACCGATTTAATGATATTTGTTACACAGATAGTCTAGAGCCTGAGAAAGGAC
The DNA here is from genome assembly GCA_947578705.1 of Lacanobia wlatinum. Classification (NCBI taxonomy): domain Eukaryota; kingdom Metazoa; phylum Arthropoda; class Insecta; order Lepidoptera; family Noctuidae; genus Lacanobia; species Lacanobia wlatinum. The sequence goes on from OX388033.1 coordinate 12,253,083, forward strand.
ATAGGCTACTTTTTATCCCGGGAGTATGCTCCTTAGGGACTACGCGGGCGAAGCCGCGGGCACAGCTAGTTGGCGTTAAACTAGTTCAAATGCTCAGTTTTGCAAGTAGTGTGGGAAACGGATAAGATGTCGTTTATTTATGGCTTGCTGCATCGTTTTAAAACACATTGTGCTCGATGAGTAATCCGTTGTTGTGTTTAGTAATCTGTATATTATTTACTAGACCTCAGTCGTCAGATGTGGATGAGAGAGCTATTTTGATTATTGTTATAGAATATAGTTAGTGTTTACTAACTGTCGACATTATGTGCCAATGTCATTGTTTAGTGTGAGCGAGATTTTGTGGGTCATGTTTTTACTCGCGAGTCATAAACAAACATCTGTGGTAGCAACAGTACCTATAACTACTGAATCTTCTGTTGAGCTTGAAGGTAACTATCGATAGGAACGATGTTGATTTAATGAAGATTGTTTCAATTTTCTTTGATATTTATGGTTGACTTTCTACTCGTACTGTACTTATAGGTGTGGTACAGTCTCTTCATCTATTTAAAATAGTTCACTGTTGGTAAGTAACAAAAGAGACAATGAAGTAGTACCTACTAAACTTACCATCAACGATTCCCCAAGGGTACTGCCGGCCGCGCACTCGTTTGCCGCCCACCTCTAGTACTATATCTGAGGCGACCACAGCAAATGGAGCTGCCGCCTTTAACTCCCGGTCTTGTTGCTTGAACTCCTCATCTTCGTCGCTATCGCATTCAGGGAACTGATAAACCTGACAAACAGTTCATAGAATATAGTATCCCTGAATTCCCCGAAGGGTTAGACGTCTACATATGAATACTTTTACCACAATTCATAATTTTTGTTTAAGTCCCATGTGCAAGCCTGCATGTGAGTGTGTGTGCAAGCCTATTGGCATCAGCAGGGCACAAAACCTCCGGGCTGCTACTAAAAACTTACAGATTTAAAATTCTAGTAAAATTTTGCCCGACCCGGGAATTGTGCCCACGAGCTCATGTTTAGCAGCAGCGTTTGAGACCACTAGACCCAAATTAAGAAAAAAGCATTGAAAAAGTTCAAAGATGGAGTTGTTGAAGAGTTCTTACTTGAATTTGATGTTCTTCCAAATCGTTGAGTATACGCGTTTTGAGCCGCTTCACCTCGGCTGCTGTGAGAGAGTCCGCTTTCGCTATCACTACTACGATGTTCACTTTACGGTGAAGTCGTCTCATCATCTCGAGGTCCATGTGACGTAAGCTGTAATGAGTCCTTGTATCAGGTCATCAGGTGTTGAGTTTTGCATGCAAAATTTTAAAACATTTTTTTTTTTAATAAACCCGGCCGGCCGCCCTGCGGGTTTCTTGCCGGCTCTTATCTAAAGGACGCGGTTAAACAGAACCGCGAATTACATCCTGATGTAATAATTGAATTTGTAGATAATACGTTGCCAAATTGAGATAGTGTTCCTAGTGACATACTCGCATCCTGTCTATAGCTGAGCATATTGCTGGCAAAGTCTCTATCTAGGTAAAATGTCCACTTTTAATTATTTGTCAATTCAATGAGTTCTAGACCGCTGCAAAATAACCTAGAGCATGGTGAGAATAATAATAGGGGAGCCCAAGCGGGGATTTCGGGATTTACTAGAGCGCGTCAGAATAACATAAGAGGGCAACCTTACACCTTGTGAAGTACTCCCACAATACCTGATCTGGCACGCAGGTATACTCAGCAAGCTTCCTGCTTATGGCATTCCAGCTGGTTTTTGTAGCTGGATATCAGACTCCCTAAGTAAACGGTCGATCCGAGTAGTCGTTGACGGCTGCTCCTCTGACCTCATTCATGGCTATTGATGCCGGAGTTCCTCAGGGGTCTGTTTTCTCTGCAACTCTTTTCCTGCTGCACATCAATGACCTACTTCAGCCTGGTTTTGTTGGGTACGCAGATGACAGTACGGTTTCAGAGAGATACTTGTCCAGCGCAACAACCAGCGGGGATGAAGTTAATTCCTTGAGAGAGGCCATGGTAGAGCGGACAAATTTGACCTTAAGCCTTGTCTTCCAAAGGGGTGATGACAATGTGGTCACTTTTAACGCCACCAAAACACAGGCGTGTCTTTTTACCGCAAAAAGGAGTCGTTTTGACAAAACTTCTACTTTTCGGGGTGCATCTGTTCCTGTGACTGATTGGCTCGAGGTCTTAGGCATAGAGTTGACATCCAGTCTCAACTTCGGCGCCACCATCGAGTACAAAGCCCAAACCGCGGCCAAAAAGCTGGGCATTCTAAATAGGGTGAAGCGATACTTCAGGCCTGGACAGCTCTTAACCCTATACAAAGCACAAGTCCAATCCTGCATGGAGTATTGTAGGTACCTTTGGGATGGCTCAGCTAAGTATCAGCTTGCCGCGCTTGACTCGGTGGAACGCAGAGCTAAGAGGCTCATCGGTGACGTAAAACTGGTGGATGCCAAGCTACATAGCTTGGCTCATCGCCGTAAGGTTGCCTGATTGTCGGTCTTCTACAGATTGTACTTCGGTAAGTGTGCCCAAGAACTCCACGACCTCATCCCACCGGCCCCCTTCTACCATCGGACATCCAGACGCACTGCATCTTACCATCCCTACCTTGTTGCTATTCTACCAATTCGCACTAAGCGTTTCCAAATGTCCTTTATAATGCGCACAGCAAAGGAGTGGAAGTCTCTGTTTCCAAACGCTTACAACCCTATTCTCTTCAAAGTTAGAGTGCACAGGCTCCTTCTGGGTAAGCTCGTTCCATCGTAGACTTTGTCTCTGTCATCCCTGACCTAGACTAGAGTCAAGAGCAAACCCATCACAAATAAATAAAAAAAAACCTGAGCCCTGTACATTAGATATGAGCGCGGTTCATTTTCGTAACAACGACAAAGTATGCAAGCGTTTTAAACGAATTTTAACATTGAATATTTATTAAAAATGTTTTAACTAACGTCAGTTATGCCCAGGAAGAAGTGGCGAGACGACCTAACCCCAGGCTTAATTCGAGCTGGCTCGGTACAAAAAATCTGGAAGGACTTGGGGAGGCCTTTTCCCAGCAGTGAGACAGTATAAGCTAAAACAACAAACGCATTGGATAATGTTAAAAACATGGATACTTTCCGGTCCTTATCTTGAAGATAACTCGGCAAGCTATAGAAAATGTTATGCTCTGAGAGATTCACAGGTTGACAAAAGCTAGATGAAATTTGTCAACAATCGAGATGAGTGACAGGCAATTGGGGACGCCATATTAGCAATAGACTGCTCTAGGTTGAAGATGACAATGAGAGCAGAGCCCAAATTGTATTTTAAATTTGTTTTTTTTTTTTTTAATTCTATTTTCTTTAAAGCCCTCCCTCAGTGAGTGGTTCAAGGCCGCGCCGCCGGCGCGCCGCCGCCTCGGTGGAAACTTTACCACCACGCCGCCACCGTCAAAAATCGCCACAGTGCTCATATCTACTGTACATAGGGTCAAACGTCTAGGGCAGCTGATCAGATTAATAAAAAAAATCGATCTCTCGATTTACTTGAGCGGGTCAGATTAAGGTAAGGTAAGTTAGTTAGTTACTTGCAGAATCGTGTGCATTTCATTAATCTGACAATTTGAGTGTGACATAAGGAAATGGGAGAGTCACAAACTTGCAAGAAAAAAACGTTACCTGGACATTCTCGAGCGCTATTTTTTTTTTTTTTTGAACGAAATTAGTCACGCATCAAGGAAATAATATAATCTGCCGATTTGCACAAGCCGAAGTAGCTAAAATCATAAATTAAGTGTGGTGCATGCGGTCGCTGAGAACTATTTATTTCCCTCTTTGCGCCACTCTGCACCTCTCACTCTTTCTGTATTTTAACGTTGCACGTTATTTCTACGGTAACGGTCCATATTGGCTCACCTAAAGTTCTTTACCCGAAATTGTTCTTCCTAATGATTTGTAATCCGAATGATCACTCTTCCTAAAATTTTTCATCCTAAAGTTTTTATTCATAATATTTGTAGTGCTACCGGCGATGTTCATAACACTCATGTTTCCGAAAATTGTAATTAATAATATCATTAATATAAATATACTTAAACTCATACTGTTTAGAAAGATTAAGGGTCGTTTCACTGATTTTTGTCTTAAATGAAAGAAATTCAGGTCAGAGTGTCGTCTTGGGGGCACTATGAAAAAAATACTTAGAAAAATTTCGCGACCAATTTCGAGGTAGCGCTCGCCGGCCGCTGCCGCGGCACCGCTCGCTTTGCTCACTCGACTCGCGCGTAGTTGCTCACAGTTCTAACCTAACCTATGGATCCCTTCCACATCATTTTACGACGAACGGTTAGTCGGAGACAAAAAACACCAAGACACTTTTAGCCTTAGAATAAAAAGAAATCTAAACAAAAAAGATATGACTTTGAATAATAGTGTAAAAGATGGTTACGTTGAGAAAATATAGGAAAACAAATAAAAGTATAATAGATGTTTATTGCTACTGACATTATGAAGTTGAATGCTTCGGAATTATGAACATTAGAGACAGAGTAGTTAGGAATTGTGATTGTTAGGATGAAAAATGTTAGGAAGAACATTTTCGGATTTCCAATTATCGGAGTTGAAAATTTAGGTGAACTTTGGCACACCCCTACGGTAAACTTTATAAAAATAATCTGGCAACATTTAATTGGAATTATAGTGGCAACATTTTGAGCAATGAAAGCTGCGCGCTGATTGGCCATGTCTCCCTAAGATGCCATATTGCACGAGACAAGGCTTTATAAGGGCTTGCACGTCATTTCTCGGAAACACATCAGCTGAAGCGAATAGTCATTTAGTACTCCTTAAAAGTCTAGATCCTTGCTAGTTACTACTTGAAATCGTAACTCTAAAAGTTGTTAGTGCAGAACCCCAGAAGGGATTCCTTTCTGCCTACATCTTCCTATCTACCTCTCGAGGACCGATAGGATGGGAATCAGGAATTTTACGTGGTTTTATTTGTCACAATATAAAAAAAAAAAACAAAAAAAAAAGTTCAAACAATCCACCTCGAAATAATCGTCAGATTTTTTCTACATCACATTCTCGATAACCAGCCCCACCACGCAATTCGGCAGATTTCATACCTTTTAGTATCAGAGACACGTTGGAGCATCTAAACTATCAATATCTGACACGCTCGAGTATATCCATGTAACTGATTTTTTTACATTTTTGAAAATCTGTGGACGCTCCACTGAACGAAGAACATTACAGGACCTTTTGTTCTTCTTATCATCTAAACTACAAAATGTAATAGGTCCCCACGACGCTCGAGTAAATCCACATTTAGCATCAATGCCTCCCCTACTATAATGACGTCGCTCTATAACCGAGTCATATTAGAGTGTATGCGCCCGAATCGACCTTTCGATTTACTAATAACAAATTTGTTACGTTATACCAATCGATAGAACAAGAGCTTTAATAGAAAGTGTCAGTAAATCAAAATACACTCAATGGGTTTTTTAACGATCATGATTGGATGTCAATGTATGTTGAGAAATATCTCAGAGGGGAAATGGCTGGCGTAGCCGTCATAAGAGTCTTAATAGCCATACTCCATCGAGTCGTTATTGATCAGTTTATGGCTAACGATCAAATATATTGAAGTTACTGTAGTTTGTGATGCGTTGCATAAATCATGCCATTCGTTGACGATAGGCAATTACCGTATCCAAAGTCCATCTATATTATAAGGACTTTTTGTGAAGATTATTGTAGGATAATTTAATTTATCCTACAAAATGTATTCGCAATGTACACTGTTGATTACATGAATTATTTTAATAACGCACACGTTCTATTAACTTTCTGTTATCGGTGTCCGATTAAATATTCTGCAATTAACTGTTTGTATTTCAATAGTTAATAAAATACCTAATATTGGGTAGAAACAGAAAAATCATACAGTCCCTAACCACATATTATTATGTATATACTATATTGAGAACGTTATTTCGACTACTTCATTGATATGGTTTTTCTTTGAAGTTTAATCTCTTCTCTAATACAACGTCACCGGCACGTGTGCTTCCACTTTCGTGTGACCATAATTGACCTAATAAAAATAACACACTCCTCCGGACACGTGTACTACAGTCGCACACGGCACATCGGTGATAGTAATATTTATGAGATGGAATCTATTTCAACCGGTATTGGGTCGATGTGCATTTTCTCCATGGACAGAAAGTCTTAGCCAACTCACAGACCAACGGCAAATTGGTCAATTTCAAATTATACGGCTCATTACACACGGGGTTCGTACTCTATAATTTTCTATTGTAGTTATGTATTATGGAGTTGTTTACCAACACAATAGCTTCTAAAACAACGCAAGCACAAAAGAGAAAGTTATATAAGAGTAAAATGTCGTATCTTCACATTGTCTTAATGTGTTACCTACCTATGGGCCCAGGGCGGAACGAAATAGAGGCAGCAGTGAACTCGATTGTCTTGCATATGCCGGCGATTTAATCCACTTTCATCAGTGAAGTATTGTCTGAACTGTTCGTCAATGTACGCAGAACAAACCCTCCATGAGTCTTCGCAGTTAATAGCATCTCCAAACCCAGGCGTGTCTACAATTGTCAACCTCAACTTTACTCCTCGCTCTTCGATTTCCATTGTTTTCTTTTCGATTGTTGTTGTTTTCTCTATTCTGTCTGCAATATAAACAGTCAATATTGAAGCACCTTACTTTGTTGCAGTCCAATAGCATTTTTTGACAACCTTCTTTATGTCTTACCTTGAGCATCAGGTATTTTTCTGTTTCGGTAGAGGTCTCCTAAGAATAAGCTGTTGATGAGTGTCGACTTGCCCAGCCCCGACTCACCGACTACCATGAGTGTGAAGTCGAACCCTCTCTTCACCGACTTGCGGTGCACTTGCTCGGGCAGGGTCGCGAACCCGATGTAGTCACGTTCACCACGATCACGTTCTGTCAACAACATTAAATGCTCTATGTTATTCATGGTTTTAGAAACGCCAATTCGGTTTCGGTCTAATCCACAGGGAGGCCGGGGCTGGAAGTTCCCGGGGTAAGTTGTATCGACATTAATAACTTTGTAAAGAAAAGAGTTAGCAATACACGCGAAGTACGTCGTTTAAGCATCAGCACGTCTACCATGAGTTTTATCAATCTATACTCGCTAGCGACTATAGTTAAAAAAAATGTATGAAAACTTAATAAATAAGTCATCTTAGTTGTTCTGAACTTCCGACGGTGGCGGACAAGTGGCTGTGCGTATCGTGCTATTAAAAAACTTTCCTATTTTGTAGTGGCATTAGTTAGGTATCTTATTGTTTGTGTTTTTAAATTGCGTTCATTAATTTGCTAGAATGACAGTCTTCATATAAAAACGAAATTTGGGGTTACAAGTTCCCTACCGAAGGGACTGGTTGTTCCCTGGAATAACTTACTCCAATTGACATTCAACACCGGGGAAAAATGGGGAAAAACCTCACATTCAACAACAGAACAGGGTGATGCCCTCAGACTGCCGGTTCGGCCAATAATAGTGGACAAGAACTTCAACTAACACCAGTAAAAACAAATGCTTCAGCTGTGTTTAGCACTGAAATCGTAAAACCAAAGGCGCCACCAAGATTGCAAACGGCTACAAAAGGAGTGAGAACAGTGGATAGAATGTAGCATTGTGTAAAGTTTAATTAAGCATCTAGTAATATTAGTAAGCTATAGATAAATTAATAAGAATAGATCTCACTTTTAGTTTGTTAATACAAAAAACGTTAATCTAGAAGTAACCACTAATGCTTTGTTGTTGATTTTGTTTAGTTTATAAAATTGCATTAAATGAAACTATAAAAATGATTGTTTTAGTTAAAATAAACCTTGTTATTCTTATATTTTATTTACATAATCCAAGTGGAACAATTTGCCCCACACATGGAACAACTCGCCCCAAAGTGATGCTGAATGTCCCCTCCAAAATTGCCGGTAAAAAAAAAACTATTGAGATACTGGCAGAAATGACAATACTCGAAAAAAAAAAGACCGATAAGGATCTTTCATTTTCATCATGAAATACCATGTTATTTGAAAACCGGAACTTTCAGCCCCGGCCTCCCCTATTTAGTTATGAACGAATGACTAAAGATAATAGCGATGAATTCTTTTTTTACATTGTGCAGGGCGGGAAGTCTCGACATGCTTACCGATCGCCTAGCGACCGAATTCGATAAAGTCATCCGTACACAGTCAATCTCGAACGCATTCCACGGTATGATCCGTGGATCGCGTTCGAAATTTACTGTGGCCTTAGAACTAAACGACCAAATTCGGTCGCTACGCAATCGTTCGTTATCTATGTCGATACTGCAGGCCCAGGAAGTAGTTTTATAAAATTGTCGGATATCCTGATTAATTACTTATTTTTAACCGACTTCAAAAAAAGAAGGAGGTTCTCAATTCGGTTGTATTTTTTGTTTTTTTTACCTCCTGATTTGAAAAATTTTTGTTAAATCTGAAAGGATATACTTCCCGATTGGTCCCATTGTCACCAAGTCAGAATCTGATGATGGGGTCCCATGAAAATCGAGGGAAACCCTCAAATTTTATAGGCATATACAATGTTTTCCATAAACTTTCTAACGCAATTTAGATATTTGTGCCTGGTTATCATCATCTTATGTTGCTGAGCTGATGATGGAAGATATAAATTAGGATCTGATGATGAGATCCCATGAAAAAGGTTTGTTCAGCGATGTTTTCGCCAATTGTCAGCCGATTTGGATGATTCTTTTTTTGTTAGGAGGAGTATTTTCTTGGGAATGGGACCATTTCAATTTGATGAAGATCTGATGAAGAACTTCGGAGGTAGGCATCGGAACTCTTCAATAAATGATAGAAAATGGATCGGGATTGCTGAAATCGCATGTCTTTTTGTTCTTTACACCAGTTCTTAACATAACATCACGCCGGGTCGCTGTTAATGGGTACGCAGGTAGGTATCACGAAAAAGTGAATTTCGGAAGTCGGTGTCGAAACAATAACCAAAAGCACCGACTTCCGAAATTAAAGTTATTTTATACTTTGTAGTGTTTTGTTTTTGGAAGTCGGTTGTATTTTTTGTAAAAAAGTTTTTTTTCTAAAATATGAACCGTTTTTCATTCGTCAGTTATGCAGTAATTGATGCGATACCGACATACATTGGTTTTAGTTTACGAAAAATATGTATTTAGTAAACAACGTTTCCTGTACACACTTCATTGATTGATTTATGATTATGATTCTTCATTTATTTAATCAATGCTATATACTTTTTTAAAAATATCTGGGCATTTTCGCTTTTATTTGTGGTGCTATTTTCAGGCTGTCCCACTGATTCACAATTTTATAGCGAGATAAATAAAGGATATATTGTCAATTTTTTGGAATAAAAAGGTAAAATATACATATATTAAATTGACGAATTCATCTACAATCCTTGAAAAATACGTTTAAATTAATATTCAGTAGCAATGGAAAATAAAAATTGAGTCATAAATTAATAATACTTAAAACATTAAAACAGGACGACTTATATGGTGTCACCAAACCGACCGCTATTTCGCTGCAATGTCCATTTATTTTCCGTTTTAGATAAGGAAAGCAGGCTATTTATTTGAAATAAAATATTATTTTCAATCCATCAGACTGTGTAGTACAGCCTAGGACCTTTAAACATATTGAAAACACAAGTTTTGAAAAGTACTCGAATCTACAGCAAACATTCAAGTTCACGTCATGAAAATGTTTTTCCCCAATCTGTCATAACCAGTTGACAAGGGTCTTGCGTTGAAGACATGGATGTTGACAAGTTTGACACACTATTAATTACGGAAGTTATGCGATTAACATTAATTAGTTAACAACAGTAGGCTGTTTATTATTCTCTTTGAGTGCCTACGATTAAGCGAAGTCTGTTTAGCTTATAGGAAGCAGGGCATTGCAACGCGCGCGCAGCGGAGTGGAACATGACTGGTTCCCTCGGAGCCTCGGCGTGCCGTCCAGGGACTGCGCGTGCCACCTGATATCGAGGACAATGAGGACGACTAGCGGAAGCGACAAACGTGCCGCTCAGCTATGCACAATACGCACACAAATACTTGTTCTTATCTATTTTAAAGAGACACTAAAGGCACCGCATGACCTAATTTATCAACTTTGTTTTTTTATTTTTAATCCCATTAATTTAATCTAACAATTGAGAACATACCTACTCGATAGAAATGTTATACAATATGTGAATGTATTCTTTTTTAACCATTCTAATCGTACGAGTATGTTTACGAGTAGGTACAGGGAAAAAGTTCGTCAATGATTCCTCTACGATCTAGGTTCTTCCCACGGTCTTACAGTTAGACAATGAAAAGCGTTCGTTACAGTTATCATTTTTCTTGCAAGTTTGTCAAGAGTGCTGTGTGAACATAAAATCAAATGCCATTGTTGCTATTAATTGTAAAAGAATTACCGAGTGTTTAAAATTAACAAAATAATCGCAAGTGATAGGAGAAACGACGGAATTTTCACTGGTAGGTTAATAAGAACTTACCTAATACTTTTTTCTTTACTCATCTCTTGATTGTTTTTAGGGTTTCGAACATCCGTGATAAATGGAACCCTTATAGGATCACTCGGGTGTCTGTCTGTCTGTCCGTCTGTCATAGTCAGTTTTCTCCGGATCTATTGAACCGATTCTGTTGAAATTTGGTACACATATGGACTCCTGTGACCTAAACACGGAAGCGTTACGTAAAAAAATAAATTTCGAGTATGGGGTCACTGTTGGTTCAAACTAGAAAATTTAAAAAAAGGTTTTTAAACTTCGTGTGACATTTCAAATGAAAGGTTTTTAATTTAAACTTTATCGTGTGACATTAAATGAAAGAGCTTACTGAAAGGGTTTAATTATATTTTTTCATAATTTCAAAATAAATGTTTTAGAAGTAATTTAAGAAATTGGATGAAGAAGAGATGATGAATTTTGAAAAAAAAAAATGCAGAATAATAGTTCTTTACCTACAGATTATAAGAAAATCTATAAGATATCTATAGTGTTAAAATAACAAAAAATATTTTGGTCTATTTCAGCGTGGATAGGTTAGGTATGTAAATGGTCAACTTACGAATTTTTATAACAGTTGTAAAGGGATTATTTTTCTTAGCAATATCGTTGTTATTGGTATGCTCTGAGTCTGCATCCTTCTTATCACCAATGTTGATGTCCACGATAGCAAAAGAGTCCGTTTTATCCATGATCAAATTTTGTTTATGAACTTTGTGTTGTAAACTTCAATGGTTGGTCGGCTATTTGAATGGTGAGAAAAACGCGGGAATTTTCGTCACGCACGTTGGAGTTCAATTGTAGCGTGTATTATGTTACGGTGTTGGAGTCAATCGGCGCACGGCGTAAAGCGAGGACATGGAGTACTTGAGATACAGCCGTGGACAATGTGGACACTCGAGGACGGGCGCGGGCGCAGGCAAGCGCGCCGCAACTCACGCGCACAGTTCCGCTGCGGGGCGCACGTTCGCACTGCGCGCGCCGCTAAACGAACTGACTCCACTCAGATTCAGGCAGGTTAGACGGAACGTCAAAATTGCGTCACTCATTAACAAACAAATTAACATTCTAAATTAAGCGACCTATTAAAAGTCAACTATGTATAATTCCCTATAATTTGGAGCGACCTATTCTCATATCTATTAGAAGTGGAAAAGGCAATAGGAAGTGAACAATTTTAACATCCAAAGCACTTGCTAGAAAATGCAGTCGAGTGAGGAGACGTGGGAAAATATTATAGTGGTAGCATAAAATCAAATAGGAACCTAAAAATAGGTACCTACCTACTTACCTACAAAGGTTAAATAGGTACCTAAACAACCTTTGATGTGTAGGTGGTCCAAATAGAAACTGAACTGTGGCGCCAGCTTACATACCTATGTACATACATTTGTATGTACCTACTTATCGCCGACATTGGAAAAATAGAGATAAATGCGAAGAATTCAAAAGTTTAGTAGGTATCACATATTTTAGCTCTTCTGAGAATAAAAGCTTTGAGCTACATTCATAAAAAAACCTCTTTGTTACGGAAAAAGTATCAATAGACACCCTGAATATCAGTCATGATTTCATGACATATCTATGCTTAATCCCACTAAGTATGCAGATATTTCTAAGCCTATTGTTCCATTCGTATCATAATATCGTATCTTCATCGGCCAGGTGTGAGCCGAGTATGTCCTCATAGTGACTCAATCTGAATTGAGAGACGTCGCGATTTAGCCGCGACGCTCATCCGGTGACGCAATGCATCTCGTGTTGTTGTGTCTACTTGGAATAGCTTCGTTTAGTAGGCTAGTATAATAAAGACACGACTTGCATCTATGGCATACGCAGTTAGGCAATATTTTCGTGAGGAGATATGCCTAGGCTGATCATACTGTAGGTAATATTACGAAATTGTGTCAGATTTTCTATTCCCGTTCCGGTCTGAGTGAGACCCTCAGGGATCAGGAGGATGGGGGTCCCCCTTAATTAGTAACAAATACTGTCTCTTACTTTGTTTGATTTTGCTATCCCTTAGAACCGACCGACAGCGAAAGACAAATCTTGTATCTAGTATCCAACTACCTATAAAATCAGCTATTATTTTCAACCTTTTATAGTATTCATGTCATGCGTGTACTGAACACCATTGGTTGAAATAATAACAATTGGGTTAGGGGGCAAATCGTTCACCTCTGCAATATGAGCTTCACCCAGGGTATTTTTCCAACCGCATTGAAAAAAGCCGTTGATTCTCCCGTCTTCAAGGCTGGCGACAAATCAAAAGTAACCAATTACAGACCAATATCTCTCCTAAGCACTATTTCGAAAGTTATGGATAAACTGGCGAACAAGCGACTTATTGGATATCTAGAAAAAAACAAACTGCTATCGGATAAACAATACGGAGTCAGAGCTGTACGCTCCACAAATGACGCTGGTCTAAAGCTTACCATGGCAATAGCGAACTATATATCTCGATAAAGGAGACAAATGTGTTGGTATCTTCCTCGATTTACAAAAAGCCTTCGACACAGTGTCAATTCCCATCCTACTGGAGGTATACCCCAGGAGTGGTTTAAAGGCTACCTGGATAGCCGGTCCCAAAGGGTTCGCATTGATGGGCAGATGAGTGACGAAGTTCTATGCGCCTATGGCGTTCCACAGGGAAGTTGCATAGCCTCACCGCTTTTCCTGGTTTATATTAATGGACTCTGTGACCTTCCAATCCTTGAAGCCGAAATTACAATGTTTGCCGACGACACAGTATTCCTGTTCCACCACACGTCTTGGGAAAGCTTGGCACTTGTAAGCGAACGAGGGCTTGCTGAAGTAACTGCCTGACTTGAGTACAGCCTACTATCAATAAACACAAGCAAAACAAAATACCTTTGTTTTAGTATGACAAAGAAAGGCAGCCCCAGTCCAGACTTTAATGTGCCTATTGATACGTTCCCTTGTAATAGAGGTGCATGCTATAGCGTTACTTGTGCTTGCCCTAGGCTTGAGAGAGTTAACAAAATAAAATATCTCGGTGTCACAATCGATGAAAACTTAAAGTGGAGCCATCATATCACAGCCACCGCAATGAAATCACGCAAGCTTATTTATATATTTAAAACCCTAAGACATGTTGCCAGTCATAAACTTCTCATACAAACGTGTAAAGCATTGTGTCACTGCGTCCTAGGCTACGGTATTTGTGCATGGGGTGGCGCCGGTAAAACCCACATGAAAAAAAAAAAGAAATAGAGCGTTCCCAGCGCGCAGTTCTGAAGGTGTTTCTGTCACTTAAGTACAGAACCCCTACCAGTCTGGTGTATAAGCAGGCACAGGTACGGAGCGTCAGGAAAATATTTATTTATGAGTGCCTACGGAGATATCATCGACTCACGGTTCCCTACCTGACAAAAACAAATAAAAGAACAGACAGATATCCCGTACCATGGACAAGGAACAAGTTTGCCAAAAAGCACTTCAACAGTTTAGCGCCACGCCTCTACTGTAAATGAATCAAATCAAATCAGTTAGAAATGCTTCTAATTTCCAAGTAAAAAAGGAAATCTTACTTTGGCTGGAAAACTATAGCTACGAAGACACTGAAAACCTAATCGGTAATCTAACCTAGTGACTCATACTCAAAAACACACACATCACACACACTTCTCACCACACACACACGCTACCTCAATTCCTCCATAATTTCTGTACCTACCTTTAATGACTGTATTTTATTTTTCTTTTCTATTATTATTATTAATTTTTGGAAATCACTGTAGTAGTTGCAGTAAACGCTGTCTTAAGCTTCCTCACTCTGATCCATGTAACCGGATGAACCTCGACCCCTGTTATACAGGTTGTCCTAGTTCAGGGGTCGAGACCACATTGATGTTATGTATAACTGAAGTTTTAGAAATAAATCGTTGTTGTTATTATTGTTATTGTACCATTCGAAACTGATAGTAGTCAATTGGGCCCCGGCCCACGTTAGTTTAGCTATTGGGACGATTTGCACTACTATCAAATTCTCTAGGGGTTTATTGGTCCCAATAAAGTTTTCTCTCTATCCCGAAATATTTTTAATTAAAGCGTCTGTCTCCAAATCGTGTCCTTATTTATATCCAGAAACATCTTGAAGTATCTCCGGGGTTGGAATTGTGAGCTGTTAAAATTAAAAAGTACCAGGAAATCCAAAACATGCCGAAGCATTTTCGTGGCTGGAATTATGAGCGCTAAAGAATCACAAGTAGGTTTAGCTATTGGGATTCTCTAGGGGTTTATTGGTCCCAATAAAGTGATACTGGTTGATATGTAGCAAAAAGAAATAAAACATAGGTAACTGAAGGTTCGGTGATCTCATTGGTGACGTGACGTGACGATGTCGCAAAATCAATGTTTTTTCCTCACCCAAAAAGTGCTCAGCACGCCTAAAGAAGTTTTCATTTCAAAAATAAAACTACTTTCTTTTAAAATTACAAATGCAATTTTAGATATTATTACATACTGTCTTGTAATAGTAAAACCTACCTGACCTATGTCTTTGTCTAGATCGGCGGAGAAGCACTCAAGTCAACGATCGTCCACCTTGACGCGAGAATCTTCTAGGTATTATACGGAGTTGTTATTCGATTTGAAATAAAGCTTCACATACCAACTAGCATCTGCCTTTTCTAAAACCAACCTATATTTATTATCTTTTATCTACAACTGCTGTCGTCTACACTTATACGCAATAAGTAGATAGCCTAAGTTATCACAAGAAGAATCGATACATGTGATAGGGAAAATGTCTAGATCTAGGTAATACTTCTCGTTATTCGAGGTATAAGAATAGAAACAAAAAAGTGGCATCGAATATTTTAAGAAAATAATGGAAAACTTACCCATAGTCATCTTGAGAATATCAGCACGACATAAGACTGTTGTGAAAGACTTATTTTTCAATAAAATGAATTATTCCGTATTGTTACATTTAGTACAATACTATTCATTTGTTATGAAAACGTTTCATTGGGTATCCTTATCATTAATTAATTATTAGCTAATTACATATTCCTAAACCGATCGATCGATTTTTGTTTTTAAAAACTCAGTTAAAAAGTTTCACTGGGCCGAAAATTATCACTGTTTCATTTCACCAACATTATTTTAAATATTTATTTTCTAAATAAATCTACGTTTCTATAAATTTTCGCAAGTTAATTGATATAAAGTAGATGTGCACGATATCACAGTGCTAAAATTATAATACGTCAAAAAGAACTCAAATATTTGCCGGCAAGTTAACATAATATCACGATACTAATCCTAAAAATTGTATATGTAATCAAAAACAGTAGAAAAATTTAAGATAAAATAAAATCACATTGTTTGTGCGCCGTCCTGTGCGTTTAATGTTACGTAATGTGAGGGTCCCGGGCCGAGCTCGCGCCCTCGGAGGACACCCCTCTCTTCGCCCCTTTGTTTGGCCTTGCGCGCAGCTATGCGCTGTTTCACTGCGCGGGAAAACCTCAAGCGTTCGTTGGCCAGACACGAAACCCGTGTCCTGCGCGCGCACTGGCGGCAACCTGCAGCCACCGATCGATACTCCCTCGGCGTATCGCGCTTGCGCCGCCGCCCTCGCCCAATAAGCTATCTACTCTCCAAGCTTTTTGCTGCCCTAGATGCACAAGTATTGGCATTGTACGTGCTCTATTCCAATTCAAGGTCGTGGACGTCACTGTGAGTTTCAACGACCTACATAATTTTATTAATTATTGCCAATTATTTTTTAATGATGATAAATGTCAAAACAAAATTCAAAGGCACAGCATTTGAAAGCTATTTTCAGGAAGGAACATTCATTCAATTTTTAACAAGATAATGTATGTATTATCAATTTATCAGAAAGTACAGCTCTTTGATACTGTAAAAGCTATAGAAGATATTCAAGATCCTGCTGGAGTGACGTATGTGCGTTTTCTGGGTGTCTGAAATGGTTACTGCAGCAGAAATTGTATTTGTCAAATTAATAAATACATCCGGACTATCATATTCGAAATTATTTCGCTGGAGTAACGCACACGAATTGATTGGGCTCATCCCTGGGACGGCAACCTACTTGGGATAGTATCTAGTATTGCAGATGTCCATAGGTGGCGACGACGGTGATCAGATCACTTCTACAGATACAAAAATACTTCTTTCCTGTGGGCAATATTAATTAAATACTTATTTTAAACAGGGAAAATTTAAAAAAATCGAGTTGCTCGTGGCTAAAGTGGAGCTTGCGGCTAAATAATAACAGGCGCACGGGTTGATACTCAAGGTTATGTAAGTAACGCTTGCCGAGGTCGGTCTGGGGATGGTTGACCGAGACTCCCCGTGCCTCGGAAAGTACGTTAAGCCGCTGGTCTCGGCTGTCCTTTGTAGATCTTTTGCAGTATAATACTGGTACCTATTGTACCCGTGGACTCGTGGGGTATCTCCTGTAGTAGTGTAACTTGATCTTACTAGTAGTACATATAGGTAAGTATTATAAAAATGCGAAAGTTTGGATGGATTAATATTTGTTATTGTTACTCAATCGCACGCCAGAACGGCTGAACAGATCTGGATAAAAGGGCTTTGCCCAGTGGCGTAGCTATCTAGGGGCTAGGCGGGGCAGTGCCCTGGGGCCCTCAAGCTCAGGGGGCCCTCGAAACCTTACCAGAAATCTCGATCGAACTGAACCTTTGGAAATTTCTCCCATTTTCAAAATAAATATGACAGGTTATGCCTAGGGAATTCCCCTAAATTCTTTCTGTAGGTTGGCAGTGTTGTCAATTTGACGGAGAGTGATATGTGCGTTTTATTATTCATCGATGTGCGTTTTATTGTGAATTCGAGTTAAGATTTTTTTTTCGAGAACGGTTAAAAAATTAATGCTGTATCAGGAGTAAGTAAGCTAATGTCAAGTCACCTGCAGTAGGTACATTAATTCAGGTCTGCGGACAGGGGATCGTTCATGGTCTCCACCGTTAAATGTGGTAACACTTACGGTGATATTTTTTTTCCGAGGATTCGCCAACGACACTTGTAGCGTCTCATTGTGTTTCGGTTTCTTTTATTTTACTTTTATGTCGTCAGTGAACAGTGAGTAGGCCGAGTACCTACCTACTCGAGCACAATCTAATATTGTATTGTTTAAGGTGTATAGTAGGCTCGATAACCTTGAGCATCTGGACCACACATTCATATCTGCGCCGCACACACAAACATTTCCGTAGCGCACGTGCTACCTCAAAACTATTATCAAAGATTATGCGAGGACGCAGACATACGCGCCAAGCCGGCTTTTTTGCCTACGACTACACAAGAGTATGGCGATTGCACGGCTAATTTTTAGATACATACGTTACGCATATTTTTATTCACTGGTCTCATTTTTTATACGAATGTGGTTAAATAGAAGTAAAATAATATAGGTCAGATAAAACAATTTTGTGAAGCAGTTTCGTCTTTTCTGCTTACGATCTATATACAGATACTCGAAATTCGAGGTCAAACTGTTACCAGTGCACTGGTAACAGTTTGACCTTGAGTTTCGAGTATGCAGTGTACCTACTACTTTTTGTTTCTGCCTATACTACTTTATAGTCTCGTAAAAAGATTTCAAATAAAAAAGTACATTCTAAAGTAAGTAAAGACAGTTAAATAAATAAATGTTAAGCCTATTTCAGCTCTGCTAAATAATTTTGTAGCAATTTCATTAACTCAAAAACTTCAGATTCTGTGATTCCTGTTAAAGTTTTAGCTTTTTAATTGATAAAAATTTTATATCGGTTTATTTTGTAAACTGGAAATACGAGGATGATTGTTGAAAAAACCCGACCAAGTGACAGTGAAGACACACTGGAGAAATATAACTAAATATGAACTGGTGGTGTAAACAACAAACAGAAACGATATTTAATTAACGATAGCAATCCCGGGAGATTTGCTATCATTTATTGAAGAGTTCCGTTGCCTACCTCCGAAGTTCTTCATTAGATCTTCACCAAATTAAAATGGGACCAGACCGGAAAAATACTCTTCCAAACAAAAAATAATCATCCAAATCGGTTGTTGACAATTGACGAGAAACAGAGTACCTATCCATACACGGCTTTGGACGAAAGATCAAAGCAAGGGGAAGTTGCGTCTTGGGAAACACAAAAATAGGTCAGGTGAAGTGACGTTTACAAAATAAAATGAAAATGAGGTCAACGTAAGACTAAGGTAACAAACATGAAAGAAAATAAGGCCAATGTCACCTATTCAATTTTGAGAGTGGTTCTGCGACATCGTGTTGATTTTGAATGAGAGTAGTTAAGTACTAGTTCTAGGAACAACAATTAGTTTTATGATAATAAAGGCTTTTTCACACCACCTGCACGAAAACGCTTATTGCTTGGCGGGACATAATGAAATTCAGTATAATATTATTGCCCGGAGGTCAATAATGTGATTTGAATTTGGAACTCAACTTTGAAACCGACGGGAACCCATCTCTCGGCATGACTTGCGAACAATTTTCTCGCAGAAGGTGTGAAAAGTAGAGTATCCTCCTCGGGGATAAAGGTGGATTTGCCTTGGGCTAGCTTGAATCCCTCACTGCATACAGGATTCTTGTATTATTAACTCCCGAATCCTTAATTGCGTTCGCAATTCCATATAGCGTGACATAAGACACTGCTTTATCCCCTCGTTGCATAATCTACTATTAATGTATCTGATAAATGAGTGGTCGAGTTCTTCTTAACGGACCAAACCGTGTTTCGGGCCAGGCAAGCATGATACAGAAATGATTCCCTATGGAGAATCCGTACCAGTCTAATCGGGGGATTGTTTTTGATGCCACAATGGTCGCGTCATCACGTGGTCATGTGCGTGACGACTTTCTGCATGGAGTTCTGGATTTAATTCCCAGGACGGACCAAGTGTTTTTGGTTTTTCCATTTGGAACATTAGCAGCCCAGGGCTTGGTAGTAGGGTTCCCTCAGAAAGCACGTAGGTAGGCATAGCAGCTGTATGACGAGGGAACCGGTCGTGCACACATCTTTCTAGCACTAGCTCCGCCGACAGACGTGGCGAAACTACAAGGGTTCCTTGTTGTTTTATTACGGAAAAACGTGGAACACGCGGTGTCGGGTGTGTGACAAGCGAGCCTTTGCCTAACCAGCAGCAGAAAGCGACCAGAAAAAAAATGATATATAATATAATTTTTAAAATCGGACCAATATTTCCTGAGATTAGCGCGTTCAAACAAACAAACAAACTCTTCAGCTTTATATATTAGTATAGATTGAGTTGTCGTGGAGCTCCTGCCTAAATAATAACAGCCGTACGGGTCGTTCTTCAAGATAACGCAATGCTTGCCGAGGTCGGTCTGTGGATGGGTGAATAATTGACAATCTTAACATATCGAGACTGTTCCTTGCCTCGGAAAGCACGTTAAGCCGTTGGTCCCACATCTGTCATTTGTAGATATTTGGCAGTCGTTACGGATTGTCAGAAGCCACAAAATCTGACATAAGTCTTGTTTGCCAAGATGTTTAGTACCGCGTTACCCAGTTCCTGGGTAACAGTCAGATAGGCGGTCACTCCACGTAAATTACTGGTATTCGGCTGAATTCGGTTTGACTGGAAGCCGACCGACGGAAAGACTAGGCAGGCAAATATGAAGTACCTACCGCCCCTACCGGTCTACTAACTTTCAGCGATACATAACATAAATGTACCTAATGGCAAAATAAAAGCGCATTGTTTGTTGTCCCTACTTTTTTTGCGCTCTGGACAACAGTGAAAAAACTGGCCAAGTGCGAGTCGGACTCGCGTGCAAAGGGTTCCGAAACAATTAAATTGTTGTAACATTATTTTAACACTATAGATAGACTTCTTAGAGGTTTTCCAAAATTTTAGGCTCAGTAGTTTCAGGGAAAAGGGTGGTCATTTTTGGTCTAATTTCTTGAGTAACTTCAAAACATTTTTTTTTTAATTATGAAAAAAAAAATTAAAACCCTCACAGCATGCCCTTTCATTTGATAAGTTACACGATACAGTTCGAGCGTTAATGTGGTTCGGTCTCTAATCGAATATTTAAGGCAAGATACCTTATTAGGTACTAAAAGTGAAGGTAAATCTTTCAATGGAATGACTACCTATGCAAAATGCATTTAGAATTGGCTGTACCTATTATTAATTTAACGTTTCATGCTGATTTTACATTGCATTAGTTATGCCAAGCAAGATAAAAGTTATGTTCTAGAAACTATTAGGTATATTCACTTGTAAACGACTCACAGCAAACACTTTACCGCCAAATACACACAGTAATTATTTACAAAGGAGCTTCCTCCAGTCCCACTACAATAGAGCCGTACAACACGTTTTAGGCCGTCTGTAATTAGTTTAATTCTAAGGGAACACGTGTCATAATATCTGATAAAAGTGGTAGATGTGTCCAGGAAAGAGTTTGGTTTGTAGAAATGGTGAATTTTCGGCGAGGTGCTACTGGTCAGGCTGGCACAGCCTAGCACATACTGCACATAGAAGTAACGTTACCTGCCTGGAACTACGACCAGGTCCCACTTTCCCCCTTTTACTTTTCATCCAGATCCAGAATACCAAAAGGTGGGTTTTGTGTTGACCTATATAGATGCACATATGTATGTCCGTTCCTACGTCCGCTCATAACTATTCAACGGCTAAACCGATTTTGATTAATGAAATGGTATCTTTCTTCTCTAGATTTGTCTTGTTGGCGCGGATGACACAGGTAATTAAAATAAATAATAGATTAAAAAAAAAAACTAAAAAACACGCTTTATATAGAAAACCAAACTAAATACATAACAGTTTAAAATAATAACAGTTAAAAAAAAACTAAAAAAATACGCTTTTATAGAAAATCCAACTAAAAAATAGAAAAATTTTTTTATAAATTTGAATGAAAAGTAGTGTAAGAAAAAATGATTTTATTGTAAAAAAAGCGTGGGGTGCTTTCCAGGATATTATCAAAATAACCCTACTCATATCTGTTCATAAAATATTTATAACTATTGATACCATGCACTCCATTAAAAATCAATCATTTTCAATAAATTCGGAAAGTCATTGATGTTTATTCTGTCAGTAACATGTCCGAGAGATGAGGAATTCTGGCTCCTGCTGCCTTTCTTTAAATAAGGTGGCCGGTTCTCAGGTTCCCTCCGGGAATAGGTGTTGATCGGCGCGCCTGATAGTTTCCCTTCTTGTTATTGACAAAAATTCTTTAGGTATTTAAAACAAAAAATCGCTAATCTTGATTATTTTTTAATGAAATACATTTTCTTATTTATACTATTATTAATTTATTTTTAATGAAATTTTTCACACTATTCTTAATTAAAACTTATTAATATTGGTTTGTTGTTTATTTTTATAGTTTATATTTATTAGTTTGTTTTTTTAGAAAAGCGTACCTATATGTGTTTATTTTGCTATAGTTTTTTTTAACCATTATTTTTATTAGAACAAAATTAATAGGTGATTCAATCACCATTAATTATAACAGCAAATAAGGCTCTTGCCTTAAAAAATGTAAATTTAAGTTTAAATTTCTGCTTGTTTTTTTTTGTTGAATAAAAAATTCTACTCTTTGGTATTTGAAAATTTGTAAATATTTTAATGAATCGTTGGAAATTATTAATATTAACAATTCCTGCCTTATCGACTATAGATAAAAATGATATAAATTGGCAAAAATCTTATTATGCTAATTGGAAAATAGAATAATCTTATCAAATTAGTGTATTGTCATCGGTCCTCGATAAATCTACAAAGTTTGAATGAAATCTGCCCGTTTAAAGTGGGCCCAAAGGAGTCCGATACAAACATACAAGTGAAGCTAATATAAAGCGTGTAAAATGGCGAATTTTAAGCGCTTTAATGCGAGGGCTAAAAAAAGGTCAGATGAATAATTTCTTTTTCCAACAGACTACATCAATCCCAACGTAAATAAGGTAGGTACTCAGGGTGCTTTCTTCAGCATTTTGTTGAAATAATAGGCAAATCGCACTCAGCGTTTCCCAAAACTGAAAAAGCTCGAGTGTTACCAACAGAGCACTCCTTAAATGAAACGGCGACTGCCTTAAAAATTGACGAAGTTGCTTTAACCAATCCAATCGTTTTGTTATAATTCTCAACCTGAACACAATTGGCAATATTAAATGAAGTACCTAAATAAGTCAAAGTGCATGTAAATTAGATTTTTTTCGAAAAGAAGTGAAGATTCAGTAGTTTACTTTTAATTCTCAACTTGAAAACAATAATTAAATGAAGTAGATATATATTATGTAAGTCAAAATTCAGGTAATTTAACAGTTTTCCGAAAATAAGGGATACAGTTGGTATGTTAAGAAAAGGTGTGAAATAGTAGATTGTTACACGAGGGTCGAAAGGAATCAATTCCCATACGAGGTATTTAGACCGAGCGCAGCGAAGGCGGCTATAGCCCGAGTAGATTTGATGTCTTTTAGCCGTGTTAAGCACTCTACTTTTCATTTCGAATATAAGGAAAGTAAAAAATAGTAGTTTTTCTAAAATATTTATTGATAATAATAACATGAGTAGTACCTATTTAAAATTAATTGAGAACTTATAACAATATGTGTTGAAGAATGGTCACGGCCCAAACAAAATTAATCCGCCTCCGGCAGAAATCACACATAAATCCGTTTGTATGTCGTCTGCAATATGTGAGAAGTCGTCTGCAAGACTTTTTTTTTTGGAATTCGTTAGCTAACACATAAATTATATATGGTGTAACTGTAAAGTGTCCGTTCAAACGAAGTATAGAAAAGCTATTTTTCATACACTCTCGCTAGCATAACCATCGTGTTTGGGCTTTGGGCTCATTTGAATACTTCTGTTCATTGTTGTCTTGGGAATAAGGGACTGATGATGGAGACCAGAAAGGTGGATAGTGGATCTCTTAATTGGCTACTAGTTTATGTTAGCCATCGTGTTTGAGCTCGTTGAAATCCTTCTGATGAGAACTTTTCATTGTTGTTAGAACAAGGGTGTGATATGATGGTCTGATATGGTGTACATAATAAAGGGTATTCTCATCATCATCATATCAGCCGAAAGACGTCCACTGCTGGACATAGGCCTCCCCCAAGGGTCGCCACAACGACCGGTCCTGTGCGTCTCGCATCCATCGGCTACCCGCGACCTTCACCAGGTCATCGGTCCACCTTGTGGGAGGCCTTCCAACGTTACGTCTTTCGGTACGCGGTCGCCACTCCAGAACTTTCGGCCCCATCGACCAAGTGTTCTGCGAGCAATGTGCCCTGCCCACTGCCACTTTAGTTTGGCGATCCTTCGGGCTATGTCGGTAACCTTGGTTCTCTTGCGGATATCATCATTCCTGATTCGATCACGCAAGGAAACTCCAAGCATTACCCTCTCCATTGCCCTTTGAGTGACTTTGAGCCTTCTGATGAGGCCCATTGTAAGCGACCACGTTTCAGGTCCGTATGTCATCACTGGCAACACGCACTGATCATAGACTTTCGTCTTGAGACACAGTGGTATGTGGGACGAGAAGATACCGCGCAACTTCCCGAACGCTGCCCAGCCGAGTCGTATTCGACGGTTGACCTCTTTCTCGAAGTTGGCCCTGCCTAGCTGGACCGTTTGTCCTAAGTAGACGTACTCGTCTACAACTTCGAGTGTAGAGTTTCCGATCTTGATGGGAGTGGGTGCTACATGGGTATTTACCATGATCTTGGTTTTGTCCATGTTCATTTTGAGACCCACCCTTTCGGAAGCTCTACTGAGGTCATCGAGCATTGTACTGAGGTCCTCCGTAGTCTCAGCCATAACTACTATATCGTCGGCAAATCGAAGCTGACTGATGTACTCGCCATTGACATTAATGCCTAGCCTTCTCCAGTCCAAAACCTTGAAGACATCCTCCATTGCGGCTGTAAACAGTTTCGGAGAAATGACGTCTCCTTGCCTCACACCCCGCTGCAGGAGGATAGGTTTCGAGGTCTGATCCTGAAGTCGGACTGACATGGTGGCGTTTTTGTACAACGATTTCAGCACCTCGATGTACCGATAGTCGATCTGGCACCGTTGGAGAGACTGCAGCACAGCCCAAGTCTCGATCGAATCAAAGGCTTTCTCGTAGTCCACAAACGCTAAGCAGAGGGGCAGATTATACTCTTCGGTCTTCTGTATAACCTGCCGGAGCGTATGTATGTGGTCTACGATGCTGAAGCCTTTTCGGAAACCGGCTTGTTCGGAAGGCTGGAAGTCGTCAAACCTGCGTGCGAGACGGTTCGTGATGACTCTGGAAAACAGCTTGTAGACACGGCTCAGAAGTGAGATGGGCCTATAGTTCTTAAGCAGGGCATTGTCGCCCTTCTTAAAGAAGAGTACCACCACACCTCTGCTCCATGCCTGTGGCGTTTCCCCTTCAAGTATGACGGAATTGAACAGTTCCTGAAGGGCCTTAAGGACCGGTCTTCCACCCGCCTTCAGGAGTTCGGCCGTAATTCCGTCCTCACCCGAAGCCCTGTTGTTTTTTAGCTGCTTCAGAGCCATCCTAATCTCATACAGGCTGACGTCCGGGATGTCCTCGGTATAGTGCCGGGTCAATCTAGCTCTTGGGTCGTTAGCTAGATTCGTATCGGGTTTAGTCATTGACGTGTATAACTGTCCGTAGAACGTCTCGATCTCTCTCAGAAGCTCCGATTTGGCGGATATGGTTCTGCCATCAGCGGTCTTCAGTTTCGTGAGCTGGCTCTGCCCAATAGACAGATCTCTAGCAAAGACCTTGAAGCCCTTATTCCGCTCTATCGCGTCTTTTAATCTTTGCAGTATTAAAGCGGCGGAGGTCTCTTTTCAAGGACTTGGAGATCCGTCTATTGAGCTGCCGGTATTTGCACGCATCTTCTGAAGACTGCAGAATCATATCCCGCCTCTCTTTTATGAGCTTCAAAGTAGGATCAGAGACCCTCTTGTTCCTATCTGTATGGCGAGTCTTGAAAAACTTAGACCCGACCGTATGGACAGTTTCCACGAACCCATCGTTACATTCGTCCACGGAGCTCCCTAGGCACTCGAAACGGTTCTGAAGTTCGAGCTGAAAGCTCTCGGAGTTTTGGATCTGGATCTGTGCTGGACGGAGCGTAGACCTCATCAGTCGGGACCTTTCAAGCTTGATATTCAGATTCAATGTGCCTCTTACCATGCGGTGATCACTTCCGGTTTTCACCGCGTTAATCACAGAGACATCATTGAATATTTGCTTCTTCGTCGACATGATGAAGTCAGTGTTGCCAGGTCCAGTCGTCGGTATTTGTTTTGGTAGCCGGGTCCACTCCGGGGATTCTTCGCACCCCTTGCCTCGCCGTGACCTTGACCGCTACCGGAGTCAAGGGTAGACGGGTTGCCGGGCACTAGGGGCCATTTTATGGTTGTGCTTTTCATTGGTGGGGGGGGGGGTTTGCCATAATCGCCACGCTTGGCAGGCGGGTTGGCGATCGCAGTGTATGGTGTTGAGTTTTACAGAGAACGCTGCTGCCCATCCTCTGGCAAGTCCCTTAGTCGCCTCTTACGACACCCACGGGATGTGATGGGATGGTATTATTCTTTTACGGCACCATACGGCACCGGCCGATACCATACGGCATAAAGGGTATTCTACTCTATTCTATTCTATGATGGAGACCAGAAAGGTGGAGAGACTTAATTGGCTACTAGTTTAGCCATCGTGTTTGAGCTCATTTAAATCCATTTGATGAGCACTATTCATTGTTGTTGGTTATAAGGATCTGATGATGGAGACCATAAAGGTGGATAGTGGATCTTGTAGTTCATACTAGTATAACCATCGTGTTTGGGCTAATTTTCATCCGTCTGATGAACACTGTTCATTGTTGTTGAGAACAAGGATCTGATGATGTAGACAAGGAAGGTGGATAGTGGATCTTTTTTGGCTAATAGTATAACCACCGTGTTTGGGCTTATTTGAATCGTCCTGATGTATACTATTGGTTACTGCAGTTAGTCATCAGTGCTGGTTTAATTGTAAAAATAACTTGTAGTGATGTCTAAATAAATAAATGATAAAGGAATATGAAAATTGCATTGTCTGTTTGTACTAAACGCATATCAAAATATATGTATACGATTCCTATAACAAAAACAAAATTTGTAAAACTTTTATCTGTCTGTCTGTTTGTTTCAGATAATCTCCGGAGATTATCTGAAACAACTTTCACTGACAGATAGCTAATTTTATAATGAGTTACTTAGGCTACTTTAACTATAGAAAAAATATATTAGGATTCCGCAAAAAATAAAACCATCGTGGGATCTCCGAAACGGCTTGACCAATTTTCGCGAAACTTTCACTAGAATAAGGGATCCGTGCTAGAAAAGTTAAAATACTACTCACGCGAGCGAAGTCGCCGGCAGTTAGTAAATTACAGTTTAAATTGATACTTTTACTACTTGATGAGCTTAAACATGTGTACGATGTGTATAAGGAGCCAACTAAAAGACCCTACTGGATCTCTTAGTTAGTTCGCTTTTAAGCCGTTTCTGGTCTCCCCATCATAAGAACCTTGTTACCAGCTAACATAAATAGTACTTGTTAGGAAAATTCAAATGAGCGTAAACACGAATTGTTTAAGAGTAGTCAACTAAGAGAGCCACTACTCACCTTTATGACTTCCATCATCAGATCGTTGTTACCAGCTACATTGAATAGTACTGCCCCGTACGTTTCGTACGAGCCCAAACATGATGGGTATAGGAGTAGTCAACTAAGAGAGCCACTACTCCTCCTCACCTTTATGGCTTCCATCATCAGACCCTTGTTACCAACTACAGTGAATGGTACCCAACAGTAGGTATGATTGAAATGAGCGCAGACATCACAGGCACACTTCTTTTCTATACTATCTGTAAAGAAATCGAAAAAAAAAAACATATTCTTGCTCTATTTCAAATGAAGAAAAAAATGATTTGTTCCGTTTTCGCCGCATTTTTTCGCCCACTTTTGGAAAAACAAAAGAAAAATTCCTTTTTCGCCTCATTCTAAGCAAAATTCCGTTTTCGCCCACTTTTCATTTGTTTATCAAGGTACAGTCAGTCAAATGTGTTTTAAAAACTTATCACAGTCTAGTCATTGCAGGACTGCACAAAAAATGTTTATTTCTATCTTCTATATAAAAAAGGAACACTGACTGACTGACATATCAACGCATAGCCGAAACTAGTGGGATTAGTCAACAAATTTTGCACGAAGATTTCATTATGGTGAAGGTGTACACAAAGAAGAGATTTTTGGAAATTCTACTTATAAGGAGGTGAAAAGGGGGAAAATCGTTTGTACTAAACGTGCGCAGCCGGCTGCCGGCGCCATCGTCATATGTGAGGACTATGGAGCCATTTACATATTATGTGATTACTTATAGTTTTACTTGTTTGACATGAACGAGCATGGTGGTTGACAGCATGTCATACTCACTTAGATGTTTCGCTGATGGTGGCGTATGTTGGATCATTCAGTTCCCTTCAAAATGGTTGAGCTAAATATTACCGATACATGCGTCATGTTCGAGAACGGGCACCGTCAATTGAGACTGGTCATCTATTAACTGCCACTGGATTATTTTAATTTTTATATTTTAATTTCTCGTAATTAGTTTTTTTTTCTTTGCGTTGTCCTCACATGCGGAAGCAACAAGAATATGTAACTAATATTTTGTAAAACATAACATGATTCAAAAGAGTGTCCTGTGGAGTTTCTTGCATTTTCATCTTCATAGAGATCTACGATTTGGAACGTGTAAATAGCTTCATGTTTTTGACTGACCGACCTTGACATTTCAAAAGTGCCTGTAAATGGTTTATCTGGGTGCGCCAAAGTTCACCTAAATTTTCAACTCCGATAATTGGAAATCCGAAAATGTTCTTCCTTACATTTTTCATCCTAACAATCACAATTCCTAACTACTCTGTCTCTAATGTTCATAATTCCGAAGCATTCAACTTCATAATGTCAGTAGCAATAAACATCTATTATACTTTTATTTGGTTTTCTTATATTTTCTCAACATAACCATCTTTTACACTATTATTCAAGGTCATATCTTTTTTGTTTAGATTTCTTTTTATTCTAAGGCTAAGAGTGTCTTTTGTTTCCGATTAACCGTTTGTCGTAAAAACGATGTGGAAGGGATCCATAGGTTAGGTCAGGTTAGAACTGTGACCAACTACGCGCGAGCCGAGCGAGCGAAGCGAGCGGTGCCGCGGTAGCGGCCGGCGAGCGCTACCTCGAAATTGGTACCCCCAAGACGACCCACCGACCTGAATTTCATTCATTTAAGACAAAAATCAGTGAAACGACCTTTAATCATTCTAAACAGTATGTTTAGGGATAAAAGCGTTATGATAAAAACGGTAGGAGTTTAAATATATTTACATTAACGATATTATTAATTACAATTTTCGGAAACATGAGTGTTATGAACATCGCCGGTAGCAGCACAAATAGTATGAATGAAAGCTTTAGGATGAAAAATTTTAGGAAGAGTGATCATTCGGATTACAAATCATTAGGAAGAACAATTTCGGGTAAAGAACCTTAGGTGAGCCAATATGGACCCGGTTTATCTATACATATAATGAAATCGTAGACTAACCGTGTCTGTACATTGAATATTTTTGCATGAAAATTACATAGACAAGTCAGGAAAAAGATATAAAACATAAAAATGCAATTTTTGAAATTTTTGTCTGTTCATCTGTTTGTCCGTGCTTTTGTGGGAGCATCACGCATGAACTACAGATTGGATTCCAAATCTAACTTAAAATATTAAGTGATAACCCGAGTAACATTTAGCGTTTATTTCATCAAAATCGACTTACAAAATCAAAAAATATTGAATTTTTAAGTTTAGGACGAATCTTCCTAATGTATTCTGAAGAGTCAGATCGCCATCTATTGAGAAACCATAAAATACATGAAAGAATGAATGTTACACCAAAACACATTGATTGAGTTGTTTGTGAAACTTTTAATACGTAGCAAAATAAAAGTAAACATTTTAATGCCTTATCGTTATTTATCGTTACATACGGGCTTCTTATTTAACGTCTTCCGCTGCCAAATATTTTGTCAGTTTACATGGTCGATAGATGGCGTTGCACTGATGACGCGTTTTTCTGAATTGCGGTGTTAAGATTTTCCGCTGGAGAATCACCTCACATGATTTTTAAACACAGTCGTAGTTCGATTAGGATTTTGGTTCGGTCTCTGAAAGGTCTTAAACTGTTAGGGTCCAAAATTGCTTAAATCTCTGAGTTGTGCTGGTTTCGTTTAAAGTGCATTTATCGTAAAGTCTTAACCTGATTTAGTTTTGCGAAGTATTGGACGTTTCGACTTGCGGATCAGGCCTCTAGGGTTCCGTATAGTCATGTGTCGTACTTGCAAAATCGAGTACCAGGGCTATTAGAGGCTATACTGGCATATACAATAATGGCCCAGTGCAATGTGCCAGTATGTATGAGTATTAATGGGCAGTATTCAAGAAACATTGATACGTATCTACATAACATAATAACCTCTGTATGCAGTCGGGTAATCAAAGATATTTTTCGAACTGACTGTACTTTATAAGCATTAATGTCTATACAAAACAAAATTAGGCGAAAAAGGAACAAAAAGTGGGGCGAAACAGTAATCAAATGGTCATATGAATGAAACAAATGATAAACGGGGCGAAAAAGGAATGAAAAGTGGGCGAAAACGGAAAAACAAAAATTAGGCGAACTTTATGGGGCGAATCCGGAATGAATCAAAAAAATACAATAGGTCTCAATTCTGTCGGACTCTGGGTGAAATGGCGCAGAACACGTTCTACCGTTTTCCACCTTTCTGCTCTTCATCATTAGACCCTCGTTATCAACCATGCATAATACCCATCGAGACAATTCAAATGAGGTCAAACACGATCGGCATACTTGTAGGAATGTGTACCAGACGGGCGTGATCGGCTGGAACGGGAGTGTGTTCGGGGTAGGTCTATCCTTCTTCAATTTCCTTCGACGTGAACTGCGACCACCCAACTGCGTCCAGCCGCGCTGACGTCCTGTACCGATGTACGAAGGTCTCTGTACCACACGTGTACCGTTCTTCTTTCTTGATATTCGAACTTGCTGACTTCGGGATAGATTGGGGTTAGGGATGTTTGCTTACCAGGGAATTTATGAAGATGCAAAATTGATTGTTTGACACTGCAGCTAGCGGTTTAAGGGATGAATTCGCGACTATTTACTTTCTATTTAAAAGTTCTAATTTCTTCTTGCCAATGACTACGAGTTTAAGTTTTTTGTCTATTTACTAACGTACTATGTTACTTTACCGTAACGAGGCCCAAAAACCACTAACTGTTTTAGTTTATTTTTAACTATTGGTTTAACTTTGACTAGAGTACATTCCTGGCTATATCTAGGCTTATTCTAGGTCTGGATAGGGGTTGATGCACCTGTCTGTAAAGCCCCCGAAATTCCCCGTCGAACGGGGTGGAAATCAACCCTTCAACCCTACCCACTTAGGGGTTTGTTGCATTTATCTGTCGAAACTATCTACAAGTTTGAACTTGTTAACTATTAAGGGTTGACTTCCCGAAAATCTGTGCCCTTAGGGCTGTTGGGCTATATGTCTTACGGTAGGTACACCATCCCTCTATCCAGATACACATCTTTCAAAGCCACCCCTCTAAGGGTGGAAGGACTATGAGGTCAGAAGCCCGGAAGGGTGAAAAAATTGGCGTTTTTACATTTTACTAATTTGTGGCTTTATGCCTTAACTGACCATAAAGATGTATACATATTTGGATAGGGCTTAGTGCCAGCTCTTTAATGCCTATAATTTAAAGCCTAAATATCTAGATTTTCTGTATGTTTAGTAAAGGGAGGTGTCTGTGAATGGTGGTTGGCAGTCCACCCTACTACCTTTTGAGTAGCTGTCCTGTGTCGGTGTATGTGAAATGTTCGATACCCGTGTACCTCCTTTACCTTTAACTTTAACCAGATACCTTTTTTGAGGGTTTACCAGGAATGTGTAGGGGAGTGTGTAACTCTACCTATCTATTTTCAGCAATATATGTTCCTCAAGACGTCTCACGCGCCTGGGGAAAACGACAATAATTTATGAATTTAATTTTCAAACAACAATAAGTATCTAAACTATAACTTATCCTATGTTATACATAAGCTCGTATATATGCGAGTTATATATAATACTATTGACGCTACCGTCGCGAACAGAATGGATGTGAAATTACTTTTCAAGACTTAGTTTGCATATTCAAGGTCATTTATTTAACTGTTAGAAATTGAAAAAAAAAACATATTCTTGCTCTACTCCAAATGACAAAAAAACTACGATAGGTCTCAATTCTGTCGGACTCCGGATCTGAAGTGACCATTCTTCTTTAAAGTTACATTTTTGTTTGGAATGTTTACGTTTGATATGTTATGACAAATTTGGCTGTGCTGAATTTCTGTAAAAGTAGGAGACTCCAGTATTTGATTAGACGGCGGAATCCATGGCGCAGACTCCCTTGAAATAGTTGGTTGAGGCGTAAATTAACTGTCTCAGTTAATTTGTTTGAAATTTTAGTTTTGCTTTGGACAGAATCCTCAATGTAGCCTTCCGCGACTGTACTGGATTTGAAGTCTCCATGTCTTTTTAACATTGTCAAGTTCGCCCCAGAATCGGCTTACAGTGTGGCTAACGTTCTTCTATAACAATGCCCGGTATACTGTTCACAGTTTGGTAAATTCAAACATGTTGATATTTGCTTCGGCATACCTGAGATTTTATTTTTACAGATTACTTGTTTATAGCATTTTCCCTTTTGGTAGTTGAGAAAAAAGCGATCCGTTTTTATGTCATTAGGTATGGTTTCTTGATATTTTTTAACTATTTGTGTATACTCTTCTCGTACAACAAACGTGCGCTCAATATTTGTTTTTGTTTTAGTCAATTTTACGAGTAATAACTGGCCTTGATTTTCGAAGTCGTTTGTCTTCTGCAGGCGCCGCTTATACCGAGTATCAATACCACCTGTGATAAACAATATTTCTTCATCAGAATCGATGTTAGATCATCATCAGAATTATGTTTTCAAATCGACATTGTGTTTTACTCTAAGTGTACTCTTGAGCATGGAATACCTGCTTCATAGCGTAGGTCTTATTTTGTCAGATGGTCCATTGAAGTAGGTAAGAAATACACTTTAAGAAAATAATTTTATTTTTTTATCTGCTCGCCACTTCATAAAGTCATTGTATGTATTTAAATATCTTTCCTTTAAAATTTCTGGCAAAAGATTTTCGATAACTGTATTTGCTTCGTCTATAACAATCTGGGGTCAACATTTCAGAACCACTTTAACTCATTTTTAATAAGATATTAAATGATAAATGATGATAAATGATATTTATTTTTGCAAATAGGTTACAAGTAACTCTTTTACACGTCATTTTTTTTTTGACTTATTTTTCTAGATGAGGCCGGATGTTTCCTAGCTGACTACCCTGAGAAAAAACACCGAAACAAACTCAGAGGTCACAGTCTCTTTTGAAGTCCATACAATTGCCAATAACATATGAAAAACATGTAGGTTAAGGTCTGAGGTGGCCTTTTGAGGAAAGCACCACGCAGGTTTGAGTGGGCTTGTCCAGACAGTGCAAGCATTTGTCAGTTATCGTGCAGCTCAACTCAAAACTTTGAGGATATCAACGAACCGACGAACAATACCAAAGTAAGGACATTTGGGTAAGCCGCATAATATACTCAAACTGCCAGACAGTCATGAAATCAATCCTTAAAATAACGACCTACATAGTCCTCACACTTACAATACATCATTTTTTTAAGAACCATGCAGATTAGTGTCTGAGATGGTCTTTAGAAGAAAGAACCACACAGATTTGAGTGAACCTGTCCAGTCAGTGCAAGCCTCTGTCAGTAGTCGTGTAGCTCAACTCAGATCCACATAGGAGCTCAACAACTCGACGAACAATACCAAAGAAAGGACATTTGTGTAGGCCGTACAAAGCACTCAAACTGCCAGACAAACATTAAAGTTACTCAATGAAATAAAAAATAGTCCACATAGTCCCCATTCATAATAAAAATAATGATAATGTCAAAAGAATTATGTCAAATTGTATATAAAAAATTAAATTAAAATGTCAAATTGTATATAATAAAAAGAAAAATGTCAAATTGTATATAAAAACAAAAAAAAAATGTATAAAAGTCAAATTGTGTATAATAAAAAATATGTCTAAAGTAAAACTAAAAAATTGATAAAAAAAAATGTCAATGTATAAATCAAGCAAATAAATATATATTGACAATAATAATAAAAACAGAGACTGCAAGTGTATTTTATTGGAGCAGCTCAATCCCAAGCCTTTTTGTCTTCAAGATAATCTTTTATGGTGTAAAAAGCCTTCTGGCAAAGTTTACGCTTTACAAGTCTTTTAAACCGAGATTTCGATACAGCTTACAGAGTTAGTATCCCGCCAAACGTTGTTTTGCAATACAAAAACAAAAATAGCCTACCACCTATTCTCACACCTACCACAATATACACACAAAATTTAGTGAAGATCGGTCGAGCCGTTTCGAAGGAGTTCGGTAACAAACAGCGTGACGCGAGATTTTTATATATTAGATTTAAAATTTTATATATGGAACACACCGCGTCCCTGCCGCGCGCGGTTCCGCTTAGTTTTTTTTTAATTCACACTGGCTGTTTATACACTCACAAGACCCCAGCATTTTTTCTTATAATGTAAGATTTTTTGCAGCCGACCGCTTTACCAATTTTAGTTCTATTTTTAAAATTCATTCCCACCCTACAGAGGAAAGCAATTACTATGAGTGAAGTAGCAACTTCCACCCGCTGCTCGGATCAAACAAACACTACTTTCCGAGTATGAAAAAAGAAAATGATAATTTCAACCTTCCTAAAAAGATTTTTTATCTTCAGACTTCGCTTACTCTGATCTACTTTTGGAAAAGGAATCAATTTATCATTCGAAAGGTCATGGCCGTGTTGGGATCGGATCTCCGAGACCCGATAATTTCCCAAAAGGCTAATATTTGAGAAAAGCCTAAAATGTAGTCGCGGTGACGTCCATAGACTAAACTTATTTTCGTTTGAGTTATTAATATCCCTCCCGAATTCGATAACCAAACTTGGAACTAACGGAATCTAGGTCGCCCAACCAAATATTGGAATTTCAAATCAGTATAGCCATTTGCGCGTTCTTTGGGGTCATTTAGCTAGGTAGATTAAATAGTATAAGTTATAGATTGATACCCTAAAACAAAAAAGTATTCAGATATATTGAGAATTTCCTCCTTTTGAAGTCGGTTTTAAAAATAGACTTCCATGAAGTTAATCAATTTTACTAAAAGTCCATCAGTCATGCGGCGATATTGAAGGATAAGTATACATACTTAGTTACACATGGATACTCAGTGTCTATTGAATTCTATCGTAAGCTTCATAACTTTAGAATGTTACTTTGTTATAATTATATAGGTACCGTTGATATTGAATTTCTCTAGGAATTTTCTAGCTAAGTAAGTATATTAAATATCGGGTAGTACAGAAATTCTATCCGCGGGAAAAGTGCCAGATGAGATGAGAGTTGGGAATACTAAGACTACGTCACGGAGAGACCGCACTAACTTTTATAAACTCGCTTCTATACTGTGACCACTAGAGTGGAAAGTACAACTTCTACTCGTGCTGAACACATTGGCGGTTCTCACGGACACGAAATAGACCTTATTGCGGGGAATTAAAAGCAGTTTTACAAACTTTGTTATGAGAGAAAGCACTTTCCGGTTGTGTGTCGTGTTGGATGACGCAGATGACGGCGTGACACGGCGAGCACCAGCCCACCAACGGCTGCCAGTACTTGCCAGTCGAGCGGAGTCCGCTCGTCTGCTAGCACTCGAACGTGACCTCTCTACAAACATACAGTTTTCCGCGAATACTAAGTTACCGTGTGCCGAGTTCAAACCAAATAAATGACATCCAGATAGCAAACAGAACAATAACGCAGTGAGTTACAAGGTATGTTTTTAAATGAATGAATACTTTGATGTGCTTTTGTGTAAAAAAATCACAGTCTGATTAATTGTAGATAAGTTATTGAAACTTCAATAAGAACTAAGTAGTAACCTATATATATATATATGTTATTTATTCGTTAAACTGAAAAAAAAAAATAGGTGGGTATAGTTTTGCAAGAAGTGGATAGGCTTGCAACAAACGGTTAATTATTTGACGAATTGGTTTTTATTTTTTAATTGATGATGATATACCTATTCGCAACTTATATAAATTGATATATCGTTCGACAGTGAGTGTTCAAAAGTGTCCGAGTTTTGGTTGCTGTTGTCTGCTTTAATTGTGTTATATGTCATTATTATTATTAACAATTAACGTGCGTAAATATTAATCGCATTATTATTCTTATCAAGATGTCTCATATTATGGCATGCCTATTCAAATCGAACTAGATTCAAACTTTCACATACTTAACAAAAAAGTGTGCTGCATTGTTTGTTGATTAACGATGCAAGGTGCATCAACGAAGTTTCACATTTTAAAAATTCTTGCAGTGACAAGAATTGAGAGTCATAGTTATACTTAATTAATATTTAGCTCTTCGACTAAGATACTAATCTATAAAAATCTCTCTCGTGTCACGGTGTTTGTTACCGAACTCCTCCGAAACGGCTCGATCGATTTTCATGAAAGTGTGTATATTCGGTAGGTATGACAATAGGTGGTAGGGTATTTTTTTTTGTATGGCAAAACAACGTTTGCCGAGTCAGCTAGTAACATATAAATGTTAATGGTTTATTTCTAAAAAACGATCCGGTTTACTAAGTGGGACAGAGTACCGCAAAGAGAAGACTTGTCGCAAAAGAATTTAAGCAATATGCTAAATTAAAACAGAAAGCATGCGAAAATATCAGTGAACTTACCAGGTTATTTAATTGGGCCAAGATAATTGAGCTTGTCGAGTATTTAACTATAGATAACCTGTGTCTTAAGATCAGGTATAAGTTGACTAAGTAAAGTAAACACGGCTCTTCAATATAAGTTAGCGTAATAAATAATATTACATAGAATACACTAGTTGAGATGGTTACGGTCTTTTGAAAACGAAAGTTTTTCTTTCATTTAGCGGGACTACGACAACAGGGTTAATGTGCCGTTGACAACAGCGGAAGGAAAGCTAACAAAAACAGTCGTCATGAGCACACACACGAGGGCCGGACCATGAGATCATCTTTAATGCGGAGATACAAAAGCGCACGCACTTTGTAAATTAATCTAGAATGATATTTGTGATTTTTTCTGAAATGAAGAGCACCGGTCCCAAACACCTATCAAATCGCTAGTTTTCTGACATTTGTTAAGTTAACGTCGACGTCATGTTAAATGTCAAAATCAATTTTTCAATGAAGAGGACCTCTCGCCTATGTTGTCCCAACTAGTTGAGTAAAATTCCTGAAAACCCTACTATATTAATTAGATCAAAACTTCGTAAAGTGATAAGCTTTACTAGTGCTCTGCGACGACGGTTGCAACTTATGTACATTTTCACTAGAATATGAACAATAAGAAGATTAGAGGAAGGCCTCTGCCCAGGATAATTAAGGGCTAACTGTATTCAATACATAATTTTTAATCAAAAACAAAGTCGTCCCGCCGCATGGCCGTCTGTCTGTCTGTATGCGATACCCTCAAAAACTACCGAACGGAGTTCCTTTTGTGGTTTTCACCAATGGGCGCGGTCGGATTGCTCGTGTAATTTAATTTAGGTGTCGGCCAGAGTTACCGAAAACAGATATTACTTACGTTTACAAACCTAGGTATTAGGTATATAATTATATACTTAAATTATGCACTTAGCTCACAAGCAGGCGCGGTCCGAGGTCCGGTCGTGGGGGTCATGACCCCCCCAAGAACATACACGTCAAATTAACAAACCTTCTAAAAATTCACAAAATAGCGAACTTTTAAACTACAACTAACCGGAGTGGGGTACTAAAAATGTCGGGCTTGCTCTGCTCGCTCCTGCATTCTTAGTTGTTCATATGTCGACAACATTACTTTTATGTCTGTATCGATGAAAACCGAGGATCTTACTTATCCGAGGCACAACCTATCCAAGAACATTTTTAGCTCGCTTTTGCATCTTCAATTGTGCAACTTTTATGGTAAAATCGACAAAAAAAATATATAAAAAAAATGTAAACTATCTATGTACACCTATATTCCGAGGCGGGGTGGTAAAATTTTCGAGCTCACCCCTCTCTCTAACATTCATATTTTTCAAAGAAACATCTGTAGGTATGTACGATATAAAGAAAATATGACGTATCCGAGATAATGAAGTAAATTTTTTTTCGGGCCCGCTTCGCCCATTCTGTCATCCTTAGCTTTCCAGTTTACGCTTAAATCGATAAATATCATCTGTGCTTTGTGAGATAAGAAGAAAATGTAGCGTGTCTGATTCAAGGAACAAACATTTTTCGGGCTCGCTACGCTCCTCCTAGCATTTCGATTTTCGTTTCTGAGTCAAGGTTTTATTTGTGTTATGATAGAAAAAAAAGTCTAAGGTTTCCGAGACAAGGTGTTAATAGCTCGTTTCGCTCGCTCATACATTTTAGGTTCTCTTCGGACCACAGCTTTTCTGTCAAATTCACACGTTGCTTCTTTCACCCCAGTTTTGCCTGCAAGAACTTAAAGGTGTTGTTGGCAGGGGCGTCATACATTTTGTAAACGTGTCCTTTGTAGGTTGCAATAGGGGACCATTGAACGTGAGCGAGTCCGTCGCACGAATCACACACGGAAAAATTTCGGGACCCCGGGTAACCAACTTTTTTTTGGGCTGAATCCGCTCCACAGTCGTCTCCCATTTGTTTAATGACTTTGTAACTA
Source organism: Lacanobia wlatinum (assembly GCA_947578705.1). Lineage (NCBI taxonomy): Eukaryota > Metazoa > Arthropoda > Insecta > Lepidoptera > Noctuidae > Lacanobia > Lacanobia wlatinum. The sequence goes on from OX388033.1 coordinate 12,291,747, forward strand.
AATTTCCTTTTTTTGTAAAAAATACCTAATTTTCTCGTCTTAGTTTAGGTACTGTTCATGTGATGACTCCCCCACCAAGATTATGGCTGCGACCGCGCCTGCTCACAAGCTGAGATAATACCTACCTAATCGAAATGCTTGGATGAGTTGCACCGTGCACGCTATCTCTATAAATCCCACCGTTCGTTGAAGATCTTAATCACTATGATTGAGGTAGCTTCAACACTTTAGATTCTTGACGATAGCTTGTTGAAATATGTTTATTATTTTTCGTCTTGACATCAGTTTTTTTTTTAAATATTCCTTTAAAAACTGGATAAGTATATTAGTTCGAATATTAAGTGATTCTGTTAAAAACTGGACATATTAGTTCGTATGTTAATGCAGAAAACAAATAACCTAGCTGAGCTTTCTTTTTGAAAGACCACTAGTGAACCACCACTATAAACCACGAAATAAAATGAGGAAGGATGATTGAAGGGGTCTAAAACTTCAAACCATAAAATGTACTTATGTTCATCAGATACCTGGATAAGTAGATACTTAGGTACATAAATATTGGTGTGAACTATGCATAATGATTTAATCAAAATCTTTTTACGGATTGTGTTGAGTCTGAATAGGATTTTTAATTGCTAGTTTATTTTTTATAATTTTAAATACACTGCGATTTCTCTACTAGACCGTACCTAATCGTGCGTGTTGTTGTGAATGAATACTTTTTATTAATACATCTCCATGTATTAATAAAAAGTATTCATTGTTGCTTGTCGGAGTGAGTGATAAATTGATACTTTTACTTGTTTTACAAGTGGTGTTTTGTGCACGTGGTTCATTCAGAATTTCAAATGAAATTATTGGATGTGTACTCGAACGGACGAGTGACAAAAGGCGTTGTTAATTTTTTGCCTTACTAACGACTTTGTACGATACCTACATCAACTGCCAATAGAATGTCACCGCTACAAAGTTATGGACCTAGGCAGAGGTATTTACTCGCTCGAACATTGAGATCGCAAGATACGTAGGTAGGTACTTATACGTGTTAAACCGTGAAACTATTTCAGATAACCAGCGTTCCTGAATTCTGGCGTGCGAATAAACCAGGCGATCTCGTACGTGATATTATGGCGATATCAGTGATAACCTACTCGTCGAGGGGACGCGCGCGGACATGACATGACCGCGGCATGACATGACTAATACAAAATACCCAGTAATAACACAAGTCACGCTTCGAGTAAATAAATAAAAGAAAGTTGCCAAATACCAAGAGAGGCAACAACGCTTAGTGTTTGCAGATATTGGTAGTAGGTGGTAACAGAAATGTATAAAAGTATTGAAGTTACCTACTCATTTAGCTACACTTTTATATTTGAACAAATCAATTAATTGACGCTGTTTCAACACCTAAAAATTTGGGCATTTACTGACTACTTTTATTTGGTTAAGGCTGCTCTCTCGAGTAATGCTTAAAACAGCGTGCAGATGAAGCAACTTTTCGTCGGCATTTACTGAGAAATTATATCTGAAAAATCGGCAGTAATCTACATGATGTAATACGTAATTTGGTTATGCCAGGATTTATGTATCGGTATCACATAAAAAGGAAAAAAAAACACCAAATCACCTCCAAATCGTTGAGATGAAACCATATAAAAAAAAATCTACTGCTTGGCAATACAAACGAAAATAATTTGGTTTTGTTACTTTTTTAAAATTTGTGTTATTTTTTACAATAAAAGCGGAGTGGCGCGTAGAGGAGTAGTTAGCTCCGTTTGTATGCACAAGGTCATTGGCATGTATACAAGCCTTAATTTAACTTGCCTTATTGTTAGAATTTAGGTAGATACATGTGTGTCGTGACTTCGTGAGTCATATTTTGAAACTGAGTTTTGAAACAGTTATCCCCTACCGATTAAGCTGAAATAGCATACATAGGTACCTCCACGTTTGGTTTGAGTGACGTTAATTCGTGATAAATTAAGTGACATCATTATCATTATTAATCCAATATGACGAGTGAATCAAAAAGATGACAGACCAATTATTTTTAATGCACCCCCAGTCCCCCCTATGTCACGGGCATAAAATTTTGCTGAGTGAAAATCGAATAAGTAACTTTGTTCTATAAAAGTTACTTTTAAATAAACAGTTTTATTGAAAGATTCCATTTAGATAGCAGTGTGCCAAAAGGCCCTATTAGGCAGGCATAAGTGACCTAGGTACTTATGACATCACGGTGTCATTACATTAACGACATTACGTGTCACGTAATATTTTGTGTCTAACATAGGTAGAGAAGTAGAAACCATGTATTAATTACAAGCATGATGATAATATTTTACTGACTATTATTATAAATACGGCCAAAGAGACAGACGACGCCAGAAGATTACAAATATTTATAATAAATATGTGATTATTATTGTAATCTTTCTCGTAAATCCCTCATTCAGTCACCTAGGGAAGGGCGGGCGCCGCCGCCGCGCGTCATAGGTCGAACGGGCAGTTAGGGATTGCCTAAAATATGATGACCCAACGTTATAACTAGACCGGAAAGATAATATTAATTACTACTACACTGGCTGATTCGGAGTTGTTAACTAATTACACTAGTTTACAAGGTTTTTGTCCTGGAACGGAAAAGTGTTTATTCTTAATTAATGAGGTGCTGCAAGTTTAGAAAAAAGTATTAAAAAATTCCAACACGTTACATTTCGAAAATACTCCCCATATATTTTTGCAAAGATAACGAGACTAAAAATTAATTAGTGTCGACGTTATTGATATTTTTTAATAATCTAAATGCTTTTTTAGCACTTTTGAAATATTAAAAATGCTGCTTGGACATCCGCACGTGTAATTTAACCCTTGGTTTTATGATTAAAGCCAAATGCTTTTAGCGATAGGAGTAACAATCAGTTTCGTGGTTGCATGGTGGGTCTTTATCATTTGCTTGCAATTTCAACAATCTATTTAAACTTGCATTCCAGCAGTTTAGCGTTCTTCTACATTTTTCAATAAACACTTGAGAAACCCACTTTTATCCCGATGAGAGACCGGAATTTTCAAGTAATAAAAGATAGGCATATTTGAGTGTTTTCTTTATAGAATATTCTTTCTTAGATACAATAAGTTCATCAAAAACAGCCAGAATGTACTCTAACCAACCTTTTTGACAAAATGAAGACTAGCTATTTCGGAACAAATTTGTGGGTAGTCGAAACTAAAAGGGGTCGATGTCTTCCACCTGTGACGTGATAAAAATTAAAAATTTACATGTTTGCATTGAGTTATTGCAGCTAATTAAAAAAATATGTAATTTACTGCAAGGACTTTTTTTTTATTTGTAAACTAATTTTATTTATTACTAGCTTTTGCCCACGATTTCGTACGCGATAACTCGTTCCCGTAGGAATTTCGGGAAATCCTACGTCACGGAAAAATCTAAAACTCTTCCGTTACTGACTGATTGAGTGACTGATAGACAACGCACAGCCGAAACTTCTGTTCGTAGAAATTTGAAATTTGGCATGAAGGTTCCTTGGGGAGTGTAGGCGAGCACTAAAAGAGGATTTCCCAAATTTCTACGGGAAAACACGGGATATGCGCGTAAGAAGTCGCATGCAAAAGCTAGTTTTATATATTATGATTATTACTAGCCCGTCCAGTCCCACTATCTACCGGATAAAGGCCTTTCTCCATTACCTATGTCCAATGGTCACGATTCGGTGCTACTTCTTTCCAATTCTTAAGAAACATCTTAACATCATATTATTATATTGCACAGCGATTCTGTAAACATCAATTAGACAAAAAATTACCATTCCCCCCCCCTTATCTCCGAAACTATCGAGCGAAAAATCTTGAAAAAAAAAATGGAGATAATAGATCTTTACCTAAAGATTACAGGAAAACCTATAAGAAGTCTGTAGTGTTAAAATAACATGTTAAAAAAATTAAATTCGTTAGGAACCCTTTGCACGCGAGTCCGACTCGCACTTGGCCAGTTTTTTTAATGATAACTTCATTGATACTCTGTCAGTTGTGCGACAAAAACCGTTGCGAGTGGGAGGATTTTTTTGGCCTTCTGTAACTTTTGCTATTGTGGCTACAGTAACGGTGTTTTCGCGACGGAATAACATCCCAAGGTAAGAAAATACTGTCTATTTTCCGTATTATTTGATATTTTTAATGAAAAGGACTAGATTTCATCAGAATAACAGTAGGCAATTTTTAGGCAAATTTAGAAACTTGAGTGACACAACTTTGCCTGGGTCTAGCTGTCACTAGTTGGATTTTATCAATAATATATCTATATATCTTTTCTGACACTCAAACAGAATACATGTCATTAGTAGTAATGCTTATTACGTTAAATTAATTAATCAAACTTCACACACGTGATGGGTATTTCTTTTTTTCGAAATTCCTCGTAGCTAGATTATATTTTTAATAACACTTACATGTTATTAACGTTTTTAAACAACTGATGTAACTTAACATTAAAAAAGTAACTGAAATTAATATTGAAGACGCAAAATTTGCTGTACCTAAGTTCAGCTAATTAATTTACAGTAACGGTATACAGGAATAAAAAAACACCGGTAGCACTCCGGGAGTGCCGGCAGAAGTGAAAACTTTAGTATTAACGTTGTGTTTAATTATAAGTACAAAAATACTATCATTTATGAGGTAGAATACAATGTTTATTTATTGCGCTATCGTACACAAATATGACAATTTACATGTTATTATTCATAATATTATATCGTTATTTATTCATATATTACATTAATTTTTATCCATAATTTCGTAATTCCGTAATTTCGTATCCTTGGATACGCGTGGCACGCTGTACATAAACACAGACGGACATTCGCGCAAGCGCCCTGTGCCGCCTAAGCGGAGCAGCACACTCAGGCACGGTAGAAAGAGTGGGAGATACTAGTTCCTCTCCCTTCCCCTCGATCTTACGCTTTTTCGATCAGCATCACGTGACCCTGACGCGAGTCCGTCTTACGCTTTTTCCATCAGGTCACGTGTCCTGACGCGAGTTTAAGATTTTATACCCATTACAGAAAAAGTGCTCAACGCCGCTAAAGAAGTTTTCACTTCAAAAATCATAGATGGCAAAATGTGGTGTTGTAGGACTTCTGCAAAACCCTTTGGGGTTTGTTTTTTGTGTCAGGTATTCAAGTAAGTCTTAATTCTACTGCAGCTGACTGAAAAAATGGGCAACAATAAAAAACGGAGCCCGGGAAAATTCGTTGTTGATTAATTATAGTACTAATTGTGAGTTGAAAAAAGTATTAAAAATGTAATCAGTATTTTTTTTGGTTCAACCCTACAGTCAACGACATTTTTGTAAGGAAATTTTATGGTACCTGCTACAACTTTGCCTATTAAAATACTGGAACGATAAGCATAATATGTATTGAGATATTCTTCTAGGTCGTAATAGTCAGTAAAATATTATAATCATGGTTGTAATTAATGGGTACATTAATGAGTCACAAATACGAATTTCAAAATACCGATTTTCATAATTCCGAATGGTTCAAAATTCCTAATATAACAACTCCGATTTATCTTTCATCCTTTTTTTATAATTCCGACATATCAATATTCCTAATGTTTATAACTACTATTCTTAAAATACCGAGTTTCAATAGGTCACAAAAAGTCCGACTTAATGATAATTCGAAACATCAAAAATACGAATTCCGATTATTAAAATACCTATTAATCAGAATTCCGAAATAAAAAACGCCTTATAAAACTGAATAGCAAGACAAATAAACATAATTGCTCGTCAGAACAAAGTATATTATTATGTTTAGTATGACGAGGTAAAATTAAAAAAATAATGACAGATGCAAGCTGCATACGAGAAAGTGTAGCGGCACAACAATCGTCTGGTAGGAGGATCCTCTTTTCAATGGGGTTTGCGGGACTTTACTCTCTGTACCGCATTCCTCCAAAAAAGCATGCAGCTTGCAAGCAAGCATGCAGCATGCAAGCAAACATGTAGCATGCAAGCAAGCAGGCAAGCAAGCATGCAGCATGCAAGCAAGCATGCATTATGCAAGCAAGCATGCAGTATGCAAGCGAGCATGCAACATACAGCAGGCATGGTTTCTGTCACGGCTCCGGCGCTGCGAGGCTCCGGCTTCGCCGACCAGCCTCAGCGGCGGCGGGCGTTATAACACCTGCTCCTCAGCTCGCGGGCCGCCTTGCCCCGCCGCCCCTAGGCGAGCTTAAATTACACTCTAGGGGTAGGGCAGACAAGACTACGTGGATTCGGTTTTACAGCAATTCGTTTCTGTCACTTACTTTTGTAGCAAAACTTATTGACTGTTTAAGACAACATTTGAATTAAGGTTCAAAATGCTAAAAAATATTCGTTAGGTATATTAAATAGTAGGTCTTTCGACAGTAGTTATTTCGAAAATAGTTAAAATATCTTTGGATAAAAAAACGAGGTAGACCCCAACTCACATGGATAGCCGCTGTAAATATGGACATGATGGGTGCAAATGTCACATCTGCGACGACCCAGGACAGAATGTCCTGGCGAAGAATGACTAGGAGAGCCGACCCCAAATGATGGGAACAAGGCTAGGAGGAGTAGCAGTAGTAGTTAACATATCTTTGGATATTATAATATGTAACTAACTGAAGATTATACTGATTGAACGTAAATCAAAATCATAATTTTAGCAGTTTATTCGAAGTATTGAAAATCGGAATGTCGTTTTTCGGACCGAAAACCCATCGAGCATTTGATTCTTCGGACGTATGAAAATCGGAAAACAAACAAATCGTATTTATGACTTTCGGTCAAATAAGTTTCGTGGTTTATAATAATAGATATTATAATTCTTAGGTATTATGAAATTCGGACTTTTGAAAATCGGAATTTCGAAATTCGGAATAAAATATTTCGGAGTATTTGGGTCTTCCCCTTGTAATTCAGAAAACAGCATGAATTACAAAGATTTGGGTTCTACCTGGCAAGATACAAGGTCTATTAGGTTCAGAGATACATTGTATGGTACAGAGATAGATGCGACCGATTAGTTTAACGCGAGCGAAGCCGAATAAAAATAGTAAAACAACGTACCTAAATGGATGTTTCCTCTGCTAGGCTTGGAGTGCTGAGATACACACAGGTATCCTCTGTTGGTCTCTGAGAGTGCCGATTGGCTCGTTATCCATCATGCTTGCCATTTGACCTGTAAATCTACACTAATATTATAAAGAAGAAAGATTTGTTTGTTTGAATTGAATAGGCTCCGAAACTACTGGACCGATTTGACAAATTCTTTTAGCATTGGATAGCTACAGGGATATGCTATCAGGGAGTAACATAGGCTATATATTATCCCCGTACTCCCACGGGAACGGTAACTACGTGGGTGAAACCGCGTGACGTCCACTAGTAATGGATAAAATAAGAGAAGCTGTACTTTTACCTATTAGTATCTAGCTCTGCCTTAGATAACCTTCGTGGAACAACGGGTGACATGCTGTTTTGAACAGAACCTTATATTACGAATTTATGAGTAGGTACCTAGGTATCACATCACACTTCTTCTAAAACTAGTCAACCTCAAAGCAATTGGTAAACAGTTTGCAACAATGTTGATCGCAATACCTAAGATATAAAGAACTCGTTGAGTAGGTACCTACTCCACCTAACTAAATCAAAAGATGCGGTTGCTTCCCGTGTATAAAGTCGGTCCACTAACCCAGTGACCTTGAACCAGTCAGCGACCGGTTATGCCGCATAACTGGTGCGCTCGCCCAAACATCACTATAATAATATTCAAAAGAAAGCTTCACTCCTACCGACGAGCCACCACCCACCACAACAGAACACTGTGTACGATAGGTACCTATAGAGCATGAGCTGAATCGTCAATTCGTCAAGCAAACCTAGCATTTACTGATTTACCTCAAACCAGGGTGATTACCAGTTACAGTGCCAAAAGTGTACCTATCTAATAATGGCAGCATTTCATTATTTAAGAATTAATTTCTTTTGGATTAATAAAATGCAATCACTTTCTCGTTCAAAACCTGCGCAGGGTTCTTTATAGATGTGTATACTTGTATCTATTACCACTTTACCAGTTGTGTGCTTTCTCTATAAAATACCTGCAAAATGATTAGAGAACTCGGCAATAGAGCGCGATCGATCGTTTAAATCTAAATGTTTAATTAAGTACGAATGTTTAAATAAAATGTATGATGTTCATGATTGAATTAGTGTGTGATTCCAATCAGCCTATTTACAAGGAAAATCAATAAGGTACGTCATCTAATTATAATAGGTACTTTATTGTTTTGCAGATGGCTGGCAGTGCGAAAGCGAGTATAGCTCGCATTTTCCTTTTGTTGACCTCTCTGGGGGCGGCGTGTGCGCAGTCACTATCTAATCCCACCTATAATCCAGGTACGGTGAAAACATTCATCATGAAAAATCAAAAAACTGTTAATTATTTGCCCTAGGTATAGGTACCCAGAAACATCTGAATTTATCAACTGTGTGTAACACACATTCATAATAAGCCCCTTATGTCATTTGGGTCATGCAACACAATCGTCTTCTCGAATAAGTAGGTACCCAGATACCTACATAATATGAAATCAATCAACGCAATGAGTCAATGCATAACACTCAGTTTATCTGGACTTATCTCATCTTTGGATGATTGATGCTGAATTGCTGTCTTAATTCAGTTCGGTTTCTAAATATAGGCAAGCACTTAAGCAAGTATAAACCGGCTAGCACAAGGATAAAAGAAGTTTTAAACTTATTCCTTTTGGAGATGTCTCCATCTGCAAAATTGGGGTTTTTCCGACACAAACAGATTTTTCCATTTGTTTATCTCATTAAAAATCACCATTTAAATACCAATAACTTTAGTTGTTGCGTCATATTATACAGATGAAGTATCTACGAATTTAGGCGAAGTCGAGTCCAGGGAGAATGGCCCCGATCTGGAGTTCCGGTACCATGACCACGATCAGATGACCAGACACTTGCGGTCTGTGTCTGCCAAGTATCCGGCCTTGACTGCACTCTACTCCGTTGGGAAATCTGTACAGGGTAAGAATATTTACCTTATTCAAACGTTGACCATAATATATCCTTTCATCAGATTCATTATGATCTGACCAAAATTCGTACTGTGGATGAGTATGGTTGTTACGACCTCAATAAGATCGGTCGCCCACGACTGCAATGGTTGAAACAATTCGAAGCTAGACTGAGTAGCCTGTAGTAGTGCTATTCGTAGGAATCCGAGGTGAGGTACCTATCAAATTCGTATTAATATGAAGTGGGTGATAGACGTACGAACTCACAGTACGCGGTTTTTAAGATCGCGAACTTACTTGGCTCGACGTTGGTGACACACTTGAAAGCTTACTCATTACTCTGGTACCAGAGGGACCGCGATGTCGTCAATGAAGGTAACTTTGTTATTCAGGAATCATATTTAATTATAGCCAGACAGGATACTTGTATGAGAGAACCAGTTTCACATTGAATAGCAGTGACTTTAGTGCCATAATTTCGGCACATAATGTTTGGCCGACTCCTGAACCTGTTACAATCGTGTTCCTGAAGCAATCATGAATTATGTTAATAATTACTGTCAATAGCAACACAATAGTACTCAACGTGTCACAAAACAAAGTAATGGCTCGCGGCTTGCAGCCCGCAGCTTTGACAGACGTGCGAGCCGAGGCGAGCTACGAGCAAATTTTCAAACCTGTTGGATCGCCAACGAACTTACTCGTAGAGCCATAAGCACGCGTACTTACGGTGACACACGAGCGAAAAAGGTCGTCGAGCCACAAGTACGCGTACTTGCTAGCACGTCTATCACCCACTTTAGACTTAGGTAGAATGTTTGTTATAATTAAGTTTTCACTTAAGCTTTGTCACTCAGGTGAAGCTTGATATCGAAATAGTTACTTACAGAATAGCATTGCTGTTCGTGCTCAAGTGCAAGTCTTGAGCCCGTCTCCTTTCAGTCCAATCTGGTTCGGATTTGTCTGTTATAGCATACATATCTGCTCTCCAGGTCGAGATTTATGGGTGATGGTGGTGTCAGCATCGCCGTACGAGCACATGATCGGCAAGCCCGACGTCAAATACGTCGGCAACATTCACGGAAACGAAGCCGTCGGGCGCGAGCTACTTCTGCACCTCATTCAAGTTAGTTGCCACAACCGGTGCTTAGCTGCAATGAGCACTTCCTTGTCGTAATCAGCGACTACCTGTTTGCATTGATAGTTAGCTACGTTGTATTTCTCTTGTACACTGTTCTCGCTTTATCTCGTTTTCTAGTAAGATAACTGGAGTTACATTATCCACTTCAGATTAGTACCTGTTTCATATTACGGTATTAATTAACTTAAACATTACGTTTCTCTAACTAGAAATCCGGCTTTTGAGTCTGGTTGAATCGCAGCAAAAATGTTCAATCCATTGATTCATGTTACATGAAAAATTGTAGGCGGGGATTATGTTCTTATCACAGCAAATCTATAAAATCTGACCTTATATTAAATATTTGTTACAAGATTTTGTGGAAGCATTTAGACTAAAGTTTACATTGAATATTTCCAGCACCTCGTGACGTCATACGATACCGATCCCTACATAAAATGGTTGTTGGACAACACTAGGATCCATTTGATGCCCTCTATGAACCCAGACGGTTTCGCCATCTCGAAGGAGGGGCAGTGTGACAACACGTATGGCAGGTACGACGGCATACATACCTACACCATTATATTATTTGGATATATGTATAAGTATAGGTATTACGAGTATTATCACGGAAGCCGCAACGTTGGAAGGCCTTCCACAAGGTGGACCGATGACCTGGTGAAGGTCGCGGGTGACAGATGGACCAGGACCGGAAGTTCTGGCGATACTTGGGGGAGGCCTATTGTCCAGCATTCCGGCTGATATGATGGTTATTTTCACTACAGCATTATTGCTAAACTAAATTATGTAATAATCATCATTACGTTTAAGGAAAAACCCGATAACTAACTGAACAATACATTGAGCGAATAACCTACAAATTCACTAGCATGGCAACATACAGCTTCAATGAAAATTCAATTCAGTTATAAATCTCACTAATATTTTGTAAAACTAGAACAGTAATTTTCTGAATAGCGCACAACTAAACATTTTCAATGCCATAAGTATTGCAACATCTGTATTTGATGTTCAATAGATCTTGATGATGGACAAATTAACACCAATTGATAGTACAAGTGGCACTTATTGATTGCAGGCACAATGCTCGTCGCTACGACTTGAACCGAAACTTCCCTGACTTCTTCAAGACTAACACGAAGCAACCGCAGCCAGAAACGGAAGCTATTAAGGAGTGGATCAGCAAGATTCAGTTTGTGCTGTCCGGCTCACTGCACGGCGGCGCGCTCGTGGCGTCTTACCCTTTCGACAACACGCCTAGTGCCAGTAACTGTCAATAACACTTTTATTGTTCTCTAACCATGTTCAATGGTCAGTTTCGTCACGTGCTTCCGGTCACATGTCATACTAATAGGATATCGCCGCAACTGCCGGAATTTGTTCATTGCATTACCGATTATGATTGCGCTTCATGAGTATTTGATGCTAATCTTCTTTATGAATGCATTTTATTATCTAGTTTTTTTTATAAATATTGACCTAAACCATTTGAAGACTGTTTTTGGACGGAAAAATACTTAAAAAGAAATGTTTTTCCTTTATTTCACGCTAATCAGGAATATGCAGATCATCAGTTCTGTGCTCTGGTGAGGTACCACGTTAATTTTGCCTTCTAGCACAAATGTCAATAAAATTAAATAATGATTGTTTTCGTCAACATGTGGCCTGAACGCAGTGTTCCAGAGCTACGCGCACTCGCCGTCCATCGCGCCGGACGACGACGTCTTCCGACACCTGTCGCTGGTGTACTCCAACAACCACGCCAAGATGTCGCGCGGCGTGTCCTGCAAGTCAGGCTCGCCCAGGTTCGAGAAAGGCATCACGAACGGCGCGGCGTGGTACCCTCTCACAGGTACAATTTTGTTTTATTGACAGCTTCGTGATGTGTACGTACTTACGTAGTTCTTATTTAAAAATATTATTAAAGGTTATTTAATAATATTTTTAAATAAGAACTACGTACTGCTGTTGACAAAGATAATATTAAGTAACTACATAAAAGCTGTTTTTCCTTAAGAACATTAAATTAATTAGCTTGAATTGACGTCAGAGGTGATTGCGACATAGGTAATACATGCTAATTTAAGGTCCTGTAAGTCGCAGTACCTACATGGATTATGTTGATACCAATTTTAAATTCCTACTCAAAAGCACTGATTGCTAATTCCAGGCGGTATGCAAGACTACAACTACCTGTGGCACGGATGTATGGAGATCACATTAGAGATCTCTTGCTGCAAGTACCCCCCTGCGCATGAACTGGCCAAGTATTGGCAAGACAACAAACAGGTAACTAAATCATACGATATTTTTCTTGAATGACTGATGGTGCCTCCCTCACAATCGTCTTATTTTATTCTGTTATACTATAACATGTTGGTTAGCAGCGATTTTTATTTTTTATTTATTTATAGGATTAAGTATAGGTATTTAAAAATTCGATTAGAATTTAGATGATGAAGGTAATGCACCTACTCTGTAGGTAGGTAGACAAAAAAATGTTTGCCAGCAGATTCAGTACCTTATTTAATTTAATTTGAATAACATAAAATTAGGCTTTACTTCTAAAACACATATTTACGTACAATAACAGCCACGTAAATTATGTTGTTGTACAACTCAATAACACAAACATGATTTAGGGCGCCTTCGTCGCAAAGTGCCGCGCGGAAGCAGCGTTGCAGCCGCGCTGCGGCCGCGTGTTTATTACATATTTATAAGGATTAACAAAAGCACGGCACTTTGCCACAAATTTGATGGCGCCCTTATAAAATACTGAACTATTACTAAACGGAATAGAAAACAAATACTGTTGCTACAAAAAACAGAAGCACCGACGGAGCCGTAGAAGCAGCGGAGTTCCAAGGCTCACCAGGAGATTTGATTCCAATGACACCGCACGCGACACGTGGGCCCGCGTTACCAGTCAGCAAGGACCCCGCGTCTCCTCCCTGCCCCAGGTCATCCTTCTGTTGGTGCAGAACCAGAGTACGCCCCAAGATGCTGTTACGTCCTCTAAGTGCAATGATGCTGTCTACAAAGTCTATAGCAGCGACTGCAACGCCATTTCCTACGAACACAACATTCCCAAGGTCACCGACATGACGCACTTGGTGTTCCCTACCGCCGTGAGTGTTGTCGTCAGGGTTGAAATGGGGGCCAGACGCGTCGCACGTGCTCGTGTCGCCATATTCGTGAACATGGAACCCGTAGGAGCCGGCACCTAAGCCAGTAATGTTTCCAGTGACTCTCAGCCCATCCGTTGTTTCCGTGAACACGATTTTCCCAGTCACATCCTGCGACACAAGTTGTGCTACAGCAGATCTAGTTTCGCCGTTAACGTAGGTTATAGCAACAATTCCGATGAAAAATAACCAACGGACAAACATCTTGAGGTAAACAACAAACGTGCGTTCCAAGAAGTAAACAAAAGAGCTTTGGTTGAATTCACACCTTGGACGAAAGGTTATCTAAAAATGATGCACTTATCAATCATGATTACTGATAACGATAAGATTCAATGAGGTACTCTATGACATGTACAATTAATAAAATGGAAATAAAGTTCCCACTGGATGTCTGTAGCGCAACCGTTAATCTACTTATTCTGTTGCAAATTGTTCAAAAATTATGAGGAATAGCCACAAATTAATGATCATCAGAGCGCTCAGCTACGAGTGTAACGACAGGAAGGATAAAAAATAAATACTAGAAAAACAAAGAATTTTTGGTAAACTTGCCAAAGACATGGAATTTGTGTTTGCCGATTGCTGAAATGGTTGCGCAGGTTAAAAGTTTTTGCAGCCCATAATCGCTTACACTTTTTTTTTTTTTTTTAACGGGGGAAATCCTCATGGATGTCCTCCGCCCTGGGGCGGGCGGAGGGGTCTGTCAGACTCTTACTGACTAAAACCACCCCGGTGTTCCATCTCTCACCTACGCCGGGGATCGCGAGAACTTGCGACTTCCGTGATCCCCGGCTGGTGCCGGCCCGCCTCTGCGGGCCACCTCGGGTCAGCGGGGGGAGTAAGGTGTTTGACTCCCCCGCGACGTCAAAGAGGGGCGCACGGGAACACCACGCGCCGCCACCTCGGGTCCGGATGAATGGGGGGCGACGGACATCCCCAAGTCCGCCGCCCCTGGACCCAGTTAGGGGGGCCGGAAGAGGGCAGCGTATGCCCTCCTCTGACGCCCGGTGCGTCTGCTGCGGGCCGGGAGGTAGGTCGAGATCTCTCTCTCCCTTTCCGCAGCCTCCTTCTGCGCGATAACTGTTTCGCAGAAGGAGAACACCGCGTCCCAGGACTCCTCGCCGTCGACCATAGCACGGACTACGGCCGGCAGCGAGAGGTCACTGCCTACCACAGAGATGAGGGTACGGCGCGGCTCCTCCCAAGCGGCACACTCTGCCAGATAATCGCTTACACTACATCAACTTATAGCAATATCCTAAAAGTAGAAAAACAAAGAGACTGAAAGGAGTACAGCCAAAAATGGACTACGGCCCCTTTTTTTTATTTAGGAATGGGCTTGCTCTTGACCAAAATCACGCCTGATGGAAAGCGATAGATGAGGTCTATGATGGAGCAAGCGTGCCCAGAAGATGCCTGTTCACTCTTGCTTTGAAGCCAGACGGCTTATATGTGGATCGGAACACAGACGCTGACAGACAGTTCCACACTGGTAGCTGTGCGCATAATAAATGTGGAGGAGAAGAAGCGCTGGGTACGACTAGACGGGATAACAACCAAGTACGGATGGTACCCTGCAGTACGTCTGGTATTCCGGTAGTAAAAGGGCGATGGTGGGATCAGGTCGTGGAGTTCCTGCGCAGACCCACCAAAGTACAGTCTGTAAAAGACCGACAGGCAGGCAACACTACGCTTATGAGCTAGGCTGTGAAGCTGAGCCACCAACATCTCGTCAACTATAAGTCTTTTGCTCTGCGTTCCACCGAGTCCAATGCAGCAAGCTGGTATTTTGCTGAGCCATTCCATAAGTGGCTGCAATACCCCATAAAGGAACGGACTTGTGCTTTGTACAGACTCAGAAGCTGTCCAGATGTTAAGTATCGCCTTACCCTATTTAGGATGCTCAGTTTCTTGGCTGCAGTCTGTGTTTTTGACTCGATGGTTGAGCCGAAGTTTAAATTAGACGTCAACTCCTCCAACTGCCCAAAAGCTCTAGGCGGTCAGGAACAGGTACAGGCGCACTTCGGAATGTAGGAGACTCCTTTTAGCAGTGAAAAGACATGCCTGTGTTTTCAGAGCATTGAATTTGACTAGATTGTCGTCGCCCCACTGGGAAACGAGATTTAATGTCAAATTCATTCGCTCCATCATGGCCGTTTCATAAGAGTAGCTATTTCCTCCCTGCGGCTCTTGCACTGAACAAGTATCTTTCGAGACTGGGCTGTAATCTGCGTATCCGATTGCACCTAGTTGCAGCACGTCGTTGATATGCAGCAGAAATAGAGTCGCAGAAGGAACAGACCCCTGAGGAACACCGGCATCAATAGCCATATGATCCAATGAGCAGCCATCTATGACCACTTTGATCGAACGCTCACTCAGGAAGTCGGAAATCCAGTTGCAAAAGTCAGCAGGGATGCCGAACGCGGGAAGCTTACCCAACAGATGTGCATGCCAGACTCTATCAAAGGGCTTTGAAATATCGAGCGACACAGCAAGGGCTTCGCCGTGTTTTTCAATGGCCTCGCCCGAGCAATGCGTAACATACACAAGAAGATCCCCAATTGACCGACCACGACGGAAGCCGTACTGCTGATCACTGAGGAGCTCATTGTCTTCCAGGTATGCTAGCAGCTTATTGTTAAGTACCCTTTCCATCACTTTACACAGTATGGAGGTTATGGCGATTGGTCTGTAATTGACAGAGTCGGCACGGTTATCCTTTTTGGGCACTGGCTGCACATTAGCAAGCTTCCAGGACTTCGGCACCACTCCGGTTTTTAGGGAGAGGCAAAACAGGCGCGTCAGGACTGGAGACAACTCTGGAGCAGAGCTTTTGAGGACTCTTGCGGGTATTCCGTCAGGTCCGCTGGCTTTATTCACGTCCAGACCCTGCGAACCTCTTTCAGGTGAATTGAAATCTCCGGCATTGCGGAGCCACACTGAGGTAAGATGGTGTATTAGAGGCCGTATCAAGGCGAGAATTTTCGGCAAAGATTGAGGCAAATAGGTTGGCCTTTTCTTGCGCGGTATGAGCCAGCCTTCCATCAGACTTTAGCATAGGAGGCAGCGAAGGATGGCAGAAGTTCATTTCGACCGATTTAGACAAGGACCAGAACTTCTTGCTACCTGAAGGGTAGAACGCCAACTTGGCCAAAATCCGCCCAACATGGTCAAAACGCGCCTTCCATAACACCCGTTTGCAATCCTTAACAGCAGAATTGTACGCTTTTTTCATTGCGCGAACACTTTGACCATCGCACCTGTCACTGCGGGCCAAAGCCCATGCCCGTTATGCCTGCTCTTTGCGCAGGTCAGTTTGCGTACAAGACGCGCTATACCAGGGCTGAGCCTCGCAGCCAAGTGGGACGTCAAAGAATAGGATAAAATATTCCATTCCCTGACGTATCACGTCAACAATTGCGACGGCGCAGTCGGAAGGGTTGCGCGACGAGAAGCAAGTTTGCCGCCATGGGTAAGATGCAAAGAAATGCCGCATCTCATAACAATCTGCTGACCCGCACTTCCATACTCGCCTCGTGCCTCTAGGGCTTAAATCAGGAGGAGAGCAGGAAGACAAGGACTTCATCAGACAGTGGTCGGACGATCCGAGCGGAGAAGAAACAGAGTGTCTGTCCGGATCTGTTGTCAGCAGAAGGTCTAAGCAGTTGGATGTGTGGCCTACAACATCCGGAACGCGGGTAGCTTGATCAACCAGTTGGTGGAGATCTAATGATATCGTAAACTAACCCCTAGCAGACGACGAGTAACGGGATTTCTGATGTCAGTTAATCTGTCACTTTATTTTTGGCCCTCCTATAGAAACCCCTAAACGTCGACCAGGCAGAGTGCTAGCGCCTTGTCAGTACACGAATGCTATATTCTTGCACGTGCATATTGATAAGATAGTAATAATTCATTTGTTTTGTTAACATTTATATCCTTATCTTCATAAATTAAAACGTAGATTAAATATAATAGTGTGTTACATTACAGGAACTGGTTAAAGCCATATTAATATTCTACCTACATTTCCAAGAGTGTGTTTTTGTATAATTATTTCGATACTGTTTGCGCAATATAACTTTTTTAATAGCAACAGATATTCTGAAATCAACTTAATCAATACCTAATTTGATAGTAGTTTTGGAAGCAACTTCAATGCAAAGCAACTGTTTGGGTATGGCATAGCTATCCAGCATAGCATAGCCCAACAACCCGGTGTTAGCTATCGTTATTATAAATACCTTATGAGGTACATACTTACCAAAGATATTGTTTGCAGTCCCTCATCAAATACTTGGCTGAGGCCCACCGCGGAGCTCACGGCTTCGTGATGGACGAGAATGGCAACCCCGTGGAGCGCGCCACCGTCAAAGTGAAGGGACGTGATGTCACCTACCACACCACCAAGTACGGCGAGTTCTGGCGCATACTACTGCCCGGAACCTACAGGATTGATGTAAGAATTAAAATCATTAGGTTTCAAAATTGCTGAACAAATAATTTCCCTGTCTATAGATATCGTCGTCGTACTTATTTCTTTAGTACTAGGTATTAGTAAAAACCTAGGTGATCGTACCTACTGCTTTTAATTTTGTGAAAACCCTAGAACTCAAGCCGGATTTAGTTTCAAATGACTTTACAAACCATAAACCATGCATTGCTGTGGTGCCAAATTAAATTAGTACCTTGCTATTTTTGCTGGTTCTCATTCACAAGAATCATAGACACTCGACTCTAATTATGATGGCATTGTTAACATTGTTCATAGTTTGACGTCTACTTCAGCACGTAACATTTCTCAAGTCCTCAACACTTAAAAGACTCAGTACCATACAAACTTGTTTCTACATGAGTGCAGGTACATTAAAAGTCCCACGTTGGTAACTTACGAGTAGTATCAGCTAAGTGGTTGGTAGATAAAGGTACTTACCGATCTACTTAGTTATCCTAGATCATGTAAAATAAAAATATTTCGTATCATCATGCAATCGCGATGGTGAGAAACGATATCAAATCCCACCCTTGGCAACTCCAGCCCCATTTTAGGTGTCATAGAAGTGTCATGTTAATTTGTCCAAATCCGCTTACAGGTATCAGCGGAAGGATATCTGCCGCAAGAAGTAGAGTTCATTGTAATAGAAAGCCATCCTACTCTATTGAATGTTACTCTACATTCAGCTAAGGTGAGTACATGAATTTACAAACTATATCTTATAAAATTGAGGGACTTAGTTAATGAGCAAGTAGTCTATCAACTTCAGTTGCCAAAAAAAGGTCAAAGCTGTCAATTTCTGACAGTCTTTAGAATTGGCTATAAGACGATCTGCTCATCGATAAAGTTCCCTGACTGTAAATTATATCTTGAAAGAGTAAGCTTACTCAATAACTTCCCATGGTAAAAACCCTTCACTACACGATCTGTAACTATTTGAACTGTAAATATATCCCATTCACTTGCTTGTAACTTGTTGCACTAATGGTGGTGTGGTTACAATTAGTTCTTGTGCCTCCCTAGGGTTACATTCCGAAGGCGGCGGGCGCGCTGCCGGCGTCCACAGTGAAGACTACCTCCCTCCCCACAACACTTAATACAGCTACCTCTGCCCCCTATAACGATGGTGCTATTGTGTTCCCTGAAGACTGATCCTGAACCATTCCTAATTGTGAAAAAATCGCTCACTTTAAATTACTTACAATGTTTTTTAGATTTACGCGGTTTGCACAACACCGCTTGCCACCAACCGTAAGGGATTTTTTGAACTATTCCAGATTTGTTGATGTTTTGCTGTTTTCTCGTGAGAAAATGTTGTATCCACTTGAGAGAAAGGGTTGTGTGTTGTATTGTCAGACATACTGAGGAGCCAGCGCTGTGTGCAAGCGACGCGAAAATGCAACCCGAGTTTTTGTCGCGAAGTAACTACCTGTAATATACTTTTTTAATAGTAATGTAATGCTCTTATTTTGTATAGCACAGTGTTGTTATGTACATTGTATCATAAACTTGCCTGCTTATTAGGTATCTAGTATTATTCCAATTACTTAAGTACAAATGTGTGTGTGTACAATATTGTGTCATAGGAAAGTACCTACATATTAATTATTCCTATTAAGCTTGTACATAAATCTAATAAATCTATACCCTTATTTAGTTACATTTTTTTTAGTTATTGATCTGAACAAACGTGGTGAAGGCACGGTGAGTAATTTACAAAATGTACATAATAGATAACGGGATATGGTTTCAGAACCTTACTACATTCAATACAAAATAATATAACTGAATGACTCGAAACAATCGGGGACTGAAAGGGTTAAGCGTAAAACGTAAAGTAAAACTTGATTGAACGTTTAAAAATTGCGTAACCATTTCTTTCCTCGAGCATACCTAACAATAAACAGTCCTCGCTTGTTTCAACTAAACCTCTTAGGGCTGATTTTTCAATAGTCTGATAAATTTTAACTGAAGAATAAATATCTGACTATTGAAAAATCGGCCCTAAAGCTGGCACTTCACTATGCCAGACGTGTTTTTCAAAGTATTCGTGTCACTGATGCGATACAAAATTAACCTTATTTCAAATACTTAAGGTACATTTAGTATTTATTTTATTTTATTGCCAAATGAAGTACCAGCATAAAACCAGTCTGACGCAATAGATCAGTGGTATAATGTGTAACGTGGTGTTGCAGCGCATAGACGGCGGACCGTACTACCGGCCGGTGGCGCTGCCCCCCCGCGCGCCGCTTCCCCCGCCCGCGCCTCCCGGCATCTTCGCCTCGCTCACCAACTCCTTCAACAGCATCGTCTCTAACATCTTCGGATAAATTGAACTTTTAAAACGAATAGGGAACATTACTGACTATTTCTCCCGCTAGGAGCAGCACTGTGCAAGAATGTTAACAGAACAGTCTATGGTTGGGGCCATTGTTTAGTATGTGTCGAGGTGGCGCATCTGCGGAGACAGTTTTATTAAGATTCCCTATTATAAAACAAGAGCTGCTGTATTATGACGTTTAGTGTGAAACAATCAGTGACCGGGGGGGGCCTTATGATATTCTTGCGCCTATATTCTTTATATCCTCATCTCTTTTGCATTATAATGAAGATGATTTTCCAAGTCATTATACGGGCCCAACCCAGTACACGCTGGGAAGCAGTTAGTTGACGCATCTGTACAATCAAATACTTATGAGTAGATAGATACAGGGATATTCCACAGGTGTTCACTTCACAAATAATAGTAAATGCAGCTGTCATTGACAAAAATTATCATAATCGTCGTAAAAAAAGGAAAATATACGGAGATTCCGAAAATAATAACTCAACTCAGATATTGACGATCATAAAACATTAGAAAAAATACGAGAAATGTTGATCTAGACATTTTCAGCTCTATGTACTAAGACTAATTTATCAATATTTATACCTATTTATTAAATTCTTACGTATAATTAAGTAAATATTTAGAGGGGTTTTCATCGGATGCAATTGAAAGTCAATCTAATATAGAACGTTTTAGGGACTACATTGCAAAGTAGCCGTATTGTAAGATAAATAATACTTTCGCATTTATATTTTAAGTAAAAGTATACTCAAGACACCAAATTATGCAGTAATGCCAATAGTACGTATCACAGGGCTCTCAACCCCAAAAAGTAACGATCTCTCACAAAAAGATCAACATATTTTTAAGGAGTTTGTAAATATACATTAGTGGATAAGATTAGATGCTTTAACGGTAAAATAAAACTACTATACTACATGCACGTGTTGTTTATTTTCTTAATTCTCATTATAACATAAGACTCAGTTAGCCTAGATTAAAAATATTTAAATGCGTTGATTACCCTAGTTAAACCAATGAACAATTTTGAAGTTTAACGACAATAACCCAAAACGTATGTGCTTAATTAAAATTGAAACTACGTTATTTGATGCTGGCTTAGTTCGCATTCACAACACCTATGTTTGTAGAAACATAACGACACATCAATATACTAATATTTTTTTAAGTTTTTAGGACACTGAAGTAACATTGACTTTTACGATCACAAACTGCGTGATAGCATCTAAGTATCCGTCGTATCTACTTTCACTTGGTCCCTGGCGACTTGGAAGGCCGCGATGAGCGCCGCCAGCTCGATACGTTCACTACAGCCCGATGCCAGGCGCGCCTCGGCGTCAGCCATCTTTATTAGCAAAGATATCAGAACTTCAGGAGGAAGTTTCACTGGAACGTAAATAGTGCTATTTTGATAAACCTGGATCTTCTAAACTTTGTTAATATACCTAGCAGTAAATTATGACCGCTCTCGGTATTCCTTAGATTTAAAAACAGAATCAATTGCGAAAGCGATTTAAGC
Source organism: Lacanobia wlatinum (assembly GCA_947578705.1). Classification (NCBI taxonomy): domain Eukaryota; kingdom Metazoa; phylum Arthropoda; class Insecta; order Lepidoptera; family Noctuidae; genus Lacanobia; species Lacanobia wlatinum. Next base: position 12,313,560 of record OX388033.1, read on the forward strand.
GTATAATATCGGACAAACTATTACGGAGCAAAGCAACCCAAAGTAAGCCGCTTGCAAGTCTTTGTACCCGGTAACCCGACAGATGGTTATATCGGGAGAATACAATCTCAAATAGTAGCAATAGACAAAAAATATCCCTATGATAAAACAAGTGTTTTAATAAGTAAAAAAGTGTTCTAACCTCTTTGTATGATAGTGTGAACTTCAGTCAAAATGTCGCTGAGTGCCAAACCTTTTGCTAGTTTCAGATCTTGAATGTCTGTGAATATTTTATTAAGGAAATTTCTTTTTATTATATTTCGTATAGAATTGGCAAATAAATAAAACGGATCGACATAAGAACGGATATAAGTTTCGACAGTCAAATTACTACGACACACGTACTCGAAGTTACGGAAGGTAAAAAAGATTAAGCAATTCAAGGAGCCAGAAAAAAATCCTGATGTCTTAACGGTTTCAATCCTCGACTACACAATACGTAGTCTTCTATAATGTCAAAATTTTATTTTAAAAGGATACTCTTGAAGCACACGGCGAAGTCATTTTCATTGAGCAGCCAGTTGAGTATGTTGTTGATGTCGGAGCGCAGCGGGTGTCCCACGCAGGTGTACACGTTGTCCTCAGTGACGTCACGGTAGGCTAGCCATGTGCTCTGCAAGGTGTTCAGCACCTTCCGCATGTCGCCGCCCGACAGAGCCAGCAGAGCTTTTATACCGTCTTCGGATATCTTTACACTGTAAAACAAAATATTATTGGGTTAAGATCAGGTCTCGACAATATTAGGGGAGGCATTGATGCTAAATGTGGATTTACTCGAGCGTCGTGGGGACCTATTACATTTTGTAGTTTAGATGATAAGAAAAATAAAAGGTTCTGTAATGTTTCTCCGTTCAGTGGAGACGGTCCACAGATTTTCAATAATGTAAAAAAAAGTTACATGGACATACTCGAGCGTGTCAGATGTTGATAGTTTAGATGCCCCAACGTGTCTCTGATACCATAGGTATGTTCATCTGCCGACTTGCGTGGTGGGTTTGGCTATCCAGAAGGGTAGAAAATAAAGAAAAAATAATTTCTTTCGAGAGCGTCAGATATTCAGAGGGGAAGTTAAGTGAACCCTAAAAATGCTCCCATTCTAAAGACTGACGATTCGGAAGTGAAGCAAGCTCATAAAGATTTTTTGAAAATGCAAAAAAAATCGCTATACTTATTGCAAAAAAATATCAGCTGTTTCATACAAAATGCAATATTTAGCCAATGAAAATGTATGAAACAGCTGATATTTTTTTCGAGTTTTCAGGGTTGGTCTCAAAGTAAAAGTTGTTTATAATCATGTGTACTTTCTCTGCCTAATAGGTTGTTGGTGTTTTACAGATAACCCTGTATAATGTGACAAATAAATACACGTAAAATTCTTGATTCCGATCTTGTCGGTCCTCGAGAGGTAGGGAGGAAGATGTAGGCAGAAAGGTACCCCTTCTACAACTTTTTGAGTTACGATTTCAAGTAGTAACTAGCAAGGATCTAGACTTTTAAGTAGTACTAAATGACTATTCGCTTCAGCTGATGTGCTCCCGAGAAATGACGTGCAGGCCCTTATAATGCCTCGTCTCGTGCAATATGGCATCGTAGGGAGACATGGCCAATCAGCGCGCAACTGTCATTACTTAAAATGTTGCCACTATAATTCCAATTAAATGTTGCCAGATTATTTTTATAAAGTTTACCGTAGAAATAACGTGCAACGTTGCAATAGAGAAATTAAGTTGCAAGTTGCAATAAAAAATAATTGTAATTGTATTTCCTTGATTCGTGACTAATTTAATTCAAAATAAAAAAAATGGCGCTAGAGAATGTCCAGGTAACGTTTTTTTCTTGCAACTTTCCATTTCCTTATGACACGCTCAAATTGTCAGATTATTGAAATGCACCGTTTTCTGCATGTTATTTACTTACCTTAATCTGACACGCTCGAGTAAATCGAAAGATCGATTTTGTTTTACTAATTTGATCAGCTGCCCTAGACGTTTGACCCTATGTACAGGGCTCAGATATTGTGGGAGTACTTAACCTTTTCGACGCCCATCTATATAATACGCGATGTGTCCTCTAGCGCCACGCAACAAATGTATAACGTATAGATATAGTAAAACGTAGGGATGGGATTAATGTCCTATCGACAAATAATATTATAAGTTGAAATTAATGTTTATTCACCAATTTACGAAGCTAAATAAAAACTGATACCGTATTTTCATATTTTGTTTTATTTCATAAAAAAATCAATATGAAAACCTGGATACATTTCCCTAATAAAATAAAAGAATTGTAAATTTATTAGACGTGTGTTCTAGAAGGCACATCCCTATTTGTCTCCAAATGTAATCCTTCTACTTCATACCAAGTCGTTGGCGCTCGAGGCACGTCAAAATCCTTTCTGATAATAAGGATGTCTAGATGTCTATGTTATATTATGTATTTTTCATTTTTATATTCACTGTGGTTAAGTTACACGTGCATAACCTCAACCGATTCCTGCATAATTTATTTCGTTTATTTACAACAAATAGAACCAAATACAATCAATAGAAGCTAGATACGTGGTTTTCTACGTGTTTTTTTTTTTAAATGAATATGGAGGGTACTTACCCTCCATATTAATTTTTTCCTCCATATTAGTTTTACGTAGATGTTACAGATCTTTTTTTTTAATGGTGTCGCCAAATACTAGCAATGATTTTTCTTGTTTTTAGAAACTAATAGAAAACGGAAGTACATTCCTGAAACGGAAGTTGACGACTTAACGGAATGTCAAGACGACGAACTATTTCAAAATTCTGATTCAGGGGGGCTACTCTCTAAGCCCGAAGTCCCTAGTTTCGGGCTTAGTTGCGGGCGTATTCTACTCCGTATCACCTAACCACTAAGAATTAATGACAACACGATTTAATAGTTACTGTAAAATAGTGTTGTCATTCATTCTTAGTTGGGGTTCGATACTAATCGTAAGTCCGTGGGTGATATGGAGTAAAATACGCCCGCAACTAAGCCCGAAACTACGGACTTCGTGCTTAGAGAGTAGCCCCTCAGACTCCACACCTTGTAAAACTCGCAATAATTCGTCATATTCACACACATTTTTTGTAAGAACACGTGCGCCAACGCAAGATGTAAACATTGCACTACACTAAAATGCACAGTCACTATGACCTTTAAAACCCGTCCGCTTATGACGTCACAGATTTACTTCTATACAAGTTCGTGGCGTTGTGCGCACTGACAACTAGCCACTTTGTAAGGATGGGATTTTCAAACGGTGTTTCACTATCGACAATGATTAGAAAACCTATTTATTCTTGATTAAGGTGAATAAAACGTAGTTTATAGTTTACAATATTTATAAAATATTATTTATTCACGTCATTTTCTTGCAATAGTAGTATTTATGATCGTTTCGACGAGTTGAAATATAGCGAGGTTTTCATCGTGTCCCATCACTGGCTTACTTTATATCAAGTACTTTGCGATGGGGGCATTAAAATATTTTGTGGCGTTTTTTGTTTCTATTGAATATTAAACAAACAAGAACTTATTATGTGTGAAAAAGTTAAAAATATGGCTTATAACAGGGCAATTTTCCATAAAAACAAAATAAAAGTCGTAAATTTATTTTATAATATTATTACTTCTAATCAAGCAGTGGCGCTGAGGGCACGAAAATCTCGAACTTGTATACAAATGATTGGCGTTCAAAAGGTTAACAAGGTGCAAGGTTGCCCCCTTATGTTATTCTGACGCGCTCGAGTAAATCTCGAAATCCCCGCTTGGGCTCCCCTACTATAAGTCAAAAGTGGCGCCACGTAAAGTTGAATCGTTTTTCGTGGTAATGCCTTATCTGAAGAGCAGGGATGAAAAAGTTGTGAAAATAAATGTTGATGGATGGAAAGGAAAAGGGAGGCCAAAGAAACCACGGATGGACAGTGTGAGAAAAGATTTGAAAGAAAAGAGAGTCAGTGATAGTGTGCTGGTTGAGGGAACGGAATGGAAGAAGAAAATTGTACAGAATCGTGTTGCGCCGAACCCAAGTGACACGGAGAAACGATGTTGATTCTGACAGGAAATATTTTCAGTGATATGAATGCAATTTGCAACATTCCTCTGACCAAACAAATACATTAGAAAATAAAAAAAACCGATGTGCTGGTGATATGACGGAATTCCGACTTTTATTCTTCCACTGAGTTAACTTTCAGAAGAAACAATCAAGTTTCAAGCAGATTAAAAAGTAAACGTACCCTTCGGCAGTAGCGACTTCTTTCAGTCGCGGTACTATCTGACTCTGTTGCAGCGGTGCGAACCGGAATCGCGTACATCTTGATTGCAACGCAGGTATTATTTTGCCCAAATAGTTGCATATTATGCAAAACCTCACATTTTCTGTGTACTTTTCTATTACTGTAACAAGCGGTTTCAGAAACTTAATAAAATATTTAAGATTAAAAACAATCTTTTTAAATTTTATTTTCGTTCAGGTCGGTACATGGCTGGCCATAATGAAATAAAAACCAAAGATTTAGTGAAACAGACTTTTTATTATTGTATGCTGCATATAGCTGATGATGCTTTTCGCTGTTCTCTTCTGAGAGCTTTTCTATTCATGATCAATGATTGAGTGGGTTCCGACTGCGGCGGGAGAGCGTGGCCATTCTGTTCGGGCTCCTTGGGCACCACCGAGCGGCCGTCCACTATGGCCGGCGGCAGGCGATGCACCTTCACACCCATCACACGGGCCACTAGGCTTGTGAAAGCGTTGCTCACCTGAAATCACTCACATATAATTTCAAAACTACATTTGTAACAGGTATATAAATAGTCGAAGAATAGTAAAGCAAGGTGCTTACCATCTCCCCAGTCCTTGCTGATCCTTTGAAGGTTTCCAACATATGTTCAGACGCAAACTTTTGTACACAAGACAGCCTCACTGCCCTCTGGTGTTCCAAATCAGATTTATTGCCAAATAGAGCCATCAAGGGTTTCGTCAATTCTTTTTCGAAGATCTCCTTCACTTTCCGAATCCATTCATTTAATTTATCGAAACTTTGCAGATTTGTTAGGTCGTAGACAAATAGGATTATCTGGAATAAAATAATATTTTACAAGACTACGGTACAGTTACGAAAATCACATTGACGCATACCAAATAAGGTCACATTTATATTAAAAACACGTTATAACTTACATCAGACGCATATAGATAGTTAGCGAGCATGTGTGTCTGCAACGCGTTGCCGGCGACGTCGCAGAGCTGTAGAGGCACGGCGGGGCGCAGCCCTATACACTGGCCGGCCATCACTTCGGCGCCTTGCGTGCCGCCCACCGGAGCCACGCTGTTCCCACCCAGGTACCGATGACATAGGCAGCTCTACAAGAATATGTTAAACTAGGTTTAAAAACATAGATAGATCCAGGTAGAGGCCATTTCGCGATCCCGATATGCGGTATCGGTTTTGAACGGACTGGGAGTCTGGGACACTTACTGCAGGCGCGACGTTCGTAACTGGGGGGCTACTCTCTAACGAAATCCGTAGTTTCGGGCTTAGTTGCGGGCGGGCGTATTCTACTACGTATCACCTACAGACTTACGATTAGTCCCGAACCCGAACTGAGAATGAATGACAACACGATTTCACAGTAACTGTCAAATCGTGTTATCATTAGTTCTCAGTGGTTAGGTGATACGGAATAGAAAATTCCCGCCCGCAACTAAGCCCGAAACTACGGATTTCGTTAGAGAGTAGCCCCCCTGGATAGACTGGATGCGTATGGCGGAGTAACGGTGCTTTAGCGCAACTACTGAAAGCTATATAGTATTCCCTGAGTTGATATAATGAAGAGTGTTTCTCAAAGATCCGGTCCAATATATCGCTAAAATCCATCGTTAAACGATCCCAAGATGTGCATCCACAAAAACATAAAATATATAGGCACATCATTTTATAGCAACTAGAAAACATTTAATATTGACATTGAAAAATAAAACTTACCTTTCCAGTTTTAGGCTCACCAAGAACAGCAATCTGAATGGTCCTAGTCTCAACCGCGTCCTCTTCATTGTAGTACATCGTAACTTAACATTGGCCTTATGAAAGTTTCGTACGAATTTTTGGAATTAAAATATCAACGTCTATCATCGTCAAATACGACAAATTCTTTATATAAAGTGTCAACATAATAGAGAAATTAACCATGATATTTCCAAAGCATTTGTTTTCATTAAATAACCATGGCAACATATTAGGTACGGTCAAATAGCACGACAGCGTACGTTCAGTTATTGAATACCGCGATTAAAATAATGTTCGTTATTCATTTATTAATGAAAAATTTGTGGAAAAATCCAATTTCGAGATTAATATCGACGGATACGGCCATTCATAAATTCTGTTACTTTTGGATAGCTAACAAAATACGAACACATGGCTTCAGTTGATGGTAGGTATGTCTGTCTGTCACAGTCGATTTTGTCTGAAACTATTAGACAAAAATAGGCTGAACATTGGAACATAATTTTAAAGTGTTTACCAGAAAAGCATGGTCATATTTTTATCTGATAATATGTAATTTATTTATTAATGCCAAATATATCAAATCTACCATTTTACTTCATTTTTGGCTTTTGTTGCGTGCTTTAAGTGCTATTTTATTTCTTTCATAAATTGGTTGTAGGCTTATTATTTTAATATTCTAAGCATTTATTTCTTCCTTCAATTGATTAACTTTGCAGAGGGTATAGTAGCATGAATTAAGTGAGCAAAATTCTACTAGCTTTTGAAAATACATTGCAGTGTCATGTAGATAGAGAAATGGCCAGATTGCATGGCGCAGCATGGCATGGAATACTATTAGATAGGATCTCATATTCAACCTGTGGGACTTGGATACTTACAGAAAACTTCGAGTTGTATTGCTGATTATAACAAATATTTTGGGTAAAAATTAATTCATTAGATACAGTAGCAAATAACTTTTTATTCAAGTGGCAAAATAACATATGGGTGCAAAACGTTCAAATCTCATAAGATCAAAATCTCGAAACTTCCAAGTTGCAAAATATCTACATCTCAAAACGTAAAAGTTCCAAAATAGTCAAGTCTCAAAAAATCCATGTCTCGTACTTATATGTATAATATTCAGTTTTTTGTATAGTGTGGAAATATTTTAGTTGCAAATAACTTTTTATTCAAGTTGCAAAATAACATATGGGTCTTAGAATAATCACGCATAGAAGCCGCGTCTAGAACAAAACACGAGCGAAATCGTGTGTCCACTTCATTTTCTTTGTGTGCGTGAGCCGAATGTGTCTACGTTCCTAAAACGCACACAGATACCATTACCAAGCTGTTACCCACAAAATATGGGAAAACACATTACTATGTTGTTTTATCAAATCAAGACAAGTATTTCATGTTATTGGGAACTGGAAAAGATGAAGATGATTTTTCATGTAGTATGACATATTTTTTCGGAAGGTAAAATTCAATTTATTTAACAATAAAAGGAAATAAATCGCATAATGAATGGGATATTGTTCAATGTGTTTAGAATGCTTGATGTGTTATAATGAAATATTATAGGCATATGTATATTAATTTCTGACATCTAAAAAAAACGGGTTTGATATGAAAAGTAAGTATTGTATATTAAAATAACAAAAATGAAAAACATGTTAATCAGTAATATTGTAATCTATATTTTACCATCATTTAAAAACCTTGCAGTTGCAACTGCTTCCTAAATAGTTTCCGCTTTGACTCAACGTCTCTTATAATATTTTCTCTTTTTGAGATATAAAAAACCTATTTTTTACAATCAGAATAGGCACACCAGGTAATTAATACAAGACTTGATTTATGTACCTAATCAAACAACTTCAGGCAAATAAACATAAATAAACTTAGTTATTTAGTCCGGCTTTTTAAATAACAGTAAATTATTAATTAACTTTTAGTTTAAAAACAATGTAGGTACCTAGCAGTGTCGGTAACGACTATAATTCAGAGGCTGTAAATAAATATAGTTAGCATACAGAATCGCCACCATTATCCTATTTATAAAGATACATCAAAAATATTTTTCTTTTTGCTAAACAAAAATAAGTGCAAAGGTGAAAGCAATGTAGGTATTTTTTTCCTCACAAATAGCAACACTGTGTTATGTCAAGTTGAGTTATTAGAATTTTGTTTTAATGATCGATTTACATAAAAATAGTGTATAAAATGAAAATATTTACTTGTGAAATGTAATTTGATCACATTTTTATTGTTTTCCTGAAGTGCTATAACATCCTTTCACGCAACAAAGTGTCATTTTCAATTATTTACTCGCGAGCTGTGTTCGACGGAACGTGACCTTGAGTACTGCAGGCTAACTTTGACGGATCGACGGATAAGGCTAAGGTTTAGTTGCCTCACTTTTAGCACTCGTACTTGGTTTCTATGCGTTATTATTCTAAGATATGGGTGTAAAACGTTCAAATCTCATAAGATCCAAATCTCGAAACTTCCAAGTTGCAAAATATCTACATCTAAAAGTTCCAAAACAGTTAAGTGTCAAAACATCCATGTCTCATACATAATATTCAATTTTTTGTATAGTGTGGATGTGTAAGTGTAATATTACATTAAAAGTCACAAATTTTTAATCCTTCTAATATAATACCTAGACTTCAGATTCACAAGTACCAGGAGACCAGAAACATGTCAAAGTATTTCCTGGGCTGAAATTGTGAGCGGTTAAGACTATCAAGTAACAGGAGACCAGAAATAATGTCGAAGTAATTCCGAAGCTGATATTCAGTACCGCATTTAGACTACTTGATGCCCTAAGCAATCCACACCTGTGGGCCCCCGTGTCCACGAGTCAACTAGAACCGGTCTTTAAAATAAAAACCAAACTACCAGAACATGCTTTTTTATTTTTTTAAATGAGAGTTCAAAGTTTTTAGCGTATATACCACTATAGGAATATAACATTGATAAACAGCGTCGTAGGTGGAGTCCTGAGCGCCCCTGACGATTGAATTTTCCGCCCACCTACCCTTATTTTTACCAGACTGCCCTAGAAGGAGGGTTATGTTTTTCGAGAGTAGGTTTATTTCTTTGTCATGCTCTATAGCCTTATTGGCTAGATATATTTAAACTCAAAAAAACTGACCAAGTGTGAGTCGGACTCGCGTGCAAAGGGTTCCTAACCAATTTCATTTTAACACTACAGACTCTATTTTCCTGTAATCTTTAGGTATAGAACTAACATCTGCATTTTTTTCAAAATTTTAGGATCAGTTGTTTCGTAGATAAGGGGGAGAATGGTCATTTTCGTCTAATTTCTTGAATAATTTCAAAACTTTTTATTTAAATATTATTTTTAAAAAAAATAATTAAATCCCTCACAGTAAGCATTTGATATGTCACACAATAGTCTGAAAAACTTTTTTTTTATTTTCTAGTTTGACCCCCAAAAGTGACACCCATACTAAAAAAAAATTATTTACGTAACATGTCCGGCGACACATCTAACGATAAGGAAATCCAAAACTATTTGGAGACAGATCTACAACTCAGTTTACCATAGAGGTACTGCTCACCTCATGAGATCTGGAGAACTATAAAAGGTCTCGAACTAAATAAAGCTCCTGGATACTGCCTTATAACTGCCGAAATTCTACGTCAACTGCCAAGAAAAGCCATAGTCTTCATAACACAGCTCTTTAATGGAATATTGAGGACTGGATATTTTCCGAGAATTTGGAAAGTATCGGAAATCATAATGGTTCCAAAGCCAGGAAAACCACCCAACGTTGTGTCATCATACAGGCCAATAAGCCTACTGCCTGTTATGTCCAAACTTTTTGAGAAAGTCATTGCACGTAGGCTCAATGAAATACTCAAGAAGGCAACATCATCCCACAACATCAGTTCGGATTCAGAATAGGGCACTCAACCGTGGAGCAGGTGCATAGAGTAGTAAATACGATACGAGAGGGGCTGGAACGAAAAGAGTACTGCTCTGCTGCGTTCTTGGACGTACAGCAGGCGTTCGATAAGGTTTGGCACCAGGGCTTGCTATTTAAGGTAAAGAAACAGCTGCCACATAACATGTATGCACTATTGAAATCTTACCTAGAGGACAGATTTTTCCGGGTAAAATTAAATGATTCGTACTCGAAATTCCACAACATACAGGCAGGCGTACCTCAAGGCTCCGTATTAGGTCCTACACTCTACCTAATATACACAGCAGACTTACCAACGTCAGAAGAAGTTCTCACTGCCACCTTCGCTGATGAAACAGCAGCTTTGTGCACTAACAAAAACCCTCACATGGCATCACTGATGCTACAAAACCACCTTGACAAAGTCCATAAGTGGATGAGAGAATGGAAAATTAAAGCTAGCGCCAACAAGTCAACGCATGTGACATTTACCCTCAGAAATGATGACTGCCCACCGGTTAAACTTGGCGACGACACACTTCCACACGGGACAACAGCTAAGTACCTCGGCGTACATCTCGACAGGAAACAGACGAGGAGATACCACATAGAGAAAAAACGTGGCGATCTTAACATCGTACTCCGAAAACTGAACTGGCTCTTAGGAAGAACATTACACGTATCCCTAGAAAACCGAGTACTCATCTACAAAGCAGTATTAAAGCCTGTGTGGACGTACGGAATCGAGCTGTGGGGCTCTGCGAGGAACTCAAATGTGGAAATTCTCCAGCGATTTCAAAATAAAGCCCTCAGAATAATATCAGATGTTCCATGGTTCATAAAGACCTCAGAATTACATGAGCATCTACAGATCAGAACTGTAAAAGAAGAAATAGAACACAAGATTCGGTCATACAAGCAAGAAATAAAGTCACATACCAACACCTTAGCCATATCCCTATGTGAACCAATAACAATAAAAAGGCTCAAACGCAACCACATATGGGACTTTCCCGAATAAAGCCCAAACAATTTTAAGAGGCAGATTCTTCGGTGGAAGAATGGACCTCAGCAGCCAATATCCACAATATATTTAAGATCTGCTAAAGGTTTACAACCGATTGCAAGATAAGCAAAGAAAAAAAAAACGTAACATGTCCGTGTTTGGGTCACAGAAGTCCATATGTATACCAAATTTCAACAGAATCGGTCCAGTAAATCCGGAGAAATCTGGCTGTGACAGACAGACAGACATTCGAGTGATCCTACAAGGATTCCGCTTTTACGGATGTTTGGAACCCTAAAAAAGAATTATCTGAATCAGACTACTCTGTTAAAAGTTATGTGTGGTCATACATTATAACCATTGAGTGAACAATCAATCATCCCGTTTTCCTACCCTTAGGGTTGGATGTTTTTTCCAAATTTATATGGGACCAACTCCTGGGTACACCCTTTCCAATAAAAAAAGAATTATCAAAATCGAACTATTCTATAAAAAGTTATGCATGTTAATACACAAAAAATATATATATATATATATTGTTACGCGCCAGAATTAATGCTGGTTACATAACGACATATACGTGCTGCTAACGCCATCTAGTATCAAGTAGCGGGAACTAACCAGATCAAAGGAGTCAAGATGTTTCTAGAATTTTCTATGCTAGAACATTCTCGATGTTTCTACACCTGGTCAGTCGGGACCGGTATGTACCCGAACTTTCCGGAAGTTTCCATACTAGAAGGTTCTAGAAACATTTGTCGGTATATAAAGGGCGGACATCCGGCGACTGGGTCAGTATTGAATTGGCGATACAAACGATAACTTCGAGAGCGATCTTCAACTGCGAATTATAGTGAAGTGAAGTGTTCAGTAGTTCGCACTACTGAACACTTCACTTCACTATATGTGTGTTATAAATAGTGTGTTTTAAAGTGCTAATTAGTGTGTTTAATTAAAGTGTCAGTTTTGGTTAATTTATCGGCTGTTTTTATTGTCACGAACCCAAAGCTCGTAACAATATACATATATATGCGTCGACTTGAGAACCTCTTTCGTTTTTTCGTTGGTTAAAAATAAGGATAAAATACATTTACTTACTTAATTTTTTTTTTTGCTTAATATTGATTATTATGAGACATGGATGTTTTGATACTAAACCCCTTACACAACATAACACCAGACTGTAATCTGTTTCAGTACAAACAAGACCATTTCATCTGTGCAGCCCTCAAAGCATGACTGACTAATAAACATCCTAACATTGCATGTTTCCATCTAAAACATCCAATTAAAACACCATATTAATAAAAAAACATTGAACTTACTTCTTCTGAGAGCATTTTGTGCATCATTAGTCATAGCATCCGCCTCATCTAATATAATCAGCTTAGGTCCAGCTTTGAATATTGTTCTGGTTGATGCAAAACTAAGTATCTGACCTCTAACAATGCCTATCCCTCGATCATCAGATGCATTTAATTCTAAAACCTGTGGAATTATAAAATCACTGGCTGACCCACGCAACTTCGTCTGCGTCACAATTTTCATTACTGCTCCGCTCCTATTGGTCTTAGCGTGATGATATATAGCCTATAGCCTTCCTCGATAAATGGGCTATCTAACCCTGAAAGAATTTTTCAAATTGGACCAGTAGTTCCCGAGGTTAGCCCGTTCAGGCAAACAAACAAACAAACTCTTCAGCTTTATATGTTAGTATAGATTTGTTTATTTATAAGTTTCATAATTTTATTTCTATACTAGCTGCCACCTGCGGTTCCTCCTGTGAATTTGTTGAAATTATCCCAAGGAAACATACTCCTGGGATAAAAAGTATTCTTTATACCTCTGTGCCTTTCATCAAGATCTGTTCAGGCGTTCTGATATGATTGAGCAATAAACTTCCAAACTTTTGCATTTACAATCTATACTAATATGATAAAGCTGAAGATTTTGTTTGTTTAGTCTGTTAAACGCGCTAATCTCAGGCAGACTTAGTTTGCATTGAAAAATTATTTTAGTGTTGACTAACCCATTTATTGAGTAAGGCTCTAGGCTACACTGACAAATCACGCTACGATCAATAGGAGCAGAGCATTAACGAAAAATGTGATGCAGACAAAATTGTACGGGTCACACATTTTATCAGACAAGAAGAAAGAAACGGATAAACAGGTTTAAAGAAATGGATAATTATACCTGATTGTTTCTTTCTTCTTTTTTTTTTTTATTTGTGATGGGTTTGCTCTTGACTCTAGTCTAGTTCTTGTAAGTACACACTCGCAGATGATGCTTATTTCTAAAGAAATCGCTTACAAATTGCAAAACGAAAATTTCTAATAAACAGTGATGATGAACAGATGCATTCAACAATTAGTTAGCAAAACTATTGATGATAAAATAGATAGATAAAATATACTTTATTGTACATCATTATACCTATATATAGGATAGTCAGTAAGCAGGCTCATTAGATAGAAAAGTACTAACCATTGAGTTGAACTGTTGTGGTGTGTACATTTGTTTTGCACATGCTAATATTGTTGATGTTTTGCCAGTTCCAGGTGGTCCATAAAACAGCAAATGAGGCAATTGGTTCTCTTTCATAAACTGATTTACTAAAATGATCACAAAACTATTAGTAACTGGAATAAACACTGAAGCATTTATCATTCAGCTTTACAATAAAAAAGATTACCTACTTGTTTTAATAATATCGTCATGAGAAATTAATTCTTCTAACTTTGAAGGACGATATTTTTCGACCCTGAAACATGTAGCAAAGTTAACTGATTGTTTATCAGAAGCAGAAACATCAAAATTTCAGCAAACAAACACCGGGTCAAACTAACCAAGGCAGATTTTTGCTCACTTCGCCCACTGTCATTTTAAACTAGGTGTATATTATTCACTAACTGAAAAAACTATCGTGATGCTTAATTCCTGAAACTTCCGAAAACAAAATAATACGAATCCAAAATATACTCATCCAGCAACAGACTATAGGTAATTATATCAATCAACTGTCAAAGTCTGAACACATGTCAAAACTAGTCAAAATAACCGCGAAACTTGTTTTCTTCAAGGTTTCTTCCGGTTATTGAACAGAAGGCTTTTGCTTTTCGTAGTAAGTTTTATTTTATTTTTCAGACCAACTAAAACAACTTCCTCTATCTACCATCTCAAGCTATACGTAATCATTCAAGATGCATTAGGGCATTTTTAGGGTTCCGACAAAAAAACGGAACCCTTTTAGGATCACTCGGGTGTCTGTCCGTCTGTCACAGCCAGTTTTCTCCGGATCCAATGGACCGATTCTTTTGAAATTTGGTACACATATGGACTTCTATGACTCAAACACGGACGCGTTACGTAAATCATTATTTTTTAGTATGGGTGTCAGTTTTGGGGGTCAAACTAGAAAATTAAAAAAAAAAAGGTTTTTGAACAATATCGTGTGACATATCAAAAGAAAGGGCTTTTTGTGAGGGTTTTAATTATATTTTTTTCATAATTTTAAAATAAATGGTTTTAAATTATTCAAGAAATTAGACGAAAAATGACCATTCCCCCCCTTATCTCCGAAACTACTGAGCCTAAAATTTTGAAAAAAATGGACACACTAGATTTTAGGAAAACCTATTAGAAGTCTGTAGTTTTGAAATAACATGTTAAAAAATCCAACCCTTTGCACGCGACTCGCACTTGGCTAGTTTTTTTTACCTTGACTTTCTTCCGGTCACACGGCGATGATCAGTAAGTAACGGTCAAAAGTTAAGAGGGAGGCAACTCTGCATCTATACACCTGTACAAATCTATAATAAAAATGCCATGACATCCAAAAAGGATTATACACAGTAAAATACATTTTTTACTATCAAAGACACTATTAACAGAGCTTAATATTTAGGTCACACTGGTCTGGGGGCCGAGTCACCCGCGTCCGTAGGAGAATACCCATTGCTAGTCCCTACACGTGGTCCCCGGGTGGTGTTAATCAGGTGACACTAACTGGTGGTAGGTTTCGGCCGATAGCTTGCGACCACCCACTGGGCAAAGACGTACCGCCAAGTGGCCTAGCCGCGTTCCGGTACGATGCTCAGTGTAGCCAATCCAGAGGAGTTGGGTCGAAATAGTTGTTCCAATGCAGGCAGAACGACCAGGTTCGCGTTGATATGGGCGTATCGGGAGACTAGTCGCGGAGGGTAGCGGGATCCGAGGCACGGTGCGCCGCTGGCCGACCGCAGGTAGTTGGGGGCCCAAGTAGTGTACTAGCCATACATAATGAAAGGCTGCCCCGCCAACTGTCGAAAAATCCCGGAATACACCATCGTGCTGGTTGGCGACCAGACGAGAGGGCCCGATGGAAATTCCGGGGGGGCTCGGGCGTCCCCGCAGTCTCCAGACTAGTCCCCCATTGATGTCGTCCTGTCAGAGCGTGCCTGAGGGTTAGCAGCATGGAACCTCATTTCACTTCCTTCTCCTCTACCTTACTCACTCAATATGACCAGGGACAAAAAGAGAAAAGCTTTACAGCGGCAGCACGCCCTCTCGCACAAAGTGCACTTCTCAAACATACGAGGGCTGCACTCAAATCTCGCCGCAGTCCATCACCACCTAGAGATTGAGAAACCAGCGCTCTTGTTTCTGCCGGAGACGCAGATCGGATGTCCGTCAGACGTGTCTTACCTTTTATACCCAGGGTTTACCCTGGAGCACCATTTCAAACCACGCGCGGGCGTATGTATGTACGCCCGTGACGACATCTGCTATCGGCGTCTCCGCAATCTTGAGGACTCCAGTTCTCAACGCTGTGGGTTTTAGTGGACTGAGGCCTGGACAAAATTGTCTACGCCTGTGTCTACCGTTCGCACAGCGGTGATTTGGAGGCGGCTGAGCTTATATAGCACCTCAGTGAGGCGGCGGATGCGGCTCAGCAGCGGTACCCATGTGCCCAATTGGTGCTACTGGGGGACTTCAACGCCCACCATCAGGAGAGGCTCTTCCCATACCAGTGCACAGACCATGCTGGGCGAGAGATGCGAAAGCTAGCGCTAGCGTTAAATCTTATCCAGCTGGTCCAGGGGGCAACGAGGGTTCCGGATGTTGATTTGCACACTGCCAATTGCTACTCGGTGTCGATTTCTTCACCACTGGGTAGTTCCGACCACTGTCTGGTGAAGTCTGTGTCCGTCTACTCCCCGCCCGATCCCAGCCCAAGAGGCACCCGGCGGGTATGGCGATACAGGTCAGCAGATTGGGACAGCATGCGATCTTTCTTCGCATGTTATCCTTTGCAGCCTACTTGCTTTTCTTCGACTGATGCTTCGTCGTGCGCGGATGCCGTGACGGATGTGTTGCAGAGGGGAATGGAGTACTACATTCCGTTCTCTGACGTAACAATGTCTGGCGAAGCTCGTCCATGGTTTGGTGCCGAGTGCAATCGCGCTAATGCGCTTAAACACGCGGCATACCTAGCATGGGTCGACGCTCGTGCGCGCAAAGCAAATGACGTGATTCAGAAAAAGAGAGCCTTCAACAGGGCTGCCAAGTCCTGCAAGAAGGTGTTGCGGAGGGCTCGGTTTGACCACATTAGCCGAATAGGGAACAAACTTGCTTCATACCCAGCAGGTAGTAAGGCTTTTTGGTCCCTGGCTAAGTCGGTCGAATCGAACTTCTGCCGCCCCTTACTACTGCTGAGATCCGACGGGACGCTGGCCCACTCCGCTGAGGAGAAAGCGAACTTGTTTGCTTCTTTGTTTGCGGAATCTTCACGTCTGGATCCTGGTGGTGCGAGGCCCCCTGCTTCTCCTGGTGGATGCGAGTCGAGTATGTCGAACATTCGAATTCATCAGAGGGACGTTCTTCGGGTACTGCGTAACCTAGACGTGAACAAGGCTAGTGGCCCCGACGGCATACCGGCAATTGTTTTGAGGACTTGTGCGCCTGAGTTGTCACGCCTAATCTAAAATCTTGACACGCCTATTTCGCCTTTCGTTTGAGACTGGAAAAGTGCCGAAGGCTTGGAAGCAAGCTAACGTGCAGCCCGTGCCCAAGAAAGGTAGTCGAGCTGACCCGTCGAATTATAGACCTATCTCAGTAACGTCCATACTCTGTAAGAGTATGGAACGCGTGCTGAATCATAAACTCCTGGCATACCTAGAAGCGAGTGATCTCCTTAGTGATCGACAATACGGGTTCCGCCGAAATCGGTCAACTGGGGATCTTCTTGCGTGTGTCATTCACATCTTGAGTGAGGCCATAGAGAAGCACGGGGAGGCACTAGCGGTCTCCCTTGACATCTCGAAGGCCTTCGACAGGGTCTGGCACGAAAGCCTCATTAGTAAGCTTCCTTCCTTCGGTCTGCCTGCCGGATTGTGTGATTGGATCGCGGATTTCCTGAGGGATCAGTCTATCCGAGTGGTCATAGATGGCTGCTCGTCTGGACTGCTGGATATTAATGCCGGGGTTCCTTAGGGGTCGTTGCTTTCGGCAACACTGTTCTTGCTGCATATTAATGATCTGCTTAAACCCGGTACCTTTGGGTATGCAGATGACAGCACTGTTGCTGAGAGATACGTGTCCAACGCACGAGCTGGTGGGTCGCAGACTCGGTCTCTTCGGGAGGCTACGGTTCAGCGCTTGAACGTGTCCTTACAGGCTGTCTCAGAATGGGGCGATGCCAATCTGGTCAAGTTCAATGCTGCTAAGACCCAAGCGTGTCTGTTTTCCGCTAAAAGGAGCCAATTCCACCCAGCTCCATCTTTCCGGGGTGCAACCGTGCCGATAACCGACCAACTTGAGCTTCTTGGGGTTACGTTGACATCTACCCTGAATTTTGGCCCTTTCATAGAGGCAAAAGCTCAAGTGGCTGCAAAGAAGTTGGGGATCCTAGCAAAGGTGAGACGGTACTTCACGCCGGAATAGCTGCTCAAACTCTACCAAGCGCAAGTTCGATCATGTATAGAGTACTGCTCTCATCTTTGGGACGGATCTGCCAGATACCAGCTTGATGCCCTTGAGTCAATTGAGAAGCGAGCCAAGAGGATCATCGGCAATGATAGGCTCGTCGCTACGAAGCTCCAAAGTCTTGAGCATCGACGACGAGTTGCTAGCCTGTCGGTTTTCTATCGGTTGCATTTTGGGGAATGTGCGACGGAATTGCATAATTTAATTCCACCAAGCCCGTTCCATCATAGGACCAAAAGACGAACGGCGATGCGCCACCGGTACATGATGGACATCCCACCCACGCGCACAAAACGTTTTGGGAACACATTCATAGTGCGTAAAGCTAAGGAGTGGAATTCCCTGCCGGAGTCTGTGTTTCCTGATAGCTACAACCTGGGAGTCTTTAAGTCAAGAGTGAATAGGTTACTTCTAGGCAAGCGTGCTCCATCTTCGACCACATCATCGCTTACCATCAGGTGAGATAGTGATCAAACGCGTGCCTATCAATAGTAAAAAAAAAAAAATGTAAACCGTCGTGTAGACGGGGCCTCTATTTGTGTATTGTTTAGTGACTACCACTTCGTTTTATTGGTAGTTTACACAGTTCGAGCTAGCGTGTGAGTCAGCCTGCCGAGTAGCTGCAGTGCAGTAACTCGCGTCATTTAGACGTATCTTACGAATGGCAGTAGCCACGTGCGGGTCGGATAGTAGCTCACATCCGAGTTACTTCAACATTTTTTTGATTTCACTTGCCTGTCTGAAACTCGTACAGACGCCAGCACACCTATCTTTAAATTGGGTTCAAAGTTGATTGCGAAAATTTTACAGTTTCGGGTAACTTGATGTGCTGGCGTCTGTACATGGCGGTAGCTCAGACATTAATCGTATCCGCATGGTTCGGACGCGTTCGGCAGTAGCTTATCAGTGTCAGCCAGGCAGTTGAGAACGGAACCTATATTTTATCTTTGATGCGCCTTGCAAGAGATTGGGCAGCTCGCACTGTGTAAACTAGCCATTAGTTGTTAAGTAAATGAGTCAGCAGGATACAGTGATTAGACCAGGGGCACTATTATGACGTGCTAATGCCATCATCATTAAGCTGTGAAAAAGGAATAGTGCAATGCGTCTTGTATAACTCCGTCTCCCTCCCACACCGTTATCATGATGCTTTTAAGATGTCATAATAGGTACCCAAGGCCCTATTATGACGTGCTAATGCCATTATGATTAAGTTGTGAAAAAGGGATAGTGTTATACGTCTCGTATAACTCCATCTCCCTCCCACACCGATATCATGATGGTTTTAAGATGCCATAGTAGGGAATGATGATTAGGACTTATTGCTATTTGAGTTACGTCTTTACTATCCTTACTAATATTATAAATGCGAAAGTAACTCTGTCTGTCGCGCTTTCACGCCAAAACTACTGAACCGATTTAACCCTTAAATGCATCATGTTGTAGAATTACAACATACCAATGAAATTTGGTACACAGATAGTCTAGAGCCTGAAAAAGGACATAGGCTACTTTTCATCCCGGGAGCATGTTCCCTAGCGACCACGCGGGCGAAGCCGCTGGCAGAAATAGTACAAAATAAAAAGTAAAATACATTTTTTTTCAGAGATTTACTTGGCCTTGAAATAATAACAATTTCACAACTCAATTCTCAAAAGGGTTTAAACACAGGTGTGTACACCCACTTTTCACCAGTTCAATAATATAACATTGATTTCATTAGTTAACTTTAAAATTACAGGTACCTACATATAATATAATTATGTATTCGTTGTCTATCTAATATTTCCAATAGAGTTCATTGAAATCTTAATTAATTCTTTAAGTAAGCTTTAAAAATATTTTATCGTTTTTAAAGGGTACATTTAGCCTAAAGTTATTGACCTTAATTTATTAATTATTTACAGTTATATCTATACTATGGAGGGTAGAGGTAAGGAAGACTATCTCTGTGTATGAAAAAGTGTTCGCCGAAATGCGTTAAATTAGGGTGGCGCTACAGTCGCATCAGGGTAAGTATTAAAAACAGCGCCAAAAGTTATCAGAGTAGGATATAAAAATAAACATTGTTATGACGCAAGTAAGAAACAATGATACATAATTAATTTTTTGTATATTATTTTTCAATGCTTAATAAGAAAATATTAAAAAAATAAATAAATTGATAAGATGAGAAAATGGTAGACAAAATAAATAGAATAAAAGTTCATTAAACTCTGCACACTTCAATCCGTTTACAACTGTTACATTTATACCATAACCTGCAGCTACGCTAGCGCCATTCTGGAAGGCTTTTGATCTGTTACTTACAGCTTGTCCCCCATATAAAATCGTCCTCCTTACCTCTACCCTCTATAATCTATACTTAAAACGACTATTTACTTAACACACTCGCTATATACTCTTCCATATCTGCTCGCGTTACGCTTTCTCTCGTTTGGCTGTCAAATATAGCACTAGCTGACGGCTCCCAGGGCCACATAACACGTCGTGTGTATGCACTTAACATATCCATTTTGGCGTCTGATGGGATATGGTACTCGCTCCTAGGTTTTCCATCCCTGCCCATGCTGAAGTAATATTTCTGTCCACTGCTCTTCGATATGGCCGAGATCCAAGGATCTAAAACATGTATCATATTTATGTAGAAAAAGTCTGTCACAATACAGCGTGAGCTTGTTTATTCCGAAGTAATCGACTTCAGGAAGCGCGGGCTCCCGAAAGGTGGAAAGAATGGAGGTAGGCTTTTGCCCAGGATTGGGACAGAATAGGCTAGAAAAAAAGACTTAAACGATGACAGACAACTAAATGGAGAAATGTTTGCATTCGGCGAGGTTTCATTTGGTACAGGAAGCCCGCCAGCAAACTATTACACATTTGTTTACCTTTTGAACCGTTCTTGTCACTGTCTAATAGGAAAGAGCGATAAACGAGGAAGGTCTGTGTAATTTGTTCCCGTGCGAAGCCGGGGAGGGCAGGCTAGTCTACAATAAAAGGGATTCCCTTTATGCATGCTGACAATGTTATAATGTTCACATAGTAAATATACGACAGCCCAAACTCATATACAATGTCTAACAGATCAACGACATATATTTTTCGCCATTTCAGTGTTGGTACCATATTAAAAATTGTTCATAATGATGAGCACAATGACTCGTTTTCAGTTATGTATTTCTTTCTGTTACACGTTGTATAACTGAGACAAAAAAAAAAACTCAGACAAAGACACTATTCCGAATCTTAAGTTATTCCTCTCTGGGATGAGTCGCGAATACGCGTATTCACTCTGGCACAGTAATAATATTACCTTTTATTTCTTTCAAAAATAGGACAGATCCAACAACATAGAACATTTCATTTCTGTTAATCCTATCTGGAGTATCAATTGTTACCGCTCTCTTCACTCTTTTCATGGCGCGGTATTCTAAATTGCTCACAGCCGATTCGAATTGTTCCATATTGTATAATCTCTTGGTTCTTATAGGAAGAGCTTGGTTATCAAATGGTTTATTCAATGCGGAACAAAACAAATTACATTGATTAATTCTGAAAAAAATACAGAAAACATTGAAAAACTTCTTTAACCACCATTTAAGTAGCAATATAATTATCTCGGAACAACTCTTGTTATCTTGTCTTCAGGGCATACATCTATACTAATATATAAAGCTGAAGAGTTTGTTTGTTTGTTTGTTTGCTTGAACGCGCTAATCTCAGGAACTACTGGTCCGATTTGAAAAATTCTTTCAGTGTTAGATAGCCCATTTATCGAGGAAGGCTATAGGCTATATATCATCACGCTAAGACCAATAGGAGCGGAGCAGTAATGAAAATTGTGACGCAGACGACGTTGCGCGGGTCAGCTAGTATTCTAATATAGTTCGTTCGTGATACGAGAGAATAAAAAGACAAAGGAAACCTTAAAAGTTACTAACCTGTCGCTAAGAGAATCCCCAGAGATATCGACGCCACCCAACATCAAAGCGTCTATAATGTGCAACGCCTTGCTATAGATTTGATTGTTGCCCTGTCCACGATATTCTTTTACAACCTAAAACCAAGTAAAACTGAATTAATCATTTCCGTTGGTCTCCCGTTGGTCTCTCGTTGGTTGGGTAAAAACACACAAATATTAGAAAATACGGAGGTAGTTTTTATAGTGGATACCTCTCCATATATCAGTGTTTTAGCCGGCAACGTCACGTGTAAATCTACGACTGTTCTCCATGAATTCGATTCCAATTGAAAAACTTGCTTGCCTCCGCAACCTGAAACGATAAGACAGCATTAGGGCCGGCGCACATATGGAGGAGCGCAGCGCAGAGTATTTTTCACTGTCAAACTATTATTGTCCTCATTTAAATAATATCTAAAATCAATTAATACAACAATTAATTCCTGAAGAGCATCAAAGCGACTACATGCGAAAGGTAGCGCGGAGGAACGCGACTGCACGAGCATACGCTAAGTTTGAAGATTCATATTGCTCGCTAAATTAGAATGCAAAACGAATGACGACGATGTGTCGTGTATGCCCAGTCTAGCGCATACTCGCGCGTCAGCGTGCATTCTCGGGTAGAAATTAGCTTAATGTGTCACGCGTTTAAAAAACTTCGCAGGCATGCTCTGCGCTGCGCTCCGCCATATGTGCGGGCGCCCTTAAGACACCTGACATCAAAATTCTTGTTGTAATCCAGAAGTTTTTGAGTTATGCACAAATTCATGCATGGACTATTCAAATAATCATCTTGTATTGCTTCGCCATACCTAGTCGGGAATGTTTTTATACGGAAATAATTTTATAATGGGTTATGTTATGATTGCACCATAAATAAAAAAAATATAATGCTGTCTTCATGGACCAACCCAAGAAGCTAATACTAAACAATGAGTTACCTATAAATATTCGTAGATCCGGGCTATTTTTTCCACTGCTTAAAAACACGAAATTCCAGTCTAATACATTTCTAAAATACGCCTTTAGATCAGAGCATTTCTCCAAGTAATTGGGAGGTTTGTTCAATATGTTAGATTTAAAAGAATATAAGCTGTCCGCATCGGATGCCGGCTTCTTTATCATCGATCTGATAGCCGATAATGTGTCGTCATGTCCTCGACGTTCTGGCTGCGTTCTCACTGCATCAGGTAACTAAAAATTGCAGTTATTTGTACAGTTCTTGCGAATGTCATGGTAATTCCATGAGTGCACAAGCAAGGTATTTATCTCAATGACCAGAAAATTAACACACAATTTAAAACTTACTTTCCACAAAGCCAAACATTGCTCTTTCATTTCTGCTTGTGTAGTTTCCTTTAAGTTTTTATCTTTGCTGAATCTGGCTATTTTAAGTAAATTTTGAATTTGCCTTTCTCCAAGTCTGCAAATATGATCGAGATGTGAAGTATTTCTTTTTGCAGTGAAAAATATTTTCGAGTTAATGGCCTGCCTCACGCCCCGAGATAAACTGCGTTTTAAACATATCTGATTTATAATTTCGTACAATTTTTGTTCCACATCGAAACATTGATATATAGAAAACCCAAGATGCAGTCTCGAACAAATGCAACACTCGAAACTGTCGTCAAAAACTGACATGTATCAAGTGTCATGTGTGAGTTGTGTGTAGTTATACTATAAACATTTTTTTTGCAAATTCAACCTTATACGGATCGCTTAAAGTTGTTTTTGCAAAGCAGTGCAGTATGACGAGCGATGCGAAACTGTTTGAAGCTAGCGCATAATTTTAAATTGTGCGCTTGTTTTATGCGGACGTTTTTGAGATGCTGAGTGTGTATCTTGGGTTTTTATATATCAATGCATCGAAAGCGACTATCCGGATGTTGTGAAACAAGCCATGTGCAATTATAACTGCATACATACAGGCAGTTGCTTTTATAAATGTATTCGAAAAAGTTTTTATCTGCTTCAATGACTTTTAAAGGGACAAGTTGTGTGACGTCGCCGCCGCGCTCGACGTCACTCCATAATATCGAGTTTACAGAAGCGAGGTGTTGTTCCGCTGGTTCAGTTCCCAGCCTCTTCCACAAACATACAAGATATCGCTCAGAATTAGCCGGTCTCGAAGTCACTGGCTTATGAATACAAACTGAAAGATTAATTAAAATGTTAAGTGAAATACGTACATAGAAAACAAAAAAAAAACGTGTCTAATAAAGATAATATTATAAAGGTAAACGAATTTAATTGTTTTGCCCGAAATCGCATGTTACGTAGTTACAGATATTGCCAAAAAAACATTTTTTTTCATGTTTCTCTCAGCTAACCCTTTTTTTTGATACCCATGTCACAGGGGTACATAAAATAATTAAAATAATTGAAATATTTGATCTCACTTAGATAATCGGACTTTGTCATCAAACCAAACATGTATGCAAAATTCGGTTGGGGTTACAAGCGGTTTAAAATACAGTTGCAAGATGTGGCCCATTAATACTAATGGACAAAGCAAGGTAAATAAGCTTTTAATACTTAAAACCCGTCAAGTGCGAGTCTGACTCTCATACTAAAGGTTTAGCTCCCGGTTTTGCGAGTATCGAAAGATGCCTCTTTCGATACTTACTCGCAAAACCGGGAGGTTGACCTAACCATTACATTTCGCAAGAAGTAGGGTTTCCTAATGGGTCACAGCTGCTGTCAGCTAAGGTTCGGTAGAGCCAGAAATAGGGCCACATTTTGGCCGTCAGGCCGAAACTGAGTAGTCGGCCACTTTTAGACAGTTCTTTTTTACCGAAATTGAAACTTCAGATGGACGCTAAATGATTAATTTACCTTTATCAAAACATCTGTATAGGATGTAAATCAAGCCAACACTGAAAAGTGTGAAAACATCAAAGAGTTTCACAACAAAATGGCCGCCAGTTCTCACAAGCATCAAAGCAGCAAGACATTGACATAGGTACAGCTGTTTTGACAGAATTTCTTGTATATTTTCTTGACCTTCTACAGAGAAACCCTGAAAATGTCATGATTAATTTCAAAAATTAAAAAAAAAAATAGGATAAAGATATTTTTACCTAATATTCCTACAATTATATACCTACGGAGGAAATAAATACTTACACCATCTGCCATAAGAAAATGAACTCCTTTATCTTCTGTTTGTTTTAGTACATGCTCTTTCAATGACGTAAGATTAGCAGGATTAAAGATATTTCCGTCGTCTTTCACTCCATAAAATGGATTGAAGGTTTCAGCTGATCCAGCATAGAAATCAGATAATTTGAAATCGTTGGGTCCTTTCAGGGTGAAACCAAAGCCTGAAAACCATACTGATATTGTAAAGGGGAAATTACCTCTTCACGTCTGAACGAACATGGATGAAATTTGGTACAGAGATATATTGTGAGCGTCAGGATGTCTGGTTGTCTGTATCGGTTCGTGTCAAGCTGGTGACCAAAAATTGCTACCTATTTGCTACTTTTTACTACCTGTCGTCAATTAAATGCTACCTCACTTGAAAACAAAATAAAGGGATTTCAAAATGACTAGCCATTCTGATATCAGGATAGCTGGTCAACTCTCCATTTGTGTTAACTATTCAGATTCCTGTTGTTATTATTACTTGAGTAATTACTACCTGATTGCTACACTCACGTCTTTCAATTTCCAACCTGTAGCATAAGCAAGTAAAAGTTATGATCATTTGAATTTTTTACAGGGAATGGACCATGGGTATTGAAATAAAGCAATTTAAACGATTATAAAATTGTTTCTTTTTATTGGAATACACCTGTATTCCAATAAAAAGAAACAATTTTATTATTTCAATACCCATGGTCCAATCCCTGTAAAAATTTCAAATAATCATAACTTTTTACTTGCTAAAGCTACAGGGTGGAAATTGAAAGACGTGAGGGTAGCAATCAGGTAGTAATTACTCAAGTAATAATAATAACAGGAATCTAACACAAACGGAGATTTGACCAGCTATCCTGATATCAGAATGGCTGGTCATTTTGAAATCCCTTTATTTTGTTTCCAAGTGAGGTAGCAATTAATTGACGACAGGTAGTAAAAAGTAGCAAATAGGTAGCAATTTTTGGTCACCAGCTTGACGCGAACCGATACAGACGACCAGTCATCCTGACGCTCACGATATATTAGACTTGTTTTTAAATTTTAGAACAGGATTTCTGAGATTCGACTTCCACGCGCGCGAAGCCGCTGGCGGAAGCTAGGGGTAAAGAAACCATCATTATATGTAAGTCGTTTAAAACTGTGTAGCGATGATTAAGAAATTAAAGTTCCGTTTTCCGTAAAAATGACATCATCGTCATTCTCAATCGCCTGTTTCCAATTGACATTATTGACTTTAGAATGGCCAATTAGATTGTTAAAGACACAAGCATTTGAAGTATTAACAGAAACTTTAAGTGAAGGTATTAATGTTTTTTTTCTGAAATTGTGTATTGAAAGTATAACATAATATTTCAATTGTTACCTTTTGCCCTCCAACCCTTGCGATATAACACATATTCAGAAAAACCCCCAGGACCAGCACATACGTCAGCAAAATATAATATTTCTTTCTTATCTACAGCATCTTCTCCATTTTGTTTCTTAGGGTTTGTAAAATTAAAGTCGAATACAGCATCAATATTGGCCATCTTTACAGCAGCTCTGTTTAGGAATATCACAGAACCAATAGTTTCGTAAGGGTTACTACGAAACCTTGCATGTCGTAAATCCTCATCGTCCAAACTATCGAAAATGGTCTGTAAATAAAAATTAAAAATATTGTTAGCAGTTCATCAGCAGCAGTTCAATTATCATTCTTCAGTAACTTAAAGTTGTAATAAAGTTAAAAATACTTACTTTGGAATCTAAAACGCCTTTTAAAATTGACGGGTCAACAAAATGGGTTTCATCATCAATAGTTGTTTTTTTCGGACCTCTTCGTAACCATTTCTCTAAAGTATCACCAGATGGTGGTTCCTCTGGGGCAGGATCAAGCCACAGCTGTAAATTAAACGCAATGAATATGAATCAATACTGATTTTATGTCTTCATCTTCATATTGTGAGGGCAGTAAGGTCTAACGCCCTACACATCCTAGTGTCAGGGTTTCTAAACCGCCTCAAGGGACTGATTTTATGTAAGTTGAGTTTACATGGTTTACATGTTTATTTGCATTACAAAAATTATTATTGAAATAAAAATATTCAACTTACTACTTCCTCCTTTGCTTCAGGCTTGGCTTCCTCAATGACCTTAATGTTTTGAGGCAAAGCTCCCACCGCTGATGGTTTGGCTCCCAATCCTCTGCGACCCTTTTGTGCAGATGCTTCAACAGGTTGTGTTCTACCATGCTCAAATTTACCTAAACCTTTTCCCAGTTTAAAACCCATGTTCATCATCATCCTTTTGGATTTTTCAGAATATTTTCCACTATATGTTTCCTCAAAGTTTTTGTTGTGTTCAGGGTTTTTATTATAAAATGTGTCTCCTGAGTCTTGAAAGGTGGGTCGTCCAGAGCCTTCTCCATCTTCTGGGTCCTCAAACACTGGACGATAATCATCATATTGATCATTGGGAGAAGAGCAATTCTCACTTAAACTACTCCTGCTTAACCTTATATTCTCTTCTGGACTTCTGTCCCCATAGCTTGGTCTTACTTTTTCTGACTGCTGAAAATCCCCTCCATAATTGTCAACAATTGGTGTATCTGGGCTGTCTTTATCGGATTCTTGCAGAGCTGAATAATTAAGTTAAAAACATTTTTTAACAATAATTCACTAGTTTACAAAAATATATAAAAATATTTTTAATAAGCTGCAATATCTCAATGCAAACATTTACAGTTTTATTTTTTATCATGTCACAGATGGAAGCTATCAATACATTTTAGCTTCAACTGCTGAAACTGTACTGATACTGCTAATATTAATTTGGTACTAATAAGACTTCTGTACAAGGACACAAAAAGTTGCTGAAAGTGTGTTTGCATCATTCATACTTACCAGAGCCATGTGATGTGGTAGATGAGGCTCCATATGTATCAGCTCTAGTACGTTTGGCAGGTACAGAGTAACTCTCATCACTGCTGCTGTCATCATCGGAAGGGTCTATTGAAAATCAATGAAAATTAATTTCACAAACTACTTTGATAGATATTTGTTTTAATATTTATTTATTTGAACTTCATGTACAATAGTGGTACAAATCGGACAAATAAGGCATTCTCTACCTTTGTGTTAAAAGAATACACTGTGTGTACAACAAATAAATAAAATTTAAAATAGAATTTAGATTAAAAGTTAGTTTAGCTTTAGATAAATTAATTTATAAGAAAATGTACACATATGGATTAATCTTAAGTTTTGTCAAGCAAGTTTAAATCACACTGAACAATTTATGTTATTACAGTCGTTGTGTAGCTTTGAGGTTAAACGCCGACAACAACAAAAATATTATTATCAAAAGTAACAAAAAATACAAACGTCTATATCATCCAACTCATAATATAATGGATTCAGGTAGTATACAGTTCCCGTCACGCAACTTTACCTCCCCGAAGTACGTCACAATCGAGTGCGCAGAATGTCAATTTGACAAAAAACATAATACAGCGCATGCGCGAGCAGCTCACGCATGCGCGTGTTTGCGCAAGATGGCGGGTGTAATGGCATCTCACTCGCTCGTATACGTTCGATGCATACGTGTGACCCGCTTGCTCAATGCAATACGACTGTTGATGCGAAAAGTGTTACACGTTGTTATTTTTTATAATTAATTATTTTGGTTATTTCTTACTATTTGATTTGTTTTTTGTGTGTTTTTGTGGTGTATGTATTTGTGGTGTTACTTTTTGATATTTTTATTGTTACTGGTAGTCTTTGTTACTTATTTATAATATAAAACGTATAAACAAAAAAATATTCTAGGAACGTAACACTTGTTTACGCGATTGCACCTGCGCGGTCGTCACTAAAACCTAACTTCGGAGGGGTAAACAACGGTGATGCGAACTGTACTTACCTGAAAGATTCATGTTTAGCCTTGGTTCACACACTACACAAGCTTATAATAGTACGTAGAAACGTATTTATAACTCGCCAACAAATACGAATGAACGAACTTAGGAAACGTTGTTTAGGGTCTATGTAAAGCACAACTAATTTACAATAAATTAGATTTTGCTACTAACACTTCAGCACATCTTATCTTAACTGATAACATAACGTACCTAATGTAAAATTTTGTTTGTTAGAGAAAGAACCAAGTAATAAACTACAAAATTATTTTTTGTTGTTGAGGTGTTGCCAACTGCCAATCAAACTGTCAAACAACCACAGAGCACAAGGCGTCTATTCCGAAATATAACCCAGTATATTGGCCAGTGCTCATGAGTGATTTACCCAACAAAAATATCTCCGAACAAAAATTCAAAAAATTTAAAACACATTGGAATGCCAGTAAAACTAGATAAAATCATTGGAGAATAACTATAATGTTCCTACATTGCGTTTACACCAACATTTTAAGTGTAGATCAGAAGCTATCAGCATTCCAATAAAAAGAGGGGTGATGGTGATGACGACGGTGGGTGGTATGGCACTGATTTATCTATGGATGGTGATGATTTCGTGGGTATGGTGATGACGCTTTATACATGAATGTCAAATTAAAAACAACAAAATATATGTATGAAAATATAACTTTTTATCAACACTCATAATTTCTATTCCCACCAGTCTTAGACATTTTTCTCTTAACTAAGGGTCTTAAGCAGTCCGCATCCATCAGCTGCCAGCCACCTTCCATCGTGCCGCAGGTGTCCCACACTACGTTTGCCCATATGCGGTCTCCACTCTAACACATGTCTGCTCCATCGATCGTTTGTCCGTCTACAGACATGGCCGGCCCACTCCACTTCAGCATGCTGATTCTACACGCAATGTCGGTGACTTTAGTTCTCTGGCGAATGACTTCGTTGCGAATTCTATCCACCAGAAAAACTCCGAGCATTGCTCTCTCCATTGCACGCTGAGCAACCTTGAATGTGAGTGTCCACGTTTCGGCTCCGTAAGTCATTACGGGTAGGACGCAGTAGTTTTATTTATTTATTTATTTCAGGAAAAAATCACATTGTGTTTGAAATTATATTCTATAAAATCACGAAAAATAACGGTTATAGACTCTGGTCTTAAGGGATCGTGGGATCGACGATTCAAAGATATCACGCAGCTTCCCGAATGCCGCCTAGCCCAAACGAATTCTTCTGGTCGCCTCCTTCTCAAAGTTGTGCCTCCCATGTATCTGGATAGTCTCGAATATGTGAGAAGCTGGTGTCTGAGATAGGCATGAAAATGCCTGTATTTCAGATCACCAGTTCCCCATCCACGGAAGGAACAAGACTAGTTGTATTTGAGTGGTACTGATATAATAGTACTTTTGATATAAGGAGCGAGCAAGTTGTATAATTTGGCCTAGATATACATTATGTATTCTTGCACAACCTCGAGGATAGCGCCATTTACGATTACAGGTCTCGGGGTGACATGACCATATTGTACATGACTTTGGTTTTGTCCAGATTCATCCCGAGACTGACCCGCCATATTTCGAAAAATCCCGGAATGCACCATCGTGCTGATTGGCGACCAGATGAGAGGGCCCGATGGACATCGGGGGGCTTGGGCGTCCCCGCAGTCTCCCAACTAGTCCCCCACTGATGTCGTCCTGTCTGAGCGTGTCTGAGGGTTATCAGCATGGAACCTCATTTCACTCCCTTCTCCTCTCCCTCCTTCACTCAAATACATAAAAAGGAACAAAATTAGAAAAGCTGTACAGCAGCAGCACTCCCTCACTCACAAAGTGCAACTCACAAAGTGCAATATTCAAGATTTACACTCAAATCTCGCCGCAGTCCATCACCACCTTGAGACTGAGAAACCGCGCAGTGCTCTTTTTCCTTTCCGAGACGCAGATCGGATGTCCGTCAGACGTGTCGCACCTGTCCTACCCAGGGTTTACCCTGGAGCATCACTTTAAATCACGCGCGAGCGTATGTATGTACGCCCGGAACGACATCTGCTATCTGCATCTGCTCTCCGCAACCTTGAGAACTCCAGGTTCTCAAAGCTATGGGTGCTAGTGGACACAGGCCTGGACAAAATTGTCTGCACCTGTGTCTACCGTTCGCACAGGGGGGATTTAAAGACAACTGGGCTCACACAACACCTAAGTGAGGCGGCACATGCGGCTCAGCAGCGGTACCCTTCTGCCCAATTGGTATTACTGGGGGCTTCAACGCCCACCATCAGGAGTGGCTCTTCCCATACCAGTGCTCAGACCATGCGAGACGAGAGACGCGAAAGCTAGCTTTTGCGTTAAATCTTACACAGCTGGTTCAGGGGGCAACGAGGGTGCCGGATGTTGATTCGCACACTGCCAATTGCTTGAACCTTTTGCTGACAACAAATCCAGACCGCTACTCGGTGTCGATTTCTTCACCACTGGGTAGTTCCGACCACTGTCTGGTGAAGTCTGTGTCCGTTTACTCCCAGCCCGATCCTAACCCGAGAGGCACCCGGCGGGTATGCCGATACAGGTCAGCAGATTGGGATGGCATGCGATCTTTCTTCGCATGTTATCCTTGGCAGCCTACTTGCTTTTCTTCGACTGATGCTTCGTCGTGCGCGGACGCCGTGACGGATGGTTGCGGAGGGGGATGGAGTACTATATTCCGTTCACTGGCGTAACAATGTCTGGCAAAGCTCGTCCATGGTTTGGTGCCGAGTGCAATCGCGCTGATGCGCTTAAGCACGCAGCGTACCTAGCATGTGTCGACGCTCGTACGCACAAAGCAAATGACATGAGTCAGAAGAAGAGAGCCTTCAACAGGGCTCCAAAGTCCTGCAAGAAGGTGTTGCGGAGGGCTCGGTTTGACCACATTAGCCGAATAGGGAACAAACTTGTTTCATACCAAGCAGGCAGTAAGGCTTTTTGGTCCCTGGCTAAGTCGGTCGAATCGAACTTTTGCCGCCCCTAACTACCAGCACTGCTGAGACCCGACGGGTCGCTGGCCCACTCCGCTGAGGAGAAAGCGAACTTGTTTGCTTCTTTGTTTGCGGATTCTTCACGTCTGGATCCTGGTGGCGCGTGAGACCCCTTGCTTCTCCTGATGGATGCGAGTCGAGTATGTCGAACATTCGCATTCATCAGTACGTCTACAATGAATTTAATCAATATATACTCGCTAGCGAGTGTAGTTAAAAAATGTATGAAAACTTAAAAAAAAACAAGTTTCTTATTTATTTGTTTAAGTTGTTAACTAACAAGCAAGCAAGTTGCAAGTAAAACTTAAGTTCACAACTAAAAAAAATAACTAGATACGCTTATTTCGCCTTTCGTTTGAGACTGGAAAGTGCCGATGGCTTGGAAGCAGGCTAACGTGCTGCCCGTGCCCGAGAAGGGTAATCGAACTGACCCATCAAATTACGGGCCTATCTCGGTAACTTCCGTACTCTGTAAGAGTATGGAACGAGTACTGAATCGTAAGCTTCTGGCGTACCTAAAAGCGAACGATATCCTTAGTGACCGAGAATACGGTTTCCGCCGAAATCGGTCAACTGGGGATCTTTTAGCTTATGCCATTCACATCTGGATTGAGGCCATCGAGAAACACGGGGAGGCACTTGCGGTCTCCCTTGACATCTCAAAGGCCTTCCACAGGGTCTGGCACGATAGCCTTATTAGTAAGGTTCCTTCCTTCGGTCTGCCAGCCGGATTTTGTGATTGGATCGCAGAGGGATCGGCCTATCCGAGGCCGGGGTTCCTCAGGGGTCGGTGCTGTCGGCAACACTGTTCTTGCTGCATATTAATTATCTGCTTAAACCCGGTACCTTTGGGTATGCAGACGACAGCACTGTTGCTGAGAGGTACTTGTCTGAAGCACGAGCTGGTAGGTCGCAGATCGATCTCCGGCCGGAGACCGGATCTGCGTGAACGTGTCTTTACAGGCTGTCTCTCGATTAGGCCATGCCAATCTGGTCAAGTTCAATGCTGCAGAGTTTAAGCCGTTGTGTCCGCGTAAGGTAGATGTAGCAAATATTTGATTTCAAGTCATGAGTAAAAATTCCGACCATTACACTACGTATGCAAATTGTAGTGTATAAATAAATACCGATATGCCTTACTGGTGGGGCGAGCGGTGGTGGGAGTGCGGTCAGGTAGTCGCTTCACTGAACGCACACTCTCTGCTTGTCCGCCGAGCGAGTAAGACGTGCGCGTTGAAACCATAATGTGTTGTTTTATTGAATTTACCATGTACCTAACACCCGAATAGTGACCTGTACAAGTGGCGACCCTGCCAGGATTCAAAATACAAGGTATGTGCCGAATTACAAACACTGAATTTAAACAAAGTAACTAAGAGGTAAATCTGTAGCAAATCAGTTTTGTTGTATATTCATGCCTTACATAATAATTTTCTATTTTGTTTGCATTGAAGCAATCCTTGAAATAAATATTAAAATGTTAATTATTAAATTGTTATGTATACTACATTGTTAAAGACACTAATTATTCCAAAACAAAACTGGTTTAGTTCCATTGATTGGTACCTTGATTATTGGCAGATACGCAGTAGCGTAGTTAGCATGGGTGACACCCGGGGCGGATAATGTGGTGTCACCCCACAAATGAAACCCCCCCCCCCCAAATAATTATGAGTTGCACCTTTGGCCTTTCGTTCTGGTGACAGCTATCGCAAGCCATTTTTCGGAAGGGAGGGGGAAAGGTGTGCCATTTGCGCTGCAGGTTTTTATTTTCAGGAATGTTCTTACATCATACTTACTTACAAACAAAATCTCGAAAATTGGATTATTTTGATTTTGTTTTCATCATTATCTAAACCCAAGTTTGTTGAGTAACGCAAGTAAACTCAAGAACTAAAAGATGGCAGAACGCAAATTTTCACATCCCACCTCGGATAGGTTTTATATTCTTTTGATCATTCATACTTAAGTAGAAATAAGTTTATGGAGTGATGCAAGAAAGCTTATTAACTGAGAGAGGAAGAACACAAGAGCGGACGAAGCGAGTTAAATTCATGCACCCCAGCTCGGAAAGGTTTTATTTTCTTTTAATCACTTCATACACTAACATAGTCATTTTATTGAAACATACAGAAATGCTCGAGAAAAAAGAGAGTGCAAGAAGAGCGCTGCGTAAGAGCGAGAGAAGCGCGCTCGAAATTTTTTACAACCCACCACGGAAGGGTTTCATTACGTCGCCCATTAAGGGGTGACACCCGACCGTGACAAAAAATCAACGAACGAGTGTCACCCCTAAATTCAGAAAACCTGAGAACTAAAGAAATTTTTGCACCTCATCTCGGAAGGGTTTTATTGTATTTTGAACATTTATAGTGAAATTTAAGTTTTTTATTAATTAATATAGAAAAACTCAGGAAGCCAGAGAGTGCAAAATGCAAGAATTTCTCTCAAAAATGTTTGCACCCTACTTCCGACAGGTTTCATTGCGTCAAACGTTTAGGGGTGCCACCCGATAGTGACAAAAACCAGTCAACGAGCGGTCGGGTGTCACCCCTAAGTAGGTGTCACCTGGTGCGCGGCGTACCTCCCCCCCCCCCCCCCTCGCTACGCTACTGCAGATACAAGAGAGAGAGAGAATACCAAGCACATATAATAAATTTTGAACATTACCGAATTTAGATCAAGATATTATTGTACATGTTATACTGTGTGGCTTCTTAAGATAACCAATTATTAATTATTATTCGTGTTCTTGAGTCATCTTGATAGCAGTGATAAACATGTGTTCAAATTAGTACCTTTTTCTTGTGTCTATAGGTAATCAAGGTTAACATTGATGTCGATGAAGCAAACGGCACCTAAATGATCTTGTATGATAACAGTCTAAATAGACTGGGGTAAAATACAATAAGATCAAGAGGTAGTTCGATTAATTCGGAACGGTACCTAAAAAGGAAACAATTCCTTCCTTCCAAGTAAACCTCAAGTATGTCGCACGTACCACCGCTAGAGTCTTTGGACTGTGATGGTGACCCAGCTTTAGTTGGTTTACGCTGGGAAAAATGGAAACGTGCACTAGGATTGTACCTAACGGCCACTAGCGTTACCACACCTGAAGCAAAAAAGGGCTTTGCTCTTACACATGGGTAGGTTAACCCTCCAAGAAATATACTATAATATTCCTCGTGCACATGTAGAAACTACTAGTGATAACAAGTATGTATTTACTGTTGCTATCAATAAGCTCGACGAATATTTTGCCCCCAAACAAAGCCGTGTTTATGAGCGTCACTTGTTCAGTATTATCAAAAAGGAAAATGGAGAAAAATTTGACTAATTTCTCATAAGACTTAGACACTAGAGCTCCAAATGTAAATTCACTGCCCCTGATGAATAGATGATCGATCAAATCACCGAGAAGTGTGAGTCAGTCAAATTACAATTCTGACCCTCGGTGATGATGTTACTCTTAACAAGATTATCTTCGAAGCCAACGTAATTATTTTGGGTTGCCAGAATCAAGTAAGTCAGTTAATACAGTGGAAGCTTCTAAAAATACTTCAAAGGTAAATTCATGCATGCGTTGTGGTGGCAGTCATTCAAGTGATTTTAAATTGTCCAGTTCGAGATAAGAAGTGTCTTAAGTGTGGGTTTTTGGACATTTTCGCATTCAGTGTAAGACTAAGGCAAGAAAACGTAAAATTATTGATGTATCTTCTAAATCTAAGAAACCCAAAGGCAAGTCTGAAGAGGTAGATTATATTTTTCATATTGATAATGACGATTGACGACACCATTAAATGTACGCTAGGCGGTGTTGAAATTGAGATGTTAATAGACTCTGGCAGTAAATGTAATATAATTAACGATGTAACGTGGCAAAACCTCAAGAACAATGGAGACCTTGTTGAAAATCAAGTGAAATCTCCAAACAAGAGATTTATGGCCTAAGGAAGTCATAATGCTATAACCGTACCTACTTGGGTCTTTTGACTCTACCATCACAATTGGTAACCATTTTCCTAGAGCCAAAGCCACTTTTTATGTTGTAAAAGATGGTACTAGAAATTTGCTAGGGAAAGACACTGCCACGTGCCTTGGAGTTCTAACAATTGGACTAGGAATAAATATAGTCGATGGTATGTTCCCTAAATTCAAAGATGTTCAAATTCATATCACTATAGATAAAACAATTAAACCAAGTTGCTCAGCCTTGTCGAAAAGTCCCTGTTCCGCTAGAGTCTAATATTAATAAAAAAATCCAAGAGCTTGTTGAGTTAGACATAATAGAGCCAGTTAATGGCTCATCTGACTGGATCTCTCCATTGGTAGTTTAAAAGCGGATTGCGATGTTCGTATCTGTGTAGACATGAGGAGAGCCAATCGAGCTAGAAAAAAGCATACTTTGCCCACTATGGAACAATTAATTCCAAAGTTTAGGAATGCCAAACTATTCTCCAAACTAGATTAAAAAAATCATTTCACCAATTGGAGTTAAGTGAAGATAGTAGACACATCACGACATTTATTTGTAGCTTAGGATTATTTAGGTACAAGCGTCTCATGTTTGGAATCTCGAGCGCTCCCGAATATTTCCAAAAAAACTTAGAGAGGGTCCTCTTACCTTGTACAGGAGTCGTTAATTTCATTGACGACTTAGTCGTTTACGGTAGCGACGAGGCCGAACATAGCGCAAGGCTCAAAAAAGTATTACAGGTTTTAAAAGATAACAATGTTCTGGTAAATGATACAAAATGTGCATATGGAGTAAATCGTAAATCAAATTGATTTTCTCGGTCATCAGAAAATCATTATATCTTGTAAGGGAGTTAAGCCTCTCGATATATTTATAAAAAACCCAAGATCCACAGTCTCGAACAAATGCAACACTCGAAACTGTCGTCAAAAACTGACATGTATCAAGTGTCATGTGTGAGTTGTGTGTACTACTATACTATTAACATTTTTTTTTGCAAATTCAACCTTACACGGATCGCTTAAAGTTGTTTTTACAAAGCAGTGCAGTATGGCGAGCGATGCGAGACTGTTTGAAACTAGCTCATAATTTTAAATTGTGCGCTTGTTTTATGCGGACGTTTTTGAGATGCTGAGTGTGTATCTTGGGTTTTTATATATCAATGCCTAAAAGCAATAGAATGGTTTCGAGAACCAACAGTCATTGAGGAAGTACAAAGCTTTTTAGGGCTAGTAAATTATGTAGGAAAATGGATCCCGATTTAGCTACATGGACCGAACCTTTGCGCGAACTTCTAATACTAAAACTAGGCAAAGGTGTGGAAATATCACCTCTTATTGGCACGATAAACAAACATAGGCTTTTGATGGGTTGAAACGTGCCATGACTCAAATTAAAACTTTAGGGTACTATGATCCGCTTGACCGTACCCAAGTCTATGCCGACGCTAGTCCAGTTGGTTTGGGAGCTGTGCTCGTCCAACATGGCACTAATGGTCCAGTCTCACAGACCGTGAGAAATAGAGATGGGTTGTAACAGGTTAAACACGATATCTGTTATCGCTGTTACTGTTACACAAAAATAACAAATCCAAATATCTGTTATTAAATAACAGCCTGTTATTTTTGTACGGACGATAAATACCTATTTTTTTTTGTTTCAACTCGAAAAATGTATTCGAAGTATTGACTAGAAGAAGAAACTTTTAGTATATTTTGAACTTAACACTTTCCTTCATACTTAATTACAGGCGTAGGACTGTCAGTTTACTACAAATTTATGAATATTACGACGTAATTGGAAATTGATTATGCGTTTGAAATTGGCGAATTTAAAAAGAACCTTTTTTGTTTTTTTTTTTTAATTAATCATAGAAGCTCTAAAAGACAATTTTGCTTTATATATATTGCAAGTCTCGTAGTGACCACTGAGAAACGGTACTGTCAGACCGAGAAGGAAATATAGCTATAGGTTATCTCGGACCCTTACCTACCGGTTATTATCTTTTAGTCATTATAGATTATTACAGCAGATTTAAAGAAATCAAAATCACTAAAAATATCGATTCTGCACACACCATTAGCATGCTTAAGAGGTATTTTGTCGGTTAGACACACCCGTAAGCGTTACCGCTGATAATGGTCGGCAGTTTGTTTGTACAGAATTCGATATTCAATTGTTTCATACCATTCCCTATTGGCCTCAGCAAAATGGCGAAGTTGAGAAGCAGAACCGCAATATATTGAAACGTTTACGGATTAGCCAAAGCCAAAAATCTAATTGACAAGAAGATTTGTTCACATATCTCACTATGTATAATAGCAACCCCCACTCCGTCACAGGTAAAACCCCTGCAAAACTCTTTTTCAGACGTCAGTATAGGGATAAGCTGCCTTCCGTCGTAGATATAGAATTTACTGATCTAACAGCTAGAGACAGGGATAGTGAAATGAAAAGCAAAGGAAAATATGCAGATAGGAAGAGGCAAGCGACGGAATCTAGTATAAATATTGGGGAAAAATTATATGTTAAAAATACAATAAGGGAGAACAAGTTGTCCACTACATTCAAAGATACGATACATACAGTTGTAAACAAAGAAGGAAACGATGTCGAATTGGTAAATAATAATAGTGGACAACGGTTACGTGGAAATATAGTACATTTGAAAAAGGTTAAAGGAAAGTGGGAAGTTTGCCCAAATGAGGATGTTAAATCTTCAGGGAATAACGATACTATCGATAACAATATATGTGACAAAAAATAATAAGTCGACTGTCTTTCAGACCGTTATTAAAATTATTTGATGATTGTTCTTAAAATAAACTGATTTGTAATTGATTATACTTATACGAAATAATGCAATTTTTTCTAATTTTGTAAAAGGTAGATGTGGTGTATAAATAAATACCTATATGCCTTACTGGTGGTGTGCAGGATAGCCGCATACATAGTCTTAGGTTTAGAGTTAATAGTTAGGCAATACCGTTAGTTAGCAGCATGTTTTTAGAAAGTAGACAGATGCAAGGGATAGTTCGAAGCTTTAAAAATGTTTGGATCACATTGTCATTTGTTAAGTTATTACCGACCCCTATAGTTAACCTTATAAAAGAGACTCGCGGGCCAAAACCAATCAGTTTTGACGCCGAGTGAATCGCAACACCGACACGTGACTCTCTCCCACATAAAGACTCCACAACATTACATGCACTCGGCGCGCGCTGTGTGCTAGGTTAATATAGGCATAGTGCGCGCTGAACTTCATACATGCACGACTCCCCAAGCGCCCAAATACACGCGATGAACGTACGGCTCATTCGCTACATGAGACGGTGTCTCACAATACATTGCCGCTCATACACACACATTCGATCCCCTTAGCCTGAAACGTGACCGGCTGGATCTGGAAGCGCAACGGGCGGGGGATCAAGCACCCTCGGTAGGGAGCGCCTTAAAGTCGGCACCTACGTCGCTGGTCCTCTTTCGCTGGGCCTCCTCCGGGCAACCGGAGGTCTCACCTGGCGGGGACTGTCGTCGTAGGATCGTGAAGAAACGGCACTGTGGGACAGTGCCGCGGCGCCCTCTACCGACACAATGACAGTAACACACAGGCACGCAGCGATACGTCGCGAGTGCCACAGGCCACGCCCATGTTGGCCACCCAATGACGTGCCCGTTGTCACGGGCACGCACACCCTGCTGCCGCGGGACTAAGGGCATAGCCTATGCCCGCTCGCCGCGCCCCCTTGCGGGGGCGCCGCGATTACTTCACTAGTAATACAAATCAGTTCCTCGTCATAGGCAGTTCCTTCAGTGCCTTCATAGAGTCCTTTCTATCTGCTACGAGACAGAGGGCTTGGCTCAGCAGGGACCGTACTCGCTACCATCTACAGTTGAAAAAGTATTTTCATTTAAGTACATCCAACGTGGTAGCACCTTCTTCACAGTGACAGTGTCTTGTCGCCTTTCAACCCTCCAATCCAGCAACATTGTACGACCCATCGTGCAAAGGTGGGGCGAGCGGTGGTGGGAGTGCGGTCAGGTAGTCGCTTCACTGAATGCACACTCTCTGCTTGCCCGCCGAGCGAGTAAGACGTGCGCGTTGAAACCATACTGTGTTGTTTTATTAAATTTACCATGTACCTAACACCCGAATGGTGACCTGTACACAGATTATGCACGCACGACGATCCCTATTACGTCTTCGAATAGTAGGCGGATTAAGTGATGAACTTATGAGTGCGATAGTGATACGCGGTATAGCCGATCCACAGATACGTGCCGTCGCGACTAATGCCAAACTGAAACTAGAAGATTTAGTTAGCTTTCTCTCGATTTATGTTAAGCCCGCTACATCGGCTCTTATTCGTAAACCGAATCAACATACAAGTCATACCGACACTAGGCCCCATAATGGTGACTATCGCAAACGTGATCATGGTGACACTAGGTCAAAGTGCTTTTCCTGTGGCAGCTTCGGTCACAAACAATATTCTTGTTCCAAACGTATAAAAACGGACGAACAAGCTCGTACAAAGTCTTCGCAATCTACCCCCAGGACCAGTAATAACAATTCAACTTCAAAAAATACTTCTAACAAGTCAATAATATACTCCTTTTGCAAAAAATCGGGTCATAGCGTAGAGGAATGTTTTACAAAGCAACGTTCGGAGTCACGAGGGAAGTCAAACTTTAATTTTTTTCGTAATACTGAGGGTGACTATAAAAATATGACATAGCTACAGCCGTTATTCAAGGTATACTTGTGGACATATTAATAGATAGTGGCTCGGTAGCATCCCTTATTTCAGATAACCTCTTCAAGCATTTCCAATGCAAACAAATACCGTCATATCGTTCATTTTGTGGGTTAGGCGAAAAAAAATACATTCGAGTCATTATACGGTGTTAACCGTTGAGTTTCTTGAATCATCATCATCTGCCTAGCCTTTTCCCAACTATATTGGGGTCGGCTTCCAGTCAAACCGGATTTAGCTGAATACCATTATTTTATGTGCAGCGGCTGCCAGCCAGACCTCCACAACCCATTAACTGGGTAACACGGTACTTCTTGGCAAGACTGGAGAGTCGAGTTTCTTGAATAAACATTAGAAATTAAACTTTATGTAATCGCCGATACTCCAGTCATTATCGGTACCGATGTTCTAAACAGAGACGGAATCACGTACATAAGATCGAAAGGCCAGCAGCGTCTTATGCGAGTAGACCGGGTATTACCCATAAAATCGAACACGCACCGTCTTGTTAAAACACCGTTGTTAGGTATTGAAAAGGATAATTGGTTATCAATTATCAGAATTCTTCTCAGAATTCTTTATTACTGGTACAGCCACATCCACTGTAAATACCGGTTCTATGCATATTAAGCTTAGTAGTAGTGTACCTATAGTTTACAGACCGTATAAACTATCTCATGAAGAGAAATTGCGTGTGCGCGATATTATCCGGGAACTGCTTGACAAAAAAATTATAAGGGAGTCCGAATCGGAATATTCCAGACCAATATTG
Source organism: Lacanobia wlatinum (assembly GCA_947578705.1). Lineage (NCBI taxonomy): Eukaryota > Metazoa > Arthropoda > Insecta > Lepidoptera > Noctuidae > Lacanobia > Lacanobia wlatinum. The sequence continues at coordinate 12,355,053 of OX388033.1, forward strand.
CTTGGAAAGGGAAAAGATGGCAGTGATAGAATGTGCGTGGGCTACCGCGCACTAAACGCGATAACTGTAAAGGATCGTTATCCATTGCCTCTGATCGATGATTATGTAGACCGCTTAGGTAAAATTAAATACTTCACCAGTATTGACATGGCTACAGGCTTTCACCAAATTACGATGGATAACGATTCCACCACTTAGAGTAGGGTAAGGTGGTGCAAGAGTGCGCACTTTTTAAATGAGGCTTTGTATTAAAAAGAATATGATAGTCAAAGAAATCAACTTAATTTATTTTAAATCTCTATATATCTTAGAAAAAATCACCATGAAGTTAAACAAGTTTTTACTATAATTTTAGGTATAAGTATAACATAACACAAAAATGAGAAATGCGTACTCTTATACAACTGGTCGTATAAGAGTGCGCGCCAAGGTGTATAAGAGTGCGCATTTTAATTATGAGCGCATAAGTCACACTTAAAGGGACCTTGGCCAAGATAGGCGGTACAATTCTCGTGCCACCATTCTTTGCAGTCTGAACACTCAATCCAATCTTCTATTATAGGCTCTTTGTATATTTCCTGGCAGCCGACACAGCTCCAGTTCTTCTTTTTTGGAGCATTCTTTGGTTTTTTAGGTTCTTGATCTATTTTTCGTGCGTTTTGACGTTTGCTGGGATTAGATTTTTGGGGTCCTTTCGGGTCAATTTTAAATGCTGGTTTCTTTTTCATATTAATTTGCATTTCTACTTCAATTTTGTATGGTGAACTGCTAATTATGTCAGATTTTTTATGTTTTCTGTTCGATATTTTTCTAGCCTGAGCTTTGGGAACGGGGCATAAATCTTTTACTGTTTTAAAAACAGAATGTTCAGTAGAATGTCCTGGAGTAGGAGAGGATGTCGCGTATGCAAAAGGATTTTCTATTGCGCTGGATAAATTCTGCGTTGATGACTCGGGTGCCGTAAAATTATTTTCAACTGAAGCCACTGTGACATCCTTTGCAAGTCGTTGTTCATCATGTGAAGGGTCTTTGTTGACTGAGGCGCTCAGAGGCAGTTGTGATGCTGACTCAGATTCAGTCGATGGTCTTGAAGCTCTCTGTGTTGTATCTGTAGCATTAACATCTTCAGGATCTCTATCTGTCACTGAACTTGCTAAATAATCTAGTTCAGTGAAAACGTCCGGATTGTAAGGTACAATGCCAGTCACTTTAAAACTCTGCGCAGCACAAGCCAAAGTAGCAGTTTTGAGGTATGCAGGAGTAAAAATGGCAACCATCTGAAATACAGTGATTGCCCGTCCAGAATGGTTCCGTAACCATTTCTCGCATTCATTGGCATAGTATTTTTTCAGGACTGTGTGAAATCCACAATCAAGTGGCTGCATTTTGTGGCTTGTGTGAGGAGGTAAAGTCAGTGCAATAATGTGGTTATCTCGGTAGAAATTTATGGCGCTGATTGTGCAATGTGAGACGTGATTATCCAGAATGAGGAGGACAGGGCTTTCTTTGGTTGGCTTGACATGGTCCTTAAAATGTGTTAACCAATTTATGAAAAGATCTGAACTGATATAACTTGAGTCAGATATCATGCCGATTGATCCAGCAGGTGCATCATCCAAAAGCTCGGCCTTCATCCTTTTTCGTCCAAATATAAACGCAGGTGGCACATATATACCCGATGCACTCATAGCATTCACAACCGTAATGTTAACACCCCTCTCTGCACTAGATATTTTACTTACTGATCGTTTACCTTTCGTACTCAATACTTTTGGGGGCTTATTAGGCACAGTAGTTATACCTGTTTCGTCCATGTTAAATACTCTGTGGGGCGGGAAATTGTATTTATCTAGCAATGCTGATAAGTTGATATAAAATCGCTCGACTTGTGGCCTGTTAAAACCCATAGCGCGGGCAACACTTTTCGACGTTGGTTGCCTTAGTGAAATGTTTGGATTGCGACGTAGATATCCTCGTAACCAATCTTTTCCTGCCAATTTAGTTTCCTTCTTAAATCTGTGCGGAATTTTATTTACTGTTGCAAATTCAAAAGCTAAACCTCTCAGTGTTTTCGCTGTCATGCCAAAATACATGTCATCTAAAAGTTTTAGATGTTCAGAAAAGTCTTTTTCCATACGTTCAGTAAATGTTGTTTCGTACCTGCCCAATTTTGTGGCAGGTTCCGACCTCTTTAGTCGTTTTCTCAAAGTTGACTCTGCCATACCGATGGCGGCAGCAACTGATCTTTTCGATTTACCCTTTTCTATAAGCTTCCGAGCCTCCTCCATTGTTTCAGCCTGACAATTCTGTCGCTCAGTCTTTCTCTCTCTCCTAGACATAGTGCTGAAAATAAATAATAAAGCTTAAAGTAGGTAATCTAACCAAAATTATTGAAATACTAGAAATCTCAGATGTATAAGAGTGCGCGCGCACTCTTACACGCGTCACAGTGCGCACTCTTACACGAATCGGCCTAACGCGAAATGACGAATCACTAGCGACATCTCTTGAAAAACATCGTCATTTTCTCTTTAAAACTGTTTGAACAGACACTAAGTTTTGAACATAAAAAGTTTTGATTAATGTTTCCTGGGTAGTTTTCAAACTGTATTCAACGAAAAACACAAACAAATTATATGAAGAGAAGTAAAAATCTATTGGCTTACCTAAAATCCACGTAAATAGTCGTACAAAAATTATTATTCGGGAGCACAACGGCGTTCACTTCAACACCAAAATACGACTGAAGTTAGTTACAAATGTCACTAAGTACTCGACGTAGGATAGATGCGCACTCTTACCGACCGCGCACTCTTGCACCACCTTACCCTATTTAAAGATGCCAAATGGTTTAGCCAATGCGCCAGTTGTCTATCAACGTATTATAAGCCAGACTCTGTGTACTTTTATTGAATCGGGCAAGGATTTAGTATATGTCGATGACATATTATTGCCCACGTTGAGTAGATGAAGGGTTACAAAATTTACGAGAGGTCTTACAAACATTAACTCAAGCAGGGTTCTCTATAAACCTGAAAAAGTGTATTTTTCTCACTGACGAAATTGAATACCTAGGTAGATTAGTTAGTAATGGTCAGGTTAGACCGAGCCGCCATAAGGTTGAATCGTTAACCAATGCCCCAATCCCAGGCAACGTTAAGCAAGTGAGGCAATTGTTAGGGCTAGCTTGATATTTCAGACGATATGTACATAATTATTCAGTCAGGACTGCTTGCATTTTACATCTTCTTCGCAAAGGCGTCACATTTCAATGGAATGAGGAACGTGAGTGTGTTCGTCAAGACATTTCTCGCAATATTTGATCCGTCTCTCCCGACGGAAGTTCACACAGACGCCTCTGCAGTGGGATATGGTGGGGTGCTATTAATAATCAGGCCAATATTAATAATCACAAAAGACCTGTTGCGTATGTCAGTAAACTAACTCAGGGGGCAGAGCCACGTTACCACTCTTACGATTTGGAAACTTTGGCAGTGGTAAAAGCTACAACATTTTCGGCACTACCTTATTGGCATAAAGTTCAAAGTGGTAACTGATTGCAACGCTTTAAAACTTACACAATAAAAGCGAGATCTGTTGCCAAGAGTTGCTAGGTGGTGGATGTATTTACAGGACTATGACTTTGATTTGGAGTACCGTAAAGGCATCAATTTATCTCATGTTGATTACTTGAGTCGCAATCCAGTAAATGTGTGCAAAATACAGAAACCACATAACTGGGCACATTTGGCACAGTTTGCGGACGAAGAAACGCATTCTCTTTTGCAATAGTTAGATGAGGGTGAGCTCCATTCTAATCGTCAAGCGAAACGATGTCCTTTACTACAAATATGTAAGAACTGGTGAAGAACCACGTTATTTGTGTTATACATATACCAAAGGATATCGTCTCAGCCTTTTAAGAATCTTTCACGATGAGCACCATCATATCGGTACAGAAAAAACAATTGATCTAATTTTAAATCATTTCTGGTTCCCTGGCCTTGCTAAATTTGTAAAAAAACACCGGTAGCACTCCGGGAGTGCCGGCAGAAGTGAAAACATGTAAATAATACATCCTTACTGTCGCGGTCACATCATAGACAAACCACCGACAACAAAATAAACAAAAAGACACTGACGTGTGGCCGCGACAGCGACTGTCAGTGACAGATGTCAATCTTGACACAGTTCCTGACATAAACAAAACGAACCATAAAAACAACAAAAAATAACGTTGTGTTTAATTATAAGTACAAAAATACTATCATTTATGAGGTAGAATACAATGTTTATTTATTGCGCTATCGTACACAAATATGACAATTTACATGTTATTATTCATAATATTATATCGTTATTTATTTATATATTACATTAATTTTTATCTCTTAGAAAAATCAACTTTCATCCATAATTTCGTAATTCCGTAATTTCGTATCCTTGGATACGCGTGGCACGCTGTATATAAACACAGACGGACATTCGCGCAAGCGCCCTGTGCCGCCTAAGCGGAGCAGCTAGTCTATTCTGTAAGAAACTATTTCGATATCGAGCTTCACCTGAGTGATAAAACTCACAAAGTGAGCTTTATTGCACACAACATAAAGATCTTCATTTGAAACTCACTTCGAATTCCACTGTCGAGATACGAAAATGTTATTAGAGAATAGCACTACAGCACACTCAGGCACGGTAGAAAGAGTGGGAGATACTAGTTCCTCTCCCTTCCCCTCGATCTTACGCTTTTTCGCATCACGTGACCCTGACGCGAGTCCGTCTTACGCTTTTTGCGATCAGGTCACGTGACCCTGACGCGAGTTTAAGATTTTATACCCATTACAGAAAAAGTGCTCAACGCCGCTAAAGAAGTTTTCACTTCAAAAAAATACATATGTACAACATTGTATTGTCTGCTTATCTCATAAAAAAGTTCCAAGACAACCGTTACAGCCAATAGAATCATGGAGTAAGCCCAATATGCCGTTTGAATGCGTACGCATTAGCGATGCTTTGGGGCCACTCCCTGTTTCTAACGGATTTAAATTTGTTGTAATCATTGTTGACGCTTTTACGAAATTTTGCCTATTGTATCCGATACGTAAACAAGATGCGAACGAACTTAAACGCGTTTTTGAATCGGCAATATCAATGTTTGGTATGCCCAAATTGATTGTCGCTGACCGTGGGCGTATGTACGAGAGAGAGTTCAGCGTTTGCAACTTGGGTACGTGAATTAGGGGGCGAATTATATTTAATAACACCTGAAATGCATCAGAGTTTTGGTCAGGCTGAGCGATATTGCAGGACTATTCTAAATATGATAAGAGTTGAAGTTAACTTTAGAAATGAAAAGTGTTCAGATATATTAGGCAAATTACAGCTCACTCTGAACATTGCAAAGCATAAATCTACTCAATATTCACCTATGAATTTATTATCCGGCAGCCAAGCTACGACACCCGTCCTACGCTCTGTTGTGCGCGATGTAACCCTGGAAGGGACGAGTCCCAACAGGGAGTCCCTGCCTGAGCTGGCCAGACAACGCGCCTCCGAACTTCTGGACGAGAACAGAGTTCGACAAGACGCCCGCGTTAATGAAAAACGGCCGCCGCGCAGTTTCACTGTTCATGACGTTGTTTTTTTGCACAAGGACAGCCAGTCCAAGGGCCAGTTAGACACGTGTATGTGTGGCCCATACCAAATTATTAAGGTATTGCCTCATGGACGTTATGAAATGAAACTTATAGCGGATTCGTATGGTAAAACCACGCAAGCGGCCGCAGAGTACATAACTTTGTGGCGTGGAAAATGGACGCCTGATGTGTGCAGTGCATTTTTAGGGTTCCGAAAAAAAAAGGAACCCTTACAGGATCACTCGGGTGTCTGTCTGTCTGTCTGTCCGTCTGTCACAGCCAGTTTTCTCCGGATCCACTGGACCGATTCTGTTGAAATTTGGTACACATATGGACTCCTATGACCCAAACACGGACGCGTTACGTAAATCATTAAATTTTTAGAATTGGGGTCAAACTAGAAAATTTAAAAAAAAATATTTTTGAACAATATCGGGTGACATATCAAATGAAAGGGCTTGCTACTGTGAGGGTTTTAATTATATTTTTTTCATAATTTAAAAATAAATGGTTTTGAAGTTATCCAAGAAATTAGACGAAAAATGACCATTTCCCCCCCCCCTTATCTCCGAAACTACTGAGCCAAAAATTTTGAAAAAAATGGAGATGGTAGATCTTTACCTAAAGATTACAGGAAAACCTATTAGAAGTCTGTAGCGTTAAAATAACATGTTAAAAAAATTAAATTCGTTCGGAACCCTTTGCATGCGAGTCCGACTCGCACTTGACCAGTTTTTTATAGTAAGTGTACCTACCTACTTATTTCTTGTTAGAGACATGTCGACCTCTGTTTCATGCATGAAATAATTTGGTAATTGAAGTAGGACATGCTGAGGCCTCTGTCATGTGCTTTTCAAAGGGGCTTTGGCATCCTGAGGGCTCTGCCTTAATAATTACAAGTTCAGATCTTCATCTAATCGAGGACTGTCTTGGTGACGCTTAGTATTTGGACATCCCGAGGGCTCTGTCTTGGTGTTCACAGTAATTGTTACTTGGACTTGATGTGAGTTAATAACATTCCGAGGGCTCTGTTTCTGATAATTGTCTAACAATTACGATGCGGCTCTTCTATCCAAGAGCATTGTGGAGTATTACTGTACTGAAGCACGCTGAGGCCTCTGTTTCTTTCAGTCATGCGACTGGAAATTAATGTAGAACTAAGGCAAACAATGTAACTGTTTCAGGCACTAACGAAAATGGCTGTGAAGATGTTACTTCAGGGTCCAGCTCCAGTGAAGCTACTCCACCCCTAAATCAAGCGGGTGATGACGCGCTGCTGTCAGGAGAGGCCGTGTTAGCGGAGAATCCTGAGATCGACGGCGCGGCGGCTGAATCACTTCACGAAGCGCAAGAGTGGGACAGATGGACAGCTCCAGTGGCGAGCTTATTTCCTCGGCCATTTCATTTTGGGCGCTTCGAGTGTTAGGACGGGTTTTAGCTAGACGTACTCACTAGTTATTTGCGTTTATTTAAGTTTTATCTTTGTAAATTATTTGTTTAAGAAATTATAACATTTATTTTGTGTTCGTTATCCATTTTTTTAATTCTAACTTGTTCACACTGCTTATCTATACTGATATATAAAGCTGATGAGTTTGTTTGCTTGTTTGCTTGAACGCGCTAATCTCAGGAACTAATGATCCGATTTGAAAAAATCTTTCAGTGTTGAATAGCCCATTTATCGAGGAAGGCTATATATCATCACGCTAAGACCAACAGGAGCGGAGCAGTAATGAAAATTGTGACGCAGACGAAGTTGCGCGGGTCAGCTAGTACTACTATATACGTCGCACTTGTCTCATCAGCATAATATAGAGGCACACCAGTAAAATATGGCGTCGGATACATGACGTCAAGAGCTCTGGCCAGTATACTGGGTTATATTTCGGAACACACTCAAGGACGGTGCACGGATGGTGGCGCTGCTTCAAATTGCAGGCCCAACTAAATAGATTTCCATCATTTATTTAAAAATGATATAACGTAATACAAATTGTAATTTAAAGAATTAACTAGCTAGGTATTAATTTACTAGACTATTATATATTAGCATGCACTAGATTATGTTTTAGCATACTTATAAAATTAAAAAGTTTAGTTCCGATTTCAAGCGCGCGCAGTCCTATCGTGCGCTCACTCTAAAACCGTAGTCGCTCTCGCTGTCATCCAAAAAAGTTGTCAACTTGATGTCCGTGACTACCGCAGGCATGCTACAGCAAATAATTGGTACCCTTATATATGATTCATTTCGAAAACAAAAACAGAACTGAAACATTTGTATTTACCGAAAAATCATGTCCGTGACTACCACGGGACCACTGACGCCAATCGCTTCCATATTTGATAAATAATTAGTACTCAATTTGTACTAATAATTACTCAAACAAAAAAATTCCAAAAAAAAAACCTTCGTAGTTTTCGAGTTAATCGACTTTGAAAGTGGTCCCGCGGTAGTCCTGCTATTTTCAGCGGGACCACCATGAGCGCCGAAAAAGGGGGCATACTACAGCTATTCTAAGTATACAAATAATTAGTATCCTTAAAATTATATGTGAAACATTTCGTAAAAAAAAAACGGAACCGAAACATTACCGAGAAATCAACGATGATATTGATAACTTTCTCGCGCTCGTTCAGCAGGACCACGACTTTGAATGTTGATTCTTAGCTTGAGAAGTTTGTCGCTTTCCTCAAACCTACATAGAAAATTAGTACCCTGCTAGATAAAATTAGTACCTTATATTATCAAAATTAGAAATCCCTGATGGTGGCCATGCCAGTGTCAGTCACACAAGGAGTCGAAGAACCATCCGTGTACCGCGCTGTTCCGCCGCGTAAGGGCGTGTTCGACGCTGAATGCGGCGGAACAGCGCTAAACTCTGTACATAGCACTCGCATGACAAAAACAAATTTGTCCTCATTTTATACTTGTTTGCCGCGAAAGCTAAAAAGACGTGGAAAGCTGAATGGATGCGGACGCATCTCCATACAAAATCGTTGTTTTCTATGGGCATAAGCTGAATAGAGCTGAAAAAGTGTGAGTACTCCCATATGGTCTCCTGAACAACCATCATAGTACAGCTGTAAAACATCCGGTACCTTATTGGCTTTAAGGACAACCATTTGCAAATGACAGCTATCTCCCCGAACATTTTCCCATTTACGGCACAGTACTCCATCCTGAATCACTAAGCTGTCCCATTGGGCCCAATAGCTTTTTGTGATCGAACTAATCGCTGAGACATCACTCCACGTGGGCTTAGGAGCACTGGCCTTCATCCACTCCAGAATCGGCTTGATGTCTGAATCTTCGTGCTGAGCACTTTGTAGACTCTTAGGCCGATTGTGCCTTTTTGTCGCTCGTTCCGCGCTCTCGCTTGCACTTCAAGCCTTAAATGGAACGCCTCAGAGCGCGGTAACGCCGCATAAGTCATGTTTTTTCGTGCGTGCAGCCGGCTCCATCGAATTATAAGACGTTGTCACGTCAAAACAAAAAAAAAAAAAATGGAGGAAATTATCATCACTCGACTAGATGTAGCCAGAGCAGTCCGTCCATTACCGAACTGGAAGTCTCCGGGACCGGACGGACTGCATAACTTCTGCTCAAATGGTATAGCAGCTCACACGCACTCCCGGCATCTCAATTCCAGTCATCCTTAGAGTTCCGCTACCACAGTTTCTAACAACTGGCGTTACCCACCTGCTCCATAAGACTGGTAGTACCACGGAACCCAAGAACTATAGACCAATTACTTGTTTGTCGACGGGCTATATACTTCTTACATCCATCCTGAGAGTGGAGATCAATTAGCACATTGAGACTAACTCAATTATGTCTGCCTCTCAGAATGGATGTAGGAAGGGGTCCCGCGCCACTAAGCAGCTTCTTCTCATAGACATGGCCATAAGCCAACAGGTTCGTCGATCCCGCAAGGATCTGTCGACATGTTGGATAGACTACAAGAAAGCCTATGACTCTGTGCCACATACATGGCTCATGAAGGTGTTGGAGTTTTACAAAATAGATGCAACTCTACGCACCTTCCTTGAGTCATGTATGAGGCAATGGAAAACAGTCCTTCGCTATCCAGGATGTCGACCGATTCAGGGGAATGATGAGCCTGTCTGGATTAAACGGGGAATATTTCAGGGCGACAGTTTGTTTTCAAACCAAAGCGGACGCTTTGGTTTTGCCTAGCTCTGAATCCTCTAAGCACATTGCTGGATGATTCAGGTCTGGGCTATCGGTTGAGAAGAGATGGTCAGGCCACAACTCACCTTCTTTACATGGATGATCTGAAACTCTTTGCCCCCAACAATTCGCGACGGATGGAGCTACTGAAGGTAACTGAAACCTTCAGTAGTGCCATCAGGATGGAATTTGGTGTGGACAAATGTGCAGCCATGCACAAAGGAATGTTGGATGATGCCGTACTTGATAGACTGCGTCTGGAATCACGGAGCAGCCGTGTCTCATCTGCTTCGCCACCGGCCGTGGTGCAAATACATCCCAGTGCAAGTGTTTCACCGCGACCCGACTTCGTCGGTGAAGATGATGATGATGTGGCTATATCCGTGAGTACCCAATGCAATGTGAGATTGAGGAGCGCTTTGTCGTGTAGCTCATGTCAAATTTCCTAACAGTGACAGAGTTACACGACTAGCTGTACCAGCTTGGCAGTGCAGGATCGAGCGTCGTATCGGTGAGGCTAGAGCACTCATCGGCAAACTTATCTGCTTAAGGGTGGGCAACACTCGCCCTAGAGTGATGCGCTTTGTGGGACGGGCGTTTTCGGGGACTGATGTCAATCCCCGAGATTATATATCCCGTGTCACAGAGCGCATCGACTTCCTGAAGCAGAAGGTGTATGCATGGGCAAACCGTATTCGTAGGTACAAGCGGCGAGTGGAGCGATACACACAGAATCGCACATTGGGTTTATAGGGCTTGGGAGCCACCGGACCAAGGTGTGACTGATACGCGCCTACCAGATAATGACGCCATATGTTCATTCTGGCGCAGAATCTGGTCGGTGCCTGTGAGTCACACCGAGGGTGATTGGAATCGGGAGGTCGAGCGCGCGTGCGATCCGATACTAGAAATGGGGGCAATTAACATCAGTCCCCAAGATGTAGCCCCTGCAGTCCGTCCGTTGCCTAACTGGAAATCTCCAGGGCCAGACGGGCTGCACAATTTTTGGATAAAATGGTTCAAAAGATCGCACGCTCGCTTGGCATCTCAATTCCAGTCTGCCTTAGAGTCAGGATCGCTGCCCCAATTCCTAACTACAGGAATAACCCACCTGCTCCATAAATCAGGTAGTACCGCGGAGCCTAAAATTATAGACCGATCACGTGTTTACCGACGGTCTATAAAGTAAAAATGGATGTAAGACATCCATTTTGAGAGGAAAGATTAACCATCATATTGATAGTAATTCAATAATGTCTGCTTCGCAGAATGGATGTAGGAATGGGTCCCGCGGTACTAAGGAGCTGCTCCTCATCGACATAGCCATTAGCCAACAGGTTCCCGAAGAGATCTGTCGACATGCTGGATAGATTATAAGAAGGCCTATGATTCAGTGCCACGTACATGGCTCATGAGGGTGCTGGAGCTGTACAAAGTTGATGCAGTTCTACGCACCTTCCTGATGTCGTGTATGGGGTAGTGGAGGACGGTCCTTCAATATCCAGGGTGTCGACAGACCCAGGCGAACACTGAACCGATAAGGATCGAGCGTGGAATATTTCAGGGTGACAGTCTGAGTCCACTGTGGTTTTGTCTGGCCCTCAACCCTCTCAGTACATTGCTGGAGGGTTCGGGCCAAGGCTACCGGTTGAGGAGAGTTGGTCAGGTCATATCGCACCTCCTTTACATGGATGACTTGAAACAACTTGCAACTGATGAAGCAGTATGCAGCCTTAGGGAGTACTTCCTAGAAGCTGACGTGGGTATGCATCAAGATGTGGTAGCGGTGGACAAAGGCCTTACCGCGCTCTCCTTGGCTAACGAGAACTGGCGCAAACCTGTGGTATTAGATACTAATGACCGCAGGGAGGTATGGCAGAGCAAGGAGCTTCACGGACGCTTTTATCGGGTCCTACATGGGCCCTATGTAGACTTCTTAGCGTCCGTAGCCTGGCTGCGTTTTGGTGACCTATTCGGGGAAACCGAAGGTTTTGTCTATGCAATTATGGACGAAGTTATGATGACGAACAACTACCGGAAATACATTGTGAAGGACGGCATGGTTGACATATGTCGGGCATGTCACCGGCCCGGGGAATCCATCCGCCACATTATTTCCGGTTGTTCTAGTCTGGCTAACGGAGACTATTTGCACAGGCACAACCTTGTAGCCAGGATTATCCACCAGCAACTTGCTCTTAAATACAATCTTGTGGAATCGGAAGTACCGTACTATGTATGTGCCCGACCCAGTTCTCGAAAGTGGCAATTGCACATTGTATTGGGATCGGTCTATCATCACTGACAGGACTATTATTGCCAATAAGCCTGATATAGTGGTGATAGACCGACTAGAGCGTCGCGCAATAATTGTTGATATAGCAGTCCCTCATGACGAGAACCTCGTGAAGTCTGAGAAAGATAAACAAACGAAGTATTTTGACTTGGCTCGCGAGGTTGTCGACATGTGGGATGTAAACACAGCAGTCATTGTGCCGATAGTCGTGACGGCCAATGGCATAATTGCCAAGAGCCTCGGCCAACATATCAAGAGGCTCTCGTTGGGCAGCTGGATCAAGGGCTTGATCCAGAAAGCAGTACTCCTGGACACGGCGTGTATAGTGAGGAGGTTTCTCTCTCGGGAGCCCTGACCACCGGTAACTTGGACCTTGATCCCGATACCGGCGGGCTACTATTTTTTATATTTTTAAATGTTTTTTTTTTTATAGAAATATTTAAAAATGTAAATTTATATGTATTAAATTTAATAAATGGAATAATAATAATGTTTATTTATTTATCTACACAAAAGTTACACCATTTACACTATTTAAGTTGACAGAAAGTTTGGCAAAACAATTGTAATTTGTGGGAGGAATAACTCCAGGCCCCCATCACATCCTGAACAGAAAAGATTGTCAACATGTAATCAGTGCGTGATGTGTGTGTATGTGCGTGTGTGTGTGTGTGTGTGTGCGCGTGTGTGTGTATAATATGTATTTATATAAGTGTTTATAAATATATAACTCTGACACTAGGGTGTGTGGGGTCGTTAGACCTTACTGCCCACACAATAAGAAGCAAAATAAAAAAGAAGAATATAATATTATCTCACATTCATGTACCTACCACCTGTTTCACCATCACCGGGTATCTTCCCATTTAGTTCGCTACCCAGATAGTGGAAACTGATACACCCGGATAGTGGAACTATCGTAACTTCCGAGATATCGTCATTGTAATCAGGTGGGCTACTCTCTAAGCCCGAAGTCCATGGTTTTGGGCTTAGTTGCGGGCGTATTCTACTCCGTATCACCTACAGATTTACGATTAGTCTCGAACCCGAACTTAGAATGAATGACAACACGATTTGATAGTAACTGTCAAATCGTATTGTCATTAATTCTTAGTGGTTAAGTGATAAGGAGTAGAATATGCCAACAACGCGCAACGCGGCGTAAACCAGAAAGAAACCAACCAAACTTGGCCTCACAGATTCGCGATGACGCCACGGTTGCTCAACAAAATCTCAAAATTGCTGCTGCTGCTGTCCATGGGCGTACCTAGCTTCTGGCCTAGGAGGGGACAAGTCAGATTTTTTGGGTCAGATCGTCCGCAGCTGTTTTTTCATACACACTACACAAAGACATGAAAAATTAGGTATATGTAGTGTAGTGTTTAGAGCAAACAGCTGCAAATAAGCCTGCTTTATACCTATAAAGCAGGATTATTTGCGGCTGTTTTTAACAGTCAAATTAATTTTATTTAAAGTACTTAATTATTTTGTTACGGTTTAATTTTTATTTTGCTTCAACACTTTGGCTATAGCTTAATGATCCTATATATAGTATATACCTAATCTGCATGTTTGTTTATGTCATGCAAAATTAAAAAAAAGAGTAATATTTTGTAGGTACTTACCAAATTCATTTTTTTTGACATTTGTCATTTCGTTGAAGTCATTGTTTAAGATAATAAATATTTCTCTCCATGCTTCTTATGTGTCTTTTATCTTTATATATCTCTAAATTTTTGTCCCACAATACCGGTCGTCCCTCTACTAAAGTTATAAGTAACTCATCAGCCATGTTGTACTCTACGCTGCAATACACGTCCACATCAAACGCACAACAAAAACTATCTGGCTGGCTGAACCCTACTACTCCGCCCCCCGCCGCTCCGCAACAACGTTCGCCGCGTCGTGTCTTGAGCCGCGTACGCACGAGCGAACAAAGCATGGTGAACAGGAATGTCGATCACCACGAACCTTTTTGACGAACAGTGTTTGATGTTCGTCAGTAGTACGCACGTGTGAACAAAGTGTTCGATGTTCTTGTTCACCATGTTTTTGTTCGTTCGTGCGTACGCGGCTTTGCGCAGACAAGATTTTTTTTCGTGCGCCGCTGCTAGCAGTGTACACAGTTATTTTCTAGTTACGACACGAATTCTTGCGTAGGCCCGGCGTATTTTCTTACCGTGTACAAGCGCCCTTACAGCAGGGCCCGATCTAGATATTTAGCCGCTCCGGGCAAAAATAATATTTGTCACCCTTTACACTAACACCATATTAAATTTATACCTAAGTCATGAGCTTGCTATTCCAAAGACGGGAAGATAATATATATATATGTGATATTATTTTAATTGTATAATATTCACATACGTTAGACAGCCTCTGAACAAGTAGGTATACAAAAATTTATGAGAGTATGTTTGTATAAAATCAGGAGAATTTCTTTGTATTCCCAAGCCGAAAATCATTACAAATCGAAAAAAAGTTGGTTCCTTCGTTCCTATTTAGGTATTTCTTCCTTCTTCCCGCTTGGCTTGTTTAAGTGCTGCCTTATAATTTTCTTAGGAGACAGCATTAACAAAATTATTAAACAAGACAGCACTATAATATTTATATTGGTCAGTCTAAGGATTTACCTACTGCCGCTAAAAAGATTTAATTTTTTTAATGAAAACCTTGAAAAATACTATTTTGTCGAGCTGCTTAGAATGGTAATTTTCATAAGATTTTTCACTCATATAGATAAAATTGAGGACTTCGTGTAACCGCCCAGCACCCTTAATTTTGTTGCCCCTCATTTTTGCCGCTCTGGGCATTTGCCCGGCTTGCCCCCCCTTAGATCGGGCCCTGCCAGAGGCGGCGCTAGATCTCGCGTGGACGTCGGCAAATTAGGTTCGCGAGGCCTCCTTTTTTCCCAATCAAGAAAATATTAAATTACGTAAGCAGAATTATAGTTAAAATAATATTAACAACAAGTTTTATTAAATATTTTATTGCTATTAAACAAGTTTTATTGCTTATCAAATGATGACAAAACTTACATAAATAGAAGTTAAAATAAACGAACTTTTCGGCTTTTGGCCTCACTGAACTTTTTCAGGATTACGTCATAGCTAATACCAGACGCTATTTCAGCTTCAATTGATAGAACTGATAACGAAGATAATCTCTCTTGACTCATCGTGCTTCTCAAGTAGGTCTTAATCAATTTTAACTTTGAGAAGCTTCTCTCAGCGGAAGCTGTACTGACAGGAACTGTGAGCATGATTCTAATTGCTATATAAACATTTGGATATATTTCTTCCAAATTATTTTCTAAAATATATTGAATGAGTTGTTTCGCGTCGTTGATAGAGTCTAGTGAATTTGTTTTTAAAAGTTGGAGTTCTTCATACAGTTCGAAAGGCTGTATGTCGTTGTTTTCGCCTTCCCGAAGTATTGTACCTAAATCATTACAGCACTTGAGGAGATCTTCTTTTGATATAGAATTTAAATATCTGATATCATAAATAAAACCAAATCGTTCAAAATATTCATTGAGCGCTTTAAATCGACATTCGGTATCAACTATAATAGCATCAATCATAGTGTTAAAAAAGGTAACTCTGTACTGCATTTCAAAAGATTGAATAGGTTCATCAATATGTTCATAATCGAACATTCGTTTTCTCCTGGCTGTTCTTTTTTCTTTAAATTGAGTCTCAATTTCGAAAGTACTCTTCTCTACAAATAATCGAGCTTGTGCGACACTATTGTCAAATCCTGTATTACGGAATTCTTGAATCCAGCTGCAAAATGACCGTAAAGTATCAATAGCGACTTTCAAGTTGACTTGAACCGTTTGCCATAGTTTGCTTATATTGTTCACACGTAATAAAATCTCGTACCATACGTGTATCGCAACAACAAACTCAAAAGTTAACATTTAATTGAAAACTGCGTCACAGTCGCTGAGAGTTTCAGAATCATCACTTTTATTTTTCAGGTCATTCACGCATTCGATAACATCATCAAATTGCAAAAATATTGCTTTTACTGCTCCGATTCTACTCTCCCATCGTGTTTCAGACAGAGGTTTTAATGTCAATTTTAATTTAGTTTTCACAATATCCCAACGCTTACTTGACTTTGAAAACAGCACATAGATTTTATTGATGAAGCCAAAAAACGTTTTGGCTGTTGTAGAAGACTTAGCTGCATCCATCAAAAGCAAATTCCAACTGTGACATCCGCACGGCGTAAAGAATGCTCTTGGGTTTATATTAAGTATTCTTGTTCTGACACCTTTATTAATACCGACCATATTGGCGCCGTTGTCATATCCTTGTCCTCGACAGTTTTGGATATCTAGACCATTTCTTTCCAGTTCTTGTAATATGGAATTTGTTACATATTCTCCCGTTGTTTCTGTGACGGCAATAAACCCAACAAAATGTTCCTCTATTGCTCCAGTTGAAGAATTGCAAAATCTTAATATTATTGACATTTGTTCAACGCGGCTGACATCCCTGGTACAATCGATCAAGAAGGCATAGTATTTTGCTTGTTTAACGCTGTGTATGATTTCTTCAATAACTGATTTAGACATAAATGCAATCAATTCATTTTGGACGTCGTGGCTCAGATAATGTTGAGATAGTTGCTTTTCATTAATACGTTGCATGTGCTCCCGTAGTGTCCGATCATATTTGGATAACAACTTAAATAAATCTATAAAGTTGCCACTGTTTTTGCTATCGTTCAATTTAAAGGTTTCTCGATGAGCTCTAAATGCCAAATTGTGTGAGGCTAAGTAGTTTATGATATCAATTATTCTTTCAAACAAATTATACCAGTACTTTTGCGATTCTTTAATAGATCTCTCATTATCTTTATCTATTGTTTTTCCGTGTTTGATTCCTTTATAGAATTCCATCCATTTAATCATGCATTCCATGTGTCCTTGACTTTGTTCATGTCTTTGCAATATCCGACTCAAATCTTTCCAGTCACAACATCCTTCTTTTACCATCTGTGTATGCAAATTTGAAAAAAGTGTACATGGAAAGCAATAAACTTTATCTTTAAAAATGGAGTAAACTAACCATCGGCGATGTTGCGTTTCGCCGTTACTTAATTTTCGAGTGAAATGAAATTTAGAAAAATGTCTTTTATTTGCGTCTTTTGGGTAACTGTCATCAGATTTCTCTAGATCTTGATTGGGTCCGTTTTGAATTAGGTCATGACGCTGCGCATCGTTTACTGGAAATACCCACTTCCCTGGATCTAAGTCTATAAATGACTCTTTTAAATGAACTCCTTCCACTTGATTTTCTGAGTCACACAACGTTTCACTTTCTAACTCTTTATTGGGTTCCGACATTTGGATCATAGTAGGTTCGCTCGATGTTGCCGGTAAAACTGTATCAGAACTTCCAAAAAAAGATTCATTTGACTCTGATGCTGGCTCAGAAACTAAAGTTTCATCAGATGACTCTGAAGCAGTGACACTCGAAGAAGGTTTCTTGAGAAATTTCATCATACTGGAACTTAGAGCTTGGTTGGATATAACAGCTTCAGCCTTTCTTTTTCTTTTGAATGCTCCGGATTCCCATTTCCTCCCTTTATCTCTGTCTCTACTTGGTCCTGCAGACATGATGACCTAAAAATAAAAACAACAACATTGAAATTAAATAACAATTAGAAGTATTGTTTATTTAATTAATCATAAATTAGGTATATTTATGTATGTAATAAATAACTACTATTACTACTACTAATTTTTATTAGTGACGCCCAATAGCGTCAAAGTTAATATTAATGCGATACGAGATCTATCGATCTGTAGTTCGATGTTTTTTGTGTAGCAGATTATAAAAACTATAGATACGCCAATGCTTTTGATAGACAACTGAATAAAATTATTTACTTACGTTATTTTGTACTGAAACAACACCAGATTCTAGTGCGGAGTTCTTTTAATACAAAGTAATCTAGATCTAAAGAGCTAGGCGCAACGATAGAAAAACTCGATAAAAATTTGTTGACAATTTTGAGGCTAATATTTTTATAAGCACGTGCGTGCTTGTAAACATACTCGAACAGCTAAAAATTTTAGTTCTTGAAAAAAATACACTAGCACAGTTTGAATTTAAAACTACATAAACTATCCACTTTTTAAAATTTCGATATCCTTAAAGAAATACATTGCAATTAAGACTTATAAAATTATTATATTGATGTTGACAAATACTTTACGTTAAAGTTGTTATAAAAGTTCATATTGACTTACCTTATCTTATAACCTTCGAAGTATGAACGAAATCACAATATAAATTAACACTTTTGTCCACTAAATCATCACTCAACCACCGGGGTACTGACTGACTTTACAACACAATAAATGACTTTACAACACAATAAAAAGAAATTTTGTCCATGCGAGCCTAGTCTGCGAGTGTTGCGTTGCATTCACAAAAGGAATGATTGTTTACGTTTCGCTCGCAGAAGAAATACAAAGACGACACGGGTATTCCCCGTCTCGCGTACGAAGTTGTTTAACTTTCATAGTGTTGCCAGACTATTCTGCCCGTAAAGTGCTCATAGCACAAAAACTACTGAACTTCTAGTTTTCGAGAAACTCACTCACTTAACAAGTTATACATGAAAATAAATAAAAATGAATAACTAAATTTTAAATAATAATTATTTTTTGCGAGGCCCCCTCAAGCGCGAGGCCGTCGGCGGTCGCCGACGTCGCCGACGCCTAGCGCCGCCACTGGGCCCTGCTTTACAGAACTGCGTTGTCGAGGAGTACTTCGACGCCTAAGTCTATTTGTTTTTGTATATAATGAACTTAGGTGTAGCATAAATAGTGAGTTATATTTTAAGTTACCCCTAATGTGAATGTGTGTGTAATGTGTGTGTGTTTTATAAAATCTAATTAAAACTTAATCGGGCCGAAAAGAAAAACATTTTCCGCAAAAAGTACGTGGATTATATACCTACAATAGGTACCTACATAAGTATCTTTAACATTAAGTTTATGTGTAAATATTTCGTTTTCGACTGTCTTAGGCTAAATCTAGTATATTGAGAATCCGGTATTTTGAGAATCTGGTACTATGAGATTAAACTTTTTTAAAGTTTTGGTAGTACATTGAAGGCCACTGTACATGAAGAATCTGTTTTTACTTTTTTTTCTTATAAGTATACATACTTATAAGTGCCTATCTAATTATTTCTTGAGAATGTGTTTCACTGTACATTTGGTGAGTTGCGAATCTGGTGAGTTGAGAAACTGGTGACCTGCTACTAAGGGAAAATTAACTCATTATCCTTACTAATATTATAAATGCGAAAGTAACTGTCTGTCGCGCTTTCACGCCAAAACTACTGGACCGATTTAAATAAAATTTGGTACACAGATAGTCCAGATCCTGAGAAAGGACATAGGCTACTTTTTATCCCGGGAGTACGTTCCCTAGGGCCGACGCGGGCGAAGCCGCTGGCAGAAGCTTAGTATCTTGCAAACTAAGACCCGAATGAATCTATAACAAAGCGAACAATTGCGACTAAATTTGGGAGAAATCAGATCTCCGCTAGGTCTCAATATAAATATCTACGAGGCGCGTAGGTATGACTCGCGTTCCGATCGTTTATATGAAGATAGAATACTGAAGATATCTTTACCGTGGCTATATAGGTGCCCCAGCTTTTGAGATTCAAATGGGCCAAGCTAGGATAGGCGCTCTCCAGATCAGTCACCTATAAACCCCCTTATAACTTTTGAAGCAGTGATTGACTACCTGATGGTGGCCATGCCAGTGTCAGTTGCACGGCTGGGTGTCAACTTTTATTTAGTTATTTTTCTTACCAGATTTTACCTGAGAAAGAGAATAGTGTATAATTTGAGTTGATTTTAATTTGTTACGCTGTAGTTTATATCACAAAAAAGCTAAATGATTATAAAATAAAAATGTAAACGATTTTTCTATTTAAATGGTTGATTTTTTTTTGGGTGCTGCCAAGAAAAATACTCGATTTCACCCAAATTACTGGGGTTTTTAAAGTTTTAGTACGACGCACAGTGGATCGACGCCATACAAGCAAAGGGACATAGCCAACTCAAAAATACATGTGTCAGTTTTTGAAAAACAAATCATTCCATCTTATAGGCCTACTTATAAGCTGTAAAAAACCTATGAAGCATTTACTTATCGGAATCTTATATTGAGAGCTATGGCACCAAACGTGATTTTTTTGTATGGGAAACGGCATAAAAAATAGTATACCTTCTGAGTCCCTTCGTGTTTCGACTTGATTTTTTTATATGGTAATAAGACATATATTTGCTACATTTTCTCCAAACAAATATGGTGCGCCACTCGCACCCCTTATGATGTACAAGCGTTGACCGATTTTTTCCTTATTATCTACAAATTGATAGGTACTGATAAGTTCAGGTCATAAATCAGAAAAGTCAGGCCATAAATCTCTGGAAACGATTGTGTCAATTAACGATGCGTAATAGAGACCAATATCTATTACGCATCGTTAATTAACACAATCGTTTCCAGAGATTTAGCTAATTAGCTATGCTTTCATTATAAACATACGAGGCTTTGTTCCTTTAATGGCTTAGCTGTAATTGAAACAAAAAAGGCTCTTTTGATCGAGTACATAAATATATTTTAATCTAATTCTTAACCAACAAGAAATGTCGCACAAAAATAATTACAAATTAACTGAAACCTTCCTACTGGTCTTATGCTAAAAGATGACAGTTTAATAAAGTAAATATAATCCTCAAAAGATATCATAGATATCTATTATCTAAACTCAACTTGATATAAACTAACTATAAACAAAAGGCAATAAATATAAACCAATAAAACAATTTCAAAACACAGTATTAACAACATCATACAACAAAATAACAAAAAGTAGCTAAGTATATAATAAATTTCGAAATTAAATTAATTGATCAGATCAATAAAAAATTCAAGTATTAGTCACAGAATGTATCATCTTCAGATTCTATTTCAGAATCTTCGGAATCACTTTCAGAAACTAAATTTGTAACATCACAAAATTCTATTTGGTTTTCTTCTATATCTAACATTTCATAAACTTCTTTGAACATTTTTTTCTTTTCTTCTTGATTCAGTTTTGATCGTATGGTTGTCAGAACAGGATCTGAAGTAAGTAAAAGGTTATGAGTACATCTTCGTTACAAGAAACACTGCTGTTTTTTCTCGAGTGAGACTCTCTAAATTTACGAAAATCCTTGTTTCTTGCTTCAGATGCCTCTTCTGATAAAAAACCGATAGTAACTACAGATAAATGCTCAATTATATGAGCCCCATGAATGAGCAACTTATGAATACTTACAGGCATATAATACCACGGATAAAGGTTACTAAACATTTTTGCAGTATCTATACAGTACTTGTTAAATTTATTAACTACAATTTTTTCACCCGAAGAAATACATTGCAGGACCACACCAATTCTTCGCACTAAATCAACGTCAAGTCCAGTTATATCAGCAGTCTTTTCTGGATCTTGAAAGAATCTTCTAGCCGAGTTCCCGTTGTTTGTTGTCCCACTGCCTTGTTTTACAACGTCTAATAACAAACCAGTTTCTTTTCTGAATCTGTCTTGAATTTTCTTTTTTCTTTCGTCTACTGAATGTTTTGCATCGTCTCCTCTTGATTTCCAGGGTTTAATGTCTAATCTATATGTTATATGTTAGAAGTAAACATTCCATCGCACGAATCCATGCATGAAGGCTGCTTAATCCATATTTGTACATATCTTCATTCACTGTTTTTTTCTGTACTAATTCTATGTTATTCATTTCCTTCGGACGCGCCTTGCACAAATCACAAACTGCTGCAGAAGTACCGGAGATGTAAGATGCCACCTTACCATCTATCATCGTCAAGAGCAATTTATGCTCAATATTTGCGTTTTCGTAATTTGAGGGTATTAAATTTTCAATTTCATTTTCTATAGCAGCCATTTCGTTTTTGACATTAAACTCAATCTCTTTCATGAACTTCCACGGTAATTGTTCGGCAGTAAGACGTTGAGGAGGGGCGTTGGTTTTGCCAAATAACACATCCATCTTCTGCTGTGAGCTTCAATGGTACAAGACTTGCCATGAAAACACTTTGTAAATCTGAATTAGAACAAAAATCTGATGTTTCAGATTTTTGTTGATACACGCTTTGGTTTGAGGCTCCATCAAAACCCCATTTGCTTATAAGCAGAAGTTTACTTTTGCCAACAGTTTGGTCCAAAGACTGAATAATTCTCTTTACAGTTAAATCCAACAATGCTTGTAATGTTATTTTAACCGAGGTTTCTGTTATAGTTATAGCACTTCTGTCATCAGGGTAACACTTTTTCTTCTCTTCTTGAATTTTATAATAACTAGGATATTTACAAATTCCTTCTTTTTCACTGAAATCTCTTAGTGTTATATAGCGAAACTTAGATAATCTCGAAGTGATAAATAATGCTAATGCTTTTAGGGTTGATATTTCTTTCATTTCTCCAATTTGAATAAATTGTTTCACTTTAGAAACTTGGTCTGGGTTTTCCATAAGGTATTGCAGTATTTTAGCAACATTTTTTTTTTCCAGACGATTTAAGGCTGGTTTGAGCTGAGAAGACGATTTCTTCCGTACTGTTGATGCTGCAAGTTGCTTCTGTGCGTCTTCTTTTTTGTTTATTTGATAGGTCTTCGAAAGATTTGCGGCTGTCTATCGAAGTTGACGTAGATGCGTCGGACACCCGACATACCGGGTCCATTATAATATTTGTAAAAGAATCGGATGTTGTCGCAGCTGGTTCTTCAGACGACTCATTCATACCTTCTTCTGTTAGAGCACAATTCTCTTTCCAATTTTCCGGCCATTGAATATCTGTCTGCAACCAGGAAGAATTCTTCTTTATAAATTTTTCCTGGCTTCTTGAAGATTTTGTCCACTTAGCAAAGATCCGATAACAGAATTTACGGCACCAGTCTTTTACTTCTTTATCAACAGTGTCACTTAACTGAACATTACAGTTTGTTCTTAAAGATGTATATAATAGATTATAGTCCCGGAGATCACTACCATCACGTAGAGAAACGTAAAGGTCGAGGTAAGTAACGAAACTAGGGAAAGACATAATGACAACACTCGAATGAGGATGAAATTACAATTGATGCACTTCAAGTAATGCACCTATTTATATGGTTTAAAAATTGGTAGGTACTAATGAGAAGGATAATTATAACAAAAGTATAGTTTTCAATTAGCTACTGATTGATTCTTTGAAAATGATGGTTATGTTCGCCATTAAAGAAACATACCTTTTAGAGAGATTAGCTAGTGATAAGAAGTACAACAAAAAGGTCATTAATACACAAAAGGTGAGGTAATCAGTAATTATAAGGGGGTCTCAGGTAATGGCCTCATTAGGTGTAATAAAAATCGATTTACAGAATTCAACAAGAATCGATGGTTAGGTGGTCAACAACAAAATCGTTTCTAGAGATTGGGTGCAATAAAACGTTTTCTGGTAATCTATTATCAGTGCACCGATGATTTTTGACCTGACCAATTTATCAGTAAGTCACCTAAGAGATTTGGAGATAAAATATTTCGAAATTAGAACTTATGAATCAATTTGTAGATAATAAGGAAAAAATCGGGCAACGCTTGTACCTCATAAGGGGTGCGAGTGGCGCACCATGTTTGTTTGGAGAATTTTTTTTTTTTTTTTCAGGTTTGTGCCATAGCTCTCAATATAAGATTCCGATAAGAAAATGCTTCATAGGTTTTTTACAGCTTATAAGTAAGCCTATACTATGGAATGATTTGTTTTTCAAAAACTGACATGTATTTTTGAGTCGGCTATGTCCCTTTGCTTGTATGGCGTCGATCCAATGTGCGACGTCGGAAAATTAGGTGATGGCAGCCTAGTTAATCTTTCTAATATTGTAGATGTGAAAATTTGTATGTGTTTCATTCACGCAAAAATAGCTTCACCGATTTGCAGTTCGTTACTTTATAATTACCAGGATTCACACAAAATACCCGATTTTATCCTGAAAAATGGGTTATCGGGGACAATGAGACAAGAAGCTCGGAAATGGGCTGGGATGTAGTGCTATTCTGCAACAACATTTTCGTGACTCGACAGCGGAATCCGAGGTGAGTATTAAATTCGTATAAACATAAGACCTTTATGTTGTGTGTTATAAAGCTCACTTTGTCACTTAGGTGAAGCTCGATATTGAAATGGTTTTTACATAATAGTCTAGCTGATCTCAAGAGAGGTTCTCGCAAATTACCAGACCAGAAACATTGATAAAAATATTTTAGGCTGCCCGTCCGCCCACGTCAGATAATCGGCGACCAATTTATGTAGAAGAAAAATGGAACGTACCTACTGATTGAAGTGTAACGCACACGTGTTACAAAAAATCACTAGTTTCTACCTAGCTAGGAAACATCGGCCCGATAATCGGTGCTAAAAATTTTGTACAAAGTCTGACGTGGGCGGGCAGACAATGGTTCTACACCAATACAACACTCTTCTCACAAACCCTGAAATTATTTTGGGACACTCAAATTTTTTTAGGGTCCCGAACATCCGTAAAACGGAATACCCCGGATAATTTTTTAGGGTCACTTTTGGGGATCAAATTTGTTTATTAAAAAAAAGTTTTTCAAACTGTATCGTGTGACATCGAATGAAAGGGCTTACTGTAAGGGTTTTAATTGTTTTTTTTTTCATAATTTTAAAATAAATAGTTTTGAAGTTATTCAAGAAATAAGACCAAAAATGACCATTACCTTATCTACGAAATTACCTACCGAGCCTAAAATTTTGAAAAAGAAAATGCAGATAATAGTTCTATACCTAAAGATTACAGGAAAATCTATAAGTATGAGTGTTAAAATACCATGTTAAAAAAATGAAATTGCTTCGGAACCCTTTGCACGCGAGTCCGATTCGCACTTGGCCAGTTTTTTTATTTGAGATGGGTTTGCTCTTGACTCTAGTCTAGGTCAGAGATGCAAGTGTCCCCGCGCTTGCGATGGTGTAACTTTTAGATGCGCGTGTATTATGTGAGTGCCTAGGTACATTGGCAGACTAGAATTCGACCTTCATATGCCATCATGTTTTTATTAGGGGTCCATTTGCTATGTATATTTATAGATTATTTTTTCAAATGTGTCAATTTGCCATGACCATTAGTAAAATTACACACCACCAGGTGCCATTTTTTTAATTGTTATTGATCTCAGTTCCCTTATGAGATTTCGTATCGCAAGGGCATAATTTGAGTATTGTTTTGTGTAGTTACCTGTTACGCTGCGACCACACTACCTTACCGTCTACCGCAATAAATAAAGGCATTAAATGACGGCCTAAATTACCGCGTGAAGTTGTGTGGTTACACTATTGTTTACCTAGATATGACAACGAACTAGGCGGCAAAAAATATACTCGTAACTTTTCAAGATAGAAGTTGTAGCTGTGGCGTTGTTGTACTTAAGGCATTTGTCTCACCGCCGGCGAGGAAGCGAGAAGCTATCGACCATTCGCTTGCTGAGGAAAGGGACAAAAAATATATATCACGTGTGACACATACATTCATAGTCGATAGCTGGCTGTTCACACTGCCCGGCGAGCAGCTCTTACCTCTAGTTGATCGCAGCGACAAGAGCTATAGCCACTAGACACCTAGGTGTTGTTTCTTATGGCCATAATTCTTGCCATATCACGGTAGTGTGGCAGCAGCATTACAAGGTTTAGTTGCCATCAGATGCTGACTGGGCGCGAAGGTGACATGCAGTCATTTATTTATAATGATTAAGTTTAGGAATTTACTTAAGTAACATATTCTAGTGACAACAACTAAACCTGAATTCCAATTATTTTGATTTGGAGATTAGCTTGACAGACAAGTGTAAACCATGGTTACCATCCATTTCCAGCTGTCGCCACTGGTGACAAATAGGAAAACAATATCCCGTTTGTTGACAGTGGATGACACTTATAATAATACTAGCTGAACCGCCCAACTTCGTCTGCGTCACAATTTTCATTACTGCTCCGCTCCTATTGGTCTTAGCGTGATGATATGTAGCCTATAGCCTTCCTCGATAAATGGGCTCTCTAACACTGAAATAATTTTTCAAATCGGACCAGTAGTTCCAGAGACTAGCGCGTTCAAGCAAACAAACTCTTTAGCTTTATACACTTCTGGACACATCTATTGGCCCACCTTGTATTTTCAGTATCCGTTTGGTCCTAGCTAAAATTTTATATTAGGTCGAGCAAAAAGTTTTTATGCAGTTTTGAACCTGGCACATTCACAATTTCATTCAATAGTCTTTTTTCGAATTTCGAATACAGAATTTAAAGAAACAAAAGACAATTTGGAGCCTGTTTGTTGATATTGTTACGCGCCAGAATTAATGTTGGGGACATGGCGGCATTTGCGTGCTGCTAACGCCATCTAGTAGCAGGTAGCGGAAACAAACCAAACATTTACGTGCCTGCCATCTAGTATCGAGTAGCAGATACTGGCATACTGCTGGCGCCATCTAGTATCCAGTAGCTGACATTTACGTGCTAGAACATTCTCGATGTTTTGACGGGACCTGTGTGTGTTCGGGCACACACAGGTCCCGTCAGAGGTTTCCATACAGGAGGGTTCTGGAAATGACTGTCGGTATATAAAGGGCGGACATCCGGCGACGGCAGTCAGTATTGAATTGGCGATACAAACGATAACTTCGAGAGCGATCTTCGACTGCGAATTATAGTGAAGTGAAGTGTTTAGTAGCGCGATTGTGTTTTATAATTAGTGTGTTTTAAAGTGATAATTAGTGTTGTGGATTAAAGTGTCAGTTTTGGTTGTTTAATCGGCTGTTTTTATTGTAACGAACCCCAAGCTCGTAACAATTGGTGTCAGAATAGTGGATAATCATGCCGATTCTGCCAAAGGACGACACGGAGGGTATCCGTACCCGTAGTCAACGCCAGCAGGAGACGGACCAGAGGCGTTTTGGTGGTGCAACGCCGCAGACGTCGGCAGGTCAGCTACCGACCATGGAGGCCGGCCCGTCCACGGTAGCTCCGGCATCACCACCACCAGACTTTGCTGCTCTGATGATGATGCTGCAGGAGCAGGCTCGCCGACAGGAGGAACAGGCCCGCCGACAGGAGGAACAGGCCCGTCGGTTGGAAGAACAGTTGCAGCACGACAAGGCGGAGCAGGCCCGACGACAGGAGGAGCAGGCCCGACGACAGGAGGAACAGGCCCGTCGTTTGGAAGAGCAGCTCAAGCTTGACAAGGAGGAGCAGGCGCGCCGCCAGGAAGAACAGATGCTCCTCATGAAGGAACTTCACGCGTCCTTCAGGAAAGACATGAAGGAGGTGAAGGATAAGATTGCTCAGCATGACAACCGCTTGTCAGACGCTGAAACCAGGATCAGCAAGTTTGATGACGTCATTGCTGATATGAAGAAGGAGTTGGGCAACCTTAAACTTGGAGATGGGATTGCTACTTCAGCAGCCACTACACCTTCGCCACGTGGGTTCAAAGTGCCGCCGTTCGATGGGACGTCTTCTTGGTCGGCCTACAAGATTCAGTTTGAGGCTGTCATGAGGGCGAACGGGTGGAGTAAAAATCAGGCCATGACTGCCCTCACCCTAGGCCTGCGCGACCAGGCCTTAACTGTCCTGGAAGCTCTCGGTAAGGAGGTGACTTACGAGCAGCTGCTTGAGGCGTTGGAAGCTAGGTATGGCGACGCCCATCTGGAGCACGTGTTTCGTGCGCAGTTAAGGGATCGCGTGCAACGCAGCGGTGAGAACCTGCAGCAGTGGGCCCTGGAAGTGGAGAAGCTGGTGCGAAAAGCATACCAGTCTGCACCAGCGCTCATTGAAGGGAACCTGGTGCAGGCATTCATCGACGGCATCCGCGACCTTGAGGTTAGGGCTGCAGTGAGGCTCGGGCACCACGGGACGCTTAAGGACGCCTTGGCCCATGCACTGGAGGTGGAAGCTGTGCGGCAAGATCATCGTTCCCACCGCGTCAGGGAGGTGGCAGCGGTTACAGTTCGCGATCGTGTTAAAGGATACAGCCCTAGGTGCTACGGCTGTGGTGAAAGGGGCCACCTTCGATCCAGTTGCCCTAAGCGAACTGCAGAAGGGGAAGGTAGCCGATCTCCAGAGGGCAGGGCGGCTAATAGCACCGCCCAGCAACAGCAGGGAAACGAGTAAAAGCCAGGACTGCGGGGCGGGTGCTGGCTGATGTTCAAGGAGCCCCAAGGATTTCGATCTCACAAACCCGTGACGGGAACAGCCTTATCATCAAGGGCGAGGTCAACGGGACACCATGTAAGCTGACGATAGACACTGGAGCTTCTCGCACGGTTGTCAGTTCCCAAATTATAAGTCGGCTCCTTGGGGACTCTGCATACAACCGAGAGCGTATAAATTTGGTAACAGCCACCGGTCAGCGCATACCCGTCCGAGGAGAAAGAGAGATAGAGTTGAAGCTAGGCAACAAAAGCTACCTGCATAATGTTGTTGTGGCCGATATAATGGACGATTGCATCCTGGGCTTAGACTTTATGAGGATGAATCGTTGTGAGATCGACGTTAATCAAGGAGTTATGAAATGTGGACAAGAGGAACTTTTCATGGAAGGGGCTTTACCTGGAAATGTGTACAACCTAAAGAAGATTGTTCTTCCTCCGAGATCGGAAACGATTGTACCGGTTAGTCTTCCTCGGAATCCTGGGCAAACTCATCGTTGCGTACTCGTGGAAAGGGTAGACAATGACCTTCCATGGAAAGTGGCACGAACATTGGTCAGAGCCACCGACATCTCAGGAGTACGTGTGCTGAACCTTTGTGACAAGGAGCAGGTGATAGAAAAGGGCACACTGATGGGTACCTGCGAGGAAGTGGATTGGTTGCGTCGATGCCAATATCTATCAACTGGGACCCTCAGCAAGGATGCACAAACGAGAGTGACCACACTTTTAGAAGACTGTCGCAGCGCTCTGTCTCAAAATGAAATGGTCAAGGCGAAGAGGATGTTACTTAAGTACACCGATGTTTTCTCTTCGAACGATGCTGACATTGGGAAGACTGGCTTAGTTCAACACAAAATAAACACAGGAGAAGAATTGCCTATCCGTCAACGGCCAAGGAGATTACCGGTAGCACGTGAAAAGGAAGTGGAAACCATGATCGACGGAATGGTGAAGGATGGTGTTATAGAACCTTCATCCAGTCCATGGTGTTCACCGGTAGTGCTGGTAAGGAAGAAGGACGGCAGCATGCGGTTTTGTGTTGATTATCGTCGTCTGAACGACGTTACGAAGAAAGACAGCTATCCCTTGCCAAGAATTGATGACACGCTGGACATGTTTACTGGAGTAAAGTGGTTTAGCACTCTAGATCTAAAAAGTGGCTACTGGCAAGTAGAAATTGACCCGAAAGACAAGGAGAAAACTGCATTTTCGACAGGAAAGGGTCTATGGCAATTTAAAGTTATGCCATTTGGATTGTGTAACGCTCCGGCAACGTTTGAAAGATTGATGGAACTGGTACTAACCGGGTTGATTGGTGATGCCTGCCTTGTCTACTTGGATGACATCATCATCGTAGGCCGTACGTTTGAAGAACATCTTCAAAACCTGGAACGCGTGCTCATGAAGATCCAGAGTGCCAACCTCAAGTTGAGTCCGAAAAAGTGTTCATTTTTCAAACGGCAAGTTAGCTTTTTGGGTTATGTTGTGTCGGAAGAAGGTATCCGCACGGATCCAGAGAAAATCGCCGCTGTCAAGGATTGGCCAATTCCAAAAGACAAGACGCAGGTCAGAGCATTTTTAGGTTTGTGCTCCTATTATCGGCGTT
Organism: Lacanobia wlatinum; assembly: GCA_947578705.1. Lineage (NCBI taxonomy): Eukaryota > Metazoa > Arthropoda > Insecta > Lepidoptera > Noctuidae > Lacanobia > Lacanobia wlatinum. The sequence goes on from OX388033.1 coordinate 12,385,099, forward strand.
TTGTCAAGAACTTTGCAGATATAGCCAAACCCCTGCACAAGCTAACTGAGGAAAAGCGACATTTCTGTTGGGATGAAAGTTGCGACATCGCTTTCCAGGAGCTAAAGGACCGTCTGTGCAAAACACCTATTTTGGGGTATCCTGATATCAGCAAGGAATTTATAGTTGACACAGACGCAAGTGATATCGGACTTGGCGGTGTGTTATCTCAGCGGAATGGCGACCAAGAGGTTGTGATTGCGTACTTCAGCAAGTCATTGTCGAAACCGGAGAGGAATTATTGTGTCACGAGACGGGAATTGCTTGCTGTGGTAGTCATTGCAACATTTTAGCAAATATCTACTGGGGCGGAAATTTCACCTACGAACTGACCATGCTGCGCTGAAATGGCTATTACAGTTCAAAAATCCAGAAGGACAAGTTGCGAGATGGATTGAACTACTGCAGGAATACGACTTTGTGGTAGAACATCGCAGTGGAAAATCTCATGGCAACGCTGATGCACTGTCAAGAAGACCTTGCCCTGAAGACTGCAAGCATTGTACTAGGCAAGAGGGTAAAGAAGTCATACCTGTGAGGATGCTCAAGACAGACCTCAGCAACGAGTGGAAGGAAAGCCTACAACATGCTCAGCACGAAGATTCAGACATCAAGCCGATTCTGGAGTGGATGAAGGCCAGTGCTCCTAAGCACACGTGGAGTGATGTCTCAGCGATGAGTTCGATCACAAAAAGTTATTGGGCCCAATGGGACAGCTTAGTGATTCAGGATAGAGTACTGTGCCGTAAATGGGAAAATGCTCGAGGAGACAGCTGTCATTTGCAAATGGTTGTCCCTAAAGCTAAAGTACCGGATGTTCTACAGCTGTACCATGATGGCTGTTCAGGAGGCCATATGGGAGTGAAACGGACTCTACTGAAGATACGGGAACGGTTTTACTGGGTCCATTGTCGTGCCGATGTCGAGGACTGGTGTCGCAAATGTACAAGTTGTGCGGCTGTAAAAGGACCTCAAACTCGTAGCAGAGGTGCATTGCAATTGTACAATGTTGGTGCACCATGGGAAAGGATAGCTCTGGATGTTGCGGGACCGTTTCCGGAAAGTGAAAGTGGTAACAAGTACTTCATGGTTGTAATGGATTACTTCACTAAGTGGCCGGAAGTCTTCGCTATTCCAAATCAAGAAGCTTCAACAGTTGCAGATAAACTGGTTCATGAAGTCTTCTGTCGTTTTGGAGTACCTTTGGAAATTCACAGCGATCAAGGAAGGAATTTCGAGTCACAAATATTCCAGGAAACTTGTAGAGTGATGGGTACTCATAAAACGAGAACAACTTCTTACCACCCACAATCGGATGGAATGGTGGAACGATTCAATCAGACATTGGAGAGATACCTGGCAAAAGTTGTGGAAAACCGGCAACGCGATTGGGACAAGCATATACAACCATTTTTGCTGTCATACCGAAGTGCTGTTCACGAAAGCACATCAGTGACACCAGCTTTCGCAAACTTTGGTAGAGAATTACGGCTGCCGGCAGACCTGATCACTGGAATGCCACCTGATGCCCCACGTAGTATAACCGATTATGCGAATGACTTGCGGAACAAAATGAATGACATTTATGAGCACGTCAGGCGTCAGGCCACATCGGGCCAGCAAATGTCTAACAAGATGAAAACCCGTTATGACCGCAAAATGAACAATAAAGGGTTCGATGAAGGTTCACTAGTGTGGTTGCACAATCCAGTTCGCAGTAAAGGCAAATCTCCTAAGCTTCAAGCTAAATGGGACGGGCCGTACCGGATTGCGACAAAAATCAATGACGTGACCTACCGTATACAAAAAGGTACAAGAAGTGCTCCTAAAATCGTCCACGTGGATCGACTGGCGCGTTATTATGGGGCCGATAATGCTCGGGGCGAGCATGTCTTAGGAGGGGGCAGTGTTACGCGCCAGAATTAATGTTGGGGACATGGCGGCATTTGCGTGCTGCTAACGCCATCTAGTAGCAGGTAGCGGAAACAAACCAAACATTTACGTGCCTGCCATCTAGTATCGAGTAGCAGATACTGGCATACTGCTGGCGCCATCTAGTATCCAGTAGCTGACATTTACGTGCTAGAACATTCTCGATGTTTTGACGGGACCTGTGTGTGCCCGAACTTTCCAGAGGTTTCCATACAGGAGGGTTCTGGAAATGACTGTCGGTATATAAAGGGCGGACATCCGGCGACGGCAGTCAGTATTGAATTGGCGATACAAACGATAACTTCGAGAGCGATCTTCGACTGCGAATTATAGTGAAGTGAAGTGTTTAGTAGCGCGATTGTGTTTTATAATTAGTGTGTTTTAAAGTGATAATTAGTGTTGTGGATTAAAGTGTCAGTTTTGGTTGTTTAATCGGCTGTTTTTATTGTAACGAACCCCAAGCTCGTAACAATATCAAACAATCGAATACTAAGAAAACTTGGTTTTATTGGTTTAATTGGATTTAATTCTTGAAAAAGTGATTGATATCTTTGGTTTTGCAACAAACATTACTTATTCTTAACATTAAGGTGAGGTTCTATCAATAATCTATGGATACTTCACCTGAAGTCGTCGCCCAAGCTGTGGCACTTATTCAGGCCGGACACAGCCAAAGAAACGTGAGTGCTCAACTTAAGTCGATCTGCGGTCCGAAATGTTTATCGGAGGTACCTAGAGACTGGCGGCTTTGTTCGTCGCCAAGGAAGGCCACGATCTCTGGTCACAACTGAAAGGCAGGATCGATTCATCGTGACGACCAGCTTGAGAAATCGTCACCTTACCTCCATTGAGATACAAAACCAACTTCGCGACTTCCACGGAGTATCTGTGAGCGCTCGAACTGTTCGGAGAAGGTTAAAAGAACGCGATATGGTACCACACAAGCCAGCTAATGGGCCCAAACTAACGCGAGCCCACCGAACAGCGCGCCTTCATTTCGCACGCAGTCATTTAAATTGGACACAGCAAGATTGGAGCCGTGTACTCTTTTCTGATGAGTCTAAAATTGTGTTACATGGCAATGATGGAAGGAAAGAAGGTCTACCGACGTAAGGGAGAGCGTTTCGCACAATGCTGCTTTGAAGAGAGGGTTGCTTATGGCGGTGGCTCATGGACTGTCTGGGGCGGTACATCCGCGAGCGCAAAACTCAACTTGAGGTTGTTACAGGACCACGGCTGCCAACATTAAATGCTGAAAGGTACATTCGTGAGTGCTTAGAACCTCACGTGATACCATACGCGGACTATGTGGGCCCAAATTTCCTTTTTATGCATGATAATGCAAGTGCCCATGCGGCCGGCATCGTCAGGGAATATCTTCGGGATGTGAACATCACAGTTATGGACTGGCCAGCCAGAAGCCCAGACGTGAACCCCATTGAGCACATGTGGGACGAGCTAAAAAGACGTGTTAGGGCTCGTCAGCCAGTTGCCCAGACGATGCAGGAGTTGAAAACTGCCATAGAAGAGAAATGGGAGATGATCCCTCAAAATTTCATAGAGCGGTTGATAAACTCTATGCCTAATCGTATGAGAGCTGTGGTAGATGCCCATGGAGGCAACACGCGTTATTAAATTAAACCTTTATTTGATAAAACATGTTTTTTATTCAAAAATCAATTGCCTTTAACAAGGCGCATATCCAACTTGTTAGGCGTAGCTCCATGTCGTATGGTATTCTGCATTCAAATTTAAAACAATACGATCGAAAAAGATGGTAAAATGTATCAGGTTTAAAACTGCATCAACAGTTTTTGTTCAATCTAGCAATCATATTTCGGTAGGGGCCATCGAAACCTTAACTCTAAGGTGGGCCAATAGATGTGTCCAGAAGTGTATATTAGTATAGATGTTTCCAAAAAACATTACCACTATAGTAAATAAAGAAAACAAAGTCATACATTTTGCAATTAAAATAACCGTTACAGTAACTATATGTAGATATCGTGGCCTTGTCGTAGATTTGGCTATTTCCTGATGTCGCCGAGGTTAGAGTAGGTTTAAGGGAACCTCGCAGGAGGCTGCAGAAAGGGATATCTCGACCTCCCTCCTGACACGCAGCAAACGCACCGGGCGTCGGAGGAGGGCATACGCTGCCCTCTCCCAGCCCCCCTAACTGGGTCCAGGGACAGCGGACTTGGGATGTCCGTGGCCCCTCATTCATCTGGACCCGAGACGTCGCGGGGGGAGTCAAACACCTCACTCCCCCCACTGACCCGAAGTGGCCCGCAGAGGCGGCCGGCACCAGCCGGGGATTATGAAAGTCGCAAGCTCCCGCGATCCCCGGCGTAGGTGAGAGATGAAACACCAGGGTGGTTTTAGTCAGTAAGAGTCTGACAGACCCCATTCGCCCGCCCCAAGGCAGAGGACTTCCATGAGGATTTCAGCCCATTAAAAAGAGGGTTTGGGAACCTAGGGCAACACCAGGTTGGTTTCTTTAAACCTGCAGGCAGAAATTGGTACTCCACACATCAGGATTTTGGTGAAGTTAGGTTTGAAAACTTATTTCTACTTGACTTTATTTTCCTTCCTTATTACTGTAGTGGTGGTGTCATTTGAGAACATATTAGTATGTCCCACTAGCAACAAACTGGATATTTTTCCCATTTGTCACCAATGGCAAAAACTGGGATAGTTTGTGTCACATTGTCCCCACTGGCAACAGATTGGGCTTCTCCAGCGATGGCAACTGGGAATAGTTGTGGCTTACAGATGAAGCAACCAAATCAAGGCAGAAAAACAGTACTATACAGTATTAAAACCACCAAAGGAATATTTAACTTAGCTAGGTTATACAAAGTAGGGTAATTGATGGACTTAATTAACAATTTGACAATGTGTACCAAAGTCGTATGTTTATTGAATCATTAACATTGAATCAAAACCTTCATTTTATTGATATCAGTTATCTGATATTTGTATTCAACCATTTTCATGTCAGACCATGTATCTGCTGTCAATATTATACTAAACTTAACTAAATTAGTGTCTTTCGCACTACACTTGTATTATAACTTTCACTTGATTTCTTTGACATAAGCATCCAGCTCTGCATCTAATTGTTCAGCAGTGGGCACTGGACGCTTGCCCCGACCTGCCCCGGCACCTCCACGGCCACCACCGCCACCACCACGTCGTGCATTGCCACGTGATCCCCCTCCTTGACTTCTGTTTGCACCACCTGAACAAACAATGGTGTTTATGTTATGGATTAAAAATTTTCTACCATATGTTGTCAACCTTACAACTTGATATAATTTTTTTACTAGATTGCAATAGAAAGGATTGCCATGCTATGAATTTATTACAGATAATAATATTAAAGTAACAAAACAATGGACAGCTAAACAGATACTGTCCCCTTTGAGGAGAATAACCTTACTGTTTTTTTTCATAATTTTGACTAGTGTAATGATACAAACAAATGATAATTACCTCTGTTCATGTTTCTTCTAACTGGCCCACCACCACCAGTGCTGCCACCACCAATACGGCTTCTTTCTTCAGTTCTAAAGGTGCTAATTTCTGATGTCGCTAGTTGAATATTCATTGCTCTCCCATCTAATGGCACCCCATTGTATTGTTTCATGGCTTTCAAGGCATCAGCTCTTCTCTCAAACACTACATCAGCAGTACCTAAAATGGAAGTTACAGGTTTAAGTAAAAAGTTTAAGTTTTTAGTTTTTTACATAATTGAAATAAAAATGACATTTAATTAATGCTTACCTAGAGATCTTCCAGATCTATCATAGTGTACGGCTGCACTTTTCAGAATGCCAAATTCTGAAAACAGCTCCTGAATGTCTGAATCGGAGACTCCAAAGTCCAGATTGGATACTAACAACTTAGTAGGACCGGTTGTGATAGCCGGCATGGCATTTCTCTGTATCTTCCTTTCACCAAAGTCATTGAACATGTCATGTTTCCATGCGCTGTTAACATCGCCCTGAAATAGGTGGTCCTTCAAAGAGCTTGCCGATTGGCCGCTCTATGCCTCATTCAACATGATTACACCCAAGTGTAATAGTGTGGCATACAAATTAGTTACATAAACTGCTACATGTTTGTAACAATATGGAAATTTTACAATGTTATAACAAAACAATATTAACAAAATAAACAAATGGTTTTTTTTAGATTGCTTTAAGCATTACAACTGAAATCATTTGTCCCATAACTTATTGAAAGTTCTTTAACACTGACTGGCACACACTCGCGTTGATTTTAGTACTGCATCTTGCAAATCAGGAAGATCAAGTCAGGAATGAACACCACAGCAGTTTTCCTTGTCGCCCATGTCTGCAGCTCAGAGCTATATAAGACTCCATGATGAAAACAACACGGCGACAAATTCCCATCTTGGCACTTCCACTTAATCAATATTAAGGTTGAATTTCAGGGATCCCAAAAAGATGACATCTGAAGTGTTGTTATTGTTTGTTGCATTTCGATATCGTTTGATGCCAAACAGCTGGACTGTTATTTTTCTGGCGAAAATATTCCAGTCTAAACGTAGAATATGACAAACGCGTATTTAACATGAGAGTGCTTCCCCGAAGCCAAATTTAGATCTTATGATCTAGGTAAGCAAGAGTGAAAATACGATACAGTGTTACTGCTGCTACAAACAAGATGGCCAAACAGATAACCGAGTCATCATTGCAACTTTATCGTCCATAGATTTGACCGTAATATTTTACAAGATGCGTCATTTCACCACGTTTGTCCGCCATTTGTAATTTGTACAACCATCTAAGTAATAATTTACCCTTGTGTAATTTGCTGATTTAGATATACCGCCACGGTTTCTTCCGCGTAATACGCCCCCCGTGCGGCCATTTCTAAATCCACTACCAGCACCAGATCCTCCACGGCCACCACCAGGTTTTCTGGTAGCATTGAATTTTCTTCCAGCGCCTCCTCCACCTCTGGGTGTTTTCTTGTTTGCTTTTATAATATCATCTAAAGCCATTTCAATTTGGTCAACCATCATGAATCACTTATTTATTTAAAATAGAATCTCGAAAATTGTATTTTCCGTTCCGCAGACGCGCGTCGATGACACAGAAAAAGAAGACAAAGGAAGAAGTCAAAGAGTAAAAGAAATATCAAAGACTAAGGAGTTAGTAGGGATGCGACGATAAAACTTTTAAAAACCGTATTTTTTTTGGGGATGTATTTCGATACTACATGCTAAAGCGCCCCCGAGACGGTCAAACAGTTTGATTAAATCTTTACGTGTTTGATGAAACCGTTTGATGCAGGTTTGGAGGGTCATCAAACGGCACTGCGCAGTTTCGTTCTGTACGCCGCCGTAATCAGTGTTGTGACTTAGATAAGTTGTAAAATGGCCTCGAACAAGGATCGCGATTTCCTTGCGAATATTCCATTAATCTCTTGATTAAATTAAAAAAGAAAATGGTCCTAAAAATCGTACAAATGAAGATATCGTTTCACACACGAATATCTACAGAAAGTGCTAGAAATTGTCGCACCAGATGACGTTGACTTGTGCAAACTGACCCGTGTTTGATCAAACTCGTCGGAAAATGATCAAACGACGCATCAAACTCAACAAACATGTAATTTCATCAACCAAGCTCCAAACCCGTTAATGTTTGTCAAACAAATTGCATTCACTATCAAAATGGTTTGAATCAAACCAAAATCTACGTGTTTTCAAATACGTAGATTTTGGTCAAACTGTTTTATATTATTTTTTTACATAGCCCAACGGATATCGTCAGTTACTTTTATAAGCGCAGAAATAGTACTGTAACCTGCTCGAAAACTGGATTAAAAAGGGGTTAAAATAAGAGAGGTTCAGCTCTGAAGGTCTGCGCTTATACCTGCCCTTAGCTTTATCCCTGCGAGCCATAAGTTCTTTTATTTGAAGCGTTATCCATGGTGCAGGGTTTTGTTTTATTTTGATGCGTCGGATGGGGGCATGCTGGTCATACAAATCGAGGACGGTCGGGTTAAAGAACTTAAATTTTCCATCGATTTCCCCGATCTCAATCAGAGGGGTCCAGTCGAGATTGCCGGCATCACGCCGCAATGCCTCCAGGTCTATGCCCTTGTAGTTACGGAGATATAAAAGTTGGGACTTACGCTTGGGAACACGGATACGATACGAGAGGTAAATGAGGTCGTGGTAAGAAAAAGTAGCAGTAAATTGACCATGGTAACATAATATGTTATTGGGAGAGAAAAAGATCATAAGATCTAATAAAGAGGGCGTACAGTTAGGAGAAAAGTGAGTTGCAGAAAGAGGCAAGACTTGAAGATTGAAAGAAGACAGGAGCGAAAGAAGCTTTTGCGAGCGCGAGTCATTTTTAATCAAGCAAAGTGTTAAAATTGCCCGTTAAAATAACGTGCTCATACATGGGGCAAAGATTACTGAGGGTGCAGTCAAGAGAGTCGAAGTAGTCAATGCGAAGGTTAGGGCTGTTAAGCACTGCATGCAAGACTTTAGTGTGATGAACAGAAATTTCGACAAACAAATATTCTTTTTTTCTTTTGTAACGTAAACCAAATATGACGATATTACGACGCTTTTAAAAATATTTCACGCCGTAGTATGATTTTTAGTGCGTTCTGGCGTAACTCACGCATTTTCATGCGTTTCATCTTAGTCAATTATATTCATTGATTTACAAAAACAAAAAATACGTGTTGTACTTATTTTTCAATACTCTAACTGACGGACTAAATAGATTTGCAATTTATTGATCGTGGAAACTAGCCTATCGCAATATGGTAATGCTGCTCTTATTTGCCGAGCATTTAGGCGCCCATTACACGCTTATGCAAACATCACTCAATTCCAAAAGTCATGAATGTCGAATGACTGATGGTGGGTAATGGAATGGTGAGGCACACTAATAGGAAGAAGCAGATGGCGCTTTCGGCGACTGTGTCTTGTTTACGTCTGTTTTCAAGTGTGTGGTTGCGATATTCTGTTTTTAATTTGTGATTTACCTTACAAAATGTTCCCACTGTTATCTTTACGTGAACTTCGAACTGAGCTTCGACGAAGAAATGCGTAGACTACTGGGAGAATGGCCAAATTGATTGAGAGATAGGCATTTTAAGTATTTGAGGTTATTAATATGTGAGGCATTCCACAACTTTTTTAGATTAATCTTTCACAGTTCAGGCCACTCGTTTATGGAATGCGTTGCCTGTGTCAATAAAGCGCGCTCAATCACTGCCTGTTTTAAAAGACTAGTTAAGGATCACTATTTGTCACTATGATATTCTTATTATTAGTATATTATCCTTTTGCTTGTATATTAAGTATGTATGTACTTATTATTTATTTCGTATATTGTATTATTTGTATTACGTTTCAGTCGTCGTATTTAATTTTTAGGAGTATTTACTTTAGTAGCACTATGTAGCTAGTTTACAATTGCAAAACAACTGAGTGAACAGATGAACTCGGTTGATCCAAACGGTCTCACCGCTCAGTGTGTCGTATTATTTTTGCGAATTTATTCATGCATAATAATGCCGAAACCACAATATACGCAAACATTTCTGGATTCTTGGCTTCAAGACCCACATTTAATGGACTGACTTCAAGTTATTGAAAATATTACAAGTTGTGAAATGTAAATTATGTGAAACGATTTAAAAAAATCACTACGATGATTTTTGTTTAAAATTTAGTTTTTATTTGAAATTTAAAAAAAAAAACATTTTTACTAATAAAACTACTATCCCACTGTTTTCTTTCGTTTAGTGGAAATTTTAGCGATTTTCACAAATTTTTGGAGTCGGGATTTTTGTTAGTGATTTTCTGGTGGTTTTAAAAGTTGAATCTGGTGGAGTGCTAGTTTATCTGTTGGCAACACTGGACATTTGTTTGTGGTAGTGGTATCTGACATCAGTGACAGTGACATCCATATTGCCCCTTAGGACACGTTGTTTTGGATTGTTGTTATTGTTGCTGAATTTGATTTAACTACTTCATTGACTTACTAATATGTTAGAATTTCAGAGCCCTAATAACATATATTTATTGTGACTGATTAATACTAGAACTTTCTCAGGAGTAATGGCACTGAACAAATATATGCACCCTCGCAACATTTACAGAACACCGCCTGATTTCGGAAACCTATCAAAAATGTATTCAGTGTTTTCTGCCATTTCGAAAGTGGTAAGTTGATTCTACTAAAATCATCAACTATTTAACAAATTGTTAACAGAACAGTGTGTTGAGAGACCTTTTTAGGGTTCCGTACCTAAAGGGTAACCAACGGAACCCTATTACTAAGCCTCCGCTGTCCGTCCGTCTGTCTGTCTGTCAGCGGGCTGTATCTCAAGAACCGTAATAGGTAGACAGTTGAAATTTTCACAGATTGTGTATTTCTATTGCCGCCTTAACAACAAATAATAAAAAGTATGGTTTATGGTATGGAACCCTTCTTGTGCGAGACCAACTCGCACTTGCACTTGGCCGGTTTTTTATGAGTGTGTTATTGAGAGGTTATCTTTTTATTAGTCTGATAAAATCTATTATTATATATTTAGGTTTTAGGATTTTTTAATCTTAAAAATTATATGTAAATTATTGTCTGGAAAAAAAATTGTTTTTTATACCTTATCAATACTTGGAATTTTATATCGATATACTGAAATATTAAAAAAAGCTAAAAATATTGGTACATTTAAAAATATTATTGATATATCGATATTTTTTCAACAGGCCTACATTACCAGCTGACAGCATTGAGGACAAATTTTTCATGCTATAATTTAGTTTGTTGTTAGTTTAGTGTAAATGTTAATTTTAGTTATTATTAATTCATTTGACAACTTGATTAATTATTTTGTAAATGCTTTGCCAGTTCAACGGCAAAAACCTCGCTCTTTTGCCCTGCAGGGGAACAATTTAGGATGGTGAGATAAAATTGGAAACCCTTGTCTCTCTACCTACAAATGGTTTTGTTGAAGTAAACAGTAGTGACTAAAATTAATAACCTTTGCTGTTTGATTTTTCAGGATGTCACAGGCAAGATTACAATTGATTTTAAGGATCCACATTCACTGAGGGTTCTAACAAAATGTCTTCTTAAATCTGATTTCAATCTTGATGTGGACATTCCTAAAGACAGATTGGTTCCAACCGTCCCCTTAAGGCTAAATTACATATTATGGTTAGAAGATTTATTGGACACAGTCCAAAGAAAAGAGGAAATATGGGGATTAGATATTGGTAGGTATTGTAGTGGAGAGATTATTGTACTGGTTCTTCTTCCTAGCTAAAACACTTCGAAGTGGTGATGGTTCGGTGCTTTGGAAAATGGCTTGTCTTCATGTAAATTTTTGACCTTCAAAAAGTGTTTATTTTCAGTCTAGAATAACAAATAACTTGATTTTGTTTCAATGTAAATCTTCTCAGGTAAACAATGGGGCATATCCTAGCGTCTACTTCAAGTCTTCCTGACTGTATTGATTTATAGTACTTAATTATTGAATTTATTATCAAGTAAATGTGTACACTTTATTTTATTAATTATATTTATTTTATTACCAGATAAAGATAAAAACTCCTAACTAAAATATGACATTTAAAAAGTTTACAGTAGGTACTTGTGTCTTATTTTTTAGGAACAGGAGCCTGTGCCATTTACCCATTATTAGCAGCAGTAAAAAACAAATGGAATATGGTTGGAACAGAAACTGATACAGAAAGTTTTTCTAAGGCTGAAGAAAACATACAAAAAAACAACTTACAAAAACTTATAAAATGTGAGAACATATTTTTTACTTCATTAAGTTTTTGTTAAACACAAAACATTTGATAAGTACTTATCCTTTTTTGCCTGTATTAAATTTAATGTTTTTAATTTTAGTGAAGAAAAATTCAACTAAATCAATAATTTCACATGTATTTTCACAAGACAATAAGCAAGATTTTGACTTCTGTATGTGTAACCCACCTTTCTACAGCACCTTACAAGAATTGTGTGAATCAAGGAGTCCAGCCAGGTACATCAATTTTGAAATAATATTAACCCGTGAGGCACCAAGCACGCAAGACAGTAGTAAGATAATACGATTTGGCCCCAATTGGGGCTTATGGGTTCAGAGGTTAATTATGAATATTTAATTATTCCTTAATAAATAACCAGCTCTGAGATCTGTATAAATTGCATACTTACCCTTACCTCTTTTATTCCCTCATATCTGCACCAACAGTAAATTTTAAGCAGCTTAGGTTTTTCTTAAACTAAATTATTTTTGCAAAGTGCAACTTTAAAGTTATTTTTTCATTACTTTTTCATACTTGAGATATTTTAATGATTCTCACCCCATTGTGATGCTTGGCATAATATGCTATTTGAACCGCCTCCCCCACCCCCATCTATGCCAATAAGCGCACGAAAAATAAAACTCGACTAACTCACCTTGGGTTAAATTATTGGAGTTTTGGGAACTGTTTTTTTGTTAAAAAATAAACTACAGCAGTTTAAGCATACAGTATAGATTCGTGCACAGATAGTCTAGCTATAATGTAAACATGTTTCACTACAGATTACCACCAAAGAATGGTTTCACAGGGTCACCACAAGAGCTTATAACTGAAGGTGGCGAGCTGGAGTTTTGTAGACAACTCATTACAGAGAGCAAAGATCACAGAGATAATGTGCTGTAAGTGTTTGTCTCTCAATAATCAAAACAGTTTTACGACAACACTTTTTATGGTATAATTTAACCATTTGTTTTACATTTCAGAATATTTACCACAATGGTAGGCCATAAGTATAACTTAAATGTCTTGATACAAGTCTTAAAATCGGAACAAATTAAACACACTCACACTGAGTTTTGCCAAGGTCGTGTTACGAGGTGGGGACTGGCATGGACTTATAAAGATTATGATTTGTATAATCTAGGTAAGGTTCTTCTCTTTTTTAGGGTTCCGAACATCCATAAGAAAAGGAACCCTTATAGGATACCCTTAGGGACAGACGTACAGGCAGACACCCGGGTGGGGTGTCTGCCTGTCCGTCTGTCACAGCCAGTTTTCTCTGAATCCACTTGACTGATTCTGTTGAAATTTGGTACACATATGGACTTTTGTGACCCAAACATGGACGCATTCCGTAAAAAATTAATTTTGAGTATGGGGGTCACTTTTTCATACCAGAAATATTCAAGAAAATAATTTCGTGAGGGTTTTTCAAAATTTTATATCAATACCTAAATGGTTTTGTAGCCCCTTTTCTCTGAAACTACTGAGGCTAAAAGATTTCAGGAAAACCTATAAGAAGTCTATTGTTTTAAAATAAAATTGGTCCAGTTTTTTAATTTTAGAAAAGTAATCAACAAATATATGCAAGTTGACACTAAGTACTTACTGTCGAGTTTATTATGTTTAACTAAATTTCTTTCAACTAGGTATTTGTCATTATTCTCTTGCCCTCATGCTTATTGATTTGTCCATTATTTTGTATAGTTCTCTATTAATCGCCATCTCAGTACTTTGTATTTAATAATATAATAAAATAATCCCTGTAACATAAAATTCTGCCCTTACTGATGAGTGACTGACAGACAACGCACAGCCGAAAATAGTGGTCGTAAAAAGCTGAAATTTGCTGGTAGGTTCCTTGGGGAGTGTAGGGAGCACTAAGAGAGGATTTCCCGAAATTCTTACGGGGACGGGAAAAAACGAGATATTATTAGCCCGTACGAAGTCGCGGGCAAACGCTAGTTAGGTTCATAAAATTTTAAAAATAATATTTGTTACAGTTCCTCCAAGAGACAAACTGAGGAAAAAACAAACACCAACGATCTACTTGTTACCTGAATTAGCAAATTGTGATAATACAACAGAAGTAGCACTAAACAAAATAAAAGAGATGCTTAATAAATTAAGTATCACACATAAACTACTCGATAAGCGAGGTAACAATGTAACACTTGATATAGTTGCAAACACAAATACTTGGTCTAATCAAAGACGTAAAAGGAGACTGCAAAAAAGAATCGAAGTTCATGCCAAAGTTCCAAAATTGGATCCAGACAAAGAAATTACTGTGAAAAATTTAGCTAACGGCGATCAAGTAGATGGTGAATCAAGTAGGTCAGATGTACCAGTGTCACCAAAAATTGACGAAAGTTGCAGTAATGAAGAATTATTTGAAATCAATCAAGATGTACATTTAGATGGCTCTGCACATACCAGTAAAAATAAACCACTAGTACATGCCTTTTTGAAATTAGTCAAGAAAGAAAACAAAATTCTTCTTGATATAGAATATATTGATGGAATGGCAGGAAAAGAAGGATTACATCAAATAGTACAATATATTAAAAACAATTGGAAGTAAAAAGATCTGTCTTATTGCCTATGTGCATTACGTTGTGGAGGTAAGGGTGAATTTTCCTTGTTAAGATTGACGCTTTCGTTCCGCGGCGGTGTAACTCGTAGAAGACTTAGGAATCAACAAAAACTGATTCAGTTATTTAAAAAAAAAAAGGAATTGAAATCTACCATCAAACACAATTTAATAATGTCCTAAGACTTTTACGTTTTGACTTCGTGACAATCTCGAAATTAACGGTTAACGGTTTACAGATTAAAACAGTACAAAAATTATTTGCCTACTAGCAGTGCCCGCGACTTCGTTCGCGTGGATGTCGAAAAATATCTGTTGCATAGATCATATCTACTTTAACTTAATACCTTGCGTATCCTGATCTCTCTCAAAATTAAGGGCCCAGATAATCTCCTGGTTCATACCTACCTCGAGGTAGGTATCAAAATCAACAAAATCGACTATCGAACGAACGGTGGTAGGTAGTCTTCAAACTACAAAACAAAGAAACTGATGAATCAAGTTGATTCTGAATTTTGTCCAGCCTCTTTGATTTTCACTGACAGTTGCAGATTACAGAACAACGATTAATTTTTACATTTTATGTTTAACAGTTCTACCGGGTTCATAGAATCGATTTACTGTGTAAGAATAATCGAATTTTTAAAAGCGATATTTAGTAGGTACTGAATGAGGAGACTTATTGAATGAGGAGCTTGTGGCTAAATAATAACAGTGGGTGGGTCGATTTTTATGCTTTACCAACTCTTGCCTAGGTCGCTCTGTGGATAGGTAGGACCATATTATTTAACACTAGCTTCTGCCCGCGACTTCGTCCGCGTGGAATAGTTACTTTGGGCTAACGCTGACTTTAACCCGCGACTTCGTTTACGTAGAAAGTTGAAAATATTTTTAAATAATACCTACATCACGCTTTTATCAGTAAAAGTGGAACTTTAAAACATTAGGTAAAAGTACTGGGTCTTATAATCTTGCATCATGTAGATTGTAGGTTATTCTCAAAAAAACTCAAAACTAATGTTATTTTAAAGTACTTCTGCGTATACTATATTTTTAGTTTTGTTATCTTCCGGCAGAAGTAGATATTGGTTTTCACCAGAACCAGATCTCGATAGGGCAACATACAGTTGCCCGTGCGAAAAACACTCTTGGCGTAAATCTATTCCAACGTGCTTAAATGTTTGCCCCTGGGCCTTATTCATTGTTAACGCAAACGATACCTTCACCGGAAATTGAATTCTTTTAAAGTTAAAAGGCAAATCCGTTGGTATCATAGGGATGCGAGGTATCAGCACTGTTTGCCCTACTGCTGGACCAGTCAAAACTGTAGCACCAATCACGTTATTGCGAAGAAATTTTACTTGGAGTCTGGTTCCGTTGCATAAATTTGGTGGTTTAAGGTTTCTTAGCAAAACAATTGGAGTGCCAGTTTTTAGTTTTAGTGAATGTGGGGGAAGGCCATTCGGATTTAGAGAATTTAAAAATTCTTGTGGGTAATGTACCGCATCCTCTTGATCCATCACGTTATCAATGGACACGTAGTTCACGCTATCTCCTGGAAGTTTATCCAGTATCGTGTTATTGATTTCGTCAACGCTACTATTTCTAGCTGCCAATATTGCCCTTTGACACATCCACTGGTAGTCTTTTTTTTTCTATATGGACTACATCTGGGTAGACTTTGGAGATTAGGTCTTCAATGTTGGTAACTTTCTCACCTAAATCGCGATCAATTTCAATTTTGTTTCTGAAATGAGGTACTTTCCCGTCTCCTATTAAAAGTAACTTTGAAGGAAAATTTGTACCACCTCCACCCAAATGTGTTCTCATATTAGTAGATAGTTTTAGGGTATGAACGAACTTCCATAATGGGGAAGTTTTTAAGCAAGACTTCACAATGTCAGCTCTGGTTCCCCTAACTATCACCGGTAATGTTTGGCGAAAATCACCAGCAAACATGACAGTGATTCCACCCATGATTTTGTTAGAGCTTCTAATATCTCTAAGAGTCCTATCTAAAGCCTCAACATGAGCTCTATGAATCATAGTGCATTCATCCCATATTATTAAACTGACATCTTGCAAAACTTTTCCCAGAGGCCCATTTTTACGGATCGAGCACACGCTATCTTTCTGCAAAGAAATAGTCAGAGGCAGTTTAAAAGTTGAATGAGCGGTGCGTCCACCCGCTAGTAGAGTTGCAGCGATGCCCGATGACGCTACGGCCAAAGCTAGTTTTTCTTGAGACCTAACTTTAGCTAATATTAAATTGGTAACAAAAGTTTTGCCGGTTCCTCCAGGAGCATCCAAAAAAAATATCTTCCCCTCATTTAAACTAACGCTGTTAAATACACAATTATAAGCAGTCAGCTGGTCATCCACTAATTTAGGTTCGTTTTCAGAAATATAATCACTTAATTTATTTAAATCATACGGTTTCCGCAATGCTTCTTCCAACGGATCCATATTACTATTTGAATTATTCCTATTCGATGCTGGAAGTCCAAAATCAGTTAAAGATTTATCACACATCTCATGAATCTTATCTTCAATCATCATAAGTCCTTCATTGTATATATTATCATTAAATTGTAATGTCATATCCTGATTGTCATTACGATTTCTATTTAATATATCTTCACACAAATCATTACGAAATTTATTCCATATCTCGAAGGGGTCAGATGGCTGACAAAATATGAGGATGATGGTAAATAATTCTCTTAACTTTGTGGCTGGCTCTGATAAAACAGCGTCTGATAAAGTATTTTCCCAATGGTGATCTCCTTCCAGTAAACCTAATCTCTTGCAGGCGCCTTGATATGTCTGTAAAATAATACCATTGACGGTTCTAAGATCTTCAAATGACGTTGGACCGCGAACATGTTGCAATAACATTCTCAAATAAAAGCATTCAGTTTGAGTCGGATGAACATTGTACACACGGCCCAAAGCTGTATCTTTTTTCACACCTGGGAAGCCATCAACATCTTGCCCTCGTTTCCTTCTGGAAAATGTATTTCTTTCCCATGTGTAATATTGGGGTACTTCTTGGTATAAAAGAGTTTTTGCAAATACATCTCTTCTGCACAGATCGAAAAACGCTGTAAGTGTTGTTGGAGGAGGATTGTTGACCCGATCTTGGAGATTTTCATTATTAAAATAAATTCTTTGTCCGTTTTCCAAGTGAACTGCTAAATGAATAACTGCCGGGAAGCGTTCATCAATAGAGAATTGGAAAATTCTCCAAAAGGCTTCAGATGAACTAATATAGCGACCATTTAGATATTTTTCTACTTCATCGTTAATATTTTGTAACGAAAATGTAGCTTGATCAGAACCTTTATGAATATATTTACAAATATATTTAATAGCTTTGACCGATTGACAAAATTCTACGTTGATATGCGCATTGAAACTTCGTGAAAGGACTGGATTGTAAGGAACCACCCATCTATTATCCACGCTCATATCTGTTCCTTTGACACGTACAATTCCCGTGTTTCCACCATTATCTGGAGATCTGCGCCTGTAGGTTGGGTAACCGTCATCACCAGTTTGTGTTTCAGAAATAAAAGACCTAGGGTACTTTTTAGAACAAATGTTTTCTTTCATACATGGTGACGTAGGGTTATGAAATCCACAGGGACCATGTATCATGTTTTTTATGATGATATTATGAAGAATGGGATCTTGTTGTTTGTCAGGTATTTCAGCCGATATTATTTCATCTATAGAATCCGGTTGCACTTTGTTTGCTAGCCATAATAAAATATGGGCGTGAGGTAAACCTCTTTTTTGCCATTCAACGCTGTAAACAAAAGCTTGAGTTGGTCCAAAGATATGTTTCTTTGTCAATAGGTCTATAATTTTCTTAAGTTTTAAATGAAATACTCTGGAAACCAAATCATGTCTATCGTATGATTTTTGATCGGGTAATAACTCATTTTTGATTTCTGACCATTCAGGGTTACATGTGAATGTAATAAAGAGATCTGGTCTTCCAAACTTTCTGACGTATGTCATGGCATCTTGACTTTTTTCGTTCATGTATCTTGGAGATCCTGTAAATTACGATGGCAATATAACATGTTGGCCAATATTAGAAGCGTCTATATTGCCATCATTGATCACGGCATCTCTTAAATGGATGTATTCTTCAGCCCTCAATTTTTTTTGATTTCTTTTGATGAAATCAAGCCTCTCAGATATCATTTTTGCCGCCATATCAACACAATATTGGTTAAATAATCCTTTAAAATAATGTAAGCTGTTAAAATCGTCTATTCTCACCATGAGTCTAAAGGCATAAAACTGCATACATGATACAGTTTTAGATCTAGCAGCACCATTCTGTAGTGGAATGTTTATGCAGTACCCGTCATTGCCAGACGGAAACAGTAAGGGATATTGAAGTGGGTCATAAGATCGGTGAAGCTCAGAAACTCGTTGAAGTTGACCATCTCTCGCATTCAACACAATATCTCGGGGACCTTTATCCTAGTCTATCAAAAGAACAGCTACTTCGTTTACTACTGGCACATTATATCGACCTCGATGATCGTTGGCAGGTTTTACATCAGCATGGATGATGAGTTTTAAATCACTCGCTGGTCTATTTTCGAGATTGTATTTAAAACTTTGAATACATGTGTTATTTTCGTGAAGATATTTTTGTAGCGCATCGATAAGATCAATTTGTAAGGTCGGGTTTAAATTTGAACGCAAGGATACCTGATCTGCATGAGAAACAAAATATATTTGCAAAAACTCTGGTTGTGCACCTTCAGCTGGAAGTAAATTACCAATCAAATGATAAACTTGCCCCTGCACTTTAAATGTGGGCATAAAGTTCCCCTCTCGAATTTCTTTGGCACCAAATGAAGTCATTTGAAAAAGTGTATTATATTGCCTTGAATGGTTCAAGAAATGTTTTGATGAAGGATGTGATCCTGATATCAGTTCTTTTAAAACTGATGTTGGTTCGAGAATTTTAGGTATATTTATTTTGCCACCACTACAACACAGACCAGGAGCTTCAGCCTTCCATTTCTTTGCTTGGCATTGGTTGCATATTTTATCCATTCTACCAATATCAACATCGTTTAGCATAAAATAGTCAAGGTTAAAGTCATAAGCAAAAGCAGAATTCAATAAGTTGTGCTGCCTGCGAGTTCTATTCATTGCTGATCTTGCATTTTGTTGAGCTAATCGGTGGGAACGTTCAGCGCTTGATTCCCGTTCTCGGTTCGCCAAGGTTCGGGAATTCTGTGCGGCCAAGCGTTGCGAACGTTCAGCACTTGTTTCCCGTTCACGGTTAGCTAAAGTTCGGGAATTCTTTGAAGCCAAACGTTGGGAACGTTCAGCACTTGTTTCCCGTTCGCGGTTTGCTAAAGTTCGGGAATTCTGTGAGGCCAAACGTTGAGAACGTTCAGCACTTGTTTCCCGTTCGCGGTTTGTTACAGTTCGGGAATTCTGTGAGGCCAAACGTTCAGAACGTTCAGCACTTGTTTCTCGTTCGCGGTTTGCAAATGTTCGGGAATGCTGTGAGGCCAAACATTGAGAACGTTCAGCACTTGTTTCCCGTTCGCGGTTTGTTAAAGTTCGGGAATTCTGTGAGGCCAAACGTTCAGAACGTTCAGCACTTGTTTCTCGTTCGCGGTTTTTTAAAGTACGGGAATTCTGTGAGGCCAAACGTTGAGAACGTTCAGCACTTGATTCCCGCTGTCGATTCGCCGAAGTTCGATAATTTTGTGAAGCCAAACGTTGTGTTCGTTCAACGCTTGTTTCTCTAGCGCGATTGCGTTCATCAATTGCTCGTTGAGTAGCCAACCTATGCCTATTTTCATCCTCTGTCTCATTGCTGCGCAGAAGTCGCAGCCGTTTTGCAGTGGCAGACTGCCGAGAAAGTTGAGATCTTTTTCTAGGCATTTTTTTATTGATATATATTTATTTATGTAAGAATAAAAATAATTGGAAAACTAATTACTTAAATAGTAATTATTATATGATAAGATATCGCCTATCCACGGTAAAAGAATTACCCTAAGATACTCCAAAATCAAAAACAATACCCCAAAGAAAATTAAATACTACAAAATAATGTATCTATTTAGATAAGGAAATTAACAAAAATAACTAATCTAAAACAAAACTTATTACTATAATTATTATACGATAAGATATCGCCTATCCACGATTTAAGAATTACCCTAAAATACTACAAAATCAAATAATGTATCTGTTTAGATAAGGAAATTAACAAAAATAACTAAACTAAAACAAAACATATTACTAATTTATTCATCTAAAAAGTATTATACGATGATATTTTGGAAAAACAAATTTAAAAAGTAGTTCGCTGAGCACAACTGTTCCGTAAGGAGCCGACCACGCGTCTGAGCCGCGCGGCATGGTATCTCGCAGAGCTAACTGGAGCCACCGCCCTTCCCCCCCGCGCGCTGTACTTTATCATTATTTTGCGCTGTACTTTATCGTTATTTTAAAACTGCGATATCTCCCAAGATATTCATTGAAATCGAATGATGTAAAGGGCAATTTTGTTTTAAATTAAATAATTGTGATGAATAACGTATTTATTTGG
Source organism: Lacanobia wlatinum (assembly GCA_947578705.1). Classification (NCBI taxonomy): domain Eukaryota; kingdom Metazoa; phylum Arthropoda; class Insecta; order Lepidoptera; family Noctuidae; genus Lacanobia; species Lacanobia wlatinum. The sequence goes on from OX388033.1 coordinate 12,406,093, forward strand.
ATAAGGATTAATGTCATGTTTATAAAAACACCTTCGCAAATAATGAATTATTAAAAAAAAAATTTGGTTAACATAAAAAGGTTATAGTGCATCAACCTTAAAAGTTAGACATATGCTGTCGCGGACTTTTTTTTAGAACTTTTAAAGGGGAACAATTCTGTCATACATGAGTTTTGCGAAACTTAAACTGTTTACGCAGCGCACGCAGCGGAAAGTCTCAAAAGAAAAAAATAACTCCCGATTTTGAAACATTCTTCATTGGTGCTCCGCTCCTATTGGTCTTAGCGTGATGATATATAGCCTATAGCCTTCCTCGCTATTTGTAAATCGGTTATTTAAATGGGCTATTTAACACTGAAAGAATTTTTCAAATCGGACCAGTAGTTCCTGAGATTAGCGCGTTCAAGCAAACAAACAAACAAACAAACTCTTCAGCTTTATATATTAGTATAGATACCGCGACCTCGCCGTGCTGATCGGAAGCTGGGGGGCTACTCTCTAACGAAATCCGTAGTTTCGGGCTTAGTTGCGGGTATTCTACTCCGTATCACCTACAGACTTACGATTAGTCCCGAACCCGAACTAAGAATGAATGACAACACGATTGCACAGTAACTGTCAAATCGTGTTATCATTAGTTCTCAGTGATTAGGTGATACGGAGTAGAAAATGCCCGCCCGCAAATAAGCCCGAAACTACGGATTTCGTTAGAGAGTAGCCCCCCTGATCCGAATATTGTTAGGAAAAGGTTAGGCATATACTTATTAAAAAAGTAAAATGTTATTATTATTGTCGCAGCCAACTGCCCGTCAGGCACCGAACACGCAAGGCAATTGAAAGACAATACAATTTGGCCCCAATTGGGGCTGACGGTCCTTGAGAGTGTTTACTCTGCCGTTTTATTGTCCTTTTCATTGAATGGCGGTTAATCAGCGGTCTAAATGATCCCCAATGCCCGAATGTGTGAATGAACAGGCTGGCAGATGCGAATGCGTGGGACGAAAATATAATTAAGAATTTATTTATTTTTTGAGAATCCTAAATTCAATTAAATGCCAGGGATGTCACTTAGGCCGTCTCCCTACCTAATGGATAAAGGAAATTGAAACAATAAGAAGAGAAGAAGTAGATTCACTGTTTTTCGCAAATCTTTTCAGTTTTAAGGGTTCCGAAAAAAAAGGAACCCTTATAGACAGCTGCTAGTTCGAGCCATAATACGTTTGTTAAAAAAAAGAATAGATTTGTAGCGGGGTGGAATAAACATGTGAAAGAGGCTCATGCGCGGGCGCGGCTTGGGTTTCAAGAGTGGATTTTACATGGAAAACCTGCGTCAGGTGTTATAGATCAGGAAATGAAAAGGTCGAGACATAGATTTAAAACTAAGTTGAAGTGGTGTCAGAACAATGAAATCCAGATAAAAATGGATATCATTGCAACCCTTCATGAAGAAAAGAAATTTAATTCATTTTGGAAGCAAACCAACTCTTTGAATCCTCAGCCGAGCCTGCCATCGAACGTGGATGGCTTGTCACATAACAGTGATATAGCCAACATGTTCATGAACCATTTTAAAGTCGCTCCGCTCAAAAAAAATGCATCTAGGCAAGGTATTCGGGCCCCGTGTAAAGGTGATCCTTACGTAGGTTTCACTGTGAAAAATGTTAAAGATGCGTTGAAAAGGATGAAACGAGGCAGATCACCAGGGCACGATGGTTTGAGTGTTGAGCATTTAAGGTCCGCTGGTGTGCACTTACCTAGGTTACTCGCCATGTTATTTAATCTTTGTGTTGGTCACTCCTATCTGCCTGACGAGCTCGTAAAAACTGTCGTAGTTCCCATAGCTAAAAATAAGACAGGTGATTCATCCGACAAAAACAATTATAGGCCTATTTCACTGGGTACAGTCATTGGCAAAGTGCTGGACAGCCTGCTTGAGAGGCAATTGAAGATGCATATCAAACTCAACAACGCGCAGTTTGGTTTTAGAACCGGTTTGTCGACGGAAAGTGCAATTGTGTGTCTCAAGCAGACTGTGCAGTACTACACAGACAGGAAGACACCTGTATATGGTTGTTTTCTGGACCTTTCGAAGGCCTTTGACCTGGTGAATTATGACATTCTGTGGCAGAAAAAAGAAGAAGAAGAAAATGTCGGATGATACAGACCTTCCACCTGAGCGGCCGGTGGGGGCAGGTCTTCACTGCGTGGCTGTGACGGCTGTGTTCTCTCAGTCGTGGATGGTGAACGCGGCGGCAACTGGTGACGGGTAACGGGAGCCCTCTCGGTTGGTTCCCTGTTCAGGTCCACCACCCACGCCTCAGGTGTCTTTCCTTGTGACCTCGTAACTGGCATTTTTCAAACTGTTCAAGTCCTCTGGTAAGCCTTCAGCAAACTTCAAGTTGATTCTTCAAACTGAGTTTTCAAACTATTTCTGTTCCCTCGGATAATTCTTCGAAGTCCCCAATCTTCAAAATTTTCTAATTGTTCGCGACGGTAGCGTCAATAGTATTATATAACTCGCATACAAAAGAGCTTATGTAAAACATAGGATAAGTTATAGTTTAGATACTTTTAATTTGTTGTCGTTTTCCCCAGGCGCGTGAGACGTTCTTGGGGAACTTATTTAGCTGAATATAGTTAAGTAGGGTTACACACTCCCCTACACATTCCTGGTAAACCCTTAAAAAAGGTATCTGGAAAAAGTTAAAGGTAAAGGAGGTACACAGGTATCGAACATTTCACATACACCGACACAGGACAGCTACTCAAAAGGTAGTAGGGTGGACTGCCAACCACCATTCACAGACACCTCCCTTTACTAAACATACAGAAAATCTAGATATTTAGGCTTTAAACAATAGGCATTAGAGAGCTGGCACTAAGCTCTATCCAAATATGTATACATCTATATGGTCAGTTAAGGCATAAAGCCACAAATTAGGAAAATATAAAAATACTGATTTTTTCCCCTTCCGGGCTTCTGACCTCATAGTACTTCCACCCTTAGAGGGGTGGCTTTGTAAGATGTGTATCTGGATAGAGGGATGATGCACCTACCGTAAGACATATAGCCCAACAGCCCTAAGGGCACAGCTTTCCGGGAAGTCAACCCTTAATAGTTAACAAGTTCAAACTTGTAAATAGTTTCGATAGATAAATGCAACAAACCCCTAAGTGGGTAGGGTTGAAGGGTTGATTTCCACCCCGTTCCACGGGGAATTTCGGGGGCTTTACAGACAGGTGCATCAACCCCTATCCAGACCTAGAATAAGCCTAGATATAGCCAGGAATGTACCATAGTTAAAGTTAAACTTAAGGTTTAAAATAAACTAAAACATTTAGTGATTTTTGGGCCTCGTTACGGGAAAGTAACATAGTACGTTAGTAAAAAGACCAAAAACATAAATTCGTAGTCATTGGCAAGAAGAAAATTAGAACTTTTAACTAGAAAGTAAATAGTCGCGAATTCATCCCTTAAACCGCTAGCTGCAGTGTTAAACAATCGATTCTGCATCTTCATTAATTTCCTGGTAAGCAAACATCCCTAACCCCAATCTATCCCGAAGATAGCAAGTTCGAATATCAAGAAAGAAGAACGGTACACGTGTGGTACAGAGACCTTCGTACATAGGTACAGGGCGTCAGCGCGGCTGGACGCAGTTGGGTGGTCGCAGTTCACGTCGAAGGAAATAGAAGAAGGATAGACCTACCCCGAACACACCCCCGTTCCAGCCGATCACGCCCGTCTGGTACACGAGTTATATAATACTATTCTGACGCTACCGACGCGAACAAATATAATCACTTGTTGCTGTTGTCAAAAGAGCTGCTTCTATAGGCACCTACTTTGAAGAGCATTATAAGGACTATTATGGTCCCGATTACGTGACCAGCAATGTGCATAATCTGCTAAATGTCACTAGTGAGGTTCAAAGACTTGGACCGCTTTCAACATTCAATGCCTATCCTTTTGAAAATAAATTACATTTAATTAAAAGGATGTTGCGAAGTGGTAACAAACCGCTCTCACAGGTAGCAAAAAGACTCAGTGAATGTTTAGTCTCTTACCACAAAGACTTAAAAAAACGTGAGGTGCCATTCATTACTAAGAATAATAAAAATGTCACCAAAATACATTTTCAAAATTTTATACTTTCAGCAAAATGTAAGGATAAATATTTTGTTACAAATAACCGTGAAATTGTTGAAGTACAGTCAATCGATAAACAAAAAATTATTCATGGCTACAAAATAATCAACTACACAGAAGTTTTTGACTACCCTATAATGTCATCAATTTTCGATATATATAAAGCGAAACTACTTAGCGCGGACTGTATTAGAACGACAATCTACCCACGAGTTGTGATTTTCAAACATGTATGTATAAAGCATAAAAACGAGTTATATTTCATACCACTTTTACATACTGTACCTACTGTAAATAATGAATATGACGGCGCGCAGCTAAATTAAAGGAGAATCCAACATTTAAGTTACGTTAACAATTAACAAATTTCTGAACTAAAACTTATTGTGTATATTTGTCGAATAGTATTAGTAGTAATTGTTAAATTTTAAAATAAAATGGTGATTTATTTAAATTGGTCGAATATTAGTAATAATATGAGCGGGTAACCCCGAATAGGGTAGCAAGTGGGTAGTGCGCCTACGCCGTCACAGAGTACATTTTATATAGGGTATAGAGTCGTCACTCGCGTCATTTTGCGGAATGTATGGCGTATAGCGCCATCTGGTGCTTTGTGCAAGGAACTTTCGCACAAGGCTGCTAGCCTTCTCGTACCTACATTTTGAATGGTTTTAAAAAAATATTGCGACTGGAAATTAAATAAAACGAAATAGATAATACAAAAATCTGTTTTTATTTCTTAAGCCTTTTCGTACAGTATATATACGCGAATTTTTGAATTTCGTCGTTTTGTTCATAATCAGTCCTGGACCCTGTTAATAACTTATTAGTGTTTTTGCACCAGTTGTAAACAAATAAATTAAGAGTTATTTGCTCAATTCTTAAAATTATCTCTTTTTTATGCTCATTGCAGTTTATGAAACCGTAGTCAATCACTATTGATAATATGGTTTTCAGGTATTGCATTAAATTGTTAATATCGGATTTTTTCCTTAATATACCCATGACCACATCTTGGATATTAGAAAAGCACTTTATCAATGAAAGTGATGGATATGTGAGGCAAGTTTTGTTTTTAAAATATTCTCTAACCTTTATGGCACTTTCACCAATGTCTTTATACAATGACTCTCTACATAAACTACACTTTATTTTTAACTTGCGCAGAACATATCCAGTCACATATTCTATTTGTGCTCTTATTTTTGGATCATTCCTTTTGATTTCTAAATCTTTAAAGATGTGGTCACTGTCAATATCTTCAAAATCTACTTCTGTTGTATAAGCTGACCTCTCACTTGTCTTAAAAAACAAGATCTTTAAAGATTTAAATGTGATGCAGGAATCTACTTCACAATTGGACCCTGGTGAATGCACACTACTCATATTGTTAATTAGCAGTGAGGCAAAAGCTGCTTCAAAGGAAGCACAAGAAGGAGAATTATTGCGGTACCCATGGCTTCTTATGCTTCCGAAAAAGTTTTCTAAAGGGTCCTGGTTGAAGTGGCGCATCCAAAGAGATGTAAGCTTATATTTTTTTTGTAATGTATCTACCAGATATTCTATATTATCAATAGTGTGTAACCAGTTTTTAATGGAGGGTACAGTAACTGATTTTCCATTTTTTTTTTTGAAAACTCTTTGTTGACAATACTTTTTTAGCATGAGCCCATACTTTATTATGACTCGATCTTGGCGATACTGGGCCCAGCAGGAGTTTTCCTCTTCTCTTTTTAAAATTATCAAAACTACCGTTCACGGAGTCAAACAATTCGTCAAAGAACTTGAGCAGTGCAGCTGTTTCCTCACATTCTTGAGGGAGTACTCCTTGACCTGAAATGACAAAGCTGTTTTAAAATATTGCCTGACTGCTTACACGGTGCTAAACTTAATGTCCTAATTTCATGGCTAAATTAATAGCCTAAGGGCCGATTAATAGCCTATATTTTATGATTTTTGAATAGCTACTACTCACCAAAAATTATTTAATTTGGCCCTGTATACAAGTTAAAACTTAAATAACGCATGACCTTTTAAAGGGTCATTGTACTCATCATTATGAACAACACATCTATACTAATATGAAATATTTGTTTGTTTGTTTGCTTGAACGCGCCAATCTCAGGAACTACTGGTCCGATTTGAAAAATTCTTTCAGTGTTAGATAGCCCATTTATCGAGGAAGGCTAAGGCTATATATCATCACGCTAAGACCGATAGGAGCGGAGCAGTAATGAAAATTGTGACGCAGGCGAAGTTGCGCTGGTCAGCTAGTTATAATATATTTTGACGACAGGCGAATATAAATGTAGAGAAAAGCAGATTTTTTTCACAATTTCAGGTCTGGTCCAATAGTAAAAGTTGTTCTTAATGATGAGTACAGCCACAACACCTTGTTTATATATAAACAAAAGATATACTCACATGCTAATGATCCTAAGTGACCAGCTACAGTCCGGCTGAATATTTGAGTGGCACATTTTACTTTCATTTTAGAAATTTTATGTGGGATCACATGTCTGTCTGTCAATTTAGGTATTAGCCTAATGCCATCATATGTGCCATCTTTTTTATATAATTCGATAATGTGATCCCACTTTCCTGTGACATTTCTCCCATTTAAATTTGCTTTTAAGTCTGCCTGTAATAAATTATTTCTAATTCCTTTTATGAGGTGAGGGGGATCATATAAGGGCACTACTTCATTGCCATCTATTTCAAAAATTTTGTATTTCATTTCTTTACCTTTTCTTAAATATTTCGTTCTTGTCTCGTTTATTAGCCAGTTTATGGCACTCACATTAGTTGCACCTTGGTCACAAACGGTTGCCAATACTTCTAAGCCTATGGACTTAAGTTTTCTAATAATTGTTTTTATTTGACTCACTATTTCCATGGATGACGTTGTTGAGGCGCAAAATGTATACGCCAAAGGCTGTTTATAATTCTTAAAAATCCCCCTAATCATAAAAACTAATGCATGGTCAGCTATCTTTCTCTTCCTGGTTTCCCCATCGTCGACAAATCCAGTTAAACAGTCTCGTCTCTTACTATAGTCGAAGTGTGGTGCAAGTGCTACTTCATCAAAAAGTATGATGCATAGTTTGTCTGTGTCCTTCATTTTATCCACTTTGCTTTTTAGCTGTCGAAACAAATCTTCATTCATCCCTGGCTTTAGCGCTGCTCTCGTAATCATACGACTCAGGGTTAAAGGTGAAGGTAAAACAAAAAATCTTCTAAGCCAGCGATATGATCTCGGACCCTGTTTGTAAAGGGCTAATGCTATAACTTTTTCATTTTTGGTGAATCGCCTCCCCAATATCTTCTTCCCAATTTCTCTAAATTGAAGGTGAGTAAATATTGTTGCTGCAGGCGTAAATTCTTTCATGGCTTTTTGAAAAGAAGTGTTTTCAGACAATATTAATGCCTTTTTCAACTTTTCTGCCATCGTGACTTTGGACTTTTGAAGATTTTTTATTTTCTTGTTCAAAGCAACCACCTCAGGATTATACAAAGTAGTCCTCTTCAATTTCCCTGGAAAAATATTTGTGAACACTTAAGTGACAAGTCTAAATATTTAAGCTGTCATCTTGAGCAGTCTGGGCAGACAACCTTACTATGATCTTACCGACTGGCTAATCTCTATACTACAACATGAGTTATTTCCATGTGAAAATACAATGTAAAATTTAATTAGTTGTTGAAACTTCACAGAAGTGAAGATTCATAATTTCAAGTACTCAATCATATCTTTTCTAGTTTTATTATCAAATTATCCAAGTAAATAAATTTAATATTGTATAGACTGTCCAGTCATTTTATTGAACAGTGAATTGGATATCAGATTGGACCTGTTTCATCAGTCACTCACTCAGTGAAACTTCAGTTAGTAGTCTTTGAATAACAATGTACTTACGCCTTGGCCTTAAGATTTGGATGTTGATAGAGTATGTTGACCAGATAATCCAGATGTCAATGGTAAATGTATGTTGTCAGTCGATGTTGATGGTAGACTGCTACATATTTGCGCAACCGATGCTGTTGAAGTAGATGGTTGAGCGGTAGATGCCATTGATGTCGATGGTTGAGCGATTAATGCTGTTGATGTTGATTGTTTAAGGGTTGATGCTGTTGATATTGATGGCTGAGCGGTTGATGTGGACAGTTGAGCTTTTGAAAAATCCTGGTTGGATATTACTTGCAAAGGAGTTCTTGTTATAGCAGTTCGAAAACCTGTAAGGCATAAACATGACCTAAGTTCTTCATGTGCTACAAACAACATACTATCATGCCTGTATTTCCCATAAGGTGTACTTCTGCACAGCCACTCTTGGGATGATGAGGCAGTTTATTTACCATGTGGTAATAAGATAGCTATGAAAGATTAAAGACAATATTATTATTACCTCGCAAGTTTAATGTAGGTACTGCATTTGGGCTGAGTCTCTTACTCCAGGTGCGGTCCTTTTCATCAAAGTGTACATGGCACACTCGATAATAATCAAAAACAGTTTGATCTTTTATTAAAAAAAGATCACCACCAATAGCATTAACCCATAATTTAAATCTGTTTGGCTCCTTGTTTGGGTTAGGAAATAAATGCAGGATAACATTATCTGCCCCTGTTAAGTGAAAAGAATTGTCAGTTAGTACAATAGCCAGACTACAAATAGTCATGGGTATGTGACACGTGTATAATAACAAAGTTGTAGGCATCAGTCCCGGATTAACCATAACAAGAGTAGTAAATGCAACAGGCCCCGTGCATTGTGGGGCCCTGCCCTTGGACTTTCAAAATCATGTAAAAACCATGGATCTCTCTCACACACAAGTCCTTCTAATTCCCACTATACTGCGACAGCCGTTTTCTGCAGATAAAGTCACTAATTTGGTTTATTAGGGTTCCGAAAAAAAAAAGGAACCCTTATAGGATCACTCGGGTGTCTGTCTGTCTGTCTGTCTGTCTGTCTGTCCGTCTGTCACAGCCAGTTTTCTCCGGATCCACTGGACCGATTCTGTTGAAATTTTGTACACATATGGACTTCTATGACCCAAACACGGATGCGTTACGAAAATTATTAAATTTTTAGTATGGGGGTCACTTTTGGGGGTCAAACAAGAAAATTAAAAAAAAAAGTTTTTTGAACAATATCGTGTGACATATCAAATGAAAGGGCTTACTGTGAGGATTTTAACTATATTTTTTCATAATTTTAAAATAAATGATTTAGAAGTTATTCAAGAAATTAGACGAAAAATGACCATTCCCCCCCCCTTATCTCCGAAACTACTGAGCCTAAAATTTTGAAAAAAATGGAGATAATAGATCTTTACCTAAAGAAGGAAAACCTATTAGAAGTCTGTAGTGTTAATATAACATGTTAAAAAAATTAAATTCGTTCGGAACCCTTTGCACGCGAGTCCGACTCGCACTTGGCCAGTTTTTATATTTAGATATAGATTCTGTATATCCTTCCTAGATTTTGTACGTAATATAGAATTAATTCTGCTCCCACATAAACCAATTTTCACACATCCAGCCTATAAATATCTAATAACTTAACCCTTAACTGCGCAGACTTTCTCTCCGCACCGTATAAGGGTCACAAAGACCGCGTGTTTCCTTGTAAGACAGTGACCGAGTGAACTTCGGTTAACTAGACACTGAAGGGTTATCTCGGGCCGGTCATCGCGCGATTGGGTACTCTCGGTATTAGAATACGAGATTGCCAGTGTTGGGACAAGTAATTCGGTTTTTGAGGGTTAAGAGTTGCTGTTGCGGTGACTTTAATGACTTCGTAACGGTCTTTCTTTGTAGTCTTTACGGAATTAGAATATTCTGAAGTGAGGTTAAGGGTCAGGTGGCGGTTCCGTGTTAAATACTGGAATTTTGCCGTCTGAAATCTAAACAACCCCAGATAATGTAGGCAAACCAAAAAAATATGGGATCTGGTGCTACATAAAAGCCCCGGGGTCCATGAGAAATTATAGAGAGGGGCTATAATTATTTTGAATGGATATTTTTGTTTTCACTTTAGAAAGGTTTTATGTTTAGGGGGCCCCCTTGGTAAAATTTGCTATAGGCCCCGCGCTGATTTAATTCGGCACTGATAGGTATTATACTAAATATAACACACTCAACTTAGACACAAACATTGCTTCGCTAACTGTAAAACTTGTACTAGGGGCGAAATGAGCCTGATAGCTAGTAGCATAAAATAACATCAAATCTGAAATTTATGCTTTGAATCAAAGTCAAATGATTTATTTCAACTAGACCAATAAAGGCACTTTTGAACGTCAAATTAAAATAAAATAAAATATTATAGTGGCTCTAGTCGTCCGTTCGCAAAAGGTAGATTCTTATGGAGAAGAACGGACAAGAAACTCCATAGTTACTCTTTTCAAAAATAAGCTTTACAATATTTGCATACATTAATCAGTTGATTATATGTGAGGACGATGCTCCCAAAAAACACTTATATACTACTAATAGGTACAATAAAGAAATGCCAGCAGAGGTAAAATTAATAAGTTTGCTAGTAAGGGAACATAATACTCACATACATACAAATTTTTGCAACTATTGATTTATATGATCAGTGTGTGAGTTAAATTAAATATAAAAATCAGTAAATACACCTGTTTACATAGTAAATATTAATACAATAAACACAAACATATCAACCAGTTTCACTATGTCTACTACACCCTAGATTGTCCTATGGAGCAGGACTAGCATGTTTCCAAGCATTCTTATCTTGAATATAATCATCTAATTTGTAATATGCTTGTTCACAAAGTGTGTATTTTACACGCGTTTTAAATTTTCTTTCATTTAATTCTAATATTTCAGAAGGAATTTTGTTGTAACATTTAATACAGTACCCCATGAAAGATGTTCGTACTTTGGATAATCTAAAAAATGGTTGATCTAGTTTATTTCTATTTCTAGTATTAAGATTATGTCTATCACTAATTTTGCTAAAGAGATGTCGATTTTTCCTTACATGCATAATATTTTCATAGATGAATTGACAAGGGACTGTCATAATATTAATCTTTTTAAAGAGTTCCCTAAGAGAATCGCGGCGACGAAGATTATAAATGCCTCTGACAGCACGCTTTTGTAGAATAAATATGGATTCAATGTCAGCAGCTCGACCCCACAGCAAAATACCATACGACATAATGCTGTGAAAGTAACTAAAATAGACCAAACGCGCGGTTTCTATATCTGTTAGCTGTCTTATCTTTCTAACAGCATAAGCGGCTGAGCTTAGCCGCGCCGCAAGAGATGTTATGTGAGGTCCCCATTGCAATTTCTCGTCTAAAGTGATTCCCAGGAAAACCGTCTGATCAATCAATTCCAGTTTTTGTCCATTCAATATGATGTCACATTCGTTACTTTTAACATTAGGTAAAAAAATTTTTAATACATTTAGTTTTTTTTTTCATTTAATACTAAGTTGTTTGCCGTAAACCAATCTTGAACCTAGTGAATAGAGTAATTGACATCATGAAGGTTTTGTGACCGTCGGTCTATTTTAAATATCAATGATGTGTCATCAGCAAATAACACCATCTTTGGTTCATTTTGAAGTAATTGGGGCAAATCGTTTATATATGCTAAAAAGAGGAATGGACCTAATATTGAACCTTGCGGAACGCCCATTGCCATTTCAGACCCTAGTGAGTTTACACCGTTTACCTGTACTTTAACCTGTCTGTCTTTCAAGTATGATCCAATCAAATCAAGGGATGTATTCCTAATCCCATAATGCTCAAGTTTCAACAAAAGTGTCTTATGGTTAACGCAATCAAACGCTTTCGAGAGGTCACAAAAGATTCCAATGGCGTCTTGTGAATCCTCCCAGGCGTTAAAGATGTTCTTTATTAGGGTGACACCAGCGTCAGTTGTACAACGCCCTTTAGTGAAACCGTACTGTTGTTCGTGAAAGATGGAATTCTTATTAAAATGTAGTAACATCTGGTTAAGCATTAACTTTTCAAACACCTTACTGAGAACCGGCAGGATTGACACCGGCCTGTAATTGTTGGGTTCTTGACTATCACCGGATTTAAACAGTGGAACGACTTTACTGTGCTTCATGAGATCAGGAAATACTCCCTGGTCTACACTAGAGTTAAATATGTGAGCTAAGTAGGGAGCAATAGTTTCAATAACAGATCTACAGACTTTTACAGACATTCCCCAAAGATCTTCTGTTGATTTAATTTTAAGATCTTTAAAAGCCTTTATAATGGCTAAGGGGTTTTTATGTTGAAACTTGAACTCTGATGGGCATACCTTGACATTCTTCCTTAAAAAGGCAGCAGAGAGCGCGGGTGACGAGTTAAGAGCTTGTGTAGTTTTACGTGGAATATCAGCAAAGAAGTTTTCAAACTCTAAAGCTACCTCTGCATCTGAGTATTTAGTTTCACGCTTTTTCTTCCTACCTGTTTCATTATTTATTATTTTCCAGGTGGTTTTTATTTTGTCATCTGCTGATTTTATTTTATTGCTAATAAACAGAGCTTTAGCTATTTTGCATACACTTTTAAATGTTTTTGAATATTTTGCAACATACTTATGAAAGCTTATGTTATTCACGTGTTGCTTTAGGCCATATAGTTCGTATAGCTTTTCTCTACTTATTCGAATGCCTGGAGTCGCCCAATCACTGAATATAAACTTAGTGTAAATACTTTTAGGCTTAATTGGAAAATTATCATTAAATTGAGTGTTGAGTAATGAAAAAAATTTGGTATAAAACACATTTGAGTCTTCTATGTTATTAAAATTTTGAACACATAATTTACTGGCCAAAGTACTATTAAGTTTTTCTAAATTTTTATCTGTTATTGGTCTAAATTTAATTTGAATTTTTTGTAAAGGTATGTAGGTGCAAAACGTTATTGTTTGTCCACTGTGATCAGAGGGCAACTTATTCACAATCTCTTTATGTAAATAATCACAATTACAAAATATGTTGTCTATGCAAGTCGCAGACGAAACTGTTACTCGGGTAGGTTCAAAAAAAACATTTTTTGCACGATGGGTCGTACAATGTTGCTGGATTGGAGGGTTGAAAGGCGACAAGACACTGCCACTGTGAAGAAGGCGCTACCACGTTGGTAGTACTTAAATGAAAATACTTTTTCAACTGTAGATGGTAGCGAGTACGGTCCCTGCTGAGCCAAGCCCTCTGTCTCGTAGCGGATAGCAAGGACTCTATGAAGGCACTAAAGGGACTGCCTGTGACGAGGAACTGATTTGGTTTTGCCCGCGAGTCTCTTTTATAAGGGTCTTTGGCGTCAGTTTCACCCCGGCTAGTGGGGGTAGAACGGTACTCGCTACGGTTGTTTATTAATAAAATTAGAAACTATTTTCGGCGCGGGTTACAAACAGACAAATACATCATTTGTTAATAGGTACAGAGAAACTTCCACAAAACAAAGCAAACAAGGGATTTTAACTATTGCCGGACGTTAATAAATATAAGAGAAATGCACCATTCTGTTAATGGGCAGACATAAAACTTTCACAAAACAAGGGATCTTTAACTATAGGGGTCGGTAATAACTTAACAAATGACAATGTGACCCAAACATTTTTAAAGCTTCGAACTATCCCTTGCATCTGTCTACTTTCTAAAAATATGCTGCTAACTAACGGTATTACTTAAAACATGTGCCTAACTATTAACTCTAAAACTAAGACTATGTATGCGGCTATCCTGCACACATTTGATAAATTAAATGATTTAAATAGACTCAATAATCTGATACTATTCGAGTTAGTTTCTAATAAGTTAATATTAAAGTCGCCACATATAATTATTGATTTATTGCTAGTACAAACTTTTTTTAACACATCTTCCATTACAGAATCAAACACAGATAGATTCTGGTAACTTGGAGGTTTGTAGACACATACAACAACATGCTTATCTAGCTCAACACAGGACAATTCAATGGTGTGTTCAACCGACAGCTTAACAATGTCTTTTCTTTCTTTAGATTTAATGTAACTTTTAATTAAAATAAGTGATCCTCCATGTATCATACATTGTCGGCTGAAATGGCTTGCTACACAATAATTTTCAAAATTAAGAGATCCTACTTACTTTTAACCAATGTTCAGTTAAGCAAACTACATCAAACTTGGTCTTTTCTAAAAACATTTCTATTTCAAGTAATTTGGAAGAGCGACCTTGAATATTCTGATTAAACAATTTTAAAGTGTGCTGCCCTCCCTTAGGATTTTTACCATGAACTATATTACTACTGCTAGAAGATACCTTGTTCCTATTCACATATAATAATTGGTTATTAGAAGAGGTAGCTTCTGTTGTCTTGCAGTTCAGTTTAAAGAATTATCCGGAGCGATCTCCACAGCTACAATTGAGGAGTCTAAAATGTCTTTATAGGTTCCATCAGGAAGAGAATACTCTATCTGATGGGTAGAGGCCTCCATGAATGTTGATATTTTAAGTGGGTCCTCCTTCGTACAACACAAAGAATCATAAAAATAAGTCCCTACGCTGTTAGAGCAACTAGACAACACAGGCTCGTCACTTAACCTAATCTTTGTTATATTAGCTATAACCTCGTTAATATTATATGCTATCAACATAGCAATCATATGTCTACATTTACCAGACAGAGATAAAGCTCCCTGAGTTAATTTAAAACCACTAACAAACTTATTAGTGTCAAAATACAATAATTTGTCACTATGACAACATGTCAGCAAGTGAATAGTATTATTCAGCTTTAAAATATGCTTGTTTTGATCATCTGATAAACTATCGGAATAAGGAAAAGCACATAACATCAGCTTTCCTATGTTTAACTTTAATAAGGAGTCAACACTATCCACTATGTCCTTTCTGGTAATACCAGTACTATTCCCTAATAGAAGAACCATTGATGAATAATCATCAAGATTTGTATTTATAATTCTTTTAACCATTTGTTTAAGACTTATATTATGATAACTATGGTTGGTAAAACTATGGCTTAAGTAGTTATGTAGTATTTTTCCAAAGCCAGACCCTAATTCATCACAAAAAAATATAGATTTATTTCCTGGTATTTTGACACATGTTTCTAATGGAAGAGCCAACACCGGTGGAGACATGTCTAGTTGGGGCTGGGGAGATGATGGCTGGTTTACACAGCTGCATGAAAGATTATTAGTCAGAGACTCGTATCTTTCAGCATTGTACTTCACCAAGTCCAATAGTTCCCCAGCCTCAAACAAGCGCTCACTCAGTTGTTGTTGTGAGGTCTCATATTTTTCATAAATATTTTTCAGCAAGTACTCCTTGTATAGTATATCATTTTGGAAGCACTGAGTATCTTTATCATATTGTTCCCTACATTGGTCCAGCTCTTCAGTACAAAGTTTCAATCTATTTGTAAGGCTGACTCGGTCCTTTCTAAGTAAAATGTTAAATTTTAAATGTTAAATTTTAGATAGAATCTATAGATCACATCCAAATTCATACATTGTGATATCACTTAGTTCCAAAAATGTGTTGTGATATCACATCACTTTAAAATGTAATGTTTGCCATTTACCCATATAAGTACTTTAAGGACCAAAATTGACTAATAATAATATGTAATTTTAAATGCACTTACGAGTTTTGCTGCAGGCACAACATCTTTTCATAGGCATGGTCGAGAAAATCCAATTCACAAAGCAAAACAATAAAGTCCAAATTCTCAGCCAGAGGTCAGTCGATGATAGCGGTAATATCGGGATCCAAGTAAAAGCCAGGTCAGTCGGGAACAGAAATAGTGTAACAAGCCGGGTCGTCATTGAAAATTAACAAAATACAATAAACGCCACAGAACACATATTACCTAGCGGATAAACGCACCCGTTCACTTCAGAAGAAAATAAACGGATTGTGAGATTTGAAAACAAACAGTTAATGTCAATGTCAATAACACAACGTTTCATTCCTAAATGAGTGACTTTTATTGACTATAAATAATTAACATATTCTACTCAATGGAAGTCAATTAGTAATAATCTATTATTAAAATAAGTAAATAAATTACAAATTTTTCATTTACTTCTTTTTTGTTCGCTATTTTATAAGTTTTTAAGTGTCTGCTGAAGAGAATGTAAATACTGAAAGTCTGCGTGAAATGAAATAAACACATGTCAATGGTGTTGTGTTGTAGCCATAACCAAAAAAAGAGCCAGTAATACCAGTCTAATAAATATATTTTTATTTAAATTTTTAAATAGCACCATCTACTGTTCAGAGCAACAAACTTTTTGAAGATTTTATCAGGTTGTTCGAAGTTATGACACCATGTACGCCGTGACAGCTGGCAATCTGGCATTCGTTTGACAGACAGCGCACGAGGCGCACGCGTGCTAACCTATTGGTTCGTAATCCAGTTTCATCGTGTATTCCGTATATTTTGTGTACAAGTGTAATCGAATAAAATGAGTGACTGTTATTAATCACAAACGTGGTATTATTTCAACGATCCTGATATCCACTCCTTAGCTGTACGCACTATGAATGTGTTCCCAAAACGTTTTGTGCGTGTGGGTGGGATGTCCACCATGTACGGGTGACGCATCGCCGTTCGTCTTGTGGTCCGATGATGGAACGGGCTTGGCGGAATTAAATCATGCAATTCCGTCGCACACTCCCCAAAATGCAACCGATAGAAAACCGACAGGCCAGCAACTCGGCATCGATGCTCAAGACTTTGGAACTTCGACTCGACGAGCCTGTCATTACCGATGATCCTCTTGGCTCGTTTCTCAATTGACTCAAGCATCAAGTCGGTATTTGGCAGATCCGTCCCAAAGATGAGAGACGACAATACGACGCCTCCCGGGCCGGGACGTATTGGACCTAATCGAACCACTTCTGGAGGGCAGCCGGTTTTCCGAGCGATTGCCTCCTGCACGTCTCGCCCAGTTATGAAATTGTCAAGACCGGATATGCGCATTTCAGCACACTTTGTGGGTCTAGAGATCTTGACATCTTCAGCGAAAATTTCCCTCAGCTTTTCCGCAATAAGGTCTGCTCCTTTGGTGCCCTCAGTTCCCGAAAACTCCAGCAGACGCGCCCCCGTCACTGCCTGACGGAACCTGATGTCGGTGATACCCAGGTCTGCGAGGTAAACGCTTTCCTTGGCCCTCGACAACACCCCCGCATAGGTCAGCCCCCTCTGCACTGCTTCAGGTTGCAGTGTCAAAACTACTGCAGCCGACTTAGGTGCGCGAAGCCTCCGTTTCCTCTTTCTGCCAGAACCGGATCCAGCCCCAGCTTCTGTAGCAGATACCACAGTATTTGGCGCTAGAGCCTTTTTCTTTTTCCCGCCCTTCTTCTGTTTCGCTTTGACAGCGGTTTGCCAACCGTCATTGGCAGATGTCGAAGGCGTAAGGTCGAGTAGGGTTTGCGTGTTCGCCACTAAACTACTAGGTTGCAGGGCACCACGCTGCGTCTCGGCCGTTTGAGACACCACTTGAAAAGCTGCCTGGAATGCTTCCCGATATGCCATAGAGGGTTTTTTAGGTATTCTGCTGGTATTGGTAGCATTCTCAGCAGCTTTTTTGACGTCCACCGCTAGTGGGGAACGGTTACTCTTTGCCGGTAGGAGGCGGTCCTCAATCCCAGCGAACCGGGCGTCCATCATTTTCCCGATTTGGGAAACAGCAGCTCGCAATAACTCATCTGACGAGGGATTCTCCACGATCGAAGAGTTCACGGAATGTGGCTGCGGCTGCGGCAGTTCAATTCGTTGCCTTCCCATAGACCGGACTTCTTCCCGAAGAGCCTCCATTTCTTTACGAAGGGCTCCCACCTCTTTGCGCAATCGGTCGTTTTCCAGTTGCAGCCTCCGAGTCTCTTCCGAGGAACTTCTACTAGCAAGCCCCTCTATCGTCATTCTAACCCATATAAGCAAATGTAGGTATAGAATACGGCTCCTCCAATTTTTTCTATCTTTGTGGTCATGCATGTCACTGTCAAGTCATCCAATGGATTAAGGATGGGCAAGTAAACAAAATATATTGTTATTTAACAGCATCGATAATAATCGACTGAAAAAAATTGATATATCGTCTGTTTTCATATTATTATGATTATTCGCACATATTCCCAAATATTCAAAATTCGTCAAAAGTAATACATACACATGAAGAAAATATAATTTTTTAGTGATTCTCGAATTTAAACAATTTTATACCTTTGTGGTCAACGCGCAGCGGGTAGAACTCAAGCTAATAACGTTACATACGAAACCAGAATTGCGTTAAAAATATATCACATTTGCTACAAATTTGAAACTCTAAAATAAATCTCGATATATCGAGATTGAAAATGTATTATAAACATCGATTATTTTACGGAAAAATATCGATTTATTTTGTCCAAGCCTACAACACAATGGAAGGTAAGGTGTCAAACATATATATTAAATTGTATTAGAGATGGGTTGTAACAGGTTAAACACGATATCTGTTATCGCTGTTACTGTTACACAAAAATAACAAATCCAAATATCTGTTATTAAATAACAGCCTGTTAGTTTTGTACGGACAATAAATACCTATTTTTTTTTGTTTCAACTCGAAAAATGTATTCGAAGTATTGACTAGAAGAAGAAACTTTTAGTATATTTTGAACTTAACACTTTCCTTCATACTTAATTACAGGCTTAGGACTGTCAGTTTGCTACAAATTTATGAATATTACGACGTAATTGGAAATTGATTACGCGTTTGAAATTGGCGAATTTAAAAAGAACCTTTTTTGTGTTTTTTTTTTTAATTAATCATAAAAGCTCTAAAAGACAATTTTGCTTTATATATATTGCAAGTCTCGTAGTGACCACCTATATCCACAAAATGGTCCCACACAACACTCACTTTTCTATTCATATTAGACATTGTTACAACTTAATTTCCTAATTTAAATAAAAATACACTTATCTGCTACAACCTTCACTAAGTATCTACCTAAATTATAAAACGAATAACTTTAATTCCTAAACTAAAAAACTTTACTTTAACTTTTGTTATTTACGACTTCATTACTTATTTTTTTTAAATAATTATACTTATCGCTGCTACAAACCCACACTAAGACTTACCTAAACTATAAAACGAATAATCTAAACAAAAAAATAGTACTTAAACATAAACCAAATATATATGAACACTAAACACTAGTACACCGTGAACACTGATAAATGTTTCCGAAAATTGAATATACCAATATAATAACAATTCACCACTTTCGTTCTAAAGAAAGCACAAGCAAAAAAGTTCACAATTTACAAAATGTAAACAAACAAATCGGCCATATAACTTTCATTTGATTATTATTCTTATTTCTGCTGACATAAAGTCAAACATGCATCGAACATTTTGTAACCAATCCCGTCAAATGTCAAACCATAGACAACAAATGGGTCCTGACACAATCAAATTGTTTTTGGTTGCATAGCAAACCTTTTTTTATTTTATTAATAAGTACTTTTATATCAACAATAACCAACAAACCAGGCAAATTACATTAATGAAATTGATTTACATAATGGTTGGTATAAAAAAACCGTGAATCCTTGGAAAGTTTTGCAATTAATTCCGTCAAACCAAAGGTACTACACGCATTCAAATACGATCACTATTTAACTTAGAGCTATTACAATTCAATTCTCAATTTTTTATTGCGTTTCTTCTTTATTGTTTCTCAAAACAAAAATTAATAAACTATAAGTTTTTTTTTTACAATGGTCACTGGTCAGTAACAGGCCGTGTAAACAGGTAACACGAGGTAATTTGGGAGTCATTTATTCTAAACTGTTTGTTCTTGTGAGACCACCAACTATATTTTATGGTTAATAAATACTAAGTGCTTCTCTTTTTGGCATAGTAAACCGCTTTAGTAAGAGTGAGAACTAAATATATTTTGAAAAAAGTGATCAGTAACAGCTGTAAACAGGTAATACGACATAATTTAGGAGTCACTTATTCGAAACTGTTTGTTCTTGTGAGACCACCAACTATATTTTAAGGTCAATAAATACTAAGTGCTTCTCTTTTTAGCGTAGTTTTAACCTCTTTAGTAAGAGTGAGATGTAAACATATTTCGAAATAAATAATAGGTGTTTCTCTTTTTAGCAAGGGTCATTCTTTAATGGGGAAAAGAGAGAAATTGATAACTTTGCGATATTTCTCCTTTTGTCTGAGTGTGTATGTGTAATGTGTAACAGCCGATGGTGAGGACTGATACAATGAAATAACAGTAACAGCTGTGGTAACAGTGTATACGTGAGGACTGATACCATGAAGTAACAGTAACAGCCGTGGTAACAGTGTCTGAGGGTCTGTTATTAAAGTAACAGATAAAACAAGATGCTAGGAACAATTGTTATTTTTAAATATCTGTTGTTTCTATCTGTTACGATAAATACGCCTCACCCCTAAATTGTAGTCTTTGGTGTCAAAAAATGTATGGCTTGATCTCGATATCGTGAGAAATAAATATTATTATATTATTACTTTATTATATGAAAGGGAGTAAAAGTTGTGCATTTTGGGTGAAATTTACGGTAATTTTGATTGAGCGTGCCAGTGACCATGGAGTCGGAACCTCCACCAATTGAACCAACAACAGATTCGCCTTCTACTCCGAATGAAGAGGAACCAAACAAAGAACCAAATTCTGGTGCTAATGCCGTGGCAGCTGGCGCAGCGACTGGCGGCGATTTAGCCGCTCCACCAGTTCCTTCAGCAATAAAGGACACACAGAAGTCAAACTCAAAAAAACCCAAAAAAAGGAAACCCAAAATTCCACGCGATGTTACGGCACCTCGGCAACCCCTGACCGGTAAAATGTTACGAATCGAATATTAGAAATTTTGTGGTTTCATTAAATTCCTACTGGCATTAATGTATTCACATACTGCACTGATAATACTGATATATTTTTTTGGTTGTTATATCTTCTTTTATTAAACAGTATTTGTCTCCATTAAACTTATTTAATCAATAATTGTAGGGTATGTCCGTTATTTGAATGAGCGGCGAGATCAACTGCGTGCTGAACAACCAGACTTAGGATTTGCTGAGTTGACACGTCAGTTAGCTAGTGAGTGGAGTAAGCTGGCAATGGTAGAGAAGAGGCAATACTTGGATGCTGCAGACCAGGATAAAGAAAGGTATCAATAACATACTCTACTTACAGTGATTTCATTTTAATTTTGTACCAGGGGCATGAAGGAATTGTTTGTCTGTCAAATTATGTTATTCTATCTTAATTTTTTTTTAGATATATCAGAGAATGGGCTGAATACAAAAAGACAGATGCATATAAAGAATTCAGGAAACATCAGATGGAGCAAAAAGATACAATCTTATCAAAGAAAGTGAAACATAATCCCCCTGAAAATTCTGTACCTGCAGGTAATTAAACTAAAATTCTTATAATAAGCTGTGTTGCCTGTCAGGTTATAAACAAATGTACACTTCAGCAGGGACTGCACAAGTTACTACAGATCAAAATGCAACAGCAAATACTAATACTACTGTGGCGCCTCCACCTGTAAATGTCCCACGACAGACTACTCCACCACGTCCTAGACCTTGCATTACACCAGCATCAGTAAGTATATTCACTTGACGGTGAGGGTAACCCCCAATTTCTGAATTAGGAATTTGAAGTTATGCATTAAAATTTGTCAACCTCTTACTTTAGCCTGAAAACCTGTCAAACTTCAGCATTAAAATAGGTTTCAACCATTGATATATAAAAAACCCAAGATACACACTCAGCATCTCAAAAACCTCCGCATAAAACAAGCGCACAATTTAAAATTGTGCACTCGCTTCAAACACTCGCATCGCTCGCCATACTACACGCTTGTCAAAAATGTCAGTGTTTGTTGACAAATTGTAAAAATATTACATCAAGAACGTTGAAAAAGGATGGGATATCGTATTTTCGGTAAGTATATATAAGTAAGTATATATAATACCGAGTTCGCAGCCGGCAACGTGTGTAAAAGGCAATATCTGGGAAAGAGAAGACGGCAGTAACGCTAAGTTCACACAGCGACATAAATTTCTTAGCTGGATTTTTACAGGATACGTTTTAGTCACAATACAATTTATATGAATGAGTTTACACGTGCATTCGGTTTTAAGATCCGACAAATAACCGAAACAGACAAAACTTAAGATCCGATTGTGTTGTGCGTAACTGATCGTAAGTCCGTAGGTGATACGTAGTAGAATACGCCCGCAATTAAGCCTTTTTTTAGGGTTCCGAAAAAAAAACGGAACCCTTATAGGATCACTCGGGTGTCTGTCTGTCCGTCTGTCACAGCCAGTTCCACTGGAGCGATTCTGTTGAAATTTGGTACACATATGGACTTCTATGACCCAAACACGGACGTAAATTATTAAATTTTCAGTATGGGGTTCACTTTTGGGGGTCAATCTAGAAAATTTAAAAAAACGTTTTTTGAACAATATCGTGTGACATATCAAATGAAAGGGCTTACTGTGAGGGTTTTAATTATATATTTTTTTCATAATTTTAAATTATTTGTTTTTAAGTTATTCAAGAAATTAGACGAAAAATGACCATATCCCCCCTTATCTCCGAAACTACTGAGCCTAAAATTTTGAAAAAAAATGGAGATAATAGATCTTTACCTAAAGATTAAAGGAAAACTTATTAGAAGTCTGTAGTGTTAAAATAACATGTTAAAAAAAAATTCGTTCGGAACCCTTTGCACGCGAGTCTGACTCGCACTTGGCCAGTTTTTTCCTACATGTTGAGAATTACGCGGCAGGGCGTTCTTAAGGGGGGGCAAAGTTTTCATTAATTTTGCGATAGGACACACCTTTTTCCGAGAAATAAGCAAAAAAAAAAGTTTTTGCAATCGAAGTAAAAAAAAAACGAATTGCGTATCACGCGGTGACACGCCAATAATTTTTTTTTTTTTTTCAGGAAAGGAAAACCGAATTCCGTGTGAACAGAGCTTTCGGTTCTGTCGTATACGTATGGTAAAAATCAGAGACGACAAATCCTGTCTCCGTGTGAACGTAGCGTAACTTGACGAAAATGTCTTATCGTATCCATATCGTAGAATTAGCCATTTCATTAAATGTCAACCTCAAACCTAAGCTCGACATGTGCTACCCAAAAAACATATTTACGGTCGTATAACAGTATAATTATGTGTTGAGAACACAATTTACCGAACTTAAAACACTAACTCAATATAAACATGTTTTATGCTACGTTTACAAGCTTGCCAAGCCACGGCAAGCGTCCACAAGCACAAACGTGTGAACGGGGTGTTTGGCTTGGCTTGCGTGAGCTTGTCGCCGATCCGGACTAGTGTCGGTTTTTGAACACAGATCAAAGGAAGCTTGCGGCAAGCGTTTGCGACTCATTTACACGTTGGCGCGTGTTAAGTTTCGCTCACAAGCTCGCATCGAACGGACGTCTTTAGTTTTCATCATCTAATACCTTTTAACGAGCAATTATTGTATGTATATATATATATATATATATATATATATATATATGTATACTAACTGACTCGGCAAACGTTGTTTTGCCAAACCAAAAAAAAAATACCCTACTCATACCTACCTAATATACACACAAAATTTCATGAAAATTGGTCGAGTAGTTTCGGAGGAGTTCGGTATAAATATGTATATATGTCCAAATAACCCTGTATATTAGATATTCTGAATCTCGGAAACGGCTCCATCGATTTTCATGAAATTTAATATGCAGGGGTTTTGGGAGCAATAAATCGATCTAGTTAGGTTTCATTTTTAGAAAACGTCTTGAAATAAAAAACCGATCTAGGCTCGGTCATCCAGATACTCAGTAGTAATTGGTCTAACGACGAGAATAGGGCCTTTCTCGAGGCCTCACAACTTTGCCACGCAACAAATGTATAACGTATCTATAGTAAAACGTAGGGATGGGATTTATGTCCTATAGACAAATAATATTATAAGTTGAAATTAATGTTTATTCACCTATTTACGAAGCTAAATAAAAACTGATACCTACCGTATTTTCATATTTTGTTTAATTTCATAAAAAAAAACAATATGAAAACCTGGATATATTTCCCATAATAAAAGAAAAGAATTGTAAATTTATTAGACGTGTGTTCTAGAAGGCACATCCCTATTTGTCTCCAAATGTAATCCTTCTACTTCATATCAAGTCGTTGGCGCTCGAGGCACGTCAAAATCCTTTCTGATATAAGGATGTCTATGTATTTTTCATTTTTATATTCACTGTGGTCAAGTTACACGTGCATAAACTCAACCGATTCCTGCATAATTTATTTCGTTTACTTACAACAAATAGAACCAAATACAATCAATAGAAGCTGGATACGTGGTTTTCTAAGTGTTTTTTTTTTAAATTAAAATGGAGGGTAAGTGACTGTTTTACGTAAATGTTACAGATCTTTCTTTTTTAATGGTGTCGCAAAATACTAGCAAAGATTTTTCATGTTTTTAGAAACTAATAGAAAACGGAAGTACATTCCTGAAACGGAATTTGACGACTTAACGGAATGTCAAGACGATGAACTATTTCAAAATTTTGATTCAGACTCCACACCTTGTAAAACTCGCAATAATTCGTCATATTCACCGTCACTCATTTTTTTGTAAGAACACGTGCGCCAACGCAAGATGTAAACATTGCACTACACTAAAATGCACAAAGTCACTATGACCTTGAAACCCGTCCGTTTATGACGTCACAGATTTACTTCTATACAAGTTCGTGGCGTTGTGCTCACTGACAACTAGCCACTGTAAGGATGGGTTTTTCAAACGGTGTTTCACTATCGACAATGATTAGAAAACCTATTTATTCTTGATTAAGGTGAATAAAACGTAGTTTATAGTTTACAATATTTATAAAATATTATTTATTCACGTCATTTTCTTGCAATAGTAGTATTTATGATCGTTTCGACGAGATGAAATATAGCGAGGTCTTCATCGTGTCCCATCACTGGCTTACTTTATATCAAGTACTTGGCGTTGGGGGCATTAAAATATTATGTGTGAAAAAGTATGGCTTATAACAGGGCAATTTTCCATAAAAACAAAATAAAAGGTCTTGTAAAAGTCGTAAATTTATTTTATACTATTATTACTTCTAATCAAGTAGTGGCGCTGAGGGCACGAATCTCGAACTTGTATAGAAGTGATTGGCGTTCAAAAGGTTAACGTCCGCCATGCTTGCCTATCCGGAACATACTAACGCACTCGCAAGCGTGTAAATGGCATCCAAGCGTTTGTAAGGGCTTGGAGCTTGTGGACGCTTGCCAAGCCACGGCAAGCGTGTAAACATACCATTATATTTTACGACGAATACTATTCGTCTCCATTCCATGCCTTGTTCTATCGACTTAATTCGGTCGTAAAATATTGCTTTTTGTACACTGCTTTGTAAAAACAACTTAATGCAATCCGTGTAAGGTTGATTTTGCAAAAAAATTGTTAATAGTATAACTACACACACTTACACATGACACTTGATACATGCACAGATAATATAATACTAGCGTATAACATGTCGTTTTTGACGACAGTTTCGAGTGTTGCGTTTGTTCGAGATTGTGCATCTTGGGTTTTTTATATATCAATGGTTTGAACACAATATTACCTCCAAATGCTCAATTCAGCATGCTCAAAACAACCCTAATTTTACATCAAAGAATGATGACAGAAATGCTCAACCAATATTTAAAATGTTTTTTGGGAAGCTCTTGTAGGGCTTTCATGAAGAGCATGGTAGTCCTTCTGGCTAATTAACGATGACTACAGAAGTTTTCAATCAGTTTCATGTGTTTGTTAAAGATCCATATCTGGAACTGGTAAAAAAATAATTGAAATAAATAATAATACATATATTTCTATAACCATATCGAGATCGAAAATTTCATATCCATACAATCCCTCATTTAAAATGTGCCAGTAAACACTACTTCTTTGTTTATTAATAGGTAAATATATTTTGTTAAAGGGTGAAGAGTTGACAGCTGGAGACACAGATATACCAATATTTACTGATCAATTTCTGCAGCATAATAAATTAAGAGAATCTGAACTACGACAGCTGCGCAAAGCGAATTCGGATTATGAGCAGCAGGTTTGTAAACTACATTAAATAATTACACTAAATAAATTTTATGAAAATTAAATTCAATGGATAAAATATATTATAATAGTATAAAACTTCCATGGATGTAAACAAATTTTTCAAATACTGAAATTGGTATATTTTTCAGAATGCAATACTGCAAAGACACGCTGAAGAAGTCAGTGGCGCTACGTCGAAACTTCGAGCTGAAACTGCGGCTGCTGCAGAACGAACCGCTGCACTGTTAACGCATCGTCGCACACTTGTTGCAGCTCTCGTACAAGCATTGCAGTTACTAGCTATTCCAGGTACCATGTCACTAAGGGGTTTATTCCTTGATGCACATTTTTTTCTGATAGTAGGTTAGTTTTGCGTCTTGGCTCTCAGCACTGACATATCTATCTCTTTCAAAACCATCTAATGTTCCACAATGATGCTATAATCCGCTGTCGATTTGTCGTATGAAACCTAGAGTAGCATAATTACACAGGAAGAGACTTGCATGAAAGACACTTTCAAGAATTAACCTTTGGTGCCAGTAATTAATTGTTATTTTTACTTAGGTGGGCCAGCTGGAGCTACAGAGCAGAACATAGAAGAATACTTGGAGAAACTACAAGGTCTAGCAGCCGAGGGCAAAAACAGTGCAGTTGTAAAACAAGCAAGAGACATTCTCAATAAGATTGAATTGCCAATCAACTAATTTCACCAGCACTGATCATCCAAATGATGTACTTTTGATTGCATTATTACTACATGGGTCATCCTTACTTCCTTACTAATATTATAAATGCGTAAGTAACTCTGTCGCGCTTTCACGCCAAAACTACTGAACCGATTTAAATGAAATTTGGTACACAGATAGTCTAGAGCCTGAGAAAGGATATAGGCTACTTTTTATCCCGGGAGTATGTTCCCTAGGGACCACGCGGGCGAAGCCGCTGGCAGAAACTAGTTTATCATAAGAGTGTTTTCAGGATGCATTTGAATTTTTTGAATAAATCAAGTGTAGTCATTAAAACCAGTTCTTTTATTTACCTTAAAAGTAGTGTTGATCACAACATACATATTTCTGAAATCATGTTATTTACCTATTAAAAAAAGTTATTGTGGACAACATACTGCCATATGAGTATGTAAAATAAAAAAAGAATAGTAAAATCGACACAGAAGAATAGCAATATTTTCTAGATTTTTTGCAGTTTTTATCCTTTTGACTGCTTGTGTCGCGTTTATCACATTCAGTGCCAAGAACTCAGCGTATGGGTCGAGCAGTGATTCGTTATGTGCCCACAACCCGTATCTGAGTCGTTGTTTTAAGTAGCTATTATGTGACTTGTGTTCATGTGCGGGTTGTGGGCACACGAACGAATTGTTGTTCGGCCCATGTGTTGAGTGCTTGGCCCTAAAAATGTAAAAACACTTTTGCACTTGGCACTGAAAGTGTTAAGCGACACATGTATTTCCGTGCCCCTACCTCTCGTGTCGTATTTCTGCGACAGAGAACATGTATGATATAATAATATATACTAACATATAAAGCTGAAGAGTTTGTCTGTTTGTTTGTTTGCTTGAACGCGCTAATCTCAGGAACTACTGGTCCGATTTGAGAAATTCTTTCAGTGTTAGGTAGCCCATTTATCGACGAAGGCTATAGGCTATATATCATCGCGCTAAGACCAATAGGAGCGGAGCAGTAATGAAAATTGTGACGCAGACGAAGTTGCGCGGGTCAGCTAGTAATATATAAAGCTGAAGAATTTGTTTGTTTGCTTGAACGCGTTAATCTCAGGAACTACTGGTCCGATTTGAAAAATTATTTCAGTGTTAGATAGCCCATTTATCGAGGAAGGCTATAAGCTATATATCATCACGCTAAGACCAATAGGAGCGGGGCAGTAATTAAAAATGCGACGCAAACGTAGTTGCGCGGGTCAGCTAGTGTATGATATATATCGTTCTATTTTCCTCCTATTAACTAT
Source organism: Lacanobia wlatinum (assembly GCA_947578705.1). Classification (NCBI taxonomy): domain Eukaryota; kingdom Metazoa; phylum Arthropoda; class Insecta; order Lepidoptera; family Noctuidae; genus Lacanobia; species Lacanobia wlatinum. The sequence goes on from OX388033.1 coordinate 12,434,421, forward strand.
GTGGTACAACTAAAACCTTTATTAAATAGATATTATTTAAAACAATTGTTTTAGGGTTCCAAACAAAAAAACGGAACCCTTATAGGATCACTCGGGTGCAGGTGTCTGTCTGTCCGTCTGTCACAGCCAGTTTTCTCCGGATTCACTGGACTGATTCTGTTGAAATTTGGTATGGACTTTTGTGACCCAAACACGGACGTGTTACGTAAATGATTATTTTTTTAGTATAGGGGTCACTTTGTGACCCAAACACGGACGTGTTACGTAATACGTGTTAATAGGTCACTTTTGGGGGTCAAACTAGAAAATTAAAAAAAAAGTTTTTGAACAATATCGTGTGACATCAAATGAAAGGGCTTACTGTGAAGTTATTCAAGAAATTAAGCGAAAAATGACCATTCCCCCCTTATCTCTGAAACTTTCTTTTTACCTAAAGGGAAAATCTAAAAGAAGTCTATAGTGTAAAAATAAAATGTTAAAAAAAATTCATTCGGAACCCTTTGCACACGAGGACGACTCGCACTTGGCCAGTTTTTTAAATCGAAACAACGATTGCTCCTCCTTATTTATTGTAGGTAAGTATTATTTTATCGATTTGTAGCCGCGCGGGCCCGCGCGCTAGGGGCATGGCAACCCATATTTAGCCAAGCGGTCAAAAGGTTATGAAGCAGAAAATAAGACATATGTATAGTTACACACTTGCTTCTTCAATCTAACGCATAATAAAAAAATAGAATATTGTACTGAAAATAAAGAATTTTTTTCAACGTAAGACATTGGAAGAATAGTCGACATCGGCTTTGCTTGCCATATTAAAATATAGAATAGAATAGAAGACATATAGTTGGTGCCATTCACTAGGCTTTAGAAAGGATGAAAGGTAGTTTCAAGCTTAGTCAATGAGAAGCACAATAAAAAGAAAAACTAGGCTCTTGTTCGGTCGGAGTAATAAGCGCGCGCTATATCTGCATAAACAAAAAGGCTTTTAAGAACTAAGAGAAAAATGTGTGTTTATTGTGCAGACAATTATTTTCCCCTAAATAACATGCACAAATGTACACTTGATGCCACGCTAAGCTCAGAGCAGCCAAGAGGCCTACCTCTACAGACTCTTCTTACAATTGGTACATAACAATACACTGGTAGTCATGTAAAATGACAAATTCATTGGATATACTGGTTGACTTTCCACACACCATACAATTACCACTTGGTGTTTGGAATGTTGACTATCCTAACAGTAGAAATATATGGGGTCATGTTGAGACTTTAACCCAGATTGTTACTTACTATAGTTACTATACTATGATTGTATAATTAAACAAGTGCTTTTATATTCTTCATAAAACTGCTTTATAAACCCCTTACAGGATTGAGGGTCTTAATTATATTTTGCCATAATATTTTAATTGAAGTCATCTAACATTAACTGTCTAATCATTTGGAATTCAAATCATCTAATTTAGCGTTTACACTTACAGCTACTTTAATACTAAAGTAAATGTTTATACTAGTCAAAGTTTCTTTTCTTCACATACAGTTCAGTGCAGTTTGCTGTCGCTATCTTCAGCATCTTCATTATTATCATCACCATCAGAAGTGGCATTGGTGTCATACTCATGTAGTTTTTTCCTCCAACGTTTAATAAGAGCATCCCATGATCTTCTGCTGTATTTTGCAAACTTATCAGGTGTTTTTGGATGATCTTTTGTGCGTTCATCACTATAAAAGGCACAAAAAGAAATGATCAAATTGTAGTATGAATTCTTACTGTAATTGAAATCGAGAAAAACAGAGTGCAATATGACATCATAATTACTGCATTCTATTTTTAACCGACTTAAAAAAAGGAGGAGGTTCTCAATTCGACCGCGTTTATATACATATATGAATGCAAAGTAATGCGCGAACAAACAAAAAAAAAAAATTTTTTGTTCACGAATAGCTTCGTCGTTTATGAACCAATTTCGATTAATCTTTTTTTATATGAAGGGGTATGCTGCCAAGGTGGTCCCATTGCCACCACGTCAGGATCTGATGATGGAAACCTTGAGAAAACGAGGGCAACTCTCGAAAATTTTAGGCACGCATCTGGTAAAACTTGATATTCATGTGTATATCGGGTGATACTACAAAACAATGAAGGTTTGGATCAGACCTGATGATGGAGATGACAGAGAGTCAAGAGAACTCGACATCGGTATTTAGGAACTACCAAGCGTTTAGGCTTATTTCATTCGTATTGATGAGACCTTTACACCGAAAGCACTAAGTAAGTTTTATTAAATAGGCTCCAGTTCATAATATAACATCACGCCGGTAAGCTGTGAATGGGTATGCAGGTACCACTAAAAAGTGAAAAATAAAAACTTTTTTACAAAAAATATAACCGTCTTCCTAAAACAAAACACTACAAAGTATAAAAATAAAATAACCACCAACACACCGACTTGGGAAATTAAACTTATTTTATACTTTAATTTCTTTTTAAATAAATGGTGATGATGATGATGGTGGAGTTAATAAAATTACACTTAAAATGAACAATGAAAAAAATACATACAACTTCACATGGCAAATATAGTTGTCATATCCCACTGTATTTTTTCCGTAGTCAATTTGTTTTTGTCGTCTCTGTAATATAAGAGGGTCTGTTTCCAATTCTAAGGGTTTTCTAGGTGGGCTGGAAAGAAAGAAAATACATTATGAGATTGTGACTTGCACATCAGTACTGTGATTTACATAGTACCCTAACCAGCAGAAAAGACAACAGGTTTTACTTTGGTGTAGCTTAGTATTGTCCGTAGCACAATGCATTTATGTATTGAGTTGCATGTCAACAGAAATATATTATCTAACACTGTATTTCTGAGTAATAATAATACAAAATATCAGCTTATTTCTGTATGTTTTATAGATTAGTACATCATGTTTTCTTAAAATAATCATTATTCTTAGCACATACAACACGCAATTAACAAAAAACTATGCAATCACTAAAAGTACTAATATAATTGAATACCATGTTTTTGTATCTGAATCATTCTTATTGTTTGGTTTTGACTTTTTCCTGCTGTTTGAGCTTTCCCTGCTGCCACTTGTTTTTCCTTTTGAAGATTTACCATCTGATAACAAACATTAATATTTTATTAATTTGAAGCTATATTCATCTAACCAAAAATTATAGGATAAAATGTTCTATGATAAAGTAAAAAAATAATTATACTCACTATCTCGAGCTTCGTCCATATCACCAGGCCAACTTCTTTTAGAGGTTATTGCATTCATATTCATTGACGCCGAAATGATAAAAAACTGGAATACAAAGAATTAACATTTTTCAATCTATAAACCTATCAGACATTGGATGATTTGAAGAGCCAGCCCGTTGACGATTTCAAGGTAGGCTGTGAGAGAACTACGCTAGGCATTGAGCAATGCAGATAAAATACAAACGACCTACAACAATAGCTACAATCCCTGAGAAAACAAAATTTTGCTAAATGCTAATCGCCAAGCCCAATCGAGAATGGTTCCCTCTCTGACAATAGATATTCAAAAAAGTGTGCAAAATACTTACAACTATAGATAGTTAACAAGGAAAGATCATAGAAAACAAAACCTCATTGTACATGAAAATAAACAGCGTATTTTCGTTTGCTACGGTAGCCGTAGACGCGTGACATGAAATGAGAACGCGCGAAAAAATAAATACACAAAATGACTGACAGAGTGACAGTGGTGACAGGAAAAAAGCATAGATAATAAAAAAGCCGTTCTTACACAATATTACTAATAACAACAACTTTATTTTGAATATAAGTAACCAAATATACAAAAACCGGCCAAGTGAGAGTCTGACTCGCACACGAAGGGTTTCGTACCATAAACTTTGATTTTTATTATTTGTTTTTATATTATAGAGGCAATAGAAATACACAATCTGTGAAAATGTCCATTGTCTACCTGTTACGGTTTTTGAGATGCTGCCCGCTGACAGACAGTCGCATGGAGGCTTGGTAATAGGGTTCCGTTGGTTACCCTTTGGGTACAGAACTCTAAAAAACAGATATCCCTACTAAGTAAAATATTAGGTCAAATCAAATCAAATCAAATCGTATATTTCAAATAAACCATTTACAGGCACTTTTGAATTGTCAAAGTCGGTCAGTCAAAAACATGAAGCTATTTGCACGTTCCAAAGCGTAGATCTCTATGGAGAAGAGCGTGCAAGAAACTCCACGGACACTCTTTTAAACCATGTGATGTGTTACAAAAATCTTGTTAACATTAACATTGATTGCTTCTATATGTGAGGACAATGCAAAGAACAAGAAAACATATAAACAATTCAAAATGCAGGTACAGATTAAAATAAGCCAGTGGCAGGTAAGAGATGACCAGTTTCAACTGACGGCGCTCGTTCACGAACATGACGCGTGCATCAGCACCATCTAACTCAACCATTTTGAAGGGAATCAAATGATTCAAAACACGCGCCACCATCAGCAAAACATTTGTGTGAGCATGACAAGCTCTCAACTGCCACGCTCGTTCATGTCAAACTAATTTAATAACGAAATCTATAATTACATATGTAAATGGCTCCATAGTGCTCACATTTACAAAAAATTGAAAATATGCTTCTACGTTATACAAAACTATGGTTTCAAGTAACTAAGAAAAGAAAAAAAAGAAGGCTGATTTATTGTGTATACTTTGCTAATACAATAATGCAAAGAAATGATAAATAAATGATTGTATAGGAGAACAAAAAAAAGGGTAAGCATTTCTTCCAATTATCGAAAACCTAACAAGTGGACCCATGCTGCTGTGGCTGTGGAGCAGGACCGGCATTTAGCCAAGCATTTTTATCAATGACATAATCTTCCAGTTTATAATATGCTTGTCTACATAATGTGCGTTTTATACATGTTTTAAATTTCCTCTCATTCAGTTCGAGAATATTAAGTGGTATTTTATTATAAAATTTAACACAGTACCCCATAAAAGAAGTGTGTACTTTAGCTAATCTGAATCGGGGTTGATCTAATTTGTTCCGATTTCTAGTATTAAAATTATGCCTATCACTAATTTTACTAAAAAGATGAAGATTTTTCCGAACATACATAATGTTTTCATATATGTATTGACAAGGTACCGTCATGATGTTAATATCCTTAAACAGTCCCCTTAGGGAATCGCGCCGGCGGAGATTGTAAATGGCTCTGATAGCTCTTTTCTGCAGAATAAATATAGACTCGATGTCTGCAGCACGTCCCCATAATAAGATACCGTAAGACATGATACTATGAAAGTAACTAAAATAGACCAGCCTCGCGGTATCTATATCAGTAAATTGACGGATTTTTCTGACAGCATATGCTGCTGAACTTAGCCGTCCCGCAAGAGATGTTAAATGAGGACCCCATTGTAGCCTTGAGTCAAGCGTGATCCCCAAGAAAACTGTGTCATCGACGAATTCAAGTTTCTCTTGGTTCAATACTATGTCACAATTAATACTTTTCACGTTCGGTAATGCAAATCTGATACACTTTGTTTTTTTCTCATTTAAAACTAAATTATTAGCAGTAAACCAATTTTGGACCTGCTGAAGGGCGTTATTTACATCGTCAAGACTTGTGGCACGCCTATCTATCTTAAAAATTAAGGACGTATCGTCTGCAAATAACACCATTTGAGTTTGATTTTTTAAAAGATGGGGAAGATCATTAATGTATACCAGAAAGAGGAACGGACCCAATATTGAGCCTTGTGGTACCCCCATTTTAACTTTCAGACCCCGTGAATTGACACCATTTATTTGAACTTGCTGCTGTCTGTCATTTAAATAAGACCTCACTAAACTGAGTGCAAGTTTACCCAGTCCGTAATGTTCTAGTTTTAGGAGCAAGGTTTCGTGATTTACACAATCAAATGCCTTGGAGAGGTCACAAAAGATTCCTATGGCATCTTGCGCCTCTTCCCACGCTGTATAAATGTGTTTTAACAACGTGACTCCAGCGTCAGTCGTACAACGACCTTTGGTAAAACCATACTGTTGTTCGTGTAAGATTATATTGGTGTTAAAATGATTGAGCATTTGATTGAGCATTACTTTTTCAAACACTTTGCTGAAAACCGGCAATACAGATACAGGTCTATAATTATTAGTATCTTTATTATCTCCAGATTTAGAGGTGTTAATCACAGTCGTCATCAGCTACCAATCTAGACATCGCAACAGATTCGCTCGTTTGTGTGTGAACGTGATATACATATTTCGAACTCTTGAACGATTGGGAGTGAGGTTAAGACCACTTAACTTAACCTCACTCCCACACGTTGCACTTGCACCAGCACGTGCATTCAGGTTTTATAATTTTGGTGTTAGATTTTGGAAAATGTAATGAAACGTTTTAATTATTATTATTCCTTTATTTCAGGCAGCTGTGGCCCATACAAATACAATACACAACAAAATAGAAAAAAAAATAAACTAATAAGTACATACAAAACATAAACTAAGACACACGAAGTGACGGCGTCGTGTTACGCTGCGCGGTATCGCGTAGCCTACCACGAAAACGTCGGTAGACTACACCCTTCGGCCAAAACTCTTCCTTTAGGAACCTGTCGAGATGTTGTGTCGGAACCCGCACCACAAATGACTTGAAGTTGGTGTTGTGACGCGGCTCCAGCTTCTCGACCCTCAAGGTCCAGGCTGGTCTTCACCTTCATGTACTCCACGATCTCCTCAACCTTCGTGGAGTGATGTAGTCGGGACACATACAGCAACGTCGTAGGAATCGCTGGACGTAGCAGCATATTTGGTCGTCAGCCGCATTGATTGCGACAAGTAGGCCACTCACTCTGGTTCATATTATTTTATCTGTGCCATTGATGAGTCTATAGCTCTAAGGTTCTAGTACCCAGGCCATAAAACTATTTAAAAAAAAATGTTGCCGAAAGCCCGATATGTCAATGTCAAAAACGAAAGAGTGGTTATCAGAAAGAAATGTCATATGTTTGGTATTTTTTGTCTTAGAATTTTTAGGAATTACATTTGGAAAAAAATATTGTAAAAACGCTCTAATTATTGGGCTAGATATCATCCATTCCTATTAGATAATGCTTTATGCAATATTTACAGATAAAGGTTATATCTGAAATATTATGTAAAAAACCTAATTATTTACAAAATGATGGTGAGTGTAACCAATTGAAGTACATAAATATTGATCAACAGTTAATATACATGTATATATATACATCTATATAATTTTCTAATTGAGTGTTTAATTTGCAGGCTGATAATGAGATAGATGAGGCCTTAGCCTCATTAGATGTACTTATGTCGGAGTTCTTTGCACCAGCAACTAGTAACTTCAGAAAAAGAGAGATTGAGAGTATGCTTGAGAATTTCTCTAATCGAAGTGATTCCTGGAAACATTGTTTGTTATTCCTACAAAAATCACAAAATCAGTATGTTTTGATGTTCACTTTGACTACATTAGAGGTAATGATAATAATATTGTAATACTGAAAATATTAGTATCATCAATGTTTAATATCATATAAATGAATTTAAGTCCTTAAAATTAAACACGATTTAATAACTTTGGAAAACATTGAGGAATTGTTTTCAATTTTAATAAAAAATTACTAATAATAAGTGTAAGTATCTATGCATATAATATTATATCTTGCAGAATATTATCAACCGCCAGTGGATCAGTCTATCAGATAATGAGAAAATAGAAGTTCGGCTGACATTGTGGAATGAGTTGTTGGCCAAACATGAAGTTATGGTGTATTTTATCAGAAACAAGCTAGCAGCACTAATGGTGTCTATCGCTCGCTATGACTGGCCACATTTATATGATGACTTCTTCAGTAATATTGTGGAGGTAAATATGTGAACATAGGTATGTGATGAGGAAAAAATTCTCTTGTACTAGTTTCGGTAACAGTTGTTAGTATGCAAGTGTGTGTGCACACATATGCAGTCTTGATCACTCACCCTCATAGTTTGAGAGGATGTCAATCTGACTGACAAGAGTGAGATCTTTGTAATGAGAATATAGATTAACAATTTAAATTATGAATTCAGAAATCCTAGTTTCCTTGAAAAATAAAACATGGTTTGCAGAATAGGAGCAGGATAAAATCCTTACTATAGGTGATCTCATCATTGAATCGGATTTTGTTCACAATTTTTTTTTTGTGCGTAACTAAAAACTCCTTATTATAACATCAGCTATCTGCTAGAGAAAGTCCTGCAAAATTAGTCATAATCATCATTTATTGCATTTATGTAGTTTACAAGTTGTTACAAGTTATTAGGTTTCATACATGAACCCTGCTAGGGCACAGCAATATAATTAAATAGTTTGAAGAGCTACAGTGTCACAATAATAAACAATCCACTGTGCTTAAACATAAATACTAATTTTAACATGTTTATCAGTTGTCATCATTTGTTAATTAAATAAGTAACTGTCAACAATTAATTGGTCATCATTTCCATGAATAAATTAAAATAAGATAATAAAATAAACAAAAACAAATAGCAATATCAATAATAATCATAAAATAACATAACATAGGTAAAAAGGTAGATCAAAAAAAAAATAATTATAGGTGCTGTGTGTATTGTGTACAGTTATGAATTTCAATGTCAGAGTTTACTTATCGTCAAAGAATTCCTTTAGAGTATAATACGATTTTAATATTAGGTATTTTTGGAGACTGTTTTTAAATTTATTTTCGTACTTTATGTCCTTAATTGAATTTGGTAGCTTATTATTTACTAGCTTCTGCCAACGACTTCGACAGCGTGATCCCCAGGGAACATATTTCCGGAATGAAAAGTAGCCTATGTCCTTTCTCAGGCTCTAGACTATCCGTGTACCAAATTTCATTTAAATCGGTTCAGTAATATTGTCGTGAAAGCGCGACAGACAGACAGAGTTAGTTTCGCATTTATAATACTAGCTTCTGCCAGCGGCTTCGCCCTCGTGGTCCCTAGGAAACATACTCCCGAGATAAAAGTAGCCTATGTCTTTTCTCAGACTCTAGACTATCTGTGTACCAAATTTCATTGAAATCGGTTTAATAGTTTTGGCGTTAAAGCGCGACAGACAGACAGACACACAGACAGATAGACTGACAGACAGAGTTACTTTCGCAATTGTAATATTATACGTAAGGATTAAGTAAGGATCTTTACACACGTGGCTAAAGGTCCTGAGTGACTGGTGTTTTCTTACAAATTTGCTAACTTCTAAAATGTAGGTATCAGTTAGTGTAAGGACTTTGTATTTTACAAAGAATGGCTTGCAGCTTTCTGTGCTATCTATATTGGCAAGAATTCATATACATTTCTTTTGTAAAATAAAAAGTCTATCTTTATCTACACCATTTCCGCATATAACAATTCCATAGAATCGTGATATGGGGAAATGGTGTAGCTAAGTGTTCTGATATGGGGAATTTAGCCAGTAGTATGCGTAGGCATAGTATGCTGTAAGAACAGTTTTAAAATAGTAGCTCTTTTAAGCTCCCCAAGGCTATTAAGCTTGCTAGTTTGTTTGCCAATGTATCTATATGAGCTTTCCAGTTTATATTGGTATCTATATTCAAACCTAACAGTTAAAACTCGTGTATGCATTGCAGCTTTATATTTTTGTATGAGTAATTTATATCCAATTTGCATTTTTCGTATGGTATATGTATATTGCATTAGCTTTGTTTTGTCAAAATTTAATTCTAAGTTATGATCTCTTAACCATGCTATTATTTTGGAGAGCTTAAATTTAGGTTTTCTTAATTGGTGTAAGAGAAAATTATAGAAATATCGTCAGCAAATATAAACTAGAAATAATAATTACCCCAAAACGCTGCCTTGTGGTATTGACATTGTTGTTTTTGCTTTATTAGATCTTACGCGTGTTATTTGGCGAGTGGTCGCTATGTTCTATTTATGTTGTCCAGTCATTTCTATGGCCTTTGTATATTTTTATGTCATAGACGTCTATGTGTGTACCAAATTTCAACAGAATCGGTCCAATGGATACGGAGAAAAATGGCTGTGACAGACGGACAGACAAACTGACAGACACCCGAGTTATCCTATAAGGGTTCCGTTTTTTGTTCGGAACCCTAATATAATATAATACTAGCTTTTGCCCGTGACTTCGCACGCGCATATCCCGTTTTTTCCCGTTCCAAAAAACTATCCTATCTTTTAAGTTGGATCAAATAACAGAGTTACAAAGTTTCATCAAAATCGGTTCAGTAGTTTAACAGTCCATCGCGGACAAACAACGTGACACGTGATCTAATATATAAAATTCTCGTGTCACAGTTTTCGTTGCCATACTCCTCCGAAACGGCTTGACCGATTTTGATGAAATTTTTTGTGCTTATCCGGTATCTATGAGAATCGGCCAACATCTATTTTTCATCCCCCTAAAGAGTAGGGTAGGAGTAGGATAGGAGTAGGGTAGGAGTTATATTATAGATGAAAATTGTGACGCAGACGAAGTTGCGCGGGTCAGCTAGTTTATATATATATATTAAGAGATTAAGATTATAAAAGCGAAAGTTTGTGAGGATGGATGGATGGATGTTCGTTCGTTTATTACTCTTTCACGTCAGAACGCCTGAAAGGTTCTTCATGAAATTTGGCACAGAGGTAGATTATAGGCTGGAATAACACGTAGGCTACATACATCTCGGGAGTATGTTCCCTAGGGATGACGCGGGCGAAGCCGCTGGCAGAAGCTAGTAAAAATATAATTTTTTGACTTTGCAGTTGATAAGAAGTGACGGACCACGTTGTTTGTTGGGCCTGGTGCTGGCGCAGGCCGCGAGCGAAGAGCTCGGGGCGGCGCGTGACACCGGCGTCCTCCTGCCTTCTGCGCGAAGGAACCAGCTCGAACGTCTCATGCTTAAAGGGATGCCGCAGCTGTTAATAGCTCTTAGTGGTAATATAACTAATTTAGTTCTAGGACTAAGCTCGTCATTCATGCCAAATAAATTGCGACATTCGTTTCTTTTGAACTTCAGCCACAAGTAGTGTTTTAGAGACCTCGCGCTAGTTGAGATGGGCGTGCGACAAGATCTCCTAAATCTTAATTTTAATAGATTTGCTTGGCTGTTGCTCTTATGGTTCAATAGTTTTCGCTATCACTTCTAACATATTTTTTTCAGATATTTTGGAAAAAAATGCCCAGAAGGAAGGACAGTCCAATCCGCCACCGTCACCAACAAATGGTGCTCCACAAACATCCGCATTGCCAGACCTTTTGGCAAATGCTCATGATGTCAGTAATACAGATAAGTAAGTTAAAAACTGAAATTATGCTAAAATGTTACATTAAGGCCTGCTTGAGAAATATCCTCCTGTAGACACGGACTTAGGGGTTCATTTGCTTCATGCAACTGCTTAGCTATGAAAAGATATTTTCGAACAACAACATATATTTTCTTATATTGTAATTGAAACCTTATGCCGTTGATGCAAAAGACGATACTATCTAACTCAGAGCTACTTGTTCCAGAGCTTTGAATATGGAGATAGTGGTAAAGTGTCTAATGACTCTTCAACATTTATTCTCGTGGTTGCCATTATCTTCTCACGTGCCGCCTTCATTAGTGACCACAGTGTTCTATTGGGGCAGTATAGCAACACAATCACAGGTATGCATTGATCAAGTCCCACCATAGCCAGTAGGTCATTTACTTTTATTATTTTCATCAAACTATCTCTCGCTTTCAAAATCTCAAGAAATGACGAAGTATTTGGCGTTTTTATATCTAGCGTGTTCATAAATGTAAATTTTTGAAAATTGTAAAATATCCTATTGTACTCAGAACATTGCTGTTTTAAACTCTATTTTGTGAATGTTACGGTCTTAATTCGTTTGTGAAGTTATGTTAGGGGCCGACGCCCCTTAGATAGCTCTAGCTCTAGTAATGATATTGATGGAGGCTGTTTGTGTGTGCAGAGCGTTGAGGCGGCGCTGTGCGGGCTGGGCGGCGTGTGCGAGCTGCTGTACCGGCGGTACGCGCCGCCGTCGTCGGCCGCCACGGCGCTGCGCCTGCAGCACTGCGCGCTGCGCCTGCTGCGCCACCTCACGCACACGCCGCACGCCATCCTGCACGCTCACCACGAGTTAGTATCCACGCGCATCATTCAGATGTACCAACACAATGCTGGCTCCTCACTGAGCATGTTTTCGCGCGGCGAATATTTGACTTATTTATTTCGATGCTTCTCACGTAACCCACTAAATTGTGTTTATTATCAAAATTAGACAGTGAAAATCACAATTTTGTGGGTTAGAAGTTACGTGAGAGGCATACATTTTTTAAGAAATTAACTTTACCTCGAAGAATTTAGGGTGTTTTTACTCCTTTTTATTACTCAAGTAATAATTTACTAGAGAGATACTATTGGCTAACAAGCAGAAATTCTTGTTTTAGTAAAGTCAAAGTCAAAGATCTTTATTGTGAGACAGTGGTTGTTATAAAGTTGTTATTCAATTAATTGGTGCGCTTTTGCACTGCTCTACCATGTTAGAGCTGTCACCTCGTGTTAGAAATGTCACCTCGAAGTGATGTGAACATAAGTATAAAAATGCCCCCCTTTTGAATTATGTCATCTACTTTATTTATGTTTCACTAATCAACATCATTAGGTGAGTGGGTCGTCTTAGGGGCGGCATTACAAATACTCATTAGTGATCATTGAACATTGTATCCATTTCAGTTACCTTAACAAGTTAGCCGAGTTCCTAAAACTGTTTGTATCATTGCATTTCAAGAGGTTGGAGGCGGAACCAGAGTTTGATGCCATCGAATTTTTGTCATATCTATTCCAATATACATTCCAGGTAAGTTTTATTCTGAAAAGCTATAAAAATATTCAGTAAGTTCAAGTTACAAGGTTGACCTAATAAAAAAATGTTTTCAGGTGCCAACGTGTTCTATTTTTGTAAACTGTTTAGATATATGGATACAATTTATCGATATTTTGAAGCCCGAAGACACGCCAAAGTATGTATCTACATATTTATGTTTCTATTTGGCAGTTAAATTAGCATCCATATCAATATTATGTAATATGTGTTGTTTTTTTTCAGATATTGGGAAGCGTTACAGGCGCTCGTGAATGGCGTGTTGAATAAAATACAGTTCCAACACAATAAAGCGCAGTTACAACATCTCGATAACGATATTCGTGACGATGACGTTAGTGTATATTTACTTATAGCTTAAATAAGGTTCACAAAAACCAACATAAATGAAAGAAATAATTTAATTATTCAAAGTGAAACTAAATTCAATTAGGCACTTTTGAATTGTCAAGGTCGGTCGGTCAAAAAGATAAAGCTACTTGCACGTTCTAAAGCGTAGATCTCTATGGAAAAGAACGTGCAAGAAAATCCACGGACACTCTTTTAAAAATAATAAACTTGCTACAAAGTTATGGTTCCATCATTGATGTTGAAATTATATATTTATGTTGGTTGGAGAATGATGTATAAGACGTGCACGATAAAAGCGTCCCGAGTATAAAAAAAATATCAAAGAAATAATAAAAAAATTGGTCATCTGTAAAGTTGGTTTACGGACGATAATTTTACGTGATAACGTCATAAGAAAAAAAAATACTGTCAAAAAACCCGACCGCTAAAAACGACTAAAAAGTTCGAAACAAGTCGCAAAACAAGCAGTTTGATGCAGTTGGTGGCATCAGATCAGTGATTGAACTGCATCAGACTGCTTGAAAAGGGACTTAATTGTATCAAACTTTTTAGTCGTTTTTAGCGGTCGGGTTTTTTGACAAAGTTAATTTTTTTTATATCCTAAATTTTAGTGAGTTACATTTGTGGAATCGTCTCCTCGAGCCCTTTATCTTGATACCCACCTCGATAGGTTTTGAAAAGGAAAAAAGGCATAACATGGCGCCAAAAATCGGCCATTATAATTTTTATACACCCACTACTATACTATACTGTCATTCTCACAATCAAGACGAATCTAACGACAAGCTAAAATCCATCGAGCCGGGCCGCAGAGCTTGCCAAACAAAAAAACATAACCCTCCTTCTGGCGCAGTCGGGTAACAATTGAATTCTTAACAAAGAAGCCGAACGCTCGCGCAGCCGGCGTTCATCGATTTATAAGACGTTATCACGTCAAAAAAGAAATAATTATATTTGCCAAATATGCTGCCTCGATTGAATCATTACATGTATGTACTAACATTTTTTTAATGTATTTCAGGGTCAGACTGAGTGGCACACATTCCTTAAACATTGTATAGAATGCATAGCCCGCGTCGCGGAACTAGCGCCGCTTGACGTTTTCACTGCGGTGGTAAGTAGACTCATTTGGCTCTGGTAGTGCATATAGTAGATGTACTTCTTACAACAGCGAGGGCCCTAAAACAAAAAGCTTATTAAATCTGCCTAGCCTTTTTCCAACTATATTGGGGTTGACTTGCCCTCTGAGCGAATGCAACTGTACCATTATCAGATTTTCTGGCTTCTGGCTATCCATAATGACTGAAAGATCTAATGACACCGGGGCCAACTGTCTAATGACACAGGCTTAACGTGCTTTGTAAGGCACGGCGGAGTCTCGTTTTCATACGTATTTTGTTTTTGAGCTCTCATTCAAATGTGTGCCTTTTTGTGTAGCACAATAGTATATTACCGCAACGTCCATCAATGCCTAGTTGTGGCCAAGGCTTGTATAGTACTTTTCTCATATAATACGCAGAAACTAAAATACAATTACTTTTCAAAATCAATGACGAACAACAATATTTTTTCCCGCGTTAAAGTGTTCATTTGTTTTTTTTTCAATAAACAGTTTCTATTTGCAAGCCAGTTCGTTTAAATAAAACCTTTGATAAGTTAACTCCTTGGTTGCCATGTTTCGGAGTAAAAGATCGTTCAATTTTTAAATTAAACGACAGATATGAGTTTACTATGTAATTTATTTGGCCGCTAAACTACGACAGATATAGATTTTCATGCAACTTTTGCTGCTCGCATGTATTTGGCCAGTACAGCAATTTCGATTTATCTCGAAGAAGGTTGTCAAAATAATGTCATTGAGTGTGCTTCCGCAGCTGGAGCGCTGGCAGTGCTTGGCGGGCGTGCACGCGCGCGCAGCCTCGCGCGGCGGCGAGGGGGAGCGCCTGCTGGCCGCTCTGCTTGATCTCGCTACACTGACTCGCGTGCTGGGCCGACTCGCGCCTGCCTTACTAGCCGGTATACATTCCGCTGTTTATTTTTTCTTATTGAGAGTAGTATGAAATTAGTAAAATGTGTTTTATTTTGTGCAGGCTGACCTCACTTGTCATTTGCGCAAATATTCGTTTTACTTATTAGTTAAGTTTTCTAAGTGATATAATTATTTGAGTGTTTTCAGAGACGGAAAGCAGTCGGCGTGCGACGGGCTGGGCGCTGGGCGCGACGCTAGTGGAGCGCATGGCGGGCGCGCTGGCCGGCGCCGCGCTCACCCGCCCGCACCGCGCCGCTCCCCTCGCGCACCTCGCGCACGCGCATGTGCAGGTGTAAGTACACTACACTACGTCTACGTGGTACGTGCAGGGCTCGACCTAGGGGGGGGGGGGGGGTTCGACATGACGGGCGCGCTAGAATTAGGAGCGGAGCATAACATAATATTAAAGGGCGGCAAATATTGTGTTTGCCCGGAGCGGCTAACTAGTTAGGTCGGACCCAGGGTACGTGTTGCGAGAGCTCAGTCATTGACCGCTGACGGTGTCAGCAGTTCAACACCCCACCTGCAGCCAAGTGCAAAGCTACCTCAAGCATAATCTCAGTTAATATGCGCATTGTTAGTTCTCATGAGTATCATGTTCCACAGGCACGCGGAGATGTTCGCATGTATGGGCGCGTGGTGTTGCTACGCGAACGAGTGCGGCGTCCCGGTCCAAACCATGGAGGGACTTTTCTCTTCTGCGATACCCTTCTTACTTCCACACGAGATACCGGTCAGTATCAAACTTTGGTCGTTAGAAACCTCATTTTAAATCAATTGCTTTAGGTTACATCTATTGTTTGCACATTTTTTTTCTAGGAACCGCCGTTATTATGCCATGCTGCAGCGCACCTACTGTTGAGTCTAGCGAAAAATGTGAAATTTAACTGCGACCCTGTCGTGCTCTCTGGGGACCTTTATGAACATGCACAAAGATCTTTGCAGTACCTCCCGTCTAAGGTAGGATTGACACATAATATTTCTTGTTGCTTCTTTTACCACTTTAACAGAAAAAGGAAGACGAAGCAGTATCCACTCCTGAACTTTGATGCGCATTTCTTTATTTAGAAATTTCTCTTGAAATGTTTCGTAGGCGTCGTTCGTTGCGCGTTCAATCGAGAAAGCTCGAGCACTACTGTTGCAATAAAGTTCTTTATCAACAACTAGTCAATAAAAACTGTTCGAGCGGCTTGCCTCTCTTTCTGCACTGTCCTTGAGAGAGGTGCTACACGCTGGGTTGCACAGGACACTACAGACAAGGGGCCAGAGAAACTGAACGGTAAGGGTGAGTTTATTCAATTCCATTGCCGTTCAAAGACTGACACACCCTGCTACGTCTACTGGCCACTTACTACTGGTCGTTACTGTCTGTCAAAATCATAGCGTTGCAACAGCGGCAACAGATCATCAAACCCCGTGACATCACTCTTATCCTGTTGCTGTTAAGTCCGCTCTTTTTTCGTTTCTGATGGAGAGTTGTCTATAAAACTGGATTCCTGCCGGATTTCGTCTGAAAGCTATTGTAATGTTCGTCAGACGGCAGTGGTAGTCCGCGAGGCGCTGATATCGCTGGCGCTGCGCGGCGGCGCGGGCGGCACGGGGCAGGCGGGCGGCGCCACGCGCGCGCTGCTGGCGGCGTGGGGCGGCGCGCTGCCCGAGCGCGGCCCCGCGCTCGCGCTGCCGCCGCTCACGGCGCTGCTGCACGCCTTCTCCGACGCGCCCACACAAGCTAAGAAGGTATGTGTATAATTGCCCATCCCAAGAGCACATGCATGTCACGCTACGGCTACCGCTGCTAACACTTTCCATGCAAACCAAGCGAGTTACCTCACAAATGTCGTATAGACATTGACTACTTTGAAGGCGATCCTTGACAGGAGTTTGCCGTCGGTCTAAGAAATGCGTTGGTCTAAAATAGATGCAAGTTTGGGGGAGGGTTGGTGACGAGTCGCCGTACTTTTAATAATGTAAACATTTCGCCTAACTAAGTTTCATTCACCTTACTATTACTTTTTTTCCTATTTTTTTTACAAGTTTATGCGAGCAGCTGTCTGATATTCCAGCCTCCACCATGCAGCTGACCACTGTTTTTCAATTAAGTATGATATTGTCATCTATTCATAAAAAAAGGTGTCAGCCGGCGTACTATGACTTTATTTTTTTTTACAACTTTCGTAACCAACCACATCCAAACCCACCGCGGGTGCGACAGCTGACTTTTGGTTCTCTTATTAAGTTACTAGTTGACCCGCGCAACTTCGTCTGCGTCACAATGTTCATTACTGCTCCGCTCCTATTGGTCTTAGCGTGATGATATCCTGTAGCCTTCCTCGATAAATGGGCTATCTAAAACTGAAATATTTTTTCAAATCGGACCAGTAGTTCCTGAGATTAGCGCGTTCAAGCAAACAAACAAACTCTTCAGCTTTATATATTAGTATAGATTCGAGATCTATTGAAAAACATTACCTAAAATGCAACGCCACCTCCCATACCATAAGCTTAAACTCAAATTGATCGCACTTCTTCCACCAGGCGCTAGCAGAGGGCATTCAAAGCTCCGCAGAGACCGCCCTACGAATGCTATGCGAGCCCTCCTTCGCGTCGGCTGAGGCAGAGATCACGGACTTCTTCCTCGCGCTGTTCACCGCGCTGTTGCCGCAACTCGGCAACTTTGCCTACAACGCCATCGATGTGTTCCTCGAGGTTGCGCAGAGGTGTGTGCTCTCATTGTAATGTGTTTTAAGTTGGACATTTTGAACCTTGACCTAAAACTTGACAAGTGAATTTATACCGTACCTACATTGTTCATAAACAGAGTTTGAAACTGCAAAGTTGGGGGGGGGGGGGGCTCACTGACATCTATGGCGTGGGACCGATAGTGTATAATGTTCACTGACAACCAGCACTTATAAAGGGTGTTTTTAAGGTTCCGTACCTCAAAAGGAAAAAATGGAACCCTTATAGGATCACTTTGTTGTCCGTTCGTCTGTCTGTCAAGACCGTTTATTTCGGGAACGCATGGAGGTATCGAGTTGAAATTAAAACCATATAGGTACTCAAGTCTATGGCCCCTTGCAGCTGTGAAAAACCAAACTTCTAAGTTAACTTAAAATAAAAGATCGGTCGTTTATGCCGCAAAAACGCATAGTTCGGCACTCTCGAGGGAATCAAAATGTATAGGGTATTTCCCGTTGACCTAGAACTATGAAATTTGGCAAGTATTACCGTCTTATACTACAAGTATGGGGAAAAGTTTGAAAACCATACATTTGTAATTAAATCATAAAAAAATATAGTCATTATTTAAAGTTATTTGTAGCACCAATTTTGTACGGCACCCTCGGTGGGCGAATCCGACTTGGCCGGTTGTTTTAGAGGCGGAGAACTTGGCATGAAATTGGGTTTATTTGAGAAATGATTTTACGACATTAATGTTTGAATATAATTTCGGACAAGTGGCCGCCGCGATTGAAGAATACTGAATGGCTTTTAAGAAAGCACATAATGATTTGTTGAAAAGTACAACTCGGGAACAGCGTGCAGTTTTTCCGTACTTCGTGAATGAAGAATTCCTCCTCCAAGAAGACTTATACCTATGTATGTTAGGAGCTCTTAGAGAAATGTTGGCTTCACCACTTCGAAGACGACTGACCATGACCAAACTTTATGCAGCAATACGTCGAGGGATGGAAAATTACGAGCTAAAGTGATGCTACCTAACATACAACTCCCTCCGTTTTCCGTTAACTACGAAGAATGGCCTACATTTTAGGACTTTTACGTGTCATTAATTCATGAATGCACGACACTAAGTGAAGTTGAAAAATTACACTATTTGAAGACCAGTATTACGGGCGAAGCGGCTTCCTTACTGAAACACATTCAAGTGACGGGTGCTAATTATGTTCAAGCTTGGGAGACGCTGAATCACCGATACGATAATAAGCGCATAATAGTTAATTCATTAATGAAGCGATTATTCTATCAGAAAAAATGTACCAATCAAACGGCGGCACAGCTGAAGGTCCTCCTGGATTGTACGACCGAAGTTATTAACAGTCTAAAAAATGTGAAAGTGCCTACTGATTCCTGGTATCCAGTAATTATATTTCTGGTTGTGCAGAAATTGGACCCGGAGTCACACAAAGAATAGGAACAGTCTGCCTACTCTGTGAACGCCCAAGAACTGCCTACATGAAAGGAATTGCGCAAGTTTTTAGAAGCCAAATTCCGGACGCTTGAAATATCCCCAACGACTTCCACTAAATCTACCAAAGAGCGTGTGTTCTTCATGTTACAGCAACAGAAAATGATAAACAAAAACGATGTGCTTTATGTAAAGAAACGCACACAATGTGTCATTGTAGCACGTTCAACAAAATGACGATTAATAAAAGAAGCGAACAAATTATGTTTTAACTGCCTTGGGGCGGGACATTCGGTGTTCAAGTGCCGTATGACAATGTCTTGCCGCACCTGTAAGAGACGACATCACACACTTTTATATTAACCCAAGAAGAATGATTAAGTGGCTCCAAATGTAGAAACCAAGCAACCAACTTCATCCAGCCAAGCAGTTGTAGAAGAGAAGAAGATTCACACAATGATTACGTCTCATTATACCGCGGGGTAGAAGATATCACTATTGGCAACCGCAGAAGTAATTTTGAAGACTGAACATGGACACAATACTGTTTTAAGAGCGCTGATAGATTCAGAATCTCAAGCATGTTTTATAAGCGAGAAGGTAACTCAGATTCTGAATCTAGAAAAAAAATCCAGTAAATCTAATTGTCTCCGGCATGGAAGCCATGAAGATGAAAGTCAAGCATGAGGTCAAGTTTCAACTATTATCACGGTGGGAAAACCAATTCTACTTACATATCAGAGCCTACGTGATGTCCAAGCCCTTGACTTCGAACATACCGAAGAACACCATGAAGGGGACTGATTGGCTGCACATAGCAAACCTCAAACTAGCAGATACAAAGTATTATGCATCAGAACCGATAGATCTGTCGTTGGGTGTTAACGAATATGCAGCAATTCTCAAGCTTCGAACTGAAAAAGTGGTCTTTTAATAACCGAGATTTCATTGAGACTATTTAACCAAGCAAAAGATCATCCAATGCACATTTAGAACTAAAGTTTGATGGAACAATTAAAGCCCTGGGCATGCAATGGCATTTGGGTAAAGAACAATTCGAATACATGTGGAATGCAATAAAGATATTGAGTATTGAATATAATCTGAACATACCAGCGAAGCATTCTATCAGACATTCAAAAGTTATTTGACCCGCTCGATTGCACCTTGCCTTGTTATGGCGAAGGCGTGGATGAAGTCTTGAATACGGCACTGGCTGAAAAATGGGCTACAATACGATCTGATCTTGAAAACGTTAACGGAATCTATATAAATAGATGGATGGGAACGTTAAGCTCAAGAAAAGATCCCATAGAAATCCACGGATTTTGCGATGCCTCTGAACAAGCATAAATATGCGGCTGTAGCATACTGCCGAGTCACAAACTCAGAGGGCACACTCAAAAGCACAATCATTTCCGCAAGAACAATTTCGTTGCGTCGACTTTTGAACTGTGTCGAGCTTTGCTCCTATCCAAACTACTAAAGCAAATATGGCAAGCAATGACAATACCTACAACACAAATCTACGCTTGGACAGATACATTCATTGTTATCTCCTGGCTATATGGAGATCCAAACAAATGGAAAGCGTTTGTGGCAAATCGTATATTAATTAGCAATCGGTATGTGCAAAGCTAAACGCAAAAGTGAGGACACAAGTAATGGGTGACTTACCAAGCACGAGCATTCCTCAATTCAGGTGTCGACTTTGCGGGACCATTCCAATTATTGATGAGTAAGGGCAAAGGAGCCAGAACCAGCAAGGCCTATGTAGCAATATTCATTTGCAAGTCCACGAAGGCACTTCATTTAGAATTGGTCGGTGACCTAAGCACAGCAGCATTCATAGGCGCCTTCAAAAGGTTTTGCGCCCGCAGAGGAAAATGCATAAATCTGTGAAACGACCAAGGACGAAATTTTGTTGGCGCTAACGAGCAACTATATGAAGCCTAGAAAGAAGCTGGTTTGCAATTTGATGGCAGAATCGCTGAGTTACTTACTAACGACGGAAAACAGGCATTTTATACTTTATATTCACCTAACTTCGGAGGACTATGGGAGGCCGGAGTAAAATCCATAAAATATCACATGAAGAGTCCTCACTACAAACTTAACATTCGAAGAGATGATGACGATTCTCTAGGAAATAGAAGCATGCCTGAACTCGCGTCCGTTATACCCAATGGACGACGCCGACGACACCATGCAAGCACTAACACCAGGTAATTTTTTAATTACGGAAGCACCATTCACCGTCCCGAACCCAACCTAAAAGACGCTAAAATAAACAACTTAACACGCTGGCAATATACACAAAAATTGTTGAGTGACATCTGGTCGAGATGGCAGAATTAGTACCTAACAAGACTCCAACAGAGACCAAAATGGTTAAAACGCGAAGAAGAGTTTAAAAAGGGAGATATAGTGCTGATCAAGCAAGACAACCTCCCACCGGGAAAATGGTTCATGCGACGCATCACCGACAAGCACCCCGGCCCCGACGGTTTAACCCGAGTGTATAGTGTCAAGAGTGGTGATAGTATAACCAAGCGATGTGTGACAAAGTTGTACGCTTTCCCAATTCGATACAGTACCAGATGAAATGATTGTTTAACATAGTATGTTTTTAGTTATTGCATGTATCTTAAGCTCATAAATTATTGTTTTTAAAGGACTATCATAGTCCTTCGGTAGGCGGCTTAAGTTAACGCCAATTTCATACTTATAAAGAGATGCATGACCTAATCAGTTTTAGTTGCCAATAAACCTCGTAATCCATAAAGGTTCCTTAAAAACGAGTGGTTGATATAACAGAAAAAACAGTTGGCCTGAAACTTTTATCTGTGTGTACAAGTATCTATAAATGCGTTCAGGGGCGGCGGTGAGAGCGGCTTGGAGCGCCTCGTGGAGTGTGTGCGGCTCGGCATCGAGGCGGGCGGCGGCGGCATGCTGGTGCGCTCGGTGCTGACGCTGCTGCAGCGCCACGTGCTGCCGCGCGCCACGGTCGACGCGCCCGACCTCGCGCGCGCCGCCTACCGACTGCTCGCCAGGTAAGCTATGTTCCATATTTATATCAAATAGCCCGCGCATATCGAATTCGAAATTTCGGTTAATCCTCTTTTAGTGCTCCCCTACGTAGCGTAGGGGACTTATTAGGATTGATCTTCACAGTCCGACTTTTCTTGTACCAATCCCCCACGTTCCTGTGCTAGCCTCATCCAGGTTCTACCCGCGATGGCAACGATATCATCTGTCTATTTCGCTGCCAGACGACCCACACTTTTTTCCCAGTTCGCGGACGCCATTCCGTCATCGCCTTACTCCACCAGCTATCATCAACACGCCTTGTCAGGTGTCCTGCTCAGCTCAATTTCAGTTCTTTTTATTCTCACTTAAACTGGGAAATAGTCATTCTTTCTATTACTCAAGCTTGTAAACGACAGCTCTTAAGAACCTTTTATACCAGTTATTCTTAAAGTGTCCATCTGAACCCCAATAAATTGGGAGTGCATGAGAGGTTAATGGGGGTGAGAGCGAGACAATTTCAAGCAGATCGTCACCAAAATCTACTCTATCTTCTTATAATTATAATTCACGTAAACGAACCCAACTGAATTTCATCACACAGCGTGCTAATCCACCGTTGGCGCTACTTTTTCCCGAACAAATGCGATGAATCGGAGAGTAACGCTCGCACGGACGAGCTGCGCGGCGCGCTGGCGGCGCTGGGTCGCGCGCTGCTGCAGCCCGACATCGAACTACTGAGGCTCAACATAGACACGCTCGACTCGCTCAACACCAAGTGCAAGCTGTACCATAAGGTGAGCCACATGCCTTCTTTATTTCCTAGCATAGATTTTGTAGTTTCGAGCTTCTATTGTTAAAACTTATTTTATATGAATTATTCAGTTTCAAAGTATCGTTCAGTTACTGATATTGAACATTTAAAACATGTTAATCATCCATGTGTTGTTTCCGCATCTGAGATATTTTCCAAGGCGCAAGGCAATTTAGATATACAGGGTGAATGAACTCTTTCCTTTAGTTTACTATGTGTTATTACTTCCCAGAATTTGATCCTAATTATCTACACTCTCGGATGGTGTAAGGTAATACAGGACGTGTTTTTTTTCCAAAATCAACCGGTTCCATTCCTGGGTAGGAACAACGATTTTTCGAAAATCCAATGATTCAGTTTTACTTTTCATCTAAATCGGGCTTGAGACTCCTTTCAGTGTTTTTCGATATTCCTCATAGTTTCGAATTTTGCCCTGAAGGCACATTTTGAAAATTCACCCTGTGTATAGATTTTATAAAGAACGCAATCGAATTTGCTTTCTTCATAAAATATATCAGCGCACGCGTGTCACGCACACCCTTCGGTTCTTTTTACTTCATACTTAATTGATGGAACTCAGAGAATTGGAGTTAACAGAAAATGATTTTCCGGATATGTTGTAAACAAGAGTCTCCCCAAGGTCTCAATTCTTGGTCCAGTTGTGTTTCTGGGCCTGGAAGCACCTTCTGACAATAAATGCTCGTTCAGGTAATGTTCCGCACGGAGTTCCTGGGCTCGTTCCTGTCGGTGCTGCTGCTGGGGCTGGCGGAGGGCGGCTGGCGCGCGCTGGCGCGGGACGAGGTGACGGCGGCCGTGCACGCCATGGCGCTCGTGGACTTCCCCGCCTTCCGCGCCGGCTTTCTGCCGCACTTCCTCGCCTCGTTACCCGGCCTCACGCCCGAACATCAACATCATCTTGCGCAGTTTCCACCTGACACGGTAACTTCTGTTTTCTGCTTTTCTGCGTGTACTCAATATCAAGTCTATGCAGTTTCGTTTGTTAAGAGTTGTAGACTTTTAAATCGGACATTATTGAGGTCTTACACGACTACAACTCGACTTGAGAAGGCAGCGAAAATTTCGCTGACGGGCGGATAACAGCTTCCAGTTTATTTGATGTCATTCAAGAAAATAATTGTACCTATACATATTTACACCGCAATGATTATTTGCAGGACTTGCCAACGTTCACGCAGAACATCCAGCGCCTGATGAACGATGTGAACTGTTACCGCGCGTACAGCTCTCTGGCGCCCGTAGGGATGGCCTCCTAGCATCTCCTCCACTTTCACGTACCGCTGTGATATTGGACCACTTGTGATAACTAACTTAAACATTTGTAGCTCTACGGTTCTTTGCAAATCTTGCAAAAAATTGTGGATACGCGGTAATAACAATGATACGATGAAGAAAAGTACCTAAAATCGGCAATGTTACAAGAATGAACGTGAAGCAGCAGTAAAAACGCCAGTGAATGTTCAGTCAGACATATTCTTATCATGAGCTATAGTATTTAAGGGTTAATCATAATCAAGGCATATTGGCAGTAAAAAAGATGATTAAAAATAAATAGAGGTACGTACATTTTGTTGCCATGTTTAAAAAAAAAACAAGACTAAAGTAAATATATTTTTCGATTCTCAGCAACTAGATAAGGGATACCAAATTTCAAATATAAAAAATAAGTTTTGTAATTTTATCTCGCCGTTGCTAAAAAACGAAAAGAGATAATTTTGTGAAATGTGTTTTTACAACACTACGGAAGAAAAATATGCACTGTCTCCGAAGTAATTGTTGTATTTCAGTATAGGTTGTTGTCATTTGATTCCGTATTGAACTTGCTTTGGTATCGTTACGAAATATCATCGGGCATTTCGACATACTAAACATACGTTCCGATTACTCGGACCAATTAATTTTATTGTGTGAATACTGTTCAATTGTGGTCATTTACCAGGAATCGTTTGGTTTTTAAGTACATGCTTTGATATGAAATTGTGACTTTTGGACGGTGGAAAAGAAATATTAGGTAATGTAAATTGTTATGTTACCTATACAGGGTTATTTGTAAAACACCAACAACCTCTTAGGCAGTGAAAGTACACATGATTATAAACAACTTTTACTTTGAGACCAACCCTGAAAACTGAAAAAAATATCAGCTGTTTCATACATTTTCATTGTCTAAATATTGCATTTTGTATGAAACAGCTGATATTTTTTTCGAGTTTTCAGGGTTGGTCTCAAAGTAAAAGTTGTTTATAATCATGTGTACTTTCACTGCCTAAGAGGTTGTTGGTGTTTTACAAATAACCCTGTATACTTACATTTTTACGGCCAGTACTCACATGTGCATGAATACGCAATTATACACGTCACAAAATGTACCGTAAAACGGGGCTATTTGGGACACATTTTGACATACTTTAGCAAATATCTTGTTTATATCGCACAAAATGCATGGTAAAAAAAATGATATGGGTCTTGGAAAACCCCTTACTTATGCAGATATACGTTTGAAGTAGCTACTTACAACAGGCAAAAGGAAAAAAAAATACATGAGGCTGTCCCAATTATCGCTTATTTGGGGCTATTATGGACAGCAATGAAAAACGGATATTTAATCCATATTGTAAGCCAAAACAGTCACATTAAACAAGTCTATGGATATTTGGGACAAATTATAACAAATACCACATAAAATAATGTTTTTTTTGGGATTGGTAGAATTCGAAGAAAAAAATATTTTTCAAAAACTTTGGTTCAAGCATAAACTTCTACAAATGGTAATAATAATGTTATAAACTTACGGTTTTGTTACAAACTGTAGCTCGAGCAAGATGAAAATGGATACAAAACATCCATTACATTAAGGGGAATCCTCATTCCCCATATGCGTAGTATAATTGACGAACGTTTTCTCTTCCGCCTCTGAAAATAATGTAGGGTGCCCTGGTCTTGAATACAGTAGGTTTTCATCTTTTAAATGACGGTTAATTTGTACTTTTGGGGAGACGCCATATTTCTGTTCCATTTCTCTGGTAGATAGTTTTTTAGATTTTACGTCTGATACAGCCTTGTTCAAATCATCATGAGTATAAGAGAAGTAGCCGCATGAAACGTTTACTATTTCTCAAGTTTCTAGTATATTTTCGAACCACTATACGAATGTATTTTATCTGAAAACCACAATAAACCGTAAAATAAATATAATATAATATAATAATAAATAAAATAGGTTGTATACAAATGCACAAAATTCTCAAAAAGCCCCGCATCGGTGTACCAAAAAGCCCCACACATTTCCAACAATAAATCAAAACTATAAGCATAACAAAATTATTTATTAGCAAGGAAACAT
Organism: Lacanobia wlatinum; assembly: GCA_947578705.1. Classification (NCBI taxonomy): domain Eukaryota; kingdom Metazoa; phylum Arthropoda; class Insecta; order Lepidoptera; family Noctuidae; genus Lacanobia; species Lacanobia wlatinum. Next base: position 12,461,079 of record OX388033.1, read on the forward strand.
CGTGATAATTTATATAATAATAATAATAATAATTTATTTACTTTATACTCGTAATTTAAAAATAACACCACTTACCAGTCAGAATTTTGCGCTGCGGAAGAAGTTTTGAAATTTATTTTTAAGTAAAAAACAGTATCTGACTCTTTCACTCGGATTTGAAACTAAACTGTGAATTTTACAAACTATCAAAGTGTTGCTAGAGTTTGTAAAATAAATCCTACCAAACATCAACCGATCGATAATTTTGTTCAAAATTCTGGGTCGTGCCCAATACCACCCAAAAACCCAAATAGCCCCGTTTTACTGTAAGTAAGTTTTCACATTATGTTTTATGTGTATAAACCTACGTGTATATGTGAATGGCGGGGATTAGTAATAATATTTTTGTACTGATATATTGTGCTGTAGAAAAAACTGGATGATTTGCTTTATTTCCAACGTGTGGGTTGGTTAGGGGGTGGGTAGATGAGATGAGGAATCTTAGTATCTGTAAGGCTATGGTCTTGTTATTGCTTATGTTATGCTGTCTTTTATGTTTGACAAGCAATATTGTTCGATGCTTCGTACTGGCTTAACATAATATTATGTTGGTGTTTATTTTTGTTTGAAGTTTTAGGGCACCTTCCTATTAGATATGGTGTAGTGATGACCAATAATTAATTTAGAACTATTAATACATAAATATAGTGTCTATATTTCGTTTTTATCATTAGGTAGTAGTTTACTAATTTTACTAAGACAAATCAAGTTCTTGACGGAATTTGGCATATAAGACTGTACATATTTTATTCTGTCGAGTTTTATTTCTATGTATCATAATTCATAACACCTATTTCTATTTTATAATGCCTGGTAGAGCTTTATAATCATATTTACGATATGGTTTTAAAAAAGAAATCATTTATCTGCATTTATAAAATTAGATATTGTGTCAGCACATGGGATCGGAAATAATGAAACTAGTCATTGGAAAGATTTTGTATGTAAAGAAGAATGGTATTCGTTCATTTGAAATGTAGCAGTAAGTACAGCTAAGTTAATCATTTTCAATTTTGATAATACTTCACAGTGAAGTGAACTTCTATTCGGTGGAAGTTTTTTGAAACTACAACACCTTAGTTGTGCATTTACTATCAATGATCACATATTGCAGTGATCAATACATGATCAAAGCAATTTCTATGACTCACTCACTTCACTGTAATACAGTTATTAAAAATGTAGCTGGCCATTCCCTTATTGTTGAAATTTGAATTGCTGATGCCCGGTTCCTCAGGTACTTAATTGTTTGTTTGTCTGTCCGTTAACCACTAACCAACTAATTGCGTTATAGCAAATAGGGTTAACAGACAGATAAACAACCAATAAAAACCTCAGAAACAGGGCATTAGTGAAGTAAATTAGTAACCAGTTTTCGTAAATATTTATTGCATTTAAATTTTAGTTGCTTGGGGGTGCAATAGGTCGTGTGATAATGTTCAAATAATAGTATGTTAGTCGAGGTTAGAGTCATACAAAACTTATTATTTCTGTATGCTTATTGACAAGAAAAATAAAAGAAATCTAGTTGTTTTATAAATCCTGGTTTTATTTTTGACTTCCTGTATCAAGCTAACAGTATTTTTCGAGATCAACAACATTACACAGTGAAACAAATAAATAATTGATTTGCACCCACAAAATGATAAAAAAAAATTGGCTTCCTTAAGAAATGTCAGGCAGACATTTATCAAAAACTGCCATCACAATATCTTTGTGGCTTGCATACAACTGCATGTCAGGGGTGACGTCCACCCAGCGCACCCCAACCGCATCATCACCCGCATGTAATTTTAATGCTCCAACAATGGAGCCATTGTTGTCATGAAAATTGTATGCAATACTTTCCATCCAAGCATTGTCTGTGTTGCGACGATCATCAATATATCCCTTATATACCTCATCTCCCTCATTGAAGAATTTTTCAAACCTTTGGTTCCAAGCCATTTTTTGATCTGAAAATAAAATTTCAATAAATAAGGTGGTGCTAGGTATATTGTTATTCAACTCTTGTTCAAGTCATATTTAGTTAATATTGCTAACCTTCACCCAATACCAAAGAGTTCATGGCTTCTTCTTGAAACTCCCTGACTGCTGTAGCACTAACTTTCTCACCAGGGTCTACCATTCCACCTGGTAGTGCCCATTCTCCAGTATCCCTTCTTTTTACTACAACACATTGCAGAATAGGCCTGAAATCAGTATTTCTTGTTATAAAACGAAGTTTTTAATGGTTTGATGAAAAACAGATACCAGTAAAGGAGTTTACCTATCACTAGAAGGGTCCTTTTCAACTTCACCATTCTCGTGTCTCTTCCAGCGAGTGACGACTGGATCAGCAGCATGGTTTGGTCCCCATCTCCCAAGAACCCCTCGACCAGATATACCTGTTCTTCCCATAGGATTTAGGGGGTATCCATTCACTATGTTGTATTGGCCCATATAGCTGACTCTGCTCACTTTGCCATCTACACTGTTCCATTGTGGTTTGAAACCGGGGTCCCCTGAACACGTAAAAATAAATTATAGAAGCTTTTCTTTATTACGTAGTGGGTATCAGGTTCTAACCTGATATGAAATAAGGCGTATATAGTTAAAACACCCTTACTTCTTACCAATATTAGAATCAGCCCATGGCTGACCATGTATAGATGATGCAGTATGATTAGGTGGTTGATATTCCTTATACTCTGATGTCCAGCTGACCTTGTCGTCGGGAACAGGGAATCTTTCAATGTTAGATCGGGGATAAAGCCCTCCACGACATTTAATGTGAGTAGTTATCATATTTACTCCAGATCGAATCATTAAAAGACTTATGAGTATTATAAAAATTGTTCTTATCCTAATACCGGTGAATACAACTATATTATTTTCATAATATCTCATACTCAACAATGTAAACAACGAATCAACGATGTGTCAACGGTGGCAACTGACTGACTGTCAAGCAAGTGTCACTTGACGATAAGGACAACCAAAAATGTCACTTTCATCAGCATGGAATTATTAAGTACAAGTTTTTGTGGTCTTATCCACCTGTAAAGTATTCGCAGCAGTCTGCACGAGTTCAGTTTACAAAACCACATCGTAAATATTCGAATTTTGAGCAACAAATTTCTTGCGAGAAACTCGTGCCTATCGCAACACTGGCGGATCCTGGGGGGTGGCTAAGGGGCTCAAGCCTCCCTAAAAGACCTAGATATCTTTGTTCGTCTACAACTTAACGAAGTTTTGTTTAGCAAAATGAAATGTTATTTTACTTACCCTCCCGAAACGACAACACTGGATCCGCCATGTATCGCAACTTATCGTCGATAAGTTATATTATTATAGAGGTGATAGGGTTGGGCTGACCATACATTCGAGCAGAGCCCTAGCCTACGCAGGGCCCTTGTTTCATCGAAAAGAAATTGATAAATTTTTACCTCCCAAAAAATTTGTCCCACAATATCATTTGCCAAAATATTACTGAGCAAGTAAATTCTTCACAACTTATTGTAACGCAAACTTAATGCTTGGCAAATAAACGTTTAAATAATTAATTGCTAACCAACTAGTACTTTTACCAATTTTAATGTAGTCAAATATTTCAGTTGATAAATATATTTTACGCAAAATAAAATAAGCCTAATATTTAGTATCGTGCATATAGCAGCATGCCAACCGCTAGCTTCCTCCTGGCTTCATACACCATGGTACGATATCTGAAACTGAAAAATACTACGAGAGTACAAGTCCAATAAAAGCTGTGGTGGGACTAAAGGTTTCAGGTTAGCGTAGTAGTCACAGTATCAAAGTCAATAAAAATTAAAATCTTATCAGATCATTGGCACAAGAAAGCGGCCTACGCCCAGCAGTGGGCAGTCAGGTTATGGAAGGTGATAAGTCATAACATTGCTTTTTCAATTTTCACAATTTCGGGAATTAAGTGTAACGTAGGGTATTGTGATGATGTTGATGTTGTGACCATGTCTCTTTAGTGTCCTAACAACAATAGCACTAAGCACTTCGATCTATTTCTCTACCAGCGATAGCAGAATAATATCGCTCCATCAGCATTATTTGAAACGCCTTAACCAGCAACACCAAAGCTATAGCGCCTAAACTACTACTACACTAAGTCGATAGGCGGGTTTTGATCGACTAATTTGAACAAAAAGCGGTTATTGTGACTTAACCATAATAGTTAGATTAATACACTCGCGGATTTTTTTGTGGATATTGTTCTCTATAAAACTCTAGGACATTACTTTGTCGTGTTACTCTATTGTCAATAGTTTCCGCAGCGTACGCGATATAAGTATTTTTTTCACACCTTGGGTTACATTATCGAAGTTTTCATACGGATCCCTAACTTTTTTTAAAATACTCTATAGCCTATGTTCATCAGGGATAATGTAGGATTCTAATGGTGAAAGAATTTTTCAAATCGGTCCAGTAGTTTCGGAGCCTATTCAATTCAAACAAATCTTTCCTCTTTATAATATTATTTATTACTAGTGGACGTCACGCGGTTTCACCCGCGTGGTTCCCGTTCCTGTGGGAGTACGGGGATAAAATATAGCCCATGTTACTCCCTGATAATGTAGCTATCCATAGCTGAAAGAATTTTTCAAATCGGTCCAGTAGTTTCGGAGCCTATTCATTTCAAACAAACAAATCTTTCCTCTTTATAATATAAAAAATATATATATATTATATATATTATACAGGCGACCCGCCCCGGCTTCGCTCGGGACCAATTTAGAACAAAAAAAAGGTGCGCCTTCTATAAAATTATTTTGTAACGAACCCTGCCTTTATTTTACAATTATTCTATTTTTTTCCGCCCTGGGTGGAGCGGAAGGGATTGACAGACTTACTGACTAAAAACCAATTAAAGAAGAGGAGATCAGGAGAATAATAATTGCATACACTGAAACAGATTGTAAATTTTAAAGGAAGAGGAACCGAGTTACTATGGACGTCTCACTTGCTCTGAAACGCAGCGTGTAGTGCTCTCGCGCTCATTCTCTCTGCTGAATAATTTTTGTGTTTAGGGGATGTTTGGTCACTACAATTTGTCTGACTTATGAAATATAACTTTGTAATAGTTACCTTAATAACAAAATATATAAATATAATTAAAAATCAGGCATGTAAAAATAAGTGAAGTTCATTTATTTTTTGTGGAGCTTTAGAGCGTCTGACAAAAGTTTTGGTCCATGGAAAGTGTCGGATACTTATGATTCTATTTTAGAATAATATTCTACAAATCATATATAAAAATCAGCCATCTAAATTTAAGTTAAATAACTCTTATTTTTAGTTACCTTTCTTAACTAGTATCTGCCCAGCTGTCACAAGCCGAGCTCCACAAGCACGCAATTCAAATAACATGAGACACTACTGAGAACCTAAGGTTTCATCTATGTGAAAATAAGTTATGTCTGATTGCTCTGGGATGCTCTGCTCTAACAGACAGAAAGCATGGGTCCCTGCAGTAATTTATACATCGTTCACAGTCGCTATGGGCGTTAGTTAGGCGGAAACTAGAACAGAAAAAAGGCTAGGTAGATTGATTCAAACAATTTAAGAACTTCATTTAAATTATATTTGAATAATTGTGTTGTAAAGCTATTACAAATTTGACTAAATCATATTATTATAATTTTCTTCTTCGTGTAGTTTTCTTAACTGTAGGCTTTTTGAAGACTTCATCATCGTCCTTTTTCTGAAAGTCTTCATCTGTAACAAATGAGTTGCATACAATGGCATTACAAAATCTTTTATATGACGAGGATTGATTTGAAATTTTACTAAAGCTTACCAGAGTCATCTGAAGCGTTTGCCGGTGGTATATTGTTCCTCGTCGCTGCTCTACGATTAGACTTTCTTACGCTTTGTGGGGTCTTTTCGTTGGTCGGCGGTTCATTCTGCAAAGGAAGATGTTTTAATATTTTTCTTCGAATGCGAATGATTAAGATGAGGGTTGCGGAATAGTTCGAAAGACTTCCCGCAGCCCTGGAACGCAAAGGAAGGAAAGCGGGTGAGTTTTAGTCAGTAGAAGTATGACAATCGCTCTCAAAAAAAAAGGCTGGTTATGTGAGAGACATTAAATTGAACCTGTCTGTAGCTTGGGATCTCAAGGAGTAGTTTACCTCGTCAGGGCTAGAAGAGGAGCGCCTCCTGTTCCGCCTGGGCGCGGGCTTGCGGCGCGGAGTGGCGCGCGGGGTGGCGCGCGGGGCGGCGCGGCGCGGCGGCGAGCCACTCGCAGCGCCGCCCTCGCTGTTCTCTTCAGTGTTGCCTTCCTCATCGTCTCGAACGGCGAAACATTCTTCTATTTTGTCCCCCAACTCCGTGACAAGGGTCTGAAATAGTTTAGATAGTTCGTTTAAAAATATTAGTCTACCTCTTTATATAAAATGCTACAATTTTCATAAGTTTGGCTTATGATTTGTACAAGGACTATGAAAATATTTCGTAAATTCAACCCATAACCATGGGGTCCCAACATGAAGAAAGAAAATTTTGTTCTAATAAATAATAATAGATGGCGTAGCATGTATCGATTTTTATTGAAGTTTGTGTAAAATTATTTTTTTTCTTTTTAGTGGTCTCAAGAATAGTATATTCTTGTTTAATAACCTCCCCTAAGCACTAAATCATGGAATAATGGGCTTCTTACTCAAGTTTGGAAAATTATTGGAATGAATCATTTAAAATCCGTACATTATGTGGCAATAGATGGCGCTGTTCGAAAGTTTAGAGTTTGATATTCAACTCGTTCATAAAATTAAATACTACTACTCGGGCGAGTTGCTTGATAACTGCCTCGAATGACGTTTGTGCAAAGTACAGTGTGCAAAAAAATTTTTGGTACCATTTCATATTCTTTTACGAAAATTATTATTTAGGTAATTTTTTAAACTGGTACATGTGGTTTATTATTAAATCGAATGTATGAATCTGTATTAGGTAGTATCTTGCATTTACCTATATATTATTTGGCCATTCAAATATTTATAAACAATTATATCACGATCTATTTTCAAGGAAACATTCATAATAAACACTAATCTCAATCATAGAAAGATTATTACAGTAGAATAGCAAATCAGTACTAGGAATCCAAAACTGGAATCAAGATTCAATATTAATACCTATTAATTTTATGTTTTTTTTTATTTAAGAATCAAGTAAGGTTATGTACCTAATTTAATTGTTTCATTAACTTGAATATGTATTCAAGTTAATTAAACAATTAAGTAAATTGAATGTAAATAATTTGAACTTAAATGGAAGAATTCGATTTTGATGAAAATAACAATAGGTGTAAACGCAACAGTTATGATGCTATTCCTACTGTCTTCGACGGCACGGCGGAGAGCCGCGCGCGCGCGGGATTACGGAGGGCAACTCAGTCTCGCGTTTCTAGGTGTCTACGCGCATTTCAAATGGATGCGCTGAGCCGCTGACCAAAGTCGCTGTGCGTGTGTGCTTGTGCACTATTTGTCTCGCCCGCACCGCGTTCAGATTGGCCGCTATGGCCAAAATCGGTCAGAACGACTACTTATAATAATTACCTATACTAGCATAACCGAATAATCACCACAAAGTAGAAATATAAGAAAATTTGTGAAAACGCAAGCTTCAAGGTCAAGTCTAGTATTAGGTATATTATCTGTGGCCTAGTTAGCATTAGCAGTAGAACCCGTAGTGGGGTCTCTGTCTAGGCTGAACGAATAATATGGCGAACCAAATTTAAAAACTCCGGCCCAGACTTTGGTGCCGGTAAATCCACCTCCGTAACATTGTAGGGATGTTACCTCAGTGGCGGTAATATCAAACCCGAACTATTTAAAAGTTCGCGCGCTTAATTCTTATCAAAATAACACAAAGTATCTACCTATGCCACATTACTACATAACTACACATCGTGATTGTTCGCGCGCAGAGTTTCGCATTTGCAGCATCTACATATAGCTATCTCGCTTACACGTACCGGCTTTTACCGGGCTTTCAAATACTATCTCCGTCACTTTCGCACTTATAGCGATGTGCCGTATAACGAGTTCTAAACCTTGTGCGTCTACAAATCGATCAGTATGGAAGATTAAGCCGTGCATGCGTATGAAGTTGCACGCGTATGCGTGACCTTGTCACCTTGCCAACTCTGCAGTGTTGCCGTTTTAGCGACGTTGTGAGATCTTGGATCTTTTTAACGAGTTTGGGGACTTTTTTTAAGATTTAGCAACAATAAAAATTAGCGAGTTTTTAAAATAACGAAATTAAATATTCAAGCAATATCTTAAAAATAAAAAAATTGCGACATCTAGCTAGATTTTTCATATACCTGGCGACTTTTTTTGCCTAAATGACAACACTGCAACTCTGCGTAAGTAGTTCTTGACACCGGAGTGCAACTCACTTCAGTTTTATTTGCTTGAGAGTTGAAAAGTTATGTTGTTAAAGTTTTTGTGTGTTTTCTTAGATTTTCTCAGTGATACAATTGTTTTGGTGACTTACCTACAACAATGGAGGTAATTGTACCTTGTGAGGATTTAAAATGCGTTCAAGTTTTGATTGGCGAAGATAAGGTAATATCTTTAAACTTTGCTCAGTAAAAACAGTTTTAAATTTCTTCATTAAAACCGACGCCTAATCTGTGTTTTTCTCAGACTAGTAAATCGCATAAACGAAAATTTAATAGATCAGTGTATAAAACTAGTTGGATTGTTGGCTGTTCGCACACTAATAAGTTGTGTTCGTGGTGCTGCCTATTTTTTTCGAATGAAGATTCCGTTTGGAATACATCTGGTTATAATGATTTAAATAACATATCTGGCGCCATTAAAAGGCACGCAAATTCCCATAAACACCTGTGTGCAATGGTTTCTTTCGGTAATTTTGGTAAACAACGAATTGAGACATCTATATCAGTTTATGAGAAAATTGCGACGATACATACTCAGTCGAAAACTGAAATTTCTTTTTTTGAAATTGGTTAAAATTTTATTGGGCTTGCCTTATTTTGAAACCCTAGGCACGCCACTGTGTTACCTACCTACCTACATACAGTTGCAGTGATAGATTAAACAACAAAAACATTCGTATTTACAACATGTAACAGAATAAACGCAATACCTTTGAAGGGGTCATAGTACTCATAATTATGAACAACTTTTACTATGGCGCAAACCCGAAATCGCGAAAAAAAAATCAGCTGTTCAGTACATTTAGTCTAGTTATGCGCACAGAAATGTACGGGGGCGTCGTTTTTTTTTTTTCGCTATTTCAGTGTAAGAACCGTAATAGGTAAACAGTTGAAATATTCACAGAATGTGAATTTATATTGCCGCTATAAGAACAAATGCAAAAAAAAGGGGGGGCTCCCACACAAGAAACGTTTTTTTTCGGTTTTTTACGGAAACCTTCGTATAAGAGTCCGACTCTGACTTGGCCGGTTTCATACTTTGAAGTATCTTTACTAAAATCTATAGGTATTTATAGATTGTCATTTATTCTATCCAATCTATTTAATTTAAAAATAAAAGTAACTTATTGTCGAATTTAAAATTTCTATTGCCGATTTATCAACAAATACCTAGATAAAAATTTCACAGAATGTCCATTTCTATTGCCGCTATACAAAAAAACTAAAGAGAGCTCCCATCCAAGAAACGTGTTTTGTTTCTGGTTCGGAACCCCTCGTGTAAGAGTTCGACTCGAACTTGACCGGTTTTATAGGCACTTTAATAAGGAGATTGAACTTTAACTAAAATCTATAAGTACCTATGTATTTACAGAGTTTTATCTAATTCTATAGGAAGCGTGCAGAAACACAGAAATTTCACTGTCAAGTATGTTTCAAGTATAAAATTCGATATAGCTACGCTAGATGGCACAGTCTACTTCACACACGTTCCCCTAAACTGAGCGTGCAGGAACCGCAGGTGGCAGCACAGAAGCGTCAATGTCAAGTATTCTGACCCTTAAAGTTTCGAATAATTATGCGACACTAGATGGCATAGTCATCTATTTGGTTTGAATTATAAAAGTAACATGTCAAATTATAAACGATGTTTTCACTATTCCACTATTTTGAGTAAATATTTGAGTCATTTTAAATATTTGTTGAAATCTCTACATTACTCTCGTAACGACGACGTCAGCTTCAAGGTCAAGAGGACAAGCGACAAACAATACAGTACAATACGCTTTTAACGCCATCTATTAGTTGGAATCGAGGAAATCGCGCTTGCAAGTTGTCACTGCTAACACCATCTAGCGGGCGGGGACACAAAAAAAATAATCTGCGTGAATTATTTACTTACGGTGGTCGCGTTTCTTTGTATGAGATGAGGCATCTGTACGCTAGTATTATAGTATCTGTGCCATAGCAAAGTGGAATCGGAAGGCAAAGTTTGAATGGAACATATGTTTGTGGTCAGATTTACTTGAAACTTGATCTGAAAGCTCTTTGATTTAATTAATCAAAAACCTGTTTACAGATTTTTTGCCGGGAACATGTTTCCTTGGGATAATTTTGCGAATTTCACGCGGGTAAACCCGCTGGCAGAAGCTAGTATTAGATAAATTACATGCTTTATATTTTACCACCAATCGATAGAAACAAGAAATTCGATCGACCGAAGTACTGTTTCTTTGCAGCCTACCTTAATTTCATTTTTGGCCATCTTGGATGTGTTATTCATGATAGTATTGAAGCATTCCATGACTCCATCACAGTGCAGTTTGTCTTTGTAGCAGTCGAGGTTTTCGATGAGCTTGCGCAAAGACCTCTCGTTGTACGTGAAGAGGGACAGGCAGTACGCCAGGTCGCGCCACTGTCGCTCTTCAGTCGATAGCTTGAATCTTTGGCAAAGCTTCTCTATTAAGGCCTCCATTTGACGGTCTTTTTGTATGAGCGATGTTATATACCTAGAAAGAGAATACGTTTTGTTTTAAATCAGATTAACTGCAACTTTAATATTACTCTTCGAAAGTTGTTTGAGTTGTTTCTGGTTTCTGCCACATTGAAGCAATTGTAAATAAATAAATTACAATATTCTACTTACTTCATAATTACTCTGTATTGGTCCTCAGCCACGTTCAAGTCGGGATCGCTGAGTCTCGATATAATGTCCGGCATAACGTTATACAGCGCGTTGCCTTTCTGCGACAGTTGTTTGAAGAACAGCTTCGTCATAGAAGCGACGCGCGCGTCTTTGTCCGCGCAACACAGCGCCATGTCGGCGATCTGACCTTTCACTCGAACCATTTCATGGAGGACCAAAAAGGACAGCATTTTAACTGCACATTGTCGGACTTCTAATTCTTCGTCACTTAATCTGAAACGTGATAGTGTTACAGATAAGTGTTACTTAGCTTCTTCTATCATAAGAAATATCAGACAGAAAATTAACAGGAACAGTCATCAAGAGGTAATCATACAGGACTTTTGAGTTTTATTCTTATTATTGTTTAAAAGAGATTCGTATCTGATGAAGAGAATCAAATTTCATCATCAAATTTTACAATAGCATTCCACTTACATGTGGTAAATATGTTGAGTCCAAGGTTGTGTCAGATTGGGGAATCGTAACGTGAGGTCTGCAAAAGCGATAGTCAAGTTAGTCCTCAGGGATACATTCTTCGACTTCTTGAGAACTGTCACCATCAGCTGAAGACCGTCTTCGCAAACCGCATTGGAAACCAGCATGAATCTGGAATTTTAATCATATTTAGCGAAGGAATATTGCATACATCATATGGCGGAAAAAAACGATCTGTTAGCAAAATTATTTTGTAGCGGCGGCGTGGCGCGCGCGGGGTTGGACAGTACCCAGCGCAGTAGCGGCACGTAGCGCGCCAGACTAGTGCCGGCGCCGAAGATGTCTCGCTCGCACACTATACCCGTCCTGCTCGCTCACATTACCTAGTGAAGCTGAGCGCGGCGGCGGCCTGCAGCGGCGGCGTGGCGCGCGCGGGGTTGGACAGTACCCAGCGCAGCAGCGGCACGTAGCGCGCCAGACTAGTGCCGGCGCCGAAGATGTCTCGCTCGCACACTATACCCGTCCTGCTCGCTCACATTACCTAGTGAAGCTGAGCGCGGCGGCGGCCTGCAGCGGCGGCGTGGCGCGCGCGGGGTTGGACAGTACCCAGCGCAGCAGCGGCACGTAGCGCGCCAGACTAGTGCCGGCGCCGAAGATGTCTCGCTCGCACACTATACCCGTCCTGCTCGCTCACATTACCTAGTGAAGCTGAGCGCGGCGGCGGCCTGCAGCGGCGGCGTGGCGCGCGCGGGGTTGGACAGTACCCAGCGCAGCAGCGGCACGTAGCGCGCCAGACTAGTGCCGGCGCCGAAGATGTCTCGCTCGCACACTATACCCGTCCTGCTCGCTCACATTACCTAGTGAAGCTGAGCGCGGCGGCGGCCTGCAGCGGCGGCGTGGCGCGCGCGGGGTTGGACAGTACCCAGCGCAGCAGCGGCACGTAGCGCGCCAGACTAGTGCCGGCGCCGAAGATGTCTCGCTCGCACACTATACCCGTCCTGCTCGCTCACATTACCTAGTGAAGCTGAGCGCGGCGGCGGCCTGCAGCGGCGGCGTGGCGCGCGCGGGGTTGGACAGTACCCAGCGCAGCAGCGGCACGTAGCGCGCCAGACTAGTGCCGGCGCCGAAGATGTCTCGCTCGCACACTATACCCGTCCTGCTCGCTCACATTACCTAGTGAAGCTGAGCGCGGCGGCGGCCTGCAGCGGCGGCGTGGCGCGCGCGGGGTTGGACAGTACCCAGCGCAGCAGCGGCACGTAGCGCGCCAGACTAGTGCCGGCGCCGACGATGTCTCGCTCGCACACTCCGCGCACGTACTCGGCATCAGCATCATCGGCTACTGCACCTTCGAGACCCGCTTCGTCTTCTGTCATTGTTGTGTTTACCTGTTTACACGATTTTTTACCATTAAACATAGTTGAAATATGTGCTAGACTCTAGCTATATGAGTATCAGCAGCAGGTAATAAAACAACTGGTTTAGCAGCTTTAACACGAGCATACCGAGGGTCCCTTGTTGGAGGTGACGCTAGCGGAGCGCTGCTGGCGCGAGGAGGCGCTGGCGTTGCTGACGTTCATGAGCGTCTGGCGGCGCAGCTCGTCCATGCGGCCGCGCTTGCCTGGCGTCGCGAACAATCCCGCCTTCTTCTTGCGCTTCTCTTCCACTTTGCGGTCTTCGCGGACCTGACGGGAAACAGAAAATAAATCATGAACTATGGATTTATGGTCAAACCTTTTTACTGAGTTGGATTTTGTTTTTTGTTTACATATAATGCTATGTAATTTTGCTAAATAAATGCTTCTTTTCTTTTTGCTGTGTGTAGAAAATACCAAATTACCTGATTTCTCCTCCTAAGCTCGCTATATACATTAATATCAAGGTATATAAGCTGCTGCAGCGCCACTTGCCCCAGCACGAACACGAACCGAGTCAACAGCTCCACAGGTAAGCTGACATCCTCCTCATTGCCACTGTCAGTCACCATCGTCGTCTCCACCCTCTTGTACATCTCCGCTAGAATCTTCCCGCAGACGATTTCCGGAGTGTCACAGATGGCGTATATGAGATCTATGGAATTAGCAGCGAAGGCAGTGAATCTATCTAACTTAGAGAATGTTTCCATAAGACTGTCGAAAACTGAAGTGAAAATCGCGTGTTCGGCAGGATATCTCTGAGTCTTTTTTGTCAATGGTAGCAATAGTTGCACGCTCAAGTTTCTAGAGTTGTAGTCTGCAGTTAATCCGTGCGATTGTATGACGTCGAGGTTCGCAACCGCTACCGAGGGCTTCGCTTTAGCGACCATCACTAGAATCGTGAGTGCGGCGTAGCTGTCCATGTCTGTAGTTCCGTCAATCTTCTTTAGGAACATCTCCCAGAAAACCTGTGAATAATAAGAAAACTTGTTAGTTGATCTTCATGTGTTATGACTACCTACAGGACTGTTAAGCTTTTCAAGCAGTAATTGAACAAGTAGTGATAGAACCAAGTGTACCATTCACCAATCAATTTATGACCGCGTAAGTTCTCGGTTGACCATTCTGCCTCTTATGCCCTTAGTAGTAAGGTTATATTATTCATATCAGTTATTACATACCTGAATAATAGCGGGACTAATGTCTCCCTTCTCGACCCACTTCTCCACGAGATGCTCGAGCGCGAGCGCACTGCCGCGGTCGATGTGCGTCATCAGCGACACTAGGTTCTTAGCGATAGCGAAGGAACGCGCGCGCTCCGCCTTGTTGTCGCACTCCAGGTACATGTCGCGGTACGCACGCTCTACCGCCTCGCGTTTGTCCTAAATATACAAAAATAGATGCTTGTAATCTTTTTGAAATGAAACCTTGTGAAAAAACCGGTCAAGAGCGAGTCGGACTCGCGCACCGAGGGTTCCGTACATATATATAAATAGAATAGAATGATTTTTGTTTGCAAAGAATGTCGGTACATCTACACTAATATTATAAAGAGGAAAGATTTGTTTGTTTGTTTGTTTGTTTGAAATGAATAGGCTCCGAAACTACTGGACCGATTTGAAAAATTCTTTCAGCCATGGATTATTATATACATGGACATTATCAGGAAGTAACATAGGCTATATTTTATCACCGTACTCCCACGGGAACGGGAATTACGCGGGTGAAACCGCGTGACGTCCACTAGTTATACATAAGATGTTACAAATATTAGGGTTCCTTGTACATTCTACCTTTAAGGCATGCAAATATTCATGATAAGTAACGCAACATTATAAAAACAAAGTTTAAATTAATTTATAACTAAGTAACTTATCAGCTAAAAAGTCTGTTACAGAATAATAACATTTATCTATTAGTAATTTTGTAAGATGTTTTTTAAATATTTTAAGCGGTTGCTCTTTAATATTGTTTGGAAGTTTATTATACATATACAATAGGTGCCATACAAATAAAACTTTTTTTCAACAGCGATGTTTTATATGCACCTGTATACAAGGAGTTTTGGTACTGAGATCTTAAAGTTGTAGTTCTTTTTCTAGCATCGCTCAAAGAAAGAAATAAATATGGATTAGTTTTAACAAATATGGCCAATTCTAATGTATAAATACACGGAAACGTTAAAGTTTACGAGATTTAAAAACAGGGATGCAACTATCTGTTACTTTTAGACCAAACATGGCTCTAAGGCAACGTTTTTGAGCTTTAAAAATGGTTTCCCTTTCACTACAATTGCCCCAAAACATTATGCCAAATCTTAAGATTGATACAACCAAGCCATACTAGGCAACAAGTATTCTTTGATGATCCACTTTTTTTGGACAAATTGTGTAAAGCATAAGCAGAGGTGCTTATTTTTTTAAAGATGTCTTCTGCTTGTGCCTTCCAATTTAGTTGGCTGTCGACTGTTATTCCCAGAAATTTGACAACATTAGCTCTGTCCACAATCTGCCCGTTATGGTTTATGTTCATATCTTCAGCATAAAGTCGCTGGTAAAAGTGCATTATTTTTGTTTTCTGTAAATTTATTTTTAAATTATTATTATTTAACCAATTTATTACTGTGTTAAGTGCGTTGTTAATGTCACTTTCATATTTTGGATATTTTACTTACTTTACGTTCAGATAGATGAACAGGCGAACAGGTGGATGAGCGGACAGACGGACAGGTGGAAGAGCGAACAGGCGGACTGTAGGTGCTTTACTATTGTGAATTTAGAAATCTTAGCCACAACTGCTTACGGTGACTGAAAAACGTTTCAGCCACTCCATCTTGCAAACTGTAGGTATATATTAGTAAAAATGTTGTTGATAGTAGTCATATTAACTGTTATGTATGTGTGCGCGCATGTGTATGTGTGTACGCGCCCGACCGGCCGACCGCCTGCATGTACGTAACAATAAACAGTGTGCTAACAGCAGCCCGCAGTTTCACTTGCCTCCTGCAACATACTCAACAGTGGCGACGAGTTTACCCAAAATGGCGTCGTTTGGTGTATTGTCCACTTTCGATCACAATGTACACGAATGGAAAACATACAAGGGTCGAATCACGCAATGGTTCGTCGCAAACGATATCGACGCCAAAAGTGACGCGGCAGGTACAAAAAGGCGAGCGATTCTGCTCAGCGCACTCCATGACGGTACCTACAAACTAGCAGCGGATTTGGCATTGCCGAAAGACGTACAGGAGGTCCCGTATGAAGGACTCATCAAGTTGCTGGATGACCACTTCACCCCGAAACGGTGCGGGTTCAGTGAACGACATAAGTTCTACTCGGCTTCGCAGCAACCAGGCGAGCCACACACGCAATGGGCAGCCAGGTTGCGAGGACTCACCGCACATTGTGAGTTCAGCAACGTGGAGGAAGCGTTACGAGACCGGTTCGTGATGGGAATGGTAGCGGGTCCAGAACGAGAGAAGCTGTTTGCCCGGGACCTGGAGAGCTTGACCTTGGCAAAGGCAGTGGAAGTCGCAGAGAGCGTACGGTGCGCGCATGCAGGTGCCGCTGCCGCCACGCCAGCTGCATCAGCGGACCAGTTCCAGGTGTTCAAGATCGGGAAAGGACAAAACAGTGCTAAATCTATCAGTGCCATAAGCGATAAGTGTTCGGTGTGCGGACGTCGCAATCATAAGTCGTCAGAATGTCGATTCGCGAAGTACAAATGCCAAAAGTGTAACGTTGTAGGTCATCTGCGTAGGATGTGTAGTAATAAAGTAAATTACGTGTCCACAGGGCATGTGAGCGAGGACGACGATGGTAAGTCGCTTTTTAACATATGTTCAGCTCAAGGGGAACCTACGACAGAAACGGTAACAATCCATGATAAAAATATTCAATTTCAAATCGATAGTGGATCAGCTGTTTCGGTAATATCGGAAGGTACTTATAAAATTTTATTTGTCGACATACCCTTGCTAACATCTCGAAAAAGGTTTTATAGCTACACAGGGAACATAATGGAGTGTGTAGGGTATGTGCGACTGCCCGTAAAATACATGCAGCGCACACACACACTCGAAGTTTATGTGATACGTAGCGGCGGCCCACCGCTGCTCGGCAGAGATTTTATATCAAAATTTAAGTTGAAATTAACTTCGGTCAACTTCTTAAACGATAGCCAAAGTGTAGGTGAACGATTACAGAGTCGGTTCCCAGAAGTATTTTCAGATAAGCTAGGCACTTTTAAAAATTATCGAATTAAACTAAGGTTAAAAAGTGATTCGAAACCAGTTTTCTTTAAAGCGCGCCCTGTCGCGTTTGCACTACGCGACAAAGTTGATAAGGAGTTAGAACGACTTCTGAGCTTAGGAATAATAAAACCAGTTCAACACTCAGACTATGCGTCACCAATAAAATTGTGCCCGTACTTAAGCGTAATGGTTCAGTTAGACTATGCGCAGACTACTCCGTAACGATTAATAAGTTATTAGTTATAGAACAATATCCCTTGCCCACCATTCATGAATTGTTTTCCAAACTACATGGGGGTCAGCAGTTTTCAAAGCTAGACTTATCAATGGCCTACAACCAATTTGAACTCGACGAAGAGTCGCAAAACATGACATGCATAAACACACATCGTGGCCTATTCAATTATACACGTCTTGTGTTCGGGTTGTCGAGTGCGCCGTCTATTTTCCAGCGCGCCATGGAAACATTGCTGTCCGGTTTAGATGGGGTTTTATGTTTGCTTGACGATATATTAATAACTGCAGAGTCAGCAGAGGCACATATGAAGAAACTACACATAGTATTAGAACGGCTGCAGGATGCAGGGTTGACACTGCAGAAAGAAAAATGTGATTTTTTCAAAGACGAAATAAATTATTTAGGGTACGTAAACAATAAAAACGGCTTGAAGAAAGATCCGTTGAAAGTAAAGGCAATTGTTGATGCCCCGGTGCCTACCAATGTTAACACCTTGCAGTCATTTTTAGGGCTAGTTAACTATTACAGGAATTTTGTACCGCAAACATCGAGTATTCTTTGTCCATTGTACGACTTGTTAAAAAAAGGAGTTAAGTGGCATTGGACCACAGATCACGAAAACGCGTTCACTAAAATAAAAAAATATTTAACGTCCGAACAAGTACTAACACATTACAATAGTAAATCAAAAATAATATTAACAGTAGATGCTTCTCCATACGGGTTAGGTGCAGTTCTGTCGCAAGTAGATGGTGACGGCTTAGAACGACCAATTTCGTTCGCGTCACGCACACTGAATTCTGCTGAAAAACGATACTCGCAGATTCAAAAAGAAGCGACTGCAATTATATTTGGGGTAAAGCGTTATCACCAATACTTGTATGGGCGATCGGAACCGTTCATATTACGTACTGACCATAAACCACTGATTTCAATATTTGGTCCGTATAAAGGAATACCAGAGGTAACGGCAAACAGATTGCAAAGGTATGCAATGTTTTTAAGCGCGTATAATTATTCCATCGAATATGTTCGCAGTGCCGACAATAGCGCAGATTATTTATCACGGGCGAGTATACGCTGTGAGACTGAAAGGTCAAAAGCAGGGGAAAAGGACGACACGCACGCCGCTGCCGCCGCCGCGCTTGCTATAGACCGCGCGTCGTACGTCAATTTTGCTATCGAAGGTAACATGCCGGTGACCTTGGACGAGTTACGCGAACAAACAGCTAAAGATGTTACGCTAAAGAGGGTGATTGATTACGTACAGAATGGATGGCCAGGGAAATTATTATCAGACTTGCATATTAAACCATACTATTTATGTAAAACACAGTTATCTTACGAAAACGGATGTCTTATGAGGGGTCATAAAGTAGTTCTACCCGAAACGTTACGTACTAAAGTACTGAAGGAATTACATAGCTCACATTTGGGAATTGTCAAAACTAAGGCAGAAGCCAGGTCTCGGGTTTGGTTTCCCGGTGTAGATGCAGCCTTGGAAACAATGATTCATTCCTGTGAGGTATGTCAACAACTACAGCCGTCCCCAGGGCGAGCGCCTCTCGCTCCGTGGCAGTACCCACCATTACCATTTTATAGAATACACATCGATTTTCTCGGTCCGGTTAATAATCAAACATTCCTGATAGTGGTAGACGCATACAGCAAGTGGGTAGAAGTGTATGACGTCAGCACGTCGACCACTTCGGCAAGCGTCGTAGAAAAATTATACGACTTTATGTCAAAGTACGGCCTACCCCACACAATAGTCAGTGACAACGGTACCGCATTCACGTCATTCGAGTTTAGAAACTTTTGCACGCTCAATGGCATCACTCATTTGACATCACCGGCCTATAACCCAGCAAGTAACGGACAAGCGGAGAGCTTTGTCAAAATTGTAAAAAAAGGCATAAAAACCAGCATTATCTCGTCCCAACATAAGGCAAAGCAAAAGTTAAAAATTTTAAAGTACCTTTTTGATTACAGGAATTCGGTTCATTCTGTCACAGGTTTCTCACCAGCAGAGCTGGTTTATGGGCGAAAGCTTAGGTCACGGTTAGATCTGTTTGACCCACGAACAGCGTCGGCCTCGCTCACAACCCCCACTGATAATGTTACTCGTCAACAGTGCTCGCAGATTAAATCATACGGGGGAAGAAACAAACAAGTGTTCAAATCGGGTGACCACGTACTGTATAAAAAATTTAAAAACAAAAACAAATATGATTGGTGCAAAGGAATTATTAAAAACAAAATAGGGACAGTAATGTACGGCGTCCAAGACGCAAACACAACGCTCGAAGTAAAAAAACATGTAAATCAGTTGAGAATGTGTAAAGGAAATATCCCACAAAAACAGTTACGAAATTATGACCTTGACGACTTGGACAGCAACATCAACACACCAACAAACAGGGCTCAAGAGCCTGTACCCGCGGGAGAGGAAAGTGTTGTGCCAAACACGCCGTCTTCACCCGAGCCGGAGGCCCCGGCATCAAGGTGTGCGAATAGACTATTAAGAGATTCCTCGCGTAGATTATAAGGCCTATTTTTAAGTAATTTATTAGTGTAGACACATCACAACTTATTTTTATTGTTAACAGTATTAGTGTAATAAGGGGAGGAAATGTTATGTATGTGTGCGCGCATGTGTATGTGTGTACGCGCCCGACCGGCCGAACGCCTGCATGTACGTAACAATAAACAGTGTGCTAACAGCAGCCCGCAGTTTCACTTGCCTCCTGCAACATACTCAACATTAACCGTTGTGGGCTCAAAAATTTTAGGGAGTAAACCTTTACTGTGTACATAACATGATATTGATATTTGGTTATTAGAATGCTTATTAAAATCAACATTAAGGTCTCCTACTACAATCAGTGGACTGGTAGGAGTACTATTAAATGCTTTGATAGCTGTATCGAGACAATCTATTGCCGTATCTGTAGAACATTTAGGAGATCTCAAACGGAAAAAAAAAACAGATAACGGTGAATATTTGTTACTTTAAGTGCGATACATTCACAATGACCACCTCCTGGGCTGTCGGTACAATAACAGCGGCATCTATCACTCTTCACTTGTAGCACTACGTCAGGCCTCACAAATACTATGGATCCCCAACCTTGGTTTACTTGGTTAGTCAAGGGACCGTTTATCCTTGTTATTTCGCCAAAGCCTCGTAATGTGATATTATCACTACTCCCCGCACTCCATGTTTCTATTAAAAGAGCTTGTAGCGGCATCAATGCTGGCACAAGAAAAACCAACGGAGCAAATCTACATCGGCATCGCAACAAAAAGAACCACGACGCCATCTATCCAACTAGCAGCGAACTACTACATTAAAATACTTGCATCGCGAAGGCAGAGTTTACCGTGCGATTTGAATATACACATCAGCCCGAAGATTAACTATCGGGCAGTTGCCCACCAGACATAACAACTGTCTGGTAGGAGGATCCTCCCTTTTCAATGGGGGTTTGCGGGACTTTACTCTCTATACTGCATTCCTCTAAAAGCTATATGAGAACTCTTGACAATAGGATCAGAATTCACATCTGGTGCATGCTTATGAAAAGACTGAACACTATGAAAAATAACTATTCTGCAGAAATTGATAGTTTTTAAACTGATATTACATTGAATTTTATATCTGTGTTAAGTATTACGCAAACTTGTAATTCGGGCTTGAACCTTGCTTTGAAACCAAATACCTAGGTACTTGGTAAATGCAAGATACTACCTAACACAGATTCTTGTATTCGATTTAATAATATGCATGTACGTACGCATATGAAATGCTAACGAAAGTTTTTTCAAACTGTAGCTACTTTGCACTAACATCATTCGAGGCATGTATACCTATCGAGTTAACTCGCCTGAGTAGGTAGTAAGTACTTATTTTAATGATTGAGTTGAACAGAAAATCTCTAAACTTTTAAACAGCGCCATCTACTGGCACATAGGTACAGTAGGTATTTGAATTTGGAGCCCTTTATTCCATGGGAGGTAAATAAATACTAGCTGACCCGTGCTCACTTCGTTGGTCGGTATTTTTCGGGTCAATATATACACTCTTTATTTTTTATTGATCTGATGATTTCTAAAAAACTGTGCTATTGCTAGAGACATCGTTTTATTTTTCCTGTAATCTTTACATAAACTTCTATCATATAGAATATTTTCAGATTTTTCTCTCTGCAAACTTTGGAAATAAGGGGGGGGGGGGATGGTAAAAATTTCAACATTTTTCGACATGTCGGAAACATGCGGCCTAAAAAAAAAGAAAAAATGTTAAAGAATGTGTAAACAGCGCTCTTTCATAATTAAGCGTGAAACACACTGGTCCTACGTATGTAACGTACGCAACGGTTTTGTATCGTACCGTATGTTGACTTGCATACGATAAGTCTGTTTCTACTGCATAGTTTTCCATATACAATCAAGAGTCAAGATATCATAATGCGTTGCATACGTTGCGTACGTGGGACCGGCTTGTCTCTAGCTTTATGATACCCTACATGCCCTAGTAGCCCACTTTGTATTTTTAAAAATCTCTTTCAGTTGCTGTTGCAAGAAAAATATACTAGCTGACTCGGCAAACGTTGTTTTGCCATACAAAAAAAAAAAAATACCCAACCACCTATTCTCATACTTACCGAATATACACAAAAAATTTCATGAAAATCGGTAGAGCCGTTTCGGAGGTGTTCGGTAACAAACACCGTGACACGAGATTTTTATATATCAGAAGAATTTTATTTCTTTCTTATTTGCAAAATAGTTGAACAAACGTCATCTAAAACTGTTCCAAATTTCAAGTTCATAGCATTAGTAGTTTTTCTGATATCCAGCTGTGACAGACGGACTTAGTCTCACCAATTCACCATAAGGGTTCCTTTTTTACCATTTTGGTATGGAACCCTAAAAATTGAGTTTTTTGGACTTATTCACATCAAACTTGATCGTTGATGCACATTTGAAGAGACAAATTTGCATTATAAAATAATAATAAAACGCAAGAACAATCAGAAAGTTAACGGTGATAGCCATTGGGTTTCGAAACAGGTTAATTTCAAAACTGAACTTTATTTCTATTACGTAAAACCGCCAAATTCAATAATAGACTCACCTGATCGGGCGACCACACCAGCAGCAACATATTCGCGACGCCCATCTTCGCAGACTCAATATTAAAATGATGCGCCGTCGTAAAGAAATCGATGGCCTCGCTGACGTCACCAGCTTGCTTGGACATCAGCAAGGCGTTTATAAGCGGCACGGCTTCAGAGATCATGCGACTGAAGTGAACAGACTCTTGGAGAAAGGCTACAATATTTTCTTTTTCTTCTAACCGTTTGTACATGGCCAGTTCTTGTTCACATTGCTGTGTTAGAGATATGGTTCGTTCTGGTATTATGAATATGTTTCGGAGTAGGGCTACGAAGTACGCAATCTGTAAGAGTTTAAAAGTGTATTAGTTTTTATCAAGTGTACGGCTCCTAACTCAACGGTTTTGGTCCATTAAAAGCTGTAATAAACAAGTTCTTACCTGGTCAGTTTTCTCCATATCACATCTAAGTAACTTAGCTTCAGGGTATTGTCTTTCAGTGTGTTTAACAACAAGGTAAGCCTTGTAATAGTTTTTATAACGTAAATGTTTGCGGATCGCATCATACAAGTTCTCCAGCGACGCTTGGGACAGTTCCGGCTCGTCTTGTGTGAGGATATCCATTCCTTTCTTTATGGCAGTGACGACGTCATCCTCTATACTCTCCCATTTCTTCACCAACTCAGGGTCGGGTCCAGGATTCAACTTCTTCTGTAGATCTTCCATGATTTCTGTTTCAGTTTTCAATTGTTCTTCAAGCACTTCTAGTTTTAGTTGCGCGGAAAATGGATTGCATTCTAAGAATATCTAAAAGTAACCAAAACAACGAGAATTAAGGAATTAGCAGCTGCATGAGAGTCTAGCGTGCACTAGGAGAGGCTTATGACCAGCAGTGGACTACTATAGGCTGATGATGATGATGCTATTTGTGAATTTGATTAAAGACTCAATAAGACTAAGAACTTGTCTTATTGTGAATCTGTAAGGTGAAAATGTAACTCCTGGATGAAGAATGTAGCTTGGTAACAATGATTGTTTGCATGTATACCTTCAGTAGTTGTATGGCAGCTTTCCTGACGAGCGCCGCCTTGTCCCGGAGCCGTCCGATGGACCGCTCCAGCACAGTGCGCTGCCGAGTCACTGGCACGCAGTTCTCTCTCTGCAGTCGACACCAGAACTGAAGCACCTGCGTCAATGTTACATTAGCTTAAGATTTTAGAATATGCGGCTCATAAGGACACTTACGGCTAAGTTAAGAAAATACATATAAAGAAGAAACGAAGGAACCACTTCTTGTCAGATTGAATTCATATTCTGGACCATTTAACTAAATGTCATTACGTGTGAACATTTTCGGCAACGTGGATATTTAATTTGATCATTTATGTTGTGTGGGTAGTACAAGGGACGAGGTTAAAGCTAGAAACCAAGTTATTTTAAACCGGAAAATGTATCTATTACTAGCTGACCCGCGCAACTTCATCTGCGTCACATTATTCATGAATGCTCCGCTCCTATTGGTCGTAGCGTTACGTTATATAGCCTTCCTCGATAAATGGTCTATCCAACACTAAAAGATTTTTTCCATTTGAACCAGTTGTTCCTGAGATTAGCGCGTTCAACTAAACAAACAAACAAACTCTTCTGCTTTATATTATTAGTATAGAAGCAGACAGAACACTTGCTAAACACTGAGACTGACCTATTACGGATTTCTATTGTCCTGTCGCGTATGTCCGAGCTGTCTTTCTCGCATCTTTTTCTCTCTCGGTAGACAGAGAAAGTTTGCTTACAAGCGCCAGCACCCTTTGTTATAAGTGGATCACGTATTCGACTTTCTTTTTGGCCTGGCTTAGCACTCAAAACTCATCGCCGCGGGCGGTATCTAGTTATACATAACTAGCTGACCCGTGACAACTTCGTTGGTATTTTTCGGGTTAATATATATATATATATGTACGGATTTGAATTTGGAGCCCTTTATTCCATGAGATGTTATTAAATACTAGCTGACCTGACTGTTAATATATGCCTATGGCACTCACAAATAACGTGGCTTTCTATTGGTAAAAGAGTTTTCAATATTGGTTCAGTAGATCCAGAGATTACCTCCTACAACCTCACAAACTTAACCTCTTTATAATATTAGTATAGATATAGAAGTATAGATAGATGAACGTGTTGTATATGAAAAAAAAAACCCGTCTAATAGAAGCATCACTCAATAGATTACGACACGGTCGCGGTTCCATACCATTTATCGTATTATCTCTTAAACCATTCGTCCAAATTATTTGCTGTAAAAGGGAAAAGTATTTTATTTTAAACACTTGAGACGATAAATTTACTTTGTTTTGATTAGAATTCATAATTATTGATAATATATCCAACAAACATGACCTAACGATTTCAATATTTTTTTAATATAAAAATAACTACTTTTAGTGTCTTAAATATAAAAGTTAAACATAAAAATCTGCCTCGTTACTTCGCAGGTTGCGTGACAGTCCTAACATCATTCTGCACTCGATAGCTGCCCGGGCAGATAGCCTGCTTGTGTGGGCATTAGTCGATCGAACGAGGTCTGTTTTAGTTATTGAGTACTAACATAGTCTAAGTATTTTTTTTACTAACACAGTGGACCACATTTGTAGTCTGGATAAATAAATAAATAAGTTAATTAATAAATGCTGTCGCTGACTTTTTTGTAGGCTTTATCAAGCTCTACATTTTTTAAATTTTTCTCTAGTACTCAATCATATAACCTCCGACCGTTTCTTCGACTCATCGTCCAACCGTTTTTACTCAGACTTACTTTGCAAATCCAACTACCACAAAAAAAGTCTTTTCATTGTTCGGGTTAATATATAGGGTTATTTGTAAAACACCAACAACCTCTTAGACAGTGAAAGTACACTTGATTATAAACAACTTTTACTTTGAGACCAGCCCTGAAAACTCGAAAAAAATATCAGCTGTTTCATACATTTTCATTGGCTAAATATTGCATTTTGTATGAAACAGCTGATTTTTTTTTTGAGTTTTCTGAGTTTTCTCAAAGTAAAAGTTGTTCCTAATCATGTGTACTTTCATAGCCTAAGAGGTTGCTGGTGTTTTACAAATAACCCTGTATAGCCTATGACACTCACAAATAACGTAGCTTTCTATTGGTAAAAGAATTCTCAAAATCGGTTCAGTAGATCCAGAGATACAACCTCACAAAATCACAAACTTTACCTCTTTATAATATTACTAGCTTTTGCCCGCGTCTTCATACGCGCATATCCCGTTTTTTCTCGTTCCAATAAACTATCCTATCTTTTAAGTTGGATCAAATAACAGACAGTTACAAAGTTTCATCAAAATCGGTTCAGTAGTTTAGGGAGTCCATCGCGGACAAACAACGTGACACGTGATTTATATTAAGATTTTAGTGTAGAAGTATAAATTAGATGTACCGTCGACAAGCGAAGAGGAAGTTGTTAGTTGTTGTTGAATGTAAGTAGTTGTTTCTGGGGGGCTACTCTCTAACGAAATCCGTAGTTTCGGGCTTAGTTGCGGGCGGGCATTTTCTACTCCGTATCACCTAACCACTGAGAACTAACGATAACACGATTTGACAGTTACTGTGAAATCGTGTTGTCATTCATTCTCAGTTCGGGTTCGGGACTAATCGTAAGTCTGTAGGTGATACGGAGTAGAATACGCCCGCCCGCAACTAAGCCCGAAACTACGGATTTCGTTAAGAGAGTAGCGCCCCTGTTGTTGAAGTTGTCTTGTTGGCTGTTACGTTATTTTAAAATTGTACAATAGATCCTACCCTATACTGTTATCCTTTCCTATCCTTCAAATGTTTGATGGGGGAAAACTCAACATTGACTTAAGTTCACCATAAAATTTGACTATCACTTTATTATAACTTGTTTCAGTGTACAATAAAGAATTAAGAAGTTACCTTGTGGCGCACATACGCGGACAGGTCGTGCATGTGTTCGTACAGATCGTCTAAGAAGTCGTCTCGCTGCGTACGCTGTTCATCCGTTAGGCCTTCGCCACGGAGCTCCACGCTTAGCACCTCGCACATCATGCCCAGCACGCTTATACGGAGGGTGTATGACTGAAATATATTAACATTACTGGAAAATTTCATAATTTAGAAACACAATTTTATACAAAAAATTTCTGACCGAAGTTTATAGTTGTGCAGATCCACTATACCCACAATGGAATCACAAAGTTTTTCTAGGTACAGTCAACAAAGCTATTGGGTATGCAGGCAGCTAACTTGCAACTACTTTTAAACAAAGATGTGAGTGTGCTAAGTAGACAATTAACAATAATTGTCTACTTAGCACACTCACATCTTTGTTTCATCTTTGTTGTGTCTTACGAGTGTGCTGTACAAACAGCACACTCGTAAGTATGTCAAAAGCTTAAAAAAATATAGTGCACACATTAGAAATAAAATTTGGCAGTGCTGTGAAAAAATTAATGCCTGTATACCGAATAGCTTTTGTTGACTGTACATTACATTCATAATCGCCATTAATATGCTCAAGCGTTGGCCTAAACTTATTCCAGAAAAGATAAGACAAAAATGTACCTCATCACTCTCTAGATATGGCTGTATGGTTGCAATAGCATTGGTCATCTCTTTGGGCAGTTCTTTAGTGAGCTCAAGTAGGAATGCGCCGCAGTTCCTCGCAGCCCCCTGCTCAGTGCCAGCACCGGCATTCTCATCCTCTGATGATGCTAACGCTTCTGCTATTTCACGCACCTACAAAAAATATTACAACCATTTCTGAGTATTTTTCTACATCCCATCAGCAAAAATATTATTTTAAAACATAAAACATCTGATTTAGTACCATTTGTGGTCCAAATGTACCAATCGAAAATTCTTTGGTCAGCTGTACTACTCCTGCACAAATAGGTGAGACCGCATGTTCTACCATTTGAAGAACCTGAAATAAGATAAGAATTAAGTTGACTAAGTCTAAATTATATCACATTGCCTTACGAAGCCATGCGATGACTAGTGATGGGGAAAATGAACATTCTCGCAACGAGAATATTCTTGGAACGAGAATGTTTTAGAATATTCTCGTGAGCGGAGAACATTCGAGAACTAATGAGAACTTATAACGAGTAGGTGATCCTTCCAGTTTTAACAATGAAACAGATAACTTTAATAATTTTTATTTTCATTATTAGATGTAATTAACATATATTTCATTGTCTATAGGACATTGTAATAGGACAGTGGTGCCAAAACTAGCAGTTACTTGTTTGATTCTGGACTTTGTAAAATGTTTTTATTTTTATATAAAGTCAATGATCCATTAAACCTGGACATACATATAAAAAACAGCCTGAAAATGACTACCTAGTCTTTAATGAATAATCAACTCAAACCAGTGATTTAAATAAGAAAAGCTAATTCAAGTAATTATTGTACTTTAGCAAGGATTGTAGAATCAAGAAGCCCACCTCCTAGTTTAACTCATGTAAAGTGCTATGTGATTTTAGTTTTTTTTTTTGGTACCAGCCTATTTTGATTTAATCAAGAGAATATGACGTTCTTATGTTTATTTTATTTTGACAAGAATAAAGATCTTCTAGCGTATACCATCCACATCTGGAGCGAGGCCATCGAAAAACATGGGGAGGTACTTGTAGTCTCCCTATACATCTCGAAGGCCTTCGACAGGGTCTGGCACGATAGAATTATTGGCAAGCTTCCACACTTCGGTCTGCCCGCCGGATTGTGTAATTGCATTTCAGATTTCCTGAGTGTTTGGTCTATCCGAGTGGTCATAGATGATTGCTTGTCTGGACTGCTGGATATTAGTGCCGGGGTTCCTCAAGGGTCAGTGCTCTCGGCAACATTGTTCCTGCTGCATAATAATGAACTGCTAAAGCCCAGTACCTTTGCGGGTGCAGACGATAGCACTGGTACTGAGAGATACGTGCCCAATGCATGCTATGGTTGAGCGCTTGAACTTGTCCTTACAGGCTGTCTCTGAAGGAGGCAAGTTCAATGCTGCTAAGACCCAGGCGAGACTTTTTTCCGCTAAAAGGAGTCAATTCCACCCAGCTTTCCGAGGTGTAACCGTGCCGATAACCGACTGACTTGGGCTTCTTGCTGTTACGTTAACATCTACCCTCAACTTTGGCCCTTTCATAGAGGCAAAGGCTCAAGTGGCTGCCAAAAACTTGGGGATCCTAGCAAAGGTGAGACGGTATTTTACGCCGGTACAGCTGCTCAAACTTTATCAAGCGTAAGTTCGATCGTGTGTGAAGTACTGCTCTCATCTTTGAGATGGATCTGCCAGATACCAGCTTGATGCCCGTGATCAATCGAGAAACGAGCCAAGAGAATCATCGGCAATGATAGGCTCGTCCAGTTGAAGCTTCAAAGCATCGACACCGAGTTACTGTCGGTTTTCTATCGGTTGTAATTTGGGGAATGTGCGACGGAATGGCATAATTTAATTCCGCTATGTCCGTTCCATGATCGGACCTCAAGACGTACGGCGGTGCGCCACCGGTACTTGGTGAACATTTCACAAAACGTTTGGGAACACATTCATTGTGCGTATAGCTGAGGAGTGGAATTCTCTGCCAGAGTGTTTCCTGATAGCTACAACCCGGGAGTCTTTAAGTCAAGAGTGAATAGGTTACTTTGAGCAAGCATGCTCCATCTTTGTCCCGCACCATCGCTTACCATCAAATGAGATACTGATCAAACGCTTGCCTAACAATAGAAAAAAAAACTGGCCAAGTGCAAGTCGGACTCGCGTGCAAAGGGTTCCGAACCAATTTCATTTTTGTAACAGGTTATTTTAACACTCTACACTGTAAAATTTTGATCGTTTTAATCCTGTGGAGGGTTGATACGGTACATGAAACACTGTCGATTTATACAGGAAATTCTCGAGAAAATTCTCTTAGCAAGAACTTTGCGGAGTTCTTGCTAAGAGAATTTTCTCGAGAATTTCCTATCACTAGCGATGACCCATTTTTACTTATCATCCCAACATCATTCTTAGTGCCAATGGAACTATTTCAAACTGTAAATATGAGTTCATAAAATTGTGATATTTTCAATTACCTGAACCAACTTGATAAGGCAGGAGGTACCATGGTTATACTTTTTGATCAGTACACCAAGTACTTGGAAGACAGTTTCTCTAACAGATTTGTTCTTTATTATTTGTTCTTCTAATGCTTTATAGCAGGGATCTGCCACCATTCTGTAAATAACACACAAAACTTATTAGCTATTGATTAACATAACCATACTATATAGATGAACGGAAAAGGATTTTGATTGCAACAATTACATTTCATCATTCTGCTTAGTCTTTTCCCGACTCTGACATAATATGTTGGGGAAATTCTGGTACTCTGACTAAGACTGGACGCCCAGTCTTAGTTAGAATACCAGTATTTCCTATGGAACAACTGCTTATACGTCCCAGTAACTAAGTATGACAAGTGCAGTAGCAGTTATAGAAATTATTAACTGGGAGAACTATGGAACACTTACGAAACAAAGTTATCTTCAGCCAGGGGAGGATCCCACAGTTTAGACAAGGGTTGCTGAAGCACCAAGTTCAGTGTTACCAAGGCAGCCTGCTTGTCTGACTCAGTCCAACCACAGAACTCGTCATCATCTGTTGCCTTCTTTCCTTTTTTGCCCAGTGTCAGTTTTGTTGAGTTCTAAGGGTTATAATTAGAAGTAATTATTTAGTATATACACACTGATAAACTAACTTAATGCATCTACAACATTGAGCATCAAAATATCATCCACATAGCTTTCACTGGGGAAAGTGCCAAAAACATTGGCAGCATTCACTGATGACTAAATTGCTTTAATGTCATTGTTTCAAGTTTATATTTTAAACACAAGATGTCTGAACACCTGGTCTGTAGTTTCCAAAGAGCTAAGCCTAAGAAGACTAAGGCCCATAGCCTCAGACTATTGCTATAAACCAGGTACAGATCCAGACTTAACTAAGTACTGATGGAAAATCAAGTAACACTGTTTTCAAACTAGGAATATCTCTGTAGGATAAAAATATCTGTGGAGGAGAATGGTATTCAATATACTTATTCCACTCACATCAGCAGCAAGTTTAGTGTCCTTAGTCTTCATAATCTGAGTGAACAGATACATCATCATTTTTAAAATGTTCAAATTCTTGACTCTGAGTTCACTATCTATTTGTTGCTCTTGCACTATCGGTTCTAAATGGTTACAGAGACTTTTGCTTGCTCGAATTATGTGTTCAAAACCTGAAAAGAAAAACATGAAGTAACAGATTGATGTTCACCGATTGTCAGTTAAGATGTTGTAAATATATATACTAATGTCTGAGGTAGTGTTAAGATAAGTTTACCTTTGTTTATAACATTCCATTCAAGTTTATTTCCATGAACTATGATGGAAAAGTATGTATCAAAGTGTTCCAATATGTATTCCACCCCTTCAGCGTTAAAAGCACGAGCGGCATCTAAAATTAGGAAATTTAATTAGTTTTTGTCGAGTATCAAGGGATAAGTAAAGTAAGATCATATTTTCTAATTATTACCTTGTAATTTGGATAAAAGTACGCGCGGTTGAACGACATCTTCAACATGATATTGTCCTGCGTGAGATTCTAGTAATTCGTCCTTCTGCAGTGGTATAGCAAACTCAAAGTGGCTCATTTTGTATCAGAGTAATAAACCTTTACACTTTCGGAGAAATAGCTGAGGTCTAATCAAAAATTTTATTTCCACAACAAACAACAAGCGTATGGCGCCATGAAACGTTTCTTTTTAAAATTTTAAATTTGACAGCGGCTGTCAAATTGCACTATTCTGCAATAATTTAATAAAAATATTGAATGACTGACAATAACTATAATCAATCGATTGTTATTAGAACTCTAAAAAATCTATTACAATTCACCTGGACACGTGCCTTGTGATTTATATGTGTTTAAGGTTATAATGATGCAAAATTCATCATTATTAAATCGTATCGATAATGACATGGGTTCATTACATGGAACTAATTTTGCATTAGTCGTCTAAGGTTTCCCTTACGTAACTGAAGATATCACAAAGATGTTGCCAGTGTTGCATGGCAGCATAGATGGATATTGCAGAACTATGTCTAAAGGGCCGTCCGCACACATCCGGGTCAGAGCTATCCGAGTTCCCTGTCAGGGCTATCCGAGTTCCCGTCAGGGACGGGCCGTCCGTCACCCTCCTCCACACACATCCGTGTCAGGGATATCCGAGTTCCAAATTATATATATTATTTTTCGTTTTTGTATTTCAATAATGTGGATTCGATAGATCGTAAATAATTTTTTTGTTTAATAATTTTGTCGGACAATTTCTATTAATTTTTCTGTGTTCATATTGCACAAGTACTCTTGAATCCCTAACGGGACACGGCCGGGACTGAGATAAAAATCGGATAGCACTGTCAGGGCGTCCGTGCGTAGGTGCGTGCTTCGGGACACTGACGATCCGGAACCTCCTGAAGGTGGAATCATATTATCGGATGCGTCCATCAGCCGCAGCTTATGGACGCGACTGAGCAGTGTGTACAGTCGGTGGACGTCCAGCGAACCAGATTTCTACCGGACGGCTGACCGCTCAAGGACAGCCCAAGGTTGCGTCCGCGGATGTTGTCCGATAGTGTGTACAGTTCAATGTACATTCATTTTGCAGATACCTCTAAGTTACGTCCATAAGCTGCAGCTTATGGACGCGTCCGATAATATGTTTCTAGCGCCGGTAATCGGCTGATAGGTAGCCAGAGTTCCCAACTTAGGGGATTTCTCCCCAAATTTAGGGTGTAAATAAGCGTGCCTGTTAATATTTTTTAGAGGCTCTATATTTTTAGATGTATTTTAATTACAAGTATTGGCCCTGAAATAACCCAATCCAGCTAATCTATTTTAGTTATTGACATAGCGACACGTAAAGACATCTTTCTAGATGTCTTTACGTGCTATTCTTCTTCAGTAAGAAAGCGAAGTTTACTTTAGAAAATTTTAAAAGGTTTTATTTTTCTGTCGGCTAACTGGACATGAAAAATATATACCTTCATTTGCTACTGCCTTGTAATAAATACATTTTTTGTTCACTCGACACAGAATCATACAGTGCCAAGAGATATAAATATGGAAAACGGAAAGGCGCTTGCGCGCCAAAATCAAACTGAATTTAGTTAAAGTTGCATTCGTTGCGGTAACTTCAGCTATTTCAAAAACTCTCCATTTTTTTTTCAAATTTAAGTTTAACATTTTTTTTGTAACTCTAGCTCTAGTTAAATAATTATTTTTTGAGTGTTAGGAAATCATCTAATAAATTTTGCATTAAAATTTTACACAATAGTTGTTTTTTTCTCTAAATTATAATTAGATAAAAAAAAACAACTATTGTGTAAAATTTTAATGCAAAATTTTTATTTAGAGTTTGTAAATATATATAAACGGAAAGTGTGCACGCTTAATTTGTTGTTTGTTTTAACGAAGCATGTTTTTAGTCGTTACACTTATAATTATAGAGCAATTCTTGACTGCGAAAGTGCGAACACATTCAATGAGTTTTTCTTCCATTATTAGGTACCTATAATATTTATCTTGCATGTACGTGCAACTTCCTACGTAATCCGTGTCCTTCTGACGCACGGACGCGTCCCGCACCCCGTGCACACTGTCCGCGGACATTTTCGACTGACAAAAACATCCAGCGAGCCAGATTTCTATCGGACGTCCGAACGCTCAAGGTCAGCCCAAGGTTGCGTCCGCGGATGATGTCCGATTGTGTGTACAGTTCAATGTAAATTCATTATCCAGATACCTCTAAGTCGCGTCCATAAGCTGCGGCTTATGGACGCGTCCAATAATATGATTCCACCTTGACACGGATATGTGTGAGCAAGATCGTACAAATTGTATGTACAGTTCCCGTCACGCAACTTTACCTCCCCGAAGTACGTCACAATCGAGTGCGCAGAATGTCAATTTGACAAAAAACATAATACAGCGCATGCGCGAGCAGGTCGCGCATGCGCGTGTGTGCGCAAGATGGCGGGTGTAATGGCATCTCACTCGCTCGTATACGTTCGATGCATACGTGTGACCCGCTTGCTCAATGCAATACGACTGTTGATGCGAAAAGTGTTACACGTTGTTATTTTTTATAATTAATTGTTTTGGTTATTTCTTACTATTTGATTTGTTTTTTGCTGTGTTTTTGTGGTGTATGTATTTGAGGTGTTACTTTTTGATATTGTTATTGTTACTGGTAGTCTTTGTTACTTATTTATAGTATAATACGTATAAACAAAAAAATATCCTAGGAACGTAACACTCGTTTACTCGATTGCACCTGCGCGGTCGTCACTAAAACCTAACTTCGGAGGGGTAAACAACGGTGATGCGAACTGTAACCGATTTTTCTCCGTCCCGGCCGTATCCCATCAGGGACGGGAACCCGGATGTGTGTGGACGGCGCTTAACTGATATATAAATCTGGCGGAGACAAATGGATGTGCTTATTTTTTTATAATCTTTTTATGAAATATATGGTTTTTTTCATCGGACTGCTTCTTTTAATAAATCATTATTCCTTTCATTCGGATATTTTTCAACAAATTTTTATAACATTTTTGAATGATGGTAATATTTTTGACACGTTGCTTACATGTCATTTGACGTTTGACTTTCGCTCGCCAGCGCACAAGCCAGCTGAAGTGGTGGCATATCATCGAGCTATCTTTGTATTTTTGCTACACGTAGTTTGTGCTAAGTATTAGTGAATTTAAGATCAATATTAAATAAACAATCATGTCGGGCAAGGCAAACAAGGCTTTCACGAAAGAGGAGGAATTACTGCTTCAAGATTTTAGCCGGAATGTGTCGACGAAGTCTTCAGCCCTCTTTTACGGGAATGCTTTCATCGTATCTGCTATTCCCATATGTGAGTATTACTCTACTTCTGTGGCGACATTATTATGTTACTAAAACATGCAGTTTTATACATAAATCTGCGATTACAAGGCAGTGAAAGTACCGTTCGACTTTGATGTGTGTCATTCTTGCAGGGTTGTTTTGGAGGGTGCATGCCTTGGAGGTGAGCTCGTCTCTGGCGTGGTTCGCGATGGTTACGACAGCGAGCACCTGGCTGCTGGCCCTGGCCTACAGGAACACCAAGTTCCAGCTGAAGCACCGCGTAGCCGTGCGCAGAGAGGACGCTGTCGCGCGCGAGATGGCTCGCAAGCTGGCCGACGACAAGAAGATGAGCAGGAAGGAGAAGGACGAGAGGTAATCTGATCACTTCTGTTTTTGTTTAAGAAGTATACTTACTGAGATTCACCTGTTCAATGTTGGGATGTTAACTGTTTTTTTTTTTAATTCTCAGTCTGGCTTAACAGTTATGTTCATTGAAAGATGCCTAATCAGTATAGTATTCATACTTTGTATCTGAGGTGGTTTATCACCAACGTATATAATATGTTGATGCTAACACACTATTCTTCCAACTGAAATAGTTTGAATGTAATTAGAATCAGTGTAATTTAACGTAATAGGAATCTATTTAGTGAATTAGATGATTCTTTCACAATCCAATGGATTTACAAAGTTGACTTTGTTTATCTGCATCAATCAATTTATTATAGCCTAGCTTTTCCCCAACAATGTTGGGGTTGGCTTTGCTTTAGCCATATGGAGCTTAGTACCGGTATTTTACATGAAGTAACTGCCCTCCAGCCGAGCTGCTCTACAGCGCAGTAACTGGGTAGTGTGATACCCTTTGGTAAGACTAGTGTCAGGTTTCTTGGCTACTGACCCACAACTGTTTGGTTATCTGCATCGCATTTCACAATTTTATAATCCATACTATTTACTATATTTTACTATTATTATTATTATAAATGCGAAAGTAACTCTTTCTGTCTGTCTGTTTGTCTGTCGCGCTTTCACGCCAAAACTACAGAATCGATTTAAATGAAATTTCGCGCATTTTGAATTTGACGCGGGCGAAGCCGCTGGCAGAAGCTAGTTGTTAATAAATATAAAATCCATTTGTTACTGGCTGACAGATAACACACAGCCGAAAACTGCTGGTCATAGAGAACAGAAATTTGGCATATACCTAGGTTCCTTGGGGAGTGTAGGGAAGCAATTATTAGAGAGGATTTTTCGAAAATCCTATGGCAACGGGATAAGTGCATATGAAGTTGTGTATAAAAGCTAGTATAATATATTCATGCTTACATTACTTCATGAATGGTTTTATACATGGTTTGAAACAGAAAAATAATGTTAAAACAAAAGTGATTGAAGTAAGCTCCATCTAATCACGACTATTTGTCATTTTCAGGATCCTATGGAAAAAGAATGAAGTGGCTGACTATGAGGCTACGACTTACTCCATCTTCTACAACAATGCTTTGTTCCTGACCATCGTCATCCTGAGCAGTTTCTACATTCTGCGCTCATTCACACCCACTGTGTATCCTTTTACAAACAACAACAAACAAAATTTATCATACTTGTCAAGATTCACTATTTCGTTTTAAAGAAAGAATCATGTTCAACTGTGGACAATTTTTTTTTTTTACTTTTTTTTGGCACGTTTGACGACTATCTCACTACTTTGCTCTACTTCATTGTTTTTCTGTTTTAACCCCCTACCAAAAAGAAGGGTTTTATAAGTTTACTTTCTGTGTGTCGGTCTGTAGCATCATAACTCTTAAAGTATGTATCAAGCGATTTAGATTTTTAGATGTTTTTCAAAATCAAATTAGTGAGTTACATCATCAAAGTATGGCTTGTGATGTATCTGATAGTTTATTGTTTATATTATGTTTTTTGTCCTAAAAGATTCCTTGACTCTCAGATCACAGTAACTATATTGTGTCCCTCTCGGCTGCCTCAGGACTCCTGGCCCTGCTCTCCACCGGAACCAAGTAATGAACTGCATGTAAAAGTGTTGCCAACAGAACAAAATGAACTACATCTACTTTTGTTGAAGAACTGAAAGTGGCAACATTGTGAGTGAGTGAGATTGTTACAAAAGTTGAGGATAACTGCCTCTGTTTTGATGAGGTATGTGTACTAAACTTTGCACAGTTATTTATGTGTTACATTGAATAAATATAGAATAATTTTATAATTTAAAAATAATAAAATAACCGAAAACAGTCTTTAGTTTTATTTACAAATTGGCATAAGAAAAACTTACAATTATATGGTTTTCTTAGTAGTAAGTTATCTAAAGTTATTCTAACAGCTGTTCTTCATATTCTTCAGGGTGGGTTTAGTATAGTTTAAAATCACAAACAGCTTTCATTCCACACAAAATTCATAAAAGTCTTCTCACACACATATCAGTTGTTAACTACCGCTGCATTGTAAAGCACATACAAGTTTAGACTCTGAATGAAGAAAAGGTAGTAATTTGTTCATTATGCATAACATTTTTATCTGATTGACTAGAAAATAATTGTGTTCATGTAAATAATAAAAATGAACACACCCAGTTCCTTCATTAAATGAACTAATAATAATCTGCTTTAGATTGTGTCTTCTTGAATTTTGAAATAATTTAATTAATTAAATTATATAATTCTGTGGGCTATTTGAAATAAATGTGCAAAGTGCTTTACGCAGCAGCGGAAACGTGTCGTCACAATATTCGTAGGTGTGTCACAGGTTGCCGGTTGGCAAGTGACAATGGCGTCGCGCTGCAAATCCCAGTGTTCGCTTCGGAACTTGTGGTTTGTCAGGGGCTCAGTACATCATGCCGACGTGCAACGGCTCCGTGCGTTGGAAGTACACGTTGGGGTTGCTGCTGAAGGTGGGCTCCGCGCTCGTGTACACGCTGCCCTCCTCCGGACGCACCATCACGCCTGCACACAACACACCACAATCAGTATGCTTAGCTACGCGCAGCACTAGCCGAGTAATCTCGTACATGAGGACCTGAGTCTGGGATCGGTCAAATGAAAAAGGTCAACTTGAAAGTTATCGCTGAAGAAAGTCTATTGTACCTAACCGAATAATCGTCTATAGTTTGTTATTGAAAAAATTGGTTTGAAGTGCGAGTGCATTTAAATACAAGCGAGTGTAGGTATTAATAGTTACCTGGCGGCAGCAAGTAAGGATAGGGCGGGTAATTGTAGTGATAGTTTAGCATGAGAGGGTGCATGGTGTAGTGCGGCGGGGTGTACAGGACGCGTGAGTGTGGGTGCAGCGAGTTCGCGAACAGGCCTCCGTACGGATCTGCGAAAAGAACGTCGCGATCTGCGGTCAAACTGTGCGTGGAAGCGCTAGTCCTCACTAGTAGCGCGCTTTAGATACTTAACTAACCGGCTGGCTGAGCGGGCGGCTCCTTACGGTCCAGCACGGGGGGCGGCCCGGGCGCCGGCGCCGCCGCCGACACCATGCCGTACTTGACCGGCTTGAAGTGGAAGAACGAGGGCGAGTAGCCGGAGCCGCCGGCGCCCAGCGAACTGAGGCCCTCGTCGCGGTCCGCATCCCAGCGGCCTTCGCGGCCCAGAGCAGCCAGGCGCCGGCCCTTAGGCGCGAACATGAGCGCGAACACCACGGCGCACGTGGCCAGCAGCCCTGCCGCCACGCACGCGTCGCGATGTCGCTCGGGTGCGCCCAGAGCCGCTGCCACCCAGCACACCCACACGGCGGCCGTGGCGCCACCGGCGCCCGCGATGTGCGTGGCCTCGCGGTAGTTGTCGCGGATGCCGCGCGACCGCAGCGCCACCCCGCACACGACCGCGATCAGGAAGGCCGCGTAGCACAGCGACAGCAGCATGTCGGACATGTGCACGTCGCAGCGCCCGCCGCCGCTTATCACTCGCGGCGGAGAGCCACCGAGCCACTGCGCGCCGATCGCTACTTGTATCATTACAGCGAAAAACAATAGGAGTCCTTGATACGCTGCAGGTAAATATACTCCACCATTCAAACTTAGCAAAAAAACACACTTCACAAGGAGCGAAGCGAATACAATTACATACGCGACACCCGTTCCGAATCGGACTGCACCACAAGTGAACGCAGTCGGCGTAGTTGCAAACAATGCAGCCGTTGCGGCGCACGAGAACAACCCGAACAGGAGCGTTTGTCCTAGAAGCAGGTGGCGGTGGCTTGGCGCCTTGCGACTTGCTCCCCATATTACAAACGCTTCAAATCCGCCGAGGGTCACCATACTAACACAAGCGAGGGCTAATATAGGGACTGCCCAAGACTCAGGTCTCAGTGCACCTAAAATTTGCGGAGGCGGTGCTAATACAATGGTCAAGTTCGGTTGTGGCTCCGGCGTGACAGTTGTAGACGTCGAAGGTGGCGGTGGCGATGACAGTCGTTCCGGTATAACGAAATACTCAGTGCTCATTTCCAGTCGATGAGCCTCGGTGCGCGCGGGGCGGCGCGGGGGTGGCGCCGGCTCCGGCGGCTCCTCTTCCTCGACGGAGAGGTTTTGTTCCTCGTAGTCCTGCTCGTACACGTCGTCGTACTCATTCTCGACGTAGTGGTGCGCGGAGGGCGCGTTGCGCGGCGAGTACGCGCCTGGCACGCGCGGCGCCAGGCGGTCCCCGAAGCGCGCGGCGTGCGCCCCCGCGAGCGCCGCCAGGGCGGCCGCGAGCAGCAGCGCGCGCGCCGCCATCAGGCCGCCGGGGCCCTCAGCTGCCCGAGTCTCGCTGCAGACACATCCGCTCTCGTCCTCTTATCTCTGCAACAGATAAATGCGGCGTCAGTCAGGCAGCGATGTGTCCGTCTCGCCTCGAGGCGCGACGTTTCGTCTCTGAGATAACCAAACAAAGAATCTCTCGGCCAAACCGGTTCGACAGTCGCCTAGGAGCCCTAACGTAACCGATTTGGTATTCTTTGTCGTTTTATTTTAGGTCGTTAAGATTGAAAAAGCCGAGGTAACGCTTACATTCTGAATGCCCACTTGCATATACAGGGAGAACGTGATCACGAATGTCTACACCCTTATTATGTTATTGTTCTGTTTTAGTTGAAAGCAACTTTATGTGTGCTTTTTATTATTTTTCAAAAGTAGTTTTGCATTATGTGGTGGACATTAGTTATGTTCTGTTAACTTTTTCAACCAAGCTTTTGTGTTGGTACCATTTTACTAACAAAGGGATTTTCAAAATAGTTTAACGACAAAAGCCAAAATGTTTAAAACGGGAGCCCGATTGTATCAGTCATGCGTGATTAGTATTAATCCTCAAGGTACTTATACAGGGTGGAAAGTTGAAGCTGCCATTTTCCTCTCGGTTATTTCTTTCACCGTTTTGGGAGCAGTGGTGGCGAATTATTCTGTACAAAGTAAATTAAGTACCTCTGCCTGGGTTCGTAGTTTTGAACCCACGACCACCACTCGTTATTCGCAGCCGTTACCACTGGGCTCCCGATATCGTGCTCCATAAAACATTTCTGTTATTTTTCCGTATTTGAGTTGGTTCGATAACACATTTAGTGCCAAGAACTCAGCGTATGGGTCGAGTAGTGATTCGTTATGTGCCCACAACCCGTGTCTGAGTCGTTATTTTAAGTAGCTATATGTGACTTGTGTTCATGCGCGGGTTGTGGGCACACGAACGAATAGGGAATATGCATGCGTTTTTTTTTATTTTCAAAATGAAATAATTATCAACTCTAATAAACAATTATGAAATTATTTTTTAAATACCTTCATCAGCGATCAAGTTATAAAGCTTCAAAGTTTACAATTAGAAAGAGAAGTCCGATATGAATTGTGACGTCAAAGTTCTTGGCGCCTATACAGCTGCCATAGAAAACAGTGTTTTCGCGAGAGGGACAGATACATTTGTTTAAAATAATTATATCTCGTTTGTTTTTCGAGCAATTTTGATTCTATTTTCACTGTTAGTATTATATTTGTGTATATTTTTAGATAAACTGTATAGATAATAAATATTTTTTTCGTGCATATTCCCTATTGTTGTTCGGCCCATGTGTTGAGTGCTTTGCACTAAAACTGTAAAAACACTTTTGCACTTGGCACTGAAAGTGATAACGGTGTACCGTGTACAGGCAAGCGACAAGTGCGTGAGTCGGACACGTACCTACACGAAGGGTTCCGTGCTATGTACCGAAAAATAACGCTTTTTGAATGGACCCCATATAAGCAACGTTATTTTTTCGGTTTCGGCTTCCTTTAATTTTTTACCCATAGATATTTTTACCGTGCCAATAAGGTTCATGAAATATAGCCCGTTGACAGATATAATCATAAAAGCGGTCGGTGGCTCAATAATAGGGTTTCGTTGGTTACCTTTTGGTTGGCTATCTACCCGCATTCAATTCTATTTTTTAGGGTATCGTACCAGAAGGAACCAACAGAACACTATTACTAAGCCTCCGCTGTCCGTTCGTCCGTCCGTCTGTCAATGGGCTGTATCTCAAGAAGCGTAATAGTTAGACAGTTGAAATTTTCACAGAGTGCGTATTACTATTGCCGCTAAAATAATAAAAATTAAATTAAAAAAACCGGCCAAGTGCGAGTCGGGCTCGCCCACCGAGGGTTCCGTACTATGTAGGTACATATAAAAAAACTATATTTTTTATGATTTAGTTACAAATGTATAGTTTTCAGACATTTTCCTATACCTACTTGTAGTAGACGGTATTAATTGCCAAACATAGTTCTAGGTCAACGGGAAATACCATTTTGAGAGTAACCTTGCTTGAGAGTTTCGAAATATAGGTACGTTTTTTGCGGCATAAACGGCCGTATCTTTTTCTACGTTAAGTAAGAACTTTGATTTTTTCACAGTTTCAAGGGACCGTAGACCTCTAAGTATATGGTTTTAATTTCAACTCGATACCTTGTTCCCGAGATAAAGGGTCTTGACCATAGAAATATAAAAAAACAACTTATTTATTATATCTATGGTCTTGACAGACAGACGGACGGACAACAAAGTGATCTTAGAAGGGTTCCGTTTTTTTTCCTTTTGAGGTACGGAACCCTAATTAAAGCGGGATCTCCCATACCTACAAGAGACGTGTTTTTTTCGGGTTATGGTACAGAAAACTTCATGTGAGAGTCCGACTCGCACTTGGCCGGTTTTTTAGGTTTCCGTAAACCCTAAAAAACTTTTTAACAAAAAATTAAACCTCCGTAAAAACTGAAAAGCAAAAAATATATATTATATGGTATTTTAACACCGACTTTCAAAATTAAAGTTATTTTTTGTAAAAGGTTTACCTATTATTTTATGCTTTTCAGTTTTTTCGGAGGTTTAATTTTTTTGTTAAAAAGTTTTTATTTTATGTTTTTTTTTTATTTTATATTTTGATAACTTTTAAAATAGCTACCTATCTTACTTTAGTTATTAACTGTTATATAATCCTACTTTAATTATTATTTGTTGTATAATATAAATACTTTTAAAAAAAACAGGCTTTATTTTTTAACCGACTTCTAAAAAAGAAGGTGGTTCTCAATTCGACCGCGTATATAATATATATATTTTTTGTTTTTTATGTGTGTCGCGGATAACTTCGTCGTTTATGAACAGATTTCAATGAATCTTTTTTTATATGAAAGGGTATGCTGGCGAGGTGGCCACCACGTCAGGATCTGATGATGGTAACCCTGAGAAATCGAGGACAACTCTCGAAAATTGTAGGCACGCATCTAGTAAAAACCTGATGTTCGTATGTATATCGGGTGATACTACAAAAGAATGAAGGTTTGGATCAGACCTGATGATGGAGACGACAGAGAGTCAAGGGAACTCCAAGTGTTTGGGCTTATTTCATTCGTATTGACGAGACCTTTACACCGAAAGCTTTATTTTCATAACATAACATCACGCCGGTACGCTGTGAATGGGTAACTACGCAGGTACCACTAAAAAGTGAAAAATAAAATACTTTTTTACAAAAAATATAACCGACTTCCAAAAACAAAACACTACAAAGTATAAAATAACTTTAATTTCGGAAGTCGGTGTCAAAAAATGAAATAACCAAAAACACCCCCCTTTCAACCCTTTTTTCGCATTAAAAAGTAGCCTAGTCCTTTCTCAGGCTCTAGACTATCTGTGTACCAAATTTCATTTTAATCGGTTTAGTAGTTTTGGCGTGAAAGCGCGACAGACAGACAGAGTTACTTTCGCATTAATAATATTAGTAAGGATGTTACTCCCTAATAATGTAGCTATCCATTGCTGAAAGAATTTTAAAATCGTTTCAGTAGTTTTAAGTTTATTCGTTACATACAAAAATACAAATCTTTCCTCTTTTTAGTATAGAAGTATAGATACGGGTAGGCCATTGATATATAAAAAACCCGGGTAGGCCTACAAAAAATGCTACACAACTCAGCATTAAAATCTGTGAGTGAACAATAAATCACCCCTATTTTCCCAACCATAGGGTAAGATTTTTTTTCCAAATGTATATGGGGCCAACTTTGGGGTACATACCCTTTCCAATAAAAAGGATTATCAAAATCGGACTACTCTCTAAAACTTTATGCGTGGTCATACATAAAAAAAGAAGAAAAAATATATGTATACGCTTCGACTTGAGAACCACCTCCGTTTTTTCGTAGGTTAAAAAGTTGCGTATGAAACCCACCGACGGGCCCAGCAACACCATATCGTCAGCGTAGCTAATATTATTCACGCACACATTCTCGATGTAGCAACCAGTACGTTTGTTGCCGAACTCACTGATTAAGTCATTAATATATAGATTGAATAACAGAGGAGAGGTAAGTCCCCCTGCCTCATGCCACACTCCATGCTATACGACTCCGACAGTCTATCGGCCCATCTCACCTGGTTCCGCTGCCTTCGGTACCATGTTTTCAGTAGCGCTGTCAGCTCCCCTGGCACACGCGCTTTATCCAGCTTGTGCCAGAGTTTGTCATAAAGGACTGTGTCAAATGCTTTTGACAAATCAAGGAAGCACGCATACACTGGCGTCCTCCTATCAGTGTAGTACCTGACGGACATACAATCGCGCTTTCCGTTGAAAGCCCAGCTCTAAAACCGAACTGGGCAAACAGTAGAATCGCGAGTCCGACTCGCTCTTGACCGGTTTTGTTTTTCAAACTATGTATGTTAAGAAATCAAAAAGGGCTTTAATATTTTTTGCCCGCGACTTCGTACGCGTATGTCGTTTTTCCCGTTCCCGTAGGAATTTCGGGAAATCCTCTCTTAGTGTTCCCGTACCAAGGAACCTACATGCCAAATTTCAGTTTTCTACGACCAGTATTTTCGGCTGTGCGTAAAATTCTTCCGTTACTGAGTGACTGACAGAAGTCAGTCACTCAGTAACGG
The DNA here is from genome assembly GCA_947578705.1 of Lacanobia wlatinum. Lineage (NCBI taxonomy): Eukaryota > Metazoa > Arthropoda > Insecta > Lepidoptera > Noctuidae > Lacanobia > Lacanobia wlatinum. Next base: position 12,505,046 of record OX388033.1, read on the forward strand.
AAGAATTTTATATATTAGGATAGGTACCTGCAGCGAAAGGCTCCGGTGGCTCCGGTGCAGTGTTAGTAGTAGCTAGGTATACCTAAATATAGGTGCATTTTCACTTATTTGCTATTTAGGGACATACCTCGTCGCTTATGGCCTGTTGGTCTAATGGTCGCGAACACTACTACTGAGGATTATGCACGTAGTCCACGGTTCGATTCCCGGGTCGGGAAAAGTGTAAGTAGGTTTTTGTAATTGGATTTTTTCTCAGTAGTAGCCCGCAGCCTGGATTTCTGCCCGATTTTTCACAATATGCGCGCATCGTACAACATGGGAATGGGACCCGAACAGAACTGGCGAAATGTCGTTTACACATCTGCCCAATCCTTCGGGGAATATAGATAGGCGTGATGTTATGTTAGAGCTAGGATATACAACGGTGGGTGGTAAGTGGTAAGGTGAGATAGTGGTCAAACGCGAGCCTATAAATAGTAAAAAAATAAATAAAAAAAGGTAACGGTCTCCTACCGTTATCGCACCGGGGAGAAAAAAAAAATATATAACTATTTCGCTTTATTCCACTTAAGGTGCAAACACCCGCCTAATAGGTACTACTACCGCATCTAAGGTAATCAAATCATTTAAAACATCGAATTTTTCCAGAGAAAATTCGCAGCTAGTAGTTAGGTTGGATATCACTCAATTGACGTAATTTATAAGCAATTTCAATATATTTTATTAGTGTGTGTTGACCATTATCATGTGCCAGTAACGTCCATTGTCTAGCTGTCACTGAGAGCTTGTCTTTACGCTAGTGAAAGCGTGAACGATTAATGTTGCTGAATTTATCGGTATAATATGTTTAGCAAAAGATCTGTATGCAAAGTGGCAAACAAAATTAAATACGACCATAGCCGAAGGTAATTAAAACCTTGCACATGACATTATGTACGTAAAAAAATATATATCTACACTAATATTATAAAGAGGAAAGATTTGTTTGTTTGAAATGAATAGGCTCCGAAACTACTGGACCGATTTGAAAAATTATTTCAGCAATGGATAGCTACATTATCAGGGAGCAACATAGGCTATATTTTATCCCCGTACTCCCACGGGAACGGGAACTACGCGGGTGAAACCGCGTGATGTCCACTAGTATATATATATGTATATATTATTCATTTATTTATTATTATTATTACACACACACACACACACATTTTTTTTATATATTTTTTACATGACACTATGACTATCACATGACATTATGTACGTAAAAAAAATATATATAATTTTTTTTAAATACGTACATAATGTCATGTGATAGTCATAGTGTCATGTATAATGTCATATATATATATATATAGGTATATATATGTTTTTTTTAATACCTGTACCTACACAGTGTCTTCATAACTTAATAGTAAGGGCTGATCAGTAGCGGCTTTAGGGCCGGGCGACTCGGGCGGCTGCCCAGGGCCCCAAGTCTGCTATTACAATAGTGTCAGAATGGTCTATCATGATTTCATAATGGTTGATTTTGACAAGATTCTATGCCATTTCTTACAATGGAGTGTCATGGTTGACCACTGGATAAAAAAGCGTCATTATGACTTTACTTTTGTAATAGCAGACTTGGGGCCCAGGGCGCTGGCAATTGAAGGGCGCCGGGATATACCTACAGGGCGCTGCGCGTAATTTGATATTATTTCTTTTGTTATAAAGAAAAACTCAGATATTGATGGTGATTTGTTGTCCGATAACATTTAACGTTGTCGTTTACTACATCAAAATCGACCCACAAAATCAAAAGATATTGAATTTCTAAGTTTAGGAAGAAACTTCCTAATGTATTCTGATCAGTCAGAGCGCCATCTATTGAGAAAAAATAAAATGTTCGTATGCATGAAAATAACACCATAACAAATTGTTGAGTTATTTGTTAAACTTTTAAAACGTACCAAAATAATAGTGAAAATTTTAATACCTCATCGTTATTAATCGTAACATACGTTCTTTTAACGTTTTCAACTGCCAAATACTTTGTCAGTTTACGAAATGGTCGAATTTGGACCCTAGCAGATACTTTTAACAAACTACAACACTGGGCTGTTTAAAAATCGTGTGAGGGTCGTTCTCCAATGGATCACCGCGATTCAGAAAAATACGTCATCAGTGTATTGATTTTCATAGAAGTTTTTGTAAAATGAAGTTTTTTCTTTTGAATTATTATAGAATGGTATGTTCTTCTATACTTATTTTATAAAGAGGTAAAGTTTGTGAGGTAAACCCTCGGTGCGCGAGTCCGACTCGCTCTTGACCGTTTTTTTTTAAGCTCGATAATCTTAGTAAATTAAATATATTCGAGTTGCAACGCTAACTCTTTTTATAGAATAGCAAATAGCAATAGCTCCGTGATCTGGAACTACAATAACAGTATTATCTCCTAACATGCACCCTAAGAAAATAAATCCACGGTGACCGCAATTCGTCTCCGCGATAGCTTCAATATAAAATATGCATCTCTCCGTACAAGGAAGCCTCTAATTCAGCCCAGAGATTACGTAGACAGCTTCACGGACCGGATCGTGACTTTAAACTTATTATCCGAATCAAAGTACACTGAACAACGTATTGTAGGCAGATTTGGTGCGAAAGTAACGGTGTGTGGACTCGGCAGCCTCGGCCCATCCGACAATCGTAGGAGCAAACGATCTCTGCCAACGGGACTCGGTAGTGTTATCTTAAATCACCTCCAAATCTCCGCGCGAACCGTATCCAATGATTGCTTCATACTTTGTTTTATTCAGCCGGTGTGAACGTGCCGCGAGCGCTTTCGTAATCGATCTGTCTCGTCAATAGATATAGATAGCCATCTAAATGACTAAGTATTAGCGCATTAGATAGACTAAACTTACAACATAGATATTGCACAGATAGTGTTTAAAAATAGTGCATCTGATAGTACACTTGTTTTGATATTTATAAGCTATCGTTTGTGGGCCTAAAACCTCTGCACTGTTCTTTTGTTTAGTTAGGGACGCAATTGTAGTTTTGATGTCAGTCAATTTCAACGTTGTTCCACGGTAATTACATCACAAGTAGGTAGGTGACTATGTAAATTGGCTAAATTGTATCAGTGCTGTTCACGGTGACGGTGACACAGTGGTATGTCAAAGTTTTCCTTTGACAGTGCGCAAAGTAGAAACAATGAGACATAGGGAAACAGAGCGTTCGTGTGCGGCAGCGCGTTGTAAAAGTAACAGCACGAATACTCGGAGTGAAACTCGCCTGAACTGATTGTGTGGCGGAGACACACTGCGGGTGCTGCGAGCTGCTGCCACGTCACATTCCTCCGTTACAGACAATTATTTAACTCATATTTCACTTGCATCGCTCATTCATTGTGATGTGATGACTGGATGATACAACGTTTATTAGCTTGACGCCTACTCCAAGTGATAACCTGCTAAACTTGTGCAATTTGTTTCCAGCGAGCCCAATTATTTTAGTGAAGTAGACGTAGCGTCTTAATTAGGTTCAAAAACAGTTTCGGTTTGCCAACATTTTCAGCAAGTTATACGTAGACGTCACGGTCATCAGAGACCAACCCACTTGCTCAGCGCTGCGATTATAGAGCTCTGCTTTGGTAGAGTTCTATGCCCTAAGTTCAGCGAGCAGTGGAGGATTTGTTTGAGCTAGGTATTCCTATTCCACTGTTTTCATTAGAGACCGTTTAACACGCCACATGGACATTGCCAGGCACAAGTCATTGCAACTTCATATATCTACATCTACACTAATATTATAAAGAGGAAAAATTTGTGTTTTGTATGTAACGAATAAACATAAAAACTACTGGACCGATTTCACAAAATTCTTTTGCCTTTAGAAAACTACATTATCACTGAGTAACATAGGCTATAGAACATTTTCAAAAAAGTTAGAAATCTGTATGAAAACTTCGATAATGTAACCCAAGGTGTGAAAAAAATACCAAAAAAAATCCTTATAACGCGTACGCTGCGGAAACTATTGACAATAGAGCAAAGTAATGTACTACAATTTTATAGAGGACATCAATATCTATAAAAAAAATCCGGGGGGGTATATTTGTAACTATCATGGTTAAGTCACAATTACCGCTTTTTGTTCAAATTATTAAATCAAAACCGGGACGAAATGGAATAGTGGTGATTTTGGTATCATGATATTAATTCTTATCCATTTAAATTGTTTGATAATTAAGGTTGATTATGTACATGTATATTACACTTTAAATTATTCAAATCGAACCTTTCTTTTAAAAGTTACGACGAGTATAAAAATACTCTAAGGAAGAAAAATAATGTGGTTTGAGCAAACTGCCCTACGTTGAGTCTATTAAGAAGTAATTTACACATTACCCTAATAAGAGGGTAGAGGGAAGATGTAGTTCGTGGAGTACCAACTAAACCCACGCGAACGAACTCGCGGGCGAAGTGCTAGTGCTCATATAAAATCATAAGAAACCGATACGAAATTACAAGCGTGATTAAAATCACTTTGTGGAATTAAAAAAAAACACTTCTGCGTACATTCCTACACCGTATATTTCGATATAATTGATTGACTACACTTTATTGTAGTTTTTTTATGAATAACAAGCCACGGATAATAATTCAGTTGGTTTTTTCGTGTCATGAGCACTTTCTGTCTGCTATTATCTTTCAATTACTTACATGAAACGTAATTGTATTGTACGGTAACCTTACATTACAGCATAAGAATTTAGTTATGCACGTATTTGCAATGAATGTGAGCTCATTGTAACGATCTGCGATTGTGCGGCCATGAGGAGGTAACTACTGTCTGCGCTCTGGGTGAAATTGAAGAGCAGAAACCGTTGCAGTTGCAGTGCGTGCATACAATGATTGAAATGTAAGTAGGCACATGGGTTATACTCGTTACATACTGTGCCGGTCAGTAAATATGATTGATGGTCTATTTCAGTCATTATCATTATATCACTACATATTATAAAACAAAGTCCTCCGCCCCGTCTGTCTGTCTGTTCGCGATAAACTCCTGCACCGATTTTCATGCTGTTTTCACCAATGGATAGAGTGGTTCTCGAGGAAGGTTTTGGTACATAATTTGTGTAGAAAAAAATTAGGGACCCTTAAAAAATTGCAGCGCGGACGAAGTCGCGGGCGTAGTGCTAGTATTTTATAATTAATCATTAATTAGTTACTTAGCTACCAAACGTCTTCTGGAAATTCGCCTGCGAATGCAAACGATTGCCGCCGTGATCGCTTAGGTATCGCGAGTGGGGTGACCACATAGAAATAAAAATATATAATAGGTATTCTCATCTCATTTATTAGAGCTCAACTACCTCTTCGCCAGGGATGTTAAGGGACTCGTTAACCAAGTAGGTACATCCAGGTCTACATGTCTTATAATGAATGAGTCTGTGATAATCTTTTCAACACTTTTTCTCAAAAAATGTATTTACTTACGAAGCCGATGTAGCGGCATCAATGCCGCCACAAAAAAACCAACGGAGCAAATCTACATCGCAACAAAAAGAACTACAACGCCATCTATCCAACTAGCAGCGAATTACTACGTAGAAATCCTGCATCGCGCAATCAGAGTTTACCGTGCGATTTGAACAATCGAAATATAAATCAGCCCGAATATCAACTATGTATCAGGCAGATGCCCGTGTGTCTGCCCACACCAGACGCAACAACCGTCTCGGCGGAGGATCCTCCCTTTTCAAATTTCAATGGAGGTTTGAGGGACTTTACTCTCTGTTCTACTACCTCCAAACTGGTGACCCTCGACAAAGAACATCAGCGCAGCCTTCGTGCTGCTACCTTAGCGTGACGTCATCATCACTTCTCCTCATCGTGACCTCAAGCTCTCGAGCAGCGAGCCATATATACAACCAACCGGTACCCACGGCTTCCACGGGTATCCTGACCACCAGCATTCAAGCGGCCGCGCAGTCCTGGTCAGCATCCTCAGCCTCTACCATTACCCTCAACCTCATCAGTGACCTTGGCAAGCACACTGCACCTTCGGCCAGTCACATGAAAAAACAAACCTGTATACATTGTTCGAAAGTTTAAAATTACGCACCATACAATGGAGCGTGCGGTAAAATAGGTACTCTCACCTAGGTACATACTTTACCACACGCTCATCGGAGCTCAACAAAGCGCCGTGCGTTTCCTTTACGATATTTTTTTAATTTCCATAAACAATGTAATATAAGAATTTCACTAAGGAGTTTCACGCAGACGCAGACGGAAGCGCTTTTGCTTGTCTCATTTTAATACTGTAGAGGAAATGAGACGAAACATATATTTCTAATTTTAAATTTGCAAATTCGAGCCATTTTAATATTGCAAAGATTGTTGCGACTTTCCAACTGATATCTAAATACAAACAGTGTGTCTCATTGCCTATTGTACTGTTTTCTCGCAAATGTGTTGAAAAATTTTGTATAACACATGTGCGGATATTGATATTTACAAACTCGTGACTATGGTAAGCCCATGACTTCGTCTCGGGCTTACATTCGTCTACTCGTTTGTAAAAACCAACTTACCGCACTAGTATCATTAATAACTATTGTTGGTAGCTATTCAAATTCGACTTGTAGTAATGGTTTCGGGAATCCGCAAAAAAGGAAGTTTCCAAAAAAACATTCATACCTATTTATGTCCAATCTATTTTTTTTTTACAAAACATAGTACGATGTGCTAAGGAAAATAGATAGCCTAAAAAGAAATAATGTCTATTAACCTTGCTCGACATTACCTGTCGGGTCTGATCTGAGCAGTCAAGGTGAGCAGGGCATCCCTTTTTTTGTATTCGTCTTATTGCTGACGCGCTGGTTTATTATAAGGTGTTGGAGAGGGAAGGATGAGGAAAATATAGTTAAATTATGTTCCTTCGATTTTTGTAAGCTAACACTTGCTAAGTTACCTACCTAAAAGAGTGTCGTGGAAATGTAGCTCGAGTACCTACATCTTTACTGTAGTGCTATTCTCTAACAACATTTTCGTATCTCGACAGTAGAATTCGAGGTGAGTTTCAAAAGAAGACCTTTATGTTGTGTGCAATAAAGCTCACTTTGTGAGTTTGATCACTCAGGTGAAGCTCGATATCGAAATAGTTTCTTACAGAATAGACTAGCTGCTCTGCTTGTATACCTACCTACCTAGTTCTTTATAGATTACTCGAAGGCTTTTGATTCAGTAAACTTTGTCTGTGAATGATTTTAACTGAATTAGGAATGCCAGTCGAGTTGAATCTCTTTGTTTCAAAGCCATTTATGGCAACGGCCAAAAAATTGTTGTTGTTGATATAACAACACAACGTTTATAAACAACAAGATCCTGAATTTTGAAAAAGGAGTGCTCCAGGGTTCTATTCTGTCTCGCATTCTGGCGATATGAAAATTGAAACTTGTAACGACAGAGGTGTTTGAGAGTGAAGATCGAGAGTTGACAAAATGAGAAGGAAGGGATAGTGGAGTTTAACACTAAAATAGATCAGCAGTTATTGTCTTATTTAATATTGTTTGGATGTCAATTATTCGTAGAAGAAGTTAAGCATGACAGTTTTAATCCCTGAATTGTAAATTCGTACTAGTAAACAGGGATTTCACTTTGATTAATCTCGTGACAGTTCGCTATAAAAAAGTAGGTACTGGCACGCACCTAAATTCATTGTCATTGATGCTATGATTGACGCATGTTGAAACGAAGATACTACCTGCCAGCATCTTCGTGATAGTTGTGCCCACGTATGGATCTTTAAAGAGCGAGAGATGAACCTCACCAAATCAATTCAATGCCTCACTGTACGGCAGTAAAAACTAAATGAAAGCGAGACTTGATTAGAACACTTCAATGTGGGTTTTCAGGAAAATTTACTCCGGAGGTTGGCGCAACATCGAGAGATCCTCTTCAATGGAAAAGTGACTTTCGATGTCAATTTAACAAATGTAACAAAAAATTTGACTGTCACTTACGACGCCATTACGAAAACCGGGGACTGCATTTTACTAATAAATACGAGATGGCGTTACTAGTTTCGTTGCAATGTAAAAGGATCTTACCCTCAACGGATCATCTCTTACACCTTTCCCCTATGGATAATATTATAAAGAGGTAAAGTTTGTGAGGTTGTAAGGGGTATTTTCTGGATCTACTGAACCGATTTTGAAAATTCTTTTAGCAATAATAGAAAGCTACGTTATTTGTGTCATAGGCTATATATTAACCCGAAAAATACCGCCCAACAAAGTGGGCACGGGTCAGCTAGTTAGCGATATAGATGAAAATGAAATTTAACAGATTGTTGAATAAATATTATGATCCTAATGTGATTCTACTAAAGTAGCCATTTTAGACCCGCAGATATATTCTAAGTGATTTTTCTTCACTCGACTCAACCTCCATCAGTCAAACTGACAGTTACTTATCGATTGTTATTCGCTGACAGTATATTGCTATGGCTATTTTTCATTATCGTGGTGACCGAGTCGAATAGAGTTATTTATTCTCAGGTAGTTTCCTTCTCAGCACTTAGAATATAGGTGAGCCTACTTTAAAGCCCCTCAGGAACCCATGCCCATGAATACCCGGAATAATTGAACGACTTAACGCTAAAAGTCTTTAAAACGTCTATTCAGGTCACGCCTACCAGCTAATTTATACCATAGACATTTTTTTTCCTCTATGCTATAGGTGCTCATAAAACTGCATTTATAAAAGCGTTAATGACTCGAACTAAATTACATCCAGGCTTTGCTGGATTTCTCATATTTTAAAACAACCTTTAACGTCTGAATTCTTATTAAAGAAACTCCATGAATGACTGCTTCAATACCTATGAATGTTTGCGTAGGCCGACTTCTATCTAAGAGTTATTGGTAATGTAAGTATGCTCTAAATTACAATGATTTATTGCTCCATGAGGGCATTATTTTTCCCATTATAGAAGGCACATTTTGCGTGTCTCGGAGCTCCGCGCCCATCGGCCATCCCGCAGGATTACAAGGCGAGGTGTCGCGTCGTCGTAAACACTATGATTTATGACTGCTGAGCTATTTTGTGGCTGGACATTTATTTTGATTTTCATTGCCCAGAGCCTTTGCGAGCGCTATTACGAGATCGTTTCACGGACGAGGAAGTCTTAGGAGATATGCTTTTGTTGTACAGAGGTTGTGACCCCACAATATATAATTTCTTACGTAATTTATGAAACTACCAGTTGAAGATAATTTACATGCTGTCCTAGGGCCTTACTATTGAGTTGCGAATAAGAATTAATGATCACTTTAAGTCTCTTCGCTGCGATGGGTTTAACAACCTATCAAGATTAATGCTTTGCGTTCGAATGGTTGGCAGAGGTAGGTACCTAGCTGATTGATATCATTTTGATTTCCTCTCTGTCCGTAAATAAAAAAGAGCGTGACGAGAAATAATAACATAAGGATGCAGACTAAAGCAATGACATAGACCGAGCCATCGGGCATAAACGAGATGTCGCTAGCTGATCCTGTGGTACCTATGTAAGTATTATATACAATTTTGGAATTATAGCAACGACAAAACGAAAAACGCATTTATGGCATGAGTAAGAATACCTACCTATACTTACCGATGCTGGGAGAGCCAATATCAAGAGTAGGACAAAAAAAAAGACTAGAATGACTTTGCTTTTAAGCCCGAACTAAGAAATGTAGAAAATGTCACGAATTATAAACTTTGGACATCATAAGAGGCATGATAGACCAACCCACCGATAAAGATTTAACTGAAGCAAGAAACCAAGTAGGTAAGCATAATTTAAGCTAAGAAGATTACATCAAGTAAGTAGGTAATGTTTTGTAATTTGTGTGTGATCTAGTTAATCGTCTTACATAATAAAATTAGCAAATATCTAAGTAACTAGGTACCTACTGTAGGTAATATTTTACATCGAGTTAGTCAAGTTTATTGAGGTTTCATACTACTACTGTTTTACAATAATTTTTGGATACCTAGAAACCATCATCAGCATAGAAATCTGCTACCTACTTCTTTTCTATCTCAGATTTCCTCCACAGGGCTCCTCACCTAAAGCTCTGATCTGATCTTCCTTTAATGACTAAATTGAAGGCTTTAGGCTTAGGAACTTACAAGCACCCCATAATATTAAGTATCTAATGAAAACCTATATCTGAGGCGGGCTTTAAACATTGCTCTCGGCTGAAATATTCTCTACCCTGGACCATCTAGGCTTAAATTAGACGTAGGTATAGCTATAGCTAGTTTTGAACTTTTTTGAAGTAAAGTTTCACCAAATCATGCCAAGCATACATAAGGTATATGAGGCTTTAATCGTATTCCCCCATTCATGTTCATAATTCAATAGGTATGGTTTATTTGCAATTTTTTGCACGCTTCATAAAATATAGCTCTCAACCCGATAATATATAATCGTTCGCATTATGTAAATGAAAGTAAAGTTGTTCAGCTAGCAACTATGCGTTTATGGACAACGGATGCACCATGCACCGGCTCGGGCCGGGATAATGTCGATTGCATACATAATGTAAAATATATAATGATCCTTCTTTCCACGCTACGTTTTTATAAAAGTTTTACCTTGAATCAATTGGCGATGTTTAATGCAAGCCGTAATTGTGAGCCCATAATGCAAAATGATGAGCTCGCCCAGACGAAAGCATTCAGGTAATTGTCAATCAAAATAATAAAGTACGGTACGAAAATAGTATCTTGCATGTTGACGATAAATAACTTCCAGTAGAACCCGTTCTGAGCAGTATTAAACAATTTGATGGGCAGTCTACCTATTTACTTCAGTATTTGTTTATGTAGCTTGTTGTTAAATACCTCCTGCATCGAGAAGCATCGCATTTAATAAAAAGTTATTCAAAATCAATTCTTTTTACATCATGTTAAGAAAATTTTAAGTGATATTGCTTCAATAGTTGATATTATTCGAAATAGTTAAGGCAAACACTCGATGGTCTCGTTACAGTCGTTATCAAGTTCAGACTTAAGATTGTTAACGGACAAAAAATTTAAAGTGTAAATCATTCCCGCAAAAGAAGTTCGTCGATCTTAACAAGGTGAACAACAGGTTCAGTATAGATCGACTTAACTCTTTTAGCCCGAGGAGCCGATGCACCGGCGACGGTCAAAGCCCTAACCGGCCCTTAAAAGAAGATACTCACGAAAATATTTCTTCAATGCTGCTACCTCTTATTAGATCTGCTATCGAGAACACAACGGCCAGGCCCACTTCATAAATATCAGGTTGCTTTTTCATAGTCACTTGCGCGGGAAAAGCACCGGGCCTCCATGCGTGCGAGTGGCGTGGAGTCTCAGGACAAACTAAGCGAATTTCTGGGTGTCCGTGATGCGTGACGGGTGCACGTGCTCGATGCGCAGACGCATCTTTACCGGAGGCTATACACTGTCTTGTGCGGAGGCGCGCAGAGCGACGAGCTGCGGCTGTGCTGGTGTTTGCAAACGCCCTACGTAGAATTTTGCTTGAAGCTAGACTATTTTATTTAGAAACGAAAAACTAATTAATTCATGGCAGCAATATGAGCTGTCATCGTTTTAGAAGGCATCCAGCTTATTTAATTTAATTTTCTTTGACAGTGTTAGTGTTTCGCTTGCATGCGCGTGAGTCTTGCGTTCGTTCCTCATGCGCGTGAAGTTTGTGTACGTTCTCTAATCAAGTGGTCGGACAGGTAGCGCGTGTAGCCGTCTTTAGACATTTTGCTGTTTTGACGTTTATTTTGACGACAAGCTTTTAAGTTGCGTCATGAGATGTTAATACACAAATTATTACCTACAACTCGTACTAGTAGAAAGAGCGTTTAGAGGGCTAAAACGTACCTGATTCTACCACTACGCCAACTAATCAGCTGGTATGTTTTATTCATGGCAACTGTATTATTTCATGAAAGTCTTTATATATTCCGAGTTTCGCTCAGTATTTTCCGGATGAGAAACTCTTGTAATATTTTTAATTATAGGTACCCCGTGTACGTATGAGAATTATTTAACAAAGTACCTCGATATTCATTCACTTGTCCGACCATTAGAATGGAAAATGTATGTCATCATAGTGGCGTAGCACCAACAATGCTGGAGACATCTACGGATGAGTAATGTGACTTTCTTTAGCGTGTTACAAGACCATTTGAAAGTAATTGTAATACTAGATATATAATTGAACTATTTAATACTTATTATAACTAACTCAGTGCCTGCTGGCGGAATTGTTCCAAAACCTAGTGAAACACTTATTCAACAAGAATTCCACGGATGTTTTAAAAATATTCAAGTAAAGCGAGTAGATGCATTCTCATTTGTTAAGTTAATGAGTCTCATGAATATCAAAATGTTGGTTATAATAGGCCGACCGGTGACGAGATCATTATGCACATTTCATTAAGACAATACTTTTAGTAGGTACCTAACGGCCCGGGAGACTGGACCATGGTGAGCGTCGCTTCACGTACGCACCATGGTTTTTCCGAACTTTAGTGAGTCATTGCCTGCCCCTCCCTCGGGCGTTGACTCCAGAGCAAACAAAAGAAAAACTCTGCTCATCTATGCTCATGCTTTTTATTTGGAATGTTCAAATCTGGAAACACAGAATACCACGCGTTGACAACAAATTCTGATTCTACGCTAGGCAACAAATACATCAGTGGGCTGAGAATGGTGCCTTGTGAATTCCAAATTTGTATTTTTGGGGAAATTAATATTCCCAGGTTCAGGCTGTTAGATTCGGAAATATAAAGGTTCTTTCGGGGATAATCCATGGATAAAATTATTCCACTTATTAGGTACTTACCTACATATTATGTATGTTCCGTGGTTCCATGATTCTTTGAAGTTACGAGCAAGCTAGTGATTAATTAAAATTTTCGGTCGTAGAAGTTTCATTTTAACGGATGGGCAATACCGTTTTATTGTTATCAGACTGCCTTCGTTCGTAGACAACATAAATAATAGATATCAAATTTATCCACAAAATAGAAACGGTAAAGAAAGAAAAAAAATCCGCATAGACAAAACGATCGACAGTCGATGTTTTGTTTTTGAAAAATTGTAATTTATTATGTTTTTATTGACTTTAATTTTGTGTTATTTATTGTAAAGTTCTAATTGTAATCTTCTGATTTATTGTTGTACTAGTTTTTGCCCGCGACTTCGAACGCGCATATCCAGTTCCTGTAAAAATTTCGGGAAATCCTCTTTTAGTGCTCCCCTACACTCCTCAAGGACCCTACATGCCAAATTTCAGCTTCTTACGACGTATTTTATATATTAGTATTACAGTTTTACCGCTTTCATAGAATCGATTTATTGTGTTATTGTGTAAGAATAATCGATTTTTTTAAACAGATATTTACTGAATGAGGAGACTGATTGAATGAGGAGCTCGTAGCTAAGTAATAACAGTAGCACGGGTCGATCGACCCGTGTGTATGTTAAAATGGTCACCCATCCTCAGACCGACCTCAGCAAGTGTTGCTTAACCTTGAAGATCGACCCGTATGACTGGTATATTCCAAGGCACGCTAGAATCTCGGTATGATAAAATGGTCACCCATCCACAGGCCAACCTCGGCAAGCGTAGCTTAACCTTGAAGATCAACCCGTGCGACTGTTTTAGTTTAGCCACCATGAAGCATAATACCAAAAATCCGTACACCAATAATGTAAGTAAAACAGTTTACCTATATTATTATTATGTAGAAGATAGTAGATACCTACAGTTTACAACTCTCCAAGTAGACTCGAAAACTAAATCGAATAACGATCGATGATTTTGTATTATCGACTTATCGACCAACAACACAGATTGTAAAAATAATCGATGTTGATCTGCGCTTAAAAGAACATCGTTAAATCAACATAGGCTGAGGTCATATTTCTGCGGATAAACTAACAGCGCCATTCAGAAAAACGCGTCATCAGTATAATGCCATCTATCGACAATGTAGTTGAACTGTCAAATTTTTTTTTTTTTTTTAGATCTTTATTTTTTTAACATAAGTTTAGGGGTTTTTGTCCAATAAGGATATGTCAACCCCATCATACCTTATAACAAAGTAAATTCATAGTAATATAAGTAACACATAAAAAAAAACTTATATTAGAATAGGTAACTAAAAATCCGCTGCTCATTGCTGAACGACTAATACTAACTTACATAATTTTTTAGCTGCCTCCGATTTAGGGTTTGCTAAAATGCTTTGAATCAGACCTACGTCCAGCCTATTTAACTTTAACTCGTTCAGTAGCGAGTCGCGTTCATCTTTATTCCGGACACATTCCATCAGCAAATGCTGCACATCTTCAAAACTGTCAAATATAAGATCGAACTCAGAAGCTCACAATTGTTACGATAAACAATGATAAGATAAAAAAAATGTTTACTTTTCTTTTACTACATATTAAAAGTATAACAAATAACTCAACAATTTGATTTTGTGTTCTTTCACACATTTGTTACTACTCTTTTCTCAATAGATCACGTTGCATGGAGTCTCAATGATAATAACTACCTATTTTAGCACTCGATGAAGTTTCTTCCTAAACTTAAAAATTCAATATCTTTTGATTTTGTGGATCGATTTTGATGAAATAAACGCTAAATGTTACTCGGGGAATCACTTAATATTTTTAAGTACCTAGATTTGGAACCCAATCTGTAGTTTATGCGTGCTGCTCCCACAAACGCACAGACAAACAGATAAACAGACAGACAAAAATTGCATTTTTGTGTTTTATATCTTTAAAAGATATAAAACATTTTTATGAAAAAATATTCAATGTACCAGCACGGTCAGTCTACGATTTTATTATAATATATTATATGTATAGATAAATATATAAATAATAAAAATAATATGTACTATGTAGGTATAGATTTTAACCAGTAATGCATATATTTTTTTCGAAATAAAATGATTTATTATTAAAACGTACATTGCAGACATTTAAAAGTAAGTACCTACTTAAATAAGCAATATAATTGGAAAAACGAAAAAAACCCAACGCATACAAAATTTTTCGAATCATTATTTTTGTCATTATACTTAATTAGTTGTTATCTCCGTATGTCATGCTCTGACAATAGACAAAAAAATAAAAACATATTTTCTTGAAAAATCAATAGTAACAGCCTATAGCTAAGTAGGTAGGCACAGTGGCAAACGAATGGCTTGCATGTGCAGATGAAATAATTTACACCAGTAATGAATTTATCTGTACCCTTAACAAATAGACCTAGATGTATTCATTTTATATCTGAGTAAAACTAAAAAAAGAACTTTTTTTTTTTAAATAACATCCGCAACTTATAGAGAAACTGCTCATCTCTGAATTATAAAGGATATGAAATAAATTGATCCATTTCACCTTCACTGCTCTCATCTCCGTAGTCCAATTTAGGTTCGACCAATGAATTAATAAGTGAAACCAAATATAATGAATTTCGCCATTTTCGTCGTCTCTGTCCATCGCATGCACGTCGTTCAATCGTCTCAATGCTTACGACTTTCCCGTTCTGCTTCGTCGAAGTATTTGATGACTGCTGATATGCGCCGGCGTCGATCGTGTGTAAACCGTGCCATGATTCGCTATGCCTCCATAAGCTAGGTACCTACTTATATCATGTTCGCATTTAAATACTTGTGAACTAATCATGGGTGCTTAGTTGGCATACGTGCACCTTGTTTAATTATCTATTTTACAGGAAGGAGAAAGTGGATTATTAGCTGAGTCCTCAATCAAAGGCTCATTTAACTGTTAAATGAAAAGGCATTTTCTTCAGAAGCCATACCAATCATCTTCATTATTCAATAAGGAAATTAACAAGGGCCAAGGCAATCGGTTCTTCCTAGCGACCCAATTTTAGTGAATAATTTTCTTCACTTGTTTTGTTCAGAGCCTGTTCAGCTTTCAGATCTTCAGTCACACCAATCAAGCCGTGATTCCCAAACATCTAAGGACTCATACATTTATTAGACCGTGGGACTAAAAAAGTAGTGTTGTGTGTCAGTCTTTCCGCAAAACTAGCCAAGAGCCTACATTGCTAAAATGTTACGTTTTTTAGGGATTCAGGAATCTCCAACATTTTATAGGTATTGATCTAGGCAATTCAGTAGGAGCAGATAGGTACCTATGTACATAGTACGATTGTGGGGGGTTGTTGTTTCGTGAGTTTCTTTAACTATATTCATAGCTGTTACGTACTTAACTGGATAGTAAAACAGTTGCTGTACCAATATAAATATAGGTATTTATTGAAATAGGTATCCAATTATCCATATATAACTATTTATATAATATGGTTACTTGAATCCTTGCACGGACATGGCTTGATTGAATGAAATAAAGCTTCACCACAAATTAAATTTAATAAATAATTTATTTTATAGTAGCATTAGAAATAAATTTACACCAATGTCGTCAAAAAGATACATAAAGGCAGCAGCAGGCACATGGGGCAACTGCACTTTCCCAACTCTTGTTATCTCCCGACACCAAAGCTTTATCATGTAGAATGTGGAGTTATTTACTATTCTCGTAGTACACAAAGTGCCTTTTGTAGTTTGTATCTAACGATTACAATAGGTACGTTCATTTAAAGTTTCTCCTATGTAGACAGAAATATATAAACTAAGTATAATACGTAAGTTATTAAATTAATTAGCGAAACGGTCGCTTTTCTTGAATAGATGTCGCTAACTGTAAGGTTTGCGAAGTTTCACTACGTAATTTATTTTGAACTCGTATACCTAAGTAGAGCAGTTATCCTGCAGATCGCAGTCTGGTTGTCATTCAAGACTATTTACATTCTTATTACAATTGCACGAAAAATATTCAACTTTTTCAACAACTAATTTACATTATAAACTGCAAATATGTTTAAGAAATATCTACGGTCTAGCTAGGCTAGCTAGAAGAAGTTGGTTTTCAATTTTGTTATTAGGCACCATTACAGAAATAACTGCATCTAAATTTTCTTGAATTCCAACATAACATATTTAATTTTATAATGTAGACCTAAATACCTAATTATGTCAATTTACATGAAAATAATGAAAAATAAATATATATGAAAATATATGGTTGGGTAGTTTACAAATAATGACATAGAAATACTCGTAAAATCATTATCTACACTAATATTATAAAGAGGAAAGATTTGTTTGATTGTATGTTTGTTTGTTTGAAATGAATAGGCTCCGAAACTACTGGACCGATTTGAAAAATTCTTTCAGCAATGGATAGCTACATTATCAGGGAGTAAAATAGGCTATATTTTATCCCCGTACTCCCACGGGAACGGGAACTACGCGGGTGAAACCGCGTGACGTCCACTAGTTTGAAAATAAATTGATTTTAGAAAAATATGTAGTAACTATGAGTATCTAATTCAAGCAATGCAATGCTCTGTCAAGGATACTTCCTGTGAATGCTGGTTTACTGTAAACAATCGAACCTAAGGAAATTACGGAAACCATTGCTGAAAAGGTGGCTTATTTCAAAATAATAACTAGCTTTGATTAGGACCAAAAGGGTCAGGAGACCGTAACCAAACCAACGACGGTGTTTTAAATATATTGATGAGTTGATGAGACCATTTTGGAAGATATATATTTCATTTCAGTAGTTGTACACAGAATATTTGTATAAAAGTTGTGAGGTGACGGTGAAGATTTGTGAGAAAATGTGAAAATAAATGACGACAGGTCACAGCTATCCAGAGCAAGTCCGGAGGTAACTACAAAAGCTACATAACTTGGGCTTAAATATAATATTACGTTATCTATTAGATTCCTCTTTTTCTGCAAACACGACTTGGCCCAGACATTCCCTAAGGATGGCAGAAATGTAAAGCTCGCTTCAATTGAATGAATGCGCAGTACAGGCACCTATTATTCAGGTCCCATCCCAGTAAAGCCGCATTGTCATGGTCAATCGTGCAGGCAAAAGTACAGTCAGTGCATAATCTAACGACCTATCATCTTACAGATTTCGATCAAGGAGATAACCTGAACAAAATGAGCAACTCTAACGGCACTAAAATTCGTGGATCGAAACGAAGCACACTACTTATTTAATAGAACAGTTATTTACATTACCTATCTATGAAGTGGTTCGTTTATTAGTTACTAAACATTTGTTTCATTTATCAGCCTTTCTTTGAAAACGTATCCATGTCCAGTATTGTTCCTTCTACACAGATGTTTGTGCATAATTGAGTTATCGAAGAGTCGAGCACTGTTACCATCTTTATGCAAATTGACTCTATGTTCTAGATGTGACTTCGTATACTATAATACTTGTACATGAATGCCATGTATAGGTATGTCGCAACCAATTCGACTAATCAGCCGTTTAATTGGCTGCCTAGCCATTTCATTGAACAGCGCCGTTTAGTAGTAGTAGTTCATTTGATTGAAGAGTGAGGTGAATGATTTGGTTCAATATCGTTTAATGACTCACCATAGCCAAGTAGCGGAATAAATAGGGCACAGGGTGCTTTAGGGCACCCCGACACGGAGAGGTTAGGTTCGTTTGAACCCTGCAGACAGAAATAGGAGCGGGGCTCCGTCGTCTAGGTTTAAATGTTGGAAATTGATTGTTGTTTGTTTTTAGAATTCTCAAAATTATAGATGATGCACCGAGGGGATAAAGCAGTGTCTTATGTCACGGGCGTCATATTGAATCCCGAATCTACCGAAGGCGGCGAAAGTTAACTCCCGAGCGAAGCGAGGGAGTTAATACAAGAATCCTGAATGCAGCGAGAGATTCAAGCTAGCCCAAGGCAAAGACATCTTTATCCCTGAGGAGCACACTCTACTTTTCACACCTTTCGCAAATCATGAAGAGAGGTGACTGGCCGCCAGCAGTGCCCGTCGGCCTCCAAGTTGAGTTCCAACTTCAAATCACATTATTACCCGCGGCGGGTTATACTGAACTTCATTATAACCCGCCGGGCAATAATGACTTACTTTTTGTTGAGTTTGCATGAAATTTACACCAATTGCACGAAAACGTCAGATTATACTGGCCTTTTTTGTGTTGTGCAAAAACCTTACTAATATTATAAATGCGAAAGTAATTCTGTCTGTCTGTCTGTCGCGCTTTCACGCCAAAACTACTGAACCGATTTAAATTAAATTTGGTACATAGATAGTCTAGAGCCTGAGAAAGGACATGGGCTACTTTTTATCCCGGGAGTATGTTCCCTAGGGACCACGCGGGCGAAGCCGTTGGCAGAAGCTAGTATTTCATCTATTTTCGTCCCACGATTACCCTCTTCTATGAGCGGCCTAAGCTAAGCATCCAGCTAGCCCGTTAATTAAATGTTGTATTAGACGCGCTGGCTGGATGTCAATTAGGCCGCTGATTAAACGGCGCCGTCCAATGAAAAGGGAGGCAGTCAATTAAACGGCTGAAGAAGCCAGTTAGCTGCGACATCTATACCATTACTTGTACATGACTTTCATGGAATTATTGGAAGATGTGTGTGAAAATATTTTAGTTTTTAGTATAGGAGAGATGCCGTAAGAATACTATTTCTATAAACCTGTCTAACAAAGGCCAGGGCCGTCTTTAACCTATAGCCGGGTACGGAACTTCGTGTATCATGCCCGATAGTACAGTCGCTTTCGTGCATTCTGCTATATGTAGATACTTTGGAATGCAGAATTTATGTAATTTATCTAACAAAAGCTATATTTTAAGAGAATTTAATCGAAAATCTGCCATTCCTGCTTTAGCATGAGAAAAGACGACCCGTCTATCCAAGCGGACTCAAGTTCCTATTTACAATTTGACGGACGCAGTAAAAGCCATGAACTACTTACTTATATTTTACATAATTATTGCAACTTTTAACAACATTGATGCCACTTTGATGAGATCCGATCCTCAAAAGTCGTTAACTGTTAGTGCTGACTGATCTTAAAGTGCTTATACATAAAAATATCAATCGTATTCCTTTCCTAAATATACAAAACAGACCCAGTCTTATCCGTAACCTTGTAACTTCCTTGAAGGCTCTCTCTTCGTTTAAAGCTGTACCTCGGAGGTGGAGTACAGGTGTGGTTATATTTTGACATGGTGCTGTGGGCGGTCGTCGTCGTCGCTGTGTTCCTCCTGGAGGAGCAGGCTGTCGGGCGGGCCGCGCGGCGGGGCGCGGGCGCTGCCCGAGCGCCGCGACCCTCCCCGACTGAACATTTTGGACAGCTGGGCAAACTTCTTGCGAGACGCTGCGGACGGATTTCGTAATTAGGTCGCTACTTAGGTATCTAAGCGTCGAGTGGCGGGAGGTACTTAAATGCAACTCCAGCGCACCCGGGCAAGTGTGCAGTCTACACGCACGTCACCACCACACGATATAAGGGGTGAGCCTATTCACATTAGCTAGACAGACATTCAGACTCCGGGTTGCTGCTGAAAAAATCCACGAGCAGTTTGTCCAATAGGTATAGAAATGAATCCAAGGCTTCATGCAATCATGCTTAGCAGACTTCGCGTTTACGACCACTAGAATAGATACATTAGGTAGTGTGCCGATCAATTCTGGTATGATTGTGGGACATCAGTAATCAAAATGCTAAACATCTAACCTTATCTATCATATAAAATAAGTACTTAATTATAACTTTAGGTTCCATACTAGCTTTTGCCCGCGACTTCGTACGTGCATATCCCGTTTTTTTCCCGTTCCCGTAGGAATTTCAGGAAATCCTCTCTTAGTGCTCCCCTACACTACCCAAGGAACCTACATGCCAAATTTCGGCTTCCTACCATCAGTGGTTTCGGCTGTGCGTTGTCTGTCAGTCACTCAATCAGTTAGTAACGTTAGAGTTTTATATATACTACCTGTAACAGAATAAACGCAGTACCTCTTAAGGTGTAATTGAACTCATAATTATGAACAACTTTCACTATGGGAACAACACTGAAATCGCGGAAAAAAAATCGACTCCCCCATACATTTCTGTGCGATAACTCGACAAAATGTACTGTAGAGCTGATTTTTTTTTTCACGATTTCGGGCTTGGTCCCACAGTAAAAGTTGTTCATAATGATGAGTACAATTACCCCTTAAGAGGTATTGCGTTTATTCTGTTACACGTTGTATAAGGATTAACGACTGAGGATATGGATATGAGACTAATGGGAGATTTGAACAAACTTTTTGTTGGTAAATATGTACGGGTTAAGATCATTAGGGTGTTAGAATAAGCAATTTGAGGGTGACTTTTATGTATGGTTTTAATGTAAAAAGGTTTTAAGGTAAATAACCTAGGAAGCTTAGAACTGACTTATTTTTATGGTGTTGACGCGTGTGACTGCATTATAAAATAACGGGTCTTTAGTTTGTGTCAGGAAGAATTCATTGTTACTCGGTTATCGCATATACCTAATATTTAATAAGGTACTGACTGCGATAGAAGACTTCTTTTAAAATTCTGTCAATTGCTTATATGTTCATGTTTTTATTAAACATGTTACACTTACATTTGCCCATGTTCTTCAGTCTCTCCTTGAACGCTGCCTCATCATCATGGCACTTAGTCTTCTGCCCTTGCTCGCTGTCCAGTGCTGCCATGAACTCCTGGTTCCACCGCAGCTCCGCCATAAACTCTTCGTTTTGCAGGAAGGTAGCGATGCGGTCGTCATCCATCTCTAGACTCAGATCTACTCGCGCGTCTGTACCGGGTGGTATTCGCAGAAACATTGGAGGTAGAGGGCCCAGCATTCTTGGCACCCATTTTCTTCTTACGGCTAAAGGAATTGATTCATCGTCCACATCTCTGTAATAAGAAAAAAAAAGTAAGCTAGGATATACCTACTCTAAAAGCTGGTCTTAAAGTCGTTGAAAGTGCGAAGGAGTGACGTCGTCTAATGAGGCTGGTCGTGGGTAAAACCTGAATGAGACTGGCACAGGATCAACAAAAGCAGAGGTAGTAGTAAAGGGATGAATTTTGGCCTTAACACACTGACCTCCTAAGTAAAGTTCGATTTGGCAAAGAGCCAAGTGGGATGTTAAGACAGAGAGAAAGACATTCAGTCACAAATGTACCGATAGAAAGGTTGACCTATCTATGGTACCTACGGTTGCCTTATTCCGTAGTAAGTAGGTAGTTATGTCCTGTATCACAATCGGTTCAGTAATCCTATGCTTTATATCTTGTACTAAAATGAGCCCACCGAAATCATAGTAGGACCGATGATCATTTCTGCTAGTCATGATA
This sequence comes from Lacanobia wlatinum, assembly GCA_947578705.1. Classification (NCBI taxonomy): domain Eukaryota; kingdom Metazoa; phylum Arthropoda; class Insecta; order Lepidoptera; family Noctuidae; genus Lacanobia; species Lacanobia wlatinum. Next base: position 12,527,361 of record OX388033.1, read on the forward strand.
ACCTGTTGCCTCCACAATTGTCAGTTGACCTACCGGTGTTGATGAAAACACCACTAGTTCACTACTACGAATACGAACGGAAGACGTTATCGTTTTGATGGACACACAATAAGTAACCTAACGCGGTTTCTTTGTGTCGCAGCGGGGAGAGGATCTATTGTTCGGTGCTCACTGTGCATTCGTTTCCCTATTATCCTCGAAACGATTATAATTATTTGTTGTGAGCTATTTTAGGTATTAATTTACTTACACAAGTGCTGTAGTGTCGTTGTCATCACCGTTGTCTGTCGGTCGGCAGCCCGAGCGGCGATCTTTGCGTCGCGACGGTGTGCTGCCTTCTACGCGCTCCATTTCAAGCCGCAAACGTTCATTCTGGTTATCAGTACTCATAGCTAAAAGTTGGTCAATGGTCGCATCAACCGCGCCCTGGTTAGCGCGGAGTACGGCTTCAATAACATCATCGTCCATATCAGGGAACATTGTCTTGAAGTCGGTCATCGCCTGCGTGAACTCGAGCTGCATGGTGGACGCCATCGCGCCGCCGGCCTGCGGCACGCGACTCGCCAGAAACGTCACGAGCGCGCGCCCCTCGCCGGTGAAACAGCTGACATGTGACGCAGAAGTGCCGCAGTGCTGATGAGGTCCGTCGCCGTGCGCCCCGCAGCCATCCTAGCGGCGCACTACACGCCGCCGAGCTCCGTGTCCTCGACTCACTAATTAGCAGTTCGTTTGCTGCAATAGTCCTGTAAGCGGCGCGGTGTACCGGTCGCTGTCATGATTTGTGCAATTTTCACTTTCGTAGTTTTCAGATGCGTTTTGCGCAGGCGCGAAGTGAGGCGGGGGGTGAATCGTCGATATAAATAGAGAGAATGCAGGCGACGGCGCGCGTCCCGACGGCCGGCGTCGTCCGAGCGCGACCCTCGCTATCACTGAGACCTGCCGGTGGCGCGCGGCGGCGTGCTGCGCGCGCAGATGCAGCCCATTGTTTGTAAATTATGTTTGTCCCTCAACGTGACCTTTACAGCTGCCGAGGAAGCTTCGAGGATCTATCCTTGTTCTTACATAACTCTGAATTATGTAATATTTATCTAAAGATGTCTAAACAAGGATGTTACGGTTACAGGTTTACAAACTAGGTTAATAATCCCAGAATACAGAAATTTAGGGGAACTGTATGGATGTTTTATTTTAGAAAATGGACGCCAGTTTCTCGGTTATGTTAATACAGGGTGGCTGTTGTAGAATAAAAGTGTGGATAGATCTACTACTCATATAATGCTCTACCTATTGGTACCTACCTACTGGTCTGGGTCTGGTGTTCATCAATTCAGAACGATTCCTGCTGGCTAGGTACCAAAAGGCAGTCACAATTAGTGCTTCACGTCCTCTATGGACAAATTGATATTGCAGAATTGGATCAAATAGCAAATTGCTTTAGCGGAATAACATAAGTCAACTTAGAAAAAATAACACCTGGATTCTGAAACGAAAATTATCGACACTAAAAATTAAACTTGTATCAAGTGAACTTGGTCGTTAATAAATCAATCAACCAATCCTTACTAATATTATAAATGCGAAAGTAACTGTCTGTCTCGCTTTCACGCCAAAACTGCTGAACTGATTTAAATGAAATTTGGTACACAGATAGTCTAAGAGCCTGAGAAAGGACATAGGCTGCTTTTCATTCCGAAAATGTTCCCTGGGGATCACGCGGACGAAGCCGCTGGCAGAAGCTAGTTACATTATAAAAGCTGCCGCGTAGTAGAAGATAGAAGGCTTCCTACACGATGGAGCGATGATCTGGTGCAGTTCGCAGCAATCCGCTGGATGCGTAAAGCACAGGAGCAATCGATATGGCAACGCTTGCGGAAGGCCTACGACCACCAGTCTATGCAATGAATATGATATATAATCTTCAGTATTTACAGATTGTAGTACAAAGTGATGTCTGACATCTGACAATAATGAAGCATGTTATTGAGTTACTTTTCGTTCCAGACACTGGTTGTAAATCGGTCTTTAAACAGGGAAACCAAAATTGTCTTTTTATCCCATATACCTACACGGTGCGGTTTTAGTCGGCCCACTCGATACAAACCTGGGGGGCTACTCTCTAACGAAATCCGTAGTTTCGGGTGGGCATTTTCTACTTCGTATCACCTAACCACTGAGAACTAATGATAACACGATTTGACAGTTACTGTGAAATCGTGTTGTCATTCATTCTCAGTTCGGGTTCGGGACTAATCGTAAGTCTGTAGGTGATACGGAGTAGAATACGAACGCCCGCAACTAAGCCCGAAACTACGGATTTCGTTAGAGAGTAGCCCCCCTGATACCCGATATAAACTACATTTTTTTTTTTTATATTTCATTAAGAAAATGGGTACAATAAAATAAACAATACCGTTTCATTCTGCAGCTTGTCCTCGGTACACAAGGTAAGGACTGCGCTCACTCCTGGATGTTTCAAACTACGTCATGCGTCATGACAGTGACTAATATTTTCATTTTTTAATATTCATAAATATCAGTTTTTTTTTTTTAAATTAATGTGTAGTAGTCATTGAGAGAGTGGGCTGCTGTTGTAAGACGAGTAAAATGGCACCGTGTATTATGCCTAAATGGTCATTAACAGCCGACACCTACTCAAGGTAATTAATTTATTGTTTAATTAAGAATTGCAACAGTTAAAAGATATTAAAGGGCATATATCATTGATAGGTATATAAAAAACCCTAGATACACACTCAGCATCTCAAAAACGTCCGCAAAAAAACAAGCGCAATATGTATAATTGTGCGCAAGTTTCAAACAGTCTCGCACCGCTCGCCATACTGCACTGCTTTGTAAAAACAACTTTAAGCGATCCGTGTAAGGTCGAATTTGCAAAAAAACTTGTTTATAATATAACTACACACAACTCACACATGACACTTGATACATGTCAGTTCTTGACGACAGTTTCGAGTGTTGCATTTGTTCGAAACTGTGCATTTTGGGTTTTTTATATATCAATGGCATGTATGGATAAAGTAACACATGGGCAAACTTAAAATACATATAACAAAGGTGTTAATGGTTGTTATAAAAATTTTAAAATTAAAAGCATCGTAGCTTCATTTTATGTATGATTTATTTCAAGAATATTTTACATTAAGTATAATTTAGTAAGTAATAAGTTATACACGTCAATTTATCGTTAGTGCATTTGCAAATTACTTAGGTAAGTAGTTACTAAACATAGACGAAATAACTAATAATTTCATAAACAAAAAGGTTTTGTTAACTGAGCAAATGATCAACGATCAATTTATATTTTTACTTCTCGCCCAGTATCACTACTTTTTATAATCTACCAGACATTTTATTCGACACGTTATTACTTTATTAAACAGCGTACTTTTATAGTTGGGCGAGATTCAACTACCGAAGTACATACATAAAAGCAAAGTACTAGGACACACTGACGACATTTTTTTACAATTTAGGCCAATACGAAACTACTTACGGTGTCTTACCAAGTTCCCACGTAAAGCGATGACGAGAAATGCAATCTATGACGTTGACGTCACACCGAACCCTACAGTTACATTTAATACATAGTTCGTACCTAATTTATTTAGAGTGATCGTCAAGAATATTTCGTACTATAAATATTCGCCAGCGATATGATAAGGCACCAATGAATGGTATGCATTTTCTGCCCAACTTTTTACTAAAGGACTGAACTAAAATTAACACATCAGATATAGTTTTGAAAAATTGAATAACTACAGTGAATGTACTCTCTTACTATATTAATTAGGTATAATTATAGTTCTCAAGAGGAAGGCTATCGCAAGCTCAAATTACTATTAACCCTGAGTAGTTACAAACCACACGTATGTAAGTATCTGCTATTATTCTCAAGTATACGACAAACAGGTGCATCTATTTTTTATCTATTTCAATACAAACAACTTTATGTATCAGATAGATAGACGACTCTATGTAGCTATTAAATAGATGAAGTATTGCGCAACAGTATACCGCATCAGATAACTGCTGCTTATCAATATGCGAGTGGTTTTTACAGTTTATTATGTGAGGATGTCAGGATTTGAGGCCACCACTACCTATCGTCAAACCAAAATGGACGGCGTAATGTCGCAAATTGACGCCAGATGTAGTAGTTATAAAAGATTTTAGAATGCAATATTCAGGAATGCTAGTAATACGATCCATATGCTAATTTCCATCTATCGGCATATTCTCGGCATCGAGGCAGATAGATGCAATTAAAATAAAATTATCACAAAATAAAATCAACATAGTAAAATAAACTAAGTACAACAAAGTTTATAACGCAAATGAGACCTCGTTAGGTGCCTCGAGAGGTGTACTTAATGGTGGAATTTATGATTGGAAAGGGAATATAAATCTAATGATCTCATGAAGTACAAAAATAAAATTTATTACAATCAACGTAATGGCACTATACTCATGGTATGACAAATCTAGATTTAGACCTGTGGCATTTACGAGACGAACTTATTGGCTCAAATCTAACTAGTCCACAAAGAGTCAAGCACAAGGATTACAACGACAACAGTATTTATTTTACATAATAAACATAAATAAGACGTAAATCATCTCAGTGATTTGTCCAAACATAATACAACTACGTGAAAGTGAAAGACGAAGAGTTTAGAAATAATTTTAGACAACATTTTTTTTACATGAAAGCAACGAGGATTATGAACTTAATTAAGTATAATGATGAGGGCCGTTTTCTTTGCACTTGTAAATAGTAATAGCTCTGTGGAAGATATCTACTTTAGTTTTAGACACATACTGAGTGCAATTACTACCGTATTGAGCGTCCAAGATGATTGATAAGGGCGTCTACAATTCAAGCGGTTGCATGAGGTTAGAGCGACTTCGGGTGTCTATGCATCTGAATTTAGTTGATGTTAAAAAGACGCTGACCTAGTGACGTGAGGACGCCGTTATATAGAAAATTACGTCGCATTTAGGATGTTAAAGGATGCTTTAGTATATTTTGTATGCAACTAACAGACATTAAATTCTTTCACCATTGTAGATAATCTCAACATGTACAATTGAAAGTCTGCCAGTAACACAGCAGACGCATGTAGAAAGGGTTTAAAACTTCAAACAGCCTCTTAAATTAGGGGTGCCCTTTTATGGTGAGAAGAATCCTCGGTGCTGTCAGTTTATATGAGATTCAGACGCTAGCCTGCGCGCCGCTCTGGGGCAGCACCACCACCGTGTTGGTCGCCTGCGGCTGCGGCGCGGCTTGCTCCTTCTGGGCCCTCTCCTGCTGGTCAATGAAACAACAATGCCGCGTTATTATTATTGAGTTTTTCGTAAGAAACTTATGTTCATTGATTCGTCTAAACGTTAATCAGCAAGGGACTTAGATTAGCACATTCACTTTTTTCACTGGTGCTGGCTGATATCATTAGTCATAAGAAGTAACTTGGTTTTACTTTTGACTTTAGAAACATTAATAGGGTTCCGTGCAAAAAAAGACAATTGAAACTTATCACGCGGGCAAAGCCGCTGGCATAAGCTGGTATAGAACAAAACAACAGCACTCACAACGGTTGTAAGCGAGGGGTCAGCAGCAGCCATGAGCGTGGCGGCGCGGTAGGAAGGCGGCGGCGTCTGCTTGACGGCCTCCTCGTAGTCCGGCAGCAGGCTGGAGTAGTCCGGCGCCGGCGCCGCCGCGTACGGCGCCAGCTGACCCGACGTCACCACGTCGTCGCTCGAGATCACGAACGGGCTTTGTAGAGCGTGCGCGCGCATCGTCAGGTACTTGTAGCAGCGCCATACTACGCTGATGCAGTAGCCCTGGGGATGAAAAGGACGTGTCTTATTGGTTTTGAAGTCATACATGTGCAGCACAATCAGATAATTAAGTTTCCACTGCTGGGACACAATACTTCGCGCTGTACGAGGCAGGAAGCCGTCATTTATCATGTGAGCCTAGTGCGATGGTTTGATATCACATGTCTTATGATTATTCATGTTTTGAGAACAGTTGTGATGAAATAATACACTCAAAGCTAGGCAGGCGATAAGCCTGCCTAGTTTTAACTCACAACGTACAACGCGCAAGTTACCACTGCTGGTGATTAGTTATAGTAGGCCTACTAATAAAAATGACATCGATACTTTCTACCCTTAAAAAACATCGCACAGTTAGTTTTTGGATACCAGGTACTTGGCAATATTTAATGGGTAATTGGCTAAATAGGATCCCGAAAAAGTGAAAGCTACTTTATTTCGAGCATAATATGACAAAGACTACGTTTGGAAATGCGAGTTGAGAGATATTTTAACTCTCATTTCTGTAAGTTTCGAACCCAGGTTCCTATAGCTATTTCAGATAAGTATTAGGTACCCAGCTTTACCTGGAGGTAAACCACAACTTTATCAGTGTGAACAAATTTAAATTATTACTTAATATAATGAAAAAATAAGTGACGCAAATGCGAGTGTTGACGCATTTTGCATTAATTATATTTTCATACAACATGTAACCAGTTTGAGCTGTTTTACGGATAAGGTCACAGGTATAATGCATAATAATAATGTGTTATGGTTTATAAATAATGATTACAGCGACAATACAGTAAGGCAGAGCAATGTCTACCATCCTGGGAAAGTCTATTTCAAAATGCCGTTTCTTCATGATATTTATTTTGTGTTGCTACGGGGTTATCTGGGCCATTTCTGCTACAGGGTTGCAGCCTAAAACAGTCCTAAGAGAGGGAGTTTCAAAGATCTTTTCTTTCACAAAGCAAAGTACTTGTTTTGGAGTCGATAGCTAACTCCTTACATTTTATTTGAGCCCAGTCGGTGGTATTCATAAAATCCTCGAACGAACAGGTGTATGGGCACTTGGGGCACTCCAACAAAGTAGTGATTTTCCATTAAATTCGGATGCAAAGTTCATAATTCAAAGTCAGTTGAGGCACGTTACCTTAAGCAGTACGGCGACTAAGAATGCTGAAAGTACGACGAGCGCCAATGCAGGCGCCGGCAGCTGCAGCAACTGCGCTCTCCACGGCACGCGGCGAGTCTCGGCGACCAGCCGGTGGATGGAGCGCAGGTAGCACAGGTACCCGGTGGCGGTCAGGCTGGCGGGGTCACGGACAAGTGGGATTGTAGTAATATAAATGGTATTAGATTGTAGTAATATAAATGGTATTAGATTGCAGCAATGCAAATGGTATTAGATTGTAGTAATGCAAATTGTATTAGATTGTAGTAATGTTAACGTTATTAGATTGTAGTGATGTAAATACTATTAGATTGCAGAAATGCAAATGGTATTAGATTGTAGTAATGCAAATGGTATTAGATTGTAGTAATGCAAATGGTATTAGATTGTAGTAATGCAAATGGTATTAGATTGTAGTAATGCAAATGGTATTAGATTGTAGTAATGCAAATGGTATTAGATTGTAGTAATGCAAATGGTATTAGATTGTAGTAATGCAAATGGTATTAGATTGTAGTAATGCAAATGGTGTTAGATTGTAGTAATGCAAATGGTTTTAGATTGTAGTAATGCAAATGGTATTAGATTGTAGTAATGTAAATACTATTAGATTGCAGCAATGCAAATGGTATTAGATTGTAGTAATGCAAATGGTATTAGATTGTAGTAATGCAAATGGTATTAGATTGTAGTAATGCAAATGGTATTAGATTGTAGTAATGCAAATGGTATTAGATTGTAGTAATGCAAATGGTATTAGATTGTAGTAATGCAAATGGTATTAGATTGTAGTAATGCAAATGGTATTAGATTGTAGTAATGCAAATGGTATTAGATTGTAGTAATGCAAATGGTTTTAGATTGTAGTAATGCAAATGGTATTAGATTGTAGTAATGCAAATGGTATTAGATTGTAGTAATGCAAATGGTATTAGATTGTAGTAATGCAAATGGTTTTAGATTGTAGTAATGCAAATGGTATTAGATTGTAGTAATGCAAATGGTATTAGATTGTAGTAATGCAAATGGTGTTAGATTGTAGTAATGTAAACGTTATTAGATTGTAGTAATGTAAATACTATTAGATTGCAGCAATGCAAATGGTATTAGATTGTAGTAATGCAAATGGTATTAGATTGTAGTAATGCAAATGGTGTTAGATTGTAGTAATGCAAATGGTATTAGATTGTAGTAATGCAAATGGTATTAGATTGTAGCAATGCAAATGGTATTAGATTGTAGTAATGCAAATGGTATTAGATTGTAGTAATGCAAATGGTATTAGATTGTAGTAATGCAAATGGTATTAGATTGTAGTAATGCAAATGGTATTAGATTGTAGTAATGCAAATACTATTAGATTGCAGCAATGCAAATGGTATTAGATTGTAGTAATGCAAATGGTATTAGATTGTAGTAATGCAAATGGTGTTAGATTGTAGTAATGCAAATGGTATTAGATTGTAGTAATGCAAATGGTATTAGATTGTAGTAATGCAAATGGTATTAGATTGTAGTAATGCAAATGGTATTAGATTATAATAATGTAAATGGTTTTAGATTGTAGTAATGCAAATGGTATTAGATTGTAGTAATGCAAATGGTATTAGATTGTAGTAATGCAAATGGTATTAGATTGTAGTAATGCAAATGGTATTAGATTGTAGTAATGCAAATGGTTTTAGATTGTAGTAATGCAAATGGTATTAGATTGTAGTAATGCAAATGGTATTAGATTGTAGTAATGCAAATGGTGTTAGATTGTAGTAATGTAAACGTTATTAGATTGTAGTAATGTAAATACTATTAGATTGCAGCAATGCAAATGGTATTAGATTGTAGTAATGCAAATGGTATTAGATTGTAGTAATGCAAATGGTGTTAGATTGTAGTAATGCAAATGGTATTAGATTGTAGTAATGCAAATGGTATTAGATTGTAGTAATGCAAATGGTATTAGATTGTAGTAATGCAAATGGTATTAGATTGTAGTAATGCAAATGGTATTAGATTGTAGTAATGCAAATGGTATTAGATTGTAGTAATGCAAATACTATTAGATTGCAGCAATGCAAATGGTATTAGATTGTAGTAATGCAAATGGTATTAGATTGTAGTAATGTAAATGGTATTAGATTGTATTAATGCAAGTGGTATTAGATTGTAGTAATGCAAATGGACCACAAGGTGGACCGATGACCTGGTGAAGGTCTCGGGTAGTCGATGGATGCGAGACGCGCAGGACCGGTCGTTGTGGCGACGCTTGGGGGAGGCCTATGTCCAGCGGTGGACGTCTTTCGGCTGATATAATGATGATGATGATGAATGCAAATGGTATTAGATTGTAGTTTTGCAATTGGCATACGTTTTAGACGAATGTGGGTCCCTATGGCACCAATTTCGCACGCTCAACCTTATTGCTAATGAGATGGACCTATTTTGTTGTACTCTGGGTGAATTCACAAGGAATGCATTATTTATAATTAGTTATAGATGTTAGCATAAGTTAGGATTAGCGCATTTATCGCATTGGGTTAAACCTGTCATGATAGATGTAAGGGGGAAATAAATTTATAATAAAGCAATACATACAACTCTACATCTATTTCTTTTCGTTCAGTCCATCCAATGGTAAGAGATTGCCCTGTACGATAAGAACACCCCTTGCACACTTGTTTTATAAGTGTTTTTTACATTAAAGTATACAATAATTACACATGAATACACTGCCCTCAAAACTCTTCTTCTTCTTATCGTGTGGGCAGTAAGGTCTAACGACCCCACACAGTGTCAGAGTTTCTAAACCGCCTCAAAGCCTCTGACATGGTTTTCAAGACAAAACTCTTTTTTCTCTCTTTGAAGTTGGTAAAAGATACTGTTTATTCGTCTAGAGAAAAGAAGAGTTCTAAACACCAATATAATAGAAAATGGCTTGTGTGGCTATAAAAAAACTAGCTAGGCTTTTAGAACTAAACCAGATGTAAGTTTCTGATCTCGTTTTAACCCGCTGGTAGTCGCGTCTCCTTTTAAGTGACGAACACGTCGCGAGAGGGCCGAAAAGACCCAGTTTTTGAATGTATTGTTTTTAATAACTTCAAGAAATTCCGGGATTATTTGTAAATTAATTAGAAAGAGGACAGTAACATAAAATAAAAAAATAACTAGTTTTTATTATTTAGAGAAAAAAAAAAACAACATAAATCAGAAAATTCAAGAGATCACTGCTAAATCTTAGATTTTACCATAAAGGAACTAGAAAATCACTTCAACTTTTTTATATAATCTATATGACGTTGCCGGGAATTCAGAGGCGCTCACCAAGACCTCCGCGCTCGTAATCCAGCCTGGTGCAAGCAATTCTGAATGATCAAGATGCACAGTCTCGAACAAATGCAACACTCCAAACTGTCGTCAAAAACTGACATGTATCAAGTGTCATGTGTGAGTTCTGTGCAATTCTGTTTTTACAAAGCAGTACAGTATGGCGAGTGATGCGCAATTTTTTTTTGCAAATTCAACCTTACACGGCTCGCTTAAAGTTGTTTTTACAAAGCAGTGCAGTATGGCGAGCGATGCGAGACTGTTTGAAACTAGCGCACAATTATACATTGTGCGCTTGTTTTTGGCGGATGTTTTTGAGATGCTGAGTGTGTATCTTGGGTTTTTTATATATCAATGGGTCTGAGTGCTAACTTCAAGCCTAGAGGCGGCCCGAACTTCTGCTTTTATTTTAGTAGCATTGATTGCTGGGTCACGGGCTGCCAGCAATCTAATATAGCACTTTTGGGCAGCAGTCCAAACAGTTGGGCGACCACTGCGGGGTCGGTCAGCTAAATTACCCATCGCGTGGTACCTCTGCAACTTGATCACGACACAGGATTGAGATATAGCAACTCTGCGTGCTATTTCTCTCGTGGTGTATCCTTCACTCAAAGTTACTATTCTTGCTCGTAAAACTTCTGATAATCCTCGTGGATTTTTTTCAATTACAACTTTCCGCAAAAAACTATTTTAAATTCGTTAAAATTGACTTAATCAGAATTCTGAATGAGTGTAATAGGACTGAAAGCCTTTTTATATGGAAAAACAATTGAACTGTTTTTTTTTTATATTCTAATTCTATATTTTTAAATAAAGAAGAAGAAATCATAATGTAAAACTTTTTTGGTACGGTAGATTACCGTAACAAAAAAATTTAAGATTTTTCAAAGTGATCGCAAACTTTATTTGATGTATGCAGCTAAAAATCTCGTATTTTGACTTTCAAACCTCGTACATTTATTATGCATCGAAAACGTGCTAAAACCAAAATTAAGGCATATTGAACTACTGGATTAAGTGTTTTTTACTCAATGAAATAAACTATTGTAAATTTTCTACTAAATAAAACATCACTTTAAAAAAAAATCCTGGCGAAGCCACTAGCCACTAGTTTTAAAATCAAATTCAATTTTGCATTTATTGCTTCATTTACAGATATAGGAAGGTACAGATTTGTCTTTATATAGGAGAATGATTTAAAAGTTTAAGGTTTAGTCGTACTTTCTCTCATTACGATAACTTCTACATCAGGCAAGTAAGAACAAATGGATACAATACAAACACAGATGATCGAGGAACATAATGTAGGTACGAGTTATATTGTCAATTAATGAATGTGACGCACATGTTCCAATCAACTATTATCAGAGGATTAAACTCATCTGAATTTATAACGCTATATCCGAATAGTCCGACGTCAGAGTGTAAAAAGTATTTGGTCATCAATCATAATTCATCCTAATATTTATAAATGTGAAAGTAACTCTGCCTGTGTGTTTGTCGCGTTTTCACGCCAAAACTACTGAACGGATTTTAATGAAATTTGGTACAGACATAGTCTAGAGCCTGAGAAAGGACATAGGCTACTTTTTATCCCGGGAGTATGTTCCCTAGGGACCACGCGGGCGAAGCCGCTGGCAGAAGCTAGTAACATATATGTACATATTGCGTAATCATTGGAATCCCATCAAAAGCAAGGCCTTTTTTCTCATGTTCTCATTAGCTGGCATAAAAGGCGGGGGCACCCCTGAAGGCCAATATAAGGCCAATTTTTAGCCAAAGTTTGTGGATGTAGTTTTTCCCACGATTCCTTCACAAAAATACTTTTAATTTTAAAAATAGACTAAAGACTTACACTGTGATCGCAAAGTCGAATATCTGAAGGCAGAAGAATGGCAAGAGATGGGCAGGCTTGCCGAGCGCGGCTCCGTAGATCAGCATGAAGGTGATGGCCAGGGTGCACACTGTCACCAGCGCGCCCACATCCACATCATCTAGCACACACAGTTGAAATCTATTAGATTATTGTTCATTCATTGGGTACCCCGTTTCCGGCGCTCTCCTGACGCTAATTTCAAGCAAATTATGATAATTATATTGCAGCTATTATTTGTCATAATTGTTCATGAGCTGTATCTATATAAATAATGTGCCTAGCTGTCGGAATTGTAATTCATTTGTTTCAAAGGTGGAGGGAAATGAAGAGCAGAAGCAAGCAAATTGATAACTTCATTTTTCTCTTTATTAGTAGGACAATAATTAATTGTTTGGATATCTTTGTGTAGTATTAACTGTAAGGCACGTTTTTATTTCATAATAACTATTGTTATTAAGCATAAAATGGCACAGTAAATATATACGTGCACGAGTGAGTAATTATATTATTGATGATCTGTTCAAAAAAGGCGTGCAACTTTGCATATTTTATACAATTGGTTTGTATTTTTGCAAGGTCACGCACGCCCGATGTTTTGCACAATTTGAGGCGGGCTATCTTATGTCAAAGTACCACCTCCAAATAGTTTTTATGCCTTTTATTCCAGTGAGATGTAAGTAGTGAAAGCAGGTTTTTGGCAAACACGCCAAAATCAATACTTACCCCTATAAGAACTACCAAGTAGTAAACGGAGTTTTTAATATGCTTATTCTACTGATGTTTGGGTGAGTAAAATCTCACCAAAACAGCTCACAAATTCGTATGCGGATTCCATTTACTATCTACTTTTATAGAAGGAACATTTACGATATATGAGGCTGTGATCTCGATCTCTTCCGGGCTGTCCGACATGTTGCGGGAATGAGCTCGGAGGCGGCTCCACATTGGACAGAGGTGTAGGGATGGCCTCGTTGCCCCGAGCCACGTCACTCCAGTTTGGCACAGGGGCTGAGTCGCGCTCCAGTTCGTCCAGCAGTCGGGGATCGCGAACTATTGCCGCCAGGAAGCCTAACGCTATGAGGTGCAGCATCTATGGAGAATTTGATTATAAGTCAGTCTTGAGATCTCTACTCGGTGGCCGAGTGTCTGCCCTAAAGAAGTTTTTAGCTTTCTAAACCCAAGACTGCTTCGTATGCCCTTTCCACTGGCCACCCAGGAGGTTAATGTTTGCAGACATTATAGAACTTAGTACAATACCTAATTAGGTATTTAGTTTTGTTTCATAGAAGTAATATTTTATGGTTGAAGTAGGCTAGCTAATAACTGTAGGAGTTATTTAGTTACACATTACACTGCGGTAAAGGCCGTTTAGTATTGCCAATGGTGTGCCTGTTTATTTTTTTATTTAGCTATTGTTCTTCTTTATTTCATTTACAAGAAATACAGCAGTTTTATATCTAAACAATGACTCACACACCTAACTGTTTTGGGTGTGTAGGACAATATGCAGTCCTTATTATTATTTTAAACACTTCAAACATGAATGAGTATGAGTCGTAACTAAATAGGTACCTATATTGGCTATCTCATTAGGGTTTCATGGAACTTGCATGGAACTATTCTTTCTCGTCGCGTTGTCTGGACGACAAAATCCTTACTATAAATACGAAAGTAACTCTGTCTGTCTCTCGCGCTTTCACGCCAAAACTACTGAACCGATTTAAATGAAATTTGGTACACAGATAGTCTAGAACCTGAGAAAGGACATAGGCTACTTTTTATCCGGGAAGTATGTTCCCTAGGGACCACACGGGCGAAGCCGCTGGCAGAAGCTAGTAATAAATATTCCAGTATTTAAACAAATTAAAATACACAGTAGGTAGGTAAACAATTAATTATAACACTAGACATGGTTTTCCGCGTAATAAACCAGCTATGCCTATTTTTGGCAAACAAAAAAAAAACAACAAAGGAAAACGTAATTAATTCCTATTACTTACTAATTATAAAAATCCTGTTTGTAGTTAGTACCTACAAATAGTTTTTTAGTTTGAGTACAGACCTACTATTAGTAGGTTAGGTACCCAAGTAGTATTGCGCATTAGACTATTTAACACAATATTCATCATCTTGTTAAATCTCAGTAGTTAGCAAAACAAATAGATCTCCTCATACTCACTAGGTGCCATGTCCCCAACAGGATGGTCCCCGTGCGCACATGGAGACAGAAGCAACAGCGCCATTCGCTGTTGCGCTCGCTCCCCAGTTTGGGACGAAACCTTAACATTTTTCCTGTACGGATAAGAAAAAGAAATTGCATTACTTATTGAACTTCCTCAATTAATTAATTACTAGCACTTCGCCCACGCCTTTGTTCGCGCAGGTTTAGTATTGCAATTTTCGAAGGGATCTCTATTTTTCAGTAGATCCAGAGATTACCCCCTACAACCTTACAAACCTTACCTCTTTATAATCTAATATATAAAAATCTCGTGTCACGGTGTTTGTTACCGAACTCCTCCGAAACGGCTCAACCGATCTTTATGAATTTTGTGTGTATATTCAGTAGGTATGCGAATAGAGAATATTTTTTTTTAATGCCAAATAACGTTTGCCGAGTCAGCTAGTATTAGTATAGAAAACATAAAGGCAATTTTGCTATTTGTTATGTAGCCCTGTAAGACCTTATATTGATATTTCCAAGAATATCTACCTAGGAATTTGACATCAAAACTTTTGTACAATTAATGAAAAAAAAAAATGGCTTTTACTTGAATTGTTTTACCACTTTTGACAACCATTCAATCAATCAATCAATCAATCAACAACAATTCTTAGTAAACGAATATTCACTATGATTGAAAATATGTATTTAATAAATGTCTGCCACATAGACAAATAAACCATGTCTTTCATGACAAGCAAAAGTGACTTACAACCATAGGATGGTAAAGCAATTACCATATAGGCAGTGGCTGTGACAATACCTTTATTTCAGTAGCAGTAAGGGCAGTTTTCACAGCTCAAGTAATGCACTACCAAAGTGTGGTTGACTCTTCATCTACCACATGGGTAGGTACTACCAAGTCCCACTCATTTTATTTTAATTGTTAGGTAATCTGTAGCTTATGTGCCTACACTACAGCTTATCCCATAACATAAACAAGTGTGAAGATAAAAGACATGACAACTCATTGAAGTCCAATAGTTCAAACAGTTAATTAATATTGCCTTGGGTGTGTGTGGCTCAAGAAAATGTAATGCTAGCAAATCTTTCAATTAGTCCATTGTGTGAGTGTCCAATGAATATGACATTTTAAACTATTGACTCTGATATTTATTTATTATGAAATTGTTAAAGAAGCCTAAAAGTAGGTAATAATATTTTTACATTCTTACTGATGTAAGAGAACTTTCATGATAGATAGGATATTCTTTAGTACACAGCATAGTCATACAATAGACAGGCTTGTTCCAATCAGTTACTACTGCCAGGTAGTAACCCATAATGGTTTCTATAAATATACAAACCAGTCCAAAGCAAATGGTCTAGCTTTGGTACATGATTTTAAATGAAATTCAAGATTGATGTGAGATTGTGTACAGTGCAGTACAAACATCACATTTTGATCTACATTAATTTAGTTACCTACAATAAAAATGCTACAAAACCTAATGATCATAGTTGCTGTTTAACAATTATATCAACACATAAATCTATGTTTGTGATCACTGCCATTCAGAATGTAGGTATGTGTGTGCATATACATTGTAAAATGATACCCATTATGTACATAATTAACCACACTATACAACAGGCTACATAAATAACCAAATCAATATTAAAATTGGAGTAAACATAAAAAAAATTAGTTTTCAATTAAAATTTATAAAGTTTTGCAGTCTGTTTTTTTTTTTCAAGGTTACATAAACTTAGCAGTAGGTAATCAATTTGATAACAAATCCAGTTACAGCATGTATGCAATAAAATGTCATGCTTAGGTACATGAATTATGTTATTTATTTTAAAACTGATGATTGATTCAAATGGTTTTGTTATTAACTTGGTCAGTAGTTTTTTTTATAAATCTATACTAATATATAAAGCTGAAGAGTTTGTTTGTTTGCTTGAACGCGCTAATCTCAGAAACTGCTGATCAGATTTAAAAAATGCTTTCAGTGTTAAATAGGCCATTTATCGAGGAAGGCTATAGGCTATATCATCACGCTAAGACCAATAGGAGCGGAGCAGGAATGAAAATTGTGACGCAGACGACATTGCGCGGGTGAGCTAGTAATAAATAAATTGTGATAATTACGTATTTTGGTCACTGGGTCGTCTTAGGAGTGGTTCTTTAAGTATTTTAAGGCAGGTTGTGAGAAAACAGAGAAGTGACTGGTGTAGGTCAAGACCAACAGGAACTTCTCTTATTTGTGTGTCACCCAGATTTGGAGTAACTAATTTGTTCAGTCACATATTGCACCCACAAACTAAGCTCACAAAAGCCAATAAAGTCAATTACTCAGTCACTACAGTAATAAGCCATCAATGATGATGATAATGTTATTATTGTTACAATATTTTACATATCCTTGATAAGATAATGTAAATAAAATAATCCACAATATTTTGATTGCCTTCCTATTCAATGGGGCTATTTCATCACATCAGTAATGGAAACGAAAAATACCACGTTTGCTCTGCGTAGATACGTTACCGGCAAACTGTATAATCTGGTATTCTATAGAATACCTAGGCATTTTATAGAATACCTAAAACATTCAGGTAATGAATGAAATATTATTAATTTTATACTTTGCCTAGGTATTCTATACAATACCGAATACGCAGCCAGCAATGTGTGTAATAAAAAGACGATAGCTGGGAAAGGAAGAATTATGTTGAGAAATAAAGAGAACCATACAGAACAACATTGAAAAAAAGGAAAGTTTTAGAAAATGCCTTCATAACCGAACGAGAAAATGAAAAAATCTGTGGCTATCGAGACTATCAAATAATGCTTATTGCAGTTAAACAATGCTACAGGTACAAAATATGTATTACTTACTTTACAGCGCATATGTTTATGTACGTAACAAATCCTGCCCATCCTTATTAAATTACCCAAAGACTGCTTAGTTACTAAAAAATACATGACGTGTACTTGCCTGTTTTAGTGATTTAATTATTTTTCAAAAAATTTCACAAACACTTCGAGGAAAATGTTTATCACCGAAATAAATAGGTATTTTCTCTTTACAACTGTGTGTAATTCTATTATTTTATTCATTCATTTTTACATCAATAGTTCAATAAGGGAATGAAATGAATGAAGTATTTGAACTGAAATAGTGATGTTTTGAAGAGCGTGTATCTCGTATCGGATTAGTTTGTTAGTAGCATGTTAGTAGAGTGATTTATTACATAAAATTATTTTCTAAATAGATATTTTGGCTCGTACAACTAGCATCCACGTCTTAGAAAGCTAAAGGTAATGGTATCAGGTAAATAAATTTGTTTGGTTCTGTATACCTACTGATTTTGTTTCAGTTAGAGGTGAAACGTATATACTGGAATAGGTTTTTGGAATAGGTGTCTGGCTGGACGCGTAAATATCTATTCCGTGCGCTCCACGTAAACGCGTATCGAGTATTTAGGCGTATGGAGTTTGATACTATACTCGCGGACTTGCGGTTTCGCGTAGACGAGTGTTACGACTTGCGTTGCGACCCACAAGCTCGGTTAGTTTCGGAGATGTTCGGGTCGGGAGTCGAAGTTAGCAAGTCGATTTATTTGTTTTGTGTTTCTAAACCTTACGTCCATACAAATAGGATCACTATTGCGTTGTTATTACTTGGCAAGAGCATAATCAAAACAAGATACTGTGAAAATGTTTAGCAGTTTTTAACAGAGTTCCTTTGGTTTTTAAATCAGTACGTTACACAATGCGTCACAGGACCGGTGCTGTACTATTGTTCTGGTAAACGTATGTTTTAAGATTTTGACGTGACAACGTCTTATAAATTGGTTTGCCGGGTGACACTTCAAGAAACTGCGTTACGCTCCGCTCACGTTATGCGCTCACAATGAGAGCGAGTGAGAGGCACGCTTCCCTTCCACTCGGGCATGGTTAGCCCGCCTAAGAGCGAGAGAGACAGACATAAAAAGTGAAAGGCACGCGTCCCTTCCACTCGAGCACAGTTAGCCCGCCTAAGAGCGAGAGAGACAGAGCGAGAGAGAGAGAGTGAGAGAGATAGGCATACACACCGGTTCATGTCTTGCGTTTCATCCTTCTTCCTACTATACGAATGAATATTCACATTAAAATTATTTTACCACTCAAAGTCGTTGTCACGTAAAACTTTCGCCCGTATACCGACTTTACAGGCAACCAATTTTTTTTTGGTGAAAGTGACTTTTAGTGTCTAAGAACTTAGTTTTGTTGAAGTGTGTTATGTTAAGTAATTGTTTATTTATCTTATTCAAAATTTGAATTAACGATGGCTCCGAAGAGAAGTATCTTAAGGGATCATTTTGACGATAAAGAGGACTATAAAACATAGTGCAAAATATGTAAAATGGACCTTTCATTTAAGGCATCAGTGTCGAATTTGATGAAAGATTTGAAGAGACGACACGATACTATACAGTTAATGCCCAGAGAAAGTGAACAAATGGAGCAGATAGAACCATGGCTTCCAGAACCTTTACCGTCAGAACTTTTACCGTACTAACAATTTTTTTCTATGTTTCTACCAATAAAAGCTGACAGTCCTACGCCTGAAAAGTGTGAAGGGAAGTTTTCAATAAGATTTAATTTTAAGTATTATAAAAGATACGAATATCATGTACGTTAATAATCTATTAACTGAAAATACGCCATTACGCCGATTACTCGATCTCCAAGTTACGTTACGAAGACTTGCTAGCTATAGAAACGTCAATAAACTCGAGACGCCTACATACTCATGTACCTAGTATTTGGAATAAGTATTTGGGCGGACACGTACTTCTAAGACTCAGTACGCATTTTACCTAGTACGTCTCACCTCTAGTTTCAGTTGTGGTTTCAGACACAGTAGCGATGTTACTTTTCAGATTTGATTTAGATCCGTTCGCCGAATCACCAGTGACTTTTTATCACAATCTTTTATTTTCTATAACCAACATTATGCCGCGGCTACACTTCACGTATACGCGAACTGCACTTAGTGCTCTGTATCTGTTACTTGCTTATTAAGATGCCGTGCGATGTGTGAGTGAGAGAGAGCGCGCGATGTGTAGATCACGTTAGGGAACGTGCAGAAACCATAGAGATAGAAAAAATGTCACTATCAAGTATAGTTTACCAATAAAATTCGTGGTGTAGCCGCAGCATTAGGTCGGGGTACTAATTCGTCTAAATGTACCAATGTTCAAAACTGTGTTGCATTCAAACTTGGATAAATCCACTCTACTCTTTTAGGAGATATTAAAAAAAAAGTGATAACGGTCTCAATTCCAGTTTTTTAAATTATAGCACAGTATTGAAGATAATATTCTGTTTAGCAAATTCAGTTTGTAGACCATTCATTCTTTCAAAAATGTAATATTTAGATAGAATTTACCCTCATTTGATATAATGGAATACAAAGGACACGTTCAAAAGTGGTACAATATTTTGAAGATTTTTAAACGCTAATGTGATATGCCTTATTAGAAAGCTTATTTATCAAGCTACTCGACTATAGTTAAATACGATTTTTTCAGGCCCGTGTTTTTGAAAAAATAAAATCAAAAAATGTTTCAATAGAAACAAAACGCACACAAACGCATATTTATTCATTTCTATGTTTTGTGATTATTTTAAATGTGTTATGCTGCCTCCACACGCTTGCTGTTTGCCACAAACAGGACAAACACCGAACACGTCCCGAACAACGACCACAAACACGGCATCCACAAGCTTGGCGAACATGCTAGTATATTCCGGGTTACTTTCGGGTTAATAGTACTCCCGCAGTAAAAAAAAAATATCGATTTCCGACCTATACAAAATCGATTACTTTTTTTGTATAGATCGTTTTTCTCGTCATTCTTTTTTTACTGCGGGAGTACTATTAACCCGAAAGTAATCCGGAATATACTAGCACGTTCGCCAAGCATGTGGATGTCGTGTTTGTGTTGGGTGTTTGTAGTCGGTGTTCGGGACGTGTTCGGTGTTTGTCCTGTTTGTGGCAAACACCAAGCGTGTGGAGGCAGCATTAAATCTTTAAGATTTTATTATAATTTTAGCTGCAGCTCCATGAAATTAAGACAAAAAATATTGATTATCATTACATTGCAATATCAAAACGTGTCGCAAAAAGGTAAAATCTGTAAACGTCAGAAAGACACGTAAATAAATAAGACACCCTAACCTCTAGGCATGGGCAATATTGCTATTACACAAATATCGGCTATCGCATTTAGTTATTTATTTATTTGAACTTCATATACAATAGTGGTACATAAGCAGACTTAACGCAACAAGGCATTCTCTACCAGTTAACCTTTAGGTTTGTTGGTTGTTTGGTTTTTTTAGCTATATATTTCAATATGTTGTTGGCTGAATTTATGTGGAACTCGAAAGTGGTAAATAAGGTACTAGGATTTTTAGGTTTCGGTTTTTTTTTTCGATTTACATACATCATTGTATTTTTTTATTTGTGCCGATGCATAGGTATTAAATCAGAATACTATTTGTTTCACCCACTCCTACTCAGGGTAGACGGCTTACCGACACCATCGTATTCTGTTGCTCGTAATTTCGTTGTGCTTTGAGATTTGTGTTGCTGTGTTCTTTCTTCCATTTGACCTTTGCATCTGCCCTACAGACTCCGAACCCTCTTTTGTGACCAATCTACCGTTTGTGTTTGCTGGACCGCTGATATTCTTAGTGATTTGAATTTTTGCTAGGTTAGAAAACAATGGCTTTATAATTATGATCTTATCCTGCGACCTGACCAACTGCAGCTTGAATACCATGCTGTAGATTTGTGTGCCGTGAGGTTAGTTGTTTTTACATTTGAATTATGTAATGCCGTTGTTGTTAACAATTATCCTTTTAGAAGTACGATTCATTACTACTAGGTCTACAGAACTACATTCTATTGTGTAACATAATTTTTTGTAGTACTTGTTTTCTAGTCAGTTTAGAGTATTTGTTTCACAGAATTGATTACCAACACCGTACCAAAACCGTAACGCGCTATGATATTTGGTTCAAACCGCTTCTGTGTGCGATTGCGATACGTGCGGGACTTCGTCGAGTATACAGTTCCAAATAAAATACAATCTATGTCTATACTTCTATACTAATTTATAAAAGAGTTTTTTTTATGGGTTTGCTCTTGACTCTAGTCTAGGTCAGAGATGACAGGGACAAAGTCTACGATGGAGCGAGCTTACCCAGAAGGAGCCTGTGCACTCTAACTTTGAAAAGATTAGGGTTGTAAGCGTTTGGAAACACAGACGCAGGCAGAGAGTTCCACTCCTTTGCTGTGCGCGTTACAAAAGACGTTTGGAAATGCTTAGTGCATATTGGTGGATTAGCAACAAGGTAAGATGCAGTGCGTCTGGATGTCCGATGGTAGAAGGGGGCCGGTGGGATGAGGTCGTGGAGTTCTTGGGCACACTCACCGAAGTACAATCTGTAGAAGACGGACAAGCAGGCAACTTTACGGCGATGAGCCAAGCTATGTAGCTTGGCATCCACCAGTTTTACGTCACCGATGAGCCTCTTAGCTCTGCGTTCCACCGAGTCAAGCGCGGCAAGCTGATACTTAGCTGAGCCATCCCAAAGGTGGCTACAATACTCCATGCAGGATCGAACTTGTGCTTTGTATAGGGAAAGCTGTCCAGGCCTGAAGTATCGCTTCACCCTATTTAGGATGACCAGCTTTTTGGCCGCGGTTTGGGCTTTGTACTCGATGGTGGCGCCGAAGTTGAGACTGGATGCCGACTCCATGCCTAGGAGCTCTAGCCGATCAGTCACAGGAACAGATGCACCCCGAAAAGTAAGAGTTTGGTCAAAACGATTCCTTTTTGTGTTTTGGTGGCGTTAAAAGTGACCAGATTGTCATCAACCCACTGGGAGACAAGGCTTAAGGTCAAATTTGTCCGCTCTACCATGGCCTCTCTCAAGGAACGAACTTCATCCCCGCTGGTTGTTGCGCTGGACAAGTTTCTCTCTGAAACCGTGCTGTCATCTGCGTACCCAACAATACCAGGCTGAAGTAGGTCATTGATGTGCAGCAGGAAAAGAGTTGCAGAGAGAACAGGCCCCTGAGGAGCTCCGGCATGAATAGCCATGAGGTCAGAGGAGCAGCCGTCAACGACTACTCGGATCGACCGTTCACTAAGGAAGTCTGATATCCAACTACAAAAACCAGCTGGGATGCCATAAGCAGGAAGCTTGCTAAGTAGACCTCTGTGCCAGACCCTATCAAAGGCCTTCAAGATATCGAGCGTCACGGCAAGTGCTTCGCCGTGTCTCTCGATGGCCTCGCCCCAGCAGTGCGTGACATACACAAGAAGATCGCCAGTTGACCGTCTCGGCGAAAGCCATATTGACGGTCACTGAGGAGATCATTGTCTTCAAGGTAGGTCAGCAGCTTACTGTTAAGAACCCTTTCCATAACCTTGCATAGGATGGAGGTAATGGCGATCGGACGGTAATGTGCAGGGTCAGCACGGTCTCCCTTTTTGGGCACCGGTTGCACATTCGCAAGCTTCCATGATTTTGGCACCGTTCTTTTTTCAAGAGAGAGGCGGTACAAGCGAGTCAACACAGGAGACAGTTCAGGTGCATATTGTCTCAACACTCTCGCTGAAATGCCGTCAGGTCCACTGGCCTTATTCACGTCTAGACTGCACAATACTCTTCGGACCTCTTTAATATGAATGAACTGCGATCTCCGGCATCCAAGAGTCACAACGAGGTAAAGTTGGTGGTTGCTTGGAGCCAGCGTCCAGACGCGAATTGCTTGCATAGAGAGTTGCAAATAAATTTGCTTTCTCACTTGCAGAGTGAGCCAGCAAGCGATCAGGTTTCAACATTGGAGGCAAAGTGGGTCGACAGAAATTCATTTCAACCGCTTTCGACAGGGACCAAAACTGCTTACCACCCGGAGGGTGCAATACTAGTTAGGCCCCGATACGTCCGACATGGTCAAAACGTGCCCTACGTAAAACCCGCTTGCAGAGTTTGTTTGTTTGTTTGCTTGAACGCGCTAATCTCAGAAACTGCTGGTCAGATTTAAAAAATGCTTTCAGTGTTAAATAGGCCATTTATCGAGGAAGGCTATAGGCTATATCATCACGCTAAGACCAATAGGAGCGGAACAGACGAAGTTGCGCGGGTCAACTGATATATATAAACCGACAAAAACCGCAACCGAATTCTGTATAGATTCAGCCAATACATCGAAATTGAAATATATAAATGCAATTAAGATATTCTGAACCGCTACAGTTATAAGTTTAGCTATAGTGTAAAAACGATGTTGCTCATGCCTAGACCCGAGTCTTGCTGAATGAGACTGTCACTGTTATTGCCAAATGGCAAATCCACAGGGTTGCCAACCCCAAAATATAAATATTATTTGTATTTAGTGATGCAAGCATTTTAATTTTAAACGCTTGTTTAAAAAAAAGGGGTGGCTGTAAAAAAAAATGCACAAACATTAAAATAATTACACTCTTTCAGAAAATATAGATCAGAAGGCTGTTTCAATTACCAATTATTTTAGTACCAAGCTCCATACATTTACTGAACGTCTCCTTTTTCAATCTTTGAAAAAGTTCAGTGTAGATTTATAGGATTTATCTGGATTTGCTTACGTCGACTGGCAGCCATTTTGAACAAACGCAATTAGCTCTCGGTCTCAGCTCTCATGGACTTAACTACATTTGAAAAAAAAACTGTCTCATGGATTTATCTGGC
This sequence comes from Lacanobia wlatinum, assembly GCA_947578705.1. Lineage (NCBI taxonomy): Eukaryota > Metazoa > Arthropoda > Insecta > Lepidoptera > Noctuidae > Lacanobia > Lacanobia wlatinum. Next base: position 12,551,542 of record OX388033.1, read on the forward strand.
TTAGACAAAAAATATTCTGATTCCGACGGTTTGTTTCTCAAGAACCATGCGGATTTATACACAACTGATAAAATTGTTTAAAAGCATTTTTTTTCCTTTTTTCAATATCATAATCATTAAATACCTAAAATTGGATTTATCTGAGTTTCAAGTTATAAGTGCGACACAACTGGGTGGATTTACCCAAGAAAAATTTCTCCGAAAAAAAAAAAATCAAAAAATTTAAAACACATTGGAATGCCAGTAAAACTAGATAAAATCATTGGAGGATAACTTTAATGTACCTACATTGTGTTTAGACCAACATTTTAAGTGTAGATCAGAAGATATCAGCATTCCAATAAAAAGAGGGGAGATGGTGATGACGACGGTGGTATGGTACTGATTTATCTATGGATGGTGATGATTTCGTGTGTATGGTGATGACGCTATATACATGAATGTCAAATTAAAAACAACAAAATATATGAAAATTTACATTTTTAATGATTTAAATAACACCTATAATTTCTATTCCCACCAGTCTTAGACATTTTTCTCTTAACTAAGAGTCTTGAGCAGTCCGCATCCATCAGCTGCCAGCAACCTTCCATTGGCATGGGCGTCCCCGCAGTCTCCCAACTAGTACCCCAATGCTGTCGTCCTGTCTGAGCGTGCCTGAGGGTTAGCAGCATGGAACCTCATTTCACTTCCTTCTCTTCTCCCTACTTCACTCAAATACATAAAAAGGAACTAAATTGGAAAAGCTGTACAGCAGCAGCACTCCCTCACTCACAAAGTGCACAGCAATATTCAAGGTCTGCACTCAAATTTCGCCGCAGTCCATCACCACCTTGAGACTGAGAAACCAGTGCTCTTCTTCCTTTCCGAGACGCAGATCGGATGTTCGTCAGACGTGTCGCACCTGTCCTACCCAGGGTTTACCCTGGAGCATCACTTTAAATCACGCGCGGGCGTATGTATGTACGCGCGGGACGACATTTGCTATCGGCGTCTCCGCAACCTTGAGGACTCCAGGTTCTCAACGCTATGGGTTCTACCGTTTCTGTTCCGTTCTGCCTGTGTCTACCGTTCGCACAGCGGTGATTTGAAGACAACTGGGCTCACACAACACCTAAGTGAGGCGGCGGATGCGGCTCAGCAGCGGTACCCCTCTGCCCAATTGGTGTTACTGGGGGACTTCAACGTCCACCATCAGGAGTGGCTCTTCCCATACCAGTGCACAGACCATGCTGGACGAGAGACGCGACAGCTAGTAAGATTTAACGATAAACGTTAAATCTTACACAGCTGGTCCAGGGGGCAACGAGGATGTTGATTCGCACACTGCCAATTGCTTGGACCTTTTGCTGACAACAAATCCAGACCATAACTCGGTGTCGATTTCTTCACCACTGGGTAGTTCCCACCACTGTCTGGTGAAGTCTGTGTCCGTTTACTCCCAGCACGATCCTAGCCCGAGAGGCACCCGGCGGATATGGCGATACAGGTCAGTAGATTGGGATGGCATGCGATCTTTCTTCGCATGTTATCCTTGGCAGCCTACTTGCTTTTCTTCTACTGACGGTTCGTCGTGCGCGGACGCCGTGATGGATGATTGAAGAGGGGGATGGTGTACTACATTCCGTTCACTGACGTAACAATGTCTGGCAACGCTCGTCCATGGTTTGGTGCCGAGTGCAATCGCGCTGATGCGCTTAAGCACGCAGCGTACCTAGCATGGGTCGACGCTCGTACGCACAAAGCAAATGACGTGAGTTTAAGAAGAGAGCCTTCAACAGGGCTGCCAAGTCCTGCAAGAAGGTGTTGCGGAGGGCTCGGTTTGACCACATTAGCCGAATAGAGAACAAACTTGCTTCATACCAAGCAGGTAGTAAGGCTTTTTGGTCCCTGGCTAAGTCGGTCGAATCGAACTTCTGCCGCCCCTAACTACCAGCACTGCTGAGACCCGACGGTTCGTTGGCGCACTCCGCTGAGGAGAAAGCGAACTTGTTTTTTTCTTTGTTTGCGGATTTTTTACGTCTAGATGGACGCGGTCCGGTGGCGTTCGACCCCCTGCTTCTCTTGATGGATGCGAGTCGAGTATGTCGAACATTCGCATTTATCACTAAGTCTACCATGACTTTTATCAATATATACTCGCTAGCGAGTGTAGTTAAAAGAAAAATGAAAACTTTAAAAAAACAAGTTTCTAATTTATTTGTTTAAGTTGTTAATTAACAAGCAAGCAAGTTGCAGGTAAAACTTAAGTTAACAACTAAAAAAAATAACTAGACACGCTTATTTCGCCTTTTGTTTGAGACTGGAAAAGTGCCGATGGCTTGGAAGCAGGCTAACGTGCTGTCCGTGCCCGAGAAGGGTAGTCGAGCTGACCCAACAAATTACAGGCCTATCTCGGTAACTTCCGTACTCTGTAAGAGTATGGAACGAGTACTGAATCTTAAGCTCCTGGCGTACCTAGAAGCGAACGATATCCTTAGTGACCGACAATACGGTTTCCGCCGAAATCGGTCAACTGGGGATCTTTTAGCGTATGCCATTCACATCTGGATTGAGGCTATCGAGAAATACGGGGAGGCACTTGCGGTCTCCCTTGACATCTTGAAGGCCTTCCACAGGGTCTGGCACGATAGCCTTATTTATTAGTAAGGTTCCTTCCTTCGGTCTGCCCGCCGGATTTTGTGATTGGATCGCAGAGGGATCGATCTATCCCAGTGATCATAGATGGCTGCTCGTCTGGACTGCTGGTTATTAATGCCGGGGTTCCTCAGGGGTCGGTGCTGTCGGCAACACTGTTCTTGCTGCATATTAATTATCTGCTTAAACCCGGTATGCAGACGACAGCACTGTTGCTGAGAGGTAAGTGTCCGAAGCACGAGCTGGTGGGTCGCAGATCCGGTCTCCGGCCGGAGACCGGATCTGCGTGAACGTGTCTTTACTGGCTGTCTCTGATTGGGGCGATGCCAATCTAGTCAAGTTCAATGCTGCTAAGACCCAATCCAAGCGTGTCTTTTTTTCGCCAAAAGGAGCCAATTCCATCCAGCTCCATCTTTCCGAGCTCAAACGCTCTCAAGCGCAAGTTCGATCGCGTATGGAGTACTGCTCTCATCTTTGGGATGGATCTGCGGGTACCAGCTTGATGCCCTTGAGTCAATTCAAAAACGAGCCAAGAGGATCATCGGCAGTGATAGGCTTGTCGAGTCGAGGCTCCAAAGTCTGGAGCATCGACGCCGAGTTGCTAGCCTGTCGGTTTTCTACCGGTTGCATTTTGGGGAATATGCGACGGAATTGCATAATTTCATTCCGCCAAGACCGTTCCAATATCGGACCACAAGATGAACGGCGATGCGCCACCGGTACATGGTCGGCATCCCACCCACACGCACGAAACCTTTTTGGGAACACATTCAAAGTGCGTACAGCTAAGGAGTGGAATTCCCTGCCGGAGTCTGTGTTTCCTGATAGCTACAACCTGGAAGTCTTTAAGTCAAGAGTGAATTGGTTACTTCTAGGCAAGTGTGCTCCATCTTCGACCACATCATCGCTTACCATCAGGTGAGATAGTGGTTAAACGCGTGCCCTTCAAAAGTAAAAAATTACCAAAATCGTCATCACCATACACTTGAGTTCATCACCGTTCATTATTTTTAAATGGTGATGATGGGGATGGTGATGACGATTGGGACGCTATTTCGATTTTTCTAGAAAAGTAACAACAACAGTAGGAAACCCCTTTTTTCTTTAGCATCTTCACTTATAACTAAGTCTTGTTGAAATTAATCGTAATGTTATTTTAAGTACTTACCTTGAACTACAGCCTGACGGGAATGACGCAACTTTGTCTAAACATCGTTTTTGGTCAGTTCACAACATTTTTATCTGTCTGAGCGCGTGTTATAACGACGTGCGTCTCGCTTCGTGGTTTGCTATGAACTGAGGAAGCGGGGCAGGGTATTACGGGCCGCGTAAATGCTACGCATACAGAACTACCTTCACTTTGATATTGCCGTGACGGTGATGACGAATTTCGATGCTTAAAATTTCATTTATTTATTGATTATTTGTTTTACGAAGAAATTATAATTTTCTTTTCTAGAAAGTTGTATACAATATCAATAAAAGTAAATAATAAATTACAATCTACTTCATATGTCGGGTATTCGACTTTTTTGCGGGCAAACGTAAAGAGTAGCATTTTTTTCACAGACGGTGATGATTTTGATAGCAGTTTTTCATTTTATTATTAAAAATCTATTGAGTTTCAGTATATTTGGGTTAAAGCACATTGTAAAACAAGGCTATATACACCCTGTAAATGTAAAAAAAATACGATAATGGAGCAATATATATTTTTTTATGCCCAAAACGTGAATTTTCGACAGTATTGTAAATCCACCCAACTACGAATCAAAATGTTTTTAAAGTAGCAACTCTGAGAAGACAAAGGCAATGTTTTATGTTATTGTCAAAGTCGTGGGACCACTGTCAAATGTCATTTATTTATTGTCATTTTAAATCATCTGGTACTTGAAAGACGTGTGAGGTAAATTAAAACATTTCCAAGTCATCTTTCTATAATATTTTGTTATTGTTATCAAATAATATTGATATTGCAGTTATAATGGAAAAGATTCCTGATCAGATCGGTTACTTGGTTTTAACAGAGGACGGGGCTGTCCTTGAGTCTGGTGGAGAATTAGAAAACGACGAACGTGTTGCTACAATAATAACTGATCTCATATCCTTATCAAACAAGTAAGCACATTTTAATTACGTGTAATATGTCCGTCCTGACTCACTCAAAGTAAAAAGGGGCGACATGGTTCTTGTTTATGATTATTTTATTTTGATACTAACTAGTTATCTTCTTCATTCCAGGGTCGACCCATTAGCTTTTGGTCCCAATGAACAGTTCAAAAAAATATCAATAACATACGATGACCATTGGTTTGTAATATGCCTTTCCAATAAGAAGATATATGTGGTGAAACGCAGTATACAACCTAGCATAAGTGAAGGGAATGCAGTTAATGTTTGATATTGACAAATAAAGCACCATGGGACGAAACTTGTTAATGAGTAGCCTTGAGAATGCATCATTTAACATTGTATTTCAAATTCTATTTAGATGTATAACATTTGTAATTAATGCATGGGTTATCAGGAATGTTGGACATGAAGTTCTGGGTATTATGAATGTAAGGCTATTGCTTTTGGAGAGTACTATACTATTCCTCAGCAGAGAACCATTCAATAGAGCTTGTCTAGGACAAAAAGATGAGTTCAGTTGGAGGCAACTCATAAACCAAATCTGGCTGTCAGTACCTGTGAGTTGTGTTCTATCAATTGTTTTTGTTTACATTTGGTTACACTTGCTACCGCTGGGTCATCCAGAACATGCATTTCAATACACATTTGGTTGCTGGAGTGTTGCCTTATCATGTGTATTGGAATTGTGCTCTGCTAATGTAGCATTAGTGGCACAACTATTCTGTTTTATCAAACTGAAAGTTGCCCTAGATACTTTGCATATTTTTATAAGAACATTATTATTCTTATCTATTGTAATATATGATAGGTCTCTTGCACTCATTGCATTTTCTGTGGCACAAGTTGGCAGTATAGGAACTATAGTGGTTTGCTACTACATATTCTTTTATTGGTATATAAAAAATAAGCCGCTCTATGCAAAAGGAGCTCTTAAAAGTAAAATAGTTCCTGAATCAGTTTTGTATAGTCTGTATGATAGCATGGATGACTTCCAATTCACATCACTAAAGGACTTCCTACCAAAATATGTTGGGTCTGTAAACACAACATTTAATAAGAAATTAAACACTCTCACACTTAGTTTTGCTAAACAAGGTGTTGTAAAACAACTTCTAACAGAAGGAGAAAAGTATGTGATGTCAGTCAGCCCTGTGATGACCTTCAGTGAGCAGGCCACTTATGATGTTGTGAACAACTTGGGTAGTCTGGCAGCAAGGTTTGTTTTTAGACCTATCGAAGACAGTAGTTACTTCTATTTTACCCAAATGGTGAGCAGAGAACTACCTCTTCAAAAACAAGATCAAACTAAAATTCAAGAATCATGTACAGTATTATCTCAAGTTTGTAAAACAGTCAGTTCTATTGGTTTAATAGTTTTAGTATTTGGACAAAGTTATGCAAGAACCTTGCTTTTGTTATATGGAGGAGAGTCATTTGTAGCAAGTGGGTTGCCTGTACAGTTATTGAGAAGCCATTGTTTAGCTATAGTTTTGCTAGCAATTAATGGAGTCACTGAATGTTATGCATTTGCCACAATGACTAGTGCCCAGTTAAACAGTTACAATTATTTAATGGTACTATTTTCAATAAGTTTTCTTTTATTATCATACATCTTAACATATATTTTTGGACCAGTAGGTTTTATTATATCAAATTGTATTAACATGTTTGCTAGGATTATTCATAGTGTTCATTTCATAAGTAATAAATACAAAGATACAGATTACAAGCCTCTGGATGGGCTGTATGTTGGTAAGTTTTTCTTGATTACTTTGTTTGTTGCTGGTTGTGTTTGTAAACTTTCAGAAAACAAAGTATCGCGAGATTCAGTCATCCTACATATATTCATTGGAGCTATATCTTTATTTTGTGTCCTACTAGCATGGGGATACGAAAATAGAGAACTTGTTATTAAAGTGTATAAGAAAGTTTGGAAAAAAGAAGACAAAGTTTCTCTTGATTAGCATTCGAATATTGTTAAGCTTTTATGAGTATTCATTACCAGTGTTGATAAGTAACTAAATAAAATAATATAGACATGTTATAATATGAGATAGAGTTGTTTTATTTATATAACTTTAAAGTAACAAGATAACATTCTATATGTCACATTTGTTCAATCAATATCTAAGCATATATCTGCACCCCCTGTGCTGTTGTCAGATGATTGAGATAATGCATAATGAATTCATTATTGATTTCCCAATTCATAATAATATGTTCATGTTTACATTGGGTAGAAAAATATCCCCTTCATTTGGGCTTCACATATCCGTCTTACTTCATCTGCAAACAAAAACATAAGATTTAAGCGTTATTTACGCATTCTTCTTGCGGCGCTGTAATAAATCATGATCAAACTAGTGGACAATCATAACATTTAACAGGAAAACGGTCGATATCGGCAAAGTGTATCAAGGACACGTAATGTGCACTGAGCGCTCGCCTCGCCAACATATCTATGGGCACGCCAACAAAACGCCACTTCAAATGTACCTACTGAATCTGATATGTACTTGCATTTTATAGTTGTCTATTAAGTTGATAATTTCACTGATGTGCTATATGCATACCTGCTATTTCTTTGAGATTGGCATTTTTCTCTTGGATGATAACATAAAACTCTCTTTCATTGGAAGACTTCCCTGTTATCCAGTATTCATCTGGTGTTTTGATTATGATTTCTCCATAGTTTCCAAGGCTGCTGATAAAAAAATTAGTTTTGAATGTCAAATTAGGAATGGACTTTCATTGTTTACAATAATAATGATTAATGTGATCCTCACCTTTTCTTATCGGAATGTATACTTGCTATTATACTTAAAACCTCAGGTTTTATAGTGGTAGACGGGTGAAGTTTGTTAATTGTTGGCTGAAACATTAATCATTGAAAATGAGACTTAATGCATTAATATAACTAGTAATAGTAACTTTACCTCCTTGAAAATAAATTCGATCAAGTTTAAATACTTACAGAAGATTTAAATGCTAAATTCAATCTATTAAAATACACAAATTTGTGTTCCGAAGCAGCTAGCTGTGCAGTGTGCAAAGCATGTAATGTGCACTGCTCACTGATGGTGGACGCTATAGCTGATAGTTGAGGACCAATAAATGCGTCTAACGATCTGAACATCTCGAATTGTAGTTCCACATTTACTGAAAAAAAAGAAGGATTTCAATAAGAACAATGTTTCTGAAGACTAAGGATCTCTCACGAAATGAATCACGACGTGAATCCGCGAATGCATCGCTTCGTTAAGAACTCTGGAGGCGCAGCAAGGGATTAGCATCGCTATTTCGCAGTGCAAGAGATATATTGGAATTTTCTCACTGTAATGTGAACCTTTTCGTTTAGTAAATAAACGTCTATAATTGTATTTCTATATTTGTTAAAAACAACGAGGCGTCGGGTGAGGACGGAATTACGGCCGAACTGAAGGTGAGTGGAAAACCGGTCATTAAGGCCTTTCAGGAATTGTTCAATTTCGTCATACTCGAGGGCAGGGGCGTAACTATAAGAAATGGGAAATGGCGCCTAGGGCACGCATCATTGTTGCGCCCCTTCGTAAATTTTCTTAATATAAAAAAAAACTGGCCAAGTGCGAGTCGGACTCGCGTGCAAAGGGTTCCGAACGAATTTATTTTTTGAACATGTTATTTTAACACTACAGACTTCTAATAGGTTTTCCTGTAATTTTTAGGTAAAGATCTATTATCTCCATTTTTTTTCAAAATTTTTGGCTCAGTAGTTTCGGAGATAAGGGGGGGGTAGTGGTAATTTTTCGTCTAATTTCTTGATTAACTTCAAAACCATTTATTTTAAAATATTATTAAAATCCTCACAGTAAGCCCTTTCATATATATATATATATATATATATGTCACACGATGTTGTCCAAAAAACTTTTTTTTTTTAATTTTCTAGTTTGACCTCCAAAATTAATTTATAAACCCCAAATAAATTTTTAGTATGGGGGCATACTAAAAATTTAATGAGTTACGTAACGCGTCCGTGTTTGGGTCACAGAAGTAAGTCCATATGTGTACCAAATTTCAACAGACTCGGTCCAGTGGATCCGGAGAAAACTGGCTGTGACAGACGGACAGACAGACAGACACCCGAGTGATCCTATAAGGGTTCCTTTTTTTTTCGGAACCCTAAAAACAAATACACTAAACAAAACCATCTTAAATTGTACATAAAAAACATGGAATTGCTACATAATATTAATAACTTTTTATAACGAAAGTAAAGTAAAACCTTTACATTTAAAAATTGAACCTAGACAGTGTAGAATGCAAGAACGAGCGAAGCGAGCTCGAAAATATTTGCGTCCTGGATGCAAATATTTGAATGCTGACTGCGCGGGCTCCGCAACGCAGGTACGCGGGGGCCCGCGCCACCTCGTATGTGTAATTGTATGGCTAGTCCGACCCTGTCTTCGTATAACTATAGGAATCTCTAAATTCTTTACATTTATTTTCCAAATCGTCGCAGTCGTCAGTGCCGTAACACAAAATTCTATTACATCTAGAAGAAACCCAAACCTGGACGTCTATTTACGCACCGGGCGTGCACCTCTCAGTTCCTCTCGCTGATTTGAAATCACGAAATAAATTAATGATATACATATAACAGTATGATATGCTTTGTGGTAGATTTCTAAATTTAATTATTGGCGATTTTGCGCCACCTTTCGATAGGCGCCTAGGGCTCGTGCCCTACTTGGCACACCCTAGTTACGCCACTGCTCGAGGGGAAAACCCCACAGGCACGGAGCAGAGGTGTGGTGATAGGTACTCTTCTTTATGAAAGGCGATAATGCCCTGCTTAAGAATTACAAGCCCATCTTACTTCTGAGCCATGTCTACAAGGTGTTTTTCCAGAGTCATCAAGAACCAGTCTCGCGCGCAGGTTTGACGACATCTAGCCTCCCGAACAGGCCGGATTTCGAAAAGGATTCAGCACCATATAATAGAACACATACATACGCTGCGGCAGGTTATACAGAAGACCGAAGAGTATAATCTGCCCCTCTGCTTAGCGTTTGTGGACTACGAGAAAGCCTTCGATTCGATCGAGACTTGGGCTGTGCTGCAGTCTCTCCTCAGTACCAGATCGACTATTGGTACATCGAGGTGCTGAAATGTTTGTACGAAAACGCCACCATGTCAGTCAGACTTCAGGATCAAACCTCGAAGTCTATCCTCCTGCTGCTGGGTGTGAGGCAGGGAGACGTCATTTCTCCGAAACTGTTCACGGCCGCAATGGAGGATGTCTTCAAGGTTTCGGACTGGAGAAGGCTAGGCATTAATATCAATGGCGAGTACATCACTCATCTTCGATTTGCCGACGATATGGTCGTCATGGCTGATACTACGGAGGACCTCATTAGAGCTTCTGAAAGAGTGGGTCTTAAAATGAACATGGACAAAACCAAGATCATGGTAAATACCCATGTAGCACCCACTCCCGTCATGATCGGAGACTGGAACACTCGAAGTTGTAGACGAGTATGTCTATAGGCCGACCGTTTATCTGAGTCCTCGCCTGCGCGGTACAGGGGCGCGGGGGTATGACGACAAAGGGGACTGAGACAGGTGCGGGCGGCGGGCGAATTTTTGTAATCGCTCATTTCGATCGCAACGCGGACAGCGATCGCACGTGTTAATTGTTGCGGACGCCTTGTGAGAGATACACATGTGATAACAATCTCAAGATGAATCGTAAGATCTTCGGTCATAAAGTGAATAGTCAATGCAAGCAAATGGCTTTAAACGTGTACGAATATTTTAGAAAAAAGAAACTGGACCCAAATTCTGTTAAATATCAACAAGACATACATTTAAACAAAACCGTAGCAGAAGTTACTGGGCTATCGGAAAAGACTGTATCTAGAATCGTACATCAAGGGAAATTATTGAAAGACAACGAAAGATTCAAATCACCGAAAAAATCAAAATAGGTTCGAAAAAAAAAAGAGTAGAAATAGACGATTTCACAAAAGGAGTAAGAAGAAAAGTCACTCAGTTTTATACAATTGATAAAAAAATACCTACTCTGAAAACGTTGAATGCTGTACTTAGAGGAGAGAATATATTACACTGCGGAAGGGAATATTTAAGGCTGTTGTTACATGACCTAGGTTTTAAATTTAAGAAATGCGGTTCTAAAAGGAAACTCCTTATTGAACAGCCAAATATAACCTCGTGGAGGTGGCCATCAAAAAATATCGTAGAGAAGGAAGACATATTTTATATCTTGACGAAACATATGTAAATCAGTCTCATAACGTTTCAAAATGCTGGCAATCCAAGGATGTACATGGCGTGCTATCTCATATTGGAAAAGGGAACCGTTTGATCATCGTACATTGTGGAGGTCAAACTGGATTTGTAGACGGAGCACTTGTAATATTTAAATCCAAATGTAAAACAGGTGATTATCACGATTCTATGAATTTCGTGAATTTCAGTAAATGGATAAATGAAAAGCTAATGCCCAATATACCACCAAATTCGGTTCGAGAAGAAAAAAAGCCGACTATGGCTTCTACCAAGGCAGTTATGCAAACATGGTTACGACGACACGACGTGGTTTTCGATGATAAAACTGAAAAAGGACGACTTATCAAAATTGATTAAAAAGACAGAAACTGAAGATATTTATAAAATTGACGAGTTATTAAACGGGCATGAAGTGTTGCGTTTGCCTCCTTATCGCCCAGATCTGAACCCTATTGAGTTGGTTTGGGGTGACAAAAAGGGACAATTAGCACAAAAAAGTGTGAACTCTAATTTAGACAAAAAAAAAAAAACTATGTTAGAGGGATTATTTGCTGAATATTCTGCACAGAAGTGGGAGCATTGTGTTAACCATGTAATTCATATCGAGGACGAGTACTGCAAACATGATGGAATTCGGGATGATGCTGTTGATTTTATTATCAACACTCTGGACGACTCTGATGAATCCGATGATGGCTCCATCGAAAGTGAAGAATCAAGTTCCACCGACATTGATATGGACATAACTGATTGAAATATAATTTTGATGATTATTCTATATAATAAATAGTACAATAGTTTATTACGAAATATTTTATTTAGGTACCTATGAAGGTACCTAAATAAAGCTTTTAGTTAGTTAATTATAATTTTGTATCATCATTAATAATTTTTCATTTAATAAATCACTAATTCTTTATTATGACGTCACATATCTTAGGAACTATCTTGGCGCATTTCATGTCGTGTCGAGTCAATAAGCGCCCCCGCCGCCCGCACCTGTCTCAGTCCCAGTGGCGTGCCTAGGGTTTCAAAATAAGGCAAGCCCAATAAAATTTTAACCGATTTCAAAAAAAGAAAGTTCAGTTTTCGACTGAGTATATAGGTACATACGTATGTATCATCGCAATTTTCTCATAAACTACTGGTTAGGTACAATAAATTAAAAGTGAATTCATCCATCTTCTTTCCTCTTCTTCAATTTCACTCTTGCTTGTCGTGCGGTGAATGAGTTAACCAAAGCACACTGAAGGCATGCTAGTGCTAGATTGAATATAATAAATATATCAGCAATTGCATACCTCCGGTGGCTTTGAAAAAAGCCGTTTGGTTTGCTTCATTGCTTGAGGGAACAAAGTTATGGTAAGTAGGTGCTTGCTTCGTAACAGGACTAACAGGTTACAGACAAAAAAAAAAACAGAAAGTTACAAAACGAAAGTTAAAAAATAGCTAGATAGAATGTAATAAGGAATTTAAATAAATTATTTATATTCTAATTGGAAACGTCTATCTTTCTTAAGAAATTATTTAATTACATCAGAGTAAAATGTTGGTGATCGTTTTAATTCTACCAACAACTGTTTTTCAATAGCTATCATTGATAATTCGGAAAGACGCTCTTGACCTTGTGTATTTCTCAGATAGGTATGGATACGTTTAAGAGACGAAAAAGCACGTTCCACGGAAGAACTTGTAGCTGGAATAGTTACAACAAGATACGCTAATTTTAACAGCTCGGGAAAGGCATCTTCAAGGTTATTCTCATTAATGAAATCAATTAATTCGAAAACATTACGGTCTTTCAGATCAGGACTAGAATACAAGCAAATCAATTGGCTTTTTAATGTTTGTTTGTCGAAATAGTTTGCATAAATGTCAAATAATGAATCTAATTCCTCTGTAGGAAAATGTGAGTGATAATTGTCAAATTTTTTGTTGTTGAGCAGTTGGAAAAACTTTAATTTATAAATTTCAGAATATCGGTCAGTAATTTCGGTATTAATGTTATCGATTACTTCTACAAAAAGTCGTCTGTATTCCGTTTTTGCACAGCGTACGTTGCGTCTCAAACGAGGAGCCGAGTTATTTTGCAACGTATTCTCATAAATTTGATCAAATTCGGATTGAAATTCAGCACGTAACCATGCCTGAAATTCCTTTATTTTATTAATACAATAACCGACATCAATTTGTGATTTTTGTAGAATATTGTACAAGCAGTCAGTTTTTTCAAATATCCGATGAAAAATAAAAAGAAAAAATTTGAAATTAAAAGATCTCAAAGTGTTTTCAAAATTCTCCGCAGCTAAAATCGTATCCCCGTCCCAGTTCTGTGGATTGTCGCACAGATCAGAAAACAACTCAATAAGTTTACTTTTTTGTTCATAAACCGTGTTTACAACTCGCGACATGTATGTCCAACGAGTTGCGGGAGCATTAGGCAATTTTTTGCTGCAATGAGTATCGTAAAAAGCAGCTCGTTTTGTACTATTACTAAAAAAATTACACAAAGCCTGAAGGGCTGAAAAAAATAAACTAACCTCCTGAATTCTATTGCATGATTTAGACAACACTAAGGCCAAAATATGTGCATTACACCAAATGTAAATTGCTTGTGGACAAACATCTTTAACTTTTTGTTGAACTCCATTTCTTTCACCGGACATTACACTAGCACCGTCATAGCTTTGCGCTACTAATTTTGCGATGCAATCATGTCTATTCAATATTTCTAAAATAATATTGGAGAGTGAGTCTGCTGTGCGACTTTCCGACACATTAAGAATGCCCAAAAAACGGTCATGAATTTCATTTTTATAATAATATCTGAGAATCAAGCACAGTTGTTCTCTATGACTAACATCGGGGGTTTCGTCAATAATAATTGAAACAAATTTTGTTTGCCTAACTTCGTAATCGATGCAAGTTTGCATCACATCGGCTACGGAATGAATAATATCGTTTTGAATTTTGTTAGATAAATAACTCGGCCCCGGTTTGTCACTTTCCTGATGCTGCATATGCTTTTCTAAAACGACATCGTATTTTGAAATTAACGAGACCAGTTCTAAAAAATTGCCTTTATTTAATGAAGTTTTAGACTCATCATGTCCTCTTAAAGGAAGTTCCTGTTGTGCTAAATGACAAACAATATCGAATAATCTTTGAAATACACTACGGTTGTTATCAACGCGCGTGTTATATTTTGAAATTTCCTCAGATAACTGGCGTGATATAGATGTCTCAATTCGTTGTTTACCAAAATTACCGAAAGAAACCATTGCACACAGGTGTTTATGGGAATTTGCGTGCCTTTTAATGGCGCCAGATATGTTATTTAAATCATTATAACCAGATGTATTCCAAACGGAATCTTCATTCGAAAAAAATATGCAGCACCAACAATACAGCTTATTCGTGTGCGAACAGCCAACAATCCAACTAGTTTTATACACTGATCTATTAAATTTTCGTTTATGCGATTTACTAGTCTGAGAAATACACAGATTGGGCGTCGGTTTTAATGAAGAAATTAACTGTTTTTTCTGAGCAAAGTTTAAAGATTTTACCTTATCTTCGCCAATCAAAACTTGAACGCATTTTAAATCCTCACAAGGTACAATTACCTCCATTGTTGTAGGTAAGTCACTAAAACAATTGTATCACTAAGAAAATCTAAGAAAACACACAAATAACTTTAACAACATAACTTTTCCACTCAAGCGAATGAAACTGAAGTTAGTTGCACTCGGGTGTCGGAAACTACTTACCAGAGTTGCAGTGTTGTCATTTAGGCAAAAAAAGTCCCCAGGTATATGAAAAATCCAGCTAGATGTCGCAATTTTTTTATTTTTAAGATATTGCTTGAATATTTAATTTCGTTATTTTAAAAAGTCGCTAGTTTTTATTGTTGTTAAATCTTAAAAAAAGTCTCCAAACTCGTTAAAAATCTCCAAGATCTCACAACGTCGCTAAAACGGCAACACTGCAGAGTTGGCAAGGTGACAAGGTCACGCATACGCGTGCAACTTCATACGCATGCAGGGCTTAATTCTTTCATACTGATCGATTTGTAGACGCAAAAGTTTCTGACTCGTTATATGGCACATCGCTATAAGTGCGAAAGTGACAGAGCTAGTATTTGAAAGCCCGGTAAAAGCCGGTACGTGTAAGCGAGATAGCTATATGCAGATTCTGCAAATGCGAAACTCTGCGCGCGAACAATCGCGATGTGTAGTGTGGCATAGGTAGATACTTTGTGTTATTTTGATAAGAATTAAGCGCGCGAACTTTTAAATAGTTTGGGTTTGATATTGATTCTCTATCGAGCATTTTAGTAAGGCTTTTGGGCTTATATGAAGGCACCGCCACTGCTCAGTCCCCTTTGTCCGCACCTGTCCATACCCCCGCGCCCCTGTACCGCGCAGGCGAGGACTCAGATAAACGGTCGGCCTATACTTGGGACAAACGGTCCAGTTAGGTAGGGCTAACTTCGAGAAAGAGGTCAACCGTCGAATCCGAATCGGCTGGGCAGCGTTCGGGAAGTTGCGTGGTATCTTCTCGTCCCACATACCAGTGTCTCAAGACGAAGGTCTATAACCAAGGTTGCCAGTGATGACTTGGAACTGAAACGTGGTCGCTCACAATGGGCTCAGAAGGTTTCAAGTCACTCGAAGGGTGATGGTGATGGAGAGGGCAATGCTTGCAGTTTCCTTGCGTGATCGAATCAAGAATGACGATATCCGCAAAAGAACCAAAGTTACCGACATAGCCGCCCGAAAGATCGCCAATCTAAAGTGGCAGTGGGCAGGGCACATTGCTCGTAGAACAGATGGTCGATGGGTCGAAAAGTTCTGGAGTGGCGACCGCGTACCAGAAGACGCAACGCTGGAAGGCCTCTCGCAAGGTGAACCGATGACCTAGTGAGGGTCGCGGGTAGCCGATGGATGCGAGACGCACAGGGCCGGTTCTTGTGGCGACACTTGGGGGAGGTCTATGTCCAGCAGTGGACGTCTTTCGGTTGATATGATGATGATGAATTGTATCGTTATCTTGAAAAGCTTCTCGTGTGAGCTGTCCCTAATGGCTATAGAAATTCCTAGTCATTATAATTTACAATTAGAATAATAATGCTAAGAATTTACATTACCTAGCAGATATGTAACTGTTAATTTTCTGATATTTTCTCAATAGATTTATAGCTAACTAGCTTTTGCTAGCGACTTCGTACGCGCATATCCCATTTTTAGGGTTCCGTACCTCAAAAGGAAAAAACGGAACCCTTATAGGATCACTTTGTTGTCCGTCTGTCTGTCTGCCAAGACCCTTTATCTCGGGAACGCGTAGAGGTATCGAGTTGAAATTAAAACCTACTCAAGTCTATGGTCCCTTGAAGCTGTGAAAAATTATAGTTCTAAGTTAACGTAAAAAAAAGGCACGGCCGTTTATAACGCAAAAAACGTATTTTTCGACACTCTCAAGGGAGTACAAATGTTTAAGGTATTTCCCGTTGACCTAGAACTATGAAATTTGGCAAGTAATAACGTCTTATACTACAAGTATAGGGAAAAGTCTGAAAACTATACATTTATAATTAAATCATAAAAAATATTGTCTTTATTTAAAGTAATTTGTACATACAAATTTGTAAGGAACCCTCGGTGGACGAGTCCGTCTCGCACTTGGCCGGTTTTTCCCGTTCTCGGAGGAATTTCGGGAAATCCTCTCTTAGTGCTCCCCTACACTCATCTCAGCTTTCTACGACCAATAGTTTCGGCTGTGCGTTGTCTGTCAGTCACTCAGTAACGGAAGAATTTTATACATATTGATTAGGATAGCTTACCATCAACAGTGAAGCAGACTGTGGCGCTCATGGTTCTATAAACAACTAAATAATACTGTTTCGTTTCCGCGTCATCCTCCCTCATGAGATGTACTTTCACTAATCTTTGTAAGTCTTCCTGATTATGAATGCCGTCAGGAGGGTGGATAAAGCGACCGTGTCTCTGGGCGGCTGCTACTGCACCACCTTGGATCTCCTTTTCTACTTGTTTCGGTAGAAGTGATTGTACCAAATATTGGTATAATGTTAACATGTCTGGAGTGGATAGTCCATTCCTGGAAATTATGTAAGTTATTTAAATCGGTTGCAGATCAAGTGCTAAGCTCGTGTAGTGTAGCATGTTTTTTAAAGCTGATGTAATTTTCATACTTGTGTGCGGATGCCAAATTATGTAAAAAAAGAATGAAAAATAACTTCAGTTTTACAAGCTGTTAGGTTAAGCATTGGTCTTAATCTGAATTAAGACATTTAAGTAAAAAACTCATAGTTATTTTCTTATGTTTGGCATCTTTCAGTGACTTACCAAATAAGTTGTTCATTGTAGATAAAGGAAATACACTTAAAATGTGGGTAGTTGACTTCTAATAAGTCAATGAAGCATAGCACTTTGAAGAACGAATTTTTATCGAGAGGCAAATAGTTGATGCCTTGAATAACATCTGTGATATCATTTGAGAGACTCCTTGAAGATATGTACTGAAAAATTAGGTAATAATTAGATGATTTTTACCCAGAGTATGAAGAGTATTCAAACGTAATACCTCCATTAATAAAATTATCATACGGGTGTGAAGAATTGATCACATATTGTGTATATTTCTTCTATTGGATAGTTTTTGAAGGGTCCTCTGAACATTCTGAACATCTTGTATGCTGACTTTAACAAATCATACATCACAGATGGATTTACCTGGAAATACAGATTTTTTAATTAAAGCTAAGCCTTTAGTGAGGGTATACAGTTAGCATTTAGTTTTCATTACGAAAATATATGTTAAGAGCCTAAGTAAATAATTTCGTGGCGCGATTTAGCATCCCTCTCCCCGAGCGCACCGCACACTCTCCTCGTACTCCCGCATCAAAAGTTTAAAAAATCGAATATAGCGACACCCCATCAACTAATTCAAACCGCCAAATAATTCAGGGTTACTCGCAAGCAAATTATATTAACATATATCGATACTCTTATTAACAACCTTTTTAAAGAAAGAATAAAATAAATATTCAAAGTAGACAAATAGTAAAGTTATTCGTGTTATATCATCATCTGCCTACAACTACACCCAACTATATTCTGGTCGGCTTCCAGTCAAACCCGATTAAGCTGAATACGTATTTTACGTAGAGCGGCTGCCTACCAGACCTCCACGTCCTCAACCCATTAACTGGGTAACACGGAACTTCTTGACACGGCACGAGTCAAGTTTATTGGCTTCTGACTGCCCAAAGATCTACAAATGACAGCCGAGACCAACGGCTTAGCGTGCTTTCCGAGGCATGGAGGGAACTCGGTGTGTTAAGATGGTCACCCAACCACAGACTAACCTTCGCAAGCGTTGCTTTACCTTGAAGATCGACCCGTGCGGCTGTTATTCTTTAACCAAGATCTACTCCATGGAACGTGCAAATAGCTTCATGTTTTTGACTGACCGACTTTGACAATTCAAAAGTGACTGTAAATGGTTTGTTTGAAATATACGATTTGATTTGATTTCATTCGTGTTATATAAAGTGGTCAAATTGGATGTTCAACTTTATTTTGCCACCAAGCTAAGGCCAAGGATTGTAGTTCAAAGGCCGCCATTTTGTTTTTGAGAGTTTTCAAGACATTGATCATTACATTAAATTCGTTCGAAAGTTCTAATACAATTGAAGAACTTCCAAATCATATTCATCGCTGATGGTATGATATAATGTAATGCACACGGCGTATTATTTTTACCGCGCCGACGACGCACGTTTTGCGAACGCGGGTCCACGGCGTTATAGATAAAAGGACCAAAAAGCAGATCGTCGCTTTTGCATCGATTCAAACGTTTGTACAAAGCGATACAAACGCGCGCGACAAGCGTATTCAAAGTACGTGTGTATCGAGTTTGTTTATTAAGAGGGGACTCTAGTCCCGAGGAATTTGATAAATAGGTATTTAAAGAAACTATTGTCGATGCGTCGCACTGTCAAGTAATGTGCGAAAACGACAACTTCATCAGAGGCTGATTTTACCTAAAAAAAACCTTGACCAAAAGACGTTTTGTATTCCGCTGTTTTATTCTTCAAAACTGGACTGATCTATAAAAATTACGTATCAAAATTTAGAAGAAGACTACATCTATGCTTCTATTATTTTCTATTTTGATAAAAACTTATCCAATTTGTCTGATAGTCGTCTGAACATGGCGGTAAAAACGGGCTGTTTTTTCGGGTTTTCAGATAGTCATAATTCTTTAAGTAATTATGTTTTGGAAAAAAAATGATGGAGGCACGTATTAATTCGATCTAGATTGTTTGGAAAAAAAATCATAGCTCTAGCAGCGGAATACGTTTGTTTGGAGAAAGGCCCAAGAGTTACCGACTAGAGTCCCCTCTTAATTGTCGGAGAAAGGTGTGGGGGAGAGGCACTGCATGGTTTACTTGTCACTCACACGACATCCGATAGTAGTTTTTCCCCCATCTTTTATGATTGGGCAATGTTTTAAAAGTTGTATTAAAATGACCATCATTCAATCTTCTTTCGCTCGTGAATGGGTTAATCCAATAATGTCGCTTATTTTTTATACTTTCAGTAATAAAGCCAGCGTAAGCAGTGCTGTCTCGTCAGACTCCATTTTATTACTGTTGAGGAGTCTGGTGAAAACACAGAGATTTCTGTATAGAAATACATACGCGCGACTGCAGCGCTTTTATACCGTCTATCGCCGTATCAGCGCGTTTGTATCGATACAAATAGGTCAACGATTACAGCGCCACAAAAATTTTTTATGCAAAAATTAACCATCAGCGCCTGAACTTCGTTTAAAGCGCGTTAGCACGCATCATCATGATCGATCGATGAGGCCTTAAACACGATAGGCTTCTCGCGATTTTCAGCAAAACGGTACCTAAGTTTTATCATAAAATTAGTTCAGACAAAAATTGTAGATCAGATAAATAATTATCTATAAAAATGGCTAGATACTTTTTTCCTAAGAGCCACCGTTTCTGAGATATATCGATTCAAAAAGTTGGAAGAATTGTAATCGTCATAATATGCACACGTTTCCACACCACCTTGAGCGATCACTCAGGTCTCAAAGAGCTGAGAATCTACACTGACGGATCAAAGACAAGCACCGGAACCGGAGTTGGAGTTTACCCCAATGACCTTTACATCAGAATATCCAGACCGCTAGGTAAACTCAACACCGTCTATCAGGCGGAATGCGTGGGCATTATCCTGGCGGTCTATGCCATAGAAGCCAGGGGAGTCACATACTCTCCTTCAGCGCCTCAGTTCCTAAGGAAGCATCACACCACTTCGAAACTCATACGAGAATGCCACAATGCACTAGAACGCATCACGGTGACTAACCGCAACACTGTGACGCTGCAGTGGATAAAAAGACACAGCGGATCACATGGAAATGACGCGGCCGATGAGCTGGCCAGGAGGGGATCTGATATTGTGGCTGTTGGAGCCGAACCCATAGGACCACTCCCCTTCGGCTAGCTGCGCACATGGCTACAACACACCCACAAACAAGCGGAACGCTGGTAGGCCTTAACACCCCGCAGCAGGCAGTCCAGGGAGGCTATGCCATCCTTGAACAAACACTTACACACGATAGCTATTACGGAGATTATTAGCTCCTTTATGCAGAGCAGGCATGGAGGAGGAGGAAACGGTATCGCACGTACTCCTTGAGTGCGCAGGCGTTACCGAAATACGGAGTCAAATAATAGGGTCACAGAACTCGCTTACAGATGTTTTTACACACCGGGAAAACTAATCAGCTAGTCTATTCCGTAAGTAACTATTTCGATATCGAGCTTCACATGAGTGACAAAACTCACAAGTGAGCTTTATTGCACACAACATAAAGGTCTTAATTTGAAACTCACCTCGAATTTCACTGTCGAGATACGAAAATGCTGTTACAGAATAGCACTACTGTTTCTGGAGGGAGGTTGGCTGGTTGGAGTATTGGCTCACGCACAATGGTCCAACATCAGGACTAAGTGCGGAAACCAAATCCTAATAGATAGATAGATAGATACCGTTTTGCTGAAAATCGCAAAAAACACGTTTTTGTGACTTTTGACCCCAAGTAATTTTTTTCCAGGTATCGGATCGATGAGGCTTTTTTAGATTTCATTTATCATAGTGTTTTGAACAATCCTACCAATTTTGAGCTGGGTGCGATAATTGTAACTTCACTCCAATTTTTTGGACTTATTTGACCGGACTAATACCTACTGATTGGTTTTAGAACTAATATTTTAATTCTGTACCGCAACAACATTATAAATCTAATAATAAACATCAAATCGTCTAATTATAGGCGTCAATGTCTAATAGAATCACGAATAAGTATGTTTGGGGCTAGAATTATGAGCAGTGGAGACTACAAGGAGGTCAGAATCATAAAGGAGTAAAATTTGCAGGACTGACTACTATTTATGTACTCTTCATTTCTTTTAAAGTAGGTGTTAAGGCCTCTGACCTCATTGCCCTCTTTATGATTATGCGTTATACATTTTTTGAATTATTCTCACTTCCCTCTTGACCTAGTTCTGAAATTCACGCAGATGAAGTCGCGGGCAGAAGCTAGTTTCTAAACACAATTTTTTTTCGTAAACTGGCAAGTTTAATTACATGACATATTGATGTTTGACGTCTTTCAAGCCTCGAAATAAATTAATTTATTTTAGCCTGTTTCTTAAGATAAATTTTGAGATAAAAGCTATAAAAATAGACACTCCAGACCAGAAAAAAAAATGCTATAGCTATATTACTTTACGTGACTGAAAAAATAATGTTTGTGGATGTTCTATACACAGAAGTGAAAGTGATGATTTTATAATGATTTGCCGGTGTTATTAGCCACTATTAATTTCCTGTGATATGAATCCTTTGTTGCGTTCAGGTATGTTCCCAAACGTTGTGCTTTATCTAGTTTCAGTCTTTTATTTCATACCATTTTATACATCATTTCAATGTTGGCACGAATAGAAAATAACTACGAATATATATTGTTCAAGGTCACAAAATTATAGTGAAAATAATTTCATAGCACGAATTTTAATAAATTACAACTTTAAGCTGCTGAACTATGTAAAATATTGTAAAAAAATATATTTAAATTACGAAAATCTGACAGCTTGGATCTGCAAAAAAGTGACATAGGTGCTACGTTGACAAGGCCCACGGACCATCTAAATTGATGTGAATCGACAGTGATGCAAATACTTTTAAAAGGCAAAAGATGAGATGGCGATAGAATGAGGGCGGCACTGAATAAATAACGTAAGTGCCAAAATTCATTTTCGTATTTTATAACATAAAAGTATAATGAAATCAAAATATATTAAGAATTTAGCTAGATAAGATTATTTTCTATGTTTAAAAGTAGTTTTCATAAAATCAATACAATGCATTACGCCATGAAAATGAAAATGGCAAAAAGACAGACCGAACTTTGCAATTTTTTTCTATCGAGAAAATTTCTTCGTATCGTGTATTCCTTTAGAATTTAGGTAGATCATAAAGTCAAGAAACATGAACCGAAATATCAAATCCCTGTTATAGGTACTTTACGAGAAAAAACAATTCTCAAAACGGCCTTATTATTCGCATAGCCCCTTAAGTATGTGTGTACTTACAACATCTGCTCCTCGACTCTCTCCAATGGCTGACAATGCTTTTGTTGTGTAAGGTATTCTGACAACCTGAAAAATTAAGGTTTCATGTGAAATTACTTGGACTTGGGGAGTTATAGAAATCCCCAAATATAATTGGGGATTCCTATTAGGTACTTATATTAAGTATCTTTTCATTAACTTTCCATGTGATAATTATCACAGGATTAAAACCATATCTTGCTGTTTATTATTTTACTTATATGATAGGTTTACATAGCACTTTATCTTATTTCTAGAAAAGTTTCAGCCAAATGAGCACACTGTTGGGGCTCATAACAACCCTCGTAGATAAGCTTTCGCGATGATTGCACTTAATATAGCGACATGGAACATCAATGGATTAGCCCCAAATGTACATGAGGTAGAGGTGCTGTTAAAATCCATAAAATCGACATTCTTCTAATATCAGAAACACATTTCACGAAAAAGGGCCTAGTCAGTATAAGGGACTACACGATCTACAGTACCAATCACCCAGATGGCAAAGCCCATGCGGTCACAGCTGTTATAATCAGTTCATCCATCAAACATCACGAACTTACCCCATATCAGACGGAACATATCCAAGCCACCACAATTGTGGTAGAAGGGAAGACATGTTGTTTCAATATATCTGCAACTAGTGGACGTCACGCGGTTTCACCCGCGTAGTTCCCGTTCCCGTGGGAGCACGGGGATAAAATATAGCCTATGTTACTCCCTGATAATGTAGCAATCCATTGCTGAAAGAATTTTTCAAATCGGTCCAGTAGTTTCGGAGCCTATTCATTTCAAACAAACAAATATATATACTAGTTACTGAAGAACAATGGACACATTATTTTACCAGTCTTGGTCCCAGGTTTATAAGTGGAAGCGACTGGAACTCTAAGCATCCCCATTGGGGATTTCGTTTAATATCTACCAGAGGACGACAATTATTACTGACGATTAATAGGAATAACCTTACAACACTATCGACAACAGAACCAACACTGGCCGAGTGATATGAATAAATTACCTGAAATCATACATTTCTTCATCTGCAAAGGAATGTCACAATACTACACCATGACAAAATCATGCCTTGATGGCTCCTCAAATCACACTCCGGTTCTCCTGACAGTCAGCACGACACTGCTAGAGTATCAGACCAATCCTAGCTTGTACAATAAACATACTGATTGGGAATCATTACGAGAAATAATGAATAATAAATAAATAATAAGACCTGACGACTCCGCTAAAGACACACGAAGATATTGAAACTGCCGCTATCAATTTTACGAATGCAATACAAGTAGCTTGTTGGCTAAGTACTCCAGATAGACTCCGAAACACAAATAGACACAACCCAGTACCATGGGAGATATGGGATATGGTCCAAAATACTCGAAAAACAAAGATTACGTAGAGTACGGCACTGTAGTAGACTGCTAGATGACAAAAGAGCATACAACAAAGCTGTTGTCGAGTTGAAGAAATTGATCAGTGATGCTAAAAACGCCACACTGAAATCACAACTAGAGGCAATGACAGCGACTAAGGCAACAAATTACTCACTGTGGAAAGCTACATCGAAATTAAACCAACCAAAAATGCCTAATCCACCACTTAAACTTGACAACAACAATACTCCTTACTCGAATGCTAAAGTGCATGAATAAAAGAAGAATAATACCAGACCACCAGTTTGGCTTCTGCTGAGAACATGGTACAGTGGAACAGATACATAGAG
This sequence comes from Lacanobia wlatinum, assembly GCA_947578705.1. Classification (NCBI taxonomy): domain Eukaryota; kingdom Metazoa; phylum Arthropoda; class Insecta; order Lepidoptera; family Noctuidae; genus Lacanobia; species Lacanobia wlatinum. The sequence continues at coordinate 12,576,060 of OX388033.1, forward strand.
TTGTGGACCAGATAAGGTAATCCTTGGAGGGAAAGGAATACTGCTCAGTAGCTTTCTTGGAAATTCAACATGCCTTCGACAAGGTATGGCACAGAGGACTTCTCTGCAAGATCAGGAACCTCCTGCCTCACACATAACTTTGGCTTGCTGCAGTCATATCTATCCGGCAGAATATTCCAAGTGAGGAATGGAGAATACACGTCTAGCTTCCAAGGCATACAAGCAGGAGTACCTCAAGGCTCTCTTTTGGGACCAGTACTTTATAACATTTGCACATCAGACCTGCCACTTACACCGGGAGTAGTCACAGCTACATTTGCAGATGACACTGTCATATTGGCCAGTGGCTCTGAACCTGAAACTGCATCTCAAAACCTCCAAATTGGACTAGACAATATAGCACAGTGGCTCACAAAGTGGCAAATTAAGGCCAGAGCCGCAAAATCGTCCCATATTACATTCACCCTGCGTAAAAAAGACTATCCACCAGTAAGAATCGGTGAACATCTACTCCTACACAAGGAATCGATCAGATATCTAGGAATCCATCTGGACTGCAGACTCATATGGAAATTTCACATCCAAAAAAAGAGAGACCAACTCAATCTCAAGTTCCGAGAACTACATGGCTGCTTGGGAGGCGCTCTGTGTTAAGCACTGACAACAAGCTTTTAATTAATAAAACAATATTAAAACCCATATGGCTATACGGAATTCAATCTTGGGGATTGTTCTGCGATTCAAGTACGGAAATAGTCCAGAGAGCACAGATCGCGATTCTGAAGACTATCACAAATGCACCGTGGTTCTGTAACAATGAGTTGCATCACAAGCTTCATATTAAGACTGTCAAAGAGGAAGACAAAATCTTTGCCGAAAAGTACAAAAAGCGACTTAATGCACATCCAAATACCTTAGTAACACAGCTGGCCATAATAAACTACCCAAAAAGGCTAAAGCGTCACCACATCATGGAACTCTCTCAAGAACCTTGATTTTAAAAGAGAGGAAAGAAGTTCACTGGAGCAATCCTTCTTCAAACCAAATAAACTACAAAGAATCTGTTCATAGTCAATCGACTGATCGCAGATGTGAAAACAACCAAAAAATGAAAAGTTTTTGAATCTTAACATAAGTGAAGGCTAATAAGTTAAGTTATATTACCAATACCATCCAATATCCTTTTTCTGGTTGATAGAAAATATATCTTTTTGTCTGTGTTTGTAAAGCTTCACACGGTTCTGATGAGAATGTTCTGAAAAAAAAAAGGAAACAAGAGATTTGTTACATAAACATATGTTTCTTTGTTTCTGGTGTTAATTGTTTCTATTATCTTTAATTAAATACCAACTTTCATTATATATTCGCAAGAGTGCATACTATATTTACAGGAGGTTAATTTCTATGCGCATTTTGTATTTGTAAAATAAACTCACGACATGAATTTGACAACAGCTTCGCATAAGCCCACTTGCATTTTCTGGGCATCAGCACTAGTTTGACTAGGGTGATAGAATAATATCCTTTGTAGTTCCTGAAAATGTAGACTTAATATCAATATTGATAATTGAAGATAATACAAGACAAATTACAAAATAAAACCTAGATATAAGTTGAAGATTACAATTATTTTAATCATCCTTTTATGCAGTTGTAAATTGTAATAATATAAATATATGTATATCTTGGCAGCAGATTTAATTATGGTTTTCATTACTGTTTATATTACTAGAAACCATGTCTCACACAATGTACAAGGATTTCGTTGTTTTGGGTATTTTAAAAGACTATCTTTAAAAAGACAACAAGGGCTCTCAAGGGAGAGATAGCGACATAAAGACCATAACCAGTAATAACCATCGTCTTCTAGAATTGGAATAGGTAGTTTTAAGTGTTTTCAATCACATTAATTACAAGTTTATTCGCAAGAAGTGTAGGGAGTAGGAGTTGAAGTTAAATAATACTTACATCGCCTTCCCTGGGACCAAAACTTGAGTTAAAGATAAAGAAAGAATTAATTTTAGCCTTTACATCAATCATTGTATAAAATGTAGAAGATGTCCTTAAAGAATTTATCATTTAATTTTAGATCAAACAAAATAAATAATTTTTGTGTATTGACCAGAAATTGTCAAAGTCAAGATTGTCAATGTCAAACAGTATAGGTATATAATTGTTTTTTAATTTGCCCCAAACAGAAGGCTATAGTCTTTTGACCATATTGCCTAGTCGTACGTCGTTTTCCTGCATGGTAGATTTTATAGAGTAAAATGTCTTTCGTATTTTATAATCACAGTTTTTTTTTAATTTTGTTAAATTGTCTTTCGTAAATCTGGTAAAGTTTTGTCAAATCCATTTTGGTCTTAGACAGATTCTCTATCTACGATTTTGATCATTGTTTTTCTTTCTTTTTTTCCCAAATCCGAGTTATTTTCAAAGATTTTGAGTTCATTTTAGTCATTTGAATTGTTGATAGCTACAGGCTACAGCCCACAGAACATATATACTCTAACTACAGCCATTCTGCGTATCGGTTTTCCTAATAGTTAAAAGTAAAGTCTCAAATCATTTGAGAGAACTCAAATCCATTGATATATAAAAAACCCAAGATACACACTCAGCTTCTCAAAAACGTCCGCAAAAAACAAGCGCATAATGTTTAATTGTGCGCAAGTTTCAAACAGTCTCGCATCGCTCGCCATACTGCACTGCTTGAAAAAACAACTATAAGCGATCTGTGTAAGGATGAATTTGCAAAAAAAAATGCGCATCACTCGCCATACTGCACTGTTTTGTAAAAACAACATTAAGCGATCCGTGTAAGGTTGAATTTGCAAAAAAATTGTTTATAGTATAACTACACACAACTCACACATGCCACTTGATACATGTCAGTTTATGACGACAGTTTCGAGTTTTTAGTTACTATATGGTTTCGAGTGTTGCATTTGTTCGAGACTGTGCATCTTGGGTTTTTTATATATCAATGCTCAAATCCAATAAAATAGTTCTAAGGCAAGAAAAATCTTGTAAATGTGAATCAAATTAAAAAAAATGTTGTATCGGCTCATAAACTAAAATAGACTAAACATAAAAAGACTGACAGCATAAATAGACTGTTTTCTTCTTTTATATAGTTCTGTGAGCACAGGAATAGCAAAATACGTTCCCATAGTAACGACACATTGTTATTATTTTAATTTTGTTTTCATTTTGAATTACTTGTACTGAAGTTTTAAGTAAATAAATCACGTTATCAATTTAGACTGGTTGTTTTGATTTCAGTTTGAATCATGTCGATCCGAAATCCAAGACTACCGCTTTTGCCGGGCTATGCAACAAATCCAATGGTAAGTAGATACCTAAGATAGATCATGTACAAACATGGATCGTATCCAGATCTTATCTTGATCTTATTAGTCTTAATGTGACGCGGGCAATACGGGTAGATTATATTCGAATTTGAATTTATCCTAATCGAGGCCACGGTGTACCTACCTATCCATTTGTAAAATTTCATTCAAATACAATCAGCCGTTGTTGCTGGTTTACGAAGGCTTGTGTTTAATTTAATTGGTTACCTACGCAAGCTCGAATGTCGTTTGCTCGAATAACTAAACCTTAAAATCGTTAACTCGAATGTACTATGTAGGACGTAGGTAGGTACCTACTCATTGGCGCGGTAGTTTACTATATCGATGCATAAATACTTCAAATGAATAGCTACAGTAAACATCGGTAGCGCGATTATGCTATCTCATAAAATCATAATATTCTCAACATAAGTATTCTCTTTTGCAGTTGCTTTAGCTGTTCGCATGATTCGCATCCAAAGATATAATAATTTCTATGTTCGCATCAAGTACCCACTAATAGTAAAACACTGAATGCGATTTCAGTTTTAAAGTATCTTTTTTTATGTACTAGTTAACTAGGTACCTACTATTTTATTTTAAATTGCTGTCACTTATATGGGAGGCCGGAGGAAATAGGCAAAGTTGTACCTTCTCAATGCCAGTCTAGTCCCTTGTGTGTGTATGATTTTTCTATTTCAGATCGGAAAGAAGAACTTTGGAGTCCGGCCAGTATTCACGTCTGTCGATAAGGTCAACATGTTGGTTGATAAAGCGGAGGAGGGCAGCAGAGTGCCTTCGTTGTACTGTCGCAAACAAGCGCCAGATTTGCCGTCCTGGATCATGTACGATAAGCACGTAAGATCTGTTTTAGCAAAAATTTGCTAGGTTACCTGCCTCGTTAGTCTAGTGGTCGCAAACGGAGACTGCTGAGCGTCCTGGTTTCGATTCTCGGGTCGGAAAAAGTGTCGAAGTTTCTCCATTAGGAATTTTTAACTACTTACAAATGCTGCTACCAGCCCGTAGTTTTGAAGTCGTTGGTGTGAAACACCCGTGCCTCGGAAACCACGTAAAGCCGTGGGTCATGCGCCTGATCTCTACCCAGCCGTGTCGGATTGCCATTCCCTCTGACTATGAGAGTAAAGAAATCAAAGCCACCAATTATAGTATGGGTGAGCTACATATTTGACTAGGCACCTGTTGGAATGGTGTCCGAATACTGTAGAATGGAAATGTTGTCCGGGAACTAACGAGATGGGCATAGTTGCCATTGCGGATCTATCCTGAATGAGACCGGCGCGGGTTCGTAAGGGCGAGTAGACGGTACCATACGGCAAATAGAAAGTCGGATTGTCTGGCTGTGAATGATGATGTGGCAGTGCTTCCTCGTATATGTGTTGGTCAGGTGTTGAAGATGTTAGTATAAGTTCATAATCGAAATCGCAACTTGTAATGATGGACCTGTCAGTAGTTGGTAGTGTCAGAATCTTGTGTGGGAGCAGATGACTCGCAGGAGAAGTTCAAAGAATGTTGCTAATTCTAAATATTTTTCGTATATTTAGATTCTGCGCTTCCAAGGTTTTTTCCAACAAACGTTGCACGAATTCCGTTCTGGCTCTAGTATTCTGCGGAAGGTGGAGATCTTCTTTTACCTTGAAGATGGCACTGTCAAGGTAATGGAGCCGAAGACGGAAAATAGTGGATTGTCACAAGGTAAATCTTTTTTTTCCTTCGTATTTTTAGATAACTGCGTCGATCGAGCACTTGCGACCAGTTGGTCTAGTATTCGCTACTGTTACAGCAGAGCATGGTTCTGGGTTTGACTCCCAGGAGTGGCTAAGTTTATTGGGTATTTCCATCTAGAAATTATCCTTAGCAGCCCGAAGTCCACATAAAATTTATGCGTTTTAAACAATTAGATAAACCTTCAGGGAATAGGTATGTTATTTTGACGTAAGGTTCTATTAGTAATTTTTGTATATTAATATCCCATCAAAAACATTAATGTGAAAAAGGGAGCCAAAGTTCAATGTTAATAATATCCGTGATTGTCGATTTCAGCGAAAAAAGTACTGAGATCTAAATGGGCGCCAAGTTCCGTACCTAAATAGTCCTGAAATAAGGTAAATGAAGGTTCAAGATTTGACTTGGCTAGTTTTTACATAGGTACATATTACCTTATAATATCTGGCTTTAATTATCATCTTTATGTCATAATACTTACACAAGGTAGATACAGTACAGCTTTTTATATCTTACGCTTCTAAAAATTTGATTTTCTGGTGAAAACTAGCCAAGTCAAATCTCGAATCTTCATTTACCTAATTCTAGACAAGCTAAGTAGCTTTAATAGATGTGCCAAATACCATGTTAGTTTAAATTGGTTTCGAGTTGTGAAGGGGTCAAAAGAAATGGTTCGTGTTACGGGTACTCTACGTTAAAATGAAAAACTTTATGCCGACAGTCACAAATACGAATTTCAAAATACAGATTTTCATAATTCCGAATGGTTCATAATTCTTACTTTTCCTTACTAATATTATAAATGCGAAAGTAACTCTCGTCTGTTTGTCTGTTTGTCGCGCTTTCACGCCAAAACTACTGAACCGATTTAAATGAAATTTGGTACACAGATAGTCTAGAGTCTGAGAAAGGACATAGGCTATTTTTTATGCCGGGAGTATGTTCCTTAGGGACCACGCGGGCGAAGCCGCTGGCAGAAACTCTTTACAATATTTATTTATTTATTTTCACATATGGCTAACACAATTAATAAACTAAGCCCCACAAAACCGTAGTAATGGTTTGACTGTGGGGTCGGTGAGTCTCGACATTTACACTCATTCGTTAAATGTGTACTTATAACTAATTATACACTGTAGCACTTTAACACGTTTCTAAATAGTATTTTCTTAATTTATTTTTAAAACAATTTTTATTAATTTCACTCCTTATGTCTGCCGGCAGACTATTCAGTAGGTATGGTATCCGTTTTTTAAGAGTTCTGTCACCAAAGTAATTGGTGACTCTGGGCACACTGAATCTGCCAGCAGCCATAGATCGTGTATTATGGGTGTTGACTACTCGAGTTAAGTTATGCTCTTGGGTACCATGGTAATTAACTGCTAGAAGATATTTATGTTTGTAACTGATCGGTAGAATTTTACATATTTTAAATAGTTTCCTATAATCTCCTTTACAACTGTTTTTGGTTTTTTGAGTAACAAGTAGTTTTAAGAATCGAATTTGAAGAGCTTCTAATTTATTCAGGTTAGTTTTGAATGTTAACCCATAGCTGTCAAGGGCATAACTCATTACAGAATCTACTAATGACATGTATATACATCTTAATATGTTAATAGGAACTTTAAAGCTTAGGTGGTACATTTTACTTAATAATATTCTTAATTTACTACAAATGTAATCTATGTGATGGGACCAAGAAAAGTTCTCATCTATTTTCACGCCAAGGTAAGTTACACAGTCAACTCTTTCAATAGGTTTACATTTACAGTCCAGTAAGTTATTATGGTGACATATATACTCGTGGGTAAATAACGGCGGAGTCGCACTATGTGGTCGTAAATATGGCGAATGAATTAATAATAATTTAGTTTTATCAGCATTTAATATAATGCCGTTGTCGTGCGACCATTTAACTACTGCGTCTATATCTTGTTGAACTAGCTTGCAAGTATCGTATAAGTTAGTACCTGAGCGTATTACGCACAAGTCGTCTGCAAACATATACGCTGTACAATGCTGTAGTACACGGCACAAGCTGTTAACATGCATAAGATAACAAATTGGTCCACATCCCGAGCCCTGAGCCACCCCACTACGCACCTCGACTCGGTCACTAAGCGCGTCCTCCACCTTCACACGGTAGGAGCGCGCGGTGAGGTAATCACGGAACCATGGGTTCAGTGGTTCTCTCACCCCGCACTCCTCCATTGCATTGAGGATGGTATCGGACTGCAAAGTGTCAAATGCTTTTTTATAGTCAAAAAATATTGTAATTACAAATTTTTTATCATTGAGGTGACTGTTAATTTCGTCTGTAAATTTTGCTAGCAATGTATTTGTACTTTTTCCTTTTAAAAAGCCGTGTTGACACTCGTTTATAACGTTATTTTTTTGTAGATAGTTACTTAATTGGTTGACGATACACTTTTCTATAATTTTGTCTATACTAGATAAAATTGATATAGGTCTGAAGTTTGAAACATTTTTGCGATCTCCTTTTTTGTGAATTGGGCGGACTATTGCCTCTTTAAGTTTGTTTGGAAATTTGTAGTTCTTGACAGTTAGGTTTATCAGTTTAGCTAACACGGGGCTCACTTTATCAATAATTATTTTAAGGTCGGACATTCGCACATGATCGCTACCCGGTGATTTATTTATATTCATGTTTTTAATTATGTTTTTGACATATTTAGAGCTTACTGGTTGCCACCTCATGGACAAGCCCGCGGCTTTTACATAGGTCTGTCTGTCCAACCAGATCTCATGACACTTATGTTTAATATCTTCTACTTCTGTAAAGAAGGTAGAAGCAAATTTGTTACTTATGTCTAGAATACTTCCTTGTCCACCCATGTTTGATAGAATTAATTCATCTACCGATTGTTTATTGATTCCCATCATAGAACATATTCAACAGATACCCTTTCCCATATTTTTTTAATGTTATTGTTACACTCTAATATACTATTTTTATCATAAATATTTTTACTTTTAATAATAGCTTTTTGGCATTTATTTCTAAATTTGGTATAATTAAGTCTTTTTAGCATATTCTTTGGCTCATTGCTCCATACCTCAAATAATCTGTCTTTTTCTTTTATCATAGACTTCAACTTGTTATCAATCCATTTTTTATTGTTCCTGTTATTGGTAAAAATACGTTTATTTACGTAACAGTCACAATAAATACCCTCGAATATTTGTTGAAATGCTTTATATAATTTGATAGGGCAATCTATTGTCATTAAATGGTCAAAATCAGTGCTCAATAATCTCTCTCGAACCTTGTTATTGTCGAGGACGCGCTTAGTGGTCGCGAGTCGCGGCGGACTCGGTTGTGCATCGCGCGAGTTGCGAGTTTGCAATGACTGCCTCGACGGTGCGCGTCTCCACTGCACGTTTGCCGATACAAAATAATGATCTGATATTTTTTGTTTTATTACCGCTGAATGTATGATGGCATTATCTGCTCGAATATAAATATGATCGAGACAAGATTGAACTAATTTTCCCGATACAATTTCCTTCCTAGTAATATAAATATAAAGTATATGTGTTTTATCTCATAACTCTGGCAAGGACTCGAATGTGAGTAGGTATGAATTCTTTTTCTATCTCGATTGGCGGTGGCGGGTGTGAAGCGGGCGGCGACGGCAGCGCTTCGTCGCTTTGCACGTCTTGCTTCATTGCGTTGGGGACGGTGACTGACTGACGCGAGAATGATTCGAGCGGTTACACGATCAGTCTGGCATCAGTCTGCTGTCATTCACAACAGAATGATAAAAAATATTTTTAAAATATTTAATTTTTGTCATTCTGGACCATCAGTCCGTCAGTCAATCGGTTAGACGATAATTCTCCCGTCATTCTGAGCAGACTGATTGAACAGACTGATGCCAGACTGAGCGTGTAAACTTTGACTAACTCATATGGTTAAGTCACAATGATCGCTTTTTGTTCAAATTATTCAATCAAAACTCGGGTGAAATGCAATAGTGGTGATTTTAGTATCATGATATTAATCCTTATCTATTTAAATTGTTTAATAATTAAGGTTGGTTACGTACATGTAAATTACATTTTAAATAATTCAAATCAGACCTTTCGTTTAAAAGTTACGACGTAAGAAAAATGGCAACATTTTTGGTTTGAGCCTAACGTTTAGTCTATAACAGTATACTATTGTAGTCTTTGGTCTATAAATAAGTAAGGGAGATAAAGTTCGTAGAGTAAGTACTAACTAAATTCGCGCGAACAAAGTCGCGGGCGAAGTGCTATTGGAGAACGACCCTCACACGATTTTTAAACAGCGTTGTAATTCCTTAGGGGTTTTGATCCGGTTTCTAAAAGGTCTTGAAAATATCTGCCAAGGTTCAATTTCGTTAAATCTTTTGATTTATCGTAGAACTGACTTGAACTAATTTGGTAGGTACTTGCGAAGTACTGGACGGTTCGACTTGCAGATCTGGCCTGTAGGGTTCCGTACCAAAGGTGCTGACGGGACCCTACTATATTAAGCCTCCGCGATAGATTCTTAGCTCGGAAAAAACTGCGAGACCTACAAATTTGTACGGAACCCTCGGTGCGCGAGTCCGACTCGCTCTTGACCGGTTTTTAATAATAGACATTATAATTCTTAGGTAGGTATTATGAAATTGGGACTTTTGAAAATCGGAATATTAAAATTCGGAATAAAATATTTCGGAGTATTTGGGTGTTCCCGTAAAATTACACACGGTTGCTGCGTCGCCAGTTCCTTTGTTCTTTAAACTATTGACTGGGCTGAGCTGGACACGCTGCCGCGTAGATTAAAACAATTGGCTCATATTTTTTCAGGAACTTTGATCAGTCGCCAAAGAATTCGCCTCCCGTATAGCTATGATCTGTATTATGATGTATTAGATCTCAATATTGGGAAGGAAGTTACATTCTTTGGGAAAAATTTCAAGGTAAAAACGATACTTTCGTTTAATAAGTTTTTTTTTATGAACTAGCTTTGTGTTTCAATCAATAGTGTAATTTGTTATGGTTTCTGCTTCCATCCCAAACGATATTTTCATGAATTAGCTTTTTGTTATTATTAATAATACCGTTCAAGTATTACGTAAGCAGAATTTTAATCATTTTAAACACCTTCCTTTTTGTCAGCGATAGTAAACAAAGCTCTTACCCCTCTCTACAATGCTCATGTACCTAAGCATTAGTATAGTTTTTACTCGCGCGTATTTCCCACTTCTGTTATTTTTTAATAATAATATAATAATAATAATAAGCCTTTTATTCCGAAATTTTTACAGTTTTTCATGCTACTAAATAATCTCTAGTACATTCATTCACAACAAGTCCCTTATTTCGGTGTGCCTTACGGCATAGGCCTCCTCCAATGCCTTCCACTGTTTCCTATCGGTTGCAATTCTTAGCCAAAGGGGACCTAGAGTCAACTTCAGATCATCTTCCCATCTTCTCACTTTGCGACCTCGGCTTCTTGACCCGTCTCTTGGATACCAGACTGTTACATGCTTGCTCCATTTTTCATACTTACAGCGTAGCATATGCCCTGTCCATCTCCATTTTAATTGGTCAATATGTGTAAGGATGTCTGTGAGTTTAGTTTTGTGTCTGATATCCACATTCCTGACTCTATCCTTTAACTTTAGCCCCAGTATGCTCCTTTCCATGGCTCGTTGAAATTTTGCAAGCTTTTCCCTTTGATTTTTTGTCAAAGCCCAGGTTTCACAGCCGTATGTGATGCAAGGAAGAATGCATGTATCAAAAGTTTTCTTCTTGATCTTGATGCTGAGTTCCTTGCTTTTCATGATTTCTTTCAAGGCCCAAAACTTTTTCCACCCAGTAGCGATTCTTTTGTCAATTTCTTTGGACATTTGGTCGCTTGCTTCCCCCCAAGCGACCAAATGTCTGTTATTTTTTACTTAACTGTAAAACATCGCGTGATTAATAATTAACTAATTAGGCATAATAATGTCAAATCAAAATCTACTAATCTACTAAGATTTGCAAACAAAGGAAGTAAATATTGCAGACGAAATCACCATTCAAACCCCCTGTCACGTCCCCCATGACATCAAAAATAAGCATGGTAAAGACCCCCACCCCCATCCATTGGTACTTTTGTAATCCTTGAACGACCTCTAGTGCAATTCACAATTTATAATGGTTTCTGCTACAGATCCTAAATTGCGACAATTTTACGAGAGTGTTTCTCAATCGCCTGGGTATCAATGTGCCGGATCCTATACCATATCCTGATGCTATCGAAGTAAGTAGTAGGGACCTACGTTTGAATGTGTGATGATTCAATCAAATAAAATGTACCTACAGTAATGTACAAATAAAAAATATTTTTAGAGAACTCCGGACCGCAGGAAGCCTCCTAAACATAGACCTTTCAAGCAATTTTTGGAGTTTGACAGACAAGTCTTGAGGTAGGTATAGAAGGATTGTCATCTACTACCAGTATATATGTATGGGCTTGTTGTTTTTGTATGAAGTGGTTTTATTTTGTGAAATATAATTTGACTATTGAACTTTATAGCCACACTAAAAACAAAAGATTTGCATATGGCGTCGTCCTAATTGGCAACGGTCGTACGAGCAAACGGTCGTAAAAGCAAGCCGTATGGTGTCGGCCGGTGCCGTATGGTGCCGTAAAAGAATAATACCATCCCATCACTTCCCGTGGGTGTCGTAAGAAGCGACTAAGGGATTCACCAGAGAATGGGCAACAGCGTTCTCTGTAAAACTCAACACCATACAGTGCGATCGCCAACCCGCCTGCCAAGCGTGGCGATTATAGCAACCCCCACCCCCCCTTTGTGGGAGGCCTATTTCCAGCAGTGGACGTCTTCCGGCTGTTATGATGATGATGATGATGATGATGATGATGATGATGATGGTACGAGCAAACGATGCGTTCATCGTCGTGCGATGAAAATGATCGTGCGAAGGAAAACATAGCAGTATACATCCTTCTTATTCAATTTTTGAAATATCTCTTATATCGGTCCAATATTGGAGGAGAAAACAGTCGAGAGCCAAACCTCGAATTATGACTTTTTACATACAAAGTCTCGCCGCCAGCATTTCCTATATATATATTTAAGTATTTTACTGCGCTCGCGCGATGACTTACATGCTTTATTAGGACACAGTAAAGAAATGAGTGTGTTCTCGTCGTGCGACGATGAACGCATCGTTTGCTCGTACGATCGTTGCCAACTAGGACAACGCCTTAGCCTGAGTTTTCCTGAAAACCTTTATAATAATTGAGATATTTGTCCAAGTGAAGTACAATTAGAAAATAGTTGTACTAATGTCATCTTTGATCTTATTTTTAAATGTGTCTGTTTTAGGTTCTATGGTTACTGGGATGACCGTGACTCAGAATTTGGTACACTGCATCACCTGGAGATACACTATTTTCTGGCAGACGATACCATGGAGATCAAAGAAACGATAGGCTCAAACTCAGGCATGGAGGCCGGACCGATGTTTTTAAAAAGAATGCGTCTGCCTCGAGTAAGTTAGTTAGATATCTAATTCTTCTTTTTCTAAGCGTGACGATGACAGTTAAGTTTTAAGTTTATTTTGTCTGGCCAAGCATTCAGCAACAGTAGCGAATCCCTCTTTGCTTGTACGAGTTGAGAATGCTTGCCAGTCACGTTAATAAGCATTCTTTCTTTAGAATTGGATCCGCAGTAGTTTGGAGGGTATGCGGAACAGAGAGTAATGTCCCGCACACCTCCGTTGTAAAGGGAGGATCCTCCCACTAGGCGGTTGTTGTGCCTGACGGGCAACTGCCCGATAGTTGATATTCGAGCTGATGTATATGTTCAAATCGCATGGAAAACTTTGCTTGCGCGATGCAGGATTTCGACGTAGTAGTTCGCTGCTAGTTGGATAGATGGCGTCGCGGTTCTTTTTGTTGTGATGTTGATTTACTCCGTTGGTTTTTCTTGTGACGGCATTGATGCCGCTACAGTGGTCCCAAAACGAAATTCTATACGACTAGCTTCTGCCAGCGGCTTCGCCCGCGTGATCTCTAGGGAACATATTCCCGGGGTATATACTTGTAATTTGACGTATATCCGTCACGTGCTGATAGGGGGGCCAAAATGCAACAAATTGAACTCCCCTTATGTATGGCCGAAATTCAATCGTTTTCGAGACCAAAATTTGACAACAACTACAAATAAAACAAATGGAATGGGTACCATAGTGGATATTGTAGCTAACACTTCAATTAAGCTATGAACATAATTAATAGTTGTTTATGAAATTATGATATTAGTGCGGTAAGTTGGATTTTACAAACGAGTAGACGAATGTAAGCCCGAGACGAAGTCGAGGTCTTACCATAGTCACGAGTTTGTAAATACCAATATCCGCACGTATATCATACAACATTTTTCGACACATTTGCGAGAAAAACTGTGAGACTAACTTTTTGTTTTTAGATATCAGTCGGAAAGTCGCAACCATCTTTGCAATATAAAAATGTCTCGAATTTGCAAATTTAAAATTAGAACTACATCTCGTCTCGACTCACAAATGCATAATAAGAGCGCTACCAAGGAGGTTCGATCATTCAGCTTGATTAACTGTTATCTTTTATTATTTTCCGGATAGGTATTCTATTTTTAAAACTTGACTTCAAAATACTTAAAATGAATAAGCATTAGTAATTTCGGATGTTCCATTTTTAATTTAGTACTTATCTACTTAAATGAATGAGCTTTAGTTTAATGTGGCGGTCATTTTTAATTTGTGGTATTCGTGATTTTTCCGCCATGGAAAGATGAATATGATTTTGTTAATAACTAATTGAGTATTATTAAAAAATATAAGGAAGCATTGGAAAGTATGCTGCGCTTTATTTCATCTCCTAGCTTCTGAACTTTTCTTATTCTCGTATTGTGAAACTCACGCAGACGCAGACGGATGCGTTTTTACTCAGTACGTGAGATTAAAAAAAAACTGGCTGTCGTCTCATTTATTCTGTAGTTCGTTTTTATCGAGTATATGTATGTAAGTATGTATATTTCTTTAGCACGCTCTGTAGCCTAAATAACACGAATCTAACGACATCTCTCAAGCTAAAATCCATCAAGCCTAAACGGCGGCTACAGAGCGTTCCAAAGAAATATACATACATACATACAATCGATAATAACCACAACATAAAATAAGCCTCCTCCAGGCGCAGTCGCGTAATTAGAACTACATCTAATATGAATTGATAACGAAAGTTTTCAACTCGTCTGAGTAGGTAGTAGTTATTTTAACAATATATATATATATATACGCGGTCGAATTCAGAACCTCCTTCTTTTTAGGAGTCGGTTAAAAAAGGAGGAGGTTCTCAATTCGACCGCGTATATAAATATTTTTATGTGTGTTCACGGATAATTTCGTCGTTTATGAACCGATCTCGATGATTTTTAGGGTTCCGAAAAAAAGGAACCCTTATAGGATCACTCGGGTGTCTGTCTGTCCATCTGTCACAGCCAGTTCCTCCTCCTCCTAAAAAAGAAGGAGGTTCTCAATTCGACCGCGTATATATATATATTTATGTGTGTTGGCGGATAACTTCGTCGTTTATGGACCGATCTCGATGATTTTTTAGGGTTCCGAAAAAAAAGGAACCCTTATAGGATCAGTCGGGTGTCTGTTTGTCGGTCTGTCCATCTTTCACAGCCAGTTCCTCCTCCTCCTAAAAAAGAAGGAGGTTCTCAATTCGACCGCGTATATATATATTTTTTTTAAGTGTGTTCGCGGGTAACTTCGTCGTTTATGAACCGATTTCGATTAATCTTTTTTTATATGAAAGGGTATGCTGCCGAGGTGGTCCCATTGCCACCACGTCAGGATCTGATGATGGAAACCCTGAGAAATCGAGGGCAACTCTCGAAAATTGTAGGCACGCATCTGGTAAAAACTTGATATTCGTGTATATCAGCCGAAAGACGTCCACTGCTGGACATAGGCCTCCCCCAAGCGTCACCACAACGACCGGTCCTGTGCGTCTCGCATCCATCGGCTACCCGCGACCTTCACCAGGTCATCGGTCCACCTTGTGGGAGGCCTTCCAACGTTACGTCTTCCGGTACGCGGTCGCCACTCCAGAACTTTTCGGCCCCATCGACCATCTGTTCTGCGAGCAATGTGCCCTGCCCACTGCCACTTTAGTTTGGCGATCCTTCGGGCTATGTCGGTAACCTTGGTTCTCTTGCGGATATCATCATTCCTGATTCGATCACGCAAGGAAACTCCAAGCATTGCCCTCTCCATTGCCCTTTCAGTGACTTTGAGCCTTCTGATGAGGCCCATTGTAAGCGACCACGTTTCAGTTCCGTATGTCATCACTGGCAACACGCACTGATCATAGACTTTCGTCTTGAGACACTGTGGTATGTGGGACGAGTAGATACCGCGCATCTTCCCGAACGCTGCCCAGCCGAGTCGGATTCGACGGTTGACCTCTTTCTCGAAGTTTTTTTTTATTAATTATAAAAAAATATCGTTTATTTCAGGCTATAATAAACCCATAGAAATCAATCAACCCACAACATCTTCTCCTTTCCCAATCCACAAAACATGTCATGAAATCAAAAATCAAATTATATTCTATCACATTAAATTGAATTCTTACACATAATATTAATTATCCATTGATTATATAAGTCCAATAAATTACAAAATTGATATACTAAATTAATGAAAAAAAAAAACATCATAGTAGTCCATTACAAATTCCATATACTAAATTAATTTAAAATCATCATTATACTCCATTACAAATTCCACTATAATAAAATTCACTATAGCAGTCTCTTATGAGCGACACTATACATTAATACATAACTAAACTTTGCCCCACATTAGGAATTTCTCCTGTATCGTGGGTGCGTTTACAAACATATAAATTCACATACACAAACAGCCAGACCCGAAACAACTATCTGTAGGCCATACAAGTTGGAAGTTGGCCCTACCTAGCTGGACCGTTTGTCCTTGGTAGACGTACTCGTCTACAACTTCGAGTGTAGACTTTCCGATCTTGATGGGAGTGGGTGCTACATGGGTATTTACCATGATCTTGGTTTTGTCCATGTTCATTTTGAGACGCACCCTTTGGAAGCTCTACGTCGGCATCGTCGGCAAATCGAAGGTGACTGATGTACTCGCCATTGACATTAATGCCTAGCCTTCTCCAGTCCAAAACCTTGAAGACATCCTCCATTGCGGCTGTAAACAGCCGCTTGAATATCGGGTGATACTATAAAACAATGAAGGTTTGGATTAGATCTGATGATAGAGACGACAGAGAGTCAAGGGAACTCCACATATCGGTATGTAGGAACTACCAAGTGTTTGGGGTTATTTCATTCGTATTGACGAGACCTTTACATCGAAAGCACATAGTAAGTTTTATTTTCATAACATAACATCACGCCGCCGGTACGCTGTGAATGGGTACGCAGGTACCACTAAAAAGTGAAAAATAAAAAAACATTTTTTTTGCCAGATGCGATACAAACAAATAACTTTAATTTCGGAAGTCGGTGTTTTTGGTTATTTCGTTTTTTGACACCGACTTCCGAAATTAAAGTTATTTTATACTTTGTAGTGTTTTGTTTCTGGAAGTCGGTTATATTTTTTGTAAAAAAGTTTATTTTTGAAGTCGGTTAATAAAAAGAAAAAACTTCATTTCAATGAAAATCGATACATATCGCGCCATCTTTTAAAGAAATATTAGAACCACATTTTCTTTCTTCGTGTTGAGACACCGTAACTGTGGTGTAGAATATGCAGTTTTAGGTCAGCGCTATCTCTTTAGAGATTGTGGCACTAATTAATTTTTTGTTGATCTGATGATTGCTGGAAAACTGTACTATTTAGAGACATCGTTTTATTTTTCCTGTAATCTTTACATAAACTTCTATCATATAGAATATTTTCAGATTTTCTCTCTGCGAACTTCGGAGATAAAGGGCGGGAATGATAATTTTTAGTCTAATTTCTTGAATAATAAACATTTATTTTAAAATTATGAAAAAAATATAATTAAAACCCTCACCCTTTTCATTTGATATGTCACACGATATTGTTCAAAAAACTTTTTTTTAGAACGACTAGTTTGACCCCCATACAAAAAATTTAATAATTTGCGTAACGCTTTCGTGTTTGGGTCACAGAATTCCATATGTTCACCAAAATTCAACAGAATAGGTCCAGTGGATCCGGAAAAAACTGGCTATGACAGACGGACACACAGACAGACACCCGAGTGATCCTATAAGGGTTCCATTTTTTGTTCGTAACCCTAAAAAAGAAAAAAAATATTTAAGAATGTGTAAACAGCGCTCTTTCATATGACACCCTTCATGCCCTAGTAGCCCCACTTTGAATTTTTAATAATCTCTTTCAGTCGCTGTTATTTCTTTCTTATTTGCAAAATAGTTCAACAAACGTCATCTACAACTATTCCAAATTACAAGTTCATGGCCCTAGTAGTTCTTCAGATATCCAGCCGTGACAGACAGACAGACATAGTCTCACCTTAAGGGTTCCTTTTTTACCATTTTGGTACGGAACCCTAAAAAGAATTAGCGAACTCGGTCCAGCCGTTCACGCGTGATGCGATGACCAACGAAAATAGGGATTCATTTTTAGGGTTCCGTACCAAAATGGTAAAAAGGAACCCTTAGCCATTTGCACGTTCTAAGCGTCGATCTTCTATGGAGAAGAACGTGCAAGAAACTCCACGGACACTCTTTTTATCATGTTAAAATTATACAAACATCTGAGAACGATGTAAAAGACGAGCGCCATTCGGCTTAACCATTTTGAAGGGAGCCAAATGAACCAACGCATACGCCACCATCAGCTAGACTTTTGAGCGTGACACTCCCAACCGCCAGGGTACATTCAAGTCAAAACAAACCTTAAACTGATAGCTATAGTTTAAGGTACACAGTACTCACACATATGCCATTAATGGATGGAATTATGCAATGCTAAATTAATTGAGTCTATACAAAGCATATATTGTTTTCTTACAATCTTCAGCCGGTCCAACAATGTTTCCAAATGCTAACAGATTAGTTTGTGCGCCCTAGTGGCTGTGGAGCAGGACCAGCATTCAGCCAAGCATTTTTATCTTCAATATAATCCCCCAACTTATACTATGCTTGCCTGCATAGTGTGCGTTTAATACAAGATTTAAATGTTGTCTCATTTAGTTCAAATATATGGGGAGGTATCTTATTATAACATTTTAAACAGTACCCCAGGAAAGATGAGGCTATTCTAGCCAGTCTGAAACCTGGTTGAACTAATTGGTCCCTATTTCTAGTACCATAATTATGTCTGTCGCCTCTTTTACTAAAAAGATGTAAATTCTTTCTGACATACATGATGTTTTCGTAAATGTATTGACGAAAACACTTGTAGTCCCCTGGTGGACGCTCATTTTCACGTTTAATCCCGACGAATTTACGCCGTTTATTTGAACTAAGGGAGCGTTCAAGTATTACGTCACGTTTTTCCGTACCCCCCCTCTCACCTAGTAAAACATTACGTAACCACCAAGTGACCATATTTACCTATAGGTCACAATTATGTGGCGTAAAGTAACGAAAAGTCGCTAAAATACCTTTGTTAATGTTACGTAATGCGTAGTTCAAACTCCCCCCTCCCACCCCTGTAACGCATCGTTACGTTTTACAAGACCCCCCCTTCCCCTGAAGTCGTTACGTAATACTTGAACGCTACCTAATTGCTGTCTATCATTCAAATAAGATTTGACTAAATTTAGCGCGGTTTTGTCTAGTCCGTAATGCTCGAGCTTCAGGAGCAATGTATCTTGATCAACGCAATCAAACGCCTTCGAGAGATCACAAAATACACCTATGGCATCCTGTGCGTGCTCCCACGCATTAAAGATGTGCTTTAGTAAGGTAACACCAGCGTTAGTTGTACAACGTCCTTTGGTGAAATCATACTGTTTATCATGCAAGATGTTATTCGTGATAAAATGAATGCATCTGATTTAGCATTACTTTTTCTAATACCTTACTAAACACTGGCAACACAGATACTGGTCTATAATTATTTGTGTCTTTAATATCCCCAGATTTAAAAAGTGGTATCACCTTACTGTATTTCATTAGGTCCGGAAAGACTCCTTGATCCACACACAAATTAAATAAAAGCTAAGTACGGCGCTACAATCTCGATAAATTGAGGTACAAACTTTGATAGACAATCCGCATAGATCTTCGGTCAATTTAATTTTGATTTGTTTAAAAGCTTTTATTACTACTATGGAGTTTATATGTTTAAAATTAAATTCAGTCAGGCAGGTTGAAACGTTCACCTGCAATAAATCAAAAGCAAGCGAAGGTGAGGAATTTAAGGCTTCATTATTTTTAATAGGGATACTTGTAAAGTTTACAAACTCTTGAGCAACTTGTTTGTTATCGCTAATAAGTCCATGAGAAGTCTCCAATCTGTAATCAGTGTTATGTTATTTGCTCCTATTTGTTTCATTATTGATAATTTTCCATACCGTCTTTATTTTATTGTCTGCTGTTTTTACCTTATTGCTTAAGTACGAAACCTTAGCTACTTTACAAGTATTATAATAATATAATATAATATTTTTATAATTGTTTTGATTATACATACAACGTGTAACTGAATAAACGAAATACCTGAAAAGGAGTTTTTGTACTCATAATTATGAACAAATTTTATATGGGACCAACCCCGAAATCGCGAAAATATCTGCTGTTCAGCAGATTTATTTGTCGAGTTATGCGCTTTGAAATGTATGGAGCAGTCGATTGTTTTATCGCGATTTCAGTGTTGGTCCCATAATAAAAGTAATTCATAATGAAACAATGACCCTTTTTAAAGTATTGCGTGTACTCTGTTACATGTTGTATATTAATTTGGGTGTTTTTCTCTACTTTGTTATGACACCGTTCTAGAAAATACCACCTAAAATAGAAATGACTGGCGGTCCGCCGACACCATCGTACTCCCCCGCGGATCTGAGCATCGGAGCCATTCTCAACGTGTTCGGACGCAATGTAGTCCTCACTGACTGCGATCCCTATACTAAGGAGTATTACCGCGTCACGTACGGATTTGGTAAGTTGTTAATGCACCTCTTTCACGAAATGAACTATGCAAAAATAAGGTAGGATCTATAACTTTCGTTAAATCTTAGGAGTAGGAATGACTGTCAATATGCGATCCTATACCATTTCCAGATGCTAGGTACTGAAGTAAGTAGTACCTAATTATAAAGATGTAATGTTTCTTTTAACCATTATTAATTTACAAATGAAGCATATGCGCAATGCAAACCGCAATTGTACTTTTGTGTATGAAGTTAAAATAAATAAGTAACCTAACCTTCGTTACACAATTGGTCATATAATTTAGTATTATTTTAGATACGTTCACCACATTGGCACCACCCGGTGACGATAGCAAGGAATGTATCAGTGTTGAGATGTCTACCCGGGAGTTGCCACCCTGGAACGGATACGGTAGCTATGAAGACTCGGCCGAGAACTGTCGCACTGTTGAGCCTAAAGCACCGCATAGAGACTTTATCAAATTCCTAAACAAGGACAGGTAACATTTCACAAATGCCAGTACGCCTTCGCTTCAAGCTTTTGTAGGCGTGTGGTTCTAATAGCCTACTATATGTAGACGAACGCATGTGTGTTTAAGGGGCTCCTTTTAAATTAGTTAAAATTTACTAGAAATACTCCATGATATAAACAATTCTAAACAATTTGTGATCTTCCATAGAGTTGGGTTTGATTCGCACGTGCTGCGTTTTGCAAGTCGGATGATTACTGACAACCCCGACGATCTTCGGCGATATTTCATCGTCAAATATTTTTTGTGTGATGATACTATTGGCGTTGCTGAACTTGGCGAGCGTAATTCTGGATATCTGGTAAGAACACCTGATTATAGGAATATTGCGAATCGAATAGAATATTAGTCCACCGTAGGCAATCGCTGGACATGGGACAGAGCAGACGCAAATGCTACGTAATTAGGCGTTTCTATTAGCGCTTACAACTGCTACGCGGCGTTTGAGCACTACACGGTTTCTACGAGCGCGCTACTGTAAGACCGTCTACGCGGCTGCTGCGAGAATGCTACGGCAGCTACGCGGTGTTGGTGCAGCTTCTGCGAGCGTTTACGCGACTTCAACTAGTGTCCTACGATTGCTACGCAGCATCTATACTGCGCATAGACTTATCCTACTACCCTACGCTAGGTTACTACATAGTTTTAGCCGATTAAGTATACAATCTTTGTGCAAATCCAGTGTTGCTTTCGTTAGGATAGTTTTTGGAATTGTAACTGAATCGAGTAGTAATAGGCTTTTTTTAACAGGGAGGCACATTCTTCAGGCGCGAAAAAATGTATCTGCCGGACGTGGATTTCTTTGTGCCTAAAGAGCCTCCAGCGTATACAGACAAGGACATGTGGATTGGTAACGAGCTGGTCATCAATAAGCATCGGTTCCGACTCATCGGCGCTGATGAATATGCTCTGAGGTACATGGAGCTTAATGCTAAACAGGTGAGCCTTAACAACCAACTTAACGTACTCCAATTGATAATGTCCTATAGTTTCAGAAATATTTTCGTATGTAAATTGATTAGGTTGAACCTTTTAACCGCCCGACTTCATATCAGTTGTGCTATCAGCGCTCGGCACATAGAATCGAAAAATAAATACCCACAACAAATAGTCCGTTCAATCTAGACATTCGAAGGTGCATACAATCACAACAAGCTGAAAATCAGTTAAAATTGTTCAAAACGTAATTATAAATAAAATTTTTTAGTTCCCCATCATTCCCGTGTATGGAAAAAAAAATACTTTGACCTCCAAAGGTAAAAAAAAATAGTTTTTCGCGATCTTCAGCAGAACGGTAAGTTTTATCATAAAAGTACCCCAGACAAAAATTGTAGATCATAAAATTATCAATAAAAAAAGGATTAATACTTTTTTCCTACGAGCCACCGTTTCTGAGATATAACGATTCAAAAAGTTGTTATCGTCATAATATACACACGTTTCCATGCTACCTATGAGGTAATGTACTTAGCGCGTTTTTTTAACGTGGTTTCTCCAGTAGGCCTACTCCACGGGTCAGTTGTGATCCTGTTTAATTTGAAACTATTGCAAAATAACGGAAATTTTCAAAGATTGGAAAAGATAAAAAGTGGTGAAGTTCATTCGTCTGATTCGTAACCTTCAAATTCTTCTTGTTCTTCTTCTTGATCTTCTTTTTGTTCTTCTTCTGCTTCTTCATTCAGGGGTGGATGTAAGTAAATTGCGTCAATAGCAATGTATCGGACGACACTTCGTTGGAATCAAACGAATTGGTGATTCAACATTAGAGCACCACCGGTCTTGACAATTTGTACATGCCAGAGAACAAAACAGTCCGACTTTTTTTGCAACCACATGTAGCACTGCATCCCTTTTTGCAGTTGCAAAAAATTGTGTTCAGCAGTTTTTCCGGCGCAGATGGGAGTAAAGTTTGAACTGGCTCTAATGTATTGTTGACCAACTTCCAACCCCAGTCTGTAGGGTCTGGTTCATTACCAAGCCACACTTGAACTTTGTAATATACCCGAATAAGATATTGATGTGCAGCAACTGAGGTTGGAGGAAGACAAGCTAATTGAACTTGTTTTTTATTTTTAGTATTTTTAACGAAACATGTATATCGATTCTTACCTAAACAGGTAGTTTTTTTAGGAGCTCCGTAGGTACATAGAAAGAAGAAAGCGGATGCCGTTGGTGATAACTTCTTGTTGAGTTGAATTACTCTTTTTAAAAATTTCAGCACATTGAACTAAATCTTGTTTTTCAAACATTTTGAAAACTGTTGTTTTACCCCTCTTGTAAAATGCAGATGTCGTATCACAGCCAGTTGTTGCGTGTAAAAATAGTACATGGTTTTGACACTTTACAAAAGTAGATAAACTTTTTGATGAATATATTATATCAGTTCTGATTGTGTGCTAGCTGTTGGTGGACGTGTTGTCGTTTTGCGATTTATGTGGAGTTATTGCATTTTAATTTTTATATCTTGATTTTGCTGTTTTATCGGACTCTCTCGTACTATCTTCTGTGAAGTGCCATATACTATCCGCGCCATCTTGGAGCTTGTAGAGCGGTGTCCCTTTCACTCAGTGATCCCAACAACTCTCAAGAAACAATTTTTAGAAATTGAAAAAGTCGAACTTGGGGCGAGGTTCGAACCCGCGGACACACCGTGCACGGGCGGCGAGGCGACGGGCTTAACCACTCAGCCAGCTGTACGTGAGTTCGCCGCGGCGAATAACTGACCTACTAGCATTGGCTCTTTTGCTCAGTAACAACACACAGGGCGGGACTTCGTATTAATATACCATGCTACGCTCACCGGACAATAAAAGCAAGTCGAACCCCGACCTCCATGTGATTAACGAACCTGGTACCAACGTTACGCAAAGAAAACGGAAGCAACCAGACTGTGAATTAACACAGGCGATTAACTCATTATCATCGGAGTTAAAAAAGTCTATTATAGATCTGCAAGCAGGTATGGCTGACGAGTTTTTTAACGTAAAAACAGGTATTAGCAAACTGAGAGAAGAATTTAATACATTATCGATAACTTCTGCTCAAATTAAAAAAGATATTCAGGAATTACGCGCAGAATATACGACTGTGAAGAATGAAATATCGGATCTAAACAAGAAACACGTCGAACTTTCCCAGGATGTGACTGAACTGAAATCTACCGTTGATTTTAATTCCAAAAACTGTGTAGACTACACGAAGCGCCTCAAAGATCTGGAACTGAAGATGAGTTGTTCTGCGGTCTCGACAGTTGAGTTACTGGAAAGAAAGATTGACACACTGGAGCAACAGGCGCGGCAGTGCAATATCGAAATTGCGAATATCCCTGAAAAACGTGGTGAAAATTTGATTTCCATATTAGAGACAATTGGGTCAGCGATCAATATTTCAATAACATCAAGAGATATTATATCAATCCACCGTGTCCCCCACGCACACGCACAAAATAATCGACCTAAGAATATTATAGTCAAGTTTACCTCGCGAATAATGCGTGATAATATTCTAACTGCATCCCGGCTTTCTAAAGGATTGACATCTGACCGCATCGGCCTCCCAGGTACCCCATACAAAATTTATATGAACGAACACTTAACACTGCGTAACAAACAGTTATTTCGCAAATGTCGTGAGGCGGCAAAAACTAATAAGTTTAAGTTCGTTTGGGTCAGGAACGCTACTATACTTGTCAAGGAATCTGAAGACTCTTCTACTTTCGCCATACGTACGGAGGATGAAATATATAATAGGTTTAAGCACAATTCTTTACCTACAGCATCTCAACGTGCAACTACTCACAACATCAATTAATTTTGTTTTGAACTTTTCTTTATTTTTTACAGTTGAGTTCTTAGTGAAATTCGCTGTGCGGGGTGCAAGGTCGTAGGTAATATAAAAGCACTGTTTGGATTTGGATTGAAACTGTTTATTAGAAGTTCTTCAAGGCTAATGTTAAATGTCTTAAAGTAAATGTTAATGTTGAATGTTTTGAATGCACCCGGTCCGTTTGACGTATGGAAATGCACTGATGTTAAAGTATACATAAAATTGTCACTTAGATACAAGTACAATTGTTGTAAACTGCTGCGTTAGCAAGTGTTCGGTTGCTTAGACCGAACATATTCCGGGGCGGCAAAGATGTAGTTGAGATGAGTTGATGATAATACAATCATGTTAGCTAAGATGATAGTAATCTAATGTTAGTGGTGATTCTTAAGATATTAAGAAACAATAGCGTTTAGAGAAGTACTTAAGATAATCTTAATGTCTCTAGTTTTTGTTTAAGATTGGCGAACACGCTTAATTTTGTTTTTTAACCACTCACACTTGCACTGCACTTTGAGCACTGGGCTGACGGTCAGCCTTGTTATGTAGCCGCGCACAAGCACTAGCACTCGCGTTATTAACACTTCGTAGCTCGATGTCTGGGGAGATATGCACGCGTCGCATGCGGCGTCGTCGCCACCGCCACAGGAGCACGGCCGTGCCCGCAGCCGCCACAGGAGCACGGCCGTGCCCGCAGCCGCCACCAGCACGAGAGTGTAGCTTACCACGTAGTGATGGATGTCATGTGGTGACAACATCTCATCTAGTTCTACGTCGCTGTTTTTCATCTGCTTGATTTGTTTGTAGATTTTGAGTAAGTCGTCATCTACTTCGTCTTCCTCAGTTTGGTTGTCGTGAGACTTCTCCATCGGTATGCTTACATTGATAATGTAGTTTAGTTGGTCAATCTTGGGTACGTAAATATTTGACTGAACCGTTATGTTGTTGTCAAATTTTGTGTTTGCATGCAAGGTAAAATCTTGCCCTTTGATAACACAACCTGGTCCGAGGTATATTACTCCTGCTTGGTTCAGTTGTTCGACTGTGATATGCTCTCCACAAATTATTTTAATGGAATAGTTGTTACAGCAATGATATAAATGCTCAGATGGATCGTTCAACGGTACCCATAAATTTGAACATAAAGTTTGTTCAATTTTACATTGGTTAGTCTCATGATTGAGATTGCAGTAATTGTTATTGTCACTGCCTAGATGGTAAACAGGCTTCTTAAGTAAGCACATGTACGTCTCTTCCTGAGTGAGACATGTTGAAAGCTCATCATTGTTTATTGGTATGTATGAGTCCTTTTTTATATTCACTGCCATGTATTGTGATCTTGGCAGAATGCTTGTCATATTCTTACCGAATTGTTTGGGAATCGGTATAACTCTGTATAATTTATATCGATCTCTGCTAATTAATGGGAATGTTATTTGGAATATGAAATATTTTTCAGTAGTCCGTGCTTTAATTTGCAATAGATGATATAGTTTTCTCACATCAGTTTGATCGATAGGTAGTATTATATCATCCGTAAGTTGGCCAGCAATGACATTGAGTTCTTGTTGTAGTTGTTTAGGCGTTAATAAATGTATGTTAAACAGACCATGGCGAATGTCAGTCAAAGTGTCTAGTAAAGTATCTTGATTCCCCCTTAATGTTTGGAGCAAAGTATTTGCAGTCAACGCAGTTACGATCTGTCCTTGTACTGCACTTATGTTACTCATTGCTAGCTGAACCCCATTTGTTAATCTGTCCAATGTATCTAAATGTTGATTTATAGTTTTATGTTGCTTATGGATAATCTTTTCAGTTCGTTTCAGAATGTTGTATTCTGACTCTACAACAGATGTTTGATTTTTCCATAATTTTGCCAAATGATTTTGATTTCGCTTTATAAGTTCTATGTCCTTAGTGTATTGTTCCGCGAAACGCTCATCCAATACGCCGAAGAGATAATTCGCCACGTAGCCTAATCCATTGATAAGCCCACGACGCTGTCTGGAGTGTGCCATGAATTGTTGTGTCAGCAGGAGCGTGTTGTAGTATTTTAGTTCGAGGAACTCGTGCTGTAGTTGTGGTACTATCATGTTACACACACCGCTGTTTATAGTAGTACATGTGTTATCTAAATGAGTTAATAGTTTTTCTAGTGCTGTCGTGCCCTCCCAGTAGGGTGACATATCGTAATAGACGACTAAAGTCCATTTGTCTCGGATGAGATTCATTTTGGCCACAGGATCAAAATATAAGGACTGATTATTCCTTAATATTGTAATGTTATACATCATGCCATGTGCAGTGTTGATTGCGATTGACATAAATAATGTTAATGCTAGAGCCAAAGAAATGAAGTTGACAAGGCCTAGTCTTACCGGTGTTGTCCTTTTTCTTGTTATGTTCTCTTCTGTTTTATGTTCTTGTTCGCTTGTTTCCGGCGAATTTATAGGTAATAGGGAAAGCTTTATGATAGGTCTCTTCACGATTCCATTTTTGGTTTTTAAGGATACCACCCGTACAAGTCCGTCTCTGCCCGGGTGGACATCTACCACTCTTCCCATAGCCCATTTTCCAGCAGGTATGTTGTTTTCTTGAATGACGACCAAATCGCCTATTTTCAAATTTTGTTGTGGTTTCAGCCATTTACTTCTCGCTGTTAGTTGGCTGAGATATTCTGACTTCCACCTTCTCCAAATGTCTTCGGATAGCTTCTGGATTAAATGCCAACGTGTCCTGGCATCCTTTTCTGTTTCAATAACTGTTAAGCCTGTGCGTCCTGTTAAAAAGTGTGCCGGTGTTAAAAAGTCGAGATCTTCTATGTTTTCTGTTATGGAGCACAGAGGTCTAGTGTTCAAGCAAGCCTCAAGTTGAGCAAGAATAGTCGAGTACTCCTCAAATGTGAGCCTCTGTTCACCAATTACTCGCTTAAGGTGGAACTTAAGGCTTCTGACAGCTCTCTCCCATAAGCCTCCGGCACTCGGCCATGATGGTGCGTTAAAGTGCCATTCGATTTTCATTTCGGTCACTTCTGCCAAGAAACTATCGTGGAAGATTTGTTGTAATTGTTGGTATTCATTTTCCAAAATGTTGCTGGCGCCAACGAAATTAGTTACTTGGTCGCTATAAAGATGTCGAGGAGCTCCTCGTCTAGCTGCCATCCTCTTCAACGCAGCCAAAAAGGCAGCGCTTGTTAAGTCCGAAACCAGCTCCAAGTGCACGGCTTTTGTTACCATGCAAATGAAAACCGCCACGTATCCTTTAGTTGTTTTCACTCCACGTCCTTTGTTTGTTTTAATTTCCACAAAACCCGTGTAATCGACGCCTGTGTGGTAGAAGGGTGGAGCGGGGTTGCATCGCTCCTCGGGAAGATCGCCCATTAGTTGATACTGTCTTCCTGATTCATGTTTTCGGCAAATCACGCATTTTCTTATCTGCTTCTTGGTAGCATTGTTCCCACTCGTTATCCAATAGTAATGACGTAGTTTGGCGAGTGTCACACGTGGTCCGCCGTGAAATGTTAGTTGATGTGCTTCGTCGATGAGAATATCCAACCGACACTTGTGTGGTATGATTATCGGGTGCCGCATCTCCTCACTAATGTTAGCGTTTTTCAAACGCCCCCCAACACGTAACAATCCGTGGTGATCAATGAAGGGATCTAATTTTGATAATTGGCTTTTTAAACCAACGCTACCATGTTTGCGCATATTTTCTATTTCCGTCGCAAATTCCTTATTTTGCACATATTTTATAATGGTTGTTTTAGCTTTGCGCAACTCTTGTAATGTGAGATAGCTCGGCAAATGTTTACGGCAACGTGCAGGTGTTATCGCTCGATATATCCATGACAATATATGTGTTATTTTCTTTGTACTGTTGTATTTTTCTAAGAAATAATCGATGATATTTGGGCTTTCTTGGACGATATTGACTTGTTTTTTAACTGTTTTTACCTCCTCATTGATGATAAATAATTGTTTTTCAGTTTCTGCTTCAGGAGTCCATGTTTTCAGCCATTGGGGGCCTTGCCACCACAATGTATGTTGTTTCAACTGCGAAGCTAACATCCCACGGCTGGCACAATCCGCTGGATTATCCGTTGATTTTACATAACGCCAGCAGTCAGGAGGCATTGTTTCTGTGAGTTTGGCAACCCTATTTGCGACGAATGCCTTCCATCGGTTAGGCTCACCCTGTATCCAGCCGAGAGCTACCTTCGAATCCGTCCATCCAAATATTTCTAGTCTATTTGTTAATGCCTGTTGTATTTTATTTACCAGTTTAGAGAGTAGGTATGCGCCACTAAGTTCCAGTTTTGGCAACGTAAGGGCTTTCTTATGCGGCACGAGTTTAGATTTTGCGGCGATGAGTATTACTTCCGATTTATGTTTTATGCGCGCATAAGCTACGCATGCAAATGCGTTCATGGACGAATCACAGAACCCATGAATTTCGATGATGTCATCACTGTTGTTCTTTAACCATCTTGGTACATCACAGCTGTTTATGTTATCTAGGTCTGCTTTTATTTTGGCCCAATCGTTGAAAATGTTATCGGACACTTCCTCATCCCAATGTAAATTGATTTCCCATAGTTTTTGGAACAGTAATTTTAATTTAGTTGATAAAGGTGTCAACCAGCCTAACGGATCGAACAATTTCGATATTTCCGATAGTAGGTTACGTTTTGTTGGCCTTGAAGTCTGTTTAGAAAATTCGCAACGAAAGAAGAATTTATCCGTGTTTGTGTTCCAACACAGACCCAGTGTTTTTGAGGTTGACTCCGATTTCAAGTTGAATACAATGTTTGTGTCAGGATTTCGATGACTCGGAATGTCTTTGATTAGTGTTGGTTCGTTGGAGGCCCATTTACGTAAATTAAAACCTCCGGAATGTAGTAAATTCATCAAATCTGATATGAGTTTCTTACCCTGTTCTATAGAATGACACCCATGTACAAGGTCATCCATGTAAAAATCTTTGTCTAACACCTGAGCCGCGTCAGGATAATTTTTCTGTTCGTCTGCTGCTAATTTCTTCAGGGTCATTAGAGCTAAAAATGGAGCCGCCTTTGTTCCATATGTTACCGTTGTGAGTTGATAAGATCGTATAGGACATTGAGCATTGTTGCGCCAAATTATTTTTTGTAGAGGTTGATCCAATTCATGTACTTGGATCTGCCTATACATCTTCTCGATGTCTGCTGTATAAGCGTATTGGTATTGCCTCCATTTTAGCAATAATAGTTGCAGATCTTGTTGAAGGTTGGGTCCTTTATGCATCGAATCATTGAGGCTGAATCCTGAAGATGTTTTCGCAGATGCGTTAAAAACAACCCTGTATTTTGTTGTAGTCGATTCCTCTCGTAGCACAGCGTGATGAGACAAGTAGCACTCCGGTTTCATGTTACTTTGCAAAGCTAGCTTCATATGTTTTAATTGTAAATATTCAGTCATGAACATATTGTAATGTAGGGCTAGCGTCTCGTGTTTCTGAAACTTGCGCTCCAAATTTCGAAATTGAGCTAAAGCCATTTGTTTTGAGGAACCCAACTGGTTTTCTATGTTTTCCTTTAAAGGAAGCCTGACTTCGTAGCGCCCGTTTTGTTTCCTAGTTGTAGTATCTAAGTAAAACGTAATGCATTTCTGATCCTCGACAGATATATTGGTCTGTTCTGTTATGTCCTCTATTTCCCAGAATTTATGCAAGTCTTCCAAGTTGTGCAGAACTACATTACATTGAAATGTTTTTGTTGAGCCTCCACACAATATCCACCCCAGGTGGGTTTGCTGAGCGATAGGCTGTGTTGTGTTAGTCCCCTTGATGATTCCCTCCATGATAATGTTAGCGTAGACTTCGGCTCCGAGTAGTAAGTCAACTGGCCTACTAATGTAATACTCCGGATCCGCCAATGTTATGTTTTCTGTGAATGACCATGAAGGTTTCGAAAATGTTTGGTTGGGGAGATTTTTAAGTAGATTGTTCATAATCATGGCCTCAGTTGTAAAAGCGTAGTCACTGTTCGTAGACTTGCATGTTATGTGAACTGACCCTTTTAAGTTGTTTTCCTTTGCGCCTACGCCTAGAACAATCCCTTTGCATTTTTGGCGTTTTATCTTTAACAACTGAGCGGCTTTTTCGGTTATTAAAGATATCTGCGAACCCTGGTCGATAAGAGCACGCATGTTGTGATAAGTCCCGTCGGCTGCCATAACCTTCACGAGAGCTGTTGTAAGCAAAATCTCTGCATTATCATCCTGTGATGCATTAGAGACCTTGACCGTCGGTTCAGTATGTTTAGAAACTTGAGAGCCCGTCGGCCTTACAAAGGCGTCATGTAATATCGTGTTATGATAAGCTGTACATTTGCGGCACCGTTTTGTTGAAGTACACTGGTTGCCGTTATGGCTAAATAAACAATTAGTGCACACCTGCAATTTTTGCGTAATTGCAAGCTTTTGTTCAGTGGGCAATTCCACGAAAGTTTTGCAATTGTAGAGGCCATGTTCGCCACTGCAATGTGGACATTTGAACTTCGACACGTGTAGTGTCTTTTTCAAGGTTCCATTATTCCCACTGTTGTTATGTTTCTTGAAACCTGTTGAGGAATGTTGTTGGCTGTTATACCCCTTTTGTTGGGGGTTGTCTTGTTTGCGACGAGCTGACTCCAAACTGATGAATTTAGTCTCCAGGAAACCCATAAATTCTTGAAGTACTGGTAGCTCTCGCGAGTTTTTTAAAGACTCTATGTAATCGGTATACGTGTCGGAGTCTAGTTTTTGGGATAGGATGTGTACCACCATAGGATCCCACGATGTTGTATCAATGTCTAAATTGCGGACAGCATTCAGACATTCTAATGTTGTGTCATGCAGTTTTTTGATTTGTTGTAAGGACTGCTGTTGCATGTTGGGCAATCCTAGAAGAATGTTCATGTGTGAAGAGAATATAGCCCTTTTGTTGTTATATCGATGATGCAGAATATCCCAGCATACGGAATAGTTATCTGCGCTGATTGGTAAATGTTGGATGAGCCGTTCAGCTTCCCCTTTGACCTTTCCTTTTAAAAACTGCATTTTTTGGGCACTTGAAATCGACGGATTGTTATGTATTGCTTCTTGAAACAAATCCTTGAAGGACGTCCACTGGTTATAATTTCCGCTGAAAACGGGTATTTCTAATGTAGGTGTAGTTTTTTCTCTATGAGCCACGGACCACATTTTAGTATTAATCGCCTTCTTCAGACTGTTGTATTGTTTTTCATGACTCAAGAATGTTTTTTCATACTCTCCATTTTCTTCGCTTAATTCAGAATCGATTTCCCAATGCAGAGTATCAATTGCTATCCACCTAGATTGCAATATTTTGAGGACGTCTTCAAATTCCCATTTATCGGAAATAAGTTCCAAGTTAATGTTAGGGACCGTTCTTAGGAAAGCCTTAAAATTAGCTACCTGCTTGCGAAGCATTTCGTCAAGTTTGCTGTTTGTACCCTGATTTACCATCCAAGCACTTCGGGCTTCTTGACCTAACTCCGAAGATTGACCATCTTCTCCCAGCTGCTGTTCCTCTGCAGACTCCTGTTCATCACTTCTAGATGGAGCTTCCAGCAGTTGTTGATGCATCTGGCCGATTAGTGTTTTGACAGCTTGGTACGACTTGCTTGTTTTCTCATACTCCTGTTTCGTAAAGTATGCATGCGACTTACTTACTTCTGTTGAAAGGCGATCGTGGTTAAATTGATACTCCTTCCAGTATTCTTCTAAATTGCTCAAACACCTTTTCAAGTATTCGAACGTTCGTCTCTGGACACTGGTCTTCTTCAAATTAACTCCGATCTTTTCGATGTTGATGGCGAGCGTCAGTTGGACTTCGTAAAGCTCAGCCATTTCGCCCGTTGTTTAAGAACGTAAAATCTCCCAAGGGGTAGAAAATAATGGAAAGATCTTACTTGTTGTTTGCTGTTATACCACCGCTGATGTTTTCCTTGGATCAGGAGCGTAATCCAGTCTCCAAACAGTCCAGAATACCACCTTAGTCCACAACACACCAAACTGTTGTACACGCAACACTCGCGATTACTTTTCGAAACGCGCGCGAGTCCGGCTCGAAGGACCAATATGTGCGGGGTGCAAGGTCGTAGGTAATATAAAAGCACTGTTTGGATTTGGATTGAAACTGTTTATTAGAAGTTCTTCAAGGCTAATGTTAAATGTCTTAAAGTAAATGTTAATGTTGAATGTTTTGAATGCACCCGGTCCGTTTGACGTATGGAAATGCACTGATGTTAAAGTATACATAAAATTGTCACTTAGATACAAGTACAATTGTTGTAAACTGCTGCGTTAGCAAGTGTTCGGTTGCTTAGACCGAACATTCGCTATCACGTCATTTGTAGGTTTACCCTTTAATGTTACTTTCGTATCTGTTAGTTAATTCGATATTAAGTTTGAGTTATGTTTTTTGTTTGTGTTACTTGTCCTCACAATTGGTGACTTTTGTATTGTTTATTTACACCTCCAAAAGTTACATCCGACTCGCTGTGCTTATATTGTTTTATATATTATCGTTTCCTCATTTACTATTAAATCTTCTGTCAACTTTAATAACTTATAAAAATACTATAGTAAACCCACGTTTTGATAATGGCTAATAATTTATGTATATATTACCAAAACTGCCGAGGGATCAGGACCAAACTGAATACATTATATATTAGTATCTTTTCTCACGCCTACGACATTATAATCTTAACAGAAACTTGGCTGACCCCTGATATTTCAGAGAATGAATTCATTGATCATCGTTATTCTGTTTTCAGATGCGATCGTAATCGTTCCGTTACTAACAAAAAAGACGGTGGGGGTGTACTTATAGCCATTTCCAAAGATCTACACTCCTCTTGTCTCACACTGTCGCCTCCGTTAATTCTACCGGAACATACTATTATTAAAATCCCATCTCACAATAACAAATTTTTACTTGTTTGCGCCACTTATATACCTCCTAATACAAAAGTAGATGTTTATATTAATTTCATCAACTCGTTAGCAACTCTTGTAGATAATCCCTCCATAGAGTGCGTTATTTTGACGGGAGATTTTAATCTACCTGAGCTCGATTGGATTAACTCTACATTCTACATGACGTGTTCCACTAATAGCACCTATTCGAATGTCAGCCGTCGTTTATTAAATTTCTGCTCGCAACTTGATATGAACCAATATAATAGTGTAATCAACTGCAATGGTCGTATCTTAGACCTATTTTTCTGTAATACCCATGTAGAAGCCCTCACTCCTAATGTATCGCTCTTACCTATTGATAATTATCATCCCGCCTTCTGCATAGGGTTGTCATTTAGAAAACCGTCAGTGATATTAAATCAGAATAGAGCAATCCAATTTAACTACCACAAAATGCGATTATGATAAGATTAATACTGAAATAAAAAGCGTTGAGTGGGATAATTTACTCGGGAAATCACCCCCTGATGAAGCTGTCTCAATTTTTTATGAAAAAATTTACAAAATCATTAAATTGTATACCCCATTGTATAAGCCTAAAAGATGTAATTTCCCTCATTGGTTCTCCAGATCTCTTTTGTATATATATAGGAACAAAACTCGTGCTTGGATTAAGTGGAAAAAATACGGGAACATTAGTGACTACGAATTATTTTCCATTTATAGAGCAAAGTTTAAAAAAGAAGCAGACATCTGCTATAAAAAATACTTAGACACAACGGAAAATAATGTGGCCTCAAACGTTAAAGCATTTTGGTCCTACATTTCTAAGCGTAAAACCAGTAATAGTATCCCTTCTACAGTATTTTTTCAACAACTTTCCTCACATGATCCCACTAGTACTTGCAACCTATTCACAAAGTTTTTCCAATCCGTTTATGAACCTTCCACATTCGATTCTACTTCTTGGGAACCTCCGCCCCCAAATCCTGACGGTGATATTCTTCTTTGCAATCTATATTTCTCTGAATATAAAATTCGAAAAGAATTAAAGACGATTGATGCATCTAAAGGTCCTGGGCCTGACGGTATTCCAACGACCTTTTTAAAAAATACGTGTAATACACTATGCTTTCCTCTTTATATTTTATTTAATAAATCTATTTTATTTAGTATCTCTAACGGCGTATTCCCAGAGGTCTGGAAACGCGCAAATATTATCCCGGTCCACAAAGCTGGGTCTAGAAACGACGTATCGACTTATCGTCCCATCTCCCTATTATCGCCTCTCTCAAAAATTTTCGGATAGCTTGTTCATAACGAGGTTTACCCTATCATACGTCGTGTGATATTAGCTGAACAACATGGATTTGTAAAATACAAATTGATTTGTAAAATAAATACTGCATTAGCAACCTTCTTACCTTCACGTCACAACTTTTTGAGACCATAGATAATAGGCAGCAAATTGATGTAGTATACACCGATTTCCAAAAAGCGTTTGACAAAGTGGATCTCGAGTTGTTACTCAATAAAATTGCATTTAACGGAATCAGAGGAGATTTGCTTCGTTGGTTTGTATCTTATATTACTAATAGGACACAAAAAGTTGTGATCAATGGTTATGAATCGCACTATATCCAAGTCACGTCTGGGGTTCCACAAGGTTCTATTTTAGGGCCACTCTTATTTATTCTATTTATAAATGATATTAACACTTGTTTTCAACATTGCGATTTTTTGCTTTACGCGGATGATTTAAAGATTTACAAAAAAATAACCAATCAATCTGACTGTGCCAATTTCCAAAAAGACCTCGACCGCTTTTTAGACTATTGCTCGGCCAATAAACTCTATCTCAGCTTGTCTAAGTGTCAAAACATCACGTTTACAAAAAAACAAAATATCATCAAATATAACTACTGCCTTGGCAATACTAGCTTAAGCAATGTTACATGCTTACGCGATTTGGGTATTCTATTGGACTCTAAACTCCATCTGGATACTCATATAGATAAGATAGTTAATAAAGCTTACAAAATGTATGGATTTGTTATGAGATCATCTAGGGAATTTCGACGCCCTTCCACCTACTTACATTTATACAAATCCATAATCCGCCCACAGCTAGAGTATGCAGTACCTATATGGAACCCCTACTACAAAAAGTACTCTGAAATCATAGAGTTAGTTCAAAGAAAATATCTTCGCGCTATGCACTATAGATGCTTTCGTAAAAAAATATCATACCAGTCTCTACTTAAGAAATACGGCCTTTTGACTTTACACTCTAGACGCACTCTTCTTGAGATGATGACGCTTTTTAACATATGTCGTAACAAGTTTGACTGTGCTAATCTGGTTCATAGTTTGTGCTACCTGATCCATCGTACAGCACATGGGCGTGACTCTCGCTCTAAATGCTTATTCGCTGCCCCTTTCTGTCGTTCTAATTCGGGAGCTCGCTCACCGCTGCGTCGCTTGGTTGATACTTATAATAAACAATTTTGTTCAGTAGATATAATTTTCCTCAGCAAGTCGTTATTTAAAAAAGAAATCTATAATATCTTAAAAGACCTACAGTAGTCAATGAGGATACGCATGTTGGCTCTGTGAGTCGCCTAGCACACACGGGGTTCGGATGAAACTGATATCGACCACCCGGATATAATTTTTCAATAAAATGAATAAAAATTATATAAGTAGATGTTGGGCGACCTATTGTGCTAACAGTACCTACATATTAATATTACGGTACTACAGAGTTCTTGAGTTTGTGTCTGTCTTTCTTTTCCAACCTAATAATAATTATAATATTATATTATGTAACTATACATTTACACTAGATTAAGTTGTATCGATATTGTCTCTTAACAGCTAGCTATTTTGTATATTAATCTGTGGATAACGTCGTTAGCAGTGTATATGCTACTCCTATTGACTAATTGTTGAGATTTTTGTATTATATACTGCTGTTTGTTGTCCTTAATAAAATAAAATAAAAATAAAATAAAATATCCGATTGATGTTGCGCTTTTCCCGGTTTTAAAAAGAAAATAGTTACACTAGCGTATAAATTAAGGGACTAGATTTTATTTTACCTGATGTTCTTTTAGTTATAACTTATGTATATTTTATATTTTAAGTATAAGTTACAATGAACGATGGAAAAAAATTTCAACATATATAACAACTCTAGAGATGTTACGTGGCGTACTCATGTATATTATGACGATAACAACTTTTACAAATTTTTGAATCGTTATATCTCAGAAACAGTGGCTTGTAGGAAAAAAATATTGATGCATTTTTTATAGATAATTTTATAATTTACATTTTTTGTCGTGGTACTTTTATGATAAAACTTACCGTTGTGCTGAAAATCGCGAAAAACGCATTTTTTTACCTTCAAAGGTCAAAAAAATGCGTTTTTCGCTCGAGTAAATTTTTTTCCATACATGGGAATAATGGGGAACTTAAAAAATATGTTTTGAACAATTTTACTGATTTTCAGCTTGTTGTGATTTTATGCACCTTTACTCACATTTTTTGGTCTAGATTGACCGGACTACAAACAGGGCTGTGCAATAATTAACTTTGGTCAGTGGTCTTAACGTGCTGTGGTATTTGATCGTAAATGCCTGGTGAAACGGACACGAAAATATTTGTCGAATTAATTAATCCGATTTAAGCGGTTAAAAGGTATGGTTGTGTGTGGATATACGACTCCAATGAAGCTAGTTTGTTCTCAACTACTATTATTACACATCTGTTCTAATTTTCATGGTTTTTGCATTCTCAAAATCTTTAAAGCCCAGCCATACTATGATGTTTCAATACCATCGTGAATCCGTTTTAAGAAACAGATAGCGTTATACAGCATACATAATAGCACCATCCCTTTTTAGGTCCGTACCAAAATGGTTAAAAGGAACCTGTATGGTGTGACTAAGTCTGTCCGTCTGTCACAGATATCACACACATCTCATGAACTACTAATGCTATCAATTTGAAATTAAGAATAGTTTTGGACGACATTTGCTCAACTAAATAAAACTATAATTTTTTGCTTTTGCAATAGCGGCTGAAAGAGGGTTTCTTAAAAATTCGAAGTGGGGTACTAGGGCATGTGGGGTATCATATGAATGAAAGAACGCTATTTGTACTTTCTCAAACATTTTGTCATTTTCTTAGGGTTCCGAAAAAAAAGGAACCCTTATAGGATCACTCGGGTGTCTGTCTGTCCGTCTGTCACAGCCAGTTTTCTCCGGATCCACTGAACCGATTCTGTTGAAATTTGGTACACATATGGACTTCTATGACCCAAACATGGACGCGTTACGTAAATTATTAAATTTTTAGTATTTTTAACAATATCGTGTGACATATCAAATGAAAGGGCTTACTATGAGGGTTTTAATTATATTTTTTTCATAATTTTAAAATAAATGGTTTTGAAGTTATTCAAGAAATTAGACGAAAAATGACCATTCCCCCCCCTTATTTCCGAAACTAAAATTTTGAAAAAAAATGGAGTTAATAGATCTTTACCTAAAGATTACAGGAAAACCTAT
This sequence comes from Lacanobia wlatinum, assembly GCA_947578705.1. Lineage (NCBI taxonomy): Eukaryota > Metazoa > Arthropoda > Insecta > Lepidoptera > Noctuidae > Lacanobia > Lacanobia wlatinum. The sequence goes on from OX388033.1 coordinate 12,614,226, forward strand.
TAGAAGTCTGAAGTGTTAAAATAACATGTTAAAAAAATTAAATTCGTTCGGCACCCTTTGCACGCGAGTCCGACTCGCACTTGGCCAGTTTTTTAAGCCATGGTTTTCAACTTTGGACGAAAAATGTGAAAATTTTTACCATTCTCCCCCCTTATCTCTGAAGTTTACATAAAGAAAAATTTGGTATTATTCTAGGTGATAGAAGTTAATTAAAGATTACAGAAAAAATAAAACGTTGTTTTTAATAGTAGGGCAGCCCAAGCTCGGATTTCGGGATTTACTCGAGCGCGTCAGAATAACATAAGGGGGCAACCTTGCACCTTGTGACGTACTCCCACAATACCTGAGCCCTGTACATAGGATCAAAGGGCAGCTAATTAGATTAGTAAAAAAAAAAACGATCTCTTGATTTTTTTTCGAGAGTCACAAAGTTGCAAGAAAAAAACGTCACCTGGACATTCTCGAGCGCGATTATTTCTTTTTTATTTTGAAGGAAATTAGTCACGAATCCAGGAAATAATATCTGCCGATTTGCACAAGCCGAAGTAGCTAAAAGCATAAATAAAGTGTGGTGCATGCAGTCGCTGAGAGCTATGTATTTCCCACTTTGCGCCACTGTGCCAGTCTCATTCTTTCTCTATTGTAACGTTGCACGTTATTTCTACGGTAAACTTTATAAAAATAATCTGGCAACATTTAATTGGAGTTATAGTTGCATCATTTTAAGCAATGACAGCTGCGCACTGATTGGCCATGTCTCCTTACGATCCCATATTGCACAAGACTTGCTGAAGCGCTGAGCGCTGAGCTGAAGCGAATAGTCATTTAGTACTCCTTAAAAGTCTAGATCCTTGCTAGTTACTTCTTGAAATCGTAACTCTAAAAGTTGTGAGTGCAGAACCCCAGAAGCCTTCCTTCCTGCCTACCTCTCGAGGACCGACAGGATCGGAATCAGGAATTTTACGTGGTTTTATTCGTCTTATTAAATAAAAAAAATAAAAAACAAATCAAGTGACAGATTAACAATACCCCTCAAAATAATCGTCAGATTTTTGGCAAACATGACTGGAACATCAAGCTGTATAAAAATCTGACACGCTCGAGTCTTGCAATTGACGATTTTTTTTTTCACTTTCAAAAACTCTACGAGCTTGCGTCACTTCCGAAACGTCAGTCTTTAGAATGGGAGCATTTTTAGGGTTCACTTAACATCCCCTCTGAATATCTGACGCGCTCTTTATTTTCTACCCTTCTGGATAGCCTTTGGTATCAGAGACACGTTGGAGTATCTAAACTATCAATATCTGACACGCTCCAGTATGTCCATGTAACTGAAAATCTGTGGACGCTTCCCCCACCACTGAACGGAGAAACATTACAGAATCTTTTATTCTTCTTATTATCTAAACTACAAAATGTTATAAGCCCCACGACGCTCGAGTAAATCCACATTTAGCATCAATGCCTCCCCTACTATAAATAGCACACTTTTTCGGAAATCGCTGATCTAAAACTGCAGAGAATTCCCTGACGAATATAGGCCTTGCCGATGAAAAATTAAAAACATTACACGTTTTATATGATGGTACGGAACCCTTGGTGCGCGAGTCCGACTCGCTCTTGACCAGTTTTTACAACGGCATTTATTGGCAATGATCCTTCAAAGCAGAAGAGGGGATATAATAGCACAAAAAATGGCCTGAATTAATCCGGTATGTCCGGATTAATTCAGGCAATTTTTTGTGTAGTCTTTTTGTGTTTCTGTAATCTTAAATTCTCTTTCTCTTTAAAAGTACCCAATGGCGAACATAGCTCTGATAATGGACAAGATTCGCCGCGTATTGGCTTCTCAAGAAAATGGCTATAAGAAGTTTGTAGCAAAATACATGGAAGCTGTAACACCGGAGAATAAAGACCTCATGTCTGTTCCATGTTTCAAGTAAGCACTGCGATATCAGATATCCATATAATTTGTCGAATATTGTCTATTGAATTGAAAGGTCTTCTTCGTAGCACTATAGATCTTAGTGAAGGATCTGGCCCAAGGAAGTGTTACCACCATACTACTATTTGTATCACCAAGCAGCGCTTTTGTGTGGTTTAAAGGTGTGGTGGTGGTGGATAGATGGGACTCTGGAGACGGCTTCTTTAACGAGAGCAAAGTCACGGGCGAAAGTTAATTACGTACTAAAGGCTTCAACAGTATTCGAAAACATTTCTCGATTTCGTAAAAATGTCTTAACCGTTTCTTACCGTTGGCAGCCAGTTAACACAAAAGTAAGTAAATTTAGATTTATTATTACAGACAAGCGATGAAAGAAATAATGTGCGAGAAGATGTCAGAGCACGAGTTTGTGACTCTGATAAGATTCTTTAGAGGCGACCGTGGGAAAGAGCTGTTCCCTCGAAGGGAGATGATCAGGTATGTTCGTGATAGTATTTGAAATAAACTCCATAAGAGTCACTGTTACGGTATTGAAAGCTGTTAGTGAAGGAGTTTGTCCGGCCCGGGGAAGTTCTACAGCCATATTTTTCTACTGCTGTGTTCCTGTTTGAAGAGTAGGGTTGCCGGTATTATATCGTTAAGAATAATACCATCCCATCACTTTCCGTGGGTGTCGTAAGAGGCGACTAAGGGACTCGTCAGAGAATGGGCAGCAGCGTTCTCTGTAAAAAATCAACACCATGCACTGCGATCGCCAACTCGCCTGCCAAGCGTGGCGATTTTGGCAAAACCCGCCGTTTGGGGGAGGCCTATGTCCAGCAGTGGACGTTTTTCGGCTGATATGATGATGATGATGAGGCATTTCACCTCTGACGAGAGATAGACCTAGCGTTGCATTTAAGAGAATGGCAATGCAAATGTCCACATAAAACCAGCCGGGCCATTGCTTTGTTTATCACAGAAAGGATTACTATACCCACGAGATAAGTCACGATAGCAATAATGCTTGATAACCAGGTCTCTCGTATTCACGGAGCTGACTCGTGGTCTGTGGGATGACCGGGACCGTCTCCATGAGGGTCTGATGCACGCTGACGAGACCGGCTCTGGGGTGTTAAGTATTGAGCGCATGCGTCAACTACTTCGTGCCCACCGTCTACCCATCAACACTGATCTATTGGACTGCATGTTGCAAGTGTAAGTGAACCCTAAATACACTTTTTTGAACATAAGTTTTTCTTTTGAAGGTTTCCTTTACGTATTAATTTTAGGGAGCATACGCTAGTGATCTAGTAGTGGACTGGGGACGGGTTTACGGGTGCAGGTCTTTAACTACATATAACCTACACATGCTTCTCTTACGACCTAGTTTTTGCTGCCAAAATATGAATGCATGTCTTTCTAATCGGCTGAACACTTGTTTATCTTCAAATTTCTGCCATTGGTTACTCCCTTTCTATTTCTGTGACAGTTTACATAAAGACGAGAACTGCAACATCCAGTACGAAGACCTGATGAACTTCCTTGACTTCAAGACTCGGCCAGTGGTCAACCTCACCGAGGCTGACTACGACAAGGTCGTGCGTCATGCACCGCCCTTGAAGTATACTGAGGTAAGTTTTCAAGGTCTATTGTTTACTTACTCCACAATACTAGGTCTTGGACATTTCTCGGCACCCTGGGGCCCCGGACCTTTGGAAAGCGCACGAGGTCCCGAAGCCAAATAGCGGAGGCCCCGTTAGATGATTTCAATGTTATTAGGGCACCTACCGAAGAAATAACCCAGCAGTGCATACAGAGATAAACATCCGATGTTTATATGCACTGCAAGTCCACCCAAGGACAACCGACGCATGGTGCAGCACTATTGCAAAATATGGAGGCAGAAGATGAAAGGCTAGGTTTTGGTAAATTAGTTGATCGATTCCCGGTATGATACGCAAGAACTATTGGGTTTAAAATGGCTTACGTATGTCCCAAACTGCTATAAGTGCGGCTCATACTACACACGAATGTATTATAGGTGGCAAGCCCTATCCTTTTCAAAAAATCAAAAGAAAGGGGGGAAGGGAAGGAAGTTTAGTGACTAAAAAATGTTTTTTTCAAAATCGACTGGTTCGATTCATGGGTAGGAAAAACGATTTTTCAAAAATGCTGTTTTAGTTTTTATCAAAATCGGGCTCTAGACTACTTTCAGTGTTTTTCAATATTCCTTATAGTTTCGAATTTGGCCCTGTAGCCACACTTAAAGAATTCACCCTGTATACCTAATCTTTGTTGTTTTTTATACTTTTAGTGTAAGCTGTGGGGTGATGCAGAATTAGAGATTCAAGTCGGCTACGTGAACTGGAGCGCATTCCTGTGTCAGCTGAACCTCGAACATCTCGTCAAGGAGCAGGCGTAGAGGATCTCACTTGGTACCTAAAAATTCATAATAGTTAGTCATATTTATAAAGGTATTTTTTTATCTCTATAATTGAATATTGCTGTCTCCCATTGAGGGTTGGCAAAATCAAACTCAAATTTTTCCAAATACTTGTTTTAATAAGTCCATTGCTTATAGTCATAATCTTATCTTACGATCATAGTCACATGAAAAATATTTTGAAATTTGACACATGGCAAAGGTTTATTTGCGAGCGGCTTCAACAGCTAGTCTAAGGCAAAATATTGGTTTCATAAATGCGAGACTTAAAATAGGTTAGTATTTGAAAACATAATAACGTGTGTTATTTCAAAATCAAAATACATTATAGTCAGTTATTTTGTGAAACCTTTTAAGCTTAGGATAGCTTAAATAAACCGTTAGCCGTTGCAACGTTAGGCATGTAGAATCTTTCATATGCTTAGTCAAAATATGTAAATGTAGGCAGAAATACGTAAAAGATACTACCTACGTTATTTAGGACTTAGCATCCTAATATTAAACAAGTAATATGACATTAACAACAACAGCTTTTGTAGGTAGATCCCTGTATCGCGGTTTAAATGTTCCATGTGCCATGTTACAATGTTTAAATATTCTGTATCAGCACCACCAAGTCGACTGGTAAAAAATTTTAAGTCCACCTTTGCATAGTGCATTTTACTTGTGCAAAAAGTTTAAATAAATAGAAAACAGTTTTCCCTCTATGATATGAACTTCGGAAAAGTAGAAATGTTTATTAACTATTTATTTAGCATGATTTCAAATATTCTGTAAGTACCTATGATTGTGAGTTTATTTAATAGAGTGAATAAATGTATTTTGTGATTTAATTTTGTCTTTCATTTTAAATTAGGTTTCCCTTCTTTTTTGTACTGAAATCGTGAAGCATTCATTAGGTAGTGGGTTGTAAAAAGTTGGTACCTATCTCCTACCTAACCGTATAAAGTGATTTAAGAAACCATGGAGATATCTTTTTGACTGTTTTCACTTACTGTTATCTAAATATTCTCTTAAATCTTGCACTCTACAGGATTTTCAACACTTGGCTCAGTTATGAGAATTGCAAAACAAATTGTGCAATAGCTGGCATTAGTTTATTCGTTGAAGTGTTTAAAAAAAAACGGGCATCTGATTCACAAATAAAAACACAGCGTCAATGTTTCGAATTTGTTTAATTATTTTTTCGATCACAATAAATACGATTTAAACATTCACTCTGTATTCTCACTATAGTTACAATTAAAAATACATATTATAGTACAATACACGTTCACTGTTGCAAACACATCTTCACAACATTGAACGTGTTCCGTGATGCAGGTAGTTAGGACTAAAGTGACGTAGTAATAATTGTGATTGGTATACAAATGGCTACACACCACATTCACGCATCCAACTAGAACTGAAAATAAGAAATAAATAACTTAAAACTAAACGTACACCTAAATGACTTCGTTCTAGTAATAGAATACCGAATTATTTTAATTGATTCGATGTCATTTATTTTAATTGATATGTCGCTATTAACCTCTACATTCATGTTTGTAATAATTGCAACTTTTTTATAATTTGCACTCAATGTCATGTCAAGTAATTTTAGCTTCGGCATTCCGAGAATATTCATTTTGTTTGATATTTTATCTTCCCCCTTATTAATGTTTACTTATTGGACACGTCTTGTCTTGTTTCGTTACATGGCACAAAGCATTCACTTGTGTCGATGCAGTCACACATTTACTCTACTCATATCTTACAAGAGGTACACAACATTATTTCCTAGGCATTTAATTTATGACACTGGACGGATTCGTTATACATAATTTAGATACCTACCTAACTATAATTTACATATTTACAATTTTCATTTATTTTAAACGGTATTGTCAATTGGTTTGTTGGTTTCCTTTAAAAATATGAAACATGAAGTTTTGGGTAAGGTATTTTAGTTTATTAGCTTTCAAACTTTTCACGAGACGTTTCATATTTTCATAGTAGCCGGTAACCAATCCTTAGGTACAATAAGTATATTATTTTACTTATCTGGTTTATTTGTGGAGTTCCTGCATTATTTCCTACGTCTATATCACTAAACAATTTGTTTTAACTCGTGGGTTCGTCTGTTCACCGTGTATGAAGGTCCTTAGAGATCAGTAACTTTAGATGACGTTCCGCCAACCTATTATTATTTGCGTGTAATTAAATTATGCTATTATTACACTAATCACCACATGTCCTTCACTCGCTCCGCCGCGGGTATTTGAGGTCGGTACCTGGAAAACATAGAAATCACATTTACTAAGTATTTTATTTGCTATTCCCAGAAACTCACAAGATAGCAAAAACTAAACTGGATTAATATTATATAAAATGAACTATGGAAAGTAGAGTTGCGTTTATAACAAGTTGACCGTTATATATGAAATCTACCTCTATGAAAAGGTTCGTCAAACAAAATGGCGATGCTCTCGATTCACAACTGGTGAATTTGCACGTTTGCATCAATACTCACTTTACAAAGTAACGTCAGCAAGCAGCAGTTATTTAACATAGCGACAAGACTGAGAAGTACTCGTAATGTACCTATGCGGAGGGATGGAGGGCGGCGACGCCGGGAGGGCCCCCTTGGCCAGTGGTGACATCTTGATACCGGAACTGTTACCGTTTATACTTGACCCCAGGCTCGACGCCGAGTCCGCTCTGAAACATTTAATGTATTGTTATAGATATAAAATGTTAGCAGCGATACAAATACTCATTCACAGAGTGTGTATTGCTAAAAATGGCCAAGTGCGAGTCGGACTCGCGTGCAAAGGGTTCCGAACGAATAATTGTTTTTAAGATTGGTCTTTAAATCCATAAAGCTTTTGTTTTTTTTTTATTTTAGGTTCAGTCGTTTCGGAGATAAGGGCGAGGAGAATGGTCAAATTATCATATATTTTCATTAATAGGTACCTTCGGAATGGAAGATTTTAAAGTTATGGAAAAATATTTTAGAGACCCTTACGATGAGCCCTTTCATTTTATAAGTCACTCGGCGCAGTTGACATTCGTCCTCTTAGCTTGTCGATAGCACTTTTAACGCCCAAAGACGATAAAACCTAATGTCTGGTCACGTATTCCTCTAGTTTTTGAGTTGATTGTGAGATTTGAACTTTTTATTAGGCATTATTCAGATATTTTTTGCTCATTTACCTGTCAATCTGTCTCCTGAAGAGCGGGTACCTCCACGGTGAGTTAGGTTTCCTCTGTTCGTGCTGGTAGGCGGGGTTGTCCCGTCCCCTCTCGTTCTCGCTAACCACTGTCATCGAGTCCTGTGATTCCTCACGAGTCTTAGACGACAGTCTTCTGCAATTTTCAGAAGCGCTACCGGATTAGGGACAGAAAAATTGGGATTTTTATGCAGGTAGAGGTGTTTTGTCGTCTACCTACATCTACGCACAAGATAGGGATATGTCCGAGTTAAAACAAGACAAGTGGGTTTGTGTTTATGAAACAGAAAAAGCCAATGGAGAGTCGAGATCTAAGACCATACTCTCCACGGCCTTGGATAAGAGAAGATCATTCGATCAACGTGCGACGACTGTTTGATTTATTATTCATCCGAAGGTTCCAGAAGACTGGAATTGAACTCAATTACCCCTTCAAAGTCCTGTGTGATAATTTTGTACTCACATCCCCGAAAGCTGTTTAATTTTACAGGCAGATTTTTTGCAGATCCAGACAAATTATATGAACATCTCTGAGCACAACGCACCTTAGTATCCTAGTAGGTAAAGACGCCTGTATCTGCGGCCTGGCTCGCTGCCGACTGTCCACGATGAGCACATGTCTGTCGTACGGCGTGTCGTAGTCCACCTCCAGCACTGTAGAGAAACGGTGAGGCCACACCAGGTCCAGGATTGCTATTATTAGGCCCACTGCTACGCATACACAGCCTGGAACGAGAAAAAGTATTATTATTTTCATGGAACTGGTGAATTTATGCTAAATAAGGGGCTATCTGGACGGAACGGGTGCAGGGTGTGAATTAAGTTGAGGCATAAAAATATGCTCCACCCCCTGTCCTGCCATCCATACCCTAAACAAAAGTGTATCTTTGCTTGTGCTAAAGCAATTTCTGCGCAGCCACAGACGGTCACGTGGAAGTGTCGAAGTTGTGGGCCAAAAAAAAAATTGAATTACTATTGTGTCGACGACACGAAAAAGAAGTGTGCAATGGTTTGTTCGGATTATTTTTTTTTTCATTAATATTATTAACTGCAACAATTTTGTCACAGTTCAGCAGCAAAAACCTTCTTTGCTATGGCTAGCTAGTGCGTTTCATTAACGGCATCGTGATACTATTTCTAAATTCACAAAAAGGCATCATAGCCTAGTGGAAATTAACATAATTCGCAAATTGTTTAATACCAAAGTGGACATTAATTTAATACTAAAAATCAGAACAACATCCAGCTTTGCGAATTTAGCCTTTTCTAATGTCGATTTCTACTGGGCTATCATGTTTGTCAAGAAGAGCTTGATTATCCCAAAGTAACTTCCTTCTGGAAAATCTACAAAAATACAGCTTCACACCTTACCTGCAATCAACACAAGCCAGAAGCACCATCCTAGCGAGAAGAACAGCATGGCTCCGTCGAGGCGCACCACAAGCGGCGTGTGCGGCAGCGACGCCCAGTAGCCGCCCGCGGCTGCACACAGCGTCACGCCCAGGGTGGCCATGGCGTACGCGCCGTAGCGCGGCACCACCACCAGCAGTAGGTTCATCAGCAACCACAGCGCTAGCGCCGCCCTGGAACATGATAATAAACTAGTTAGCATCTTTTCCCAAAAAGTTTCTTAGCCTGATCATTAGGGTGGATCTCAGAAGATCATTCACACATGCGGTCTGGGTCTAACTCATCCGGTCAGTATATTTTTAAGTTCTAACTACGAGTACCTACTCAGCAACTCCTGATAAAAAAAAACAGCCAAGTGCGAGTCGAACTCTCACACGAAGGGTTCCGAACCATAACCAGAAAAGAACACGTTTCTTGCATGGGTGTCGCCTTTGATTTTTAATGTAATTTAATTTATATAGCTTTGTTGTTTATTTGTTGTTATAGCGGCAATGAAAATATACACTCTGTGAAAATTTCAACTGTCTACCTATAACAGTTCTTGAGATACAGCTACACTAACAGACACACTATACACTAACAGACTGACAGAAGGACGGACGGACAGCGGAGGCTTAGAAATAGGGTTCCGTTGGTTAACCTTCGGGTACGGAATCCTAAAAACGTAGATCCTAACACATAGCAGAAGTGTTTGCGATAAAGTAGCCGAAGGAGTAGGCTGATGATATTCATACCATAGCAGCGTAGATGTGGTGTACCCCGCGGCACGGTACTTAGCCCCCCAGTCGAAGCCTTCGTGCTGCACAGCGAAGTGCTCCGCCACCGACAGCAGCGGGAAGGGCAGGCCGCGCGCCAGCCCGTCGCGGTAAAACTCCTGGATGGCGCCGGCTTCCTCCCAGCGGAACTGCTCGTTGTAGTCCACACCCGGGTCGCCCACGCTCGTGTTGCCCCAGGATAGGGCTGGAATGAGAAAATTACACACACAATTTAAAAGTTCTTGCAAGAGGGCTAATGTTTTTGGATCTATCAGTGTTTTTCTTTTGTAGGGTTCCGTACCAAAATGGTAAAAAGGAACCCTTATGGTGTGATTAAGTCTGTCTGTCTGTTTAAAGACTTATAGACTGCAACATAGATGGAAAAGAAAAGCAGGAGGAGGCTAAAGACTACATAAACAAATGACTAATTTATGGAGTTCGCTAGCTACGTGACTCACCGAATCCAAGTTTTAGATCCCTGTAAAGCAGCCATTAAGTTATAAGAGTCGTGATATTCTTTATGCTAGTGTTGTGCTACTAATGTTACAAATCATACCGGTGAGCGTGACGTTGACATGTCCAAGCCCGACGTGCACGGCCAGCCAGCAGTCGAGGCGCTCGGCGGAGAAGGCGCGATAGGCGGCGCGCGCCACGCGGGCCCCCGACACGTGCCACGACGAGCCGTGCTTACAAACTAACAACAAACAAAAACATCGGTAAAAACAACGAAGTTCGATCACTGATAATCATGGTCTTAAAATAGAAGAAAAAGCCGAACCTGATCTTTGACCTCAAACGCGTAACTTCAGATCAACACAGCATGAAAGAACTTGTTGAAGTTGTGATAGCAGGCAATCGAAACTTTCCAGCTAAAATTATTCAGTCCAGTCCCAGTAATGGCATTTGTAAACTTTGCATACAACACGGTTTTGCCTTGTACCGTTATTAAAATTATCGCAACCGGAATATCAGTACTTGTATTGAATTTATAATGAGTTGGTGTCGGTATGAGTAAGCGTAAGTAATCTGGAACAGTGATATTAGCATTTCTCGTTGGTATTGGATACTTCAATTAATGTTTCCACATGGCAACAGGAGATGAAGTCGTGTACGCACGAGGTGCACAGGCAAAATTGCGTTTGACACACGAAAATCGCGGTCAATGGCAAAAGGCAAGTTGATTTCACCATTCGAGCGGCCACCCGAAACAATGGCAGATTCATTACGAAAAAATTTACAAAATCTTTACCAAGCAAATCTTAATTTGATTATGGAGAGGAAACAGAAATTATAAGAGTTCTGTCCTCAATTATATTTGATCTTTGCCTTGGAATGATTTTCCTCATCCTCATACATCATTACCCTTTCTCAATGGACTCGTTATGGTCAGCTTTCAGTCAAACTTGATATTTCATTTCCTCATTGTGGCGGTTTATCCTATTATTATCGACATTAACATCAAATTTGCCATAAGATGTTGTCCAAAGGCCGCGCAATATACCCAAAATACTCGTATCGCTCGATAAACGTAAAACTCACACACGCACTCACTCGCTTACATTAAAATTAACTTTCTGTTACACGGTAAATTCTTGTGCACGCCAAGTATGATTTAGAAATAAGCATCCCAATCATCTTGTCAATTATTGTAAAGTATCTATCAACAATTATTTTCGTCATCTATAGTAGGTCTTTATAAATCGTACGATAATTTATATTTCCTCACCATTTCGTAGGCATTTACGAAATACTACTATAAGTTTTTATCTTATTTAATAAATCTTACTGAATTTAATAAATAATCTTGTTTCTTGTTGTTTTTAAGCAACGTACTTGCATTTTAATTAAGTGTCCATTAGGATTTTCATGGCAAATGAGAGTAATTAAGTCGTTAAAATCGTTGCCAAGGCTGTTACGTCTGCTGCAATGATTGACGCTTTAAATGTACTGTTAAAATTGTGGAGTAGTAGTGCAAAAGCGGTGCGGTTACGTCTCACTAATTATGAACAAAGAAAGTGGAAAGTTGGATATTCCATAATGCTTACCTAGAATGACGGTGCCGACGAAAAGACTAAGTGTGACTATCGTGAACGTTGAGAATCTCTGTAACAAACAATGGATAGGTCTTAATGTAGCTGTTATGAGTTATACCTAGTCATTATCGTGATGGCTGCAGACGTTTCGTAAATAACGCGCTCCGTAGTACAATCAGGTGCAGATAATACTATGTTAGGTGTAATATTAAACAAAACAATGGCCATTAGATTGTCAAGAATGTTCATAGATATAGTGAGGTAATAAGGCAACATTATTTTATTGTGTTTGGGTCAGCTACCAATGCAGACTGTCAGATGAAAGGTGTAAAAGGTGTAGAAGCTGTCGTAGTATGCAGGGACATCATGTTGCTATCGTGAAACTGCATTTAGAGAGGAATGTATAAAATGACAATTATAGTTAATGTCAATCTTCAGGAAGGTGAAGGATTGACATTTCTGGTGTTCAAACCTTAGTTTAGTCATAATTAAATGTCTGAGCTGCAGGGCATGCTTAGTCACAGTCACCGGGGTCTAGTCTATAAGAGCAATCGAATGTCTGTTTGCGGGTGTCGGTGTTAGTGGGAGGAGATTTAAGAACAAAATACACTGGTTATATTAACTCAGCAACAAACGAAGGAGGTCTACCTGAGAGCAGAGGTATCGGTAATATTATACCAGTAATCCGCCAAAGGAGTTGGAAAAGGTGAACCTGTATTTTTTCCAGTTTTAATGTTTGATTCCCATGTAATAGGGGCGGACCTACTACTATCAGTGACTACTCCAGATTCCAGCCTGGAGTCTGGAGTGTGAAATTCTTTAAACAAAAACCCAGCAACACCCGGGAATCGAACCCAGGACCTCATGCTCGCAAAAGCGCTTGCAACCACTAGACAAACGATATAGCCTATTTGTGGGAAGTTGCTTTTGTCTATCGAGTGTCAAAAAAATATTTTACAGAAAAATACATCAAAATTAAAAAAAAAAACTACCATTAGTATATATAGTATAGATGAAGAGTACAACCTCTTTCCTGATGCCGGGGAAGACAGCGAGGAAGGCGACGTAGAGCGTGAGCGCCGCGATGAGCAGCGCAAGCGCAGGTACGTCTGCCGCGACGGCGGTGCGGTTGTGGTAGGCGTACAGGGTCGGCCCGCCTTCCTCGCGAAACGCGTCGAACCACCCCTTCATCGCTCACCCAGCCTGGAACAAGGACGATGGAACTTTAGTAATGTGCCCGGTTGGTAGAAAACCATTTAATAGTATTTTGAACTGCTCAGTTAACTTCATTTTTGCAGTAAGGTTTTAATTATTAGTTTAAAGGGATATGTCATTGAATAAAAGGTACAGTGGTGATTTATAACGTTGGGCAAATCGTTTTTGTAGAAAAAAAAAACGCACTAGGCCTTACATAGTAACTTGTGGGACTCCGAATCTATATATGTATAATAGAATCGCTAGTTCAGATTTCAAATAGCTTTGAAATAACCATTTATATGCTACCAAAACTAATGGTGAAGAAGCTGTTATTTGAAAAGAAGAAAATGGTAAGATTAGATTCTAGTCGAAACACAAAAATTGCAGATTCCATAGATTCAAATAAGTTTGGTTCCCATCGAATGATTTTATGCACATATTGTGGGTCTCGTAAGTCGTAACGACGCTTTGCTTAACACAAACGATGAGAAAGAAGGCAATTAGGTTTTAACTAAATTACACACATCGCTTTTATTATCCTTGGTTTCATAAAATATATTCAGAGCAATGTAAGTATGTTAAAACTAGTCATCATAAATATTAAAGTTGCTAAAATTGTTCCGGCTGAGTATTTTCGCGAACGAATTTTGATGAAACCTGATGAAACACTTAAGAATTTCTGAAATATTCTGTCTCTAACCACTGCACTACTTCAAAAATTATTTGTGTATAAAAAATCAGCAATTATGAAGTTTGCTAGATATTTATAAAGAAAGAAAGAAAGAAAGAAAGAAAAATATTTATTTGGGACTCTCACAAGACATACATATCAATAGAAAAATAGAATATGGAGTCTATGTGACAATTTCTGCATTAAATTATATTATAATTAAGATAAAGATGTGCACAGGGCAAACATCTGGGATTAGATTAATGTAGATCACTTGGGGGCATGAAGATAAAATTGAAAGAATCACAACTAGATCTGCGATGCACAAGACATTTGTCTTATGCATCGCAGATCTAGTTAGTAGATATCCTGTTTTAGTTGCTGTATGCTCTCTAGGCTTATCAAATTATAATTGAAGTTCTCATAAACCTTCCAATTTATAAATTGGTTACGCAAATACAAATGGAATTTAAGTAATTAAAATCAAACATAAGCTACGAAGCGGTTAATCGAATGGCATTAAACGGCATTTAGAGATACGTTCCATATGTATTAGTATTCAAATTTTAGGTATTCGGCTACATGCTCATGCTAATAATTATGTAAATATCCTTTGGTGCAACTTGGAGGCAAGTTAAGGGTAGGTGCGAATTGTAGTGGCGGGCCTCGGGCTTAAAGAAGCTTCTTTTCTAACTGTTCTATATTATTAAGACGAGTTTTATTCTTGACACAAATATTGAATGCAGTAGATTTATGTGATGCCGCTGTAGATGTTTATACCAGCTTTAAATTTTATACGTAAACGAGTTTGCTTGTATATGTATCTAAGAAAATTATCATTATGGCTGTACCGGGTTGAATTGGGCAGACCAGCACACCACCACCCATTTTAGAGATGGGTCTTGTCGCAACATTTACGAGATGGATGCCATCCATCTGTATACTGCAGGTACAACGACTACAGCTAGTGATTAATAAACAGCGTTATGTAGGTAGGTACAATCTGTGACTACTAATGCATTAAACAGGTGTTGTCATTAAGGCCACGGATTTATAATGTAGGTAGCCAAGTCAGACCCTTTTCGGAGGGGAATCATTAAAAGATGGAGACAACAAGCATAACCAATTTGTTATTTAATTATAACAAAAGCTAAATTGAACAGTTCTCAGTGACGCTAAACTTAAATAAAACCCTTTTTATGAATCAGAAAACAATACAATGTCGCAAAGACTATCGTATCTTGGCGTGGTGACGTGGCCGGAATGCGCAGGAGTTGCGACACACTCCTGCGTCGGCTTCGTTTCGCCTTCGGGAAACGGATGTAGTTGCCTTACGCCTTATGGTGCACTCAGTTCAGCTACTAATTAAATTATAAACTGCTCGCTATACCCCAAGATTGTACTCCTTGCGTAACAAACCCACTGACTGTGAAATACGGAGCAAATCACGTTTAGTAAAAGCTGCAAGGACTACGATTGTGTGATTCGTATGCAGATAGCCGATGCAGCAATGTATCTGCGTTTTGTTAAATAGTTGCATCAAGAAGAATTTGTGGTTGGATTTTTCCTCTGTGTCTACTTAACGATCGTTGCCAAAAAATAAGAATGCTAAGATGAAAAGGAATGATGAAAAAAAAAAGTTCTGCATAATATGTAATACTCATCAATGAGCAATACCTAGTTAGTAGAAACTTAAAAACTATCACTTAACATATTATCTACATCTCTTTAAGGCTGTACTTGGCTTCTTTCGGTAGGTATTCTACACAAGCCGGGTTGAATGACATCTAGATATGGCTACTTGAGTCCTACTTGTCTTATAAAGGCCGATGGATTACACACCTACATTATTTCCTTCTTTCTTATTTTAACAAAAAAGATAAATGGTTCTATAAATAGAAATAAAGACAGACATAAGCCAGCCATTGTACCTTGAAGGTGTTCAGAACCTTGAACTTATGTGTCGGAAAATTCTCAATAACTTAATTGATATTTGATGAAAATAGCTTAAAATTGAATACAATAAAAAATAACGATCATAACAAATTGTTGACCTTTATAAAGATAAAGTTCTTGACATAAATTAAGGCACGTGGAATGGTTTGCCGGAAGTGTTGAGATGCCCGATGATAAGAACAAGTCGCCAGTGGGTGCGCTACCGGAAGAAATGTCTCCACCCATCGAGGCTGGTTCACTTCATATACAGAACATATTTAACCTTCGTGGAGGAGAACTGGTTACGATTAAGGCCCTATTTGCCAACTTCTCTGCTACATATTTAAGCAATGTGAAATTATATTTGGGTCTATAGAGGCCGAACATGATGACAACAAATTTATTATAGTTACAGTTGATTAATAGCTCATCTATCCACATTCACACATGAACAAACAAATATAAATATTTGAAGATTGGATGGACAGTATTTCTAACGGAAAAAAAAGAAGTTCAAGTACGAATTTAAGGCTGCTCGCTCGAGAAATGCTTAAAAACAGCGTGCAGATGAAGCAACTTTTCGTCGGAATTTACTGAGAACTTACATCTGAAAAGAATAGGTAGTAATTTACGTGATATGATACGTAATTTGGTTTAGCCAGAATTTATGTATCGGTATCACATAATAAGAAAAAAAATCACCAAATCACCTCGAAATCGTTGAGATGAAACCATTTTACTCCTTCATTTTTTAACAAAGTCTAAAAAAAATTATCTACTGCTTTGCAATACAAACGAAAATAACTTGGTTTTGTTACTTTTTTAAAATATGCGTTATTTTTTTATAATAAATTAAAAATGCGGGTAGCGGAGTGGCGCGTAGAGGAGTAGTTAGCTCCGTTTGTATGCACAAGGTCGTTGGCATGTATACAAGCCTTAACACGATAACTACTTCGTGCTAGGTGAATACAGTTTGACTAGTATGAGTATGTCTTATGTATATTTTTTTTAGAACCATTTGGGGACCTTCATGCCTGATAACAAACTGTGTTGAAAATAATTTTACAGTTATGTGTCTAGTTATAAGTCGATGGTCACTCAGTATTCAAAATAAGAAACGGGATAGCGGAACTGTATTGTTTCAATGCTTGAATTATTTACTAATGGCAGTTTGTTCATAAAACGAGGACGAATATGAATGGACCATTATTTAGCACAAGTTTACTAGTTTTATGTTAATTGATTCGTTAAGGTTTTGTTTGAAGTAGAGTATTGGTTACGGCACATACTGTTTTCAGATGAAAAATAGCTTCTTCGATATTAATATGCAGCGAAATATTGTATTGGATTCACACATGGGCTAGAATTTGGTTGGAAAATCCCGGATCGATCGTACAACATTGATCCGAATTTTGCAGTTTTCCCAAGCAAAAAATATTCAAAAATTAACATACAATATGTTATATTTCATTAGTGTTCTGTCAGTGCATACCTGTGCTATTATAATGAAGTGGTTTACAAAGTTCAAGGGTGAACACTTGAACACTAAATTACATATATTATTTAGCTTTGTATGTTCAATTTAATAATATGTAAATTGTCCCTTAATTCTTGTTAATAACCTGTTGGCCTATAAATGGGATAGTAATGTTCTTGTATTTATTTTAAAAGCTCTCTACCGCATATAATTATAGGTACTAAGATTGTGCATAAAAAAATTATGTGCTTAAACAATAGTTTCGTAGTTCCAA
This sequence comes from Lacanobia wlatinum, assembly GCA_947578705.1. Classification (NCBI taxonomy): domain Eukaryota; kingdom Metazoa; phylum Arthropoda; class Insecta; order Lepidoptera; family Noctuidae; genus Lacanobia; species Lacanobia wlatinum. The sequence goes on from OX388033.1 coordinate 12,631,559, forward strand.
GTTTTATTGTGCCGCAAACGGCAATTTCTTTATCTTTGTTATAGTGATTAAATACTGCAGTTTGTGAGTATAATGTGGACTGTTTCATGGATATTGGCAGAATGATATGTTGCCAACAGTTACGTATATTGTGGCTTGGCTTTCTCTTTGTATAGCCGAGTGATGTACGATGTTACGAGTAAGTTGCTCGACTACAAGCAGAGTAGTGCAGTACCTCTGGCTCTTAATCCTTATTGTTCATGTTGGTCCATTGTGCGGTTGTGCGTCTCTTGTTGGCTCATGTTGGTTTAGAATACCGTTTGACAATTATTGTATTTACGATAAAGTTATTCAAGTTTGTAGAACAAACAATAAATTGATTTTAATTTTAGCAATATTGTTGCTTGCTTCATGTGAGTGTAAATACTTAGCATAATACCTAGCCAGTTGTGCCTTATGATAATCTTTTTATAATATTGATGATCGTTTTCTTCAGTTTCCAAGATGCAGGTTAATTGGTACAAGTAACCTACGAGGATAATCATAATAATTATGGTAATTTTAAATATTTCGGAATAGTTACAATGACGGAAGAATAAATGGTACATTTATTCTTCCGTCATTAGAATCTTTAAATATTATGTCAACCATCATAAAAACATAGGTATTTTGGAATAAAACAGTAGAGTTTACTTTCATGGTCAAGTTTAAAATTAAAGATATTTTTGTACCACCTTGATAACACATCGACAAACGCATTCGTGTGTGGTAACTATTTCGACCAAAATAGAACTGCAGAAGAGTGACACACTAAAAAACCACACTAAAAATTTTTGTCTGTTTATATTGAATTTAAATTATGAGAAAATAATTCATGATGTTTGGATTGAACAGTAAAAATATTTAAACGAAGATTGAGTGATTGCTGTTCAGACATTAACTGGGAAGCAACGAAGAAAATAACATCCATCAGTCAAAAATTCAAAATAATAGTGTTCACGTACAGAAAAACGTCTTAACCTCACCTGTCCGCCGACACGCTGCACAAATGGCATCATTAGTAACACCAATTTATTAAGAATGAGGGCTACCGTTTTTGTACTCACCAGTTGGCGCCACTGTCGAGTAAGGTTCTTATAATCATAGCATTAAAGTTGTTATTACGCGCATGTGAACAAAGTCAGGCTGTTTTCGAAAAATATTCACGAAAATCAAAACAAATAAGTAAATAAATTCGCGTCAAAAGCCAACCAACAGTGAATTTTGACATTTAAAACCTCACGCTACACTAGCGCCTCTGGCGGCGAATTCAATCGCGATAGCCCTCATTAAGCTTTTATTAAAGAAACCTTGCCCTGTACCTCCCGGAAGCCAAGCTTGGGTCATTGTGCTCGGAGGAAGGCCGCCCCAATAACCTTGGCGTCCATCGGTGATAGCAAGGGCGATCTCAACCGTCAGATTACGCGAACATAGACATTATGTTAATTTAGTGACTATAACATACAATTAATGTATGTATGGAATTGCCAATTTGTAAATGTTCGTTTAATTTGCAGAGCCTACGTTGGGTTATCACTAATTGATAAGTACGATTGCGAAGTTTGCAACCAATTGATTTATTTTCAATCGTTAGGTCACGGTACCCAATCGTTTTCAAATATTGCGTATTACTTTATGTGAAGTTTAAGAATAAAACTGGTATTAAAACGTTTAGTTATAATAGACAAAATAATGTATGGGAAGAGTATCTAACCCAGGTCATCGTTACGTGGGTACCTACTGCAAAGCCAAATTCCACGTTTCCAGTGTTTTTTATTGTGTTTCTAATTTAAATAAAATCTTCGTTTTCCTTGGAACATATAGCATTGTTCAGAGTTTAAATCAAATCAAGGAACACTACGTGATCACATTAATCTTATGCTCTCGCATCAGGAAAATGCCTCTCCGACCATATCAGATGACTTCCAAGTGTGGTCATGGACCTGTCACGGTCGTTCGAAGTCGAGGGCATCGGGACGAAGCACCTTGCCTCCATCGGTGACTCAACCTTGCTCCTAAAGAAGTTTATGAGCCCATAGCAGATGCGTGTCACGTATTGTCATATTATTGTATTATGACAAACGTAGGCGTATAGTAGCGACAGTCTAAGCTAAAGGTTCCTTTGATGCTCCTTATCAAATGCCCAGTGGCAGTCTGAAGCCAAAAAATAACAAGAAAAAATAACTACCTAAAGTTAACAATGTAATAGAGTTAAGTGGAGGAACTAACAAAGAATAGGGAAAAAAGGGGTGGCTGCCAATTCTACAATTCAAAACGATTGACAGTCGAATCACTCGGAAGTGATCGTATTTCCCGAATTTTGCCGATGCATGTGCTCACTTTTCATCGCCACTGCGTGCTAGTGATGGGTCGTTGAAGGTTTTTCCGTCAACGAAACGTTAACGTTGAATTGCGTTTGTCAACTAGTTAATTTTGTCAACCAGTTAACGTGTTACGAACGTCAACTTGCATGGACGATAAACGCCTAAACGTTTTTATTAACGTATGCTGTTGTAATGTTAATTTACGAACAATTTGATGCAGTTTGCGGGAGTTTTATTGTTAAAGAAATACAATTTACGTACGTTGAAAATAACAAAACGTTGGGTTCATTTTCTCGTTTCGTAAAACGAGTTGAATTCATAAACGTCGTTGTCTCGTAACTCGTTGACGAATTCAACGAGTTGATTTGTACACGGTCAACGTTAATCCCGTTGAAGAGACATCAAAGTTGATTCAACTAGTTCGTTGATTCAACGCCCGTCACTACTGCGTGCCTTTTGTTTGGCTGCTGGTCAACACCCTCTTGATGACCGTTTTTTGAGTAGGAACCTTAATATGGAACATTAAACATTTTAATGCGTTCTGTCGTTCAATTTATTACGGCTTTGCGAAACTTGTGATGTTAGTTATTATTACGGCAATAAAGGGCAGAGGCGGGTCTTTCAACTCGCAATCTTTGTGATTTTGACATTTCACGCGTTAAGAAATGTAGTTCACGCGGCAAATTAAAGTGCTCATAGCTATATTTTTTCACACCTTTAAAGTTCAGTAATTTATTTATTTATTTGGTAACTCAACAGCTTATTATTTATTTAGGTACAGAGAGTCAACAATCGTAGTTGGTATAAATTATTATTATATCTACAGAATTAACAGAATATTATTAAATGTCTATTCGAATCAAAAATTAAATTATACCAAAATGTAGATTATAATTCAATAAAACAACCCAGATATTTAAAAAAATACAAAAACAATACAGACATTAAATAATTTAGATAACAAAAAATAAAATCATGGCCTGATGGCCAAAAGCTTCGACAACCATCCGCCGAAGCTGGCGTTAAGCGGTTGGATACGGGGCCTGCTACTGACAGAACGCAGTATTCTTTGATACGGCTCGTATTGTGAGGAGGTTCCTTTCTCTGGAACCCTGACCACCGGTATCTCGGACCGTGCTCCCGACACCAGCGGACTACTGCTTTTTATATTTTTGTATGTTTTATTTGTGTGTTTTTTAAAACATATTTAAAAATATAAATTAGTATGTATAGTAAAAGAATAAAATCAAATAATTAAGTAATAAAAATAACAAAAAAAGCAATATTATCAAACAATTTATTATTTATCAAAAAGTTAATTCTTAACCACTAAAACAATCCTTGCATTTCCTTAGGAATAGACGCACATCGGAGTGGAATATGTCTACATCTATGTGACTTATGAGTTACGAAGTGATGACCTTGCGACGACACTTGATATCTTGATTGCACTGTCAGCTAATTGTTCTTTACCAATATTCTTTGTAAAACTATAATGGTTAGGCAAACACAGCTTACACAAGCTCCTATACAAGGGACAATGTCGAAACACATTCCTTAGGCTCTTAAAGAATTGTTTAGTGATAATATAATGAGCAGTACGTACTTGTATTTGCGTATTATTTAGAAATATGTGACGTACTCATATGTATACATATGCATTATGTATAAAATTTTATTCAAATCTGTTTTGAACAAAAAAAGACGAAGCCAAAAGGTTGCCAATGATCTTTTACAAAAACCACAGTGACATGGTGTCTGCGTACCCAAAGCATAATGTGATATCACTGAGTTCAATTTTAACTATAGGTCTATGGCCCCTTTAGGAACTTAATCATGACAGTACGAACAATGGGTTCGGTCATAACTCTATTTTCGTACAATACTATGCTAATTAGGATAAGATACAACGTTTGAAAAATTGTGAAGAGACATTTCGTAACTTATACTTTTGCCCACGGCTTCGCTCACTTCAAATGAGCCTATATCTGTATCCTAGGTCTCATCTACATCCGCAACAAAATGAACCAAAATTGGTTCGGCAACTTAAGTGTGAAAGCGTAACAAACAAACGGACGAATAAATTCACTTTCCTGTTAGGATGGTCTTTAATTTCCATCGTTCCAATTAACCACTGCTTAGCATAAAAAAAACGTACCTGCCTCTAAAGAACATGCGATCACCTCATTTCTGCTTTTAAATGGGTATTGTATTCGAAAGGTCGCAGATCATTATCGGTAGCCAGTTAACATTTCCTATTAGGCAAACAGGCTGTTGCTAGAACAAAGATGTAGCTATATATACCAACTGTTGGAGAGTTATATTGTCAAGTAATTCATCAACAACTGGCCCTACATGCCTACGGCCCATTAAGGACGACTTGCAGAAAATCAAAAGAAACAATATTTTCATTCTGCAACTCGTTTCACGTTACTATCCGAAAAGGTACAATCAGCAGCAAAAGTGTTAGTGTGGAAATAATAATAAAAAAATGTTGTGCGTTTGCTTGTAAAATAGAACAATAAACTGTTGATCTAGAAAAATATTACTAAGTAGGTTCGATTTTTTAAATAATAAATAATCTATGAACAAAACAAAAATAAAACTAAAAAATCTTAAAAAAATATAGTTACATTTTGTGTTACTGACTGTACCAAACGTTGATAAAGTTTAAACGTGAGACGAGTTGAGCAGATTGAAAATATTATTAATTTACCAAGAGTAGTAAAGTACTGTTCGACCACCTATAATTAAGTTTCCGTTAATTTACTTGGCAGATAATTGCATGCATTACCTCGTGGGGTGGAGCAGGTAAAACTGTATTACTGCCCGTCGAAAGAGCTCAAAGATCGATTCTCAAGGTAATTACTTGCTGCCCTTTCCTCTTTCCCACTAACCTGCTCTATAAATCTTGTGAAGTACTAACAGTTCGGCAATTATTTATAACTAACTTTTGCCCGCGACTTCGTACGCGCATATCCCGCCGTGCGTTGTGCGTCAGTCACTCAGTAACGGAAGAATTTTATATATTAGGATGAGTATCGTACTAAAACAACACACAGCTCTTTGGTACAGCACTGAATTTACTGAACAGAGACGAAAAGACATTGTTTGCCCCACAAAAAGTACATAACATGCTTTCACACCCAAATTTTATGTTTTATTTGGACCACTACTCTATAATAGAATAAATGCAAAAGCAAACATCTATTCCCTAAATTGTAAGAAAACTCTCAAGGATACTCTTCAAAGTTTGTCTTATGAAGATACAGAGAAGTTGTTAGCGGTATTGAAATAAAGATTGTTTGTGTCCTATTAATTTTAATTTAGTAAGTTAAGGTTTTAGGAAGTATGATTTTTTAACACTATTTACACATTTTTTACATACCTATAAGATGACTATTTTATTTTTTACCGTGACTATTTCATAATATTTACCTCGCCTGAATCACAGGATGTCCTAGTTCATGTACATAACACCAGTGAACTTGAAATAAATTTAAGCAAAAATGTATTTACTGTTTTACTCACATGACTTGAATAAATTTGATTTGATTTGAATTTCAAAAAAAAATCTGAGCCATTTAATCAGTAAATAGTGGCTATTTTGACATCGTGAAACAGGCAAGATTTCTCATAGAAGTAACGAATCGTGCCAACGTTTATCACCGCCAGCAGCTAAATTATATTTATTTTAAACATAAGTTAAAAATAACACTACACGTCGATCATTTTTAGGGTTCCGTACCCGAAGGGTAACCGACGGAACATTATTGCTAAGCCTCCGCTGTCCGTCCGTCCCTCTGTATGTCTGTCTGTCAGCGGGCTGTATCTCAAGAATCAAGAACCAAAATAGGTAGATAGTTGAAATTTTCATAGTGTGTATTTTAATTGCCGCTGAAATGACAAACAATTAAATATACAAGAAACGTGTTTTTTTCGGTTTATGGTACGGAACCCTTTGTGTGGGAGTCCGACTCGGTCTAGCCGTTTTTTCTTTAGTTTAAACTAAATGAGGTGAAACAGTTTACGATATTGTAGTGTCGGCTGCTACTTGTCCTCGTTGCTTTTCGCGGGCACATATACTAGAAATGGCGTCTCAGATATGCTTTCTATCTCTGTGGTGTATGTGGACTCATCAGATTAGATACTTACGCCAATCTGCCGCAGGTTTAACTGTTCAGGTTGGCCTCTCCACGCAGGAACTTAGTGACATTAAAGTTTCAAGATTATAGTTTTGAATTACCAACAAGTATTTTATGCACTAGGCGGACTTGTGCATGCCTGCAGCTAATAACTACAGTAATTTGCACTTGCAGCGTAATTATAGTTTTAACGACGAGTTCTCGGCGACTATAAAGAGAATCCACTACAATGTACTACCTTAATATATGTACCTAAGTATGATGTTCGTCCTTGCGAATAAAATATTAGCCGGTAGAACGAAGTGTGGTTAATTTTATTGTAGTTCACCTTTGATCTGCAGCTGTTTGATGGTTTAAGTGTTTTATAATGGAACAACGTTTAGTAGACGCGATACGCTTTATTGAATGTTCTGGTTTTCATTAATATAATTTTTGATAGGTTTGAGTTGAGATAGAGTCGCTTTGGGTAAAACTTAATAGGAAATTCTGTAACTATACCGGCATGAAACTCTAAGATAAAAAACTGGCCAAGTGCGAGTCGGACTCACGTGCAAAGGGTTCCGAACGAATTTATTTTTTTAACATGTAATTTTAACACTACAGACTTCTAATAGGTTTACCTGTAATCTTTAGGTAAAGATCTATTATCTCCATTTTTTTCAAAATTTTAGGCTCAGTAGTTTCGGAGATAAGGGCGGGAATGGTCATTTTTCGTCTAATTTCTTGAATAACTTCAAAACCATTTATTTTAAAATTATGAAAAAAATATTATTAAAACCCTCACAGTAAGCCCTTTCATTTGGTATGTCCCACGATATTGTTAATTTTTTTTTTAATTTTCTAGTTTGGCTCCCAAAAGTGACCCCCATACTAAAAATTTTATGATTTACGTAACGTGTCCGTGTTTGGGTTATAGAAGTCCATATGTGTACCAAATTTCAACAGAATCGGTCCAGTGGATCCGGAGAAAACTGGCTGTGACAGACGGACAGACAGACAGACAGACACCCGAGTGATCCTATAAGGGTTCCTTTCTTTTTTCGGAACCCTAAAAACCCAAATAAAAAGACCACAAAGAATTCTACTATTTTTCAAGCAACTTTAACATTCGCATGTCAGTCGCATCTGTCTAAAATGTATGGAAATCAAGGCTTTTTTTACAGTTTGCGATTCACATGCGAATGCGAACTTTGTTTAAATATTAGTAGAATTGGCCCTCAGGACAATGATTTTAATCAGAATACCAAAGGTTTTTTCGCAACTGCTTAATAGTAATAATATTCGGATTATATTAGAATAGAATAGAATAGAAAATATTTATTCGACACAGACAAAACACACAGCAACAAACACATTATAGAAAACAAAAGAACAATAATACAAAACGAAAACGATACAGAGTAATTGTGCTGAGCGTTGCCATACCGAAAGGGTTACCATCTCAGCATTTGCTGGGCGTCAGACGCCCAGCGCTGGTTTTCAGTTGGCACCCCGCAGTGACACACGGACGCGGGTAAAATAAAATAGATAAATACTTGTTATAATAAATAGGTAATAATTAAATAATGTTTTTGAGTTTGTGAGAGTAAATCAATATTGCAAAATAATGTTTTTTTTATGCATGCTACACTGTCTGAGAAAATTTTAAAGTCATCTATTTATGGCTTTTAGCTAAACCGCCGTAGGTGTGTTCTACGTACGTGAATTAGTCTGTCAGTGTACGTGACCGCGGGCTTAGCACGCATGCGTGACTTTTGGCACGCTCGGAAGATCGTGCCCGCTCGGCCCTTTGATCGGCACACTATGACTGCACATCCTCAAAATGTTTCGTAATACCTAGGCATTTGAAATGTGTCATACTTTGACTGTTGAGTTTGGAACGATTAAGGCTGTCTGTATTGCATAGAATTCGCGTGGTTTTAGTCACGTATGATTTTGGAGATTTCCTCAATCAGTTAATATTTCTGTTTCAAAATGGAAATACCAATGAAGATCATCGTTAAATGGGATTCTCCAGTGAATCTAATCGAATGTGTGTCATTGCATTTTATATTGTTACTAGCTGAGTCGGCAAAAATTGTTTTGCCATGTAAAAAAAATAGCCTATCACCTATTCTCATACCTACCGAATAGACACAAAAAATTTCATGAATATCAGTCGAGCCGTTTCGGAGGAGTTCGTGACACGAGATTTTTATATAGGTATTAGATGTGTAATTAATTTTAATGTTTGCAGACTGACATCCCTTTTCGTTCAGCACGTCCAAAGGTTGGCACATCCGATAAAACCACCCCTAATAGGTAGATACTTACATTGATTTGTTTTTATAAATGTTTGTCATCTCCTTATTTATGAACTGCACAATCAAGCCTACGAGTAATATATGAAATTCTTCCGTTACTGACGAGTGACTGTCAGACAACGGACAGCCGAAACTATTGATCGTAGAAAGCTGAAATTTGGTATATAGGTTCCTTGGGGAGTGTAGGAGAGCACTAAGAGAGAATTTCTCGAAATTCTTACGAGAAACTGAAAACTCAGGATATGCGCGTACGAAGTTGCAGGCAAAAAAAGATCTGTGCCAGTCTTTGGAGGTCTTTTCTGCTAAATTAACTTTCACATAGGTAACTATACGGTATTTGAATATTTATAATGACAACTAACTTAGACTTTACTTAGCTTTTGACAAGTATTTACTGTTTAAATAGTGACCGCCACATCCATAAATCGTGATTCAATCAGTTATGAACTGAAGATTTTCAAAAGTCAAGAACTGCATTTTTTGTTTTACCTAAGTATCTTTATTGAGTATACAAGTGTCTAACTGATTTATTGGCAGAATCGCCCACATAACATATAGTACGTATGCAAAATATGTTGAATAACCTATGAATATTATTAGTGGTTTTAAAGGTAAGTACTTATTGCTTTTTGCAGTGACTAACCGTCAGGAAGTGGTGAGTATATCTTTGATTGATGTTGCGGTGTAAGATATTTTTTACTTGGTTGGTGCCTTTTACAGCAATAAGCTGTAAAAGGTATATCGATCATGGTCCTCGGACGAATCACCTGGCGTAGGGCTGAGTCTCAACAGATGGCAGCACGACGCTACTCTACCGAGCACAACACCCCGCCAGGAACGGACGTCGTCTACAGACTATTCCGAGCCCCGACATCGAACTGAGGTAAAGTTGGTCAAATAGGTAAGCAACGTTGCGTTACGACAGTTACAGTGCGCACTTTTCCACTAGAAACCACAAGCAAACATGGTTTTTGTGGTTCTTTAGGAACGTGTCAAAATAATGAGATGCGGGAATAGTTACTGTTTCTCTCAGAAATACTTTACATGAAACAAAGACTCCTGTCTTCTCGTTCTATGTTGTTTTGTGGTGTCTCCTCAGATGAAACCAAACTATCAAGTAATCGTCTATTATTAAAGTTTTAAATTATACCCTTTGTGATCACAATATTATTATTGTTGTCTTTACACACAGTGAGCACTCTCACTTAACATAAAAACGACAGATAATCACCAGTTAATCTTGACTCTTTATGGAGGCATCACTTGCAAGGTAAGTAAGAAAATTTCAGAACATAAGATAAGTTATCTTGTTTCTCGTCTGCCAAGTTATACTGGCCATATTGTGGTAGTTTTTTGTACTTATTGTAGGTTAAAAGTAGATCAATCAACGGCTGTTAGTACGTGAGTGCTGGTCGGCCGGTTGTTGTTACATAACCCGACGTGTGGCCACTGGCCAGAGCCAAGTGCTCGGAACTTGATCTTGACTTGTTCCACAAACAATTTACTGCCCATCGCTGCGATCGACATACATAGTTGTGGCAAAGAGGTTTTTTAGGCTGCCTCGCTACTCATCCTCGCACGATGAGTAGCGAGGGCTGTGTTTGTTAAGAACCAATAGAATCGCTTGCGCTGAGCGAGGCTATGTAAATGAAGCGATTAACTATGGTTTTAACAGCTTTGGTGGAAACGCGGCCTAACACTGAGGTGTATTTGGAAGGTTAATTAAATTAGCTCTTGGCATTTTGCATTGTTAAACAAATAAGTTTTCTTCTGACTGGCAATAGTTAAACTGCGACTTTTGTCAGGGTCCTTCTTAGAGTAAAATTTATATGATCTGCTATAGATATTGTATTTCTAGGATAGTTTTTAGTTTGCGAGAAAAATATGAAGATACATTGTCACTCGTTCATAGAATATGGCTCAGATAATTTTAATAGAAATTTTCAAACTAAATAGCCTACTAGCTCAGCAGATTGCTCAACCGATCTGCAAACACACGCAAATCTGGCGTCGCCATGTTTTGAAGTCCCAGACCTACTAATATGTAAAAGCTGTTAATTTGAATATCAAATAAAAAGAGCAAGAGGTTAAACGCATTAGGAACATTATCAGCGGTAAAGAACCGATTGCCTTAATTTTCCGAAGTTTGGAATGAACTGAAATCGGCGTTTGTGGAATAAATTAGTTCGAGATGCCAATATTTGACAACCTTGATGACGCGACGATGCTGTATGCTAGAATCGGGTGTTAATTTGCATCTTGTCTATATTTTAAGTATAACAGAGTAGGCGGTTTCTGCTCAGTATAAGACTATTTACCTCTCGATCAGTTTGTTTTCGTTATTTAGCAATTTGCGTAAACGTGAAGTAGTTACGACTTAATAGTCAGTTGCAACGTCTGCGGCCTCCACTAGCGTCTAATGCGCGATGCATTATATCTCGCACGTACTTAAAAACAAATGCAACAATCATTTATTTTACGAGCTGAGTAACAATTCGTTGCTGTTTGTAACTATCTAGATCAAAGATCAACGCAACATTATAAATTATCAGCTTAGTGCGATCAAAAAATAATTTCAAGGTGCATGGGCGTTTAAGACCTAGTGATAAATTATTCGAACAAGTATCTGAATCCATAATTAATTTTGATTAATTATGTGCAGACTGCAAGACATAAATAGTTCATCTACCGCTGAGAGTAGGTAATTTTTCGAGTGACGGGTGCGAACACGAGGCGCGTGCATCGAACGACACCTCGACATGTTTGCATTGAGTGCTGCTCCGGCTCCGGTACAACCTTCTCGAATGACAGCGTTGTATAAAAACAACGGACAGTTGGTATTCGAGCCAAGGTCCTGTAATGAGATATGTTGGTAGATAGCTGTGCTAAGAGAATTAAGACAATTCCGCCGGCGAGCAGATAAAGCTTCGCTGGTTTTAATAATTAATATTGTGCGGCGGGTGTTATTAGCGAGATGCGATGCGTGAGCGACGCCGCGTGAACAGCATTGTGCCGCTTGTGAAGGAACCTCAGACACCACTCATTACAATGAATGGTAAAGGCCGCAGCTTAATGACGGGATTAATATCAATGTTTTATTATTATAGGTATACCTGTGTACCTCTTTGTTTTTGTAGCCACAATACAAGAATGTTGAATTAATGTTTGATTAACCTTTTAGTGGCAGGTATGTATCCTAATGATTGATATCGCTATAAATTCGATATTAATAGAGTAATATTAATTCATTGTATAATTCGAGGTTGATGCTTGTTGTAGATAGGTTTACTGGGTGTTGTCTGGTGATCCGAAACAATAAAATGATTGCGAGAGGCAGGCGGCCGCGGACTGCGGTGCACTCAATTAACGTGGGAAATTATTATTTTTATCTCATCCGTCCATCGCAGGCGAGCACTGAGGCAGCATGTCCAATGAAACCGCGAGGAACAATGTTACCGACTAATTCCTTTGTTGTTATTTAATTTTATGTAGGAATTATACACTCTTGTTTTACAACTGCGCTCCAATTATGTTTATTACGTTTAGGATACAATCAAATTGTTGAAGATGTTGTGAAAATGATTTCTTCTTCCTAGATAGGAAGTCTGTTTAACAGATATATTATTTTTATGATTTTTCTGAGAAAACTTGGGACACTATGACAGGCGTTAATTAACATCAAGAGAGTTAAAGTCTTTCTTAATACATGTAAGAAAATTAAGTGCTTACTTCATAGTGACGTGTACAGGAATGTGGTATTTATAGCATGCATGTTAAATATGTGGTGGCTAGATAATTTTCCTCTTCCTACTTGGTCAGCTCTGCGGTGTGATGCTGCGTCATGTCTGCGAGGTCGCGGGGAGGTCACTCGCTCGGTGCTTCACTAAACTATAAAGATTTGCATATCCTATTCAACTGACCATTGTCTCGGAATGTTGTCTTATAAAGGAGTTTTACAAGTTCTTTTTTTCTTTATGACATAACACTCGTAACTGTTATTTCATATTCTCACAATAAATGCATAACGAATAGTTTTACGAAGTAGTTTTTTTTATGTATCCGTTTGTAGTAATGTTAGTTCTGGCGAGTTACTTTACTTTAATGTTCTTGTGTTTTGGCAACATGAGGGATATCCCGTCATTAAGAAAATAATAAATGCTGCTACGATGTGTTCTGCAATTTGCCATAAGCTGCCCTAGATCTCCGTAGCAAGCGACCTAGAACGGTTTCCTAATTGTGGTATTTTTAGGGTTCCGAACAAAAAACGGAACCCTTATAGGGTCACTCGGGTGTCTGTCTGTCTGTCTGTCCGTCTGTCACAGCCAATTTTCTCCGGATCCACTAGACCGATTCTGTTGAAATTTGGGACACATACGGACTTTTGTTACCCAAATACGTAAATTATTAAATTTTTAGTATGGTTGTCACTTTTGGGGGTCAAACAAGAAAACTAAAAAAAAAGTTTTTTGAAAAATATCGTGTGACATATCAAATGAAAGGGCTTAATGTGAGGGTTTTAATTATATTTTTTCATAATTTTAAAATAAGTGGTTGTGCAGTTATTCAAGAAATAAGGCGAAAAATTACCATTGACCATGAGCCTAAAATTTAGCAAAAAATGGAGATAATAGATAATAGATCTTTACCTAAAGATTACAGCAAAATCTATAAGAAGTCTGTAGTGTTAAAATAACATGTTAAATGAATTAAATTGGTTCGGAACCCTTTGCACGCGAGTTCGACTCACATTTGGCCAGATTTTTTTGGTTTGCGATGCTATTGCAGTAGATACCTAGATTTATGATTCGCTTTCTTTCTCCGTCTATTTTGAGTAGGTATAAGGTACACCCACAAATATTAGATTTCATACCCATCAAGCAATTATGCTAGACTGACTTTTGGTGAAGCTGAAGGTGCAACATTAACCAAGCCAAGGATTAGTAATTAATTTATATGATTGGGTGTAGCGGATTAGGCTGATGCTCTGCTAGCAATTATCTTTAGGTCCTACTAAAGACTAGCACATAGGAACCTGTAAATAAACGTTATTTCATTGCAAAATGTTTGAAAATTATAGGTCTCAAGTTATAACTTGTTTTCGGTAAAGCAAAGCCTTCTTAAAAGGTGAGTTATTATGAGAAAGTAGGCAGGTAGGCCGCTGCAAACACAACCCAGTGAAACGGGGTTTCATAGACCCGTCGTATACTCAATATGAGTGCGGTGCTCCTGTTCAGAACATGAGTCACACGTTGGAGTACCCCAAGTGGCCAAACCCCTGTACTTTGGGGTATTTAATGAATGCCACCGAAGCTGCAATTAACGTAGCCACCTACTGGGCCCTAAAAATCTAAGGAGTTAACACTCGACCCGAAAAGGAAGATAAGGAAGTTAGTGAATATTAAATTTGATCGCCAGTCAATTTGACATATATTGAGATAATATTATCATCAAATACGTTTATCTCAAAAGAGATGTTTGTAGCATACTTATTAACATTTTCAATTCAAAATGACGACACATGTTTCTGTCTGAAATCTTTAAATTCGTTTCAACATAATTGTGAAGTAAATTCCTCGATGTAACACTAAACTTTAGTATTTTCGTTATTAATTAGGAAGATGCAGCTATGTTTAAGCAAATATTACATAAGATTAGCGTCACAACATTAAATTCTAAAGAACACTGAATCAATATTATTGCTTTATATTTGTGTGAACTATGAATAGAAACCATTAAAGCATAGCTGTAATAAGGTCTATAATGCTTCAAGTCTAATGGTCCATAAATAATAGTTATTTATGTGGTTTCAGTCAGTAAAGGGCTTACGTTAACGATAAGTAGATATAGTTTACTGTATTGCAACTAAATGGTATTTAGAGTTATACGGAGGCAGGCGAGGTGGCAATATATCTAAATATAAGGAACGGTATGTATTTTGTCGATCAAAAAGGTATACTTTATACGAAATAACTGCTTTTGATAGTTGCGTGTATGTAGTTTCAAGACGTTGTCCTGATACCACAGGATCGTGAAAAGTGCCTGAAAAGCACCTAAAACTGCTTGCCATGTAAATTAAAATAAACCATCGTTACACTTTCATCGCCGTGTGGTGTCGGCTGGTGCCGTATGGTGCCGTAAAAGAATAATACCATCCCATCACTTCCCGTGGGTATTGTAAGAGGCGACTAAGGGTCTCGCCAGAGAATGGGCAGCAGCGTTCTCTGTAAAACTCAACACCATACACTGCGATCGCTAACCCGCCTGCCAAGCGTGGCGATTACGGCAAACCCCCCCGTTTGGGAAAGGCTTATGTCCAGCAGTGGACGTCTTTCGGCTGATATGATGATGATGATCGTTACACACATGTCTTAACGAAGGTAGTCATTAGAACTACACACGTTTACCTACATACGCCTACACAACAGATCAGCCTCATTTTCTCAAATGACAAAGCAGTACATACTAAGCGATCCATCACGTCTATAATTGAATATAGACTATGTGAGGCTCCTCGAGACATCTCCTAATTAAACATCATTTAAACCGGGTTCAATGCTTCTTGCTAACGATCAATTTACTATGAACATTAGGCTCAGTTTGCGTTGATTTTGCAATTAATAACGTTTTTTTGGTCGTCAGGTGATGTAGATATTACTTCAATGGTGATTGACGTCACCTGACGACCAATTGTATTGCAAGGGCAAAAAACCTACCCGTGTCTTCTTTGAAATAATTTGGACGAGATAAAACACTTAATTATGGCTTGGCTATTATTTTAATGAGTAAAAAGTCAATATGTTGAGATGTCAGACAAGAAAATGAATCATGATAAAAATATTTTTCGAGATATCCTGGAACTTAGTCATCGTGTATTAATAGATTTACGGAACTATACAGAAGTGTGAATTTGAATCCAATTTGTCAGAAGTTTTTATTTGTTGTTATACTTACCTATCTCATTGTGGTTGTTATTTGCGATTCAATCAAGAATGATATCCGTTGGTGGTGCTGTCAATCACTATGGTCAATTAATATGGCGGACGATATAAACACATTTATCTGATGGTTCCGGGATCATCGTCAGGTTTTTTGTTAAATATAGTAGGTAACTATCGATGTTTTCCATTACGATTTAATATTTATTATTCCGGGCTGTTCTTTATTACCTAATTAGTTTTTATGGCTCAAGTTCGATCATGATACCTAACAATCTTAGTCTATTTTCTACATTCGATTGATCACGATATAAAGTTTCTTTTGAGTTAATTATGATAGAGGTACCTACTTTTCTATATTTTAAAACGGTTTTTTTATTCAATTAATTCAAAAGAAGGTTTTAATTTCAATCAAAGTTTAACGGTTTTCACAATATTAATTTATCAGTGTCGAAACCAGTTATAAAAGGAAGTTGATTTCATCATTCGCTAGCCCTTAAGTACAGTTAAATTAACACTTAACAGTAAAGCGAGAAAAGTAGCGTTAATTGAGTTTTGATCACACGCAAACTCCTTGGAATTAGCATAAAACCACTAAATGTAAGAGGCTTGAGTAATTAGATTTGACGCAATCAGAAGTACCTACTTGTTTATAGTTCTGTGTGAATTTGATGTACAGTTGAAGTTTTTGGTGTAATTTGAAGGGACTCTGGGATTAGGAAGAGTTGTCGCAACTAGAACAATGGTTGGGAATGCGCTGTGATGTGAGCGGAATGAAGATTATCTACTTGATAATACAGATAAATAATTGCCGAACTAAATCGTGAATAGGCGGCGTTTAGAGA
Source organism: Lacanobia wlatinum (assembly GCA_947578705.1). Lineage (NCBI taxonomy): Eukaryota > Metazoa > Arthropoda > Insecta > Lepidoptera > Noctuidae > Lacanobia > Lacanobia wlatinum. Next base: position 12,648,129 of record OX388033.1, read on the forward strand.
AAGTTGTAACTTCTGAGGATGTATTACAGAAGTCATTTTTCACACTGATTTTTGTTTAAAAGCAACATTTTTCTAGATAATTTTCTTATGTCATAGTATCAAGACTTTTAGCTCCGTAGGTACTTAAGATTTCTTTGGAGAAGGATAAAATAACTTATCATCAAGAAACTATAGAACTTACTTTGTTGATAAGTCACGAGTCTCCAATTATAGATAATTATCATACAAGTAGGGATGCCAGTTATAATATTGGGATTACATAAAGATAAACACTTTATTATGCTGAGTAATAAGTTAACGTAAGTAAGACTGATACTTGTGTAATATTAATAATTTAAATTCTCAATTTGCTTGTTTTTTGATTAGTTGAGGTTTTAACATAAATTATACTACTAGCAGATACCGTTGCAGTTAATCGATTAGGTGCAATATTAGGAAGTGATGCCGGAAGTCACCGAAATCCTTGTCTATGTATTTCCTTGTATGAAGCGAAACTCGTACTATCAAAAATATCTTTGTTATTTTACTTGAACTAATCTTTGGGTTTGAGTTAAAGAGAACAGAGAAATATGTACTTAACTATAGCACAATACCAAGTACTATTTCAATAATATTAGATGCTACATAAGAAATCAAGAATTCACGATCTTTTCGATTCAGTTATTTCAAATTGTACCTTATTAGTACAATTTGCAACACTCACTTTCCCTGAACCAAAAAGATTGTTTGCGTCACCTTTGCGTGGGTTGTCACAAAATTACTCAGATTGGTCAATATCCGGATAATTGTTCTTGTTCATGTTCTTGTTGGCAATTTGTGTAAATCGCCGATCAATGGGATAGATAGATAGATGGAATGTCTATCCGGTGGAGCCAGCCCACTGCCCGGCCTGCTTGTTATAATAGATCAGTTTGGAAACAATTCGAAATTACCGTGCACTTTCATGTTTTACCAACAGACCAGTTTTATTACGCCGGTAAATTGACGAAGCCTAAGCCTGGCCTGTGCAATATCCTTATTTATCAAACTAGCAATAATTTCAGTTTAGAAATTCAAATTCTATACGACAAGGAAAATAAAGAATTTTTATATTAAAGAAGATGTCTTAATGTATAAAAGCGATTTTAATAGTTTGGGAAGACCTTCGAATCCTTTTTGAATGCTCAAATATTTTTGAGCGGGCACAGTTTACAGGGGTCACTGTTCTCAAATGACATTGGAGATTAGTCTCTGTAAAAATAGTTCGATGGAACAACACTGGTATGAGTGAATACGTACAACCTACTAAATTATATGTTGAGCGTTGCCTAGAGTCTTTATTTTATAGAAGCTTCTTATGAAGGAATACTTTGTACATAATACAAATCACAATCGCAAAACATAGTGCTATAAAGAGTCATTACTACGCTAGAAAGCAGAAGATTTAGCAAAAAAATTATAATCGTTTAGCAAATCTTACTTAATTATGCTAAGTTAATTGTTAACCTTAATTCTTCAGAGTTACAGAATTAAACGACGGCGACGCCTATTCAGTAATTTTGTAAACTAGATTTTAAATATGAGTGTTTGATTGTTCTAAAATATCTATTCACCAGCAAAATGTTAGCAATTTAGGAAATTAATCACGTTTGTATTCCTGGGGGGTAAGACAGAGGTGATTAGTAAGGTAAGTACATTATGCCAGTTTCATACGTGTACTATGTATTACTAAAATGGTCCGATTAAGGCCCGATTTTTCAATACTTAGATAAAACTTATTCGTCGAATATCGTATTAAACAACCATTTCAAAAATGTGCTCTAATTGTCCGTCTTTTGTTAATTTACAGGTGACATTTTTATATCATTGTGTAATAGGTGCTTTATTAGACGGATAAGTTTTATCCAAGGATTGAAAAATCAGCCCTAAATAGACTAAGCATTCTCAGTAGCACTGAGAATACTAACTATCCATATAGGAAGACTTAACAATACCCTCAGTCCTGGGAGACGGATAAAGGACCTCAGCATTCGCATTTGTGAGCCAGTTAAATTGACTGAGCCTGTGTGGAATATAAGCCGTTTGAAAAGAAAACAGTTCATCGGATACGGTGTCACCGTCACCTAAACATTGACAATAATCACATGCATATTACGTTTCCTCATGGGACATGATTAATCACACCTAGAAATATCTTAAGGCTACTCATTACGAAATTCAAATAGTTGATTAAAGTTACATAATTTATGAAAAATATTGTACATTATGATTGATAGTCAAGCGTATCGTTAGAATTCTGAGTAGGTTGTGAAAACTATTATTGTCATCAATATTGTCGTCTCATTGAATGGTTACGAAATAAACAATAGTAACTAAGTAGCGATGTGTTATGTCTTCCGGCACATTGTTAGGATGGGCCTAAGTTAAACTTTGTTTATCTTTTTGTCAATTTCTTTGTGATTGCGCTGGAATAGTGCCACATGAGGCAATGTTCCACCCCCTGCCAAATGAAACATAATGTTGCCAGTGTCGGGTGTGTCAGCTTATAGTGGGTGTGTCATAGCATTTCAATCATAGAAATTCGGGTGTAATGGTACAATTACGTCGGCCTGTAACAATTGCTCGTTTAAGAGAACACGGTTTTTTTTTTTTAATAAAAAATGGTATAAGGTACAGTCTGAGTCTTCTTTTATAATAAAATAACATAATATGTAACAGAACCCGGGTAGGTAGGTAAACAGTGGGTAAAAACTAAAATACGTTGTTATGTAGAATATTCATACATTATTTATTTTCTACAAAATAAGTAGAAAAGTGCATCACAGATTATATTCAAAGCGTATGCAATTATGCGTTGCATTAATAAAAACGTACGCTGACCCGTGTTGCCATTGTCCGGCTTGTTGAATGATTCAACGAGGTCTGTTTGTTCTTCGCTACATCAACTATAAACTATGTGGTCTTGATACAATGTGCCCAACAGACAAAACAATGTGGACATTTAATAATAAGGAATATTATTTACAAAAAAAAAAACAAAGAAAGCATTGGGAACAAGAACAATGATAATGTTTTGAAGATTCAAGACATTTGTTGATAGCATAATAATAAATAATATTATTGTACTTAATTGTCAATAGAAAAGTATTGGGGAAGCTTTCATGTATTCTTATCATCAATTTTATATCATGCACAAGAGCTGTAATAAAGCTATTTCAATAAAACAGTCAACTTTTAGTGCCAATGTTATCAAAACGGTAAAGACCTGTGCGAAACTCCTAATAATGTTACAAAACTATAAAATAATTCATCATCAGGTACGCTAAGTTATGAGTTAGGCGAGATAATTTTCCAATTAAATAAGCAAACATTGTAATAGCACTTGTAAATTAATCTGCTGTTAAATGCTTTTCATAAGACCACCAGTCTCATTACTTAAACTAAACATAGATCTAAGCAAAGTTGCAAGTATCACTCCAATCGATAGTAACATCTCGCTTTGTAATTACAGATACCCACTCACCTAATACAACTGCACTGGTGAACACAATTAACACCTCTTAATATGGCACAAGGAGCGTTGGCACAAAACATCACAATATACACTACCCGTATACTAGTCGTGTCACTAACCGTAGGGGTGCACTGAGCTTGTGTCACAAGTATCACTAGGGGTGAGATCGGGGAAATGTGTCGAAGGAATTGACACAAATATCGGTCGTGTTGTATCGTTAAAGGCTCGGGGCGGACTGAGCAGTTTGTTATTATATCGCGGCAAGGAGCGCGGCTGTATTCAAGGTTCCGGCCGCGGCCGGCGCGGCTGCGCTTGCGCACGCATCACGTCGCGACGCTTATCTGCCGTCGCCTGTGTCACTCACGACTCGCTCGTTCACGTCGCGTCGTCTCGTTACGTTCACGTATCGCGACGAAATCTTCACGTTGTTCGTTGTATTTCACTTTGGCAACTGACTGTTTTGTGACACAGGATTAGATGAGTCTTTGGACTTTTTAGCGCATGTGGAATGAAGAATGCTGATCTGGTTCGTTTCGCAATTCGTGGAAAAAAAAAATTGGAAGGCATGACTCTATCGCCATAATCTTCAAAACAACCGATTTCTAAACAACTGCAAAATAATTTAATTATATTTCATACCGGTAAACGTTGTTTTGCCATATAAAAATAAAAATAGCCTACGACCTATTCTTAGACCTACTAAATATACACAAAAAAATTCATAAAAATCGGTCAAGCAGTTTCGGAGGAGTTCGATAACTAACACCGTGACACGAGATTTTATATATCAGAAGATAATTAATCTTGGAACTACAAAATAGCGTTGGAGTATTATCGGCCCCGATTTGTTTAAGTCACTGTCGTAATATGAACCATGTACCGAGGGACTTCAACCGAGTGCAGTCCCAGTTTTTGGGCTACTGCAGAGAAATTCCTGACTGAAAAACCCAACAACACTGCTCTGGCAAATGAACAAAGGACTTAACAGTCAGCAGTCGCAATTAGGACCACTAAACCAACTTGTTAACATACCTTTAACCTTAATAATAACAACTCTCAATATAGTTACTACTAGAGGTATAAAATAATTTGATGACTGATTTACTGACTTTGAGTTCTGAGTTATATATAGTTCAACTGGAGTCATAACTATGTAGTTAGGAAATGGCATTATAGTGTGTTCTATTCTTTTATAAAACACCCATTATTTTAATCACATAAACTTTTTAGATGAATCAATCTCTGAAAAAAACATCAAATAGTGAAAAAAAAAACTTTATGTTAAATAAATTATAACGTACATTACAAGTGACCGTATGGCATTATTTCGGGGACAGCGTTAGTTATAAATACATCGAAGTTTTTAAACCCGTTTTAAATAATAAGTAAACCTTAAAATGTTGATGAAATAGTTTCATTAACTATTTCAAAACATTTTTAAGGAAGCCTCATGAACTAAACTATTCATTAAGATAAATTTCTATCCCGATTTCGTAGCATCTCGTAGCCCGTAGGCCGTAGGCGTAGTGGAGGGTCGTAGACAAGTGCTACGAAAAGATAAGAGTGGCCGCTATGCGGAAATATTTTGCCTATAAAGATATTTCTAAATACTACCGTGTTTCTTGTCATATCGTGAGTACTCTTACAAAATTAGGACGTTAATATTAAATCGACAAACAAACTTACAACTCAATAAAACAAGTTAAATAGATATTTGATTAGATATTTGCTGCTGCTACGTTCCGTCAATATTTTTTTATAGATCCATCAGATGATATATCATTATATTGATTTTGATGCTGAGATAATAAGCAGGTAGTAGACTTAAGATAGCGAGTATCGGAAATGAATTATAACGGGCTGGTTGACCTTTCTATTTGGCATATTCAATAGCGACTTGTAAAGAAGTAAATAGGAATCAGAAATCACTTCCTACTCGCACAAGGTTACTAGTATATTTCCTCTATGTATTAGTTTGTATTTATTACTACAAGAACAAAATATAAGATGTGTTCACAGATAATGACGAGAGCTATTAGTGAGAATAATTTTCTGTTTTATGTTTCGTTTCTATGCCAAATGAATCGTTTTACTTGCTAATGGAAATGTTAGCGACTAATGTTGGCTTGCAATAGTTTTGCAGGGAAAATTAACTTTAAGGATCAGCTTTTATCAACTGCTGTGGAGGTTTCCTTTGCATAATTTGTTTAGTTTTTTATTGATGGTCTCGCGTTTACCATTTGAACTTCATTTGACTCACTTGTTGGTGATCGATGATGCAGCATACCTAGCAGTAACCTATTCACTCTTGTAATAAAACCTTATGATGAAGCTATCAGAAACACTGACTTCAGCAGGGAATTACGTTCCTTAGCTGTACACATTATGAAATAGGTATAGGAAGGTAGGAATTGCACCGTGGATAGTCATTCCCGCTAATATCGTACCGACTAGCGAAATGTTCTATTCTTATTAAGTTTTATCCGTTCCGAGATTAGATCAGAATCAAAATTAATTTATCCAAACTAGGTTGAAGATCAGTTAGTCTATTCTGTAAATAACTATTTCGATATTTTATTTTATTTATTTGATAGGTACACCAACGACCTATTCACTAGACATTAACATAATAAAAATAACAATGCATTGTGTTATGGTGAATTAGTCACTTACAGGCGTACACAGCACTTACGTAAAAAAATTGCTTCTTATACATAATTATGTTTAACAAGACTTACACACACAACATAAGTCTTATACGAATACGAATTTGATACCTCACCTCGGATTCCGTTGTCGAGATACTTACAGAATAGCACTAGAACACTTTTTGGACGACAAAAATTTAAATGCAGATAGTCCCTCAAAACGGGCCCGCCCGTCACCACTTCCTGGTGATTGGAATAAGGGAGTCACCAATCACAGTTCAAAGTAATTCATAACTAGGAACAGGGCATTCAACAAAATACCTTGCCTTACCTAATATTAAATTACTCCAAGTACAATGAAGGATAAATTAGTATGTTGAAACAGTGATACATGTGTCATTCGCTATGTCTTATAATGAAATTAGACGCGGTATTGTGATGGTAATACGAGAGGTATTCTTTTGAAATTTATATTAACAAACATGCTGACTGCATGCATCGCGAGGCTCTTTGTTAGTCGCTCTTAGTTTTGCATAATACTTCAATGTTTAGAGGGTACGGTAGACAAAATAAATAAGTTGGTAATAGAGTTACGCGTGTTAGGAATAAGGCTATTGTGAGTAAAACGATCAAGGAAATTCTGTGTAAGCTGTCTATTTCAAGTAAATAAGTTTACCTACTCATTCTAAAAGCCTTGTGCTGAAGTTTTTTTTTTATCATCTTAAAATGTTGGTCAAATATTTTATTGTTGAGCTAAAGTTAATTACTACTTCAAATGATTCAGTATGCAAACGTTCGTTATCAACCTCCATAGTTATCATAATTTCTTTTGCTGTCGGTACCTCGTACCCAAAATTTGTTTATATAATGCACGTACTAATAGTATTTCGGTCTGTGTCACATACACCATGTCTAATTTAATTTAGCGTCCCAGTTTCGGTGTGAATTGTTACGCGTTCTCCTACTAGTCGCCTACTTAAGCCTGACAGTTAACAATGTTATGTTATAGATTTCAGAATTTTCTTAATGGTATTTTTTTTTTCATATGTCTTTGGCGAAGGGATGGTTATTCTATTTGGGTATGGTCAAACATCTCGATTTGGATAATTTCATAAGATATATGGAACCATAACCCAGAAAATATAACTCTTGCACATTGATTGTGGCAGCTGGCTCTAATATAATCAAGATATAGATATATTGTGGCTGTGGTTCAAATTGAAAAGTAACGTTACCTATCCGGAAATCTAGTTGTATAATAATAATAATGTATTGACATAATTTACTAAATCATTTAAACCACAAAAACCAGAGCGGTCAGTTTGCATATTTTAATCGAAACGTTAAAGTTACGAAAGTTATTTCAACCGTGATACCGTTAGATGTTGATGTTGCATTTGGTCTTCGGATCCAGTCTGCAGCGATCCGGTTTATCTAACATAATGTGTGTCGTTGCGCTTGCGTCGCTTCCACATACTTCGAAGAATGTCAAAGTGTCGACCTGTCGTTCTCGATTCCGATAATGGGGACCAAGATCGAAATAGAATGCGAAGATCGATTATTGTCAATACTAAATTAACTGAATTTATTGGAATTCTATTTATAGACGATAAACCGGATATTGACTGGAGCGTAATTTACTTGCGATTCTAAATAAAATCGTACGTTCGCTATGTATATTTTCACGATATCACGAATCTCAGGTATTCCGTGTCTCGGAAAGCACGTTAAGCCGCTGGTCCCGGCTGCTATTTGTAGATTTTTGTCAGTCGTTACGGATAGTCAGAAGCCAAAAAATCTGACAACAGTCTGGCCAAAAAGTACCATGTTACTAAGTTAATGGGTTGTGGAGGTCTGGTAGGCAGCTGCTCCACGTAAAATACTGGTATTCAGCTGAATCCGGTTTAACTCAATATAGTTGGGAAAAGGCTAGGCAGATGATGATCGATATCAGGTATTCACTTTTCTCAGTACCCGCGTATTCGTATAGGTAAGTGATTGATTAAAAAGATACAAAGATTGAAGATTCAAAGCATTTTATTTCAAACTAGCTTTTGCCCGCGACTTCGTACGCGCATGTCTCGTTTTTGTCGTTCCTATAAGAATTTCAGGAAATCCTCTCTTAATGCTCCCCTACACTCCCCAAAGAACCTATATGCCAAATTTCACCTTTCTACAACCAGTAGTTTCGGCTGTACGTTGTCTGTCAGTCACTCAGTCAGTTACGGAAGAATTTTTAAATATATTATTTTCAAATAAACCATTTACAGGCACTTTTGAAATGACAAGGTCGGTCAGTCAAAAACATGAAGCGATTTGCACGTTCCAAAGCGTAGATCTCTATGGAGAAGAACGTGCAAGAAACTCCACGAACACTCTTTTAAATTAAGTTATGTTTTACAAAATTCTTAGTTACACATCCTTGTCTGTATGTGAGGACAATGCAAAGAGAAAAAAAAACTTATCACAAGAATTTAAAATATAAAGATTAAAATAAGCCAGTGGCAGTTAAGAGATGACCAGTCTCAACTGACGGTGCCCGTTTACGAACATGATGCATGTATCGGAACCATTCAGTTCAACCATTTTGAAGGGAACCGAATGATCCAACACATGCGCCACCATCAGCGAGACATTTGAGTGAGCAGGACATGCTCTTAACCACCATGCTCGTTCATGTCCAACAAGTAAAACTATAACTAATCACAAAATATGTAAATGGCTTTATGGTACACACATTTACAAAATTTGAAAAATATGCTTCTACATAACACAAAACTATGGTTGTTAATGACCAAGTTATGAAAAATAAAATAAAAAACGATTTAGTGCTTACAACAAGACAGACATTATTGTAGAGAAAGATAAATAAATAATTTTAATAATTATGGGTGAGCATCTCTTTCAGACATAAAAACCTAACTAGTGGATCTCAGCGGCTGTGACTGTGGAGCAGGGACAGCATTTTGCCAAGCATTTTTATCGAGGATATAATCTTCCTGTTTATAATATGCTTGTCTACATAGTGTGCGTTTTATGAATGCTTTAAATTTTCTCTCATACAGTTCCAGAATATCAACTGTAATTTATTATAAAATTTAACACAGTACCCCATAAAAGAAGTGTGTACTTTAGCCAATCTGAATCGGGGTTGATCTAATTTGTTCCTATTTTTAGTATTAAAATTATGACTATCACTAATCTTGCTAAAAATATGAAGATTTTTCCGAACATAGGTAATGTTTTCGTAAATGTATTGACAAGGTACCGTCATTATGTTAATATCCTTAAACAGTTCCCTTAGGGAATCGTGCCGACGGAGATTGTATATGGCTCTGATGGCTCTTTTCTGCAGAATAAATAAGACTGTCTGTCGGAATAAATAAGATGTCTGCAGCTCGTCCCCATAATAAGATACCGTAAGACATGATACTATGGATGTAACTAAAATAGACCAGCCTCGCGGTGTCTGTATCTGTAAATTGAAGGATTTTTCTGACAGCGTAAGCTGCTGAACTCAGCCGTCCCGCAAGAGATGTTAAATGAGGACCCCATTGTAGCCTTGAGTCAAGCGTGATCCCCAGGAAAACCGAGTTTTCGACGAACTCAAGTTTTTTCTTGTTCAATAATATGTCGCAATCATTACTTTTACCATTTGGTAAGGCAAATCTGGTGCATTTAGTTTTTTCCCATTTAATACTAAATTACTAGCAGTAAACCAATTTTGGACCTACTGTTCGGCGTTATTTACGTTATCAAGATTTATGGAACGTCTATCTATCTTAAAAATTAAGGACGTATCGTCAACAAATAATACCATTTGAGGTTGATTTTTTAAAAGATGGGGTAGGTCATTAATATATACTAAAAAGAGGAAAGAACCCAATATTGAGCCTTGTGGCAACCCCATTTTTAATTTTAGGCCCCGTGAATTGACACCATTTACTTGAACTTGAAGCTTCCGTAGAATTTAAAGTTTCCGTGAAGAATTTAAAGCTTCTGTAGTTTTTGCTGGATATCGGTGAAAAAATTTACAAATTCTTGAGCTACTTCTAAATTAGAGCAAAAGCTCTAATTTAGAAGTAGCTCAAGAATTTGTAAATTTTTAAAAAGGCACCATGCGCAGTCTCCGGTAAAAAAACAGTGTTTCGTTCTTTATTTCTATTAGTTTCATTATTTATAACTTTCCAAACTGTCTTTATTTTATTTTCTGCCGAATTGATCTTGTTCCTAATATATAGGGCTTTAGCTACCTTGCAAGATTTTCTGAACACTTTAGAATATTTGTTTACATACTTATTAAAGGAATCAATGTTTATGAATGGCTTAAGGCCAAATACATGTCAGCGAACATTGGTTCTTAGACGGGTAAACCTATAAACGTCTCATCATCGACTGCGCATAAAAACATTGGAGGCCAAACTAAACATTAACCGATTCAAATGATATTTCATTGAATGCTCGATGGCTCATGATAACGGCCTTACAGTCGCTACGAGTAAAGTGCATTACAATTATATGAATTCACAATTATAAAATACTTAGCCAATCATCAAGGTATTCAGTCGTCTTTTGTTTTTATTCTGTTCGTGTCGCGTAAGTTGCAGGTACTTGCAAGTAATAGACCAATTATCTTGAAGGATCTCACGGTACTTTACTTCGATGAGCTGTGTTCTTTGAAGTGTCTTTACGTAAGTACTTACTATAGTAACTTAGGCCTCCGTAGAATTGAATATAGGACTGTAAAACGTGTGAATAATTAAAATAAAGTTTCTGTAATTTTACAATACACGTAGTACGGTAGCATTTTTCTTATACAATAAATGCTGTTTGAGTTATTTATCAAAATCATGAATAATTCACTCTAAAATATTCGTGTTTTTTCGTGGCGTTTTGCTGTTAGCTACTAAATTTCTTTCAAGTACATTTTTGCGTCATTAAAAACTACATCAATATTGTTTTCAGTGATCTCATTCTATTGCTCATGGAAAATGAATGAAATTCATTACAATGTTCCCGCAAATCGGAAGGCGATGCACAATCGGGTGTTAAAACTGCATGTCGTTAAGTTGACTCACTGCACCGACTGCGAGGTTGCTCTTGTGAAACCTCGCTCAAACTCAGCCTCTAGCTAAAAATAAGATAATACGTGAGCGTTAAAATATATTGAGTAGCAGTAAATAGCACCTCGTCAACATTGTTGTTATATTGCTTTTAATTTTAATTTTACGGTCTTTTTGGCCTGTATTAGATTGCTTACTTGAACAAAGTGGAATTGGGTTTTTCAAGATTACATTTTATGTAGCAGCCCATATTGTTTATGTCAATGGGCCACCCACCGCCACTTTGCCATATCTGGCGAATAGGCTATTTTAGCTTTCCATTTTAAACCGTTCACGGCATTAATATATAATTAATGACATATTTGATTTTTTGCTTTCAGATAAGCAAATAAATCACATATATGTCATCAGTAGTTGAATTTTACCATTCACGTATCGTAACGGTAAAGATAGTTTGGCACGTTGTAAATTAATATTCTTTCACAAGTTTATTTGAATAGGTACAAGATTATGATTAAACTTTATCATTTATTATATTAATGAGGCTTAATGAGGACATATATTATCTCTCTAAGGTACCTTTGGTTGGAATTCTGTTACTAAATTTTTATTACAGTTGGATGCATCGCTCGGTGGTGATACAATGTCTGTAAATAAAACGAATGAGTTATTTGCTTCTCGACGTGTACCCAATATTTCACTTCGAGCATGTTCTTTGCGAATTTAAATACAATAGCTATGTTAATAGTCGATGTAAGCGTCAATCTGAAGATTGATTGGCAATTTTTTAACAGTGCCTACACGATACTGCATTCTTGATATTTGTCAATACCATGACATCAAACACATGGCATATGTCACGATATTAATACATTTCATAAGTCGTGCGAAGCGGCATATATTCTTAGATGAAGTAAATGTTAAGTCTATCCACATACGTAGGAGCTGCTATTTATTATGCGTGTTATATGCTAATTTTTCCAAGTACTGAGAACTTCGCCACGGTAAAAATGTCATTGGATTTTTTATGGCGGTTCTAGACGTAGTCACATTGTTTCGTATTAATTTAATGAAGGATTGCAGAGTTGCAGGATTACCTTGAAATATCAACATTCCATTATAATTTCCAACCTTTTCTCTTAATAAGGATAAATAAATACATAGGCATTCAATTTACATAAATGTTTTGCTATCACTCACGACGCTACGAAATTATTGTTGTGAACTGGACAAGACAACTGACTAGTGTAAGTTTAATTACAGTTTTAAAGTGCAACTTTTTGTTAAGCAACATCGTTTGTACTCCTTTTTCTTCTCTGATATATTGTAAAAAAAAGAAATTCGAGTGGATTTCAAGATTTGCATATATTTTCTTCATAACAGTAAGTAATATAAAAGATTAAATAAAAACATTTAGGGTTAGGTATAAAAGGGTTACACAATTCTTATAATCCTTACTAATATTATAAATGCAAAAGTAAGTCTGTCTGTCTGGCTGTCGCGCTTTCATACCAAAACTACTGAACCGATTTGAATGAAAAGGGTACAGAGATAGTATAGAGCCTGAGAAAGGACACATACATATACTTTTATCCCGGGAATATGTTCCCTAGGGAGGCGAAGCCGCTGGCAGAAGCTAGTTGCATATAAAGTAAGAACGCAGTCCCATAGTTACTACTACTATTTAATATTCAATAAAAAAAACAGGACATAACAATCGCATATAATGGAATTAGTTTAGATTTTTCTATAATTGTCAGACGTAGGTGTAATTATCTCGACAGGCAATTAAAATGCTGTGTCCGGTTGACATTTATAAATTATGCATTATGCACGTGTAATAGAAAACATAAGGCCATAGAGATAAGGGAAAATTTATTGACACATATCGAGAACAGCCACCACAGATAAATAAATGATAGGTAGAATATACCAAATAATTACTCATATACATTATCATACATGTGAGGTGCTGCGAGCTGCAAATTGCACACCATGCATGTGTGACGTAAGGCACAAAACTTACTAAAATAACCATGTGACACATACATGGATGTAACATTTATCTTTGTCCAACTGTAACACACTGGACATTGTCAACATAATGAGATCCCAGATCAGGGATGGTAAACCTTTCAGTATTTGAGAGACAAATTCATGAAAAACCAAACAGACACATTCTACCGTCTCTGTGAAAAGGAAGATTAAACAAAAAAAATGTTGACGTACAAAAATAAATAATTATAAAACAAGGCTCTGAATATTTATGAAATTAACCAGATAGATTATTTATTTAATTAGACTTTATGTGCAGTAGTGGTGCATAGGCGGAATTAATGCAACAAGACATTCTTTACCAGTTAACTTTTGAGTTTATTAGACTATACTGTGGTAGCTGAACAACAAATAGATAATAAAATTACTCATAAAATAATAGACATAAGAAATCAAATTATTAACATCAATCAATACTGTGCCCAGAATGTTCCGTCATGTGCCATAGGTTCAGCATCCCTGTCCAAGATCGTTTGCCTTGAGTGCGCGGGCGCAGGGCGGCCTCCGTGCGGCCGCAGTGACCTCACACACCATAACGTACAGGAAAATGTACGCTTCCGTACACCTGAAACATTTAGTCTAACGACCGTCACTAATGTGCTTAGTCGTTTACTCTCCCCTTGAGTTTATGAATTTAATTCCGACTGCTGCTTAGTGTCAAAAGCCCAATAAATTAGAATGAAGTAAATAATGAACTAGCTCAGCTGAGGATAGTGGGCCAGGTGTCGAATAATTGAATCAATTTATGCCAATTTTGTGTGTTTTACGAGTTTTAAGTTAACATGTAACAGTAAAACTTCGTTCTTTTCCGTTCATTAGCAGTATATGTATTTAAATACTGTATTTGATTGAAGTCATTAATAAAATTACATAATTAAAACGGTGAAATGTAGTTCCTAAAACATAACGGGAGCTAATAAAGATCAGTCATTTTATCGACCTGTAAATATGGAATAAACTTGAAACCTCACAGAAAAGATCACACTATCCATCGATATTGTTCCTAGAGTTGTGCAATCGTCATCGAACCTTTTACTAAATCCTCTTTTTTTTCGAAACTAAAATTCTTTGAACTCCTTCAGCTCCGTCCTTCATTGTCCGGTCACGCACAATGATATCACACGCCCAAGTAGTACATATGAGTGGCAGCTGTTAAAGATCATCATCAATCAGTAATCAACAAGTAATGTTAAAAAAAAATACGCGTCGACTTGAGAACCTCCTCCGTTTTTTCGTCGGTTAATAAAATAATATGTAAAGTTGTTTGTTTGCATGAGGTTAACTCTAGAAATACTGATCCGATCCCGAATATTGTTTCACTGGTAGTTCAACCACTAAGGCTACTTTTATCTCGGTAAAATATCGGTTTGATTTTCATGTGGGATATAAGTGAAGGATAGGGAAGAAATGAGGATCATGAATCTGAAAAATGATCATCGATAAAAGCATTGCAACTACTAGAGCAGAAGAGAGATAGAGGACGACCTCCTGCTACGTGGTGGACTTGCACAAAAAAAGAATTGCCTGACGGGACAACTCAGGACAAATTATCCTGGCATCATAAAATAAGGAGAGTCAACCCCACACAAAGTGGGAAAGAGCGCGGAAGAAGAACATAGGCAGTGGGAGCAAAGCTGCAGGAAGCAGCTACTCACTAATAAGAAGAATATTATCCTGATTCAAATGTCACGCGTGACTATATTGTAATCACAATAGTCAGTCGTCTATTAGGAGTTAGAGGTACAAGAATGATTGATGATGAGCGATGGTACCTTCGAGTTCGCGATGTCGCCGATATCTCGAGGAAAATCTTTACAAAGGGCATGGTTCACCAAGGAAATAAGCAGACTTATTTGCTAGAGTGTCTCAACTGCCATGAATCTGTACATCTGAACTTTTGAGTAACTAAAGAGCACTACTGAAGTGAGGTTAATTTCGGCGTAAGGAATCAAAAAGTAGAGGCAAAGTACTATCGAAAAGCCTTCGATTTTTATACAATTAGGAATCAATGTTATACTTTCTAAGGTCCATTAGAAAACTCTCTGTGTCAGGCCGAAGTTTGGAAGGCTGTTGGTGTGACAGCCGCGTGCCTCGGAAAGCACGTTAAGCCGTTTGGTCCTGCGCCAGATCTGCACACACTTTTGCACTATCTATATTTATACTCTATACTAATGGCGGAACAGATGAAGTTGCGCGGGTCAACTAGTCTACACTAATATTATAAAGAGGAAAGATTTGTTTGTTTGTTTGTTTGAAATGAATAGGCTCCGAAACTACTGAACCGATTTGAAAAATTCTTTCAGCAATGGATAGCTACATTATCAGGGGGTAACATAGGCTATATTTTATCCCCGTACTCCCACGGGAACGGGAACTACGCGTGTGAAACCGCGTGACGTCCACTAGTAAGTAATAAGTCCCGTTCTGATGGCTAGTCTTTGTTGAGATCGACCACCGTGGCCAAATTAGGTCAGGAGAACTATAAACAGGCAATGTGGTTAAACAAATAAGATAAGTTTGGCAACTTATTTCAAATTTTTAACGAAGATTCTAGAGGACAAGAGATGGGGTCATTAACTGATTAAATTAAAATAAATAACTAGTATTGAAAACAATTTATTATGAAATATTTACAGGTTCTTGCTGTTAAAGGGCGAGTTAGGAAACATTATTTACATATATGTGATTCATGGGAGGGTCAAGCTTTCATTTACGAAACTTTCATGTTACGACACTGACATGGCATTATTGTGAAATGTGGTGTTTTATTGTTTTAACACTCGCGCTGTCCAGTTAATTAAACAGTAATAGGTTGTCTTGTGATTAATTGAAAAAATATGTTATGAACATTAATTATATATACATAAAAAGGTAGCTTTTAAGTTTTTGAATAATTAACTACGCACTTAATCTTAATAATTGTCACTGTTACGTAGGTGTTCTGTAAAAATATCGTGAAATGTGTTGGTGCTATTTCTACGGTGCGATGTATGTAATGCTCATTGCACATGCGCAAGTCACCAGCGCCTATCTACTGTCTAGATATGCAAAGACATGATCTTTGACCGCCTTCTACCACAAATCCAGGCTTACTTACTGCTTACGTATATGGTCAAAATTATATGAGCATTACGTAAAGATAGACAATGACATGGACGATCACAAAATGGGCGTGGGAAATTTCAGTTCATTCATGTTGTAGAATCAACTAAGCTGTACTAACCCCATAACCTCAATGATTTTAGATTGAAGTTAGATACAGGTTACAGAGGTTATCATACAATGCAGTAGACATGTGACAACGGAAAATAAAAAGTTTAGAATTCTTGAGTGATTTTGTTGAACTGCAGTTCCGATATAATCGCGAGGGATATTCTGTGCAACAATTTAAGTGCAGTAAGCAGTTATAAAATGTGAAAGTTTCAAATTATCATTGCACACAGTACAGAAATTAGTTACCAGCACACCGGGCATACTTATTTATGTCCCGTTGTCATTCTAATCTTGTCTTAAGTACAGCTTCGGGTTCCAGTAGCTAACAAGCTGTGACCAAACACCAGCATCTAACTAGGATCGACTGTCATGACCCCCGTAACCTAACGAGCGAGAATGCCAATATAATAGACTGCAGCCTTTTATAGAATTCGTCTGCATAAAGAAAGTGCAAGACAATCAAACGTATGGACTGCGCTTGCGCAAGTGCGCGAGTTTCTCCGAGCAGCACCGGATTCGCAGACTACCAAGTAATCACGGGTGCTTGTAAATTACTTGTTTGAACACTGAATCACTGTATTCAGATCATTTTGTTGCTTATAAACAGTCTCAATATGTTTTACATAACGGAGAGTGAAGAGTATCTAATGCGAATATAAAGGTGGTTCTCCAAATGGATCAGGAAGTGAGAACGCAAAATAAAATTAGGAGAAGGTAGAAAGAGAGAAACTTGTGCATTATTACTCTGATTCGTCAGTGATGACGTAATAAACTCCGAACCATTTAAATATTTGTGCAATTTCGTCCCAATCGCCTGCATGCTGAGTCACATATCAAATATACATAAGAAAACCCGTAGAAAATGACCTCGCGTGTAGTTATTTTTCACACATCGTAGGGACTTGACGTGTTGAAACTTAGTTTGGCATTCTTTTAACTCAAATGTCACATACTCGTATTGATGAAATAAGAACAGTGGATCCGAATCACTGTTATTTGTAGGAAATAGCAAAATCCTTGAAACTTAACATGTAAGGAAGATTGTCTAAAGGTAGAGACATTGAATAGTAATTGGTTTCGAGAATTTCTTCCGGATACAAAGGTGTTTCCAATCAACAAGTTGGAATATTGCTATACAAGTAAATGTTAATAATATTACACATTCAATATGTAAAAGGATTTTGTTTCTGGTTTCCAATGCTGTTTTCAACTGAAAATATTTAAGTGATCCCTTCTAACCGTTTCGCGCTTAGGCTTATCTTTAGATTATATTCATACCGATATTAAGCCATTATAAATCTGACTTCAACATGTTTTGGTTAATAAGATGAATGCCGCATAAATAAACACTTTAGTCAATAGATACAGTAAAATATGATGGTGGTGACATAATAAATATCATCTGATCTTTGGATTAGCTGCCACATTACTCATTGACTTCAAGCTGTCTTTGTGACGGTAGTCGGTAGTACAGCTGACCTTTGACTAAACAGGTCCCCACATTAACTGGCTGAGCCGCATATATGTATAATAATATAATTCATTAAGTACACGTTTAATAATCTTGCTGATCTTGCTAACCGTGCGTGGGTGTAGCTTTGTATGCTGTAAAGTTATGCATTTAGTGATCTGTAGGATAAGCCACATGCCCACATTGCTGAGCAGTTTTGTCATGCAGTCAATGTTACTTTGGGGTTTTGGTTGAGTAGGATCTATGATCACAAAAATATTGTTAGATGCAAGTAGTGGCGTTGTTCACTGCACATAATTATACCTATTAAAGGTGCATGTCTCATAAACTTGCCAAAGAGAGATCGGATTATCTTGCAGCGAATCACAACACAAGTTTTAATACGAAATATGAAATCAGACCATATCTCCTCAGCGATTTATCTTGATCTAGTTTTAAAAGTCAATCGGAGGAAATGCATAACTTAAGTTGATCGACGGCATTGAGCAAGCCGTCTGTAGACTGTCATTACTCACTATTGCAAATAAAATCAATTAAATTCGATACGAAAAAAAAATACCTTGGGAATTTTGATCCGTTACGGAAAGTTTCGACCAAAAAAACGAGGTAACTTTTCAAAATTACTAATTTGAAAAAAAAAACGTAGTTTTTGCCGAACTTAGTAAAGGATTGGTCAATTGCTTGAAAAAATGAGGAAAATTTCAACCAATCCCTGGTTGAAAATTTTCTCATTTTTCAACCTTATTTCATGAACCATTTCTGATGAGCAGTGACGTAAATTAAGTTCCTGAAAATTATGAGCTCTTTAAAAGTATCCTGTTGATAAACAATAAAATTTAAGTGGGTACATGTAACTGCCGTTTATAGTTTTGCTTTCATTTGAATCCTTCGCTTTTATAGTGCACATTCTAAACCAGAGTCACGATAGCGTGACCGTTTCAAAATTTTCAGATAAATTGCTCTACGTGGATGAGCACATCACTAACAATATTTGTAACTATGTGAATAGATAGAGATATCCGGAGTTCGAAGTTATCTATTGTAAGGTATATAAGGAAAATCGTGACTATGCATGCTCAAGAATATATGATTTCCTAAGAAAACGTTCAATTATCAAGAACTGTGTACATAAGGTAAATCAATTATGAAGAGATTGGAACCAATTGGCGTTTGAAACACAAGATGGATTGCTCACGCACAGGAATGTGCGTTTTTGATTGTGTACGCGTTCTTCGCGGGTAATCGACGTTCAACCTGAACATTATCGCAGGTATCAGGGATTATATAAGATATATCGCTATGTTTTATACTTTCTATGTTACTGTACTTGACTTGTGGTGTTATTTTTTCGATTAGAACTACATACAAACTTCATTTGAGCCATTGAGGTCTACTCTTCCATCATCATTGACAGATCGGATATTTTGCAGGGCAAACCACAAATAGAATGAACAGACTAGCAATATTATAAGTGTGTTAAGTTCATCTTATTCAATTTGCCTTTGAAAACGACATAAAAATACGTAGAAGATTTTACTGTTAAAGCAGAAACAGAAAGGTATGGCGAACACAGGTGCTAAGTTATAAAATACTCGTACGAAGTAGTATGTTGCTTTCTTCTCCCGTCCTCGACTCAGTATGATAAGTATTCTAAATAAAGGCGTCATGTAATGCCAGCCGGTATGTGGCCGTCGGTATCCATACGAGCGGTAGTCGGCACGTTGACAGCACTTTCTTCGTAAATGCCTCATTACATAAACGTGGGGTGCCGACAGCATTCCGATTTGTGCGAGTAACGTATGGCCAATACTGAGTGGACATTACAATTACCGATTTCGGAACCTTGTTTTACAGAGAAAGTATTTGGGGCTGTCATCGGTTTATTGATACGATACACCTAAATTCTTCTATTCACAAAACAAAAACTCACGCGATTAACTTTTCTAAATATGCGGGTGCCCAACATTATCCTGAAAATCCTGATTAATTTAAAACAACTACTTTACTTTTTTAACCTAGTCCCCATACCTGCTAAGTAGTAAACAAAAACTTGTTTAGAAGATTTCGGCGAATTATAATAATGTTGTGTGACATTATAATAAATTACATGTTTGTCAAACTTTGTATGTCATTTTGGTGCTGACATTCAAGCACAAAAGGTGACCTGCGTGTTTTTTTGGAGGCTGATGGACTCGTCGGTCGTTGGGATTCAGCCACAAAAAATAATCTAATCCCTTAACTAATGGATCTCTTCAATGTAATTCACATTTGTACAAAACAATTTACGTCATGAATAATATCATTAATGTCTCGTAACATAATCATCAAATGGAATTGCTATCGGTAATACAAAAACATCAAGTCTAAATACGTTTTAATGTGTTTGATAGTTGTTTTCATAACAACTGAAATCAAATCTCAACAATGGGACGTAACTACATAACCACAAACATTATAGGTGTCAGTGATTATGGAGTGGTCGCAGGATGCTCGATTGTTTTGGCTGAGCGTCCGTGTTCGTTGATGAATGTTAATGTCAGTAAGCAGCTCGATGATTATCTGTGATTGCTTCCTGCGCGGCACGGCGCGGTGTACGCGGGGCGGCGCGTCGGCTCACTGCGCATCGAGGCGAACTTCCCAAGGAGGCCTGCGCGCACGCAGCGCCCACGGCCGCAGCGCTCGTGTGAAGCACGCCTAATGACTACTCTTCCGGATCCGGCAGGCAAAACCCAACTAATAACAGTAATGGGCTTCATTTCAGTCGGATCAAATTAGGATGTAATTTGTTCCGTGTATTTTTTGTGGTACCCAAGGGACTTGGTTGTAAACAGGATACTATATAATAATGATGGAGGTGGTAAAGCTATCTTTGATGTAATTGTGTAAGTATTTTCCTCTATTTTATATCGAATGACATTGGACAGGCTATAGTGGGTTCCATTGAGTGATTAAAACGGTCACGACTGTTGCAGGTCTGGTGTGAATCACTGCTAAAGTTCACTTTCGAATCATTATTTCTATCTACTTTCAGATTGCAGACTAGATATTATATAACAAATTTTTTACTAAATAATATATGTAAATTAAAAAACAGCAGCGTCTTCAATTTGCTTCGCAGTGAATAAAATATTCTTATTTCTAACTTCATAGTTTGAGGTTGAAGTATAATTTAGTTATGGTCATGACCACTCGGCTGTGGCTTCGCGCAATTCACGGCAAAAATAAAACAAAGGTGCGTCAACATTGACGACCTTGTCGCGCCCGCAGCCGAGTCGCTCCGAGCCTCGCCGAGCCTCAGCATTCGTCGTCGTCGTGCGGTTGTGCAACACTGCTTCACTAGAAAGCACACTTTCTTCCACGTACAGCAAGGACTTGTGTCGGCATTTCCAAAATTGCCATTCGTATTTTCGATGACGCTTCAAAAGGTCAAGTCTGACTCACTTTGAAAATTCCTACTTATAACTTCCGCGTCTGGTCGGTTCGGCGATTAATCTTTCTCGCGAAGTTGGTCACCAATGATCGAATGTTAACCAGAAAGGGCATGTGCAAGCGCAGTCATATAATATGGAGTCGAGTGCTGATCGCGGCGGGGTCAGGGTTCCGAGGTGGCGGTCCTCGGTTATTTACACTTTCACCTCACTCCGGGCTTTACCAGAATTTACGTCACCGCTGCGCCGGCGCAATTATATCATCACGAAATCAGCTGCTGAGTAAGTGGCACAGTGGCACACTGGGGTTTGAACCCAAGTCTCACTTTTTGTTTAGTTATTGTATTTTGGAGAGTGGCGATGCTCGTTATCGGTCATTAGTTTTCATAATGAATAGGAAAGCGATTTACATTTTCAATTACGTTTCCATTCTCACGGTCGTGTGCAATGTTGAGGAGTGGTTTTTATTATGAATCATGTTTAGGTCACCAAAGAATGTAAAGGAAACTAGGTAGTGATCTAGTCGTCTCTGTTTGTGCACCATCTATGAATAAAGATTTAGAGTTCTCGTAAAATAAATGATTTTATTTTATAAATGAATGAAATGTTGGCTTCAAAGAACTTCAAAGACTTTCATACAAAGTCCCCTGACAACTCGAAGTTGTTATTTTCAAAAATCCTCTCTTAGCGGATGTTAACTTTCAGCTTTTTAGACTTTTCAGTAACTTGCATGTTCTGCAATACGAGCCTTACCTCCATAGGTATGGAGGTTGGTGAAGAGGTCTTCAATAAGTATTTGGCTTCAATGGAAACTTGTTCACAATCTGCTCGAAAATATCTTTGTTTCCATTTCTACATGTTCATATTATATAACTTAGTATTTAATTGTCTCCATTCATTGCAATGCCGTTTTTGCACGCAATTCTTTTATTGTTGTTTTTTCGTGTTAGTAGACGTTTCATTGAAGTCATGCCGAGAAAAATGTCTTCTAAAACACTTGAACCGTGGTTAAAATGAGTTCTAAGACATAATATATTGTTTATGTCCGTAACCTAGAACCGTAAAGTCTTATGTATGACATTCACGCGAGCGTGCACTCCCTACTCAATAACCTTACCATTTGCGTTTGTTATTTCAAGTTATTTGCTGGTCGACTTGACATCAGTAATTACAGAATTCCTTAATGGTTGTTCAAAGTATAAACGAATATAATAATTATCAATATTTTATCGTTTAATGAATGTTAAATATCCTATTCTTTTTATGACCATGAGCGCCGCTGGTCACGGTCGGCCTTAAGGGCTTTTAGCATTTGAAAATATTTAAACAATATGCGCAAAACAATAGTGAAGTTTGCTGAACATATTTCAATACCGTAATGTTGATTACACACACAGATCTTTGTATTGCGCGGCTTTGTCATTGTTTTTTCGCGGTTTCTCTTTACCTAGTCGTGCGTTACCTCTTGTCATGGGCTCGTGGACTATATCGTAAGCTCTTGGTGTTTACTAGCCGTTACGTCACCACTCAAATCCATTACGTTATAGGCTTCTAAACAATGTGAGGTTTTGCAATAATTACACTTCAAACATGAAACATAATAAATTTTGATTCACTGACTATTACGCACATTATTTAATAGTGGCTTTTCTTTATTGTCTGGTGGCGGTGTGACCCAGAATATAACAATTAACTGTAACTTCGTCGTAAGTTAGTATGAGTTCCTAGTTATAGAGAGAACTTTAGGAATCTCAGTGTTGTAACCTCGTTTATGTCAGAATGAGTTGGTGGTGAACTTACCCGAGTTCCGGAATAGTGTTCTTGTACTTTTCTCTTTTCATTTCCACGTGTTTGTTCAGAGTGCGCGCGTTTCACTGTTCATGTCACAACACTCACGGCACTCACTGTACAGTTCATTACATAAACACTGCTTATTATCACTTCGTCAGATTCACTGTTTTCGCCAGTTCATGACTTCGCGAACTGCAACAAAGATATCGGACATTAGTGACGCGTGAACTCATCGGTATTTTGGTTGTGGGAGTTGGCTCGCGAAAGTGTGGGCTAAAAACAAAAGCTTTTTGGTAGAACATTAAAAAATTGCGTATTTTTTATGATCTCTTCTATTATGTTTTATGTTATTGTTGATCGCGCAACATAACGTTGTCACTTATGAAATGGTTGGGTAATATTGTACCTAGCAAAATTGATCTTAGGGTGTTATCCTCTGTAACTCAGAGATCATTCAATAGTTTAGACATTTGATTGAGGTAAAGATGATCATAATAAATCCATATCGTAGTTGCAGAATGTTGAATCTAAAAGTTAGTTTATGTAATGGTCTAATTTCGAAATCATATGCTTATGCAGTTTGAACTGTTATTATGTCTGATGACATGTCTCCAATCAACTCGCACACTATCAGATTGATCGATTGCTCTCGGATAGTAAATTAATCGATTATCTTATTATATTGTGTTACATTTAGGTATTCGAGAGGTTGTTAACGTAGATCATTGTCGTGCATTTTGCAATGGTTTAGTTTTTCGCAACTGACAACTATTATTTAGAAGGGTGATAAATTGCGACATTCTCCTGTTTAATTAAGTTAACATTATAAAATCAAATAATGACTTCGTTCGTTCGTAACTTTTCAAAGATATAACTTGGTAAATAAATCACGCTAATAATATTAAGGACATCCGATACCTACTTCTGGTAATACTTCTTTATAATAAAACCCTGTCTATTGTTAGTCGATAGTTTAATGCATGACTATGTGTATTGGAAGTTTTTATCGATCATTCTAGATCACGACGAGCAAAACACGTCGCCGCCGACGTTCGAGACTAGATCGTGAGAAATGTGCATGTCGCACTGTTTCACAGACAACAGGCATTCCTTGCAGCTTTAGTTTTAGAAAATATCATGCAAATCGTATAAAAAGGGTGGTAAAGACTGTTGAACAAGATTGTAGAGCTAAAACATAACAAGTGGTTCCTTTCAAGATGTTAAATTTGCTGCTAAAAACAAAGGATCGTCTTCGAACTAAAAAAAAAACATAGGATAGGTACCTAATCGCAATAAACACATCTCCTTAAAGCATCGTGCCGTAAAATAAAATATAAATTAAAATGTTTATGGCTACTTAAATGAACATGCCGCATAAAATTATATGTAAAGCCCAGCACCAATTAATAAAATAATTAACGAAACAGAGTGTCAGTATTGTATGTATGTTACGTTCTAATCCTTGACGCGAACCTAGATATATCCTTTATCCTAATTTGCCGGAGTTATTTATAGCTCAAATGTTATCTACGGTGTTGCAAGCGGCCTTCAACGCTTCGGTTCGAGTCCTGCCGTGGACAATCACTCGATGTCTATAATTACTCATTACGCTAATGGATGTTCGATCGCAGCATTATGTGCTTTGTCACGACTCGATCACACGAGCGAGGCGTCACCGGCTCATCGCTCTTGTATGCGTGATTTACTGAGGGAACCTGCATTTGTAAAGGAAACTTGATTTATCTATATGTGATATGTGGGACACGATGATCATGATAGATTGCTACTGGTATTACACGTGTAGGGCATGATCCAGGAAAGAATAGTTACAGAAATCAGGTTTCTACTTAGGATCTGTTGGTAAACCCCAAAGGAGTTTCGGGCTGAAAATATTCAATAACATCTCTTGCAGTGTACGAAACTTCAACACTACAAGATCGAAGATTAACTTTACTTTTTAAGTTACCTAAAGCCAAGAAAGAAAAAAGAAGAAACAGAACTAGAGAGCAGCACTCATGTGTACCTACATGAACCATTTGGAGCCACTTTGGTCCCTTCGTAAATAAAAATGAATTTTTCATTACTCATATCTACTCGGAAAGTAGGCCTGAAGTTGCCTGAGGAGCGGGTTGAAAGTATTACTTTTCAGCTCTGAGAGAATCGTTTTCAACTGACAGCCGTCAAATTATAAAAAAAAATTTGTTTAATTTTCAAACTATTGAACCATGTCCCAACTTTCTATACAGCCACTCAATTACAGCGCGATGTAAAATTGAAATAACATGATGAGTATTAATTATTTAAGATTATATATTTTTTTAATGATTTTATTATAATTTACTTTCAACATTTTTTTTTAAATAACGTAGATTTAGGCAAAATATTTACCATTTTCAATGATAAAAATGTAAAATAACGGCCGCATAGAAAAAAAAAACAAAATAGGCGGGAAAGCGGCAATCCGATCTTCATTTGATTTTTCGAGTTGTAGAGTTTTGTTCATACTTTCATATAGCAGAGATTTGTATTAACATAATGAGTTCATCAGATTTATATGTGATTTTTCTTTAGTTAATTCGTGTTTTTATTCTTACTTTCCTTGTATTCGTAATGAAAAGCATAGTATTTACCTCGGATGAAAAACCCTCGAACTATTGGCTCAAACGCCCGTCTCGGGACACTGGTTTATACATTGAGACCCCTTAGATAAACTAGTACGCCAAATTTCATAAACAAAGCTCAAATATTAACGTGAAAAATACGTAATTTTTATGACTGACTGACATATTATAGATCTTTTAGAACTTGCTATAAACAATCTCCTTGTGATGAACGAACGACAGTTTCAAACGTTCATCTCTGTCATTGTAATTAAATCCTAGGTGTGTAAAGAAACTGTGTGATTTTATGACTGAAAGAGATCTAAGAGCCTTATCGCCGGTTCTAAGTTTCTTGGTAAATGACATTTCTAAATTATGCTATGCGAGCCAGTAAATTGCAGTAATAGCTTCAGAATAAATTACTGTATGCCGTCTGTCTGTTTGATTTAATGTGGCTCTTTGAATAGTTAGTGTTTAAAAAGCGGCTTCGTAAGTCTGCTGTAAAGCTTATAATGATGTTGAATATGATTCAACCTCTATAAAGATCTGACAACAACAAATCATAAAATACATTTGAACCAAGTTTGAAATTCGAAGGAGAAAATCAAAGGATCAAACAAAAATAATTTCCTAATACCAAAACCTAATCCTTGAGTTACGACTCTTAATCAAATTCTGAGCTTTACTCGAGATAAACATTTATGGAGCTGACGACTACGGAATAAATTACTAATCTTTCGAAACACCAACTACATAACATTTTAAGTAGGATTACTTACTTTAAACACGCTCTGTGCGGAGAAGGACGTTGAAATTAACATGTATTTAATGTAAATACGAGGAAAATGAAAATGCAAACATGGTGACAGTGACATCTCTGCTGTGCCCGAACAGTGCTACGCGAGATATTTGCGCAAGAGTAGTCACTGACATCCATCAGGCGACCTTGCCCGAAATTCTTCTTTGAACATTGGCGTCACCCTTTCCATTAGGCAGTAGGCTCTATTGAAGTAAAACCACATTCCGCAGAGCACGTACTAGTACATGGGTATGATAAGTTGCCTCGTTATTAGGGTTTGTTTAGTTAGTACTTTGGGATCAAGAAAACGTTTTAAAAGTATCATCATCGCATCCATACCAACCTAACTTTGAGATCAAAGTCCAAGTTACAAAATTAATCATTGACTTATTTGCCCAACGTGCTGGAGAAATTCACAGTTTAAGCATGGATATTAAAAAAACTTGTTTATAAATGTTAATATCTGATAAGATTTCGTAGATATAGAAATTAATTAATAGTTCGATATGCGGACATGTTTAGGCACTAATCTGGAAAATTCGATAACGTCACACAGGCTGACGATACTGCCTGACGTAGATAGACGAGGAATAGTAATATAAGAAGACGTATGAATACATTGACTCTATGCAAAAGGCCGACCTCGACCGATGATATTGTCTGTTGCATAATTACAACGATTCTTATTATTATAAAGTGCAGTATTTTTGTGCATAAAATATTTGATCTTGTAAACTTGCAATTCTAATCAATTTGGCCCAGGTTACTAGGTCAAATATTGTCTATGGGTGAATCTTAACTAATGTTATGTCAGATATACGACGTATGTGTGTGTTTTTTCTGTCCGTCTGTCACAGCCAGTTTTCTCCGTATCCACTGGGTTGATTCTGTTGAAATTGGGTACACATATGGACTTTTGTGACCCAAACACGGACGCGTTACGTAAATCATTAAATTTTTAGTATGGGGGTCACTTTTGGGGGTCAAACTAGAAAATTAAAAAAAAAGTTTTTTGACCAATTTTGTGTGACATAGCAAATGAAAGGGCTCACTGTGAGGGTTTTAATTATACTTTTTTATAATTTTAGAATAAATGTTTTGAAGTTATTCAAGAAATTAGACAAAAAATTACCATTCCGCCCCCCCTTATTTCCGAAACTACTGAGCCTAAAATTTTGAAAAAAATGGAGATAATAAATCTTTTCCTATAGATTACAGGAAAACCTATAAGAAGTCTATAGTATTAAATTAACATGTTAAAAAAAAATATATTCGTTCGGAACCCTTTGCACGCCAGTCGGACTCGCACTTGGCCAGTTTTTTTACCTTTAGCCAGTATTAGGATATAGTATTCATATCTACTTCGCTCACTGCCAAGCCTCTATTTCTGTGCCATTCCCTTCCTGTGCCACCTTAATCCAGTGCTACCCACAATGGCAACAATGTGGTTTACCCATCTCGATACCGAGACACAAACATTGCTTCTACAAGTCCTTGGAAGTCAATTAGTCATTGCCGTACTCCACCTGTCATACCATGGTTGACCATGTGTCCTGTTCAAATCCATTTATTCAGGGCAAAATAGTCAAATATCTACCATCTATTATTATGAATCTATTATTGTATTGGGTATTGCTCCTTCTTGAAACAAAATTGGTATAAAATATATAGAATCGCGTCTACAATGTCTATGTTGATGCAACAACACACGCCTGTCAAGTTACTGTACATAAGTTTTGCCTAAAATTTCATAACAACGAATATTTTGCCAACATGGTGGATAGTGTTAATTAGTTCCGCACACAGTCTTTTATTTCATTCGTAGCTGTGTAATGGTTGGGTTTGATAAACGACACTTGTAGCAGTGATTCGTGATGATAAAGTGGACACGTGGGTGATTGAAAACAATTGGATTTGCATGACAAGTACTTATATGTAAATGACTCGGATACCTTCGTAGATATTCGTTGCTAGTCGTACGTGTACGTGTGAAACTGTACCACAATGTGTATAGAACTAAGTATGTCTGTATGTATGTGGAGGTTCTGTGTGAACAGTCTGCGCTTGCGCCCGCACAATAGCTAGCTAGAGTCACGCGCTACTCTCCACACTATTGTTAAGGAGATTTGATCATAAAAACAATTTACAATCAGCTGTCGAGGACGTCTATGTATGATTATAAAGTTAGGTGCGACTAGCTTGCCCCGTGACTACGTCCGCGTTTTATAGCATGACCTCCATTTGAGATCTTAAACTTTTATTAGAGCTGAGAAATCCATTTTTTATTTCGTTACATTAGGTTATACTGACTTATCTAGTAATGTCGGACTATTCCACACTGACATCTCCCAATATATCACCCTGTGTAAAACGTGATTTATTGGACTTTAGGTGTAGAATTTATAAAGAAACTTGTATCTTGACTCGCGCTACATTTTCTCTGTTTTATAGATGTGTAACGTTATTTCAAAGATCACAAACATTCAGATAAGAGACAATTTATCCTCAGGATATAGAAAATATTGGTTCCGTGACTAGATAACTAAACTCCACACAGTATCCACTAAGCACTGGTCGTCAAGACACTACACCTTTTCAAATAACTTTATAATACGATGTTTTTTGCCCAAGACCTTACTAAAGAAAACATGAAGGACAAAACTAAAACAAAACGGTTCCATAGGCACTTAACTTGTTAATGGAGACTATTATAAGAACAAAAAGTTGTTTAAAACGTTTTTCCTTCATACAGCCACGGGCAGTAGGCGGACAGCTGATTTGTCAAGTCACCAAAGAGTTTTAAATATGCTTATCTATTAATTTAGTGTGCGGGCGTTCTTAATGTTACTCCTAGAACGATTGTGTTATGAAATCTATAATGGACCTAGCAACACTTACATAGCAAAACGATTGATGATAAGGGAGGCAATTTGTTGATTAACAAATATAAATATCAATTACACATAACAACTTAGTAGAAATTAAAAGTTCGAAAATGGGTCAAATATGTACATACATAGAGAAAGTTTCGAGGGTATGTAATGTACCTCTGGCATTTTATTACCAAGGGCACATGTCATAATAATGTGTTACGTACTTATTGTTATGGTTATTTCCTTTATGTAGTTGAACTGTGCATGGAATACTAATCACTGCTGGTTCTACATGTAGAGAAACATCGCACTATCTTCCAAACAATTTTGTACACCTCATGTCCTACATAGAATTCGCATTTATGCTATTTTTAGTTTATTTCTTCTGAATTCTCGATGAAAGATATTTTTTAGCCTGATTTTCTATCAGGTTCACATCAAAATAACTCAAGATCTGTTATCTGTCGTAAACATAACTTAGATTTAGAAGGAATATATTTTTTTTTTAATTTGGACACCATATTCGATCATAGCTTACCATCACGTGAGATAGTGGTAAAACGTGTGCCTATCAATAGTAAAAAAAGCATTTTGCTTTTGTTCTTAAATGTGGAATTGAATTAGCGCTCGGGACTAGCAAGTAGGACATGGTCTGGTCAGAAGCATCCCACTCTTACATTGTGTTGATCGGTGTTCCCACAATTCGCGGGACTGTATTTACAGCGACCTACGCAATTGCTTGATAAAGGCTACAACAGATTGCGTCTGGAAGGTAAATGTTCCTGGGGTTTAACAAAATCGAGATGAAGTAGGTGTCTTTTCACAGCTGGCTTTTCTCATAAAGAGAGCCAGAGAGAGTGAGAGAGTGAGATATCTTCTATAACTTGCACGCAAACATAGCCGCGGATTTAATCAATAGCATCACTGCTGGATTTTTACTATCACACAAGTTACCATAGAGCACTCGTAACGGCGAATTAAGTTGGTATGGTTCTTCCCACGTTTAAATCTCAATCGGTGATTGATAGAAAGGCTACAAGTTACTAATAGTCACGCTGATTTTCAATTTAGTCGTATAGAAAGGTGCACGCAGTTAATGATAGCTTAAGATTGACTTTCACACATGAAAAAACTTGCGCGACTATGTTTATAAAGTATGATTTAGTAAATCATATTACATATTTTATATTCACACAAGATTATACATGTATAAAAGCATTTTTGGTTACTATCACAGGCCACTGCAGATGGTTTAGTTAAAATATTCCAGTGCTATTTTTATTTGACAAAACGAATTTAGGTAGGTACTAGGAAAACTTATTCTATTCGTGATCAAGCCGTTACCGTTCCTAGACGGAGCAAATATCTGTAGTTTCTGCAGTCATATTTATTAGGGTTCCGTACCTCAAAAGGAAAAAACGGAACCCTTATAGGATCGCTTTGTTGTCCGTCCGTCTGTCTGCCAAGACCCTTTATCTCGGGAATGCATGGAGGCATCGAGTTGAAATTAAAACCATATACTCAGGTCTATAGTCCCTTGAAGCTGAAAAATTAAGTCTAGTCTATTAAAGTTAAAAAAAAATCAACCTTCTAAGTTAACGTAAAAAAAGATACAGCCGTTTGTGCCGTAAAAAACGTATATTTATTTCCCGTTGACCTAGAACCATGAAATTTGGCGAGTAATACCGTCATAGACTACAAGTATAGGGAAAAGTCTGAAAACTATACATTTGTAATTAAATCATAAAAAAGATATATATATTTAAAGTACCTACAAATTTGTACGAACCCTCGGTGGGCGAGTCCGACTCGCACTTGGCCGGTTTTTTTAAGAGCAAGTCTTATTTGCTAGGCACAGTTTGGTGTGTATAATGTTTAGGGAGCCAAAATTTTTTTTACATTGATTTTAGCACAGTGTCCGACTAAACGCCGACAGACTGAACACCGACAAGACTTTATTTCGACGGGACTCTTCGCCGACAGGACACTTCGCCAACAGGACTCTTCGCCGACAGGGCTCATCAGCGACGCAACTTATCTCCGATACTCAGATTTGGAAATCGATTATGCTTTTCTTGTAATTATACAATTCATAAAAAATAAAGATCTTGCATTGTATATGTATCGGTATCAAGTGTACTACGTGAGCTCGACAAATGGATGTGCGATTAACGCTTATGCGACAAAACTGTACTGCGACTCACCATAGTTCGAATGCACGCTTGTGCGACACACTGAAGATCGACAAAACCCCGACTCGGATAGGTTAGGTTAGAAGGCAAAGGCGGGAGCGAAGCGGAGCGGAGCTCCCACCTTAGCCGTTTCGTTTTTTATTGCATCGTTGATGAGCCCTGTCGGCGAAGAGTCCTGTCGGCGAAGAGTCCTGTCGGCGAAGAGTCCTGTCCGCGAAGTGTCCTGTCGGCGAAGAGTCCCGTCGAAGTAAAGTCTTGTCGGTGTTCAGTCTGTCGGCGTAGTGTCTGTCGGCGTTTAGTCGTACACTTATTTTAGCAAGACGTTGAATGTATTCTACGGGTAATATATATCCGTGAAAACAGTTATAATAAAAATTGGCATAGTATCGGGGTGTCCCGTTATCACGTTACGGATGCCTGTGAGATCCTTAAAAACTTAAGCTTCCAAGTCTTCCAACGTAAAAAATATTCACATGTATATCCGTCACTACACGAATACGATTTAGTAAACAGTCTCGTATGTTTTAGCTATGTTTACGTTTTATACAGCCTGGTATCCATTATCCATCTCAAATATCGTTTGCGTGAGGAAACGCCACGTAAACGGCTCACTAGCTTCAATAACGGTTTTTGTGTTATTACTGTTACGTGTTGTTATATAATTTTAATATAAATATACTGTTTGTGCATGCTATGTAAGAGTTATATGAAGCGACCTGTGGTTTAGATGAGCTAAGAACTTTTGAAATCAGCTGTGATCTTCATTGTAACCCTTTAATCGGTTTTGCAGTGTGTACATCAATGCTGGGACGCATTGAACACACTTCTACAACAGAATATATTGTTCAAGAGTATTTAGCTCAATTGAGTGGTTGCTAGTTACCTATGCATAGTAATTGCCCGTATGTCGTTGTTATAAATACCTTATTTAACTAGATACTTTAATAACTAGGTCGTTACCATATTATTTGCTATCCTACTGAAACAATGAAGTATTTTATTACATTGTGAGTGTGTTTCACCATATTTACCCTATTTTTATTATTACACGTTACCTACTGCTGAAGATGATCATCATATACCGTTGATGATTATTAGACATGGTGATTACGCACAGTCGTAATCATCACGTTTCGCAAACGGATTGATGATGGCATTAGCTGAAAGAGGATACTTTTTCTTTCATCATCAGTATTTAGGTGAAAGACGTCCACTGCAGGACTGTACCCATCACTAATACTTTTTTTTTTAATAAAGTAGACTTTATGTATACTTAGCAGTGATAAAATTTAAAGTTTTCAGTACCAAGCCGGTTGAAAACATATTTTTTTAATAGCCCAGGTTTGCCAAATAAAAGAAAATTCGTCACCCTACATTTCAACGAGTTTATGAACATAAATGTAAATATGTTCTTTTTATACTTTATTACTGTCACCGGAAAATGGTAAACTCCGTAAGATTATAAAATAACTTGAGTGATTGTAAACTTTCGATAAATGGTCAACTGAACATTGGGAATGCTTTTTTACGTATCAAAATTTGATAGTTTATAATTTCTTGAATTCCTTCCGAGAAGTTGTGAACTGAAATAAAATGGTGAACAATCAGAGCACAAGTCTGCCAGGTTGCCTGGAAGAGATCGCGGAATGCGATAAGGCCGCCAATTGTATATTTTTTAGTT
This sequence comes from Lacanobia wlatinum, assembly GCA_947578705.1. NCBI lineage: Eukaryota > Metazoa > Arthropoda > Insecta > Lepidoptera > Noctuidae > Lacanobia > Lacanobia wlatinum. Next base: position 12,681,436 of record OX388033.1, read on the forward strand.
TATGGTTTCCTTAATGTATTTTAATTTTGGTGTTCAATAAAGTATTTATAAATAAAAGTCTACAGACATGTGACGTCACATCTGAACAAAGCAATGAGAGCCTAGTTTCTTGTAGACTTGTGCTCTGATTGGTCGTTATTTTATTTTAATTCACAATTTCTCGGAATGAATTCGAGAAATTATAAACTATCAAATTTTGATGCGTAAAAAAGCATTCGAAATGTTCAGTAGACAATTTAACGAAAGTTTACAATCTCTCAAGTTATTTTATAATCTTACGAAGTTTGCCATTTTCCGGTGACATTACCACTGTAAAAGTTATTTATGAAACCTGACACCCCTGACATATTGCCGATCAATTAAAAATAGCAGTTACAGTAGTTCTGGTATTTTGTATTTATTAAGCGAAGCTATTTCATCTTATCTAAGTAATTACAATTTTGAAACGTTAATAAAATAGGTATTGGTATTTTCCCAACATATTTTCATGTAGATGTTTCCACATCGTTCGTTACGACTGACATTTCTATGTTATCTACAATTAGTTGTTCCAAGGTGCATTGGGTAACCTAATGGGCTTATAAACTTCACTTAACTCCGAAAAATTCCTAGTCTTTTATCGTCCCATCATTACTTAAATTGAAAACATAAAACAGGTACCCACATCACCATCACGCTCGCGATGTTATCTGACGGCTAAAGAGACTTTCAAGTTTCAAGGAGTGAATTGTACATGTTTTAACAAAGTATTGGCAACATATTTTGTTTCTGGAAACATAATGTACCTAACATCTGCTTGAGTACCGGAAGACTAACTCGTTTAGCAAATCCAGTGGCCAGTAGCCAGTATTACAAAACTAACACAGTTAAAGCTGTGATTCAACGAAAGTCTTCCTAGTTAAAATAAGTAGCTCTAATTACCTCTAATATCCTTCCAAAACACAAGGTTTTTACCAACGAGTTTTTAAAAATTGCAGAAATTTGCAGTCACGTTTGTCGTGGCGTGGTTGATCAACTTCAATAAGCGGACACAGAACACGATATTTAAAGTTGAATATCAACTGTGTGTAAATAATGTAGACATACCTACTTACTAGACTACTACCGGTTGTCCTCGCTTTTTTAAGACAAAATATTTTTTGAGTGACTTTAAACTAATCACTTTCCGTGATCTAATCTCTGAGTTTTAGCCACTTTGTTGAACAAATAGGAACTTGTGTGTATTGTTAGTTATGTGGTTAATTAATAAGTATTTCCTGATCTATATTTGCTAGTTAAGTCTCACTTAGTTGCTAAATGTAAGCTGCTTATTAGTAGGTATAATTTTACAATAAAACAAAATATATATATACACTTAAAAAATCGGTTCAGTGGCTTAAGCGCTAGAGCGGAACATACTTATATACATACATACATAGACAGCTAAAACCATAACCCTTCCTTTTGGCTTTGCCGCAGTCGGGTAGTAAAAATCCTAACTAAAATAAGGCGTCAAAAAATTCGTCCGCGTCGCTGTCCACTGGAAGTGAGCCCAAAAGACGGCATGCCACGTTGTATGGCAATGCTTATCCTCTGTCCGAGGTCAAAGCCAGTCCTTGGGTCACGCGAAGTGTCAACTAAGCGTTTAGATAGATTTTTAAATAAGGCATGAGCACTCGGACCCCACGGTCCAAGAGTTTCAACCCCAAACGGCTCAAAAATATAATAGCCAACAAGGTTATTATATTTTCGCCGCTTGAGGTTCTCAGCAGCCGCAGCGGCAGTACCAGCACAGCACGACGAGCTAGGAAGATGGGATGGCCCAAGAGTATCGACACAAGTAGCGTCCCACACTAAAGGCCTACCCATCTTCCATCGAAACAAAGACATACCGTCCGGTCGCTGGCCATCGTCGCGTGCCAGGCCATTGGGTTCTTATTAAGTAAAGACTAGATGAAGGAGTCACCTTCTTTATCAAGTCTTTCAAGAAGAAGCTTGAATAGAAGACTTCAAAGGTCCTCGTATCTCGAATATTCTTGTGCATATCCTTTCAAATTAGTAGATAAATACTCAACAGTAATATTCTCAATAACTTTAGCGGCAACTTGCAAAATTCAGCGTTCTAATTAACGGCCATGTCGGTGTTAGCGCTTGTACGCATTTCTCCCTGACTGCAACTGGTTGCGTACACTTCAGCTCGTGGGCCCAGTTACGACAGTGTCGAACTGATAACATTCTTACAAAACAAACCACCGAGTAGATCTAATCTCAAGTCCGTCGCATAAGTTACAACATTACACTTCGATTAAATCATATTAGCTTCGGTTGCGGTCAGGCCGGCCTGACACGCTGCTGATGCGAACTAAATTGGATGTCGCCTCACACCGTGCGCAATCGAGATTGATTTATTTACTCGGGTACAAGTCGCGTATCGATATTTCTGAGAAGAAGTTTATACGATCAAATTATCTCTGGCTACTTTGTGTTTTGTCGTACATAAGCCGATCATGCACTAATTTTTATAATTAAAATTTGTTATACATATTCTCATTATACTAATAAGGCACTTCGACCTTTACTCAAATGGACATTCATAGCTACAACGTTCAAATCGCTTCGTCTACGAGCTCAATGAATGCTCTTAAGCACTTCACAATTACTATAATTATCTCCTTTTATAGATTTTAGTGCAGTGCAATGGATCAAAAATAATTGTAACTCGCTTCAAGTACAAGTAATAGTAAATTACAAGCTTATTGCCACAATAATATGAATCGGGACAACAATTGTAAAATTCAAACAAGAACTGCCGTAAATTGTTTTAATTGAGGACAAGGATGTCGAGCTGGGCCGAGGCGTGCGACTGCGGTCGCAGGCTCTATCCACGGTTTTAATTGATCGTATTCACCTGCCGAGATCGGCGAACCGATGCCCTTGCGGAGTCTCCCGGTGACGTCACAACGGCACACGTTATGTGGACTTCCGACCGGATAAGTTTAGCACATCACTAGCACTAGGAAATGTGTCGAGTTGCGAAACTTCGGAGGTCGCCGGCAGAGAGCGCCGTCGCCGCGCGATCACTGAAAACTAAACCCGCGCTCACTAGCGCAGCACGCCGCGTCGCTGTGCCCGAGCCGGCGCCGGCGCAGCGACGAAAGCGTGTTAGAAAGGGACGAATAGTCATTTCTTTCGTTTTAGTCGAGCATCGATAAATAAATAGCAGCTTTCATATTGATGACTGATAGCCAATGAGCCGGCGAGCACCTGCAAGCTGGTTTTATATGTTTTTAAACTAACATTTAAATTAAGGAAGCCCATTATTAACCAAATTTTATAAATAACAAGCCAAACGTAGCAATCTTTGTACGGAGTTGGAAAGGATTGGTCAGCTCTATATACCGATTCATTCTGAAAATTATTTTCGATTAAATTTCGTTCAGAGCGCAGTTACTGTCAGTACTAATAACTCTCCAGTGAACTTTAATCTGTAGTTTTCAATTAGCTTCCTCGCTTGAGAGTGTATAATCAGGAAGCAGGCGGTTTATGAGTATCAGCGCAGGCGCATGCGCACCCGTGCGGAACGCAGCGCTGATTTTCCGCCAACTTTTCACCAACACGTAATGGGTCGCGGATGTCAGACTTCGGTGCAGTCTGCCAACATTGTGCCGGTTATGTAAATTTAACAATTTAAAATGGATTACGTAATTTTAATGTGCTTGTTTGACTTTTTAATCTCATTTCAATAAAAACATCCGATATTCTGTTTTTAATGTGAGCGACTAAAGCAGACTTTCGAGAAGGAAATCAAAAATAAAAGCAAATTAGAATACATTCACATTACCAACACATTTATGCATTTAATAAATCACTTCCATCTTAATCAGAAAAACTTGAATATTAAAATATGAATTACAGAAACAAATAAAAAAGTATCTGATATCATAATTCTTATTCTGACAAAGGTCACAGCAAAAACTACTTATTAATTGACCCGTATTAATTTGCATTAAAAATAAATGAGACTAAATTATATAAGTTTATGTGAAGGAAACAGAGCGTGTGTCTTATGAGAAGACACGGACCGTTGACTTTGTTTGAACATTACATTAACTGAGTAAATTGTACCTCAGACCGATCCCGAGGATAAAAGTGAGGTGATTAAGTGGATGAATTTATTACTTTGGCATAAAATAAAACATTGCGAAACGGTGGAGGCGATGTTGTAAAAGTTAATGTTCAACCTGCATTTAACGCTTGTCACTCCAATGAACAACATAGATATATTAAGATACTTAAATCAACACAAAATCTCTCCCGTTTCAAGATTGAATTGTATCAACAAGTTTAAGTGCTTAAAATACGAATTTAATGATGTAGCAAAATACAGACAAACGTGAAAGGAACCCGTATTTTCTGTTTTCGTGTCATTTATTATCCTCGTCTTTTATCTGTTTGCTCTTGTTCACTTATGGCGCAACCCGGAGCACATTTACGTGTTCACTATTTTATTATGATTGATGTGAAACTAGCTTACTCAAACAAATAGTGAGGTACGTTGGGAAACTGTACTTTGGCATTGATATATTAACCCCGACTGGTGCCGTTCTTTGTAAGAAATATGAAGAATCGTGGACGTAGCTGTTTCGACTGCCCAACATTCGGATGTTCGCGTCGATGATGACTGACAGTTCCAATTATTTGCAACATGTTCTGTTTCTATACAAAACGAGCACTTTAATAGGTCAGGGGTCAATCTGTTTATTGTTAAGATCAAGAACCTTGTGTTTGATTAGTTTTATTACTAACCTTTTGTGTGAGAAGCCCGTAGGCTGTGAAAGTAAGTTAATTCATGCAACGATCATGGTTGTGGTCATGATAGATGAAGTGAGGGAGCCCCTCTGGGTGTGCTGTCAGGTTTATGGTGCGCTGTGTCAGCGAGGAGGTTAGGTAACTGCTGGAGCGCGGTACGTGACTCCGGCCGTAATTAACAACAATTATGTAGATATCGTCTGCATAACGCACCGCTGACAACCTCCACCACTATAAATAATGAAGCAACGAGAATGAAATTGTGCATGTCATGTTAATTTACCAAGTTATTATTCTATGTACTTGAGTATTTGCAAAGAGAAATTTTTGTCCGAAAACCTTTGCGCGTTGAACTCTATTGTACGGAAGTTAAGAGCAGCTCAGACGTGCAACAAATGTAGTAAATATTTCCTTATTTTCAACTGCACTATTCAAAATTACTTTTAGGTTTAAACCTAGTTTTAAATCGTTCATCATTTCAAAAGAGTCGCCACATATATTTGTCTTATGGGTAAGATGCTATGGAACCGAACGCTGCTTTTACAGTGCCATTGCCAAATGAATTGTGAAAACCTATCTACCTCTAATATTATAAATGCGAAAGTGAGTTTCTATGTTAGTTTTATTTTATTTTATTTACTGAACAAAAAACAGTTACATGTTAAGGCGATACAATAAGATTCTTAATATAAATTGTTAAATATGTCGGAAATAAGTCAGTCAATAGAACAATCGGGACACCAACGCCATCTAGTGGCGTTCGACGGAGTCTAGGACGGTGTGCTCGACAGAGGCTGAGCTCAGTCTACTAGTGGCGGTCGAGCAGTGTAGACGTGCCCTCGTCTAGAAACCGCCGCGTGTTCCGAATATTTGTTCAATGTACCTATTGTGTGAGAATATTGTGAGAGTTTCGAGTGTGAATAATAATTTGATTTAAAATCAACCGGTGTTTCTATTGCGCAATAACCAACACTTCCCAAAGTACGCCCACTGTAGTTCCAATATCCTGGCTGATGTAACCTGGAGAGTTGTACCATCGCTGACAAATATATAACCCACACGGATTAATAAAAAAATGAAAAAAAAATCAAACTATTTGAATTAAGTGCTAATTTAAAATTTTGATGCTAATGAAATTATTGCGAGTTTTAAATTTGTTATTGGAAAAAAAGAAAATGTCTATGTCCATATAGTGTGCGTTATAAGTTTACAAGGCGTCGAAGAGGTACTCGTGGCATTGGTCTTACATGAATTCACGTGGAATAGGCGGGCACGGGAGTCCCACGTCTAATTACATTTCTAGGCACCGTCTAACATACTTTATTTGTAATATCAGTGCAGTCAAATCTATTGTGGCACAAACCATGCAGCATCATTACATCCAAAAGTAATCGTCTAGATTGAAGACTTAGAATTTTGTACTTTTTCGTAATTAATGTGTGTAGGAATAATAATATTTGTAACCTATTATATTTTTTTTTGTATTATTTCAGATACAAAAAACAATTTCCTGTTGTATTTAAGGTAATATGGATTCTAAATAGGTACGGCATATTCTAATTGCGAGCGTATTAAAGTGGGGTAGGTAGGTGTGTTAGGTAGGTGAGTTGGTAGGTGGGGTAGGTAGGTGGGGTAGGTAGGTGGGGTAGGTAGGTGGGGTAGGTAAGTGGGGTAGGTAGGTGGGGTAGATAGGTGGGGTAGGTAGGTAGGGTACGTATACGTATACGACAGAACCGAATGCTCTGTTCTGACTTCGACAGCAAAAACAAGTTTTTGTTTATTTGCTTATATCTCGAAAACGGTGTGTCCAATCGCAATATTAATGAAAAATTTAGTCGCGGGCGTATTCTACTCCGTATCACTTATGGACTTATAATCAGTCCCGAACCCGAACTAAGAATTAGTGGTTAGGTGATACGCACAACACAATCGGATCTGAAGTTTTGTCCGTTTCGGTAATTTGTTGGAGCTTAAAACCGAATGCACGTGTGAATTCATTCGTATAAATTGTATTGTGACTAAACGTTATCCTGTAAAAAGAGATCAGATCCGACTAAGAAATTTATGTCGTCGTGTGAACGTAGCGTTATTGCCGTCTCTACACGTCTTCCCTTTCCCAGTTATCGTCTTTTACACACATTGAGGCAAAGTATAAAATGAATAATATTTCATATATTACCTGAATGTTTAGGTATTATATACATTGTCTAGGTATTCTATAGAATACCGGATTATATAGATTGCCGGTAACATTATATAAAATTCTTCCGTTACTGACTGATTAAATGACTGACAGACAACGCACAGCCAAAACTACTGGTGTAGAAAGCTGAAATTTGGCATATAGCTTCCCTAAACTCCGAAGCGGAGCACTAACAGAGGGTTTATCGAAATTCCTACGGGAACGAAGTCGCGGGCAAAAGCTATTATCATTATAAATGTACTAGATTTTATTGTTAAGTGAATTTAATTGAAACTAGCTTTTACTAGCACTAGAAAATCATCCCAAAGGCGTGTATCCGGGATAAAAACTCTATCCAATGTCCCATGATATAGTCTTCCTGTGTGCCAAGTTTCATCCCAATCCACTCAACAGAGCCAGACAGACCGAGTTACTTTCGCATTTATAGAATTAGTATGGATTAGAACGCTGTATGTTGCCAAAACTCAATATATATAATATCAAAACACAATAATAATAATCAATATTCTGCAATAGTCCTGCTCCAACCGGGGATTATCCTTGGGTATACTTTCACAGTGCATACAGGGATAATCGTCGGTTGGTGCCCCATTCCATTTCAAATGTCTAACGGGGCCTCTGCGAGTTGGCTTTGGCTCCTCGTACGCCTATCAAAGGACCGGGTCTCCAGGGACCCGAGAAAGTGAAAAACAAATAAAAAATCAATGTAATAAAACCACGGAAGAGAGCATTCATAAAACGTAAGAGGAAACAATATATATTACAATATTTACAATACGCACCTGACTGAAAAAGAGAAGTAGGAAGCTTTGTGTTTCAGCCAATCACATAATCCGCGAAACCACGAGTGGTTTGTGTTATATTAAAATCGCTTTAGTAACCAAGTAACGCAACTGAAATATATCGTATAAGTGCAACTATTTTCGTTACGAAATACCCAAGTAACTGTGAAACCACAAGAGAACAGGTGCAGCAATACTATAACTCACGTAAATACAGAACCTACAATTGAGATCCACAATAGAAACATTATAAATTACGAGAATAGTTCAAATAGGTGATGATGATTGCCACTTTATTCTGAAGGTAACAATTTACGTTTAGAACTTTATTCCATTTACAAAGATTTGAGAACTATTCGAACTACTTTATTTTGCTTATAAGTGTTGCAGTGAACGAAGGGAATGAAGGCTACGGATCGTGCAGTGGCTGTATGGTGCAATATCGCGATCACCCAGACTATCATGCACAGCGTGACAAAACACTGTCATCGTATCATCTCGTATTGAAAAGAAACTTAGGCCGTTTTTCGAATGAAAATGATTGTGACAAATTGCGCGTTATATGCGCAGCGTTGATTGGTTGAATGAGTTTTCAGCAGCCACACGCATCACATGTCTAGGGTTCCGTACTCGAAGGGTAACCAACGGAACCCTATTACTAAGCCTCCGCTGTCCGTCCGTCCGTCTGTCTGTCAGCGGGCGGTATCTCAAGAACCGTATTAGGTAAAGATGAAATTTTTCACAGATTGTGTATTTCTATTGCCGCTACAACAAAAAATAATAATAATTAAGGTTTATGTTACGGAACCCTTCGTGTGCGAGTCCGACTCGCACTTGGCCGTTTTTTCAGAAACCGATGGTTTAATTTTGAAATGTCTCGATTCAACGCGATAGAGTGTGAGAACAAAACTTTATCGCGCTCTTTTTGGTAGAATTGAACTCTAGCGGTCACAATCTGTGCAATATGATACTGTAAGCTAAGTTATGGCCTTAATTGCCGGACCTCAGTGAGTTGTTCGCACGCGCCGTTCCATTACAGAATACATACAGACGTTTGTGTGTGATCAAATGATAAGGGCAGGCATAGTGCGGTGTTTAGTGTTATTATGTTCCGGAACTTTTATACGAAGCGACCACAAAAATACATCCTTTTTAGCGGGCCAATGCCCGCTAAAAAGCATGTATTTTTGTGCTTGCAGTATGTGCAACTTGCCAAAATGTAACTTACCAACCAGCAAGTTATTTATCCACTTTCGTGTTCATGCAACGTCCAATAAATTACTTCATAGGTTTTTGAATTTATGTCTACTCAAACTAGCTTCTGTCAGTGGCTTCACCCGCTTGATGGTCTGAATTATTATTATCCCAAGGGAACATATTCCCGGAATAAAAGTAGCCTATGTGCAAGTGCATATCAGACTATAATCCAAAATGGGTGTATTCCAGACTATAGTCTATCTCTGCGCCAAATTTCATGCAGATACGTATTACCGTTCTGGCGTGATTGAGTAACAAACATTCATCCAACTTTCGCATTTATACATAGTAGGAGTAAGATACAGTATCGTCATCCTTACTAATATTATAAATGCGAAAGTAACTCTGTCTGTCCGTCGGTCTGTCTGTCTGTCGCGCTTTCACGCCAAAACTACTGAACCGATTTAAATGAAATTTGGTACACAGATAGTCTAGAGCCTGAGAAACGACCTAGGCTACTTTTTATTCCGGGAGTATGCTTCCTAGGGACCACGCGGGCGAAGCCGCTGACAGAATCTAGTAAAAAATAAATCTATGAATCATGATGAGCCTCATTCTATTGTAAGGTCAACAACAGATCAGCCAAAATAAAATAAAACCATCTGGTACAAAAACACGAAATTTGGTAATCGAAGATGTCAATATAAACTTGATACCGTGTACCAGCTCAATCAAAACTAGTGCACGATCAGTGTTCGGCGCGGTCGTGTGTCACGAGCCCACAAGGCTATTGTCTGCACCTTTTACTTTGAATTAAGAGCGAGGAGCCTCGAATTACAATCCATAAATAATCCAAGAACGACTTTAAGGTCTAAGAGTAATCATACAGTGGAACTGTTATTAAATATTGTAACGCACTACTGTTCAGTCAAGCATTTAGAGCGCGGCACCATTTCATGTCGTTGATATTTAAGATAATTCGCAGTTTGTTATCTATAATCTACTTTCAAATACTTTTGTGAGTTTTAGCTGAGATTGCTTGAAACCTAATTTTATTACTGTTTATTTACGATAGGAACCAGGGCAGATTATGTTTTCAAGTTGATAATGGATGAATTTTCAGTAACGATCAATAGAATTTTTTATAAATTGGTAACATAACAATCTTTTTTAAAGGTAAACCATAAAATATCAAAGTTAAAGCTGACTAATATACTACGAATTCTTTACATTGAGTTGAACTTCATTATTGCTTTCAAGAAAAAATAAAATGCATTCTGTATTTAAATATTTATTTACAATCGATTCAACGTAAAAATAAAATTACACTAAAGCCAATAGAATTTATACATTATTTACAATACAGCTCGTCGGAGCTCCGTCGTATAAATAATACAATTTAGATTACAATGAGTATTATAATTTCTAAAATTACTACTATTTGATGATTTTGTACATTGAAATGCGCGATTGATGTTTTGTACTACATCATTGTTAACTGATTTATCAAAGCATAAAAAACTAAAAATAAATAAGTTATGTTAATCTAAGATATACAGGAATGTCTAAATGTCCGTATTTGGTAGCATTTCTATTGGTTTCCAAATATCAAATTTGTATTTGAAATCAATAGGAATGCATTTGCGAACACGAATTAAGTTTCACAAACGATTTTGTATTTAACACAATGTAGGACGAAAGAGCCAAATATTGATTGACTAACCCCTTACTCAAAAGTATGTCATAAATGTTACATAAATATTAAACGCTTCAAAACTTTAGCGAAGATTTGATTTTTGAGAAAAATAATGACAGGATTTCGAAAATCAGTTATGACTTTTCGAAATACTTCTAAATGCATAATGACAGTGAGTGAATAATTTTTTTACATGGAAGCAAGACATGACAGCAATCGATAAAAGTTTTTATATATTTGTGGGCCAGATTGGTTACTTTTGGCTCAGCTAAGCTGAAATTATCTGGTAACTTTGGTGAAGTAGCTACCCCTTCTCTTATAAGTGAATAGTGCGCAGAATAAGTAATAGCTGACAACTGATCATGGATAATGCTATACTCATAGATACTCGTAAGTTCTAGGCTGATACTTACAATTTAGGTTTCCGCTGATACACTAGTAAGAGGATAACAGTTACTGTTGTCTAAAGACAAAACGACGATTGGTCAATTTCATCCTACATTTTCTTGGACAACTCGAAGCACACACACACGGTACATATTTAAGGGTGAAGGAGTATATTTATCCGAAGTTCTCGAAGTGGTGTATGAAGTACGGCAGACGTCTCGTCCTGTTCACTTGTTCACACGCTGACATCACAGACTTAGTGAGTGGCCGAGGGCCGCAGGAGAACACGCCGATCTTAGATACCTGCATGGGGATACATAATGTTAGCTATTCAAAAACGTGTAGAGGAAATTAAAAAAAAAACATACAGTTAAAAAAATAAACAGTATTCAACGGATTACCGTTGAATACTGTTTATTTTTTATTAGGAATATCTACAATACTCGTCGAGTTGCGAGATTTGATTGAATTTTATTTATTTTTAAAAGATTTAAATATTTCATTGTATAAAACCGAGGATTCTCGTTTCTTTATTAGTATATTAATAGTCATCTATGAAGTTAGCCAGCGTTAATTCATAATACTCAAACTTAAGCTTGGCACCGATGAGGAGGAGTTTTGTTTGTGTGTTTCTGCGTGACTTCCTAATTTCTTATTATAAAACTCGAAGTACCTATAATACATACGAGTATATCTTGATCCGACATGAACGCAAGCTTTTACAAGAACGACGGCCTAAAAAACGTTTTCTTTACGATCAAATTCAAAACCTTTTCTCTTTTTACATGAAGAGTTCCGTTGCCTACCTCCGAAGTTATTCATCAGATCTTCATCAAATTGAAATGGGACCAGTCCGGGAAAATACTCTTCCAAATAAAAAAAAGAATCATTCAAATCGTTTGACAATTGGCGAAAATATCGTTGAACAAACATTTTTCAGCTCAGCAACATGAGATGATGATTACCAGGCACAAATATCTGAATTGCGTTAGAAAGTTTGTGAAAAACATTGTATGTGCCTATAAAGTTTGAGGGTTTCCCTCGATTTTCATGGGATCCCATCATCAGATTCTGACTTGGTGACAATGGGACCACCTCAAGACTATAGGCTTACGAATAAAAAAAGTTTTTTTTAAATCGTTCCACAATTGGCGTAGAAATCGGTGAACATACATAAAAAAAATACATACAGCCGAACATATAACCTCCTGCTTTTTGAAGAAGTCGGTTAAAAATACCTATGAATTATTTCCTGCCAGAATGCGTGTATGTTGCATGACATGACTTACATAGCTATGTTTCTTCTGCACGAACTTGAGGAAGGAGGACATGTCGGGCCTTCCGAAGTGGTTGACCGCCTTCAAGCCCGTGAACATCGATGTGCGTGACAGACGCTGGAAGTGATTCTCGCAGATGTACTGTGGACGAAAATATAGTGTTAGATGACGTTTGCCGTATGACTTCGCATTCCCTTGAGGCAGGCTGACGAAGAGCTTTACAATACCAGCATATTATAAAAGTATAAGAGTTTTTAGTTACTACTGCTGAGCGTGGGTCCGATTCCCAGGTCGAGCAAAGTGTTTCTTTGGATTTTTCCAGCCTCTATGACAGCCCGGAAATTTATAATTTTTGATGTGACTCAAACGTGTCATGGAAGTCGGGTCGTGTCGAATTGCCGTCCCATCGGTTGAGATAGGCCACCATGGCCGCAACCGGTCAGGAACACTTTACCTAAGTGATGATGTTGAGGGTGCTTACCAGCATGGTGGTCCTGAGATCGAACTTGTGGAAGAACTGCGTGATGAAGATGTGTATCTCGAGCACGTTTGTGACGTCCTTGCGCTCCACGTCGCGCAGCACGTCGATGAACCACTCGAAGTGTTTGTGCGACGGACAGATCCACAGGAAGTATACCTGCGTGACGATACGTGGAAGATTCAGTACAATTATAGGTTAGACTTTTAAAGAACCGTCCGATACAAATGTAAGGCCTTTTTTTCGTACGAAAATTATTGTAACGAATTGTTAAAAACGTGTTATCTAGCCGTGATTGGTTGAATTTATTTCAATAGACGATCGTGTCACTTGACTTGCGAATAAATAATTCGTAACGGGTCTAAGTTTTTTTTTTCCAGAAACTGAGGACTCTATGAAAAGGTTTGAAAATTTAATTATGAATCTTTCACAACAACCATAGCCTCAGTCGTAAAATTTACACTATTAAGAGGAACCACGTTTCAAATGACTAAATAGGTAAGTGTAAATAGTTTGTTATTTAAATAAAAATTGTAGTTCAAAATTATTATATACCTAATTATATAATCAAGTTACCAGTAAGTAATTCCAATTTAAGTCACTAAATAGGTAAGTTTATGATAGACTGACTGTATAGATGCTAAGTGCCATCCATACTGTTAACATAGTAGTGGAAACAGAAATCGAACGTTATGACAACTAAACTTTTCCATGAAAAGTGGTTGCTTTCTCAGTTTACGAGTACCTACTTGTTAACTAAACTTGCTTTTCGTTAGTGCAATTAAGGTTTCAAAGCTGACACAAGCTATCCTAACATTCTAAAGTTTCACAGAAAACGGATGCTTGTTTCGAAATCACTTTATGCAGTTTAATCAAAATGCATTTAAGGAAACTCGTATTGACACTTGCATGTTTTGGCGAACGTCGTACCAGTTACCAATAAATAAAAACATTTAAAGACTCTTCGCATAGTTCTTGCGTATTCGGTACATAAGGCTAAGGTATTACCTGATTGCTAGACACTTGTTTCGTCACGATGTATTTATGTATTGCTCAAAAACCACAGATCCCTAGTTAGAGTCTATGTCATCACTTTACATAAGAACTGAACAGCCATTGTAGGTCATTGGTCAATGTTGTAAACGGTAAGCCACGTGCTAAGTCACGGTAAGTCGTGAGCAAGTGTCGATCGTTCCCAATTCCTCAGAATAATTTTCTATTTGAGAAAATCGTGAATTTATTCAATGAAATTATTTCATTAAATATTCACGTTTATTAGAAATAATGCTATGAAATTGTTGAACAAAGATTTTATTGTTAAGTCAGACAATCTTTTCGGTTTATTTCACGGTTTTACTGTTAACAAAAGGATTTCGTTACTTGTCGAAATTAAATTGTACCAAAATAAATATTACAGAATCAATCGTTTCTTTATGTTTACCTAACTATTCTACTTCCCTAGTTTTACGTGCTCCAGTTTTCTCATATATATCATATATATCATCGGCAAATTACCTACTTATTTTGAAATTAATAACGCGATTGATTCAGACTGTGGGTCTAAAAGGGCCACTTTAGTAGAATCATAACACAGGAAAACAGCATGTCTGTTGCATGAAATTTTGTTCATGAATCTGTATAGCTTTTTCACGCTGATTTCATATAAATTTACTGTTTTTATGTATTAGCTCTAGTTTAGCTGCTATGAAGTGACGGGATTTTTCATTAAAAATGCACGCAGGTATAAAAATTCATTAAATTTCCTTTTTAACCGACGAAAACACGGAGGAGGTTCTCAAATCGACGCGTATATTTTTTTATGTATAAACACGCATAACTTTTTACAGAGTAGTCCGATTTTGATAATTCTTTTTTCATTGGAAAGGGTATATCTCGAAAGTGGTACCATATAAATTTGTAAAAAAAACCTACCCTAAGGGTGGGAAAATGGGGGTGATTTATTGTTCACTCATTTATTGTTTGATTTTAATGCTGAGTTGTGTAGCATTTTTTGTAGGCCTACCCATGTTAGTAGTAATTAGTAGATTTTATATATAGCCACAAAAAATATAAAATAAAAACTTTAAACAATACAATTAAACCTCCGAAAAAACTGAAAAGCAAAAAATAATAAACCTTTTTACAAAAAAATAACTTTAATTTCGGTAGTCATTTTTTTTATTGTTTCTTCGTATAATTTTTATATGATTTTCTTGCATGAGATGTAAGGATTACTATTTTGAATGCTCCAACAATAATTCAGCCATCAAAATTTACATTCCAGTAACCCTGATATCTCTCCTCCATGGTGCGAATATCCTGGTTTGACGACAAGGCTGGCGCAGTGGTTGAGCGATCGGCTGCTGCGCTGCGTGTCGCGGGTTCGATTCCCGCACGGAACAAAATATTTTTATGGCCTACAGATTGTTGTTCCGGGTCCGGCTGTTTGTGTACGTGAGTTTGTATGTTTGTTCAATGTGCTGAATGTAGACGTCAGACTTTCTATTTCCCAAAAAATTCTTCACTATCCAAACAAACTCTTCCCATGCACATTTCTCGATAGCTGTCATATGGATCAAAAATTTACCATCTATCAACTTCCTGATTTGTGGACCATCGCAAATGCCAGCTTTAGTTTTCTCACTCCCAATTTTGGGAACACTTTTGCAATGTATTCCTTGACTGTACTCGTCTGGATGTTCTGAAGGTGTACATGACTGTTATGGTACTGGTGAGTGTAGTATTCAAGACTGGTGTTATAGCAGTGTTTAAGTTGGGTTATACCCATTTCGAGCAATTTTTATGTTCTTTTTTTTCTAAGATTTTTGTAACACAGAAATTATCAAACAGTCATCGTGATGATTGGATGGTTCACGCCAGATCATAGGAGTTTTGTACATAAAGGAGGGTATTTTTTTGTTTTCCTACAATCGCCAGTCTCAACACAATTTTTACATATCTACCAATCTAGGTATGTAAAGGCTTGGCGTTTGTTGGCAATGGAAACCCAAAGTAGTCCAAGTATGCTTTTTCACGAAGTTCGACATGTTCAAACGGAATTTTTTGAATATATATTCTCCACAAATAACACAAAAGCAGTCAGGGCTCATGTCACTTCCTTCTTCAGGAAGACATGATAAAATTTATTCAGAAACTAGTTTAGTTACACCGCTATTGATAGAAATTATCGACTAATCAAGTAAATTCAAGACGGTACCTGTATCTCACTAACTAGAGCTGCTACAAAAAATCTGAGTATATATTCGAAATCAGCGCACCCAAATTATTAAACAGCCATAGAAAAATTTCATGCAACAAAAAAAAAAGTTCGATTTTGTTTTTCTGTGATAATAGGACCAAATTAATCATACAAAAATCTGACAAATTTCATTTTCATCTTTATCGCCAAAGCATTAGGTTCAAGATTAATTGGGAAAATTTGACAGTTTCGGATAACTTGATGTGCCGGCTGATTCTACTAAAGTGGCCGTTTTAGACCCGCTGTTTTTATTAGACGTCGTTAAACGGCGTGAATTTTCCAAAATTTTCTCTACCACTCAATATTGGTCCAACATTGACTGGTTAACATCGAATTCGATATAATACAGTCATGCTTGAATTTACATTTGGGAATATAAAAGGGCTGCCGTTTAGTCACTGGAAAGGAAAAAAGGGAATGAAAATATTGAAATTTGCACGCCACAATTGGCAGAATATGATGATACCACTAAATTATTTTAAGACCATTGTACCATATTCAAACAAATAAATGATTATTATTATTATTATTATAATGGTATCTGTGATTAAAGACTGGGCTCTAGACAAAGTACCATTCTTTCAGAGAATGATCACGTGACATTTGGACAGAGTCTGTCAATACCATTCCTTTTTGACGTTTTGACAGGCTGCCGCTGACAAAATGTCAGTTGTCGAGAGTGTCAGGCATGTAGTTTACCTTCTTGCAGGCGACCCCGGAGTAGCGGTTGGTGGAGGTGCCGAACACGAGGTCGTTGAGGATGGAGGCGTAGGGCGTGACGCCGATGCCGCCGCCCACCATCACGGCCACCTCGAACTTGTACCAGTCCTGGTTGCCGCCGCCGAACGGACCCTGAATCCTGAGAGGGGGATGGAAGCTGTCGTTTTATAATTCTGAAACTACTTCAAGTAGTGTAGCTTCATGATGTGAATAATTGAGGTAATACCGCTTTTAGTCAGCCTGTACAAAAACTGGTGTGAGGGATGACTACGTGATCTTCAATTGAGTACAATCAAAGGACTAGCTTAGGATTAAAGATGTTCCAGAGATAAAGGATATGTTAACTCTCCCAAGAAAGTGTGGGAGGGAAAACCATAAGAAATTGTTTATAACTGTGAATCATGTTTTTTTAAAAGTTCTTATCGCTATGATCGGGCTACATCAATTTAATACCTACCCACGATAAATCAACATGATTTTAAGATAAATATGCAAGACCATCTTAACTTACCTTATCTTGGGATGATCCTCAGTATTATAATTGCAGGGATCGAAGTAGTTCCTGAGTTTCCAGGTCCAGGGTCCCTGCGCCTTGATGTGACACGACAGGAAGTTCTCGTGGGGGGCTGATGTTAGCGTGAACGAGTGGAACTCTTCCTTCTTGAACGCCGTACAGGACAGGCGCACCCATTGACCTAGGGAGTTGAAGAAGATTTTATTTTTGTGTACCCTTTATGATGATCTCGTCAGTCAGATATGCGGTCGGGTCGGTTATTTTATTTTTATGTGTCTAAAACGGAGACTGACTGACTGACAAATCAACGCACAGCTGAAACTACTAGGACTAGAATCATAAAATTGTACACCTAAGAAGGGAGTTTTAGTCAACCTTCAAGGAAGTGACAAGGGGAAAATCGTTTGACAAGAACCAAATTGCAAGACGATGTCGCGGGCCCAATGCTAGTTGTACTCGTAAGTGCTTATTTAAAAACTGTGCCGAAAGAAAGAAATAAAAAAGAAACAGTAAGGAGGATTGTGGATCAAGGATGCAATAATATTAGTCAGTTCATAATTACCTGATAAGTATTTCAGATTAGGAGGCCTGTAGAACTTAATTTTGATTACATCCGATGGCAACATTTCCGTTTCTAATACATCCAGGGCTAAGTACTTTGTTCGTAGTGACACCACCTGATGAAAAACGTGAATTAAAAGTATTTGTATTAGTATTCTATTTATCATTTTTACACTGAGTTGATTCACAATTTCTGAATTGGCACCACCATCCTAAAATTTACGCAAAAATTTTATATCCCTTGTAAAACTAGCCGTGCACTATCTTCACACAATGCTCTCTACCTTATCCACATTTTCCTGCCCTTTTCCCATGATACTTGATGTCGGCGTTTTTTCTCCATTCTGTTCTTTCAACCGTCATGCTATCACTGATTCCCTTTTCTTCCATGTCATTGCAGGCACAATTCATCTTATATTTAGTATTTTTCTCCGTCTCCAGCTACCCACATTTGTATTTAAAACTTTTTAGTAGCGTGCGTTTGATCTCCCCTCTTCACATGATCATACCAAGAATTCCCTATCAATTTCCTCACCTTATCAAGAGTATAAATGACGGCGGGTCCCAGGAAGAAGATCCAGAACCTTGGCGCGCCCGTGAGGCGCGCCAGGCCGTGCACGAGGCACAGCGCGTACAGCAGCACGTGCAGCGAGTGCGCGCGCCAGAACCACGGGTACGCGCGCTTGCGGATCGTCGGGTGCGCGAACACGAAGATTATGCACATTATCACGAACAGCAGGACGCCGCTTACACCTGCGACAACATTAAATAGCTGTTAGTAGTAGGTATCGTTCGAATTAAATAAGAAATGATTCGGCGATCAAATATCAACATAATCGTGAGGTTGCTGCACTTGGTTAAAAGAAAAAAAAAATAGTGGCAGCAAGCGCTCCAGCTACCGGACTACTACAAGAGTCATCCTGGAGAGTCGATGGGGTGAACAGCTGTTCAGTACATTTTGAGTGGGGTGTTTTTTTTCGTGACTTGTCTTCGGTGTTGGTCCCATAGTAAAAAAAAACATAATAATGTGTACAATGATCCCTTTTCAGGTTTTGCGTTTAATCTGGTCCGACCTGTATTTTAAAATTCCATGTTAAGATACGGAAGTCTATGTCCAATGGAAAAATCTGTCCTTACCTGTAACAGTCTGGAACACCCAGTACGTGATGCCAGGCCTGAAGTCCGAAGTAAAATGAACCTCCTTTGTAAGACAACGCAGATTTTCAACAGGCTGCGTAGATACGTGGTAGAAGTTCACCATATGTCCCGCCGTATGGAGAAGGGAGAAGAATAGTGCGGTGCAGGCTACGATCTTGTGGAATTGGATGCTCGAGTCTAGTGGGATGTACTGTTGGATGCTGAATTCCTGTAAAATATTTACCAAAATGAGTTTTGTAAAACAAGTTAAGAAGTTGATATTATTGGAATCAAACCAAACCAATGAAAGTAATTTTTAGATAATTATGTTTCCTCCTAGAAAAGGAAATTGAGTTGACTTTCCTATTGGATATTTTTATTTAACTGGAACTATAGAAAGTAACACTTACTTTCAATTTGGTCAACAGATTCCTCGACATGGTCAACAGCAGCAGACTGTAACAGAAGGACAAAGAAGCAGCGGAGCCCCTGGTGATGGCGATGCCGACGCCCATGATGTGCCGCAGGTCCAGGTGCTCCGACATGAACGAGTAGTGCGCGAATCTTTCCACGAACAACCCGATTGTAACCACGTAGAAGACGAAGAGGTAGAATATGTTCTGTCTGTTCTCCTCTAGGAAAGTTGTTAGGTAGTCCCATTTTAGTAGGAGGCAGTGCCTGAAAATGATAAAAACTTATTATTGTGGAACACAAGGTAAAATGAGGATAAAATATAAAATTTTGGATTTCATTAAGATAGTTAACGTGGATTTTCAAGAGCTACAGAAAAGAGCCATAAAATTTTAAATATGAATATTGTGTAAACAATCTAGGAGGCTGAGGAAAAAAAATTCAACATCTTATAAATTGAGGGTAGACGAATAATTATGATACAAGCTTCCGAAGTCCTTAATTCGGAAGGTACAAGGAAACACCTCTATGTGTGTCGCCGTAAAAAGCATTAATGTTGTAGATGTTATATTCTCGTTTGTGATAGTATTAACGCAACATTTGGCGGATTTTACATACCTGGACTGCTCCATAGAGGGTTCGATATGGAAGCTTGTCATCCTCGCGACATTAGTCGAAGTATCGAGGAAGTTTTGCTTTGCCCCCTTGCAGTCCAAGCCGATAGCGACGAATTCACCCTTGTATTCCTTCATCATTACTTTGAAGTCTGAGTACGTTAGGTGATCTTTGTGTTGGAGACCGGCGTCCTGCAACAAAAAAATAGAAACGGGTTAATACTCTCGAGGAGCCAATATTCGCCATAGCATAGCATAGCATAGTCGGCCTTATAATGTTCCCACTGTTGGGACTCAGGCCTCCTCTCTAGGAGAGGGAATGGGCCGTAATCCACCACGCGGGCCCAATGCGGGTTGGTGAATGTCACATGTCTTCGAATTTTTGGTTCTATGACATGCCGGTTTCCTCACGATGTTTTCCTTCACCGTTTTGAGAGCAGTGGTGATGAAATAAATTACACAAAGTAATGTGCCTGGCTGGGTTTGAACCCGCGACCTACAACTCGTAAGTCGGAGGCGTTACCACTCGGCCACCACTGCTCTATATTCGCCAAACTGGTCTCAATTGCCATTTGAGATATACTGCCCACAGCAAATCGCCTGTACGTTCAATTTAAAATTGTTGCCACTAATGTGCGGTTGCCTGTACACTTACCAAAAGAGAGGTTTGTATATGAGAATGAGTTCTATTACAAAGGCACTGATACGTTTATTTTCCATTTTTTTTCATCTTATGAAGTCCATATCATAATACTCGCCATAGAATCATAATTAATGACTATTATTCATAATTTCAGAAACTTTACTAAGTAATAGAAACCTTAAATGCAAGGTGCACCTCTGTGCTACCTTTTTAAGACGGACCACTATTCATGAATACTCACAGAAAACATTCCATCAATAAGTTCGGTGACATGCTCGTCCCGCAGCGACGTGGTGCGCGCGATCTCGACGAGCGAGCGCAGCATCTCGCTGAGCTCGCCCTTGTCGATGACGCCGTTGCGGTCGTCGTCGCACATGTCGAAGATGATGCGCAGCTTGTCTTCTGTGGCCCCGCGAGAGAATAGGACCACCGTGTCCAGAAATTCCTGGAGAATGAAGTATTAAGGAATGAGCAATAGCAATAGCAAATATCAAGGAATGAGGGTTTTCTAAAATGTCGAGCACCAGGTGGCAGCACTGAGGCATCAGTCCCAAACACCTACCAAATCGTTTGTTTTCTGACATTTGTTAAGTTGACGTCGACGTCATGTTAATGTCAAAGTCTTTTTATTTCAATGAAGAAGACCTCTCGCGTATGTTGCGCTAACTGGTGGAGTAAATTTTCCTGAAAACCCTCATTGTCCTTGAACTAGTGACTGGAAGAGCAGGCGTTAGATACATGATTTGGTTGCAGGTTGTAGATAGTTTATAGAAAACTAAAGAAACTTTAGTGTAAAATGAAAAGTCGTTGCAAATCAACATGTTTGAGCGTATGAGAATCATGAAAATTCTCAAAAGGTTTGAATCACAAGAATTTAAATGTGCACATGAAATGCAATAACCGGACTAGTTAATGGCAATAATCGTTACCTGGAAAGAGATTCTACCATCTCCGTCTTTGTCGACAATGTTGAACATTTTTTTCACGAAAACAGCATCTGCTTTCATTCCAAGCGCGCTTGCGAATTCACTTTTCGATAGCGACGTCCTCATTACGATTGACTGAAACAATATATTTGTCATTATTATTTTATTCTTAGTTTTTTTTTTATTCTGTTTCTTCGGGTGATTATACTCACTTCTGGATCGGCCTCTTCATTCCTCCGATGCCTTTTCTCACCAGGTGCTAAACCAAATGTGATGGCGTAAGCTTCTCTAAAGAAGTGTTCTAGTTTACGTTGACGACGTTCTCTTGTTTCTGCTGTGGCTAGAATTTGTTCACGATGACCCTGCAAGGAACCGAAACAAAAAGTCCAATCATTATGCTGATAAAAAACTAATTGCTTAGTAACCATGCCAGATAGTTTTATCCATTAAAACAACAACAGATTATTTCGATAACTGAATAAGTGCGAATGGCGAGAATAACCCTTCGTTTCCAAGCGAGTTCATACTGGAGGAACTGCTTATAAGATTAAGTTTGATCAGATTAAGTTCCGTCGTAATATTTTCACTGGGAGTCACTTTATGGATTATGATAATAATTATCTTACCTGAGTCAAATTAAGTGCTTTCTTATGGTTTGCTAGGAACGTGTCCAGTTTGACCAGGAATTTGCGTCGTGATGCAGCGGAGTCCATTTCCAGAACTAGATCATGTTCCCGCGGTGCACGGATCAAGACTAGAGGACGCTTGTTGGTTCTGCTTTCCTGAAACATAGCAATGTAAGCAATATTTTGAAATACTGTGTGACGGTAATCATCATCATCTTCCTACCCTAACCCCATGTTACTTGGGATCGGCGCAACATTTTTTTTTCATCCATTCTATACTATCAACCGTCATGCTATCACTAACTCCCTTTTCTTTCATATTGCTCCTCACACAATCCATTCATCTTTTCTTCGGCCTTCCTCTCCTTCTCCATCCATCCACATTTATTTTCTTAACTCTTTTAGTTACATGCCTTTCATCCTTCCTCTTCACATGACCATACCAAGACAGTGTTGTGTGACAAGTGACGGTAATATTAATAGTGTGTAATTTTAGTTCCTCAAAGTCCGATATATTCATTAAGATCTACGCACAAGCTAAATTGTAAAAAAAATATCCAGCCAATTAATATTTGAGTTTATTTAAGTCCCACAAGGGACTTAGTTCGGATCATTGTCATTTATTATTTCTAAAAAACAATTATATGAAACTAATATATTTCTTATATTATATTTACCTGACTTTCAAGAACCGTAAGTTGGTCTGTGTGATCCAGAGGCAATGTTCGTAGTTTGTCTCCTTTGCGGTCAGTTACATGAAGAGCAGGTTCTGGTCCCAAACGCAACTTGACCAGTCGTTTGTAGGATGCGTGCACCCATTCACGACACACCATTTTGTCTACCGAACCTTAAACAGAAACTCGTTCATTGGTATTATTTTTATTTGTCCATTTTAGTCTAGCCTTTCCCCATTTCTTTTAGTTTGGTTCTTTTGTGTCTTCACCCGGTGGCTATTTGCTTTGATTAAATGTTAAGTAGTTCTTTTAAAAATACTATTCTAACCTTTATATTGTGCATTCTTCAGGTGCTCCTGTTGGATCTTGAGTTTTCTTCGACGGCTATTTTGTAACTTTACCACTCCATATCCTGCGCCAGCACAAAGTATGGGAACAAAAGCCAGAATCAGGCAAATGTAAATGTATGCAAACTCGTTGCCCTGAAACAAATAACAAATGACATAGTTACGATACTGGAATATTTGTATATTGGGAAATGTGGTTTGGCCCACATTTCCTATCATTTCCGGTACGAAAAACTGTGTTTGGCACAAAAGTAAAGGAATGTCGATCACGAAAGGAACGTTGAACTCTAGTCATTGATGGATGACAACCAGAAAACAACGCTATAGACAATGGCGGAGTTTGTTCTATAGCAATCGCCGTCATAGGCTGATATGCTGAAAATGACTCTCGTAACTTTCGACGGCATCTTCCAAAATCCAAGCCGTCCATATTTCTCTATAGAATAATGCTGGCACTAGATAGTTACCTCGAAGTAGTCGTATCCCCGGAGGTACTTGCAGGGCGGCAGCTTGGAGGCGTTGAGCTGGTAGGGCTGCGGGCACGGGTCGCCGGCGCGCCAGTGGAACACGTCGCGTTGCAGGTCGCGCGGGCCCAGCGACGTGCTGTTCACGATGATGTCCCACATCGTGATCTGACGCAGCTCGGCGATCTCTTCTTTTGTGAAGATGCTAGAGGAAAGAGATATAGAGAAAGAGATATATAGAGCTTTTGGTGAAAAATAATTTATTATCAAAATCAGAAAAGCTACTAAACCTAACTATACATATGAATATACAAAAAAAAGATACACCAAGGCGTCGAAGAATTCCTCCGTATCGCTGTCATCCGGAAACGTGCCCAGAAGACGGGCATCATTGCCCCGCTGAATGGCAATGCTAATTCTTTGAGCAAAGAACAAACCAGCCCTCTGGTCACGCAAAATTTCGATCAGTCGGCGAGATATGTCCTGAGAGGAGACGCGCACTCGGACCCCATGACCCAAGCGTTTCGACTCGAAACGGCTCAAAAGTGTAATTACCAATAAGCTTACAGTATTTGCGCCGCTTGAAGCCGCAGCAATAGCGCCGGCACAGCCCGCCGTACTTGAAACATGTGATGGCGCAAGGGAGTCGACACATGTAGCGTTCCACACCCAGAGGCCTACCCACCTTCCCCGGCACCAACGTCATACCATCTGGTCTCTTCTCATTGACACGTACCAAGCCACTAGGTTCTAATACTGCAGGCACGCCGGCGGTGACAAGAGCTCGACGAATAATATCATTGATGCTATCGTGCCGTGCTATGCAGTCTGCGCTCTAGGTTCTTTTGGTAGACTATTCGAAGGCATACTATTCAATTAAGAATTATTTACACGATAATAATAGTTGGTCGCAGTGTTGAACACAAGACATACTTCGTTTTAATGTTCCTTCATAGTTCGCATAAGACAGTTTCTATGAGTTCATAATATATTTGTTGACTTATATGTCCGTAGAGGTCAATTATTGTTTTTTTTTGTATTGAAATACTTTGTATACAATGTTTTTTTTTTTATTTATTGCAACATGTGATTAACTAGTGACTTAGACAATTGTTTGATATTATTCTATCCTGAGCAACCGGCAGCAAGTTCGTCATGCTCCCTTAGATTTCACTGCTTGCGGTAGCGTCGGAGGTCGGGTTACCTCTTTTCCTCAAATATGGCGAGGGAAGTAACGGCTGATCTTTGCGTTATGCTTGTGAACGGGTGATGCTTGTGATGAATGGTCGTCTTGTTAGCCATGGCTTTTTTTATGTTACAATGATTAACTGCTTTTTGTTTAATTTGGTGGCCCTAGTTTATCACTTGTGGCGTCGAGTCACAGATATATATATTGTTAGATTCTACCCCTGCATGTGCAGGCGGGCACGCCCTTTATGTCTGGAGGCATACCTATTAAGTTTGGTTTACATTGTTTTTATGCTTGAGTTATTTATTTATTAATTCATTGAGTGATCTGATTATGATGGCGTAATGGAGTGTGCTAGCTTACAATTGGCAAATGATTTAGTTTTTAGGTTGTACGTGTTACCCAAAGTCTATTATTTTCTTTGTTATAAAGGTTTGCATACTATTGTTTAAATGCGAGTTCATCTAACTCAACAGACAGATGTGTTGCTGGGGAGTTTGTTCGCCACTTCTTCTCCACAGCTAAAACACTAGGAAGTGGTGACGGGCGGGCGTTTTGGGGGACTGTCTATTTGTAAACGTTGACGTTCAAAAAGTGCTGGTACTCAGTCAGCATATTTCATTTTTCATGAATTATTTTGGTGTTACTCGGATTTATGATTCATGCGTAACGGATGAACAAAAATAAAATATTCTCAAGGCACTGTTTTTGGATCAGCAAGTTTGTCATAAATTGTAACTTACCCATTCTGTTCGTTTTCAAACCAAAATCTATCAGCGTCTCGTATCCTAGTGAATTGGTCTATAATGATTGCTCTGAACAAGTCTCCTGGATGTCCTGTAGATTCTAACATACCACCTAAAAAACACCATGAATTTTATTTACAACTCTTCAGTTAGGTATAGGCCTTAGATATATTTCAGTAGAGTATAATGCTAAGGTACAGTTTTGTTGATCTTACCGATATAAACGTCTATATTGTCAAGTCTTCCATTGTAGGCTTGAATTAACTTTTGCAATAGATCCGGGTTGTTCTCAAATAGCTCAGGGTTGATTTCATTGAAAGTTTTAATTTTCTTCAGTCCGAAATATTCTCTGAAAAATACGAATAAGTTCAAAGATACTTTGAAACACATCAAGTTGACTTTGTTATTTGGATAGGTTTTTGTTCGGACATTGAGTGGCCTCATAGAATGAAGGATTATTTTAGAGCAGTCCAGTTCTGAGTCCCCGAGATTGAGTACCTACAAGAGTTGTGATCTTAAAAACGGGTACACTACATTAATACCAAAAACTTTATTCCGACAGTCACAAATACGAATTTCAAAATACCGATTTTCATAATTCCGAATGGTTCAAAATTCCTAATATAACAACTCCGATTTATCATTCATCCTTTTTTTATAATTCCGACATATTAATATTCCTAATGTTTATAATTACTATTCTTAAAATACCGAGTTTTAATAGGTCGAATAACAAAAAGTCCGACTTAATGATATTTCGAAACATCAAAAATATGAATTCCGATTATTAAAATACCTATTAATCAGAATTCCGAAATAAAAAACGCCTTGTAAAACTGAATAGCAAGACAAATAAACACAATTGCTCGTCAGAACAAAGTATATTATTGTTTAGTATGAGGAGGTAGAATAAAAAAACTAATGGCAGATGCAAGCTGTATACAAGCAAGCATGCAAGCAAGCATGCAGCACGCAAGCAAGCATGCAGCATGCAAGCAAGCATGCAGCATGCAAGCAAGCATGTAGCATGCAGGCCGGCATGCAAGTAAGCATGCAGGCAAGCATGCAAGCAAGCAAGCATGCAGCATGCAAGTAAGCATGCAGTATGCAAGCAAGCATGCAGTATGCAAGTGAGCATGCAACATGCAGCAGGCATGGTTTCTGTCACATGGCTCCAGCGGCCCCCGCGAACTTATCGTCGCAGATGGTTTTAACGCTCACCACCGCAGCCCATAACACCTGCTCCTCAGCTCGCGGGCCGCCTCGCCCCTCCGTGCCTACGCGGGCTTAAATTACACTCTAGGGGTAGGGCAGAAGACTACGTGGAGTCGGTTTTACAGCGATTCGTTTCTGTCACTTCCTTTAGTAGCAAAACTTATTCACTGTTCGTAAAAAATACTCGTTAGGTATATGAAATAGTAGGTCTTCTTTTTGACCGTAGTTATTTCGAAAAAAGTTAAAATATCTTTGGATATTATAATATGTAACTAACTGAAGATTATACTGATTGAACTTAATGAAAATCTTCATTTTAGCAGTTTATTCGAAGTATTGAAAATCGGAATATCATTTTTCGGACCGAAAACCCATCAAGCATAAATGATTTTTCGGACGTATGAAAATCGGAAAACAAACAAATCGCATTTATGACTTTCGGTCAAATAAGTTTCGTGATTTATAATAATAAATTTTATAATTCTTAGGTATTATAAAAATCGGAATATCGAAATTCGGAATAGAATATTTCGGAGTATTTGGGTATTCCCCTTAAAAACATTAGGACGAATTTAAGACAGTCCTGTTAGCGAACATTATTGAGATCTTTTATTCTAAAACTTGGTTTTTACCTGGCAGTATTATAATCAGGCAGTCCGTTATCTCTCCCTCGCATGATATTGAGCGCTCCGAGGTCTCTTCGCGAGAATTCCATGGGTCCAAACAAATTGTCTCGAACGTCTGAACAGAGCAATGCGTCCTCACGCTCCGATACTTGTGACGCCATTCCAAGGAGGACTTCTTCGATTGGCACTTGAGACATTACATCCTGTAAATATTAGTTGGCATAGTTTTGGATCAATTTTTCGTCAGGCAATAGGCCATGGTAAGTGCGAACTTCATATTGGAACAAGTCAAGAATAATAATGAATGATGATTTTAAAACGATACCAACTGATGCTAGCAAGGGAAACATGGTTTAATTATTTGTTTACAGATCCATCCTTCAGAAATGAAAAAACGTAGTCAAGTAAATGTTTTACAGAACTATTCAGTTTTGTTTTTCTTATATTCCTAAATAAAACAGTAGTTTCTCACATTTCCATCCCACCAAGTCTGACAAAGCCTGATGGCGTCATGTCCTCCGGGCGCGCGTCCATATTTGCAGTGTCTGTCGCGCAGCAGTATGGCGGGCGGCACCAGAGTGTGTCCGAAACGGAACGCGGCCACCGCGAAGGAGTGCGTGACGCCGGGCGCCACGTCTGCGCGGTAGCCTTTGTATGGCGGCAACGGAACTCCCAGGAAGGCTGGTACGTACTCGTTGAGGATTATGTTCTGGAAAATAAAAATGATTACGATAAAGGGTTTTATGTTTAAATGTTTTAAGAGTTATCACATTGAAACCAATATCGTGGTTAACGTTATCGAAACTGGAGGAACGGATCGACTATCAGTTTTTTACCAACTGGTGGTTGTGCTCTCTATAACTGATAAGCCACTGACAGCTTTCTACTTGTTTACCTAAATGTATCAAAAAAGCTGCATTGTCATACCTAAAACCTCATAGGAGAGACTCACTTGTAAGCTAGATAACGATCCTCCTAGCGCGCTGGAACAGTTGCTCGTCGCTCCACTCAGGATGCTGTCGGCGCGCCGCCACCACATTGTGCCAGCGGAGTATTAGGATCCCGAACGATACCATCACTGGGTTCTGGTTTATACGCCTGTCTCTTGACACCCATTTTAGAAACGTTGTAGGAGAGACTCACTTGCAAGCTAGCGATAACAATCCTCCTAGCGCGCTGGAACAGTTGCTCGTCGCTCCACTCAGGATGCTGTCGGTGCACGCGCGCCGCCACCACGTTGTGCCAGCGAAGCAATAGGATACCGAACGTTACCATCGCTGGGTTCTGGTTTGTACGAGGATCTCCTAATACTGGGAATAAATTAAAAGGAATTAGGGTAAGTAACGTGGCACGACAGGTTTCAAATCAAGGAAAACCCCGTGAATTTTGAGTATGATCAGTAGAAACTTTCATGATCCTCGACAGACGTCTGGGGTATACTGGATGCGGAACGTGGAAAGCTGGGTGTTGTGCTTGTGGCGTACCTTGGGTGCAGGGCAGTGACCAACTGTTAGATATTAGAAGGCCGTAAACTTAAATAACCACACAAAAATATATTAAATTAAAGATTTTTGGCTTATTGGATTTATATTGACACTTGCTCCCAAATAATAAAAAAAACTTTCTAAAACGAAGTAGGGATTTTCTCAAAGTGACAAAATGAAACATGTTAAAACTTACAGAATAATCTTTCAGGACTGAGCATCCTCATATAGTGCGGCACGGGATTGTTGAAGAGAGGAACTCGCTTGGTGTTTCGCAGGGGCATCCCTCCTTCACTCGCCAGGCTTCCGTTCTGTACGCGCAATGTTTTGAGATTAGTTGAAACGTCGATTGAGGGCAGTTTCATCTGACTGTATTTATTGCTCATTATTTTGTTTCGTTGTTATCATTATCTTGTCGCAAAGCTATTTTATGACTGTATTAGATCAGTAAACGTGGCGTTGTAGGGACCTAAGTTTGTTGAAGGGTAAATAAAAGAGTGAGACATGTTCGGGTATTTAACTAGTACCAGCCAGAAGTAAAACGGTGTATAATCGAGAGGTCTCGCCCAAGAATTGGCTGTTAGAGACTACTGAGTCACTTGAATAGGAGACAAACAAGTATTTTTTTTTGCGAATTTGACATATTTATACTTTTTACCAATGTCAAATAATGGATTAAGGACGCTAATTAATCAATAAAGCTTAAAATGTGTTCAATGTCCGTATTACATACATGAGTTACGTGACCTTTGGCACATAGACCTAGCCCGCTGTTGAATGAAGAAACATGACTGATCGCGAACAAATACGTGTTTCAATTATAATGAGCAATAAGATAAATTATTCGATGTTTTAAAGTTTGAATTGATGGATGTAGATGAGGATATACATTATGGTGATAGATATGATGAAATGTCTGAAGGAGTACTTGGTTTTGTTGCCAAGCTATGCAAATGGTTGAGTTCACAGTGCCAACACTGCATTGAACATTCCCGGTGAGTGGTGACTAAATAATAAAAGTTGTCTTTAAATACAAAGGAAC
Organism: Lacanobia wlatinum; assembly: GCA_947578705.1. Lineage (NCBI taxonomy): Eukaryota > Metazoa > Arthropoda > Insecta > Lepidoptera > Noctuidae > Lacanobia > Lacanobia wlatinum. The sequence continues at coordinate 12,711,442 of OX388033.1, forward strand.
TTTAACATAACTATCTACCACCATTAAAATAGTAAGTCTGGCAGTTATCTAATTACTTTAATTTTGCATTTATTAATATTAAGTGTGAAGACCGTTCATTCGGTTCATTAGCTACATATTTCAGTCTACGAAGAGTCTCAATCTCAACATGTTCTAGTGAAAGTATACGGGCTGATAAAGCGAAAGTTATTTTTGTATACTTAGACATAGATGAGGGTATACTATAGCATATGTAGTTATAGGAAAGTACGTAAAGAGGCAGGCGTGGCTGCTGGGTGGCACCTGAAATGACCTCATTGCATTCACCCACGCCTCGCTCGTACTGTACACGAAGCTGCCGTCGATCCACGAAGTTATTTGGTTTATCTGCAACAACAAATAAAATGTCATACACTTATTCCATACTCAGGGTCAAACGCAGCATGTTTGCATTTTTAGAAGTAATTGAGTCGTGTCTAAGCAACTAATACATATTATTTAGTATCGAGTAATTGGGTCAAATGTGTTTACTTTGTCAGAGCCACATGTCCAGTTTGACATACAGATTATTCAAGTTATTTTAATTAATTGATGTCCAGAGGTATATTGACATATTAATGTGCCAGTACGCATACCAGATCCTCTGAATAGTACGATGTCTTATACTTAAAATTCCAGAGAGCAGCATTCATTTGATATGTAGTGTAGAGAATTGACAGCTGAATAATGTAACAGGTATGGGGTTACTGCTAATTTATTCATTGATACATTTTATGGTTCAACTCAAATAGCTCTCATTCGAACCAGGCTTATTTTGTAAGCTAATGTCTTCGGGATATCATGCAACCTCTACCGAATTAGATGTTTGAGTTTACTTGTGTGTAGCTGATCGAACTTGCTGCAATTAAACGCCAATTAACATTCCTATTGCGGCTTGTAGATTTAAGGTAAGGTTCGCTCGTAGGGACATATTTGTAGGCTGCCGCTGCATTCATGTGATGGGTGTATCTGGGTTATACTACCATTAAGTTTTATTGCCTGGAATTCGGCCTTCGAGGAGCACGGCCCGTCGGCGGTTAGGCCGAGTTTACATTACACGAAAAATATGTGATTTCGTAATTAAAATGTCTTGTGCAAACATTGTAAATGTTTGATTTGAAAACAATGCCTGGAATCGGTGAGCTTAGTTGTTTGTAGGCAAATAAATTCGTCACGATTGATGTTGTGTTATCTTATTTTATTTTTGCATAATAATATAAACAATACAAACTTATTGCAATTCATATTTTCTTATTTATTTGTTTACGGCGAAAAATTATTTCAAAGATAAGTAGTTGATAGACAGCAGACAAGTTTAGAAATTAAAATGTCTCTCACTGAATTATTTATACAAAATACATTCATCAATAATGTTCGATGACTTTAATAAAGTTGAAATCTTGGACGTAACAAGTCATGTGTAGGTGGACGGACTCTAACGTAACGATGATGTAGCGATCAATACTATCGATTACCACTGAATACTAATGGCATAACTGAACATACTGACATCATGATTTCGGTACATTTGGACTGGTTCTATGTGATCATCGCTTTGTACCTATTGAACTACTGTTAGTCTAATATTACGCGTGGGCAAATAACTAAAGCGAGCCTCTCGTCGACGAAGCCGTCATAAATCATTTATGAGTTCCAATTCCTATAAATACAGCCAAGTTTTAAGGATGTTAAAAATACCAACTTGATGTTTACAGAAGCGTTTCACAGTGTGGGGCAACGCTTAAAAACTGAACTCGCTATAATTGGAACTACATATTTTAAATGCTGTCATGACACAAATTACTTAATCAGACATCTTAAAAAGGCAGAACTTCACTCATTACACTTTATGTACTAAATGTAGCTAGTACGTGACGCGTGCACTTTCAGGATGTACTAATAACACTTATTAACGTACTTATTTTATACGCACACAGGGTAACCCATTCTTAAGTCTTCAGTCTAGGCCTTGGTTAATTTGCATGCGTCCAGTATGAAGCCTCGATAACATTTCTTTGGGACCGGCTGAAGATAATAAGACGGTGCTCTTAAAAGCCAATCTGTTTGTTTAAAAGTATAAAACTGTTTAGATACCTGTTCTCTGGGACTGTTAGGACTCTGTCCAGTATTTCTGTCATATGCTGCTCTGAGGAACGGCATGTATTTGGCGCCGTTGCACTCTGGGTCATACATGTGGTCGCATTTGTCCACCGGTATGCGATGGTGCTCGATTGGACAGCCCGACTCGGATGCCATCACGATCTCGCCGGTCACAACCTGGCCTGCAACAATTAGTCCGATTAAAAAGGTACTTATTGTTCTTGCGCCAAAACAATACCAATAGTATTATGGCGATTGGTGAAGTCTCGTCGTAAATCCCTAAATAAAGTGGGTCAATATTGTAAAGCTTGAAAACCCATTTGTGAACATAATGGTTTCCTTGTGGATAAATTATAACAAAAAAAAAAGAAAAAAAAAGAGTTTATTAGGGTCATAATCCCTTTCTTCCTTGGGCATGGTTTAATAAGCAGTAAACACGATTCTGAATCGTAAAATATTTTTTTTCTCGTTACCATAAAGACTAACAGAAGAAATGCAGGTGCTTCTCAACATTCATACTGTCCGATGATCGTGAGTTATAAATCTTACCAAAGAAAGCGAGCAAAGCAGTTCTGTTAGCTAGTGAGGGCAGTCCATCCTGTCCCCTCATGAAGAGCTTGGAAAGCGTCCTGGCACCAGGCCGGTCCACGCCAGCCATCATATACACTCCATCAGCGTATGACGCCGGTGTCTTGCGCGTGAGACGACTACCTGTGAACAAGGGAATGTGTTATTTGTTTTGAAAATTACATGCAAATAAAGTGCAATTCTGAATTCCTGACTAAAATTATCATGTGAAAGTGAATTTGTTTGTTAAGCTTTCACGCCCAAAATGCTGAATCGATTTAGATGAATTTTGGCACAGAGATAGATGGGCGAAAATCTACATTATAAAACGAGCATAGTCACGTGTAAAAGCTACTATTTTAAACAGATGCATCTCCAGGAATGGTTAAAGGACATCGGCAATGACAACTGCGTGGCCAGCCTAATAGTGGTGGGTTTAAGTTAGGTTAGCTTCCATTATGCAATTTAAGTAATACCAAGAATTGTATTCACTACGTATTCTCAGTTTGCTTGCATTGAGCATGTGTGTGCTGTAGTGTGCTCCGAGATAAAAAGATGGGAACCGACAAATAACAGCCCTTGATTGCATATGAGTAGTGTAGGCTAAGGGTGCCTGTCCACTACAGCGGAGCGAGGCAGCGGATCGGAGAAACGGAGATATTTTAACCAATGGAATTCCATTAAATCTCCGCACCACGTGAGGATGACTGATGACTCGCTACGCTGTAATGGACAGGCACCCTAAGGCTACCTGTGCATAGACTCGGAGCGTCTTAACTCATGGAAATGCATAAAATGTCAGACTTTATACAATTTCATTGGTCACAAAAAATCTCCGTACCACGTGAGTCATTGACTTTTTTCGCTCCACTGCCTCGCCCCGCTGTAATGGACAGGCACCCTTATATTCCGAGTGGAGTTTGCTAATACTCTACTCGTATACCTCTACAATCAAGAAAGAAGGAAGATGTTACCGGAATGTGATTAGTAATTTGAGACCAGTAGTTTCGGTGAGTAGTATACATTTTTATTTTACTACTGTAGTTACTCGTAATTACGGCTATTAAGAGTATTTAATACATGTGAGTAATAAAATAATAATCATTAACATAGATGATGGACGATTCGTGTTGCGCCCACTATCGAGAGGATTTTATTTAAGCGGTATGAAATGAAAACGGTGCGCTGGTTAAACTTCATCTTGTTATGAGCACATTTATCTCAAAACGTAGGTATTTCACTAGCGCATAATAGATAATATTCAAAATTATTCGGTCATAACTAACTTGTGTCGAAACGAAAGTTGTTTGCAATATATCATAAACTTCATTAGACATTAATTTATTTAAAAGCTGTGATAGTGCAAAAACAGCAGTTTTCGTATGAGTCGAAAAAGGCAGTGCAGACTGTGTTTGCGTGTAGTGTCCGAGTTGTACTCATGAGTTATTTATTAAGTGTGATTTTAATTAGGTTTTGGATAAATATGGAACAGTATGCAGTAGACACGAATTTTATTCGTCGAATTGCTAAAATAGATGGTTACGTTAAAGAAACTCGAGATTACTTGGAAAGTTACAGCCAGGCTGTTTCAGATAAACGCCATAATTGGGCAGACTCATAGCTACCGAAGTGAATGTAGCCGTTCACTCTCAAAAATCAAAGCTGTCGGAGAATGTCCAGTATTGGGTAATATCCTCTCGGTCTTATTCCCGTGAACATTCACTGTGGATGCATTTATTTGGCCTTTACTTTGTTCTTGCACATAATTCTATCGATTCTATCACAATTGTTTCTTAATTTACGGTGGGTTTAAAGATTCAATCTGAAAGGGACTAGTTAGTTGTGTTTATCTAAAATCGTTAATTACTGTGTAGATTATATCGACCAGAATATGTGAATAATGCAAATAAAAAACTGAATGCCAAATTATTTCACTAAAATATATTATAAACTTCGATATAGACATCACCCATAATTATCATTTTTTAGAGATCGTTGAGTAGTAATTTGATCGTATTTAAATATAAAGGTATACCTATAAATTTTAAAATCGTCAGTTGTAACTAAATTGCTAATACAAATCAAGCAGACTTGTTCAATGTAACTAGAGCATACAATGGAAAGTGACAGGAGAGTACGCTAATATGGTTGTGGTGTAGTTACCAGCAATTTCCATAAATGAATATGTACAATATTACCTTATTTCCATTACAATTAAATAATTAATGTAGAATGGTTTCCGCGGATACATTACATACGACGTCTTCATTGACATTTGCAGCTTATTTCCTTATTTTAATTGCGTATATTGCATTTTTTACATATTTTGTATCCTAAACGAGTCTGAGTACGATTCTTTCTGATGGATCAAGTGCTTTATTAAATGATGATGATTATACTCGTAGTGCTTCAATAAAAAGGTCTTTAGAACACTGTTTATTACTATTTAAAAGGCAATATGTTTTCACATTTTGGTATCGGTTACGAGTTGCATTAATTATTACGTGTTTATTGGCTTTCGGTAGTCGTTTGTAGAACATTATGGTCCAGCTCAAAATTGTTACCTATTTGATAATAATAATAATAATTCATTTAATTCGGAATAATCCATATACATAATGCAACATTAAAATACAACTCAATAATTAAAATGTCAATAGCGACAAATAAGAAGTTCCTACATAATTGTCTTTACTGCATTAAAGTTTCAAATGCTGTTCATGACACATTCGCAAAGTGAATAGCATCAATGTACCTACCGTACTCTAAGTTTTAAGGATAGGGCAATGCGACAACCATTTTTTTATAGACGTGTTAAAAACTGTTGCTTCTTTCAAAAACGGTCGTGTTTGTGGAGATTCAAGTGTTTTACTCTAATTGGGGTACCTTTTCTTCAAGAGCTGGCTCTTTTTATTCAAGAGATCTGTATCATTATTGCAACTCAATAGTCTTGGTGTTTACTTTAACAATAATTGTAATACGTATCTTTAACAATAATAAATGGTTAAAATTAAGTCAAACTGCCCAAAATCAAGTGTGTCTTGATTGGCAGGTCATGGAGAACGACGCTTTTAACTTTGCTCCGATTTATTGAAGTGTCTTTCTGATTTTCTTTAAGAGCGCTACTGGTAGGTAGCAATTAATTCATAATTTTAAGTCTCTCACCGTTTTTAGAATTAATTATATGGTCAGTCACGATCTAAAGTGTAATTACGTTTGTTGTATTTTTTGTTTCGCATAATATTTTTTGAGATATTTATACTTCGTTGGAAACATTTTATACCAATTAGGAAAAATGTGATAACCGATCACAAAATTTTGGAAAAAAAAGCTAATAAATAATTTTGAAAATGTTAAGGTAATCCACACAAAATTTAGATACAGGAAAATATGTTAATCAATCTATAATATTTATCAATGTATTTTTAAAAGATCGATTAGAGACGTGGTTGACCAGCTAATCAGTATCTTTTCTAACTTTCACGTTACGTCATTAAAACAAACTTTGTTTTGTATCAATAAGGAATTACAAAATGTCAACATGAATTTTGTTGGTAGATGTATCGTTTATTGACAAGACATTAGGATCAGATGAGGCGTGAAATTAATTAGAGCTTAATTATTATGCGCATGTTAATCATAATTAATTGGAAGGTTAATAAATTAGCGTAAGATTACGTGTCTAGACATTAGACGGATATTAAATACAGGTATTTACATGACACGTGAGTGATGTGATAAATCGCATCCTACCCACATATTACAATGCTAAAATGAGTTTGTTTGTGACTTCTACACATCTGAAGTGATTTCGATGAAACTCTCACATGCACATGGGTAGACCATGTCCAGGATAACGACATAGAATACTTTTTATTCCGGGAGAACCTATCCAAGAGAAGTCTCGGGCGGCGGCTAATAAGGCACACATAGTTAAAATTACGAAGTGAACCATTCAAATAGGTCTAGTCAGATATTAAGATAAGAAAATCTTTATTGAACTCCTTATAAATTACAATAAGAAACTATTAGAAAGTAACAAAATAGTAGGAGGTCTAGTAGCTTATGAAATACTTAGCTAGATTCATGATCAATAACTATTATGAAGTCTTGTGAATCTATTTATTCTGTTGTTTAGTTTTAGGTTCCAACCAAAAGTAAAAAAAGCAATCATTTTAGCGAAATCAAAGGTTTTTTGGTAGATTAGAAAATTCCGTTGAACGATTGAATGCTTTTAATTCGGTATTGCTGATGCTTAACACCAAATCTGTCTGTTTTTGTGTCCTGTGATGTGACGTAAGGAGTTTTTTTTATGGCCCTGAAGAAGCTGTTTATGTACTGATAGCCCACGTGAAACACGAATAAAGGTACACCCCTTTATTCTTTTACCTTTCAGAATCAGAATGAGAATGCTTTATTTGTAAAGATAGGTCAGATTACAACAGTTTGCGAGATGTTACAGATAGGTAGATCCTCTATGTTTTGCCCAGAGGCGCACAAATATTATTAATTAATTAAATTTAGTTAACATTGACGATTTTTTACTATTGTTGTGCATACGTTTGACAACTATCTCACCCTCACTCGTCCTTTTTAACACACATTTAACTTTTAAAATATCACAAAGTGGTAGAATTATGTAAACTTTCACATGAGTAATAAAGTCAATATTAATAGGAACTTTCTGGAACACGAGAAAATTAACAGATTACTATAAAAATAGAGAAATCGAAGAGTACGCTGCGTAAAGGCGCGATTTATTCCAATGTATAATCATAATGTTATTTACGTTTACTTTTAATATTGATTTCTTAACGTTTAATAGCTATCAAGAAGCCTGTGGCTTAAGATGATAATTAAAATATAATCGTAAAATTAAAATCGCATAAAGTTTATGTCTCGATTTAAATTTATTTATGTAAACTTGCACATACTTTGTTATCGACAGCGTTTTAACTTGTTTTATATGGCGTTCTTAGTTATACATTTTATATGTTTTGAACAATAATACAACGTTTAAAAGCTCCAAGTTTTGTCATAAGTTAAATATTATATTGAGTACTCTATACGCTGCTTGCTAAAATGATGATATATATTTATTTCGTAAAATGGAAAAGGTCTTCACATGCATGAGTATATTAGTTTTGTCTTATTGAGCAAGACATGCACGTAAGCATTTATTTTCTTAATTACTATATAAACAAACAAACGATAATTCCTAGGAACAATAACAATGCGAGAAGCAGTACGTCTACCATGAGTTTTATCAATCTATACTCGCTAGCGACTGTAGTTAGAAACATGTATGAAAACTTTTAAAACACAAGTTTCTAATTTATTTTTTTAGTTTTTAACTAAAGTTTTATTTGCAACTTGCTTGCTTGTTAGTTAACAACTTAAACAAATAAATAAGAAACTTGTTACTTAAAAGTTTTCATATGTTTTTTATATACAGTCGCTAGCGACTATAGATTGATAAAACTCATGGTAGACGTACTGGTCACACGAGGGATTGAATGCGCGTGACGCGAGGTGACGCAACTCCAACTTCACGTCTATTTGCATGAGCCACGAATTAGGGACGAGGAGGTTTCGACTCACACAAATTACACCAAGCCTTCGTAAACTTTGCTCATCGTAGTCATTATCGTTCGATAAATAATCTCTATACGATAATATAAATTACTCACGATACGATAATAATGGATTATGAACGGGCTATTATTTAAAAGTCCTATCATCATCTTTTTTTATCACATTTTTAATTGTAATGAAATTATTTGTAGCACGTCGGTGTTTCTCCGTATAATTTCTGTATTATCATATTATTTTGTAACATCAAATAATGGTTCTTGGTTTTTATAGTGATAAAAATGAATGTGTTGATGTTTAAAAAAAATATTTAAGATACTTTCATGAAGAAAGAAAGCGTGTGAACTGAGTAAACGTAATCTTTAATCACTGCCAATCTGATAAGAATCATGGAATTTTTTCATGCTCAATTTTTGGAGCTCGATGTTACTGATTGTAATTGTATAGCCAAGCAATATCTCTGCCCTCAGGGGTTAATCTAGATAGACAGAACAAATGAATACACTAATCCAGATAGACATAGAAATAGACTGATAGATTTACGATCTTATTTAATTTATTATCTTGCTACGGATAATTAATTTTAATTGAAATGAAAGGCAATATGTCGGACAATCGATGTCTGATTGAGATAGACAAGTGAGTGAGTCGGTGTGTCCTGTCGATAAGCATCACAGTTACAAAATTTTGGGTGACAAATCAATCAGGTCTTTATATCTCCATACACATGTAACTGTCGTTGGTAAGGTACCTTTAATAGGTGATTACACACGTGCGTCATATTAAACGTTGACGTCACGGTCGCGACGCCAAGTTTGAACATTTTTTGAATTGGAAAGTTAGGATGGTTTGATCTGCGAGTCAGCTAAACAAATGACATGTTCGGTACCTACGTGCTTTTTTACATGTTCTAACAGGTTGGAGTCACCGTTATAAATCCCATTATAATTAAATGTTTTTGAGTGAGTATGAAGGCTTTTTTTGATTAGTTGTTTATTATCTGGCTTATTCAATCATTGACCTTTCTATCAATCCCCTATCATTCGTAAAATATGTATTTAAATGATAAACAGTTTTATTTATAACTAGTTGACGTCACGCGGTTTCACCCGTGTAGTTCCTGTTCCCGTGGGAGTACGGGGATAATATATAGCCTATGTTACTCCCTGATAATGTAGCTATCCAATGCTAAAAGAATTTTTCAAATCGGTCCAGTAGTTTCGGAGCCTATTCAATCAAACAAACAAACAAACAATTTATAGATTTAAATTATCGAGGAGGCCGGCAGGCTACGACCAACAGAAGCGGAGCATTAATGAAAAATGTGACGCAGACGAAGTTGCGCGGGTCAGCTAGTTTAGCTTGTTTCGCTACTTGGTTTATATGGTTAGGTGTTTTTATTTATAAAACATTCTAAATGTATCTTGTCTATTAACATAATTTTTGCAACACTGGATGACAAATTTATAAGGCCTCTACCGAGCGTTATCTCGGTGTTAGTAGATTCACGAGTTGACCGCGTTACGTAAGAGGTCACCGCGGCTACTGAGCATCGTGACTCTACGCGACCTCTTTTACAGTTTCAGTAGGTCAACCACTAATCTGAACAAAATTTTAATCTGCTCGGCATATTTGAAATAATAAAAATATATTTTTAATACTAAACATTAATTGCATTTGCTTTTTTTTTTTTTTATTTGTGATGGGTTTGCTCTTGACTCTAGTCTAGGTCAGAGATCACAGAGACAAAGTCTACGATGGAGCGAGCTTGCTTGAATTTGGAAAAATATGGATAGCCTTAGGACTATTCAAGTTTTTCAAAAGCTATGATTATCTCCGCCTACGCAACAAAAACACTCAATAAAAAAGACTCCATAATTCGCATAATTCCATAAAAAAAAAACACTTTTATTTATTCAATAACCCCCCCCCCCCCCCCCGTATTTTACAATTTTATCATCATTTGTATATCTAACTTCAAGTTTTAAAAGAGTTAATAATAAAGCAACGCTAATCTCAGCAGCAGTCACGATTTTAAATGACTCGATCAAATAGTTCAATAAATAGGGGAACTTATGAGGTAATCTCGGGTTTGCTTTAAACAAGCAGAAACGATATCAGAAATAAACATAAAAACTATGTTGATATTTTGTCAACAAACTAATTTATACACTGTATAGTTAGCCGCGCGTTGATATCTTTTATAAGAGAGCTTTCCACTTCGTAACAAAGAGCCATGTTTGAATTTACTTTTATTGAATTTACTCAGAGTGATTAAACTACACGTAAAATAAATATACAGTCATCATATAATAATAATACAAGAACTGATAGTCAATAGTTGTATGGCAATAATAAATCTTACAAAATCTCTATTCAATGTAAAATAAATGGAAAAGATACAATCTGTTTGCTAAGCTCAGATACGTATTGATTCTTACATTGAATTGATTATGTATGAACATGAACTCGAAAGACAGTGACCAGATATAATTGGTAGTATTCGATAGACAAGTTAGTTGATGGATGACTGTTATCTGTTTTATACTTCGCTGTACAACTCCAAAAGAAGCGAGCAAATGACTTTAGTTATTTCTTGTCAATTGAGAAACAAATTATAAAGATAATTGAGATCTAAAATAAAATTTATATTCTAAAACCTAATTAGCTTTATACCACCCAACGAGTGTTTTAACGGTCGATTTAAAAATATGGTCATAAATTATATTTTTTATTTTACGTTTAATTAATAAGGCATTCGTCTCGCGTTTTGCCGTACGAATATCAGTCAGGCTTGCCTCTATATGGGAGTTTTAATTAATCAGATTGTGCTTCAGATATTCGAATATACAATTTTGAAGTCAGTTTAGGATAAACATCCTTTCAATGGTATTTATTACTTCCAAGACATGCCATAACTCAAACGTCGACTGTGAACGATGTTTATGTAAGTGGCAGGTTTTTAGTTTTATAAAACGTTGGATTTTGTAACCATTTAATGAAATATTTAGAAAACTATTGAATCAAAATTGAATGTAATCATTTTAATAACTAATTCAAACTTAGCTTGCGTCGCCCATGAAGGTAGTTAATAAATATTGAAGTCATACTCAACAATAATGGAGCTTACCATTTACGTAATTCTGCTCCATTATTGACACACAAAAAATAAAGCAGTTCCCACTCACATTGAAGACAAGTTTCCATATTGTGAGACAAATATGATCATACATCGAAAGTGGTTCAGGGACCATAAAACAGCTACTGTCATCTGATAAAAATCCGTCATCGGCTTATAAATAAATTGGTCAATTTAATCATGTTCTCGTTATGTAATTGTATCGAAATAACTAACTAAGTGAGCTAGATACCATAGAGAGTGTAAATTTTTTACGTAAGCGCTGAAACATACGCATGGAACTAGAAAAAGTTCAATCAAATCTTCGAACAATGTCAGTCTTCCTAACCATTCGTTTGTCTGTTGTCAAACAATCATGTGCGAACTAGGATCATCATCCACCTGATGCAATACCTCCCAAGGGCAGATATATCAATGCGGATGCAATTAACGCTACACATAATATAAAATTTAATGACGACCATTCTTATGGAATCATAATTTTTATTCCAGCTTTATCATTATGTTCCTTCAAGATATGCGCAACATTCAGCTTTATGACCACTCTGAATAAAAAGCTTCAAGTGATAAAATGTGCTTAATACCAGTATTAAGCCCAGAGAAACGCGGACTGACACCATAATATGCAATAATAACTATATTTAAGTGGTAAATGTGCACAAAATACATAAATTAAAAGTGTTATAAATATTAAGCGAGAGCCCAAAAGATAAGTATTGTTGTTAACTTTAGTATCTGATCAGTGCGTTAAAAGCCTCTTAATGGCATTCTGATAACTTCTCGCCTTATCGGTTACTTAATAATACAGAAAAATTAAAGATATATGTGTGGAACAACATAACAGAGAGCAGATTCTGATTTATACTTTTCAATCTTTGGCACTTACTACTCGTATAAAGCGTACTAACTAGAGGTAGGTAATCGTTTTTACTCGTCCTACAAAAAATTGGGACTTTGACACAGGGTCGAAAGTATTTAGGAACAGTTTCTACTAAAATAGCGTTATTTTAGATATGAATTTTACAAAACTTTTTTTATGGAGCTTATAACTCAGCACCTACTTATATTTAAATTAAAATTCGCTGAGTCAGACATACGAGCGATCCCATAAAGGTTCCAATTATGTTTATTAACTAATTAATCTTAACACTAAAAGGAATTACAGGTGGGCCTACTTATAACGACAATATGCTACGTGGCAAAGAGATTAGAGCAAGGTCAACTCGATAAATCAAACAGCTAAAGCAAATCGTACTTGATTAACGTCACTTCAAACAATGACAGCTGACAAAGAGGTCGAATTTGACCGTGTGGATTACTCGACATAGTGTATTACAACACTACTCAAGTTTCTATGTATACTTTCATGTTTGGAACAGCATTGTTTGATATTTAACTCCAATTTGATTACTGTTTTGCAAGCCATTTTGTCTGCTGTGAATGACTTATATAGGTTTTTTATTGAGACAGTTGAAATTCTTAGTTATGTTCGTAATTATTCAGAAGTTTAATCACTATAATATAATCGTGAGTTAACATTAGCTATTGCAAATCATCTTTCGTCATCCACCAAACACTTCTACGACTTATAGGTACAGACATGTTCTAATAATTTTAAGCTAAGGGACTTCGCTGTATACTGCAACGGTTACTGTGTTTATATTATTTGGCACTCACCAACCGATCCCCAGTCTGGGTAAGCTCTATTGTTGAACCAGCCATCGTAGCGCTGCTTCTCATAGTACACTTCTGAAAAAAGGACAAACATATATAGTTTAAATTCAGGTATCTTTTTTTTATTTGCGATGGGTTTGCTCTTGACTCTAGTCTAGGTCAGAGATGACAGAGACAAAGTCTACGATGGAGCGAGTTTACCCAGAAGGAGCCTGTGCACTCTTAGTTTGAAAAGATTAGGGTTGTAAGCGTTTGGAAACACAGACGCAGGCAGAGAGTTCCACTCCTTTGCTGTGCGCATTATAAAAGACGTTTGACGTATCTTTCTTATTTCATTTAGTATTAAGAACTCTGCAAATATCATTGAACCCATATAAAATGTGAACCATTGAGATATTTGCGAAAAAACCGATTTCGGTGGTCTTGAATATCTCAAGACGAGGACTCGAGATTTTGTAAGACTTAAGTATTCAAGTAGCTAAAACAACGTCACCTTTCTCTGAAAAATCTCAATCAGAATTAGCTATCCTTCATAAAAACCTGCCAGTTCAATAATCACTTACTTACATCAATCTGGGTGGTTAACCAAACTCATACAATGAATGGCGTAGAATGTTTATTAAATGAGCATAGTTAATCAACACTTGCATTGAGTCAGGTACGAGTACAAAGTCGGCATGTTTTTGCGGATAGTGCGGCGGCCGTGCCAGATGCGTGCTCGAGCGTTCCTATCGAGGCCTTGCTCTGTCCGCTAGCCGAGATGCATCGCAATGAGCTCCTCGTTAGCGTTACGCGTCTATTGAGCTTAAAAGTTTGTAATAGATGCAAAAATGTTTTTGCTTGTTTTTAGGGTAGAAAAACCCCATACTATCTTAATAAATTTAGTTTGGGTTAACATTATTTAGACTCATCGTATAAATTTCGTTTTCTGTATAGTTTCGACAAACCTGGGCAATTTATTTATTAAAACTTATTAAACAAATGCTACAAAGGCGGACTTAATCAGGTATACTCTACCAGTCGACGCGGTGTAGATACAATATGGCAAGTGCAACTATAAGGAAAGACAAACAGAAAAACATAAAATACAAGTATGAAAATATATTAATACACGTAACTAAAATTAAAAATGACTGTATGTTGTTTGAAAAACGTTTCGAATGCAACAAAATGTTTGCAAAAATAAACATTTGGTATAATTAAAAGGTCCTGTTAGAATATGTATATTACAGTTTTAATTGACTTGTATGTGGACGATTTTGTAATTAACAATGTAATTGCCCTTAGTTATAGTCAATATATCACTATTTAAGAGATTTGGCCCTCAAAGTAACATATAAATCGTGCCATAATAACTCTTTGATGTACCTGCCACCTATTAATAGATGGTTAGTAGAATATCTATTCAACTATGACTGCTACATTAGAAACTGGACGAGCACTAATATTCTTATTCATTGATAAACAAATTAATATAGGATTTTAGGAGCTCGTGGCTAAATAATAACAACCACAAAGTTGAATTTTAGAGGTTAAGCAATGTTTGCGGAGTTCGGTCCGTGGATGGGTGACCATTCATTGCGTACCGAGACTCCTCCGTGACTCGAAAAGCATGTTAAAGCCACTGGTCCTACCTCTCATTTGAAGATATTTGACGTTACGGATAGCCGGAAAATCTGGCACCAGTAGTGCTATTCTGTAACAACATTTTCGTATCTCGACAGTGGAATCCGAGGTGAGTTTCAAATTAAGACCTTAACGTTGTGTGCAATAAAGCTCACTTTGTGAGTTTTGTCACTCAGGTGAAGCTCGACATCGAAATAGTTATTTACAGAATAGCAGTTTGGCCGAGGAGTTGTAATACGGCTACTATCCAGTTACTGGGTTGTGGAGATAGGCAGTCACTCCATGTACCTACTCAAGTAGTAGTAGTAGTCTGCTGGATTGGAAGCCGACCCAAAAATATAAGAGAAAAGGTTAGTCTGATTGTTTTATAAACACTTGACTTTTGTTGGAAATAACTGTTGAAAAATACGAATGTATTAGTATTTTTCTACGGTTGTTACAATTAATCATTTTCACAAAACAATTAATCAGTGTCGGCATTATTATTTTACTTTATTTCACAGCTTGCAGTATTTAAATTTTAAACGCACGATAACACGTTTTATATCATGAGTCTGAATAGGATCAAGCTAGATCTACTTTTAACCGATAAATAAATTGACTTAGTACCAACTGTGATGCTCAATAAAATTGAAAGGCTTTAATAAATTATCGTTGGTTGACACTATAAATAACTGTATGCTGTCGCAAGGAGATACATTATCGTATTAAATCTCGGGCTGTGCGAGGACATGCCGCGGCCGCCATCACACTCACACCTACGAGACATTCGGATAATCAATGGGTAATCCATTAACGGCGACGTGATTATTATTAATAATACTCATTCATTTAGTTATATACTACACATTTCGTATTTGTTTTTAGTTGAACATTCATTTAATTAATCAATTTCTGTGTGATTGTTTGTGCTCAAATATTTACCAGCCATAAAAGCGAGTATGCTTTGTGAAGTCCCAACTAAATGATACTGCATATGAACTTCTAGTTTAGAGTCTCTCAAGATTTTTTTATTTGTGATGGGTTTGCTCTTGACTCTAGTCTAGGTCAGAGATGACAGAGACAAAGTCTACGATGGAGCGAGCTTACCCAGAAGCAGTAGCGTAGCGAGGGGGGGCGGGGGTGCAGTGCGCACCGGGTGACACCCGACCGCTCGTTGACTGGTTTTTGTCACTATCGGTTGGCAAAAATTTTTGAGCTCGCTTCGTTCGCTCTTGCATTTTGCCCTCTCTGACAGGAAGTCACAGTTTTTCTATATAAATAAACAAAAACTTGAATTTCAGTATGAATGTACAAAATACAATAAAACCCTTCCTAGATAAGGTGCAAAAATTTCTTCAGGTTTTCTGCATTTAGGGGTGACATTCGTTCGTTGACTTTTTGTCCACCCCTTAACGGGCGACGTAATGAAATCCGTCTGTGGTGGGATGTAAAAAATGTTGAGCTCGCTTCGCTCGCTCATACTTTCTGCACTCTTTTCTTCTGTACGATTCAGTAAAATCACTATGTTTGTGTATGAATGATACACAAACATAGTGATTTTAATGATCAAAAGAAAATAAAACCTATCCGAGGTGGGATGCGAAAATTTTCGAGCTCGCTTCGCTCGCTCTTGTGCTCTGCCCTCTTTTAGTTTTTGAGTTTACATGCGTTACTCAACAAAGTTGGGTTTAGATAATTATGAAAACAAACTCAAAATAATCTAACTCTCGAGATTTTTTTGTAAGTAAGCATGATGTAAGAACATTCCTGAAAATAAAAACCTGCAGCGCAAATGGCACACCTTCGCCCCCCGTCCCTTCCGAAAATCGGCTTGCGATTGCCGTCATCAGAACGAAAAGCCAAAGGCGCAACTCATAATTTGGGGGGGGGGGTCATTTGAGGGGTGACACCACATGATCCGCCCCGGGTGTCACCCATGCTAGCAACGCTACTGCCCAGAAGGAACCTGTGCACTCTAACTTTGAAGAGATTAGGGTTGTAAGCGTTTGGAAACACAGACGCAGGCAGAGAGTTCCACTCCTTTGCTGTGCGCATTTTCCAATTTACTCAACGATAACTAATAAATATATAAAATCGTACCTATTTAACGATTGCTTATAGAAACGGATATCAGATCGGTTGTCGCTGGGACACCTGCGTGTGCGCTTTTTTTTATCACATGTATGTTTCATGAGTAATTATGTTTGCAACAATCAATTGAAAAATTGTTATAAAATGTCAATAAAATAACTATGATATTACTTATTAGAATTGCGACATGACATAGTTTAATATGAGCTAATAATTCATCACGGTTATATGGTGGACCGTTTATATGTTGGACCGCAGTATAAGAAAAATAAGTTATTTATATATGTCTGCCACCTGCGGAGTATTGGTACGTTTGCATGTACCGTGGCTAGATATATAAGGTTTCTAATTATCATAATTTGTGCACGTATTACCGTAAATTGGAAATGGATGGCGCTGACTGACATTTGTATCAATGACTAACTGGATGCACATTATGTATTTGAAGTTGATTACAAGTTAAAGACGGCCATGTCGCTATACTAAGAGAACTAAACCGATAGAGATTGGGTTTGCGTAGCAACTGAGAAATTTTAATAACCAAAATGTGCAACCATACTAAATAAAATGCTTTATTAATTAATGTTCATAAATCAAGAACCTTTGCAGGTGTGTGATTAGATAAGCCTAAGACAAGTGAATAATGAATTGAGATTGATCGAAGTATAAATCTTGAAACAAAAGGCACAATCATGTTTGATTAAAGATTATATTTGCAAAGCCAAATGCTGTGTACCACATATGTGCACGTGTTCATAAAACATAATTCATAATCGGTTGCATTCTAATTCGTGCATATAAATTATTGCTATCGAACTAAGATCTGAACAGCGAAAGGCTGTACACAAAAGGGAAGGTAGATAATTATGATAAATGTAAACGAGGCTGTCAGTGGCTGCCTGTGATAGGCAGTGGGTGTGACATGAACATCGGAGATCTCTATTTGTACTCGTACGCAAGTCATACGCTCTAGTTTCGTAACGTGTATCGAGAATGCGGCGTCACAATCAAATGCTGACAATGTCGACAGTGCTGTCATGTTGAAAACTTTAGAGAGAGTATAGGCAAGTGTAAACATACATAGGTATGTTGTTTCTTTTGCAGACCGGTTACACGATGACATTGATCGATCAAATATCGAATGATGGAAACAAGTCTTTGATTTTATTAGCTTCGTCAAACAAAATTGATTGTAATCGCAAAACCGAGGTTTCGAAAGCACACTATTGAGTAGGTACTAGTAGACGTAGTTTCATGCGTTTAGTTTAGTAGTGTCCTGTAGATAGTTGCTGATATTTACAAAAAAAACTTTACAGTTGTAAGTTACAATTTAGCAGAATTTTTAAAATTAGGTACACATTGTGAAAGAATATCTTGAAATTCTATTCAAGATGTTTGAATAAATAACTAAATACTTAACAAGCAGTATTGCACAGCTATTACGAACCCAACCCATTCAACTTAGGCCAGTTTAAACCAGTCGTTTTTGTTCTTAGAAATGTTAATTTTACAACATAAAATATACACTTGAAATAAGGACTTTATTCGTAATCATGTGGGACATAATAATTTGCAGTAACAGGCTACTTTAGCAAGTCTCGACCGCTGACAGCTGATCTAGTCGTAAGTGGGTTAGTTAGGACATACAAGTATATGAACATATATATTAGATGGTGATATGCTAAACTAGGGAATAATAAATTGCTGTAATTTAGTTGTACTAACTATAATTGATTCCAGGTTCAGCTATAATGTCTTTATGTTAACACTAGCTGGCCCGCGCAACTTCGTTTGCGTCCTTTTTTATTAATGCTCGCTCCTATTGGTCGTAGCGTGATGTTATGTAGCCTATAGCTTTCCTCGATAAATGGGCTATCCAACACTAAACATTTTTTTTTAATTCAAACCAGTAGTTCCTGAGATTAGAGCGTTCAAACAACCCAACAAACAAACTCTTCTGCTTTATAATATTTGTATGGATTTTCGAGGTATATTTAGGTTAAAGACAGGATCAGAGAGTCCGTGACTCTTGCAGTTTCGTGGTTAAAATATTCGTGTATCAAAAAACCGTGACTGGCGTATTCGTTTAAAACTACTTTTTATTCTTATGCACATGCCATGTGTGTACATATTATATGTATTATTAGTTTTGAAACCTCTCATTAATTTCACTGTCTCAAGTGGCTATGTACCAAATAACGGATGTAATATTTGATCTACGTCTACCAAATCAACACGTACGATCTCCTATGTGTTGATATGTTAGATCCTATTGATTATAATATTGAGAAGAACAGGTTTAAACAGGTGTAAATTACTTTTATATGATTTTATTTAGTTAATTTAATTTTAATTCAGTGTTTTAATTTTATTTCTGTATATTTTTTAAGTTGACATGTGTGCGAATTTTAAAAGTTTTAAATATGGATGATTGGTATCTGAAGTAAATAAATTATTATTATATTATTGCTAGCTAACTTATTGAAGCAAAATACTCGTGAATCAGCTTTAATTTTTTTCACTGATTAGGTAAGTACAGGTTTACCAATTCATAAAAAAAATCAAACCATGTAATTTTTTTTTATTCAAATCAAATCAAATCTGTTTATTTGCCAGAATGTTTGTTTGCCGAATTCTTTAATTTGAAAAAAAAATTGCATGGTTCGATTTTTTATTTTATTATAATTATAATATTGAGAAGAATAGGTTTTAATGCTATCCTCTATTTAATTATTGCTAGCTATACTTACCTATTGAAGCAAAATACTCGTAAATCGGCTTCAATTTTTTTTGCACTAATTAGGTAAGTACAGGCTTCAATCAATAAACCCCCAATCCTGAACGATTCAGTAAGTTGTTTACAAAGGATGTTGCTCAAAGAATGTCTTTTAGTTCAGTGTGCCTCTTGGTATAGGCCTCTTCTAACATGTTCCATTGCTTCCTATCGATAGCAACCCTTCTCCAATTGGGTCCGGCTGCAAATTTCAGCTCGTCCTCCCATCTCCTCTCTTGCCTTCCTCTTCTCCGTTTACCATCTCTAGGCTACCATTCCGTGACTATCCTACTCCACTTGTCTTTGAATTGTTCCTTTTTTCCCGGACGCTTTTATCCTGCTCGTCTTTTACATCGTTCTCACATGTTTGTATAATTTATTATTTTTAAAAGAGTGTCCGTGGAGCTTCTTGCACGTTCTTCTCCATAGAGATCTACGCTTTGGAACGTGCAAATAGCTTCATCTTTTTGGACTGACCGACCTTGACAATTCAAAAGTGCCTGTAAATGGTTTATTTGAAATATACGATTTGATTTGATTTGATTTGGGTAGGTACAACGCAGTAAATGGCCCGTCCATCTCCACTCTAGCACAGATAATATAATACTAGCGTAACTCTAGTTGGTCTATCTTTAAAAGCACGTAAGTTACTCCAGTTTTCGATCTTACTATGGTGTTTCTTATCTTGTCCTCTTTTTTGACGCCAATCAGTATTGGCTTACCTATTCATAAAAAATCGAACCATGTAATTTTTTTATTCAAATTCTTTTCCTACCAAGATAGTTTATAAGGTCCTTCTGTTACTAACCATAATAGATCATGTAATCTGAGTAAACATTAATAATTCCTTTAATCTGCTTTGGTAATGTTCAACTGATTTTCAGTTCAATTCTCTAAACAAAAATTAAGGATCCTTAGGCTGATTTGAAGAAAATCCATAGGCATTCTCTATCAACAAACGTGGGTTTCTGCTACTCAAATTCGTATTAAGAATCAGCTAATCATTAGTTAAACTAATCATGTTTAAAAAGTTCTAATGAATAAGGCTCGTGTCGTGTCGTGTCCTATCGGTATATAAATTAATTGGTTAGCATAAAATAATAATCCTGCAATACGTAGTCTCGTTTTTGTCTTAAGGTAGGTAATATCCACTTAAATATTTGGGCTAAAACAATCCATTATCTTTGTATAATGGTCCTATTAGCCGATATCAGTACAAAAACTAACAATTTGCAATTCGTGATGACCGCAGGTTCCGCTTAAACGCAAAAAGTAAATCCGGTACACAGGGGTAATTAATATAATAGTTTCATGTGCCATGTTTTTGCACTAATATAACTTTTTACTATGAAATGAGATCATGGAACACATCAGCTCATCACAATAACTTGCTTTTTTTTACAGTCACGTACCTAATACTAATTGGTGCTTCAAATTGACTGGCTTTGTCAAACTAATTTGTGTATTTATTTTATTGCTGCACGGTTATTAGAACCCCAACTTAAAAAATACCATAAAAAACTTGTCAATAGGAAAATGTAGTTCAAAATTCATGTTCATTCTTTTAAAGCAGTCAGATTCAAATATTATATGACTTTTGGTATTCTGTCAGTTTTCTTGAACTTGGTCGTAAGTACTTTAATTGTTAAGAAGTTGTATTTTATACGAGTGTATGTTATGAGTAATTAAATAAAGAGGAGCCAACTAAAAATAGCTTTATTTATTTAGCTATAAACGGTCAAATGTTGTGCCTACTGTTTATGACTATGTCAATAAATATGACCAGGAAGCCATACACACATTAATTAATAAAATAATCAGCAACAAGTATGAGCACATACCGTTTAATTGCACTAATAACTTATGTAATTACCATTTCATAATTATTTATTTATCGGTTTAAGCACGGAATGTTCAGTGCCTTAACTTATTACGAGTATGTGTGATGAGTACATTTACATAGCCCTGCAACAATTCAATGATTATACTAAGTCATTATCTTCTTAAAGGATTACTAAACAAGCTGGTTATTTATTGTATTTATTCTGTTATTCAAAGATGTCCGTGTATCCTCTAACGATACTCCCACTCAGCGGTAAACTTATTGTGTTCGTTTTTACACATATTGTGAATTTGACACGATGTATCATAATTTATCAAGAATTGCATATGAGAACCTAATGAATGGAGTTTTGCTTCCTCTTACCTTATAAGGAAATCAGACTTCATTCTAGTTGATGGTATTCAAAACAAAAACATCGTTGAATTTAAAATTGCGTGTATAAATAATAATCAAGATGTTCACCGAAGTCAAGATTTTACTTTGTCATAGTGTGCAGATTCTATAGACGGATGACCACTCAGATTGCATTCAGCTTCTTGCGTTTACATATAAGTATGGCAAGTAAACCTCGGTTGCACGATGCGTCGCCATTAATAGGCGTTGTCCTCAGGGTCAAATAGTCGATTAATGTCATGGTCAAAAATTAAACACGAGGAAGAGTCAATGTGAAAACAAGAATGGTATTTGAGTTCGAATGTAGTTCAGTTTATGACCGGTTTATTGGCGAAAAGGTTTCAAGAACAGCCGGCAATCGTAAGATCCTGTTTGATTCTCAGGCAGGTGTAGTGATGGGGTTTTACTATTGGGAAATCCCAAATTACAATCCTTGCATTGGAATTCGCTAAATAGCTGTAGGCTCGCCCACTATTGTTTGGCAGTAACCGTCATCGGCTACGTATTTGTGTCGAAATCCCTCGTGGTTAGGCTAAACCCTTCACGTGATTTGCATGTAAAACGCGTAGCGGTTATCTTTACTAGTGAATATTAGTTGATAGTAACCGGGAAACTCTTTGAGCATGCTTTGCCGTTGTAGAGTGATTATCTAAATAGCGGTTGTTGACGGAGGAGTTACGTTAGTCAGCGGCCTTCAGCTTTCACTATCGCGACATGTAGACGCGACGCGACGCGCGCTGCATGCGACCGGCGTGTGCGCACGCGGCACGGTTTACGTGATCTCACGTTAATTTGAACTGTTTTCATCTTCAATTTGATAAGAGTCAATCAAGTTGTGGGAGACTTGCACTTTCACGCATCAACACAGAAACAAATGAATATGTTATGAATTGGTATTTCAAATAATTAGCTAAGCAAAACTATAGAACATAAATTATTTTTGTGAAAGTTTTCAGTTCAAATGACTCTTAGCACAGAATACCGAAAGATATACCTGCAATTCCCACATGGAAATATCAGCCTTCATATATAGGAAGCTAGGTTAATCAATTATATCACTTTCAAGAAGCAGTTGTGGTGTGCAATGACATTTAAATGTCAAAAATTGTCCCGGAATTAAACGATTGCTGTATTAGCGGAGCAAGATTTATAGATCAGGTAATACAATTTATCAGTAGAAGTATGTATGTAGAGTGTGTAGCACCCACAGTACCTTTATCTTCTAGTTTGTGCAAATATTTATAATTTTGTGCCTCGGCGGCGGTCTAAAAATTGCGGATTTTTTTCATCACAATTTATTTCTGATTTACCTTTCGTAGAAGTCAATCAATTGTTACTGAATGAGTGTCAACTCATCTTTAGGTACCCTGCCACTCTTGGCATATGACCAAGGTCTGCCTAGATCAGGAACTAATCTACTACTTATCAGACATTTCCTTTATCATTGACTTTAGAGTGCTCAAGATTATAGCTTACCTTTATGTAATAATTCTAAATTAAATAGTATTATAGGCATTTGACTTTTATGTAGGTAATGAGTAATAACTTGCAAAAATACACTAAGCTTTTGTCTATGCGATTTCATTTTTAGTGTTACCGGATTTAAATTGCCAATTACTAAAGCCGTTATAATAATAGACATAAAAAATATTATTGGCTATATTACAGCTTAGAAAATTACTTGGAGTTACCGAGCATCAGTTTTTGCTAGATGATGTTAACATTTTTGGTTCGTGAGCACTTGTAAAAACTGCTCGAAGTGAGAACTTTAGACACGAAATCTTCCTCTAAAATACGTAGATACTTTAGGTCGTTTATTAACTTAGATATACAGAGTGATAGGTAATTGGGTGGTCTTCTTGAAATGGGGAGTTCTAGAGATAGTATGCATTTTGACCCAGTAACTTGGGGTGCAATTGGGTTGTTTTTGAGTAACTAAGCGATTTTTTTTTCTGCCTCACTGCTAAAAATTGCAAAAATATGTTAGAAATCTGAAGAGATTTTTAACATCTTTTTTGCAATTTTTCTATCCGGTTAGTGGAGGCACTGAC
Source organism: Lacanobia wlatinum (assembly GCA_947578705.1). Taxonomy (NCBI): domain Eukaryota; kingdom Metazoa; phylum Arthropoda; class Insecta; order Lepidoptera; family Noctuidae; genus Lacanobia; species Lacanobia wlatinum. The sequence continues at coordinate 12,735,291 of OX388033.1, forward strand.
TGGATAGAAAACCTTTCTGAAGGCTCATGAACGAATAGCTCCCAAAAATAATAATTTATCAAATAATACCTATTACTTTGGAAATTAAGAGTCGTAAAGTACTAGCTATGAAAATTTAATGAAACTTTTATTCGAATAAGGGTTAGATTGACTAGGGGTAGACTGTGAGATATTATATCGAAAAAAAAAAACTCAATTTGGTTTCCAAGTTAAAGGGGTAAAAATCGTTGCAAATCAGCTCTAGGACATCCCATTTGAAGGAACATACTTAAATACCAATCACCCTATGGGTGTGAGGTTAAGTTTTTAAGCAAGTTCAGTGTGAGTCAAGGGCTCTGACTGCAATTATCAAATTATAAATTACGCCACGATACACAGCTAGCCTTAACCTTACCGCACGGAGGGTTTGAAAGCTGTTTAACAAATTAATTATTTTACGTGCGTAGTGGTTCCATTAATTGTTTCTATAAAAAATACTGGCCAAATGCGAGTCGGACTCGCGTGCAAAGGGCTCCGAACGAATTTATTTTTTATTAATAAGTTATTTTAACACTATAGAATTCTTATAGATTTTCCTGTAATAATGCTCAGGAGTTTCGGAGATAAGGCGGGAATGGTAATTTTTCGTCTAATTTCTTGAATAACTTCAAAACCATTTATTTTAAAATTATGAATAAAATATAATTAAAACCCTCACAGTAAGCCCTTTCATTTAATATGTCACACGATATTGTTCAAAAACTCACAACAATATTTTCTAGTTTGACCCCCAAAAGTGACCCCCATACTTAAAATTTGATGACAGACAGGCAGACACCCGAGTGATCCAATAAGCGTTCCGTTTTTTGTTCGGAACGAAAAAATTGATTAAACAGAATTTAATTACACTCATATTTTGAAAAAACTATAAGTACTTTCCATTTGCTCTCTTGCGGAACTTGGTTGTGGTAATGTAAGTAGATGACATATTTCTTTTTGTGAGTCATGTTCAGAATTTTCGAATACTCTCGACAGACTTTCACGTTATGATTTGGCTGTTTTACATATTGCAATAATACCTAAATTACGTCCCATTCTATCTGTCCCACTTTTCCCTTTTTATTTGAACAGAAATCTTAAAGAAAATAAAGTGGTCACAATAGAAATAGGGACAACATTAACACCAAAGAATCGATATGTCTTAAGAGGGTCTTAAGCTACAATTTGACAAGGAAGAATTTTAAATTAAAAATTACGAAACATTCCTATAATTCAATTAACCGTATTAAATCGAGAAAACCGATAATTCATAAACACGTAAAACGATGGAACCTTGACCCGTAGGAAGCGGAAGTGCAGTCAAGGTCGCGGGGAAATGATCGGCTTATGTCGGCGGGTGTCGTGAGTGCTGAGCTGCGCACGCGCCGAAAATGTCAAGATCTCGACGTCGCTAAAATGAGTTCAAGCGCTAATGATCGTGATATCAAAGTGGTTCACTTTAAAGTGGAGCTGTTACAAACGCCTACGTGTAACAGGTTGTGTTTCCGTGTATTCTTATTTGGTTATCGTTATTTGGTATTATTAAATGTTTTGAGCGAGTTTACATAAAACGAAGATACATTGAGCTTTTGCATAAATTATGAAAATTATATGCCGTAGGGTGCCGTAAAATAATAATACCATCCCATCACTTCCCGTGGGTGTCGTAAGAGGCGACTAAGGGACTCGCCATAGAATGGGCAGCAGCGTTCTCGGTAAAACTCAACACCATACACTGCGATCGCCAATCCGCCTGCCAAAAATGGCGATTATGGCCAACCCCCCCATCTTGGGGGAGGCCTATGTCCAGTAGTGGACGTCTTTCGGCTGAAATGATGATAGGCACATACAATAGTTCTCGAGTAGATTTCAGAATTTTGACATGTCATGCAAAATTATCTTAGGAAACTAACATGTGTGAATATAACCAGTGCTCAATATCGTTCCCACTGGTTTATAATTATTTAATTGACTTTTGTTGTATCTTAGTCGTCTGCAAAGAATAATCCGTGATTTGTAAGTACCACGCCACAGGGCATCGCGCACGATTGTTGTGAAATGCATTCAAGGATCTCTAAGTAAATGATTATTGCAATAGTTAATCTTTTGCCTTGATCAGTAGGATGTGAAGAAAAGTTAAAGCTAGAAAGGTGTCCAATCTGCCTAGTCTTTTCCCGATTATGTTGGGAACGGCTTCCATTCTAACCGAATGGAGCTGAGCAGCAGTATTTTATTTGAAGCGACTGTTGATCTGACCTCCACAACCCAGTAACTGGGTAACACGATACCTCTGGCAAGACTGGTGCAGACTTGTTGGCTTCTAATCTATTTGATATTTGACTGACGTTACGGGTTGTCAAATAGTCAAATGACAGCCAGGACCCGGGACCAACCATTACAAGCTAAGACTCCTCAGTTTTAAAATGTAATGGATGGTCACTGGTCACCCATCTATTTACCGACCTGGTCAAGCGTGGCTTATCCTTGAAGATCAACCCGTGTGTCTGTTATTTTTTGGCCACGAGATGTCAACTACCAGACTATTTTTATGTTAGTAAATAATTATGAGGCGTAATCTGTGAATAATCAGTTACCGTCGATCAGTCTTCATTTAGAATTTATGTCATTGCTGAGAATCCTGTTCATGTTCTATGAACATTGACGCTAAAATATACCTGCTCTTAATCGCAATTCGTGACTGATACACACGCGGGATGTACTTGGTGACAGTAAAACACATAGTTACCAGTACACATCCTTGTTGCACAGAATACACTATTATTCCACCGGATTCTAACGTGTATGGTAATAACGACCCTAGGAAGTTACGTGAACGACTAGAATCCTTTGTACAAATATGACAGATAGCATAAAATGTGTTGCCAACTCTGTGTACGTATGTGTGCACGCGTGTTTTACACATCCGCCTGTAGTGTCTTTAGCAATAATATTATCGTTTTCTTCATTAACTGGAGTCAATTAAACTTTACATAAATCTACACAATTTTACGTAATACGGATCTAAATTTTCTATTGAATTCAGAAGATCAAACTATGATACATAATATGGTCATAAAAAATCTATCAGACAGATTTAAATTTCGTTCCAATTACTTTTCAAAGTTTTTCATCAATACGACAAACTAAATGAATGTAACATTCACTAGTTGGAGTATTTATTTACTCTTCAAAATTATATTATTTATGAGAAAATTCTGTAAATGCTGCTTAGAGGACGATGTAGCTTTTATCTGGTAGAAACGATTTTTACACCAGAAAGTTTACCTATATGATAAGAAAGATAAGAAAACGCTTCCACAATGCGTTTATACATGTTTCTTATTTGGAATAATGGACCATAATCAAATCATCATAGACTTATTTAATAGTCGAAAGTATATTTCACAATAACTATCGACTATTATATTTATTTGATCCTGCCTTTTAAAGGCGTTTCTTGAAAACAATTATTAGTTTACGATGATAACTTCATTTCTGAGATACCTATCCGTATCCGTAAACGATAGTACCTACTAATGTTTGGCTATATCTAATTCCAGTTACGATAACAGTAAAAAAGATTTGAAAAAATCATTTTTCAAGTAAATTTAAAACTCGGTTTGTGTGTAACTTTACTGAATGACGAACGAAACATTTGGATACATAAAAAAGTAGGTACTTAATCGAATATCTAACAGATCATCTGATTTGTCTGGTTTAAAGAGGAAACTCTGTTAATCATACTCATTCACCGAGTTTTTACTCGTCGCAGAAGAAATCATCAATTTTACATAAGAGGAAAATACAAATATTACGAAACGAATTATGAACTTACCAGGATCACAGAAGGCTTGTGTAGTTATCTGTAGTACCGCAGCCAGCATCAGCAGGAGCCCGGTACGACTCCACACAGTATCCGGCGCGGCCATGTTTTTTGTGTAGAATCTGAAAGAAAACAACACACAACTGAAAACTTTCTTTAATTCTTCAATAATAAGCGAAATATACGTATACTATTATTGCTAACGCACAGTAAATGCGTCTACGTCGCTGCTACACCACCGCTACGGCTACGACTACGGCTGCTACGCCTCTGCTATTGGGCTGCGACGAAATGCCAATACTGAGCAATCAAGAGGAAATGCTGGCGGCGAGAGTTTATGTGTAAAAAGTCATAATTCGAGGTTTAGCTCTCGATATTTCACAAACTGAATAAGAAGGATATATACTGTCTCTCTATGTTTTCTTTTTTGATGATTTATAAACTGTATAAGCACTAGAACTCTCACAAAATGCTCAAAATTGTCCCATAAATCGCTGTCAATAGAGCCCTAGTGTACAAATTTTGCAACTATTAATCATAAAAGGAAAACATAGAGATACAGTATACATCCTTTTTATTCAGTTTGTGAAATATCTCTTATATCGGTCTAATACTGGAAGAGAAAACAGTCGAGAGTCAAACCTCGAATTATGACTTTTTCCACACAAAGTCTCGCCGCCAGCACTTCCTCTTAAGCACACAACGAGCATATGCGATTTTTAAGTATGTAGTTCATGTGACACACTGTCTAACGCCTATTTGGGAAACGCTAAATGCACAGACACTATCAACTGAGCATTTAGCGAAACAACTGTTTGACTGATCGAAATTAATAAGACGTCCATATTACACGCATGAGCGTGTAATATGGACGTCTTATTAATTTGAAAAAAAAACCGAACTAAAACGTCACTCAATTCTAAAAGTCTTAATTGCTGGTGAGTGTTGAAATTCAATCGACTTTAGACGTTCATTCTTAATACGCCCCGATATACATATTATTGGCTGATATACGGGATTCGAAAAAGGGCAAGGCTGAACTATTACCCATTCCATTATTATATGAAAACTGACCTATTCATTTTAAAGTCTACGCTAATAAAATATACAGATTTTCGTCAATCAATTTCATGCAACCATCAGTCACTGCAACACATGATAGGTTATCCGTCAGTTAGGGCCTTGAATGTGGTTAAACTGACAGCAAAACCTACAGTGTAATGGGCGCCTTATTAGTCACTGCACCGTTGACTTAAAAAAAGACAGACAGTTGCTTATAAGAAGGAATGGCAAACCTAAACTACAATTGACGGCACGTACTTGGAGATAAGAGTAGCTAGTGTAATAATGTGGCATGTATGTAGAATCTCTTTGTAATGTTGGCGAAGATTTGATGGCGATGGCGGTCTGCCTTTCAAAAGATGTCGGTGCCCAATATGGTTTTACCAAATTGATACAAAATCTTTGACTGAACTGCTGCTACGAATTACATAAATAAATAAAGGGTTTACAAAGTAAGTGCATACTATTTACTTAAGTAGTTAGCTTTTGTTGTATGTATTTATTGTAAGGCCTCAAATTAATGCATTTAATAATTTGATTATTTTATAGACTTTTGACCTTGGCATTTTTCGTCCGTCACTTCTTGTATTTTTTACATATTTAATTTAAACCTGATACATTACACAGATTAAGAATTTTACATTGTTTTTGTTTTGGAAATTGTAAACTAAAAAAAACAAACGTTCTATAATATATAAGTTATTAAAAATCAATCATTTTTTACGCAAAATAACATTCTAATTACAAATGAGGCATCGAGCACAAAATAATTTCAAATATCTATTTTTTCTGCTCTATTTTTTATGACATTGGTGCCAGTGTCGATAATTCTGCCAATAAAATCTATATATATAAAAATGAATTGCTGTTCGTTAGTCTCGCTAAAACTCGAGAACGGCTGGACCGATTTTAATAATTCTTTTTTTGGTGGATTCGCCAAAATACAGGGAAGGTTTAAAAGCAAAAAAAAAATGGGTAGGTACATAGGGTAGGTAGGTAGGGTAGGTAGGTAGGTAGGTAAGGTAGGTAGGGAAGGTAGGTAGGTAGGTAGGTAGGTTAGGTAGATAGGGTAGGTAGGGTAGGAGTAGGGTAGGAGTAGGGTAGGAGTAGGGTAGGAGTAGGGTAGGAGAAGGGTAGGAGTAGGGTAGGAGTAGGGTAGGAGTAGGGTAGGAGTAGGGTAGGAGTAGGGTAGGAGTAGGGTAGGAGTAGGGTAGGAGTAGGGTAGGAGTAGGGTAGGAGTAGGGTAGGAGTAGGGTAGGAGTAGGGTAGGAGTAGGGTAGGAGTAGGGTAGGAGTAGGGTAGGAGTAGGGTAGGAGTAGGGTAGGAGTAGGGTAGGAGTAGGGTAGGAGTAGGGTAGGAGTTATATTATAGATGAAAATTGTGACGCAGACGAAGTTGCGCGGGTCAGCTAGTTTAATTTATACAATGGTAAAACGCGTATGACCATCAGCATATTTTTAAAAGTTTTGTAGGTATGCGTTGATCGTTTAAAAAGAGGGTTTATGACGATTTATTATAATAGTTTTGGATAGTAGTTTTGAAGAAGGAAAGGAATTGCTGGTTTTAAAGCGTATCACACTGTAAATACTTTACAACTGCACCATAAAGTTTTCGCTATAAGGTCAATGAACTGTTGAAGTCCACGAGGTGTCACTTGTTTTTCGCGGAAGTTTACATCAGCCTTGTTGCCTACTGTAATTTTCTGAGTTAATTATTTTACTGGCATTTCTGCCAGTGTCAACAATTTCTGAAATGATAAACGTCCTCACAAATATGTTAAGCTTCGTAAGTGTGAATTTATTAGGGTTATTATTTTATACTTTATATATTTAAGTACTAGCTTCTCCCTGCGGCTTCGCCTGCGTGGAAATTAGTTTTGTTTTTTTTTTGCATAGAACCCTTACGTAAATTAAAAGTATATATATATAGTAGCCTATATTACTCCTTATAACATCAGTTATCTGTGAAAGTCCCGTCAAAATCGGTCCAACCTTGTCAGAGATTATCCGGGTGAAAATAGGGGTATTTTTTTCCACACAACCCTAATTATTTTTTGTAAAATTATATTTACTCATATTAAAACATCAGCTCCCGCCGTTTCGGAGATTACTCGGAACACGCAGGCAGACAAATAAACAAAAAATAACTTTTATATGATTTTTTTCAAACAGACACTTATTTTATTTATTTGTATGTACGTATTGAAAATTAATTAAAGTTGTACATTGTAGGTTAACATATTAGAATTACCTTTTAAGCTTGTATCTAGAGCAAAACGTGTAGTTTATGTAACGTAAACCTTGTGTTAAAGATGAAGCTTGCAGGCCGATAGGCGATGTAGATAATATTAGCAATAAACAGTTAACCTAATTACATTACACGATGTAATATCCCATAAAATGTGGCCTCTATACGAGATTTACATATGTATCAACATTCAACAGTTACTTATGTGAGTGTAGTAGGGACACGATATCTTAATTTAAATCGAAACTTTATGTCTTGTGCAGTGGCGTAGCTATAGTCTCAAAGGGGCCCTGTATCAAACATTTTTTAGGGGCCCCGTTTTTAGAGTAATTTAGGGTTCGATTCCCGCACGGAACAAATATTTGTATGGCCTACAGATAGTTGTTTCGGGTCAGGGCCCCAAGTCTGCTATTACAATAGTGTCAGAATGGTCTATGATTGATTTCATAATGGTTGATTTTGACAAGACAGTCATAATGACTGAAAAGTCATAATGACGCTTTTATGTCCAGTGGTCAACCACTGACACTCCATTGAAAGAAATGGCAGAGAATCTTGTCAAAATCAACCATTATGAAATCAATGATAGACCATTCTGACACTATTGTAATAGCAGACTTGTTGCCCTGGCTGTTTGTGTATGTGAGTTTGTATGTTTGTGAACGCACCCACGAAACAGGAGAAATTCCTAGTGTGGGGCAACGTAAAAAAAGAAAAAAAAAATGTTTTGTTAAACAAAATATGTCCTACTAGCTCATAAGTGTCTTGTCTTGTCGCGGCGGGACTGAATGTATAGCTTTGCGACCACACGTCGGGGCCCTTGTAGTTCGGGGGCCCCGTATCTTTGATACGGCGGTAGCTACGCCCCTGGTTTTGTGTCTTAACAACTTGACAACCTATGTAAATAAAGTCCTTTAAGCCCACATTTAACCATTACTAAATAGTATTTAGGTATAATATTAATGCTGTGAAATAAATGATGTGCCTCAGCAGAAGTAGAATGTACGTTATAGCTAGCTATATCTATACTAATATTATAAAGAAGAAAGATTTGTTTGTTTGTTTGAATTGAATAGGCTCCGAAACTACTGGACCGATTTGAAAAATTCTTTTAGCATTGGATAGCTACAGGGATATGCTATCAGGGAGTAACATAGGCTATATATTATCCCCGTACTCCCACGGGAACGGGAACTACGCGGGTGAAACCGCGTGACGTCCACTAGTCTGAAATAAGATGGACTCGTCTTGCTAGGCTGGTAAAATTATACTAAGGGCCGATTTTCAATCGTCAGATAACCTTTGACTGAGGAATAAAAATGGCGGTTTGACTTATTTTCTTTATAAAATCTGTCAAACGGCCATTTTATTCCACGTTTAAAAGTTATCCGACTATTGAAAAATCAGCCCTCACACGCATTAAACACACACGTCTTTTGTCTTTTGTTTTTCGTTTTATATAAGTATACAAATAAAACTACAGAACATTATCTTCTTCGATTCTTTCATATACTTTTGCTTTGTAAACAATAAGAGGATGCAGGTCAGTGCTTTAGAAAGACCGATAGCCCTTTTGTCTGTTCGGCATGTTATCCTTATATAAACATCTTCCTTTAGTGACTATCTAAAGTTAGTACGTAAATTATAGCATTTGTTTTATCGTATACGACAAAGTGGTTTACAGATTTATTGATAAGGCATTAGGTAGGTCCAAATATCTTGCTCCATACTGCTGTCTATTCTAACATTAAGGGTGCCTGTCCATTTGCGCGGAGCGAGGCAGCGGAGCGGAGAAACGGAGAAATATTAACCAATCATGTCAGTCAAAATGTGTTTATATGTGGAATAACGGAATAGGTAATAGTTCAGTCCTTGCCCTTTTTCGAATCCAGTATATCAGCCAATAATATCGGGGCGTATTAAGAATAAACGTTTAATGTCGATTGAATTCCGTCACTCACCATCAATCATGACTTTTGGAATTGAGTGACATTTGCAAGAGCGTGTAAGGGTAACTGTCTATTACAGCGGAGCGAGGCAGCGGAGCGTACAAACGGTGAAATATTAACCAATCATGTCAGTGAGTCACGTGGTGCGGAGATTTAAAGCAATTCCATTGGTTATTTCTCCGTTTCTCTGCTCCGCTGCCTCGCTCCGCTGTAATGGACAGGCACCCGTATGCCTGTGTTGTAGGTATTATTACAGCTATTTCGAGCAGACGTCTTTATTGCTCTAAAACAAGCTAATATTTCTGTGAATAAAGTATACCTACTGAACTTTTCGACACCTGTTCATACACGATCTCTGTCTACAATATTCTACTTACGTAAAGTTTTATCCTAGGTATACGAGTCAGAATAAATTTTGCTACAAGATACAATGCTTGTTTACTAAGAATAAACAACGAATTTTATTAGAACGACCACGCAATGTCTAAAAGGCAGTGTGTAAATCTCGCGTTGACCAGTTTGACTCGTAATAGTAGAGGTTGTATCTACGCAGGGACGTTCACTTGCTTCTCGAGACATGAATATTAATAAAACTTGAGGTCGATTCACACCTCGCTGCGATTAAAACCATCTTTATAATTATTACGAAGTAACAATCTGTAGTTAATGTTAACGTTTTTACATAATGTACCAACAACAACGTTTGCGGCAAAGTAGTATGGTGGCATTGTCAAAGCTGGGGGGTCGCCTCACACCAGGAGCCTTTAGAGCAGGGGTGGCCAACTTGATTAGACCCAAGATCTACTTTTTACTGCCGAAACCCTGTGTTATCGACCAATTACATTCTTCTTCAAATTTTAAATTAAACAGAATAGTTCACTTTATGTTTTACTAGTGGACGTCACGCGGTTTCACCCGCGTAGGTCCCGTTCCCGTGGGAGCACGGGGATAAAATATAGCCTATGTTACTCTCTGATACTGTAGCTATTCATTGCTGAAAGAATTTTTCAAATCGGTCCAGTAGTTTCGGAGCCTATTCATTTCAAACAAACAAACAAATCTTTCCTCTTTATAGTATTAATAATAATAATAATAATATGTTTTATTATTAATAATAATAATTTATTTAATAATAAAACACAAAATAATAAGCTCACAACACAATGCGGACAATGCGGGCTTAATTAGCCCGCATTGTCTCACTGCTGGTTAAAGTCTTGGACCGGCCTCGGCGGCGCCGGCCGTCTTCGGGCAACCAATGCGTGGAGACTTTTGCCCAAACGGTCACAGTGCATTTGGCTTACGTGATCCGCCCAATCCCAGTTGAGCCTGGCGGTCTTCTTATCTTACAAACGTCCATTTGGAACGCAGCGAGGTGTTTCGAATTCTGTCTTTTCTTTTTACGCCCAGAATGCTGCGTTCCATCACTCTTTGGCAAACTCCAAAGCACCGTAGGTTAGGATGGGTTAAATATAAATGTCGATGAGTTTGCGCTTCAGGGAGATCACCCTTCATTAGCGTCTTCATGGACCAGTAGGTAGCTTTCGATCCATTTCCTTTTTTTGCCTATTTACGAAAGAAAGAAAGTAGATGTACTCATCGACATAATGTATTTCTTGCTCATCTACCTCGACCTTACGCTTCATGCTGTTGGTCCATTAGCTGGGGTTTAGACCATCGCAAGTCCCAGCTTGAAGCTAGCTGTGCTCAACTCTTGGAGAATGGTCTGGGGTTCTAGAGCTGTGAGAGCGAAAAGGACAATGCCGTCAGCAAGTCGGAGGTTTCTCAGCCTCTTTTTGCCAGCGTCAATACCTGCGGTCTACCATGAGGCTGCCAGTGTTTTAAATATCTCATCAAGTGTGCTCGTAAATAATTTGGGACAGAATCTATTACCCTGTTTAAAACCCTTTTAAATTTTGAAGGAAGGTCCTGCAGTATTCAGTTTTAAGTTAGCGGTGCTATTTTGGTATTTTTTGGGTTCCGAAAAAAAAGGAACCCACTCGGGTGACTGTCTGTCTGTCCGTCTGTCACAGCTAGTTTTCTCCGGATCTGCTAGACCGATTCTGTTGAAATTTGGTACACATATGGACTTCTATGACCCTAACACGGACGCGTTACGTAAATAATTAAATTTTTAGTATGGTATCACTTTAGGGGGTCAAACTAGAAAATTAAAAAAAAAGTTTTTAAACAATATCGTGTGACATATCAAATGAAAGGGCTTACTGTGAGGGTTTCAATTATATTTTTTTCATAATTTTAAAATAAATGGTTTAGAAGTTATTCAAGAAATTAGACGAAAAATTACCAATCCCCCCCCCCCCTTATCTCCGAAACTACTGAGCCTAATTTAAAATAACATGTTAAAAAAATTAAATTCGTTCGGAACCCTTTGCACGCGAGTACGACTCGCACTTGGCCAGTTTTTTTATTAATCTAACCTCTTTATTTATCGTACCTACTATATTATCTTTATATTTTTCTAATTTTATTAATTTAAACTGTATTTATATAGTTGCACAATCTGTTATAAGTACTCCTAATATATTCTTATCCTTGCGGCGATCGACTGGACTACTAGCCGCGATCGACCGGTTGGCCATCCCTGCTTTAGAGGCTGACACTCGACATTTATAAAAGAGAATGACACTCGCTTTTTTCTTGAGCTTTTCTGCATCAGTCAGCAGAGCGACTTCCATTTAAGTGGATATAAAAAATCAAAGAAAAGTAAACCTATCCGAGGTATACCTACGCTACGTAGTGCAATAATTTTCGAGTTCACTTCGATCGCTTTTGCAATCTGTACTCTTTGACTTCAAGAATTCTCCTGCATAAGTTCACAAAGCTACCCTACCCATATTTAATTATGAATAATCAAAAGCAAATCAACTATAGGTGAGGTGTTAACATTTTCGAGCTCGTTTCGCCTAAATGCTCAATTAAGTCCAGTGGGCTACATGATCAGCAAACACTGAACGTGTTTGATGACAAGCTAACAGTGATGCAAAAACATTTCTAAAATATATATATATATATATATATGTGACAATATTGGTAATAAGCAATTACCTCTCTGGGGTAACACCAGAATATTTGCAGAAAGTGTCCCGCAGGCACTGAATAGTAAATGCAATCAAAATACAAACAATGCACAAAGAGAAACTTGTTGAATAAATAGAAAAGTGAAATATTAACGACGCGACATCACACGTCTGTGGATAATATTGTGCTTTGTAAATCGGCCTTTATTGCGGATTCATATACTTACCTAAACATTTGAAATAGTATTACATAAAACTAGTATAAATAGAACTGGCCTGGACTGGCTGTAACACGGATAATAAATACTATGTAGTGTTTTATACTCATAGACGTTATTTGTCATTCAAACTTTGACCTTTTCTGACTATCGCTTATAAATGCCTCCATTCTCGCTATTTCACTACAGTTAGATACCTACTTGCAGGCCTATTGACCGTTATTGTTTTTCTTGTTTTGTAAATTGGCTCTTCACTGGTGGCCAGTTAAAAACCTAAAAATTTTGATTTTTTGTGAACATGCTCGTTAATATCTACCTACTGTAGTTCCAACTGTGAAATAGGTTTAAGAGACAAAAAAGGTGCATGCTATTATGAGGAAGTGTCTCACTGCTTATGTCAAGGCCTGAATGATGAGGAATCAATACCTACTTTTTGCATTCGAACTGGTTTAATGTTATTAAAATTAAAATCACTTGAATTTTCCGCTTATTAATAAGCTTACCAACAAGCTTGCTTTTTGCTTTTCTATAGTATAACTTATGTAGATATTTGTTCTAATAACTTTAGATATCTTGCACAATGATAAATAACATTATAATTAGGATATTTTAACCAAATGAACGTGGTATAATAAATGTCAAAATGTGATTCAAAGACCTGTTTAAATATATTATACGGTTTTGTGTCTTTTTGGGCAAAAAAAGAACCTTCTCGATTCTAACAATACGAGCCTTTACACAGTTGGAATCGAATATGCCAAAGAAATAAAAATATTTATAACAGGGGTGGCCAACTTGATAAACCCAAGATTTACTTTTTACTGACGAAACCCTGTGCGATCTACCAATTACATACTTCTTAAAATTTTAAATGTAACAGAATATTTCAGTATATATTTTATTAACCTTTTTTTTTCGTTACTAGCCCGCATTGTTTCACTGCTGGTTAAAAGCCTCCCCCAAGCCCTTCCTTCCAGAAATATTTTTTTTTAGCGCGACCTCGTACCTGTCCTCACGCTACGCATCCAAGTCGCCTCACCACCTCTTTTTGGACCCGCCTCAGTGGCACCGAGGCACGAAAATGTTGTTATAGAATAGCACTACAGTAGCTTTTACAGGTTTTCGTTGCGGCGCTCGATTTCCTTTTCTTGCCTATTTTCGATAGAAACTAACTGGCCCAAGTAGATGTACTTATCGACATAATTTATTTTTTGCCCTCAGCACGAAGCGTAAGGTCGACCTTACGATTATAGATATTAGCTGAGGTTTAGACCGATCCATCGCGCATGATGGAGAGTTCTAACGCTGTGGGAGCGAAAATCACAATGTCATCGGCACATCGGAAGTTTGTCAGCCTCCTTTTGCCGATCACCGTCACCTACCTTCGATCTTCCATGAGGCTGCCATTGTTTGAAATAACTCCTCAAGTGTGCTCGTAAATAATTTGGGAGAGAGTCTATCGCCCTGTTTAACACCCTTTTAAATTTTGAATGAAGGTCCAGCAGTATTCAGTTTTAAGTTAGCGGTGCTATTATGTGGTGGTAAATATTTGTTAACCTAACCTATTTATTAATCGTACTATTTATATACTGTACTATTTTGTATTTTTCTATTTTTATTTACCTAAACTATGTACACGCGCAGTCTGTTATAAGTACATATTTATATCTTTATCCTTACGGCGGTCGACCGGTTGGCCATCCCTGTAGTGCTATTCTATTCTGTAACAACATTTTCGTATCTCGACAGCGAAATCCAAGGTGAGTATCAAATTAAGACCTTAACGTTGTGTGCAATAAAGCTCACTTTGTGAGTTTTGTCACTCAGGTGAGGCTCGATATCGAAATAGTTATTTACAGAATCGACTAGCTGATCTATAACGATCAAACTCAAATATACTCGAACTACACAAAATCTTCATGTACCTACCTACTCACAAAATCTATTGAATATAGAATTTAGAAGGGACAAATAGGCTCCAACTGCCAATTGTACGATTGAGTCAAAAGGCTTTATAGATTGACAACCATACCTACCTACCTGCCTACCGGGCTCATTAGCTTTTATAATGACAAGATATCACAAGGACGTCTCCACACAAGCTAAGATGCACGCCGAGATGTCTGGCCTACATTATCATACAGACTTGTGCAATAGCAGATTCACTCGCATAGTCACCCATGCAGTACTTAAGTAATGGCACACGAACGTATTACGTGAAACTTACTTTGTTCAAAGATAAACCACGTCGCGAATAAGAACTAAAAACACAAAATGAAATCGTGAGTGATGATATTTTAGACCTATTACAGAAAGGACAAATGCTACCTGAATACCAAGCAGAAAGGTTCCACTAATTAGCATTCCAAACAGAGCATGGATTCAGGTATTCCCCAACCTGAAGTTCAAGAGCTGGCTGAGCATGGTAAGCTTAGACTCAACCACACTGTTGGCTTTATTAATAGATCAGATGAGGTCGTGCGAAACAATAAAATTCCTTAAATAACAAGTCTTAAATGAAGTGTTTTGGACAAGTACAGTAATTACAACAAAGCCATTAATATCATAGACGTTAGTTTTTTCTCATGATGGTCCGATAAGTGTTTGAATTATTAAATAAAATAATGGTCGGTCATGTATAATTGCGCTTGGGCAAGCGGCGCGTGAATTTGACCCATTTGCAGACAAGGCCGACTTGCCAAACCGCCAGGCAGCATTGTGCTTATAGTGCAACTATATCTTCTGCCGCATCAGATATCTTTGATGCTCTTTGTTTTTGCACGGTAGTTTAGTTCGCAAATTCCTTTTATCGTGACTCAGTTAAGATGACCAGCCAAATTCATTATTGTATCAAACAGTCGGTAGATTTGCATGGGCATGGTATATTTTCGGGTATATTTACCCGAAAATATACCATGCCCATGCAAATCTACCGACTGATTGATACTGTATAATGAATTGAATAACAAAAGCGCTCTTTGGTTGATCTGCTCATATATAATTATGTAGGTACCTAATAGAATCAGGATGCTGAAATGAATGACGTGTGAAAGTGACATAGAAAATTTGACCATTTACAACTAAATAAGACTTATCACAGTAACTCACACGTGCAGGTAAAATGATCATAGCTATTGTATTGCTAAACTATCATTCCACAACTTAACACATAGGCAGATATTTGACTCTGGAGAGTTCCATCAAGTGCCTAAAGCGAACTGATAGAAAATGTTAATCACAGTTCAAGGCCATTTTGTTAGAACTGGAATCTAGTGGGTCAGCAAGTGTAATGTCACCTTTGTTTCTTCGATCATCCGCCATAACTCTAAATGTGTCATATATCACAGCAAATGTGTGATGTTTACCTTATGAGGCCTTTTATCGTAAATTTAGCTATTTTTAAACTTTGATTTCGTTAATAAAAATCGAATACTCGAGTAATCTAATCGAGTCTTTAAAAATAAATAAAACTCCTTATAAGGAGTTTATTAACTTGTATTATTAACTTGTTTGCTAGACGTGTGCAAATTAAATTTTAATGAGCGAATTCACCATTGTGAAGAAATAAAAGAGAAAATTTAATAATTTGGTAAAATTATTCTTTTGAAAGACTATATTAAAACGGTAAAAGCACAACATTACAGGATGATAATAACTCTTTAATAGGTTTGTAATTACCTCTTCAGTATATTCAACAGTTATAAAAACTTAACAACATAGATATCGCAAAAAATCAATAATGAACAAGCGTGTCGCTTGAATAAAAACGTTAATGCTACTATGATCTCGTGATTAAATACGTCAAAGAGTGACATAACATAAGACATAACTGTACTTGGAGGTGCTGCATTTATTGTTTATGCGTCGTACAACCTCCCGCACCATGCGCCGATGTATTGTAATAGGTCATTGGCAGGATGTCAAAGAGGATCCTGTCACCTCCGTGATTCACTCGTTTTCGCGTCGAACAATCGTTGACGTACGGGAAATACGAAGGCTCTTCAGTGAACTC
Organism: Lacanobia wlatinum; assembly: GCA_947578705.1. Classification (NCBI taxonomy): domain Eukaryota; kingdom Metazoa; phylum Arthropoda; class Insecta; order Lepidoptera; family Noctuidae; genus Lacanobia; species Lacanobia wlatinum. The sequence goes on from OX388033.1 coordinate 12,751,661, forward strand.
ATGCGGAAACTACACGGATACTAACGACTCGATAGTCTAACGTAATACTCATGAGTGTTCATGAATAGTTCCGTCTTCTTACTTTAATTATGATATCTTTACCATGACGATGAATGATGTCTTTACCATGTGATATAAGGACGAAGGAGGCATGTGACCAAAGTTTGAGTATGATTTTAAGGCGGCCTGAAAAGACTAATCAAACGATGGTTGGTTTGTGAAAAAGCTGTATATTTAACTAGAGCGTGTGTAAATATTTAGATAAGATGAAATATATAAGTCAGCCTTAGGGAATGTATACCTAAAGGAGAAGAACACATGCAGCGCCTATAACCTTGTAGATGTAAGTAATAAAAGTACTGATAAAACCTTTGCGAAACGGATAACGACAAAACGTTGTGGTGCTATCCAGAAAAAGAAAATCAGAACAGGCTAATAAGCAAAAGGGAATACAAGCGCGTTACCAAATATAGCAGATATCAAAGAGTGTTTAGGAGTTACGTTCAAACCCGAACTGTTTATAAGAAAGAGAAAAGTTAAAGCATTGAATTAAAAATAACTGTTTTGATGGTACCAATAACACCACACAATATTTAGGAAGATAAGGCCTCCATTCATTCAGCAAGGGAAGTCAAGCAAAGTTGCACAACTATCACCTAGTGTTGTGACTTACTTACTTGCTATTTGTCACGTACCTTTGTTTCTGCTGCTGTGACGCGGAAACACTTTTGGATACACCGAATTAGAGCAAACAACCCACTTTTATGAGAACAGTTTATATTTGTGCTATTTTAATTATTACTCATCTGATCAGTCATCAGCCTTTAACACAAAGGAGCACTACACATCAAATTCTTACTAGTGTGGTAACTTGCAGGTATTTAATAATACATTATGCGGTTTGTTTGGCCTTTACACAATTTTGACAGGATGCCTCGATTCGTATCAGCCTTATCTTCCTTTGTTGGACCAGCTGATCTCTGAACACCGGCCATACCCAGACCGGTCCGTGCTTAACTGTTCATCTAATGTAACTGTTCAGACAAATATTGTAGGTGTGTGGAGCTAACGTAAGGAGGACAACTACAACTATTGTTACAAAGCTTTCAATTAATATGTTAATTTTAGTTTCTTTTCTCCTTTAATGAAAAACGTGTTTCTAGTAGACAAATGAATTAGGACGATGGCCGGTGGACGGTGACTCCGACGTCCAGTCTGATCGCGTCCTTGCGTTCACTACTAACGTTTGCTCCCACCTTATCATCTAATGTCATCGTCTAACGTAGAATGGACCACGTCTAGTAGAAAGGTAACAACACTCACCTCTTAATTTTAAAAAAGCATCACTTTGGTGTACGAACTCGATAGTTTATTTCAATCACGACACCCCATGCACTGTCTCCGATAGGATGTTGTCAATGTACTAACACAATATAGTTCACACTGTTTACGGAGCGAAAGCGGTTTATGTTTGTACGCGGAAGTGTGGGTAGGTAGTGTAGTGTCGGTGGTCGCGCCAGCGTCGAAGGCGGTCGACTCGCGCGCGGCTGCGACTGTGACTCGCGGCGACGCTCGTTTCACCGGCAGAGGTGTCGCGAGGAGAAAGTCTCGGCCGTGGTGCGCCCGCGTCGGTTGGCCGATGGCGCCGCGACGTGGGGGGGTCGTGACGTCGCCTCCACTAAACCAACAGCCACCTGAGCATCACCAGCGATTGCTTCACCACTCGCGCAAGTCATTGTTGGTTGCGTTGGGATGAACAGCTAATGAGGTGTATGATAGCAACCATGTATGATGTTACGAAATCAACCTGTAGACATATTGTGGAGGCTTAAAATATTTATCAGCAAATCAATCAACATTGAGATACCAATAGGATGTCGGTATTTGATAAATATACTCTAAAAGTGATGATGAAATACTTGTAACATCAAAATATCACGTTGATAAAATATTTCAATACATGCAGTAGCCGTTTAAACTTCATACACGCGAGCGTGTAAGCTTGCGACCGCATACAGTCTTCATAAAATGAATTTGTAGTCTATGGTGCCGTCTATTGTTTTTTCATGTGAACTCCGTAACTGTTGTAAATGAATACGAATGAACGCAGCGGTCGACATATCGTATAATTTAACCAATTAGCCGATGTTCCCACGGAACTGCTCGCATCCCCTCGGGACGAGAACATACGCGAAACATGTTGAATGAATTGAACGACTAGCTCAATGAAAGAAACGTGAGGTAAAGGCGGACATAGCCCAATGAGATATAGGAAAACAATGAATTAATCTTGATTTATAAGCATGTACTTAGCAGTGTAATAATTCACTAGCAGTTGAAAGGGAATTAAAGCGTATATAGTTCCTTTAGCAAGGTAATGATTACGATATGAATGATTACCATCCCGAGGCTTTGAAATAACTTCATCATGAGAACTGCTCATAACAAGATCGATCACATGATGAAATCAAACGCACAAACTATGCATAGACAAAGGAAGCATGCCTAATACATCAAGTAACAAATTAAAGAAGAGATTCAGTTTGAGGAATCATCGGGGTCATTAAAAATATTTATTGCGGTAGTTAGCTTAAAGCAACAGACAAAGCTCGGGGGAGACGCGTTTTACATTCTTGATGACAAGTCACCCATTCGCCACACCAGGGACGGAGTAGGTTACTGTGATTAATTTAAACTAAAAATTGATGACAAATAGGTCGTAATGAAAGTTACGAGTATGAATTTGGTAGTAAGATGTATAAGAGTAGGCGAAAGTTCAGAGTAATGATAAAAGAAAAGATGATACCTATGGCGACAAAGGGGGTTGGCTACTGTTATGACGACTAATAGCAACATATTATGCAATTAGAAAGTTGCGTCAACTCTTATTGAACTCGCATAAGGACCAGAGGTAGGAGGCAAAAAAATATTGATGTTTTAATAGTTTGTTGCTTGCTTTTAAAATCATTTCTAAAATATCAAAAATCTCAACACACTCAGTGTTGAGATTTTTTATATATATTTTTAAATGACTTTTACACTACAATACATAGGTATATTAAAAAAAACACTTTCTTACGTCCCAAGTGCGTCCCTGCGACATCGGCAGCCATCTGTTTATACAATTATCGGTTAAGAGCGAGTCAGTGGCGCGCGCTGTTCTTCCTAAATGACTCCATCATGAGCGATATCCATCGGGATACTTATTAGTGGGCCCCCATACGTCCCCGGATTAGTACGCATCCTGCATCCGAACTTATACTATCACCGAAACACGCAAACTGGCGTAGTATCTAGATTTAAAATTTAGTCAAACTACAAAGTTTCATAGCCCTACTCTAGTATAGCTTAGTCAAATCGTATCACGAAGTTCTGTCGCTGCATTTTTTATCCAAATGGAAAATTTCCTAAACTATCAGTGTGCAGAAGAAACATGGGAGCAGCGTATGTTCTCAGTGAGTTCTTACCAGCATGCGACTGCGCAGCCAGCGGCGAAGCAAAGGTGCCAGGCCAACGCACGCGAGAGGGACCGGACGCAAAAGTTAGTATATTGCATGTGGAAGTTACATACATTATTGTTTCCACTTCCAGTACTTTTACCAAATAATGACTTCTTGTTGTAATACAACGCGATTTTTATTTTGCTTAAAATAATTATTTTATCTAGGTGTGCTAGAAAGTACGAATCTTATTGTTACCATTTCTAACGAAACTGTCAAGCAGGAAATTACCATTTTATTGGACGTGTTACTTTTTGGGAAATAAAATGCAAATCATAAGTTGTTCATGGTATTTCTGAAAGTAGTATTTGTGCAATGATCCTCTAATTTATAACTACGAATACTTTCAAATATTAGAACCTAAAATAAATGATGCTATTTAATTGACAAGGTTATAATGATTACTCAAGTAAGATATCGTTTGTCAAGATAATATCAATCTCCTCTCATTTGGCACCTGCAAACTACTTGACTAAAACCGACTACTGTATTTTTAAACTTTAGATCTTACAAGCAATATGTTGCAAATGGCAATTAGTTATCTACATGATTTGCGAGATACGTTTTTTTGTATCTGTCTATCTTTTAGCTAGTTCTTTAACGAGATGAGGTATAACTTCTTATAGGTATTTATTTAGTTTGAATAATACCTACTGAAACAAAATGCTAGAAATAACTCGTGCCACTGCCACTAGCCAGTCTAACCACTAGCCACTGTCTATTTGAAGATGAAACTTAATAATAAAATGTCGCTAATTTTGTAGACTTTTTTATGATTTCCGTGTGTGACAGTGTTTTCGTTGACTTAAATGTAAGCCCCATTCTCATTTTTAATAGAATTGTTATCAAAATATTTGTATTTCCAAGCAGCGTGAACATAGCGTTCAACACGCTGCGCCTGCTCATCCCCACGGAGCCGCCCGACAGGAAGCTCAGCAAGATCGAGATCCTCCGCCTAGCAGGCAGCTACATCACGCACCTTGACAATCAACTCTATACCGGTAAGATAAAGTCCACTATCCCCTAACAACTTGCAGATCCGGCTTTCGAGAACTTCAATATTTTTCAAGTACCTTAGAAATAGGTAGGCCGAGGCTAATTGTAATCTGATGCAATAAGAGCATTTTGTGTTCAGACTCAAAGGCAGAATTGATGTGGCCTTAGTTTGGTACGTACCTATGTATGTAAGCACATTCCATTATTTGTACTCTATATTTAGCAGATTTCCTGGTACGATATTGATTTGGATCATATTTGTTCTATTACCTCATTATCCAATTAAATAGACCGATACGATTTTCCGTACCAAGTTTATAGGTACTTGAATGGCTGTTTAACCTTTTGACAGCATTGATTATAAAGGACCATGAGTCATTTTGGATTAATAACTCAACAGTGATAAAACCTATCCCATATGAAAGATGTTAGGGTATTATTAATTTCTTATTATGGCAGCTACCTCGATTTCGACCGCGAACATGGTGTTTTGAAACGTTTTCAATTCTGAGGAAGCTGTATAGTATCAAAACTGTAAACAAAAACATTTTTCCTGACATATTTTATACGCCGTTCACACTGGTGCTCAACCCCCTCCCCCTCCCTTTTTTTTAAGGATGGGAAATCATCGAATGACTCCTCCCGCTCTGGGCGGAGCAAAAGGAGTGTCAGATTTACTGACTGAAACCCATCCGTGTTCATCCTAATGCCCTTTACGTTTCAGGGCCGCGGTGACTCTTTTGAACAAATTCCGCAACCCTGGCAGGCAATGGCCCTAGCGGACCCCGTCTTTTATGGTGATGTCTCATTGAGGCGCGCGTGCAATACAACGCGTCGTCAACCCAGGCCTGGTGGTGTGGTGGCGGCACGGTTGGCGCAGTGGTTGAGCGATCGGCTGCTGCACCGCGTGTCGTGGGTTCGATTCCCACACGGAACAAAAATTTGTATGCCCTACAAATAGTTGTTCCGGGTCTGGCTGTTTGTGTGTGTGACTTTCCATGTTTTTAAACGCATCCACGTTACAGGAGAAATTCCTAATGTGGATCAACGTTACAAAAAAAATTAGTTCCTCGCTACAAACTACCAAGAAATATATTTTTTGATGGTCCAAATCAACATATTCGCGCTGGATTTCAACTTAGCTCCCATATTAACAATTACATAATACCCCGAGATCTTTAATTTGGTGTAGGTTTCATTAACGTTGAGGAATTGGTCCAGTCTCCATATAAATTTATCCATGGTCCTTTGTCATAGAATTAACGACGTTTTTATTTCATGCTTTACAGGAGAATTGGAACAGCCCTGTTTACAGAAGAATGACGTAAGCGAGCAAGATAAATCACTGTGTACTTTTTGTTGGTCGGCCGTTAAAAAAGACGTAAGTGTTAAAACAGATCTCCAGTAAAAAAAACTTAATTACTTTTTGTATCAGACTTAAAATAATTAACATAAAAACTTTGATTAAATATGATATGGGTAAAAACAAATAACTATATCACGATTTTCTCACAGAATTATTGGATACATTAAGTACGTGACCTGTCGGTGCGCTGACGCAAGTAGAACGCAATCGTAGGATTTTTGAACCATTTCAACTATCAAGTTCTTAATATAACAAAATGAGACTGAAAGGTACCTCTTATTGCACGAAACCTGTGAATTGCTACTGAAAGATTCCCGTAAACGTAATTACCTAACCTTAAACATATGCGGCGAGTGTTGTACCTACGAGTAGATATCTCGATTCTTTGAAGTTCAACTTCGACATAAGGTAGTTATAAATCATAACGGTTGTCATGAAATTGACAACCAGTCAGTGAAGTCTTTCAGTTTGACCTGCTCAAGGAATTTCGGTAGTTAGGTATCTATAGTCTGCTATGGTCATCACTTACCAACCACTTACCACTATTCCTAATTATCCTGGTGTTTATTTAATTATTAATATTGTATTTTACACGGTGCAGCGGCCTATCCAGTTTCCTTAGCCCAGGTTCTGGATAATATGTATACGTGTATAGCTAAGGAGTAGAATCCCTGCTGCCTGCCTGCTACAACCATGGGGTGTTTAGGTCAAGACTGAATAGGTGTTTTCTAGGAAAGCTGGTGTGGAGGATGTGGTCAAATGCCAGCCTGCAAGTAATAAAAAGAAGAAAATCTGGCCAAGTGCGAGTCGGACTCGCCTGCAAAGGGTTCCAAACGAATTTTATTTTTTTTAAATGTTATTTTAACACTTCTTATAGGCTTTCCTGTAATATATAGGTAAAGATCTATTATCTCCATTTTTTTTTTCAAAATTTTAGGCTCATTAGTTTCGGAGATAGGGGGGGGAATGGTCATTTTTTTTCTAATTTATTTAATAACTTCAAAACCATTTATTTAAAAATTATGAAAAAAATATAATTAAGACATTCATTTGATATGTCACACGATATTTTTTAAAAAACTTCTTTTTTTTTAATTTATAATTTGACCCCCAAAAGTCACCCCCATATTAAAAATTTAATAATTTACGTAACGCGTCCGTGTTTGGGTCACAGAAGTCCATATGTGTACCAAATTTCAACAGTATCGGTCCAGTGGATCCGGAGAAAACTGACTGTGACAGACGGACAGACAGACAGACACCCGAGTGATCCTATAAGGGTTCCGTTTTTTGTTCGGAACCCTAAAAAACCGGATGATGTCTAACAGTGCGTGATTTTTTTTTACAAGCCTCCGCGTTGACACAAGGCTTTCATTGCAGACGCCAGACGCAGCCTAGTCCAACTATAATTTAATAGCTTTACGTGAAATGCATTTATAACTTATTTTATTGTTACTTCCAATACATTTTAATTAATATTAGGTGTGTGAAAATATATTTAATATTTATCCGTATTATTTTACTGCCTTTGAAGCGGTACATAGGTATTTTATTAGTACTCAATGTTAAATAATGTATTTATGTGTTTCGTGATATTTTTATGTGCGTCTATTAATTAAATCGTACGATTTCTATTGTTTGTCCCAGTGTCTATTTTCCTGAATCGGTTGATATACATCTAGCCATAATATTATGTATCAGTAAATTTATAAATAAACGTTTTGATCTAGTCTCGTAATCTTTATTTAATTTTGATTAAACTTTCCCCAACTCAAAATTAGGTTCCATTTATTTTAGGTCCCTTCGGGCTTTGGGCCGGGCGGCCGCCCGGGGCGCCGACAGCTGGAGGGCGCCGGGACATATAGGGCTCTGCGCGCGCTAGCTTGAATTAACCACTTAATTTGCTAACTACCTATTTCTTTCGATATAAAGAAAAACTGAAATTATTCTTACTTAATTCACCGTATTGACTTTTATAATCTTATTTCGTAGGAGTGACTGAGTATGAGCAGGGTCGTAGCTAGGGTCCTAAGCGCCCCTGGCAAGATTTGAATTTTGCGTCCCACAATTCGTATTTTTACCCGACTGCTCCAGGAGGGTACTTAATATTTTTCGAGAGCATTGTATATTTCTCACGAACTAAAAAAATCCAAACAAGTCACTTTTCAAGCAGTCTGTGATTGAACTACACAAAATGCTCCAATCCTGCTGATGCCAAACCAAAGGAGCCTTTTCCGCCTTAGTGTTAAAAATAAAGGAAATCGAGGTTTGTAGTGTATGGGGCGCCTTTGGGGCAGAGTTTTAATTATAATTATTGTCTGGCACTACTTTGCTGCCAGAATAGTTCAGTGCTACATGAGTAGTTGTTGTTTTTAGTGTTTTTACCACTAACCAATAAATACAATACAGTATGCAATGAACTTACTGGCCTCAGAACGCCCTTTGAGGTGAAGGCGTGTCCGACTCGCACTCGGACGGTTTTTTGTTTTATTTTAGAGCTTTGCGTCAACTACTTGCGCCTTGCCGTTACAGGTATTACTAATTAATAGTCCAGGAATATTAGGGGTTTCACCTCGGAATGAGAGATAGTCAGCTGTAAAATTGTATACCTACATTTTTATTTGGTCAAGTTCAATGCTGCTAAGACCCAAGCATGTCTTTTTACCGCTAAAAGGAGCGAATTCCACCCAGATCCATCTTTTCGAGGTGTAACCATGCCGATAACCGACCGACTTGAGCTTCTTGGTGTTACGTTAACATCTACCCTCACTTTTGGCCTTTTCATAGAGGCAACAGAAAGTTGGGGATCGTAGCAAAGGCGAGACCAAAGACTACAATAGTATATGGGCGAGACGGTACTTCACGCCGGAACAGCTGCTCAAACTCTATCAAGCGCAAGTTCAATCATGTATGGAGTACTGCTCTCATCTTTGCGACGGATCTGCCAAATATCAGCTTGATGGCCTTGAGTCAATTGAAAAACGAGCCAAGAGGATCATCGGTAGTTATAGGCTCGTCGAGTCAAAGCTCCAAATTCTTGAGCATCGACGCAGATTTGCTGGCCTGTCGATTTTCTATCGGTTGCATTTTGGTGAGTGTGCGACGGAATTACATGATTTAATTCCGCCAAGCCCGTTCCATCATCGGACCACAAGACGAACGGCGATGCCCCACCGGTACATGGTGGACATCCCACCCACACACACAAAACGTTTTGGGAACACATTCATTGTGCGTGTACACAGCTAAGGAGTGGAATTCCCTGCCAGAGTCTGTGTTTCCAGATAGCTACACCCTGGGAGTCTTTAAGACAAGAGTGAATAGGTTACTTCTAGGCAAACGTGCTCCATCTTTGACTACATCACGGCTTACCATCAGATGAGATAGTGGTCAAACGTATGCCTATTAACAGTAAAAAAAATTTCGCAGTCGAAGTGCTAGTTGATAATAAATACAAATAGCGAGAAACCCATAGGAAACGAGATATTTGCAAAAACCGTTTTATTGACTTTTGACCTTGAAATATCTGTAGTCGCGGACACCCTACGATAAGTAGGTTTTAAGACTAGTTTTAGGGGGTCAAAATAAATACAAGTTTATAGCTGACTATCTCTCATTCCGAGTTTTTTACCTAATTTTGATATTTAATAAATACCTACATGTTTGTACTTTTGTAGTTTTTTACTAACTCACAATAACAAATACGGTACAAAATTGAAAATAAGTTATTTTAATAAATACTAAATATAAAAGGGCGCCAAATGCATGACTCGCCCAGGGCGCTTAGATGGTTCAGGCCGGCTCTGCTTCGGATAATATCCGTCTTTCACGCGAGGGAAGCAGCTGGCAAAATTTAGTATTTCTGTTGATTAGGATTTACTGGTTACGTAAAATAATAAATTTTGGTTAAAAATCAAACAAAGAAGTCAAAATGGCACAATTTTATTCAATCTAAAATGTACTATTAAGTAGGATGTAGTTCATAACAGAAATAATCACAACCAGTGTTATTTAGGTAGTCAAAATTGTATTAAAGGTAAGTATATAAAATACTAGGTGATGGATAGTTGGCAGTGTTACTGGGCGATTTTATAAAAACGTGTAAAATTCATGCCTCTACTTGCAATAGAAAATTTTGTAAAAAATCTAATGACATGGAAACAATAATATTTACAATATAATACTTATAATTATGAACCCTAGTTGATATAACAAATTCATTTTAGCACTTTACGCAATAATTCATGCTTGATAATAGTGAAATGTGTGTACCTAATTCATTATAATATAAATTGTAAAAAAAACGTCATTAAATATTTAAGTACCTACCAGGACTTTTCAAAAGCTCTTTTGAACATTTTTCAGTAGTTTTAGTGTCCAAAATCAATTGTGACCGATTTCACTTACATAAGGACAATACATCACTATTCCCTACACATAAACTATAACATTATTACAATTTGTGACTAGTGGAAAATCTAGTCAAATTAAGTAGACATTTAAACTATTCATAAATAATAAAGGCAAGTACGTATTTACAGAAAAAAGGGTAATATTAATACATAATCCATCAGAATATATAAACAAACAATCTGAAACATGTTCACATTACGCTAGAGAAATGCAATTACAATAAAACAATCTATCGTGCGTCAACATTAACAAAACAGAACATAACTTTAGACATCACATACACACAAATTCCTCTAAGAAGACATCACAGTCAGAGATATTACATACTAAATACTTGTGCACAAATAGTCGTTTTTATTTACACTGTGGCCGCAGCTTCGGGGCTGTGAAACGTTCCTATCACTTGAAATGTTCGGAGTGTGGGCTATCGAACACTGTTCCTGTCCCTACCGATGAAGGGGCTAGCTTCATGGTTGTTCTTCTCCAGGTTCCCGGAGAGCGTGGGGTCTGGTCTGCTGCGCTTGAAGAAGCCCAGCTTCCACAGCGCGATGATGAGCAGGACCAGTACTATGAGCCCCACTATCACTGAGATGATGATCACCCACAGTGGGACTTCTGTCGGCTCGCTTATCTTCAAGTCTGGATAGGCGACCGTGTCCACCTGTGCGGGAAAATATAACTTGATTATTCATTTCAGAACTAGCGAACGCCCCACAAGTAACAACCTGTTGGCTGCTAACCGATGTAGACCATGTCTGTATTGCTTACAGCTTGATAAAAACAGTAATGTTAAAGCATGACGTGGATCATCCTCCGGTGACCGAACACGAGAGATTTTTTTATTAGAGACTAGTGGACGTCACGCGGTTTCATCCGCGTAGTTCCCGTTCCCGTGGGAGTACAGGGATAAAATATAGCCTATGTTACTCCTTGCTACGTAGCTATCCATTGCTGAAATAATTTTTCAAACCGGTCCAGTAGTTCCAGTAGTTTTTAAGTATATTCGTTACATACAAAAATACAAATCTTGCCTCTTTATAATATTAGTATAGAAGTACAGTTGGGTTTGCTCTTGACTCTAGTCTAGGTCAGAGATGACAGAGACAAAGTCTACGATGGAGCGAGCTTACCCAGAAGGAGTCTGTGCACTCTAACTTTGAAGAGATTAGGGTTGTAAGCGTTTGGAAACACAGACGCAGGCAGAGAGTACCACTCCTTTGCTGTGCGCATTATAAAATACGTTTGGAAACGCTTAGTGCGAATTGGTGGAATAGTAACAAGGTAGGGATGGTAACTTGCAGTGCATCTGGATTTCCGATGGTAATGGTAGAGGGGGAAATCTTTGAACAACATTAAAACTTCAGTACGAAGTTTCTTTTTTTTACTATTGGTAGGCACGCGTTTGACCACTATCTCACCTGATGGTAAGTGATGATGTGGTCGAAGATGGAGCACGTTGGTCTAGAAGTATTCACTCTTGGCTTAAAGACTCGCAGGTGGTTGCTATTAGGAAAGTTTTTACATTGTTCCACTTGAAGGAATCGTAAATGAGATGATGATTACAAAAACCTCTAGGCGCCACATTGCTCCGGTACATTCCATTCATCTATCTATACTAATATATAAAGCTGAAGAGTTTGTTTGTTTGTTTGCTTGAACGCGCTAATCTCAGGAACTGCTGGTCCGATTTGAAAAATTCTTTCAGTGTTAGATAGCCCATTTATCACATATATATATCATCACGCTAAGACCAATAGGAGCGGAGCTGTAATGAAAATTGTGACGCAGACGAAGCTGCGCAGATCCTGTCTTAAACCTAAAGATACCTCGAAAATCTATACAAATATTATAAAGCTGAAGATTTTGTTTGAACGCTCTTATCTCAGAAAGTACTGGTTTTAATTAAAACAATATTTAGTGTTGGATAGCCCATTTATCGAGGAAAGCTACAGGCTATATATCATCACGCTAAGACCAATAGGAGCGGAGCAGTAATGTAAATTGTGACATAGACGAAGTTGCGCGGGTCAGCTAGTTCAATCATATTTTGGATTTATAGAAAATGCTAAAAACTGAACCAATAAAAGGCATTGATTTGAAACTCACCGTAGTCTTATCATCAATGTGCTTATTCTGATGAATATTGAAGTGCGCCGGTATACTGATATACGCGGTGGAAGCTATATTGACTCTGGCTGCTCTCGCGAACTCCTCCACGAGGGTCACGTTCCACAGCCGCGCGCGCACACTTATCGTGCTGGTCTTCATACGACCCAGCTTGTAGATCACGCATTGGAACTGGATGCATTTCGCTGTTTTTTCTTGGCAGTTCTGGAATGAAACAATACAGAATTAAAGTTACGGAATGAGTGAGTCTATACAAAGTGGAAATCAATCCTAATAGGCTAGTCACTTGTGTACACTGGAAAAGACTACAGTAATGGAAATCAATCTTAATAAAATTCTTCCATTACTGGTTGACTGATAGTCATCGCACAGCCGAAACTATTGGTCTTAAAAATCTGATATTTGGCATGTAGGTTCCTTGGGGAGTGAAGGGGAGCATTAAGAGGATTTCCCGATATTCTATAGGGAACGGGAGAAATCGGGATAGTGGTACTAAAACTAATACATCAAAAATGCCAGCCGCAATGGCTGATGACCACTGGGGACAAAAGTAAACCCCGTAAATATCTGCTGCTGTTACCAACTACTAATACTGATGTAAACCAAAGTAGTAGAAATTGCAAAGATTTATCCAAAAAACCTCGTACTATCAACATGAAAAAACCGGCCAAGTGTGAGCCGGACTCGCCCACCGAGGGTTTCGTACAAATTTGTAGGTACATTGTATATTACTTTAAATTATAAAGACTATATTTTTTTTATGATTTAATTACAAATGTATAGTTTTCAGACTTTTTCCTATACTTGTAGTATTAGACGGTATTAATTGCCAAATTAACTTAGAACTTTGATTTTTTCACAGCTTTAAAGGACCGTAGACCTGAGTATATATTTTTAATTTCAACTCGATGCCTCCACGCGTTCCCGAGATAAAGGGTCTTGACAGAAAGACGGACGGACAACAAAGTGATCTTATAAAGTTTCCGTTTTTTCCTTTTGAGGTACGGAACCCTGAAAACAGAAGAATATGACGGATTTTATAAAAAACAAAACACTTACCAAATTAATAACATGTTTCCTGTCAGTATACGCCTCAGCCTTCACAGCATCCTCATCTCTCTTCCGTCTCACTTTGTTGCTGCTACTGCTAAAAGAACTAGTGCTAGAACTGGAGTACTCCGTGTACTTTTTCCTGGTTTCGTTGTGAGACTTCTCGCTTGAACTGACGCTCAGTTTGCCGGTCGTTAGGAATGGATTGATTTCTAAGTTCTCAAGGGGTTCCGGTGCCCCTGGTCGACTAGTTAGGTTTAGTGGGTTGGTCTCTCGGGCGAAACATTCTCCGTTTTGATCTGAAATTACAAAATGTTAGGTTAATTTAATTGATACGTTAATTGCGTTGTAGGTACTCTCCTTTAGATCAAAATACTTCATATTCAAAGGTTAGAAAATTGCAAAAAGTAATGCTTTCTGTTTCGATAAGCTACAGTTTATGATGACACAGAACTTAAAGATTTCATATGAATCCCTAGATTTTCTGATCTGGGATTCATGCTCAAAATCAGCGACAATTCTTGTTTAAGGCCCTTAACATAGTGCGTGTCAACATTGTCAAATAATATCACAAGATGGTTTTTTGTGGGTATGGAAAGTATTTCCATGGAAAATCTTCATTGATACACCTTAAAGTTTTAATGGTTGTTTTCCCGCAGCAGAAAAGCCATCAGTAGTACTATCGAAACAAAACGTTAAACTTACAAAATAATAATATTTCTGTTTTCAAATTTATATATAATATAACTAGCTGACCCGCGCAACTTCGTCTGCGTCACAATTTACATTACTGCTCCGCTCCTATTGATCTTAGCGTGATGATATGTATAGCCTATAGCCTTCCTCGATAAATGGGCTATATAACACTGAAAGAATTTTTCAACCACAAATCGGACCAGTAGTTCCTGAGATTAGCGCGTTCAAGCAAACAAACAAACTCTTCAGCTTTGTATATTAGTATAGATTTAAAATAATATTCATGAACTCGAAAGCGTGAGAAACAATAGTAGTTCACTAGCAACGTAGGTAGGTAACTACTGAAAATGCACTCGCTGCCGATAAGTGAATAGCGTATGTATTCATAAAAGTACAGAGCAAAATAAGCCCTCATGCGTAGGGATAGATACGGCATTAACTGCACGCACGCATCTTCCATTTTTTCTTTTTTTTTGAAGTGAAAACTTCTTTAGCGGCGTTGAGCACTTTTCTGTAATGGGTATAAAATCTTAAACTCGCGTCAGGGTCACGTGACGCTGATCGAAAAAGCGTAAGACGGACTCGCGTCAGGGTCACGTGATGCTGATCGAAAAAGCGTAAGATCGAGGGGAAGGGAGAGGAACTAGTATCTCCCACTCTTTCTACCGTGCCTGAGTGTGCTGCTCCGCTTAGGCGGCACAGGGCGCTTGCGCGAATGCCCGTCTGTGTTTATGTACAGCGTGCCACGCGTATCCAAGGATACGAATTTACGGAATTACGAAATTATGGATGAAAGTTGATTTTTCTAAGAGATAAAAATTAATGTAATATATAAATAAATAACGATATAATATTATGAATAATAACATGTAAATTGTCATATTTGTGTACGATAGCGCAATAAATAAACATTGTATTCTACCTCATAAATGATAGTATTTTTGTACTTATAATTAAACACAACGTTATTTTTTGTTGTTTTTATGGTTCGTTTTGTTTATGTCAGGAACTGTGTCAAGATTGACATCTGTCACTGACAGTCGCTGTCGCGGCCACACGTCAGTGTCTTTTTGTTTATTTTGTTGTCGGTGGTTTGTCTATGATGTGACCGCGACAGTAAGGATGTATTATTTACATGTTTTCACTTCTGCCGGCACTCCCGGAGTGCTACCGGTGTTTTTTTTTTCTTTATAAATCGACAATAATATAAAATCACTTCGCTGCGGAAAAACAACCATTAAAATTTCACGGTGTATAGATAGATTCCTAACGATATTATAAATGTACTGACCAGCTTCTCCATCTACAGTGGGTACATCTTCCGGATAGAGCAGCCACTTCCCTTGCGACGTGTCGGAGGCGAGCTGGTGAGGCCACTGTATCACGACCTGCACCGATGACACGTGCCACGGACCCTCGTTGAACACCTGACGATAGAATAAATTGGGCATTGTTAATTCTTTATTATTTTGGAAGAAAAACAGGAACAAGGAGACATAATATAGTAGTTAGCCAAATCATAATCAATCAAAAACCATATGAAATTCTCTTGAACCAAGTTTGGACTTCTATCTGCCATCAACAAAACCCCAAATCAGATGTAGGATTGCAGAGATTTCGAAAAATCATTTTCACACATATTATGGTTTTTAACCGACTTCTAAAAAGAAGGAGGTTCTCAATTCAACCGCGTATATATATATATATATATTTTTTATGTGTGTTCGAGGATAACTTCGTCGTTTATGAACCGATTTCGATGAATCTTTTTTTATATGAAAGGGTATGCTGCCGAGGTTGTCCCATTGCCATCACGTCAGGATCTGATGATGGAAACCCTGAGAAATCGAAGGCAACTCTCGAAAAATTGTAGGCACGCATCTGGTAAAAACCTGATATTTGTGTGTATATCGGGTGATACTACAAAAGAATGAAGGTTTGGATCAGACCTGATGATGGAGACGACAGAGAGTCAAGGGAACTCCACATCGGTATGTAGAAACTACCAAGTGTTTGGGCTTATTTCATTCGTATTGATGAGACCTTTATACCGAAAGTACTTAGTAAGTTTTGTTTTCATAACATAACATCACGCCGGTACGCTGTGAATATTTATTGTATGTGAATATTATACGAAGGTACCACTAAAAAGTGAAAAATTAAAAACTTTTTTACAAAAAATATAACCGACTTCCAAAAACAAAACACTACAAAGTATAAAATAACTTTAATTTCGGAAGTCGGTGTCAAAAAACGAAATAATCAAAAACACCTTTTTTGTAAAAAAGTTTTTTTAGGGTTCCGAAAAAAAAGGAACCCTTATAGGATCACTCGGGTGTCTGTCTGTCCGTCTGTCACAGCCAGTTTTCTCCGGATCCACTGGACCGATTCTGCTGAAATTTGGTACACATATGGACTTCTATAACCCAAACACGAACGCGTTACGTAAATTACTAAATTTTTAGTATGGATGTCACTTTTGGGGGTCAAACTAGAAAATTAAAAAATAAAAGTTTTTTGAACAATATCGTGTGACATATCAAATGAAAGGGCTTACTGTGAGGGTTTCAATTATATTTTTTTCATAATTTTAAAATAGATAGTTTTGAAGTTATTCAAGAAATTAGACGAAAAATGACCATTCCCCCTTATCTCCGAAACTACTGAGGCTAAAATTTTGAAAAAAAATGGAGATAATAGATCTTTACCTAAAGATTACAGGAAAACCTATTAGAAATCTGGAGTGTTAAAAAAACAAGTTAAAAAAAAATTCATTCGGAACCCTTTGCAAGCGAGTCCGACTCGCACTTGGCCAGTTTTTTTGATAATATGTTCCATTAGCCTCAATTCCCAGCCGGTACAAATTTGTACCAGTTGCATCACTCGTTTATGCGCCGGCGCCTGAGAGGTATCGTAAGTACAATCGTACCTGATAAGTATGCACCACTCTGGTCCCGATGTCATCAAAGTACTCCATAGCAGACTCTCCCTTTATTCCTCCGCCGTAAAACACCTGTTCTGGACGCGCCACACTAAAAATAATAATTATGTTATACCTATTGGTTAACACCACTATTCAAACGGATAAAAGACGAAAAAAAAGGATAAAAGACAGCAATAACTTAAACATAATAACTGTAAAAAAAATATTTGTATAATATAAACATTTTTTTTGTTTTGATTTTTTTTTAATTATAAATCTGAACGTCTCAAAATTTAGGTCTAAATATTTTTAAAACTAGATGAGGAGGGCAAAGTAGCCCTTTTCGTGGCTCAATAGACTGATCTGATTTAAGTATAGCTCCAACGAAATTTTAAAATATAAAAACAAAGCAAGTCCAAGCCAAAGGGTTGCATGAACTGTTGCTTAATTTTTAGTCTATCTTTCATTTCCTTTCGAAGACTCAATCAATATGCTCTTACCCCTTTATCAGCAGCTCAGCATTCTTGATGACCAGTGCCTCGACCTCCACAGGTTTCTTCCCAGCGTGCAGTTCCTTAGACGTGGAGTTAGCCCACACAGTGAACACCACTGATTGGTCGTTGTCTTCCAAAGCGCGCGCGTCGAAACGCATCGTGATTGGTGGAGAGCCGTCCGCTTGCTTCTTGAATGGATTCTCCAGCATGCACGTGACTGTTGTCTTGTTTAGACTTGTGCAGATTACGTGTTTGTCCTAGAATATTATTTAAAACATTTACAATATTTTAAAATGTTTATTATTTAAAACATTAACAATCTTATATTGTTTTGGCATTGATATATAAAAAACCCAAGATATACACTCAGCATCTCAAAAACGTCCGCAAAAAACAAGCGCACAATGTATATTTGTGCGCTAGTTTCAAACAGTCTCGCATCGCTCGCCATACTGCACTGCTTTGTAAAACCAACTTTAAGCGATCCGTGTAAGGTTGAATTTGCAAAAAAAAATGCGCATCACTCGCCATACTGCACTGCTTTGTAAAAACAACTTTAAGCGATCCGTGTAAGGTTGAATTTGCAAAAAAAAATGCGCATCACTCGCCATACTGCACTGCTTTGTAAAAACAACTTTAAGCGATCCGTGTAAGGTTGAATTTGCAAAAAAAAATTGTTTATAGTATAACTACACACAACTCCCACATGACACTTGATACATGTCAGTTTTTGACGACATTTTCGAGTGTTGCATTATTTTGTTCGAGACTGTGCATAATGGGTTTTTTTATATATCAATGCGTTTTGGTCAAATCTTCGACACAGTCAAAGCCACGTGACGATTGTGGTAGTAGTTGCCGCTTGTTAAGATAGATGGCGGTACTAGTTCTGAAGTTGGTGTAAGTTCGTATGTGGTCGCGACTGTTATATTTAACGGGCTCGACCTTTTTACAAAGACTAGTAGCTATCATAATAAACTTTAAAGGTATTGCTAAACCTCACTCCCATGCTAATGAAAAAGACACGACGGATGGATGACAATTCTTCGATGTCCACTACTAAGGACATATCGGACTGATTAATGTTGTTGCGAGTGGCTAACTGTTTTATAACTTGTACACTTACACTAATGTTAACTGCGATGTAATGCAGACTGGGCGGGTGGTTGACAAACAACTGCGCTTCGTAGGCAGACTCTCCGTAGTTGTCCACTGCTATAGACAGCTTGATTTCTTCCTCCTGTCCCAGAGTTAATGCGTAACTCTTGTTGTCCTTCGCTGAAATAGTTAAATTGTAACATTAGTTTTTTCGGGGCAAATATAAGGATGTAGAACCCAATAAAAGTCAGTCTCTTCCATAGACGCGTTGATGATCAGCTTTACTAAGAGGTCGTCTTTTCTAAAGCCAAAATATGATAGAAAATTTATGGACCTACAATGGTGTTGGATAACAACCAACAGTTTAAAAAAAAATCATTATGATTATTTTAAAAATATACTAAAGTGATGAAAATGAACCTACTACAGTTATCATATATTTGAAAGTAATAATTATGTCAAATCTACAATACTTACTCATTGGCAGCAACAGTTTAGGGTCCACAACCAGATCACTGATACAAACAGCATCAGCTCCGCAGTCATTCAAGAAGTTAGCAGTAAACATAGAACTGGCAGTAGCGTTCAGTACTGGGTACTGGTCTACGTCGGGAAGAGTTCCGCTTGGAGAGTACCGAGGTTCGACGTGGACGAGAAGGTAGTTCAACTGGAACTGTGGATAAAGAAATGATTGCGTTAAAGGGTCTGATAGAACTTAGACTTAAACGGATAAAGGACCTACATAAAAAGAAAGCTGGGCTTCATGGTGAGGAAACAGATATTGATAATGTTTTCATAGAGCCTGTAGTTACTACAAGTGTGAATTGTCAAAACCTAATGTAAAAGTTACAGTAAACATTTACCGGTTCTTCAGTATCTATAAATTTTTAAGAAACAAATACCTACGACTCGTAGGTATTTGTTTCTTAAAAATTTATAGATAAAAAAATATAAAGAAACTCGTAGGCTACGAGTTTCTTTATATTTTTTTATGTTATGTTACGATTCACAAAAGTAGAAGTGTAAATAGTTGAGTTAACACAGATAAGAAGCCTGATCATCTACAAAACAAAGACATAATAAAAATTACCCTAATCGGCGTCTGTATATCCCTCGTATTATTCTTCAAATACACGATATGTTCTCTACAATCCTCAACATCTCTTCCAAGCATAATAGTCTTATTGACAATGTTGCTCTTATCAGAGTCGAAGAAAACTCTAGAGTATTTCCTTCCACCGGGGAAGGTTTCAGCTTCGATGACGTAGTTGAGTTTATGGATAGTGGATTGAGTGGTCTTGACTAAAGACTCGATGGTGCAACAGGCTTGGAAGTGGAAGCAAGTGTAGTTGGAGCTGGGGTCGCGCTCGCAGCCCTGGGTAGTGGGGTCGATGTTGATAATGGTGTTCGATGGTCGGATTGAGGTCTTGATGTCTATGATCGGTCGTGTTCGTATTAAGGCAACGCTGCTCTGGAAGGAGAAAAATAAAGGGTTAATGAAGTCTACCAAAATCAAACGAAAATGTGTGGACAAATTAATTAAATATCATCCGTTCAACTATCAATTAGAGAAGATATACCAAGAGAAAGATTTTTATTAAATAGATCGATCTAATAGAAAATATATCAATTTACATTTTCGTATGCGCCAACTAATAAATCAGGATATCCATTGGCATCCAAATCAACTCCTCCCGACAATGCATAGCCAAATGTCTTCATCAGAACTGGCAATGATTCCGCAGTAATCACTTGATCAGGTTTGGTGTTCAAACCCTTTTCTCTATCTCCCATATAAATGTATACCACTCCGTTCCCTTCATAGGGACTTCCTACTGCTATGTCTTGGCACCCATCTTTATTCAAGTCACCAGCATTCGCAATAGCAATACCGAACTGGGATTCTTGCTTGCCCGTCAACTTGACGTTGTATTCTTGGTGTAGACTTGAGTTTATGTTGAGGTACAAGTAGACTGCACCGCCCACGTCTCGGGAGAAGTAGAACGGGGCACCGACCAATAAGTCTGGTAACCTGAAATGAATCAAACATTGAGTATTAGAAAAAGTATGTTTTCTAGGAATGTAATTTATCAGTAGGTAAAGTTATTATGAATCGCATCATGAATCTTTTATGAGTACTTGAACTGCTTGTTATTATCTAAGACTACTTATACATATATCCTGAGGAATGTTACACTTAACACGATCTATATTATTATCACAGTATGTGGTAAGTATAAGTATAAAACTACGTGGTTGATTAGATAATTATTCGTATCTTATTGGATCTCCCCAGTATATGATTACCAAACTCAAACCTAAAGCTTTTATTTCAATTATAAACCATTAACAGCTACTTTCAATATTTGTTTTATATTTATTTTTCTATATTCAAATAGTCACCATCACCAAAACAATAATTGAATGTCTACAAAAATTAAAATGAACATACCCGTCTCCATTAACATCAGCACTGGCTACTTCATATCCGAAGTTAGAGCCAAACTGTTCTCCTTTCAGCAGTAGGGTGAAGTTCAGGATATTCAGGTCAGTCCTGCCCCAGTCTTCAGTGGCAAGTTTGCTGAAGATGACCACTTGACCAGTACCGTGGGCACGTGGCGCTCCAGCTACGTATGAGGGTTTGTCGCCACCGAAGAAGTTGCCGCTGGAGACGGACATACCTGAAATTACAAAGAATTTGTATGTTAAAGAAACCTGATTGGATACTGAATTTATTCTAGCCTATAAAGTGGTATTGGGCACAACTTAGGTAAAAGACTCACATTCTATTCCCAATGCGTTCAAAATTTACAACTTTGCGACGACGTAAACACCTAGTTTCGTACATATAGGTGTACCTTTTTCCTTAAATAGTTAGGTTAGCAAGTCGTTTCAAATGGTAAAATGCTTTGTTTCAGACCATATTCTCTTCTTTCATAGGTTTGACAAAGTGTTTAATTTTCAGTCTACAAAGCATTACTTTTCAATAAAATAACTTTTTAAACTCACCTAAATAACTATACTTCTCAACAGGACTAGCGCCGTCTTGCACAGGAGCCATATACACGACGTTGTCTCTCTCCAGGACATCGTCTCTGGTGTCCTGGGCAAAGATGGTGCCTCTCCAGGTGTAAGGTCCCGGACTGCCCATCAACAAAGTGTCGTCGTCTAGAAGAGAACTGCTGGTTCCTACTTGACAGAATCCGTATTCCTCGTGTTCTCTGGAAGATTACAAAATGTTTCCATTTTGAAACTGACTTGCTGTCTGTTGTCTGTGACTTATTGAAACGAAATGCTAGTAACGATAAATTACTGCCTGTCAACAAAATATCTAGACCGAGATAATTATAATGTAAGAAGATATATTATGCCCTGAAATTATAAGTCATAAATTACTTAGTGATGACGCTTCGCTATCGGTATTAATTATACTCGTAGTCTAAGAGCCATTTTCATAAACTGCTCTCATTTCAGAGCTTACCTAATTTTAGTGTATGCAAAGACAAGAAGTCATCACCTGAAATACACACAGTGGCAAACATAAGCAAAACTTTTGAATGCGAGATGGCGAGGTGATCTCCACGTCTTAGTGGAGACTTGCATTAAAGTATAACATCTAAAAGTACCTGTCAGATTAGTATCGTCTTGATTACCTATGCATAAATAAATAAATAAAAATAAAATCTTATATTTCAGACAGAGTCCAGTTTTTGGTTTTGGTTTTTTTGGTTCTGGACGTACATCTCAGTAGTTGATGATGGCCTAAGTTATATCTTGGTGACTTGTAAGTCAAATTTATATTACCTAACTACTGATCTTCCTCTGCAGGGCTCCATAACATCCACTAATTCTAATTCGTTGCTCAGTGTGTAACATAGTCCTTGACCGAATTGGAGCTCTCCCTGCTTTCGGATATATCTGAAAATTATTATTTTTTATCATTAGAATCTGAGTAAATACACAAATACATCACAGGAAATCCTGGCATCTAGGTCGCAAAAAAGAATTGTACATTACATTTGCCAAAATAAACGTGTTTATTAGTATTTGCCGCGCGTATAAGATTATAAATGTAGGATTCCTTGTGGCACACATTTCAGCAATTTTCACCTACATCGTTATTGCCATCGTGCTAAATGTTGTTTGAAGACTACATTTATCATGCAAACGACACTGCAAGATACATAAATCTTGAAACTTAAAAAACCTTTTGAATTTTTTCCAGATCTTCCAAATGCTACGAACCTGTGTGCGCAGACGGCTGCCTTCTTCCCGGGACCCTGACTCCTCACAGACACTCCCAGCCATTGCCCCTCTTTGATCTCATCCGAGTAAGGGGCAGTCAGTTGATCAGAATCCAAATCTGCACATTAACACAACATCAGTACGTGTCACTCAACCAAAAGGGGCAATCTGTTAGAAGCATCAATTTTAAAATCATAGCAAAAGTAAATTATTTAAATGATGAAATTAATCACATATGTTATTTCATATGGATTATGTTTAACTAAGGTGTTTAGCACAAGGTCTCTTAATTTTAAAAGCTCAATTAGACACAAAAACAAAACTAGGGTATAATTTCTAAGTTTTAACGCAATTCTAAAACACCATGTTATATAAAACTCATCCCAAAATCAATTAAAAGTGAATCAAAACTGCAAAAGAATGTAATTATTAGAGATGCGTTAAACAAAGGCAACTTGTTCGAAAGTGATGGCTCGTTGCGTTTGCTTTCAAAACAGAAGTCAGACATTGAGTCAAACTCAATCCCAATAAGAAATTGAATTGGTGATAATCTCGGCAAATGCAAAGCATTGCAACCAGGCGTGTGTAATGCAAGAACATAGTTCTCAACTAACAGCAAAGGAATCTTGCAAATGCATCAGAAAATGATACTCTCTGTATCACGTTGCACAAACATCGTGCATTTGATAGAACATAGCATTTCATATAAACATGCATCCCCTACTCGATAACAAAACCTGGTTTATAAGGTCATCAAACTAAAGTGATAAAACTTTTTAATTTTTTTATACTATTAATATCGGTACAAACAAAACCACTTTAGAGCGTGCTTTAATTAAAATGATAATAAGGTGGCTCTACATACATACGTTATTTTAACGTGGACAGACAGTGACTTATTGAGTAATTAGCTGAATTGGTATTATCCATCGTTTAGTGGTCTTAATGTTTTTATCGATATTAAAAGTGTCAGTATAAGTGATCAAGGTGTGTTCGCTAAGGTGACGATATACTCCTGCAACCTGTAATGAATCAAGGTGATAACAACGTGAAGATACGGCTCAAACTTGTGGTCTCGGGTTAATGGACGTTATCGAAGACTACGTATGTTAATTCATTAATTAATATGTAAGTTATTTGGCCCAGCGTTACAATGTAGTCTTTTGTTAAACTTATTATTACTCAAAACCAGACATAGATTGGTTTTGACCATATTATTAAGTAATTAGAATTTTGTCAGTGCAATGTTTTCCGCACATTTAATCCGAATGTGTCGTTAATAACTAATGTTTAGATATTATAGCCAGTCACCTTTAGTTTCATGTTACGAGTTAAGACGGTCTTGTGAATTTTCACCTATTAAGATGTTCATGGGATTAACGATAGATTAAGATTTTCAGGCCTAACATATTACTAAGCTCTATCTTACACTAACAAGCTCTAGATCTAAGTTCGTCGGAATCTACACTAAATACGTGTTCATTTGAGTTTCCTCCAAGTCCTGTATATTGAACTGAATCTACTCCACATAACGATCGGTACTTATTATACGTATAAACAGTAAATATATAGGTTGTACTAAGTGCTGTGTAGCTCAAGCATGTGATTTTGGTGCTGTTGCAAGCAGTTAGTGCTTAATATTATCGTAAGAAGGATGCATTTTCTGTCTATGAATTTCCTTTGGAATGTTTTGGCTGCATAGATATTTCAGCCACATCTGTTTATATCGAAGGCTGGCTAAATTGTAAAAAAATCCAGGTTTGAATTTTCCACTGTAAACTAACAGAAAATACGTCCTAAATACATAAAGACGTGAATGTGATGTTTTGCAAAATAAAATTCAAACCACTAAGTTAGTGATATCATGCGTTGCAGTATCATAATGACGGTCCAGCTGGAACTTGAGCAAGAGTTGACAATTAGTAAATCAAAAAGTACAATACAGCGATTAGTCGATTAGTCGAAGAGCAAATGATTAAGAATAAAAGGAGGTTGAGACCACAGCTCACTTACTCGTGTTTAAGTTGCCGTACTTCGCTGTTTGGGGCACCACCGACAAAAGACAACATTTTAGTTAAAATTTATTTCGATATTTTTATCGATTACATTGATGCTTCAGTATCGATGGACGTTCCAGCGATTCCTTCGTTTGTATCTAGGCTGTGAGAACACGCTAGGTACTTAGCAAGTGTTTTGCTCTAACTACACAGTCATCTAGGTAGTAAGTCATCTGTGTGTGTATTTGACAAGTTCATCTAAAGTGATTTTGAAAACAAAACACAGTGTGAGATCTAAAACTATTTTTTTGACTAACTCACTTAAACTAAAACTTAATTTAACACTTGTGAGTAACCCTTTTTCCTGCATTAGGTACAAAGTATGTACAGCTAAATTATTTGAAAAATGTCTGAAAAAGGAATAGGTATGATGTAGATCAGATGTCAGATGCAATGAATCGATGTCCAGATATGTTGAAAATTCACGAATGGTTCAATGCATAGGCCACAGGTTTCCCTAATGTTTTTCTGCGAAGTATCCTCCTTACAAATGGGAATTCACAGTTTACTCACTCCTTTTCCCATCAGTGATGATTTGTATGCAGTCGGTGGGAGCTGAGGTCACGCTACACTTCCATAGCGCACCCGACTTTGTCGTGTTCGGCTGTAGATTCTGACCCAGTGGGGCACCAACCAGCAACCTGTGACAAAGAAAACAAAAGTTAATAACTAGATAAATAAATCTAAATATGATATACACTTATGAAAAGTATACATATTCGATTACAAAGATATACAACTCAAAAGAAAATGTGCGATTTCGATAAAAGCACAGTTCGCTACGGAATACGCAACGCGTAGCCGCGTAGCGTTAGTAGCGTAGCAACCTTGATCCATGTTCAGTAGTGGCCTAATTACTTTCAACATAATAATACAATTAATCATATTAATAACGAGCATACCTAGCGGAAACAAATGACTCCTGTAACCTTTAACCTAACAAATTAGATAACATCGTTATCAAATTCAGCAGCTGAATCTGGATAAAAATTATTACAAACAAGCAATAAAGAGCAACAAATAGGTCATCTTAAATGATAACTGTTGATATCATAGCAATAATTTAAGTCCCGATTACAAAGCAACGAAGAAACCGATTAAAATAAAACCTATAACTTAAATAACAGCCTACGGTGCATCTCTATTCGAGAGGATGTAATAAAAACGATAATTCAGATGATGGGTGAACGCTATCATTAAATTATCCTTCAATTCATGAATCAAAAGGAATGAAGTTGGATAAAACCGTCACTGTCCATTGAGTTGGTATATAACGAGGTATGATTGCGGTGCGTTAGTGAGCTTTCATTACGTCATTATGTCCGTAACGACACGCTGATGACGGGATGACGGTGTCACGGGGCGTACGAACAACGGGTCTCCTTCGTAATTATGCAGAGATCACAGATTACCATGTTTACAAGATCCTCGATAAGGAAGTAGCGGGCTAACTCAGTGTGACGCAATTAATGTCCCTAACGGTTATGACAAACTTGAATAACGTGAGAAAAATTCAGTTTCATGAATGGAAACACATATTAAATTAATAAAAGACTAGAATTATTTTAAGAACTAGTCGGTTCCCAAGCTTAAGTCATTATTCTGTTTCGGTAAGCGGTTTTATTCAGGGCGGGAGTAATTGGGCATGAACACTCAAATACCATTTCGGAGACAAAACAATCGAGTTTAGTGTTTAAATCAATATTTATTGTACTAATGAACGTTAAACCAGTATTGACTAAAAACCGAGTATGTAGGAGATCTATTCACTACGAATATGGGCTGGCTGACATGCGGAAACTGTTTAATGACTGGGTGAGATCTTGTTAACATCAAACGAATAACTATTGACTAATTTGAATATTTAACACTTTCAGTGCCAAGTGCAAAAGTGTTTTTACATTTTTAGGGCCAAGCACTCAACACATGGGCCGAACAACAATTTGTTCGTGTGCCCACAACCCGTGCATGAACACAAGTCACATATAGCTACTTAAAACAACGACTCAGATACGGGTTGTGGGCACATAACGAATCACTGCTCGACCCATATGCTGAGTTCTTGGCACTAAATGTGTTAACTGCATATTACAACTCCTAACCACAATATTGTGGTAATCAATATAAAATTAAAATGCATATACAGTCAGCAACCAGCTTTAGAACGCATAAAATAAAGCTGTAAATAAACATGAGATGCACGAGACTAAATTAGCGTAAATAATTACAGGTTCGTTCGATCCTTCCCTCCCGAAGGCAGTCATGGCTTAATTAGAGCCAGTACATTTGCATCGTAATGCTTGTGGAACATTCATTGTTTTCCCGATAAGGCTAGTTAACATTGCAACGGTCCTGCACTCTAATGCATCGAGTCACCACTAGACGTTCGATTTCATCACACCGCTAAAGTGGCCATAACTTATTCGAATACGCGTCGCTCAATATTGTTAGGAATTGATATCTTTATTGCTTATGTTTCTATAATTAATCTTATGTTGTCAACGGGCTTTTAAGATGAACAATTACGAAATTTATAAATAAATAATGCAGGCTGAAAGGCAGGCGATCGATCGTCATCGATCATCTCGCAACGAATCGATTCGAGCGCGCGCCGTGTTCGATCACTCGATAGCAAATCGACGATTCGTATTCCATTTAACATTGGTCACGGGCAGCGGCCTCTGTGATTATACATACGTAGCTTCGTCTACTACACGCCCTTATGCATTTAAATGAACATAAATCATTCCTAACCCTGTCGCGTGTCGTCTCTTACTTGACCGTATTAACAAGCTGCTTTCGTGCCTATTAAGGGAATGTGACTTTAATTAATGTTGTGAATCATCAAAAAATGATACTTCCATAGTCTTTAACATAACTTGAACTAAGACCTCTGATTTTAAGCTTATAGTTCTTCAAAAGTTGTAAAATAGGTACTCTTCTCAGGTTTCTGAACATTATAACAATCTCTGCATTATTCCACCCACGCGCTGTAAGCTGTAAGGGTCGACGCACTCGTTTGTAAGGAATAAAGGAAAGCTCTCAACAATTAACAGCTCATTGTTTTGCTTGATGTTGCGACATTTCCTTATCTAAATATTTCGTTAGGAGCGAGAAAGTCCCGCGTTCTAAATTTGAGTAGAACAAATAGAACGTATGCAGCGCCCTGCACGCCGGGCGCCGCCGCGCGCCGGCCGGGACGCGCGAGACGTGCTCGGCGCTAAGAGCTCCAGAACACTTCCGCGTGGGTATCAAAGAGAAGACGATTAGTTTTTGTTATTGCAAAAGGCGATCGGTCGGACCCTCATGATCAATTTACAGCACAAAGGGCTCATTTATGGTGAAACGGTGTTCCGCGCCCACATCGTGGCGATCGATCGTGCCCTCATTGGGGTTACCCGCAGAGTGCGCCTACGCTGCGTATTTATTACTTCAAACAACAGTTGAATTAAATATATTGTAAGACAATATGTTTGCGAACTTAACCCGTGGCTTCCATTAACCGTTAAAACGTAAACAACGTCAACGTCTATCCAAGACCGCTCCTAGTTAGTGTCTCGTGTTTCGTATCCTTGGGCCGCGCCCAGCACTGTGAAGGGCGATAAATTCCCATCAACAACCTATCTATCCTTGACATCGACCGATAATACCACCATATTGCACAACCATTTAGATAGCCATTACAATAAAAATGCATTCCGTGGGTGGCCATCAATCTTTCTTTGAGAGCTTTACGGTTTCTTGACTTGTAAAGAATGTTTAAATGTCAAGTTGATGATATTTGGGGGACCAGATACTAAAATTAACGTTGACGACGAATTTGTAGGTGCGTCCGCGCCACGAAATAGTTTAATAGACTATTTGTGGTTACTATAAAAATAATGAGCAGAGGGAGTTAAAAACGTCAAAATTAGATTTGGAAAACAATTACTTTATTCTAACTAGCTTATAATCATGAAACATGTTAGTCAATTGACCGCACGTCCAAATTCAATCTAAACAGTTGACTTGCAATGTCTTCATGAGTCCAAGACCTCTATGAAACTTTGATATATAGTGAGTAGTATTCGATTAAGTCAATTGTGGAGATCAAAAGAGCGGCGGACGAGCTTCAGATGTTGTGATAGCATAGCGCTGAATGGAATGCCTACGCGCACATTACGTGTGTATGAGATGCCCAACGTGATCACATGCGAAAACGGGAAAATATCCACTTTGTGTCATCTCAATGGATTTGAAACTCATTTAGGCAGATGTATAGCCATCGCAACTGGCGTTCGTATTCATTTTATAGGGGAGCACCGGCAAAACAGTTTATTTCCCAAAGTAAATTAGAAAATAGGTAGCATCTCTTCTTCGTTTTATGAAAATATTCTAGGACTATCTAGACTTGTAATAAGCCTTTTTTACCCCAACTCGAATATTAGAAATTGATATTGTTGTGGTTTAAACGAATCATTAAAAGTGTCTTGGTTATGTGGTTCATGCGGTATGAAACAGGATATATCTTCACATTATAAATACAAGCCTTCGACCAGAAGAACATGGACGTAAAAAATAAATGTGGAACGGGAATAAATAATCTTTTTATTCATTAAAGTGAGCGACTGAATCTTCGCAGTGAATGATAAAAATTCAGGCACATAGTTTATTTAAAATTGCTTAAGCATTCTTTCTCCGTTGAAGTTTAATCAACATAGCTCGGTAATGCTTTGAACGATACTGAGTAATTACAGTGGCGTGCGGTAGGTGCAAGCCAGCATAGACCAGCATAAAGGTAATAACTGGTAAAAAAAATACCATGCGATGAGTTATATTATAACTCATTGCTAACGCGCCGACCCACTGCACCGTGCTGTTTCTGTACTGAATTCTGTGCTATAGTGATATTAAATAGCTACGTTTATTTCTTATATCAATAACATCAAAATATAACATAATGAAAATAACTAAAACAGCTGAGCAAGATCAAAACTCTTTTCAACCTATTAGTATTTTATAACGTAAATGATGTAAGAGCCTAGAGAGACTAAAATGGCACGGTGTATAGGGACTAGGGAGTCCTACTGGCTTGCACCTACCGCACGCTACTGAGTAATTATATGAAAAGGCATATGATTCTAGCATTTTTTAAATCGAGTTACTTGTTTTTCATGCAAAATAACTCTTGAATCAAGTTTTTCATCTGCGTTTGGGAATGTAAATATATGGATATTTCGGTTCCTTTAGGTTTTTTGTTGGAGTTGACTTGTGCGTGTAGCACGGGACACGCGCGGTGACAAGCCGGTCCGGGAATGGCCGTCGCCACCGCGCCGGTGGTCCACCGCAAACACAGCCCGCCTCCATTGTCCAAACTTTATTGTCATAAGTGCCTACATGAGGTCGCTCCCATATCTCTAGTAAGATCGATTCATCTTCACAAACACTAACAGTGGCTATTAAAAGCTGTTAAAGGATAGAAAGGTGCCACTTTACTTTTTGTGAACCATCAATATTTTTTGTGATTTGGATCTTTAAAACTTTCTTACATTATTCTACTCTGAAAT
Source organism: Lacanobia wlatinum (assembly GCA_947578705.1). Lineage (NCBI taxonomy): Eukaryota > Metazoa > Arthropoda > Insecta > Lepidoptera > Noctuidae > Lacanobia > Lacanobia wlatinum. The sequence continues at coordinate 12,782,172 of OX388033.1, forward strand.
ATTGATTTATGCGTTTTAAATAGTCAGTAAATATTATTTAGTGGCCACAAATTCTGACCAAAAACAATTTAAAGTAATTTTCGCAAGACTACATAACCGCTCGATCGCTTGCGCGAAAAAAAATGGGTACCTTACTTTGCCAGTTACTTTGGACCGCTTACGGCGCGTTCTGCTCGCTGTTACTAAAACTTAATTTATGACTTGCTCGAGTGGAGCACTTCAAATATTTTTACTGTTATGAGTAGTCCATGAGATAAGAAATAATGTGTGATCGCTTTATTTTAAAAATATGATTACAATAATATTTTACAAGTGTTTAAATTAAGAGTACCACCCATTTTAGCGACATTTTGTAAAACATAGGGGTTTTAAAAAAAATAAGATCAATAAGTATATAGTTATTTATTTTATTCTTAAACTAGGTTTATTACTATACATATTTAACAGTATTTGAAAACAATTTACTCATAAGAATATAGTAAAAATATTATGTAAAACATGGTGCAGAATTCGCGGATGCGTATAAGATCGTAACTTTTTTTAGGTATAATTTAGGCCACTTTACACTAAAACTAAAGTACATAGAACAAAAATATTACCACCTCTATAAAGGTCATTTTCTTCACTCTTAGATGAATATAATAGTTTAAATGGGTTATTCTTAAATTTTTGTCAAATTTATAAATTAAAATAAGCGGCACATATTTTTGCCAATTTGCATTGCCTACCTAAATCTTTAAATTTGTAAATATAAACCGCCAAGCAATCATATTTACTCATACAATAAATAGGCCAAATCCTGACGTTTCGAAAGCGTCATAAATCTCAAAAATAAAGTATTATTAACATTAATAAAAAAATTAAATAAAAACGGCCACATACGTAACTTGACTGGGACTTGAGATCAAGCATTTGACGCCCGAACCGCAAGATGGCGGCCATTCTTAGCTAGGGTTGTCAACTACTACGACATATTGCTTAAATTAAGAGAACAACAGTGTGTAAATATATCAATTTGTTTTTTTCTTAAAATCAAAATTTATTTATGTTATTTATTTTTGCATACATTTTAAATAGTTTTTAACCGACTTCGAAAAATGAAGGTTATGAATTTATAGAAAAAATAAAATTGTCATAATGATTTGTAAAATTTTAAGGTGTTGCGTTTAATCTGTTACACGTTGTATGTATGAGTTGTGTTTATTTCTTATTTATGTGTAGGGTGTGTGGTAGGTTAATGTGCGCGTGATTATGTCTGACGTGGCTCAGGAACTGTGTGATATTGCTTAAAACAAATATCTAAGCAGAGTGAGATTTGGCATTGCTTGCAAACATATTTTGTACGGCTTTTTTTGCAACATACACATGATGAGTACTTGGATGGCCCAGTACCTAAAAAGTGGTTCCTTTCCAAAATTGGACGGTTTTTGGATTTTGGGCCAACCAAGTATTTGTTAACTGAAACTTTTAAAGGGTGTTCTATGACTGGAGGTTTCATAATTTTCAGCAATTCTTCCGCTACTTCAGCCCTGAACCAACGATGTGTCACATGTTTGTGTTTTGATTTATAATTTATGTAAGCGTTTAAAAGTGTTAAAATTGTGTAAAATTAAAAAAAAAAACATAGTTAACTTAGATTTGAAAAAATTACTCGTCACCTTTCACCAATAAATAAAATAAAAATAAGCCAACAAAAATCACCGACCGCCAACCCTGAGCCAAAACACGTATATTGCTTCGCGCAACCAAAGCGGCAATGTCAAATTGAGTAGGTAAAAACTTACCGGGCGGTTTAATTTTCGCAATCTGTTACAATCTGAAGAACAATTTACACAACTTCATACCTTAAATTGAATAAATATAGTCAAATATCATTAATAATATTGTATGTTTAAGAAAAACATCGTATTTACGATAATATAGCAGTACAAAATTAAGTTTCGGACTACGACACTGCGAGTATGTTTTTAAATGACGATTTTTTAAATGTTGTCTTACAATGTACTTAAAAATATTACTTTAATATAAAAACACACACGTTAGAGATTAATTTAGTATATAAAAATCAGCAGAAATCAGTAAAATAATATACTTACGGCATATTTTATCACCTCCTTGAAAACACTATAACGTCACTTCACTCACATAAACACAACTGACGATATTTCGTTATTTTTCTACCGTGATGTTGGTAATATGGGCACACGTCTATGAGAAATATATCTGTCTTTGGTTTAAATACATACTACTACGACTCTATGCGTTTGGTATAGAGACTAAATTAAAATAAAAAAACTTCGTCGCCTTGCAACCACAGTTGCACGAAGCAAAATTGACAACTTTTTCTTCGCAACTGTGGTTGCAAGAAGCGATCGAGCGGTTATGTGGATATATACCTGGGTCATAAAAACGTAGAACATTTGAAGTACTAAAGTAAACGGCTTTGGTTCGGACTTTGGAATTGTTCGCAAAAGGAGCGCGCACACGCGCCGCGCCGTGTGTGGCGCAAATTGTATGGAAATAAGCGGACAAGTGCAATGAGATTTGTTCACTGACCAACAGACAAACAAATTGCTACGAAGAGTACAAAGCTATTATCATCCCCTGTATTTACTTTGATGTTGGACTGAGACTCCCTTGAGCATTTACAAATAGGTTATGCCTGCATTAACAATTAGGGGGGAGACCCTTGAGGGTGATAAAGTTAAAATACCAAGTGATCATTAAATTTTTTATACATACCTACTAAAGAAGTGCCCCGGTGGTGCAGGACAGGGGACGCCAGACATTAAGCCTTCGACCGCAACTGATCCCAGGAGACGATCCTTATTGCTCAGTATCATCAAAAAAGCTCCTTTTTATTCGCTCATCAACTCATCATAACAGACAAAGGAGCAACATGTCTTATAAACAATCGTTTTTATCGCCTGTCTGTAACGTTGTCCGTCCGCTTTCACGATTGTTTCGTTCAGCGATGTGCCGTGAAACCTCTTCATTAACTGAGGAGGTAATTACTTGGCTATGTAAAGACTTTTGCTGAATATTTTATGGCTGGGTCAATGTTGGAGTTGAAAGGTATTGTTTCTTAACTTGACGGTGTGTTGATTAAGAAAGTTGGCACTATTATTTTAGAAATTGATAACGAAAGCTGTGCTGTTTTTGAGAACTGCCTTTCGGTCTAGTGGTCGCAAGCGCGTTACAGAGTATGAGGTCCTCGTTTTGATTCCCGAGTCGGACAAGATGTTAGTCGGATTTTGCTTGGCGTAGGCAATAAGCCTGCCCCCTAGTACATCGACTTAAACATACATAATGTCGGTTTACTATAGGATCTCTGCCTAAGCATCTACAGATAAATAGACGTTAAGGTCTCCATTGATTGTAAAACTATAAACTAGGTTCAGTATTATATTACATAGCAAAACGAAAATTAAAATAAACCTTTTACCATAATCCCTTAGGCCTCAATTTGTTTGATCGTGCCCGAAGTGACACCTCGCGGCGCAGAATCCATTATGCATCATCTTCGTTGACATTTAGAATTTATTACCGTTGTCTTGGTGATGGAGGAGGTCTACCTTCGTACTAAGCAACTGAGCAACTATGACGAAACACAAGAAAGTATGAAAGTGCTTAGATTGCAATGTCACGACGGCGAAGTAACTTACTGTACGGTAAGTAGGTACCTACGCACTGTACTTGTTTGTCTTTGTTACTAAGTTTGATCATACTTGTATGTTTGAAACACCTTTCACACGGTCACAAAATGTTATTGCTTAGCAGAAGTTATTTTCACTAAAAATTAACACAAACATACACAACTCAAGCATTACTTACCTACTTACTTATTATTTATTAAAACAAAAGAATAATTTTCCTGCCAGTATGAAACTAATTTTTATTTTTAAGAAATTAATTGCTTGTTAATACTGGCTGGTTGTGACTTTTAAAGACAATGCCAATTCCAGTGCCTGAAGAAGAAGTGCCGAGCCAGTTTTTAATAAACGAATAAAAACTATTTACTGCTCACCTACGCCAATTAAAAAATAATGTCTATTGAACAAAATCAATTAACCAGAGGATGTAAGAGGACATAAAAATAACATATTCCTTGCGAAGAAGTGGCGGTCTGGTCGCCTGGCGTCGGTATCGGTGGCGAGATCGCTCATTAGCGCGGCTCGCCGATACCCGCGGTTCGTGACTGAGCCATGTTCCTCGTTACTGGCTGCTCTAAGTGTCACGGCCGTGTTTTATAATCTTTCATATATCATGCACGCCTCAATACGAGGCCTTTGACCCGCTTTCTCAAAGTTGCAATGACATGAACTTATTAATTTTCTAAACAAAGTCGCTCTATGGTTTTTCATTTGATTTTGTTTGCAAACCAGTTCCACTGAGGTATATTTTTCTGTATTTATTCGTAGTATTCAGAACTTAGGACAGCAAAATTTACAAACGAGTAAGGAAATAATGAACTTCCATTCACAATACCAGGAGCCATCAATTACAACATGGATATAAACTAAAATCTATTAACACACATAGTTAATGAAGACATCAGAAGCATGCTCACGCGCACGTTCCAGTAAGTCACCGTATCTGAACATCTACACCGGTCGGCCATAGACTAACGAATACCTAACAATATTAAACACAAGTATGTAGCTAATCTGTAGCAACGGCGACCAGAAATTTATCACCCCTGTCTCACAATTTTACTATAAACTTGTACAACCAGCTTTATTGCTGGCCTGTTCTTTTAAGTTTTAACTGTTCTTGTATGCCACATTCTTTATATTTATAGGTACAAGTCTTGCAGTCCTCTGATTGGAACATTTTATTATAGTCAAAGACTAGCCGTTCTTTACCCATTTTCTTAGAAAGTATCTTAACCTTTCTTGGGCAGCAAAGAGCCTGCACCAAACTGTACCTCATGTTTAGACCACCCTGTTGAATTGCTGAAATTGATGAGTTAATGTGCCTTACTAATGGTGAACATAACCATTTGCCTTTCACTAAGCAGAGATAAATAATAACAAAGTTGTTCAAAGAGAATTGAATCAGTTCCCAGTACTTCGAGGGGAAACAAAACAAAATAAACTTGGTTAGCTTGTAACCTGAAGTTATGTGCGGTTTGCGAACTTTGTTGAAGTCGTAAAACCTTCTTTTGTTTTTCTGACATGTGCAGCTGAAAATGATATCTGTATCAGCCAGTTTTCAGTGATGTTGAAGTTGAGAATCGAGATATTGGGAAGCAATGAAAGGACATTCTGGGAACTGTTTTAATTGTTCAAAGAATGTAAAAAATGATTTTTTTTTCTCACATTATTTAAACAGACGCGTAACACACGAGTAACCAGTAAGCGTTTAAACATTATTATCGAGGATATGCTTCTTTTTCTTTTTCTAAGCTTTCAAAATCTAAGGATCATTATTTCGTGAATGTTTTATTTATTATTCACTCTGCCGTTACTAAACTATCAATTCTGGAACGTAACTCAATTAGTTTCCAGGTGCAAGCAACACACCCTCCTAATACAATATCTGTCACCAAGAGAAATTAATTTGGCGATCTATTCTTAGATCATGCTATGCGTCACTGGCTCCCATTGTCAGCTAGAATATTAGCTAGAATATTATGACTTAGTTAACAGTTTATAGTTATAAACTTTGTAAGAGAGTTAATTAAATAAATACGCTTTGCTTTCGCGGAAGTAGAAAGTTTTCTAAGTAAACGTACGTTACCGCAATAAAAATTACCTATCATATGTCCTTCCCCAGAGTTCAATCTTTCTCTGGGTTAACCTATACCAAAATTCATATAATTGATTCAGAGCTTTTGGGCATTTTTTTATTTTTAAGTAAACGTTGCTCCACACTAGGAATTTCTCCTATATCGTGGGTGCGTTCACAAACATACAAACTCACATTCACAAACAGCCAGACCCGGAACAACTATCAGTAGGCCATACAAATATTTGTTCCGTGCGTGAATCGAACCCGCGACACGCAGCGCAGCAGCCGATCGCTCAACCAATGCACCAACCGTGTCGTCAAACTTAACACTTAACATACAAGCAGACATACAAAGTTACTTTTGTGTTTATAATATTTAGTATGGATATAGGTAGTGTTATTGTAAGCAGTGGAATGAGAGATGTTGCAAAGGCTCTGCTGTCCAGTCGGTCGGGGACCGTCTCTTCTATACCTACGTATAACGTTTACCTCGACTTTCGCACGCAACCGTTTGCTATTTACTGGTTTTGTTGTTCTTAACTTTTAGATGTATTCATATATATCTATGGTAGACTGATCATAAATGCAGATACGCACGTTGCACATCAAAAAATTATAAAGTAGAAACTTGCAACCAACAGCTGTTAGTAAAAGCAGAGGCAGGACAAACAAAGGCATAAAGTTTTAGATTTCTAAACGTCGAAGAGATAGTTTCATACAAATTCAAATAGGTGCCAACAACATAAAGTTTGCAGCAGAATGCATAAACAGTTGCACTTCACGGGTTGCCAGCGTTATAAATGTTCCGTTTCGTTGAACACCCAGAGCTGGTGTTGCTCGCACAAACAAACAATACTGGATTATCCGCGGAACTGCTCCACGACAGAATTATGTAAAACTATAAATCATGATAGGGTACAAAGCTGCGCGCAGAGGCAGCATCGCGCTGATTATCGCGAACCTGTTTACCATAGAGTAGCAAGGAAATGGAGTGAAAACTAATTTTTTTGTAGAGGCCATACAATTTGCTGAAAAGTTTTTGACTGGTAGGTTGGTTTGGTAGATGTAAACGCGCTGTTGAAATCATCCTGAGGCACTAGACAAAGGCCATTCTAGTAGCGAATACGATTGTCTAAATACAAAAGATTCATTACGTGACATTTCGACATCATTTGTCAATCCCATATTTTTTTTTAAGTTTTGGTAATCACCTTCGCCATGCAACGGCTGACACTTGTCTAAAGTCACTGATTCTAGCAGCATTGAGGCAAAACCGAAAGCTAACTCAGGTACGCCTATATAAGACAAAAGTGATTTTGATAATAATAAAGGTAACTTTGAGGCTCGTGTGTAACAAGCTTGAAGAAAAAAAATGTATCTGAAGTCTCTTCAGATAAATTTTGCTCACGACTATTTTCTTGCCTCAGATACGTTGCGCACACGATCCTTGACTTTGACTTCACGAGCGATGTTTGTTGTGGCAAAATATTTTTTGTTTTTGGGAAGTGCTATATCCGTTACCGTTTTGACAACAGTCGTAGTCATGTTCAGACGCCGCTGCCGTTCGATAACCTCTCCGTTTGCTCGCTCATCATCCCTCCATTTTCTTTCTACTCCATGTATTTCACAGCTGGAGGGTAAGTAATAGCCGATGGTGTACATTAGTTACAGGACCGTGGGCGGCCAGCGGCCCAGCTCGGTAAATAAGCTGGACTAATCGAACTGGAATTACTGTGCTTTGGACATTACATTTGCTTTCTTGAAACGACTTACTTCGGCCTGTGGGCACATGAAATATGATGAATCTGTCACACATGTCTCCCAACTGTCATCGCGCAAATAAATCAAATGCATTCCGATTCAGGGAAAGTTTGAACTTTTTCGGATTTATGCCATACTTATTCCCCAGGCCGGTTTTACGGTACGTCCAGTCTTTCATACTGTCTGGAATGAATGTACAACTGTGACATTGCCACACAAGACATAATATAGGTAGGTACCCTAATCACTTCAAAGTTAGAGTGCACAGGCTCCTTCTGTGTAAGCTCGTTCCATCGTAGACTTTGTCTCTGTCATCTCTGACCTAGACTAGAGTCAAGAGCAAACCCATCACAAACAAAAAAAAAACATATACGAGGGCCAATTCTCTCGTATTAGTTTTTATGCAACGTTCGCATTCGCATATCAGTCCCAATCTTATACTAATATATAAAGCTGAAGAGTTTGTTTGTTTGCTTGCTTGAACGTGTTAATCTCAGGAACTGCTGGTCCGATTTGAAAAATTATTTCAGTGTTAGAAAGCCCATTTATTGAGGAAGGCTATAGGCTATATATCATCACGCTAAGACCAATAGGAGTGGAGCAGATGAAGTTGCGCGGGTCAACTAGTCTGTACATATAATAAAACTAGCTGACCCGCGCAACTTCGTCTGTGTCACAATTTTCATTACTGCTCTGCTCCTATTGGTCTTAGCGTGATGATATATAGCCTATAGCCTTCCTCGATAAACGGGCTATCTAACACAGAAAGAATTTTTTCAAATCGGATCAGTAGTTCCTGAGATTAGCGCGTTCAAGCAAACAAACAAACAAACTCTTCAGCTTTATATATTAGTATAGATAATAAATCTGTTAATAAAGCCTCTATTTCCATACATTTTTGACAGATTGCGACTGAGGTGAGACTACGAAGGTTATTTAAAATTCAGCAGAATTGGCTCTCTGTTACTTTGTAGTAGTTAAAACTTGTTGTTAGAAGCTTGTTTTCTATTTTATGACTTGTCAAAGTTAACTTTCTGTTTATTATTTTGTTAAAGAGTCTTCTTCGTCTCCAGATTAATGTACAGTTTTATTTTCACCACATATTTTCACTGTAATGTAAACTATTGCGTGAAACTTTACAGGGAAAACTGTAATAAACCTGTACTTGTGGACGATCAAATGAATATATCTTATTTGTTGATGCGTTAAAGTTTATTTAATAAACTTTGTATATTTTATTCTGTCGTAAAATATTTATTAAGCTGCAACGATCAACATGCGCCTGAGTCGATTGTTTTGCTCACGAGTGGTGTTCACAAAACTGGTCGCCATTGTAAAGTACACAGTACCCACCAACATTTACACCTACACAGAGATAAACTGAACAGAAGACCCGGAACACACACACATTAATTCAGTTGTACCGAGCCTGGACATTCTATTTGTTTCCAACGAACATTAAAACAAATTAATGTGTAGTAAAATAACATTAGAAAACTCTGTGGGCAGAGTCGCGGTCTAAAACTGTGTGGGATATCGTAAAACAGAACGCCGCTCATATTAAACGGCATGTCAGAACTGTTAGGAGCCATTTAATATCAACAGCACAGTCGTATTTGTAGTAAACGCGGTAATTTCTCCTTTAGACTCTAAATTATTGTCCGTTATGGAAATAAACGGACTGGCAATGGCAGTGTGTTTATTTTCTATCTAACTCCTCTGATCCGAGTTTAAAGGTGTTCTAATTTAGCAGTCAGATATGAATACGAAATGTTTGTAGCCTTAGATATCTTCGAATTTATTGATCAATATGATCAATAAATAAAGACTCACGATATTGCTCTTATCTTTTAGTAGAGTTTAATACAAACAAATATACTAGCGCCATAAATACGACTACGATTTAATACTGAATAACCGTGATACAGGTCATTTGCGGTTACAATTTCTAACATAAAGCTGATCTAAACTTAGAAATGGCCCAGCAGTAACCACAATAGATGCAATCACGGCTACGCGCAATTCTCTCCGCAAAGCGTTTGTGCGAGCATTGGCCGGTGGATGCAGATCTTACCGTTTGCTAAACGCTATCGATTAGCACTAACACAAGGCACATTTAACGTAATGAAATGTACCGGTGGAGTGTGGAGTGGGCAGTGGGAGTCGGTCGCGGTATGCCCGGGACAATATTTACCCAGGCCGAGGCTTTCTCACGGAGCGGCGCGGCGCGGTGCGGCGCGGGACACAGCGATCAGTAAGAGTCAATAGTCCAAAATATTGTTTATGTAACAATTTCGAGGGTGTGATAATGACTGGTAGACGTTATGTATCGTTTTTGAGTTTGTTTTCTTTTGAGGTTGGAAACCGTAAAGGTTATGTCAGCACGAGATAGGTAGTTTTGATAAGAGAAATATTATGTTTTGTTGCTGCTGTAGTTTACTGCAAGATAATATGATTCTACGAATTCCAAATATATCCAGTTGCAATATCTGAAATGTTCATTATTATTCATTAAAATACCCATGCCTCCGGCAGTGCAATAAAACAAATTAACTTGTCTCCAGCCTAACATAAATTCGCACTCCAACTACTATACTAATTTTACTTCGTGTACAACTCGAGTGCAGTGACAAAAATACCTCCCTGTTCTAACGTCATCCCTCCGAGGTATAAATAGAAGGAGTGCGCGAGAGCACTCGCAATTCAGGCCGACGCGCATGCGCACGCAACTTGCTTTACACGTGCAACATGCAAGAAACCAAAACCATCTGCTTACTTAACAGATTTATATTTATGTTAATTTCAAACGAGTATTAAAACATCATCTTTTAGGCAATCTATTTTAATCAAGAAATTCACTTTAATCCTGTAGCGATAACGTTGTGTTTGGCAACATCTGCGGTGCTGTCAATAAATAAACTTCATGATTTATATGCACTGCGCATAAACCAAGGAATATTCCTCTTTATTATTCCTTATGCAAAATCGTCATTTATTATGTCCATTGCAGTTTATCATTCATAAATCACGAGGGCAACACAAAACCTTATTATAGGTCAGGCTGTACCAAATTAAACACTAAAAATTTCGGTCAAGAGCACAGGCTGTAGCCTAGTCAATATAAAAAGTATCGAAATAGTCGGCCTTGTGCTGGCAACATTGTCACAAGCAGGAAGAGGCAATTGAGCGAATGAGTCGGCGGGCGCGGATCTGAAACGTTCAATGGTCTGATCACGTGTGAACTAGGCCAGTGGGTAAGTCAACGACCCCGCTAGATCACGGAGAATGTCATAAGGATATCGATCGCGGTTTTGTAAGCAATATGGGAAATTGGGAATAGTTTCGAGATCTGCCTTGTGGATAGGAATTACCACCTCCACAAGAGTTTCATATTTTCGTCCTGACTCCTTCTGAACTTGAACTTTAGAAGTGATATGTTCACGGCCTCGGCTGTTTAAGCTTAAAAGATTCTAGACTTAAGCATAATCAGCCTATAATTTTTCCACTGCTGGGGTATCTCTCTATAAGAGGGCGAATATGCCAAAGGCCAAACTCACTACAAATAAGAAATACTAACAGTTTAATACTAACAGCTAAGACTTAGAAACTGATATGTGCTAATTTTAATAAAGAAATTCATAGAGTTAGCATCTACATCATAAACTGTAAAACCTATAAAAGTCTGATGAGGGAAACTGGTTAATAAGTTTCTGTAGTGAGGCTAGACTAGAAACTTGGCGCTTGGTATTATTATCGATATTGCTCTTACAGGAGGACTTATTCCTGACATATGCCATATAAGTAGTTGTGTTACAATATCGCATTATTTTCGGAGAGCCTTATACCGTTGCAGCTTCTGAAAGCTCATCATATCTTACATGGTTATTACCCTTCATAAAAACGCGCGGCCCGTAAGATCAGCCAGCTTCATTTATCATCTCAATATGATGACATTTCAGCCAATTAGTGGATGTTTTGCGCACGGTATCGAGATAATACGGCAGGGTACCTTATATGGCGCATCCTTATTGGGTGAAATTTAAACTGATTGGTGGGGAACGTGACTGGACAATACACTAAGCACCAAGGAGCATAAGTAAGGAGTAAGCACAGAATTAACCCTTTTGTGCTCGCCACTAATTGGGCCCTAACTTGGATATCTCGGTATTTCGACGAAAGTTCTTAATTAATTATCCCTAAAATGTAAGGATTGTTTGGTTGTTTCTTTAGCGCCCATGTTTGCGTTATGGGAGATCACCATGATTGGAGAGTTATTTAATATACTTGGCAATGATAACTTTTTCTGCATAGTGGTCATCACCATGAACGTGAAATTGAAGGAATCATCAAGCACATTATTTTTATGTCCTGCTGCGGTATTCAAGATTCGATGGGTTACAGATTTATGTGTTAACATTCAACATTACTATTTAGAAGCATAGAAAACATTGTTCACAAAATAACAAAATTTCTCATAATTTTAAAGAATAGCTCAAAAGCTCTCATCCATCACCCCGGTAAGTTCAAGGCAAACGTCGGTTCCCAAATCTCAGGCAGGGTTTGTTCGTCACGATGCTGCCATGCTGCTTACCATAACAATAGCAGGTACATTTTACAAGAAGGTAACATCGCCGACCCTCCTCTATAATTTATGGAAATGACCGCAAACAAAAACACACGACAAAGGTGTCTACTCGAAATTAAATAGATGGGTTGTGTATCATGTTTTTCATTGTTTAGCTATTGTTCCCTCGCTTCATAATCGTAAATATCATCCCTTGACCCTCCGCCGTTGAACCGATACGTTTTACGGCTGAAGCTATTAAATGTTACGACGTCAAAATGTGACCGGATACACACAAAGTGTTGGCTTTGTGTGTTGGCATTCCGAAAAAGGAAAACAACATAAAAATAAGAAACCGAAAATTCGTTATCGCTTGTGTCGAAATTAAGGTATCGTTCGTGAAGATATTCGGAGAAAGAGTTGTTTAATCTGGAAGCTAATACTAATCATATCGTCGTACTTGTATCGTGATGTATCTGCATGGCGGGTATGTGTGGTGGTGGAGCGCGCTAAGTGCCCGGCTTCGCTTTGTTGCGATAACGCGGCGCGCTCGCTAATTGGACACGATTTATTAGCTTGCGCGTACGCCACAACTAAATCGGAACTCACCTTTAATTTTAACCGGCAACTGCCACTTTGTTTACGGTCGTACTAACCACAACATTCAGTTAATTAACAGACTATTGTGTTCTGACCCAAACTGCGGTTTCAATGTTCTTTTGTTCATGATCGTTCCCTATTTCCTAACCAGATGTCTTTATCTCCCTGCGTTGGTTACGAAACGCGTTCGCCCACGTCCGAATTTCGAATCGACTTCGCTATCGAAAAATAGAAAGTCATAAATTACCGAAGGGCCGCTTTCCCACTTATATCTAGGTTAATGCTGTCGGGGAACTACGGAACTGAACGATACTGGAAGGAACTGCCGATGACTTGCTGCTATTTTTGATTCATTCACTGAAACATAAAACTTTTGTTCCGGTTCACATTCAGCTAAAGAATGTTTTGGTTACAAAGTTCTATCCATTCATGAATGGAAACTCTGTTTTCTTACAAAAGTAAAACTAAATACTAAAGTAGTGGACGCTTCCTGTATTATTATTATTTTCTTTTTTTTTACTTTAGATAGGCATACGTTTGACCACAATCTCACCTGATGGTAAGCGATGATGTGGTCGAAGATGGAGCACGTTTGCCTAGAAGCAACCTATTCACTCTTGTCTTAAAGATTCCCAGGTTGTAGCTATCTGGAAACACAGACTCTGGCAGGGTTTTAAATTCCACATAATTATGTCCAAACAAAGCAACCTTTCTCCAGAGTCCTAATTTCATACCTCCGCATAAACCGCAACATAGTCGTTTCCAGTGTTACAAAATCAAAGAGTATCAATAAATAGTGAATGGATTGAGTGGCTGTCGGTCATGTAAACAAAGCAGATGCCAGCATGGCCCAGAGTGGCCCACATGAGCGTACGATCATCTCCACTGACGTAACCACGTAACGTTGTGTTGCAACCAATCGCTGCTGGTTAGTTTGCATGCTTGTTTACATCTTAGTAAACACATTCCCAGTTGCAAGAGGTTGCAGACTTGTGTTTTTGTACGGAATCTGTAAGTTTCGAAGAATCTACCAATTCCTATTCTACAAACGCCAAAAGTGTTGAACTATTCAGAAAATTTTATTTGACCTTAAGGCTGCCTGTCTATTTTAGCGGAGCGAGGCAGCGGAGCGGAGAAACGGAGAAATAAATTGCGCAAAATATCGTTGACTCACGTGGTGCAGTGATTTTGTGCTATGCCATTGGTTAAAATTTCTCCGTTTCTCCGTTCCGCTGCCTCGCTCCGCTGTAATAGACAGGCACCCTTATGCATTGAAATTTCGAATTGGATTTTGCGTTTTACTTGAGGGTAGATAATTCTACGAGTGAATCGTGAAGGGAAGAGTTAAGCTCTCTTAGTTGCAAGTTATATACCTACTTAGCATACCATACCATAGCTTGTACGTCATAGTAACTAAACTGTTATGCAACCTAAGGCACCGGTCAGTACAAACGATGTAATAAACTGTCTATAAAAATGTAATCTCCTTCCTTTTTCCGGATTAATGTTCTCATAGACATTAATGCATCATGCATACAGGTTTTATCAAGCCCGGTCAGAACATCAGACAAGCAGTTGACAACTCCTCCAACACCAAAGAACATGTTTGTAACGGAAATATTAATTATATCTGATGAAATGAGGGTACAGCCTTATTCCGACATCCAACATAGATTCTGATAAGTAACCTAACTTCATGTATTACAATTAATCTGGACATAACGATTACTAATGAACGCTGAGCGGGCCCGACTTCTTAATTAGATGCTTTAAGTCGTAACTCGTCGCTACCGATAACTGCGGTCAATTATTTTTAGTTAAATGACATCGGAATTAGAACTTCTAATAACGAGGACAAGTTCGTATATTTCTTCTTAATAAATCACTGAGTTATTTATACTAAGTTAATGTAACAAAACCTACAATATTATAATTATTAGTCATAAGAATTTGGTCATGAAACTTAGCAAATAAGTATGACTCACACTTTATTTTGTATGTAGAATGGTGACCATAACAGGAAAGTATAGGTTTCCGTTAATTGTTTCAGTATTCAAAACTCAATATTCAAATGAGATGTCACAAAATAACACACAGCTTTTAATAGATGAGTCCATATATTAGAACATATCAATGATAATGCACAGAGTATTTGCATACAATCGCGACACTTATGAAGTTGTGACCAGAATTAAATATGGACATGCCAATATAAGACAGTCAGGTGAAAATAAATTCTGCAGATTGTCATAAAAACGTTGGTGAAGTTTGAAGGACAAAACATAGACTGGACTTCAGAAAACTGGCTTACAGGGGGAACTTTGAAGGAAAGATATTATAGTATTTTATAAAACTATAAGTTTATAATGTAAGGGAACAGCGGAGCCTTCAACTACAGGCATCTTCTATGCCTAAATGGATACTCCTCGACATGTAATGTAAGCTAAAAATTATTTGAAATAAACTTATTATTATTATTATAGTATGAAAAAAAATGAAGATGAAGACGATGTTGTTCAAAGCTCGAACAAGAGAACATCAACAAAATTGTCCGCAGCTTCGTACGAGCATATCCCGTTTTTTCCCGTTCCCGTAGTTATATTTTTTCTGACTTTCTCATAAATGTGGCTATCATAAATACAAAAAGGATTTTTCAAATCCAACCAGTAACAAGTAGTTCCAAAGATTAGCGCGTTCAAACAAACAAACTCTTCAGCTTTGTTATATTAGTATAGAAGTATAGATGGCTGTCAATAAGTTTCAAATGCACAGCAATATGGAAACAATACAATATAGGTACCTATGTATGTGTTGAACTTTTTTTTTATTATTGATAGGCACGCGTTTGACCACTATCTCACCTGATGGTAAGCGATGATGTGGTCGAAGATGGAGCACGCTTGTCTAGAAGTAATCTATAGTATCTATCACTCTTGACTTTAAGACTCCCAGGTTGTAGCTATCAGGAAACACAGACTCTGGCAGGGAATTCCACTCCTTAGCTGTACGCACTATGAATGTCACTTTATGAACTTTATTCACAAAGGCCGACTCCTTTTGAATCCGACCATTGGTACAAATGCCACGCTGCTATTTAGGAGTATTTCGGGGACTTACCATGAATTCTAATGCCGCTTCTGTCGGAACAACTAATCAAAATGTTAGGCATGTAAACGAATTAAGGAAACATTATTTAGTTCAAACTATTTCTGGGAACCATTCATGTCTTTTCTGAATCACAAACCTCAATTAATATCTTTAGCGAAAAACAAAGTTATTTTGGTTCAGTTAATGGTATTGTGAATCGAATGATTCATGGAAAGCTGTAAAATTATTCAGCCTAACACATTTGATGACCTAAAATCATCATTTAGTGATTCACGAAAATCACTAAATGATGATTAACCAGGTTTTTAACGATTGCACTATCAAGTTAAAAAAATCAAATAAGTATATCTGATATCTGTTTGTAGGTATGGTGGAGCGGGTGGAGCACACAATTTGCTGCATAAAGATAGTGTAATGCGTCAATAAATCGTCACGAACGCATCTTTCTTTTGTTTTCGAGATTTCATCTACGGTTTCAACTTCAACATTGACGTGATTTCCCTATGCAAAGTAATCTCAATCATCACGCCGAGTGAAAGATTCTCCAGCAGAGCGATGATCTCATACAGATTAAGTGCCAATTTGGCTTCGAAGTATAACGGAACTAAATTAGCCATAAAACGCAACAGTGTACTTATAACACTTTTTATTGGACTTGTTGACTCGAAAGATGAGTTGAGAACGAACGAATATAAAAAATATGACAGGTTAAGAATAAAATGTTTTCTTCGACAATAGTAATGGCTTAACAAAAGATTTTGACGATATAAAAATGAAATCTTATCGAAGTTAAAGAAGCAAACGACATAATCACGTCGGCACATCGCGCCGGGCTCCAAATTGAACGGATTCGACATTTGAATTGTAAAACTATTAGATCGTCGGCAGTGGGACGCGCGACCTCCGACCTGCGCCGCGCAGCACCAACCATGCCGGATTACGATGTACAGGCATCTGGTTTACAGATGTTAATCGCGGCTACTACTCTTTATGGTCGTATTAATACTGCCGCCTGTAACTCTTTGTTTTGATGTCATATAAATAGCTTATTATGGCAACCATTAGCCCCAGTCATAACACGAGTTATGAAGTAAAACCGTGTCAGTTCCGTGTTAAAAATTTTACAAGAGCGTCCATCGCTGTCCGCTCCAATTTCTCGTACGTATGTAACGTTGTAAGTTTTACGCCTTGTTTAGGTCGGAATGCATATTGAGGTCGGGATGTTTAAAAAATCTTTCAATTGTGGGGCAATTAATCACTTATGCAGCGGGTGCTGAGGATCTGTTGACTCACAGTTAAATTAAAAGGAGCATAACAAATAAAGTTAAGTGCTGTGTCGGGTCTCGTTTCTGGAATAATGAATCACGATGTGAGAAAAAAGGCAATTACTCTCATTATTGCCGCACATGAGTCATGCAGGGGAAGCGGTATATCACATGCGCCGCTGAGGGTGGCAAGCCAATGCGTTTAGCCGTACAACGCCATACATTATGACCGAGAATTTCAGGGAAGTCAAACATGCGGCGATATATGCGTATTGCGTACAAATGACTTCTAAAATTATAACCGTACCTACTCTTAGGAAACATAAACTTCAGAGTCCTCACATGTTTCTAACCTATGAACAGAAATTTTAATAAAAAGTCCTAAGAATGTCAGTTTAATAAAATGCGTGAAAGCTCGTTGATGTGATCGATTGATTAACACCTCGTAGATATAGATAAGGTTCCAGATGAATGCCTATTTATATAGTAGATGAGCTTCGCGTTACCAAATGCATAACTTTTACCAGTTTATCAGATAAGCGAATGAGCATGTAACCGGGTCCAAGAGATTGATTACTAATTAATTTCTTAGCGAAACTTGTTCATGTTGGTTTAATTCATTAAAGGCGCTTAGGTACGCAGATTAACCGTTAGATAAATAATATAATTATGGTCTGTAGGAAATAGCAGGTTCAAATATTCTCCTCAGCGATCTACGTAAATATTAATAGGGCTGCACCTACCTCCGTTTCTTTTTCTCAACGAGAAAAACATTTTTGGAATAAATAATAATTAACTTACAGATCGACATTATGCTTATGTCCTAGTATAGCATAAGAACAAGGTAAATTCATATTATACGCAATACGCGTTAATCAGTTCTAATAAAATATTTCAACAAAAAACTGCTCACATCTCACATACGTAAGCGTGTGAAACTGTGAACTTATTAGGTCAAGATAATCTCAGCATAAACTGCGCAACAAATAAGAAGAAACAACAATACATTGCTTGGTCTTTGAACAATTCAAACGTTTGCCCTAGATTATTTCAAAGAAAAGACGCAATGTATCACACTCAGATGCAAAGATTCTTCCCTGTGTTGTTTCGTGTACCACATTCGAAGTCCAGATTAGAGAGTACAAATCCACATACACATGGAACGGATATGAATAGCGTACGACGAACAAACAGACGGTTCTAATCACAACAGCACACAATGGTATTGTTTATTTCATCCCGAGAACACGGAAACTGTATCTTGATACTCAAGTGGGTGGTCGATAACCATCGTGATAGAATGC
Organism: Lacanobia wlatinum; assembly: GCA_947578705.1. Lineage (NCBI taxonomy): Eukaryota > Metazoa > Arthropoda > Insecta > Lepidoptera > Noctuidae > Lacanobia > Lacanobia wlatinum. The sequence continues at coordinate 12,800,507 of OX388033.1, forward strand.
ATAGTTGAGGCATTAAATATATCAATAAACAGTTTGTTAACCGTAACTTTTTAGCCCATTGGTATTCAAATCTTTGAAAACTCCATAGAGAGTTCTTTGTCGGCGACTATGGATTAAATTGAGATACATTACACAACACACACACACACAAATTATATGTATTTAATGTATTCTGGTAAACACTTCCCGTGACCCAAGTGACAGCCAGCTCGGCTTTTACTTTGGCCAGAGGCTAAGCATTGCCATTACCAGCTGATAGCGTTGAGGACGATCTTTTTTATTTTGTATTTGTTTTTTTTTTTTCTATCTGTCCTTAACATCGGACGAAATTAAGTGTTATTATATTCATGAAATTTAAGGCTTGTATACATGCCAATTACCTGGTGTATGCAAAAGGAGCTAACTACTCCTCTACGCGCCACTCCGCTACCTGCATTTTTAATTTATTATAAAAAAAATAAGACATTTAAAACAAGTAACAAAACCAAATTATTTTCGTTTTTATTGCAAAGCAGTAGATATTTTTTTTAAGTCTTTTGTTAAAGAATGAAGGAGTAAAATGGTTTCATCTCAACGATTTCGAGGTGATTTGGTGATTTTTTTCCTTATTATGTGATACCAATACATAAATTCTAGCTAAACCAAGTTACGTATCACATCATGTAGATTATTATGTATTTTTTTCAGATGTAATTTCTCAGTAAATGCCGACGAAAAGTTGCTTCATCTGCACGCTGTTTTTAAGCATTTCTCGAGAGAGTAGCCTTAAGAAGTCGAATTCGGCAGCTGAGTAGAGAGGGAAAATCGTTTTATTATGCATTCTTCATGTGTATATTCGAGATCTCAATACTAGTTATTTAAGGTTACTAAAATCATCACCACCCTTAAGAAATATAACCATCAATCATCGCCTTACAAATATACGACTTTAATTCTAGAGTACAACGGACCAAGCAATACAACTCATAACAAAACCCGTCGAGTTCAAAATCCCTATTCATAGAACATCTATCAGCTTTCAGTACCACAGTTGACCGGAAACACTCGAAGTCTGGTAGCCGATATCGATACCAGCCCCACTTCAGATTACTCGGACACCTCAAATAGATTCCATCAGACCAAGTTATTTGATCTTACCACTTGAAACGAAAAACATAAAGGATCTTAAGATGTCTGAGCAAGGATGAAGGATACACCAGATGACCCTACTTACTAAACTTATTTAAATATTTATAATTGTAGGACGATAAAGTATCTCTTTACAAAGATTAGTCGGATGTGTTGATAGTTACTTAAATGTTATTCCTGTAAATTTGCTGCTGATTTCAATGCGTTCTCGTTCATACTGAAAACAAAGTTTTCGTATAAGCTTCAGTCAAACTTTCCTAAATGTTGTTAAAATCACCTAAAAGTAAATCCTGACTGCGATTTTGAGGGATTCGAGATACTAAAAAAAAAAGAAAAAAGGTGTCTTTGGTTCTCAGAATTGAAGGCATCGATTTTAAACATCTTTAGTAGAGCCCCTTTCCATCAATTCCTCAACCAATGAGTTTAATTTTAAACGAACATTGCTCACTGCTGAACACAGACATAACAGTGAACAGTCGATAATCAGAAAGACTGTTATCCATTTTACAAAACTGTATGATATGAGGCTGGTTATACTGGCCGCTGAGAAATTAATCCGCCAATCCTGAAAGCAATGGATGACGTGTAAGGCAGCACGTTCGCAACATGGTGCCTCGCACTCAGTGGCGGCTGGTCGTGTAAAATAACAAGAAGTCGTAAACTGAACCGCGACGTTTATGGGCCTGTTCTCACAGTGATCCGGTATCGGGACAGTTTTGCACGGAATTTCAATCAGAAACAACCATATTCTCAAATTCAATTTAATGTTATGTCGATCTGGGAATCGGAGGATCCAGAAACTATTGGTTTTACTTCCATAACCACAATTGATAAGACTTACAAATACTGTAAAGTCAGTTTGACATTATTGGTTTTCAGAAATACATCAATTTGAAATTCAGAAAAGGAAATAAGAGTAGCATAAAATAAAAAAAACGGCCAAGTGCGAGTCGGACTCGCACACGAAGGGTTCCGTACTATAAAACCTTAATTTTTATTATTTGTAAATATAATATTCTAGCGCCAATAGAAATATAAAATCTGTGAAAATTTCAACTGTCAACCTATAACTGTTCTTGAGACAAGCACATGGACTTACGGATGGACAAACGAACGAACAGCGGAGGCTTAGTAATAGGGTTCCGTTGGTTAGTTACTCTTTAGGTACGGAACCCTAAAAATTAAGTCTTAATTCCAGCTCCAGATATTAACATTCTTGAATAAATATAACTCAGGAGATATGATGCATATACACGCATGATCTAAAAATAACTGGATTTCATACCGGTTCCAGGCAACATAAATATGTAGAGTGTCTCTAGTCAGCAGAACTAATAGTAGCTAGTCTATTCTTTAAATAAATATTTCGATATCGAGCTTCACCTGAGTGATAAAACTCACAAAGTGAGCTTTATTGCACACAACATAAAGGCCTTAATTTAAAACTCACTTCGGATTCCGCTGTCGAGATACGAAAATGTCCTTACAGAATAGCACTACAGATAGCAATAACATGATTCAAGGTTCTGCGGGCATCTCGACTACATACATAAATTTTGTTATGCATGTATCTAATATCTCATTATTACGTAGCGATAGACTCCTTAGAAATGTGGCGCCAACAGCTAATGATGCACCAAGTTGATGTAAGCTTCACATTACCGCGACGGGTGACGAATCAAGAATGCAATTTGAGATGAAACGCGGATGTACGGCTTCGAATGAGCGGCAAATTGCATTAGAAATTGCGTTTAATCAAATCCAGAACCACAAGATTTGATTAAACTCAGCCAGAGGGTTTTAATGATGATGTATCAATCTTGTTTGCATTGATAAGTGAACTTAAGATTTCTAAAGAGACTCATTATAAATCAGTGATTAAATAAAGCGGTGACTGGTTTACCCTTTCAATTTACCTGAGTATTAAATTATCGCTGCATCACATTTTGATTGGAGATGATCGCTTATTTCCGTGCCTCAGCATTATTTTGGGCAATTTTCTGTTCTGGGTACGCCTTTACAATCTGTTGCGTTCGCGGCAACAATAAGTTATTGTGTGCGTTCCGAAGAGTGAATTAAGTCGTGCATGACTTGAGGTTTTACAAAATGATGAAGATTACTTTCAAATTCTTCAATTCAGAATGTTTGTGTTGCGTTGCTCTTGATCTTGATACTTGAGCAGTTGTGCAAGTTGTTCGTACGCAACTGCGCCCACGCACATTCCGAAGTAAGATTGAATATTTGATCGATTTTATTTACCTTTGACACCTTTCCGATCGATAGGTACTCGGAATTGGTATTTCGGACTTACCTGAAAAATAAGAAAATATATATTAGCACATGAAAAGGCTTGACAAAACTGCTTCAAGTGCCATAGAACTCTCCAAATCAAAACAATTTTTATGATTGCAATTTTGTTCAAGATTTTTCCATTTAAGGACACGTGTTTACAGCAAAACTAGAACCTTTCCCACAATTACAAGTTGCGATCTATCTAATAAGCAGTTACTTAGCTCTAATTAATTCAACCTTATGATGTAAGTAGGTACTGCCAATACAGTTAACACAATTGTAGAAATTCTTCGATAAACGAATAATAGGTTCGAGCTAATTGGCGACTAGTACCTACAGTCTCCTTATGTTCTTGAACAATGCTATTGACCTCGTTGCAATTAGGTTTACTGCTGTTTAATGAAATGTCTCTCGCAATTGTGTCAGAAGGGCTTAGGTTATCGAGATAGTTGGTTACTTGGCTATCACTCTTCAACTTTGCTGAGTACCTACAGCATTGTCTGCCTGAGTCATTGTATTTGTCTCTTTAGAGATCGTAGCCATACTCGAAGCAAACTGTCAGTTTCGTTAAGTTTGGTGTGAGTCACTCAAACTTCAAATGAACTCGTTTCCGAATTGATTTGATGTGATTTGTTTAATTATAAATAAACTAGCTGTACCCCGCGGCTTCGCTCCCGTCAACTGGCAACTTTCTTAATTTTTTCTTTCATAAGAACCTTCTCCAGACAATAACAAACACAACAAAAAAAGAATTAGCGAAATCGGAACAGCCGTTCACGCGTGATGCAATAACCAAGGGAAATAGGGATTCATTTTTATATAAGTATTGCTGAAAAAGCAAAACCCTCACATACACTTTTGACAAATTCTAGAGACAGACACAACCAATTTATTTTACCGGCAACCTTTTCAATAACACAAAATAATGACAGCACAGAAATCAATTCCATCTCTGCGTAGGAGAAGAAAAATGCTCTATGTCACAAGTAAGGCGTTTGATTGACTAAAGCGTGTCTTAGGAAGAGTAATATCTGTGCGCATAATAAGCCCTTCTATTTTAATGTAAAGTGTTTTACCGCTTATCACAGACCCATTAATTACACTGAATGAAGTCGGACGCCCACAGTACTGTACTTGCTCCAACACAAATATAATTATAGTAATTGATTTAAATATCATAATAGCAGGGTTGTCGCGAGATCCAATCTACAGATTTCGTTAGTGTGTAAACAACGTAATTGAAGTGCTTTCTACACTAGTCGTGTTATAAGCTTTATTATCCAATCTCCAAGCATCCATCGAAGGCGCCGATCCTATCTTGCTTATTATTTTTTTCTGACGATACTTGTAAACAATGGTTAATATTGAATCGATAAAGAACACATGCTTATAAATAAAAGGTGATAATTTATGAAGATAAGTACACAATCAAATTGATAACGATAACTTTACAAGTACCAATTTATTTTCAAAGTTATATGAAACTTATTACAAGTTATTTACTAGAATTTATCTCTTGTTATGGCAGGTTTTTAATTTTTATTAGGTAAGAATATTAAAGAGGAAGGATCATAGATAGTTAATGAGAAACCGATTTTAAAGTCGTAACATTTATCTGCATTTTATGTGTTTTCTCTACAACGATATACCCGTGTTACGTACTCAGATACCTTGGAACCACAGCACTTGTCCTGACAATAAATTCATGAATTTACGAGACATAAAAACACGTTTGGTTTGTGGTTTCTTTTGGACGATAGTCAAAGTATCATATTACGGTAGCTCAGCGTTATTAAATTGTCCTTCAATAACGGAGGCTGTTCTATGCATCCTTTGGCTCCTTGTTAACCGTCTTCACAAAAAAAAAACTGGCCAAGTGCGAGTCCGACTCGCGTGCAGAGTTCCGAACGAATTTATTTTTTTAATATGTTATTTTAACACTATAGACTTCTTATAGGTTTTCCTGTAATCTGTAAGTAAAGATGTATTATCTCCATATTTTTTCTAAATTTTAGGCTTAGTAGTTTCGGAGATAAGGGGCTGGGGGGCATGGTCATTTTTCGTCTAATTTCTTGAATAACTTCAAAACCATACACATATTTTAAAATTATGAAATAAAATATAATTAAAAACCTCACAGTAAGCCCTTTTATTTGATATGTCACAGGATATTGTTCAAAAAACTTTTTTTTTAATTATCCAGTTTGACCCCCAAAAGTGACCCCCATACTTACAATTTAATAATTTACGTAACATGTCCGTGTTTGGGTCACAGAAGTCCGTATGTGTACCAACAGAATCGGTCCAGTGGATCCGGAGAAAACTGGCTGTGTCAGACGGACAGACAGACAGACAGACGGACAGACAGACAGACACCCGAGTGATCCTATAAGGGTTCCGTTTTTTGTTCGGAACCCTAAAAACGAGGTTCTTTCATGGCTGCACCCATCGGTAATACGGCAAGAGAGATGAAAGACAGCATTCATGATCTTGGGTGTAGTGTTACCGGAGCTACGGAGGGTAACACGATGTTGTTTATATTGAAGCTAATTTAAATATTTACCCACTACATTTAGGCAAATAATAAACGCTTCACAGATAAAACATGTGTGGGAACTTTCTTGACAAATATTTGATATGGGAATTAGCATGAACTGTTATTAGACACACAAGATGGTAGGTCGACTTACAAACGCAGCGATTGCGATAAGCAGAAGGAAATATGAGAACTATTGAGAACAATGGTGGCACTCTATTCGGGTATTATCTTTATTCTTTGGCTTTCATGAGGCAGACGGTACTATTTGAATGTAGCCAAAGGTCAAATGTTTATGGCGTAGTGCGTAGTGTAGTGACGTAATAAACCACCTGGACGTAACCATGAATAATTTTGGCTAATTTTTATAAACTCCGAAAAAGTAAAAAAAATATTTTAAAACCAAGAACATCAATGTTTCTGTTACAAATAGTATACAAAGAAGTTTACTACGAGAATAAGTACCATTTGACCTGTTTCAAATACAAACGTAGCTTGTACTACGGTGTTCATAAATAAATTGCACAGCGTTCTTACTACTCCACCTGAAATAAGATGAGATGGGGCTGACTAAGCCATGACGTCATCGGTCATCGACCTCCCGCCTGTAAAACTTCAGTAAAATTCGCAGTCAAAACAAACCGTACCCCATAAAAAGAACTTTATGAAAATAACTCTCATTCCTCAAGATTTAGAGTTCTATTTCCATTCGATGAACTCAACTCCAGACATCATTATTTTGTGAAGTTCCGACTTGCACGCAAATACTCCACGCTTTCCTGTTAGTACAAACTGGGCCCAATTCGGGATGTTTATTTTAGATCGGTTCGCCAAAATTATGTATATTTTCTACGTTTTATTACTATGTTATTAACTCCTTACATAGTTATGGACTACTTGATCGCTATTATTTATCTTGGTTTAGTTAATAACGCTGCATTCTCTTTGTAATACAAACATCAATCTGTGGAGTAACATCGCCCACTCTCTTTTTTCTCATTTAGCAACTGTCAGAGTGTAGACTGTGTGGAGTGAGGTCTCTGTCATACCCACGTACGGTAGGAATTAAGTGCACGTAACTTATTATACCCCATTTACTTAGTAGTCCGCTTAATGCATGACAATTTATTTAAATTAATTAATTCAACGAATGTACATTTCCCTTCCACTTATTAGGTCATGATTTCAGTGTAACTGATATGACTCATGAAGGATATTTCCTTTTGAATCATGTAACGATTAAATTAGGAGATACGCCATTTAATTTTGCGTCCCAGGACAATACAACCAGCTTTGTCGCAAGTTAATGATTCGTGATTCGCAGAAACTGCCAAGCCTAGTCTGGGATTTTAATTACTGTGGGTTTCAAAATAGCTGCGCGTAATGTATAACATTAGGCATGTGACATTGTGAGCTGCATATGACATCATAATGAGCAGTTCAGAGAAATAGCCTACGGGCAGACCCGGGAGCTTCTTAAAGTTTATGGACATGAAGATCGTTAGGGGAACTATCAAGGAAATGAATATTGTAGCTAAGTAATTACTGTATGATCCACCTGGACCACCGCGTGGATGTGCGTGTTCGGCTACCGAAGGCATTTCCTAAAGAATAGGTTACTGACAGCCACCTGGTACTCATTACCGTTTTACGATGATCCTTCGAGACCCTCTATAGTAGCTTTATGGGTAAACCCACGTTAAGAATTAGACATTTACGGGCAAATATGATGAAACTGTTTGCAGTTTAAGACGGAAAGCATCCATAAATCCAAAGGAAAAGACGCAGCTATAGGTTAAGATTTACGTAGGCTGTAAAACAGGCAGCGTTTATTCAATGGTGTCTATCCGTCTGACTTCGCACTAATCTGATTATAGACGCACAAATAGAATACTCAAGCACGGCCTATTGTTATTCTACGATGATCGTAAGATACGTGAGATCAATATCTTACTTTATAGACGTCATATTGTGACGTTTAAGCTTTATGCTCCTTACGGTCTTTGAATACTTGGCTTTGACCATTAACTTAGATGATTTAATCCATTCTTAAGGCTCGGCCATGCTAGCAGTAGCTAGGAATTGTTTTGAAAACAACATAAACAAATACGACAGTTGGTCAGTCAGGCATTGTATAAAATAATCAGAGAGCTTTTAATCGATATATGTACGAGTAGGTTGGCTCCTAACCTTAAATAAGTTTTACTACAAATTAGGGCATTTGTCATGTTTTTTCGCCCATGAAAACTTCCTTATTACCTACATGTGGGAAATATCCTTATCCGTATCTCGGTCACGAACACTACAAATGACACAATCGGGAATAAATAACAACTGCCTGCACGTTCGAACAATTATTAACTATCACGATACAATAAAACATTTAGTGGAGGAGAAATTATTGAATTTAAATTACAGAGCACAGGTTTCGTAGGTACTTATTAATAAAGGGTTATATGTGTGGATGTACGTTTACCCAGGTAATTGCAACTGACCACACAAGAAGACGTAATTTTATTGGGCGTGCTTACACCGCCTGCAGGTCTCTTACTAGCCGCGCCCATTCGTAATGTATGCTTATATTTATTAATAATATAATAATAAAAGGGTTCCGTTGATTTATTAAAAACACGACTTAATAAATATGTCAGCAACTTAATGTTATTATGCTTGTGACCAAACCATTTGCGTAGTCAGTAAATCTTTAATCAGTCAGTCGGTCTTAATTTACTCAAGGGGTTATTTATGCCTTCGAGTCTTTACTGACAATGACTGACATTGCATATTCATGTAAACAAAATAATTTAATATGCAATCAAATTCGCGTTCGTTGTTTTTCTGAACTCGGATTTTAAACAAACACATTGGAAAGCAAAATAACTACAGAGGCCACTGTTGATGCTTCTTTGTTTGCAACTTTTGAATTCAGAGCTTGCACACTTCTTTTGTTATTTAACTTTTGTTCAGATCAAGTTCAATGGGAGAAAAAGAGAGTCGTGCTAGCTTCTACGCTGTTTTTATTTTTAATTTTACTATTTCATAGGTATTTGAAAAGCTGCGTCCAACCGTGCGTATCGGCCATCGTGCGTGGCGACTGGTGACTGCTGCGCGTGCCTGCGCCGTCGCCGTACGCACCATTTCGCGGATCACTGCCCCCAATAATTCCATAGCTTATGGACCTCACAATTTCATACACCTATTGAGGCCCATTCATATAAAATAACCTGTTGATTCCAACTCATCAATTGTACCGATACAATTTGGGCATCGATGATTTATAATTTAATCGAGTGCTATTGAACCTTTTAACCTTGAAATCAGAAATTGATGGCGCGCGGCCAACCGGTACTGATGGAGCACGACTGCTGGGCTTTGGAAAACAATTTGTTAAACATCTCTTAGTTCAATACACACTGATTTAATAATAACTAAACAACTTTTTGATTTACTGTTATTAACGTAATGTTCGTATATGAAATTGGAAACCTTTGATAGAATTCAAATATTGGGAGGAGTGTGGACTAATGTAATTAATATTATCTCAAACATTATCTGTTAGTACAAATTATGTAGTTTATTATGTGTTTTAATTATTTTAAAATTTATTTGTGTGAGAGAGGAGTGTCTGTCTGGTTTTATCTGTGGGTAAGTTAATTTAATTACCTATGAAGCATTGTTCTTGTGTAACAATGGTGTGTAAAGTAAAGAAGATGTCTCGACGCATACGTGTCCACACACCTGTTGTTTAGTAAATAGCTGATGTTGAACTGAAAAAAAAAAAAAACTAAACTTGGAAAGAGATCTATTATAGTCTCGTTTCTAAATGGTAACATTCAACACAAAATTTCAGTTAGTGACGCTAATAGTTTAATGTTTTAAATAGTATGATCCTCAGTTCCTATATTATTATTATTATACAGCTAAAGAGTTTTTTTGTTTGGTTGAACGCGCTAATCTCAGAAACTTCTGGATCGAACTGAAAAAATCTTTTAGTTTTGGATAGTTCATTTATCGAGGAAGTATATAGTTTATATATTATCACGCAACGACCAAAAGGAGCGGAACATTCATGAAAAATGTATAGGATATTTTGGCTGGAAAAGCAATTTGTAGTCACGGGTACCAACAACCAACATATTGATTGAAAATCAATCACAATAGTTTATATAAGTACCTAATTTAGAACAATATACAGCCCTAACAACATCTACAAATTAAGATCTGCCTAAAACCGTATCGTGTAACCTACACAGATTTTCGTATCGGAAAACTAGACAGCCATACTTTACAGCTATACCTTAATTATGTTATGTTTTACCGCCAAAACCCGTACATCTCAGGGTCATCTTCTCTACTATTGACGAGTGTAATATCTCGCAGCCTGTGTTTATTTGAACAGATTGGCACAACTTATCATTACGACGCAAACTAGTGAGACACGCACGATTTGAAAGTAAGCGCTATTTGCTTACATCGTGAGATTTGGAAAACTTCTCACACTACTAACACTTCGACGAACATGGATTTTATTTGAGTACCTACTTGCATATATGCATAAAAGAAAATGAGGTTGTTATGGAAATTCGATGAAATTGATGCTGGCCGTTAAAACCATCAGGTCTGATTATGACGAAAAAGAAAATTGAAAAGCTTTTCATTCGAAAAAACAATGAATCGTGGAAAATTGTAGGTTAATGACCGCAAAACAAACCCCTCTTTTTTCCAAAGGAAGTTGACAGACAGCCTACCCCTACCACATTATCATAAACTACAGTCATTTGTTTTTAAAATTGCGAAAACTTTGTTCGGAATTTAAAAATAATATTTCACCCAAAGCGTGAAATCCTAACCGGCAATAACATGCATCTCGTCTCAAGAATGCAGATTATACAGATGTTAGTTACTCGTTTGCGTTTGTAATACCTACCAGAGGCCATTGCCCCCACTCATCCGATCAACACATGTGCTCTGACGTTATAATCTGTCCTTTTATTATCTGTTACACAACACACACATAACAAATATAGCAATATATTACATCGAATACAAAATTCATGAAGGAAATACAATTCATTCATAATCTCGGTCCATTCTTCAGTTTAATGCGGCACACGGCCGAATATCAAGATTTCGTACAAACCAGTGCGATTTAAAAGTTTAATGTTGATATCTTTGGTCGGTGTGCGGCCACAAAGTATTGTAATGTTTATTTATTACGTACAAACAATCCTCTCGAGACAGTTGTTGACGGGCACATCCTGCCCACTGACATTGTCGCATCGTTTAAATAATATCAGAAGCTCTCACAAGCAGCTATATCTTATATTAACATCTTCAAGTTATTAAGTTTGTTTACTTTTATAATAAAAAGTGAAGCAAACATCCTGTGAGCAAACTGACAGATGAAATGCGAGATGTACCTACAACAGTGTAATCTCGTTATTAAACCATTTTTATGATCTTCAAGCCAGCAAAACCAAGAAAAAGCTAAAATGAACAATGTTCACTACAAAGCTACATTCCTGCATAGATTTGTTATTAACTAAAAACAATGATTTTCTTGCCAAGGTGAGCCAATCTGGGCACACAAGATGAATAGATATGATACCGCCTCGGGCCACGCGCGGCAATAACTTGCCCAGGTAAAAGATCACAGAATTACGCAAAGTACGGACAAATTACTAGTTATTTGCCTATAAGCAAAACACATAGAGCAATAACTATACATTCTTCAAAGTGCGGAACATTAATTATTTAAAAGTAAACCTTCAATAGCTCCAACAATAATATTTATTATGATGATAATAATAATAAAATTATTATTTAAATAATAAGATAATTATTAACGGACGGGAATATACATTCCCTTAAAATAATGCGACACCATTTAATGTACAGTGCTTGCGCATTAATTACAGAAACCACCAAGTTTACGTTACTGTAGCGACACAAATATCATTAGGCACATACATTAAGTATCCATTTAATCATTTAGGAGTCGTACAATATGTCCATACAGGAAACTCCAATAATGTAATATAGGAAACATTAATAAAATTCATTTTAAAAGCTAGAATTGTATTTTAAATTTACCTTATTCGGTAAAATGACGTATTAACATAACACAGGAAAGTGACAAGCTTTATGGGTTTTTATGAAGTAAGGTTTTTTTTAATTGTACATAAAATAATTACCTGCTAAGGATCTCTAGGGACAATTTTATCAGTTTTGTACTGATAAAATTGTCCCTAGAGATCCTTAACTACTGCGTTCATACGCAATTTAAATTTAAATCCTTTCCGCTCTATTAAAAAAACAAAAGCTCATCGTGCGTAATTTTTCACGGGCACATAGTAGTTAATTTGGGCTATAAATCAAAAGCGCCATTACGCTGTGGCACGGCGTCGCGTGCGCCAAGCCTTAAAGCGTCGCGCCCTGCAGCAGCTAACAGAGACGATGTTATACAGCCTGGAAATGGTCAACAAAGGGTGTGCGAATTAGCTACTGGTCCTTGACACACGCGATTTCATTTGCTGAGTAAAAAGCGTAATATGATGTACACAGTTAATGTCACACACATATAACGTTGTCTTTTATTTAATTTCAATTATAAATGCGAAAGTTTAGGTGGATGTTTGTTATTCAATCATGCCAGAACAGCTGAACGTATCTTGATGAAATCCTGAAAGATTATGTTATTTTTTATCCTCAGGAATGTGTTCCCGTGGGATAATTTCCAACATTCACGCGGGCGAAGTCGCTGGTTACTCCATATACAGAATGTGTTCAATTTCCTCGCTAATTTTATTGATTATTTTATTGGTACTCAATACTATTTACAGTCACGTTATGCAGTCTTATGCGTTTGTAACGCATATCTAATTGTATACACTCCGCATTTTAATTAGTGACAAGGTGAAAACTACACATTACCTGTTCCCATTTTTACAACTTTGAGGTTAATCGAAAAAGGTGTATTACCAGCATTTAATGCCGTAAAATGAGCGTTAATATGCTTTTATTTTCGTTTTATTTAGCTAATCTGCTTTAAAAGTCTTTTATGCATTTACAATATCGTTAATTTTCTTTATAGTAAAGTCTACATAAATAAGTGACGCTGATTGGGTACTGTGAGTTTCTGTCCATGTTTAAGAATTAAGACATAATTTTAACCAACTACAAATTAGTAAGAGTTTATTTTCCTTTAACAAAAATTAAAATAAATTTACTAATATAAATTGATTAATTAAATCGCAACTCTATTTCCTTTTACATTTAATAAATAATAGGCTCGCTTTGATTTCCTGTTTCGGTTTACCTATGTTACATAGGCTGATGTAATTTGGGCTACAAAAAATGGAATCGCGCTTTTAAATTTTCTCCATGTAAAATTTAGAGGAAATCTCTTACCGGAAAAATAAGCAATTCATTTAACATAAGGTTTTCACGTGTCCACAACAATCCCAAAAAAAAACGTGCATTTTCCGAGATCAATAGTAGGCCCAAAAAGGCCCTAGGGATAGTGAGCTTTCTTTCAATGACGGAATTTTCGTAAAGGGATTGCTTAGATTTCGTAAAGGGATGGATAAGTGACCTATCTTCGGAAACAAATATACAAGGGCCAGTCTACTTTTCGAGAGACAATTTACAAGTACTGAAAAACACCGACGTTACTAAACAATAAAAACATTGTAACGCGTCATGTTGTTTCCTATAAAACACGTACGAGTAGTTATATGTACCTATACCATAAACTATGATACTCAATACCTATTAGTTATTACGCACTTAATAGATCCAATGTCACAAACACTCACATTAACGCACCATATCGTGAAACATTATGTACTATATCCGTTGTTTCCTACCTATTGTGGGCGCCTATTATCATAGCGAGCGACACACATTGGCCCGAAAAACATTAAAACGATTGTTGCTGTATTCGTAAACACGCTCCTAAAATGTATGACTAATCTATCGGTAAGTAGGCATTCAGGCAGGACTATTAGTGTTACAGCCAAACAAGAGTAAACGGGAATAACACCCCTGTTAAAAACTACTATTTTCTAAGTAGGTACCTACTAGTAGGCAGAAAAATTCAATGCGACGCCAGGCTGTTAGAATTAAAACATAAAAATATTGCCTTTTAATGAATCCATAAGTGTAATTTTAATTATTATACAAAAACTAAATCATTTCACGCTTTCAAGGTATGAAACCCTTTTGCCATTTACACCAACGTGGGACGATTCACGCCAATAACCCAGAACCAAAGTGTAGGTTACCTCATGAACCTGTTGAATGGCAGTTTAAATTAGCCGGGTGTTAGCCGGTGACATTAGCACCCGCCGTAATTACCGACTGACCCACATAGGGCTTAGTTTAATTAATAATTCGAGTTGCAACGAGCTGACAAGCATACCGACCATATATGGAGAGACCGGTACGCATATCCATCGGAATTGAGACTAGCTTGGAATAGAACAACTTGCTTTGTATAGACCACTTATTTGTAGATCCTAAACAATTCTATGTTAGTAGAATTGACCTTCATTTGTTTCTTTATTTTGTGATAGCCTTGACAATCAACTCTATGTGCTACTTATCATTGACTGGAAATGTTGTTGCAATCTGGCGTCTACAGTAAACTGTATCAAGCAGCTTATGATAAGATTTTTACAATTCTTATGATAGTATAAATCTTATCTTATCTTCCATAAAAACCTACTATGTATCACCAACTTCTCGTTAAAGGTTCGGTACTAAGTTACAAACAAGCTCATAATGTATTACTTAGTATCTTTATAGCTCTAACTTTTAATACAATTAAAGAGAATCCTTTTATCGTGTAGTTAAACTAGAAAGTAGGCGTCCAGACATCGGCTAGACTAGACAGAGCAAACCTAACCAAATGAACTCCAATCAAATTCTTAGCCGATTGGCACGAAACGTGACTCCCATTCAGAGAGTAGAAAGAGTTCCTACTAATCCTTGCTAATATTATAAAACTAGCTGTGCCCGCGACTTCGTTCGCGTGGATGTCGAAAAATATCTGTTGCATAGATAAAATCTACTTTAAGTAACTATCTTGCGTATCCTGATCTCAAAATTGAGAAAATGGAAGAGGGTACCTAATGCAGGGCCAACCGGAAGAGATGATAGAGTTATCATCTCTTCCGGTTGAAATGCCGATTAGCCCGGGTAATCTCCTGGTACATACCTACCTCGAGGTAGGTATCAAAATCAACAAAACCGACTATCGAATGAACGGTGGTAGGTAGTCTTCAAACTAAGAAACTGATGAATAAAGTTGATTCTTAATTTTGTCCAGCCAGAAAAAAGAAACAGTTTCTATGATTTTCCCTGATAATTGCAGATTACAGAACACCGATTAATTTTTATTACATTTTATGTTAAATAGTTCTACCGGATTTATAGAATCGATTTACTGTGTTAGAATAATCGAATGTTTTAAATCGATATTTAGTAGGTACTGAAAGAGGAGACTTATTAAATGAGGAGCTCGTAGCTTAATAATAACAGTCGCACGGGTCGATCTTCATGGTTTACCAACTCTTGCCTAGGTGGCTCTGTGAATAGGTGACCATATTATTTAACATACCGCGACTTCGCCGTGTTGATCGGACTAATCCGAATATAGTTGGGAAAAGGTTAAGCATATATTAAAAAAGATAGACAATACCATTTGGCCCCAATTGGGGCTAACGGTCCTTGAGAGAGTAACTCTGCCGTTTTATTGTCCTTTTCATTGAATGGCGGTTAATCAGCGGCCTAAATGATCCCCAATGCGCAAATGTGTCAAAGTGGCGAATGGGTCTGTCATGTGACAATATTTAATGAACAGGCTGGCAGATGCTTAGGCCGTTTATGAATAGGGTCGGTAAATGTGTGACGAAAATGTAATTATGGATTTATTTATTTTTTGGGAATCCTAAATTCTATTAAATGCCGGGATGTCACTTAGACCGTCTCCCTAGTGGATAAAGGAAATTGAAACAAAATTATGTTTGTAATCTGTGACCAGTTCTGCCAACTGTAGATTAAGTGTTTTTCGCAAATCATTTCAGTTTTTTACTATGAAGCATCATCTGCCTAGCCTTTTCCCAGCTATATTGGAGTCAGCTTCCAGTCAAACGGGATTAGAGCGGCTGCCTACCAGACCTCTACAACCCTACAATACTGGGTAGCACGATACTTCTTGGCAAGACTGTAGGTGTCAGATTTATCGGCTTCTGACAATCCGTAAAGACTGCCTGAGATCTCTTCTCGGTAGGTATGTTAAACTGGTCACCCATCCACAGACTGACCTTGGCAAGCGTTGCTTAACCTTGAAGATCGACCCGGGCGGCTATTATATTCAGTGGTACGTAGGAATCTCGGTATGTTAAAATGGTCACCCATCCACAGACTGACCTTGGCAAGCGTTGCTTAACCTTGAAGATCGACCCGGGCGGCTATTGTATTCTGAGGTACGTAGGAATCTCGGTATGTTAAAATGGTCACCCATCCACAGACTGACCTTGGCAAGCGTTGCTTAACCTTGAAGATCGACCCGGGCGGCTATTGTATTCTGAGGTACGTAGGAATCTCGGTATGTTGAAATGGTCACCCATCCACAGACTGACCTTGGCAAGCGTTGCTTAACCTTGAAGATCAACCCGGGCGGCTATTGTATTCTGAGGTACGTAGGAATCTCGGTACGTTAAAATGGTCACCCATCCACAGACTTACCTTGGCAAGCGTTGCTTAACTTTGAAGATCGACCCGGGCGGCTATTATATTCCGAGGTACGTAGGTATCTCGGTATGTTAAAATGGTCACCCATCCACAGACTTACCTTGGCAAGCGTTGCTTAACTTTGAAGATCGACCCGGGCGGCTATTATATTCAAAGGTACGTAGGAATCTCGGTATGTTAAAATGGTCACCCAACCACAGACTGACCTTGGCAAGCGTTGCTTAACCTTGAAGATCGACCCGGGCGGCTATTATATTCCGTGGTACGTAGGAATCTCGGTATGTTAAAATGGTCAGCCAACCACAGACTGACCTTGGCAAGCGTTGCTTAACCTTGAAGATCGACCTGGGCGGCTATTATATTCCGTGGTACGTAGGAATCTCGGTATGTTAAAATGGTCACCCATCCACAGACCGATCTCGGAAAGCGTAGCTTAATCTTGAAGATGGACTCGTGCAACTCATCATCTGCCTAACCTTTTCCTAACTATATTGGGGTCGGCTTCCAGTTAAACCGGATTTAGCTGAATACCAGTATTTTACGTGAAGCGGCTGCCTACCAGACCTCCACAACCCATTAATTGGGTAACACGGTAGTTCTTGGCAAGACTGGAGCCCGATTTACTGGCTTCTGACAATCCGTAACGACTGCCAAAGATCTTCAAATGACTAAATGTTATTTTTTTTCCTTTGGTATTAAGAGTTTCACAAATAACATACGCATTCATTCATGAAACAGTTCTAAACTGTTACTATTTAATCTCAATAGATGGCGGTGCATGTATGTGCTTCACGTAATGAAACTTTAAACGAAACCTTTAAATACAAATATCTTTTGATAGAGTGAACCGATTGCGATGAAACAAAAACTAAGTTATACCTCCAGTTACGTACAATTTTAATGCGTGAAAATTATCTACGTTATTTTTGTACTTTTTACGTGATGCCTGCACATCCAAACAGATAAACAGACAAAAATTCCAAAAATGATGGAAATGGGTTCTGTAAGTTACCCTTTATCTCCCTAGCTATTTTTTTATTTTTTATTTTGAATGTACAAAAACGACTCTTCAACAGATTTATTATATATAATAATAATAATAATAATAATAATAATAATAGAAGAAAGCGAGTACGTCCCACTTTCGCGGCCACATTAACTATGGAAGACCTTGAAATTTTGCATAAGCTGTACAATGTTTATTTTTGGGTAGAAAACCTCGAGATGGCCAAACCGCGAGCTACCAACTAGGGCGACACTGCGAAGTGCGAAGCTATATGAAGCTAGTGTATTCCTAGCCTTAGTAGCCAGCTGGAAACTGTCTTCCGAAACCCATTGACAATAGTCCATAGAAGAGACCTCACGCGTCGTCCGGTCACGTTTCTAAAATATTGGCAACGTCATGTGCGAATGACAATGACAATCAGGCGCCGTTTCGCGTAGCGCATGCAAATCGTATGGCCGTTTCGGTGATAAATGCACCGTCGAAAAGCTGTCAACTTTTATAGGCTTGCGGATAGCGGGAAAATCCAGAAAAGCTTCCCATTGTTTTATTGGAGTGTGCGGAATATTATTATTGCACTAAAGTTCTAGAGATTTATGAGAGCTGATGGCAAAGGTTGTTAGAAAACCGTTTTTTCTTTGATTGAACTTAAGTCAAATGGTATGTTTCCAAGCAAACATGAAACTGAATACATGATATGTGCTATAAAGTTTGATATACGACGGCATTAGGTAATAAAGCTATGAAAGCGCTGTAACAGTAGGCGTCAAGTGCTGCGATGCATTGTTGGCGGTTTACTGCCGCTCCTAAATATCGACCGGGAAGTAACTGCTGAGTGGTCTACTTCATGTAAAGCGCTGGACGATCGTAAACTTGCAATTTCCGTAATATAATCCCTAAATGTATTAGTAGTTGGTACGTTAAAAGGTGAAGTCGTAAAGTAAACACCTATGATATATATATTTCCTGTGCTTTATTTTAATTGATGATCGGTTAAAAATGAATGCACGTTACGTTTATTAATAAGTTACATTTCCATTCATTGAAATTTGCCTCTTCTATCAATTAAAAAACCCACTTCTGATGCAAACAATCGCTTGACATTATGTATTCATTGAAATAGTCGAGTCGAAGCAATCATAGTCGAATGTTCTGCTTCAACAAAAGCATAGACAAAAGCAAGTAAAACAATAAAGGAACGCGCAATCAAAATTCAAAATTGAGGCGCGCACAATTAGAGTGTATTCACGCCCCAACGCTTGTATTCAAATCGGAACATTATGATGAGTACTTTTTTTTCTGCCCTTTGTTTCCATGACTTTATTTTGCTGTCGCCCTACACTAGACAGGAAATTGTGGTTTCATTGAATATGACATAATTCCCTGTAGCTCTCATACCTTTGTGTTCGCAATCCATATTCATAACACTACCAAATATGATCAGAAAGAATCAATAAAATATTTTGACACGGATCGTAAATGATATGCCACACAACTCACTTTGGAAAGGCGTGAAATTAAAAAGTAATCGTCCTGGTGGGCCCAATTACGCATAATAATAAATCCAGCACCGCGGATGCAGAATGACACATAATTTATTTTCTGCGAGGATGAACGCATGTCAATCGGTGCGGGCGGCGCGCGAGATGAGGTTATGTCATGTACAAATACATCGCACATGTCACCGATAGCCCGCTACGGCGGGACATCTGCTTTTACTGACTCATAATTACAGACTACACGCATAACAACTCTTGGATTAACACGTGGATTGATCTAGAGCTTGTAGACATGTTAAACAACTAAAACGAGTATATAGATGTAGGAAGAGAAATCTTCAAGTTTATACGCAACTAAATGGGCGATTGGAAGCTAGGTCTCTATCAACTATTTACTAACTGAATATTAGCACGTTTTCATTACGCATTCATTTAAGTCAAGTAGCATGGTAGTGTTAACAAAAAGGGCAAGCGACTAATATTAAAATACCGACTACTACCGAGACAAGCCTCAAGACAGAAAAAATAGCTACTGATTAACGGTTTGGTCCTGTCTAAAGAATGTTTTTAATCATGGCATGATTTCAGGCGTCTTGTCTAAAACTTTTATAAAAGTTCAATTGCTACTATGACTACTAGAGTCTAGTAGCAATGGAACTTTTCCCGAGTCTCAGATCGATGATACCTCACACCCAACCTAGACTAATGAAAAACTAGTTCAATTAAGACTGCACCACTACCACGGTAATGCATCAACTATTTCAATTAAACTTAATTGAATAAGCTAATGCATTAGTCTGAAAAATGAATATGTCGGACGCAATATTAATTTATTTAAACTTTATGTACAGTAGTGGTACGTTAAGCTTAATCGGTGTCATGGACCTGACTTAACTAAATAGGTAGACAGATGTACCTACGGCAGGTCATGAACAAAATGGTCATGGAAACTGTTCATATTTTATTATGTTTTGTAAGACATCAAGGCATGTAATCCTCTCAGTCACGTTTTTTCGACATAAATAAAATTGTTTACATAAATCGAGAACTTCAACTGAATTATCGTAGGTACTGAGTTAGGTACTAAAACTTATTTGCCACTGAAAATGTTTCCACGTATTTATGAGGCATGCATCGTTTAAACTGATGACATCACGTTATAATCTCTCGACATGAACGACCATATTCTATTACAGCGATAACACAACAGATAACTATCCAATCCCTTCACGAGAATCGTGAGCCTCATTTTCAGGATGTTAAGCGAGAAAGACAAGGGAAATTATGAATGGGCATCGCGCGGCACCGCGTCGAAACAGATTGAAAATACAAGTTTGTCGTGTTAGGGAGCCGTACATAATGGGCAGGGCCCGCTTTCCTCGGCATCTAGGCCACAATAACAAGAGAGGCGATCGCTAAGTGAAATTAAACACAGCGACGAACGCCGCGGAAATGCAAGACATCGGAGGTAACGTGATGCGATAAACTCGGGGACCGCCCCGATCATTGTTTGTACTTTGTCTACACGTCGTGTTAGCTGACTTCGGTGTTTCTCGGCTTACTTCGACACACATCGGCACCACTCATCTGGTGTTTTACATTTCTAAACCTAACGGCTCGCATTAGCATTCTTCTTTATTTTGTACGTTCGCCACATTATCATCTCACAACTAAAGCTCATTGTTATTAGTAATTTATACGTACTTATGGGCAGTCACGTTTCCCTACAGGTGGTACGGTGGATAACGCTAAATATCTCAGTACCGGTGCAGCAATAACTTTGCTCTTAAAAGTCGCATTCATGTCAAGTAATAAATATATGGCCTACTGGCGATGGCGCCTTGTTAGAAACAGTTTATTACAATTAAATATTTCAGCAGTCGTAGCGATAGGTTTACAGTTAGGTGATTACTCACTGTATATCTGAATCATATGTATAATAAATTGACTGTGATTTCTGAAAATAGTCAAGTGGGGAAGGTTTTTTCATGAAAATTTTAAACAACGTAAAAACAAACGTAATTAATCCCTTTGTTCAACGCTGCCAGTTTCACACAGTTTTAACTGAAACCAAAAGTGCCTATAGAACAAAATCTTCGCACAACTTTTCACATTACTCTAACTAAACAAACAACGATCATTGCCAATAAAACATAGAACGAGCGTTTTAGTTATAAACCCGTCCGAACCCATACATAAAACAATCCGAAAATCACAGAACGTAAACATAGTACAAAATAATTACCTACAAGAGTTTACACTGTTTACGCTGTAAGCCGAATGATCTGAAAGAATTTACGCTGTAAGCTTCGCCCCAAGTAGCTACTCTATTCGTTATTAGCAAACGAGATGAAGACACAGCGACGTGTCGACAAGTGAATTTACACACGCTACACACATTTATACATAAGCGGATGAATGGGTTAAGAAAAACACTGGCCAGCGCTGGCCCGAGCTTGTGAAACTATGATGTGCATTAAATTTTATGAATGTAACATTATTCGAGTACAGGCGGTTATTGCTCTGTGAGTATTCTATGTTATCTATGGCGTTGTATGGCTATTTGGAACCAACGTGTAATGTCGCGAGTTTGAACATCGCCGTGTATGAATGTGTTCTTCACACGCGTCACTGAAGTTATAGTTATGTCATAGTTACCTCATGTCTAATGTCGTTAACTAGGGACTGTTGTTAAATCAAAATTGTTTTTCAAATGGTGATTTCCAAACGTTTCGGATTGATTTTCAACAATACTCTGCCACACGAAACTCTTTTGGAACTCGAGCACCGTCTACATTACAAATGGCAGTCACTCCTTTTATCATTCCACAGCCCATCCAAAAATAATAAACAGCCCCAATTAGTAAAAACAAATGTCCTGTGAAACTGTAACTGTGAAATGAACCGTCAATCCAAAAGCCAATCAGACATTAATATATCTCTCAAGCACCATTGGATGCACGCGTCCCCTCAAGTGGCGGCACGTGGTCACACGGACGCACTGGAGCGGAAAGTAGGCCGGTTCGGTCCTGGCAGGCTCGAGAACTTACTGTACAGGGAAGTGAAGCGGAACAATCTCTTTGCACTTACAGTTCCCGGCTGATAAAATGACACGTCAAGTTTTGGAATTCAGTTCAATTCAATTCAATTTATTTATTTACATAAAGGACTTAGAGGCTCCAAGGAAAGAGTCATTCTATTAGCGATAGTGGTTGTTAGGGGTTGATCTCATGAAAATTCGATAGCTCTGTCAATCTTATATTTTTCGAGTTTTTGCTAATCGCTGTCGCTATTTATGTTTTATTATTTCACCTTTGTTGCCTGAAAAGGTGCTTTGAAAAAAAAAATGCAAGTAGAAAAAGCGCCCGTGCGTATCAGCCTCCCCATACATGTGTATGTGCGTGCATTCTGTTTCCAAAGCTCGATGTGTCATATTAACGCCAGGGTACCGTTCAGGAAAGTGCACTGATGCGGAACAATCTCTTTACACGTTATATTGATGGAGTGATGGCCGGTCCACCAATAGGGTCGGAGAAAGTGCCAAATTGGACGAAAGTTCTTTTTGTGATGCGTGTTTTTGTTTTTGCATTAACTTATGTGACTGTTAAGAAAAAGTTTTTTATGTTATAAATTGATTTGTGTTTGGTCACAATTACAATGATAAATGTACTGATGGCAGCAATGCAAGATAAGGCCATTGAATTATTATAGAACTACATAATGCCAGACACGCTCTAATCTGGTCATTTGATTTCCGTTTAATTCAAGCACATTTTATAGTCAAATCTATTAGCCACTATTATTCCTGCAATTTGAAGCTTCTTTCCGCACAACAACGCATTGTAGTCTCGCTTTTTCAAATCACAATGGCCCAAATGACAATATTCAAGGACTCCCATAGAAATACCTTTATTCAGAGATGTTCGCGAATCTATTGTGTGATCCCCCACACATTGCATTGGAGTATAGTGTACGACCATTGGGCATTCGCGCCAGTACAACGTACAATAAGTAACTTGATATTTCAACACGACAGTTTGACACTGAAAGCTGATAAACTTAGTACACTTTATTTGGAACTTTCTCATATTTTACCGTGAACTTATCGGCTACATAAATAAGTGAACAGATAAAGTCTGTCGACGTGTTTACTCTACTAATTCGTCTTCCTCTTGACGCGATATATGGCTTCTATTTATGTATAGTTTATTTCGTGTTTTACACAGAGCTATATTTTACGATGTTACTTGGAACCTACCAATGCGTACGTCTTAGAAAGCGGGTTAATTGTTCTCGATTAAGAACAAGTACCCTAACTTCAATTTCTCTTACTTTATTGTTCTTAGTAAAATCGGTTCGTTGTTTTCGTCACGGTCATGCCCTTTTTCTTTTTAAGCTGGTCAGTCTAATTCTATATAATTACAAGCTTAGGTCAAGGTAAAACCTCATTTATAAACTTAATCCAAACAAAACATCAAGTAGGAACACTTTACGTCCCACACCAGGTTTCAAATATCAGCCGTTGACTGACCTCTGCGAGCCAGGTGCTAGGCTAAATTCTCACAAACAGAAACAAAGCAGGCTGTGTTCCGTCGTCTAAACAAATCGGAACAACGTTGGACTTGTTCCAGGCTGCGGTATTGTCCGACCACAGCCTACGGGATAAACATACCGACATACATACCATGACTGTATCTTGATCAGACGAATAAATTATAACGATGAATATTAATACTCGCCACGTGGGTTGCCAGCTCAAGGATGAATAACTGTTGCATGCAGATAACTTACCTAAAACAAAGGAAATGGACTTTAAATAACAATTTATTTATTGAACTATAAACTACAGTTTACACAATGAACGTGGCTTTAGCATAAACAAAAAGGTTAAATAGTTTTCGTAATCGAATCTGCAGCGGACGGGGGTGAAATGGAATGAAATAATTAAATTCTCTTTCGTTTTCTGTCAGAGTGACGTTAATTTATTTGATGTGACCACCCCGAAGCGCTATTGTGCTGCTCTTCACGCCAGTCATAGGACGTGACTGGGGGAATCCAATCCGGGGAGACATTGTCCGTCCGAGCTGATTTAATGGGGCTCCTATTTATTTGATGGTGAGTATAGTCATATATAGAAATGAAACAGCTTATTTGAACACAGAAATAAGGAAATCATAGCGTCGATGCTTTGCAACTTTGGTTTTTGCAGTAAAGTCTTTGATTAAATCCAGTGCAAAGTTTGTCTGAATAGGAGGGCCTATTAGAGAAACGTTGTAACAAAGCCTCGACCAATAGAGACCAACAACACTTAAGCATAAAGCACTCGAGAAACTATCTAAACTTTTCCAATAACCCATCCATTCGTTACTCAAACTTGTATTGAGCACCGCACAGTACCGATGCACCATCAATAAATCTTCTTATCTAAATGAAACTCATAAAGGGCTGCCGTTTCATAGCTTTTAAATCGCTTTATTAAGAAGCTTTTACACTAATTAATGATCAAGCGCCGGTATATCTCTCAGAGAGATTGTCGAATCATTGTAAACTGAGAATATGCCGGGTCCTTATCCGTGGCCGGTGAATTAGTGAGACATTCTCGTAGCCGTGACGAGAACAATAACGTTGTGGTTGAAATGGACCCAGATATAAACACATACGGACAAAAAACAACACCTTCTTTGAAAATGGAATGTGTTTCTACGTAATTCCCTTTAACGAAGCATTCTTTGAGGACTAAACATTCCTTGGCGAAGTCAGAAATAGTTTCTTAGCTTTTTACTCCGGATTAATGAAACTTATCCGGTGTTTAACTCTAAATTCCTGATACACTTGATATTAGAATGGCGGTGCTTATACATTACGAGACGTTTTTAGGTTATATGTAAACAACGCGCATAAATATTTCAAGAACGCCAAGACATCGAGACTTTGTATGGAATTAGGGAAAGTCGTAAAACTGACAATAAAATTCTGATGAATCGCACACACGCTAGCGTCTTGCGACATCAAAGTAGTTGTATAACTTACGTTACAACAAAGATACTAATAAATTACGATTCTGCAATAAAAGTGCTGTAAAATAATAAGTTTTATTAACGATGGCTAGTAGAATTGAATCGGCTAACAATAAATAAAAACCCAGGAATGTCACGCGCGTATAAATAAAAATCTTAACAAACTTAAAACGTTGATTTCGTGTTTAACGCCAAAGAGATAAAAAATGCCAGGGATAATATATTATTATAGCATTAAAGGCTTGTAAACAATCCAGTCCACAAAACCCAAATTAAGGAAATAATGACGTGATTACAGTGGTCGACAACAAATACGGAGAACAAACATAAGTAAATGTGGCTGTGCCTTCCTCGGCTATTTTAGTACAAGTTCAATTATTTCCCGAGGATAAATTGTGTCGGGTCGGGACGCGCATTAAGTCAGTTAATTTACTTTTATATTTAACTCGCCGCTACCGAGGATATCTCGAATTACTCCTGAAGCTGTTGTTGGTAATGGAAAAACGATAACAGTAAAACCACTTGTTGTTTTAGTCCCAGGGGCTATTATGGTCTACCGCTTAATTGTAACAAAGTACCTACCGTTTTGGGTAACTTTGATGGAAGATATCTGGGTTGAATGTCAGACAAAAACACAAGTGTTTAATTATGAATGCGATTCAACCGTGAATGTTTAATATTATCACCGCGATTGCAATTTTTACGGTTTTTGTTGGAACAAACAGCTTACCGAGAGCGTTATTTTACATGTTGTTTCTGTAATAAATCGCTGTCGCCAGCTTATTACGGATGGTAATATTGTAGTGAAGGCCTTATAAGTACATGATTAATTATCCGATATGGTGGTGTGCGCGCTTCTTCGGCAATCGATTATTTCAGCCACCATCAGGATTGAGGAGCGTCTTAATGGGGATTCCGAAAGCATCGTTGTCACTTTTTGCGGCGAACATTTAATCATTAAGCGGTAAAAGTAACGTAATTGTGGAGATAACACTTTTGGCGTGTTGGTACATGGACGTACTTAATGCTGATGTTGGTTCACGGTTAAGCTCTTGCGAAATAAGCAGTGAGTTCTGGTGAAGATCTTGTTAAATTCGTCGGTACCTAAGTGCAAGTACCAAGGTTTGCAGAAGGCGATTATTACTTGCCGATTTTTTAGTATC
This sequence comes from Lacanobia wlatinum, assembly GCA_947578705.1. NCBI lineage: Eukaryota > Metazoa > Arthropoda > Insecta > Lepidoptera > Noctuidae > Lacanobia > Lacanobia wlatinum. Next base: position 12,826,903 of record OX388033.1, read on the forward strand.
TATACCCCAACAACTTAGAAATAAGGATACTACTGGAGCAAACCACAAAAGATATCGAATTAAATTACATAGATCAGATACAGATATTACGATAATAAAATTAAACAGAAATCAGTAAATAGAGGTACCTAGTATGATACGATACGTAGGAGGTGCTAAGGCGTGTAATAATCCGAACTGCATTCGATAGTGATTCCCGCAAACGTTGATACGGCCGATTTACGACACGTAATTACTAGCAACGGTCAAATCATAGCCGGCTGTCTGTAGGCAGACATTACTGCACCTAATAATGCGTGGGATTAATACCATTCATTTTGTATGAACTTTACTCAACGATAATTCTGGGCTATGTAGAAATCGTCTCGCATTTTCGCTGTAATATGAAGACATGTTCGATGTCTGTATTTTGAAAGCGAACAATGCGGTTTCACTAACATTCATTTTACGTAAGACTAAGCTCAGATGTACCTTAATGTGTACATGAAATGATCCAAGTCTATTAACTCATGCATTAGGTACAACGTCGGAATTGAAAGAAATATTTTATTGAAACTTATTGTTACGTTCAAAGAACACCGCACAACAACACGCGTTCAAATGAAAATTAAATGAAATCATTTTATTACTGACCACGATTTCAATTTGCATCTAACCAATTAGAAAGATACTTAACGGCACCAACAAAAGGGTCCGAGTTATTCAATCGAAAAGAGAAAATTCGAATATCGAATCGAACGAGGCGTCAGAAAAACATGGCGACGACAGCACAAACTGGTATACCTCCCACGCAAATTCCTGACAGGGCACAGTTTGCAGTGCCGAGGTGCCAAGATGCTGCAGAAATAATGCACCTGCCCTAATAGCAGCTTTACGTGCTAACCACACGCGTTTTATCGACACCAACGAAGTTTTTATAAGGCATTTACCTTTCTGAGTAGAAACATGGCGGTATGACACGGTCACTTATGTTAGTAACACCAAATGTCTTTATTTTCCTATCGCTACGTTAAGTAAGAACTTTGAGGGTTTATTTGATATCGTGTCGTATGTGTGATCCATCAAATTCTGTCCAACGATATTGTTGGTCAAGAAAAGCCGCTCTGTAGGTATTCGAATCAGTCATTGACGAAAGCAATCTCATATGCAGACATAATATCGTGTTTTATTTCAAAGAAAGTCAAAACATTCATCATACTCAGGAACGGAGAAATTATTTAAAACATGAAATGGGCACATGTTGTGCGACTGTTTAAAAATTTTGCTGATGTTTATAAAATTAGCACAAAACGGATGCACTTATTATGATAACGACCACTGAGCAAACGAAACCCGATACGTGAAAGTTTGCGTTCGTGAGTTTTCTTGAAAAACTTTCGAGAGTGGGCGAAAAAGGGTCAGCTATTGTAAAGTTACACCTAATATTTATTTATGTTTTTATATAATGTATAAAATAACCATCATTTCGTTTTATTCCACAGAAGAGACAGTCGTGAGGTCGATATTCAAATCGCCTTGCGCCAACTTGACGTGCAACATAATTGAAATGTATTATGCAAATACATTTATGCACATAAATAAAAGCTGACACTTATGTACCGCGGGGTGAATGAACCCTATCGCTGATTCATCCACAAATTCGAGATTAGGGCACACATCCCACAACTTACTGTAATAATATAGATAACGTATACAGACCGGGAGAGCTTGCTTCATGTTTTGAATTTTTCACAACGCCATGAAATATATAGGTTAATTTGCTACGAAGAGTTAGTGAGTAATGTATCTTCTACGTGCTCTCAAATACATAGCACTATGACTAGAAAAACACTACAGTATGACACACCACCATAAACATGCCTTATCTATAAAAATACATTGTAGTAACCTTGCCTGAAGTGAATAAGCTCTAACTATTCAGTTAACACCGATTCTGAAATAGCTATATGGAAAACTATAAACTTACGTACTTTTATTTTTAACTTTATACGTATTCAATAATAATTAATTCCAATTGTAATTTTATTATTCAATAATAATTAAATGGCAAGTTGCAAAATTAATTGATCGACCGCTATCAACAATAAAGGTTTTTAGTCCTACGTTTGAATAATAATTATTAATTACAATTGATTTCATTAGCAGTTTCCGTTACCATTTTCCCGTTTATTTAATATCCATTTAATTCTCATGAATTAAATGGATATTAAATAAACGGGAAAATTACTTGTAATTCAAGTGAATCATGCTGAATTAAGATCACTGGGTGATCTCATCTCTATTTCCGTAAGACCGCTAAGTACCTAATCCTCTTTTCCGAGAACAAATCCTGTAATAAAATTCACGTGTAGCTCTAGTACGTACTCGTAATCTGTTTTATTGGTTTCTATAATAAACAAATACATTATGTATGAGTCAATTTATTATTGTTAAGAGATTCTAGCTCCCCCTATTGAAATATATATACGAATCCCAATATCGTTGGATATAATGATCATGTTCATGGTCATGTTTTTGTAAAATATTATTTTTGCAAAGGAAAAATAGTATTTTACTGCTAACTGAAGACTTTTATCTCCCTCATGCAAAAAAAACCTAGATTTTTTTCTATAAAGTAGGTATGTTCCTACTGTAAAAACCAGAAGATAGGTACTTGAAGAGTAACACCGGGCGTGGTATCCCCCGGTGTTAGTACATACTGAGAGTTATCTCCTAAGGTCATGATGCACCTCCGTGGTCAGGGTTCTTCCGTTATTATTTTAGATTGTTTCAAACCATATTTGTAAACCAGGCTAGCACTGCTAGGCATGTTATCTTTTCCTTATAAGAAAACTTCAAGTTTAATTTTGAGGTAGAACGCTCCAAAGTTTTATGATAGTGACATAGCATGGTGAAGATGTGTGTTACGTCACATTTCTTTATATGAACGCATTAAAACTGCAATAACTCAGATTACTATCAATCATAACGAGAAAAGAGAAATGCTTCAGTGTAAACTTTTACAGCACAGAGCTCGTAAAAGATATCAAATGATGTTGAGCATTGTAAAAGATATTATTACCGTAATCCTAAAAGTTATGCAAGCGTAGCACACGATAGAGTGTTACATTTCTATGCTATATGGGATTATAAAATGACTGTAAATTACTTTGGGTTCGTTGTAACAGCAATAGTGAGAAATACGCTACTAATGTGATATTGTAGTAGAAAGTCAGTTATTTTCATATTGAATAGCATTGTTGCTCTAAGTACCAACGTACTTATCATCCACATAAAATGGTCGTCTCTTAGACCACCAGTTCACGAGATAGTAGGTAAACGCCAGAAAAAATCACTTTATTCTTTCAACACCTAACAGAAATGGACTATTTTTAGGCTAGCTGAGAAAGATGCTTATCAAAACTACATTTAGTTTTAAATCGCACAATAACATGACCATATCCCACTTTACTAACCATAATGAATGAACAAAACACAACCATGTTCCTTACAAAGACGGCCCATAGCAGGCAAGTTCGCAAGGCTCTTTGATAAAAACTGCCAAAAATAAAAATGGAGGGTCCAGGATGACGCAATTGAGCAACCGGTCTTTTTAATTGCAGCATTCCTTCATGAAGCATGTCCTGGCAATAAATATATAAGCTGATAGCCTCGGAAACAAATTTATTTTTGGAGGAGTATAGTGCTACATCGCATGCATTACGTATTTTAATTTACGAAAAGGAATAGTGGTGTCGATATAAGGAGCGTCTCAAGAACTGGAAATTAATTTGTCTTGTCAAATGATTGTTTATGTTTTTAAGGAGTGGTAGATAAGACAGACGAACTCGAAGGAAAGTTCCGTAAAGGAAAATTCAAACAGCAGACACTGCGTAATGAAAATCGTAGTCGAAAAGTGTAGCGTCTGGAGTTCTAGACGTAGGTATCTGAGCACTTTGTTTACCAGCTCAGACGAGAGCAGTTTGTCAAAGCTATTTTCTCTTGGAAACTGTTCCGAGGAAATACAAAAGAAATATATAATACAAATCGTCTACCAACTTTTACTGCTAGAAGTCCTCTTCTCCGTACTTACTTAATGCGTATTTGCGTTTCATCAAGTCTGTCTCAATAAAATGATATCATACGCACATCATTATGAGTAACGAGGCACACTAATGCATACTAATGTTGCGCATACGCCGCCGAACTAATGCTGCGCCGCGGCTACCTTGGGGCCTGCCATGATTTATTTGATACCGCTATAAACCGACAAACTAAATAATGATGAACCTCCGCAAATGATGATGAAACGTCATTCTATGAACTGGACAAGTAAGCCGTAATTTGTTTGAAGTTTTATTTTTAATAGATAGGAAAGTACGGCATGATAATAAAGTTAATATAGCTTTGTTTTTATCGGACCAAGGCCAAGTAATCTCTCCACAATCAATGATGAATCAAAATCATGATAAGTCGAACAAAAAACGATGGAAACGTTACGGTACAGAGCAATCTTCATGTAATCCGTACAACATGAGTGATCAATTATAGATGCGCCCTCGATACCGGCCAGGAAAAACTTACAGCCATTACAAGCACAGTTATATAAAACGAATAACATTGTACAAATGTGGTAAAAAGTTAAAAACTAGTCGTCGAGTAACGGATCGACTCGGACCGTCAATGGGTTGGAAAAACTAGTCGGCTTATGCCAGGCACTGTCGATGGCGACTGAATCGAATGTGATGCCATGGGCGGATTACTTTCTAAGTTTTTATTACGTAAATGTGTTTTTGTAAGTCAAGGTGAGCGGACCACCTGTGTCAATACAGGGCCTAACATTACATACGATGTTTTTGTTATAATGAAGAAATATAAAAAATTATAATTTAATATTTTTAGTTACATTTGTCTGCTCTGCTCTGACTGGGCTGAACGTCATATCCTGTTTTATTGCTGCCAATGAAACAAAAAAAAAATAGTCTAACGACAATTAACATTGTTTATTGAGGGATGTAGTGAAGTTTCAGCGTACCTAATAACATTTTGTGGAAAGTTACACTCTTATGTCTATGAGAAGTTGAAGTTATGTTTAAAACTTCAACTTCTCATAGACATAAGATTGTAACTTTACCCAGCTTTAATAGACAGAGATAGATTCTAAAATATGGTGATTAGGTAAATTGCCCCTCATCTTATACCCTTCCTCAATAATTTCATGAAGATGGGTAGGTACTAGATGCGCCTGCGCACCGTTAGCGCCATCTAACAGTACATAATGTGGACAAGTTATATCGACAACGGTCACTAGTAACTAGTGGTCACTGGTAACTGGTCACCCGTCCTTACACGAACTGACAACTTAATAGAATCGCCATATTATATTTCTGCTCAGCACATCAACCTACATACAGCTTGATAAACTTTATACGTTGAAGATTAGCTGTTTACTTGCAAATATAAAGTAATTACTCTTTTTAGTTATGTTATTCTAAGTTACAGTTGTATCATATCGTATGGGAAACATTAATGTTTTTTGAAAGATGTTAGAGAAATGGAAAATCTACGAAAAAGAAGTCTTTGTTAGAAGTGGGGATACTATGCCGATCAATATCGTACTGTATGTGAATAAAAGGCTTTCCTTTCCATGTATTCTGCATCTGGTAATGCCCAGACACTCATCACCTACTAATTCCACGAAGGTCTAGGGTGGAATGAAGCTGGGTTTTTTCCACACTCAACTCATTTAACCATAAATTAGTCTGTATAAGGAACAAATTATCTGGGTTTTTCAAACTGAGAAAGCGATAACCTCATCTCGTATCAAGACGTACACAATCAACATTGTTCCGTGTTCTGTAAGTTATTTTTTTGTTCTGTCAGTTCAAAAATGTTAAACAAAGACCTAATTAATTAGTGCCCATGACATAATATCGGTCGCGGCCTTCACACTCACAGGTCATCACTTCCCATGGGTGCTGTGAGAGGTGATAAGGAATTATGTCAGGAGGATATGCAGTACCTACTTACTACAAATTGTCACAACGTAGTATGATTAGCAAATCACGGTACCTAATACAAAGTACCGTACACCCCAGTAACTGGGTTGGAGAGAACAGAGATGGCCCTCGCTCCATGGAATTGGTTACTGCATGTCAAAAGATTCAATGATGCATCTGCTTACACTAGCAGCAGACTTCGAACGAAGTAGGTATGACAGGTCTTGCAATAGTGTCCTTGCAGAAATGGGGAATATCAAATGCCTTGCCGGTCTCCTACGTTTATATGGCACTAATTTTAAAAGAAATGTAGATGGATTGAAGGAGGAAATTCTCCGAGATACAAGATAATAAATAGAAAATTTTCTTCTCTTGGGCGAACGCGTTCACATTCACTTCATATTAATAATACTGCATTTGAATTTAATCTAAAAGCAAACCTCTGAAGCAGCCAAGCCGTCACAGCCAGTTGTACCACGCGAAACACCGTAAGCACATCAGATTAGCAAACGCATCCTTGCATTAACCGGCCTGCGCAGACGCAGCCTGTCGACTTTACTCGCTGTTCAATTAAACGCAAATTCCTACATTAAGGTAAACTAGAGGTATGACTGCGATATAACCAGTTCGGTTGCCGACCAAGTGTTATTTACTCCTGCTACAAGGTATTTCGCCGACGGACAGCACAAGGGCTCCGTGGTGACGTGCGCTTGCGACGCTGTTACACGCGTTTAGGCGCGACGGTAGCGCATTAGAATACTAGTTGGTTGTCTTGTAGCTTATTAAAGAGAAGGAATAATTTATATCTCTCTCAATTTTTTTGGCTTCAAGTCAATGTTAACGACGGACATCCAAGATACCCCAGCAGGTCTCATACGCTTTTTAGGGTTCCGAACATCCGTATAAAACGGAACTCTTATAGGATCATCGGGTGTCTATCTGTCTGCCTGTCTGTCTGTCTGTCGGTCTGCCTGTCTGTCGGTCTGTGTGTCTGTCGGTCTGTCTGTTTGTCACAGCCAGTTTTCTCCGGATCTACTGGACCGATTCTGTTGACATTTGGTGTACACATTCTGTGACCCAAACACGGTCGCGTTACGTAAATAAATATTCTTTTTTAGTATGGGGTCACTTTTGGGGTCAAACTAGAAGATAAAAAAAACCTTTTTCAAACGTGTAACATATTAAATGAAAGGTTTTACTATGAAGGTTTTTATTATATTTATTTCATAATTTTAAAATAAATAGTTTTGAAATTATTCAAGAAAACCTATAAGAAGTCTGTAGTGTTTAAATAACATGTTAAAAAAATGAAATCGGAACCCTTTGCACGCGAGTCCGACTCGCACATGGCTTGTTTTTTCTGAGTAATGACAGTGGTGCACTCAGGACTTGGTCTGGTCATGTGATCTTCAGGTTTTTAATAACTGCGTTTTACCATGTCTCTAGGTAACGGTAATATTAAATTAGCTATGCAAATGAAACCAGTCTTAGCAAATAGGCTCTCTACATCTTCCTTTGATTGACAAATTATCGGAGATTTTTTCTTGTTCAGCACGTATGTACAAAAACCTGTTCGTGACTATAACATGAAATTTCTAGTCTACAAAAGCCGGTTAGAGCAAAAAAATATTTTAAAATTCATTATAAAAACTTTGCCTATAGAACTTGATTTCTCAGTGGCCACAGGGTCACAAGAAGACTTTGACCTTAGCGAATCATCAGCCTTGTGAGGTATTCTTGGAAAATATCAGAAAGATGTGTCATACACGAAAAATAAACATGTTTCATACAAAAACCATATTGGTAGGTACCTACATTTATTTTTATAGCAGAATGCATATGCGGTGCAATTCTGATGACCTTGCTTGCATTTGAGTCAGGGGGGCTACTCTCTAACGAAATCCGTAGTTTCGGGCTTAGTTGCGGGCGGGCGTATTCTACTCCGTATCACCTACAGACTTACGATTAGTCCCGAACCCGAACTGAGAATGAATGACAACACGATTTCACAGTAACTGTCAAATCGTGTTATCATTAGTTCTCAGTGGTTAGGTGATACGAAGTAGAAAATGCCCGCCCGAAACTAAGCCCGAAACTACGGATTTCGTTAGAGAGTAGCCCCCCTGGATAGGATACCTTACAAGCTAAGGTTAAGAATTCTGATTAGTAACCCTCCTCGTGGCATAATGTCAAAGTTCACATAGCAAAAACAAATAGCGATAAATTATGCACAATTGTACACCACAATTTGCAATGCATATATCTTAATTATGTAGGTATGAAAAGAATCCCAACAATGTGTTGTACATCACAAACACTTGTAGTGTACGAACATAAATAACTCCCATCAGACTAGTCTGTTTTACTAATGGTCTGAGGATCAGCATTTATTTAACATAGCATTATATTAAATTACACTACTATACAATCTCGGAGTGAGCTTAAGGTCAATCGCATAATGGATGATTCTGACTCCGCTAACCATGATAACTCAAGCCTTAAAAGGTTAGACAGAATACGTCGTCCAATTACGAGCAAATGTGACGTAGTATAAGACTCTGAAGTATAAATAAAATCTATAAGATTTTCTATAAGATCTGCTGAGCCTATAGGTCAACCTAATGTGGAATACTATACCTAGAAAGGTTGACTATCATTATAAAGAGTCTACCCATTGCTTTAACTTATGTAACTGCAACAATATAAACTTTTCCTTTACTTTGACACTAAATCAATCAGACTACCTTTAAAGGGCGAATACTATATAGCAATACATATCCACGACTAGGACTAGCTATGTACATCTTATTGACAGTTTAATCATAAATAAGCTTACGTATAGCGAAGGATTAAAATTACTCCACGTAACGATAAATCAACTATTTCTCAATTTTGAAGTATGTATATTCATTCTACGTACATATTTCTTCCCCTTAAAGAACTTTCATAGCATTTATTAAATACTAGTGGACGTCACGCGGTTTCACCCGCGTAGTTCCCGTTCCCGTGGGAGTACGGGAATAAAATATAGCCTATGTTACTTCCTGATAATGTAGCTATCCATTGCTGAAAGAATTTTACAAATCGGTCCAGTAGTTTCGGAGCCTATTCATTTCAAACAAACAAACAATCAAACAACCAAACAAACAAATCTTTCCTCTTTATAATATTAGTGTAGATGTTAGACTGTAAGGATGGCGTTTATTAGTGGGTATGCTATGTTTTATACTTATTTTTATCATTTTTTTGGGATACTTTTCTTTACCGTAGGACGTGGGGTAATTTTGTTTGAACGGTAATCCTTCTGCTTACGGTACTAGCGCTCTATATCCCATTTATCCCCACATACGGTCCATCAAAGTCGACTATCTTACGAAAGCAGTCTAGTTACAGGATATAACAAGATTCTTAACTTATCTGTGACAACCGGCAAAGACAGCTAATGAATTAACGTCCGCTGTTAATCATATAAGTCGAATTGCGATGCTGATTGACAACTCTCCTTCGATTTATTATTAGCTTGAAATTTAGAAAACTAACGAGGGATCAAGGGCTTTGGACCTTAATTTGTGTGGACTAAAGCTCAGAATAAGAAAACCTGAAACTGAAAAGCCAATAACGGTAATAAACTCATTAACAAGTGAGTAGATACTATATAGCTTTTATGAGCTTACTTGATTTTATCTTTACTAACAGCTTGCAGCTCATAATCAAATAGAAATCAAGAATAATAATGAGTTCAAATAACTGAATGAAATCCAGGTTATTGCTAATAAGTTGAGGTCAAATGTTGAAAATTATCTGTCTCATATACCTAAAGATAGAAGTTGCAACATTGTCTTGTAAACAAGCTTATCAATGAGTCAACGACTAGAGGAATTATTACCGAAAACTTATAGCATATGAATAAATAAACGCATCCTCACTTCCTGTGCTTGCACACAATGAGACACACACACAGACATTCAAACATACATGTACGATGCGCTGGCGTCATCTACCGTGTGGACAAACACTCGTCTTATAGAAAAGATATCTGACGCTTATCTGATGGTAGCAACACTGATTCAATTTATCATCACGTTATTTTACCTTTTAGATTTAGATGTAAGTACATATTTTATAATGCCCTTGTGAACCAACAATAATATGTAATTTAAGAGATTGTAAATTCTATGAAGTGATTCTATAAATCAACAATATGGCGGAATAATTTAGCAGTTAGCCATTCAACAAATTGATTTGTGTTGGTTTTGACTTGAAGACAAAACATTGTCTCGATGTTGTTGCATTCATTTACTTTGAAGTCTTGTTAAATTATTTGACCGAATAACTAAGGAGCTCTATTAATAGACAATCAGTAAACAAACTCGGCAGTAAATTTTGTATAAATTACGTCATTTGGTCAGTTTTTTGCAGCATTGCACTTTGTCTCACATTCACGGTCTACTTGTGATTGCGATTTATTCATTCTAACCAAAGTTTTGAGATAAAAAAGCAATTTTTTCCTAAGTAAGACAATACTTCGTGCGATTTTTTTGTGTACTAGGTTTTGCCCGCGACTTCGTAAGCGCATATTCACTTTTTCCCGTTCCAGTAGGAATTTCGGGAAAACCAGCGCACCCCAAGGAACCAACATGCGAAATTTCAGCTTTTATGACCAGTAGTCTCGGTTGCGCGTTGTCTGTCAGTCAGTCACTCAGCAACGGAAGAATTTTATATATTAGGATGAAGATTATTTATCTGTCTATCGACCAAACGAACTCGCAATAGAATTTAAAGTCAAAGTCAAAACGTTTATTCCAACTAGGACATTAAACGGCACTTTTGAACGTCATTCACATTACAAAAAATATAAAATACTGAAGTGATTCTACTGTCCATTCGGAAAGGTAGATTCTTATGGAGAAGAACGGACAAGAAACTCCATAGTTACTCTTTTCAAATAAATCTTTTACAATATTTGGTGTACAAAAAAGTTATATGTGAGGATCATGCACCTAGGGTATGCAGAGGTAGACTTATTAATTTCTAAATAAGTACATGATACTCACACATTTACAAATATTGGAATTACTAATTAACAATGTGTGAGTTAGCAAAAAAATATAAACACGAAAAGAAACAGAACATCTATAAAGTTAATACATAAAGCAACCAGTCTGATTTTGATTTTGGGGACGGTTACCACCAACACTATGTTAAAGCCCGCAACGACCTTTGTTTACAAATTATTATCGACACCACATAACGCACTCGAAGCGGTATTTATAAGCTTCAAATCTCGATCACAAAACCGTGGAGGAACACCTTGTTAGGGGTTTACCTGACCCTATTGTGTTTGACAGGGTGTTACTCGAAAATGGTGAGTTATTCCGAGAAGTCACGTAACCGCCACTTTCGTTATTCTCCAGTCGTAGATCGAAAAAGAAAGATAACGTTTTTTAAAATGTAAACTTCCTACCAAATCTTTCTGTAACTAATTAAAATGTTCGTCATGTATGAGTGAATCTTCAGTAGTATATTTTTGTAGGAAGTAGGCAATGAATCAAATGTATACTGCTACTTGACCATAACTATGACAAGGCTTACATAGAACTTAAAGCAACTGACTCATCCTTTCTAAAGCTATCTATATCATAACAGCCGCGAACTAACAAACATACTTCTTCACAAAGCTCTTAATACATTCTCAAGCTCGCCGAGGCCTAACAATCGCCACAATAATAATCCCATTGAAAACACTAACAAGTCTTAGTGGCCGCAATCATAGGGAGGAGGCCTAAAGAGGCCCGGGGCCAACTATTTACCATAACAAGAGGGGCTCCACACAATGGCCCCCGATGGTAGGAGAAGCCGGCCTAACTAGGTGTAAAATGAGCTGATGCGAGATGTAGGCCCCTTTGTATCGTGGACTAGAAATCTTATTATTGTTACGTTCGCTCGCTCCGGATTTTATTGTTCTTGATAGCCAGTTCGTAAATGGTATTTACGATATGATGTTACTCTGATTTCTATTATTTATTCTCTAACCAATTCATACCTCTTATGCTACGCTGTATCAATAACAGCAAATTCTTAACATAAAAGAAACTTCTGAAGTGTTTAAAAAGTCAATGACTCGTGGACCAACCTTGAACTAATACGTATCGAGAGCGAAACAAAAAGTCTTGACAATAAAGCCGCGGGTTACTGCTCCTTCAAGTTGTTACAATAACATACTATTGTTTCTAACTCCGCTTCAACCACGAACTGAGTCAAATAAAATAAAAATTAACAGTCGAAAAAATGCAGCCAATAAATTTATTGCCCTGGTATATTTCGAAGAATGGTAACCTCTGCATCGTTAGGTGCCGAAAAACGTAAAAGAATCAAATAACTTCCTCAAATTCTATTATTTTTAGGGTCTACACAAATTGCTGTTTTGAATTATAGCCCAAAATGTACGAAGAAGCAACACTAAAATCAATGGTTTCGTAAATTCTGAATAAGTTATGTTATGACATTCTAACGTTTTCTATCAACGTTTTATAGCATTCCTCTCATATCTCAAATTAAAACACACAGTGGGATAATCATTTCAAATGCGTAAATAAGTTGTGAGATTTTGATATTAAAATACCAATTCGAGAAAACATCTCCGCCTGAAATGACATATAAAATAATATAACAAACGACAGGCCGGCAATAAAATTGGGGTACTCAATTGGGATAAGTTTTGACATAAAATGTTAATGTAAGTTTGTTTAACAATAAATTAAAATAAATGTTGTTTTTATGGGTCTGGAAAAATCCAGTTTTATTTCGCGAAAGAAGCCGAAGTATGAGAGTTAGCGAAAGTGGTCAGTGTCGGACAGAGGTCCGATACCATACTGGGAGACTGCGCAGACGTCCAATTAGAGGGAATGTGCGCTGCGCCCCTCGGGAAGCACAGCCACACACAGGGAGTTACGATTTATACCTCACTCCCACTCTTTATTGCCTAGAAAGGCACTAACTCTGTGTCCGAGATTATAAGGCTCCGCAGACAGCTATTCTCAAATCACGAATAAGGCATCATCACACGCGATTTACGCTCATACTTCCCCGATATTACATGCACGGATGAATGCAAAAATAGTTACGTTAACATTTCGATCACGTTTCGGTAAGTGGTACGCTCTAGTTGAAGTTTAAAATTACAGATAATTATAAACCATTTTAACAACTTTTTATATGATTTACCCAATTTCAGCGTCTGCCCATAATTGCAGTGTCGTCCAAAAAGGAAAACGATACATGAAATAACTGCGATATAAATAAAGTTATCAGCACTAAGAGTTGTCCGAAAAAACGGGTGAGATTAAACGTAAGAATCAGGTTTGAGATCCGCCTGTAGCCGCGGCTCTCCTTAAAAGGCGGCTCGTCGACAATAGCCTGGGAACTCAGCTCATTTGAGGAGAAAATATCATGTCGTGTCGCTCGCCTCGCTAAATCGCTTTTTAAATGGGACTTGGTTGGCGACGCGTTATGAACAAATATGAAGTGAAGATGAATCCCTGTAATTAGTTCACAGTTTGTTTGGTGAGAGAGAAATGCCGACGTTTTTATAAAAGAAGGAGTAATTATAACTCACGACTCATATAATTATGGACACAGAAATGTGTGACAAGTTGACAACCAAAAGATATAAAAAGTTTAAACGCAGCTTACATAAATTAAAGAGCATGACAAGACCATTTACTCAATTATCTTTGCTTTGAGGAAGGGATCAAAACGCCAATAACTTTTTATAATTTAACTTTCCTCTATTAATATGTAGTACCTACATAATTAATTGAGTAACTTCATTATTAACACCAAGTCCTTGTAATTGTGGTACGTTAGCGATTTCACCTATTTTTTTTAAATAATTATGTAATATCGCTTTTTTACAATCTGTCCCTAAAGGTTCGCGATAGCGTCATACCTACATTTTACCTTGAGTTAAACAAACAGGGGGCGACCGTGGCTACGCGATATCAGTGGAATTATCACTACTAATCTCTCCATGATAACAGATAAATTAACGAAAACTCCACGTTTTATATCATTATCACCAGTAACTGCCGCGCCGGTTATTAAGAATGAATAAAATTAATAATTCATTGTATAATGAAGCAATAATGCGTCTACCACTATCGCCATCGTTTTCTTTACCCATAAACCTATAAGGTTTTACAAGCTTTTTATTTTATCGCCTTGTAAATTATTTAATTACTGTAGGACAGGTTTCTGTAACGATCAAGACGAATCAACTAAATTAAAGTTATGGATTCTTTTGGGCTTAAGTTGGCTACAAAATTTTACTGGTTGTTGGTCTACAAAAAGCTGAAAGATGCTATATCGAATGAGAGAGCAAATGGCGGTGACCTTGCACGCGCTAACGAAGGCTACAGGCCGTACAAGGCTGGACTCCACAAAAAGAAATAAACTCGCCGCGTAAAGACCTGCCACAAAAAATAAACTAATAAAAGAACTCGGTGCTGTTCGGAGCGCGAGCGAGCCGCTCGAAATATTCCGACTCTAAGTTTTCGCTTTTGAACAAAGAGCTAAGTGTAGTTTGACAAAAACCTTTCCTTGTCTTGCTGACAGCTCGGACAGTTATGATGAATTAAACTTAATTATTAGAGTCAATCAGTTTAGTTCCACTATTATCCATACCGTTACAGTTACATTAATTTGATTTGTGTGGAATATAAACCCAATCGTTTCTTTTTTTTTTGTAGAACTTTTTTCACAAATTCAATGCCAATCACATCAATTAGCTGTCATAAAATCTAATTAAATCTATTTATGTAGATTTTATTTTATGTATACTAATATATAAAGCTGAAGAGTTTGTTTGTTTGCTTGAACGCGCTAATCTCAGGAACTCCTGGTCCGATTTGAAAAATTCTTTCAGTTATAGATAGCCCATTTATCGAGGAAGGCTATAGGCATATACATCATCACGCTAAGACCGATAGGAGCGGAGCAGACGAAGTTACGCGGGTCAACTAGTTAAATATAATTGTTACACTCATTAAAAACTGTCTAACATATATCAGGTCCATAGATTTTCCACAATAGGTTTCTGCTTTAGCAACAACAATTCCGAGATAGTACCTAACATATCACGGCACTATCTATCAGAATAGGGACAGATGTGCCCGAATTGGGTTACTTCGATAACGCTATCAAACTATTGCACGATCAGACATTCAATCTGAATCAAACAGTTCACTCAATCCGGAACGGATTTTTTTGCCACAATGATCTGTAAACTACCTTTATACGGATGTTGGTATCGTTTTTGCACGCTTTTTCGCGAATTACGTGATAAAATGTAGTCAGTACGTCTACCATGAGCTTTATCAATCTATACTCGCTAGCGACTGTAGTTAAAAAAATGTATGAAAACTATTAAAAAACAAGTTTCTAATTTATTTGTTTAAGTCGTTAACTAACAAGCAAGCAAGTTGCAAGTAAAACTTTAGTTACAAATAAGAAAAAAAAAACTTGTTTTTTTTTAAGTTTTCATACAGTTTTTAACTACAGTCGCTAGCGAGTATAGATTGATAAAACTCATGGTAAACGTACAGAAGTAAGCTGTTTCAAAATAAGTGTTATTTTGTTTAAAAATAAACATAACTTTAAAAATAAGCTTAGTATTAAGTCACGCTATGAAGAGAAATTCAACGGTTTAAATTAATTATTAAATTAATTCCGTAGCACCACAATTCTAAACACCTCTAGCCTAGGTAAATAATGTGGTAAATTGTTTACATAATATACTAAAATGGTACATTTTATATTATATAAATATCTAGAAACCAAAACACAAATATCTAGAAGCGTAACAAATTAAACCACAACAATGTTGAACCACTTCAGTAAGCTCCCATGTTCACTACTAATGACTATCAGTAGCTTGTAACGAGTTGTTGTTTCGAACGAGGGGACGTAGGTCACGTGAATAGGGATCGAGAAAAAATCTATATCAGTACCATTATCAAGTCAATAAGTTTAATATTTTCCGATATCCTGAAAGCAGGAACATTATCTACTTTCTTATGTGGCTTGACCTCTGTGACCTTATTAGGTTTATTTATCAGTTATTCTATTGTGACGGTAATTTACGCCCGATTTCTGAGAGAAATATTTGTAGTTGAGTATTTTTCAAATGCTAATTTAGCCTCATTTGGCATTGAAGTTTGGTTTGACACGTGTTTAACTCAAAATAATTTATAAAAATTAATAAATTCAGAAATTGGTCCTTAGTTGGTTATTTATTTTGTTTTCACGAGCTTTTGGTGCTACCAAAAAAGCTGCCGAATCAAAATAAATTTGCTTCGTTACAAGCCAGGCGTCATGACTCCTGTAGACCAAGAGCTAACATAAGTTAGTTTACCTCACCTATGGATAGATTAACTAAATATTTCCTACTCTTGGTCTACAAATGGCTTAAAACTACGTATGAATGTTAAAATTAATGCTTTTTTTGTGGAACTAAACATGATTTAAGAGTATCTAGTACCACCACACATTAATCACAGGGTAAATACCTAAATTATACTTATTTCATTGAAAACCACATGCGCTAATATGTGTCGACTCGTAACGAAGTGAGTTATTAAATCAAGCATGATGTTTACCCTCTCAAGAGCACAAAGTAGCCTTATTCACATAGTGTAATAATCAAAGTGTTGATTAATTCAATGGAGCAGCTGCCGTGTGATTGAGTCGCATTCTGCATATCAATTGCTTCCAATGAAGCGCGGACTTTGGCGGCAACTCGCCTGCATCTATGCAATAAAATAACCTGTGTTGTCGTATATCTCTCATATTTAAAAGTCATGAATCAAAACAATATTGTAGGAAATCTATATTTGCATTCATCCAATATCGCACGTCGCTTTTACTGCCACATAATTTTCATATGCATTATTTTCAATGTACATAAAGCACTTCTGATTTGTTTACATGCATAACGACTTACAATCAACTCAAAAGTTAACTCACATTTTAATTAAATTTTATTATCCAGTAACCGGTACGTATAACGCTTCCCGCATGCGCCGCGTTAACTTACTTTACTCAAATAAAATATGTCTTAACCATCAATTACGGTGCACTGAAGAAGAATGTCAGAGGCGGTTATTACGGCGATAATACCCATATAGAGTGATAATTAGCCGGAGATTGCGACATTTTGAGACTGGTGATCATTGCTCTACTTGAGGCCGCTGAGGCCAACGGTGGTTCATTTGAATAAAGTCTATGTTGAGTCGTTCGTGTGAGGTTCGAGGACTGGTTGAGTGCGCAGTTGACGGCGGCAGCGGCGCCTACGCAAGGTGGGCGGACGTACTGCTGCATGCACGTACTTGATCTTGAATTGTTTACTGCCTGTGTCGCGTATTCGTCAGTACGTTTTATAGTCGACTATAATGATAGCCTGTCAGACATTCCTTCAGTTTATATAGTTAGGAATAAATCTATGAGAATTTACAGGTGTCTAGAATTTCTTATTTTAGATATTGGATTAAGGGCAAGATTCCTTAGACTTTATATAAGTTAAACTAAGTTAAAAGTATAACCACAATCATATTAGCCAAAAAGACGTCACCTGCTAATAGATTTACCAAAAGAACCGCCACAGTTCAAAATCAAATGAGATGAAGAGATTGATTACTAAAATAGAATTATCTTTACGACTTTAATGAATGAAATCAAAACTGAGTATAGCTTTAATTTCATTCATAAATATGGTCATCATCATAAGACTTCACACCAGAGGCGCTAGAAAAAATGCCATTCTATTAGCGAATGCGATTGTCAAAATACAAGGGATCGATCACGTGATATTTCGACAGCGTTCGTTAATCCCTTACATTTTTGACGTTTTGACAATCGACTTCGCTTCGCCACAGAAATACAGAATGTCACTTGTCGAGATCCTCAGCTGTTTACAAAGCAAAGGGCATTAGGAGGAACACGGATAGGCTTTAGTCAATGAGAGTCTGACACTCCCTTCTGCTCCGCCCAGAGCAGGCGGAATCATTTGATAATTACCCATCCTTAAAAAAATACCTTTCAAAGTTATATTTCGATTCACCCCTCCTTTTAAGGTGATTAAAAGGAGGGGTGAATCGAAATATAGTAGTACCGTTTGACGGTACTGAAGTACATAAGCTAGCTAGCTAACAAGTTATAAATTTTGTGTCATGTATTAATTACTTAGCATACTTTTATATAGATTCAAGTTCTTAAAACGTAACAGACAGATGTGTTGCTGGGGAGTTTGTTGGCCACTTCTTCTCCACAGCTAAAACACTAGGAAGTGGTGACGGGCGGGCGTTTTGGGGGACTGTCTTTTGTAAAACTTGACGTTCAAAAAGTGCTGGCTCTCAGCCTAATTTGAATAAACGACTTTTGATTTTGATTTTGATAAATCAATTCAGAAAATAACAATGAAACCTCACACAGTCCACTAAACTTCTAACATGCACCAGTAACATACGCTGATAAGCACACAATACTATACCAAGGCAGCAATCTCAAATGGAATCTAAATGTTATCTTCCATATCTGCAATAAACAATTGGAGTCGAATCGCGACGGTAACGTGGGCGCTCTATTCACAAGCAGAAATACTCGGCCTAATAACAATGTATGTGCACAGATTTACGTTTTATCCTTTGATATCTGAAACATCTAAGCTAGCTTTATCTTTAGATCTTATGCCCTAGCTATTGACCGCGACTTTGTCTAGGTATCCTAACTAAATCCTAAATAATATTTTAAACGCCCGGCTTCGCCCGGATGGATTTTCGTTTTCAAAATTTCCTGTAAAATTTCCTGTTCAAGAATAAACAATAAGAATTATTCAATTTGGGTCAGTCGGTACTAAGATAAGCGCGCATATACATTTTAGCGATTAATTTTTATTTATTAGAAGATGCGAAAGTGAGTTTGTTTGTTGCGCTTTCGAATTTTTACAGGTAAGTAACGTACAGATAGACGGGGCCCTGAAAAGAGTCTACTTTAGCGCGAGCGAAGGCGCAGACATAAGCTAGTGTGGTTATAAAGTTACGGTCAGTCTATCCGTTCTTCCTTATTTTCTGGGCATTAGGGGTTGATCTATGTTCATCTTCGGCTTCGCTAATATTCATGTTTCCATCTTCAGTGATTGAGGCTATGATTTGTAAGTCAGTGAATCGATATGAATAGTGAATCAGATAAACCTTACAATTTAAATTCTCGTTTGGTAGACAAGTTTGAATTTCGAAGATTATCAATGGTATAAGTCTTTCTGTGACTAAAACTATTCGTGTCTTAATATTTATATTTTTGGCTATCACTACTATTTCTCTTGATGCTACCAATTTCATAGTAGCTACTTGAAAAGTATTGATGCAGAGTTGTTTGTGTTCTTGGGGAGTCTAGGATAAGGGTCTTGATTTTTCCTTTTGTTTCTGTAACATGGGGGCTGCATGTCAAGTGTCATTATGATGAAGCAGGAAAAGGTTAAGCTCAACGGCATACAATTTTGAACCTTTGAAACATTCACCCTCATTTTCAAAGTAGGATAGATTACAGACAAGACAAAATCGTTTGCATGAGAAGAAAAACTTCAGATAGTTTTTCAAGAACCTGAAGAAGATTTTCTTATAAGGTCGCATTATTTTTAAAGGCCATTGCCCATGCAGAGTCTAATCAATATAATTATAGATAATACCCGAAAGTCTGAAATTTCCTTAGGGTGTCACTAAGTTACCTATTGTAGGTCCACTGATCTTAATCTCAAAATAACTAAACAAATCAGTGCACCGCACATAATAATTATGAATTAGATTTGTCACATTGATAATAACTACGACTCTGACCGCAACATTGGTTAAACCTAGTTTTAATTACATTTGATCCTATAATTGTTAGTATTGAGAAACGGAACGGAGTCGGTGCCAACAATTATCTAACGGTAAATTATAGAACAATTTAAATATCAATGGGAGTGCATGCCGCTATTTATCTAGTGAGTGCTTATTTGCATAGCATGATTACTAGTAGCTGACTGAAATAGTCTGCGCTATCTTTAGTTGCTGGAATATGCGAGCTGTGTAACGTCATATTCTCAGGCAATTTTATCTTAGGTACCTACAACTTAACAGGGTTATGACACGGTGTTATGATCTTTATTGTATTTTTTGTTATAGAAATATTGATATATTAATCTCTTGTTATGTCTTACTTGACTAACTTCTTTTTAGTGTTCCATGCCTCAAAAAGAAAAAATGGAACTCTTCTAGGATCACTTCGTTGTCCGTCTGTCCGTCCGTCTGTCTGTCTATCAAGACCCTTTATCTCGGGAACGCGTGGATGTATCGAGTTGAAATGAAAAGCATATACTCAGTCTACAGTCCCTTGAAGCTTTGAAACAAACTTGTACTAAGTTAACGTAAATAAAAGATACGGCCGTTTATGCCGCAAAAAACTTATATTCGACACTCTCAAGGGAATCAAAATTTATAGGGTATTTTCGTTGACCTAGAACTATGAAATTTGGCAAGTAATATCGTCTTATACTACTATTAGGTATAGGGAAAAATCTGAAAACTATACATTTGTTATTAAATCATAAAAAATATAGTCTTTATTTAAAGTAATATGTACCCACAAATTTGATACTAAGTACTACCATTTCGCCCGTTGCCTACCTTTCTCTCTCAGCCCTTCCAAACGACTCGATTGTTCTACAAAATACAACGCTAGACGCTAACCATCAATGCTTAGTAGAGTTGTGAGAATCGACAGACAAACGGATGGCAATCGTGGTCGCCGGCGACAGAGCAGGGAGTTGTCACTTCAGGGAACGTTACGAGCTCAAAGCCGACATCTTATTACCGAGCGCACCGAGCCCCGACGTAAACCTGCTGCGTTTCCTCACTTCGTATTCTGTCTATCCCGTTACGAGAAACCGTGACGACGCATACATACATAATATTACACAAATACAGATTTACATTAGAACTGGATAAAGGATCATCTGCTACACATAAAGATCCTGGAGACATTTCAAATAACCAATAAATTCCACACCTGACTACAGTTTGTTTGGACATTTTATTTTTGACAGTCGCCGGTCGTGCCGGACAGTTTACTACTAGTTTATAAATACTGTCGGGTAAATAAACACGACTAGTCGTAGCTGCCGTTGCTTCCGATAATTGGAACACAATTTCTGGAGTTACAGCCAGTTACGGACTGTTACAGGCGTCATTATGAGGATGTTAGAGCGATTACAAATAACGCCATGGACAAATAGTTTACCTTCAACGTCTCGTAAATCATGGGTAAACGCCATAATTGGAGCTTCACGTTAAGTTAAGCTCTCAGACGATAATCAGGAATGTGGAAGCAGCTCAAGTTTTTTGTGTAATCGCGGCTATACGCCGTAATAGGCAATAACCAATAACCATACAAGCGTCTTCCAACCTTTTTAGATCAACTTGGAATACATAAACCACTTTATTGACGGCTATAATTTTACCTTAAAAACACTATGTGTTTAAGCTGTCTGTGTCAAACAGCTTTCATACTCCAATATTAAACAGGAGCAAACTTATTATATGTATTATAGAGCGCATTACAATTTTGTTCCGAATCTCAATTTCCAACTTCCTTGTCCTATACTTCACTAAATTCCCCTTCAAAGTTCTAAACTTTAAATGACCAACAAAACCTCGTTGCTACAAATAAATTTAAATTGTAACAAATCGTTTCTCAAATATTTATGTTATTGAATTTCCCGCATTGGTCCAAAGACACTCATCAGCGTAGAGTCGTTACTAACTCCCCGCTGAGCCCGACGTGTGAACAATTTAATTGGAGACCGGGGGACCAGCCCCACTCATACGCACGGGCTTATTGAAACGAGACGCACGTCATTAACCACTATTTACATACAAAATAAAAACTTATTTATTTACACGATATAAAACGTAAATTGAGTGTCAAACAATCTTGAAGCTTTTATTACCTTCTCACACTAGAAGTTCAGTGTACCTATTTTTCATCCAAACATAATAAAATTCTGTATACATTTGAAAGGGCACAAAAACACGTATTTTCATAAACAAACACGATACAATATCACGTCGAACGGTGAGAAAATGTCTCTATTTGTGTGTAAACTACTAAAGTTACGTATAACTCCCACGTACAAGGTATTAGTTCAAAAGCTTTGGAGTCGAGTCCGTATTCGAAGTACGTGCATTTACATTCACAACTATAAGGTACACTGAATAGAACTGAGATGTATTCTAACCTTTATTTATGGTGTTGGCATACATAAAGATTGATGAATGTGCAAGAATCATTTCATGGAATGTGAGAATACGGGATAGTCGGCGCTTACTATAAGAAGACCATAAAAGTACGAGCCGTTAAAGAAAATAATGTCGTAATCTCTATGTAAACCTTTTGTATAAATCTTCTTTACACTTTTCGATAAAAAAAAGCTTTAAACATTTAATTCAGTCAGCATTATTTCGATATTATAAACTTATAGACACAACCAGTAATTTTAATGGCGCATGCACATAATCCTGTAAGTTATACAGTTTCTAACTGTGGGTAAAATTACATAAAAGCCGAGCTTTTAAACTACTAGTTGTGGTCCGTAAGTAATCGAACTAGCTACTTACCAGGACTTTGCGGAGTCTATGACCTAGTATCAACAGCCTTGTGTTTGTCAGACATAATGTTTACTCTTTACGGTCTGAGTATGGACAGAGATGATAATACGTGATCTGATAACGTAATTTATACAACGTGAATGTCTATATTGTAATGTAAACGCCAGATTGTCAATAAAATGGATGTCGATAAGAAAATACAAATGTTTTGTAACGCTCGATATTTCCCTGAAACTTTATCTGTAATATGAATTTTACAGATTTCATAGTCAAAAATATGTTTCATAAAAACTTTTGCTCTAGACACTCCTGAAAAATATTGTTTCAGCTGGTAACAATAACTTTATCATTCCAAAGTTATTTTGTGAAACACATGATCGTGAACTCCTCGTCAAAGTAATAAAACAAAAACACATAGGAGGAAGATACATAATCCTTAATGAATCCTCCATGTGCGCCTCAATTATAACATTAAGTTCTCATAGAACATTTTCGTAGTTTGTAGAAACATATTGTGTGCACTGACATCCGTTAAAAACAAAAACAACGCCGACGTCTAAAAAATATCGCGACAAGATCTTAGAACAATCCGACAGATAACGCCAATTGGTAAAAACGGGACATAATTAATTTTGTGACTATAAAACACACTTCCAACTCTTTATCGCACCATTTTGAACCTTAAGTCTTGAGTCAAAGAAGATCTAGTATAACGTATTTGGCGAATTCAAGCGCAGTGACATCTCGGTCAGGATATAAATAAAGAGTGGGTCGAGGATATATCGCCAGCGCCACCCGCGAGCTACGGGGATATGTTGGATCTCTTCCAGCTTCAGACACACTCGAGCTAGTCTAGTGAAAAGTAAACGAGACTGAAATCGTGACTCATCCTGAGTTGCGTTCCTTAATTTCCTTTTCAATAAGATCTGCTCTTGAAAAGTTCTTAGAACTGTTCAAGTTGAAACTGAAATATCCCCTTAGTAAACCACATTACGAAGCAAAGATTTACGAATAAGAGCCTATTATTTGCGTCTAGAATCAGCAGTAATTGACGTTGATGTGTTGAAACAAAAACTTAGTTGAAACAACCGTTAGCTGACTAAGATTGATTAAATACCTACTGTGTCGGCACATACACGTCTAATACCTTTTTACTTATTTAGTGGGCAAGATTATCAGCACTATGTGTCGATTCGCCGATATATTTTCATCGTTTGGATTAATGCATATACGTCAGCAATAAGGAAATATTTGTACAATGTAGTCTTTGAGTAAATCTCATCTTCCTCCGCCCAGCGCCCCTTACTTAGTAGGTCACCATCCGATCTCCCAACAGAACCAGACTCGATCCATGTTCATGTTTTGCTTTAATATTTTCCTTGTCGATTCATCAAAATCGAGTGTCTATGAAACATGACGTGTCATTGTATTTATGTGTGCAATGCTATGAGACAGCAATTTCTAGGAATTTCATTGGTTTAGCGCCAATCTTTCAATGGAATGTTTACTTCCTAACGGAAATGAATATTTGAACTGGCAAATGAAGTTGTTGAAACTAAAAGCTGTAGCAGAAAGATTGGCACCAATATTGCGATGAAAATAATATTTTCGAAATTTCGATCGATGGCAAAGAGTTCACGTAACATAATGCGGTATGACCTGACTTTATGTGCCAAGTGCATTTCCGTCCTGGCAACTGGAACAATTCCTTTGGCGGCGACCCTAACCGCTAACATGATGACAGAGATACTTTCGATCCAGACAATTTACGAATAAGAGTCTGCTCCTATTTAAGAATATGGAGAGTTCAAGAGCTTGTTGAGAAAAAGGAATATCAGGACAACAGCTATAGTAAAAATTCTTTTCAGCTTGAGACAGGCAGCCAGCATATCATCTTTGTTGATTGGCTGTCATAAGCTACTCAAATAATATAGCGTCAAAAATTTTCAAAAAAATTAAAGAACCACGCAGTCCAATAATTTTGTAGCGTTTCACCACACCCTAATTAAATAACGCATCTGTGCATATGATCAGCAGCAGCTAAATATACGATTTAAACGCTCGCAAAACTATTTGAGCAGAACGGTTCCCATTTCTACCAATACACTCCTTTGAATAAGTTCTTCCTCCTCCGGATATTATAAATTAATTTCGAAATCAATTTTCATATCTTTGGGTGACAACAATTCTCAGTCCTTCACTATCTTAGAAGCAGAAGCAGTGATGTGACATATCGATCAGTATCTGTGACAGACACGTGATGATGCAGAATTAGCTCCGCCAGCTGAGTGCAACGCTCGGCCTGGCGCCGCCTCGCACTAGGTCACAGCCCTGCTCTCGTATCGAGATGTATTCCGCTCATTCATTATATATTCCGCAGTTCTATACGAACCCATTCATGATTCAGATAGAGAATACGGAAGAACTGCAACCTGCAACTGAACTAATTTTGGCCCTTTGTGCGTCCTATTTTGCCAATCGCTTCAAAGTTGCCAAAATCATTCCCTTTTTTGTAGACCATACTCTGCTTTCTCATCGTTTCATAAAATATTAAACACTACGTAGTATTTACTCTTTTCGCTCTTTAAGGGTTATTTAATGAATATGGAAATGTTTTTGTTTGACCCAAACTTCTCAGGTAAGTACTTTTTCTAATTCCTTTGAAATGCGCCCTGCACGACAGGTAGGGACAGGGCTTACGCAGGAGACGCCTTTTTGTTGATCAGTTCCGCTCAAGTTAAAGACCTTACAGGACAATTGAATCACTGGAATTTGTAAGAGGCTATTGTCTGAACTTCGATAAGTGCTCTTTGACTTAAGTACTTGCAAGGAAATCTCCACATGATTTATTTCTCGGTCTAGACTCTAGACTGTTTTATAAACAAAGTACCAACAAGCTACAAGTTACATAAAATGTAACTCATTAAACAAGTTTACTTAGCGTTAACATGAGTCTAGCTCGGCGCATAGGCATTGCAATTACAATGGCTTCATAAATTCTTGATAAGGATTTCTGATAATTTTCATATCACACTCAAGCATAAGTTTTCGTACACTGCGCTCAAAGAAGCAAGATCAAAATTCCGATAGAGCATATGGAAGGCGACGACCTTCACATATGACATCATAACGTCTCATTACTTGAAGATAAGTTGCGCTTAAGATGATCAGCACTCACCAACTTATGTTAGATCCATCTCCGTTGACGGTGAGATGTTCCGCAACAGAAAATCCAAAATAAGAGCCTGGCTCTCCGAACTTTATCACAGGAATCCTCGGTTCCAGATTAAAACTTGTGACACTGTATAAAATGCACATAAATAAAACACTAGCGCACCTAACTTCAGCCATGGTGTTCACCGTTCGTAATATATTCGTATTATAAATCGTGTTATCGCACCAATTCACTGTCTCCCAGTTATTATTTGGCACATCGCGACTTTCGTATAGTTGTGTCGTGCGACGTCGAGACCCCCAGCACGGTTGCCGTCCGCCGGCCGAGTCAGGCAGAGTGTTCCCGCTAAACTCAACTCGTATCTGTGTCTCTACGTAGTCATAACTTGTTCTACACGGCCCAGCGCTCGCGAGACGCGTTCGTGGTAGAGGCAACTGAACTCATAAACTGACAACTTTTTATTAGAACAGCGCCATCTGGCGAAGTTTTGCTGAATTTTGAGCAGGGAGAGGCACATGTACGTAATTTGAGCCATGAGCTTGAGGCCATGTCTTTTTTGGTAACAGCGCCATCTAGTGTATAGATCATTAACTGACGAGCTTAAACAGAGCCATCTATGGGACTCCATAGTAAACTTATTGCATTAAGTACCGTGCAACGCTGAAGGGTGTCTTTGCCTTTTCTTGTATTTGATCATTATTTTCTTAGCCTTTTCAGCATAGTATCAAAAATCACTGGAGTTTTTATTTAACTCCCCTCTTCATTAGGTTTTGGGAAAAAATCAGGATTAAAGTACACACTAGGGATAAGTTTTTTTGGGAAGTAAAATAAAATCATGAATTCAATCAAATAGGCTCATTTATTATTTAATGTATTACAACATTCGAGAAGAAAATAACAAAATTAAATTATGTCCTGATACGGTAAATTACTCATTATAAACTAGTCTTTTACTACTCTCTCCGGTACATATTTCAAAATTCCAATTTAATTGTGATTGTATTACCTCTACAAATTAACAAATTACGAATTAATTAAATGAAAATACTGTTCAATCCTTGCTTTTGGAAAGTACTTATAGTAACTTCAATTACCGACACAAAATGCCTTAGGATTTAGTAGAAGGCTGTAGACTCCACCAAGAAACTTCACAGACGTATATCTCATTAATGATAGCAGCCTATATTTGTGTCGTTACTATAGCAGTCTTCTCAGCAGCGATGGTGACCCGTGAGCTCGATGTCGAGCAGCTCGTAGGTATACTTGTCAGCTAGCAGCTGAAACGAGTATACAACCGAATCGCAAGCAGCATCGGTCTAACATTCAGACCATTTCGCGGTTGCAGACTCGAGACCAATCGATTGGCATTTGACGAAACCTATGTCGCGCCAGGTAGGTTTTTAGTATTACAATACCACAATGTGAGACGACTATCGCCACAGGTATTGCAACACCATTCGGACCTCGTGATGTATTTAGGGCAGGGGATGGAAGGTGAGCTCGGTCTGTGAGTGCGCGAACAGCAGGTTCAACTGTGAGTCCAAACCGACGTTGTAGACCTTCACCAGCTTGGCGACGGCCTGGCCTGGCTCCTTGCGCACCAGGGCCACTCCCGACACCTTCATGAGATGCACCTCAGAGTCCACTGACCCACCACCAGTAGTGGCCAGCTTCACATGGCATGTGACGTCCACATGAACATATTTCTCAATTGCCTTTCCTCGCTTGCCTGGTACATCCACATATTCAGTCTTTTCCTCAGCCTGGGGCAAATCAGCACGGAATACGCTAGCTTCTCCCAATAGACCCTGAAAAACAAAACAAATAAACTCAGTATAAATAGAAACGAATCCTGAAACAACCGCCAAGGTTATTTAATCAACTCCCATTTTCATGGCTCGAAGCCAAAGTAAAATTTAATTAGAAATTGTCCTTCTGCCAAAGTATCTTGAACTTTGACACCAGTAAAAATAGATAGAAGTAAACAAATCAGTCACAAAAATGTTTTATCGCATGATCTGTCGCGGCTAACATATTCATGGCTATATCATGGCCACAGGCCAAAGGGGTGTTACCGGCTTTTATTTATTATTCAGCTGTGGCAAATAAGTATTGGATGAAATGTGAATTGATTGCAACATCACAAAGATCGAACCAGAAATTATCATGAGTAATAATAGACAAGATATTTGATACTAACCCCATTTCCTGTGATGGAGAATTTCATGCCCGGATGGATGGCACGAGTTTCTACACCGAGACCCTCTGGGTGAGAGTCCGACCAAAAATAGTTCTCTGGTGCATTAAGTGTGTCGGGTTTGAAGGTAATACGCTTTCCGTATCCCATGCCGATGGACTGCAGCAGCATGCTGCGACCCTCGAAAAGATGCCTCCTGCTACCCGCCGGCTTAACACGGTAGTAGAAACCAGGAATGATGCGAGGATCCACATAGGTTCCTGAAATGACAATAGTTTAGAATGATGCCTTGTAACAGCAAAAATAGTCAACATAAAAAATAAGAAAAATAATTACCCATAACAGGAAGTTCATATTTCTCTAAGCCAACAATGCAATACTGGCACGGAATGTCTTTAATATCACCACCATTGACAGTAACCCTTCTGGAGGAGGATTCAATGCCAGGCTTTAGTTCGTAACCCTTCCTGAGCTGTTTGATGCCGATGGCGACGTTAAGCACCCTGGACACAGTTGCGTTTCCACGGCCCTTTTTCAAAATGGCCAAACCAGTCACTGGCACCAATTTGATAGCACCATCATTTTCGTACCACTCAACTTTGCAAAGGGTGTTGATTTTAACTTTCTTGTCAATGGATCCATTGTCGTGAATCTTCTGCTCAATTTCAATTTGATTTTTCTGTGAAGAATTAAAATCAATTTGTTAATACCTCACAAAGCAAGTAAACAGGCGCTTCAGTTAATTAAATTTAGAAAAATCTTGATAATTACCTGCTGTTGAACCACTTCCAAAATGCCCTGAGGTTCATGGTTAGCGTCGTAGATGGTGAACTTGTCTCCAACGGAAACGGCCTCGATCTCAAACACAAATCCTTCAGGCCTGGAGTCAGTCCAGAAGAAATTGTCATTCTCATTGAGTTTGGATCCCACAGGCTCGAATGTGAGGCGTCGGGCGTATCCACGACCGATTGATTGCAGGGTGAGGGCCTTGCCTCCGAACAAGTACCTCGGCTTCACTGATAGGGGAGGAGCATCCAGAGCCTGAAAAATTAAGGCCTACATTACTCATCGTGCTACTTAAGTTTACTAAAGATTCATAAACTAATTTTAATTTAACTGATGTTTATGGCACTGTATTAGTTAATAAATAAAGTAGAAAATTATTTACATTTTGAACTTTTATGAACTGGTTCATTTATTTATTGCTTCTCAAAATCAAGTTCGTGATCAGTTATGACTATTTTTTCCGAATTATCATCTAGCGCTACAAGTGCTTGTATTAAAAATGAGCAAACATTGTGTTGTAATGTATGAACCCTCGAATAATATGATATAAATTTCCCACATTTGCATTCATGATGAAATGAAAAAATAATCATATCAAGACCACCAAAAAGTAAGTTTTTGAAATAGAACATTGATATGATTAACAATGGCGTAACGCCCTTATGAATGATACTTATGGTTTACCTATTATGGACATAACATGCTGCCAGCCAGTATGTGACTTTCGACCTGTCGGGTCTCTGCCGGTTCTTGAAGTTTGTATGTCAACGCCGCTCTGGGCGAGGGTCTGAAAAACTGGACGATCCACATACCATCGCCTACAACGGTGCACACAACTAGTGGCAAATCACGCGAGTCAACAGTGTTGATCGTTGATGATATTTTCTGAAAATGTCAGCAACGGACACCGCTACTCACTGAACTAACTCCCCAGATATCTAAGTTTTCCAAATTCCCCTGGACTGCTGAAATCGACTAGAGAATGTTCCAGAAATCGATTTGCTTAAAGATAGGTCGATAATCAACATTAGATCTTATAACAGCTCCTTTAGACATCAGGCATGAGGTTGCCATCACAATATTAAACTACTTTAGAAAATTAAATCATGAATACAAAGATATTTCCATTGCAAGTTAAAAAATGTATTTAATTGAATCAACTTTCAACAAAAAGAATTTGTAGACGATCTTTGTGTACGAGTTTCTGTTTGTGCATCAAAATTATAAAGCATTTCTATGACAACCTTATGTATCGCGCTCGTGGAGTTGGAAAGTTCATTATTAAAGACAACTTACTAATAATTAATAAGTATCCAGATTATCGATTGTGGTTACGTACAATGGAACTTTGCGAATATTCTTATATAAATGTAGTTTGATATAAATTTTAAAATTTAAAATAAACGCATGGAAAAGAAGCCAAATAGTCATCAAGAATGTTCGTTTGTTCCATGAACATTTCTGTAAGACTTGTAGAAACTCACCATCCTCTTGGTTCTGAAAAGGATTATTCTTACAAAAACGTTCTAATCTAACCACAACCGATTTATTTGGTTTGTTTCGCAAAATTTAAAGGACATGTTAATATTATTAAATGGAAAATACATTTACGACTGATATTTTTTTAAATAAAGTATGATTAGTTAAACCATGTATATGTAGAGCGCGATAGCATGTCTAAAGTCAGCAGCTGTTACGACTATCCAAATTCAAGTCTCATAGCATTCTTCCATCGACATAGTCGTTTCTTTCGCAGTCCAGTTTCAAAATTTTGCCCGATTTTATGGATCTTCGTAGTTTTTCTGTTTGTTTCCCATGGGGAGCTTGATATTGATGTAAAAAAGCGATACCAGATTGATTCACATTACAGATTTGTCGTGGGTTAAGCAACATTCAACATGATCGTGTGAGCAATGGTCTTCATTGTGTAGTTTGGTAATTACTTTAGCTTCTTTTTTATAAGCTTTGAAATGTGGAGGATTGCGTGCACTTGGTTAGTTAGCGCAATCGTCAACACTTCTTCGGTTTAAATGAGACAATTTCCCACAGATCGCGATCGAGTATCTATTTGCGACAATGTTTAGACTTAAAATAAATTACTGGTCTCACCTGCATCGGTCTGACTTTGTAACGGAAGCCGGTTCTGACGCGGGGGTCGATGTACACGCCAATGACGGGCATCTGATAGGGCGCGGGCTGCGGCACGCGGTACACGGCAGGGACATCGCCGAGCGTGCTCGCATCCAACAGGACCTCCTTATTGTACGCACTCTCAGACCAGAAACCCTTGCTGGGGACATCGGTTGCCTCCTAAGAAAATGACAACACATTAATACTGCGTTCTCCAACACCACTATAGACACGACACGTATCACTTAATTCAAGTTATCCGTACATCAGGCCAGTCTGGATCTTCGAAAACTTCTTCAAAACTCTCGCGATCATCGTAAGGGACTTTGACTGCAAGCATATTTGCGGTAGATTTATCGATTAGAAAAAAAAAATACCAATTAGAATTAGTACAATGACCGACCCACCGGCCGTCAGATGGAACAATAAAGGAATCAAGTCTTAACATAAGGTATACCTACACCTAGTTGGCAAAGCTTAGGCGCCCATGTGATGTCTCATAAACTGGTGCCAATCGCGTGTTATTATGAAAAGTTACGTCGTAGTTGTTGTTTACTTTTATTTCCGACCGTGTCAATCAACAAACGTTTTTCAGTTGCATAATTTGGATCTCTAGTATGTCGTCAGAAATGCAAGTAGTCAAATACGCATTTCGTCATCTCTCAGGATAGACTCGCAACTTATCTAAACGAAAGAAATACCTAGCCTTGTGAAAGCTGACAGTGATATTGTAAGAGGCAAGTGAGTGTAGTCACAATCACGACTTAAAACTATTTCGGAATAAAAAAATGTATACGGTGCCTGATTGCCTATCAACATCTCCATCATTGTATACCAATTGAACCCGTGATTGAAACTCATTGGATGCCATTAGCGCGGCATGGGGTGAACAATAGTGGCTCATGTTGAACAAGTAATGCTTTGTGCGTCGGTTATCAAGTCAAATTGATTTGTTGATCGCATCTATCAAGTAGGATCAAAGTCCGTTCGTCCGTGGTTAATGTGGAAGTTATTTTTAGAGACATTTCCTCCGAGCTATTTCGGCTATTAGTGGCGATCACTGCGAATTCCGCTGCGCCTACGCGATTGTTTGGTACAGGAAACGATATAGTTTTTGTTTGAGACTCGCGTCCTATTTCATTGATGAAGGCTATGACCTCCTAAAATTTGATGTCGTTGGAAGCCTAGCAAGTTTATGTGATCGACCTTATCCGCCACTTGAGTAACGAGCCGCTGAAGCGTGATAAATGCCAAATCAATTTGAAGACACTCAAATGCATAGAATGTTTGTCTAGGAATAAGTTTGTGACGCTTACTCCGAGAGGTGTTATCAATTATGATTACACCGGTGTCTAGACGTGGGGGAGTCGGCGTGAGGTATGAGTGTGACGTCTCGTAACGCTGATAAAGCGGTAAACGTGCGAAGGAAACGTGTGACTTACATTACGGAATTAGTAAACATCGGACTAACAATCTGTTGAAATTAACGAAATTCCAAACATTGTCCGCGCCGATATCCGTCCTTAATTTATCAAACATGAAGGCGTAGAAGCTCATGGACTTGGGTTTCATGAAACCGAGTACTATTTATACATCGACGTCGTTGGTGATGTAAGTTGCACGTAAACTCTTCCGTCAGACCACGCCTTAAATATCTTGCCAAGATTTTTTTGCCCAACATCACGTCCGGACATTTGGCTCTGAATTTGAAAAAAAAAATGTTTGTATACTTACAGGAATTTCTAACTCCGGGAAAGCTTCTTCACCATCGCTTTCATAGTCACTAGGAGCTGGGAACGAGGCTTTAGGTGTGCCCTCAAATTCCTAAAAAAAAAACGATACCATTACCCATGGCCAATATGAGTCATCTATTGACTAAATGACTAAGTAGTTTATAATTATAAGATAGGAAGTTATCTTGAATGACTTACGGAGAAGAAGGTATGTTTGTATATCACTGATAAGAAAAGAGGACAGAACAGTAGTAGCCCTTGACTTACTGCGTGATTGAACATACATATACATGTCATAATATTAACCATATACAATTATTTATCTATATACATATATCTTGATTAATT
Organism: Lacanobia wlatinum; assembly: GCA_947578705.1. Lineage (NCBI taxonomy): Eukaryota > Metazoa > Arthropoda > Insecta > Lepidoptera > Noctuidae > Lacanobia > Lacanobia wlatinum. The sequence goes on from OX388033.1 coordinate 12,859,947, forward strand.
AGTGAGAAATCTATGGTCTAAGAATATTACAAATTAAAATATGTAGCTATACAAGACATATTTATACTCTGTCTGTTTTACTGACGAATTATTTGTTGCGATTTGTATACCCGTAATACAAAGGTATATATAATATTATCGTAATAGAATGAATTTCTGGTGTAACTGTGTAAGTCATCATTGAAACACTTTTGTTTCATTGCATTAGTGAACTTTACTATACAATTTACTGAAACTAAATGTCAAACCTTGAATTTTCATATTAAAAGTGAGATGTCAGTTAGTATAATAATATGATAAAAAGTAACAACGCAGAATTTGATGAAATCAAGATTATGGCATTTACCTGAGCTGGTGGTAAAGATTCTCCAAAAGCTGGTTCCACATCAAGGGCGGTGGAGGTTCCAGCGAGACGAGCGCGGGTCAAGTTCCACAGGCGCTGCAGGGCCAAGGGAGTCTCCTCCGATTGCATTTCCATTGCTGGGCTGGCGAGCATCTTCTCTTCAATCAATTCTTCTCAAATCTATAAAAAAAAAAAAAACATTCAAATAACCTGAATTTCTAACTTTCTTTTTAATTTATGCAGCTATCTTAGAAATCGCGACATTCCTACTGCCATCCTTGACCTAGTCATCTCAGTCGGTTATTAGAAATAATCAAAACAGATAAGTGGTCTAATTATTATTATTCAATAGTAGATAGATTGCTGTCTTGTCCTCTATTTGTATCAAAAGGACACAAAAGGTTCAATAATCGAGACATGGCCAAGCTAAGACCGACCAATAGGCAAACAAAAACTAAGAACCCAACAATTTCAGTTGTATTAACAACAATATCATTGCTAAACAACTTCATAATGAAAACGAAAATACGCCATATTCTACATATACTAATTTACCAATAATAACAACAATGGTAAGGCATCTGAAGGTTAATAACTGAAAAAGAACATAAGCGAAGAAGCATAGGATTTCAACGTCTATTAGTCTAAATTGCTGAATCTTCACAGTTTATGACAAATATTCCATTCAGGTATTCTATGTTAAAGGATATGTATGTGGTTCGATTCGGAGACAAAATATAAACCAATATTTGATATCGGCAGCAATGGATTCCTCATACTCAATAGTACCAGCGCTATCCGAGTTTACGACTGTTTCATAACAGCAGCTGCGTTGGGTAATAGATTTGAAAAACGTTCACGTGTTTTGTAAAAACTATTAAATGTTCACAATGTTGTAGTCTATAGTTTTTTCTACTTGTTCGCTTTTTTTTTGTCGTTAGAGTCGTCCAGATTCGTGACATTATTCATGATGGCTCCTACACAATTTTTTTGCGCAAACAATCCGGCAGCGGTGACCCAGATTTTGCAATTTGATTTATTCCTAACAGCAATTCTTCTGTTTGGTGATATTTTTTTTCCAAATCAGAGTTCACATAATTCATGGTGATTATTTTTATACCATCTGTGTGATCTATGTCATAATATTGCTTCCTCGTGTGAACAGTCGTAAGGTAAAGGTCTCGTGACGTTCATATTTGATCAGCTGCTGAATTCGTAAGAACGTCAGAAGGACAGCCAGTTATTTCAATTTGTGGAAAATTTCCATCTGCAGAATGCATGAAAGGAAGGTGATTCACCTGTCCTACAGCATGTATAAATAATGCAAACAACAGGGGGTTCCCGAATTAATCAAATTACAAACATGGTTATCGCGCAATTAAGTTTGTATAATTCATGGTTTTCCTGTACCAAGCAACAAAAATTCCATGAGTTCATAATTTTATTGCCACTCTGTAACAATATTTCTGAATGTTGATAAAGAAACAATTTTTGTTTCGGAGGATAACCTGTTTGTCGATTGTCACTATACTGTCATAAAAAAGTAACCCTCACTTCTCAAAAGGAGCAGGTAAAAGTTGAAAAAAAAACTACTGAATACCAACTTCAAGCGACACGATTCAAAGGATGTTAGTGATTACACGGTCAGCCAAGCGTATCTTTTTGTACATTCTCCAGAAACTTGTGAAAGGAATGAGGTTTATCATGAAAACGACATTTTATTACCTAAATATAAAAATAAATAAAATGGAATAATAATATAAATATAAACAGTTAATACAAACAATTCAGAAAGTTGAATCAAATTATTGTTTCGAGATTGTTCGGGTAAATATGGTCAAACTTAACTTTGGAAGACCAAGGCAGAAAACATATTTTATAAAAATAGACGAAATGTATTAAAGTAGGCGCCATATACTTAAATATAGGCGCCACCAAAAGATATACTCGTGAAATGGAAAGTGATTTAGTTTAGCCTGACGTAGCTAAGCCAGCGGCAGCGGACCCGTCGTCGAGAGAGAAAGCGCCGCCGATGAACAAGTCGGCCATTTGCTGTCCATTAACCGTTAGTTAAACCAGAACGTTCTCTGCTGGATTGTATCAACTTCTGCTATCCTTATTTGGTAAAAATCCTTTACTTTTCCGCTTTACATATTCGGTAAAATTCATGCATTCCGAAGATTTTGTTACTTACCTAGTCTCAATAAAAATTTCGCAACAGCTGTAGCTGACGGGGACTCAAGGCTTCAATCTAGTTAACAGCCTCCACAAATCTACAATACAAAAAGTAGTCACAACAGTTTCAGCGAACGTCACACGGTGCAAGACTTTCAACTGTACAGAAGCGCAGCTTGATCACCACTGAGCGCTAACCCTCGCTACGGTGGTATTTTAAACTTAGCGGTGCTCCCCGGCCGCGCCGCGCGCATAGAGGAGGATGCAGATATGTGGTTCAAGCGAGACAGAAAGAGGAGCACGCTCCGACCGCGTGCTCCACCAGACACTTTACACACACATCGACAAACAGTTACGCATGCGTCGTAGCTATCGATACGTCTGAATACGTCGAGGTCGACGTCACTGTCCCCTTTTCAGAACCAAGTGCAGGCGAAGGCGGGGGATCCACACCCGCATAGTTTGGGAACCAAGTTTACTAACAGGTAACAAATTTGTCGAAACTTTGTAGGAAGTTCAGAAAGGGGATACCGCAAAAAAGAAAATAATGGTGGAGTAAGTCGTCACGGAATCACAGTAATTACTAGAAAAGAGTCATTAGAATATTATAGAACGTCTAGCGTAGTTAATGAATCGACAACACGAGACGTGAATCTTACAATAATGACCATGCCCCAATCACTCTTATAACAAGTCTTAAAATATTCATCAAAACAAACTTAATTTTAACTCAATGAAAGCTGAATACCAACTAACTGATGCACTGGTGTAAATTTGTAGTCAAATATGAGGTACGTGCACGATGTCTTGGTGACTGTCTCCACAAGCTTACAGGAAGACGATGCTATTCCTGTAATGTAAAAGGTATATTTATCATTGAATTAAAAAACACATTATTCACCGCAATCACCGCAGACCATTATTACTTGTTTAGTTAATTAGTTTTGTCATACAATCTGTTCATCAAACTAATAACTGGCTGTCTGTGATAGCAACTAAAATAAATTTAGTTACTTTGCAATGGTCATTTTCGATTGAGAATTTTTAATACAATAGTAGCACATCATTTACCATTAGCATCATAATTCTCATCGACCAAAGACGTTCATTGCTTTCCATATTATGTCTTGGTATCTATAACCGAGCCTTTTACCTTTGCTATAGTAAAATCCAGGCAGCTTACATAATCAAGAACCGTCACCTGAAATAGGTTACGTTTAGTAGGTATAAAAAATCATAAAGAAATCGATTAAAAGCATACACCAACGTCACCCATGAGTTCAAGGTTGACTGCAGATGAATTCTAATCGATATTGTGTTCTGACTAAACTGTGTTCCTCATGCATCTCTTTACTTTGCTCAAACAAATCTGCTATCGAGTACATCGATAACTTAAAGCTTAGTGACAAAGTAATTACAAGAACAGATTATCTATATATATAAAATTCTTCCGTTAGGTACTGACAGACAACGCACATCCGAAACTACTGGTCTTAAAAAGCTGAAATTTGGCATATAGGTTCCTTGGGGAGTCTAGGTGAGAACTAAAAGAGGATTTTTCAAAATTCCTACGGCACGGGAAAAATCAGGATATGCGCGTATGAAGTCGCGGGCAAAAGCTAGTTTCTTACAAAATTATTGTACCCTAACAAAGTAGTGCTATAAATTAATTATTTTTCGCGGAATCCTTTATAAATTAGATGAAGCAATTCATGCGGAAACAGAGATAAGATAATAATTTGAGTCCACAGAGCTTATCACTGAAATCCAGACACAGCTTTAGATAGTAACCAAAATAAACAAAAGAGATAAAATCTTGCATTTCACCGCCACGTGCTTACAGTCTGCTAGTACCTTTAGACTTGACACATAATATATTAGAGATGGAGACGACTGCAAAGACACGCAAAAGTAATTAAGAAAGCTGTATAATAAACTGCCAGACGTAAAATATTTTCGACAATAATAATCTGCGTCTCTTTACCGTCTACATATTTTACAAAATTCCTTAGTTACTCAGTCGCAGACGTTGGTCCCATTTTGCCTTTCAAAAACATTGCACCAATCGCTTATATATAGAATTTCTTGAAGTGCATCGAGAAGCTTCTGTGCAAATTTAATTTCTTCGTCATTTTCATAATGCATTGTACTGTCGTAAATGCTGCAAACAATTTAGTGAAGAAACTACTTAAACGCCTACAGCAAAGGCTGATTCGAGGTGGCTCGGAAAAAAAGTATCTACCTGGAAAGATTAGGGTGAGGCCATTGGCTAGCGGCACAATATAGGCCCCAGAAAAAAGAAAGTAAAAGAATAACGTTCATGCTCAAATATGAACATACTAACAAATAGGTTTCTATTTTCCCCCTGAACTCCTTTTCACGGATGTTGAGAGGCGATTCGTCTCAGACAAGTTCTCAATTACGTATTGGGTTAGTGTAAATAGTGTCCAGTTCCGAGGTGAACTCTGAACCATATTATTCACCTGATTGTCTCTTGTGTCTTATTCACCTTATGTTTTGTTATTTTCTTATTGAAACCGTGGGATGCAAAGGTTGCATCCGACTATTCTCAGTAAAGCAGTTCTAGCGCAATGCTCAGGTTTTATCTAGGGATCCAGGGTTTGATGAGACTTTGGGAAATGCTCTGGAATCCGCAATATAGTATTGGTACAGTTGTAGAAACATTGTTTCGCCAGGGCATCATGTTACGGACACCATTACATGTTGTCGCTATGCCTACTGTTTGAATTATAAACTGACACTCATTCGATTCTTAGAAGCCAATGTTTAACAAACATGACTCCCAATAACACTCTCGAGACGAAACGATGGTTGTTGACCACAATCAACGAATGATTGCCATCACAAGGTTAGATTTACAGAAACAACTGCAGCAGAGCAGCAATTGTTAAACAATTTTTCTTTCTTTCTTTCCTGTTTAATTAATCTCCTGCCCTTATTCTAATTTATTTGGGTTCGACGCCACTTGTCTTCCTCTTCCAATATTGTCTATTAGTTATCATCTCAGGGTATATACCCTTGTCTACTGGTCCTTTGGCCCTTTCTATAATATACTCTCCTTCACATAGTCCATCCATCGTGTCATATTTCTAGAAATATTAATAACGTGAGACTCTTTGAGGATCAAATTGTTTTTTTTTTTTCATAGAAACATAAATGCAGCCTGCCAAATACGAATAGTCTAGTCAACAGGTGATTGTTGATGATGGCCGTGAAAGCGCGACAGACAGACAGAGTTACTTTCGCATTTATAATATTAGTGAGGAAGTAAGGATTTATTGCAAAAAGAAAGAAGGGTTTGGACTTTTGCAAATATCTCAAAATCTGTATTTTTGAAATCTAAAAAAAGATTCCGAAAGAGGACGAAATTTCCTAAGAAATGTCTTGACTCTCGTAACTGTAGGAGCAATATTTATAACTTTTCCAGAGGGGTGAAAATTACCACCGAAAACGGGTACTCTGTCTTACGCAAGCCGCGCGGGCTTCGGTCACTTTAACAATAAAAAATATTTATACATATTAAATATCAAAATAAAGCAATGATAAAAAATTAGGCAATTACTAGATAGACGAATGCACAATAGTCCGCTGGCAATTTGTTTTATCGCGATTTTTAAAATAGTTATGCAACAGTTAATTTACAATTTTTTTTCTGCTTGAACATGAAGATTACAAATATGTGACTGATAAATATTAAACTATAAATCTGAGATATCTCTTGTCTTGAGCATCGACGACGAGTTGCTAGCCTGTCGATTTTCTACCGGTTGCATTTTGGGGAATGTGCGACGGAATTGCATAATTTGATTCCGCCCAGCCCGTTCCATCATCGGACCACAAGACGAACGGCGATGCGCCACCGGTACATGGTGGACATCCCACCCACGCGCACAAAACGTTTTGGGAACACATTCATAGTGCGTGCAGCTAAGGAGTGGAATTCCCTGCCGGAGTCTGTGTTTCCTGATAGCTATAACCTGGGAGTATTTAAGTCAAGAGTGAATAGGTTACTTCTGGGCGGGCGTGCTCCATCTTCGACCACATCATCGCTTACCATCAGGTGAGATAGTGGTCAAACGAGAGCCTATAAATATTAAAAAAAAAAAAAATATTTTCCTTCAATGGAGCTTAAAAGGCCCTTTTGGAAAAACAAAACAAAATATATTTTTTAATAAAAGTTAACGTAGTTTAAAAATTAAAAACTTGAACTAATCATTGGATTTTTTTTTACAAATTTTTAATGATTCGTTTTTTTAGTATCCAAAGCTGCATATTTTTGTTTTTAATTTTTATTTTCTATTCTTTAAGAAATTGTCATAAACAAATGCGTTGTTATAGGGTTTTTGTTACCAAACCTTTCTTACTTTTTTCAGTAAATTGTTTTATAACTTTTGCAATTATTTCGAGCGGTATTTTTTTTTTCAAGAATCATCTACATGCTCTTCCGAATCGAATGACACCTCATTTATATTTTTCCGAGACTCCTGAAAAAAGTTGACCAAAAAAGCACTTGTTGACTAGACAAGAATTGACAATTAGACAGTTGTCAGTAAGGCAATAGATGACCTATGCACACTGTGTGTGGTAGGTTCGAATTCATCGTATTTGAGTTTGCTACTGTTCCTTGTTCCCATATCAAAAAATATTGTTTGCATCTCGACTTGCATAGACACACCCTGTTTATGTGCTTCTGACCCGTGACTATTATCTGTCTTAACGTTGCTAATTGTTAATTTGACATAATGGTCTCCATGTCATGCAAGATCATTACAGAAAGTCACGTTTTCTACAAGTGCACGTGGTGTTGTATGTGGGCATGTGGCTCGCTGTTCTAGACTAGAAGTTGCTATGTTAGTAAATACATAGATACCTATGCTAATACTTATACAATTAGTTCTAGTGTTTCAAACTACATAGTTAGAAGCAGATACGTACGGTAATAAGTATGAACTTAATTATTCCAATAGAAATTGCTTACCTACTTGAATAAAGTCAAGTCTGTATTTTAAACACTGATAACTGCATGGGAATTGGGACTAAGTGCATGTCTCTTCCATCTTCATCCAAGCCTTTTTTTAACAAGTCGGGTTCTCACATAACCTATTTAGTATTTCAGCATAGGTAGTTCGTCCACACATTTTTTTATCATGTCACCTGTGGCCTTAGTGTGAGTTTTTTAACGTTCCAGCTAGTCTATTCTGTAAACAACTATTTCGATATCGAGCTTCACCTGAGTGACAAAACTCACAAAATGAGCTTTATTGCACACAACATAAAGTTCTTAATTTGAAACTCACCTCGGATTCGACTGTCGAGATACGAAAATGTTGTTACAGAATACCACTACTGATCGCGTAAGCGTAAACGCCAATTTGTATTGAAACTGTACGTCTACCATGAGTTTTATCAATCTATACTCGCTAGCGACTGTATTTAAAATAAATGTGTGAAAATTTTTGAAAAACAAGTTTCTGATTTGTTTTCTTAGTTGTTAACTATAGTTTTACTTGCAACTTGCTTGCTTGTTAGTTAACAACTTAAAAAAATCAATTAGAAACTTGTTTTTTAGAAGTTTTCACACATATTTTTAACTACAGTCGCTAGCGAGTATAGATTGATAAAACTCATGGTAGACGTACTGAATAAGCGCCGTCTGGTGACACTCACGGACAACCTGTTTTTTTCTATACAATTTGACATACGCGAACGTTTACGTTTACGATCGACTACGTTAAAAAACTCACACTAAGCCTGACCACTGAAGCCCATCAAGGAAGAATACCAATATCAATTTTAGTCTGCATACCTGTGACGAAGTTATATGATACTCTGATGACATATGATGATACTCTGATGCCTTCCTAATGTGGCATATTTGTATATGCTATACTTGTGTAGGTATAGATATCATGAGAATAGTCACCGCCCCGATGTTTTGAACATTAATTTACTATCGATTTACACGCGGCAAGCAATTAGCCTCGCACGAGTCTATCAAGTACATTATAATTAAACAATCATAATTAACAATCGTTAAGAAGTAGTCAGTCTGCTTTCCCGCACAGCAGGTAACAGTGATTTGACTACGCATAGAAATATTCCTTCATTAGGTACCCACCGTTGGGTATTCTAGTGAACAAAGTTTGAATGGGTTTTTCTCAGTTAAAGGAAAAGTCGTTAATATTGACCTACAGAGATAAGTGAGTACAGTCTTTCCTTCATCATAATTTTGTTATAACGAATAACATACTGGGGTAGCTACTGGTTACAATAAGATTTTTTTCTCCTCTTTATTTTTTATTAGGGACTTTAATACAGTTGTACATGCCAGTCCCATCGGACCTTATAATTATGTAAAACGTAACAACACAAACTTAATGTTTATCTCAAGCTCTCTGAGTAGATCCTCTCTTGCCGACTGAAATCTGACACATTCCGTCAATAAATGTATCACATCCTCCAGTGTACCACAAACATCACAATTAGGGGAATCAATTTTTTTCATTAAAAATCCAAAATTATTGAGCGGCATGTGTCCAGGGCCCCAAGTCTGCTATTACAATTGTGTCAGAATGGTCTATCATTGATTTCATAATGGTTGATTTTGACAAGATTCTATGCAATTTCTTTCAATGGAGCGTCATTATGACTTTCCAGTGGTTGACCACTGGAAAGTCATAATGACGCTTTTATATCCAGTGGTCAATCACTGACAGTCTGTGAGTGGTTGACCAGTCTGTGACCTGTAACAATCATTTTTCTGCTATGCCTAGTATAACAAAACCAAGGTACATGAGGAGGCTCCGAAACTATAGATCTATACCAAATTTCTTTTTCTTTTTATCTTTGTCCGGTTACAATAAGATGCCTGGTGGTACTACTACCTAGCTGCCGGTTTACTCTGTCACCATCTCACCGTGTAATCTTAGGTGGAGTGAGTGAGCGGTGAGAGGTTTACAGAACTCGCACTGCTGGTGCTGTTTGTGACATTTATAATCGCAATCATGAATACATAAATCTCATTAAGGTTGAAGTGCTAAATTGTAAAGTATATAGATCTAACTTCTATACTAAAAGTTCCCAACCCTTTTCCAACAACTAAGGTGTTGTGTTTCGTGTATGCAGCTCGGTGGCAGTATTTTTTATATTTATTTGTATCCTCCAAAACCCAGAAACTAAATAACACGATACTCCTTTCCAGTTTTCATGTTTATCCGCATAATTCCAGTAGACAGTCCTATCATAGAACTTTATAATTCTTAGTAACATTATAAATTAATTGAATCATTTAAGTAGTTATTTTCCCTTAATATGAGTAATTTGTTATTGCTTGAAAGTTAAATAACAACAACAATCCCAATATGGTACCTAAGGAAAAAAACTCGGAAAAAATATTATGAGGTAACTCGTAAATATCCACTATTTTAGGGATCAGTAACCAGTAACATTGTGATTTCAGTTTATCCCGTGAGGAAGTTTCGGTCATCACCAAACTGCAGTATTTATTGTTTGTAAACCGTGATGAATAAACGTGTTGTTATTTATGAGGTACTGTTACGGGATTTGGTATTCTTCATCTTGGTCAGGAATAAACAATGGTCTTTTTGCGACAACCCAATAAGTTGTTCCTTGATATAAAGTAAGAACTACCTACAAATAAAATATATATGAAGAAAATAGACAAAAATAAAATCACGACACCTTTTACCATTAGATCGACAAGTCTAATGTATAGAACAATTTAGTAATAAAAAGACGATAATAAATAAGTCATACAAAGACGATCGTGTTTGATACATTACCTTCTTGAACAAATCCTTTTACCGGCTCACATCGGGTTAACACCGGTGACTCTCTAATGAAAACCTTCCAGTGCAGGGTGACAAAGAGATATGGTGCTAATAGCGTGATGGCTGCGTGATACTTGCGTGACACCTGTAGACGAGTTATGACTCACATAGTCACGAGTTCCAGACATGCATTAGGGAAAAGTTCTGATGACAAGCTCTAGGTACGTGTAAATACTCAGGACTTACTCAGAATCGAGTGCATAATAACACCAAAAGCGGTGCTTTACTCCAGCTCAGAAGCTGTTGACACCGGCTGTCGATACGATTAATCAGGCCGAAAGGCTGACATCCATTCTTGCCAAGTGTTAGCTGGTCTCGGCATACAGTTACTGGTTTCTTCAGGTCAGATAGGTAGTCGCTCCATGTAAAATACTGGTATTCATCAGCGTCTGAGTGGACCATATGTCGACACCAACACGTTAAGAAAAGGCTAGGCAGAGAGGGATGTGGTTCAATTTTCTGTTATATGGAAACCAACCCTGAATCAATATCTTCGTAAGTCGAATTTCTGTGAGAAAGAAGACAATTAATGGTGGTTCGTACTGTAGACCTTCTTGGTTGAATTGACCAGTCGATAAAGCTTTGTAAGGTTTAATGAAAAAGATAGAATAAGATTCAAATAAATTAGAACGATTTTAAAAGTAGATTAGTTTTATAATGAACGAGAGTCATTCATGTATTAGCTTTGATCTGCGGGTCTAAAACGGCCGCTATAGCAGAATCAGAAAGCACATAACATTACCCGTCACTGTAAAATTTTCCCAATCAATCTTCAACCTAATGCTTTAGCGATAAAGATGGAAATGAAATTTGTCAGATTGTTGTATGATTAATATTATGATTTTACTGAAGTGGCCATTTTAGACCCCCTGAGCAAGTACTCGAATAATTATCCCATAAACCCAGTCGTTGTTTGATTTATGCTGTAGATGATAGGTGATACCTTAGCGGCAGTAGCTGGGGTACCACAGTACCTATGGCATAAAAAAACTGCTCCACTATTCTGTACCTATCTACCGTAGGTATATATAGAAACCAATATAGACCTACTTCTGTTTCCGCAAAACAGACTAAATCTGACCGTACACAGTGTGGAACCAGTGATGTAAAATTAATTCGATAATGTACATATCTTTAGAGAATAACACGGGCAAAGCCAGGCAGGACATCCATGAAGACTATGTAGAGCATGTGTAGTTTACACTGAAACGATAATGTTACACAATGGCCCATTCAGTAGCCATGCAGCTAAGCAAGACCATGCTGCGCAAATATTTTACATTCGCTTCCGTAGTCAAGCGAAATTAGCTTCAGATTGATTTGATATTTGATTTGATTTTGAAGTTGAGCTTTATGTTAAACCTAAGCATAGACTATGATAAGCCGGAATCCTGGGGCAAACCGCTATTATTATTCTTATCTTAAAAAGCCCCTTGCAGTGCTGAACATCAAGGTATACGCAGGATTTTCAAGAACTGCCAGGGCTGCGGAATTCTTCCAGGGTTTCTGAATTTGTTCGAAAGAATCACCGCGGCCCTCGAACGCATAGGGCATTGGGAGGAACACGGATGGGTTTTAGTCAGTAAGAGTCTGACACTCCCTTGTTCGCCGTCCAGATCGGGAAGAGTCATTTGATAATTTCCCACTCTTAAAAAAAAACTCTAAAACATAAAAAGAAGGATGGTGATGCGGTGAATGTGCGCATCACTTGGCTTAAAGGTTGAAGATTGTAGTCTTTTAATCCCCTGATTAGCACGCTCCTTTTTAAAGATTTGTTAGGTGATAAGAAATAGCAAAAAGGGGGTCTTTTATGCTATTTCTTACCATTGATTTTACAACATTAAGGTGAAAAGGGGTTTCACTATCAGGAGAAGTAATAGGAAATGCAAAATAGTAAACATTTTACTTCCGCCGGCACTCAATTTCTCATAAACTTCGGCAAATTAAATATTTGTAAGTTTACAACATAACAACCAATCAGATTTACTGCTTGTAATGTTTACAACCTAGGTTACATGCGTATGATATTTATGTTTCATGCTAAAATTGGAAATATGAGCGGTTTCAGCATTTCTTTAGATAACGTTTATTATACCGTTATACCTGGCAGTTGTAGTTATGAGAAAGTAAGAGCTGCCTACTGAAAACGGTTTTGAGATTAATTTTTTTTTGCTCGTCTCGTCGGGCACTGCCGTGCCCCCAGATTGTTAGGGGGTGTATGATTCACGGTTCCTCATACATTTCAGGCTCTTCACTGGAATTGCACCGTATTATCGATGCCTTAGGTAACATACGTCAGCGAACAATATAAATAAGTTAAATCGTTGTCAATCGTATCTACGGATTGCTCAATAACGGGATTGATTTTTGCAAGAAAAGATACCTGGGTAGTTACTAACTATTTTTGTCCCCCTTGCAGGCCAGCTTACAAGGTAGAAGTCAATGCAGAAACACGCAGTTGCCCATGTGCGGAGTGCACATGGGCAACTGCGTGCGTCCTGTTCTCGTCATGCGAACTAAAACGTAGAAAAAACAAGCGTCTTGCCAACTTCTGAAATTAGTGAAATGGAGGCATGTGCCAACACCCACCAGCACTTTCTTTAAGAGGGCTATTACATTTTTTCTTGGATTTCAGCGTTTGACTCGAGTTTTGATTTGTGATTATGGTTTATATACAGCCACAAATTAAAAAAAAATGGCCAAGAAAGTTTGATTCTTTTTCTTGGGAGTGTTTTAAATAAACATTCCAATTTGTTTACGTAAATTAGTAAAAACCTTGTCTCTGCAAAGGATGTTTTATAAAATTTTACTTTAGGCATCTTTTAATGTATTGTTACATCGAAGATATAATAATTTAATCATTAATAAAATTGTTTATGGTACAACTGTATCTTCTACTTTGGAGTGCTTTATTCAATTTATTATGTTTCATACAGTAATACACCAAAAATAATTCAGTAAAACAGAGAGTTACTGATAATTTCTCGTCCAAAATTACATTTTTTTTCTATGAAAATATAATTCAAATGCGAATAAAAAGTAACTAAGTTTACTACATTACCTTCCTCGAAAAAAAATTGTCTATTTAAATTTAAAACAATATTTTTAAACAATGGTTGTATACAGCGCTACAATCACTATAAATCTCGAGAAACGCGGTCTGTAGCTTTAGTCCGGGCCAAGCGCTTGATTTTGTAATAGCGCCCTTAACAAATATATTATTCAATTGTAAACGTAATATCAACAATGCGGCGACCTCGAGTGACGCACGAGTCGAATGAAACGCATGCCAAAGAAAATGTGCACAAAATATCACGTGTGGATGAGATTTTTTGCTTTAATTTTATTTTGTAGTCAGCGAAGGAAACACGGGTAAGAGGCGTTTCCTCTAAACATGCAAAGTATAGTGTTGCCACAGGAGAGTTTCTTTAAAAGGTGGTCGACATCCGTTGCCAAGAGTACGAGGGGCAAGACGACTCCAAAGGAGACGTGGCGGATTCTCCAGCGCCCTGGGGTAATTGTTTTTCGTCTGTCTTATCCATGTTGTTTTGTTCCTTTTAAGGGTGTGGTCCCTATCTCCTCCTCCCTTATCGTCTCTCTTCCTGCTTCCTCACTGCCCTCACAGTCACGTCTGATGAGCAGACGCGTACCAGAGAGTAGTGAGCAAGATTCTTTCTTATGAAACGTACACCGTCCAAAAACCCGAACACTGCTCAAGTCTCCGAACGGTGTGCCCTTCTTGCGTCACTCTTTATCTGATTTCTCACTTGAACCTTTCCGGCATGAGCAGGTAACTCTACCGGGAGAGCTCCGAGATCACTGAGACACACAAGCCTCACCACGACAGCAACCAGGGTGCCACCCTCGGTGGAATTATTATAGATGCCTACTTATATTTAAAACTCATCTTTGGAAACGGTCTCATGCAATCCGGATAATTCAATTAACTCCTTACCCATAATTTTACGGAAGCTCTCACCTCAAGCCTGAATCTTCTTTTAGATATTTAAAAGCTAATGCAAAGCTAATATTATTATATTTATTATGTAGCCATATAGCTAAGCCGGATATAGATGATTGGTTTTTAAAATTAAATATCTATCAAATATATTCATTGATCCAGAAAACCCTACAGAGCTTTCGATGCTAATTTCCCACCTAATTACGCCCGACCATCGTCTAAATATTTAGAAACGATGGGTGCCTATATTTATATATATTCACCCACATCTATATATTTAGATTGAAATCTAAGCCAAGAATTTACCTTCGGGAGAAGCTACATTTATTCTATACTTACAGAGAAAAATAACGTTGAAACCCAGTTTTTTAGAGAGCTCACCTGAAAATGGCTTTCGTTTTCCTGAATATTTGTTTGTTCAGAGCGGACATCAAGCATGTTTTGATTTTTTTTGTACCTATTTTAGAAATAATGAGAGGAAAATATAAAACTGTTTAATAAATTGTTTATTACGGATGTGCTACAAACAACACACTTCATTGTTTTGTTTTGTCCATTTACCGCAAGGCTCTCGTATTAGTCAAATCAGTCAATGGCACACAGAAGTTTTATGAATCCTCAATAAACGAAAGGTATTAAATTATTAGTTTAACATCATCGGTTTTAAAATAAATAACAGAATTATTTTCTTGTATATCTATATAATATATAGATATACAAGAAAATAATTCTGTAAAAATGTAAGATGTAAATTTAATTAAATTTAATGTAAATTTATGTAAAAATCAATACGACTTTTCGTTGTAATTTTATAACTCAAGAACGGGTTCACCTGTCCAAACCAAATGTTTAGGCTTTGTTCGGACTATTTAGTAGATGGTTTATGTGAAGTTTGTGGTAGGGTAGGGTAGGGTGGGTAGGGTAGCCAGTTGACGGGAGCGAAGCCGCGCGGGTCAGCTGGTATAAATATAAGTATTGTAGCGCAGAAGCGTACGTAAATAACTCGGCAGTAAATAGTTAAATACACATTGTTACACTTTTACGTAAATAAGTAAGTCCAATCAGTTGTATGTTTCCATTGTTTATTAATTACATCTAGTACCTAATGCACTACTTTATCAGCCAAATTACCAGCCACATTTTTTATCCCGATAACCTCTGGCCATTCTTATACTTATTCTCAATCTTTTCCTTGACTTTGCAACTTCCCCTATTTTTCGTATCTTTTATACTTGAAGTACACTAAAGATTTGGGATGTTCAGGTTCACCTGAATTATCCAGTGGTTAGGTACCTAGCTGAATGCCTGTGAGGAAAATCTTACACAGGAATCAGGAAGGCTTCAGCTTAAATTTTATGAAAGTAGGACAATTAGCTTCAGCCTAAAGCTACAGAAATCTCACCGTGAAATGTCAGTAGGCTTCTTAGCTGACCAAGTTATGCAAATCTATGCGATAAGAAGTAAGCAGATGGACTGCCGCACAGATGACAGATAAAATTGACAAAGTCTTATGGACTAAGATCCCCAGAGCTGCCAGACCTCTCTTAGTTCTTAGTTAGTTTGTACTTTTAACATACGCATACTTGCTAGCTCAGGCCGAAGACGTATTGTTAAAAGTATAGGTATACTAACATCTATCCCACATAATTTTATTATTGAGAAAATATGAGAGGTTTGGCAGCTCTGGGATCTCAGTCTATTATCTTACAGCAACAGCGGTGCTCCCCTAAGTCGAGACTAAATCTAAAAGCTACAATTCGAGAAATATTGCTGGCTGGAAGAAAGCTTTTGCATTCCTCACCACTGCAATGAACAACAAAAGTCCTACCTACGCTCATTTGTTTCAGTAATAATTTATGGTTTCCGAGAACGTTCAATAATGTAAAACAAGGCTAGGGGATCGATCGAATGCACCCATGAGTATCTCACATAAATATCGCAATCGATATATGTAGAATAATTTACCATGCGGCACATTCGACCTCTATTTAAACTTGAGTCGTTATGCTACAGATTATGTTGAGTATTTTTCCATCAAAATGATTTTGCCAAATTATATATTAAGTTGGGTAAGTAGTGGAGTAGTGTCGCGTAAAGGATGATATGACTAATGATGGGCTAACTTTTGCACTATCAGGCAAAAGTCACCTATGTACCTACCTATGTTGTCATCTTCCTGTCGTTTCGAGTGCATGATGACGTCTATTTCCAATCTATAAGATTCAATATCATTAACATAACAACACACCTGCCTGTTTAGGCGCCAACCCCACTGCGCGCGGTCTAGCGGTCAAAGTTCCGAGTTCTGCGTTCCGTTCCGCGGTCACACTTGCGCATATTGCGAGCGGTCTATAAATCTGGAGTTCAGTAATCTTAAGCAGTAATAACACGTCACACGCTTTTTTTACTAATAACCAAATGTCTCGCAAATCATGAAGAAAAACATTTTTCTCTCACTAATTAAATAAACTTTTCGATCTCGTTGGACATTGTGACGTTCCACCTTTCGAAAAAATATAGAACTCCGACAGAACGCGCGGTCACTTTGACTGTCGTGGTCTAACTGCTTCTGTGTGAGTAGGATTCTATGCCACCGCATAGATTCCAGTGAACGCGGAACGCAGAACTCGGAACTCTGACCGCTAGACCGCGTACAGTAGGATCGGCGCCCTGTGTTCACCGAAACATAAGGTAGATGTGTATACGTATAGTAGATAATGGGGGGCTTGTCCTGATGCCATCAAACTCCAAATGACAGAGCACAATAACACTGTGCCCAAACCGGGTATCAAACTCAGAATCTCATATCAAGAGATTTGACTGATTATTTTGATTTTTGAGAAACAATCAGAACTTAGGCAAGGTAACAGTTAAAATGATATTTGACATTAGGTAAGAGTCTGTGTTATAGCTACAACCTAGGGATTTGTAAGTTAAGTGTGAATAGATTACTTCTAAGACAGCGTATGTATTTTAGTCTATTCATCACCGTCGACTACATTATGGCTTTGCATCAGGTGAGATAATTAATTCAATAAAAAACTGGTGTCTGTCTGTCTGTCCGTCTGTCACAGCTAGTTTTATCCGGATTCACTGGACCGATTCTTTTGAAATTTGGCCACATATGGACTTCTGTAACCCACACATGGACGAGTTACGTAAATCATGAATTTTTTAGTATGGGGTTCGCTTGTGGGGGTCAAACTACAAAATTAAAAAAAAAAAGTTTTTTGAACAATATTTTGTGACATATCAAATGAACCTAAGAGTTTTAAATATATTATTATCATAATTTTAAAATAAATGATGTTGAAGTTATTCAAGAAATTGACGAAAACTGACCATGCACCCCACTTACCTCCGAAACTACTGAGTCTAAAATTTTGAAAAAAATTGAGATAATAGATCTTTACCTTTAGATTACAGGAAAACCTATCTATAAGAAGTCTATAGTGTTAAAATAATATGTTAAAACATTAATTCGTTCGGAACCCTTTGCACGCGAGTCCGACTCGCATTTGGCCAGTTTTTTTTTATTGGACTTAATGGAGAAAGAACTGCTAGTTATCATATAACTAGGAGCTCTTTCTCCATTAAGGCTGCTCTCTCGAGAAATGCTTAAAAACAGCGTGCAGATGAAGCAACTTTTCGTCGGCATTTACTGAGAAATTACATCTGAAAAAAATAGGTAGTAATCTACATGATATGATACGTAATTTGGTTTAGCCAGAATTTATGTATCGGTATCACATAATAAGAGAAAAAATCACCAAATCACCTCCAAATCGTTGAGATGAAACCATTTTACTCCTTCATTTTTTAACAAAAGTCTAAAAAAAATTATCTACTGCTTTGCAATACAAACGAAAATAACTTTGTTACTTTTTTAAAATATGCGTTATTTTTTTTATAATAAATTAAAAATGCGGCTAGCGGAGTGGCGCGTGGAGGAGTAGTTAGCTCCGTTTGTATGCACAAGGTCGTTGGCATGTATACAAGCCTTAAGTCCCTCGAAGTGAATAAAACCATTAATGCTAGTCATTTTTTTACTATTGGTAGGCACGCGTTTGACCAGTATCTCACCTGATGGTAGGTAAGCGATGATGTGTTCGAAGATGGAGCACGCTTGTCTAGAAGTAAGTCTCTACAGAACTGAACTGTACCTATAGCTTTCGCGTGAGTAAATCTATACTAATTTATAAAGCTGAAGAGTTTGTTTGTTTGTTTGCTTGAACGCGCTAATCTCTGGAACTACTGGTACGATTTGAAAAATTATTTCAGTGTTAGATAGCCCATTTATCGAGGCATGCTATAGGCTATATATCATCACGCTAAGACCAATAAGAGCGGAGCAGACGGAGTTGCGTGGGTCGACTAGTTAATTATATAGCCTACTTACTTTCATTCGCAGTCGCTATTCTTCGTGTCAACGCGTCGGCAAAAGCAATACGAAAATAGTTAACGATGCATTGGTGCGGTCAAAAGATTGACCTTTTATCAATTGGTGGAGGGACCAGCCTTGGGTGCATCAACAGACGTAACTTATAAGGTTAGGGGTGGAGAGTGTTAAATCTGGAGGCATTTTATTGCACCAATCAGTTCAATTTATCTTCAGCTTAAGTCAAATGTTGATAAACTTGATACCTTTTCCTAATGAAGCTTCTAATTATAGCTCATGGACACAACATAACCCCCGTATCAAAAGGTGTATGTACCAGATCTATCTGCATACTATTTACGTCAATGGCCTCTGAAACGGTTTAATTAGGTAAAGGCGGATGTTATCAAGTTCACACGTTATTGATAATTTGTAATTGGTTTACATTTCATATTTAGTTTGAGCCAAACTTTAAGCGTGGGCGGTTTGAAGGTACCTAATCTATAGAGTGCGCTCTACGGCTTCAGCGGCGATCGAACCCAACCCATATGAAATTGTGGCGGCGCGGCGATAGCTACTTTATCTAGATAGAGAGTGTGTGTCTGGAAAACTATTGAGGTCAATGAATGAAAATGTGTAGATAGGTACTGGCTAAAAATAACTTGGTTAACTTTAGTGTGTAGTTAGATAAGTTTCTATCTAGGTACTCACTAAAGTGATGATGAAGTAAAATACAGGTATAGGTGTAAATCCATACTTCCATACTTTATTTTACTTTAATATGAATGCAAAAGTAACTCTGTCTGTATGTTCATTACCTTTCCACGTTTTAACAGCTGAACGAATTGGCACACCAATAGACCACGCCCTGGAATAGGACATAAGGAGCCATTAATTTATTACGTAAGACGATTTAGGGGGGACCATCTCTTATTTATTCTTACAAGGGGTGGGAGGGAGTCTCAATAGTTCTTACGTAATATCACAAAAATGCGCAAAGTTAAAATTATACCTACTTTGAAAAAGCGCGGGCGACCGCGCGAGTGCCGAGATTCGCTCGGATGCGTATCTAGGTATTTTAAGTACAAATAAACATTTCTAAAAATTGTTAGGTACTTTGAAAAATAAACATTAAAACAAACCAAACCTGTATTCATTTTTTCCTTTAGATTCTTACGTAATAAATATTAAACAGGGGGGGAGGGCGTCGGCCTATTCTTATTTTTTCTTATATAAAGAGAGGGTCAAAAACTATCTAAAATAGTCTTACGTAATAAATGAGTGGGCGCTTAATAAGATACTTTTCATTCCAGGAATATGTTCCCTTGGGATAATTTTCAACATGGGGCGAAGCCACTAGCAGGAGCTAATATTGTTAAAAATAAGACGTACCTAGTTTGTTAGCAAACACTCAAGTACCTACCTTAACATATAAATGTAAATTAATTATGAATATCTTATTCAAATCCGCTTATCGCTTGTGAATTAAACATTTCTATTCTATAAGGTAAGTTTACTGTAGTGCTATTCTGTAACATCATTTTCGTGTCTCGATAGCGGAATCCGAGGTGAGTATCAAATTCGTATAAACATAAGACCTTTATGTTGTGTGTAATAAAGCTCACTTTGTGAGCTTTGTCACTCAGGTGAAGCTCGAAATCGAAATAGTTATTTACAGAATAGACTAGCTAAAACCCATTCGCGAACTTAATTATGCAACTGCACTGTATCGATAGGTACCTAAGTATCTAAATAATAATTTCCAACGACCTTCTAATAGATACTTTTACAATGTCGTGCTCGTGAACCTACAAGATTTGCTTGCGAATGAACTTAGATTTTGACCAATCTCACCCATGATTCTTAGGTCATCCTAGAGCACCTTCCACTCATAATGATTCCGAAAACAAAACAGAGCATCCATTACTTTCAGTTCAGACTTTGATCTAATTTAAAAGTAGATTTTGTTTTGAATAGATGCCCATTTTACTTTCTGATTTAAGCTCACCGTGTTTAGACAACGTGATCTTTGAAATCTTATACAACAGCACGATTCACAACACGTGCTTCCGTAGATTTCACTACCTTGAGTATAGTGGAAGACTTACTAAAGAAATATTTAACAGAGTAAAACCTTGACAGTGGTTGCTCGATTAGACGGTTTCATAACAAGGGGTCTACAGGGGAGAGGACGATTGCTTGCATTCAAGGGGAGAAGGGGGTGCAATTTTCTTGTTTAGAGCTATGAGGAACAGGGTAGAAAGTTCCACAGCCTCGATTGAAAAACGAAGATCCTGCGACCTTCCTTTTCAATTGAGAATGAGGAACTTTCCACACTATTACCCTTACCTTTAAATATGCAGTTGACCTCGAATATGAACGTCAGCACAAGTCTGGTCTTAACGGTCGGTCGGTTGGCAGAAACCATGCATATTATTCATGTCACGTCGTTTTACATGGATACGTCAAAGATTTGCAGATAACGCTGAATGGTAGTTTTATTCGATAAGGTTTTTTCCCAACACTAAAATGGTAAACAATAGATAGCTCGTAACTCATAGATACATGTCAATTATTCCTAACGGAGTCGACGAGGGAAAATTTAACAAGCATTTATTTGGCTTTGTCTAAATATGGGGACGTAGTAACGATGATAGGTTTCTTGTCGCGTCTCGAATACGGTGACAGACATAGGTTTATTTGCTTTCCTGTAACCGGCCTTGGATTTGAAGTGTTACTTGTTAGTGAAACATTCTGTTGCTATGTGCCATTCATAGACTTAGATGTAAGTGGCGGAATCATTGTAAATATAACGATTCATATGAATTGCCATGAAAAATAGAGTAGGTATGTTAGTTGTTGAAAAAGAAAAAAAAATGCCTTGTTAAATAAAATTTATTTTGCTAGTAAAGAATACAAAAAATATATAAATAATTTTCTTATTTCGTCTACTTAAAATAAAGTAAAAATTAATTTACATTCGCAGATCATACATCAAAGCAAAGTGAAAAATAACACTGGTCAACACTAGTTTTGGTGCCAAGAAACTGTATTTTTTTTTAAGTTAGAAACGCATACTGATTACATTCATTCCAAAAATTTTTACTTCCTGCGTGTAGTTTTGGATTTACACACACAGTCAACTTGACCAATTCTCAGAGAATCTTGGATCCCATTGCAAAGAGCAAGGGGCAATATGACTGTGGAAGTAGTGCACTTTGATGGACATACTACCTCCTAAGTTCTTAAAGTTCTCTAGCACGTCATTTACAATTTTTGAGTAGTTTTTGAATTTTGATTTCCGAGTACGTTTTCAGTGACTTCAACCAACAAAACCCGCGCAGGTAATTCCAAATTGTTCATTGAACTTAAGAATTTAGTATGTTAGAGAGATATCAAA
Source organism: Lacanobia wlatinum (assembly GCA_947578705.1). Classification (NCBI taxonomy): domain Eukaryota; kingdom Metazoa; phylum Arthropoda; class Insecta; order Lepidoptera; family Noctuidae; genus Lacanobia; species Lacanobia wlatinum. Next base: position 12,882,075 of record OX388033.1, read on the forward strand.
ATCAATGTATATAAAGAAATGTACAGATAAGTAAGCAAACCGAACACATGAAAGTACTGATTATTGCCAAAATTCACACATTAAACTGAGGGTATATCCAAAACTAAAAGTAGGAAAAAATAATAATTTTAGAGTTACCAATGGACACTGAATAAAAAACCATAACTCTATCTCTGCACCTTTTTTTTTCCTTATTTATGTTGACCTGTGTAATATAATGCCTGCGTTTACAATGTTTACATAGAAAATGCTTCAATTTGCTCGCCGTATTATATATACGCTGTCATTACATGAGAAAAACAAATTGATGGAATACTTATACCAATCATGGCCGATCGCCTTTTGTTATGGCAAACAGTAGCAGAAATTGCTGGAAAACACAGCAAGCCCTTAAAAAAACCTATTGCCTAGTCTTTGCGGGGTTAAAATTGTAATAAAACGGAAGCAGAACATTACAATATTTTATAACATTTAATTTTATGAGGCTTAAAAATCTGAAAATTAACTACATAAGGATAAACCCCACGTTCACTGAAAGATTTTGGGAGGATTCGGCGCGGTCGTTACGCTTTTCTTTTGTTTTAGACATTTCGATTTAAAAATTGAAGCCGAAAATCTGGATGAAAACTAAAATGCGCATCTCAGCTCATCTGGTGTACGATACTCGTATAAAGTTGACCTTGGCTTAGAAATGGACTTTTGTCCTAGATTAGCAGAAGTAATTTTCATACAGAGAGCATTCAAATTTATCTAAATTGAAGCCCAATAAGGAAACAGTAACGAGAGATCGTCTGGTACCAACATCAAAAAGTTTCATACTATCTATTTGAACAAAGCTGTTTTATTTATTTGTGTTGTGATAACGAACAGGATTTAATTAGTCTGTACCGCGATTTCATGTACTTATTTATATTATTAGCACTGGGTTAATAACCAAAACTGGCATAGTTACTAACGAATTATTATTCCCGGATAACTTATTTATTTGTTACTAAAATAAATTAAGTTCACTCGTGTTATCAATTTTATTTATAACAAGGTACCTAATGCTAAAATTGTGACTTACTTATAAAATAAAACTGCTATGCAATATTGAAAACAAATTAACATCACTTACAATATTGTAAGTGATGTAAGTTTTAAATAATTATGTTATTTAAAAGAGTGCATTACAACACCTGTGTTATTTTTTACAAACAAATAATAATATGGCAACATCATATTTTAAAAGATATTTTGTTGCCAGTTTAAAAAAAGCGATCTGGAAATTAAAAACCTTAACCACTTACTATTTTGAATAATATTATAAATTAATGTGGCATGTATATTTAAGCGTAATTTAAGTGGAAAATTCCTGTATTACATATATTAGTCACGATACGTAAGAAGTATAGTATTTACTACACTAGAAAAGTATCCTCCGTTTACTGGTTCAGATCCATAATCCTAAATATGTATACCGTCTTGACCGCATTAATTCATAATCCCTAACGAGATAGCCCTGAGATTTTAGCAAACATTACTCATTATAACCTGATTCAAATATCTCTGTAGTATAATCCATTCTAGTGTTAGTATTATTATTATTTCTTGCTGGGAAAAAAGGTCTTTCTCTCGCTTTTGCATTCATTTCAGTTACTGTCCGCCATGTATATTGTTTTTATTCATAAGAGCCTGTGCTGTCTCACTGCAGTGCAAAGGCCCACCTTCACTCCTTCCACTTTCTCCGGTTTTTTGAGGAGTCCGGTTCATCTGTCTGTTAGCTGGCAATATATTTTTTCTGTATTTAATAAGTGGAGACCTATAATTCGCTGTCAGTCTAATTTACTGATTTTGTTCTGTTTGTTTTAGCTGGAAGTCTTTCATATTTAAATAAATATAGGCCACTCCCTTCAATAGGAGTCAAGATAGTCTCTCCATACTTGTCTAGCTTCATTCTTTATCTACATGTCCCAAATAAAAATATCTTGTAACATACTCAAGGCTTGCATCTGCGTCTCATTGGTGGCAGTCAAATCGACGGTGACATATTTCGCTGCCTGAAGGATTCTCAAACAGGATGCGTTCTCTGGAGGCAGTTTCTGACAGACTTGTGTGAAGGTAGCCTTAGCGCAGTCGTGGTGGAAGACGAGAGGGTCCAGGATGTCCGTTAAGTCTGCTTGAGTTAGTAAGCAGCAGAGGTGGGATAGAGTTACGCAGAGCTGGAACAAAAAAAACATCTCATATTAACTTTAAGATATTGGGACTTTGGAGCTCTAGCTCTCAATCTAATCGGATGTTTATGCTCAGAAAAGCAGTGATAAAAACTATAAGACCTTTAAAACCTTCTTGTTTTCTATTCGATACAAGCTATACTTACGAGAAAGTTATGCTAACGCAGTAATAATTTTTTTGCCCGTCAGAAAGTTAGTTGCCCTCCTGACTGCCATTCATTGCCACTTATTGCAAGTTTCAGATAAAGAATAAAAAATCCTAAAAGACATGTCAAACCATACTTGTCACGCTTACCAAGTCTCCAAAAAGCAGTTGGAAAACAGAAGACCAAAAATAAATGAGCATCAACATTCTGTTTTTATAGTTCAGTAACCCTCACCTGTTCAATAAGATTATCCTTATGCTTATACTCGTTGAAGTCATCGACGTCGGCTGCATTCTCCATCGCAGCCAGCACCCCCCTCCACACTAACGCGTAATGTTCTGCATAGTGCGCCCGCGCAGATGGCGCGCGCAACGCTGTAGCTGCGTTGATACGGACCTTTAGGTTCTTGCACTCTTTGGTTAGAGTGCAGAGGCTGCAGTAGACTTGGTTCTGGAGAAAGAATAACGTAATGTAACATCACTTCTTTCACATCCACATATTTTTTTATTCAACCTACACCTTCCGACTGCTAGGCCTCCCCCAAATCCTTCTTGGTTATTTTATTCTTACAACATGGTATATTTTAGTACTACGACATAGGGGGACAGCCCATTGCCACTAGCCAATGGCAATCATAGCTCAGGGGGTCTAAAAACGCCACTTTAGCAGAATCAACCAGCAAACTACCCGTCACTGTAAAATTTTCCCAATCAAACTTGAACCTAATGCTATAGCTATAAAAATTAAATTTGACAAATTGGTGGCTAATTAATATTATGATCCTAATATGATTCTACTAAAGTGACCGCAGGGCTACATGTGATAAATTATTGGCGAAATCATCGTCCAAAGAAGTGTCATATAAAGTGGTGAAGAAGGGATGAAGACTTATTACGCCAACTAAGCCTTTAATGTCCTCTTTACTGAAACTCAGACCTCCTTTCTGTGAGAGGTAGCGGCAGTGCACGACTCGAACTCATTGCGGGTTGGTGAATGTGACAAAAACATGTCTAGGCGAAACGAAGTATTGAAGAAGTCGCTCATTCTTTTGCTTTCGGCCCAGACATTGCTATGACAATGACATCGCCCCTTCCTTATACCTTACGGAATGTTACCTGCGAAACAACCTTACAGAATGTTACCTGCGAAACAACCTTACGGAATATTACCTGCCATCCATTAAAACAAGTGAACAACTGCTCATTCTTCATAGCGTTGCCCATCGCGTAGCATGCGTTCCATCGCACCTTCATATTGTTCACCTTGCACGCGCAATCTAAAAGCTTCCCTATCGCCGTCTCGCATAAAGTCTTCAATTGAGTGATTCTGACTAGATTCTCGTGCTTTATTAAGCGCAGCAGATTACCGAGGCCGCGTGTTGCACTCATTTTTACCTTTGGAACAAAATAGTTACGGTTATTCGAGATTACTTAAATGACCAATTTATTGTATTATAATGATAAATTAGAGGCTTATGCAACCTTTTATGTCTGCTGATGACATAAAATTCAATAATTCAGAATCCTAATATAACATTCTTCCGTTACTGAGGGACTGCGTGAATGGCAGACAACGCTTATCCAAAACTACTGGTCGTAGAGAGCTGAGGCATGAAGGTTCCTTGGTGAGTGTAGGGGAGTACTAACAGAGGATTTCCCGAAATTATTACGGGAACGGGGAAAACGGGATATATATGCGCGGGAAAAGCTATTAAAAATAAAACATCTTCGCAAACTCCATAAGCTTCAAGGATATGCCTTATTGGTCAGAGTAACATTGAACTCTGTAGTTTTAACACTTATGTGGAAAAATTATACTAAAACTTCGCTCAGTGGCTTATCGTGTTTCATTGTTTAGTTTTCGTTTCATCGAATTATATGTACACGAAGTCAAGAATGTGACGGACCATTGTTCTAAGAATTACGTCTGAAAAAATGAAACCTAAACCGGGCCTCTAGCTGTTCATTGATCCTATATTCACGGCTGATTAAAGCTGAACCTTGGCCAACAAACTAGTCTAATACATCAGTAATCTAACAGATTAGTTTAAGCTATCTCTTCATTCAGCCCAGAATTACTCAACCAGTACGCTGTGCTTGTTTTGTGAATTGTGAATGGATGTCCATACATAGAAGTATGGACATCCATTCACAATGTATTGGTTAAGTAAGTCCTCTCTATAGAGAGGCTAAAGGCTAAAGGCTATAGGTTTAGGGAGGCTAATGAAAAGATGGCTTGTGTGGTTTGATATGAACGAATAGGGAGTCATGATGGGATGAAGAATTATGAATGAATGTGGAGTGATATGAACAAAACGGAGTCATGATGAAATGAGGAACAATGTATGGTTGTGGAGTGATATGATCGAAAAGGGAGTCATGATGGAATGATGAATGATTGGGGAGTGATATGAACGAAATGGGAGTCATGATAGAATGAGGAACGATGAATGGTTGTGGAGTGATATGACAAAAAGGGAGTCATGACCGAATGAGGAATGATGAATTATTGGGAAGTGATATGAACGAAAAGGGAGTAAAAATGGAATGAGAAATGATGGATGGTTCTGGTGGAGTGATATGAACGAAAAGGGAGTCACGATGGAATGAGGAATGATGAATGATTGGGGAGTGATATGAACGAAAAGGGAGTCATGATGGAATGAGGAATGATAAATGATTGTGGAGTGATATGAACGATAAGGGAATCATGATAGAATGAGGAATGATGAATGATTGTGGTGTGATATGAACGATAAGGGAATCATGATGGAATGAGGAATGATGAACGATTGTGGAGCGATATGAACGATAAGGGAATCATGATGGAATGAGGAATGATGAATGATTGTGGAGTGATATGAACGATAAGGGAATCATGATGGAATGAGAAATAATGAATGAATGGGGAGTGATATGAACGAAAAGGAAGTCACGATGGAATAAGGAATGATGAATGATTGTGGTGTGATATGAACGATAAGGGAATCATGACGGAATGAGGAATGATGAATGATTTTGGAGTGATATGAACGATAAGGGAATCATGATGGAATGAGGAATGATTGGGGAGTGATATGAACGAAAAGGGAGTCATGATGGAATGAGGAATAATTAATGATTGGGGAGTGATATGAACGAAAATGGACTCAACATGGAATGAGGAATGATTTATAGCTGTGGAGTGATATGAACAAAAACGGAGTCATGATGAAATGAGGAAAGATGTATGGTTGTGGAGTGATATGAACGAAAAGGGAGTCATGATGGAATGAGGAATGATGAATGATTGGGGAGTGATATGAACGAAATGGGAGTCATGATAGAATGAGGAACGATGAATGGTTTTGGAGTGATTTGAACGAAAAGGGAGTCATAATTGAATGAGGAATGATGAATGATTAAGATAAGATTTCTTTATTTGTTTAAACATTGTATTTATACAAGAGCATGCAAGATATTACACAGTTTTAACTCATGTTTAGCCGTAATTAGCGGCCTAAAAATATTTCCATAACATTGTTAGAAATAACAATTATAGAAAATCGAAAAATTACCTAGAATAGACACTTACAAGGAATATAATTATTTAGAAAGTTTATATATTATGATATAATGAACGAAAAGGGAGTCAGTGATAGCATGACGGTTGGTAGGAAAGGAAGAAGAAAGAGAACGTTTTGTGCCGACCCCAAGTAACGCGGGATAAGGGCAAGCAGATAATGACATTCTTACAGCTAATGACTTTACGTGCACGGACTAGTTACGGCAGGAAAACCATATTGGTTGAGGGAGCACAGCTATTTAACAATTTACAAGAGGATTTAAAGAATTGTGATAGTATAAACATATTTAAAACAAAACTCAAGAAACATCTATGTACCCTGTAATGTCGACTACACTCTTTTTTTTAAGGATGGTAAATCATCCGTGTTACTCCCAATGTTCTTTGTGTGTGACTTTTGAACAAATTCCGCAACCCTGGCAGGCACTGGCCCTAGCGGACCCCGTTTACAATGGTGACATCTCTTTGAGACACGCATAGAACTGAACGCGCCGTTTTGATCGAACGGCGAGCCACTCGCCTACACCTTAGAAGCATACTATTTAGATGTAAGCACAAGTATCTCATTTAAGTGAACTGTTATTTAAGTTCTTATGGGAGTAAAAACTCTTTAAACCTACAAAGTGCTTGTTTAGTTATAACACACACTGTATGGATAACGGTCCAGTTAAACTTTCCATTAATTTAGAGATAACGAGTGTTTTAACATAAGAGCAAGTCATAAACTGATAGCGTTGTCCACGTGCGGGATGCTATGACCTCGTGTCGGTGACCCGTAGCCTGATTAGCTTTCTAGAGTTCCATAATAAGATTAATATTAGAATATGTTACTAGAGAGTAAAGTATTAAGGGACTTTGTGAGATAATCGATTATCTCTTGTTTTACAATTTATAATTTATTGCTGACATCAAAGTCGAGATTAACTTAAACATAAACTTGATAAGCGGAATGTAAAGGTCCCTTCATACAGAGCGATTGTTAATGAGCTTTCTTAAGAGGACATGCTGGCGGCGAGACTTTGTATGTCATATTCAGTTTGTAAAATATCTCTTATATCGGTCCAATATTGGAGGAGAAAACCATCGAGAGCCAAACCTCGAATTATGACTTTTTACCATTGATATATAAAAAACCCAAGATACACACTCAGCATCTCAAAAACATCCGCAAAAAAACAAGCGCATAATGCGCAAGTTTCAAACTGTCTCGCATCGCTCGCCATATTGCACTGCTTTGTAAAAACAACTTTAAGCGATCCGTGTAAGGTTGAATTTGCAAAAAAAAATGCGCATCGCTCGCCATTCTACACTGCTTTGTAAAAACAACTTTAAGCGATCCGTGTAAGGTTGAATTTGCAAAAAAAAATGTTTATCGGATAACTACACACAACTCACACATGACACTTGATACATGTCAGTTTTTGACAAGTTTCGAGTGTTGCATTTGTTCGGGACTGTGCATCTTGGGTTTTTTATATATCAAAGCTCACGTCTTAACGGCTGAAAGGAGTTGTATGAACCTTGGCAACGTATATAATGGCAACTATCCGTTAGTTCATGTTCTGGAATAAGACAAATTATACTTTTTATATAACCGGAAGTAAGTTTACTTGGAAAAATGTTCTATTTTTATTTTTTACGCGGGCGAAACCCATGGGAGAAGCTAGTACAAAATATTTCAGGGACTATTTGAGTTCAATATTAAACGAAACTCGGCTTTTTGTCCGTCAGTAACGTGTAATTGTTATGCAAACGGGAGTGATAACGTCACCCCATGAGATAACCATTACTTCGGCCCCCGCAGCTCGTGTCGTTCTTGTTTTATGACCAACGTAATATACAAGTGAGTTGTGAAATAACTAAAAAAAATCCGCACGTATGACAAATCATTACCAGCTCGATCGATTTTTCCTTTTTACGTTTTGTTGTGTTTGTAATATTTTGAAAATTAAATAAAAATTCACCCTTTTTGGATGGAGTGTCAGACTCTTTTTTATGGATGGGAAATCATCAAATGACTCCTCCCGCTCTGGGCGGAGCAGAAGGCGGGTCAGACTCTTACTGACTAAAACCCACCCGTGTGACTGAATGCCCTTTACGTTCCAGAGCAGCGGTAACTCTTTCGAACAAATTCCGCAACCCTGACAGGCACTGGCCCTAGCCGGCCCAGTCTACTATGCTGAAATCTCTTTCGAGGCGCGAATAGATACCATCTCTGAATCTAACATTTCTCTTGTCGGAATGGTTTTATTTTTCGTTAAAGATTCGAACTAATTTATTATTATACTAGTGGACGTCACGCGGTTTCACCCGCGTAGTTCCCGTTCCCGTGGGAGTACGGGGATAATATATAGCCTATATTACTCCCTGATAATGTAGCTATCCAATGCTAAAAGAATTTTTCAAATCGGTCCAGTAGTTTCGGAGCATATTCAATTCAAACAAACAAACAAATCTTTCTTCTTTATAATATTAGTGTAGATGAAGTGGTGCTTTAGAAATAATAACAGGTGCACGCGTCGACCTCCAAGGTTAAGCAACGCTTGGCGCCGAGGTTTGTCTGTGAATCGGTGACCATCTTAACATACCGAGACTCCTCTATGCCTCGGAAAGCACGTTAAGCCATTAGTCCCGGCTATCTTTTGTAGATCTTTGGCAGTCGTTACGGACAGTCAGAACCCAGAAAATCCGACACCAGTCTTGTCAAGGAGTACCTACTGTATAACCTAGGTAATGGGTTGTGGAAGTCGGGTAGGCAACCGCTCCACGTAAAATACTGGTAGTCAGCTGAATCCGGTTTGACTGGAAGCCGACCGCAATAAAGTTGGGAAAACTAGGTAGATGATGAGTGCTTTAGACATAACTATGTACAATGTAGCTGAAAGTTATTAGACACGGACACACTTCACGTCTACATGACCTTTATCTATCATCAATCTAAACACGTACAGATATCGGCAGGCAGAATAAGAAACATTATTATGTAAATAAATCTGAACCTTAACCCCTTAGGTTTAAGACGACATCCCAGTCCCAGCCTAAACAATCATGAATCACCCGCGTGATACTATATTTTTTTTAACAAAATATCATTCAAAACATGAATGAGCTATTTTCGTGCGCAAGACAGACGCGACTACGTCAAGATACGAATATTACGCTGTTGGTATAGTTACCTTATCATTGTCGAGTGCGCACTGAATGCTGACCTCTAGCAGGCGGACCAGCAGGGCGTCGTCTATGTCGTCGCATTCTGGGTCCTCCCTGTTATAACAAGAAATAATTTTATAGTGGGAATGGCCTGTTTCATCTAGCAGCCGTATAGGTTCTGCTTGAAAAATAATTTACCAAGCAGTGGTTTGAGATCAATACAAAAATATTGCAGAATAGGAACTAACATTCGACAAGTAAATTTTCATTTAATTAAATAAATAAATTATTTATTGTTGACAGTTAATACATTCATCTTATTAATCTAACATAAATGCATCGTATTAGTGTATTGCACAAAAGGTACTGCAACTGATTTCCAAACTAAGCTTGAGCTTGTATTTAACTAAGGCACAATTGCGCCAAAAACTGAGTCGAGAATGATGAACAACAAATATTTCATACACATAATGGCACCGGGTTAGCAACTAACCCGGAATTAGTTTTTAACTTTGGTTTATCCAAACGGACCTTATAGTTTCATTTAACTCTTATTCCCCCAAGGGTTAGGGAAAGATACCCTCACGTATCATTAGTTATGTTTAAGTCCCAGGAAACAAGAGGCCAGGCATACTATGCAAAACTCAATAACGCTTTTTCCTACCCGGGAATCAGACCCAGGACTTCATGCTGAGCAGAAGAACTTGTGGCCACTAGAGCAACGATGCAGTTCAAAATGTTTCATCTATACTAATATTATAAAGAGGTAAAGTTTATGAGTTTGTGAGGTTATAGGGGGAAATCTCTGGAACTACTGAACTGATTTTGAAAATTCTTTTACCAGACCCAGAATAGAAAGCCATGTTATTTGTGAGTGTCATAGGCTATACAGGGTTATTTGTAAAACACCAAAAACCTCGTAGGCAGTGAAAGTACACATGATTATAAACAGCTTTTACTTTAAGAAAACCCCGAAAACTCGAAAAAATATCAACTGTTACTAACCCGAAAAATTCCGCCCAACGAAGTGAGCACGGGTTATAATATAATCCACTGATTGCGTTAAGTTGTAATATTGCGAAAACTTTCATAACAATCCAAGATGTTTTGGGTTTGCACCGAATGATGAAAAAAAGTCGTGTGTAAATATTTTGCGTCACACCATGTATCGATAACTTCTTGCGCTTCGGTCATTTGTTTGATCTTTGACATTTATTTGGCGGTTTCCATTAAATTGACAAGTACGTCATCAAATAAATTTGTGAGGGAGACATAGGTACATATATTTATTTTCATCCATAACTGTTGAAATTCACTTGACAGTATTTAAGCAAACACCCCAAGGAAATATATGTAGAGCTAATACTATTGAAGAACTTACTATTTAGAGTCAATATGTGACTAAAAGTCAGACCGCCAGACAAAAAACCTGACAATTCAAGATCTAAGCTGATATGGAATTGACAGCCATTTACCAAACACGACAGTTCACAGTATGGTACTAAAAAGTTCTTTAGTTTGCATAACTGACACTGTCTCTTCTTGCAATATTGACTGTTACGCTTCGTGATCAGCTCATTCATTGACCTCTATTGCATCCTTCCTATTATACAATGACCTCTAAAAGATTGGTCCAAGATTTTTAGTGTTTCGCACCACAAAATGGATAGATGGGTGGATACTTCGTTGTCCTGTCTGTCTGCGTCAGTCTTATTGCGAGCAAGATATCAATCGTAGAACCTGACAAATACGTCTCATGATGCTAGAAAATTGGGTCTCAGTGGGAAACTTAGGCCCCACAAAGAGCTCCAGTCAACAAAAGGCCAGAGGAAAAGGCTATATTCCTGTTTGTGTGTCTGTTTGTTTTTGAGTTCTTTACGTCTTATGGATGGATTAGGATGAAACTTGGCACACGGGAACATCATGTCTTAAAATAGGACATAGGATACTTTCTGAACCCGCAGTATAATCCCTTTCATAATTTTCGAAATTCACGGGGTCAAGCCGCTGTCAGAAGCTAGTCAAAAATAAATTCTTTATCAAAATTATTTACTGAGACAACTTACACGTTCAACACGAGAGCATCACAGAGGTTGCCGAGAGCCCAGGCCGCCTTGGTCCTCACAACTAGCGTAGGCTCAGCTAAGGCACGGAGTATGTTCTCCCCGCAGTCACTGACGAAACATATGTCCTGAAAGAAAAGAATAGCGTTAAGTTGTTTAGTGTGATGAGTGAGTGTTAAATATGAACGCGGTTAACTTTACTTATTGACGACTGCATTTCAAGGACAAGAAGGTTGAGAATTATTTGCTGTCAAAAATGCTTGAATCGTCGTCGTATGCCTACAATATTTGAAGAGTTCCCTAAATTTCTCATGGGTCCCATCGGCAGATCCCGACTTTGGCAAGAATTGGACCAATCTGGAAGTATATCTTTTCTAATAAAACAAGATTTATCCAAATATGTTTATTATTGAAGGTGTTCTAGAATTGAGATTCTCCTCCTTTTGTTTAAGTCGGTTAAATACATAGTGAGCCGCAGTTTGCTTAGTGTTCTGAATCTCTTATTGAATTGCGGCTTAGCAACTAAGTAGATACTATTTGCAAATAAGGTATTTTCAGATAGTGGGAGGAACGTGCCACGAAGTTATAGCGGATCAATTGGCCAATTGACCTGATTTCGTGACGATGAATTGTTTGTTTAGATCACTTATCCTGACACGGATAACTCATCAAGTACCTATACAATACTATACTATACATATGCGTATATGTTAAATACGGAGGACAGATTGACTGACAGGTTCAAGTTTGTTTGGTATAACATCCTTAAACGCAGGAAGAAACAAAAACGCAGGCGAAAAAAGATTTTGCTTTCTGTATTTAACCAACCTTGCTGGTTCCCCGAATTAATTTTAGGAGGAACTGAATACCTCTAGAGCAGAAAAAGGAAGAACAAAAATATGAAGTTCGAATGGCAACAAAGCTCCCACTTAGCATGATGCTATGCCATGGATCCAGAGCACGGTGCTGATTTTCAGTGGTCGCCTAAAATGTGACGTACAGAAAGGGTAAACGCTATAGCGCCAGATCATAACCCGTCACCTCTTCGTCTACTAGTGACGTTAAAGAATCATGGCCATGTTTATTCATGAAGTCAATTATATTCTACTTACTTCTCTTAGACTCCGGTACATAACGAGCATAGCCAACGCTCGCACAGCCGCAGCTCGTACTGTAGCCTCTTCGTCACTACATGAACCAATCAGCAGCGTGCAACAGAGGACTTGGAGGTGTCGCTAAAGAGAAAACGAAAAGAGAATAGGATATCAGACCATACGCTAATCTGCTATAGTCGTGGCAAGTTTCGAGGTAATGTCCTGTCATAAACAAAATTGCAGCACCATCATTTTAGCCAAAAAGCGTTTACTGCACCTCTGCACTCAAAATTGTATCATTCTAATGAACAGATTCCTTGGATACTATTTTGTTTTATGAATCCCTTAGTGAGGTTTAAACTAAAAAATGAAGGAAGTAAAAACTGGGCAAGTGCGAGTCGGACTCGCGTGCATAGGGTTCCGAACGAATTTAATTTTTTTAACACTATAGACGTCTTATAAGTTTTCCAGTAATGTATAGGTAAAGATCTATTATATCTCCATTTTTTTCAAAATTTTAGGCTCAGTAGTTTCGGAGATAAGGGGGGAATGGTCATTTTTCGTCTAATTTCTTGAATAACTTCAAAACCATTTATTTTAAAATTATGAAAAAAATATAACTAAAACCCTCACAGTAAGCCCTTTCATTTGATATGTCCCTCGATATTTTTTAAAAACTTTGTTTTTAATTTTCTAGTTTTACCCCCAAAAGTGACCCCCATACTAATAATTTAATCATTTACGTAACGCGTCCGTGTTTGTGTCATAGAATTCTATATGTGTGCCAAATTTCAACAAAATCGGTCCAGTGGATCCGGAGAAAACTGGCTGTGACAGACGGACGGACGGACAGACAGACGGACGGACAGACAGACAGACAGACAGACAGACAAACAGACAGACAGACAGACGGACGGACAGACAGACAGACAGACACCCGAGTGATCCTATAAGGGTTTTTTTCGGAACCCTAAAAAGTATCAGGATCATGCGATTTCTTTCTCCATTCGCAGATTGTCATTGCTATGCCAATAAAGAATTGTTTTAACTAGTAGGATTGAGGGGTCCTTCCAAATAGTCAAGAAGCCAAGTCACATATCTACTTTAATTCCGACTGTGTTATGTACCCACATAACACAGTCGGAATAACAACAGGTTCATAATACGTTTTAAACATTCTGTAATAAACGTTCAAAAGAAATATTTGATTGAGTGAGGTTACTATTATTATATTTTCTTAAAACTACTTCACGGATCTATAATAAACGCAGCGGTGATTAATACTGATTCCAATTACTGTCGATGACATTACACAATAACATTGTGTTATTACTGCAATATGACAATCGGTCCATACGTCAATTGCACACTTATAATTGTGTATGTCAATAGTAATTTAGATACTGGGTTTTCTTTTTTTATGATGGGTTTTGCTCTTGACTCTAGTCTAGGTCAGAGATGACAGAGACAAAGTCTACGATGGAGCGAGCTTACCCAGAAGGAGCCTGTTCATTCTAACTTTGAAGAGATTAGGGTTGTAAGCGTTTGGAAACACAGACGCAGGCAGAGAGTTCCACTCCTTTGCTGTGCGCATTATAAAAGACGTTTGGAAACGCTTAGTGCGAATTGGTGGAATAGTAACAAGGTAGGGATTTAGATTTTACTACCAAAGCCGCTTTAAGATGGTCATAGTCCTCTTGGGTAAAGTATCTCTGTAAGTGGACTTCGCTCGTGACTCACCAACCTTTATAGGTTGGTGAGTCACGAGCAAAGTCCACTTTCATTAGGACGTCTAAGGGCAATCATCAATCAAAATTTATTTAATTCTTCCGTTACTGACTGATTGAGTGACTGACAGACAGCGCATAACCGAAACTACTGGTCGTAGATAGCTGAAATTTGGCATGTAGGTTCCTTGGGGAGTGTAGGAGAGCACTAAGAGAGGATTTTCTGAAAACGGGAAGGGAGAAAAACGGAATAAGCGCGTACGAAGTCGCGGGCAAAAGCTAGTTTTAGATATTTTGTCGGTTGTTGCAATCAATAATGAAGTGGGCAATATGACCTCGGTTTTTTTACTATTTACAGGCACGCGTTTGACCACTATCTCATCTGATGATGGTCGTCGAAGATAGAGCATGCTTGCCTAAAAGTAACCTATTCACTCTCGACTTAATGATTCCACTTTTAATTCTGTTTTGATACCTTATGCCCTTTTTCTAAGTTATTCTTAACCGGAGTTCTTACGAGATAGTATTAATAGTTCCATATATTACTACTTACTTTGTGTTTGTAAATACTAAGTTAATTTAGCTAAAATTAGTACCTTTGTGTATGAGTAGTTTTTGAGAAATCATAGAGGACCTCAGAGATAGGCATTAAAAAACTTTTACAAAAAATATAACCGACTTCCAAAAACATAACACTACAGTTATAAAATAACTTTAATTTCGGAAGTTATTTTATTTTTCACTTTTTAGTGGTACCTGCGTACCCATTCACAGCGTACCGACGTGATGTTATGTTATGAACTGGGGCCTATTTAATAAAACTAACTTAGTGCTTTCGGTGTAAAGGTCTCGTCAATACGAATGAAATAAGCCCAAACACTTGGTAGTTCCTACGTACCAATGTGGAGTTCCCTTGACTCTCTGTCGTCTCCATTATCAGGTCTGATCCAAACCTTCATTGTTTTGTATTATCACCAGATATACACACGAATATCAAGTTTTTACCAGATGCGTGCCTAGAATTTTCGAGAGTTTCAGGACAGTTTCAGTGATTGAAAGTCACACTTACCGGCAATTCCTTGAAGGACCTCTCACCAATATTGGCGATGCAGTCACAGACGACTGCCTTAGCTGGCGAAGTGTCGTGGCACTGCAGAACGGTAGACAGTGGTGTTACCAGCTTGCCCCACATGTAGACGCAGTGGGCCAGTAGTGGAGCCCGGTCCATTTGTTCTGTAAAGATGAGAATAGAAGCTTGTAGAGGTTTTGTGTTCCAGCTAGCTGATATTTGAAGATAACATGACATGAATTCATGTTAGTGATAAGGTAAAACGAAAATAAGCTTATATTATTATTCGTACACTTATGCAACATGGCCTTTATGAGATTGATTATTTATTTTATGTAATTCATCACACTATGGCTGCTCGTAATATCGCATACGTAAACGCGACAGAATACCATCCCATCACTTCCCGTGGGTGTCGTAAGAGGCAACTACGGGACTCACCAGAGAATGGGCAGCAGCATTCTCTGTAAAACTCAACACCATACACTGCGATCGCCAACCCGCCTGCCTGTCAAGGGTGGCGATTATGGAACCCCGCCCCCCATCTTGGGGGAGGCCTGTGCCCTGGGACAGACGTCTACTGTGCCCAGCAGTAGACGTCTTTCGGCTGATATGATGATGATGATGAAACGCGACGGATACAGTGATTTAAAATATAAAAGCACTTGCTTGCTAAGCTTTGTCATCTATAGCTATCAACATTTTGTTTGCGAAAGTCACATTTTTGCAATGAATGTGACCGCTTTTTTATTTTAATTAAGCATGAAGAGAAGACTGTGTCTGTCCACCTACCTAGTTTTTGTATTCCATCTCCAATAATACTAATAGTACTGGCTGTCTGCACCACCACATCCTGATGTTCGTGCTGCAGCATTTCGCTCAGGATGTCTCCGAGCAGCGTGATGTGGCCGTACAGCAGATCTTGAAAGTGGTGGAACGCCACTGCAGACAACACTTGTAAGGATTCTAGGATTATCGGAATCGCTGCTGGCTTGATCCTCTGAAAGAATGGATAACTTAGGGTATTTTCTTCTAATTTGGTGAGCTATGAGACGCATACATAACGGAAAAATAAATAATAAAAAACATTGAAGCGTTCTGAGCGTATTATACGCCCTGAAATAGAAACATTATGCGCCATTTTGAAGGCGTTCGGGGCGGAACTTTCGCTTCCAACCGAAATATTATTTCTTAATGGTTTTAGGTACCTATGGTATGTATTATATTTTATGTGTTCGTTGGCCAATCAAGGGTGTTAGCAAACATGTGACGCGAAGATGTCGGAAAAATAAATTGGTAAGGTTCATCATTGCACAATTTCATATTTTGATATTGAACTAATATTTCCTTGAATAGAATAAGTTGTTTACGAACTAACCAATTCCCTTAAATAGTGCACAATTTGTAAGGATAACAACAGTTCAATTAAGAGTATTGCGCGTGAAATAAAGTCCAATAGGGTTCTGACGTCGCGGTCGGGCCTCCTGTTACTTGCTCATAAATCAATCATTTGCTTTAAGTGGACCATCGTCACCTTATAATAGGCTGTTGTGATAAATCGTTGAAGCTGCGTTGCTATTTTAAGACATATATCGATATGCTAGCTTCAATCTGTGGCTTCGCCTGAGTAAAAAGTAATTTCATGGGTTTTTTTTATGCACGGTACGCTAATCCTTTTTCTAAAATAAGTTACTTGTTATAACATCAGCTATCTGCCAGTGTCTCGTCAAAATTGGTCCACGCCGTTTCCGGTGAAAACGTCGGAAAAAACAGACAGACTGACAAAATCTTTGAAAATTGTGGTTTTGTTAAATGTAGCGTGTATACTAGCTGTTACCCGCGACTTCGTTCGCGTGAAATTTTTTAATGTGTAAGAACGGACCGCCTGATCAAAATGTGATCAATGTGGTCAGGACTACAAAAGGTGTTCTTTTGGGCGGTAGAATTCCTAAACAAAATTAAACGGCGTTAAGGCGACCCACTCGTTCTTTGGCGACTGCACTGCCCTCTCACAAAACCAGTCTTCATTATTTATATTAATCTCCAAATTGGGGAAAACGTGCATGATAAGTTCATCTTCTGTAGCCACTGGATGGGAAAATTCTTTTGCGTCCGATTCTAGATGACCTTTTCCAATTTGCAGCAGCTTATTCGCAAAGACTACGGTTCAACTCCTTTCCTCTCCTGTGCGACATTGCGCACTCGTCCCATACACGTCGTCGTCGTCGTTTTGCACTGCTGCAAAAGGACTCCCCGGCCTCTATTTTTGACAATATTGTTGGGGTATCTTTGCTTGCAAGATTACGAGGTAACTTAAAAACGGAATGTGCAGTCCGACCACCGCTTTACAAAGTTGCAGCAATGCCCGAGGAAGCCACAGCCAGAGCTAAGTATATTGCAGCCCTTGCGGAGTTGGACCAGCACAAGATTCAGCACAAACTTACCCGTACCTCCTAGTACGTCAAGAAGGAACAATCCCCCCTTTCCACTATTTACTCGGCGCAGAATCGTTTCGTAGACTTGACGCTGCTCGTGAAGTAATCGTGGTGCCATTTCACTGACATGCACTTCTAAAACCGCGGTATAGTAGTTTAACTCCATTACAACATCGCTTGACAATTCCTCTCTTCGCTGTCATTTTCCAGATATGGAAATAATTTTTTCCTCAATCAATACCAAAGCATTGTTAATGATCAGGTCATTGTGAGCGCCATCGAGCCTTATGCACAATATCTTCTGATAAAGTGTTCTTGTATTTATCCTAAAGCTGGAGGGGGTTGGATAGTCCGCAAGTGCTCACTAAAATTGCGAACAGGTCCCTAACTTGGGCTGCTGAGCGACAAAGGACGGCTTCGGCAACGTAACTCGTTTTTGACCATCTACGGGTTTAAGAACCTGGAAACTGGTCGGGCCCAGTCAGTCAGTTCTGAAGTGCACTTCAGTTATTTCTGTCCAGCAAGGGTTGCACGTGAATGTATTGAACAGGTCTGGTAGACACGTAGTTGCAAACGTACGCAAATGCGTCGTGTGTACTCGTGGAGGTACCTTGGATTACTTACAAAATAATCCTGGAGAAATAGAGGGAACTCTTCAAATTTGAAAGGCATACTTGAAGCGATATGGATATTTTTTGTAAGAGTATTTTCTCGAAGTGGTCCCATTTCAATTTAGTAAAGATCTGATGGAAAACCTCGAAGACAGGCCAGCTCCTCATTAAATTGTCGCAAATGGATTGCTGAAATCGCGTGTCTGTTTATTGTTTACACCAGTTCATTACATAACATCATGCCGGTATGTTGTGACCGGTACGCACATATGATTTTCGATATTGTTTTGAAGAATCACCACTAAAAAGTAGAAAATTAAATACTTTTCACATAATAATACAACCGACTTCCAAATTAAAACTAATTTCAAAAGTCGGTGTCAAAAAACGAAGAAACAAAATCAAAAATAGCGACTTCCAAAATTACAGTTATTTTATATTTTATATAAAATAACTGTAATTTTTATCTTGTCTAGTCTTGCGTTTTGCGTTTCGTTTTGTGAAAAAGATTTTTCATACCTAAGTACAAGATTCCTGTTGGATACAATTATTATGTATAGGAACCGTGCATTTTTCTAGGATATAAAAGTAGCCTATGTCATTCTCAGACCCCAAAACTACCACTATGCAAAAACCACGCCAATACCTTGCCCCTCAAAAATAAAAACAAATTATTCAACGGGAACCGTGTATTCTTCCGGGATAAAAAGTAGCTCACGTCGTTCCACGACCTAAAAATTACCACTATGCAAAGAATCAATTCAAACCCTTGCTGTTAAAAGTAAAACAGATTTATCCCAAGGGAACCGTACTTTCTTCCGGGATGTAAAAATAAGCCTGTCATTTTCTGACCCCTAAACATCTACTATACAAAAAGTCATGTTAATCCCTTGCTCTCTGAAAACCAATAATAAAGCTATCCCACGGGAACCGTAAACAGTTTCGGGATAAAAAGTAGCCCATGTCCTTTTTCAGGCTCTAGACTATCTGTGTACCAAATTTCATTTAAACCGGTTCAGTAGTTCTGGCGTGAAAGCGCGACAGACAGACAGAGTTACTTTCGCAATTATAATATTAAAAATATATAGTAAGGACTATGCATTTATTTTAAAGCTGTCATTTTGATATTACAAACAGACATTTCAATTTTATTTATTTGTATTGATTTTATAACACATTCAAGTTCATTCAACAGTGATTTTGTAGTCGGCTGGTTTAATTTTCATTAAAGAATTATTTCAGTACTATTATGCATATTATTACGCATATATACATGCATATTAATTACGCAATCAAGGATGCTGCAAAGAGTTAAGTATATGTTATTTTTCCAGTTTTTGTCATTTGACCTTTTTAGTTTGCACACCAAACTATTCCAAAACAAAAAATATTTACAATGATCAGCATGTTTTCACAGATATTAATCCAGTAATATCCAGTGCCAAGATAAAAAGCCGGTATGAAGTAAAAAATCCGGATTCACAATACGGGAATCTGGTTTTAACGAGAATGTCTTGATAACAAAGTTCAGTTCAACAAAAGTTAACGCCCGAAATGCGGGCATCGAATCATTTTATCAATGTAGATATGGTACCTACATACTTACAATGTCGTCTTTGACTCGGAAATAAGAAATTGGAAATGGAAATTTAAAATATGAAATTCTATTAGATGCCAGTAAAGAAATTAGATTAGAGCCCCGAGACCTTACTTATTTTTTTAGCAAAATGTGTGGAATAGAATAGTGTTAGAGTATGGACTTTGAACATACGCATACCTGCTAACCTTTGCTCATGAATTTCGAAAGTGTGAAATAAAAATACATTTTGCTATGTCTATGTGCTCCCAACATGTGTTTATCGGGTAAATAAAAATAGACTTACCACAACTTCACTTCCCCTAAAAATCCATCCCATATTCTTGAAGCAAATATCCAAAATCCAGCTCCTAAAATAATGGCCTTCCTCTATTTCTTTATCACCACTTTCAGGGGTTGGCTTATCAACAGCAGTGAACATTTCATCATCAGAGTACCCCTCCTCAAAATCATCGCATTCTTCAGCATCAACTTTGTGGCTAGTATAAACTATTTTGGAAGAACTCATTGAAGTAGATATTTTTGAAGGCACTGCATCTTTCTCTATTGCTTTTAGGACTTCATCTACTTTGGGATCGACGGAAAGAACGCAACCCATTGTGATTAAGGCACCAACTTGTAGTGTTACATCTGAAATATTATGTGATAGTATAAGATATCTTTAGTCTATGTCACCAATTCATCATGACTTTATGCAATGCATCAAATTCGGGAATTTACTTTCTGTCTATGTGGCTGTATACAATCCTTTCTTTGATATAATTCTCGGCTTTTATACACGATATGTGATAAGTACGAGTTTACTTTGAAATCCTTAACTCTCAAATTCATATGTGACTGAAAGTCGTTCAATGATGGACAAAGGCGTCCCCTTAAAATCCTCACAAAAACCAGTCCCGTCTGCACAGGAGATCGGTCTGCTTTGTGGGTGTTTATGTAAGCGGTCTTAACGCAAATCCTTTTCACTCTTTTTTTTGTTTTTTTTTTAAGGATGGAAAATCATTAAATGACTCCTCCCGCTCTGGGCCTAGCAGAAGGGAGTGTCAGACTCTTACTGACTAAACCCCATCCGTATTCCTCCTAATGCTCTTTGCGTTCCAGGGCCGCGGTGACTCTTTCGAACAAACTCCACAACCCTGACAGGCACTGGCCCTAGCGGGCCCTGTCTAAATACTTTTCACTCTTACAAATATCAATACTACCTCTATGCACCAAGTACTTCCTGGTCGACATAACCAGCTGACTGATAAGGCCCTGCTTCATCTTATGATAAGGCGTCGCCTGCACAAGCGCGGCGCAACACTTCAAAGCCACAATGATGACGGCATGGCTTCTCTCGCTCTCTAGGATGCTGTTAAGGACCTTGTGTAGGCATGTGGTCATGTAGCCCAGAGATTCCGAGAAAGGGATGAATGAGGTGCTGTCTTTTTTGCTGTAATTAAAATGTTCGAGTTGAATTTACCACTTCGGTTGACCAGTAATTAAATGCCAAGATTTTCTGAATTTTTATGTTTGTAGCACTTTTACACCACAGTGGATTACTATCATGGAAATGATATAGTATTAAGATTTTACATAATAAAAATTAGTGTTACTGACGAATAAAAAATTAAATTAAAATTTTAAAAACCCCCGACAAAAAAAAATTATACGTATTATTTTTTAAACTTTTTAAGTTTTTACTGTCGGGGGATTTTTTATTTTTTTTATTTAATTTTTATTTCATGCTTTTTAAACTCTGCTTACATAATAGGTACTACTAGAAAACCTATGATCTCATCATCTTCCTGCCCTTATTCCAAGTTACATGGGGTCGGCGCACCACGTTTTTTACTTCCATTCTGTCCTATCAGCCATCACGCTATCACTAACTCCCTTTTTAACCCCCGACCAAAGAAGAGGGGTGTTATAAGTTTGACCGCTATGTGTGTCTGTCTGTGGCACCGTAACTCTTAAACGGGTGAACCGATTTGGATGCGGTTTTTTTTTATTTGAAAGCAGGTTTTCCAGCGGTGGTTCTTAGACAAGTTTTATCAAAATCGGTTGAGCCGTTTGAAGTTCATGAGCTCTTTTATGGTTGATGAAGGCATTTAACCAGCTTTTACGGGTCTGATCGATGCGAAATTTGGTATTCTGTGTCTTCAATGACATTGCAAGAACATGGTTCATGCTCCTCACACAATCCATTTTATTTGCCTTCCTCTTCCTCTCCATTCATCCACATATGATCTACACTCACCTATACGGCACTACATCCTACATCGTTTACCAAAATATGATATGGGTAGAACGAGTTAAAGTAGCTTAGCATCTCTCACCAAGGTATTCACTCATTTCTCTTTTCTGCTTCATCATCAGACCCTGATCACAATCTATTTATAACCTA
This sequence comes from Lacanobia wlatinum, assembly GCA_947578705.1. Lineage (NCBI taxonomy): Eukaryota > Metazoa > Arthropoda > Insecta > Lepidoptera > Noctuidae > Lacanobia > Lacanobia wlatinum. The sequence goes on from OX388033.1 coordinate 12,904,130, forward strand.
TTCATTGCGACAATTTAAAAGAATACGAAAACGGAAGGTCTTATGTAAGTAAGTGAGGAGTTGGGTATCCTGCAGATTTCAGGACATGCTTCAGCATCAGGTTAAGGTTACTAATTTAAATATAATCTGTTCATTGAAACCATTGCAGTGAGTTCAAACACGATACCTCTGCTGTAACTTAGTGAGGAGTTGGGTATTCTGCAGACCTCAGGTTATGCTACAGCATCAGGTCAATACAACAATGTCCTTGCAATGTCATTGAAGACACAGAATACCAAATTTCGCATCGATCGGACCCGTAAAAGCTGGTTAAATGCCTTCATCAACTAGAAAAGAGCTCATTCTCTTCAAACGGCTCAACTGATTTTGAAAAAATTGTCTAAGAACCACCGCTAAAAAACCTGCTTTCAAATAAAAAAAACCACATCCAAATCGGTTCCCCCGTTTAAGAGCTACGGTGCCACAGACAGACACACATAGCGGTCAAACTTATAACACCCTTCTATTTTGGTCGGGGGTTAAAAAATCAGCTGAGAAGACAGACAGACACACAAGTAATCCTAAAAGGGTTCAATTTTAGGATTCCGAACATCCGTAACGGAAACGGAATCCTTATAGTATCACTCCGGTGTCTGTTTAGGGTATAGGGTTCCGTTCGGGTCCTATAAGAGCCCAGACAAACGTCTGAACTCTGTCGCAAAATGACTACAGGTAGCAAAATGTCCCTTTCTCAGAATGTCCCTTTCGCAAAATGTCCACATCCTCAAATAGGCATTAATTCCTTTCATCAGTAAAAAAAACTGGTCAAGAACCTGTAGGTGTACACTGTACAACACAGACCCCGTACTGTAGTTATGTAATGGGTAGGTGCATGCACATATACTAAAATAAATAATAGAAATGGAAGTTTTTTAGATTTACTATCTTTCAAAACATCAATTTATACAAATAAAAACTGGACAAGTGCGAGACGGACTCGCGTGCAAAGGGTTCAGAACTGATTTTTTTTTACATTTTATTTTAACACTACAGGCTTCTTATGGGTTTAACTGTAATTTTTAGGTATAGAAAAAAAAATGCAGATAATATTTTATGCAGAGAAATTAGACCAAAAATGACCATTTTCCGAAACTACTGAGTTTCGGAGAATGGTCATTTCTGGTCTAATTTCTTGACTAACTTCAAAATTATTTGTTTTAAAATTATTAATAAAATATAATTAACACTCTCACAGTAAGCCCTTTCATTTGATATGTCACACGATACAGTTTGAAAAACTTTTTTATTTATTTTCTACGTTGACCCCCGAAAGCGCCTCCCTTACATTTTTTTTTTATTTACGTAACGCGTCCGTGTTTGGGTCATAGAAGTCCATATGTAAACCAAATTTCAACAGAATCGATTCAGTAGATCCGGAGAAAACTGGCTGTGACAGACGGACAGACAGACACCCAAGTGATCCTATAAGGGTTCCGTTTTTTACGAATGTTCGGAACCCTAGAATTCAACTAATTATTTGACAATAATTTATTTAACAAGGTAAAAAAGAATAGACGAAAAGGGACATTAATTTCGACAAGAAATATAAAATCAAATTGGCTAAATTAGAAAGAAATGAGTCAAAACGTACACAATTAATAAAAAAAAAATATTTTATTAAGATTATAATAAAAATAAATATTACAATTGCATTCCCTAAAGAAAAAACCTGTATTGATTTTTTTTGTCTTATGTAATCAAGACATTTTTTTGTGTTTTGTATTTGGGTTAAGTTTAATTTTTTGATTGTTTATTTGTGTAAATTGATTTTATGAGAGACAGTAAATCTGACAAACTTCGATTTCTATTATTTATTTTAGTATATATGCAATGTGCATGCACCTACCATGCACATATACTGATATGTGTTCATTTGACTGATTAAACATTAGTACAGTACCCCATAACCCAGAGCTCTGAAAAATTATGCGATTTTGCATAATGATTCCTCCAAGAAACATATTAAGCGGATTTATAATAAAAAACTGAAATTAGCCACATGCTTCATTCAAAAGGACATAATTTGAATTAAGAATCTACTAATCAGTATTTAAACTATTCATTTATACCATGCGACCTGCTTATGTTTTAATTCAGAAAGAAATCTACTGACCTTGACTCTGCTTGAGACAAGTACATCCTGGACCTCGACAGGAGTGCTAGAATGACACTAAGAACACTTGCGCGACTGCTGGCAATCGGGTCTGTAACCGCGCAGTACGCAAGAGTCTTCTTAGCTGATTCCTCTGCCGACCAGTTGTCAGCATCTGGCGAGTCCGGTAGAAGAGCCCACCAGTAACCAAATATCTCTCGTTTTTGTTTTACCTAGAAAAATATGTACATAGTAAATATCCTCAATTAACAGCAAAATGGCTTTTGGCAGTTTATTTTTCATGCATTGAAAACTATCTCCAAGACTAGGACACATATTTTTTTTTGTTAAAAACTTATTTCTGTTCATCTGAAACTTGTAAAGAGCAACCAAGAGATTTAAATTATAACCACTAACCAAATAGCGAAATAAGTTGCGTCATGCATTTGGTAAGATTCGTCTAGTAACATTTAGCCCCTTCTTTTAAGGATGATAAATCATCAAATGGCTCCTCCCGCTCTGGTTGGAGAGGTAGGGAGTGTCAGACTTTTGCTGAATAAAATCCATCCATGTTCTTTCAATTACCCTTTGCGTTCCAGGGCTACAGTAACTCTTTCAAACAATCCAGCTACCCTAGCAACATTTAGCCCCTCGATCACACCCTAAAGCTTGTCGCAGGCCAAGAGCTAACTTAACATAGCTTAGGTCTGCAACTGGGGTGTGCGATCCATGGCCCTTTACGGGGCCCCGGTGTGGGCTTCTGACCTGACGGCCGGCAGCATCGCGATACTGCGAAGACCGCAGAGGGCGATGGCCGTCAGGGCTATTAGGGGGTATCGCACGATCTCCTACGAGGCGGGTTGTGCACTGGCCGGATCACCGCCCTGGGACTTAGAGGCGAGAGTTCTCGCCTCGCTGTACCGGTGGCGCGAGGAGGTACGGACGCGGGGTGGTGAACCGATGCAGCGCGAGATCGAGTTGCGTCGGTCACAGCTCCGCGAGGTTATGGTGAGCGAATGGCGAGAAAGGCTTTCGCGACCTACCGCCGGCCTCGTCACTATCGAGGCCATCCGGCTAGTGCTCGACGAATGGCTCGGGAGGAAGCACGGCTCCCTGTCGTTTCGGGCGACACAGGTGCTTTCGGGGCATGGCTGCTTCGGGAAGTACCTGTGTCTTATAAACAGGGAGCCGGACGCTCGGTGCCATCACTGCACCGACTGTCGGGAGGACACGGCGCAGCACACACTGGCAGAGTGAGCCGCATGGGAGGAGCAGCGCCGTGCCCTCGTATCCGAAGTGGGACCCGACCTGTCGCTGCCGGCCGTCGCTCGTTCGATGGTCGGGAGCGCCGAGTCGTGGAATGCGGTGATCTCCTTCTGTGAAATCGTCATTTCGCAGAAGGAGGCTGCGGAGAGGGAGAGGGAGGCCGTGGCCACACTCCCGTGCCGCAGCAGGCGAACCGGGCGTCGGCGGAGGGCGGACAACGCCCTCTTCCAGCCCCCATAGAAAGGTCCAGAGGGACGGTGGACTCGGGGTCATCCGCCGCCCCCCATCCAGCAGGACCTGAGGCGGTGGCGCGTATTGTTCCAGACGCGCCCTACTGGACGTGCGGGGGGAGGACACCTCACGCCTCCCGCGAGCCTGAGGTGGCCCGCGTAGGCGGGCCGGCACTATCCGGGGATCGTGGAAGGCGCACTAGATCTCACGATCCTCGGTCCAAGTGTGAGAAGGAACACCGGGGTGGTTTTTAGTCAGTAAGAGTCTGACAGACCCCTTCGCCTGCCCCAGGCGAAGGACATCCATGAGGATTTTCCACCCAGGCAACAAAAAAAAAAAAAAAAAAAAGGGTCTGCAACTGGGGTAAAATAAAGATATCTGATACTCACTTTAACCAAAACCAAAAGCAGGTTTGAAGCACCCTGCCTTACTCTGGACTTCAGAGCAATAAGTTTAACCTCTTTGCTATTCTCTACATCAGACATATCAGAATCACTGGTCAAAGCCCAGAAGTTCTTGGCTTTTTGTGGCTCTAAGTAGTTCCGACTGGCCGGCTTGTATGCAGAGTTGTTCTCAAAGTTATCAACATCCTTCATAAGACTGCGGTCTGACACTGGGATTTCTTTCTTTAAGCTCTCTATTGCATTATTTCTTTGCTTCCGCAGTTTTTGTTTCTGAAATATGAGAGAAAATAAAAATCATTTGTAAAAGTAAGTGTTTCATATACAGGAAGAATTTTTCAAATTAGAATGTATCAAGTGTGCGTGTATGGCCAAATCAGAAACTATGGGCAATAGCGAAAAACACAAAGAAGTCTCGAGCCCAATTTTGATGAAAACTAACACTGCATTATTGGATTTTTAAATACCAGTATTCCTAGCCAAGAATAGAACTGCTCGATTTTGAAAAAAAAAAACAATACAAGACCTCCAAATCCAAAAGTGTCGCTAATAAGGATCAAATTCTGGGGGGCTACTCTCTCAGCCCGAAGTCCATAGTTTCGGGCTTAGTTGCGGGCGTATTCTACTCCGTATCACCTAACCACTAAAAATTAATGACATTGTCATTCATTCTTAGTTCGGTTTTGGGACTAATTGTAAGTCCATAGGTGATACGGAGTAGAATACGCTTGGCAAGTAATAACACAAAGGAAAGCACTAATTTTAAATAAACTTAAATTTCTCAAACATTCAATGGCAGTTTTTTTTTTTTTTTTATGGGACAAGCCCGCCACACATTCCCAACCACTGCAACTCCTGAAAGCCAGAATCAACAGTGGCGACCACCAGAAAAACGCCGAGCCAATGAAGCCCGACGAGTCCCGGAGAAACGATTTAACTGTCTTGGATCCTGCAACGAATTTAATCAGAAAAGTACAGCGGAGGAGTAGGAAAATAAATATATATATAATTTCCACTTCCCTCCTTTTCAAGCAGGAGACAGAATAGAGCTAGGCCAATAGGCACCAAGGGACATATACAACTGGGTTAAGCCCAGTTGTCAAGCACCACGGATTATATATTAATTAAAAACTAATGGGTCCTAAATTGTGAGCTACTTTCGATTCCAGTAATAGGTATGGCAAAATCGCCTGAAAGCACGGAAATTTGTTCTGGTTTCTACAAGGTCCGTGTAGTAAACTACTCCAGATGTAACCTGAATACTATCTAACATAATATTGCGTTCAGTTTGCCAAAGAATACACTCCCATAAGATGTGGTGTGCGGATTGTTCGTATTCATAGTCGGCTGTAGAACATTGACATAAAGGCGAGGCCACAAGCCTAAAGGAAAATAATTTACTCTTAAAGTTGCCATGACCTGTGAGAAATTGGGCAACACAATGATCCACCTCCAGCCATGTCCTATCCAGCCGCTCACGAACGAATGGAAAAAACTGGTGGAGGTGTCGGCCTTTAATGGAATTTTCCCACCTACATTGCCATTCGGATAAAAGTTCCTCCCAGACGTCAGTCTGGGGTTTTAGTAATCTACAGATCTTAGCACGGTCGCGTTGCGGTAAAAACTCTGGGTCCGTGATCTTTCTAGCGTAGTAGTACATTGCAGCACGCCGCTGCACCTCTAGATCGACTGGGAGAACACCCGCCAGCACCGGTAAGGCTTCAGTACTAACCGTCCTATACGCCTTGCATAAGAATATCAAAGCCAAACGCTGGCTTTGCAGCAATTTACGGCGTACCGCCCCTATGGTGGCCCTGTCAGCCCAGACAGGTGCCCCGTAGCACATACAACCCAAGTAAGTAGCCCCATAAATAGTTTTTAAGGTTTGAAATGAGAGACCCCAAGTAGCTTTGGATATTCTCGTCAAGGCGTAGAAGTTCTTTTTTGCTTTTTCACCTACTGTTTTTATATGATCAATAAACGAAAAGTTCCTTTCTAGTAGCATACCGAGGTAGCACACGGATTCTTTTCTTTTAACGGGTACATTATTAAATTTAATACTAGGCCAGGATTTTAGGTTCCCTTTTAAAATAAGTTGATAGGTTTTATGCGGTGCAAAGGTCAGACGGTTTCGGTCGCCCCACTGTGATATTAAACGTAGACATGTGTCAGCCAAGTTCTCGAGTCCCGCCCGAGTGCTTGCCTCAATGAGCAGTAAGCCATCGTCTGCGTAACCGGTTAATGAACAGCCGCATGGGAGCGGAAGCGCGAGGAAATCATCGTAGCCAAAATTCCATACATATGGACCGATAACTGAGCCCTGAGGACATCCCATGGTTAGAGACTTAGAAATGGAATGATGTCCAAGTTTGAGTTTCGCGGAGCCGTTTAGAAAATACGAAAGAATCAGATTATAGATATTTTTGTAGCAACCACGGGTTTTCATTTTAAGTAGTAGCATCGGCCACCATGCGTTATCAAAAGCGCCAGATATGTCGAGAAAGATTCCAACCACGTATTTATGTTCCGATAAGTTAACAATTTTACGGACAGAGAGAGCCGCGTCGACTGTGGATTTACCAATAGTGAAACCAAATTGATTAATATGAAATTTAGGTCCATTCGGTAGCAAGCGCGGAACGATTAGTCGCTCTAAGAGTTTCCCCAAAGATGGAAGTAGTGTTATGGGCCGGTAGGACTTAGGGTCATCCGGGGGCTTATCGCCACTCTTCGGAATAATGCGTATAAAGCCTTGTCGCCATATTCGAGGAAAAATACCTTCTGCAATGCATCGGTTATATACGGATAAGATCGCGTCGCCCGCTGTTTTACACGCTTCTATAATCATTCTATTAGATATTTTATCTTCACCGGATGATTTTTTGAGAGGTAGTCTCTTGACAACGTTTATGAATTCGTCAGTGGATGGAAGGTCTGACTCCGGTGATTCAGGTGACACCGCGGCCCACGCTCTAATCTGTTGGTGGTATTCATTATCATTTACTGATGAATCGTCTGGTATTAGAGAATTAAGCAAAACATCAGTTGTTTCTTCAATGCCGGTGGTATGTTTATTATTTACTTTAATGTTCTGAACGTACGCAAGGTCGACAGATCTATTAGCCTTGAACTCGTGGTACAAAGGAGACCACGGACCCTCCTTATCAAGTTTATCAACAATTTTCCGGAGTAAATTACCCTTAGATTTTTCAACCGATGCTCTGTAGCGCAACTTGGCAACTCTAAAAGTACTTAGAGCAAGATTAAGGGGGTCCCCGATAACCTTACGTTTTTTAAGCTTATTAAGTTGTCTGCGCGCTCTGCGATAGCTTTTACGTTGTTCAACAAGGTAGTCATTCCACCAATCACATCTACGAATATTGGTCATAGATGCGCGACCAATAGCAATGTCAGCACAGTAAGTGAAGGTGTCTGACATTATCTCAGCACTTTCCTCAGCTGACAGTCCATCGCGAGTGAAGTCTTTGGCATGACAAGCAAAAAGTGAGCTAAAGAATTCCCAATTCGCGCCCCTACTTTTATATCTAAAATTCCCAATTAAGTGTGACGAACCTTGAGTAAACATAGAAACAAATTCGTACACGATCAGGCGATGATCACTACAAGACGCGTCAGGAAGGACACGCCACCTATCCAAGCGTACGTCTGCACTGGAAAGTGTGACGTCAATACAAGATTCGCCCATTTGGCTACAAAAAGTAGGCGGTGCGTCTGGGGTGTTATGAATTGATAAGTTCATCTCAGCAATAAAATCTTCAACGGCACAACGTCGTTCGTAATCAGTGGCCCGAACTTTGCCATACCACAGGGAAGAAGATGCATTCACGTCAGCACCTACTATAACTTTGCAGCCCGCGAGCGACCGCAAGACGTGACGGAGATTATGTATATGTGGAGTAACTGGGTCTGAATATTGAAAGTAGCAGCTCACAACGTAAACCTTAAAGGTAGGTGATGATACTTCCGCCACAGCGCAATGGGGCGTCATGAGATTACATATAGATGTTACAGTAAAGCTCGAAGAACGCGCAACATAAATTCCGGCTCGCGCCTTGCAATCCAGCTGAACTACCTTGTGACGTAAGCGCGCGTTTTGATATTGTTCCTGAACAAGTACTATGTCAAGGTTATAATCCACAATCAATTTATCCAGCTCAGATGTCGCCACCCTATCGTTATGGAGATTTAATTGTCCTATGGTTAAACTATCCATTTTTAGTAATTAGTGTTTAGGATTAATTGTTCGAGTTTCAGTTTGTAAGTAGTACACTCTTGAGATCCACAGCGATGATCACACGGTTTTTTAAAGCGTTTACACGCCACGCAAGTCGGCTTGAAATTTACGTCGTCCTTATGCGGGCAATCATTTGTTTCGTGTGCCTCCGAACAATTAGCACAAGTCGGTTCTTTATTAACGCAGTGTTTCTTAACGTGACCGAACTGTTGACAATGTAAGCACCGAACGACTTCAACATCGTCAATAAAGCGGCAGGTAGCCCAATCAATAAATAATTTATCCTTGGTAGAAACTAAGTATTTACGTACTGCGGAATCTAACTCGATGCCTATCCACTTACGACCGTTGTCTAACGAGCGCCTACGGATAATTTTAGTAGACTTAATAAAGTCATCCTCTTTCATTTGAAGCTCATCTTTAATATTTTGGCGGTATAGCGCGATCAGAAAAGCGCCATCATCCATTGAAGATGGTTTTCAATGGCAGTTGTAGATTCTCGGGTTGATGTTGATGAAAACTAAAAAACCGGCCAAGTGCGAGTCGGACTCTCAGGCGAAGGGTTCCGTACCATAAACCGAAAAACACGCCTCTTGTATGGGAACCCTATTACTAAGCTTCCACCTCCTTTGGGTACGGTACCCTAAAAAATATCATAGATTTAAAAAATAAAATCAGTTGTTTTTTTTTTAAGTTAAAAAAACATTAGTTAAAAATCAGCTCTTTCCTTTAGTTTTCCTTTTTCCTTTAGATTTATATTTTGGATATGGTTTTTCTATTATAATGATCATATCCAGTCATTATTTTTCTTTGATACTATTATAATTCAATATCTATAACTTCAACAATATAATTAAACTGCTGATAGTAGAGAGTTAAACCTATAACATCATTCCAGCATTGGAGATACTCAATGCTAATTCAATTTAAAGCTAAGAAATACAAAAATGGGTATACCTTTCCACCCTTTGGGTTAGGCGTATGCGCAACAGGCACCATGGCTATTGTCTGCTGGGCAGGCATTATCTTTTCTGGCCGGCTAGTCTGCGTGACCAGACCATAGAGTATGCAATGCTTACAGATTCCCATCACTTCAGGCAAAGGTATATTAATATTGGGATCATTGAAGTACAGCTGAGATAGTACCCTCAGTGCCGATATTATTACCTTTAACAGAAAATATTATAAAAGCTTTTTGATTAAGCAATATCTAAGGCACAGCTAATTAATTAACCAAATCTAACAAGAACATTAATTAATTTTATGTTTTTTTTTTCTTTATTCATAATTCATAGTTTACATACCTTACAATACAAAAATTCATCATCACATTTTGAATACCCCTTCATCAGAAACTTCACAACTATGTCAGAAATGGACTCTTTTAGTTCAGGAGCCACAATTGTATCATTTGTACTATCATCTGTAGTGCATATAATACAAATGATGCATTTTAAAGCAATTAAATGTATTTGTAAACTGTTTTGAGATTTCTGCAAACTCTTTGCTGAGTCAATAAGCTTTAGAAGGACTCCTTGACTACCAATTAAATCTTCAGTAAACTGTAATAAATATTAATGTTTTGCATTATTAGCAGAGGTCAGAATTAGGTTGAGTTATTTATGCACTTACACTGATTTCATACAGCGAAAGAATAAAGTGGATATTTTAAAGAGCAAAAAAATCCCATGATTTATTAAATAAAAAGTTATTTACTTTTACACAATTTAAACCACTGCACTCGCGACGTTGCCAAATTTACATCAATGACATTGGTTGTCCGATGTTGCAAAATTCCAATGTGCACACACGCGATGTTGCCACATTTGTAGTTCGCACAACATAGCTTGTGAGAACAAATATTCTCCGTATTTGTATTAGAAATCCCAGGAAAATCCATATTAATATCAACATTTTGATGCAAGTATATAAATAACTCTACCTAATTCCAACCTCTGATTATTAGGCATCAATAGTAAATAGTATAATAGGAATAAAAGATTATGTTCATATTCATATTTTTGTGTACCTACTGCACAATATAAGATGGTAAAAGTTGTAATAATAAAATTATTCAATAAGCTGGGTTTTCTAATTAGGTGTTAAAGAAACATTATTTTTTTAAATTGCACAACCAACTTTATTATCACTTGCCTTATGACTTGCTTGAGGATTGGATTGCAAGATACATTGCAGACTATGTAGAATATCAGGCAAAACAATGTCCGAGCACTGCTTTAAGCAGTCAATATGCCATGAGATCACCTTCCACAAATAATCAGCATCAAATTGTAAGTTTTGTTTTGTTACAATACTATTCACTAAATGCGAGGTTTTTGCCGCCAAAAAGTCATCAGAAGGCTTAACATTTAAGCAAAGCGCTGTCATTAAAGTTGCAGCATCCTGTAATATGCACAAATTAAGATGTCAAAAAATGTAAAATTGTTTGAAAAGTTTAAGGGCACAGATAACCTAAAAAGCTTACATGTTTCCGCACAAAAAATTCCGCTTTATAAGGCTTGGCGTTCAATTCGTCAACCAGTTTGTTAAATTTATCTTTGCTGTAGTCTTTCAGATAAAGTAAATTGCAAAGTTCTCCGCTGATTACAGAAAAACTCTGCGAGTGTTTATTATTCATTTTGCTAAATTTAATGGAACTTATAACTTAATTTACGGGCATCGTCCAGTTAACAATTTAATATTGCTAGTGACCACATCACTTAATCTTAAAATCAAAAGCTTTAAGGAAAATCTGAAAAATTCATAACAGATTTTTTTTATATTGGAACTTATAAAGTAAACAGAACCAGCAGTCAGGACGTTTGTCAATTTGACATTGACATTGCTTGACATTAGAAACTTCGTCTAAAATTAATAAATGAAGATGGAATGAAAATCTTAGAATTTGCATTTTTGACTAGCCCATGCTTTCCCACAGCTGAGCAAATGGAATAAAAAGGGTAATTTTTGTTGTTTGTCAATGATGAAAACTGGTAGAAGTAAAAGATTCGGTTCTTTGCTTGAACACTAAATAGAGGTAATACCAAAGAGTACAGTATAAATATGATACTACTTACTGGCCTCAAATAGGTACTCAAGAAAGCTGATTTTATTTAGATTAAAAAAAGAGAAAAAATTAAATAAACAAATCAAAGCAAAACTCCTACGAATAGAGATGTCGTTTTTTTATCCAGAGCTTGAGATTCCTCGTAAAAAAAGAAACGGTCCAAAGCATCCGTGGGAAAACATCATAAAAACAGCGTATGCTAGTACATATAAATATGGGCATAATTCTGCGAAGAACCCAGTTTATCCACCACCCAAGAAAGGCAAAGTTCCTAGAGCAAACCGGATGAAATTCACGGTGATAGGGACTAGAACTGCAAAAGAATTCATTTATTGTATGAATCTAGTAAAAGGACTCCATAAATATAGATGGAGACACTTTGATGCTCCAGTCATAAAGGGTAAGAGCACAGTTTCTTTTAATCTATTAGAATTGTACCTACTCAAGAAATTGTTTAGTACTTAGTTGTTATTGAAGTAAGTGCCAACAACACCTTGCCTAGTTACTCCTATGTCTTGCGATTGATGTCATCCAAAATATGTCATCCAAAATATGTAGAGACGCTAGCACATCAAGCTACCCGAAACTTTCAATTTTTCCCAATCAACCTTGAACCTAATGCTTTAGTTATAAAGTTGAAAATCTATTGAAGAAATTTTACAGATTGTTGCAGCTTGATCTGCTGGTGTCTGTACTTAGGTATAATAGGGAATATGCACGAAAAAAATAGTTATTATCTATACAGTTTATCTAAAAATGTACACAAATATAAAACTAACAGTGAAAATAGAATCAAAATTGCACGAAAAACAAACGAGATATAATTATTTTAAACAAATATATCTGTCCCTCTCGCGAAAACGCTGCTTTCTATGGCAGCTGTATAGGCGCCAAGAACTTTGACGTCACAATTCATATCGGACTTCTCTTTCTAATTGTAATCTTTGAAGCTTTGTAACTTCATCGCTGATGAAGGTATTTAAAAAATAATTTCATAATTGTTTATCAGAGCTAATAAGTATTTCATTTTGCAAATAAAAAAATCGCATGCATATTCCCTATTAAAGGTACCTAGGTACTTCATGAGTTGATCATAGGTACCTAGTACCTACCGTCTCCATTGTATCAAGCCTACCATATTAAGTGGTTAGTACCCGCAGTATCGTGCGGTCGTAAGAACCTGGCCTTAAACAACAGCACACAGCACACAATTGTTGATGCTCTCCGGTCTCTGCGAATATTTCGTGGATAAGAACTGGCTGAGATGAAACATCACACAAGTCAATGCTTCGGGCCGAAACACTCATTCACTCACACAAGACGCCGTCGCATCATTATGGCACTTTGCGACGGTGGCACGTATTGAGAAGCGATGTATCTATAAATGCTTCGTCTGTAAATTATTTATAGATACGACATCTTATCCGAAGCCTGTACCTGTACCTGTACCTGTGTCTTGCAACATAATATTGTGTTTTAGCTCTAACAAGCGCGGAATGGCCAAAATCTTGGAGTGATTTGAAAATTCAGTATGGTGGTGAAGCTTTTTGCTTGCAAGGTCAAGTCGCCGTCCTTTTAAACGATCAGTTTCTTGGGGGAGAAAAAGAATTGAAACAATTGATTGAATCTAAATATATTTACTACATAAAACCCGATTATTTTGCCGAGGCTGTTGACCTGTTTTCCAGTTATATCAACTCAAATGGTGTAAGTTTACTCTTTTCTACTTAGTTCACTCAGTTATTTAAATTTGCGTAAAGCCTTACCTACCACTGTATGTGTGTGGCGGACATTTGCAACAAAGCATCCCAGCAATGGAACCCCTTTATGAGATGGGATTCTACCCTGTAAAATGCCCAATTGGGTAAAACCAACGTACCAAATACTTACCTAAGTGTCCTTTTAGACTTCCGTACCGAAGGGTAACCAACGAAACACTATTTAAGCCTCCGCTTTCCGTCCGTCCGTCTGTCTGTCAGCGGACTGTAGGTATCTCAAGAACCGTATTAGGTAGACGGTTGAAAATTTCACAGTGTGTATTTCTATTGCTGCTATAATAACAAATACCTACTTAATAAAAAAACTGGCCAAGTGCGAGTCGAACTCGTGTGCAAAGGGTTCCGAACCAATTTAATTTTTTTAACATGTTATTTTAACACTACAGACTTCTTATAGGTTTTCCTGTAATCTGTAGGTTAAGAACTATTTATTATCTGCATTATTTTTCCAAAATTTTAGGCAAAGTAGTTTCAGAGATAATAGGGGCGAGTGGTCATTTTTGGTCTAATTTCTTGAATAACTTCTAAACTACTTTTTTTTAATTATGAAAAAAATATATACTTAGTTATACTTTTTTTTTTAATTATGAAAAAAATATACACTTAGCTAAAACCTTTCATTTGATAAGTATGTCACACGATACAGTGTAAAAAAACTTTTTTTTTATTTCCTGGTTTACCCAAACCATTACAAAATAAACCAAATTAGTGACTTCATTCGCAGAAAACGGCTGTCGCAGTATAGTGGGAGTTAGGAGGATTCGTGTGTGAGAGAGATCCATTGTGTGTGAGGCTTGGCAGGTGGTAGAGATTTAAAAATCGTTTGATTAGTCAGAAAGGCAGTGCGGTTACAGATTCTGGTGAGAATAGCGCCAGGTTCAAAACAGCAGACACGAAAGTGCCACTATTTATGTCTAACGTACAAGGGACGTCGCTGAACAAGATATTATGAATCACATACATGAGAAAACGCGGGAAATAGTTTCTTTGGTAAAAATCAAAATGAAACGCCTACAAACTTTATGTAACAAAGCATAAAATCGCAGCGTTTCTGGATAACAAGTTGTGGCCGACAGGAATATCGTTTGTTTGTTCGCGTTTTGTGAAGTTTTTGGATGGCACGGAAAAGAGCCAAGGCGCTTCCTTGAAAACGGTAGTTAGTACGGAAAGACTTAATAACCAATATTTGATGGATAAATACAGCAAAATAATAAGTTTTAATTGTAAGTCTATGAAGAGATCTTTGGAAGGAATCAGAAAGGTGTGCCAAACAGCCTGTAGCCCTCCAGGAGGTCTGGCTGCTGCCGCATGACCTGCCGCTGCTCAATACGATCGAGGACAAGTTCGGTTGCACCGGCACGTCTGCGGTCGATACTACGGCGGGTTTACTCAGCGGGCGGCCATATGGCGGCGTGGCGCTGTTGTGGCGTGAGAGTGCGTTTGGGTCTGTGTCCGTTACAGAATGTAGTAACGTGCGGGTCTGTGCGATAAAGGTAACTGTGTGTAAAAGGTCAGCAGTGCTCTTTAGTGTATATGCCTACAAACTCTTATGACAACCTACCTGAGCTTACCGCGTGTTTGGGTGTGATTCGTTCGGTAATTGAAGTGGAGGAGAACAATGGGGTTGAGGCCTTTTATATACTGGGCGACTTTAATACCGGTGGGTATTAAAGTCGCCGAATGAGTTATTTTATAATGAAATGTTGGACTTTTGTATGGATTTTGATTAGCTTTGCATAGATATAAAAATGTGTCCTGAAAGTACCGATACATTTTATAGTGATGCTCAAGGCTGTACCAGATGGTTGGACCAATGCATCGTCACAGAGTCAGCACGGGATTCAGTTGTTAGTGTGTCTGTGTGCTACGACATGTATTGGTCGTTTCTTTTTCTTTACTATTGATAGTCACGCGTTTGACCACTATCTCACCTAATGGTAAGCGATGATGTGGTCGAAGATGGACCACGCTTGCCTAGAAGTAACCTATTCACTATTGACTTAAATACTCCCAGGTTGTAGCTATCAGGAAACACAGACTCCGGCAGGGAATTCCACTCCTTAGCTGCACGCACTATGAATGTGTTCCCAAAACGTTTTGTGCGCGTGGGTGGGATATCCACCATGTACCGGTGGCGCATCGCCGTTCGTATTGTGGTCCGATGATGAAACGGGCTTGGCGGAATGAAATTATGCAATTCCGTCGCACATTCCCCAATATGCACCCGGTAGAAATCCGACAGGCTAGCAACTCGTCGTCGATGCTCAAGACTTTGGAGCTTCGTCGCGACGAGACTATCATCGCCGATGATCCTCTTGGCTCGTTTCTCAATTGACTCAAGGGCATCAAGCTGGTATCTGGCAGATCCGTCCCAAAGATGAGAGCAGTACTCTATACATGATCGAACTTGCGCTTGATAGAGATGAGCAGCTGTTCCGGCGTAAAGTACCGTCTCACCTGTGCTAGGATCCCCAACTTCTTTGCAGCCACTTGAGCTTTTGCCTCTATAAAAGGGCCAAAATTGAGAGTAGATTTTAATGTAACACCAAGAAGCTCAATTTGGTCGGTTATCGGCACGGTTGCACCTCGGAAAGATAGAGCTGGATGGAATTGGCTCCGCTTAGCGGAAAATAGACACGCTTGGGTTTTGGCAGCATTGAACTTGACCAGATTGGCATCGCCCCATTCTGAGACAGCCTGTAAGGACACGTTCAAGCGCTCAACCATTAGACCAGGGCTGAAGCCTTTAAAAATGGTAAAAAGTGAAACAAAATAATAGTAGGATGAAACCCATTGGAAAAGAAAGAGAATATAACAAATAGTAAAGGAAAAATAATTTACGGGCGATTTGAGGTCGGGAAGTGGATGGGGATGAGTTTTATTTTGTATTTTCTGAGATTTACCTTAGTAATGTATATTTTTTACACCATCAGAAAGTTGATATTTCAACAAACAAAAAGCTCACCGACTTTTAAAAAAAGCAGATAATTTGACGGGAGAATTTTCGATTGAAAATTAGGGTGCTTTTTCGACATTAAGTCAAAATAAGGTGAAAAAAACAAATATTTCAAATTGAAAAAATGACAGTGTATTTGGGACATAAAAAGGTAAGTTTTCACCAAATTTAGTGAAAGATAAAAATAAAAAACCAAAAACTTGGTTATTTGAATTTTCCACAAAAATGAGGTTATGTGAAAAAAGTGTAAATACAAAACTTGTAGATCTTTTTATTACCTACAACTTTGCCATTTAACTTTTTTCCATAAGACTTCTAGTTTTGCCGGAAATCGAGATTAACTGTTTTTTTTTTACCCTTAAAATCCCACCCCCATCCACTTCCCGACCTCAGATCTCCCGTAAATTATTTTTCCTTTCATTGTTTTTATATTCTCTTCCTTTTCCAATGGGTTTCATCCTACTATTATTTTTTTTGGTTTCAAAAATTATCGACTCTGGTCTACATAGCTTCCCGGAGAGACCGGATCTGCGACCCGTCAGCTCGTGCGTCGGACACGTATCTCTCAGCAACAGTGCTGTCGTCTGCATACCGAAAGGTACCTACCGGGTTTAAGCAGATCATTAATATGCAGCAAAAAGTGTTGCCGAAAGCACCGACCCCTGAGGAACCCCGGCATTAATATCCATCAGTCCAGACGAGCAGCCATCTATGACCACTCGGATAGACCGATCCCTCAGGAAATCAGCGTTCCAATCACACAATCCGGGGGGCAGACCGAAGGAAGGAAGATTACTAAAAAGGCTATCGTGCTAGACCCTGTCGAAGGCCTTCGAGATATCAAGGGAGACCGCTAGTGCCTCCCCGTGCTTCTCTATGGCCTCACTCCAGATGTGAATGGCATACGCAAGAAGATCCCCAGTAGACCGATTTCGGCGTAACCCTTATCACTAAGGACATCATTCGCTTCTAGGTATGCCAGGAGCTTATGATTCAGCACGCGTTCCATACTCTTACAGAGTATGGACGTTACCGAGATAGGTCTATAATTCGACGGGTCAGCTCGACTAACTTTCTTGGGCACGGGCTGCACGTTAGCTTGCTTCCAAGCCTTCGGCACTTTTCCAGTCTCAAACGAAAGGCGAAATAGGCGTGTCAAGATCGGAGACAACTCAGGCGCACAAGTCATCAGCACAACTGCCGGTATCACGTCGGGGCCACTAGCCTCGTTCACGTCTAGGTCACGCAGTACCCTACGGACGTCCTTTTGATGAATGCGAATGTTGGACACACTCGACTGGCATCCATCAGGAGAAGCAGGGGGCCTCGCGCCACCTGGATCCAGACATGAAGATTCCGCGAACAAAGAAGCAAACAAGTTCGCTTTCTCCTCAGCGGAGTGGGCCAGCGTCCCGTCGGGTCTCAGCAGTGGTGGTAGTGAGGGGCGGCAGAAGTTAGATTCGACCGACTTAGCCAGGGACCAAAAAGCCTTACTACCTGCTGGGTATGAAGAAAGTTTGTTCCCTATTCGGCTAATGTGGTCAAACCGAGCCCTCCGCAACACCTTCTTGCAGGACTTGACAGCCCTGTAGAAGGCTCTCTTCTTCTGACTCACATCATTTGCTTTGCGCGTACGAGGGTCGACCCATGCTAGGTACGCCGCGTGCTTAAGCGCATCAGCGCGATGGTACTCGGCAACAAACCATGGACGAGCTTCGCCAGACATTGTTACGTCAGAGAACAGAATGTAGTACTCCATTCTCCTCCGCAACACATCCGTCACGGCGTCCGCGCACGACGAAGCATCAGTCGAAGAAAAGCAAGTAGGCTGCCAAGGGTAACATGCGAAGAAAGATCGCATGCCATCCCAATCTGCTGACCTGTATCGCCATACCCGCCGGGTGCCTCTTGGGCTAGGATCGGGTGGGGAGTAGACGGACACAGACTTCACCAGACAGTGGTCCGAACTACCCAGTGGTGAAGAAATCGTCACCGAGTAGCGGTCTGGATCTGTTGTCAGCAAAAGGTCCAAGCAATTGGCAGTGTGCGAATCAACATCCGGCACCCTCGTTGCCCCCTGGACCAGCTGGGTAAGATTTACGCTAGCGCTAGCTTTTGCGTCTCTCGTCCAGCATGGTCTGTGCACTGGTATGGAAAGAGCCACTCCTGGTGGTGGGCATTAAAGTCCCCCAGTAACACCAATTGGGCAGAAGGGTACCGCTGCTGAGCCGCATCCGCCGTGCGCCGTGTGAGCCCAGTTGTCTCCACATCACCGCTGTGCGAACGGTAGACACAGGCGTAGACAATTTTGTCCAGGCCTGTGTCCACTATAACTATAACCCACAGCGTTGAGAACCTGGGGTCCTCAAGGTTTCGGAGACACCGATAGCAGATCTCGTCCCGGGCGTACATACATACGCCCGCGCATGGTCTAAAGTGGTGCTCCAGGGTAAACCCTGGGTAAGACAGGAATGACACGTCTGACGGATATCCGATCTGCGTCTCCGACAGGAATAAGAGCGCTGGTTTCTCAGTCTCGAGGTGGTGATGGACTGCGGCGAGATTTGAGTGCAGACCTCGTATGTTGGAGAGGTGCTCATTTTGTGATTTCAGTGAAGGAAGGAGAGGAGAAGGAAATGAAATGAGACTCCATGCTGCTAACCTTCAGGCACGCTCTTACAGGACGGCATCATTGGGGGACTAGCCTGGAGACTGCGGGGACGCTCGAGCCCCCCGCGGGAGTGCCCATCGGACCCTCTCGTCTGGTCGCCAACCAGCACGATGGTGCATTCCGGGATTTTTCGACAGTTGGCGGGGCAGCCTTTCATGTGTGGCTAACACACTATTTGGGCTCCCAACTACCTGCAGTCGGCCAGCGGCGCACCGTGCCTCGGATCCCGCTACCCTCTGCGACTAGTCTCCCGATACGCCCATGTCAGCGCAAGCCTGGTTGGTCTGCCTGCATTGGAACAACTATTTTGACCCAACTCCTCTGAATTGGCTACACTGGGCATCGTACCGGAACGCGGCTAGGCCGTTTGGCGGTACGTCTTTGCCTAGTGGGTGGTCACAAGCCATCGGACGAAGCCTACCACCAGTTACTGTTACCTGATTAGCACCACCCGGGGACCACGTGTAGGGTCTAACATTAGATATTCTCCTACGGACGCGGGTGACTCGGCCCCCAAAACGGACGCGGATCATTATCCACTAGTAGTTGAATGCAATTTAAATAAGCTTAAGCCTGAAGTTAATGTTTTGAAGGCGGCAAAACCTATGAACCGTGTCTAGTGGGGTGACCAGGCACAACAAGTTGATAAATACCAGGACACTTGTCATTCTAAGCTACGGTTGATAGATTTTCCGCAATAGTTAAGTGAATGTTGTGATGGTTTTTGTACTAACAAGGAACGTCACTCAGTAATTGATTAGTTATATGTGCAAATTACTGATACGTTATCTCGAGCAGCCATTCAAACATATAGGAAGAAATGTCGCAGGAAGGGAGGTTATGTCATTGGGTGGAATAAACACGTAGCGGGCCTTCACCGGGAGGCGCGGCTTAGGTTTCAATTGTGGAACTTAGCTGGCCGACCAATTAATGGTCGAATCTTTGATGAGATGTCGGAGGCGAGGAAACATTTTAAAGCTAAATTAAAATGGTGTCAGGATCGCCAAGAGCAATTTAAAATGGACATCCCTGCATTCGACCTTTCCTCTAAGGATTTTAAAAGCTTTTGAAAACATACAAACAAAATGAACGTTAGGCCTAGTTTCCCGTTGAGTGTTAATGGCTTGGCTGACCACAATGACATTGCCGAGGCGTTTAGAGAGCATTTTACTGTGCGGTCACCCTTAGGTCCCTCGTCCAGAGCCGTGAGCGGTAGTGAGCCTGCCGTGACGAGGCAGAATGTAAAGATACCTGCGAAGACTGTGGCGAACGTTATTAAAAAATGTAGCGTGGAAAATCGCCTGGTCACGATGGGCTCAGTATCGAGCATAGAATTTGCGGGGTAGTTCACTTGCCACGAGTACTGTCAATGTTTTTGAGTCTGTGCATAGGTCACTCGTATTTACCGGAACCGCTAATGCGGACCGTTGTCATTCCTATAATTAAAAATAAGACGGGTGATACGTCTGACATTAGTAATTACCGGCCCATCTCACTCGCTACCACAGCAACCAAGGTACTTGACAGTCGGCTGAATAGTCGCCTCACAGCACAGGTTGACTTGCACGATGCCCAGTTCGGGTTCAAAGCAGGAGTCTCAACAGAGAGCGCTATTTTGAGTCTGAAGCGAACTGTCATATACTACACAGCGAGGGGGACTCCGGTACTTGCGTGTTTCCTCGACTTGTCAAAAGCATTTGATCTGGTCGCATATAACGTACTGTAGGACAAGTTGGGGGACGCGGGTGTGTCGGGGGAGTACACCTCCCTTCTCAAATATTGGTCCTCTAACCACAAGAACCGGGTGAGGTGGGTGGGTACTATGTCGGACGAGTACAGGCTAGAATGCGGAGTCAGACAAGGGGGGTTGAGCTCGCCTCTGCTATTTAACCTTTATATCAACCGGCTCATCGATCGACTGAGCGGTACACATGTCGGTTGCCACATTGACGGAACGAGTGTCAACAATATAAGTTATGCAGATGACATGGTGCTTCTCAGTCCCTCGATGAGTGGGTTGAAGAGGTTGCTATCGACCTACGAGGCATATGCGGAGGAGCATGGCTTAATATAACACTCGAAGAAGAGTGAGATTCTTGTATTTAAGGCACCTAAGCAGCAGCCGCGCAGTGTTCCTCCCATATGTCTCAACAGTTTTAGGTACCTAGGCCATATTGTCACGAGCGACCTAAGTGATGACCTAGATATAGAGAGGGAGCGCAGGGTGTTGTCGGTGAGGATCAATATGCTTGCCCGCAAGTTCGCTTGATGTACTACAGACGTCAAAGTAACCCTTTTTAAGGCGTTCTGTCAATTCTTTTACACGAATGGCGTGTGGGTATCCTATACGCGCCGAGCTTACAAACGTCCTGCGTGTTCAATTTAATAATGCTTTTAGGATGCTGTTGGGACTGTCATGGCGTTGTAGTGCTTCAGGAATGTTCGTGGAGGTTCGCACAGATGGTTTCCATGCCATCATGCGAAAGAATGCGGCCTCCTTACTACAGCGCTTTCACGGTAGTAACAACAGCATCCTGAAAATGATAGCTGCCAGACCGGACTGTTCCTTTCAGGGACACTGAGTGGGGACAGTCATGGGTATAATTAAATAAATCATTTATATAAACTAACAATACTAACCTACTCGCATAAGTACCATTGTTACTAACACCTAAATACTAACAAAATTATGAACTGCAGTCTGAATTGAAGTTTTATTTAATTTAATTTAATTGTTTTCAGCGACATATTTTTGTAAGTCCAATTGCGAGGCCCACCAATGCGTGAGGCCCGTAGCATTTGCTACTCTTGCTACGTGGACCGTGGTTAATCCGGGACTGATTGCACAATTACTTGTGCTGAACAAGAAAAAAAAAAACCAAGTGCGAATTGGACTCTCACACAAAGGGTTCCGCACCATCGAATAAAACACGTCCCTTTTTTTTCGTCCATTTTTTGATTAATTGTTGTTATAGCGGCATGCAGTAGAAAAACACACTTAAAAAAAATCAACTGTGTACCCATAACGGTACTTAACATAGGTACAGCCCGCTAACAGACAGACGGACAGCGAAGGCTTAGTAATAGGGTTCCATTGGTTACCCTGGGTACGGAACCCTAAAAATCGAAGTCTGCGCTAGTCTCACGAAATGCTAAAACTGAATTCCTAATCAGGAAACTGTATGAACGCGGCCAGCATTAGAATCATTGAAGACTGAATTTTAATACCTACTTAATGTTTTTCAGAGACCTTGTGCATTTTTTGAAATAATGATCGATGCAAAGTATATTGGGATGTTGGTATTTATGGTAAGATTAATAAATTTATTAAGTCATCAATTAATCATCATCTATATTAAACAAGGTCCTCTGCTATATACCTAAATGTAGTTAGAACCTACCAACAGAACTTACGCCGAAGGTACCTACTTAAATATTGAGACGAACAATTTATCATACAGACATGCACTGATGTACGCTCTGACTGTACCTAAATCTGACTGCTGAGCGTGGGGTTCGGTTTAAATATCACTGATAGTGGGTTTTCTGTTAAGAATTTCTACGTAGTAGCCCGGAGTTTGAAAGTCGTCGACGTGACACGAACACTCCATGTATCCTACTTATGTAGCACGTTAGTACGTGATGCTGTTGTCCCTGCGCCTGATGGGTTCCCGGTCGTATAGAAGGTAGGTTTAGTCCGAAGTCCTGATGGAACCTCGGACTATGGAAGTAGGTAAGAAAAGAGAGAGTGCACTTTTGGTTGACCACAAACTTGTGCACTCTAATCCTATCTCCTACGCACATCTTTATGTCTCCGTTGAGATGGCCACCGGCGCGCCGCCGCCGCCGCCCGTTTTTTTTTTTTTTTTTTTTGTCGGAGACCTCTCGCAGTTACGAACCTGGGAAGGTTGTAACTACTTAACCGGACTTGCCTGTGTGGGCCTCAAAGAGAATTTAAGGCCCCCAGCCGAGGCTATGCAAACGGCGAGGCCGGAATAGGCCGCCGCCCGTGACCAAACATTCAATCAAGACAGGGTTTTTTGAAACTGTCTCACTGAGTTAGGGTTTCGGACTGCTTATCAGAAAAAATCAATACGATATTTTGGGGTCGCGGAGCAGGTTTATATCCGACTACTTAGGTACCACTTACGTAGTTATAGGTAAAAACTGGCCAAGTGCGAGTCGGACTCGCGTGTTAAAGGGTTCTGAACGAATTTTATTTTTTTAACATGTTATTGTAACACTATAGACTTATTATAGTTTTTCCTGTAATCTATAGGTAAAGATCTATTATCTCCATTTTTTTCCATTTTTTTTTGTAGTTTCAGAGATAACGGGGAATGGTCATTTTTCGTCTAATTTCTTGAATAACTTCAAAACTAAATATTTTAAAATTATGAAAAAAATATAATTAAAACTCTCACAGTAAGCCCTTTCATTTGATATGTCACACACAAACGTTCAAAAAACTTTGTTTTGAAATTTTCTAGTTTGACCCCCAAAAGTGACACCCATACTAAAAAAAAATATAATTTTCGTAACGCGTCCGTGTTTGAGTCACAGAAGTCCATATCTCTACCAAATTTCAACAGAATCGGTCCAGTGGATCCGGAGAAAACTGGCTGTGACAGACGGACAGACTGACACCCGAGTGTATAAGGGTTCCGTTTTTTGTTCGGATACCCTGAAAATTACGGTAGGTACTTACACTGACGTCCAGTCTTTATCTATCTACGTTACGTTAGATGAGACTGCATAATGATTTTGAAGAGATAACTTTTTTCCAGCTGTATTCTGACCTAGTGCCTCGTACTTGCGACAATTTCCTTCGTCTCTGTAAGGAAAGAAAAGGGGGCTATTCGGGAACTCCGGTTCATCGCGTAGTGCAAGACGGATGGATCCAGTGTGGAGGATATGGACTAAAACAATCAGACCTGTGCTGCGAAAATTTTATTGTACCGCATGATAGACGAGGTGTTTTAGGCATGTGTAATGATGGCAGGTACGATTTTAAGAATTCATTAGGTGGTGGTGTTATTCATCAACAGAGCCAGCGTTGCCGAAGAGCAATAGAAAACAACTACCTTTACGAATAGCATAATCGTCTACGATGTTTTACAACTAAAGCGTTTCGTCTAAAACCTTAAACAGACTGTTTAGGCCAGGCGCTTTGATTGCACTAAAATGCAAAATAAATCTACAGTTTTTCAAAGATAAAAGTAGGTACACGTACCTATGCAATAGCCAATTACAGAAAGTTTGATCATTTCAGACATGTAGATTGTTCAACACAGTTCTTCGTTTTATTGCAACCACAAGACTGGATGGCATCCAAATATGTGGCCTTTGGTCAACTTATTAGCGGCGATATCATTCTGAAGCAGATTGAAAAAGAACCAGTCTGGTACGATTCTCCGAAAAATAATATTATCATTGCTAAGGCTGGTATTCTAAACTTGAAATGCCAAGATCTTACAATTAACAAAGGGACTAATAAATATATAGAGGGCCACAATGAAAATCTCTTAGCGATAGGAGAGATCTTTTACGAGGTAAGATATTATTATTAAAAAACTACTCGTAACTTAATTTTTCAACACTTCTAAATTTTTAGTGAAACTTTTCAGGAATTGCTACAAAAGGTGTTTTTAGAAGTTCAGTTTAGAAGTTTACAACGAATACAAGATGAAATGATTACGCAAGTTGAAAGTGAGATTACTCCTGAGGAAGTAGCCAAAAATTTACGTACAACAGCGAGGTTAGTTAAGTCTAGAATTTTTTCAAAGTACCTCAAAATGGACCTACGTCAAGGTGTCAGACTTCAGACAAAAAGTAGCGACTGTTGGTTCTGTTCTGCATACAATTGTAAATATACCTACCTACAACGTGTTAACGTGTCAGAAAAAACGCAATACCTCTAAGGGGTCATTGTACTCATCAAAATTAACATTTTTACTATGGGACCAAACCAAAAAACACGAAAAAAAAGCATTTTATCGAGTTAGGTACCTATGCGCGCATATATCTATGGGAGTGTCGTTTTTTTTTCTTTTGTATAAATCAAAATAACTAAACATAAAGTTTTGTGGTTCTTTAGATTTATGCGTAAAAAAGAAGAAATAGACAAGCAAATCGAAAAAAGTGAGGGTGATCGTAGCGGAAAAACAACACCAGCTCCTACTGTTGAAAAGGGCGAAAACAACGATTTTGACGTGGAAGAATATGAGTACCAGCCTGAAGAATACTCTTATCAACAAGTAACTGCGGTGGTGAGTGGCAGCCTAGTTGTCAAGCCCGAGAAGCCTTACTTTATACCTTTTACAGACGTACCCTTCGCAGGAGAAGTTAGCTCTGAATACAATCTAAAAAGGTTTGTTTGATAAGTCCCCTTTCTTAAATTTTAAAACGACTTCAAAAAGGAGGAGGTTCTCTATTCGTCGGAATCTTTTTTTTATGTATGTTCCCCGATTACTCGAAGACTTCCAGACTTCGGTAGACATCCCAGGTGGTCCCATGATCGTCAGATCTCGACCTGATGACCATGGGACCAACTGATCTACCATTTCAAAACAAAAAAGAATTTGCCAAATCGGTCTCTTCGAGTAATCGGTGAACGTAAAAAAATCTGAAAAGCAAAAAATAATAAACAGTGTTTTTGATTGTTTCTTTGTATTTTAACACCGACTTCCGAAATTACCTAAAGTTATTTTCTGTAAATTTTTTTATTATTTTTTGCTTTACAGTTTTTTCGGGGGTTAATTTTTTTTGTGGCCATCATATACTAATTACTACATGCTTAATTTTTGATTACCTACTTTTAAAATAGCTACCTACCTTACTTTTGTAATACACAACTCAGCATTAAAATCTGTGAGTGAACAATAAATCACCCCTTTTTTCCACCCTTAGGGTAGGATTTTTTTTCACAAATTTATATGGGACCACTTTCGAGGTATACCCTATTCAATAAAAAAGAATTATCAAAATCTGACTACTCTGTAAAAAGTTATGCGTGGTCATACATTACAATCAGTGAGTGACCAATCAATCATCCCCTGTTTTCCTACCCTCGGGGTTGTTTTTTTTTCCAAATTTATCAAAATCTGACTACTCTGTAAAAAGTTATGCGTGTTCTGTGCATACATAATATATATATATATATATATATATATACGCGTCGATTTGAGAAGGATACGTATTTGAATATCGAAAATTAAAATACCTACGCTTAAAATGTCAATGTTCAAAACATCGAAAATTGATATATCGAACGACCATAAAACCGAAAATTACTCTTAATTCTTTATTGTACACTATAAAAACTAATAATAATTTACAGTGATTAAAAACGTTCTGAATGTACAAAGGCGAGCTTAACTCAAAATTGAGTTTTCTACCAGCAAACCCCAAATTAAAATAACAAAAGTGTATATCATCGAATGGTTAAATAACCTACGTCCGATATATCTAAAATCGAAATATCTACAAAAGTTAGGTACTTACATCAAATGTCCTAAATATCGAAGTACAGAGTATCGAACGTCCTAGATATCGATGGGTACATATTTAAACATCGAAAATTAAAATACCTACCTACGTATAAAATAGGGTTAATTTTCAACATTTAATACATTCATTATTTATATTCACGTTAAAATAGCTACAAGTTAAAATATCGGACAAATTTTGATATATATATGTAGTCTGAGTGGAAAAAAGTTGCTTTTGCAACGTCTCCGGCGCTACGGGAAGTGCAACCCCATCGCCCTTGCGTAAAAAAAAAGATAGGCACCCAAAGTTGCCCTCCCTTCGCGCCTCCGGAGTTTTATATACACTCTAGGGGTAGCAGCCACCCTACCGAGGGTGTCCCCACGTTGCCGTCGTGGTGGAGATTGTGTGTCTCAGTGATCTTGGAGCTCTGCCGGTAGAGTTACTCATGCCGGAAAGGTTCAAGTGAGAGACCAGACAAAGAGGGACACGAGACGAGAATGGCACACTGTTCGAAAACTCGATCACTGCTCGGTGTTCGGGTTTTCGGGCGGTGTGCGTCTCATAGGAAGGAATCTTGCTCACTGTTCTCTAGTACGCGTCTGTTCACCAGACGTGACTGTGAGGGCAGTGAGCAAGCAGGACGATAGAGGAGGTGGGAGGAGGAGATAGGGACCACCATACACCTACGTCTTTTTCATAGTATACAAATACTATGAAAAAGACAGATGTAAAAAAACTACCCCAGGTCGATACCAGCTCAGCAGCTGGAGAATCCGTCACGCTTCCTTTGGAGGCGTCATGCCCCTCGTATTCTGGGGGGGGCAACATATGTCTTCCGATTGCCAGTGGCAACAAGAGCCGAGGAGGCTCCCGATCCGTAGGTTCCTTTCAGGAAATGATCGGTTTTAATTTAAATAAAAATAATACCCCCGACAAGGTGTCGGGTGCGCGTAGCACGGAGGCTCCTTCCACCAAATTGTGGAGGAAGGGTTCGCTTGAGCGTCGAGGCGATGCGGGGTCAGACTCTGATTCCGCGTCCGGCGTCAGCTCGGCGAGCGATGAACGCGAAGGAGTGGGGGCTGCTGCGGAGAACTCCAAATTCTTCCGTAAGCGGCCCAGGCCGGTGGATGACCAAGGGTCGTCCTCTAATCGAGAAGTAGCCTCAGCCCGAAAGATACCCACTAGTGTGCGGGGCCGAAAAGGAGGCAAGGGATCACACTGCGAGGATCGCCCGGAGGACACAGTGGAGCATGCGGTGGAGGTCTGCCCTGCTTGGAAGGAGCACCGCCGTGTCCTCGTCGAGGCGATCGGCGGCGACGACCTCTCGCGTCCAGCTCTGATTCAATCTATGGTCCGGAGCGAGGAGGCATGGAATGCGGTCACCTCTTTCTGCGAAGCAGTAATGCTAGCGAAGGAGGAGGCCGAACGCGTGAGAGAGAGGGAAACCTCACGCCCCAGCCGCCGCAACAGGAGAAGACCGCCCGGGCGTCGGGAGTCGCAGAGCGATTCCCGGCCACCGTAGGCACGGGCCTGCGGACGACGAGCATTGGTTGGCTCACCGTCCGATCAAAACCAGGCCCGAGTCGACGGCGCGCTGTGTTCCACGCGCGCCTCAAAGAGCTGTCAGCATAGAAGACGGGGTCCGCTAGGGCCAGTGCCTGCCGGGGTTGCGGAATCTGTTTGAAAGAGTCACCGCGGCCCTGGAACGCAAAGGGCATTAGGAGGAACACGGATGGGTTTTAGTCAGTAAGAGTCTGACACTTCCTTCTGCTTCACCCAGAGCGAGAGGAGTCATTTGATGTTTTCCCATCCTAAAAAAAAGGGGTAGCAGCCAAAAGACTACGTAAAGTCGGGGTGCCCCGATTCGGTTTTGGAACAATTTCGACCCATTTTATTCATGAAAATCGGTTGTCAGTGTATAAGCGTAGGTCAATCGTGAAGGTATTATTTAGCTCTTTAAATTAAAATACTGTCTCAAGACAGACAAGAAAGTCAATATGTTGTGCTACAAAAGTTAGTGACAGAAACGAATCGCTGCAAATCCTACTCTACGTAGTTTTGTCTGCCCTACCCCTAGAGTGTAATTTAGAATCGAGCCGTGACAGACTCCATGCTTGCTGCATGTTGCACGCTCGCTTGCATGCTGCATGCTTCTAATCCGTGTTCCGACATGATAATATTCTCTAAACAATACGTTAAACTTTTGCAGTACACTGACTAATGACTAAATACTTGTTCACGTTGGAACGCGCGGGCGCGGTGGCGGGTGCGGTCGCGAAGACGTGGCGGGTTCGTGTTCACATTGGCCGCCTGGCGTTTGCGCGAGTGTGACATGATGAAAACGTGCTAGCGTTTCTAGCGATAAGTTCAAACTGGTTGAACTTACCTGACGTCGCGAGATAATCGCGCGCTCCGCCGCTAGTTCGACGTGAACTCACACAAACATCTCACGCGTTTGATATGGACGCGAGCGGCGCGCGCGCGCCATTCGCTAGCTTGCCCGCTACTTACACCGCACGTGCGTTTCGTACGTGAACACTTGGATATTACGCCATATGTTTGATATTTCGTGACCGCGCCCGCCACCGCGCCCGCGAGTCAACGTGAACAAGTACTAACAGCAACGCGTTTGCAGAGTGTGACAATTTCAAATCTACCTACATTTATTTAATACAATCATACAGCCTGTATAAAAATTTCTTCGGTATTTCAACTAGTAGGTATTTTTAACGTAGACATTATGAACTTAGATGTATTAAATGTTGATATTTTGAACTAAGGTATAATGTCATTCGATATTTTAAATCACTCGGCATTTCAAACTTCGACATTTTAAGCGTAGGTATAACAACTTTCAATATTTTGATACAATCGATATTTAAATTTTCGATGTTTTGTACGTTGGCATTTTAAGCGTAGGTATTTTAATCTTCAATATTCAAATACGTACCCCTTGAGAACCTCCTCCTTTTTGAAGTTGGTTCAAAATGAACAACTTTTTACAAAAAAATACAACCGTCTTCCAAATAAAAAAAAGGCCAATTGCGAGTCGGACTCGCCCACCGAGAGTTCCGTCCAAAGGAGATGGGGCAGAAAATATATGGGCTCAGGGCCCTGTTTAATAAACGTTACAATCAGAAAATTTTGTAAATAAGTGACTGATTTGTTAAGTTTCATGACAAGTGCTGTTTTATAAGCCTTACAATTATGTAAGAATTTTATAAGTAAAATTACCATTACAAATGCTGTTTAATAAACGTTTACAAGTGGAAAAATGCCTAAAGATTTAGATGACAATATTGTATCTACAAAGATCACTGGGCACCATAGTATGGAATCCATACCCACAATGTACAGAAATAAAATATGGTGAGATAGAAAGATAAATGTCTATAGTGTGCTAGCGAAGGAGGAAGCCGAACGCGTGAGAGAGAGGGAAACCTCACGCCCCAGCCGCCGCAACAGAAGACGCCCCGGGCGTCGGGAGTCGCAGGGCGATTCTCGGCCACCGTAGGCGCGGGCCTGCGGAAGGCGAGCATTGGGTGGCTCGCCGTCTGATCAGAACCAGGCCCGGGTCGACGGCGCGCTGTGTTCCATGCGCGCCTCAAAGGGCTGTCAGTATAAAAGATGGGGTCCGCTAGGGCCAGTGCCTGCTGGGGCTGCGGACTTTGTTCGAAAGAGTCACCGTGGCCCTGGAACGCAAAGGCCACTAGGAGGAACACTGATGGGTTTTAGTCAGTAAGAGTCTGACACTCCCTCCTGCTTCACCCAGAGCGAGAGGAGTCATTTAGTGATTTCCCATCCTTAAAAAAAATGGCGGTCAGGGATCCAGGGAAAGGAATCTCCTAACAATGCGAGGCATGTCCAGAAGTACCGCTTTCTGAATCAAGTCCTTGATCCAGCTTCCTAACGAGGTGACAACACCTTCTAAGGTGTTGTTCGAGGCTCGTGGTCATTGAGATATTGGCTGACACGCTTATCGGTACAATGATTGCGCAATCCACATCCAACATGTAGACATCCTTGCGAGCAAAATCAAGATATTTGATTTGTTTATCTTTCTCGGCTTTCACGAAGTTCTCGTCATGGGACGGTTATATCTACAATCACTGCACGCCTCACGATTCTGTCCACCTCGACTATATTAGGCTTATTGGCAACAATAGTTCTGTCAGTAATGATACTATAGAGGGTGTGAAGTGGCTAAACAGATGCAAATTATGAAAAACAAAAATATTAAAAAGAAACTTGTGTTACCAACTACCCAACAGACTTTTTCCTTAGGAAAGTTTGGAAAACAGACGACACAGAAAGCAAGTGTCTAGTCATCTACAAAATCCATGCAAGTAACCTATGCGGAAGCTGCAAAACAAAGATCACAGCCTTTGAATCTAGAGGATAGGATTAATCAGATTTTAAAGTGTATTACCTCATTTGATAAGAGATTAGAGAAACTGGAATCCGGCACTAGAACAGCCGTAAGTAATCAAAAATAAATAACACCCTTAAAATAATGGTGTGGAATTCTAATGGGCTCCTCAAACATCAACATGAGTTGCAGGCGGTCCTAGACACAGAAAATATAGACGTGTGTTTGGTTTCCGAAACGCACTTCACTAAGCAATCTTTTGCCAAATTTAGAGGATACGTGGTATATAATTCGCTCCACCCTGACAACTCTGCCAGAGGAGGTAGTGCGGTTATAATTAAAGAAAACATTAGTCACTACGTGCAGTGTAAATTTGAAGAACAAGACATTCAAGCCGTAGCATTATCTATTAAAACCAAATATTGTCACGTGTCCATTGCAGCCGTATACTGCCCACCACGGCACATGATAAAAAAGAGCGATATTTACATCTCTTTGAACTATTAGGCCAGAGATTTATCCTAGTTGGCGATTTTAATGCTAAGCATACGCATTGGAGATCAAGATTTACTACAACTAAGGGAAGGCAGCTCTAAAGTGCAGTTTAAGATACACATTCTGAAGTTATGAGCACAGGTAAACCAACGTACCTACTGGCCCACTGACCACCAGAAAATACCGGATCTTATTGATTTTTTTATATGCAAAAATATATCCGCCAATTACGTCAGTTTGGAAGAAGGTTTACATATGAACTCGGACCACTCTTCGATTATACTAAAACTTATACAAAAAGTCCTACTCAAAGAAAGCCACTTAACTCTGGTTAATAAGTTCACAGATTGGGAAAGTTTTGCCCTTGATCTAGATTATATAATCGACCTTAAAACTTCGATAAAATCGCGAGATCAGCTTGACTGAGAAGTAAACAAATATATTGTTAATATCCAACAATGTGCATGGAATAACACCGCAATTAAAACGTAGACATAAGGGATTTAACTATCCTAAAGAAATTGTGGATTTACTATCTGAGAAAAGGAAACAAAGGAAGCAGTGACAGCAAACAAGATGCCCACGAGATAAAACATCACTAAATAACCTAACTAAACGATTAAAGAGGCAAATTATACAATTTGAGGATGAATCTCTGAATACCAACCTTCAGCAGCTAACAAGTGACAAATCAACGAATTACTCCCCTCCCTATAGAAAGCGACAAGAAATCTAAAAAGGTCGATTATACAAAAACCACCTATCAGAGGTAGTGACGGAAAATGGGCCATAAGCAATGAACATAAAGCGTTAAGGTTTGCTCAACACTTAGAAGAAACTTTTCAACCCAATGAAAGCTCGATGGAAATACTTGAGAGTGAAAATTTATCACAAAACCAAAGAATTAAGCTTGTGACTCCTAAAGAAGTAATGAGTGAAATTCAAAATAACATTAGCTCGAAAAAGTCTCCGGGTTACGACCTCATTACAGGTGAAATTCTAAAACACCTGCCGCGCAAAGCCATAGTAAAGCTGACCAAGCTTATCAATGCAGCATTTATCTTAAAACACGTACCTGAGTCATGGAAGGTTGCTGAAGTCATTATGATTGCAAAGCCTGGGAAACCACCCCATGAAGCATCATCATATAGACCTATTTCTCTGTTGCCCGTGTTATAAAAATTATTCGAAAAACGGTTAAAACCAATAATAGAAGATAAAGACCTTATTCCAAATCATCAATTTGGCTTCAGGGAAAAACACTCAACAATAGACCAGGTACATAGAATAACGAACATCATTGAAAAAACGCTTGAAAATAAGAAAGTTTGCGCCACCGTGTTTTTAGATGTCGTGCAAGCTTTTGACAAAGTTTAGCTCAATTCAAGCTCAGACGCATGCTACCAGAATTTTCAGATATCCTAGAGTCGTATATTACTAACAGAATGTTCAGAATACGGCAGGAGGACGCATATTCCGAGTTGAAAGCCATAAAAGCTGGTGTACCCCAAGGAAGTGTGCTAGGCCCAATTTTGTACTTGTTATACACATGTGACATCCCAGAAATAGAAAACAACACAATTGCCACCTTTACAGATGATACTGCAATTATGGCTACCGGATCAAGCCATAGAGAAGCAGTAGAAAAAGTTCAACTAGCTGTGAACAAAGTTTATGACTGGACACAAAAATGGAAGATCAAACTGAATGAGTCAAAATCAATTCACATTTCACTTCATAAACAAACACTTGGACTATCACCCAATTTACATAAATGGCATGCAAGTGCCTCATGCTAATACAGCCTTGGCATAACTCTCGACGCCAAGTTGCGTTGGAAAGCTCATGTCAAAAAGAAAAGACAGGAACTCGATATACGTTATAAAAGTATGTATTGGTTACTCGGAAGGAAATCCTGTCTATCAATACATAATAAAATAACCCTATACAAGCATATTCTGATGCCAATTTGAACGTATGATATCCAACTTTGGGGCTGTACTAAAATAATCCAAAAATTCCAAAATAATGTACTCAGGGATGCTGTCAATGCACCCTGGTACATAAAAAATGACGACCTCCACCGTGACCTTAAAATGGAAGTCGTCACCACCATTATCCAAAAATTTGCTGAAGCCCACAAACACAGACTTCATCGACACGTGAATGTTGAGGTAATTCAACTGCTAGACAACACAGACTTAGTGCGTAGGCTAAAAAGAACTAAACCTTTTGAATTAGTGTAGTGTACAAAGTGAGTGAATAATAGTAACAATGTAGTGCTATACATATGACACATGAACATAGTGTTTTTATAAATTATATCAGACTCTAAGAAAGTGCTACGGACTTGTGTAAAAGTGCAAATGGACACTATTCTTAGTTTTAACATAATCTATCACGTAAAATATTAAGTTAGAGTTAAATTGCTTATTAGTCTTTTAGGCTAGATCGTAATTAATTATTAAGAATATAATTCTTACCAATAAAGTACAAAAAAAAAGTAATGATACTGATGATGGACCGATCCCAGTACAATGTGATATTACCATTAACGAGAACTGGGTTGGGTGCATATGCACCCAACCCAGTTCTTCTGTAGTACCTACGGCAAATCCGACTCCACAAGAGAGTATATTTTCAGGGCAAGTTGCTGATGCATAATTCTGGCTACAAGGTTGTGCGTATGCAAGTTTTCTCCGTTAGCTAAACGAGAACAAACAAGACCGATCACGTGTTTACCGACGGTCTATAAAGTTCTTACATTCATTTTGAGGGCAAAGGTTAATAGTCATATTAACAACAACAACAACATCATGTCTGTCTCTCAGAGTCGATGTAGGAATGGGTCCCATGGTACTAAGGAGCTACTCCTTATTGATATGGCCATTAGCCAACAGGTTCGTCGTTCCCGAAACGATCTGTCGACATGCTGGATAGACTATAAGAAGGCCTATGACTCGGAGCCACATACGTGGCTCATGAGGGTGCCAGAATTGTATAAAATTGATGCAACGCTACGCACCTTCCTGATGTCGTGTATGGGGTAATAGAGGACAGTCCTTCGCTATCCAGAATGTCGAAATATCCAGAGGAATAGCGAACCGATAAGGATCGAACGGGGTGGTATATTTCAGGGTGATAGTTTGAGTCCGCTTTGGTTTTGCCTAGCCTTGAATCCTCTTGGCACACTGCTGGAGAATTCAGGGTTAGGATATCGGTTGAAGAGAGTTGGTCAGGTTACATCTCACCTCCTTTACATGGATGATCTGAAACTCTTTGCCCCCATTAATCAGCAACTGATGGAGCTACTGAAGGTAACGGAAACAATCAGTAACGCCATCAGGATGGAGTTTGGTGTGGACAAATGTGCAGTCATGCATGTAAAGCGTGGAGAGATTATGGAATCCGTGGGAACTCGACTCTCGGATTCCATAAACCTGAGATCCCTCTCTTGAACTGAAACTTACAAGTATTTGGATATGTCGGAAGCGTTAGGTATCAATGTACGTTACTGACATGAACCAATCGTTGAAGGAGCGCTTCTTTGGCCGCCTGAAGAAGGTATTCAATAGCCTTCTGACAGGCGGAAACAAGGTGCGCGCCTTCAACGGTTGGGTCATTGGGTATTGATGTACTTTTTCGGAGTACTCAAATGGGCTCAAACGAAACTTGACGCCCTAGATAGGCGGGTCCGCACACTGCTTACTGCGTATTGAATGCATCACCCACGGTCGTCGGTAATGAGACTATATATCCCGCGAAAGTGTGGAGGTCGAGGCTTTTTAAATGCTAAGACTCTCCACAATCGCGAGATATGCAGTCTCAGGGAATATTTCCTAGCTGTCGACGAAGGTATGCATCGAGATGTAGTGATGGTGGACAAAGGACTCACCCCGCTCTCCTTGGCAAATGAGAACTGGCGCAAACCTGCGGTGCTTGACACTAACGATCGCAGGGCAGTATGGCACAGTAAGGAACTTCACGGACGCTTTTTCCAGGCCCTACATGGGCCTGACGTAGACCAACTAGCGGCCGTAGCCTGCGTTTCGGTGATCTTTGTGGAGAATTCGAAGGTTTTGTCTGAGCAATTATGGACGAAGTTATCATAACGAATAACTACCGGATATTTATTGTGAAGGACGACATTTGTCGGGCATGTCACCGTTCGGGAGAATCAATTCGCCACATTATCTCTGGCTGTTCTCGGCTAGCTAACTTGCATAGGCACAACCTTGTAGCCAGGATTATCCATCAGCAACTTGCTCTGAAATACTCTCTTGTGGAATCGGAGGTGCCATACTACAGGTATGCGCCCGACCCAGTTCTCGATAATGGCAATATCACATTGTACTGGGATCGGTCCATCATCACTGACAGGACTATTGTTGTTTCCAATAAGCCTGATATAGTGTTGGTGGACCGAATAGTGAGGCGTGCAATTATTGTAGACATAACCGTCCCGCATGACGAGAACCTCGTGAAAGCCGAGAAAGATAAACAAATCAAGTATATTGACTTGGCTCGCGAGGTTGTCGACATGTGGGATGTGGATTCCGCAATCATTGTCGTTTCGGCCAATGGCTTAATAGCCACGAGCCTCGACCAACACCTCAGGAGGCTCTCGTTGGTCAGCTGGATCAAGGGCTTGATTCAGGAAGCGGGACTTTTGGAAACGGCTCGTATTGTTAGGAGGTTCTTCTCTCTGGAGCCCTGACCGCCGGTAGCTTGGACCTGGTTCCTGATACCGCTGGGCTACTATTGTTATATTTTTAAATGTTTTTTATATATTTTTATTGAAATATTTAAAAATATAAGGTACATGTAAAAAAAAAAACT
This sequence comes from Lacanobia wlatinum, assembly GCA_947578705.1. Lineage (NCBI taxonomy): Eukaryota > Metazoa > Arthropoda > Insecta > Lepidoptera > Noctuidae > Lacanobia > Lacanobia wlatinum. The sequence goes on from OX388033.1 coordinate 12,940,080, forward strand.
GATAATAATAATAATAATGCCGTATTGATGTACTCTTTCGGCATACTCAAATGGACTCAAACCGAACTTGACGCCCTGGATAGGAGGGTCCGTACACTGCTGACCGCAAACTGGATGCATTACCCACGATCGTCAGTGATGAGACTGTACATCCCACGAAAGTGTGGAGGTCGAGGCTTTTTAAACGCCAAGACTCTCCACAAGCGCGAGATGTACAGTCTCAGAATATATTTTCTCAAAGCTGACGTGGGTATGCACCGAAATGTGGTTGCAGTGGACAAGGGACTCACCCCGTTGTCCATGGCTAAAGAGAACAGGCGCAAACCTGTAATGCTTACCAGAGATGACCGCAAGGAGGTATAGAAAGGCAAGGAGCTTCACGGGCGCTTCTATCGGGGTCTTCATGGGTACGATGTAGAATTTTCAGCATCTGTGGCCTGGCTACGTTTCAGCGATCTCTTGGGGAAACTGAAGGACTTTTGTCTGTGCGATTATGGACGAAGTTATCTTGACGAATAACTACCGGAGGCATATTATGAAGGACGGAACGGTGGACGTGTGTCGGGCATGCCACCGTCCGGGTGGGTCCTACAGGCATATTATTCTCTGGTTGTTCTCGTCTAGCTAACGGCGAGTACTTCAGTCAAGTTGTGCCTGTGTAAGTATCAATGGGGAATCATAAAAATCAGGAGAATCAATTCGCCACATTATCTCTGGCTGTTCTCGTCTAGCTAACGGAGAATACTTGCATAGGCACAACCTTGTAGCCAGGATTATCCATCAGCAACTTGCTTTGAAATACAAACTTGTGGATTCTGAGATACCGTTTTACAAGTATGTGCCCGACCCAGTTCTCGAAAATGACCATGTTACGTTTTACCGGGATCGGTCTATCATCACTGATAGGACTATTGTTGCCAATAATCCTGACATAGTGGCGATAGACCGACTAGCGCGCCGCACAATAATAATTGATGTTACCATCCCGCATGACGAGAACCTCGTGGAAGCTAAGTGTACGGTTCACGTACAGGCTTTTTTGCTTACGCCGCGACCTACTTTTCGCTACTTTTATTTACTTTTATAATTATTTAGTTGACCAATAGCTGCCGTAGCGCTACAACCGCGGATTAGCATCCAACGTAACTTTTCGTGTAACTTTCGGGTAATATACTGAAATATAGTGAAACCTGTGGTTTTCGTCAACTCACATCCAACAACTCAACTGTAAGTACCTCTGAGCCATACACTGAGAAAGAGAAGAAAATCAAGTATCTCGACTTAGCTTCGACGACCATGCATCTGTCGAAGTTGGCGTTACGCGGTAAGATAAAGGGCATGATACAGAAGGCAGTACTCCTCGATACGGCTCGTATTGTGAGGTGGTTCGTTTCTCTGGAGCCCTAACCTAGCTTGGACCCGGCTCCCGTCACCGGCTGACTACTATTTTTTTTATATTTTTAAATGTTTTTTTTATATGTATATAAAAATAAATAAACGAAATAATAATCCCACCGCCGTATCTCTACGTTGACGTTGTGGTGGGGCTTGCGCGCCCCAATGAACCTTAGGTCATAACTAGGATGAGGGGCCAGACAAAGAGAGATACAATCCACAAGGCAGTTTTGTGGCGTTTTGGGCAGAAGCGACCCCACGGACCTGATCTCACGGGAGAAGTCTTGATCCTCATCTCCAGCTTGCCTTTAATGGCTGGCCGGAGTGAACATTGACGAGGAACAGAGCTCCCCCCTCTTTCTTGCCTTAATCGGCCGGTCTGAGTGGAGATTCGCATGAGCAAACGTGCTCGGGAGAAGGATGTATAATCCAGTAAGATGCTGGTAGGGATCTTGACCGTACTTCCGGGATTGTTCTGATAGCCGTGGTATACCTCTCAACTCCTCTAGCACCTCAGGATATGTTGCCTCCTTCGCGCTACGTCACTTTGTGCTAGCGATCGTTTTCGGGGGCCCATGTATTGAGTGTGCTAGTCACCCCCCTGCCATTTTAAAGCAGTGTATATTTTCAGTGGTCAGGCAGGGGCCAATAATTCTTTCATAGTATACGATAATTAATCCACTAAACCACTCAAACCCATAGCCTGGCACCTTTTGTTTCCATATTATGCAATAGTTTTGCACCTACCGGGGATTATCCTTAGTTATACTTTAATAGTACATACAGGGATAATCGTAGGTTGGCGCCCCATTCCATTAGAAATATCTAACGGAGCCTCTGCGAGTTGGCTTCGGCCCCTCTTACGCCTACCAAAGTCGCGGGACCTTAGGGTCCCGAGATTTTTCAATAAATTAAGTTCTGTGGCTCGGCTGTCAAGTCAACTGACAAAGAAATTTTCAGTCCGTAATTTTTTTTTCAAATTTAATTAAAATACCCACACAAAATGCATTTTATATAGAATACATATAGAAAAAAACAGAACGATATAACAATAAGAATTTGTTTACGAAATGGAAACACAAATTGACGATATAATGGAAATACAATGCTGACAAGAAGCCGAGCTCTACTACAAGACGCACCAACACCATCTCCGGGTTCGTCGCTCAGCTCAGCTCTACCGGGTTCTATCGGGGTCACCAATATATCTCGATCTATACATGTCTCGATTGGATTTTTCCTCTAATTAATATTTTATCATTAATCAATTCGTGGTGTCGATATAGTTCCACAATAAAGAGACCGTTTGGTCGTATATCCTCCTTTCTTTAAAATCCATCCAAAGGTTGTCTTTAAAAGATCGCTTTTAGCGATAAGGCCGCCCATTGTGTCACCCTATGTAATTTTTTCTTCATCTATTTTTTTTTTTTTTTTCTGTAACTTATATGGTGTAAATAATAAAGAGTATTCTATTCTATTCTATTATATTCTATCTCGCGATCTTTAAATGATACGTCCCCAACGATTATTGGCATCCATAGGCACGAAAGTTACTCTTTGCCTGTTGAGGTTATGCTGCCTTACATATTCCGGCAGTTCATAGTTCAATGTGCTGTTCTGCGTTAGTGATTGCCGCTGTAATTCGGTAGTTCCGTTGTACTAGGAGTCGTATTTACCAACCGTATAGTGAATTGCTGAAAAAATATAAATTGATCTCTTTGAAGTCTAGACGTATTTTCCTTGAAACTATGTTTCTATACGATCTCTGTAACAAGTTGTGCAAGTCTCATTGTTTAACGTGGGGGCCACAAGTAGTTGCAACTCACTGCCAAGTGATGATACTGAGTTCTTGGGGCGAACTCTGGATAATCTTTTAAACTAAGTCTTAAGACAACAGAGGATACCAATGACAGAATAGTTATGCCTACCAAAAACAAGGTATCTTCTTGCTCTCTGTTAACTAGATGTTAGAAAGGGGGTAAGCAGCATGCCTTGAAAATATTTCATCAAAATATTCAAGGTGTCTCTTCCAAAATATTAGAAATTGAAATGTTTATAAAAAAAAACAATTAATGACATTGTATGTTTTAGTGAGCACTGGTTGAAGGATTACCAAATGCTAATTAGTTATGAAAATTATAGTGTGGTTTTAACCGCAAATCTATGTCGCGCGGTGATTCTCCTCCTTATCTTAGTTAAAAAATGCTTAAAATTTAAGCAACGTAATGACATTGTTAGCTTGTCAGTGGAACATTGCATCGAACTGTCCTGTGTTGAGCTAGATAAGCATGTTATAGTGTGCGTGTATAGACCCCTAACCCTCAAAACTTTACGTTATTTGAAACAACAGTGGAAGATGTCCTTGCGAAACTTGCAGCAGGTAACAAATCCGTGATTATTTGTGGAGATTTTAATATTAATATTTTAGAAATTAATTCAAATAACAGTATATATTTAAGTCTTTTTAAATCGTTCAATCTATCTAATGTTTTTACAGAACCAACTAGAATAACTCTAACTTCTGCAACCTGTATTGATAATGTATTCTGCGATTGTGATTATTTAGATAAAGCTATAGTTAATTACCTGCAATCTGATCACTGTGGTCAACTGGTAACATTTAAGTATAAAGCAGCCTTGCAAAAAGTTCAAATACAATTTAAGCCAATAACAACTGGCAAACTAGCAAAATTTAATGGGACCTTACAAAATAAGTTAAATGCTCTAGGCCATAATATTGAGGATGCGAACTAAGTTTAGTAGTTACTTTCCCTAAGTTTATATTTAGTGATTGGGCGACTAAAGGCATTAGCATAAGTAGGTAAAGACTATATGATCTATACGGCCTTAAGTCTTTCATTAACACTGAATCCTTTAATAAGTATGTAAACAAATATTCTAAGGTTTTCAGAAATACTTGCAAAGTAGATAAAGCCCTGTACATAAGCAACAAGATCAAATTGGCAGATAATAAGATAAAGACAGTTTGGAAAGTTATCAATAATGAAACTAACAGAAATAAAGTACGAAACATTAACTTTTTACTAGAGACTGCGCATGGTGCCATAAGCTCTAATTTAGAAGTAGCTCAAGAATTTATAAAATTTTTCACTGATATACCATCAAAAACAACTGAAGCTTTAAATTCTTCACCCGAGGTCTCATTTGATTTATTAAGAGCAAACATTCGAGGTTTTACGGTTGAATTCCAATTCAAACATATCAACCCTATGACAGTTATTAAAGCTTTCCGGCAAATCAAAATTAAATTGACTGAAGACATATGGGGAATGTCTATCAAAGTGTGCACGTCCATATTTGAAACCATAGCACCACACTTGGCACTAATATTTAATTTATGTGTTGACCAAGGGGTCTTTCCGGATATAATGAAATATAGTAAGGTGATACCACTTTTTAAATCTGGAGATAATAAAGATACTAATAATTATAGACCTGTATCTGTATTGCCGGTTTTCAGCAATGTGTTTGAAAAATTAATGCTCAATCAAATGCTCAGTCATTTTAACACCAATAAAATCTTACACGAACAACAGTATGGTTTTACCAAAGGTCGTTGTACGACTGACGCTGGAGTCACGTTGTTAAAACACATATATACAGCGTAGGAAGAGGCGCAAGATGCCATAGGAATCTTTTGTGACCTCTTCAAGGCATTTGATTGTGTAAATCACGAAACCTTGCTCCTAAAACTAGAACATTACGGACTGCGTAAACTTGCACTCAGTTTAGTGAGGTCTTATTTAAATGACAGACAGCAGCAAGTTCAAATAAATGGTGTCAATTCACGGGGTCTGAAAGTTAAAATGGGGGTACCACAAGGCTCAATATTGGGTCCGTTCCTATTTCTAGTATACATTAATGATCTTCCCCATCTTTTAAAAAATTAAACTCAAATGGTGTTATTTGCTGACGATACGTCCTTAATTTTTAAGATAGATAGGCGTGCCACAAGTCTTGACGATGTAAATAACGCCCTTCAGCAGGTCCAAAATTGGTTTACTGCTTAATTTAGTTTTAAATGGGAAAAAACAAAGTGTATCAGATTTGCCTTACTTCGGTAAAAGTATTAATTGCGACATAGTATTGAACCAAGAGAAACTTGAATTCGTCGATGACACAGTTTTCTTGGGGATCACGCTTGACTCAAGGCTACAATGGGATCCTCATTTAAAACCTCTTGCGGGACGGCTAAGTTCAGCAGCATATGCTGTCAGAAAAATCCGTCAATTTACTGATATAGATACCGCGTGGCTGGTCTATTTTAGTTAATTTCATAGTATCATGTCTTACGGTATCTTATTATGGGGACGTGCTGCAGATATCGAGTCTATATTTATTCTGCAGAAAAGAGCTATCAGAGCCATTTACAATCTCCGCCGGCGCGATTCCCTAAGGGAACTGTTTAAGGATATTAACATCATGACGGTACCTTGTCAGTACGTATATGAAAACATTATGTACGTTCGGGAAAATCTTCATCTTTTTAGCAAAATTAGTGATAGGCATAATTTTAATACTAGAAATCGGAACAAATTAGATCAACCCCGATTTAGATTAGCTAAAGTACACACTTCTTTTATAGGGTACTGTGTTAAATTTTATAATAAAATACCACTTGATATTCTCGAACTGAATGAGAGAAAATTAAAAACATGTATAAAACGCACATTATGTAGACAAGCATATTATAAACTGGAAGATTATGTCCTTGATAAAAATGCTTGGCTAAATGCCGGTCCTGCTCCACAGTCACAGCAGCATGGGTCCACTAGTTAGGTTTTTGATAATTTTAAGAAATGCTTACCCTTTTTTTGTTCTCCTATACAATCATTTATTTATTATTTCTTTGCAATATTGTATTAGCAAAGTATACACAATAAAGCAGCCTTCTTTTTTTTTCTTTTCTTAGTTACTTGAAAACCATAGTTTTGTATAACGTAGAAGCATATTTTCAATTTTTTATAAATGTGAGCACTATGGAGCCATTTACATATGTAATTAGTTATAGATTTCGTAATTAAACTAGTTCGACATGAACGAGCGTGGCAGTTGAGAGTTTGTCATGCTCACACAAATGTTTTGTTGATGGTGGCGCGTGGTTTGGATCATTTGGTTCCCTTCAAAATGGTTGAGTTAGATGGTGCTGATGCACGCGTCATGTTCGTGAACGGGCGCCGTCAGTTGAGACTGGTCATCTCTTACCTGCCTCTGGCTTATTTTAATCTGTACCTACATTTTGAATTGTTTATATATTTTCTTGTTCTTTGCATTGTCCTCACATATAGAAGCAATCAAAGATAATGTTACCAAGATTTTTGTAATACATCACATGGTTTAAAAGAGTGTCCGTGGAGTTTCTTGCACGTTCTTCTCCATAGAGATCTACGCTTTGGAACGTGCAAATAGCTTCATGTTTTTGACTGACTGACTTTGACAATTCAAAAGTGCCTGTAAATGGTTTATTTGAAATATACGATTTGTATTGATTTGAGTTGCTTTGTTGTTCCTAGAACTATTCAGGGTCGTGAGGTGCGCTCGCGACCTGTTTTGGCCGTCACCCCTAGTCGCACGAATGCAGGCTTGCGGGAGCACCTCTGCGTCGCCTTACAGGCAATTATAATAAGTTCTTCTCTAACTTGGATCCGTTTTCACTGCATCTTGGAAAATTTAGGAGAATATTACTTGACACAATCCAGAATGTATGCGAATAATAATTATTGTTTATCATTAGTGTTCCTAAGTAGTAGCTGTAACTTATGTGTATTTTATTTCATGCGATATTCTATTCTGTCCGACTTTTGCTTCATCAACATTGTCTTTGTCTTTTTGTGTATCTGTGGAGAACGTTGTTGGTTGCACATTTGTATAATTACTTATATTCTATTTTTTTTTTTGTTGTGTATAATGTGTAATTGTTGGTTCTTCCGAATAAATAAAATAAAATATAATAAAAAATAAAATTAAAGATGTAATAGAAACGGTAACTTAAGGTCAGGTATTCCCAATTTTTTCAATATTCCATCACTTTAAATCAATAACAAACAAACAAATAGTGATTGTGTAACGCCAAAAAAATACATATTGAAGTTCATGTACTTTGACAATTTCTGGTTCAAAACATAATATCGAAAACTCCACTCGATCAAAAAAAAAAAACCGAAGAGGAGGCTAAATTCGACTACTTTTTATGTTTAAAATTTTTATTGTTCTTGAAGCTTATGAAAGTTATACTTCCAAAAACCATATCTTAAAACGGTAATAACGTATAAAAGACTAATTTCTGGATACACTTTGCATAATAGTTTAATTCTTTTAATAATAAATTATTATATAATACAGCGGCTTCACGCCGTCGACGTGAGCGCACGGCTCGCTTCGCGTAAAGTATAGAAAAGTTAGATACCTACTTCGCTCGGTCTACCTGACCTTAAGCCACATTCAAAATAATTATATTCCATAGAAATGGATAAATAAAGTCTGTGCGTTTTGTTTGTACTGATACATTTTACCTTTTTTTTTTCAAAAACACGCGCCTGAATAATCATATTTACCATAGAGTAGCTTGATAGCTTTCTATCACATAACCGTTTAAAAATCGTCAGAATATTGTACAACTTTTGAACGTGTCCTTTATTTATTTACGTACCGTGTCCGTATTTGGGTCACAGAAGCCCATATGTATACCAAATTTCAACAGAAGGCTTAGTGTGAGTTTTTTAACGTACTCGATAACTCGATCGTGTTAACGTAAACGTTCGCTTATGTCAAATTGTATAGAAAAAAACAGGTTGTCCGTGAGTGTCACCAGACGGCGCTAATTCAGTTTCAATACAAATTGGCGTTTACGCTAACGCGATCGAGAACATTAAAAAACTCACACTAAGGCCACAGAATCGGTCCCGTAGATCTGGAGAAAACTGGCTGTGACAGACGGACAGAAGCTCGTATTACTATTAATAAAGACCATGTTTTTTATGAGATAATTACAAATGTAGTTTTCAGACTTTTTCCTATAAGTACTTTTAGTATTTCATATTTCTAAACATTTTGATTTCCTTGAGAGCGTCGAAATATAAGTTTTTTGCGTATCTTTTTTTTACGTTAACTTAAAAGTTTGGTTTTTTCACAGCTTCAAGGGACCGTAGACTTAAGTATATGGCTTTAATTTCAACTCGATACCTCCACGCGTTCCTGAGATAAAGGGTCTTGACAGACAGACGGACGGACAACAAAGTGATCTTATAAGGGTTCCGTTTTTTCCTTTTGAGGTACGGAACCCTAAAAATAAAAAACACCTACTTCCGACATAGTTATTTTATACTTTGTAGTGTTTTTATTTGGAAGTCGGTTGTAATATTTTTTTTTTAAATTTCTTAGTTACATAACATGCATGGATTAGGTACTAACTTAATAGGTTCAATCTTCAGGTTGCTCCAAGGAGACTATTGCCTCGAAGCTGATTTAGACCTAGAAACTGTTATGAAAAAAAAGAAGACTGATGAAGAAAAAAGTATGTTCCGTCCGGAAGTACTCGTTGCAATTCGTAATATGCAGTCTCAGGAATCGGCATCATCAAGTTTATCTGGTTAGATATAAAATAATTATTAGTTTTTTCCTTTTTTATATCTCTTATATAAGAAAATACTTATGTATCCACTAATTGGCGTTTTTATTTACAGAACCATCTTTAGATTCCTTTGACGAGAGAGAAATCAAGAAATATATACAGTAAAAAAACTGATTTTCTTATGTAGTGTCTAGCTAATTATTATTGATACTATTATTTGTACAATTAAGTATTACCTAAGTATGGTACCAACGATTAAACCGGACAAGTGCGAGTCTGACTCGCTCACCGAGGGCTCCGTACAAACTCATGCAAGTTCGAGAGCGAGATCTTGCCGGAGCTACGTCCGCCGTGCTGCGATTTGCCGCGGCAGCAGAGTTTCCCCCCGACGCGGACGTAGTGCTTCCACGCGCCACGCGTAGACGTACACGAGCGCTTTCGCCTCCAGATCCCATGGCGGCAATCGAGCAAGGAGCCTCGCCACGTCACCGGAGACCATGCGGTATCCTCGGGCCAGCCGGATGGCCATAATCCTCTGAAACGCATTCAGACGGCGGGCTGGTCGCCGCCTCAAAGAAAGTGCCCACACTGCATGGGGCCCCATAAAGAGCTATGGACTGCACGAACCCCACTTAAAGCCTCCGGCAGGAGGCGTTTGGATACCCTAGATTTGGCAGGAGTCGTTTGAAAACAGCCCCGCCCCGGTCCGCCCCAGTTTGGAAGCCAAACGTCTAGAGTACTCGTTGAAGTTCCACCGGCTGTCGAGGACGAGTCCCTAAGTACTTCATCGTCGACCCGACGCCGACGTACCGTTATTTGGGATCCCGATGGTGGCGCGTTCAGAGATCCATGAACGCACATGGCTTCGGACTTGTGTAGGGCCACCTCGAGACCCAATAGCCGGATCATCTCAATGACTGTCGCAATCCCACGTGTCATTAAGTCGACCGCCGCCTGGTGCAACTCTCCCTGCGCCAGCGTGTCGTCAGAGTAGCACTTTTACTCTCGATCACCTCCGGAGCATCGTCATCGTCGCTGTCGTTGGTGTGGTCCGCATAGGGCACCGCAGGGACAGAGTCCATTTTATACAGGTGGCGGAGCCATAGGTAGAAGAGTATGCTCCACTCGAGAAGGGAATAGAGCGCTCACCACATCTTCCACCAGCTGGGGCCGGATACTCCGTCAGCGTCATTTCGTAGGGGCGTTCCCATGGGGGGTTCAGACACTTCAGCCAAAATTAAATCCTTGGCCCGCCGTATTCCCGTTTGGAGGGTGGCCTTCGCCGCACTCTGTACTCCTCGTACAGCTCCACCGCGCCTGCGCACCCGAAGGGCGGATGCGGAGCTTGGTGTACAGCCACTGTGCAACAAAGCACGCCTCGCGCAGCACGCCATCTCCCGCGACCAGCGCGAAACCCTTACGCGTGAATCAGGCACGCACTTAGTCAGTTAGTCAGTTTTTTTATTTATTAATCACGCCTCAACGGCTCAACAGACTTGGATGAAACTTGACTCCGGGTTATAACTTCCATTATTCTTTTCCGGGGGCCTGACCCGTGTTAAAGTTGTCAATCAAACCCTACCTATGACCTAATCCAGGACCTGATTTCTCAATGTGCGAAGTTTCTCCAAATCCTATCAGTAGTTGAGGCGTAATTATTTAACAAACATCCAGACATTTTGGGTTGAACCATCATGATGGTTCAACCCAAAATAACAATATTAACAATAAAAATATTAACAATATTAATATTCATCAATGTCATGACATTGATGAATATTAATATTGTTGACTGAAAAACTATCAAATCGAAGGACAATTCTACAGACCAATATTTTTAGGCAGTTTACTACAATAACGTTATTTTTATCCTAGGGAAAATACGGATCATGTGAGTTTTGGGGGCGCAATCATAAAGAACGTGGCTGAAAGGGGCAAACAAAACATTCTTGACGTACAGAAAGCGTAAGATCTTTTCTTTCCCGTGCTTAAACCGAATTAAAGTTCACAGTATTTTATACGTTTGTTTGTTTCATTTTTTTTCACTAGTTTGTCATGCATGACGATAATAAACTCTTTTCTTTATTTTTTTCCCAGGCCTGATGTTCTGATTGCTGACGAGACCCTGCGAGAATATAGGTAGGTATTAAGCACTCTGCACGACGAGATTTTGACATTTGACACACCAGCTGAGTCGACGGGATTTTACGAATTACGTCATCAAATTCAGGAATTACATCAAATTTCGGCAATCGAATTTACTATGAAAAATTTGTTTCCGTAGCTATATTAAACGATAAGTTTGTGAGGAATATCCATAATTACAAGGTCGTTCAAATCGCTTCCTTCTACTTAAAAATTTATCATAAATATGAATTACTTCACCTCTCAAAAAAGTAGTAAACTTAGATTTTCAATATGAATTACTTCACCTCTCAAAAACTCAGATTTTTTGAATTAGTGTTGTAAAAGTGTAATTTTTGGTTAGTTTAATCTAACTAAATCTAATAATTTAAATGTGACGAACCCCAAGCTCGTAACAATGTATGCCTTATAGCCTTCCTCGATAAATGGGCTATCAAACACTGAAATAATTTTTCAAATCTGATTAGTAGTACCTGAGATTAGTGCGTTCAAGCAAGCAAGCAAGCAAACAAACAAACTCTTCAGCTTTATATATTGATGATGTGCCTCCGGAATATATACAGCATTGTTTATAAAGAAGAAGCAGTGTATACTAAGCCTTATTTGCGCGGTCAATATTTCGGATACCTACCTTAGTTCAACTTAAGAATACTAGGTGGGGCTACTATCGATAACATTGTATTTACTCTGTGCCAGCTAGGACGCGGGAACCGCTGTCACTTTTCGAATTCATAGCGCTGAGTACTTTCGCGCCGCGTGCAGTCGAAATCCAAAAATACTTGAATAATCGTATAACATTTAAAAAATAATAATTTATCGCAGTGTTAGATAATTTAGTAATGCAATTATTATTGGTTGTATTTTCAATTTTAACCCTTAAAAACCGTTTTTTTTTCGTTATGAATCTCGTGCCGAGTGACGAACCCGATGAGGCCGCTGCCGGAGCCAATCGGTCGATCGTTTCGAACTCGCCGACTTCCGAGAGGGATCAAGGACAAGAAAAGGAGGACTCTTCGTGTGCTAGTAGTTCATCGGACAGCGAAGCCGAACGAGGAGAACCCCCACACAAAAAACGAAAGCGGCATTCACAGGTAACGGTCGATCCTCGGATCGACGCGTTATACAACCAGGTCAGTTTTCTTACAAACTTTATAATGCACCAACATTGATTTATATAAAAAACCCAAGATGCACAGTCTCGAACAAATGCAACACTCGAAACTGTCGTCAAAAACTGACATGTATCAAGACAGTGTCATGTGTGAGTTGTGTGTAGTTTTACCATTAACAATTTTTTTTGCAAATTCAACCTTACACGGATCGCTTAAAGTTGTTTTTACAAAGCAGTGCAGTATGGAGAGTGATGAGCATTTTTTTTTGCAAATTCAACCTTACACGGATCGCTTAAAGTTGTTTTTACAAAGCAGTGCAGTCTGGCGAGCGATGCGAGACTGTTTGAAACTATCGCACAATTATAAATAGTGCGCTTGTTTTTTGCGGACGTGTTTGAGATGAGTGTGTTTCTTGGGTTTTTTATATAACAATGTGCACCAACAATATGTTTCGCAAACTACCGTAAACAAGTGTGACGTGACTGAACAGCCAGATAATATCAACAATGATTTTTGTCGCCTGTAAAACTAGTTTTGATGAGAAAACGTTCTTAAATCAGCTGATGAAAAGATTTCTTGGCCTCAACGGAGGAACTCATGGCTGCAACTACCAACGCCTTGTTACATCAAAGGGAACTATTGCAATCCAGTTTATCATTGATTGGGCTCACAATAACCCTACCGAGTTAAAACCCGGTAACCGCTTTAATAAAACATGAAACATTCATTCGGTAATGAGTCGTCGTCTTATAAATTATCTGAACAAACCTTACAAATAATTTGCGGTAAAAGGGCCGCATGTATTGAGACTAGACGTAAAAGAATAATTCTGGAAATTCCGGATAAAAGTATTCAAGCCGCGCCTAGTAATATACCTCCTAGTGAAGAGTTTATACAACAAGTTGTTTTGCATCCTCGTCAAATTTCAGGAGGTTGTCATAAAATACATAAATAATCAATTGAAAGTACGGTAGCGGGCAATAACTAATAAGCGCTGCTTTTTTTGTTGTTGAAATTTATTAGTATTTCAGAATTAAACCCTTAATTCAATACAAATAAAACAGAATCACCCGACTACGTACACAGCGAAATGCAGCTATATGCGTGAGTGTCTTACCTACGAAATGCTAGAGCGCGCGACCGCGACCGAGCAAAGACCTGTAGCAATAATTTTATTTCGAAAATAACCTACACTATTGTCATAACTTTCGCTTGATAATTAACTCATTTTTGAGCATCATTGGAATACGGAAATCTTACTAATGACAGTAATACTAGTGCGCCAAAGAAAAGTTCACTGACCAGATGATTAAAAATGTTAGTTTTTCTTTATCCTTCAACCTTAAGTTTTCGTAGTGATTTTGTTTTTATTTTTTGGATTAAATTGGTTGATTTGAAATTTTCCTTTCTACTTAACGGGCTTAGGACCGGCAATAATACCTACCTTAGTTGGTGTACCGTGATCTAGTATGTCTAAAAATGTTTTCTGCGTTTGATGGAAATGGAAAGACTTGCTAGTTAAGTGTAAGTACGTGGTGATACTTTCGACTCTTCGGTATTATTGGGGTAGTTAAAAATTTGAAATCAACTTATTTGCAATAAAAAAATTGATTATACAAAATTTACAAATAAATAGATTACCTACTTAAGTTACCCGGAGGTATTGTTCAAAGTTGCCACCATCACACTCTTCACACAATCGAGCACGACGTAGCTGGTTTTCCTTCAGCTTACGTAACACTAACACATTCGTAGTGTCGAAAGGACTAATGATCCTTGCACGTAATTCTGTTACACTTGTCACTTCCCCGTGTAAACTAACCTTTTAACGTATCCCCACAAATAAGTCTAGAGGCGTCAGGTCCGGAGAACGCAGAGGCCATGCCACAAGTCCTCCGCGACCGATCCAGTGGTCACCAAAACTTTCGATCCAGTACTCGCGTACTTGCCGACCATAGTGAGGGGGAGCACCGTCCTGCTGGTAGTAGAGGTTACGATGGAGTGCCAGGGTAACATCCTCCAACATCTCCTCGACAACGTGACGCAAGAGCTCCAGGTATGTGCAGGGCCGTCTTAAACCATGTGGAGGCCCCTGAGCCCGCGGCCTTTTTGGAACACTGCACACCGACCAAGAAAATATCAAAGCACAGGTAGTCGAGTTCCGTAGGTACGACCACAAAACTATACTTCCCAGTGGCGTATATTTTAATCTTGGCAATCAAAAAAAAAAGAATAATCAACCTCGTTGTTTTTATGTAATAGTAATTTTCCAATAGGATAATTATGAAGGAGCGAGCGAAGCGGGTTTAAACTTTAACTCATCAGATAACTAATGCTGTCGAAACAAGAGCGAGTGAAGCGTGTTCGGAAAAATTTACAGTCAGTCTCAGAGAGCATACATTTTCTTTTGACTATTTAAACAAACAGGAAGTTGGAAAACGTTCTTCAGCTAGCAAGCGTAGCGAGCTCCAAAATTTTCTAAGATTTCCTTTTGCGAACGAAGCGGGTTAGGTAATTTTGACATCCCGCCCAGCATAGGCTCCATAGAAGTTTGTCAGAAGCTAGTGCACGGTTTGAATTAGTCCTTTCCTATGGAGAAGTAGCCTCTAAATTACATTATAGGCCCTAGGCAATAATTTGGGGGCCCAAAATTACATTAAAAGTCATGTAATTTGGGAACCCTAAACTAAATTACATTATAGGCTTAATTTGGGGGCCTCAAATGAAGCGAGGCCCTGGGCACGTGCCCTTCGTGCCCTTATGGTAAAGACGGAACTGGGTATGTGGCACTGTTGAGGTACCCATCTATGAAGTAGGGTCCAAGCACGTGTTCCCCTATTATGCCAGCCCACAAATTCAGTCCAAACCGCACTTGGAACGCATGCCGTTAGGTTACGTGGGGATTATGGTCGCGGTGAGCCCACCATTGTTCGTTATGAACATTGTAGACGCCAACTCGAGTTAATAAACACTCGTCCGTCCACAGGATGTTGGCGTCTTGGTGTTCCAGCAACCAGCGACAAAATGTAATCCGCACGGCATTATCACCTGGGTGAATGTCTTGTGCCTTGCGGTAGTGGAACGGGTGTTGCAGTTTACGCTTTAGTAGGCGCCACACTGTGGTGTGGTGCACTCCGAAGTGTTAACCAGCCTCCCGCGTGCTTGCCCGTGGATCTCGCTGGAAGTATTCCAGGATGTCTTCCTGCAAGGCGACAGGCAGGCCTACGCTGCCGCAAGCCTGAGCATACCGGGGAACGTCAAACTGCCGATGATCCCGCAGTCTCTGCGTAGCAGCCAGCATGACGCTCTGTGATGGGGGTTGCCGATCGGGAAACATTTCCGTGAACATCCGGATGGCTCCACGTAGGCTGTCTCCACTGATGGCATACAGGAGGACCATCTCCACCAACTCGACATTAGAATAATTGTCCGTCATCTTGCACTTTGTACTTACGTCTCAACGATGTACCGAGAAGCAGAATTCGCAAAGCGCACGCACGCTTCGGCGACATCAAACACACTGTTAGTTCCGGGGCCGCGGGGGCGTGGCTAGGAGCGTGCGCGGGAGAGTACCCGCACCGTGATTGGGGTGGGATTGATTACCTACGATCGTTGCGTATGCGCTGTGTATGTATTGTTTGCGTTTGTTTGTGTGTGAAAGCGCGGTTATAGGGCTAGTAATAGACAGGCCGCGCTTAAATACGGCTGGTTCACACTTACGGACTACCGTAAATAAGAAAAAAAAAATAAAAAAAAACTTACCCATTTTATTGTTGATTTGGGTCAACCAAATCAACATTTAAGGACGTAATATGCATTAGCATAATAACGTCCTTAAATGTTGATTTGATTGAATTTGACTAGGATGCAAATCAACACCTTGTATTTGACAAGACAAAACTTTGGTCTCTTATCCAGTCCCTCGGAGGGCCTCATTTCTGGTTATCACCACCACAAGCTCACAAAACTAAGGACCAACTCAAAACAAAATACAAAGAACCAACACCATCTACCTCCAAATACAAACCCCAGGCACAAAATATTAAAAACGATAATTATCGAGATACCTACAAAAAACAACAAACGTACAAAGGGAAAAGCGACGGTTGCAAACAAACTAAAAATCATTCATTTCGAAACAAAGACGGAAAAAAGTGACGATCCAACACATCTCAGGGGAGGTCGTTTAACTTTGTTCAAAAACCGTTGGTGCAAACAAATTTATAATTTCAGCATTTTCGGGGTTGCGGATACCCCTTTACAAAAAACCCCCTCTGTTAATGCCAACAAGAAGAATCATGACCCAATATGTAACCAAGCCATCCCCAGAAATATCTCAGATAATCAAAGATCTATTGGATCAAGGGGTTTTGCGACTAGTTTCCAAGAAAACGCCCAGTTTTATCTCCAAGCTTTTTCTGCGGAAGAAAAGCGACGGATCTATGTGCCCAATTTTCGATCTTCGAGAATTGAACAAGTTCGTCAAAACAAAACATTTTCGTCTGATTTCTCACGCCTCAGTCCCAGATTTTCTTCAACCTGGAGACTGGATGATTTAAATTGATGTATCCCAGACTTATTTTCACCTACGAGCAGCAAAATCTAACCTAGCTCACTAATTTACCTAGACGACTTCCTTCTGGTCAACCAAGACCAATCCAAGTTATGTCTTCAGGCTGCGGAAGCCGTGAGGCACTTGGAACATCTGGGCTGGCAAATCAACCGCCAAAAATCTGTTTTGTAACTAACTCAAGATTTGGAATACCTTGGCATACGTTGGCAAATAGCTGTAAATACAATATCCCTACTAATAACAAGGAGACAAAGCATAAACAATGCTTTAGATCGGTCGTTGTTGAAAAGTCACATCAACCTCCGGGAACTGCAAAGTCTGTTGGGTCAGTTAAACTTCGCCAACTTTGTTGTCCCGCTGCACGCCCTGTCGAGAAATGCAAATCTTTCTGCGACACTTCAACAAAATATGACCCCTTCAAAAACAGCTGATACCTCAAGTAGTGTATCAATAGATACCTAATGTGGTGGCGCGGAGCCACAAGACACACATTGCCTATACACAAAAAGCCTGCTACCCATTTTCTTGCTACGGATGCTTCGTATTGGGGTTGGGTGGCCCATATAGATGGAAACCTAATGTCAGGTGCATGGGCAACGCACCAGAGAAGATGGCATTGCAACAAAAAGGAGCTATATGCAGTAATAGCGGCAAACAAAATGAATGCGAAGATGCTGCAAAAGTCACACGTACTTATCCAATCAGCCAATCGAACCCTAATTGCATAAATCCGGAAGGAGGGAGGAACCAAATCGTTCGGCTTACTAGCCCTAACCTTCGAAATATTACATCTTACGGACAAGTTCAACATAACCCTATCAGCCCATTATCTACCGGGGAGATACAATATAATAGCGGACAGGCGATCACGAGGAAAACCACCCGTGGAATGGCATCTTCTACCTCTAGCAACTGCAGAACTCTTTCGGAAGTGGGGGCTTCCAGAAATAGACTTGTTTGTGACACAAGAAACCGAGGTAGTAAAAAACTACATATCAATACTGCAGAGATCGATCGGCAAACTATACATATAGATGCCTTCAGCAGACAATGGAACCACAGGCTAGCATGGGTGTTTCCTCCTCCCAACTTGCTGCCCAGAGTTCTGGCACATATAAACAGTGCAACGGGAATTTACTTGGTTGTGGCTCCAGAGTGGCCACGAGCTTTCTGGCTTCAAGACCTGAAATCCAGAGCTCTAGACCATCCACACGAACTTCTGAACCTGTCGAAGACCATGATAGATGTTACAACATCACAGCTTCCCCCCACCCAGGTACAGACATTGACCCTGAAAGTTTGGAAAATTGGGGGTAGGGTGCCCAAATAAAATACTGGTCCACACAGGAAAAAGAACTCTTTATAAATAAATCATTACATGTTGTTCTACTTAATTCTCAGAATAAACATTTGATAATCATCATAGCATTGTGTTTTACCTATAATCAATATTTCACCAGCAGATAACAAAGACGTCTTCATAAACGATGCTGTATGTTTTCCGGAGGCACATCAATATAACGGTTTTACATTAAAAATAAAACCGATATTATGTGCCGAGAGGGAAAACATACAGCATTGTAGGAAGTTCTGCCTGGTGAAGACTATGAATTCGAAAAGTGACAGCGGTTCCTGCGTCCTAGCTGGCACAGAGTAAATACAATGTCGGCGATAGTAGCGCCACCTGGTATTCTTAAGTTGAACTAAGGTATCCGTAATATTGACCGCGCAAATAAGGCTAAGTATACACTGCGTCTTCTTCATAAACAGTGCTGTATGTTTTCCCTCTCGGCACATAATATCGGTTTTATTTTTATGTAAAACCGTTATATTAGTATAGACAACATTAATAAAAAGAATGTCGTATGTAACTCTTAGTACCTAAAGGTACTACTACAGAGCCGGCGGAGGTTTGCTTGTCTAGTACCATAGATATCTACATCTACATCTACACTAATATATAAAGCTGAAGTTTGTTTGTTTGCTTGAACGCACTAATCTCAGGAACTACTGGTCCGATTTGAAAAATTATTTCAGTGTTAGATAGCCCATTTATCGAGGAAGGCTATAGGCTATATATCATCACGCAGTCGAAGATGCGCGGGTCAGCTAGTAATAAATAAGGTTTTTATATTTCTATGTCTAGTACGTTTAGGTACTAGTACCGAACTATACGGTTAACTTACCTTGTTTATGTAGATATGTAGGAAGCGTAACCTACTGAGGTAGGTACCTGCATAAATATTAATTGTTCCTTACATTATTATATGGCTGTACATTGTCTCAAAATAATGTTTCTGCTTTTTAGAGTGGCTGAGATCGAACTCAAACGTGGACGTGAGAAGTAAGTTTTATCTAGGCATTTACTTGAATTTTGGCATCGACCGTAGGTAGGCTTGGGTTTTGGTTCTGTAGCTTTCAGCTCTTGTTTCTGAAAAAGTTGTAAGTAGGTACTTACCTATCTTTTTTATCATTGAGTAAATAGGAAATAGGTACTTACTTAGGTACCTACCTTAAATAATCTTCTTCGTAAATTATAGTACCTATATACCGAGGGGTTTCTACTTAGGTCAACAAAGCGACAATTTTCGAAATGGTCTAGGGTCAGATGTTCAACAGTTAACCATATGTACACAGTTAACCAAGCCTATATTTCGGAAATGCGGCGTTGCACTTCCGTGCTACCTAGCAAGATAAACCCCACAACAGCCTCCCATGCTTTTTTGCTCGCACGCGTCTCGCCCGCATGGCGAGGTATTTTGTGTTTTTTCGTGTATGTGTATGTACTTACAGAAAAAAAAGTAATTTTTGGTTTTATATGTTTCAGTTCAATGTTACAAGTATTCTATTATGTTACCTCCGTAGATACCTAGTCTTGTTGTGCTTCATCATCATCATCATAACAGCCGAAAGACGTCCACTGCTGGACATAGGCCTCCCCCAAAGGGGTTATTGTGCTTATTTTGACGTATTAATTGTGTATTTGGTATTAGTAATTAAAAAGTTATCCTAAAAAAGTAATAATATAATAACATATTTCTTTACATTATAAAAGAGTGTCTCACAGTTAACCAACTTGCTATTTCATTCATTCATTATGTGTGTTCTTCATGTTTGTTAACTTTGTACCTAGTTATTTGTGTAGATGTACCTAGCGAAATAAGTTTAAGTAATATTTTTTGTTTTATAGATGCGGACAATAAGAGTCATAGGTCATCGGTAGAATCCATGAAAGTAGCTCTTGAGCTCGTAAAATCTTGTGAGCCTGTGGTGGACTTATATTAAACTAAAGAAATTATTTTGATCTTTTTAAAGGTTTTTGTCGGGGGTTTTTAAATTTTTAATTTAATTTTTATTTCATGCTTTTTAAATTTAAATTTTCATTTCGTTAATTAATATTCCTCATTCCCTTTCAATGTAGTGTGCATTATTCTACAAGTCAAGCCCTTTCATTTGATACCCATATTGAGGGAGTTGTGAAAAAATATATTTTCCGCCATTTTATGGCGGCGGCCATCTTGGACCGATTTTCATCAAATATCCCGACACCTTTCAAATAAAAAAATCAAAATCGGTTCATCCGTTCGGGAGCTACGATGCCACAGACAGACACACACACACACACAGAGAGACACGTCAAACTTATAACACCCCGTCGTTATTGCGTCGGGGGTTAAAAATAAAGGATTATATTTTTAACAAAAACTTGAGACTGATTTTAAGTGCCAATATGTTAAGGGCTATTACATTTTTTCTTGGATTTGAGCGTTTGACTCGAGTTTTGATGTGTGATTATGGCTTATAAGACACAAATTGAAGTAAAAAAAAATTATGGCCAAGAAAGTTTGTTGAGAGTGCTTTAGAAACAAATATTTCAATTCGTTTACGTAAATTAGTAAAAACCTTGTCTCTGCAAAGGATGTTTCATAAAATTTTACTTTAGGCATCTTTTGATGCTTTGTTACATCGAAGATATAATAATTTAATCATTAATGAAAATGTTTATGGAACAATTGTATCTTCTACTTTGGAGTGCTTTATTCAATTCAATTTATTATGTTTCATACAATAATACACCAAAAATAATTCCGTAAAACAGAGTTACTGATAATTTTTCGTCCGAAATGATATTTTTTCTCTATGAAAATATAATCCACATTCAATCAAAAAGTAACCAAGGTTAATATTACCTTACTTGAAAAATAACTTTTCGACACATTTGCTCAAAAAATGCATTTACGAAGTCTGTACACATTGTTCGAAAGTTAAAAATAACGCACCATATAATGGAGCGTGCGGTAAAATAGGTACTCTCACCTAAGTACCTACTTTACCACACGCTTCGATACAAAGCGCCGTGCGTAACCTTTACGGTTTTTTTTAATTTCCATAAACAATATTATAAGAATTCCACTAAGGAGTTTCACGCAAACACAGACGGAAGCGCTTTTGCTTCCGTCTGCGTCTGCATGAAAGAAAAAATGAGACGATGGATGTAGTTTTAATTACCCGACTGCGCCAGGAGGAGAGTTATTTTATGTTGTGGTTATGTGTCGATTGTATGTATGTATGTATGTATATTTCTTTGGAATGCTCTGTAGCCGCCGTGTAGGCTTGATTGATTTTAGCTTGAGAGATGTCGTTAAATTCGTGGTATTTAGGCTACAGAGCTTGCTAAAGAAATATACATACTTACAAACATGTACTCGATAAAAATGAACTACAGAATAAATGAGACGATAGCCAGTTTTTTTTGTAAAACAAACGTACTGAGCAAAAACGCATCCGTCTGCGTCTGCGTGAGTTCCACAATACGAGAATAAGAAAAGTTCAGAAGCTAGGAGGTAAAATAAAGTGCAACATACTTTCCAATACTTTCTTATATTTTTTAATAATTTCCAATTAACAAAATTATATTCAACTTTCCATGGCGGGAAAATCACGAATACCACAGATTAAAAATGACCGCCACATAAAAATAAAGCTCATTCATTCAAGCAGGTAAGTACTGTAAACTCAACTAAATTAAAAATTGAAAAAAAAAGGTAATTTATTTGAAGTATTTTGAAGTACAGTTTTAAAATAGAATATCAGCATAATAATAAAAGATAACAGTTAGTAAGCTGAATGATCGAACCTCCTTGGAAGCGCTCTTATGCGTTTGTGAGTCGAGACGAAAGATGTACCTAGTTCTAATTTTAAATTTGCAAATTCGAGCCATTTTTATATTGCAAAGATGGTTGCGACTTACCGACTGATATCTAAAAACAAAAAGTTAGTCTCACAGTTTTTTTCGCAAATGTGTCGAAAAATGTTGTATGATATACGTGCGAATATTGGTATTTACAAACTCGTGACGTATGGTTAGGCCTCGACTTCGTCTCGGGCTTACATTCGTCTACTCGTTTGTAAAAACCAATTTACCGCACTAATATCACAAATTACTATTAAGCAATTGTTGTATACCGCGCTACAATCACTATAAATCTCGGGAAACGCGGTCTGTAGCTTTAGTTCGCGCCAAGCGCTCGATTTTGTAATAGCGCCCTTAAGCTAAGTATACAAATTAGTCTTGTTTCGTGTAGCTATGGTGTTTATGCAATGATTATGTAATAAGTATTATATTAGAAAATATTATTTTATGTAAAAAGCCTTCCACACATTATTTATCATAAACAAAGTGTCCTAGCTTTTAATTTCTCACTGATACTGAACGCAAAATTGTTTCTTTTTCTGGTAATTTGTCGATAAACATAAATAATTTCGGTCATAAAAAAAAAGGTTGAGTTATATTTGTTAACCCCCCCCCCCCCGGTTTATTGTGTACCAGGGGGTGGACACAATGAGCCAAATATCATTTTCGAAAAAAACGCTTGTTTTATTAATAGTATCACTAAAAGTTACATTTCTTGCGAATAGGTATTCAACTAACCTTCCTATCCAGTATTTCAGATTTAAGTTAATTTCGAAAGTAAACTTTTGAGTTACGGTGATTAGATTTAGGTGGTTCATTGTTGAACACCTTACCCTACCTACTTATTAAGAAGAGGTCGACCTTCTGAGCAAAAAAATAATATGCTGAATAGATACCTACATATTATACTCAAGGTACCTATATTATGTACCTACTTACTCTCTTTTTTTATTTATTTTTTTCTGTTTTTTACTTTTTTTTTTAGAAAAGTTTCTATCACTGACCCTCAAGAGTCTAAAGTTAAAACAGAAATAATTAGACGTCAGACTGGTTTCGTACGTCCGGAAGATTTGGCCAGAATACGCCAGTTCGAACGGCCTGAAGAGGATGTGAGTGAGGATAGTGCTGAACTCGACGATTATCAACCATATACTAGGTGACAGCATCATACCACTAAACAAAGTCAGGGAAATAAATAATTTGTTTATTACCAAACAAACTTTTCATTGGTAACATACCTATGAAGAGGCTAAAGCTGCCAAATGACGTATTCGTGAATTTACTAAAAAAAAAAACAATACATTTTCCTGGCTGGTAAATTAGTAACAAAGTACCTTGCATTTTCTTCTATAGGGGAGTGGGACACTTTTTGCATAAGTTAACCGTAGTCTTGTATGTTAAGTTTGACTAGTCTTGAAAACAAGATCAGAGATGAGAACAAGATCTTGAAAACAGAAAAAAAATCTAAAGTTTTTTTTCTGTTTTCAAGATCATCAAAACATACCTACTTATTTTGCATTCTTAGAAACTTTTGGAAGAGAGTAGGTAGGGTAAAACAGCCGGTAGTCAGCCCCGCACCAGTAGGTACTCAGCCTTTACAGAGATTATTTCCGTTTAAATAGTGTTGAAATTAGTTTACACCTTTAAAATAACTTTAAATCGAATCGTCCCCATTTGATAATTAGCTCACCTGCAAATCAATAGCATGACGGGTTGACGAGCTATCCTCGTTATTTGTACTGCCGCCAACGACATGACCTGAAACGTCGTAGTTTCTATTTTGTATGGTTGCGCAGGTACCTCAAAAAGAAAAAACGGAACCCTTAAAAAATAAAACTAACAAACGATTGATAAAAAAATCAAAGGATTAGAATTTAATGAAAAAAGAAGAAAGGCAGAAAAAGAAGATGACTTACTAAAAGGAAAGCCGGAAAGCTGTCGAATTCACAGAATAAGTTGCGTAAAATGTGATAGGAATTGACTAATGATACAGAAATAAGTGCGAGTCGGACTCGCCCACCGAGGGTTCCGTACAAATTTGTAGCTACAAATTACTTTAAATAAAGACAATTTTTTATTATTTAATTACAAATGTATAGTTTTCAGACATTTCCCTATACTTGTATTATAAGACGGTATTAATTGCCAAATTTTATAGTTCTAGGTCAACGGGAAATACCCTATACATTTTGATTCCCTTGAGAGTATCGAAATATACGTTTTTTGCGGCATAAACAACCGTTTTTTTTTCACGTTGACTTAGAAGTTTGATTTTTTCACAGCTGCAAGGGGCCATAGGCTTGACTATATGGTTTTAATTTCAACTCTTTACCTCCACGCGTTCCCGAGATACACGGTCTTGACAGACAGACGGACGGACAACAAAGTGATCCTTTAAGGGTTCCGTTTTTTCCTTTTGAGGTACGGAACCATAAAAACTTTTTTGTAATTTTTGTTTTAGGGACTTATTCTATGAACATGTCAGCCAAAACACGACTTAGAGAATATTGGTTGTAACAATTGCCATGCATGGTATCA
Source organism: Lacanobia wlatinum (assembly GCA_947578705.1). Classification (NCBI taxonomy): domain Eukaryota; kingdom Metazoa; phylum Arthropoda; class Insecta; order Lepidoptera; family Noctuidae; genus Lacanobia; species Lacanobia wlatinum. Next base: position 12,964,628 of record OX388033.1, read on the forward strand.
TTATGAAATATACCTACTGAATACGAAAATAAGGGTATGTCTATGAAAATAAGGGTACTATAGATTTTGTATGCCAAACATGCAGCATTAAGTAGGAGGCTGACTACAGGGTAACACATGGTTGACTACTGGTGAAAAGTGATAAAATGAATATAAAAATAATGTTTTGTTAATATCCTTTATAAATTTAATAACCAACCTTTCTGGCAATACCGACTGTTTTTATTTACATTGTTTAATTTTTAAAACACAGTTGAATGAAATTTTTATTTTCACTAAAAGGCCTACCTACTGGGTGTTTGACCCTACTGCCCCCTAATTATATGGATATGGCAATTGGTGTTCTGTGGAACTAGCGTACCTTCTTTGCACCAAATCAGACGTCACGTTTCTTTTCAGTAAGCAGTCCTTCCTACATTTTTTTAAGAGATCGCTAATAGCCATAAGACTTCTTCAGCTCTTCGAGGAAAACAGGCGTCGTGTGCTTATATTTTTTAAATTAACCTTTGCAGACAAGTATCAATCCAACATCCTTATAAAAAAATGGAAAACCCACGCCCGAAGCCAGAAGAACAAGAAATGAAAAAAGTGGTTGAAGAGGAAATTGAATCTAGCGACGAGTTGCTACTTCATGAAAGCGATCAAGATTTAGAAAAAAGGTGTTTTAACTTGAATTCAAATAACTAACGAACATATAGATAGGGTATGTGGGTAGATAGAAGTATATAGTGTATAGTATAGTATATCGAGTAGAGCTGGTAGAATCTAGACACCCATGTCTAGATTCTACCAGCTCTACTACCTAAGTACCATAATTATTTTGTGATTTGAGTAAGTAATTTTAGAGTTGAGCATTGAGCATGTTCTTTTAAGTCCCCAGTACAATTAGCGACATCGCATCAAAATCAATCATTTGTAATTTTAATGGAACTGCAATGGCTTTGCTATCCTAACCTTGAAATCAATAAACTTTTTCAATGCCTTGTTTCACCAACGTCCTTACCTTGCAATTATTTTTTTTTCTTTAGACAAGAAGACAAATTCTATGTCCCGGAGGAGGTCCGAGACTTTAAAAAACATCGAGACAGGTTAATTATTGCTTTCCCTAATTTACTTTACAAAATTTGTTTGCTCTTGTATTCGTAGATCTCTAACAGTAGTCACGGGCAGTCAGACCCCAAGAGTCTGGCAACTGGTCTTACTAAAGTGTTGGTTTAGAGCTTTTCCAACTTCGTGAAAGAGGCCAGTCGTTGAATCTGGCGCTGCTTGAGTGGCCAGCTTTCGGTAAGCTATGCGATATCTTCTCTCTCACATACCGCAGTTTCAAGAAGTTAAGACCAGCACGCCTTTCAAGTGATATGATGCCTTATGGCACTGAAATGGCCGCTTACAATGGACCTTATTTTCTCTTAGCGTTTTTCGATGGTACCTAAATAGAAAAACTGGCCAAGTGCGAGTCGGACTCGAGTGCAAAGGGTTCCGAACGAATTTAACTTTTTTAACATGTTATTTTAACACTACAGACTTCTAATAGTTAGTTCCTATAATCTCTAGGTAAAGATCTATAATCTCCCATTTTTTTTCAATATTTTTGGTTCTGTGTTTTCGGAGATAAGGGGGTCGAATGGTCATTTTTCGTCTTAATTTCTTAAATAACTTCAAAACCATTTTAAAATTATGAAAAATATAATTAAAACCCTCACAGTATTTTTGATATGTCACACGTTAGTTCAAAAAACTTTTTTTTTTTCTTGTTTGACCCCCAAAAGTGACCCCCATACTAAAAATTTAATGATTTGAGCGTCCGTGTTTGGCTCACAGAAGTCCATATGTGTACCAAATTTCAACAGAATCGGTCCAGTAGATCCGGAGAAAACTGGCTGTGACAGACGGACAGACAGACAGACTGACAGACACCCGAGTGATCCTATATGGGTTCCTTTTTTTTCGGAACCCTAAAGAGTTACTATATCAAATGAACTATTTCATAACCTTAGTATTATGTTTAGCCCTTACATAATATTAGAAAACAGACCCACAATGGGCTATTTTTTGAAAATCACTGCGCATTCGAATTAAAAAATTAAGAGATCCGCGGGAGAACCAAGGTAACAGGTACAGTCCGAAAAATTGTCTTACTTATGGGGACATTTTTCGCATGATGGCCGATGAGGCTGAAACGTTCTGGAGGGGCCACTGTACACCGGAAGACGTAGTGTTCGGAGGCCGCTGGATACGACAAGCAAAGATACGGTCGACGTGGTAAAGCCTATGTCCAGCAGTGGACATAGGCTTTACCACGTCGAAACTATGATAGTGAATTAGCTCCTTTATAGCATATGCACACGGCGTAAACACGCTGACGACGCACGATTTACGAACGCGCGCTCAAGGCGCGTTAAAAAAATTTGCTGTGTGCAAAGAATAATTAATTAACGATGTATAATTCTGATTATACCCAGCGGTCATGGCGTTGGATGGAAATCAAGCAGCATTCTGCGGGTAAGCAAAGGCAATGTTTGCGAGAGTAAACGGATATCTGTCCTATCTCGACTCCTCGATGAAGTTGATAATGACCTAGGCGCTGGACCCACCTTAAAAGATTATAAGTAAGTATAATAAAGAGAACTTGCCATTTTGCTAATAAAAACAGACTATTAAACTATATAGCAACAAACATGCCATTTAGCAAAGAAAAAAAAACTATTATTTATGAGGATTTTTGCAAGTTCTATCGCGATCCAGAATAAATCTATACAAATGTATTTGCACTGATGTATCTTACACCGTGTCTGTTCTAGCTATTTTTAATTGATTTAAATATTTTGTTAAAAAAAAAAGAAAGTGCTGTAGTTTTAAATTGAAGAATTATTTTTTAAGTGGGCTTGGATGGACTTTTGAAAAATCATTATTCCTAACCAGGAATTCAACCCATCAACACAATCCCTAAATTGTAGCTAATGAGCTAATGAGCATTAAATTCTGGAAAGTAATAATGCATCAAACGAAAGAAAAGAGCTCATTTTAACATTTCTTTTTTTTTAATTTTCTTCCGTTACTCAGGTATCTGATCACTGATTAATTTTTGGCTTGGCTATTTCCTGTAGCTGCCATTGGTTTGCCTTTCATGCTCCATCTCTAATTAACGATACATGTGTGTAATAGTTTAATAGACGATAATATAATTAACTGCGTTTTCATCATACGTTTACAGACCAGCTTCGGAACAGCAACAAAATAAATCACACTTTCTTCTTACGTATTCTCCGGACAAATACAAAAACCTGAGCGATGATTCCCGTGAAGCGTATTTATGGCGCCGCCACCCGGTAAACATGGCCTTGCCGCATCCACATGAAAAACCCATGGACCAAATTCTTCTTTTGCAACATGGGAAAAAAGTTTACCGTAAAATATCTACGGACTATGTCAAGACTATTGATCGGATCGAACAAAAAGAACAGACGTCTTTGAGGAGTTTGGAATATGCCAAAAAGCGACCTTCAATGTCAGTTATGGAATACCAAAAGAAAAACAAAGAGTATCAAGAAAGCCTAACAAGAAAATTGAAGCTTTCCACTTCCAAACTTTCCTCTGGTACAGTAGTCGATAAATAGTAGTGCTGCCAACAAAATGAATAACTGCTAAGTTATAATTACAGATACTGGCACGGATCTTGAGCGCTCGGCGGTAGAGTGGGGATCGCTTTGCGCATCGTACACTTATAGCAAAATAAAACGCACACCCATTTATTATTTATTTTTTCTAAGTTACCTACGTAATTTCTTACTGGTTGTGTGGTTGAAAGGATAATGGTTTTACAATAAAACGGTTTTTCCCCCGAAGGGTAAAAAACGGATATTTAGGTTTCAGCCGTAGCTTGAACCACTTGAGATTACGCTTCCAGAAATAAGTCACACCTTCAAACTGTCTGTTCCTACCTCTGTTGCTAACTCTTTCACTCATGACGCAGCACCCGGCGTGCGGCGCATGCGCCGCGCTCCTCTGTGCCTTCGAAGGACGGCCAAGGACCTTGAAGTGTGGTTCAAGCTACGGCTGAAACCTAAATATCCGTTTTTTACCCTTCGGGGGAAAAACGGTTCTATTTAGATGTTCGAGCCTAACGCTTGAACCACTTGAGACCTGTTTATATTCTGCCGGCGGCGCTGCGATGCGTACTGTGACTGATGTTTTAGTAAAAATAACAAATTGATCGGTAAAAAAAAGAAAAAAAAAAAACTAATGCCTTTTTAAGGTTCTATAATCAAAAATTAAGTATCAACAAAAGTATAATACAAAACTGAATAATTGATCAAAAAAGTAATTCTTAACTCTTGATTTTTATTTAAATGCCCATATAATCAACTTTACAAAGTCGAAAAATCATCGCTCAATACTCTCGTAGTATGGTTGTAATTATTAAAGCAATTTGCAGATGTCTCCCTGAAGTAGTGATTGAAAAATGTATTTTTTTATCTCCAGTTTCCCCTTTTAAGAATATCATCAATGTTGTATTTATTATTGGTCCAGTTTTCGGACTCAACTGCAGCCCTGAAACTACCTGCTGAGGCAGAGATGCCTGCTTCCCGAAAAAGTGTTTGGATCCATCCCGAAATTACGCAGCATGATGCATTTTTAACTCTCTCTCTTGTAGTTATGAACAAGTTTTTCAAATTCTTTTCCCTGCGTCGCTCTTGGGAGGCTGAAATGGATTTTTTTATCCACAAAACAAGATTAAGACGTTTGCATTGTTTTTTAACGCCCATCCAGATTGTCTATAAGTGCCTGAGTCGGTTTCGGAACCGAATTGAGGCCATAGAATTATCTCATCCCCGTTATCCATAGGTGGGTTTATTTAAAAAAATTGCTTTCAGTACGTGTTATGGTGCTAAGTTAGTTCTTCTGAACGCTGAGGGTTAGCCAAAGTTGCCACACTACTGATTTATGCAGTGCAATAGTGTGAGAGGCCAGTCTTACGGTGTTATAAAAGTGACATAGATATTTTGCCAAGTCTGATGGGCTGGGGTTATCCACAGATATATTGTTGGTGCGAGCCCAGGCCTGCCACCGGGACCAAACCGGTTTGTATGTTTTCAGAGAAGATTTCCTCCAAGATGTTTCAAGAAGATTTATATCCGTACTGGACCAGTTTTGTAGTTGTTTACTCCAGCCTGTACCTTCCAAACCAACAAGCTCGCAGCAACATTCTGAGGTGGTAGATTTGTTCGAAGATCTGTCAAATCAACTTCAGATCTGTTATTGGGATTGGTGAACAAATTGCCCTCTCCCTTAAATCGGCCATCCAGAACGCCTTCGTCCAACTGGGAGCCACTATTAAGTACGTTCCTTCCGATTTTTTCAGATGATGAATCACACGAGGTATCAACGATTTTTTTTTTTTACTGAAGGTAGGCATACGTTTGACCACTATCTCACCTGATGGTAAGCGATGATACGGTCGAAGATGGAGCACGTTTGCCCAGACACAACCTTTTCACTCTTGTCTTAAAGATTCCCAGGTTGTAGCTATCTGGAAACACAGACTCTGGCAGGGAATTCCACTCCTTAGCTGTACGCACTATGACTGTGTTCCCAAAACGTTTTGTGCGTGTGGGTGGGATGTCCACCATGTACCGGTGGCGCATCACCGTTCGTCTTGTGGTCCGATGATGGAACGGGCTTGGCGGAATTAAATCATGCAATTCCGTCGCACACTCCCCGAAATGCAAACGAAAGAAAACCGACAGGCCAGCAACTCTGCTTTGATGCTCAAGACTTTGGAGCTTCGACTCGACGAGCCTGTCATTACCGATGATCCTCTTGGCTTGTTTCTCAATTGACTCAAGGGCATCAAGCTGGTATTTGGCAGATCCGTCCCATATATGAGAGCAGCACCCCATACACGATCGAACTTGCGCTTGATAGAGTTTGAGCAGCTGTTCCGGCGTGAAGTACCGTCTCACCTTTGCCAGGACCCTCAACTTTCTGGCAGCCACTTGAGCCTTTGCCTCTATGAAAGGGCCAAATTTGACGGTAGATGTTAACGTAACACCAAGAAGCTCAAGTCGGTCGGTTATCGGCACGGTTACACCTCGAAAAGATGGAGCTGGGTGGAATTGGCTCCTTTTAGCGGAAAAAAGACACGCTTGGTCTTAGCAGCATTGAACTTGACCAGATTGGCATCGCCCCATTCAGAGACAGCCTATAAGGACAAGTTCAAGCGCTTAACCATAGCCTCCCGGAGAGACCGGATCTGCGACCCACCAGCTCGTGCGTCGAACACGTATCTCTCAGCAACAGTGCTGTCGTCTGCATACCCAAAGGTACCGGGTTTTAGCAGATCATTAATATGTAGCAGGTCAAGATTGGAGACAACTCAGGCGCACAAGTCCTCGAAACAATTGCCGATATCCCGTCGGGGCCACTAGCCTTATTTACGTCTAGGTTACGCAGTACCCGAAGAACGTCCTTCTGATGAATGCGAATGTTCGACATACTCGACTCGCATCCATCAGTAGAAGCAGGGGGCCTCGCGCCACCAGGATCCAGACGCGACGATTCCGAAAACATAGAAGCAAATAAGTTTGCTTTCTGCTCAGCGGAGTGGGCCAGCGACCCATCTGGTCTCAGCAGTGGTGGTAGTGAGGGGCGGCAGAAGTTCGATTCGACCGACTTAGCCAGGGACCAAAAAGCTTTACTACCTGCTGGGTATGAAGCAAGTTTCGGCTCGGTTTGACCACATTAGCCGAATAGGGAACCCTATTCGGCTAATGTAGTCAAACCGAGCTCTCCGCAACACCTTCTTGCAGGACTTGACAGCCCTGTTAAAAGCTCTCTTCTTCTGACTCACGTCATTTGCTTTGCGCGCACGGGCGTCGACCCGCAGTAGCGCGATTGCACTCGGCACCAAACCATGGGCGAGCTTCGCCAGACATTGCTACGTCTGAGAACGGAATATAGTACTGCATTCCCTTCCGCAACACTTCCGTCACGGCGTCAGCGCACGACGAAGCTTCAGTTGAAGGAAAGCAAGTAGGCTGCCAAGGGTAACATGCGAAAAATGATCGCATGCCATCCCAATCTGCTGACCTGTATCGCCATACGCCGCCTCTTGGGCTAGGATCGGGCGGGGAGTAGACGGACACAGACTTCACCAGACAGTGGTCGGAACTAACCAGTGGAGAATAAATCTACACCGAGTAGCGGATCTGTTGTCAGCAGAAGGTCCAAGCAATTGGCTGTGTGCGATTCAACATCCGGCACCCTCGTTGCCCCCTGGACCAGCTGGGTGAGATTTAACGCAAGCGCTAGCTTTCGCGCCTCTCGTCCAGGATGGTCTGTGTGCTGGTATGGGAAAAGCCACTCCTGATGCACGTCTCCGACAGAAACAAGAGCGCTGGTTTCTCAGTCTCTAGGATAGATATATAGATAGTCATGGACTGCGGCGAGATTTGAGTGTAGACCTCGTATGTTAGAGAGGTGCACTTTGTGCGAGAGGGCGTGCTGCCGCTGTACAGCTTTTGTCTTTTTGTTCCTGGTCATATTGAGTGAGTAAGGTAGAGGAGAAGGAAGCGAAATGAGGTTCCATGCTGCTAACCCTCAGGTACGCTCTGACTGGACGACATCATTGGGGGAACGCCCGAGCCCCCCCGGAAATGTCCATCGGGCCCTCTCGTCTGGTCGCCAACCAGCACGATGGTGCATTCCGGGATTTTTCGACAGTTGGCGGGGCAGCCTTTCATGTATGGCTAGTACACTACTTGGGCCCCCAACTCCCAACGGACCCCCAACGGCGCACCGTGCCTCGGATCCCGCTACCCTCCGCGACTAGTCTCCCGATACGCCCATATCAACGCGAGCCTGGTCGGTCTGCCTGCATTGGAACAACTATTTAGACCCAACTCCTCTGGATTGGCTACACTGAGCATCGTACCGGAACGCGGCTAGGCCACTTGGCGGTACGTCTTTGCCTTTCTACCACCAGTTAGTGTCACCTGATTAGCACCACCCGGGGACCACGTGTAGGGACAGCAATGGGTATTCTCCTACGGACGCGGGTGACTCGGTCCCCAAAACGATGGTGGAGGGAAGATCCATCCCAGTTTGTACTGCCACGTCTTGCTGAACGCATCTGTAAATAGATTGGGTGTGTCTTTGGCGTCTTCGCTTACATATGTCGGCACCACTGCAGACCTCGCAGACGCAAACAGATCGATCACAGGGGTGCCCAGCTTTTGAAATATCATTGATACTGCCGATGGCTTGAGGTGCCATTCGGGAAGACCTTTTTCTCGGGAGGGGCTGTCCGCCAGAACGTTGTTTATTCCCGGTATATAACGAGCTATGAGGTGACAACGCTGAAGTTGGCAAAGTTCCAAAATTTTTAGTTAAGTCTCCAGTAGTCTCAAGGACTTCGTACCTCCTTGTTTCATGATGTAAGATACTGTTGTTCGATTGTCGGTCTGTAACATCACAGTTTTGTCTTTTATAAAAGAGTGGGCTCGTGTTAAGACTTCGAACAACGTGTAGAGTTCCTTTTGATTGCTTGCACTTCTGCTGTACATTTGTCCATGTGCCCCAGAATTTCTGACCATTTATAACAGCTCCCCAGCCCCTGTCCGCAGCATCTGTCGTTATGAAAACTGATGTCTCTGGTATGTGTATGGGTGAGTCTTTTTGGATGTTCGTGTTCCACCAGATGAGCTCCGCCATAGCATGGGGTGGTATTGCCAATTGCCGATGTGGTACTATCATAGGAAAATGTCTTGATGCTCTATGGAGGAAGCGAATGTGGGGCCGCCCAAGTGGTACGACATATGACTCAAAGTTCAGTTTCCCCAGAATAACCTTTGCATCGTGCCAACTCCAACGACCCCTCTTTATTATAGACTCCAGATGAATTGTAAGGTGGACTGTCTTGCTTTTTTTGAGCCTTGTGTTGTCGTCTCTCTGAATCTGTCTTTTGGACGAAATTTTGACGGTTTTTTCTTGTTGGGATAAGGAAAAAACTTTCTAACATCATTGTTGGAGCAATCTTTAACTGCTTTAGACAATGCTTCACATCACATTCTTCGCGTCACAAAAGAGATGTGTTTCTGATGGAGGTACATTGTGCAAAATATTGTAAAGAGACTTATTTTGTACTTTATATACACCTCTTCTCTGTTCTATCACCTCTGCCCGACGACCACAAACATACTGCAAGAGGGCGTCCGATTTTTTTCTTAAACTTAGAATATGTGCTTATCTTAATGCCGATTAAGAAAAGCACATCCGATTATGTTTTTCATTTCATGAGGTAGGTCAACCAATTCTCGAAAAAATTTTCTCTGTTGCAGGAGACCGTGGGTTATTGCACCTAGTGTCATGACAAAGTTTTCAAGAACAGCAGATGATTTCCAATTAGGTGCTACGCCAGCAAGAAGGTTATTAACTTGCAAGGCGCACAACGCTGGTGTAGCTTGGAATTGCTTCTGAGTATCTGCATATCTGACGTCGCGCCATCCATCTTGGCGAAAGCGCTGACAATCTATACCTTGCTTCAGGTATCAAATGTCTCGTTATCACCTGATGGCAATGATGCGAGTCTCTTTGAGCTTCGGATATTTTGGCTCGTAGTTCGGATTCTCTCGTAGAAAGATTATCAGTTGATTGAACTCTCGACAGACTGTGTACTGTCTGGTAATGAATCAAACGACTCGTTTAGGTCAGGGGGATTGACGGTGTCATTTTTTATGGTGTTTGACAATATTTTTTCAATGTTATCGTTTTGTTTGTTTTGAGTATTTATTGGACGATTGAACATTTCCATTTCTTGATTCAAAACAGCTATTAACAAATGTTCATTGCTTCCCTGCCCTCGAGATGGAGTCGGTTGTTTTATTGGAGTACTCTCCGCTTCTATATCTATTTCGTGAGATCTCTTTCTACCTGTAGTAAGTTCTGGCGTTTCTGTACCAGAAAGTGCAGGATTCCTAGAGATAATTTGATCCTTTTGAGGTCTGTAGTTCCGATGACGCACTCCTACGATTCGTCAGTTTACTCTTTATTGTGCGCACGCCACAACAAAGGTGTAATAATATCTCCCGGAGCCATGGACCTTCTATACTTCCTCTCTAACAAAGAACTAGAGTCTGGTGCAAAAGCTCGGGCTAGGTCAGAATAGCGAATCTTAGTTTGCCCTCAATTTTAGAAGAGACTTCGGCTCTAAATATATCGTGAAAACTGTAGTCATTAATTTCTCATGATCTCCAGTCATCCGGAAAATTTTGGTCAATTATGTTGACAACTGCTGCAAAACTTTCCTCTTCACCAGCTGGGAAGGGCCGAGCGGCTAATTCTCCCAATGTTGTTTGTTTCGAAATAATTCTGAAAAGAAATCGAACAAAATTGTTGATGATATATGGCATTTAATGTTATTATGGGAATAACACGTTGAGTCAGGTGACGTAAACTAAGCGGTAATGTCGTCTCATTCATGCGATGTCGTCTTGTTCAAAATACAGCCGACGTCATCTCATTTGAAAGTCGACGTCGTCTTACTTGACAGACGACATCATCTCACTTGAAAGTCGACGTCGTCTAAATCGAAACGACAGGCGACGCGACGTCGTCATAATCAAATGACAGTTGACGTCGTCTTTATCAAACGAAGGGTCAGGTCGTCTCACTTAGACGGTAGGTAGTGTAGCCGTCCCCAGACTACCGTGGCAGACTCGATACGACATGTCAGTAAAGTCGTCACTATCACTATCGGAGTCGGTATTAATCCGAATAATTAATTCTTCTGTTAAGGAGGTAGACGAATTACGTCATGGTTATGTTCTGCCAATATTCTGTCTATGTTAAATTTTTTGTGTACATATCCTCACTATAATTCTATGCCTTTTTCAGTTCACCAAGCCTGCATTTCAGCCTTCTTGGCATTTGATGTTGGTGCTGGGTCATATTGTTTATTATGGTAGGAAGCGTTGTCAACTACCACAACGGAATTACTTGGCAGATTAGGTATTAGTTGAGTTCGCAGCCATTTTTCATAATTGTCGAAATTCATATTGTCGTGGTAGTCACCAGTCTTAATACCTGCTTTAAATGTGAGTAATGCATTTGGCATAAAACCTGTCTCAGACCCAGCATGAACAATGACTACCCGCTGTCCTTTTGAAATAGGTTATTTAATACCTTTAGTTGACTCGTCTGACCAAGCTTTAAGAGTTGAATGAGAAGAATCTACATATGATTCATCCGTATATACTATAGGCCTTCCTTCATGCCTATAATGGCTCATTCGTTTTAAATATTCGATTCGTTTTAAGCGAATATTTGAGGTCTCGTATAAGTATCTGCCTATTATTTTGTCTTTTTCCATTTTAATCCTAAACTTTTGATAATCCTCCTCAAACTTCTTTCGGAGCCTTGAAAATTTATATCATCCTGCTGTTTTCTTCGCAGTTTTTCTACTGTGGGTAATTATTTTTCGATAATATGAAAACTGTGTATACACCTTTTGATTACCTACACCTTGGTCAAAATTATCAACACCTTGGTCAAATTGTCATAGGTTTCGCTCTAGGTTGTTTTTTTCCTGGTGTTCTAAAAACTGAAAGAAACTCAGTACCACCACTTTCTTTCATTATTCGCCTCACAGTTGCAACAGATGTGTTCGTAGTCTCCGCTGTTCTTTTTTGAACTTGTTTTAAATTTCTGACTCCTTCAGCCTCCTTTTCCATAAAACAATTTACATGGTAAATCAGTTTTCTGGGTTGTCTATTTAAAACAGTGTTTTTTCTTGGCGTCTTATACCTAAAAGGAATTAAAATAAACATGTACAAAATAAAAACTTTATTCATAGCAAAGAAATAAAAATAATTCCGACATAATAGGCATTTTATTTTTTCGTTTTCGGTTTTTATAGTTTAATAAACATTAATTAACGAATTGACATAAAATATTTGAGTTTCAACTTACCAGAGAATTAAAACGATGCCATATAAATAGCGGTGTCAATTAAATTGTCCGGAAGTGTACTCGTCGTCGTGAGGTACGTGCAACAAGAGTAAAGAACGAATCATGACTAATCCCGAGTGGCGGCTATGACGCGACGCGCGACGGCCCAATATCGCTGTACGACAATAAATATACCCCGCTCCCGCGCCAAACTTTATACCACCAAAGGGATCCAATAACTCACTTTTGCGCAGGTGAAGGTCAGCGCTCAAGATCCGTGCCGATAATTTTACACATTTTACTACACAACTTACTCACACAATTACATAATTTCATTAAGTGTCAGTTGCTATTATCCTTTCGTAAATTAAACTGACCTTTAAGGAAAGTCGCGGACACGCCCCCTTGCCAATATCTATAAATTAAAATGCTTCTTTTAAATAAAAACAGTTTTAATAACACTGAAACAGCACATATAATTTCCCATCACAATTTTAATACTACTAGGTCAACATAGTTACATCATCACAATGCCAACTTATGTACACCATTACGTTTGTTCGGCGAGCTAATGCTTGTGCACAATGTACATAGGATAGAGTTCACAATATTGATACAAAAATGATTTAGTTACAAATGCTCTTCTTGAGCGAGCTGTCACGTCCCTTATGTCTAACGTCCTCGAACCAAACAATTGACACTAGGAATCGATATAAATATTCGAATTCACTGATCCACGAACCGACTAGCACCCTGCTTCGTTACTTTAGTGTACACTTAATGTCCGTGGGCGTGGCCGAACGCGCTGGCGCCGCTGGCCGGCCCCTCCGGAGCCCGCGCCTCGTTGTTGTTGTTGTTGCCCTCTCCATTGCTTTCGTTGTTGTTGCGATTCTCCAGTTGTTGTTGCCACATTGACGCATAAAAACCGCCTTGTGCGAGAAGCGCTTCGTGACTGCAAATTAAGAAATTAATTTTATTACAGTTTCTTATTGAAAATGTTGCCTGTGAAATGTTGCCGATATTTTAGATTTAACTAGAAAAAGAAATAAAAATCCAAGTTTCACTCACTTTCCTCTTTCGATGATTTCTCCTTCTTTCAATACGAGGATTTCATCGGCGTGTATGATAGTAGAGAGCCTGTGAGCGATTATTATTGTCGTTCTATTCGCACATACACGCGCCAAAGCCGCCTAAAAAATAAATATTACATGATTAATAACGTTATATATTGTAGGACGTTCACTGGTTATGAACTAAATTGAGGCAATTCCCGTATTACATTCTTGAAGCATGAGGGTTGGCCTTCTGACCTTAAGGGGGGGTGGACACACATGTATCCGATTGTCTGATCCGATTGGGTTGCCAGATCTGGCAACCGAATCTAGAACCGAACACATTTGATAGCATTATAGAAAACTTGTACCTATGTCATAGTTTCTATAATTAGAAATCTCTCAGAATCACAATGCCAAATCACGTACACACCCTAGATATCTCGTGCGTCTGGCAGCCCTGATCAGAAGATTGGAAGAGAAACCGAAGCGTCTGTTTCCAGCCTTACCTGTATATTTCTTTCTGTGTTGGTGTCGAGTGCTGACGTAGCCTCGTCCAGAAGCACTATAGCCGGGTCCTTCAGTATGGTCCGCGCGATTGCTATCCTCTGCTTTTCACCTCCGCTGAGGCGTAAACCTCTTTCTCCGACCTGCACATTAAAAATGTATGTGTTTTAGCGCGGTTTACTTGTTTCTTTTTACTGTTTTGTCTATTCTATTCTATTCATTACCTTACCAGATTATAACTGTCTAATTGAAACATCTTTTTACACATTTAACATCCATATGCAGAAATATTCTGATAACATACATATCTATTGTTTCTGTTCCAAAAAAAACTGTGGCTCAGAAGTTGTTGAAAGGTTACCGATGTAAAGGTAAGTCGTCTTGTTGGTTTGTACGCTCATTTATGTGCGCTTCTCTGACACTACATAATCATTTTGTAAAGTTTTAAGCGAGTTACGAGTATGTTCTTCAAAATGATTTGATCATGAAATTTAAATAGCAGCGTAGGCAAAAACGCCTACGTTAACGTGAGCGAATACGTAAGGAGTAAGTAATAGGTAAGGAGGTATCGTCATCATCATCATCATTATCATATCAGCCTGCAGACGTCTGCTGCTGGCCAGCGAGCTCCCCGCTCGCGTCGCTTCCGTCGGCTGCCCGCGACGTCAGCAGGTGCGCGCTCCACGTTGTGGGAGGCCTACCAACGTTGCGCGCACCGGTACGCGGTCAGCACTGGACAACTTTTCGGCCTCATCGACCATCTGTTCTGCGAGCAATGTACCCTGCCCCCTCCCACTTCAATTTGGCGATAATATTTTAACATCATAATATTTTACCGTCTTACCTGTGTATCATAAGCATCTGGGAATGTGAGGATCCTATCGTGAATGTCAGCATTTTTAGCCGCTGATATAATGTCAGCTGCCGGCGCTGTCAATCTTCCATACTGAATATTATACCTGAAATAAAATAAGACAAACATTACAGAAGGTATTGGGTTTGACTGACGTTTACGGGGTGTGATTGGTAAGCAAAAGTGAAGTTGTCATAGAAACCAATATTTAAAAAACCGGTCAAGTGCGTGCCCTTTGATTTGATATGTCACACGGTACAGTTGGAAAACCTTATTTTTTAATTTTCTATTTCCCCCCCCCAAAAAGTGACCCCATTTTGGAAAACCTTATTTTTTAATTTTCTATTTCCCCCCCCCAAAAAGTGACCCCATTTTTAAAATATGTTCATTTCCGTTGTGTCCGTAATTGGGTCACAGAAGGTTCATGAATTTCAACTAAATCTGTCTTGTAGATTCGGAGAAAATCAGCTGTGACAGACAGACAGACAGACAGACAACCGAGTGATCCTATAAGGGTTCCGTTTTTTTATACAAAGGTTCGGAACCTTAAAAATATCATAGACGATAGCGGCGTCATTACAGATTTTGCCCAAGAATAGAATAGAATACTCTTTATTATGTACACCATATAAGCGACCAAGCGACTTGTTTGGGGTGATTTTCTTAAGTCTTATTTTTGTTTTCAGTTTTTATTCAAATACTTCTAGTATTGCAAAGAGCTTGTGTAGATTATCTGCATGGTTCATTAAAAAATATATTTTCAGTATACAAGAGAGAAGATTGAGACCAGAGTTCCATTGTGCGATGCAACACCAACCTATTAAAGCCACCATGGCTGCCTAGTTTTTTTACTTGTCTTTTGTTATTTTGTATTACTATTTTTGATAACAATAAAATTGTCAAATTGTTTCGAATATTCTTCCAAATTGTTTCGAATATTCTTCTAATATACAAACAACTCCGCTAAACCTCTTTTGCTGCAACACAAGGATGCACAACCAAATGGTGGAAACGGGTGCAATAGGACCTCCTCTACAATTCGATTATTTCTGATGCGCTCTCGGGATAGCACAAGGTAGATATCGCCCAGTGACGCCTGCGCTCAAGGCCGGCCGCATACGTAACGTTTACTGATTAGGTTTCCTGATAAGAAATCCAGACTCGGCACCTGAATGGCTTGCCCTAAATACAGAATGGAAAAAGCTGACTTTCCTTTCGAAAACAAGCCGTGTGCTCGGGACAGAAAAACGGAAAATCGAACATCTCACGGAATTCCGAATCCGAATTCCTAATCGGAAAATCAAGCCGTACGTATGCGGCCGGCCTTAATAGTAGGGGAGGCATTGATGCTAAATGTGGGTTTACTCGAGCGTTGTGGGGACCTATTATATTTTGTAGTTTAGATGATAAAAAAGAATAAAAGGTTCTGTAATGTTTCTCCGTTCAGTGGTGGAGGAAGCGTCTACAGATTTTCAAAAATGTAAAAAAATCAGTTACATGGGCATACTCGAGCGTGTCAGATATTTATAGTTTAGATGCCCCAACGTGTCTCTGATACCATAGGTATGTTCATCTGCCAACTTGCGTGGTGGGTTTGGCAATCCAGAAGGGTAGAAAATAGAGAAAAAATATTTTCTTTCGAGCGTGTCAGATATTCAGAGGGGATGTTAAGTGAACCTTAAAAATGCTCCCATTCTAAAGACTGACGTTTCGGAAGTCACGCAAGCTCGTAACAATTTTTTGAAAATGCAAAAAAAATCAATCGCCATATTGCAATACTCGAGTGTGTCAGATTTATATACAGGATGTTCAGCTTGATGTTCCCGTCATGTTTGCCAAAAATCTGACGATTATATTGAGGGGTATTGTTAATCTGACACTTTTTTTTTTATTTATAAAATGTGACAAATAAAACCACGTTAAATTCCTGATTCCGATCTTGTCGGTCCTCGAGAGGTAGGGAGGAAGATGTAGGCAGGAAGGCACCAATTCTAGGGTTCTGCGCTCACAACTTTTAGAGTCAAGTTTCAAGTAGCAACTAGCAAGGATCTAGACTAGATATGAGCGCCGCGCCGGCGCGCCGACGTCGCTGTGGATCTAAACGGCGCGCCGTCGCCGCTGGAATATTCATATTCGTAACAGCGACAAAGTATGCAAGCATTTTAAACGAATTTTAACATTGAATTTTTACTAAAAATGTTTTAACTAACGTCAGCCATGCCTTGGAAGAGGTGGCGAAACAACCTAAACGCCTACTGCCAGGTTTGGTAGAAACTGGCTCGGTACAAAAAATCTGGAAGGACTTGGGGGGAGGCGTTTTCCCAGCAGTGAGACAGTATAGGCTAAATACAATAAAAAAATGTCCTGTGTAGCTCCATCTCTCTCACATCACATCACATCACATCAGAATCATAACGGAAATGGTACGTCATAGTAGACCCAGGCCAGTCAGTTTTGAGGTCTGCCGCGACACCAAGTCGATTGACCATATATTCAAGTAAGTACTGAGATGTCCATTGTCCGTATGCGGCGACAATGAACGCCATGGACCAGCAAACTGAACAAAGCATAGATACTACGTGGAGAAGTGAGTCAGCTGGATGTTAGTTACTCGAAATGGTTGACAGACGCATTAGATAATGTTAAAAACATGAATACTTTCCGGTTGTGTTGAAGAACTCAACAAGCTATAGAAAATGTTATGCTCTGAGGGATTCGCAAGGTGACATCAGCTAGATGAGAATTGTCAAGAAACGAGATGAGTGACAGGCAATTGGGGACACCATATTCGCAATAGACTGCTCTAGGTTGACGATGACAATAGGGGGCAGAGCCTAAAATGGATTTATAATTTGAAGATTTTTTTTTATTTCACGTCGCCTCCCGTTAGATGGCTATTTTCTTCAAAGCGCTCCGTCAGTGATTGGTTCAAAGCCGGCCCGCCGGCACGCCGCCACCGCCGTGGAAAATTTACCTCCACGCCGCCGCCGTCAAAAATCGCCACGGCGCTCATATCTAATCTAGACTTTTAAGGAGTACTAAATGACTATTCGCTTCAGCTGATGTGTTCCCGAGAAATGACGTGCAGGCCCTTATAAAGCCTCGTCTCGTGCAATATGGCATCGTAGGGAGACATGGCCAATCAGCGCGCAGCTGTCATTAATTAAAATGTTGCCACTATAATTCAAATTAAATGTTGCCAGATTATTTTTATAAAGTTTACCGTAAAAATAACGTGCAACGTTACAATAAAGAAAGAGTGAGAAGAGCAGAGTGGCGCAAAGTAGGAAATACATAGTTCTCAGCGACTGCATGCACTTTATGACTTTAGCTACTTCGGCTTGTGCAAATCGGCAGATTTTTATTTCCTTGATTCGTGACAAATTTCCTTCAAATGGAAAAAAAAAAATAATCGCGCTCGAGAATGTCCAGGTGACGTTTTTGTCTTGCAACTTTGTGACTCTCCCATTTCCTTATGTCACGCTCAAATTGTCAAATAATTGAAATGCACCCTTTTCTGCATGTAACTTACTTACCTTACCTTACCTTAATCTGATGCGCTCGAGTAAATCGAGAGATCGATTTTTTTTTTACTGATCTGATCAGCTGCCCTAGACGTTTGATCATATGTACAGGGCTCAGGTATTGTGGGAGTACTTAACAAGGTGCAAGGTTGCCCCCTTATGTTATTTGACGCGCTCGAGTAAATCCGGAAATCCCCGCTTGGGCTCCCCTACTATAAGGGTCAAGGCGTATTGACGCAGAGTCGAAGCATAATAAAAATGCATATATAACATGGCCCTTGTCTCCACATTTTTTCAAGACAAAAGACTCATTCGACCTGTAAATTTCTGAATGAGCTAGGTTTTTACGATATGTGACCTCAATTGGACCTGGTTTTCTTGACTAAAGCACGGTGTCCTGAGGCACGACGCCTATGTTGTTCCTAGCGACGCTTGTGTCACGTACTCACATCCTGCCCATCGACCAGCACCACGCCTTCGTTCACGTCGTAGACACTTACCTGACAGTGTTGTTGAAGAGCACGGTGTCCTGAGGCACGACGCCTATGTTGTTCCGTAGCGACGCTTGTGTCACGTACTCACATCCTGCCCATCGACCAGCACCACGCCTTCGTTCACGTCGTAGACACTTACCTGACAGTGTTGTTGAAGAGCACGGTGTCCTGAGGCACGACGCCTATGTTGTTCCGTAGCGACGCTTGTGTCACCGTCCTCACATCCTGCCCATCGACCAGCACCGCGCCTTCGTTCACGTCGTAGAACCGGAATAGAAGCCGCATGATTGTTGACTTGCCGGCGCCACTGGGACCCACCTGTGAACAATATTGATTGCAATAATCGGTATATTAATCAGGTTTATGAAACTTACTTTAATCACTGCAGTATTTGCTTTAAGTTGGCATTATTATTTGTATTTATGTGTCATAAATCTTAATATATATATATATCACGTGTCACGTTGTTTGTCCGCGATGTACTCCTAAACTACTGAACCGATTTTGATGAAACTTTGTAACTATCTGTTATTTGATCCAACTTAAAAGATAGGACAGTTTTTTGGAAGGCGAAAAAACGGGATATGCGCGTACGAAGTCGCGGGAAAAAGCTAGTATAATAATATTAATAACTAGCACTTCGCCCGCAATTTAGTCCGCGGTGCAAATTTGTGAAGGATCCAATTTTTTTTTTCTAGATAAATTATATACTCAAACCTTCCTCAAGAACCACTCTGTCCATTTGTGAAAACAGCATGAAAATGGGTGCAGTAGTTTTGAGTTTATCGCGAACAGACAGACAGACAGACGCGGCGGAAGACTTTGTTTTATAATATGTAGTGATTTACCAGAATAAATTAGCGGTCTTTGTGGTGACACAGACTGCTAATTTATTATATTTAAGACAGCATCTTCATAGGTGGTGACCTATGAAAATGCTGTCTTGGTTTCACACTTATTCAGCTCTATTCAGCTTATGCCCATAGAAAACAACGATTTTGTATAGAGATGCGTACGCATCCATTCATCTTTGCGGAAAGCTGAACGGATCCGCGTCTATTCAGCTTTCGCGGCAAACAAGTATAAAAAGAGGACAAATGTGTTATTATCATGTGAGTGCTATAGATAGAGTTCAGCGCTGTACACGGATGGTTCTCGACTCCTTGCGTGACTGACACTGGCATAGCCACCATCAGGGATTTTAAATTCGATAACAAAAAAAAAACAGCTAGTTAGTCGAAATTAATCGCCAAATATCAGAATTACTCGGTCACTGGTTCAAAAGTTATAAGGGTTTATAGGTGGCCGATCTGGGGTGCACCTACCCCAGCTTTGTCTATATGAATCTCAAAAGCTAGGGCACCTAGCGAAGATCTGTTTTCTCTCTCAATAATCGCTAATTAGTCGCCAAGTCACAAGTTTAATCAGGTCTTAGTTTAGAAGATACAATGAGTTCAATATTTAAGGTAGGTATAGTCCAAGAGCTAGATCGAAGAAATTGCCAAGAAAAAATATTTCTTAATATCTGAATTATACTTCTAGTTTTATCGGTCTAACGTCCGTAGAATTGTCAGAGTGAGATAAATTCTCAATCCTTCGATTTAGTTCTTGGACTGTACCTGTACTGGGTCGATCCACTGTCGTTTGCGTTTTATTTTTTTTTTTACGTTTAATTTTATCTATTTCTTCTGATGACTACCGCCAGACCACCTTCAAAGTCGATCTTCTCGAAAACTACGAAGGTACCAATTTTTTTGTTCGAGTACTAATAATTAGTACCAATTGAGTACTAATTATTTACCAAATATGGAAGCGATTGGCGGCGGTGGTCCTGCGGTAGTCACGGACATCTTACCGTCTTCGCCGCATATTCAGCGACTTTCTCATTCTTACGACGCTGTACGCGGCTGATAGAAGCAGAGCTGTATAAGTGTGACCAGAATCGTTCAGCGAAACGCGAATGGAGCTGAATAAATGTGAGTAGTCCCTAAGTGTGAGTTCGACCCTCAGTCAAAAATTGACCTACTGAAACGTTCTAAACGAATTTTGCATTTGAACAAAATGAGAAAAGTGATGATAACTGACAGAATCTTAGTGGAATAAAGGTTTTAACAACTTACCAAAGCCACAGTACTGCCAGGCGGCACCTTAAAGCTGATGTTATTCAACACGAGTCTCTCGGGTCCGTATCCGAACGACACGTGCTTGAACTCCACGGCGCCCCGCCGCACCAACAGCTCGGGGGCGCCCACGGCGTCGCGCACGTCCGAGTCCACTCGCATCAGGTCGAACATGTTCTCCATGTCCACGAAGTTCTTTTGGATTGCTCTGCGAAGGGTTTTTGGCTAATTTGAGTTGATTGTTGAGACAGGTGAGGTGTTTTCTTTCAGGGTGCAGAAGCTGGATTTTATTATGTAACATTACGTATTCCCTAAAGGCAGAGGCGTACATTCACACAAAGTCAGTTTATTTAAACTTGATGCACAGTAGTGGTACACATGGTAGCCTATTTAACCAGGCACTAACCAAGACTCCAGGTTGAACAATTGACCGAACCACGAATCGAGGCCAGGCAGGATCTCACGCATGACAGGTGCGTTTGCGACCCATAGATCAATGAGACAGTAACTATAGCCGCCGACGAGTCGCTAGACGAAGAAGACTGCAACTAATTAAAATGGCTTTTCAAATTAAGGACAAGACAGATTCGATTATTTTGTGAGGCTGTTTTATCCTTGTGATTGCTAAAGCTTAGGTTACCAAAACAGGCAGTGCCACAAAGATTGTGCAAGATTGTGACGGATTTAACAGGCGATGACATTATACGTACGCAAACAATATCGCCACGTGTCGTGGATAGAAATCAGATAAAGATAATCTTGATTACTGAACAATTAGAATGACCTCATGTTGCACTCCATATCAAGCGTATCACTCATGTAGGGTGTACTCATTATCTCGTTTCTATACATATCGAGTAATTGGGATAAACAAGGATGATTACTGATGCAATAGATGACAAAAAAAAGGTGAATAAACTTAGAAATATTAGTGCTGTACGCCACGGCGAAACACAATTTTGATCGCAATTATTATCAACTTACAAGTTTATCTAAACTTTTTCCACATAATCCTTAATCATTTGAATAATCTGCAATTGTACTGAAACTGCAGTACATTATTTTGTACCACCAGGAAAATACAGTCCATCTGATGAAGACCATGACACGTTCCACCACCTCCTATTATTGTGAGATCATCGTATGTGATCGTGAATTCCAAATCATCGGACTATTAGCGCGTTTTTCAACCAGAGATGAGCGAGGATACGTAGCGAGGGATGCGTTTGTTAAGAACTAATAGAGTCGCTGAGCGAGGCTAGGTGAATGAAGCAATTCTATTGTTTAAGTGAGTAAGAGTAAGGAAGTGTGAGTGCATCATTGATATATAAACCCCCAAGATACACACTCAGCATCTCAAAAAGGTCCGCATAAAACAAGCGCACAATTTAAAAATTGTGCGCTAGTTTCAAACAGTCTCGCATCGCTCGCCATACTGCACTGCTTTGTAAAAACAACTTTAAGCGATCCATGTAAGGTTGAATTTGCAAAAAAATTGTTTATAGTATAACTACACACAACTCACACATGACCCTTGATACATGTCAGTTTTTGACGACAGTTTCGAGTGTTGCATTTGTTCGAGACTGTGCATCTTGAGTTTTTTTATATATCAATGGAGTGTATCTATGTTTTCGTACACAAGTTTTTGCGTAGTTGTCTTATATTGATATTGGATGCCTTAACCGCAATTGTTCATTACTTTTAGATTATTAACATACCTATAGTAGGTTCCGAACCAGTTGAGCGGCACATACAGCTGCACGATGTAGGACGCGAACAGCACGTAGTCACCCACCGTCAGCTCGTAGGTGTTCACAACCATCGACACGCAGAGCAACGATCCAGCCAAAAGACCTGAAGATGACAGATTTTTTCAAAGATTCGCTCAGGTAAGAGAAAATTAAAATAGAACTATCTGTATAAAGCTCAGGCATGTCCCAGCTGTTATTCGCTTGAACTTATAGTGTCTAGCTTGTTTGTAAAAGTTAAAAACTAGCGCGAATAGTCGTGTTCTTTAATGATCCCTTCAATAAATCTATCAGCGCTCATAATCGCCTTTCGTTCGTTTTAGTTTAGGTAGTCCTGAAAGCGAAATTCAACCAGATTTAAATTATCTGACAATTTTAATAGAATATCTACTACTATAGACAGAAATTCTGACTGGATTTTGTTCTCAGATTTGTCGTCCATAGCCAGAGCCCGTATTTTTTTAAATTAAAAAAAGCGTGCATTATTGTTGCAGCGATACATTTTCGTGTTTCTACTAGCACCTAAGGTACGGATTAGACTTGGATGAGTCTACTTGATTGAAAATACCAATCCTTACTAATATTATAAATGCGAAAGTAACTCTGTCTGTCTGTCGCGCTTTCACGCCAAAACTACTGAACCGATTTAAATGAAATTTGGTACAGAGATATAGTCTAGAGCCTGAGAAAGGACATAGGCTACTATTTATCCCGGGAGTATGCTCCCTAGGGACCACGCGGGCGAAGCCGCTGTCAGAAGCTAGTCTTTTTATAAAAAAAAGCTTTAGACTTTACGTAAATATGTGGTATGTAGTGTAAGTATCATTTTTCTAAAATTCTTTGCTTAGAAGATGTCAAAATGGGATCAGAAACTCACGTTTGCTAACCCGATTAAAATAAGCACGATTGAATATCATATTTATGTTAACAAAAAGAGTTTCTAAGGCCGAATGTTGCTTCTATTCTAGGAAAAACAATAAATTATATTGAGCTTATCTGAGGCACTGTTCATTCTTACCAAAGTATGGAAATTCCACAACCATTTTACCTTAAATAGAGGTAAAAGAGAACAACGCCACCAACATGTGGTTATTTTGATTGGAATTTTTTATACATATAAAAGTGTAAGAGGAAAACTTACCGGAGCAAATGATGACATTTTGTAACGTATTCAGCATATTCAGTGTTATCAGAGATTTGAACTCCTCCGTCTGAAAATATTTAATAGTATTACCAATCTTATTGAATTCAATAATAATATACTTTCACGCCAGTGTCTCCGAATAAAGAAAGCAGAGGTGTTGCAACAGTAGAAACGTACATTGATGGAGAATAGGCCTCCTTTAAAAACCGGCCAAGTGCGAGTCGATCTCTCATACCACGGGTTCCGTACCATAAATCAAAGAAAACACGTTTCTTGTATAGGAGTCCTCATTATATTTTAATTTTTACTATTTTTTGTTATAGCGACAATAGAAATGCACAATTCAACTGTCTACCAATTACGGCTCTTGAGATACAGCCCGCTGACAGACAGATGCACGAACAGCGGAGGCTCAGTAATAGGGTTGCGTAATCCGTTGGTTATGGTTTGAGTACGGAACCCTATAAAGCGCCAGAACTGTCGGTCCTATGTTCCCATCATCTAGTGAATTTAGGAGATTGCTTTCGCATCCATCGCCTATATATGTCTGTCTCTATCCAAGAGAAACGTGCCTCGCGGCCACTGCCACATTTTGGAGTTTCTTGAAAATTGTTCTCCATAGAGATCTACACTCTATGGAGAAATTTGGAACTTTCCAACTAGTCTGTGACTAGTCTGTGTTTCCTGATAGCTACAACCTGGGAGTCTTTAAGTCAAGAGAGAATAGGTTATTTCTAGGCAAGCGTGCTCCATATTTGACCGCATCATCGTTTACCATCAGGTGAGATAGTGGTCAAACGTATACCGTATATAAAAGTAAAAAAAAAAAAGTTTTTATTTATTTATTTTATTTATTTTTTATTTGGAACAACAAACAGATATACAATATTTTAATTTGTTTTAATTTGTTTGGCTCGGCTAGCTTCAAGGTGGGACTCGCGATGAATCGGTCAAAAACCAAAACGACGACAAATAGCAGCAAACGTAAGGTCGAGGTAGACGGGCAATGAGAAATTATGTCGATGAGTATTATCTACTTGGGCCAGTTAGTTTCTTTCGAAAACAGACAGGAACAGGGTATCGAAAACGCCTTGAAAAGCTACTGGTCCATGAAGACGCTAATGAAGGGCGATCTTCCGATCTGCCTCAAGCGCAAACTAATCGACATGTGTATTCTGCCTGTCCTAACCTACGGTGCTCAGACCCGATCACTCAACGAGTCGCAAAAGATCCGCCTTGAGGTATGCCAAAGGGTAATGGAGCGCAGTATTCTAGGTTTAAAAAGAAATGATACGAACGATAAGATAAGATAACGATAAGAAAGTACGGAACACCACGTTGCGCTCCAAAACGGGTAACATAGACGTAGGCAAAAAAGCTGCCAGGCTGAAATGGGACTGGGCGGGTCACACCGGGCGCATGCATAGTGACCGCTGGGCTAAAGTCTCCACGCAATGGGTGCCAGAGGATGGACGGCGTCGCAGAGGCCGGCCCAGAAAGCGGTGGCGAGATGATCTGGATGCACACGGCGAAGGCTGGTTCGAGGTGGCGCAAGAAAAAAATGTCTTGAAGGATATGGGGGGAGGCCTGTGCCCAGCAGTGGGACATCATGGCTATTAAAAAATATATATATACCTTGACAATAGGGAATATGCATGTGTTTTATTTATTTGCATAATGAAATAGTTATTAGCTCTAGTAAACAATCATGATTTTTTTTTATATACTTTCATAAGCTATGAAGTTATAAAGCGTCAAAGATTACAATCAGAAAGAGAAGTCCGATATGAACTTTGACGTCAAAGTTCATGACGCCTATACAGCTGCCATATAAAACAGCGTTTTCGCGAGAGGGACAGATATATGTATGTATTTGTTTAACATATTTATATCTCGTTTGTTTTTCGAGCAATTTTGATTCTATTTTCACTGTTAGTATTATATTTTTGTATATTTTTAGATAAACTGTATAGATAAAAAATATTTTTTTCATGCATATTCCCTATTCAAAAACTGCTGTTAATGATTTATTTTAAAATAAAAAGTTTGGACGAATATATTACCTGGTAATTAACAATAGCCTCCCTATAAGACACGACCTCGTACACTTCAGCGCCGTAGTACTTGACGGTCTCATAGTTGAGCAGCGAGTCCACGGAGCGCGCCTTCTGTTCGTTGTCGGCGAGGTTCATGCGTCTCTGGAACTTGGTACGCCATTCTGTTACAGCTATCGTCGCGACTGGAATGTTACAACAAAGATTATTTAATAATAAAACTGTCTAAAAAAACACCGGTAGCACTCCGGGAGTGCCGGCAGAAATGAAAACTTTAGTATTAACGTTGTGTTTAATTATAAGTACAAAAATACTATCATTTATGAGGTAGAATACAATGTTTATTTATTGCGCTATCGTACACAAATATGACAATTTACATGTTATTATTCATAATATTATATCGTTATTTATTTATATATTACATTAATTTTTATCTCTTAGAAAAATCAACTTTCATCCATAATTTCGTAATTCCGTAATTTCGTATCCTTGGATACGCGTGGCACGCTGTACATAAACACAGACGGACATTCGCGCAAGCGCCCTGTGCCGCCTAAGCGGAGCAGCACACTCAGGCACGGTAGAAAGAGTGGGAGATACTAGTTCCTCTCCCTTCCCCTCGATCTTACGCTTTTTCGATCAGCATCACGTGACCCTGACGCGAGTCCGTCTTACGCTTTTTCGATCAGCATCACGTGACCCTGACGCGAGTCCGTCTTACGCTTTTTCGATCAGCATCACGTGACCCTGACGCGAGTCCGTCTTACGCTTTTTCGATCAGGTCACGTGTCCTGACGCGAGTTTAAGATTTTATACCCATTACAGAAAAAGTGCTCAACGCCGCTAAAGAAGTTTTCACTTCAAAAAAAAGTAGAAGTTGTTCTTATATAAAATGGTGAGTAACGTGGCATACAACCGGGCGTTAACACGTTTTCTGATCTCTCAGCAATAACACACTAAAATCCCTTCTACACCGATGTAATCTAGCGTTCCATCCAATCCTATCCAAGGTGACCTTGCTGGATTGCATCCGTGTAGACGGCAGATGTAATCCAAATTCATACAAAATACGCGGATGGAAATCAAGTTCCCACCTAGGTCACCTTGGATTGAACGCTGGATTAAATCCTTGTAGAAGGAGTTTTATGATATATGTATATGATGTTTGATACTTTCATCGACCGACCTTGAGCCAATAAAAATGATAGCGCAGACAACTCTAAATGATCGCAAAAATAGGCAAAATATTGTAATTGAACATGCTATGAGTTGCAATTGATTGTAGTTAAAAATCAATACAACAAAGGCTTGGAAACAGCTAAAAGCTGTTTCGAATACCTACATTTTACAGACAATTACTTGCACGCGACCGAAAAACGATATACGATAAAATATTCCGATAATTCGACATTGAAAATACGGTTTATTTAGATCATTTTACAACAAAAAAAAAATACCTAGTTGAAACGAGTATTGCGATAAAAGTATCGCGATATTTACAGCTTAGCGGCAACTTATTGTGAGATAACGTGCAGTAAGCCTTAGAATCGATCGCTACTTCCCGGCGACCGCTTTTGCGATAACACTCATTGAAAATAACAGCCACAAATAAACCGATAACAATAGGAAAAAGGTAAATGCATAACAAAATTATTCTTTAGACTGCAAGGTCGTCAATTTCATTGATATGATTACATATTGTTGTACAATTTGATAGTGTTTTTATCCGAATGCCTCGTAAAGAGGTTAATTTTTTATATCAAGGCGATGTCAGTAATAGTTAACGGCTCTTAGTTGTAGACTAAACTAACTACAGCATCAGTTAATTTCGATCAAATAAATGTAATTTTTATTTAAACGAATTCGCAAAGCTTCACCTCGATAAGTTGAGAAGTACTGCCAAATTAGCCTCGCTTAGTGCTAAATTGGTCTTAATTAGAATTGCCAACCGTACTCTAAAATAGAGTATTGTACTCTATATCATGTAGGCGTTCTCTATAATAATAGAGTATGCTAAAATACTCTTTTTTACACAATGTTTACTATACTAGTGCCAGTCATGTAATATACTATGCAAACCCATTATCATAACCAAAAAAGTCGACCGCCACTTCAACATTTACCGAGAGTCTTTTCGGTCATGAATGTGAAGTGGCGGGAAGAGAGAAACAGATCTTCATTGAAACTGATTAAAAATGAGCTCTTGATCTATATAAATTTAGAGTTAGAATGTTTGGAGTCATACAATAGGGTATTTTACTGAAAAAATCTAATTAGTCCGTCAGATAGATTTTCAAAAAATATTGGACGCGTATTTTTTCTTTTTTCACGTAAACAAAAAATGAAGACGATATAGTGCGTTGAAGACACGTGTGACGTCACTATGATGGTACAATTTTACCAAGCCACATGACGTCACGCGTGTCTTCAACGCGCTGTTTCGTCTTCATTTTTTGTTTACGTGAAAAAAGAAAAAATACGTGTCCAATATTTTAAGGAAATCTATCTGACGGACTAATTAGATTTTTTTAGTAATATATTTTTAGTAAAATTCTTTTAAAAACCATGAAAAATTGTTATGTAAAGCAAAAAGTACAAAAAAAAATACCTTTTTAAAAATCCTCACTTATAATATTATAAATGCGAAAGTAACTCTGTCTGCCTGTCTGTCTGTCTGTCGCGCTTTCACGCCAAAACTACTACTACTACTAATGAAATTTGGTACAGAGATAGTCTAGAGCCTGAGAAAGGACATAGGCTACTTTTCATTCCGGGAGTATGTTCCCTAGGGACCACGCGGGCGAAGCCGCTGGCAGAAGCTAGTATAAAATAAATGATACTGACGATGATGACTCTTTTTTGAAAGTCCGTACTCTTTATTTACGTTTTTTGAGTACAGATATACTCTATTTCTTCTAATAAAAGTTGGCAACCCTAGTCTTAATAGAGCCACATGATACTTTAAAAGAAGATTTTCAAAAAGATACGAGTGTCGGGCAGAGACATGGGTCTACGAAGGCTTTTTCGAAAATCCAATGTCAATAACTTTGTCTACATACTCACTTATATAAAGGACCATAGTAGAAAACACGATGAGTCCGAACCACACGTTGAACTGCGTTACAAAGTATACCACAGCCACAACGATGTCTATGAGCGTCGGGGTGATAGAGAACAGTATGTAGGACAGCAGGTTGTCTATGGAGTCCGTTCCTCGGTCCATGACTCTCAGGACCTCGCCAGTCTTCCGCGACAGGTGCCACCGCAGGGGCAGGTCGTGGAGGTGTCTGAATAGTTCCAACTGAAACAGACAAAGTAATTACATTTTAGTTTCTGATAATCGATTCGAGTTATTTTTCGTGTGAATCTTTTTTATAAGCGTCCACTAGTATCAATTGAATCTAATGAGACTTATTCAATTAAAATACACGCAGTTTTTATATGAAGGAAATGCTGGCGGCGATACTTTGTATGTAAAAAGTCATAATTCGAGGTTTGGCTCTCGACTGTTTTCTCCTCCAATATTGGACCGATATAACTGAATAAGAAGGATGTATACTGTGTCTCTTTGTTTTTGATTAATAGTTGCCAAATTTGTACACTAAGGCTCTGTTGACAGCGATTTATTGGACAATTTTGAGCATTTTGTGAGGGTCCTAGTGCTTATAGGGTTAATTAATCATCAAAAAGAGAACATAGGGTAGATACACAGTAAATATCCTTCTTATTCAGTTTGTGAAATATCTCTTAAATCGGTCCAATATTGGAGGAGAAAACAGTCCAGAGCCACACCTCGAATTATAACTTTTTACTACAAAGTCTCGCCGCGGCGCCGCCAGCATTTCCTCTAACTGTGAACATTCGCTGCTACTAAATTGCTTGTATTAGCGAAAGCTCATAAAATGGGTAATATCACTCGATCGCTCGGTATTTTTCGCTAATCGTGGCGCTTGCAAAAATATCGCAAATAGGAACTAGTATTTCACCATTGCTTTAGAATAGGCAAGTCTGATAGATAAATGCCCAACCAGTGTTCGCTGTCATGATTAGCGCTTATTCATTCTTGTTTGATGAAACAGCTATATAACTGTATTTTTTTAGTAAAACATCCACGTTAAATTCAGCTTAGATACCGGATTTAATTGAAAAGTTTTCATGAAACCTTAGTAATTCATTGCATATAATCGCGTGTTAGTCACGATTAGTATAATTAGCAGTAAAATGAAACACAATACCCATATGACATCGTGTGATGAACTCTCTGATTCATACAACAGTCATAATTGAATTGTGTCAATGGGTCATGAAAAATATTATCTACAACCAGCCTAGCCTGTATTTATTCTCTCACTGCAGGACAAATAGCTTTCTTTACTTCTCGATAAAACATGAAAATAAAGGAACTTATCATTTTTAGGTGCCTACCTACCTAAACCTAACTTCAGCTGACTATGAGGTCAACGGCTGCTGATAGTGTAAACATACGTTTAAAAACTTGTTTAGTGTTATCGTCATTAGACATCGATACGAATCACGTCAGTAAAGTCTCACCAGCTAATTTATTTTTGATCCTGCATAACTTTAAATACTATCTTCTGTTAAACAAATACCTGTAACTCTCTAGTAGTATACTGCTGCACTTTGATCCACAAGAATGCCCGCAGATTGTTGAGGAGTCCCATACCGCCGGTTCCTCCGCCTTGCAGGAACTTGAAGAATACGTATATCAACACCAGGTCCCATCGGAAGTAGAATGGGGGGATGGAAATACTATCCACTGGAAAGTAAGTAGTTTAATGTAGTCGTTTTTAAATTGGCAAATAGGGTTATTTTTTTCGATACTGTGGTTCCTTTTTTCGGTAGGTAAGTTCTATGAAGGTTTTGTTTAATCTTGCAACAAATAAACCTTGGGTCTTCGAAAGACTAGCATCTTTTCGAAATATCAGCAACAAATAAGATATTTTCTGAACATAGATTATGTGCTTGAGTGAGTCATGAAATAACAGGCAGGTCACGAAAAGATTCTTCAAAAATGCAGACCAATTATAAGTATCTAATTCCTAGGCATGGGAATAAAGCAAGGACAGGGTTTTAGCTACTTCTAAATAGGAGCGGGTGTCGTAAGAGGCGACTAAGGGACTCGTCAGAGAATGGGCAGCAGCGTTCTCTGTAAAACTCAACACCATACACTGCGATCGCCAACCCGCCTGCCAAGCGTGGCGATTATGGCAAACCCCCCCTTTGGGGGAGGCCTATGTCCAGCAGTGGACGTCTTTCGGTTAATATGATGAAATAGGAGAATGAGGATACCAAGATGAAATTTTTACTAATTTTCAACATGAACATGCAGTCGTAACTTAACTACAACTTACCGATCTTTTTGCTATAAATAGGCACGAAAAGGTTCACAGCTCGTCCAGCGATCAACGCGAGGACACACACGAGTACGTAGACCTGCAGGCATGCGCTCTTCCGCGGCCACAAGAAAGGCAGCAGGGTTCGCAGCTTGCCAAAGACATTACGGAATGTCGATCTGTTTTCATCGGGCTATGAAGAAAAGAAAAAAAATATTAATATATTATACCTATATCTAATGCCCTTATTGTAAATTGATATGGGTCACAATAAAAAGTTTAAGTTTCTATCAATCTTTGTAAAGCTGGCTTCCCTCCCAAGGATGAAAAACCCTGTGTCATTTCAAAAATGATCGCTCGCTTATCGCTACACTACCGCGGTTTCCGCAAGAGCTGGTCTCCACTTATAAGATCAACTAGTTGACCCGCACAACATCGACTGCTCCGCTCTTATTGGTCTTAGAGTGATGATATATAGCCTATAGCCTTCCTCGATAAATGGGCTTTCTAACACTAAAATATTTTTTCAAAAAGGACCAGCTAGTCTGTTCTGTAAGAAACTATTTCGATATCAAGCTTCATCTGAGTGATAAAACTCACAAAATGAGCTTTATTGCACACAACATAAAGGTCTTCATTTGAAACTCACCTCGAATTCTACTGTCGACATACGAAAATGTTGTTAGAGAATAGCACTACAGTAGTTCCTGAGATTAACGCGTTCAAGCAAACAAACTCTTCAGTTTTATATTATTACTAGCTGACCCGCGCAACTACGTCTGCGTCACATTTTTCATTACTGCCCCGCTCCTATTAATCTTAGCGTGATGATATATAGCCTATAGCCTTCCTCGATAAATGGGCTTTCTAACACTGAAATATTTTTTCCAAAAGGACCAGTAGTTCCTGAGATTAACACGTTCAAGCAAACAAACAAGCTCTTCAGTTTAGATAACCGCGGCTCCTGGAATAGAGTGGAAGGGGAAGAGCGAAGGAGCGGGAAAAATGCAGGAGCTCATAAACTCACAGTAAGGTGACTAGGTTTGGCGTCGGAAACGGTTGAGGAAGTCAACTTTGGACAAAACCAATAGCGTACTTAGTAATTCGAACTTTTTATCTTCTGACATACATCTTTCTATCTATACATTATGCATAGTATTGGATAATTGGAAGATAAAAAAATAATCTCACAGGGTTGTAGACGTAATAGTGTTTCCCCATTGCCTCCATGTTTGTTGAGTAAACCAGTTAAACAGTCTGAAAACGAACATCCTTTGAAAATAACCGTTTGTATGTTTCTTTAAAAAATATTCAGATTTTCAAGCAATCATTGTTGATAGGTGGTAAGGGAGCGACAAGAGGGAAAAGTGAAAGGGCACTTTTGGAATAATTCGAAAACATAGGTAATATATCCCACAAAACGGGTTGAGTAAGTTTAAAACTCACTAGATTTTTTATTTCCCGTTTGCCACTTCCCAACTCCCATAAATCCAAATAATTACGGTTTTTTAACTCCGACTTTCATTATTTTCGATAACTTTTCAGACTGTTTACTTGTAAGTACTCACCCTATTTGAAAATATGACATCACGTTATGGCAGCTCTTAAACGTGCAAATAATGTTACAGAATTTGAAACACTTGTTAATTTAATCACCTTTTTTATTTTAAATATATCTTTTTCGCCTGTTTGAACAATTAAATGATTTTGATATGGGCATGACATCTTAACCTATAAATTTATTACAAAAAAATGAACGAATTGACTGAGTGACAAAAATAATCTGAGGAAATAAAAAAGTATGATCATGTAAAGTTTGGTACAAAAAGTTTTACCTCCGTATGGATCTCATTTTTAACCGACTTCAAAAAAAGGAGGAGGTTCTCAAATCGACCGCGTATATATATATTTTATGTGTGTTCGCGGATAACTTCGTCGTTTATGAACCGATTTCGATGAATCTTTTTTGAAGTGAAAACTTCTTTAGCGGCGTTGAGCACTTTTCTGTAATGGGTATAAAATCTTAAACTCGCGTCAGGGTCACGTGACCCGATCGCAAAAATCGTAAGACGGACTCGCGTCAGGGTCACGTGATGCGAAAAAGCGTAAGATCGAGGGGAAGGGAGAGGAACTAGTATCTCCCACTCTTTCTACCGTGCCTGAGTGTGCTGCTCCGCTTAGGCGGCACAGGGCGCTTGCGCGAATGTCCGTCTGTGTTTATGTACAGCGTGCCACGCGTATCCAAGGATACGAAATTACGGAATTACGAAATTATGGATGAAAGTTGATTTTTCTAAGAGATAAAAATTAATGTATGTAACGAGCGTTTTCGCCTCGCTACATGTTCGGTAAATCTTAGACGATTTTCGAACGTCACATCTCTAGTTTTTTTTTTCTCTTTTGTCTATGGAAGCATGATGGCGTCACTTTTCGACCCTTTCGCAATGAGTGAACATTAATTTTTGCCTATCGTCAGAATTCTATTTAAATCCTGTGAAATCTCGATTGTTTCGGGACAGGTTGTTGCTCTGAATGTTTTGAGCAGGATATTCCAATTGATGCAATGAAGAATTTGTCGTAATTCGTGGTAAGAAACCATTCTTCTAGACGGAATGTCTTTATCAAATCATATCGGAAAATTTACGCATAAGTTCATATTTTCAGGTTTAGTTGTTTTTATAGCAACACCCACAACCCCTAAATGGAGTCGCATGGCGATTACCTGATGATTTTATAAAGAAACGGGTAAGTTTTTGTCCAAAGGACACACGAAGCCACGTGTTCGTACAGTTTTTTTTTATTGTAAAATTAACCTAATTATTGTGTTTGTTACAGCCAGCAATATCAATTCACGGTTGGCGTTTTTCTTTTTTTTTGACTTTTAGTTTAAAATTCTTGGGTTTTCTCACATTCAAAGGACTTTCCTCATTTTTATTGGATTTTCAAGACATGAACGGAGACCGTGCTGTTTTGCCAAAGTAATTTTTATTGGATTTTCAAGACATGAACGGAGACGTGCTGTCTTGCCAATGAGGAATCCTGCCTACATAATTCCTGTGGTTAACTTGTTAATTTATTTTTAAAGCAAGCAATCTGGTAGGAAATTCAAATCTATCTTACTAACTCATAAACAAGATGCAATAATATCAAAATAATATCATAATAATAACTGATCTTTAGAATCCCTATTTTAAGTTAATTTTAGAAACTTTTCAAGTGTTCGAAGCTACTGGCCTATAAATAGAGAAAAGACAAAAAGGGTTTCAATTGTTTTATTTCTCTATTTAGCCACCCACCTGCAGATTAAAGGTCTAATTCTCTCCAGTTATTTTCTTTCCGGTTTAATTTATTATATAGTGGTCTCCAAGGCGCCCGAAATACAGTCTTAATTTAATTTAATTCTTTTTTTTAGGAGAACACACCCTCATTTTACATTTTATTTTGTTAGTCTACCCCACCAGAGAGAAGCCAACATAAATAATATTCTTATTCTCTCTCTCACCCAATTTCTTATTATTACATTTGTCGCTCTGCGAACAGGGACATTGAAGTAGCTTTATAACCTTTTATGAGATATTATTGCATCTATTCTATTGTTTGCAGAACACCTTTTGTTTCTGAAATTTACTATTTATTGTTGTAAACAACTTAGACTTTTGCTATTTTTTGTAGACAATATTTTCCTACTAACAATATTGTACTATTGTGTGTTTGTTAACTTTTATTGTTACAGCTTAAATCTTTTTACCCTTACAAAACCAACATAATTGTATGGTAAGACTTGTTTTGTATCTCAACAGGTATAACTTAGTGCGGTGTAACTTAGTTTCATATTTAATTCTAAGTGAAGTTTAGTTTAACTTTGTAATTATACTATAAGGAGTTTAACTTATCTTGTGAGATAATATTGCATCTTTTCACTGTCAAACACTTTGATATTTTCATAAAAATAACTTTAAACTTTAAAAATAATTCAACTTAACCTCAAATATTTTACAACTTTTTGAAGTTTTGCTTTTTGGTTTGTTAGCTCATTGTTTTGCTTATTCATCATGGATAAGGAAGTTCAGTTTTCTCCGCCTCCAGCTGATAAAAACAACTTAGATTCTGATGTTGCATGTACAGTTTCTAATGCTAATGCACATGTTCCTGACATGATTAATTTGACAGAAGTACAACATTCTTTCGATCATAATGAACGGGTTGCACACTCTTCCTCAGCTTTAGCTACGCATGCACTACCTTCTTTTAATTCCATGAATGCTTTGGTTAATGAACATATTAAAAAGAATTTGCCTTCTGCAACTAAGTTGCCAGATTTAAAAAAGAGTAGACTTAAATTTAATGGTGAAACTTGTGTTAGAGAATTTATTACTGAAGTTGAAGAATATTTCTTATATAAAAATTTTGATGAGATTTTATTGGTCGGTTCATTTACAGACTTGCTTAGTGACATTGCTCTTAAATGGTTTCGCACGGTTCGTATTCGTATTTCATCTTGGCACGAGCTTAAGCTTGCTTTACTTAAACGTTTTGACAGGCCGGACTTCGATTATTTTTTGGAAAGTGATCTTCGTACGAGGAAACAGAAGAGTTCTGAGTCTCTTCCAGACTTTATTACTGAGATTATGGACATGGCTAGTCGTCTTTCTTTTCCATTGTTTGATACGGTTTTGGTTAGTATAATTAAACATAACATGTTGCCTATTTACACACCTTTTATTTTTGGTAAACATATTGATTCTGTAGAACAATTTCTTGACCTTGCAAAAGAACTTGAAGTTTTTGTCAATAGAAAATCTAGTTATAAAGACCATAAAACTGATAAGCCTACAGTAAAGTCTAATGCAGTTTCAACGGGTTTAATTTGTTTAAAGTGTAAAAAATCTGGACATCATTTTAAAAAATGCACATCCATTCCTGGCGTTATTTGTTTCAAATGTCAAAAGGTTGGAGTCACCTCTAAGAATTGTGATGTTTGTAATATTGATGATAAAAACTCTAGTGAGTCAAAAAACTGATTAGGTCTCATCGAGCCCCTGTTATTGATATAACTGCGAGTGTCTCGATAAAGAAAAAATTTGCTAAATGTCACAAACCTGATGATGTTACTCGTAACAAAGACTTTGCAGACTGGTTAGTTTATTTAAAAACATTTTTCAAAATTTATAGATCAGCTCCTGTTTTATTTGTTAAACATAATGACACTAGACCTTATTTACGATTTTCTGTAAGTAACCATACTTTTTCTGGTTTGTTAGATAGTGGATCCAGTAGTTGTGTCTTAGGTTCAAATAGTCATGAACAATTTTTACATTTAGGTTACAAAATAAATTCTGTTTCTAGCGCTGCTTATACAGCTGATGGTTCTTCACAGAGAATTATTGGTACTATTGAATTACCAGTTACCTGTGATAATATAACTAAAAATATTAATTTCCTAATTATACCTTCTTTTCAGCCTGATTTCATTTTAGGTTTCGATTTTTGGTTAAAATTTGATTTGGCTAAAGATTTATGGAAAAATATAACTTATGTCCAAAGCAATAAAGTTCAAGTTTGTACAGTCACTTCTGCTAGTGAACTTTCTCCTTCTGAGAAACAAAAATTAGATGATACTGTTTCACTTTTTGAAAATATTTCTTATGAAAAGAAAGGCTTAGGTCTTACTCATCTTGTTCAACACAAAATTAATGTTACTAGTGAACCTTTTAAACAAAGATATTGGCCTTTAAGTCCTGCTAAGCAGAAAGAACTTTATGATGAAGTGGAAGTTTTATTAAAGGAAGGCATCATTCAACCTTCTAAATCACCTTGGTGTTCACCTGTCTTAGCTGTAGAAAAGAGGGATGGTAGTACTAGATTATGTTTAGATTCAAGACGTTTAAATTCAGTTACTATAAAAGATTCTTACCCTCTTCCTTATACCTCTAGAATATTAGATAACCTTGGGGGAGCCAAATATATTAGTACAATTGACCTTTCTAAAGCATTCTTACAAATTGCTCTTGAAGAATCTTCTCGAGAAAAGACTGCTTTTGTAGTTCCGGGAAAAGGACTTTTCGAATTTGTTCGTATGCCATTCGGTCTCACTAATGCACCAGCTGAGTTGCAGAGACTTGTAGATAAACTTTTTGGTCCTGAATTCGATAATACTGTGTTTTGTTATTTAGACGATTTAATTTGTGTAAATTCGGATTTTAATTTACATATAGAGTATTTACACAAAATTTATAATATACTGAAAGATGCTGGATTGACAGTTAATTTAAAAAAGTGTAACTTTTGTAAAGATAGACTTCGTTATCTTGGCTATATAGTTGATAGTAATGGTTTGCATACTGATCCTTCTAAATTAGATACCATTAAAAAATTTCCACGTCCTGAATCTGTTAAACAACTTCGTAGTTTCCTTGGTTTATGCTCATATTATCGTAGGTTCATTTGTAAATTTGCTGATATTGCTTCTCCTTTAACTAAATTAACAGCTGGTAGTAAAAATTCTAAAAAACCACTTTGTTGGAATGATGAAGCTGAAAATGCATTTGATGAGTTGAAACATACATTAATTACTGCTCCTGTTTTGCAATGCCCTAATTTTGAAAAACCTTTCTTTTTACATTGTGATGCCAGTTCTGTTGGCATTGGTAGTGTTTTGAGTCAAGAGGATGATAATGGTGATCAACATCCTATTGCGTTCTATTCTAGATCACTCAATAAATGTGAACGTAATTATAGTACCACAGAACGAGAATTATTAGCTATTTTAGTTTCGATAGAACATTTCAGACCTTATATTGAAGGAATGAAGTTTACAGTTATAACTGATCATGCTAGTTTAAAGTGGCTTTTAGGTCTTAGTAACCCCAGTGGCCGTTTAGCTCGTTGGGCTGCTAGAATTTCTCAATTTACTTTTGATATAGTTCATAAAAAAGGATCTTTACATTTAGTTCCAGATGCTTTATCCCGTATAGAAGTTTCCGCTATAGGAATGTCTCAAAATAATTTAGTTTTGCCTGATGATGATATTTATGATCCATGGTATAAAAAAGTATTTATTAATTGTCAGAAATCTCCTTGCAGATATAAGAACTTTAGAGTAGAAAATAAAACTTTATATAAATTCTGTAAAAATAAATTTGATCCCAATAATCGTCTTAACTGGAAAATAGTTATCCCTAAAGAACATATTTTAGATACGATTCGTTCTAATCATGATGATATTAATTCTGGTCATCTTGGTATTCATAAAACTTTAAATAAATTAAAACAACATTATTTTTGGAAAGGAATGTTTAATGATGTTCAAAAATATATTCTAGCTTGTGATACTTGTAAAGCTTATAAACATAGCACTCAACCTCCTTTTGGTATTATGATTAACCCTAAAAAAGTCGATAGACCTATGTTAATGCTTTCAGTGGATATTATAGGTATATTACCTAAGACTTATTCTGGACATAAATATATTCTCTCAGTTGTTGATGTTTTCACTAAATATTGCTGGATTTTTCCTATGATAAATGCTACTACTAGAGTAATAAATAAACTTTTTGAAAAAGAAATATTTCTTAAATTTGGTTGTCCAAAGATAATTGTTTGTGATAATGGTACACAATTCACTTCTAAACACTTCGTAGAATTTTTAAAAGGTTTTAACATTACTAAAATATTTTATAATACTTTATACACCCCTCAAAACAATCCTGTTGAGAGATACAACAAAACTATTGAAACTTGCATAGCTTGTTTTGTTAAGGATGATCATAGAACTTGGTCTAAATATTTACCTCATGTTCAATTAGCTTTAAATAATAGTGTTAATCTTGCTACAGATTTCACACCTAACTTTTTGATGTTTGGTAGGGAACTTATTTTTGATGCTGCTTTACATCGTTTAAGTAACACTATTGATAACTTAAGTGAACTGGAAGTTACCGATAGAAATCACTATGCTGATTCTCTTAATTCACTTAGTGATATTTTTGTTAAAGTTCAAACTCATTTATTAAAAGCTTATCAGCGTAATGCTCGCTATTATAATAAGGGTCGTAAAGTCATTTCTTTTGATGTGGGTGATGTTGTGTGGAGGAGGAGTTTTGTCCAATCTAATGCACCTTCTTATTTTTCTGCAAAACTTGCTCCTAGGTTTATTAAGTGTACAATTATTGAAAAGATTTCTGATAACGTGTATGTTCTGAAAGACCTGAAAAAGGGTACAACTGGTCGTTATCATGTTAAAGATATAATTAAATTCTAATTTGGTTTCCAAGTGTTGGTCTTGATTTTGATATTTTTGTTTGAAGGGCTGTATGATAGTGTGATGAATGATGGGATGAATGAAAAATTTACTAGCCTTTGAATGAGATGTATGTTAGGTAGCTTCATATAGATTTATTGAATTCAATTTCTTAGCATTCTAAAGTATAACTTAGGACATTTTAGGTTTATTCTGATAACTTTTCCACCCACACAAATACATTTTTCATATCAAAAGATCTTATCATTTTTTTTAATATAGTATTGTATACTACTTTTATACATTGTTGTATACAATTTCTATATATATTCTTATACATACCTATTTTTATACACTTTAGGTATTCTTTTTTGTCTAGGATTTGCTCCTAACTTTTTTGTGTTAGGATGCAAAATCTTAATTTTTTTAACGCGGATCTTACTGGTTCTCTTTGTGGAAATAGTATTGATATTTGTGTTCTTTTTTTTGCAGAACTGCTAGCTCTTGTTTTCAGGTTGGTTATTCTGTACTTACATTTGTACTCTAAGGATTTCGATA
The DNA here is from genome assembly GCA_947578705.1 of Lacanobia wlatinum. Taxonomy (NCBI): domain Eukaryota; kingdom Metazoa; phylum Arthropoda; class Insecta; order Lepidoptera; family Noctuidae; genus Lacanobia; species Lacanobia wlatinum. The sequence goes on from OX388033.1 coordinate 13,004,227, forward strand.
CTTGTGTTCTTGTTCTCACTTGTAGACATTTTCCTATTTTTTACGGATCTCGGTATTTTTTTTTTTGATTTCGTCTCTTTTTGCTACTGTGCCCGGAAGGTCAGTGATGTTGTCCCGATCACAGTATGCAGCCCTTTTTGCTACTGTGCCCGGAAGGTCGGTGTTGTTGTTCCGATCACAGTATGCATTCTTTTTTGCTACTGTGCCCGGAAGGTCGGTGGTGTTGTTCCGATCACAGTATGCATCCTTTTTTTGCTACTGTGCCCGGAAGTTCGGTGGTGTTGTTCCGATCACAGTATGCAAGTTTTTCCGCTATTGTGCTCGGGAAGTTGGTGGAGTTGAGCCGATCACAATATGCGTTTATTTTTTTTTGAAGATGTTTGTGCTCGGAAAATTGGTGGTGTTATGCCGATCACAACATTCTTCTTTATTCTTTTTACGTCCTTAGTGATGTAAAGATTTAAAACTGTGTTATACAGTTATAATTATAATTTGTTTATTGCTAGTCAGTGGCGATGGTGCCTAACTGTACTCTTACAAACATTTTCGCATTACTCTTGTTAAACAGCGGCAATTGCGCCTAACTGTATTCAACTTTGCATTTATTTTGCTTTATACTTGTTAGTCGGTGGCGATGGTGCCTAACCGTACTCATAATTGTTTTTTGTCTATTTAATTAACTTATACTTGTAAGTCGGTGGCGAAGGTGCCCAACCGTACTCAAATTGGTTTATTCTTTTGATAGCCTTACACATGTTGGACGGCGACGGTTGCGTCTAGCTGTACTTGTAATATTTCTTGAATTTAGCTTGTTAGTCAGTGGCGCAGGTGCCTAACTGCACTCATGTTGGTTCTTTTTGTATTATAAGTCAGTTATGCGAGTGACTTAACTGTGCCTATAGTTTTTTTCTTTAGATGTTTTGTTAAGGAGTTATATTCTTGCGGTTTTTCCTTTACTAGTCTTTAGATCTGGTTTGTTGATGATGGACTTGGCAGATATTTTCCTTGCAGTCTAGTTATCCTAATCATTTCTGGGATGGTTGTGAAATCGTTATTTTGTGGATTTTCGATTTCCTTCTTTTTCAAGAAGATTTTTTTGCTTTTCCCTTTTGCTTTTTTCTTAGCATAAAAGAAATTGCTTTCTTTTATTTTTTTTCGGGGAGGGATGTAATGTAACGAGCGTTTTCGCCTCGCTACATGTTCGGTAAATCTTAGACGATTTTCGAACGTCACATCTCTAGTTTTTTTTTTCTCTTTTGTCTATGGAAGCATGATGGCGTCACTTTTCGACCCTTTCGCAATGAGTGAACATTAATTTTTGCCTATCGTCAGAATTCTATTTAAATCCTGTGAAATCTCGATTGTTTCGGGACAGGTTGTTGCTCTGAATGTTTTGAGCAGGATATTCCAATTGATGCAATGAAGAATTTGTCGTAATTCGTGGTAAGAAACCATTCTTCTAGACGGAATGTCTTTATCAAATCATATCGGAAAATTTACGCATAAGTTCATATTTTCAGGTTTAGTTGTTTTTATAGCAACACCCACAACCCCTAAATGGAGTCGCATGGCGATTACCTGATGATTTTATAAAGAAACGGGTAAGTTTTTGTCCAAAGGACACACGAAGCCACGTGTTCGTACAGTTTTTTTTTATTGTAAAATTAACCTAATTATTGTGTTTGTTACAGCCAGCAATATCAATTCACGGTTGGCGTTTTTCTTTTTTTTTGACTTTTAGTTTAAAATTCTTGGGTTTTCTCACATTCAAAGGACTTTCCTCATTTTTATTGGATTTTCAAGACATGAACGGAGACCGTGCTGTTTTGCCAAAGTAATTTTTATTGGATTTTCAAGACATGAACGGAGACGTGCTGTCTTGCCAATGAGGAATCCTGCCTACATAATTCCTGTGGTTAACTTGTTAATTTATTTTTAAAGCAAGCAATCTGGTAGGAAATTCAAATCTATCTTACTAACTCATAAACAAGATGCAATAATATCAAAATAATATCATAATAATAACTGATCTTTAGAATCCCTATTTTAAGTTAATTTTAGAAACTTTTCAAGTGTTCGAAGCTACTGGCCTATAAATAGAGAAAAGACAAAAAGGGTTTCAATTGTTTTATTTCTCTATTTAGCCACCCACCTGCAGATTAAAGGTCTAATTCTCTCCAGTTATTTTCTTTCCGGTTTAATTTATTATATAGTGGTCTCCAAGGCGCCCGAAATACAGTCTTAATTTAATTTAATTCTTTTTTTTAGGAGAACACACCCTCATTTTACATTTTATTTTGTTAGTCTACCCCACCAGAGAGAAGCCAACATAAATAATATTCTTATTCTCTCTCTCACCCAATTTCTTATTATTACATGTAATATATAAATAAATAACGATATAATATTATGAATAATAACATGTAAATTGTCATATTTGTGTACGATAGCGCAATAAATAAACATTGTATTCTACCTCATAAATGATAGTATTTTTGTACTTATAATTAAACACAACGTTATTTTTTGTTGTTTTTATGGTTCGTTTTGTTTATGTCAGGAACTGTGTCAAGATTGACATCTGTCACTGACAGTCGCTGTCGCGGCCACACGTCAGTGTCTTTTTGTTTATTTTGTTGTCGGTGGTTTGTCTATGATGTGACCGCGACAGTAAGGATGTATTATTTACATGTTTTCACTTCTGCCGGCACTCCCGAAGTGCTACCGGTGTTTTTTTTTATATGAAAGGGTATGCTGTCGAGTTGGTCCCATTGCCACCACATCGGGATCTGATTATGGGAACCCTGAGAAATCGAAGGCAACTCTCGAAAATTGTAGGCACGCATCTGGTAAAAACTTGATATTCGTGTGTATATCGGGTGATATTACAAAACAATGAAGGTTTGGATCAGACCTGATGATGGAGACGACAGAGAGTCAAGGGAACTCCACATCGGTATGTAGGAACTACCAAGTGTTTGGGCTTATTTCATTCACTATTGACGAGACCTTTACACCGAAAGCATTAAGTAAGTTTTATTAAATAGGCCCCAGTTCATAACATAAATTCAGGCCGGTACGCAGTGAATGGGTACGCAGGTACCACTAAAAAGTGATAAATAAAAAACTTTTTTACAAAAAATAAACAGACTTCCAAAAATAAAACACTACAAAGTATAAAATAACTTTTTTTTTTTTTTTTTTTTTTTTTTATCCTGCTACTTAGCAATCTGTTTCCAAGGAACAATAATCTAATATGGTGTCAGATTTTCATCGGGATTATTATCTTCAGCTGAGCTGAGCACCCATTGATGCCATGCTCATCTTCTGTCCGCAGATCTCATAGCTAAATCTGGTATACTATTTCTCTTCAGTCGAGAGAATCTCACACTGCCCTCTCCTCTCAATTCAGCAGCCAGTTGATTAACATGTTGGTCTAGTCTATTTTGATAATTATTGCTGTATGACTCTATTTCTTCTTTCACTGTTCGCAGATTCAAATCTAGGTTTACATATCGATTGTTTATGTACGGTGGAATATTAAACATGGCTCTCATTGTTTTACTTTGAAACCTTTCCAGTATTTCAACGTTACTATGACTTGCTGTTCCCCATAACTGTATGCCATAAGTCCATACAGGCTTCAGTATAGCCTTATAGATAGCCATTTTACTGGCTTCTGTCAGTTGTGACTTACGACCAGTGAGCCAATACATGCTTCGAAGTTTGCAGTCTAATTGTTTCCTTTTGGTCCATATGTGTTTGCGCCAGGTTAGGCGTCGATCAAGGTGCATACCTAAGTACTTGGCGTCATCTGAATGTGGGATTTCAGTATTGCCAAGTTTTACAGGTGGACAGGTTTTCCTTCTGAGTGTGAAGGTTACTTGAACCGACTTATCTGTATTGGCTTTAATACGCCACTGCTGCAGCCATGTTTCAATCAGAGTCAGGTGTTGTTGGAGCATTTCGGATGCAGCCTCGTGATTCTCATGTGTTGATAGGATTGCGGTGTCATCTGCATATGTGGCGGTAGTGGTCGAAGCATGAGTGGGTAAATCTGCTGTGAATATAAGATAGAGAACTGGTCCCAGTATGCTACCCTGTGGTACTCCAGACTTAATTTCATGCATTTGAGATTCGTCGGAATTATATTTTACTTCGTAGCATCTATTTTCGAGGTAAGATTTTAATAATGGGAAGAAGGAATGTGGAAGCGTTCTTTTGATTTTGAAGAGCAGCCCATTATGCCAAACTTTGTCGAATGCTTGGCTAATGTCTAGGAAGACTGCGCTACAATACTGTTTGTCTTCCAGCGCTCTACCAATAACATCAACTAGCCGATGCACTTGCTCGATTGTACCATGGCCCTCCCTAAAGCCAAACTGGTGAGTTGGTATTATCTCTGCTAGATGTTCTCTCATTCTATTCAATATGACCTTTTCCAGAAGTTTTCCAATTACCGGAAGGAGACTAATGGGTCTGTATGATGCTACATCTTGAGGTGCTTTGCCTGGTTTCAGTATCATTATTACTTGGGCAATCTTCCACTGGCTTGGGTAGAAGGACAATCTCAGAGACGCGTTGAAGATAATTAGTATAAGCAGTAGCCCCTTTTTTGGAAGTTGCTTCAACAAAGTAGCGTCAATAAGATCGTAGCCGGGGCACTTGCCTTCCTTGAGTTTTAGGATTTCGCGCCTTAGTTCTAGTGGTGTAACATGCTTCAAAGGCAGTGACATTTGATTAGGAGAAGTGAGATATTTGTGTATTTCATTGTCTAGCTGTTGATTGCTGCTAGGAAGTGGTTCAAAAACTTTATGTAGATGATTGGCATACGTGTTAGCTTTTTCACTGTCAGAGCGGGCCCAGGTCCCTGATTGTGTTTTTAATGGTGTTACTTGTTGCTGAGGGCGCTTTAGGTTTTTTGTAGCCTTCCACAAGGAATAGTTTGTGGCACTGGTATGTGTCAGTTTTGCCAGATATGATTGCAAGTTCTCATTTTTCCATTCCTTTATTTGTGCCTTTAGTTGTTGTGAGGCTTTATTAAAGGCAGCCTTGTCTCTAGGATAATGGGTGTTTTGCCATACAGAGCGAAGTCTACGTCTTTCCGCTATACAGTCTTTGATTGATGCTGGGTACACATGTTCTTTTGCGCTTCCCGCTCTGTTTTGAGGTGTGGACCTGTTTGCCGCGTCATGTATCAATTTATTTAATCCTTCTATAGCCTGTTCTACCTCTTCTGTAGTTTTCAGAGAGATTGTAAGCTGACTCTCTGCTGTGATGATATCCTGATACTTTCTCCAGTTGGTTTTCTTATTGTGGATTTTGGGTAGTCTTTCAGTAAGTATTATCTTATTATTCAAATTAAGAATAACTGCAGAGTGGTCTGAGGTTAGATCTAAGTCTGATTCCATATTGATGTTATTAATTGATACGTTTTTTGAAATGAAGAAATCTAATAGGTCAGGAGTTTTTTGTGGGTCAGTCGGCCAGTAGGTAGGTTCACCAGTGGACAAACAATCAAGATTAAGATCTCTCACAGCTTGGTAGAGCTGTCTGCCTCTAGTAGTTATAAGTCCAGAAAGAGTGCTTTGCATTCCAATCGCCTCCACTTATAAAGCAACGCCCAAGCTTAGAGAAGAAAAATTCATAGTCTCCTCTTGATATTTGATGTTTCGGAGGGCAGTATATTGCAGCAAGTGTTATGTCTGAATTTTTGTCACTGACATTAATTACTGTGGCTTGTAGCTTGTCGGTTGAGTAGGGTTCAAGCGGGTGGTGTTTTATGTTAGATTTAATGAGTATTGCAGTTCCTCCATGAGCTTTTCCCGATGGATGGTTAGTTGTGAAATAACTTTAAATAAATTAAAGTTATTTTATACTTTGTAGTGTTTTATTTTTGGAACTTCCGAAAGGAAATCGGTGTCTAAAACCGAAGTAACGAAATATTTTTTTTGTAAATTATGGTCTAATGGCTACTTTACACAGTACGAGCTAGCGTGCGAGTCAGCCTGCCCAGCATCGTATGAACGTATCTTACGAGTTACTTCCACGTGCGAGTTGGATAGTAGCTCGCATCCGAGTTACTTCAACATTTTAAGTTTTCACTCGCCTGCTCGCCTGACAGTAACTCGCACATGGCAGCAAGTCGCGAATGTCAGCCACGCAGTTGCGAGTGGAACCTGTATTTTTTGTGTTCGCAAGAGATTGGATAGCTACGATCATTGTGAAGACAGCTAAGGCGAGCCGAGCTACTGGCATATCGAGTGTGCAATCCGAGTATCTGACTACTGTCTAGTCAGCAGCAAGCACTATACTATACTAGCCATAAGACATAGTCCCGACCTTAATAAAACCATTCCCTATCGTGAAGTAATGCATGAAACCTTTAATTCCCTCTCGCATACGTAAGAGACAATTAGTGAAGGGATTATGCCAAGGGAAATGAAAAGTGTCCTTGTACCCCAAAACCCTTGACACGGTTTTTGTAAGATTTCTTGTAAATTTATAAAGATACTGTCAGATATCAGGATTTTCAGGGAGCAGAGTCGCAGCTTTCCCGTCATGGACACGGACATTGTGAAAAGTTCACAGTTTTATATGCTGCCCTAAAAATACGCAATAAATTAACTTCTAGCCTAATGAAAAGTGTCCTTGTACCCCAAAACCCTTGACACGGTTTTTGTAAGATTTCTTGTAAATTTATAAAGATACTGTCAGATATCAGGATTTTCAGGGAGCAGAGTCGCAGCTTTCCCGTCATGGACACGGACATTGTGAAAAGTTCAGTTTTATATGCTATAAATAAACTACTATACGCAATAAATAAACTACTAGCCTAGATTTTGAACTGATTTTGCCCACTGTAGCAAAGGCCTACCGTTCATACTCTCCTTCAACTTCTCTCTCACAGCCCAACGTCTATTTGGGGCCAATCATAGTCAAAGTAGGAATCATTGTCCAGTACATAACTCCATCTCCACCTTCTACAATGTCCAAAAATACGTAAAGTGAAATGAATATTCTCCTTACCCTCGGCGGTATATTCCTGCGGTTGTCGTCCTCCCCCTCCAGGAACTCAAACTGGTGCATTATGCCGGGCGCTTTCATACCGAGCACGAACATGATCATGCACGACACGTAACGCCCCACGAACAGAGCCATTTCCAGCCGGTCTTGGAGACTGGAGACAGTAAAAAGTTTGTTCTTACGTTTATTCTTTTGTTACGAGTTAGTTAGATTTCTACCTACAGAATTGGCCAGATATCTGGGGGTCTAAAAATGCCACTTTAGCAGAATCAGAAAGCAAATCACGCTACCCGTCACTGTCAAATTTTCCCAATCAAACTTGAACCTAAAGCTCTAGCGATAAAGATGAAAATGAAATTTGACAGATTGTTGTATGGTTAATATTACGATTCTAATAATTATGATTCTGCTAAAGTGGCCTTTTTAGACCCGCTGATCAGATGTGAGCCATGAGCCCAGCCTTCGCCCTGCCGTGGGACACAACACCCTCATCCTAAATATTTTTTTTGTATAGAATTACTGAAGTAACTTCGATTTGCAGTTTTTTTACAAGCAAATTTCATTTTATACGAGTACTATAATCCTTACTAATATTATAAACGCGAAAGTAACTCTGTCTGTCTGTCGCACTTTCACGCCAAAACTACTGAACCGATTTAAATGAAATTTGGTACACAGATAGTCTAGAGCCTGAGAAAGGACATTGGCTACTTTTTATGCCGAAAATGTTTACGGTTCCCGTGGGATAGATTTATTATTGTTTTTCAGAGAGCAAGGGATTAACATGATTCTTTGCATAGTGGTAATTTTGAGGAGGGAACGAAGTGAGCTACTTTTTATCCCAACTTTTTATCTAGGACATTACGAAACTTTGCTATTTTTTATTAAAAAAATCTACAAGTTGTAGCGAAGCCGGAGTTTAACTCGCGTACCAGAAATGAGAGAAACTATCGATTACTTGAATAAAAACATGATGACACAAAAATCGGGGTTTTAACACACTGTGCGTTGGACATTTTGAGAATTGGACATTTTGCCCCTAAACGGATTCTGCGCCGAGTAAATAGTGGAAAGGGGGGATTGTTCCTTCTTGACGTACCAGGAGGTACGGGTAAGTTTGTGCTGAATCTTCTGCTGGTTCAACTCCGCAAGGGCTGCAATATAGCTCTGGCTGTGGCTTCCTCGGGCATTGCTGCAACTTTGCTTAATCTTAATCTTGCAAGCAAAGATACCCCAACATGCAATATTATCAAAAACAGCGGCCGGGGAGTCCTTTTGCAGCAGTGCAAAACGACGACGACGACGTGTCGCCAAAGAACGAGTGGTGGCCTTAACGCCTTTTAATTTTGTTTAAGAATTCTACCGCCCAAATTACAGCGCCCAAAAGAATCCCTTTTATAGTCATCACCACATTGATCACATTTTGATCAGGCGGTCCGTTCTTACACATTACACATTAAAAAATTCCACGCGAACAAAGTCGCGGGCAACAGCTAGTTTATTATAAGTATCGAACAAAAGCATTTATACAGAGGTCAACTTTTTATGGACACATTTGTATGATAGTTTTTTATTTTACATTTTCACGACAGGCTGGAACCTCAGTTACGAAACAAGAAGTCTCCGTGAATGGGACCGAACCACCGGGGAGTATATGTACTAAGTTTGCACCAACATATCTTCGAAGTTATGCTGATCCAAAAATCTCTATTGCGGAAAAAACATCCTTGATTTATCCTGCCTGTCGAATAACATTTCAAATTAACTGTTACCTACAAATATAATAGGAAAAAATTACTCACTCTTTCAAATGCCACCACCATCCTTCCTTATTAAGATTCAGGAAAGAAAGATTTTCCGACACAAAGATCATAGCCCAGAAGACAAGCAGTACAAATCCGTGTCCCTTCGGAGGGACAGATGGCAGGAGGAACTGCCTCTCCAGTACAGCTAGGTAGGCCGATAGGGGAAACACTACTAATGTTATCACTAAAGCTAATATCTGTAACAAAAATAATTACAATAAATTATAAACACAAAGCGACATTTCCATGATAATTTAGAAACGCGCATATGCAACACAGCTCTGCAATGTCAATTTCCAGAAAGATCACTCCTTAAGTTGCTATGGTTGGTACTGAGTAAGAGCTCATTTAAGCAAAGGTTAACTTGCATGGCTGTGGTAACTTTTTCATATTGTGGTCGGACCGCAAACTATTTCATGGCTTTAGTCTAACCTCTGAAGGGAAATTAGAAAAACACATACCATATATCCATAAATAGATCCTCCTTTAAATACAAAAGCCTGTAGCATAAATCTTATCACAGCCAGCACTGGTACAAACAAGGTGAAAAACAACTGCACGGCGAAAAGCCTTGAAGCTCTGACATCCACCACTTCAGTAGCATATCTGAAAAGACACAGTTTTTTACTATTTGCACCAGTAAAGAGATATAATGGAAAAATTTAACAACATTTGCATAATACATAAATCGCATTTCTTTCACAATCGAAAGAAGTTATAGTTTCATTGAATCATATGTTTAAAAATTCATCTGCTCGACAACATCTATACATATAATAAATCTGTAGAAGAATCGTATTTGTACACAAAAAAAAATTGCCAGGGAGATAAAGGATAAATAACAGAACCCATTTCCATCACTTTTGGAATTTTTGTCTGTTTGTCTGTTTGAATGTGCAGGCATCACGTAAAAAGTACAAAAATAACGTAGATAACTTTCATACATTAAAATCTTACATAACTGGAGGTAACTTAGTTTTTGTTTCATCGCAATCGGTTGACTCTATCAAAAGATATTTGTTTTTAAAGGTTTCGTTTAAAGTTTTATTACGTGAAGCACATACACGCAACGCCATCTATTGAGATTAAATAGTCATAGTTTAGAACTGTTTCATGAATGAATGCGTATACTATTTGTGAAACTCTTGATACCAAAGGAAAAAAATGAACATTTAGTTATCATTTTATTTATCTTAACATGTAAGCTTCTAAGTTTGAACTTATATTTTGACAGTTCAACTACATTGTCGATAGATGGCGATGTACTGATGACGCGTTTTTTGAATCGCGGTGTTAAGATTCTCCGCTGATACATGACCTTGGTCCATGTCTGACAAATAAAGTTTGGATACCTATGTTATGTAGCTAATTAGAAAGGGATAACGATATGTTTGACCGAAAAAGAAAAAAAGAGAAGAGAAATCATTATGTTGCTAATTAGAAGGGGATAACGATATGTTTGACTGAAAAAGAAAAAAGAGAAATGATTGATGAATTTTATTGCGATTCGAATCGACGTAATTAATCTATATCTGCCGCACCGGTCGGGTCGATCTTCAAGGTTAAGCAACGCTTGCCGTGGTCAGTCTGTGGATGGATGGCCACTGTAACATACCGAGATTCCTCCGTGCCTCGGAAAGCACGTTAAGCCGTTGGTCCCGGCTGTCATTTGAAGATGTTTGGCAGTCGTTACGGATTGTCAGAAGCCAGTAAATCTGGCTCCAGTCTTGCCAAGAAGTACCGTGTTACCCAATTAATAGGTTGTGGAGGTCTGGTAGGCAGCCACTCCACGTAAAATATTGGTATTCAGCTAAATCCGGTTTGACTGGAAGCCAACCCCAATTTAGTTGGGAAAAGGCTAGGCAGATGAGAGAGAAATCGACCCGTGCGACTGTTATTATTTAGCTACGAGCTCGTCATTCAATAAGTCTCCTCATTCAGTACCTACTAAATATCGATTTTTAAAATTCGATTATTCTTACACAGTAAATCGATTGCATGAACCCGGTAGAACTGTTTAACATAAAATGTAAAAAATAATCGGTGTTCTGTAACCTACAATTGTCAGTGAAAATCAAAGAAACTGTGTTTCTTTTTGGGCTGAACAAAATTAAGAATCAACTTGATTCATCGGTTTCTTTGTTTCGTAGTTTGAAGACTACCTACCACCGTTCGTTCGATAGTCGGTTTTGTTGATTTTGATACCTACCTCGAGATAGGTATGTACCAGGAGATTACCTGGTCTAATCGGCATTTCAACCGGAAGAGATGATAGAGTGTCCTGCATTATGTACCCTCTTCCTATTTTCTTAATTTTGAGAGAGATCAGGATACACAAGGTATTAACTTAAAGTAGATTTTATCTATGCAACAGATATTTTCCGACATCCACGCGAACGAAGTCGCGAGCACAGCTAGTAAATAAATAAAACAAGCAAAGAATACTCAATACACTCATTGATGGGGAGTTTGTTAATTGTTGTTCCACTTCTTCCCCCAACTAAAACACTGATTGGGGGTTGTTTTTGAAGTGAAAACTTCTTTAGCGGCGTTGAGCACTTTTTCTGTAATGGGTATAAAATCTTAAACTCGCGTCAGGACACGTGACCTGATCGCAAAAAGCGTAAGACGGACTCGCGTCAGGGTCACGTGATGCGAAAAAGCGTAAGATCGAGGGGAAGGGAGAGGAACTAGTATCTCCCACTCTTTCTACCGTGCCTGAGTGTGCTGCTCCGCTTAGGCGGCACAGGGCGCTTGCGCGAATGTCCGTCTGTGTTTATGTACAGCGTGCCACGCGTATCCAAGGATACGAAATTACGGAATTACGAAATTATGGATGAAAGTTGATTTTTCTAAGAGATAAAAATTAATGTAATATATAAATAAATAACGATATAATATTATGAATAATAACATGTAAATTGTCATATTTGTGTACGATAGCGCAATAAATAAACATTGTATTCTACCTCATAAATGATAGTATTTTTGTACTTATAATTAAACACAACGTTATTTTTTGTTGTTTTTATGGTTCGTTTTGTTTATGTCAGGAACTGTGTCAAGATTGACATCTGTCACTGACAGTCGCTGTCGCGGCCACACGTCAGTGTCTTTTTGTTTATTTTGGTGTCGGTGGTTTGTCTATGATGTGACCGCGACAGTAAGGATGTATTATTTACATGTTTTCACTTCTGCCGGCACTCCCGGAGTGCTACCGGTGTTTTTTTTTAAAAGGAGATGTTCAATAAATGTATGGAGCTTGGTACTAAAATAATTGATAAATTAAAACAGCCTTCTGAGACATACAGGGTGTCCCGAAACTCAACGTCAAGCGGGTACGGGGCGATAGGTTAGGTATACCAGTTCAGGCAAAAAAAAACCATGTTACTTGGTTAAGTGATAATAGGAATAGTTTTGAAAATTTTGAAAATCAACACCCTAGATCACATATTTAGGTCCTGTGATCACAAACTTCCCAATTTTGTAGTGTTTTTTTTTAGTGTAGTCCTAAATAGCTATGCTATTGATTGCATTTACAAATCTAATAATTAATATGGTCACTTTAGTAAAAAAAAAGGGTTCTGTTTAAATAACCTTTTCTCAGATAAAAGTACTATACTACCCTTGGCAAGTTATTTAAAAAAATGGTCCTGTTAGTCAAGATTTCAAAATGGTCAATGAATTAATTATTTTGATTTTGATTTGATTTTCGTGGGACCCAGATATCCGTGTGTTCATCAATGTGGTGTACATTGATGAACACACTAAATTAATCATTTGACTATCATGCATTGGCGACACTATCCGTCTCGCTTTCTTTAAAAATAAAATATCAGTCTGTCTCAATGATGTTTTCATAAACCTGGACACTATAAAGTTCTTGATTGTGTCTTTACTTATTATTGCTTGTCCGTGTCTTAAGCGTATAAGTAGTTCGAATAACTAATTGAAAAATTGAGAAAACGCGATCGTTGAACGCTTGGGGAGAATTCACAAAAGGGTTTCAGCATATTTCAATATCGAATAACTTTTTTCTCCCATGAGCTAGAGAGTTGTCGCTGTATAAAATATTTATATATTTTTAAAGACCTTTCGAATGGTACTAGTCTGAATTTGCTACAAGGTGGGTACGTTTTGTTACATGTTCTTTGGCATGTAGGTTCTTTGAAGAGTGTAGGAGAGCACTTCGAGAGGATTTCTCGCGGTCAAAAGCTAGTAAACTATAAAATTTAAAAACAAAAGAATTTCAGCTAAACAATTTTTTTGAGGGTAGATTTGAAAAAACATGACAAAAGTAAACATTATCAAGTCCGCGGCAACAGACAAAAGGTAAATTTTGTAAACTAGTGTAATCAATATTTTTTGTCTCAATTTCATGGAGCTGCAGCTAAAATTATAATAAAATCTTAAACATTTAATAGAAACGGAAACATAAGCCACATTTAAAATAATTATATTCCATAGAAATGAATAAATTAAGTCTATGTGCGTTTTGTTTGTACTAAAACATTTTTCCTTTTTTTTTTCAAAAACACGCGCCTGTAAAAATCATATTTAACTACAATCGAGTAGCTTGATTAAAAAATCTTTCTAATAAGGTATATCACATTAGCGTTTAAAAATCTTCAGAATATTGTACCACTTTTGAACGTCACTTTTGACGTTCAAAAAGTGCATTTGAATAAATGACTTTTGATTTTTTGACAAGTGTTCCTACAAGATGTATCTACTTGTTTTAGTGTTTTAGGCACTTGTTTCACCGCCGGCGAGAAAGCGAGTAGCTATCGACTATTTGCTCGCTGAGGAAAAGGACAAAAGATATAGATCTCGTGTGAGTAAAAGAGACATTCATAGTCGATAGCTGGCTGTTCACACTACCGGCGAGCGGCTCTTACCTCTAGTTGATCGCAGCGACAAGAGCTATTAAATATTGTACTCGCTCAGCGACACTCGCTCGGCGATGCTCGCTTGGCGGTCAGAACTCACCAAATAGCGGTAATTTCTACATTATAGTGCGGGCCGGAGCGAGTATTACGAGTAAAAGCCCGTCGCACAAAGGCACTTGCTGAAAGCCGAGCGTCAAAACTATCGAAAGTTTTCACTCGCTCCTCGCTGCTCGCCAACTCGTTTCGAGTTTGAAGCTTTAGGCTAGGCGCGCCCTGGTGACTTTAGTCATTGTGACAGTACATTTCTCTTTTTTACAATTGTAAAGTGCAACAAAGAGACCACACTGTCACGGTGACAAAAGTCACCAGTCGCGCCTAGCCTTACTCGCTACTCGCTGATCGCTGGCCGTGAGACAAGTGTCTTAGTACCTGGAAGATTGAGTTTGCTCGGTTTTTCTTTACGACGTTTTATAAAAAAGAAACCTAGCTATATCGATTTATCGCTCCCGAAAGCCCCTGCATACTAAATTTCATGAAAATCGTTGGAGCCGTTTCCGAGATTCAGATTATATATATAGGATGTCCCGAAACTTAACGTCAAGCGGGTACGGGGCGATGGGCTAGGTTATACCAGTTCAGGCAAAAATAAATTCCATGTTACTTGGTTAAGTGATAATAGGAATACTTTTGAAAATGTTGAAAATCTACACCCTAGATCACATATTTAGGTCCGGTGATCACAAATTTCCGAATTTTGTAATGTTTTTTTTTATGTAATTCTAAATAACTATGCTTTTGATTGCAGTCACAAATCCAATAATTAATATGGTCACTTTAGTAAAAGTTTGATTGGGTCATGTTTAAAAAACCTTTTCTAAGATAACTTTGACACTTCGTCTTTAAAACAAAATGTACTATAGTACCCTAGGCAAGTTATTTAAAAAAATGGCCCATTTAATCAAGATTTCAAAATGGTACAACACTTGCTACTTATCTTTCCATAAAAAATATTATCAATGTTATCAACCATTTCGAGCATTAAAGTGTCTAGTTTTAATGCAGATTCTTTTTTTTATCGGTCCACCTTGTAGGCCTTCCAACATTGCGTCTTCCGGTATGCGGTCCCACTCCAAAACTTTTCGACCTCATCGACCATCTGTTCTGCGAGCAATGTGCCCTGCCCACTGCCACTTTAATTTGGCAATCCTTCGGGCTATGTCGTTAACCTTGGTTCTCTTGCGGATATCATCATTCCTGATTCGATCACGCAAGGAAACTGCAAGCTTTGCCCTCTCCATTGCCCTTTGAGTGACTAAGCCTTCTGATGAGGCCATTGTGAGCAACCATGTTTCAGTTCCATAAGTCAAACTGGCAACACGCACTGGTCATGAGTCACTGTGGTATGTGGGACGAGAATATATACCACGCAACTTCCCGAACGCTGCCCAGCCGAGTCGGATTCGACGGGTGACCTGTTTTTCGAAGTTTATCCCAGGTAGACAAACTTGTCTACAACTTCGAGTGTAGAGTCTCCGACCTTGATAGAAGTGGGTGGCTACATAGGTATATTTGCCATGATCTAGGTTTTGTCCATATTCATTTTAAGACCCACTCTTTTTTAAAGCAGATCGAAGAAGAGAGTTCTGTCATCAAAAAGTAAAAACCGCCAAAATCAACTTGATTGTTGTTGGTAATATTGCCTATAGGTTAATTTGTAAAATGTACATATGTAGGTTTTATACACAAGTAAATAGAGTGTTCAATTTACTTAAAGAAAGACATTACTTAAGATGTGTTAGATCTTCTAGTTAATTAAATAATTAATACCCTGATAATCTCTTTTATCATATAAATAATATTTTTTATATAGCAAGGCTAATCTCACATTTATAATAACCATACTTAAACATTCTTATCAATGCATTTAAATGTAATCAGAATTCAGATTAATTAAAAATTTACAACCATAAATATGCCATGTTTTATTAGATCAATTACATAATATCAACATGAATGGTACATAAATGGTGTGGATAGCAAAAGATAATAAATAAATAAGCATTGTTTAAATTAACTGATAACACCAGTGTTATCATTATTGGAGAGTGAGAAAACATACTTAACATTATGTCAAAAATATCCTTATTCTTACAAGTCCATTTATGAGGATATTTTTCCTACTCAACCAGTACTTTGCCATATGTAACAGTTTCCTCATACAGAATATTCAAATCACAATGTAATTTTTGCATTTTGCCACTTACACATACCAAATTACATCATATTCTGAAAATAATAATAAAAAAACAAAAACCTTCAAGAACATGTTTTTTTTAGGTGTGCATATCATGTAAAATTATTGACCAAGTAGAGTTGATTAAAAATTTAAATAATTTCCTTTCAAAAAATCTCAGTCAATGTTAGCATTTCAGAATATTTTGTGGTGTCATGAGTAAGAGCAGGATTATCATATTTAAATTGTTGACTGAGAAAAAGGTTAATCGTTATTTATTTATTTACTTATTACTTATATAATTACACTTATTACTTATACTTATATACTTAACCTTACTTAATATTATAAATGCTAAAGTAACTGTCGTGCTTTCACGCCAAAAATACTGAACCGATTTAAATGAAATTTGGTACACAGATAGTCTAGAGCCTGAGAAAGGACATAGGCTACTATTTATCCCGGGTGTGTGTTCGCTAGTGACCACTCAGGCGAATCCGATGGCAGAAGCTAGTTTCAATATATTTGGTTATAAAACTGAATCAAGTTGTTTCTTTGCAAAAAATCAGAGTTGGTGACAATCAATGAATTGGTCTAAAATATAATCACAGCTTAATCTAATCATAACAAATCATTCACATACCTTTTATACATGACAATTTGAATCAGTCCAAATACCAATAGGAATCCACCAATGAATATAGCAGAGGCTGTCTCCATAAAACATTGAGATATTCCATGGTCCACCCATATCTCTCCCAGGGTCACGTTAGGGGGGCAATATTCCATCATTTTGCTGCAAACATTAAACTGTATTTAATGAAAAGAAAACTTAAATATACTTCTTAACTAATTATGAAGTTGAAACAGACAATTTAAATTGGAAGTGGATTTTTGTATAGTCATTTGATTGTGCTAAGATATTTTTCAAAATATTTTTATCATAGAGACATTACGCGCATGTTACGCGCAATAGTGATCGTGCAACAAATATTAGACAAAAATTACAACACAAAAATAATTGTAAAACTTCATGAAAGTACACAGCAAAAACAATATTACTTACATTGCGGTTAAGTCTACAATGCGGATTTAACTTGAAATTTCATCAAAACACACTGCCGGCTAACTCATATTGCCTTATCAAAATGCCCTAATCATTTCATTGAAGAGTAAGTTTTAATGTATTTTGACAGCTGATGACAGCTCCATTGACATTTATTTCATTTTGGTGAAAAATAACTAAGCCAAAGTATCAGCAGTTATTCAGCCAATGTCGTTTTTATGACATAGCATAAACAATTTTTTTTTTCTCTCTTTTTTTTGGATCTTTTTTCTACACAGTTGAGCCAGCCCCATCATCCCCTAATTAAAACTATATTTTAGACCACATTGTGATAACGATGGAAGTCACTGATGAAAGACTGTTATTAATCGACATAACTTTTTGTTACCTTCTGAAGTTGGTTGAGACAGAATCGATTGGATTAATCCCACGTCAAGTTTATTTAAATCTAATTCCCTCAAGAATGACTCCCTCTCGCGCCTGTTCCGGACACAATCCATCAACAAATGTTGCACATCCTCAACAAGACCACATTCGCTGTAATTCGGCGAATCAGCTTTTTTCATAAGGAAGACAAGAAAAATGAAGCGATTCATTCAAGGAACTCATAATCCTCCTAATACATATATGTGAAAGTTTGTTTGTTTGTGCCTCAATCACGCAAAAACGGCTGAAGGGATTTTAATGAAATTAGGAACACATATAGTTCACATCCTGGAATAAAACATAGGCTACTTTTTATCCCGGTAAAAGGCATGGTTTAATGAAGGCGGAAGAAGAAGTGGAAATCTAGAGCCGCTGCTGCCTTAGTACTTCGGATTTACAAGTACTAGGAGACCAGAAACATGTCGAAGTATTTACTCCGTATCACCAACGGACTTACGATCAGTCCCGAACCCGAACTAAGAATGGATAACAACACGATTTGACAGTAACTGACAAAAATCCTGTTGTCATTTATTCTTAGTAATAAGGTGATACGGAGTAGAAAACGCCCGTAACTAAGGCCTTAGAGTGCCTACTCTCTACAGAAGTGAGTAGGTACAGAAATTCTTCGACATTTTTTATGTCTCCTCATCTCCTGGGCCTCCCCAGGAGACTAAAAACATGTCGAAGAATGTTTGGGGTTTTAATTGTAAGCGCTACAGATTCACAAGTTAATACCAGGACATCAAAAACATGTCAAAGTATATTTTCGGGGGGAATTGTGAGCGCTAAAGATTCAAAAGCACCAGTAGACCAGAAATATGTAGAAATATTTCCAGGGCTTAACAGCTAAGACTCAACTATCAGAATAACAGAATCATGAAGATGTATTTCTGATGATGAGAATATGAGAAAAAAAAGTTATGCGTCAGCTCTAAAGTCTACGCAGACGAAGCTAGTAATAATATGATACTTCGACTATCTCACGAAGGCATGGAATAAGTATAAACTTAATAGCACGTAATACTTTAGCTAGACAGTAGCCAAGGGGTCTCTGTGTACGAGAGAATCTCTGGGTATGAAAAGTGTCTGTCGATATGCGTTAATGAAGGCTATCGCGTTAGAATTCGCCAATAGAGGCGTTAGTATAGCGTGAGGTTTTAAATGTCAAATCTCACTATTGGTTGACTATTGACGCGAGTTTATTTACTTATTAGTTTTGATTTTTATTATTTTATTTTCCTTCTAACTTTGTTCACATGTGCGTAATAATAAATTTAATGCTATGCTTAAGAACCTTACACGACCGTGGCGCCAACTGGTGAGTACAAAAACGGTAGCCCTCATTAGGGTGGCGCTACAATCGCAACGGAGTAAATTTTCAAAACAGCGCCAAAAGTTATTGGAGTAGGATAGAAAAATAAACAAGGAAAGAACAACTTCCGCTTCGTTATACATAATTACTTTATGGCACGAGTAAAAAAGAATTATACATACTGAAATTTTTAATTAATTAGGAAATATTAAAAAAAAATACATTAAGACGAGAAAATGGTATGTTCAAAATAAAGAGAACAAAAGTTCATCAAAATCTGTCTGCAACTGCTACATTCATACCATATCCTGCAGCTATGCGAACGCTATTCTGGAAGGTTTTTGAACTGTTACTTACAGCTTACATCTGGACACTTTTTCAACTTGTTACCCATATAATATCGTTCTCCTCGTCTCTATACTCCATGACAACATCGTAGCGTAGTGTCAAAGCATAGTTTATACTGTTCAGAACTACAGATACTAAGGAACGTACACGGCGAAGACAGTGCCATCTAGCATCCCTAATTCGAAACTTTTACGAAAAAAATACTTGGCGATGACACTTGTGTAGTTGTGTCCTGCCACCTGTTCGTTTCTGCACGTTCCCAATGGTGACTGAAAAGCAACGCAAGAAAGAAAGTTAACGAGTGGAAATCACCGCACGCTTGCTCACCTTCACACATTCATCCACGTGCATTCACTCGTCTTCGTTCACTCGATCGCTTAGTCTGAATCCGGCATTACAGAAAACAAAAAATATGTCATCTGAGCAACTTTGCGGTTTAACACGTTCTGTATTACTTATTACAAAATATTGTTATCACAAACTCAAAACTCCTAATAAATTGCAAACCTTTTTATGTATTTTTTTACGCACATAGGTACTTGGGTATGCTGACTTCTCTCTCACTGTAACTCACAATGTTTATAAATCATTCAACCCCTGTAATAATCCTGGTACATATTTCCATATTTCCGAGCAAGCAGGATGTGAACATGAATTATTCTACTAAAGTTGGTTGTTAAAAGCAAACAAATTACAAGACAGTAAATGTTTTTGGTGGACTCAACCGAAGTTAATGAGATATATTTGATTTATAAGGAGACACGTTGGACGAAGCTTTGCCTTTTAGCCGAGTCTAAACATTACATAACAGCCAGCAAGCGATTTGGTGGTGATTTTTTGTCCGATTTTCCCCGATCGATCCATTTTTTTAAGAAAAGTAGGAGAGATCAGTAATATTTCTTAAATATTTTTTAATACTTTATAATCAAGATCAGACTAATAAAGTCAAGTGAATTTATACATAGGTTATTAAACATTATAATGTTTTTATGACTCGCAATTTTTGATCTCCTGTTATCTATGTATGTTTAGACGACACAATGTCACATCCACATGTCGTTTTTGAAATCGCCAGCGACTAAAGTTATGCGTGTGGACCTAGCATTACTTAGCCATGAAATAATCTTCAATGTTGTGCATTTTTATGATGGAAATGGAAAGCATTTTTTTATCTTAGGATTATAAAAACTGTTGTGAAGAAAACACAATCGACAGTAAACCTGCTTCTTTCTTCATGGTTTTTCATTCGATAACTTATCGTGTTTCTGAACGAAAAACCGAGCTAGTTTTAGAGTGTGTGTGTTGGGAAATCGTGTATATACTTGTACATGTTTACAACACACGTAATCATTAGTGTGAGTTCACAGTTCCGGATGTGTGTGTAGTCGCGGAGTGACGGGTGTTGGATTAGATTACGTTTTAGCGATTGTAAATCATTATTTGGTATAGCTTCTTTCCGTGTAATATCTGCTATAATTAATTACAAACTTAACGTTTATCTGTAATGATAATTTGCAAATAAGTTACGTAGTCCTATGTTAGTAAAAAAATATTCTGCGAATGTGAATGATCAGCATGTGTCACCACTCATCAACAAATTCTGTGAAACGGTGAACAGTCGCGATGTGAGGAAAGTTATGACTATCAGCTGAAATCAACTTGAGTTAGTTAGTGTTTGTGTTGCGGACCAGTGTTATTTATTTTTTGTCTGGTGAAGGTGATAAATTGAGACTCAAAATGGCGGACCTCGAGGCTGTGCTGGCAGACGTCAGCTACTTGATGGCTATGGAGAAGTCGAAATGCACTCCAGCAGCACGAGCTAGTAAAAAGATAGTTCTGCCAGACCCAAGGTAATGTCCCAAGGCATAAAACTACGCCATGTCACCCCGGTCGATGATGTTTACACGATTTTATGAAACAAAATGAACTTGTTTACAAAATTGATTTTATCATGATTTATTATGAAATCTGTTTAATTTAAGGGGGAATTAATAAGATAATCACATAAAATTACATTTCCTTGTAAAGATTAATCAAGCAGCAGATCAAAGTTTAAACTGTTGAAGTTAGGATACTCTTATGAAATGATGTTGAGATAATAGAAATAGTAGAACTGTAGGAGTATTATGACAAAATAAATGACTGTTAATGACCAATGTTTTGTTCATTTAATGTTATTAAACAAAACGGAAATAAATGTAGGTCATTAACATCTGTTGAGGTCATTGCACTCAGAACATGTAGTTATGATGAGATGATAAATATCAGTATCAATGAACTGGTTTTTTATTCATTTGTTTCCCAGCCAGTATATTAAGAAATTGAATTTATGAATAATTAGCTACCTATTATAATCTTGTTTTTGATTTTACCTACTATGGTTAATAAGTATGGTGTACTTTTTTTGCATTTAGGAACTGATAGCTCTCTGAAGTCTTCATGTTGTTCCAAAATTATAATTATGTTAATAAATGTTGATTAATATAATTTTAAGAATGGCTTGTATAAAAATCATGTACACAATATACAAATTCTCAAATTTTTTGTTCAACTTTTTTTAGCCTTGACTTAAAAAGATTGATTGTCAAAGATAAGAAGTGGCACATCTAGAAATGGATTTAACATTGATTTATCAACTGACCTTTTTTTTTGCTATAAAATAAGTACATGTAAAATTATGATCAAGGATAAATATCATCAAGAATCAGTAGCAGATCAAACTCTTTTAACATAAAATTATGAAGTTCCTAATTCTAAATGTTGAATATAAAAAAAATATTTTCTAATATTCTGAAATTATTAAGAATTCAGAACGGATGGTTATCTAGCATTAAAATAACCCATAATTCTCCCACTCTACTCAATATTCCATGCCGAAAATAAATACAATTTATCCCACAGTACAGGAGCCCAGTTTGATTCATTACTTGGATTTCTTCATCATCATCATACCAAAAGACGTCGAACAGGACGGGACATAAGCATCCACCAAGTGTCGCCACTAAAACCAGTCCTATTTGTCTCAAATCCATCAGCCCTCACCAAGTCATCAGTAAACCTTGTGGGAGGCCTTGGATTTCTTGCTTAAACTTAATTAGTTAAATGCTATGCTATATGATTAGGGCTTCTGAATGTTGATGGTTAAAATTGCTGCCTTAAAAGTCTACATCTGGCTAATTATACATCAAATATTACTGTTTCTTCATGATGAAAATTACCCATAGTTCTCTCACAAACTTTTATTCAAACAAACAGAATGTTAGTTCATTACTCGTGTGTCCAAAAAAAAAATATTGCATTGCATAGTTCAGGAGCTTGGCTTGACCCTAATTTTTCAACAGGAAGGAATGTGGCAATTGGTCTGTTACTCACAATTCTGTTACCCTATGTAAACTGATGACATGGCCTTTGATTCATTTGAGTGACTCATTTCTGAATTGAAGCCACTAACAGATATTTTGGGTCAGCCTAATTAGATTAGATATTTGGATGATACACTTTTAAGATGAAATGGTTTTAAGTATAGACACTTTTAAATTTTGACACATTAATGTAAAATTAACACCAGTATTACTTTCTGACTTTTTATTCAACAAAAAATTAAAAAAAACCCCTGACAAAAAAAACTTAGAAATGAGAAAAATAATTTGATCCTTTATAGGTATGATTCTTCTGCCATGGAATTCTAATTTCCTCGTCTTTTGCCATGTGGTATCTGAAAAGTAAAAAGAATAGACCAACCCATCTTTTCCCGTGGGTGTCCTATGAGGCGACTAAGGGATATTAGCCGGAATGACAACATTGCATCTATTTTTTACTCCGGTAACTGATACATGGCGGTATATCCATGAACCATGCTGGAATGCCCCTAAATGCCAAACCTTACAGTGGGCAGCAGCACTATAAGAGAAAGCATTGCAAGAACTACAGTCACCAACCCGTCTGCCAAGTGTGGTGACTATGGCAAATCCCCTCTATGAGAAGCAACCCAGATTCACGGCCGCCAGTTCCCGGTAGCTGCACTATTCCTGGTCATGGTACCGGCCACGGTAACGGTGTGGTGGGGAGTACTAAGAAACCCCAGGCTACGACAGGGTACCAATCCCGAAAAATTTACCTGGCGACGTACAATGGACGCTCTCTGCGGCTAAACGAGCACCTCGCTGAATTAGAAGTAGAGTCGTATAAACTGGTACATCGTGGGGCTATCGGAGATCCGAAGACAGGGGGAGGAGACGATAATCCTCGATAGTGGCCACTTGCTCTACTTCCGAGAAGAACACCAACCATCGCGTCGGGTTTATGGTCCACAAGTCATTCAGGGGTAACATTGTGGAATGTGGCAGTTTATTAGCAAGGGTGGCATACCTTGTACTTAAGATATCAGAAAGGTACTCATTAAAGATTATACAAGTGTCTGCCCCAACGTCCGCACACCCAGACGAAGAAGTCGAGGCCATGTAAGAAGACAGTGAAAGCTATGTCTCATACCAAAACATTCTACACTGTTGTCATGGGTGACTTCAACGCTAAAGTGGGATACAAGAGAGTGGTGAGTCGAGAGTAGGTCCATTCGGCTATGGGCGCAGAAATCACAGGGGGCGAATCCTGGTAAACTTCCTCGAGATTCAGGGGCTTTTTCTGATGAACTCTTTTTTTTCCAGAAGAAGCCTCAAAGGAAGTGGACCTGGCGAAGCCCCGATAACGTGACAAAGAATGAGATCGACTTCGTTATGTCTGATAAGCGCCATATACAGAGATGTCTCTGTGATCAACAGGGTCAGTACCGGAAGTGATCACCGACTGGTTACAGGCACTCTACCACTCTACTGGCATATTTATGTTAAAATCGAAAGAGCGCACCTAACGAGGTTGACCGTCAGACCAATGCTATCTTAGGTCGAAGCTGGTTGTGAAAGCTTCCAGTTGGAACTACAAAACCGATTTGCCATATTGGAAACCACTGAGGACATTAACGATGCCATCGAAAACCTGCTACGTGTCATCCGCGAGGTGGGCAATAAACACTTTCAACCAATGAGTTATGGAGTAAGCCAGTACTCACCAGCGAGACTCTGGAATTGATGAGGAAATGATGAGAACTCCGAATGCCACACCGTCTGAGCGTCAGGTACTTAACAGGGAGGTCAAGAAGCTAATCAGACGCGACACTCGGAGCGCAAATAACCGGGTCATCGAGCAAGCCATAGCGCGGAACAAGGGCTCGAAGGTATTTCTCAAGCCCCATATCTCCCGTTGTCACCTGACGAAACTCAAAACGTCACAGGGCACCACCGTCACTTCGCAGCCAGAGATACTCGCTGTAGTCGAAAAGTTCTACGGAGACTTGTATGCTCAAAAAACATGCCCACCTCAGGCCCACGGCGCGTGGTGGTATTTTTCTTCAAGAAGGGCGATAACACGCTCCTCAAGAACTACCACCCCATTTCACTCCTGAGCCATGTCTACAAGCTGTTTTCGGGGGTTATCTCGAATCGTCTCGCCCAAAAGTTCGATGATTTCCAACCGCCGGAGCAGGCCGGGTTTCGAAAAGGCTACAGTACCGTGGACCACATACACACCCTCAGGCAAATAATTCAAAAGACCGAGGAATATAATCAGCCTCTGTGCCTAGCGTATGTGGACTACCAGCAAGCCTTCGACACCGTCGAAACCTGGGCTGTCCTGGAGTCCATGCAGAGATGTCTTATCGACTGCCGCTACGTAGAGGTGATGAGATGTCTGTATAAGGCCGCAATAATTACCGTCCAAGTTCAAGAACAGAGCACAAAACCAATCTAACTGCGTCGAGGAGTAAGACAGGGAGACGTCATCTCTCCGAAACTTTACGAACGCATTGGAGGACGTTTTCAAGACGCTTGATTGGAAAGGACAGTTCATAAATATCAACGCTCAGTATATCTTGCACCTCCGATTTGCGGATGAAATTGTCATCATTGTGGAATCTTTGCAGGAGCTGTAGGTGATGCTGAACAGCCTGAGCGATTCTTCAAAGCGGGTGGGTCTCGGGTGAATCTGGACAAAACCAAAGTCATGTACAATGGTCATGTCACCCCGAGACCTGTAATCGTAAATGGCGCTACCCTCGAGGTTGTGCAAGAGTACCTAGATATATTAGACTGGGCTATATTCTAGGCCAAATTATGCAACTTTGAGAAGGAGGCGACCAGAAGAATTCGCTTGGGCTGAGCGGCATTCGGGAAGCTGCGTGATATCTTTGAATCGTAGATCCCACAATCCCTTAAGACCAGGGTCTATAACCGGTGCGTCCTACCCGTATGACTTACGGAGCCGAAACGTGGACACTCACCATAGGCCTGGGCGGGAAGTCTCGACATACTTACCGATCGCCTAGCGAACGTGTTCGTTAAAGTCACCCGTACACAGTCAATCTCGAACGCATTCCACGTTCATAATCAATGGTATGATCCGTAGATCGCGTTCAAAATTTACTGTGTACGGGCGGCCTTAGGACTTAACGACCAAATTCGGTCGCTACGCGATCATTATCTATGTCGAGACTGCAAGCCCTGGTCCACAAATTCAAGGTTGCTCAGCGTGCAATGTGGAGAGCACTCGGGGTTTCTCTGGTGGATAGAATTCACAACGAAGTCATTCACCAGAGAACTAAAGTCACCGACATTGCGCGTAGAATCAGCATGCTGAAATGGAAGTGGACCGGTCATGGCTGCAGACGGAAAGACGGTCGATGGAGCAGACATGTGTTATAGTGGAGACCGTGTATGGGCAAACGTAGTGCGGGACGCCCTGCGGCACGACGGATCGATGATTTAAAGAAGGTGGCTGGCAGCGGATGGATGCGGACTGCTCAAGAACGGGATGGTTGGCGCTCTTTGGGGGAGGCTTACGTTCAGCAATGGACGGATATTGGCTGAAATGAACTTTATAGGTACGATTCTTTGGGATAAGCGTCTTCACCTCGGGATACCGAAAATTTTTGTATTTACTTAAGTATTTTATTAGCGGTCTCCCGAGGCGAAGACGCTTGGCTCAAAGTATCGTACCTATATTAAATTAAAAGGATCAACACGTATTATTTTTTTCATTCTTTTTTTTTGTCGGGGGTTTTATAAATTTTTTATTTAATTTTGATGAAAACTAAACCTGCATCATTGGTTTTTAAATAAATCGTTATTCCTACCTAGGAATCGAACAGTTTTATTTTGAAAAAAAAAAAGACGCCCTGTATCATTACACCATCCGAAAGTGTAGTTTTGGATTTGCCCATCCAGGCACATTTAAAAAATTCACCTGGTAAAATATAAAGGTGGTAGATTGCATTAGTCAAAATAAAAATCGTTACAGGGTTCAGAATAGAAATGAATGCAGAAATGACTTCTCAGTTCTATATTCTTACTTTAATTAAGTACTGTGAATTTTGGTGATTTTAAGCCAACATCAAATAACAAAGTGTTATCAGTTTGCTAATCATAAGTTACTAACATGTGTGCACTCTGATAAAAGTACATTAACATTGTATAAAATGCAGCAAGTCTGTTTGATAACATAAAACAACGATTTTACTCATAAAAATATACTTATACAAATTAATTACGTTTAGCTACGTATTTAAACCACAAATAAAGTGTTTCGTGAGTATATACAAACACATATGAGCAACTAGCTTTTGCCCGCGACTTCGTATGCGCATATACCGTTTTTTCCCATTCCCGTAGGAATTTCAGGAAATCCTCTCTTAGTGCAGAGTTCTCTACAGAGTGTAGAGAAGCTACATGCCAAATTTCAGCTTTCTACGATTTGTAGTTTCGCCTGTGCGTTGTTTGTTAGTCACTCAGTGACGGAAGAATAGTATACATAAGTACCTCTTTATTGGTGATTGAATTCTGTGAAATATTGAAGTCTAGAAAAAGGTGTGACTGTTGAGTTGACGACTAACAGAGAAATCTGAAACAAAAAAAAAATACAAGTTATGTCAACCCCAAATAATAGTGGCAGCAGAATGATGCTAGTGTATGAGCATAAAATGTCGCACAGAGCTTGAAAAAAGTACCTACTGACAGAAGGTAAAACAACAAAAAGTGCCTACTACAAAGAAAGGAATGAAGGACTAGGAAGTGGTGACGGGCGGGCTTTTTGGGGGACTGTCTATTTGTAAACGTTGACGTTCAAAAAGTGCTGGTACTCAGCCTAATTTGAATAAATGACTTTTGAGAAAGGAACACGATGATATCGGAACTCGATTTGCCTATCCAACGTTAACTTTATGTTTAGTACTAACCGACTGTTCAATAAATGACCGATTTCTGAGAAAAAACCTTATCGGTCAACATTCGACACAATGATACTTGTATGTTGTACTTAGTAAAGAGTATTTTATTCTATTCTACGAGTGCCGAGTTCGTGATAACTTTACACGATCTCTGCCTATACAACTCAATTTCGAGATGATCGTGTATGAAAGTGTGTCGCTTTATAATTACACGACTTAGAATAGGTGTAAAATGTAAGCAAACCGCTGAAAAACCGTTACAAAAGTACAAACCAAAATAGCTTTGAAAGTTTAAATTGGATGTTTCAATACATCTGCATCCTCGTAAACTACTACGACTACGCTTGACTAGGCACTACTACAACTAGGCAGAAAGTGCAGCCACCTGCTACGATCTAAATCTCTTGCTTCATCCACAATATGATGTCTGATGAAAAACACATGCCGGCTGCGATACTACAAACCTGACCTTTCAGAAGGACAAGACCAAAACTCCACGGAATAACATTCACGAGCCCTGAAGCTCTCTAACCCTTGAGATGGTACCATCCACAATTACAATTTTGTTAACAGGAATCTCTGTTGTTTTTCGTTGTCGTAAATACTCGAAAACTCGATGTACTATAATATAATTGAGATTGTTATGCGACACGCCAAGAAGAAGGACCACGTACCGTTTTTAAAGTATTCTTCTTCTTTTCGTATCAATGGTTAACTCCTTAGATTATTTGGGCCCGGTACGTTCATTGCAGCATCGCGTCGGTAGCATTAATTAAATCCCCCAAAGTTCAAGTGTATGGCACGGCACTCGGGGCACTCCAACTTGTGGCTCATGACGACGAGTCTATAGCTCCATTTCGCCAGTTGTTTGCAGCGGCCTACCTGGGTCAACAACCGATTGAGTTTTACATTATTCGTTTAAAAAATTGCGATATTACAGCCAGTAGTCCAATAATGAATGTAAACCTTACCATAAGTTAATAGATGCTCCGGTCGCTGAAACAGTTTGTTTAACTTGAGCACGTGCGGAGAGGTATTTTTGGCGAAATTGCAAACACTGCTATGTTTGTAACTGGACGCACCACTTTACTCACACATAAAGCGAAGTAACTTAAGAGGAAATGCTGGCGGCGAGACTTTGTATGTAAAAAGTCATAACTCGAGGTTTGGCTCTCGACTGTTTTCTCCTCCAATATAGGACCGATTTAAGAGATATTTCACAAACTGAATAAGAAGGGTGTATACTGTGTCTCTATGTTTTCCTTTTTAGATTAATAGTTATTTTTATTTTATTTGTGATGGGTTTGCTCTTGACTCTAATCTAGGTTAGAGGTGATAGAGACAAAGTCTACGATGGAGCGAGCTTACCCAGAAGGAGCGTTTGCACTCTTAACTTTGGAGAGATTAGGATTGTAAGCGTTTGGAAACACAGACGCAGGCAGAGAGTTCCACTCCTTTACTGTGCGCATTATAAAAGACGTTTGGAAACGCTTTGTGCGAATTGGTGGAATACCAACAAGGTAGGGATGGTAAGATGCAGTACGTCTGGATGTCCGATAGTAGAAGGGGGCCGGTGGGATGAGGTCGTGGAGTTTGGAGAGTGGAATGACTTTTTACATAAAAAGTCTCGCCGCCAGCATTGTGCTTGAGAAAAACGCGATTATTTTCCAAACCCTCAGGATATCTGGAAACATCATTACTACGCAAGTATGATGCATCTACTTGGAGTAAAGTTTCGGTGTTTGAACGACTAAGAAGCACGACACGAAATTAACTTAAAAATTATTTACATTTGATAGAAGATTCAGACTCAAACCCTTCGTAATGCGACATGGATGGAATAAATGATATTTTGTCACAAAAAACGTCCATGTAGAAATAAAAGATAAAATAATACTTGGATTTTTTTAATTAAACGATTTGTTGATAATAATTCGTTGTTCATACAAGTAATATTTAATGATGAAGAAGCTACCCTACAAGCTCCCGCAGAGTCCCAACATCGGCATGTACCGACATGTTTCATCTTGGGGCCGCATAACAAATTAAAATATGAAATAGGAAAGCTGCGTGTTGAGTGTTGATCTAGTCTTAGCATATCTATTTGCCTCTTCAAGGCACCACGTTCGTTGCCTAGCTTGTCAGATTTTCTTATTAACAATACATTATACTGTAAGGCTGCTCTCTCGAACCATGTTTTCTCATCCTATCCCACTAATATTGTAAAGGTCATTGGGTACCTTATTATGGAAGCCATATCCATGGCGGACACAAATGAAATATAGCAGAGTGTATTGATGTATGGCTCTGATTTACTATGGCATTAGTCGCGTTAATGTGAGCCACGGGAATCTCTGAAAATTCAAGTGTTGTATGCTGATATAGGGAAGATGAATAAAATGCCATTTCATAAAAATATTTTTTATTCAATTTGATCCACATCAAGCAAAAAAGCAGTGGGTGCATCTGTTGCTTCCTGATGTCTGACCAAGACAGATAACAAACTATGCTAGCGATTTGGGCGCACCTCTTGTACTCTTCTAAACTTTGTCTTCCGTGTTGTGTTGGGTTTAACAAAATATATGTATAGTATTGTTTTATTCGCATATGACGTGACTGGATTCGCCCTGTGATCAATATCTTCATCATCATCATATCAGCCGAAAGTCGTCCACTGCTAGACATTGGCCTCCTCCAAGTGTCGCCACAATGAAAGGTCCTGTGCGTCTCGCATCCATCGGTTACCCGCGACCTTCACCAGGTTATCGGTCCACCTTGTAGGAGGCCTTCCAAAGTTACGTACGTCTTCCGGTACGCGGTCGCCACTCCAGAACTTTTCGGCCCCATCGACTATCCGTTCTGCGAGCACCTCTCTGCCACTTTAGTTTGACGATCCTTCGGGCTATGTCGGTAACCTTTATTCCTGATTCGATCATGCAAGGATACTCATACACCAAGCATTGCCCTTTGAGTGACTTTAAGCCTTCTGATGAGGCCAAATGTGAGCGAAGACGTTTCAGTTCCATAAGTCATAACTGGCGACATGCACTGGTCACTCGTCTTGAGACACTGGTGTGTGGGACGTGAAGATATCACGCAACTTCCCGAACGCTGCCCTGCCGAGTCGGATTCGACGGTTGACCTACCTAACTGGACCGTTTGCAGGTAGACGTACTCGTCTACAACTTCGAGTGTAGTCTCCGATCTTGATAGGAGTGGGTGCTACATGGGTATTTACCATGATCTTGGTTTAGTCCATGTTCATTTTAAGACCTTCTATTTCGGAAGCTCTACTGAGCTCATCGAGCATTGTACTGAGGTCCTCCGTAGTCTCAGCCATGGCGACTATATCGTCGGCAAATCGAAAAGGTCGGTAATCTACTCGCCATTGACATTAATGCCTAGTCTTTTCCATTCTAAAACCGAAGACATCCTCCATTGCAGCCGTGAACAGTTTCGGAAAAATGACATGGTGGCGTTTTTGTACAAATATTTCAGCACCTCGATGAAGCGATAGTCAATCTGGCACCGTTGGAGAGACTGCAGCACAGCCCAAGTCTCGATCGAATCGAAGGCTTTCTCTTAGTTCACAAACGCTAAGCAGAAGGGCAGATTATACTCTTCAGTGTTCTGTGTAACCTGCCGCAGCGTAGGTTTGTGGTTCACGGTGCTGAATCATTTTCGGAATCCGGCTTTTTCAGCTGGAATTCGCCAAACCTGCACGTGAGACGGTTCGTGATGACTCTGGAAACAGCTTGTAGGCATGGCTCAGAAGTGAGATGGGTCTGTAATTCTTAAGCAGGGCATTGCCCGGCGGCGACCTGTCGCGGTCGGCCCTGTTTCAAGCCATGGTCCGGAGCGAGGAGACATGGGAAGCGGTCACCTCTTTCTGCGAAGCAGTAATGCTAGAGAAGGAGGAACACACATTCGGCACGTGTGAGAGAGAGGGAAACCTCACGCCCCAGACGCTGCAACAGAAGAAGACGCCCCGGGCGTCGGGAGCCGCAGGGCGATTCTCGGCCACCGTAGGCGCGGGCCTGCGGACGGCGAGCATTGGGTGGCTCGCCGTCTGATCAGAACCAGGCCCGGTTCGACGGCGCGCTGTGTTCCACGCGCGCCTCAAAGAGCTGTCAGCATAAAAGACGGCGTCTGCTAGGGCCAGTGACTGCTGGGGCCGCGGACTTTGTTCGAAAGAGTCACCGCGGCCCTGGAATGCAAAGGGCACTAGGAGGAACACGGATGGGTTTTAATCAGTAAGAGTCTGACACTCCCTCCTGCTTCACCCAGAGCGGGAGGAGTCATTTGATGATTTCCCATCCTTAAAAATAAGGGCATTGTCGCCCTTCTTAAAGGAGAGTACCACCACACTTTTGCTCCATGCCTGTGGATGCCTCGAGTATGACGAAATTGAACAGTTCCTGAAGGGCCTTAAGGACCGGTTTTACACCCGCTTACAGGAGTCCGGTCGTAATTCCGTCCTCACTTGACGCCTTGATGTTTTAAGCGGCTTCAGAGTCATCCTAATCTCATACATGCTGACGCGTCCAGGATGTCCTCGGTATAGTGCCGGGTGACAAAAATCCAATCCAAAAGCAAATAACCTGAGTCCATGAAAAAAATTGTAGTCGATGAAACAATAGATAAAAAAATGGATCACAACGATAGCTAACGAAGGACTGCGCGGAGGGCGGTGACTGCGGTGAGTCAATGCGCGAGCGCAACGAAACTTGTTCAGTCTAATGTGCGAAAGAGACAACGTATACATGCCTCTGAACATTGGCTTATCCCTGCACCATTCTTTATGGTTTCGAAATTCTTTTTATGCCTATATAAGATGAAATATAGTCTTCTGAAACCGTTTGTTTTTTTTTTCTCCATCGAATTTTAATTAAATTAAATATTTAATTAAAAATGCAATAAAAGGTCATATTATTCCCCTTATTATAAAACTATTTTGGTTACTGCCACTCTTCGCGGGTCAGATATGCCCCCAATGACCTTTGAAAGTCTGCACGTTAGTTAATCTATCATGTCTCAACTGCTGAACGATTTGGGATTGGGTCAGTTTTTTTTTACACAGTAGAAATAAGTCCGAATTAGGACATAGGATACTTTTTATCCCAGTAGTACTTTCCTATGGATTAATTATGCGTTACTCTGTCTTATCAAAGTCTTGACGAGTGTCCCGGGAATTCCAAATTCAGCTAAAAACAACCCACTGACTGCAAAGGTTTTTCGCAGCTCAAAAATATCGAATTGCACAATCAATAAATCGTCGTATCATTCTAATAAACCTGAATATTCGCGAATGTCGTACGTGCATCAATTTGATTATTTCTGATCTGGATGCGTTTACCATCCGTTTATGAAATGTTTGCCTTCATTTTCCGTTTTACCAGGAAAATGGAGACAATATTCTTTTACATAACTTGGCTGATTTTATTTCATTGCGTTTGATTTGTAGATGTTTTGGTACTGGCTTCTTTCTACTATACCGAAGATGTAGATGCGTACATATTCTAGCCGACATCTCTATGCAAGATGCGAACTAAGCACTCCACTAAGTTTACCGTCACGTTACAGACGGGCTCGTAAAAAGTTCAAAGGCACGTCTTCTTACAAAAAATATGGTGGTCGCGACACGGTAAACAAAACGATAAACTAACATTTTATTTAAGTCGTGACTCCGTAGCTTTGTTATACATTTTATTGGTGAATTTGTGACGAATTTTGTAGCTTTTAGGGTATTTAATATCCAGCCATTGAAGACGATTAGCATCTTCTGATACACATGGACAGAAGACTATAGAGAAAAAAATAGGATTGTTATAATAAATAGCAGAACTAGGAAAGTCTTCCTTCTCAAAATCATTGTACCACCAAGATATGTGATAAACTGATGATCTATGCACTCCTGCATTGCAAGTTACTGGCGAAAGTCAACCGTTCTTGTTACCTTCCTATAGCATTGTATAACAACTACCTTTTTATTTGTTTCAGTGTTCGGAGTGTAATGCACAAATATATGGAAAAGAAGAATGAAGTAAATTTCGACAAAATATTCAATCAAGTCTTAGGTGAGTACTTCCTGAAGATCGAATTGAATTCATTCTAATTTTTAAAGGTGTCATGCATGGCTACATTAATTTATTTAGCTCGAGAAACTGTTACGTAGTGTGGTTGCTCCACGGTCTTACAAAATATAGCTCTGGCTGGCACGAAGGAAGAAAGATAAATGTCAATAATGTGCCAATTTCGTCACTTCCTAACTTAAAAATTGATGGATGCTTAAATCGCTAAAGCACAGTAAAAAATAAAGTGTAGCTGGAGGTGAATAATGTGTAGATGAAACAGTAAAAAGTGTTCCAATGGAGCAAAAGAAATAAATCTGGCAATTACAGAAAGAATTACGGCCATTCGTAAACGTAATACATGTTCTTTGTGACTGTGTAAAATTAAGAGCGCAACAGCACGAGAGCACGATTATATGATCGCATTCATTATGTTTTGATCAACTGTATCCGTCTTCCATGATCGTTGAACGGGTAATTACCCCTCATGCTATTTCGGGTACTATTTTGATTAGTTTAACTCACAGTCCATTGCAGGACTAACGGGCACGACTTGAAATGGCACTTCTTAATGTTCGCCGCTACCTTATCTTGTTTAATGGATGCAATAGCTTAAAATGTTATGGACGTTAACGCACCATGTTGTGTTTAGAAATATTATGTTGAACGTACAATGCGAGTTGTGCGAAAGTAATCAAAATCTCAGCGTAGTTCCTCGTGAGCATAGCATAAATTGGTAAATTGCAACAACTCCTAAACTAAGGTCGTTTTTGGGCATGTGGCACATTACACACAGGGTTGGGAGCTCGTTGGAGGGTACCATAAATGCACCTTTTCATAATAACTTATTATCCAAACGCAAGTTGCGGCATGCGGATTTGAGAACGCATGCCCAAGCGTTTTCTATGAAAGCTTTACATGATAAGATTTCATTACAACATTACAATTTTATCAAAAATAGTGCTCTGTTTAATCTTTCACGTCTCTCAAGTTCCTCGGCAGTTCGGCTTAGATTAGAGACAACATTATTGGTTGGTCGACGCTAAAAGAAACAGTGTTGTGTAAACACGAGGGCCCTTTGAGCCGTTTCTTTTCGAGCGATTTACGTCTGCGCTTTTACAATTACTTCGTAGATTGAACGAGCTCCTATGTCGTCTGATCACACGTCCATGTTTGCTATTATTCTTCTTTGATGTTTGTTTTGTGTTCTAACTAAAAATAACATATTGTTTTTCTCGTAGAAAATTTATTAGCTAAAATACAGATTTGAATTAAAACTGAATCTGTTTCCAACATTTAGCTGAGGTTGCCTGAATAATCATTATTAATAATTTCGCCCATGCTTTGTGCTCTCATGCATATAATGTATGCTCTCTGTAAACAAAGGTTTCTCACAGTCTACAACGAAGATAAAAATAGTGCAACATGCATACCATTTGTTAATCGTATCAGTTTTAAGTGGTACGTATCGCAAGCGGGTGTAGTACGCCATTGATTTAAGTATTCCAGACAAGTTTAATTCAAATTCACTTTCGTAACAACTTTCTTGCGGGGATTTGTATCGTAAACAAGATTAAACGTAAGCGAGGCGAGTAGGCCGCGTCGTTGGTTCCGCACACAGCTACGCACGCCGGATTATTGCCGCTCTGCGTACAATTGCTTTCCCTCTAATGAAGTTGTCTCATGTCGCTAAGGATAATTTTCTTAGTCCTGTACTTTGTTTTGCCGAGAGCTTCTTTCTTTCTGGTAGTCTAGTCTAACCTTTTTTATAGAATTAAACACTAGATATGAAATCTATTTCATCAATCTAGCATCTAATCTAAAACATAGTATAGCCAAAAGATGATTAGAAATACGTCATAGGTCTAGTTATTTGAAGCTTGATGAAAGCAAAGCCTGGTGTTGACATAAGTGTCAATCTGTTAGATAGATACAGATTGCACTGCAGCTGTATACTAGGCCCTCTGGGGCGCGGGTACGTACTTCGATATCGAAGATTTCTCTCGAGGAAACATGTGGGTTTATGGCACACTTACAGGTCTCAAGCATTACTTGTATTGCGTTTGAACTATCGTAGTAACTTTACATATAATTGGTTAACTAGCCTCCCTAATGTGTTTCTATAATAAACTACTAATTATGGTAATACACAAAGCCATTTACTGGCAGTTAAGGGAACACGAAACGTATATTTCCTTCGAAGAACAAAGGAGAAATGTTTTATTTAACTTCATTTTTAGCCATAGAATAAAGTATTTAATTTTTTACTGTTTGCAACAGAACCAACGTTTGTGTGAATCAGCACTCGTGTATTTGATTAAAGCGTTAGTGTTGATGCTCAGTTAATTACTTGTTTACGAAGTGTGCATTTTCTGTGTATATTGCAAGCCACAAGTTTTCCATCTCGATATTACCTCTACAAGTTATTTTCCCAACGAGAAAATTGCTTTGTAAGCTTGTTAAAACAGCTTTACCGGGTCCGTCAAAGGTCCCTGCTACACTTTCATACACGTTCGCTACAAAATTTCATGTTTTAAACATTTTACCGTACGATACCTGATTTATAAGAGTAGCTTTCTATCAGTTTATAAAAAACTAGTTGATCCGCGCAACTTCGTCTGCTCCGCTCCTATTGGTCTTAGCGTGATGATATATAGCCTATAGGCTTCCTCGATGAATGGGCTACCTAACACTGAAATATTTTTTCAAATCGGACCAGTAGTTCCTGAGATTAGCGCGTTCGAGCAAACAAACAAACAAACTCTTCAGCTTTAGATATTACTAGCTGACCCGCGCAACTTCGCCTGCGTGACAATTTTCATTACTGCTCCGCTCCTATTGGTCTTAGCGTGATGATACATATCCTGTAAGCCTTCTTCGATAAATGGGCTATGTAACACTGAAAGAATTTTTCAAATCGGACCAGTAGTTCCTGAGATTAGCAAGTTCAAGCAAATAAACTCTTCAGCTTTATGTATTAAGTATATAGATAGATATAGATTGTAAATGGATAGGGCTTGTAGGATACTTCGAGAGAAATATTCTACAAACCCTAGTAGGTACTTAACAGTCGTCCTCTTGATAATATTAGTTTAGATTTTAAGCTATGTGAATTTTCCTCAGTTTTGTTTAATATTATGCCTGTTTGGTTGATAGCGATTATTTTAATGGATAACGAATTTCTGTCAGCTACGCTAAGCTATTATCAATCATTCCATAATATAGAAGGATTTCCTAAATATTTAGGTAGGAACTTTAGATATTCATACATCTATTGCACAGTTTGTTACGTGTGCCAGCAACTTGAATGTAGGACAAACAGATTCGTCTTTTTTGAGAGTTTCGAAAGCCTAGGTGATTAGGGGTTACGTTTACGGAGATAGAGCACGGGAATAATACGAGAGGATCCTTATCTGGCCTATACATCAGTGACCCTCAGCGGATCAAAAGACAATACCATTGAGAGGCATTTCTGAAAGCCAGGAGACTATCTACTCTCCGTTGCGTTGTGAGTTTACATACGTTGGAAATAAAGTAGATTGTCCTAGAAAATGTAAGTAAAGTAATGCTGTTCATTTAGAATTGGCTCTGAACGCTGTTTAGTTTAGTTTGTTGAACTAGAAGTTGGCTGTATTGACTATTTCTCATCCGGCCACATTTCACATTTGAATGTAGGGACCCTATTTGTGTTACTGGCTTATTTGTCCTACAATACAATGGTTGGTGTTCTTATAGGCGTTGTTTTTGTGTCTATCACTGGAATTAATGTTATTATGTTGCATCTTAGCGAGCTGGTGCTTTTCGTGTCGCAATTTATTTAATAATAAGGGAATGTAGGAAGGCAGGAAGATTTTTTTCACCTTTTTCATTTCCTGGCGCTTAAGTATTGGTTATGACGTACTTCTGCATGATCGAAGTTCGTTCATTTTAAATGCATATTCTTCCTTTAGTCCTACTATTGTAATGCACAGAACATTATTATTCTAAGCGTGTCAAACTACGAGTAAAATTATACGACGCAGTAGAAACATTGCTATGAGGCAGACTTGAGCTTGCAATGAAATTGCCATTTTAAATGTAATCCAAGCGGAAATGATCTCGCCAATTTAATTTTCATTAAGCCCACTTCTCCGAAGGCGCTCTTTTCTAGAAATTACAGTAATTTCAATGATAGTCTTGATAGTTGGTTGAGAGGGCTATATTGCAGCGAGGCTCCCGGGAACAAGTTACAAACGCAATTTACGGTGGCCCCACTTCGACTTGCAGTAAATAACTTTATCGGCTGCACTGGACTGAACATTGTAGGGGCACGTCGCCGTCGCTCGCTTCCTTCTAGACAATAGCTGTTTGGCTTTTATGAAGTCAATGGTTTTATGTCAATTTAAGTGTTTTCTGGGAAAATTACGTAGACACGGTTGGTGCAGTGGTTGAGCGATTGACTGCTGCGCTGCGTGTCGCGGGTTCGATTCCCGGACGGTACAAATGTTGTATGGCCTACAGATAGTTGCTCCGGGTCTAGCTGTTTGTTATGTGAATTTACATGTCTGTAAACGCATCCACGATATAGGAGAAATTCCTAGTGTAGGGCAACTTTTTAAAAAGAAAATGAAAAGAATTATTAAGTTTTCCATGGTGAAAATGGAAGCGAAGCTTCAAAAGCACATAATTTGAGTGTCTTATCATCTCTGTCATATTTAGACAAGATCGTAAAGCTGGAGAGTTAAAATTGTGTCAAAATTAGGTTACGCGTTGAAAAGAAGAGTATCAGGAAAAGGTAATCTTCAAAAGTGCGTTGAACCACAAATTCCTGAGGAATACTGTAAAAAAATAGTTACTACAGAATGTAAATATAAGAACTAGAGATTTCAGATGTTGTTTTGTTTAAAAAATAAATCCTTTACTAGACCCTCGTTCTTATTTTCTGACGTCATAATGCATCTTCATGTACAGAGCGAGCTCTAGGTAACAGGGTTTTCATTCCAGTTTCGCTGAGGCCCTAACTCAATTACAGTGCCTTGAAAAAATTACATAATGTGAAGAGCGGCTTACATTCAGCGTTACGCAATCACATGTACTTTTACGTCGCCTAAATTTGTACTTGCCCTTTTATGAAGTACCCAGTGATACCATTTTGACGCAAAACGTGGACTGCTGTCGTACCAAACGATTATTACGTGTTACGCACACCACTTATGACTAAATTAGCAGATGCCACACAATCAATTGACATCATACGTGTTAATTTACATACACATGTTAAAAATACGCGTGAAGTAACCTTTGAGGTGTTACGTAAACAAAAAAGCATAATTTTAACGTATTTTTCTGTATTGTTCCAGGTTATTTATTATTTAAGGAATTTTGTGAACAGACTTCTGACGAACCAGTGCCACAATTAAAATTTTATGAAGAGGTATGTATGAACCATGTATGGACATTTTCATTCGAAATGTGGTGTGAAACACGTAGTAAACATGCGTTTTTCTTTGGCAGATTAAATTATACGAAAAGCAAGAATGTATTGAAGAGAGACGACGGATCGCAAGGGATATTTACGACAACTTTATTATGAAAGAACTTCTAGCACATTCACATGTAAGTAAAAGAAAATATGATCATGTTTATGATTAATAAGAACACTCACTATTCAACAGACAGTTTAGACTACCTAGGTGATACATCTTTTGTCTTCTAAAGCAAACAATACACTCAGCGTCTAGCTTGCTGTAGCCAATACAAAATATACATAGCAGCTACAGGCTTGCCAGTGTCAGATAAGCCACACATAGTACAGAATTCTAAGTTTGCTGTCTCGCAAAATAATGTCTCAGAATTGCGACCTATGCTTCTGCCAGCGTCTGTGTTACCTTCCACATTCAAAACCAAGCTGAACAGGCACCTTCTGGGCTCGCCCGTATATTTCCAACAGACCAGACCGAAGTAAAGCGTAAAACGTTTCTTGGTCATTTCATATGAAATGTCACGCTAAAGTACGATTCAAAACTTCATAAACCTACGTGTTTGTTAGTAGGAATATCGAAGCGAGCTCCTGTGCCTCGCCCACAGTCTCGTCGCTTGGCGACCGTTCGGTTTTAATTCTTGGGATTATATCAGTTGTTCTAGGAGATTTGCACTCAGCTTCACTTGCATAACTATCGTTAGGTATGAGAATTTATCCGGAAGCTAGAACAAATATTTTATACACTTAACAGTTGCATAAAGAAATAATAACTAGAAGCAATTTAACTGCGCTGTTTTAGCGAATAAACTTTCTTTTATTGAGCTACTTACTGCTGTATCAAAACAGAAGAAAAGTCTTCAACAGCTTCCATAAAATCCATTAAAAAAAAAATCTTATTATTTCTTTTAAACCTCAAATGAAACATATAAACACTTAAAAATACATTGATTTACATTACCTGGCCGCTGTGATATTCCGTCCACCGAGCAGTCTTTGTAAACCATATTTCAATTATGTAAAAGCTTTTATGCCAATGAAATGAGTGACTACAAAGTGATACGATCTACGTGGTCCATATAGCGATATGGTCGCGGTTTTCGTTTTCAAATAGTTTCTAATCTAACATCTCTGTATGTATACATAAGTTGTAGGGTCCCTGTAGATCACGCCGACAGCGCCTTTGTTATTGGACCTTCTTGTTGCCAAACATCGCCGCATATGTCGGTTATATTTTCCGACATGCGTCTGTTTTCTCTTTTTGTGGCCAAAGTTTTTGATGAAACTGTAATGCAAGGGGTTTGTGCAAATGAACATAAAAACAACATCCATTCAGAAGTTGCACTATGTTATGTTGCTCGTCGTCCAAGCTGCTGTTTGCATTTCAACGAGTTTGTTTACCATTTTTTAAATAAAATGGTTAAAATTCAAAATCTGTATGAAGTTAGTATAGAAATTGCGAAACAGGTCGTAAAAGTTGTATCCTGCTAGAACGACTGTTGTTTGTATAATGAGCCTCGTTAGTGGAGTGTTGGCGTGCTGCCCAAGCGCGTGAACCTCCGATAAATAGCTTAACGGCGGACACTCATTATTTGAAATGTTACCCTTTAACCCCGTAACTTGATATCATCTGCTTATCGTGAATAATGACTTGCCCAGTCTTATGACCTGTCAACTAAGCACATAATGTAGGTAATTTAAAGTATTTTCCTGTAATTACATACCATTGTAAGATTCTTTTTGGTTAATTGAATCTACCAACGACATTTTTATCTCGAATACGAGCACCTAAAAGAAGAAAAGAAAGCCAAATAGTTTCTGCAGCGACTAGAGATCGCATTCTCCGCGGGTGACAATAAAAACAAATAACGCTCATGAGCAGTGGCGTCTCTATTGATTTCTAATCAGACTAGTTGAGAAACTGTCCGAACTGCTTCAGAATACATTGGATTTTATCACCTCGTGGTTAGTGCTTTAGGTATTCGAACGTGTAAAGGCAACACTTTCCAGCAAACAATAATATGATTACTTGAGACGACTCGAAAGTTCTTCGTTTTCATAGGTTTGTTCTGTATCTGTAACAGTAAAATATGGATCGTAAAAGTATGCATTTCCATTTTAGTAGCACAGTCGAGTTTCTCAAATGGCCGGTTTTCACATAAAGGATTGCAGTTTCCGTTACTATTGTGAATGTGAAAGGCCCTGAAAGGTTTCGTGATCGATTCCGTTCAATTATCTAAATATTTGGAAATATGTAGAACCGATTATCTGATATTGTTTTCGAGTAAAAGTTGTTCGTAGTTGGTCGTAATTACAAATCGATGTTGTTTTGTGATAGCTTATAATCATAAGTCTCAATATTTGTATATTGGGCTATCAAAGCTATTACCTACTGTCTGTAACTCTTACTATCTTATGTTTTTATTGACTGAAAACGTATCGAAACTTTGAAGTAATACGTTGATGTTTTATAAAATGCCAAAAGGTACCTAAAAAAAAACGGATACAGAAATAGCTTAGAAAATCTGTTTATAACATTAATTTATACACCTAAGTTTCATACGTACATTATTCCACAGCATGCGTGATGTGTACACATTCCCAGTAACATAATTTATTTATATCTAACCTCGATACCGTATTTGTTTATTTCACTTGTAAATCATATGTGTATTTTTTTCAGGATTATTCTAAAGAGTGTGTAGCTCATGTACAAAAATATTTAATGAAGCATGAAGTGCCACCGAACCTATTCGAGGTATGTTCTATTAGACTTTTAAAATAGAGAGTTAAGCTTTTTAGACTATGAAATTTTTTTAAACCAATCGTTTTTCAGCCCTACATTGAAGAAATCTTCCAACATCTTCGAGGGGAGCCATTTAAATTGTTCTTAGAAAGGTAATGAACATTTATATTATCTTTAATCATAATTCTCAAGTTCCATCACTATTATAATGGAACCTTCCTTTGTTCCAGTGACAAATACACAAGATTTTGTCAGTGGAAAAACTTAGAATTAAACATTCAGCTCACAATGAACGACTTCAGCGTGCACCGCATCATTGGGCGAGGCGGGTTCGGCGAGGTAAGAGCGGCCATTAAAATATTACCCGTAAATAAATACACACAAAGTACAAAGTTAGTTACGCAAGTCTCAATGTAAGTCCCAAACCTAATATCATTAGCATTCTGGGCTTGCAGCGTGAACGTGTTTACTATATTCATATTCATCTCGACGAACGGAAAGCCGCTACGTAGGTGTAATAAAGCCGTCCTGCTCCCCCACTGGAATAGTGATGGATTTTAACGCCTGTATTTTAATATTACACTTATGAGTACAACGTGATCACTCAAATATGTTGTGTTTTACATAATTTTACATTGTATTAAAATTAGAAGCAGGGTGGTCTTTGGTTATCGGAAAACCGTTTTCTGTGTGTTGGTAACGAAGATTTAGGGCTTCATTCAAGCAGAAAGGTGACAGAAACTATTCTATAATACTGTATTAGATAGCTGTATACAGTAATCTTCTTCCGAACATGAAAATCTGGGAAAGACCGTAAATTGTCGTTATTGTCTGAGAAAAGTCTACGTTCAACCTTGGTTATCAGCTTGGATATTTATGTAGTAAACGTTTCACAAAATTTTGAATGCGGATACTAAAAAAAAACCTATAAAATACTAACTTATGCATTGTTGTGAACAGCAAGATTTATCTGATCGACATAGAATCGACTTTATTTCGTTTTTACGCTTCACAAACGTTTTGTAATATTTGCATTTCGAAGAAAGAAAAGCTAAACGTTTCCTATATTCATTCTTTTTTACAGTAAACCAACACGAATGTGTGCTCAAATAATATTTAAAATAAACTGTAGCTTCACGTCTTCGTGTGTTGTACGAATCAATTCGAGCACTTATGTCAGGAAGCGACATGAAGTGCTTGTCATAAATCAGTTCACACGCGACTTCCTATTCAGTTCTGCACTTTACGAAGCTGAAAATGTTCGTTATTTTGAGTTTTTTCCCTCGTTATAGTCACGCTTGTACACCCTTGCGACGCTGTAGGCGATGGGGAACTTTTTATGAGGGGAAATTATATAGATTATTGATTACTGTTCTAATTGTAGACGGCTGTAGTTTGCTAGGTAATTTTACGGAGCAGACTGCCAATTGCCTCAATTACCCTTTTTATTCGGCATCTGAAGATCACAAGCCAATCTTCATCATTGTTTTTTGACGAAATTAGGGCTCCCAGCGCTTAAACAGAGTTAACTTTGCCCTATGATATCACAATCCAATGATGTAACGAGCAGACATCCCGAACAAAACCTTTTAAGAGTATCTACACGTAGGTACAATTTGGCAGCGGCACGTTATGCTCACGGCGCGTACAGATAAATACCTTATTTACATGTACCTTGTATACAGGTGTACGGGTGTCGGAAGGCGGATACGGGCAAAATGTACGCGATGAAGTGCCTCGACAAGAAGCGTATAAAAATGAAACAAGGGGAGACTCTCGCTCTCAACGAGAGGATTATGCTCTCGCTAGTCAGTACTGGGGTAAGTACTTTATTACATTTGTATTTGTTTATGACTTTGTCGCCATTTCGACGTTATTGCGTGTCGGATTGTGTGTGTTCTTGAAGTTTAGTTGTGTGACGAATATGTTTCGGCAAATTGTTACAACCGCATCTTCGTGTGGGTGTACGGACTGCTCACTTTTAAATTGCTTCAGTAGAATATTTTCTTGTGGCTAAACATACTGTTACTACCCACTGATTAGGTTTTGACTTTAAACAACCGGATAAGTGCGAGTCGGACTCTCTTGCAAAGGATTCCGAACGAATAAAATTGTTATAACATGTTGCTTTAAAACTATAAGTACACTTATTATAGGTTTTCCTGTAAAGAAAAGTGACGTATTTTTCCATATTTTTTTTGCCAATAGTTTCGAGGATAAGGCTTTTAAGGGGAATGGCTTTTTCATCAATTTGTAGAGTTTCCAACAAAAAACGGAGCCCTTATAGGATCACTCGGTGTCTGTCTGTCCGTCTGTCACAGCCAGTTTTCTCCGGATCTTCTGGACGGATTCTGATGAAATTTGGTACACATATGGACTTCTGTGACCCAAACACGGACGCGTTACGTAAATAAAGAATTTTTTAGTAGGGGGTCATATTTGGGGTCAAAATAAAAAAAAAAAACATTCGAACTGTATCGTGTGACATTTCAAATAAAAGGACTGTGAGGTGTGACGTGAGGGTTTTAATTATATTTTTTTCATAATTTTACAATAAATAGTTTGGAAGTTATTCAAGAAATTAGACCAAAAATTACCATTCCCCCCCTAATCACCGAAACTACTGAGCCTAAGATTTTGAAAAAAAAAATGCAGATAGTTCCATACCTAAATGTTACAGGAAAACCTATAAGAAGTCTGTAGTTTTAAAATAACATGTTAAATAAAATAAAAAAAATTCGGGACCCTTTGCACGCGA
This sequence comes from Lacanobia wlatinum, assembly GCA_947578705.1. Lineage (NCBI taxonomy): Eukaryota > Metazoa > Arthropoda > Insecta > Lepidoptera > Noctuidae > Lacanobia > Lacanobia wlatinum. Next base: position 13,048,640 of record OX388033.1, read on the forward strand.
GTCCGAGTCGCGCTTGGCCAGTTTTTCTTAATAACTACAAAATGAATTATGAAAAAGATACATTTGTAACCCTTACAACAGCCCTTTTATTTGATATGTCATACGACACAGTTGGAAAACTTTTTTTAAAATTTTCTAATTCCCCAAATTCTGTATCTTCTAACGAGTCTATGTTTAGGTCACCGGATTTACATTATGTATACCAAAGGTGTCTAAAAAGAAGCCACCGGGCGTTACGCTAGATTTTGCACGGCCAATCTACTTACAGCACATCAGGTTACAAGCCTTTTCAATCATAAGTGCATGACGTAGGTGCGCCTGTGCGAAGACAGCGCAAGCGTTTGCGGTGTCTTCGCACACTTGTGTAAAGGTTAGCCTCGTCTCTTCCATAAGATGCAGACACTCCAAAACCTTTCCTCCGCAAAATCACTGGAGCTGCATTCTATGTCCGCAATGAGACTCGAAATGTAGACCTCAAATTGCCCACTATCCAGCAGTTCATGAAATGCCTTACCAAGCGTTTCCTCGACGAAACCCTTTTATCGTATCGCATCGGCCGCCAGATACGAATCTTCCGACATCTCCCGGATTCACCGACCGAGGCACACTCTTGTCACTCCGGTTAACTCCACCACCTTCCTCCAAGAGAGCCGTAGAGAAAGAAGCACATTGCGTAAACCACGACCGTCGTCCTCCCGCCTTCGCTGTCCGTGCCGTGGCCCGTCGCGACGCCCCCGTCAATGTCCGCCCCGACCCTTGGGGGCTACTCTCTAACGAAATCCGTAGTTTCGGGCGGGCATTTTCTACTTCGTATCACCTAACCACTGAGAACTAATGATAGCACGATTTGACAGTTACTGTGAAATCGTGTTGTCATTCATTCTCAGTTCGGGTTCGGGACTAATCGTAAGTCTGTAGGTGATACGGAGTAAAATACGCCCGCCCGCAACTAAGCCCGAAACTACGGATTTCGTTAGAGAGTAGCCCCCCAGGTTCGAGCCAGCCCGCACCGCTGAAGTCTTAAATTCGCCCCTAAATTTTAATCCTTGTTCGATCCAGTCCGTCCCAAGCTGCCCTCCCCTCAGCGACGCCCTTAGCCGAGGTCCATACCTCACAGGGCCCTTAGTTTGTAAGTTTTTAATAAGCCTTGGCTGGAGCCTTTAATTAAAGCCGCCACAGGCAAGTCCGGTTAAGCAGCCGACAACCTCCTAGGTTGATCTGCAAAGGCAACTCATAAAAAAGTCTTCAAGCACGGTATATTCAACAGTAAAAGGTGATCAGTTCATATAGTTAAAAGTTAAAAAATATTCCCCATGGCAAGCATTATGTCGGTACTCATGTCACGAGGAAAGGCAGTAATTTTCCAGTGTCAAGTGTCTCCTCTATGCGTTCCAAGTACAACAAAGATAACGATTGTTAAAACTGACATGTATTCCCATAGTATATTGAGACAAAGAGGGTTTTAGTATGGGGGAAGAAAACTGCATATACGCTGCTATGAAGGATAAACAACATGATAATTCCTATAGATATACTAACATAGCTGTATAATAATATGCATGTGTGATACAGTACAGAGAAACGCCCACTCATAACTACGTCCGATGTTTTTAGATACTGGAATGGAACATATGCATGTTCTACTATTGTGAGATAAGCACATAGATTTATAGAGATATACCCTTCAAAGAGCCATTGTAGCAGAATCAACTGTTACTGAAAAAATAGACCGTACAAAAATAGGGAAGCTAAAAGTGGTTTATTCGTAAATATCAACTGTACCTATAGCCGTTAAGGTATTAAAAGATACATGATTTGTTATTAAATGCAGAATATTTGCCGTAGCTGATCGATTAACGCGAGTATAGGAAAACCTTGTTATAAAATTGTGTTGTTAGGTTTCTTTAGAATCCAAAGCGTGGACTCTTTCTTCTTTAATTAAATATCGATTAGCTATTGTCGCGTAGACGTAGTAAAAAAAAACATATAAGGACATAACTGCTTGATATTCTCTTTTTAAATTATTATCTAGCTGTTTCAAGGTCACATGTTTTTTCCTGAATGCATTTGTAAAATCTCAACAGGTAATTGATTTCCTGTGGTTATAATTACCTGCAGTCCTCGAATAATGTTTGAAATAACATGGAAATAATATCTGTGTTTTACTCTATTATCTACCAGGGTTTTTTCGCAAACTAAGATAATCCTATTCCCAGAAAACAACGTCTTTAAATTCTAACAGTTTGCCCCACTAGCGTCCTATTTACATTTTACATGTTCAGTTCTCACAAAGCTTTGTTAGCGGTGAATGTGATTTAACGGGTTCCCAAACTAAACTGAATTTAATATCCGCTTGTTAACGTCACCACCCACGCTACATGCAAAGATACTTCCGTCTATTGCGATCGCCCCCAAAATACTCCAAACTCTCGTATCAATTTTAATTAGTTTCAGCCCTCCAGCCAGGGTAATTCGGCAAATTTCTTTATTATTGCCTTTCTTACCCACAACTCGCAGGCAAAAAATTTGAGGAATTTATTCATTGTAATGAAATAAAACGGGATGGGTCATGGGGTCAGTCCTTTGTTGTAAGGGTGTTGCCCAAATAATGATAACAAAAGTATTTTTTTTAATATATTCACCAACTCAAAGTTCAGGGCATTATAAATGATGAATTTATGATTCCATTGCGCATCAAAAGCAATCGACGCGCGTAATGTAATCAATAGATACGAAACATTTCAATGATTCGGAATTTTCTATTGATCTCACCGTCGTTGTTATTATATGAATGGTATGCATAACGATGTTTGTTTCTGCGCGATGGTATACTGCTATGAGAGGATCGCTCGTTTTAATGAAATCACCGACTCGCGACAAACATGCATAATTCTTCATACGTTGGTTTAGTATCACACCACCAAGTGACTGCACAAACAACACGTTTAAATACTCCGTCAGAGCCTGTTATGTATTTACAGATTAATAGCGTCATAAATAGTTGATTTATACGCAGATTTATTATTGGATCAACGTTATCAGTGGCTAATGTGTTACAAATTATCAATAAAATATATGTATCGACGCCACATCGCCACACAACGGATGATGCTCTGTGTTCTGGACTTTATTGCTTGTTCTACCGATAAAATTTAATAACTCTACCGTATTTACCGTTTACTTCGTTCCCACCGCTCTCGCCTTCCACGAGGAAAATACCACATACTTAAACGCACAAACTATTTAAGAAACGAGTTTAATAGTTCCGACAACTTTCTCACGGAAATTAAAAGAACACATGTTAGCAATACGGAAAAGCTGGCGAATACATTTAATGATGATGATATCATCTACTAAAAACCGTAGGTTACGCGTTTAAAAATACATGGAACAGGTGAAACCGAGCATCTTGTTTAGCTCAACAAATCTGAAACATCTGGTACTAGTTCAACTAGCATTAAACTATCTAATGATTGCAATTGTCGTTCTTTGCAGTCCTTTAGTCTTGTAATATTGAAATCCATCACGGCTTTTGTTTATTCACACTTTCAGTGCCAAGTGCAAAAGTGTTTTTACATTTTTAGGGCCAAGCACTCAACACGTGGGCCGAACAACAATTCGTTCGTGTGCCCACAACCCGCGCATGAACACAAGTCACATATAGCTACTTAAAACAACGACTCAGGGGGGCTACTCTCTAACGAAATCCGTAGTTTCGGGCTTAGTTGCGGGCGGGCATTTTCTACTCCGTATCACCTAACCACTGAGAACTAATGATAACACGATTTGACAGTTACTGTGAAATCGTGTTGTCATTCATTCTCAGTTCGGGTTCGGGACTAATCGTAAGTCTGTGGGTGATACGGAGTAGAATACGCCCGCCCGCAACTAAGCCCGAAACTACGGATTTCGTTAGAGAGTAGCCCCCCTGATACGGGTTGGGGCACATAACGAATCACTGCTCGACCCATACGCTGAGTTCTTGGCACTGAATGTGTTCAGTAATGATAGTCTTCGAATAACTTTCCTTTTTATTCAAGAGCTTAAACAGGCTCCTCTTTGTTATGTTTTCTTTGCTAAGGAAATGCTTTTTCACATGACATTCTAGGACAACTTTCTTGCGCAACTCGCAATTCAATGCTTGGAATTATTCTGTGCTGCCATTGTGTGCGCTGGATAGACATCACAGTGATTTCAATAGTAAGTAATCTCAGACCGATCTGCTAAGAAAAATAGACGGATGGTAAAAACGATAATAATCAGAAACAATGGCTTGTGTTGTATACTTGAAGATCAGCTGAAGCACTAGAATATTTATAAAAGATTGATGAAGCAAGTTGCTGCAACCAGGTTTACTGTCTCTAAAGATACCGGTTTCCTAGTTTAAGAGACAATGTTTATAATTTTGGTTTATAGTAGTTTGTACAAACTGATAAAGATTTTGATACTCTACCACTTTTATGATTAACTAGCTGACCCGCGCAATTTCGTCAACATCACATTTTTTATGCATGCTCCGCTCCTTTTGGTCGTAGCGTATTTATATATAGCCTTCCTCGATAAATGGGCTATCTAACACTGAAATAATTTTTCAAATCGGACCAGGAGTTCCTGAGATTAGCGCGTTCAAGCAAACAAACAAACAAACTCTTCATATATTAGTGCAGATGTCTGTCTATGCATTACTTTTGGATGAATAAACAATTACATTATTATTTTTATTAAGCAATGTATGACAAAAGTGTGCGCTTTGATCTATATTCTAGCATAATACCCTGATCGACTTCCTCACGTACTCGCATGTAGTTATGCAAATTATGTTTGTATTTTACGCCAGCACGGAATATCATTACAAACAAGGGCAACATACAGCAACATGGCAAAGTACACATTCTTATTTGAAGAGACCGTCGTCGGTTTTATCAGCCGATGAGTTTGCGCTCTCCAAGAAATTGAACTTGACTCGTTTGCAACTTTGTATGTAGAAAATTACTTTTTTCCGACTAGACAAACTCGTAAAGCGGACAACCAACGTCCGTAATAAATAAATGTTATCTGTAGAGTTGATATGAGCATTTCGTTTTCGAGGAGGAGCTTCGAACGTCTCCTACAAAATAAGTTAAGAACAAAGTGCTTTTGCGCAAACTCCGTCGGAAAGTGCCTGAGTGAAACCACCGTGTTGGAGGTTATCCTTACCGTTACTTGCTTTGTATGAACCTACCTACATTCTTCCTGCCCGTTTAGGTGACATGGGTGACCTCTTCTTTTGGCAATCATTTTAAAGCGTTAGTGGCAAAGATACTTTCAGAACACAAAGCTTTAAACCGCTGCACGATATTGGCGCACGTTAGTTGAATAAGTTCTAAGATACTATGCAGTGCTCCAGGCTCCTCGAATAGAAGGGGAGGGAGAAAATACTATTGAATCTATTGATTTGGAAATAAAAGAAAATGCACTAAATTGCCCTTACGGGTTATTGTTGAAGTGGATTTGCATTGCTTTTGAGGATAGTGTTCAAAACCGTTTAGTGGTCTTTGTTCGTGAACATAGAGACAAGATATTGGATCCTCAAATATGCGCATAATTTTCGCTAAGCACGGCTATATCAATGACTATAATATCCGATTGCTTATCGATTGCAAACTGCTTTGATTCGATGCAATACAGCAGTGATATACCTACGTTTTACGTGTGATATGGTATCGGGGACATAAACGATATCCAGCCAATTGGACTGAAACGAATTGGATCGCCCTCAATTTGTCGTCGTAGTACAATCCGCTTCCGCTGCATTTTGTTTCGCCGTTTCATCCCGACGATTAGTGTTTTCCATTTTACATTCAGGGCTGAAGTTACTTATGTAACATGTGTACAATTTTATTATTCGTGACCTAAAAGGCTTCCCCAAAGTTTAACAAGGCCGTCGGTTTCCGAAGCAAAGTTTATATAAAACGAGAAACTGTCAGTCGTTCTGTTACAACATTTATATGTAGTCAAGTTTCAACATGAATTTTCTTTTACTGTGACCTTGTTTTAAAACTTTATGCTGTGCGGTAATAAAACGTTTTTATTTTATGTTTACGAGTAAGCAAACTCTGGTTTATAGGACGGGACGGTCCGATCTGGATGACAAATTTTATCTATGTTCGATCATATATATTATGTCCATCTCAGTATCGACTCCTTCTTATTTGTATTTTTTTATGATTGATGGCTGTTTTACGAACTGTGAACCATTCATAATCATTTTAAATTTCTCATGGACTACACGAATACGATAAAAATAAACGGATGTTAAATGGCAATTTGTTTAAATTTTCAGTGCGTACTAAAATATATTTATTACCAAGAGTAGGGCATTCGATAAAATCATGTTTCTTAAATATATTTATTTATTTCTCCCTGTACATCGTATGTTTTGCGGAGCCAATGAATGTAGCGAATGAAATGGCGTTCACGTGGAAAAGGCGGCGCACTTTGAAGCCTTTGTCATCCGCTCACTCAGATATTGAGATTTGTACACGCCCCTTTCCGTTTAAGTTACAACGTCATCAACAACTAGTAAACGTCATAAAGACAGTTTACAGACGGTATTAAGATCAATGTATTTGGCACTGTTACTGTTCGCCGGATGATAGTATAAGTAGATAGATGCTGCTGGCCATTCATCTTCCAGATATAATCCCTGCTCGCCTCTTACGTCAGTCGCGGTAAGTGACGGGTGGTCTGTTCGGCGAGACCACACGGTAATGTTACTTTATACGGGTTAGTTTATCATTTATGAGCGCTCGTCTGGAGTCGGGGCGGCGCCGCTTCGTCTGTCCGTGTCTCACGAACGGTTTCGGAGTTCTTTGGAGCACTGTTATCGTCGGAAACACCTCGTCTCGCCCTGTTTCTCAGTAACAGTAACAAACGACACCGTTATCAGTTCAGAGTCCTGGATAAAAACCAGAAGAGTCTTCCAACTTTTTTGGTTCTGTTCCAGGAAGATGATATCAAAAGAAAGTATGTACCTATCTTAGAAATTGTGTGATTATTTATTATATTTGGGAGCAGTGAGCACACACAAATAAAACAGCTACAAGGAGCCATAACCCTACGCATTTGACATTAATTTCATATAAGACTAGCTGACTCGCGCAACTTCGCCTGCGTCACAATTTTTATTACTGCTCCTCTCCTATATGTCTTAGCGTTATGATATATAGCCTTCCTCGATAAATGGGCTATATAACACTGAAAGAATTTTTCAAATCGGGCCAGTAGTTCCTGAGATTAGCGCGTTCAAGAAAACAAACAAACTTGAAGAGTTTGTTTGCTTTATATATTAGTATAGATACCGCCACACGTTCCTGAGAAAAAGGGTCGTGATAGGCCGACAGACGGACAACGAAGTGATCGTATAAGGTTTTTGTTTTTTTCCTTTTGAGGTACGGAACCAACCCAAAAAATTAGCTATACTTATTTACTACCGATCAGTGACCGACTTACCGACTAGGACTGTTTTTTACAGAGAAAATCTTACAAAGAAAAAATTTTGCTACTTCTTTTCATGCCAACTGATGTTGCGACTGTATACAATTCTTAACGTTTAAACCGCACAGCCACCGTGCACCGGCCCGGATAAACAAAGGAGTGCATTAATCACTATGTATACTTAAATATTTCCGTCTGCCATAATATCGTGGCATTTCCACTGTGGTTTATAGCTTTTTATGCTATTTTACATTCCGTATGACTAACAGTACTAACACCCAGGTTATATTTGTCACCAGGCCTTCAAACGATTATGCCAATTTCCCATTACTGTTTACGTTTTGTGTGGGTGCATGTATAAATAAATTTAATTACGTACTGGAATAAATTTCATAAAAGTGGGTATGTTTATTTCCTGTCCTAGTTATAGTGCACTGCATACTTAATTAACTACTTCGCGGTTTTGCACACAGGTCATGTTTTTTGGTATGGTTAAAGGTCATACTATGTCAATGAATGTTATAATGCCACCACTAATATCACCATACCAATGCTATATGTTCTTCACTATGGAAGTGAAGTGCAAAAAATCGCGTTAATATCCTTCCCAATTCACCTAAGGAAAAAATCATATTTCTATGGCTGTAAGCAAAACAATACGTTTCACGTGCTTAGAGTGTTTAGCAATATATCATTCCTAAATCAAGAGTACAGATGAATAAATCAAACATTACTTCATGGATCTGGATTTCTAAATACCTTCCAGCTTCATTGCTTACCTCACCGGGTCTAATCTTATTGGCACAGCCAACGTCAGGGTTCGTGACGTCATCTGCTTAAAGTGCCGAATTATGTCTAAAGTAGTATTGGACTATTTTTACGAAGAAAGTACGAAAATACCCTTCTGCGGGTTACGCTCTTGCTGCCATGACCCCAACGCCCTAACGTCTTAGGGACTACTCATACCTATTCAGCTACATTCGCGTTTCGCTGAACAATTCTGGTTACACTCACTTATCCAGTTCTGCTTCTATCAGCCGCTTACAGCGTCGTAAGAACGAGAAAAGCTGTCATAGCATGTTATCTCCGCTGAAACGCTTCTATCTACTGCGTACGGCGCTGAATATGCTGCGTAGACGGTAAGATGTCCGTGTCTACCGCAGGACCACCGACGCCAATCGCTTCCATATTTGATAAATAATTAGTTCTCAATTGGTACTAAATAGTAGGTACTCGAACAAAAAAATTGGTACCTTCGTAGTTTTTGAGAAAATCGACTTTGAAGTTGTTCTGGCGGTAGTCACGCTCTTTATTCATTTAGTATTCTGCTCTTAAAATGGACAGTTCTATGTGCGATATTTTTATCGTTTCGCTTTTTTTAGAAGAAATAGATAAAATTAAACGTAAACAATTAAAACGCAAACGACAGTGAGTCGATCCAGTACAGGTACAGTCCAAGAGCTAGATCGAAGAATTGAGAATTTATCTCTCTCTGACATTTCTTAAGGACTTTAGAGCGATAAAACTAGAAGTATAATTCACATATTAATACAAATATTTTTTCTTGGCAATTTGTTGTATTCTCTTCGATCTAGCTCTTTAACCTTAAAGACCTTAAAAATGTAACTCATTAAATCTTCCTACTAAATCTGTGACCTGGCGAAAAATTGCGACTAATTAGCTACTAAATATGCTAAGCTATAAGCTTTTGAGATTCAAATGGACCAAGCTGGTGTAGGCGCAACCCTGATCGGCCACCTATAAACCCTTAAACCTTTTGAACCAGTGACTGACTAATTCTTATATTTGGCGATTAATTTCGACTAATTAGCGACAATTTTTTTATGTTATCAAAATTAAAATCCCTGATGGTGGCCATGCCAGTGTCAGTCACACAACGAGTCGAGAACCATCCGTGTACAGCGCTGTTTCGCCGCGTTCGACGCTGAATGCGGCGGAACAGCGCTGAACGCGGCAGAACAGCGCTGAACGCGGCAGAACAGCGCTGAACGCGGCAGAACAGCGCTGAACTCTATCTATAGCACTCGCATGATAATAACCTTTGTCATCATTTTATACTTGTTTGCCGGGAAAGCTGAATAGACGCGGAAAGCTGAACGGATGCGTACGCGTCTCAATACAAAATCGTTGTTTTCTATGGTCATAAGCTGAATAAGTGTGAGTAGTCCCTTAGGCACCACGTTTATAATAGGGACATTTCACACTACGTGCAAATTTTATTATTTCTAGATTCCGCACCCTAATTGAAAACAACGAACCCTATTACTAAGCTTGCGCTGTCCGACTGTCAGTCTGTTTATCAGCGGTTTGAATCTTATGAACGAATGATAGGTAGACAGTACAGCTAATAATAAAAAACTGGCCAAGTGCGAGTCTGACTCGCGTGCACCCTTTGCACGCGAGTCCGACTCGCACTTGGCCAGTTTTCATTCACATCAGTTCCGAACGAATTTTATTTTATTAACATGTTATTTTCACACTATAGACTTCTTATAGGTTTTCCTGTAATCTAAAATATAGGCAAAGATGTATTACCTCCATTTTTTTCAAAATTTTAGGCTCAGTAGTTTCGGAGATAAGGGGGTGGTTGGTCATTTTTCGTCTAATTTCTTGAATAACTTCAAAATCATTTATTTTAAAATTATGAAAAAAATATAATTAAAACTCTCACAGTAAGCCCTTTGATTTGATATGTCACACGATATCGTTCAAAAAACTTTTTTTTTAATTTTCTAGTTTGACCTCTTTGAGCTTTTGAGACTTTTGGGGGTCAAACTAGAAAATAAAAAAAAAATATGCTAAAAATTTAATCATTTACGTATCGCGTCAGTGTTTGGGTCACAGAAGTCCATATGTGTACCAAATTTCAACAGAATCGGTCCAGTGGATCCGGAGAAAACTGGCTGTGACACACGGACAGACAGATAGCCCTTTGATTTGATATGTCACACGATATTTTGCAAAAAACTTTTTTTTTTAATTTTCTAATTTGACCCCCAAAAGTGACCCCCATACTGAAAATTTAATCATTTACGTAAGACGTCAGTGTTTGGGTCACAGAAGTCCATATGTGTACCAAATTTCAACAGAATCGGTCCAGTGGATCCGGAGAAAACTGGCTGTGACAGACGGACAGACAGACAGACAGACAGACGGGCAGACAGACACCCGAGTGATCCTATTAGGGTTCCGCTTTTTGTTCGGAACCCTAAAAATAAATTAAAGGCCCCATTCAAGAAGTGTGATTTTTTCGGTTTGTGTAACGAACTCTTCGTATGCGATTCCCGCTTGCACATGACCGGTTTTTTTATCCACACACTTTTCTCCATATCACAACTGACGTTGGCATAATTGTCAACAAAGATATAATAGCTTATTACTCACTCTTTAAATCAGCAGATTACAACAAATTAAAAGAAAATATAAATTAGCTAATGATAAGAGAGAAGCCAATAAAACGGGAATACTGATCGCGAAGTCTTTCAACTGTCCCATCCTTGACATAAACCCACTCTTATCGCAAGCTTATTTAGCTTAGTATGTATAATGAAGTATTACTGGTGATATCCACAGTCCAAAATAGAGGGTTATTGTATTATACAATCAATCGGTCTTATTGTTACGTCTGCAGTACCTCGACGCCCCCATTTTGCTAGTTCAAATGATGTTATATTTCCCATTGTTGCTTTTCTAGAACTCACCAGTCAGCAATGTACCAAAAATTAAACCCACATTTATTATTCCACTGCTGGTCCTTTGTCTGCAGTGGGTTAATGAGGCTTATGTCTGCTTGAACTTATCTCTATCTATTGCTGTCGTAGTCTTCTTAGCATGTCGATGAAAAAAGTAGGTTATTCTTAATTAGATCCCCGTTGCTCCAATATTCTGCAAAGCCGTCCGCTGTCTCAGTCATTAGGTCATCATGTATAGGGTATGCCACGCAAGCATTTATTAATTTTCTTATATTTTTGTCCCCCAGGTCGACTGCCCATTTATCGTGTGCATGACTTACGCGTTCCACACGCCGGACAAGCTGTGTTTCATCCTGGACCTGATGAATGGCGGGGACCTGCACTATCATCTGTCACAACATGGCGTCTTTAACGAGGCCGAGATGAAATTCTATGCTGCTGAAGTTATATTAGGTAATTTAATACAATATCATTTGCCTACCTATTTTTTACCATAAAACAAAACGATGGGGAGAGAATTTTGACTACGTGGGTGGTTGATTCGGGCTTGTCACAGTGCTTGCATGTTTATCATGTAAAAAGACATACGAATTGAATTAAGAGAAAATTAAAAACTGGCTCTTCTATTTATTGATGCGTAAAGTAGTAAATACTTTTTAAAAAACCCTTTGCATAATAAAATTGCTAAGAAAATGTTCTAGTTAGTCTAACATACTTTAAAAAAACAACTAGCCGTTTAGACGTGATATTCCGTTTAAAACCATAATGCAAGGTTGTATATCTAGACCGCAAGCTAGTCTAAAATTTTGTCATACATTTCCTCTCGGGCGATAACTTGTAAAATGGTTGGGAGAGTTGTATCATGAAGCGTTAAGAGGGGACTCTCGTCGGTAACTCTTGGGCTTTTCTCCATACAAACGCATTTCGCTGTTTTCTTCATGGATAATGCTGCTAGAGCAATTATTTTTTTCCAAAAAATCTAGATCGAATTAATATGTGCCTGTGTTTTCTTTTTTATCTTTTTTCCAAAAAATAATTACTTAAAGAATTATGACAAACCAAAAACCAGAAAAAAACAAGCCCGTTTTACTGCTATGTTCAGACGACTATCAGACGAATTTGATAAATTTTTAACAAAATACAAAATAATAGAAGCATAGATATAGTCTTCTTCTAAATTGATATATAATATATGATTTTTTTAGATCAGTCATGTTTTGAAGAAGAAAACAGCAGAATACAAAACGTCTTTTTGTCAAGGTTTTTATAGGTAAAATCAGCCTGAGCTGCACTTGTCGCTTTCGCACTTTACTTGGTAGGACGCAGCGCGACGGCATCGGCAATAGTTTCTTCAAATACCTATGTTTCATTTTCTTCGGGACTAGAGTCCCCTCTTAAGCAGCGGCAGCCTGAGAAGAACTTGGTCGTGGAAATCTGTTGCTGGCTCGCGGACCAATCAACCCCTTAAACGCATTCCTTTTTTAAAGAAAGTAAAAAAGAAACACGCGTCACGCGGCTTTTTCTTTTTATTGAATACTAGCTTTTGCCCGCGACTTCGTACGCGCGTAGGAATTTCCCATTCCCGTATAGCCTATAGCCTTCCTCGATAAATGGGCTATCCAACACTGAAAGAATTTTTCAAATCGGACCAGTAGTTCCGGAGATTAGCGCGTTCAAGCAAACAAACAAATAAACTCTTCAGCTTTATATGTTAGTACTAGCTGACCCGCGCAACTTCGTCTGCGTCACAATTTTCATTACTGCTCCGCTCCTATTGGTCTTAGCGTGATGATATATAGCCTATAGCCTTCCTCGATAAATGGGCTATCTAACATTGAAAGATTTTTTCAAATCGGACCAGTAGTTCCTGAGATTGGCGCGTTCAAGCAAGCAAACAAACAAACAAACTCTTCAGCTTTATATATTAGTATAGATAGATGATATGTTTCTATATATATTGAAGAGCTCTTATGAATGGTTGTTCCCATTACAATATGATAATCCGCAACTGTGCTTTATCCGATGCGATAATCGGATCAACGTATGACCCATTTCTCTGGCACCGTTGCACTGAATGAGGTGAAAACATTCCCGACGTTTTATTCCCCAACTATAAAGAATAATCGCGTCATATGTAGCTTCAATTGCGAAACATTACGCTATCCGAAGGCCACCCAAGTGAAACCAGCCAGAGCTACTTGTTAATATTGTTATTGCAGTCGTACATATATCAATATGAGTCATAATACAAGCACCTATAAATAATCTCTGCAGTATCATCAGAATTTAATTTTAGACGCAGTTAAATGTTTTTAAAAATGTACGCAAGGATATAAATGAATGACGTAAATAGATAAATTATTAATTTTATTGGTACATGATGGATGACGTATTTATAATCAGGCGATTAATATAACTGCATTATGAGTGATTAATTGGATGTCTTTATCTGAGTAAACACAAATATTTATGACACAATATCTCAATATTTTTTTCAAGTTTTTACAAAGTTCCCTAAAAAATCGCTCATGAATGTCACTGCTTTATTATTAATGCGTGTTTTGGGGAAAATTTGACATGGCATGATATGAACTACCATGGTTGTGTTAACATAAGTACAAATATAATGTTATATTCATACGCCGAAAATAAACTGGGCTAAGTAAACAACATCCTGCAGCCTAAATTAGCGACAACCATGGCGTTTAGCTTGTAATAGCTATATGTACATGCTGTCGTGTTGACAATATTTTTTAAATTCAAGTGTAATAATTTTTATTATAATTCTCTTTATTTGTTATCCTTACATACTAATTTATATTTTTAAATATTTCTTAAAAACAACACATTATAAAAAAAACATTTAAAAATATAAAAAATAGTAGTCCGCCGGTGTCGGGAGCAGGGTCCAAGCTACCGGTGGTTAGGGCTCCAGAGAAAGGAACCTCCTCACAATACGAGCCGTATCGAGGAGTACTGCCTTCTGTATCAGGCCCTTAATCCAACCGCGTAACGCCAGCTTCGACAGATGGTCATCGAAGCTTTTGGCCATCAGGCCATTGGCCGTAACGACTATCGGCACAATGACAGCTGAGTCCACATTCCACATGTCGACAACCTCGTGAGCTAAGTCGAGATACTTGATTTGCTTCTCTTTCTCAGCCTTCACGAGGTTCTCGTCATGCGGGATGGTAACATCAATTATCATTGTGCGGCGCGCTAATCGGTCTATCACCACTATATCAGGCTTATTGGCTACAATAGTCCTATCAGTGATGATAGACCGATCCCAGTACAACGTGACATGGTCATTTTCGAGAACTGGGTCGGGCACATACTTGTAATATGGTACCTCAGAATCTACAAGTTTGTATTTCAAAGCAAGTTGCTGATGGATAATCCTGGCCACTTGGTTGTGCCTGTGCAAGTACTCGCCGTTAGCCAGACGAGAACAACCGGAGATAATATGTCTGATGGACTCACCCGGACGGTGGCATGCCCGACACACGTCCACTGTCCCGTCCTTCATAATATGCCTCCGGTAGTTATTCGTCAAGATAACTTCGTCCATAATCGCACAGACAAAACCTTCAGTTTCCCCGAAGAGATCACTGAAACGTAGCCAGGCCACGGACGCTAAAAAATCTACATCGGACCCATGAAGAGCCCGATAGAAGCGCCCGTGAAGCTCCTTGCCTTTCCATACCTCCATGCGGTCATCTGTGGTAAGTATCACCGGTTTGCGCCAGTTCTCTTTAGCCATGGACAACGGGGTGAGTCCCCTGTCCACTGTGACCACATCTCGGTGCATACCCACATCAGCTTTGAGAAAATATTCTCTGAGACTGCACATCTCGCGGTTGTGGAGAGTCTTGGCGTTTAAAAAGCCTCGACCTCCACACTTCCGCGGGATGTACAGTCTCATCACCGACGATCGTGGGTGATGCATCCGATTTGCGGTCAACAGTGTGCGGACTCTCCTATCCAGGGCGTCGAGTTCGGTTTGAGTCCATTTGAGTATGCCGAAAGAGTACATTAATACTGGCATGACCCAACCGTTGAAGGCGCGCACCTTATTTCCGCCCGACAAAAGGCTATTCAAAACCTTTTTCAGGCGACCAAAGAAGCGCTCCTTCAACGATTGCTTCATGTCAGCAACATTAATGCCCAATGCTTCTGACATACCCAAATACTTGTAGGTTTCGGTCGAGCTGAGGGATCTAACCTGTATGGAATCCGAGAGTTGAATTTCCTCAGATTCCATAATCTCCCCTTTCTTTACATGCATGACTGCACATTTGTCCACACCAAATTCCATCCTGATGGCACTACTGAAGGTTTCAGTTACCTTCAGTAGCTCCATCAGTCGCGAATTGTTGGGGGCAAAGAGTTTTAGATCATCCATGTAAAGAAGGTGAGATATGGCCTGACCACCTCTTCTCAACCGATAGCCCAGACCTGAATCCTCCAGCAATGTGCTTAGAGGATTCAGAGCCAGGCAAAACCAAAGCGGACTCAAACTGTCGCCCTGAAATATTCCCCGTTTAATCCATACAAGCTCATCATTCCCCTGAATCGGTCGACATCCTGGATAGCGAAGGACTGTTTTCCATTGCCTCATACATGACTCAAGGAAGGTGCGTAGAGTTGCATCTATTTTGTACAACTCCAACACCTTCATGAGCCATGTATGTGGCACAGAGTCATAGGCCTTCTTGTAGTCTATCCAACATGTCGACAGATCCTTGCGGGATCGACGAACCTGTTGACTTATGGCCATGTCTATGAGGAGAAGCTCCTTAGTGCCGCGGGACCCCTTCCCACATCCATTCTGAGAGGCAGACATAATTGAGTTAGTCTCAATGTGCTCATTGATCTTTACTCTCAGGATGGATGTAAGAAGTTTATAGACCGTCGACAAACAAGTAATTGGTCTATAGTTCTTGGGTTCCGCGGGACTACCAGTCTTATGGAGCAGGTGGGTAACGCCAGTTGTTAGAAACTGTGGTAGCGACCCAGACTCTAAGGATGACTGGAATTGAGACGCCAGGAGCGCGTGTGAGCTGCTATACCATTTAAGCCAGAAGTTATGCAGTCCGTCCGGTCCCGGAGACTTCCAGTTCGGTAATGGACGGACTGCTCTGGCTACATCTAGTGGAGTGATGGTAATTTCCTCCATTTGTGGTATAGCTTCACACACGCGCTCGACATCGCGCATCCAGCCACCCTCGGCATGACAGACAGGCACCGACCAGATGTTTCGCCAGAATGTACTCGTGGCAATGTCATCCGGGCGGCACACGTCCATCACACTTTGTTCAGGTCGCTCCCAAGCTCTGTACACCCACCTCTCATCGCTCTGGAACATGCGGTTTTGCGAGTATCGGTCAACCCGCCGCTTATACCGCCGAATACGGTTTGCCCATGCACAAACTTTCTGCTTCAGGAAGTCGATGCGCTCTGTGACACGGGACGTGTAATCTCGAGGGCTGATATCAGTCCCCGAAAACGCCCGTCTCACAAAGCGCATCACGCGTGGTCGTGTGTTGCCCTCCCTGAAGCAGTATAGTTTGCCGATGAGTGCCCTAGCCTCATCGATACGCCGCTCGATTCTGCACTGCCAGGCTGGTGCAGCAGGCTTTGGTCGTATAGCTTCGTCACTATTAGGGAACTTGACGTTCGCTATACGACATGCCGCAACAGCCCCGCAAAACAGGATCGAGTGCGTATCAACGAGGCTCTCGCTGCTTTCAAATATGTTCTGCAACAGCGAGTCCAAAGCACACACCAGCGCCCTATTCTTTTTGTGCATAGGTAACCGTGGTAATCGGGGCCTAAGGTCGGTCGGAGTTGATCTATACTCGCGAAGCGCATCCTCCAGTGCGCTCCTCAATCTTTCGTTGCACTGGCTACTTACTGTGACAACCCTATCATTTACCCCATCACTATCACTATTAGGCCGCGGTGTGATTGCGCCATTGGCTGGCGCCTGTACCGCGGTCTGTGTTGGAGTCGAGATAATAAGGTTGCTTAGTACTTCTGAGCGCAGCCTATCAAGTGTGGCATCGTCCAACCTGTGATTACGTTGGATGACCCGCACCTGATCCGACAATCGTTGGGCCGAGACGTTCACGGTTGGTTCTAGGTCCTGAAACAAAGACAGCATCCTGACACGGTACGCAGTGAGGTTAGTTCCGCCCTCTGTAGACCCATAGTATGCGCGCATGACGTTTTCATTCATGGACTGCGTCCATCTCATGCGCTGCACACAACCACCGGCAGCGGGGACCCGGCTCGGGGCCGGTTGGCCCCTAGGTCCCAAGCCTCTCGGTGGCCGGCCTCTCCCCTGCCGACGCACAGGTGTTGGCGACGTCGGCGGGGAGAAATACTCGTCGCTGGAACTCGACGCTACTGCAACCGCCGGTGAACATGGTGATCCGCTGTCCGGCGGCGGCGAGGCGGAGCTCAGCGACGGGTCCGGGGATGGTAGGCGTGCGCGTCTCGAAGCTGCTCGTGTTATCATACTCTAAGTTTCATTTTCTTTGTTGTACGTACGTTAACGTACTCATATTTATTTTCAATGTGACATATGTCATCCGTCTGCATTTTATATTTTCTTCTTATTTGACCAATTTGTGAGCTTTATGATTTCGTAAAGTATGTAATATCAAAATCTGTTTGTTTTTGGAGGTTTCGGGCGAAAGAAATGTGCATTAATACAATTAAAAACTGTTATTTTAAATTTAAATATGGTTGTACGAAAATAAAACTTGTGTTGACATCGAGTGTTGCCAGCTTTTTTTAATAATTATTATTATGTAATAGGCTTGTCCACTGAAAAAATCTAATTAGTTCGTCAGTTAGATTATCAAAAAATATTTGACCCATTTTTTTTTCTTTTTGTTACGTAAACCAAAATTAAAAGATACGACGCTTTTAAAATTCTCTATACGTCACACCGTGGTATAATTTTCAGTGCGTTCTGACGTCACGAGACCTCACTCCCGAGTTTTGATACGTTTTGTCTTTGTCAATATTCATTGATTTTTAAGAACAAAAAATACTTGTCCATTATTTTTCAATACTCTAACTGATGGACTAAATAGATTTGCAATTTATTGATGGTGGAAACTAGCCTATTTTATTTATGTGTAAACTAGCTTCTGCCAGCGGCTTCGCCCGCGTGGGCCCTAGGGAACATACTACCGGGATGAAAAGTAGCCTATGTCCTTTCTCAAGCTCTAGACTATCTGTGTACCAAATTTTATTTAAATCGGTTCAGTAGTTTTGGCGTGAAAGCGCGACAGACAGACAGACAGACAGACGGACAGACAGACAGACAGAGTTACTTTCGCATTTATAATATTAGTAAGGATTACGATACAAGATACTTGTTTATGAATAAATTACTATGACATGATTATGGCTATGGTCTTCTATAACTGAAGGAGCATACTTAAATTAGCTATTTGTTTTATTGTGATTTATGCTATAATTTTGTTATTGTGTTTTGTTTAGTTATTATTTGTTGGTGATTCAAATAAATATATACTATTTCTTTTTCTTTTCTAAGGTTTGGAACACATGCACAAGCGTCACATAGTGTACAGAGATCTGAAGCCGGCGAACATTCTCCTCGACGAGCATGGACACGTCAGAATATCGGATCTCGGACTCGCTTGCGACTTCTCCAAAAAGAAACCGCACGCTAGTGTGTAAGTATCTTTTTTAAAAATTTTATTGCGTAGACAAAAACGGTGGACAAACGCAAGCTTATCAATATACAACAATGTTGGGAGAAAGCTATGCAGCTTTATCAAGCTGAAGGTCAGTTTCCAGTTTAACCGGATGCAGATGAACAGTTTTTTAGGGTTCCGAAAAAAAAGGAACCCTTATAGTATCACTCGGGTGTCTGTCTGTCTGTCCTCCCTGTTCTCCGGATCCACTGGACCGATTCTTTTGAAATTTGGTGTACATAATATGGACTTCTATGACCCAAACTCGAATGTGTTACGTAAATTATAAAATTTTTAGTATGAGGGTCACTTTTGGGGGCCAAAGTAGAAAATTAAAAAAAAAAGATTTTTTAACAATAACGTGTGACATATCAAATGAAAGGGCTTACTGTGAGGGTTTGAATTATATTTTTTTCATATTTTTAAAATAAATGGTTTCGAAGTTCTTCCCCCTTATCTCCGAAACTAATGAGCCTAAAATTTTGAAAAAATAATGGAGATAATAGATCTTTATCTAAAGATTACAGGAAAACCTATTAGAAGTCTGTAGTCTTAAAATAACATGTTAAAAAAATTAAATTCGTTCGGAACCCTTTGCACGTGAGTTCGACTCGCATTTGGTCAGTTTTTTTTACACGAAGCAAACAGCGTGATACGATATCTCTTGGCAAGACTACTGTCAAATTTTCTTTTTACTACCCGTAACAAAATCAAAGATCTTAATATTACGGCCAGGGCCAATAGCTTAATGTGCCAGTGGTTACGAGGCACAGAAGTCTCGTACATAATGGCTAGCCACTCATTTATGGATCGACCTGGGCAAGCGCTACTTAACCTTGAAGATCGACTCTTGCGACTGTTATTACTTAGTCTCAATAAAGAAAACATCTGATTGTTATCCCTGCTACAAACGTCCCATTATTAGGGTTCCGTAGCCAAAAGGGTAAAAACGGAACCCTTATGGATTCGTCATGTCTGTCTGTTCGTCCGTGTCACAGCCACTTTTTTCCGAAACTATAAGAACTATACTGTTGAAACTTGGTAAAGATGTATTCTGTGAACCGCATTAAGATTTTCACACTAAAATAGAAAAAATAGTAATAAATTTTGGGGGTTCCCCATACTTAGAACTGAAACTCATTTTTTTTTTCATCAAACCCATACGTGTGGGGTATCTATGGATAGGTCTTCAAAAATGATATTGACTGAATAGTTTGCGCGAGAGACACTTCCAAAGTGGTGAAATGTGTCCCCCCCCCTGTAACTTCTAAAATAAGAGAATGATAAAATAAAAAAAATATATATGATGTACTTTACCATGCAAACTTCCACCGAAAATTGGTTTGAACGAGATCTAGTTAGTAGCTTTTTTTTAATACGTTATAAATCGTAAACCGCAATTTACCTTTCATTCAATCAACTCAAATATAAAAAAAATATATTATTTCATAAACATAAACCTTATGCATAAACCGTGAACCATTATTATCTAATAATAAATCTGTAATAGGTGCCTAAGTAATTATAAAGTTACAACGAACTACAAGAACTTTTATATTGTGTTACTTGCTGCTACGGAACCCTTCATGGGCGAGTCCGACTCGCACTTGCCCGCAAATTAAAAAAAAAATTAAAAAATTAAAATAGAAACCAAATAATAATACTCTACATTTTCAATTTGTCGTTGTTATTGCTAATTTACCATCATAATCCATGTGATCGCTGTATAATATCGATACGCAGTAATTAAGGACAATATTACTATGTATAGGCAATTTAACGGCCGTAATGTGCTTGTTTAGGAATCAATTGACAGATTGACGTAATGCACTATGCTAATTGATTTAATTGGATCGTTTACGCACACCAGTGGCTCTTGTGTAATACTATCGTAATTATTCGATTAGCCTTGACTTGTAGTTTAATGTTTATAAATTAATTGTTGATGTTGTTCTTGTCTGCTCTATGTACAAAACAGCCAAGTGTAACAGACCACCTTTCAATTTTAAAATAATTTATTTATATTATTTGTTATTATGAAATTTTAACTGCCCACATATTACAGTTCGTAAGATTTAGCCAACTGGTAGAATGTATGGGGTTACAACTGATAATGGGGTTACATTGGATACGGAATCCAAGAAATGATCGGTTTTTGTTTTGAGTAGTTCGAGTAATTTTTTAATAGTAATGTGGCATTGAAATAGTTATTCAATTAATTTTTGCCCTTGGCGTGTTCCGGATGGAACCAACAGAATCATTGGTTTTTCAAAGGGGGCAATCCTCTTCTAAACCAATGATCCACTACCGTTGGTTTAGTGGAAGCTCCCAAGTAATTGATAAAATAATTCTGATTATTGATGACGTGCAAGTTTTACCTCCCTCACGAAGACGTTTCTCACATTTTCTTTTTCCCCATTTGATTGACTCATATAAACTGAGGGACTCCCATAAACCATAGGTATATGGACATTAATAGTTGACGTAAAACCAAACAGGAGTATTTTATGCTTAAAATAACACAAGTTTATAGTTAACTTGTAACCACAAGACTAAATAAGTTTGTGGTCACAAGGTTGAATGAAGATAACTTGGGCCAAATGTTTTTATACTCATAGGTTTTCCTACTCATTAGATATGACATAGAAAGCCCTCCCACTTTGAATCAAACCATCTACTTACTTGAAATATTTAACTGAAATATCACATTTTGCCAAATTCTAGGTATCTGTGTAGGTTCGTTAGCGATTGAAGAATAAATATCAAGCATTAGCTGACCTGCGCAACTTCTGCTCCGCTCCTATTGGTCTTAGCATGATGATATATAGCCTATAGTCTTCTTCGATAAATGGGCTATCTAACACTGAAAGAATTTTTCAAATCAGACCAGTAGTTCCTGAGATTAGCGCGTTCAAGCAAACAAACAAACTCTTCAGCTTTATAGATTAGTATAGATAAAAATATTGAGAACCACCAATGGAGAAGCATTGTATAGTGGAGTGTGGATGTCAGGTAGTCGCTTTATATTACGAGTATATCTGCATTTGCTCCATGTCAATGACTGGTATTCAGTTGCATCCGTTACATTAGAAGCCAACCTGCTAGTCTATTCTGTAAATAAACATTTCGATATCGAGCTTCACCTGAGTGATAAAGCTCACAAAGTGAACTTTATAACACACAACATAAAGGTCTTATGTTTATACGAATTTGATACTCACCTCGGATACCGCCGTCGAGACACGAAAATGTTCTTACAGAATAGCACTGCTGAACGTAGTTGAGAACCTAGACAGGTGATACCAACTGGAGGACTCTGTTAGATAGTCCCTTATAACATTTTCTCCTTATTTCCAGGGGCACGCACGGCTACATGGCGCCCGAAGTCCTTTCGAAGGGCACCGGCTACGATTCTTCCGCCGACTGGTTCAGCTTCGGCTGCATGCTCTACAAGCTGCTGAAGGGTCACTCGCCGTTCCGCCAACACAAGACTAAGGACAAGCATGAGATCGACCGCATGACGCTTACCATGGTAACAATCTTTACATTCACATATTTATGTACAAACAGCCACATGCACAGATGTAGCCATCTCACTTTCTCTCTCTACCTCTAATTGCTTCTTAAGAGCGTTTATCCTCTGACAAGTTTATAAGCTTTTCTACACCTACACTATAATTTCTACACTCACACTATTCTTTTAAATATTGCCTTACCATCTTTTGTAATGCTCTTACAGTATGTTTAAATCTATCGCTGTATCTATTGAAGCAATTTTTAATCAGTATTTAGACATGATTCCATATTTTCAACGAATGCGAATGATGAAGTTAATACGCGCTTTGGCACTTACAAAAAACGTTGCTACACTATTATAAGCGCACGATACGCATAAAGACTTATTAGTAGTCCGAAATATAATTGGATTAGCTTACCCGAACTACCAGTGAATTTTGTCAAAATTTCTATGATGAAAGTAAAAGATGGAATCATGTCTGCAATAGAATTACGATGTCTTCCAGAACGTGGAGCTGCCGGAGTCGTTCAGCCCCAGCCTCAAGAGCTTGCTCGAAGGGCTGCTGCAGAGGGACATCAACAAGCGGCTGGGATGCAAGGGACGGGGGTATGTGTTCACACTGGTTAAATACCAGATGACTTAAAAATCTAACGAGATTTTTGTCTGATGATAGATTTCCGAAAATTATTGGACACGTATTTTTTTCTTTTTTTCACGTAAACAAAAAATTAAGACGATATACTTTTTAGTACACTTTTTCAAGAATAGTGACATCACAAGCCGGGACTCCTGATCTTTGATGCATTTTATCTTCGTCAGTTTTTATTAATTTGATAAATCAAAAAATACGGGTCCAATATTTTTCGATAATCTAACTGACGGACTAAAATAGTTTTTTTTATAACTCATGTATCGTCCCTATTATTACATGTGATACGTTATTTGTAAGTCCCTTGACCGAGACAATTAACCTCGATGAACCCTGGCAAAACAATTGGTTCTTCTGGCAGTAGTCATTGTTATTTCTGGCTCTCAGGAGTTGCAGTGGTTGGGAATGGTGTGGCGGGCTTCTCTTGTAATAGCGGGGGCGCCTAATCAAAAATAAACAAATCGGAATCTTAATAAATTCCAGCGTACAGATAAAAAAAAACCGGCCAAGTGCAAGACGGACTCGCATACGCGTATACTCCGTATCATAAACCTTAATTTTTATTATTTGTCGTTATTGCGGCATAATAGAAATACACAATCTGAGAAAATTTCAACTGTCTGCCTATTACGGTTCTTGAGATGCAGCCCTCTGACAGACGGACGGACGGACGGACGGACAGCGGAGGATAGGTTAGTTGGATACCCTTTTGGTACGGAACCCTAATAAAAGTATCAAGCTCAAGGTCATAGTAATGAATACTCTATTCAACAAAATGTAGCTTCTCCTAAGGTTAAAGCAGTACTCTTTTCTTTTGTGATTCCGGACTTTCTATTCCATGTGAGTCACAATGCATCTTGTGCATCGGTCTGCTATAGTTTTCCTGTTCACTTTATTTCTGACGCATATTTGACTTTCCCAGAATTAAAAAGAACTGTGTTTTTACGATCTGTCATCATTGGGGACGGAAAAATTCTTTCACTTACTTATGACGAACTAAAAAAAAAATTGTTAAAAGCGGATCTTGGCAGCAAAGCGGAAAAACAATAAATAATCTTCCAATCGATGAATAAAAGATGAATGCTTACGTAAATTTATTTTATAATGTTTTTTTGGTAAATATACTTCTACGCTAAATCAACTAAGACAGGATTTAAGGGCTGCAAAATGCATATCGATCATTAAGTTTACTATTTTCAACACGTGTAGGATCTACCCGCATTGCCACGCAAAGGGCGGTTGAAAGTACACTGGTGGGCTTAAGTAGTGATGGGCAAAAGGAACATTCTCACAATGAGAATATTCACGGAACGAGAATGTTCGCGAATATTCTCGTGAGCGGAGAACATACGAGAACTTAAAACGAGTCGGTGATCCTTCCAGTTTTTACATGAATCAGATAACTTTGATCATTTTTATTTTTATTATTAGATGTAATTAACATATATTTCATTGTCTATAAATAGGACAGTGGTTCCATAACTAGCAGCTATAAACTTAATTACTTGTTTGATTCTGGACTTTGTAAAAGGATTTATAAATAAAACTCGATGATCCATTAAACCTGGACAAATCTATAAAAAACAACCTGAAAATGACTACCTAGTCTTTAATGAATAATCAACATAAACCAAAGTGATTCAAATTAAAAAAAAAACTTAAATAAGGATTATAGAATCTAGAAGTACTTACCTCCTATAAAGTGCTATGAATATGTGATTTTAGTAGAGAAATATTTATTTTTGGTACCAACCTATTTTGATTAAATCAAGAGAAATTAATATGACGTTCCTATTTTGACAAAATTACAAGAATAAAGATCTTCTAGCGTATACCATTCACATCTGGAGTGAGCGAAAAACACGGGGAGGCACTTGTAATCTGCCTAGACATCTCGAAGCCTTCGACAAGGTCTGGCACGATAGTATTATTAGAAAGCTTCCTTCACGAGCTGGTGAGTCGCAGGTCCAGTCTCTCCGGGAGGCTATGATTGAGCACTTGAACTTGTCCTTACAGTTTGTCTCTGAATGAGGCAAGTTCAATGCTGGTAAGACCCAAGCGAGTCTTTTTTCCGCTAAAGGAACCAATTCCACCCAGCTTCATCTCTCCGAGGTGTAACCGTGGCGATAACCGACCGACTTGAGCTTCTTGGTGGTACGTTAACATCTACCCTCAACTTTGGCCCTTTCATAGAGCAAAGGCTCAAGTGGCTGCCAAAAACATGGAGATCCTAGCAAAGGTAAGATGGTACTTTACGCCGGTACAGCTGCTCAAACTTTATCAAGCACAAGTTCGATTGTGTATGGAGTACTGCTCTCATCTTTGGGATGGATCTGCCAGATACCAGCTTGATGCCTTGAGCCAATCGAGAAACGAGCCAAGAGGATCATCGGCAATTATAGGCTCGTTGAGTTGAAGCTTCAAAGCATCGACGCCGAGTTACTGTCGGTTTTCTATAGGTTGCAAATTGGGGAATGTGCGACAGAATTCCATAATTTAATTCCGCCTAGCTCGTTCCATCATCGGACCACAAGATGTACGGCGCGGTGCGCCACCGGTACATGGTGGACATCCCACCTACATGCACAAAACGTTTTGGGAATACATTCATTGTGCGTATAGCTAAGGAGTGAAATTCTTTGCCAGTCTCGTTTCCTGATAGCTACAACCTGGGAGTCTTTAAGTCAAGAGTGAATAGGTTACTTCGAGCAAACGTGCTCCATCTTCGACCGCATCATCGCTTACCATCAAGTAAGATACTGGTCAAACGCTTGCCTAACAATAGTAAAGAAAAACTGTCCAAGTGCGAGTCGGACTCGCGTGCAAAGGGTTCCGAACCAATTTCATTTAAGTAACAGGTTATTTTAACACTTTAGACTTCTTATAGGTTTTCCTGTAATCAGTAGGTAAAGAACTATTATCTGCATTTTTTTTTTCAAAATTTCGGGTTCTGTAGTTTCGGAGATAAGGCCGGACGTTCCTTTTTGGCCTTATTTCTTGAATAACTTCAAAACTATCAATTTTAATATTATGAAAAAATATAATTAAAATTTTAAGTCCTTTTGTTCGATATGTCGCACGATACAGTTCGAAAAACTTTTTTTTTGTTTTCATTTTCTACTTTGACCCCCAAAAGTGACCCCCATACTCAACAATTATCTATTTACATAACGCGTCCGTGTTTGGGTCACAGAAGTCCATATGTGTACCAAATTTCAACAGAAACGGTCCAGTAGTTCCGGAGAAAAGAGGCTGACACAGACGGACAGACAGACACCCGAGTGAACCTATAGGGTTTCCGTTTTTTGTTCGAACCCTAAAACAGATGGTTTTGTTATCAATTGATACTGTATTTTAGTTTCGAAATTCCCCATAATCTAATTTGCTTCCCGAAATGTTTCAAAATACATATAACATACAAGTAACACACTATACATTACATCTATCATACAAATTTCAAGACAGGATTAGATTAAAATTAGGTTTTATTACTCCGTTTTTAAGTTCTCATAAATTCTCTGCTTGGAGAACATTCTCGAGAACATATCCGCAAAGTTCTCGCTACGAGAATGTTCTCGAGAATTTCCCATCACTAGGCTTAAGTAAGTAAGAGCCTGACATTCCCTCCCGCTCCAGAGCTGGAGAAGTCGTTTGTTGATTTCCAATCCAAAAAAAAAGATCCACCACACCCACATTCCCGTTTTAGTCTTCTTTAATCCTTAACCCTAACCCACTTTCATCACTTTTGACCAGTACAGTTGTATGGACTTCAAGAGACTGACCTCTGAGTTTGTTTCTGTGTTTCTTCTCAGGGTAGTCAGTTAGGAAACACCGGCCTCATCTAGTTTCAAACGACTAAAAAAGATTGACGTGACGTTATTTACAACCTACTTACAAAATAAATATCATTAAACAATTTTTCCATTCTCCTTTCTTTATAAATAATTTTCAAATATCCCATTCCAGTGCGGACGAAGTGAAAGAGCACGTGTTCTTCGCGGGCATCGACTGGCAGCAGGTGTACCACCAGAAGTACACGCCGCCTCTCATCCCGCCGCGCGGGGAGGTCAACGCCGCGGATGCTTTCGACATCGGCAGCTTTGACGAGGAGGACACTAAGGGCATCAAGGTAATTTGTCGTAATCTATAGCTTCGTGGACTAAGATATCCTGGATTATGAGGTAAGGACTAATTCCTACATCCTCATTAGTCTAATCGACAGCGGCAGCTTTGACGAGAAGGACTCTAAGGGCATCAAGGTTATTTATCGGAATCTGTTGCTTCGGGGATCGATTTCTTCCTGGATTCGGAGCTAGGATCCAATTTCTGAATGAATTTTCTTAAACATTACTGACCTTGAGGTTATCGTTTATCGGTTTGTTGTAAGGACCAAACAATCTTTTTATCTAATTACATCGACCACCTAGGCGAGATATCGTTAAAATCGAAACTTCGTTCGACTTTGTCTCTGTCATCTCTGACCTAGACCAGAGTCAAGAGCAAAAAAAAAAAAAAAATTTGGCCTTTTCGTCATAAGAATACGTTCTATCAAAGACCAAGACGTTCCGTTCTTAAAAGAATCTTTGAGGTTATAGTCGTATCAGTGTTGCTAGCATAGAAGAAAGCCTTCTTATCCGACATTGTTGAAGTATCATAACTGCAGTATTCAGTCTTTATTGTTCTTCCATAGCTGTTGTAGTGCCTCAAATTTATCAAAACCGGTGGCTTTAACTAAAACTGACAAAATCCCTTTGAAAAGTGATAAGGTCTTTAAATCTATATCCAGATAGGCTAGGACTATACAACCTGCAAAATAATAAACGTAATACCTCTTAATGGGTCATTGTACTCATCATTATAACAACTTTTACTATGGGACCAACCCCGAAATCGCGAAAAAGAATCAATGTTCGTTTGTTGCAAGTTCAGTACATTGTTTCGAGTTATGCTCACATAAATGTATGGGGTAGTCGTTTTTTCTCGATTTCAGTGCTGGTTCCATACAGTGGCGTGCCTAGGGTTTCAAAATAAGGCAAGCCCAATAAAATTTTAACCGATTTCAAAAAAGAAAGTTCAGTTTTCGATTGAGTATGTAGGTACCTACGTATGTCTCATCGCAATTTTCTCATAAACTACTGGTTAGGTACAATAAATTAAAAGTGAATTCATCCATCTTCTTCTTTCCTAAAGAGACCAGTTCTAAAAAAATGCCTTTATTTAATGAAGTTTTGGACTCATCACGTCCTCTTAAAGGAAGTTCCTGTTGTGCTAAATGACAAACAATATCGACTAATCTTTGAAATACACTACGGTTGTTATCAACGCGCGTGTTATATTTTGAAATTTCCTCAGATAACTGGCGTGATATAGATGTCTCAATTCGTTGTTTACCAAAATTACCGAAAGAAACCATTGCACACAGTTGTTTATGGGAATTTGCGTGCCTTTTAATGGCGCCAGATATGTTATATAAATCATTATAACCAGATGTATTCCAAACGGAATCTTCATGCGAAAAAAATATGCAGCACCACCAATACAACTTATTAGTGTGCGAACAGCCAACAATCCAACTAGTTTTATACACTGATCTATTAAATTTTCGTTTATGCGATTTACTAGTCTGAGAAATACACAGATTAGGCGTCGGTTTTAATGAAGAAATTAACTGTTTTTTCTGAGCAAAGTTTAAAGATTTTACCTTATCGCCAATCAAAACTTGAACGCATTTTAAATATTCACAAGGTACAATTACCTCCACTGTTGTAGCTAAGTCACCAAAACAATTGTATCACTGAGAAAATCTAAGAAAACACACAAAAAACTTTAACAACATAAATTTTCCACTCAAGCAAATCAAACTGAAGTTAGTTGCACTTGGGTGTCGGGAACTACTTACCAGAGTTGCAGTGTTGTCATTTAGGCAAAAAAAGTCGCCAGGTATATGAAAAATCTAGCTAGATGTCGCAGTTTTTTTCTTTTCGAGATATTGCTTGAATATTTAATTTCGTTATTTTAAAAAGTCGCTAGTTTTTATTGTTGTTAAATCTTAAAAAAACTCTCCAAACTCGTTAAAAATCTCCAAGATCTCACAACGTCGCTAAAACGGCAACACTGCAGAGTTGGCAAGGTGACAAGGTCACGCATACGCGTGCAACTTCATACGCATGCACGGCTTAAATCTTTCATACTGATCGATTTGTAGACGCAAAAGTTTCTGACTCGTTATACGGCACATCGCTATAAGTGCGAAAGTGACAGAGATAGTATTTGAAAGCCCGGTAAAAGCCGGTACGTGTAAGCGAGATAGCTATATGTAGATGCTGTAAATGCGAAACTCTGCGCGCGAACAATCGCGATGTGTAGTGTGGCATAGGTAGATACTTTGTGTTATTTTGATAAGAATTAAGCGCGCGAACTTTTAAATAGTTTGGGTTTGATATTAATTCTCTATCGAGCATTTTAGTAAGGCTTTTGGGCTTATATGAAGGTACCGCCACTGGTTCCATAGTGAAAGTTGTTCATAATGAGAAGTATAATAAAAGGGTCATTATACTTATTATGAACAACTTTCATAAGTTTATTCTGTGACACGATGTATAACCTACTAAATAGTAAAACGCCTTCCTCAATTCCAGCTGACAGAAGCCGACCAGATGCAGTACAAGGATTTCCCGCTGGTGATCTCGGAACGCTGGCAGTCCGAGGTGGCGGAGACGGTGTTCGAGACCATCAACCAGGAGGCCGACAAGATGGAGCAGAAGAAGAAGGCCAAGCAGAAACAGAAGTTCGATGCTGATGAGAAAGGTTTGCACCAGTTCTGTTAGCACTTGCCTCATGTATATCTAGGGTAAACGGTATATCTCTCACTTCCGTCCGTAGTTCAAACTATGGTCGGAAGCGGGAATGCCATCGCCTTTTTCTAGCGAGCGATGATGCACGCAAAGGAGGCGGCGGAGAGGGAGAAAGAGCATACTTCTCATCCAACCGCAACAGAAGGGCAAAAGGGCTTCGAAGGGCGCTAAAAGATCTCTGCCCATCATAAGGAGGGGCCTGCGGGCAGCTAACTTGGGGCCGAGTAGTCGCCTGACCAGCCAGGCCTAAAGGACGTGGTGCTGGTGCGCAGTAGCGCGCGTGCCTTTATAGGAGCATGTGCGGTAGTTGAAGCGGCCACACTAAGAGGTGGAGCCTGCTAGCATTGGTGGGCTGATACTACTCGGGGGTGCGCGTAAATTTTATTGTATCCCGGGCCCCCGGGTAACGGTAGGAACTGTGGTGGAGTTTTATTCGATAGGAGTCCGACATAATACTCCGTCTCCCCATACGGAGTATATCCATATCTATTTTCCCTACAAAAAAAAGGTACCTGATATTTCATCTGCCTGCCTGGTCTATGCCATGTATGTTTGGGTCGGCTTCCAGTCTGGATGCAGTTGAGTACTAGTATTTACGGTTATGTAGGTGTCAATTGTTTCTCAAAGAGTAATTATCATAATTATAATCACTTAACGAGAAACAAAATTTTAAATAAAAGTACCAAAGCAGTCTCGGACGCACGTCGCTTAGGTCTAGTCTACACATTTTTTTTTGTACACATTTCATATCTGCCATCGGCTATTCAGCCATAATCTGATTTTTTGTTTGTGTTTCAGGAGGTATTTCAGCAAATAATCTCCTCCAATCCTCAGAATAGTCCACCCTCATTTTAGTGTATTTGATCTAGTTGCAATATTTGCCATCGTTTCAGCCTTGTGATGTTATTATTATTATTAACCAGGTCCCTGGCGAGTTGGTTCGTATGCCTTTGAAGCCTATCTTCGTATTTTGTGGCGTATTTATTTAGGGAACTTACTCCCGGGATAAAAAGTAGCCTATGTCCTTTCTCAGGCTCTAGATTATCTGTGTACCAAATTTCATTTAAATCGGTTCAGTAGTATTGGCGTGAAAGCGCGACAGACAGAGAGACAGAGTTACTTTCGCATTTATAATATTAGTAAGGATTTCTTGTAAACCATGGTGCATTTGATATTGCTCTTAGGACATTATTCTGGAATCTTTGTAGGATCAGTTTGAGTTACTGGCAAATCCCCAGAGCTGAATTCCATATGACCTTATGGGTTTTATGATGCATTTATATATCAATAGTTTATTAGACAGATTTCGCGGTGACTGTCGGCCAATTAACCACAACAACCGATAACGATAATTGTTGATCACTTTCCAGGAAGGAGTTCACCTCACGGTCAAAGTCAGTTGTTGTAGATACGTTTGGTTGAAACACTTGAACTTTTTGCACAACATCTATGTTGTGCAAAAAGTTCATCTTTATCAGTCTGTTCATTTTTTTAGTCTACACATAGATTTAAATTAACTTTAGCTTTACGAATCAATCAAATATGAGGGTACATTGCAAAAAGTGTCTCGTACGCGCAAAATATTTCGCGTAAATTTACATTCAGCGACTGTTTATATGACTTCCACAACCCAGTAATGGGGTACACTACTTTTTGGCAAGACTGGTGTCAGATTTTCTGACTTCTAACTGCCTGCAACGGTCAGTCAAATATATTCAAATGACAGCCGGCACCAACGCCTTCGCTTGCTTTCTGAGGCACAGAGTAGTCTCGGAATGTTAAGATGGGCACCCATTCGCGGACCGACCTCGGCAAGCGTCGCTTAACCTTGGTGTCTTCGTAAGAGCCAGTAAGTTCAAGGGATAACTTGCTCAGTTACTGTAGCAGCTTATGTAGGACTTATAGCCAGTCGGTCTATGTCAAACACTGGTATGCAACAGCATCCGGTTAGGTTGGAAGCCGACCCGACACCGACCCTCGTTTGACTCGTCATATTTTAGTCGAATATGGCTTTAGCATGTATGTTTCGTGACGATTCCATGCAAATCTTAAGAAATAAGTAAAAAAAAAAACAAATTGTATTAGTTTTTATGCTGTTCCGATCGACGTCATACTCAACGCCGGCCGTCGCTCAAAACCAGCGCTGTGGCTCTGTTTCGCACACGAGTCCTAGCATTATGCTGAGCGATGGCCGTTTTACGCGAATGTGACGCATATCTTCCCAATTGTTATAAAATTGTAATTTTGTTTAATTTTTTTTTTATTTTTTTGGTATGCGTGGCACAAATAAACGCTTTTTCTTTCTTTCTATTCAAATGTTGAGTTAAGGGGGAAGTGTAAATCCCAAAATTCCTGAATTTTTGGGATTTACACTTCCCCCTTATGAATTTGTGATATTGTTACGAATTTGGAAAATACAATACGATAAGTAGCTCATCAAAAATGGCACGGGGTGTTTTCTGTATTGAAATTTAGAATCAACTTATACCGGGTTTGCGATAAGATCTGGCTTGTCGAACTAAACAAGCTCATTATGATTTACTGAAATATGGTAACAAATCAAAAATTTTGAACCTTGAAAGGTTAAAATACACCTTCAGTGTGGGCGTGTCGTATGTCGTATACCTTCTTATTGATTCAGTTATGTATGTTACAGAATCGGACTGCATACTGCACGGCTACATCAAGAAGCTGGGCGGCCCCTTCGCGAGCGCGTGGCAGACGCGCTACGCCAAGCTCTATCCCAACCGGCTGGAGCTGCACCTGGAGAACAGCGCCAAGCCCGAGATGATACTGCTGGACTCCGTCGAGGACGTGTCCTCCGACCTCGTGTCCGTCAAGGGAGAGCAGTGCATTGTGCTGAGGACCAGGAACGATACCAAGATCGTGCTCACTAACACTGTAAGGCTTTACTTACATTCTTATTTATTTATTTATTACTAGCTGACCCGCGCAACTTCGTCTGCGTCACAATTTTCATTACTGCTCCGCTCCTATTGGTCTAAGCGTGATGATATATAGCCTATAGCCTTCCTTGATAAATGGGCTATCTAACACTGAAAGAATTTTCCAAATCGGACCAGTAGTTCCTGAGATTAGCGCGTTCAAGCAAACAAACAAACTCTTCAGCTTTATATATTAGTATGGATTTACTTATTTTATCCTTTACGAGTTGACCCGCGCTACTTCGTCTGCTCCGCTCCTATTGGTCTTGTTGTGATAAATAGGCTATCTACCACTGAAAGAAATTTTCAAATCGAAACAGAAGTTCCTGAGATTAGCGCGTTTAAGCAAACAAACAAATGTAGATGTATGTATGTTAATCGGGCTGGTTTCCGCAACTCCACGACTAAGCGCGTATTTTGCGTGCAGGTGAGACAAATGTGTCATTCGATCCACCCCAGCTCCCCAAAGAAAGCCAACAACGCCTTAGTGTTACCAACTATCTCACAGAGGGTACCTGGGTTTCCAAAGTACTTAGCCCAGTAATCCGCGACTACCGGGCAACATAGAAGCAGGTGTGCTGCTGTCTCATTCTCCTCCATGCAGGCTCTGCATAGCGGGCTGTCAGTGACTCCTATAGCATAGAGGTGTTTATTAAAAGACCCGTGGCTAGTTGTTACGGCTGTGACTGTACGCAACTGTTGTTTAGTCAGTCTTAGGGCTTGTTTTGTAAATCGGTCATCTATAGAGGGAAGTGCCTCTTTGGCCTGCCTACACTCACCATGGTCAACCCATAACTTGTGATGTTTATCTCCGGTGTGTTTCCTTACCAGGTTGCGTAGATACCCGAAAAGCAGAAGCACGATGGGTTAACAAATGTATATTAGTATAGATTTCATGCAACTGAGGCCCATGAAACATGTATAAGCATAAAAAATAACTATTATGGAAATCTATTTTGGATTAACAAGCGAGGTTGAATTTGAAACTATGTATATAATCCTCCTGACTGATTTCGGCCATAGCGGTCATTGTCAATGAAGATTAGCCATCGGCACGGGACATAATATTATATATTATCATTTGTGAGACGTCAATTTTGTTTATAGGATGAAATCGGGCTCAAAGAGTGGGCGCTGTCGCTGCGGTCGGCACACAAGTGCTCACAGGAGCTGCTGGCGTCCATGGCGCGCAAGGCGGGCAAGATCTACGGCACGGACGGCGCCAAGGACGCCATGTCGCTGGTGCGGCCGCCCGCGCCGCAGCCCTCGCCGGCGCTGGCCCGCGCGCCCAACGGGGCCAACTAGCATGAGCTTCCCGCGCCCAACAAGGGCGCGAAGATGTTCCGTCGCTCCAAGAGCGCGGCGCAACTCATAAAGTGAGCGAGCGCACTGCCGCGCCGTCCGCGCTCCCGCCGCTCGGACCGCTCGCTCCGCTCGTACCGCTCGCAGCGCTCGCAGCGCTCCCGCACGCACAGTTGACGCGCCCACGCCGCGACCCGCCTCGCGCGCGATGAACTCTTAGTGACTCTTTAGGACTGCCAATTATTAATAAAATGAATGCTGATCGCATTTTATTGTTGTACGAATTAATGTGATAGGACCGATCAAATTAAAAAGTACGATATATAAATATATATTTCGTTTACCTCCAGTGATTTTCGATTGTGGATAAATAGTAACTTTTGTAATCGTTTGCACCGATTGAATTTTGTAATTATTAACGTAACGTTCTGGATGTTGTATTTAACTCTGTGGTAGGTATTGTAAAAATTTAATAACTTATAATTCGAGTAGATAAGCATAGCGACTACCTATATGTGTTTGTGCAATAGATCAAAAATATATTAAATAAAGTAATAAAACGTAACGTAATCAGTCGAGTTGGTTAAAATTAAAATTAGTGAAAATCTTGACAATTTTGATGCAATTGGATTGTTCGTTGTGCGTATAATATAGAAGCTTCAAATTAATCGATTTATATCGTAATTAGAAATTCTAGCACTTTGGTTACGACTCTGATAATATATTGCACACAGTGGAGATGTTGTACGAGCTACGTTGTGTTATCTCCGGTTGCTCTCTCGCGGTCTTGTCTGAGTTCACTCTTACAAATAGTTCCTTTAAATATAACGTAACGCGGAACAATTTCTTTATTTATTATAATGGTACTTAAATATAACACTTGTCTGTTGTGTTCGGAATCAACTGTTCACATTAAGTTTCAACATTATTTATATAAATAGAAAAAAAAATGTAAGTAGATCTAATAAAAATCTCTTTTTCATTATATAATATTTAGAGGCAATACTTTTCTAACAACATTTAGGTGTGATTAATAACAATAGTTGTAAAGGCAATATTTAGATGAAAAATAATTAAAGCATGTACATGTTCAATGTCCATGAATTTATGTGGGAACCATTTTAGTTAGTATTTATTCCATAGACGATTTATTAAGGCCTGGCCACAATGACATTTGTATGTTGTGTATGTTTTATAATAATTGTATAGCAATGCAAATTTTAGTTATTAATTGTTTTGAGTCTGATGCAGATTTAGTTTATTTTATAATCATGATGGTGTTGCATTCGTTGCCATGATTGTTTTATAGGCTTATATATTGTATCTTATGATTTTCCATATTCATGATGAGTCAATGACGTATATTGACGTAATTTAAGAAGCTGAGCAATACTTAGAACATGGTTATCAGGGTGAGATGTGAATTTCAACTTGTATGTCTTCATTTTAACGCTCTTCCAATACTGAATTTGTAAAAGATTAATTAATAATTTGTAAAATAGTCGGTGAATATTATAAATAATATCTGTAGCATTGCTTTGCTTCTTATTTTAACAATTTATTTACATATGCATTGATTTAGCATGCGGGCGATGCATATTTAATCAAAGAAACCATGGATAAAATAATATTACATCGTTTTGTTATAGAATTTAGATGCTAGTCAAATAAATTTTACTACATTTATTGATTTTAATGAAACTAAGTAATTTATATGTATAATGTAATAGCTATTACAGCTAAACAGTATTATAGGTTAGTTGTTTTCTTGATAAAATCTTTCTATTGTGATATGTTTCAAACGTTTGCATAGAATAGATGTATCTGTGACAGTAGTGATCTTCCTCCTGGTATATTTTCTTCATATACGAATATATCTAGAATGAGCTTAGTTGCTATTTTTCGTGTAATGAAATACCGCTTTAAAATATTTAATTGCTATAGAAAACAAGCATAAGGTATTGGCTATGAGACGTAGTATTAGTTAGCACATAAAAATCCAAATCTTGAGTTGCATTTGCAAAATCCTTTATGAATTTGAAGGCCAAAGTAGTCGGGGATAATCAACATTCCGGTTTGCCAAATTAGATTATAATGGTGGTAATATGATGCATTTAAAAGTTTTATTTATTTACTGCCCACGATATGCCCCATTTATTGAGAGCTGTTAGATTGCTTACCTGTGCTGACAAGAGTTTAAAATTGTACTGTGGATAGGCACCGGCTATGTCTGCATCAGACAAACTGTTACATACCTCTGTTAGAAAATATTTTTATTGTGAACCTACATTATGTGTAGTAAATTGTTTATTTAATCACTTGGTTGTTTTAATTTGTACGCAGATAGATTTAAGCGAAAAATGCGCTTACACAGGCAATTAATGGTCATTATGTCGTTTAGACAAAACTGATGTAAAAGATTTGTACTATAATGTTCGATCTTTCAGAGGTGTTTAATAATATTTTCAACACTGATTAATTTACTACTATAATTTACTAAAAAGTTCTAGGCTTGTCTATAAATGTGGCCCATATCACATAAATGTGGCCCATATCACATAAATGTGGCCCTTGTTTCAAAGGAACATGAGTTACATTTATTTTGGTGATCGATTATTATGCCCGCAATCAGCGTGCTACCAACAACAGATTTATGAACACATTCACTGTTTTGTCCATTACCTGAGTCCTAAGTCAAGAGTTAATGATTTGGTAAATAGTTTTATTTTTATCACAAAAAAGAAACACGTACCTACAATATGAAGAATCGACGTAGTTCGCTAAAAACATAACACACCGTTTGTTGCGTACTGCTACTAGGTAATATTAAACGTACGGAGACCCAAATCATGAAAACCTGTGCAAGGGCTACGGATGCGCGTACACGGCGTACATCTATAAATACCCTAATAAATAACTCAAATCATCCGGCGATCACTTGGGAAACCGATTATAAAAAAAAGACAACTGATACGTTTTGTCAACTGTTGTCAGTGTCATTTAAAATCAATAACAAATAATCAGCAATCACTACCTCCACCACAATAAACACCAAAAATGTTATCTATTAGGTATCGAATAAGATGGTCTCATACTCTGACTTAGTATACTATTTAACTGTAATAGCATGCATAGCAACAGGTGAATACTATAAAAACATCGAAGATCGTGCTACAAAACGCAACTATGGGACGGGACTCGGTATCCTCATAGCTTGGCTGATATGCGGCTCATATATAATACATTCGGTTCTAATGGTCTGGGGAAATATTGTCATCATCAAATGCTGCAATAAAAAGTAAGTTGGTTCAAATTATTGATTTCGTTATCTTTCCCCATCTATGTTCTATGTTGGGGTCTGTTCCCAGTGTAACCGGATGCAGTTATATACCAGTATTTTAAATGGAGCAATGGCATATCAGTCTCCACTACTCAGTTATTCGGTATCACGATACGAATAACTGAATAGTGTATTTGTACTGACGATTTCCCATCTGTAGACGATGGGAAATCGTCAAACGATTCCTGCCGCGCTAGAGCGGAAGGGATAGTCAGACTCTTACTGACTAAAATCCATCGGTGTTCCTCCTAAAGTCCTTTGCGTTCCAGGACCGCGGTGACTATTTCGAACAAATTGCGCAACCCTGGATCACGATACCCCCTGGGAAGACTGCGTCGCGCGTCGCTTTGTTACTCTGTGTGAGCTGACCTTTAGGTTTATGCAATGCTAAAGAAAACGGATAGGTACTCATACATACTAGCTGTCACGACTTATAATATGTACTATTATTATAAATCGTGAAAGCTAGTATGTATGAGTACTAGGCAGGGAAGAGACTAGTGACTGAAAACCTTGAAAATCTCTATATATTTCGAGTAGGTACTTATTCAGTTGCGGAATTTGTTCGAAAGAGTCTCTGCGGTTCTGGAACGCAAAGGGCGCACACCAGGAAAACAGATGGGTTTTAGTCAGTAAGAGTCTGATAATCTCTTCCGCCCAGAGCGCCGAAGGAGTAATTTGATGACTTCTCATTCTTAAAATAAAAATGGTACGTATCCAATAATATTATTGCTAAGATTTCTCTTTTCCAGGTACATCCATCAATTAAGTTTAGCTTACACATGGCTGTATCTAATATATATAAACTATCACATGGACGTTACAACAAACTATGTGCTTTGGCTCCACCAAGTGATAGCACTGCGTTTGGTTGGACTAGCATTTGAAATAAACATGGCTGAGAAAACCAGACAAAGTAACTATCGTCAAGGTTTAAAAGATGCGACAGCGATGTTCCAAGACAACTTAGTTAATGTGTCTGGCCAAGATGTTCCGATTAGAAACCAACACCCTGATAACGAAGACTTGCCTAGCGCATCCGTGGAACTTAGCGCTGCGGATGTAATCTCATATGCCTATTACTTTATTGGCTTGCACAGAGGTACCCAATTATTTGAAATACCTGTTTCCAATTAATAAATCTTTATTTCCAGTTAAACAAATACCTAACAACTTTTCGCTAGGTAGTGTTGGTTATTTTTATTTCAGAAGGACTAGGATAGGTATTTAAAAGTTATAAAAAAGATTGAAGTTGTTGCTCAAACTGAACTTTAGGTCCCTAGATAAAGTTCTAATCTGAAATCAAATTGCGAATAAAGGAAACAAGGTTATAACAGTTACTTTTTAGGGTTCCGTTCCCAAGGGTAACCAACGGATTTCAACGGAACCCTATTACTGAGTCTCCGCTGTCCGTCTCTACGTCCGTTTGTCAGCGGGCTGTATCTCAAGAACCGTACCTAATAGGTAGACAGTTGAAATTTTCAGTGTGTATTTCTAATGCCGCTATAACAACAAATAATAAAAATTAGATTAAATTAAATTAAAAATGAAAGGGGATCCCATACAAGAAACGCGTTTTTATGGTTCCGAATCTCCATATGGAAAAACTGAACCCATATAGGACTCGGTTGTCTGTCTTTCTGTCTGTCTGTCTGTCACAGCCTATTTTCTCCGAATCTAATGGACCAATTCAGTTGAAATTTGGTACACTGTATACATATATTTTCTGTGAATCAAATATGGACGTATAACGAAAATAAATAAGTACATGAGAGATTCGTTCGGAACCCTTTGCATGCGAGGCCGTCTCGCACTTGGCCGGTTTTTTTAAATTATAAATAATTCTTCTAGCAGTTATAATTTAATTGTTACGTCAAGCAACAGATGTCACTCAACTTTCAAGTAGTTACTGCTCATGTGTGCTGTGGAAATCCAGTTTGAGTGCAGGGAATAAAGTGGGTAACCACTGCTGCTGGCTGTTATTCCCTGCAATCAAACTGGATTTCCTTGAACATTGCTAGTTAAATACAGACTTACACGGTGCACCTGCCTATTGACTGACTTCAATAAATAGACCTTTCAAATAGGTAGGTACTTAAAGTTTTAACTGTTTGTTTTTTCACAGATCTTCTTGCTTTTCAGGGCCTTATTACAGATGGAAAACATTCAATGAACACCTTGATACTCCCTTTGGCAGGCTAGGCAATTGTAGAACAATAACTGAACACAAATGTAAAAAAGCTGTAGTATTTACCTTTATGTACATGGTCTTAAATGCAAAATTTCCTGTTCAGGTATGATACATTAAATTCCAAGTCATAATTTCTCGGTACCTAGTCTATTACCAACTACGTATTAAACTTATAGGTACCTACGCCTCTGCCTTACCCTTTGAGGGGACCTTATACGAGCGTAATATTATATTGTACCTATACATAATGAGTGCCTTAACTAACAGGCGCCGCACACACTTGCAGCGCACACGGGTGCTGTGTCTTAGTGGACTCGGCTGCCGGACGGGACGCCATAAAAGACTTCGTCGCTCTTTCTACATATATTTGTAATAATTAAATTACTTAGAACGCTTAAGGCAGAAATAATTATGCAACAAATAAGAATCAAAATTACCTACCTTGATCAAGGTCAGGGAATTAGTGCCTTGCAATCCAGACCTGGATTGTTGATGCTGAACTGGGCTTATACGTTATTAGTTAAATTTGATCTAATACTACTGGATTCTAGCGCTGGATTCAAATAAGAAATAATGTGAAACCAACATTATTTGTGGCTAATGTGGTTGCAACATTTTTATCCCCATGTGAAGAGTGGTTTTCGTCACAATATGAAACTACCTATTTACAGTTCGCGTGACCGTTGTTTACCCCTCCGAAGTTAGGTTTTAGTGACGACTGCGCAGGTGCAATCGCGTAAACAAGTGTTACGTTCCTAGAATATTTTTTGTTTATACGTATATATATTGTTACGCGCCAGAATTAATGTTGGGTACATGGCGGCATTTGCGTACTGCTAACGCCATCTAGTTTCAAGTAACGGAAACCAACCAACATTTACGTGCTGCCATCTAGTATCGACTAGCAGACACTTGCGTGCTGCTGGTGCCATCTAGTATCCAGAAGCAGGCATTTACGTGCTAGAACATTCTCGATGTTTAGACACCTGGTCGGTCGGGACCGGTGTGTGCCCGAACTTTCGAGAGGTTTCCATACAGGAGGGTTCTGGAAATGACTGTCGGTATATAAAGGGCGGACATCCGGCGACGCAGTCAGTATTGAATTGGCGATACAAACGATAACTTCGAGAGCGATCTTCAACTGCGAATTATAGTGAAGTGAAGTGTTCAGTAGTGCGATTGTGTTTTATAATTAGTGTGTTTTAAAGTGCTAATTAGTGTTATAAATTATAGTGTCAGTTTTGGTTGTTTAATCGGCAGTTTTTATTGTAACGAACCCCAAGCTCGTAACAATATTATAAACAAGTAACAAAGACAATAAAAATATCAAAAAGTGACACCACAAAAACACACAAAAATAAATCAAATAGTAAGAAATAACCAAAATAATTTTAAAGACAATAACAACGTGTAACACTTTTCGCATCAACAGTCGTATTGCATTGAGCAAGCGAGTCATACGTATGCGTCGAACGTATACGAGCGAGTAAGATGCCATTACACCCGCCATATTGCGCGAACACGCACAGTCGCGACCTACCCGCGCATGCGCTGTCCTATGTTTTTTGTCAAATCGACATCCTGCGCAGTCGATTGCGATGTACTTCGGGCAGATAAACTTGTGTGACGGGAACTGTATATAGGTAGTTTCATATTGTGACTTCACCGTGGTGGTCATGGAGGACTTGAACGCGAAACTAGGCAAACGAGACGGTGACGAGCTGAGAGTGGGGCAATTTAGATTTGGACGTCGGAACCACTTACTGGCCAGTTTTATGGAGAAGGAGGGCCTCTATATGATTAACTCATTCTTCAGAAAGCGTGAGCACAGGAAGTGGATCTGGCAGAGCCCCGACGGTGCAACTAAAACAGAGATTGACTTCATCATGTCGACGAAGAAGCAAATATTCAATGATGTCTCTGAGATCAACGCGGTGAAAACCGGAAGTGATCACCGCAAGTTAAGAGGCACATTGAATCTAAATTTTAAGCTGGAAAGGTCTCGACTGATGAGGTCTACGCTCCGTCCAGCACAGATCTAGATCCAAAACTCCGAGAGCTTTCAGCTCAAACTTCAGAAGCGTTTCGAGTGCCTAGGGAGCTCTATGGACGAACGCAACGATGGATTCGTGGAAACTGTCCATAAGGTTGGGTCTATGTTTTTCAAGACTCGCCGGCAGCTCAATAGACGAATCTCAAAGTCCTTGAAAAACGACCTCCGTCGTTTTAATACTGAAAAGATCAAAGACGTGATAGAGCGGAATAAGGACTCCAGGGTCTTTGCTAGAGATCGGTCTATTGGGCAGAGCCAGCTCACGAAATTGAAGACCGCTGATGGCAGAACCATATTCGCCAAAACGGAGCTTCTGAGAGAGATCGAGACGTTCTACGGACAGTTATACACGTCAATGACTAAACCCGATACGAATCTAGCTAACGACCCAAGAGCTAGATTGACCCGGCATTATACCGAGGATATCCCGGACGTCAGCCTGTATGAGATTAGGATGGCTCTGAAGCAGCTTAAAAACAACAGGGCGTCGGGTGAGGACGGAATTACGGCAGAACTCTTGAAGGCGGGTGGAAAACCGGTCCTCCAGGCCCTACAGGAACTGTTCAATTCCATCATACTCGAGGAGAAAACGCCACAGGCATGGAGTAGAGGTGCGGTGGTACTCTTCTTTAAGAAGGGTGACAATGCCCTGCTTAAGAACTATAGGCTCATCTCACTTCTGAACCATGTCTACGAGCTGATTTATAGAGTCATCACGAACCGTCTCGCGCGCAGGTTTGACGACTTCTAGCCTCCCGAACAAGCCGGATTCCGAAAAGCTTTCAGCACCGTAGACCACATACATACTGTTACGCGCCAGAATTAATGCTGGGTACATAACGACATTTATGTATTAGTGGCGCCATCTAGTATCGAGTAGCGGACACCGGCGACTGCAGTCAGTAATGAATTGGCGATACAAGCGATAACCTCGAGAGCGATCTTCAACTGCGAATTATAGTGAAGTGAAGTGTTCAGTAGTATGATTGTGTGTTATAATTAGTGTGTTTTAAAGTGCTAATTAGTGTTGTAAATTAAAGTGTCATGTTTGGTTAATTAATCGGCTGTTTTTATTGTCACGAACCCCAAGCTCGTAACAATTGGTGTCAGAAGAGTGGATAATCTTGCCGATTCTGCCAAAGGACGACACGGAGGGTATCCGTACGGGAGTCAACGCCAGCAGGAGACGGACCAGAAGCGTTTTGGTGGAGCAACGCCGCAGACATCGGAAGCCCAGCTACCGACCATCGAGGCCGGCTCATCTACAGCAGCTCCAGTATCATCAGCACCAGACTTAGCTGCTCTGAAGATGATGCTGCAGGAGCAGGCCCGACACTTGGAAGAACAGCTGCAGCGCGACAATGAGGAGCAGTCCCGCAGACAGGAGGAGCAGGCCCGGAGACAGGAGTAGCAGGCCCGACGCTTGGAAGAACAGCTGCAGCGCGACAAGGAGGAGCAGGCTCGCCGATAGGAGGAACAGATGTTTCTCATGAAGGATCTGCATGCCTCCTTCGGCAAAGAAATAAAGGTTGTTAAAGATAAGGTGGTTCAGCACGAGAACCGCCTTATAGAAGCTGACGCTACGTGGATTCAAAGTGCTGCCGTTCGATGGGACGTCTTCATGGTCGGCCTACAAAATACAGTTTGAGGTTGTGATGAAGGCGAACGGGTGGATTAAAGACCAGGCCATGACAGCTCTCACCCTACGCCTGCGCGACCAGGCCTTAACCGTCCTGTAAGCTCTCCGTAAGGAGGTGACTTACGAGCAGCTCCTTGAGGCGTTGGAAGCCAGGTATGTTGACGCTCACCTGGAACACGTCTTTCGTGCGCAGCTCAGGGATCGCGTGCAACGCAGCGGTGAGAACCTGCAGTAGTGGGCCCTTGAAGTGGAGAAGCTGGTGCAGACTGGTACGAAAAGCGTACCAGTCTGCACCAGCGCTCATTGAAGGGAACCTGGTGCAGGCATTCATCGATGGCATCCACGACCTTGAGGTTAGGGCTGCAGTGAGGCTCGGGATAATAAAAAAAGCTGTGCGGCAAGATCATTGCGTCGTTCCGCGTCAGGGAGTTTGCAGCGGTTACAGTTCGCGATCGTTTAAAAGGATTCAGCCCTAGGTGCTACTGCTGTGGTGAATGGGGCCTCCTTCGATCCAGTTGCCCTAAGCGAACTGCAGAAGGAGAAGGTAACCGATCTCCGGAGAGGCGGCTAACAGCAC
The DNA here is from genome assembly GCA_947578705.1 of Lacanobia wlatinum. Taxonomy (NCBI): domain Eukaryota; kingdom Metazoa; phylum Arthropoda; class Insecta; order Lepidoptera; family Noctuidae; genus Lacanobia; species Lacanobia wlatinum. The sequence goes on from OX388033.1 coordinate 13,092,632, forward strand.
CGCCCAGCAACAGCAGGGAAACGAGTAAAAGCCAGGACTGCGGGGCGGGTGCTGGCTGAAGTTCAAAGAACCCCAAGGATTTCGATCTCACAAACCCGTGACGGGAACAGCCTTATCATCAAGGGCGAGGTCAAGGTCGCTGACATGGTATCGCTGACGATAGACACTGAAGCTTCTCGCACGGTTGTCAGTTCCCAATTCATAAGTCGGTTCCTTGGGGACTCTGCATACAACTGAGAGCGCATAAATTTGGTGTCAGCCACCGGTCAGCGCATACCCGTCCGAGGAGAGAGAGACATGGAGTTGAACCTAGGCAACAAAATCAACCTGCATAATGTTGTTGTGGCCGATATAAAAGACGATTGCATCCTGGGCTTAGACTTTATGAGAAAGAATCGTTGCGAGATTGACGTTAAACAAGAAGTTATGAAATGTGGATAAGAGGAAGTTTTCATGGACGGGGCTTTACCTGGAAATGTGTACAACCTAAAGAAGATTGTTCTTGAAGATTGAGATTACCGGTAGCACGTGAAAAGGAAGTGGAAACCATGATTGATCGGATGGTAAAGGATGGTGTTATATCCAGTCCATGGTGTTCACCTGTAGTGCTGGTAAGAAAGAAGGACGGCAGCCTGCGGTTTTGTGTTGACTATCGTCGCCTGAACCACGTTACAGCTATCCTTTGCCAAGAATTGATGACACGCTGGACATGCTAACTGGTAAAGTGGTTTAGCACGTTAGATCTAAAAAGTGGCTACTGGCAAGTAGAAATTGACCCGAAGGACAAGGAGAAAACTGCATTCTCGAAAGGAAAGGGTCTGTGGCAATTTAAAGTTATGCCGTTTGGATTGTGTAACACTCCTGCACCGTTTGAAAGGTTGATGGAACTTGTACTAACCGGGTTAATTGGTGATGCCTGCCTTGTCTACTTGGATGACATCATCATCGTACGCCGTACGTTTGAAGAACATCTTCAAAACCTGGAAATCGTGCTCATGAAGATCCAGAGCGCCAACCTCAAGTTGAGTAAGAAAAAGTGTTCATTTTTCAAATGGCAAGTCGCTGCTCAAGTCGCCGCTGTCAAGGATTGGCCAATACCAAAAGACAAGATGCAGGTCAGAGCATTTTTGGGTTTGTGCTCCTATTATCGGCAATTTGTCAAGAACTTTGCAGATATAGCCAAACCCCTGCACAAGCTAACTGAGGAGAGCGACATTTATGTTGGGATGAAAGTTGCGACATCGCATTCCAGGAACTAAAAGTCCTCTGTGCAAAACACCTATTTTGGGGTATCCACCAACAAAGAATTTTTAGTTGACACAGACGCAAGTGATATAGGACTTGGCGGTGTGTTATCTTAATAGAATGGCGATCAAGAGGTTGTGATTGCGTACTTCAGCAAGTCGTTGTCGAAACCAGAGAGGAATTATTGCGTCACGCACGAGACGGGAATTGCTTGCTGTAGTAAAGTCATTGCAACATTTTAGCAAATATCTGCTGTGGCGGAAATTCCACCTACGAACTGACCATGCTGCGCGGAAATGGCTAGCGCAGTTTAAAAACCCAGAAGGACAAGTTGCGAGATGGATTGAACTACTACAGAAATACGACTTGGTCGAAAATCGCAGCGGAAAATCTCATGGAAACACAGATGCATTGTCAAGAAGATCTTGCCCTGAAGACTTTTTTTTTACTATATATAGGCATACGTTTGACCACTATCTATACAGACTGCAAGCATTGTACTGGGCAAGAGGGAAAAGAAGTCGTACCTGTGAGGATGCTCAAGACAGACCTCAGCAACGAGTGGAAAGAAAGCTTACAACGTGCCTAGCAGGAAGATTCAGACATCAATCCGATTCTGGAGTGGATGAAGGCCAGTGCTCCTAAGCCCACGTGGAGTGAGTGGTGTCGTGTGTGTGTCCAATGGGACAGCTTAGTGATTCAGGATGGAGTACTGTGCCGTAAATAGGAAAATGCTCGGGGAGACAGCTGTCATTTGCAAATGGTTGTCCCTATAGCTAAAGTACCGGATGTTCTACAGCTTTACCATGATGGTTGTTCAGGAGGCCATATGGGAGTTAAACGGACTGTACTGACGATACGAGAACAGTTTTACTGGGTCCATTATCGTGACGATGTTGTGGTGTCGCAAATGTACAAATTGTGCGGCTGTAAAAGACCTCAGACTCGTAGCAGAGGTGCATTGAAATTGTACAATGTTGGTGCACCATGGGAAAGGATAGCCCTGGATGTTGCGGGACCGTTTCCGGAAAGTGGAAGTGGTAACAAGTATTTCATGGTTGTAATGGATTACTTCACTAAGTGGCCGGAAGTCTTCGCCATTCCAAATCAAGAAGCTTCAACAGTTGCAGATAAACTGGATCAAGAAGTCTTCTGTCGTTTTGGAGTACCCTTGGAGATTCACAGCGATCAAGGAAGAAATTTTGAGTCCCAAATATTCCAGGAATCTTGCCGAGTTATGGGTACTTACTCATAAAACGAGAACAAATCAAATCAAATCGTATATTTCAAATAAACCATTTACAGGCACTTTTGAAATGAAAATTTGAAACCAAACCCTTTTGAAACCAAACCCACCGGACTTGACGCCGAGTGAGTCGCAGACACTGACACGCGACTCTCCCTCAGAATGACTCTACAATATTACACGCACTCGACGCGCGCTGTTTGCTAGGTTAATATGTATAAGCATAATGCGCGTTGTACCTCATACATTCACGACTCTCCAAGCGCCCAAACACACGCGATGAACGTACGGCGCGGACGTACGTTTCCGCCGCCGTTACCGCCGTAGGGTCGTGAAGATACGGCACTGTGAGACAGTGCCGTGGCACTCTCTGCCGGCACGATGACAGAAACACTGTAGGCACGCAGCTACAACTAGTCGCGCTGCCGCTAAAACCGCGCCTATATGGCAATCAAATGACGTGCCCGTATTTACGTGATCATGATCCTGCGGGATTAAAGGCCTAGCCTATGCCCGCTCGCCGTGCCCCCTTGCGGGGTCAGTCAGTATTGAATTGGCGTTACAAGCGATAAACTCGAGAGCGATCTTCGATTGCGAATTTTAGTGAAGTGAAGTGTTCAGTAGTTCGATTGTGTGTTATTATTAGTGTGTTTTAATGTGCTAATTAGTTTTGTAAATTAAAGTGTCATTTTTGGTTAATTAATCGGCTGTTTTTATTGTCGCGAACCCCAAGTTCGTAACAATACGCTCCGTCAGGTTATACAGAAGACCGAAGAGTAAAATCTGCCCCTCTGCTTAGCGTTTGTGAACTACGAGAAAGCCTTTGATTCAATCGAGACTTGGGCTGTGCTTAGGCTCTAGACAAGTGACATTCTTGAAGCGGTAGCGTAGCGAAGGCGATTGTCAAAACGTCAAAAATGTATGGGATTGACAAAAGCTGTCGAAAAGTCACGTGATCAATCCCTTACATTTTGGAATTTCGACAATCGCAGTCGCTAATAGAATTGCATTTTTTCTAGGGCCCCTGCAGTCTCTCCAACGGTGCCAGATCGACTATCGGTACATCGAGGTGCTGAAATGTTTGTACAAAAACGCCACCATGTCTGTCCCACTTCAGGAGCAGACCTCGAAACCTATCCTCCTGCAGCGGGGTGTGAGGCAGGGAGACGTCATTTCTCCGAAACTGTTCACGGCCGCAATGAAGGATGTCTTCAAGGTTTTGGACTGGAGAAGGCTAGGCATTAATTTCAATGGCGAGTAAATCAGCCGCCTCCATTTGCCGACGATATAATCGTCATGGCCGATACTACGGAGAACCTCAGTACAATGCTCGATGACCTCAGTAGAGCTTCCGAAAGAGTGGGTCTCAAAATGAACATGGACAAAACCAATATCATGGTAAATTCCCATTTAGCACCCACTCCTATCAAGATCGGAAGCTCTACACTCGAAGTTGTGGACGAGTACGTCTACCTAGGACAAACGGTCCAGTTAGGTAGGGCCAACTTCGAGAAAGAGATCAACCGTTGAATCTAACTCGGCCGCCACCAGCGGGGCGGCGGCCTTTTGTCTGCTGCCTTGTAAAGAACATTCAAAATTTAGACTGTTTGTATTTTTTGTATGGAAAAAAAATGTTACGAATTTTTAAAAGTCGTAGAACAAATTTAATGTTGTCCAGGGTCATGATACAAAGTCAGGATTAAGAGGTTTCGGGTAAGTTTTTAATTTCCCTCTATATAGGTAGTACATATAGGAGGCTTAAGATCTGCCTAAGGCCGAAGATTGAAGACCATTGCCGTTTTGCTGTACCTATTCTCAGCAAATTCTAACTTGCTCCTTCGATTGTTAACAGGCCTATAGTGAGAACGACTTCTACCACAGCCACGGCACTGACTACCGATACCTGTACAACGTTCCTCTGATTTTATCATACGTGCTTCAATACCAAATTATAATGATAATGTGTACCAGTGTCTGCACGGAGGCAGGCTTTGGTGTTTACCCCACAAAGACGCAGCCGATCCCCGGCTATGGACCCTCTACAAAATTCAGCTTGCTTAACCTTGCGTAAGTTTTATTTTAGCGAATCTTATACACCGGCAAACTATTGGGACTATTGGCCAGATAAAGACAAAGGATAGGATACTTTTTCATCCCGGTACCATGATACTACGTTCCCGTCGTATAATTTTCGACTTCTACGTAAGCGAAGCTTCTAAGCAAGAAAGAGTTAGATATAATAATAACAAAGATTTATTTCTCACCACAATATAAAGATAGGTACATTTAACATCGTATCAAGAACAATAAATAACAGCTACAGTTTAATAATTATATTGTGGGAGACTGGTGCCTAAACTAGACGTAAAGCCTGTATTCCAGGACACCAGGACTCCCCCATTCTGAGATAGTCACATTTTCTAGGTTATTATTATTTATTTAATCGTTTTGACTAAAAAAGTTAGAATTGTTAGTAAAATAAAAAACACAAGGAAAAAACTTAATCTACGGGTTAGTAACTTAACTAGAAAAACACAAAACGGATACATTTATTAGCGACAAGGTTGCCCTTGTCGCACCAACACATTTATAAAATGCCTCAGCATTGGAGCATCTTGCTGTCCAGCTAGGGCTTTCAGAATGCTGTTGGAACTGCCACGCACTTTTGTAAGCAAAGAAGCGGTCTTTTTTCTTTGAATTGCGTAAAAGTCATCGATTCGCGCCTCCGCAAACATAGCGGAAGCGCTGCAGTACCGAGGCAGCCCCAGCAGCATCCTGAAAGCATTATTGTACTGTATTCGTAGGAGGTCTAGAGCTTTACGCGTATAGTTGACCCATAGACTGCCCGTGTAGAAGTTCTGACAGTACGCTGTGAACAGCGTGATTTTAGCTTCTGTACTACATCGGGCAAACCTATGTGCCAACATGTTACACCTTGCAGCTAGCATCCTACGCTCGCGTTCCATGTCCACCTGATCTTTAAGGTCCTCCGTAACATAGTGGCCAAGGTATTTAAAATGAGACACCCGTTTAAGCGGCTCGCCATTGAGAGTCAGCACAGGCTCATATGAAATTGGCCTCCCAGGAATCCCAAAAATCAGGTATTCACTTTTTTGACATTATAAACTAGGCCGTGGCTGGCTGCATACCTTTCGCATGTGTCTAACATTTCCCTGATTGAGCCAGCCGTTGGACCCAGCAGGACCATGTCATCCGCGTAGCTTATGTATTCACACATTATCAAATGCGATAAGGTTTTATAACAAGTATTTGATACAACTATTCATTGCAGTGTTAGTATTTTAGTGAAATGTCATGCTGTATGTGTGTGTATGTTTGAGGGAGTATGACTGAGATTAAGAAAGTTATGAGTGTGCCAATAATGGGAATGATTGTGAGCTATTAAAATTGTATTTAAATATATATTCAAAATAATTTAATTATTAAATTGGTACATTGCTTTAAAAAGTTAACAAGTTACACCGGGGCAGCGAGAAGTTTTTCTCTATAGTCATAGTTTAAGTCCTGGAGGAAATTCTTTACTTTCATTTTGCACTTTTTACTGGTAAGACTGTAAACAGAGAGCGTCCTATTTATGTTATTGTATAGAAAGCGACCCAGGTAGCAAAAGAAGCGTTTAGAAAAAACAGTGGTGAGCCTATTTTGATTACGGTCTATGGGATCAAATCGTCTTTTACCATGTGATAGAAGAACACAGTGTGTGGTAGAAGTGGGTTGAAGGTAACTAGTCCATACAGTTTTAGGACCGTTTGTAATATAAACAGCTGACGTACAGTTAGAACTTTAGACTCTTTGTAAAGGAGCGCTGTCGGATATCGGAATGGTAGGAAGGAAGACACTTTCAAAACAGCTCTCTGCGTTCTCTCCAGTTCTAAGGTTGTGGATTTAGCTGCACCACCCCAAGATGTTATGCAGTAGGTTAATAGCGTTTGGACGAGGGCAAAGTAGATTGATTTCCTCAGCTTTTCGTCTGCCACTTGTCTCAGGGTCTTAAAGACATATTAATTTACGCAATCTATTGCTAAGGGTGTTGATGTGCTCCTGAAATCTTAAGTTGCAGTTTATTATAATACCTAAATATTTTACGCTGCTTTCTTTTTGTATACGTGTGCAAGTACACGTGTTGTCATTTTGGTTGGAACAGGAGTGGGTTATAACAGACTACAATGGTACCGTAGGAGTTGGTCGCGTGTAGTTTTTTAGGGAAACGGCAATGTATTTTGTTTTGTTGGCGTTTAGTGTTAGAATATTACTATACAGCCACTCCGTTACAACGTTAAAGCCTGCTTGAGCATGCTCATATACTTCATGCCATGTGCCAGCGCTGAAAAAGAAAAGAAGGGCAGTGTTATCAGCAAAAGTTATAATTTTACCTTTGGGGGGAGTGAGCAAACCCAGCTCGTTGATGATTATAAGAAAGAGGGTCGGGCCAAGGGACCTTGTGGCACGCCATAGGAGACAGAGCGTTCCTGGCTGACGACGTCATTGATCTTAACGCACTGGGTACGCTCACTCAGATAGTCCTCAAATAGTTTCAGTTGTACACCCCTTATTCCCAATCTTTCCATCTTCTGAATTAGAATGGGTACAGAAACCGTGTCAAAAGCTTTGGCAAGGTCTAAAAAGATGCCAAGACCTTTTGCCCACCATCCAAGTTTTCGACAACATAGTTTGTCAGATCATGAACCGCATCGGACGTGGACTTTCCAGCCCGAAAACCATATTGTGAGGGCGACAGAATGTTAAATTGTTCTAGGTGGTCCACAAGTCTGTTGTTCATGATCCGCTCTAGTACTTTGGATAGGGCAGGAAGAACTGCAATAGGTCTATAGTTGTTGACACGGCCTCTGTCCCCACTCTTAAAGATAGGATGTATGAAAGATTTTTTAAAGGCTTTGGGAAATTGACCAGTGGTAAGAGCGAGGTTGCAAATGTATGTAAGAGGTGGTACAACTGCTTTTTTAAGAGGCCACTTGTAATTCGGTCCCATCCTGCAGCACAGTCGTTACGTAGAGATATTATCAGTTTAGCAACTTCATTTTCGTCCGTCGCGTCGGTAACAGTGCCATAGATTGCAAGAGTCCATAATTGACTGTGGGATTCATCGGAAGTTGATCCACTGGCAATGTTTTCCGCGAGTTTTTTGCCTATTTCCACAAAGTATTTGTTGACGAGGTTAGCAGATTGTAGCGGAGTAGCTGTCATATGTAGCAGATGTGATGTATCGTCCCTTTTTTTAGTTCGGTTTGTTATAGTGTTTATAGCTGTCCATATTTATTTGGTATTATTACCGGCATCACTTAATTCTTGTTTTTCAAATTCTATTTTAGTTTTTTTTCAATAGTTTATTGCAGTAGTCCCTGTATCTAACAAAGGATGATCTTAGAATTTAATTTTCGGGCGACTTTTTCAGGTTTTTGTGCTATTTTTTCCGATTAGGTACTTTAACAGTTTTCAAATTAGATTCAATCACCTGTGTAATAAGCCTGATCATTTCCTCTGCAGCTATATGAAGGTTTTATGTGCGGTAAACTTGACCGGAGTCAAGTTGTTTCAATTGAGCGTCTAAGTGATCATAATTGATGCGGACAACGGTCTTTTTTGCAGTTATTTTTAGCATTTTTTTGACTACGAATAATAAGACAGTTTCATGTCAGTTAATGCAGAGTGGGCTACAAAAGTTGACGCCGGTAGGTTGGTTTTTAAAATGAAGTGATCAAAACAGGTTTGAAGTCGGGTGGGCAATGTATGTGCAGGGAGTAGACCATGTGTGGCTAATAGATTTAAGTAGCTATGCTGTTTTGTTGAGTCAAGACATCGATCATATGCTAGCTAACTAATTATAGAATAGCATCTGACGTCTGAATATCTATTTAAGTGAGTCTAGTGATAATAGCGTGATAAGTAAGTAACAACTACACACACGACGCGGGCACTCACGGCACTAAATTCTATACATACAGGTACCATCTTGAGACGGACGTGTACGTGACGTGTGCAATATGGTGCCCTTGGACAATACGCAACGCACTATTTATTAATCTTAATACACTCTATCTTTTTTTATGATATACCTAGTGTTAAGTGTCACTAGGTATAGATAATACTTCCTACTGGAGATAGGTATGGACGATTGCGATTAAGAAACTAGGTAGCTCTTTTACCTATAGGTAGACCAAGAAACTCTTCTATACAGTAGCGTAGCTAGCATGGGTGACACCCGGGGCGGATAATGTGGTGTCACCCCACAAATGAACGCCCCCTCCCCCAAATAATTCGGAGTTGCACCTTTGGCGTTTCGTTCTGGTGACAGCAATCGCAAGCCATTTTTCGGAAGGGGGGAATGTGTGCCACTTGCGCTGCAGGCTTTTATTTTCAGGAATGCGCTCGAGAAAAAAGAAAGTGCAGAAAGTAAGGGCGAGCGAGGCGAGCCCGAAATTTTTGCACCTCTACTCGGAAGGGTTTTATTGTATTTTGAACATTCATACCAAAATTTAAGTTTTTTTGTTGATTTATATAGAAAAACTCAGAAAGTTAGAGAGTGCAAAATGCAAGAGCGAGCGAAGCGAGCTCAAAAAATTTGCATCCTGCTCCCGACAGGTTTCATTGCGTCAAACGTTCAGGGGTGCCACCCGATAGTGACAAAAATAAATCAACGAGCGGTTGGGTTTCACCAGTAAGCGGGTGTCACCCGGTGCGCGCCGCCCCCCCCCGCACCCCCCTCGCTACGCTACTGCTTCTATACAAAACCAAAGTCCCTTAACTATATATTGCTAGGTACAGATATTTTGAAATAACAATATAATGTTAAGAAGAGTGTGGTCATGGTCTTTGGGGCCAGGGGTACCTTACCCTTGTAAGGGTGGATCAATTTAAATATCTGGGTCACTTATTGACCACTGGCATCAACGACGATGAGGATATTGACAGGGAGCGGAGGGCGCTGCGTGTGAGAGCTAACATGATTGCCCACAGATTCAGGCGTGTCTCTAAGGAGGTCAAGCGCATTATATTTAGTGCTTACTGCACGTCTTTTTACTCCTGCAGTCTGTCGGCTCATTTTACTGAGAAATCATACAGCGCCCTTCGATTCCAGTACAATAACGCTTTCAGGGTGCTGATGGGGATGTTTGGTGAAGCTCACGTTGACTGCTTTTACACTGTGATGCGGAAGCAGTGCGCATTGTGGTCAGTAGGGTGCGGGACAGCGCCAATAGCATCCTGTCCATGATAGCAGGCAGGCTATATCGTGCGTTTGTGAACCACTGCTCCAGGGTATCAGCTGGGCCTGTCACCTTGCAGCAGTGATGTCGCAAACTGTTTTGGTTTTGTGTTTGTTAATGTTTTACTAACATAGTTTTTAAGTATATTGTTACTAACACTAGTCTTGTTACTTGAATTAAATGTAAATTATTATTATTATTTAAAACATTCCAGTGCAAAAACGGAAGCGGTGGCTCTAGAACAAGAATACAATTTCGGCATGTTAAGATCTTTTCAAAACGATGCGCTTTTGATGGGACCGAGAATGAGAGACACGTTGAGGGGTTGGAACATGTCCAATCGCTACTGGTTCTGGACGCACACATATAAAAACATGCTCGTCAAGACAAATAAGGAAGTGAGGTCTGTACGCTAAGTAGGTATCTATACTATAATAGGTAAAGTAGCCGGCACGAGCCATGAGCACAGATGAATGCTGAATGCAGCAGGCCGATCCCACCAATGTACGGTGAGCGAAGCGAACGAAACTCGCAAACCCAATAGTCGATGAGCATTGATTGACGAACCAATAACGTGAAGCGTTGGAGCTGTCGTCGTCAAACCGACCAATAGCGAGTGTGCTCACGACTCGTGCCGCTTATTATACCTTCAACATCATTAAGGGCAGGTTATAAAGAAACAAATACTCAGCCTTTTTCCCTTGAGGCAGGAATTATAGAACACCGCCTCCTACGATACTTAGATACAGACTCTGAGACTAGTTTTGCTTAGTGCCTCCCCCGAGATCAGGCTCTGGTTGTGTACCAACAACCGGAGCCTTATCTAGGGGGAGGCGGGTCTACTTATACCTAACTGGTATTTAACACAAGAACCGGACTACCAGGCGTAGAAATGACCAACTGGTCGCATTAAACGCTAACCTCCCCATTATGCGCACATCCAAAACGAATAACTCACTGCCAACATCTGACCTATGACCAGGTATAATCGTGATATCTTTTCAGAAGCGCGGTTTCGTTCCTGGTGTGGTCGCTGTGGTGTGGCCCCACTATGCAGCAGACGATTATCTGTAGCACACTGTGGGTCCATCTGCATCTAGAGAACGAGTATGCCGAAATGTATAGCACTTCAGCGGTAGGGAATATTTTTGTGTTGTTCCACGAGTCATTTAAGTATTTTACGGGCTTTTCCTAGCACAAAGCGACCATCGTGCGAATAAGTACTTGATCATTTGTTCGGCAAAACTGGAACTCGCTCTCTGTAGGCGCGACGACGCCGCGTTCATGCCTTGGGCGAAAGCATCAAGTGATAGGCAGCCATTGGAGTATCTAATTTTAATATTGCCTATTGTACGGTACCAGGCGCGTTAGTAAGGATTATTTTCCATTGGTGCGAACGAACTTAAATATACATACTTACATCGAGTACCTAGGTTTACACATTTACACACACATAACAAGCAAGACTAGTACCTTCGACTGGTACTAATGTCAACTCTTTGGTTATCTACTTATTAATTTATCATTTGGCACCGAGTTCGGTGAAGGAAGAAATCAAATAAAATTTTAATTTCACAAAACCTTCATGAAATCTCCATCGTGCCTCGGGGTAGGGGCAGTATGGGCAGTAGCGTAGCTAGCATGGGTGACACCCGGGGCGGATAATGTGGTGTCACCCCACAAATGAACCCCCCCCCCCCCCCCAAATAATTATTGCCATTGCCAGTGCCATTTGCGCTGCAGGTTTTTATTTTCAGGAATGTTCTTACATCAGACTTACAAACAAAATCTCGAAAATTAGATTATATTGATTTTGTTTTCAACATTATCTAAACCCAAATTTGTTGAGTAACACAACTAAACTCAAGAACTAAAAGAGAGAAGAACACAAGAGCGAGCAAAGCGAACTCGAAAATGTTCGCATCCCACCTCGGCTAGGTTTTATTTTGCTTTTGATCATTCATACTTAAATAGAAATAACTTTATGGAGTGATGCAAGAAAGCTCACTAACTGAGAGAGGGCAGAACACAAGAGCGAGCGAAGCGAGCTCAAAAATTCATGCACCCCAACTCGGAAAGGTTTTATTTTCTTTTGATCATTTCTTACACAAACATAGTGATTTTACTGAGTCATAGAAACGCACGAGAAAAAAGAGAGTGCAGAAAATAAGAGCGAGCGAAGCGAGCTCGAAATTTTTTACACCCCACCACAGACGGGTTTCATTACGTCACCCGTTAAGGGGTGACACCCGACCGTGACAAAAAGTCATCGAATGAGTGTCACCCCTAAATGCAGAAAACCTGAAGGACTAAAGAAATTTTTGCACCTCATATATGACAAAAACCAGTCAACGAGCGGTCGGGTGTCACCCCTAAGCGGGTGTCACCGGGTGCGCGCCGCCCCCTCCGCCCCCCCCTCGCTACGCTACCGAGTATGGGGTACCCAGTGCGGGCCTAACAAGCTCCTTATCTTCTTGTTTGGAAAATACGGGTTTAAAGTTATCTGGAGCCGAATTAAGAGATATCTCGCACTTTCTTATTTTTGCGACGTGACGCTCCAATGCGGTCTGTGGAACACCGTGCAATTGAGCTGCTTTTCTGCAACCTGCTGATATGCTTAAAACTGCATCAATTGCGTGTTTCATGCTTTCTACAGACCAACTGCCTCTGGAACTTTTCTTTTTGTAAGTTCTTAACATTTTTATATAGGTACCTACCTAAAACAAAATAAATAATATTATTGTAATATTATCAAATGAACAGACCATTCAGGGGTACCCCATTGTGCCCCATAGCCATGTCCCCGTTATGCCCCTATGTCTAACAGAATTTTATATTCCTAACGAACAAAAAACATAATTCAAGGTCAGAGTGATTTTGCTTAAAACATATCAATAGTTGATGTTAGTAGGAAAAAAGAATTGGTCGTCAAAAATAAACGCGTGCACTTTGATCGCCGGATTCGAAATACCCTCTTATTGGCGAAAACAAAACACGGCTAGTGTGCGTAGTTACTTGTATGTGTGGGTGGCCCCAACGTGCCTCGCGTTCCCGTTATGTCCCCCCCCTCCCCTACCTAGGTACACATTAAATGTTATCTAAGAACAACAATACAGCGGAGTTGTTTTATCACTTGTTTAAATATGGTTAAGGTAGGTAATTAAGTGCATAAATATGTACTAAGGTAGGAGTAAGTACCTAGCAGATCCGAGATAGCGTTTACGTAATATTAAAAATCTTAAATTATGTCTACTTGCAATGCAAATCAATACACTTATAGTGCGTCGCCTTCCTGACCTTTTGGGCTGAGCGCTGGTACATTTTTGGGTAGGTGTGTTTGAGGCAAGCTGAAAATTTGTCCTAGGTATTATCTCTCCTATGATACTTGTATCCTAACACAGAACTGCAGACCTACTTGGATAGTAACAGGGCTGAATAAAATAAACCCATACATTTTGAAATTAACGAGTTTTTTCACAAAAATATCCTTGAGGCAATCTGAAATTTGTATAGGCCAGATCATTAAGTCGGATTTTAACTTTGCCAGATGCATGCAAAACTATTTTGCAAAAAAATCGAAAATAGTTATTTAGATATTTTATTTTTTTTTTTTGGGACAAGCCCGCCACACATTCCCAACCACTGCAACTCCTGAAAGCCAGAATCAACAGTGGCGACCACCAGAAAAACGCCGAGCCAATGAAGCCCGACGAGTCCCGGAGAAACGATTTAACTGTCTTGGATCCTGCAACGAATTTAATCAGAAAAGTACAGCGGAGGAGTAGGAAAATAAATATATGTATAATTTCCACTTCCCTCCTTTTCAAGCAGGAGACAGAATAGAGCTAGGCCAATAGGCACCAAGGGACACATACAACTGGGTTAAGCCCAGTTGTCAAGCACCACGGATTATATATTAACTAAAAACTAATGGGTCCTAAATTGTGAGCTACTTTTGATTCCAGTAATAGGTATGGCAAAATCGCCTGAAAGCACGGAAATTTGTTCTGGTTTCTACAAGGTCCGTGTAGTAAACTACTCCAGATGTAACCTGAATACTATCTAACATAATATTGCGTTCAGTTTGCCAAAGAATACACTCCCATAAGATGTGGTGTGCGGATTGTTCGTATTCATAGTCGGCTGTAGAACATTGACATAAAGGCGAGGCCACAAGCCTAAAGGAAAATAATTTACTCTTAAAGTTGCCATGACCTGTGAGAAATTGGGCAACACAATGATCCACCTCCAGCCATGTCCTATCCAGCCGCTCACGAACGGATGGAAAAAACTGGAGGAGGTGTCGGCCTTTAATGGAATTTTCCCACCTACATTGCCATTCGGATAAAAGTTCCTCCCAGACGTCAGTCTGGGGTTTTAGTAATCTACAGATCTTAGCACGGTCGCGTTGCGGTAAAAACTCTGGGTCCGTGATCTTTCTAGCGTAGTAGTACATTGCAGCACGCCGCTGCACCTCTATATCGACTGGGAGAACACCCACCAGCACCGGTAAGGCTTCAGTACTAACCGTCCTATACGCCTTGCATAAGAATATCAAAGCCAAACGCTGGCTTTGCAGCAATTTACGGCGTACCGCCCCTATGGTGGCCCTGTCAGCCCAGACAGGTGCCCCGTAGCACATACAACCCAAGTAAGTAGCCCCATAGATAGTTTTTAAGGTTTGAAATGAGAGACCCCAAGTAGCTTTGGATATTCTCGTCAAGGCGTAGAAGTTCTTTTTTGCTTTTTCACCTACTGTTTTTATATGATCAATAAATGAAAAGTTCCTTTCTAGTAGCATACCGAGGTAGCACACGGATTCTTTTCTTTTAACGGGTACGTTATTAAATTTAATACTAGGCCAGGATTTTAGGTTCCCTTTTAAAATAAGTTGATAGGTTTTATGCGGTGCAAAGGTCAGACGGTTTCGATCGCCCCACTGTGATATTAAACGTAGACATGTGTCAGCCAAGTTCTCGAGTCCCGCCCGAGTGCTTGCCTCAATGAGCAGTAAGCCATCGTCTGCGTAACCGGTTAATGAACAGCCGCATGGGAGCGGAAGCGCGAGGAAATCATCGTAGCCAAAATTCCATACATATGGACCGATAACTGAGCCCTGAGGACATCACATGGTTAGAGACTTAGAAATGGAATGATGTCCAAGTTTGAGTTTCGCGGAGCCGTTTAGAAAATACGAAAGAATCAGATTATAGATATTTTTGTAGCAACCACGGGTTTTCATTTTAAGTAGTAGCATCGGCCACCATGCGTTATCAAAAGCGCCAGATATGTCGAGAAAGATTCCAACCACGTATTTATGTTCCGATAAGTTAACAATTTTACGGACAGAGAGAGCCACGTCGACTGTGGATTTACCAATAGTGAAACCAAATTGATTAATATGAAATTTAGGTCCATTCGGTAGCAAGCGCGGAACGATTAGTCGCTCTAAGAGTTTCCCCAAAGATGGAAGTAGTGTTATGGGCCGGTAGGACTTAGGGTCATCCGGGGGCTTATCGCCCCTCTTCGGAATAATGCGTATAAAGCCTTGTCGCCATATTCGAGGAAAAATACCTTCTGCAATGCATCGGTTATATACGGATAAGATCGCGTCGCCCGCTGTTTTACACGCTTCTATAATCATTCTATTAGATATTTTATCTTCACCGGATGATTTTTTGAGAGGTAGTCTCTTGACAACGTTTATGAATTCGTCAGTGGATGGAAGGTCTGACTCCGGTGATTCAGGTGACACCGCGGCCCACGCTCTAATCTGTTGGTGGTATTCATTATCATTTATTGATGAATCGTCTGGTATTAGAGAATTAAGCAAAACATCAGTTGTTTCTTCAATGCCGGTGGTATGTTTATTATTTACTTTAATGTTCTGAACGTACGCAAGGTCGACAGATCTATTAGCCTTGAACTCGTGGTACAAAGGAGACCACGGACCCTCCTTATCAAGTTTATCAACAATTTTCCGGAGTAAATTACCCTTAGATTTTTCTACCGATGCTCTGTAGCGCGACTTGGCAACTGTAAAAGTACTTAAAGCAAGATTAAGGGGGTCCCCGATAACCTTACGTTTTTTAAGCTTATTAAGTTGTCTGCGCGCTCTGCGATAGCTTTTACGTTGTTCAACAAGGTAGTCATTCCACCAATCACATCTACGAATATTGGTCATAGATGCGCGACCAATAGCACTGTCAGCACAGTAAGTGAAGGTGTCTGACATTATCTCAGCACTTTCCTCAGCTGACAGTCCATCGCGAGTGAAGTCTTTGGCATGACAAGCAAACAGTGAGCTAAAGAATTCCCAATTCGCGCCCCTACTTTTATATCTAAAATTCCCAATTAAGTGTGACGAACCTTGAGTAAACATAGGAACAAATAAATACTGAATACTGAACAAATTCGTACACGATCAGGCGAAGATCACTACAAGACGCGTCAGGAAGGACACGCCACCTATCCAAGCGTACGTCTGCACTGGAAAGTGTGACGTCAATACAAGATTCGCCCATTTGGCTACAAAAAGTAGGCGGTGCGTCTGGGGTGTTATGAATTGATAAGTTCATCTCAGCAATAAAATCGTCAACGGCACAACGTCGTTCGTAATCAGTGGCCCGAACTTTGCCATACCACAGGGAAGAAGATGCATTCACGTCAGCACCCACTATAACTTTGCAGCCCGCGAGCGACCGCAAGACGTGACGGAGATTATGTATATGTGGAGTAACTGGGTCTGAATATTGAAAGCAGCAGCTCACAACGTAAACCTTAAAGGTAGGTGATGATACTTCCGCCACAGCGCAATTGGGCGTCATGAGATTACATATAGATGTTACAGTAAAGCTCGAAGAACACGCAACATAAATTCCGGCTCGCGCCTTGCAATCCAGCTGAACTACCTTGTGACGTAAGCGCGCGTTTTGATATTGTTCCTGAACAAGTACTATGTCAAGGTTATAATCCACAATCAATTTATCCAGCTCAGATGTCGCCACCCTATCGTTATGGAGATTTAATTGTCCTATGGTTAAACTATCCATTTTTAGTAATTAGTGTTTAGGATTAATTGTTCGAGTTTCAGTTTGTAAGTAGTACACTCTTGAGATCCACAGCGATGATCACACGGTTTTTTAAAGCGTTTACACGCCACGCAAGTCGGCTTGAAATTTACGTCGTCCTTATGCGGGCAATCATTTGTTTCGTGTGCCTCCGAACAATTAGCACAAGTCGGTTCTTTATTAACGCAGTGTTTCTTAACGTGACCGAACTGTTGACAATGTAAGCACCGAACGACTTCAACATCGTCAATAAAGCGGCAGGTAGCCCAATCAATAAATAATTTATCCTTGGTAGAAACTAAGTGTTTACGTACTGCGGAATCTAACTCGATGCCTATCCACTTACGACCGTTGTCTAACGAGCGCCTACGGATAATTTTAGTAGACTTAATAAAGTCATCCTCTTTCATTTGAAGCTCATCTTTAATATTTTGGCGGTATAGCGCGATCAGAAAAGCGCCATCATCCATTGAAGATGGTACATCCTTAACTAATACTCGAGGGCGTCTACCTTTTGGTTTTTCTAGTCGTAAACCAGCGGCCTTAATTGCGTCCACGGATTCCAATTTTTTAAGCTGATGTTCACTAGCGACACGTAGAACAACACCGGATTTCGCGGTTTTTTTCACGCCTACAATTTGAAAACCGTCATCACAGGGCTTAATTGCTTTCATAAGCGCTTGTTTTGTCGCGGACGAAGTGCTATAATCAGCTGATCGAGCTGCGGTCGGATAAGCCACCACACACGGCAATGGTGGACGGGATTCCATAATTGCTGGAGCTACTTTTGGCAAGCGTAGTTTCAACGAGTCCGCATACGAAATTTTACAATTGTTATTATTATTATTGACAGGATTGGGATTGACATAGTTATTCGACTTGATTTTTTCTAATTCGCGTTCCGTATTGGCTAACTTCGTTTCGTTGCATGATGATTTTATGGCCAGCATAGAAACGATGGCCGTGACACGCTGTGTCATATCCATAATGGCAGATTTATTTGCTACGTTAATGCGAGAGCCCTGATCATTGACTAAGTCGTTAATTTTTGACAGGTAGGCTGACGCCTCGGAAACTAAGTCGCAGTAATCGGTATTGCTCACATTACTGATATTTAAAATCGGCGAGGATTTTTCCACGGTTTCGAAAGTTTGATGAACCCGATTTGACCTATCATCGGGCGAAATGTATGATGGAGACATTTCGCTGAACAAGCGTTTCGAATTAGCGGAGGTCGCCACGGGCGACCTTTGGGTTTTTGTATTTCGACGAAATATATCTCCGCCACGATCTGGAGGGTCATCATTTGTTGACATCATGAATTACTTTATAACAACACGGATGAATTAAAAATATCAAAAGAACTAAACAAATAGATATCAATCGATTAAGTTATTTCGCGTTACCCACACACAAGAAAAATAAATGCACTTACCGAAAGCTGGAGAAATTGACTAATTACCAGTAAATAAATGAACAGACACTTTGAAAAACTTACAAAACACGCACTTACTACACTATAGCACCGCTAGGAACAATTCACAAGCCTTAAAATAAACACACAACGCGAATTCCGAATTTACAATACGCAGCGATATAATAAACACCGCAGTGCGCGCGAGTGGGGAGGGAAGTGTTATATAAATATATACCTATATATTACTCCGGTAAGTTGGTTTTTACAAAAGAGTAGACGAATAGTCGAGGGCTTACCATAGTCACGAGTTTTTAAATACCCATATCCGCACGTGTATCATACAACGTTTTACGACACATTTTCGAGAAAACAGTACAATAGGTAATGAGACAAAGTTGTTTTTAGATATACATCGGAAAGTCGCAACAAGCTTTGCAGTATAAAAATGGCACGAATTTGCAAATTTTAAATTAGAACTACATCGTAGTCTAATTTTCTCTTTAGTACGCTTCCAAGGAGGTTCGATCATTCAGCTTATTAACTGTTACCTTTTATTATTTTGATGATATTATATTTTTAAAACTGAACTTCAAAATACTTGAAATTAATAAGCATTAGTTGTCGGTTGATCCATTTTTTTTTAATTTAGTTGAATTTAAAGTACTTAACTACCTAAAATGAATGAGCTTTAGTTTAATGTGGCGGTAATTTTTAATCTGTGGTATTCGCTAGTTTCCCGCCATGAAAAGTTGAATATATTTTGTTAATAATTAATTGAGGATTATTGAAAAATTCCATGTATATTTTTTAGGAAATTAAAAAAAGGGTACCGTAAAGGATACGCACGGCACGTAAGTACCTACTTTACCGCATGCTCCGTTGTATGGAGCGTGCGGTAAAGTAGGTACTTAGGTGAGAGTACCTATTTTATCGCACGTTCCATTGTATACAGGCTTCGTAAATGCATTTTTTGAGCAAATGTGTTGTAAAATATATTTTAGGCAAGTTGAAATTTTATTTTTATAGTTTTTGTAAATAAAAACGTCAGATTGCCTAAAAGATATTTTTTGTAAAAAAAAATCGTAGGTATCTTTGAAAATATAAGGGTTGATTCAGCTCCGCTTCTCTCCAGGCAGGTCTGCAGCTTTCTGTAAGAGGTTAGTTTAGGACAAGCTTGCCTGAAACACCTACCCAAAAATGGCAACCAGCTCTCTATTTTTTTTTTCTTTTCACTTGTGAGATCGGCGCGGCTTGCTTTTTTTCTTCCATATTATTGAGATCATGACTTCAAATGGACATCACCATTCGAAGTCATGATTTTTCACATAATCCATCCATCGTTTCTTCGGGCTTCTTCTCAAGAAATTCCTAGCCGTAATTTCAGGCACAGGCACAGATTGCGACTAAACACCTAAAAGTTAGTAGTGTCGCGTAAAGTAGGAATTATCACTTTAATAATTAATTGTCACCGGTCTCTGTATTGCAAAACTTTTTGCACACAATTTTAGTACTTAGAGATACAAGAATTGTGTGCAAAAAGTGTAGTAGTAAGTTGTAGTGTTTTTTGGAAACCAGGACGTTTTCATACCCACCTCACATTTTATCATTGCAGATGAAAGTGCCGTGGGACATCGGGTTCTCAATCATGCGTCTGTTCTGCCTAATCTACCTCACTCCCTGCCTTATTCTGAGCGACTATTCCATTGTACTTCGCTACTACAACTCTATATACTGGGTGTACCATGTGGTTTTATTATTTTTAATCTTAGCCGCAGTGGCAGCTCAGAAACAACGAATCATGTCGACGACAACATTGTAGAAATCATACCATACCGTGTGTTGGCGAAAGTTATATATTTACCGAAAGTTACAGAGTTTATCATTTTGCCTTTTGCGTTTACGGTTCTTGTGATATACTGGACTGGAGATAATATTGATTTGAATTTAAATTGTGATTGACAGCGTTTTTTTTCCTTGGCCTACCTGTCATTATAATTTAATTTAAACAAACGTTTTCATTCAATAACATTTATTCATACTTATATCACTAATACATAATTATAAAACACCGATAATTATAATAAAAAGCACATTTGCACGACAAGGCAAATCACTTAAAATATTCACGTGTTGTGCTTAGGTAACAAAAACAAATGGTTAAATATTATTATGTGTTATCATTATCACAGATACCTATGTAAATCTAAAAACTTAATTTCACTATGGAAGACGTTCGACATTGGTCAGAATCTATAAAATAACGGTAAGATTTTCTATAATACATTTATAATTATATGTATCTACATTATGTATATGGTCATTCATTATAATAATTTTAACTACATTATTAAACATGTGTTTGACATAATTTAACATTATTTTATTGTCTTTTAATTAGGTACACGCGCACATTTAATAAAACTTCTGTATAATTTTGCTACATTCTTATAAAATAACAACAATTCGTCCTTATTTTACTTATTTAAATTTTTTTTACTATCTCATCGGCAGCAATGGTTACTTTTGGGTTCTCAATGAAATTTTTGTTCTGAATGATTCTGAGTTCTCTCAGTTTCGGAAGAATCTTGCCCGATGGTTGAACGCCTGTAAAAAAGATACGTTGTATTTTCTTGCAGAAACAAGCCTCTTTATATTTTTGTCGTCCAAAATTATAGACAACTAGCTTTTGCCCGCGACTTCGCGCATATCCCATTTTATCCCATGCTTATTTAGCCTATATAATATACAAAAATAATTTTCCAAATCCGACAGGGTAGTTCCAGAGATAAGTGCGTTCAAACAAACAAACGAACAAACTCTTCAGCTTTATTATTATAGTACTAGCTTCTGCCAGCGACTTCGCCCGCGTGGTTCCTAGGGAACATACTCCCGGGATAAAAAGTAGCCTATGTCCTTTTTCAGGCTCTAGACTATCTCTGTACCAATTTTATTTTAAATCGGTTCAGTAGTTTTGGTGTGAAAGCGAGACAGACAGACAGACAGAGTTACTTTCGCATTTATAATATTAGTAAGGACAGATGACAACACTCTTCATATACCTTACCTCTGGCTCTCTGATATGTGTCTTGCACAATACTCTGAAGCGTCGAAATTGTATTTTCAAGCGACACTTTCAAGTTGTTATTAGTTTTATGCCACCAAGCCAAGAACAGCGCGGCAAACAAATCACCTGTCCCGGTGAAAGTGGTATCCAGCTGGGGTATTGTAATCTGGTAGCAGGACCCTGCGAAACAAAACAGTAGTATCAGATACTGGTTCAATAAAAAACGTGATGCAGAGACGCGATGAAGAGATCGTGTTGAAGCGGTAGCAAATGCAAATACTGAACCAGCTATTGCATGGTTCGATTCTTCCTTAAAGTTTCGTGAAGCTAGTCCAGTGAAAGAGGGAATCGCTGTACATAATAGGGAATATGCATACGATTTTTTTATTTGCAAAATAAAATACTTATTAGCTCTAATAAACAATTATGAAATTATTTTTTAAATACCTTCATCAGCGATGAAGTTATAAAACTTCAAAGTTTAGAAAGAGAAGTCCGACATGAATTGTGACGTCAAAGTTCTTGGCGCATATACAGCTGCCATAGAAAACAGCGTTTTCGCGAGAGGGACAGATATATTTGTTTAAAATCGAGCAATTTTGATTCTATTTTCACTGTTAGTATTATATTTGTGTATATTTTTAGATAAACTGTATAGATAACAAATATTTTTTTCGTGCATATTCCCTATTGTCAAAAAAAAACTATACATCTCTGCTTTCCCCTTTCTGGTGGATATATAAATTTTCCCGTACCTATTTCAGTGTCACTAATACATCGGGTTCTCGAATTCGAGTAAGTTTTTCGAGCACCCGAATACGGGCTACTGGCTAAGTGTGATGATTGCGCCTTTAGTGAAGAATAGAGTACCAACAGTACCAGAAAACAAATTGATTAATAGAACCGGTAATAATGCACGTGTCCCAATTAAAAAAAAACAAGGCGCGTGTGCAGAGCGTCGTCTCTCTGCGACACCAATTTAACGGTACTTTTTTTAAATTCGTTGTGCAATATGAACAGCCGTGTAATTACTGTGGGTCATTACCTGCTGTGCTCGCAATGGCGATCATATGGTTGTCGTCTCCTAGATCAGTACTCGACAGGACAACAGTTTTGATGCCCTTGTCGTGTAGGGCTTGGATGACCTTCAGAGCTCCGTCCAGGTCGTGGACTTTTAGGCCTGTCATCAGTTCAGCTTCGAACTGGTTGGGTGTGATGACGTCAGCTAGCGGGACCAGGATATCACGGTAGACTGGCAGGATCTCTTCCGGAACGTACATTTTTCCGTTGTCACCCATGACTGGGTCGCAAACTGAAAAAGATAATATACATGTAGCTAGGCTAGGCCTTACTACTGCTTCTAGCGTTTGGGCAAATTTTTATATAGAAACACGCACTAATAAGAAGTCATCCTTTTTGCGTAGAATAATAAAGGGTAAGTTCAGTTGTGGGTTTCGTTCCGTTGGGTTAGGATCAGTAGTTGGAAACTATATTCTAAAGCCTAGTCGACCACATCCCACCAGCAGGGGCAAAAAGTGGTCGACCATTTGCGGAAAATAGTAGATAGATGCCTACAAGAAATCCTAAAGGTTTAATTATGAGCTAGTCAAATCACCATGATTTTCAAAACGATGTTCATGATTACAATAGCGCGAAAGTAGTGTCCATATTATCAGATGATGTTAGCATTAACAATCAAAGAATTGACTGGATAATGTAATAGGTATTGCAGGTGAAACCATACTAAAACTAATAAGGTAATCGAACACATAAGCTGACGCTATTCCAAGATTTCCATTGTTTAGAATTTTATATTATCCGTGTCGTCCAATCTGATACCGTAGATTACAATTCTGCAAATATGAGACTATGTTGTTACTAGTCAGCTTATAAACTGATTCTTTTGGGAAGAATATTTGTTTTCATACTGTCTTGTGGGTTTCATTTTACTAGTTGGAGTATATACTCGTAACGGAAACAAACTGCACTTTACCTAGTGATGACTAACAAATATTTCCAGGTATAATCGTCAGACAGACAAACAAACAAGACGGGTTCAATATGTGACAAAAAAATGGTAGGCACTCAGGAAGAGTGGGTATATAATTGTTCTTTTTTTTTGGAACGAAGTTCCTTATCGCGCGTTGTGAAAGGGGGCTAGACGGAAAAAATTCTCACGAAAAGTTGTAACGATACTTTTTGCTATAGTTGTAAGCCGTGCGGCGTGCGCGTGTTTTTCTGTCTGTCTCTCTCTCTCTCTCTCATAGAAAGCAAGCCAGTTATTTTCGTTTCGTCTTTCTATTTCTGTTTACATTATATTTGTAAGGTAGGCAGGATAGGCAGGGTAGGCAGGGTAGGTGTGTAGGCAGGGTAGGCAGGGGAGGTGGGTAGGCAGGGTAGGTACGGTGGGTAGGGTAGGTAGGGTGGGTAGGGTCTAAAATTGAGCCTACTGATTAAGTTTATATTACACTAGCTTCTGCCAGCGGCTTCGCCCGCGTGGTCCCTAGGGAACATACCCCCGGGATAAAAAGTAGCCGTTGTCCTTTCTCAGGCTCTAGACTATCTGTGTACCAAATTTCATTTAAATCGGTTCAGTAGTTTTGGCGTGAAAGCGCACCAGACAGACAGACAGACAGACGACAGAGTTACTTTCGCATTTATAATATTAGTAAGGATTATATTTGTTAATAATAAAAAAAATATTATTATAACTTAAAAAAAAATATTACAATTCCTTCACTAATTACTTCTCCGAACTTCGTTCCATCCGGGTGTCCCTTGACACCTCTCAAGATTTTTTTTAATTTGTGTCTTATTCTACTGTTATTTATGCTCAAAGCCCTTTTCCTATGTTAGCGTTTTTAAGTTTATAGGTATTCATTGTTCTATTTGAACACACGCTTATCAGTGGATCATGGACTGTCTCACACAAATTAGCTTATTATAGCGTCTGAACAAACAGTCTCTTGTGACGCAATATTTCGTAATACAACGGCGCCAGTTCTTAAATTGACTTATTCATTGTTTGTTAGCGTGCTTTTTTCGTAAATGAGAGTGACCTTAGTTTAATTTAATTGACTACTACGTTCTGCCCGTGACTTCGTCCAAGTGTTTTTTGTCTTACAATGAAATATTACCTATATCCTTCCTATCACACTCTCTGCTACGAATTCCCCATAACATGTCATAAGCAACGATCTGAATGTTTTATGCCCGTTTTCTGAGATTTTTATCGGTCGTCTATCTGCCCGTTAACGCTATTTGTCATAATGACACTGGTTGGAAAGTGGTTAACGGACGGATAAACCACTGATAAAGTACAGGAAAATCGGAGGAAATGATAAAATCGTGTTGTTATTTTAACATTCGCCGTGATTTGCTCAAATCACTTAGGGATTTGACCAAATCTCTGTTTTCATCGTAGCCCTGCAACATATAGGTACATATGTTACAGCGAAAGAAATAAAACCGGATATTATACATAGGTACTATCCAGCCATTATTTCTGTGCCGGATTAGCCACGTAGCAAGAGTCAGCAAATGCTACGGGCCCCGCGAATTGGGGCCCGCCCCAAAGTTTTAGATACGAGCCCAGTGGTTAGGGGGCCACATTAAGATTTTCAAAAAGCACGTTTTGTAACGTGAACATCAAAGATCTCTAAAACAATCATACTTAGAATATTTTGATTTGCCCTGAACATCTTTTTAAATTGTACAAAGTGGACCTTTCAAAGTCGTCAGATTGGGGCCCACCATTTCTTCGTCTGATTTGGCTATTTTGTCATATATATTAGTCATTTGGCGTCAAGCCGCACTCGATCAAACCAAAATTACATTTTGTGGAAACCCTAAAAAAATAGGAGCACCAGCTGCGGGGCTCCAATTTCCGTCTGCAGGGTTTAAAAGAATATAACATGAAAGGCATGAAGGTAGCTAAATTCGCTCGCTTCACTTGCTCGGTCTGTCTCCCATCATCCCATTCGAACCTAACCTATCCGTGCCGGAGTGCCCTAAAGCTCCCTGTGCCTTTTATTCCGCTTCTTGGCTAGGCAAATCATTAAACAAGACGGCATTTATTATTTTGGCTAACATTGAGCAGGTATTATGAATCCAGAGAAAGGGATTAATTTATTAACTGTCTAAACGATTTAGTAATTTTTTTACTTATAAGCTTTCTATCTGTGGAAACTTTTAATTGACCTTATTTTTGTTACTTTCTCGTATACGAAAATGTTTAGATGTAAGTTTTCCAAAAATTGTAAAATAAAATAAAATAAAATTCTTTCACTACTGAGTGTTTGAGTAACATAGTGAAGCTGGAATCTGGTATGTTGTAGCACTAAGAGGATTTCCCGAAATTCCTACGGGGACGAAAAAAACGGGATATACGCGTACGAAGACGCAAGCAAAAGCAAGTAGTTTATACATTTCAGTAGGTAATGCATACTTTGAAAAAATCGAGACACGATTCCTGTTATAGATGAACTATATTACATATGAGTTTGAACGGAACCCTCGGTGTGCGAGGCGAGACTCGCAATTGTCCGATTTTTATGATAAGCATTCTATTTAAAGAACTATTATCTCTTATCTGTTTTATTTTAACATTATGATTGTTGATAAAGTCTAAGATCCACAAATAAATTTCATAAATATTTAGATAATTGTTACTATCACAATAATTTCTCTGGTCTGTTTTCCTTACCATTGAGTGGTTTACCTAGCCACACATAAATTTATTAATTTAATGTTTCCTTAAGCACTTAGTCCTACAAGGATAATTATTATTACTCTAATAAAATAGCATGGTTGAATTTCCATTTCACGTAATTATAACATTTTCATTTACTGGTTTAAAACAACAGTCTAATTAATCTATTTTTCCCCACAAACTGTTAAATAAATGAAAAAAATCTGTTGGCAACCCCCAACCAACAGACCAGGCCAACCGTCTTAAGCAACTGAATTCTCTATGAACAATTTCAATTAAGAATCTGCTTAAAAAAAGGTACATTTGAATGCTGCAAAGGCTAACTTACCATAGGTTAACTTAGGATTTTTTTGTCTCAACTTTTTGAGGAGATCTGCTATCTTTTTCAAAGACTCCGGGGATCTGGAGTATCCAGTCAAGAAGTGTGTGTAATAGTCCACATCATTCAATTCTAGTCCTTCTAGTATTTCATCTAGTTCTTCATTCTTTAGCATGTTTCCTTTGATATGTTTATATCCTGTGTGGGTTGAGAACTGCACTGTGTTTACAAAGTCTACTTCAAAACCAAGTACCTGAAGCAATAGATTTATTCATAGAGATTGTTAACTTAACATTTTTATTAGTGCATGTTACTGTACCCATAGATAACATTAGTTCTCTTCTTATTTTAACATACAAGATTTTTGTCAAATAGTGCAATATCATGATTTTCATGAAGTCACATTAGTTGTCTTCATGGTTGTAATAAACTACATCATTTTACTAAGCAATAAAAAAAATAAAGAGAACAAGGGCAACAAATACTAGTTGAATACAAAAATAATAGCAGGTCAAGGTTGTAAAAATTACATTTAGTAAAATCACTAAAATCAGTAAGTACAAAACTTATTCTGATTTGTATTGAATGTTTGATTTAAAGATGTGACTATAAGAGAACTGAAAGACTTAAGATAAGAAGAGTGGACAGTGTAAATACTGTAATAGATATGGCTAAAACAATTAATAGAGAATTATTATGGAAGAAGACATTTGAATAGTTGAACTTACCTGAAATAAATTGGGACGTAAGGTCAAGAGTTTCATATTTAGAACAGCAATTTAGAAGGAAGTACTTAATAATTATAACTCAATGTTTGCTTCAACCTAAAGCATTTTAAGATGACAAGGTTACCTGCAGTGGAAAAACAGCACTTTTGTTTCCAACGTAGCCATGCACCACATGGCTCTGAATCGACAGTACTCTTGGGGTATCTGAAGACATCCTTGCACCAAAAACACTGATTTTAAAATTATTTAAAATTCAAGTTCTATTGTTATTTATTGTCTTCAAGTTAGCGGAACACACAACGTGACGCGCCAGAAGCCTGAACGGAACTAAGTTATATTCATGCTCGCTTATCCGCAAACAGCAAAATATAATTATCTCGGGAAAGACATAATATTGCTTGATAATAGCAGTCCTCTTTCTTATCAACTATCAAGAAACGTGACATTGACAGTGATCGGTCAAGTCAATGTGACAGCCAACCACAGATTACTAAATGTTATAACTGGTAACATTGCATGTCTGTTGTCTTTTATCGAGTGCGTTCAAATAAACGCGAAAAGTCTACGAGAAAGTAGCGAGCCGAGTGGCGCTTACGATAGCAGCACCGCAGTTACAATCACCCAGCCCAATGGGTTTGATTTGCTGTATTAAAAAGGCAGGCATCCCATATGATAAAAATGGACCGTGAAAAAGTGACTTGGCTTTGTGAATGTCGCAGCCAAGAACCAACTGGCTTAATCACTCGTTGGCTGCCTAGCTTTTTAAATGAACGACGCCGTTTAATCGTCAAGCTAAATGACGTCCAGCTAATGTGTATTGAGCACGGCTATTTAGCTGGATGCTTACAAAGAATGGGTAATCGTGTGAAGAAAATACTTGAAATATTTAATTTTGGGACTTTTAAATTAAAAAACTGGCCAAGTGCGAGTTGAACTCGTGTGCCAAGGGTTCCGAACCAATTTCATTTTTGTAACATGTTATTTTACCACTATATATTTCTTATAGGTTTTCCTGTAATCTGTAGGTAAATAACTATTATCTGAATTTTTTTCAAAACCTTAGGCTCAGTAATTTGGGATATAAAGTGGGGGATTGTCATTTTTGGTCTAATTTCTTGAATAACTTCAAAACGATTTATTTTAATCATTATAAAAAATATAAATAAAGCTGGCAACTGGCTGTCAGATCAAGCTTTGTTTTTGTTCTCCTAATTTATTAGTTAAAATAATACTTTTAGTCCTTACACATCCATAATTTCCTAAAAGAAACTCTCAAGGTTTTATTGGCTAGCACTTCGCCCGCGACTTCGTCTGCGTACACTTTAAAGGTGGCACGCAACTTCTTTGTCCCATATTCTCATTCTCGGAAATTCATCTTTATGATTCTTTATCCTTATTTCTCTGTCGCATATTCACATCTTCGGAAATGCATCTTCACGATTCTGGTATTCTCATAGTTTGTGAGTCTTTGTTGTTCTTACTTTCAGCCCTGGGATTATTTTGACGTGTTTCCTGGTCTTCTGGTACTTATGAATCTTTAACGCACAATATTCCAGCCTCAAAAATATTAAGACATATTTTCTGGTCTCCTGTTACTTGAAAGACTTAACCACTCACAATTTTAGCCTAAAAATTACTTCGACATCTTTCTGGTCACCTGGTTCTTGTGAATCTTTAGCGTTCACAATAATTCTGAGCCCAAAAATATTTTACTACGAGGATCGCCCGAAGGACACAGTGGAGTACACGGTGCAGGTCTGCCCTGCTTGGGCGTAGCACCACCTTGTCCTCGTCTAGGCGATCGGCGGCGGCGACCTCTCGCGTCCGGCTCTGGTTCAATCTATGGTCCAGAGCGAGGAGGCAAGGAAAGCGGTACCTCTTTCTTCGAAGCAGTAATGCTAGCGAAGAAGAAGGCCGAACGCGTGAGAGAGAGCGAAACCTCACGCCCAAGCCGCCGCAAAAGGAGAAGACGCCCCGGGCGTCGGGAATTGCAGGGAGATTCCCGGCAACCGTTGGCGCGGGCCTGCGGACGGCGAGTATTGGGTGGCTCGCCGTCCGATCAGAACCAGGCCCGGGTCGACAGAGCGATGTGTTCCACGTGCGCCTCAAAGAGCTGTCAGAATAGAAGACGAGGCCCGACAGGGCCAGTGCCTGCCGGTGTTGCGGAATTTGTTTGAAAGAGTCACGCGGCCCTGGAACGTAAAGGGCATTAGGAGGAACACGGATGGGTTTTAGTCAGTAAGAGTCCGACACTCCCTTCTGCTTCACCCGGAGCGGGAGGAGTCATTTGATGATTTCGCATCGTTAAAAAGAAGCCAAAAATGCATGTTTCTGGTCTCCTGACACTTGTGAATCTTTAGCGCTCACAATTCCAGCCGAAAAACTACTTTGAAATGTTTCTGGATGTCAGCGGTTAGGATTAAAAAGTAGGTACCAGGAGCCTACTTTTTAATCCTAACCGCTGACAATTCCAACCCCAGAAATACCTCGACATGTATCTGTTCTCATGGCGCAAAATGAATCTTTAGCGCTTATAATTCCAGCTTGGCCAAAATTTCGACATGTTTCTGTTTTCTTGGTACTTTTGAATCCTAACCGCTCACAATTCCAGCCAAAGAAATACTTTGACATGTTCCTGGTCTCGTGTTATATGTGAATCTATAGTGTTCAGAAATTCCAGCCCTGAAAAATCTTCAACATATTTCTGTTCTCCAGTTAAAAAAAATCGTCCAAAAATACTGTGACAAGTTTCTGCTCTCCAAGTACTTGTGAATCTTTAGCGCTCACAAATTCAGCCCCGGAAATACTTTGACATGTTTCTGGTCTCCTGTTACTCAAAGAAATACTTTGACATGTTCCTGGTCTCGTGTTATACCATGTGAATCTATAGTGTTCACAAATTCCAGCCCTGAAAAAACTTCAACTTATTTCTGTCCTCCAGTTAAAAAAAATTGTCCAAAAATACTGTGACATGTTTCTGCTCTCCAGGTACTTGTGAATCTTTAGCGCTCACAAATTCAGCCCCGGAAATACTTTGACATGTTTCTGGTCTCCTGTTACTTTTGAATCTCTAGCGCTCACCATTTCAGAAAAAAAATACTGATATATTTCTGGTCTCCTGTTACGTGTGAACTTATAGTGTTCAAAATTCCAGCCCTGAAAATACTTGGACATGTTTCTGCTCTCTTGGTACTTTTCAAACTTAACCGCTCATATTTACAGCGCCGGAAATACTTCGACATGTTTCTGGTTTCTTGGTACTTGTGAATCTTTAGCGCTCCCAATTCCCACCGAAAAAATACTTCGGCATTTTTCTGCCTTCTTGGTTGGTACTTGTGAATCTATAGTTTTCACAATTCCAGCCCGCATAAATCTTCGACATGCATCAATACTCCCGGTAAAAAAATATCTTGCTCAAAAATATTTCGACGTTTCTGGTCTCCTGGTACTTGTGATTTTTTAGCGCTCACAATTCCGGCCCCAAAAATACTTCGACTTGTTTCTGCTCTCCTGGTACTTGTGAATCTATAGCGCTCATAATTCCAGCCCCAAAAATATTTCAACAGGTTTCTGCTCTCCTGGTAATTGTGAATCTTTAGCGTTCACAATTCCAGCCCGAAAAAATCATCGATATGTATCAGCCGGTCGATTCTGAAACATATGAAGTGACCACGGAATGCGCTGTCATTCCATTTTGACTACATGGATCGACAGGTCACTTCATGAACACTTCACTTCGACATATTTACAGAATTGCACTGCTGTACTCCTGGTGTAAAAAAATATGTTGCTCAAAAATACTTTGACATAAATATTTGATCTCTTGAAACTGGTGAATCTTTAGCGCTAACAATCTCAGCCCAAAAAATACATCGACATGTTTCTGGTCTCCTGGTGCTTCTAAATCTTTAACGCTCACAGTCCCAGCCCCAAAAATACTTCGACATATTTCTGTTCTCCCGGTACTTTTGAATTTGAAGTACTAAGGCAGCAGAAACTCGAGATTTCCACTTCCTCCTCAGTCTCCATTAAGCCATGCTTTTTTACCGGGATAAAAAGTAGCCTATGTTTGATTCCAGGATGTGGACTATATGTGTGCCAAATTTCATCCAAATTCCTTCAGCCATTTTTGCCTGATTGAGGCACAAACATACAAACTTTCACATCCTACTAATATTATAAATGTGAAAGTTCATCAGACGGCGAGCCACCCAATGCTTGCCGTCCGCAGGCCCGCGCCTACGGTGGCCGAGAATCGCCCTGCGACTCCCGACGCCCGGGGCGTCTTCTTCTGTTGCGGCGGCTGGGGCGTGAGGTTTCCCTCTCTCACACGCGTTCGGCTTCCTCCTTTGCTAGCATTACTGCTGCTGCAGAAGGAGGTGACCGCTACCCATGTCCCCTCGCTCCGGACCATGGTTTGAACCAGGGCCGAACTTCTCCCCCGCACCGACAAATATTAAAGCTTCTTGAGCAAAATCCTGGATCCGCGTCCGAGTTACCTACATTCTACATGAGACTATTATCTTGCTTATTCGATTATTATTGATAGAAAAAAACTTATGTATAAATTGTTTTTTATATTGATGCCAGAAGTACAGCATTCTTAGTTATTTTGTAACCCTGATTATACGTGAGATATTGTATAATTTAAATTGAGTTAAAATTCAATTTGAAACGCTGTAATTTATATCGCACAAAGCTAAATGATAAAAAAAACTGGCCAAGTGCGAGTCAGACTCGCGTGCAAAGGGTTCCGAACGAATTTAATTTCTTTTAACATGTTATTTTAATATTATAAACTTCAGGTTATTTTAAAACCACAGACTTCTTATAGGTTTTCCTGTAATCTATAAGTAAAGGTCTATTATCTCCATTTTTTTCAAAATTTTAGGCTCAGTAGTTTCGGAGATAAGGGGTGGTAATGGTCATTTTTCGCCTAATTTCTGCAATAACTTCAAAACCATATATTTTAAAATTTTGAAAAAAATATAATTAAAACCCTCACAGTAAGTCCTTTCATTTGATATATCACACGATATTGGTCAAAAAACTTTTTTACTAAAAATTAAATAATTTACGTAACGCGTCCGTGTTTGGGTCACAAAAGTCCATATGTGTACCAAATTTCAACAGAATCGGTCCAGTGGATCCTGAGAAAACTGGCTGTGACAGACGGACAGACAGACAGACATCTGAGTGATCCTATAAGGGTTCCGTTTTTTGTTCGGAACCCTACAAAATGTAAAGTTACGTGTTTTTTTTAAATATTATTCCATTTGCAATCGGTCCTCGGACCATAAGCGAATTTGTTCCATGACAAACGGCGTTGTGGTGGAGCAGCCAGTGCTGCGCCTTCAACTTATAGAAGGTAGTTCCTCTTCAGCCTTTTTACCACCGCTGTCGGGTTTAACAGTTCATTAACTAGTGGGTTTGGATATGAGGCTAGGCGTGCCTTGTGTTGTCTTTTGTATCGCTCGATTTCAGAGTTTACTGTTGGCATTTGTAGAAAGTCGTAGATGGCGTCATTCCTAGCAAACCAAGGTGCGTTAGCTATTGTCTTAGGATACCATTTTGAACTCTTTGCAGGCAGAGTATGTTGGATTTGCTGGCAATGCCCCACAATTGAATCCCGTATGTCCATATGGGCTTGAGATCCGAGTTACAACTCGGATGATGAGGAGTTTGTTGTCTACAGAGAGCAGAGTTTCTTCCCATGAGCCAATACAGGTTGCGGAACTTGTAGTTTATCTTGTCACTCTTATATTTAATGTGATGCTTCCATGGTAGGCGCCTATCTAAGTGGAAACCAAGATACTTTACACAATTTGTGTGTGGTAGGGTGTCAGGACAAAGTCTAACAGGTGGTGTGTTCCCGTGCCTGAGCGTGAAGGTGATATGGTTAGACTTGGATGCACTGACACGTATTCGCCACTTTCAGAGCTATTTATGAGTTTCATCTAGTTGTTTTTGGAGTCTTTTGCTGGCCATTTCTGAGTTGTCATCAACTGATAGATAGGCTATGTCGTCGGCATATGTTGCTATTATTATGTCATCCAATGTGGGTAGATCTGATGTTAAGATATTATACAACACTGGGCCAAGAACAGATCCCTGTGGTACACCAGCTTTCGCTTCAATCAATCTTGATCTTGCTTTGCCTTGTTTCACTTGGAAGCAACGGTCGGATAAATACGACCGGATGAGCAGGAACATTGAGTGTGAAAGTTTTTCCTTCACTTTAGCCAGCAGTCCTTTGTGCCAGACACGGTCAAAGGCTTGCTGAACATCAAGGAATGCCGCTGAGCAGTACTTTTTACGTTCTTTCGAACGTAAAAAGTACTGCTCAGCGGCATTCCTTGATGTTCAGCAAGCCTGTTTAGTAAACTCGGTGAACCTGTTCAATTGTTGAGTGAGATTTCCGAAAGCCAAACTGGTGAGACGGAACAACATCATTGGCATCCATGCACGGTTTTAGACGGTTGAGGAATATCCTTTCCCACAGTTTGGAGAGTACAGGCGTTAAGCTTATCGGCCGATTAGACGAGGCCTCATGTTCAGGTTTACCTAATTTATGGATCATGACAATTTCGGAGATTTTGCACAGGTCAGGAAAGTGATATGTTTGAAAAATTGCATTTAACAAACTGGCTAGGAAAGAAACGTATTTTCTGGGTAGATTTTTAAGTATGTAAGGCGTGATCAGGTCGAATCCCGGGGCTTTTCTCGAGTTTAGCATTCTGATTTCCTTCGTTATTTCTTTGGTTGTTGTGGGTATGATGCCATACACACCTGCAAATCTTGTTCCAATATTGCGTCAATTTGATGCTCATCAGCAATACTTTCGTTGGGTTTGAATACAGAGGACAGATGCGTTGCGAATACCTCGGCCTTTTCCAAGTCAGTTCTGGCCCAGGAACCCTTTGATCTGATTGGAGGATAGGATTGTTGAGGCTTATCTGAGTTTTTAGTGGCTTTCCAGAGCGAGTTCCCGTCAACTCCCGTAGGTGATATCATCTGTAGGTTAGCTGTCAACGTCGTGTTAGTAGACTCTTGGATTATATATAGCCTTTAGCTCCTGTGCTGCCTTTTTGTAACTTAATTTATCATGAGAATGACGGGATTGATGCCATATTCATCTAAGTCTGCGCTTTTCTAAGATTTTTTTGCGTTATGTCTGGTGGATGAGAGTGGTTGGTGTAAACTTTGAGCCGGGAGGGTGTTGATCTAGGCAGCCACTTGAATGGCGTTAGTGAGATATCTGCAGGCTTTATCTACATCATTTTGGTTTTTCGGTGGAATAGTTGCGGTAAAGTTTTCATTGAGGTAGGTCTTGAAGCCGTCCCAGTCAGTATGGCTATTCGTCAGAGACTCAGTTATTTCCCGAAGTTCACTAGTGCTAATTGTGAGGATCACCGGTGTGTGATGCACCGTTTATACTTGATTTGATAGTAGTGTGTAAGCTATCTATACCCTTATTGATGAAGAAATCCAAGAGATCAGGCAGTTTCCTTGGGTTACTAGGCCAGTAGGTAGCCTCACCTGTAGATAACGGTTTTAAGCGGTTTTCATCGACACAACGTTTCAAATCGCGTCCACGAGTGCTGGTACAGTGAAATCCCCAAAATCCTGCAATCAACCTATGGCCAAGAGTATTGAAGTAGGTTTTGAACATGTCTGCAGTTATTTTGTGTCTTGGTGGGCAGTTACAAATTGAGGATAGAATAATAGGGCCTGCTCGGTCCTCCAATCTAACAGAAGTAGCTTGTATATGCACTGTAGAATATGATTCAATTAGTGAATGTCTCAGGTTTGCTCTAATGATCAGCGCCGAGTCAGCATGCGCACTACCATCAGGATGGGGAAAGTGGTAAATATTATATCCTTTGATACAGAACGTGCTTCTGGACGTCCCGTGCGACTCTGAAATTAATACGGCGTCTAGTTTGTTGGCTTTTATTAAAGTCTCCAACTCTTGGATATTGGGAGCCAATCCATTGATGTTCCAGATTGCGATTAGTAGAGGAGTCATTTATGGTGTTATTTTAGTGATGACTGTACTCAGTAATCCCACGAGTACTGATTTGTTGTTGGAGAAGGTCCATTTTTTCATTTTGTTTAAATAAGAGTTGTTACATTTTGTTGAGGGTTTTCTATGTGGCGTTAAGAGTTAATTTTTTTTGGTGTATCCGGGAAAAAACTCAATTTCACTCAAATTTTTGTCCGGGTTCGGCTAATTATGTGATGGCAGCCCTAATTAAAATGTTCTACTTTCTTACCACTGAGTTGCCGTAGATCGCTCTGCGACAAGCCTGTGAAGCTCCCAGGAAACTTCTGTGCTTCTGGGCGGAGCTAGGCTGGGTATCTTAGCCAGGACACCTACACACAACGGACCGAATGAGAGTCTAAGTGCGGAAAATAGAGTCCCTAATCTATCTATCTTTGGAAGAAAGTAGGTACAAAGAATACACAGCAGCATCAGAATGATATAGTTAAATCGACTTTTAACCACTTTTGATAGTTTTTTTCAAAGGTGCTGTAGTCTTTTTGTGACCATCTAATTACAAATATTGTGACGATAATAAATCCATGAAAGTTGCATAGGCACAGTCAGATTTAAATTTCCATTCCAGTTTTTAATTAACGTTTGATTATTCGCATTCGTATTTTAATTTGTGTTGTGATCTTGTCAAAT
Organism: Lacanobia wlatinum; assembly: GCA_947578705.1. Classification (NCBI taxonomy): domain Eukaryota; kingdom Metazoa; phylum Arthropoda; class Insecta; order Lepidoptera; family Noctuidae; genus Lacanobia; species Lacanobia wlatinum. The sequence goes on from OX388033.1 coordinate 13,128,368, forward strand.
CTTGTGGTGCCTTTTTGGCAATACACTCATTAGATATTATGAAAGTTTAATCCAGTCGGAGCCAACATAAACAATGAATATGTCAGTTTTTTTTTCCCTTTATGGCAACTGAGCCGGTTCCGACTATTCTGCCAGTGTCATGTCGTGACGGTAGCACCGAAAGGCAGGCCGTCGAATTTGATACTTCGTGGTAGGTGTTAGTAGCTGAAAGGACGAACACATTGGTTAGTAAAACAGATAATCCAGTTTACAAACTTAAATACAATCCTATCTACGACATATAAACTAGTTTTTACTATATACACACTACACACACGTTACGCACCAATTAAAATTTTAAATCATTCTCATTTAGGAATGTGGCCAAAATGTTTATTAATTTAGGGAAGAAGTGGGAGAGAAGGGTATGGAAGTTGGTTGGGAGAGGAATGTTCAATTTGGAATTTTTTTGGTACAGGTCAAAGGATTTTTTGTTTAGGGAGCAGGAGAAGAAAATATGGCCTAAGTACCCTCCGCAAGACCACACTTGCACAGGGAACTATCCCGGACATGTATCTTTTTCAGGAACACAGGGCTACAACAATGTCCGAATCTAAGTCTACAGAGGGACGAAACAGTTCTCTTCGACAATTTAGGACATTTAAAAAACCAAGGCCTACGCTGGATATCAGGCTGTATAGCAGCGTAGTAGAGGCCCTTGGTTTTAGAAGTCGTCTTCCATGTTTCAGTCCACGAGTTAAATAACTTGGGTTTGGCACCATTCCACAAATCGTAGTTATGCACTACGTAGTGCTTTTGATCAACTGGATTCGATGTGGCATACTTTGCTAACGAATCAGCGCACTCATTGCCAACAATACCCGAGTGACCGGGGATCCAGGTTATCTCAATGTCCAAGCCGTTTTGGGAACAATCAAATAACAAGTTCTTTATATCCATAACGATTTGACTATTGATTTTACTATGAAGTTGATTTTGCTTAAGGGCCTGAATACTACTACGGGAATCTGAAAAAATCACTGACCTTGTTATCTGATGGGATTTAAAATAGTGTATGGCTTCTAAAATACCAATACTCTCCTGTAAAGACTGATGCTTCTGGTGGGCATTGAAAAAGTAAAGCTATTTTAGAATTTTGAAAATAAACTGCCCCACCGGTACGTTCTGTTTCGGAAAATTTGGAAGCGTCTGTGAAGAAGAAATTCCATCCTTCCCAATAACGCTTGACAGCTGACTCAAAGTCATCTCAAGCGTCTTGATAATTCCTTGATATATCTAGTCCCAAAACGACTTTTGGTTCGAAATGAATCGCCTCGTATGCGGCGGAGAAGACCGGAAGAGTAGGATATTGACAAATAGGCGAGGAGAGTTGTTTAAGCTCTCTGCACCTATTCATCAGTAGGGGAACAACTTTATGGTTCCAGTAGGGAGAATTATTAAAGGAGAGGTCAATTTGTTCTAAAATTGGGAGCAAGGGATGGGATGAGAGGGAGAAAACTTTTGTTAGGAAGCGATCTGCCAAATACTGTCTCCTAAGGTGAACTGCACATTCCACTTGCAGCGCATTTATGGGAGAGGATTTCATGGCCCCAATAACAATTCTTAGGCATTTGGACTGGATGCTGTCTAATTTTTTAAGCGCTTCTTTGATGCAGGGCTCAATAAGGTAACTGCAGTAATCCATAGCGCTTCTGGCCAATGCATTATAGACTAGTTTAAGGGTATAGGGGTGAGCTCCCCACCATACCCCGGCCAAAGCCTTCAGGACCGACACAGAACGTTCACATTTTTTGACCGTGTTATTGATGTGATCGACCCCAGACAATCTTGAGTCCAAAGTTACTCCCAGAAACCTAGCCTTATCTTCGACTGGAATGCTTTGTCCACTAATGTTTATATCAATTGGAGGTACGGAACGCTTGCGTGTAAAAATGACAGCTTTAGTCTTTGGCGCACTTAAAGACAAACCATTGTCAAGTAGCCATTGGTTTAATGAAGCCAGAAAGACATTCATCGAAAGTGCGGCATCCTGAATGGAACTGCCGGATATCATTAATGCAATATCGTCAGCATACTGAAGGATTTTGCAGTCGAAATTAAGGGAAGAGGGCGGGTTCGCTGTATAGATGTTATATAATGGGGGACTAAGAACTGATCCTTGAGGTAATCCTCTCCAGACCGATTTTTGTTCAGAGGCACTCCCAGGTATTCTCAATTGAATGGTGCGATTGGTAAAAATGCTACCAATGATGCGACAAATCCTAGCCGGGACTCTCAGCTCGTGCAGCTTTTGCCTGAGATTAGGGAGGAGAACCGAATCATAGGCAGCTGATATATCCAGAAAAACAGCAACCACAGACTCATTTCTGCTCAGGGCCAGTCGGACCTCTGACGTGAGGATACCCACACTATCAGCTGTGCCCAGACCTTTCCTAAATCCGAATTGAGTCGTTGGGAGCAGTTTCCTGTTTTCCACCAACCACACTAACCGGTTTTTGACTAAGTGTTCCAAAAGTTTGATGAGTATGGACGATAAAGCAATAGGTCTGTATGAGCAATGATCATTAGGATCTTTGCCTGGTTTTAAGATCGGAATGACAATTTGAACCTTCCACTCTGTGGGAATGTAGCCAGAACTAAAGCAGAAATTAGCCAGGTCCAGGTAATATTTGTGAGTTTTTGGACCAGCTTTAGAAATAAAGGAGTACGGGAATCCATCCACACCCGGCGCGGAATTCTTGACGTGGGATAGCACAGGTTTTAGCTCCTCTAAGCTAAATGGCATGTTCATTGGGTCGTCAATGTTGTCTGCATCATGGATGTCAACACTGGTTTCCTCAACACTTCGAACATAGGCTGGAGCGATTTTTGAGAAAAACTGGTATCCCAGTTCTTCTGTGAGGTTGTTAAAGGAGGAGGCAGGTGCTAAACTACTCCTAAAACGTTTCACCTTCCGCCAAACCACCGAAACCGCGGTGGACGGACTCAGCGAACTACAATATTTTGACCAACCTTCGCGTTTTACCCTTTTCGGAATTTCCTGGACTTGGCTAGTATCTGTTTGAAGGCAATGAGGTTATTCAGGTTCATATTGGAGTTGACTGTCTTTTCAGCCTCATTCCTGGCCCTGACCATGTTAGTGCATTCCCTATCCCACCATGGCGGGGAAGGAAGTCTACCGGATTGGGGTTTTTTGGATGGGAAGCAATCATCAGCGGTAGAGGTAATGGTGGCGGAGAAGGACAACAAACAATCCTGGGAATTATCTCTATTAACTTCTGGGAGGGAAGATATTCTTAGGTCCAGAATTTTAATCCCAGTCAGCTGAATTTAATTGATGTTATAAAGGAGGGGGAGAAACTTTAAAAGGAATATTTTTGGAAGGGAATTCAATTATGATAGGGTAGTGATCACTTCCATAGGTCATATCCAAGCGACGCCAAATGAGGAGACTAGATATATTGGGTGAGCAGAACGTCAAATCAACACAACTATTATTTTGGCCAGCTGCAGACCTGCGCGTGGCACTGCCATCGTTGATTAGACAAAAGTTGAGGTCATCCAATATATCAAGCCTATGCCAAAGTTATCGCAAGTATCCGACCACCAACGATAATGGTGGCAATTAAAATCTCCCATGACAAGTATTGGGCCACTAACACTACATAATAAATTTCGAATAACTGTAAGATATTCTAGTTGAGGGTGCGCAATATAAAAAGAGAAAATATTTATGCCCTCAGCCTTCACAGCAACATTTATGTAGTCGCCAACAAAGGTTAGAGGAATCTGGGTGAATGATACCTTGCTATTGATGAGCAAGGCACATCATCCTCCGTATCCATCAGATCTATCACTACGTACACTACCGAAACACGGCAACCTGAAATTGCTTCCAGGCAAGAGCCATGTCTCAGCAATGCCGCAGATTGATGGTTTGAATTTATTTATTAAAAAAGAAAGATCAGGCTTTCTGGGAGTAATACTTCTCACGTTCCACTGAAGGAATGTCAGGGGATGGAACATTCTGGATATAATTTAAGATGCGAGGTCAATTTTGATGCAACGTGGACAGGTATAGATTGAGTTGGGCTTGCAATACAGACATTAGCATGTTAGTGATTAAGTTTAAAATATTTGTGGAGTTATCCTCCTGTAAGGTATTGGCTCTGCAGCATCCATTGGAAGGGCACAGCCATTTCTCGATGGGGAAAAGGAGTAATTTTGAGTAAGGTTCAGGTGAGCTTGTCTATCATAGCCCGGTGAAAGGGGGATACGGAGTTTGGGTTTCAAAAGTACCGTTTTACAGTATGAATTTTGGAATGTATGAATGACTGGGGTTGTGATTTATTTGTAGTAACCTTGTTACGTGGGGAAGACTTGGAGACTTCAGCATATGATCTGGAAACAGGTGGGAACACCCGACTTGCCTCCGCATATGAAATCGATTTCTCCGCCATCAGAGCTTTGATGCTCTTCTGTCGGCCCAATTCAGGACAAGCACTGTCATTTGCAAAATGGTTGCCAATACACGAAACACAGAAACTCAATTCAGGGGTGACTTCACATCCATCACCTGGATGATCTGCACCACACTTAAAGCACCTAGGTTTCGATCTGCAAAGTGTGCGGGTATGGCCAAAGCGACAACAATGGTAGCATTGAACTGTTGGGTAAGTGTAACGCTCAACTGGGAGAGGCGAGTAGAAGCTATACACACGCTTAGGTAGGACTTGTCCGTCAAAAGTTAGCACAACAGTCTGTGTAGGCCTCCACTCAGTCACACCAGAAGAGGACACCTTGCGGTTCATCCTTCTGGCTTTGATAATGGAGCCACATCCCTCTGGAACCTGAATATTTTTAATAATTTCCTCTTCTGACCATTCAACTGGTATATCCCTTACAATACCCATTGTTGTGATGTTGAATTGGGGAATGGCAGCCATATAGTTATGTTGGGATAAAATTTTATTGTTAAGAAAAATGTTTGCGTCCTGGTGCGACTTGAACTCAACTGATACGATTTCTGCCTATACGTTTGATCCCATCGAGACGTATGTTATTCACATTATTTATCGTAAAAAACATACCAAACTTGATAGGTTGTAGCACAGTGCTTGAAGTTTGTTCGTCTTTAAGCGAAACATTCACAATGTATGGTGGATTAACTCTTGCTGTGTATGAAAGTCTGCCGATTACATTTTTCGCAATCTTAGGTTTTAATGTGGAAGCAGCAGGGGGCGAACCAGCGACCCTCTTGCGGCTAGGGGTGCTCGTATCCATAATAGAGTCCTGTGGGGGTATTTCGATGTCATGGGGAAGGGTAATAGTTAGTCCGGGGGAGAGATCAAATAGTTCATCCGGGGAGTCAGGATCAGGGGGCTTTTTGGAATTCATTTTGAATACTTATAGTTAAAAAAAAGGACAGTAAAACAAACCTTAAACCAAGAACACAAACACAAAGAACACTTTCGATAGAGTTTCACACTAGAAAAGTTCACCAAAATCGGAAATATTCGTAGCACTGACAAAAGCACGTGTTTAGCCTTCACCACTACCAACGAAAGTCCATGTCAGTTATTAAATCCTAACCAAATGTATTCTATGATTTTTGTGCATTATGGTCTTCTTAAAATTAAATTATTCATGTGTTCACAATAACATTTAAACATGAATAAAACAATAAGCATTACTTCTCTTATCGGTTTATTGATTACTAGTTCCACTAGTATTGCTTGGTTGTTCTTGAGTCATTTCATATGCTCTTTCTAATGTGTCGGTGACAATCTTCATATCATTTTCAATGCTTCTGGCCCAGTTTTCAACATCCCCAATTTCTTTAAGGGCACTACTGAAGTTTTCAACTAGGGCAAGCCATTGTTGTGTCTGTTTAGCAAAGTTTATTGCTCCCTGATGCAACAGTTTTGCTTCAGCATCTAACTTCTTTTGATTTAGGTAAGCCTGAGCCACTCTGAAAGGATAGTATAAAATGATTAGCTTTTTCCTTTTGAGTACTTATATTGAACAAAATATTGTTGGAAAGAGATTTATAATTAAAATAAAACATAGATTTTACTGGTTTAGGTAGAGATATCCAATTTAATGTTTAATTAATATAATTTTATAATCTTTCTATGAAAGCAATGGTCAAAGTAATGTACAAACCCAACATTGAGATGATCGACGAGTGCCTGAGTCAAATCGTTAGCTGCAGCTATACATTCTTTGCGTTTTTGTTCTGAAAGTAGAAAGCGATTTTTCTATTTTGTTATTGTTCAATAAGACCAGGAACTTATTGGACTCTTATTAAACTTGAAATATTTACCTTGTATTACTCTTTTCGAAGCTTGTTTTACTTGGTGTTCCTTTATTAATGACGATAACATTATGGTAAATCGATGGAATGTTTTCGTCTCGTTTTCTCAATAATTTCTCAGCCTGGGCTAAGCGTGCGACTTTAAACCTGCTGTTAAAATATGCACTACACTAAATTACAGTTTTATATCAACTACCAGTAATACTCAATATGATTAGCCAAAGATTTAAATCTTTGTAATTAGCACAACACTGAACTACGGCGAGTTTTTGTGATTTTAGTTGTGAGTGAACCTATGCTGTGACAGCAGTGACAGACTGACACTACTGACAGTGACAGTTGGCTTATCATGTTAAACGTCATGATAATGACGCTGGCATAGACTTTTCGATTTTGGTGTTGCTGTTTTCAGTGGAAACCGTTTAGAAACTTCTTCGAAGGAGTACGTACGTTCAAGAATCAAGTCAGCAGATGACTGAATCGTTTGTTCGAACGAGGTCTATCAAAATTCGCAGCGTGTATCAGTTACTTGTGAAAAACAAAATATTTAACCGTCCATTATTATTTCGGCTAGATACAAAAAGTACAGAATCTTCCCTGAGCGGCTTCCCTGAGCTCTGGTACTGTCTGGGGACATGGCTGACGGTTCCAAATAGCTCGCTTAAGAGCATCTCACGCGTGCTCTATTGGGTTTAAGTCAGGCGAGCCGGCAGGCCAGTCTAACCTTGTGATGTCGTATTCTTGTAGAGCAACATTGACTCGTTGAGCTCGATGTGCGGGCGCATTATCATCGACCAGTACAAATTGGTGCCCATGGTTTGCTCGGAATGGTCTGACAATTCCATCAATAGCAACTGCTTTATACGTGTCTGCTGTCATGAAGCCTCGATACGGGATCAAAGGCGTTCTAGCTCTAATCATAAGACCACACCAAAAGGACACCGATTTCCCGCCTTGCTGAACTTTTCCAGTGGCAGTTCTTTGCCTTTCACGGTCTCCTGGTCTTCTCCAGACACGGACACGTCGGTTATCTGGATGAGTACTGATTCGCGATTCGTCAACGAAGAGACAGTTTTGCCAAATGTTTTCTTCTTTATCTTCTTCATTTTGCCGAAGCCTAGCCAACTGCAATCTCCATCGTTGACATTGCCGGGAATTCAGAGGCGCTCGCCAAGACGTCCGTGCTCGTAATCCAGCCTGGTGCAAGCAATTCCGAATGATCTGAGTGCTAACTTCAAGCCCAGAGGCGGCCCGAACTTCTGCTTTTATTTTAGTAGCTTTGATTGTAGGGTCACGGCAGCCTGTGATCAATCTAATATAGCGCTTTTGGGCAGCAGTCCAAACCGTTGGGCAACCACTGCGGGGTCGGTCAGCTAAATTACCCATCCCATGGTACCTCTGCAACGTGGTCACGACACAGGATTGGGATATAGCATCTCTGCGTGCTATTTCTCTCGTGGTGTATCCTTCTTCCCTCAAAGTTACTATTCTTGCTCGTAAAACTTCCGATAATCCTCTTGGCATTTTTTCAATTACAACTTTCTGCGAAAAAGTATTTTAAATCCGTTAAAATTGACTAAATCAGAATTTTGAATGAGCGTACGCTGGGATTGAAAGCCTTTTTATTATGGAAAAATAATTGAACCTTTTTCATTGTTTTATATTCTAATTCTATATTTTTAAATAAAGAATCTAAAAAGAAGAAGAAATCATTATATAATCAACCGTAACTGATTTTTCAAAGTAATCACAAACTTTTTTTGATGTTTATCTGAGTATATCTATTGCCACATTTGCCACTATAACTATAAATGATGATGAAAACAAAATAAAATTTAAATGTAAAGTAATTTTTTAGGGTTCCGAATATCCGTAAAAAACGGAACCCTTATAGGATCACTCGGGTGTCAGTCTGTCTGTCTGTCCGTCTGTCTGTCTGTCTGTCTGTCCGTCTGTCTGTCTGTCTGTCTGTCTGTCTGTCTGTCTGTCTGGAAGTCCGTCTGTCACAGCCAGTTTTCTACGGATCTACTGGATCAATTCTGTTGAAATTTGGTATACCTACGGACTTTCGTGACCCAAATACGAACGTTTTATCGTATTTGGGTCACGAAAGTCCATATGTAAATAAATAAATTTTTAGTATAGGGGTTATTTTCGGGCGTCAAACTAGAAAATTAAAAAAAAACAGTTTTTCAAGCGGTATCGTGTGACATATCAAATGAAAGGGCTTACAGTGACGGATTTAATATTTTTTTTTTCATAATTAAAAAAAAATGGTATTGAAGTTATTCAAGAAATTCGACCAAAAATGACCATTCCTCCCCTTATCTCCTTAAACACTGAGCCTAAAATTTTGAAAAATATGCAGATTATGTTTCTATACCTAAAGATTAGAAGTTTGTAGTGATAAATTTCATGTTAAAAAAATGAAATTGGTTCGGAACCCTTTGCACGCGAGTCTGACTCGCATGTGCCCAGATTTTTAAAATGAAAGTTGCGGCGTGTACTTGTATTGTACCTACTAATGAAAGTCGATTAGAAATCCGTTGTCTTAAGCATATCACGCGCCGCAGTGCAACAGTCAGCATTCGCCCCCTCCCCTCTTTATTTACTTTCCCTCAAATTTCCTTTTGTGCATTGGACAGGATTTGATTTTGACTTATGTATGTAAGTAGAACATCTTTATAATTTTAACAGGATGTATGATGCAAGATCGAACGAAGCAAGCTCGACAATTTGCAATTTAGCAACCTGCAAAGGAAGGATTGATTTTCTTTTGACCAATCTTACATAGATAGGTAAATTTATGTTATTTAAGTACTTTGTCGACGAATACAGAGTGTTCCAAAAGTGCGTGGTCATATTTCTGGGTAGTAGGATTCTGTAGCTGCTATGCAGTAAAGAAACAACATCAAAATAAAAAAAACGGCCAAGAGCGAGTCGGACTCGCGCACCGAGGGTTCCGTACCATCATACAAAATGTGGAATGTTTTTAAATTTTCATCGGTGAGGCTAGCATCGTCAGAAAATTTTAACACTGTGGTGTATATTGCAGTTTTAGATCAGCGCCATCTCTTGACCGATAGTTCAACTAATGTAATTTCTGAAAGTGTGCTATTTAGGGACATCGTTTTATTTTTCCTGTAATCTTTACATAAACTTCTATCACATAGAATAATTTCAGATTTTTCTCTATGCAAACTTCGGAGATGAGGGTGGTCAATTGTCAATGGTCAATGTTTTTTCATTTTTCGCTAAAATTCGAAAAGCATGCGGTCTAAAAAAAGAAAGAGGTTTGAGAATATGCAAAAAGCACTCTTTCGTATCCCCTTACATGCTTTAGTAGCCCCAATTCGAATTTTTAAGAATTCCTTCCAGTCGCTGTTGAAAAAAAAAACATTTTTATTTCTATCTTATTATAAATAATATAGTTGACCAAAAAGTAAAAATAAAATCACCTTTCTAGCAGTCTGAAGCAGTTGGCGGCATCGAATCTGTGACTGAACTAAAATAAAGGCCACCTCAATAAAAAATATAATTACTTTTTTCAAATATTTCGACCGCTAAAATTGACCTAAAAGTTCCAAAATAATCTCTTTCCCAGCAGTCTGATGCAGTTCAAGAACTACTAATGCTGTCAACTTGAAATTTGGATTAATTTTAGATGATGTTCAACTATTTTGCAAATCAGAAAGAAATAAAAATTTTAAAAATTAAAAGTGGGGCTACAAGAGCATGTGGGGTAACGTTTATGAAAGAGCGCTATTTGTACATTTTCAAACATTTTTTCTTTTTTTTTTGTGCCGCATGGTTTTTGACTTTTGACGAAAAATGTGAAAAGTTTTACCATCCCGAAGTTTGCATAGAGAAAAATCTGAAATTATTCTGTGTGATAGAAGTTTATGTAAACATTAACAGGAAAAACAAAACGATGTCTCTAAATAGCCTACTTTTTTAGAAATCATCAACAAATTTACATTAGTTTCACTAGAGGTCAAGAGATGGCGCTGATCTAAAACTGCAATGTACACCGCAGTGTTTAAAATTCTCTGACGAATAGAGGCCTTGTAGCGGTCTACACCTCATTTCCATTATAACTAATATGTAAAAACACTAAAACAAATCATCACAAAACATAACATTTTCTGTTTATTTTCCCGTATGACACATGACATTTAGCTATTACGTTCCATTTGTAATTAACGATAAAAATTTAAAAACATTTCGTGTTTTATATGGTGGTACGGAACCCTCGGTGCGCGAGTCCGACTCGCTCTTGACCAACTTTTTTATTTTTAAAGTGTCTAATTTCTGGAACATCCTGTAGATATTGCACTGTGGCTGCTTTAAAATCGTAAGTTTTGGGACAGCCATTTCCCGTGCGATTGGTAATGATGCGGTTAATTTATAATTTACAACTGTCGCCAGCGGACTCCCGCGTAGGAAGCACACGATTGCATTGCATTAATTATACCTTGCTAATGGAAGAGGCCAATATCGATTTTCGCTTATCGCTTACGACGGCGCCAGCTGCGAACCATTGGAAAAAGATTTCAAGCTTGTTTCATTTTACTCATTTATATGGGGAGCTGATAGGGTACAAATTCTATTGTGTTTTATCGATAAGAACAAGATGAGGAATATCCAGATAGAAGTAACTACCGTTGCGTTGTTTTCTTTTTAAGATTCCGTACCTCAAAAGGAAAAACGGAAACCTTATAGGATCACTTAGTTGTCCGTCCGTCCATCTGTCTGTCAAGACCCTTTATCTCGGGAACGCATGAAGTTATCGAGTGGAAATTAAAACCATATACTCAGGTCTACAGTCCCTTGAAGCTGTGAAAAAATCAATCTTTTAAGTTAAAAAAAAAAGAAAGATCTTTTAAGTTAACGTATAAAGAGAACAGCCGTTTATGCCGCAAAAAACGTACCTATACGAGTATTTCGACACTCTCAAGTAGGGAACAAAATTTATAGGGTATTTTCCGTTGACCTAGAACTATGAAATTTGGCAAGTAATTCCGTCGTATACTACAAGTATAGGGAAAAATCGGAAAATTATACATTTGATATTAAATCATAAAAAATGTAGTCTATATTTAAAGACTTAGACTTTATTTTTTATGCTACTATATACATACTTTTTACACGGAATCCTCTGTGGGCGAGTTCGACTTGCACTTGTCCGATTTTTAGGGTTCCGAACAAAAACCGGAACCTTTACAGGATCACTCGGGTGTCTGTCTGTCTGTCCGTCTGTCACAGCCAGTTTACTCCGGATGCACTGGACCGATTCTGTTGAAATTTGGTACGCATATAGACTTCTGTGACCCAAACACGGACGCGTTACGTAAATTATTAAATTTTTAGTATGGGGTCACTTTTGGGTGTCAAACTAGAAAATTAAAGAAAAAAAAAGGTTTTTAACAATATTATGTGACAAATCAAATGAAAGAGCTTTTTATGAGGGTTTTAATTATATTTTTTCATAATTTTAAAATAAATTGTTTTGAAGTTACTCTATTATTATGATATTATTATTAATATATATATATATATTGTATATAAGAAATTAGACGAAAAATGACCATACCCCCCGTTATCGCCGAAACTACTGAGCCTAAAATTTTGAAAAAAGTGGAGATAATAGATCTTTACCTAACCAGGGAAACCTATAAGAAGTCTATAATGTTAAAATTACGTGTTCAAAAAAATGAAATTCGTTTGGAACCCTTTGCACGCGAGTCCGACTCGCAGTTGGCCAGTTTTTCTATTGTTAAATGTACTCACTAGGAAACAATCATTGTTGTTAGAAACAATCTTTATATAGGAAAAGTAAAACAATGTTAAATAAAATTACTTTTTAATTTATTTTTTACATTTGCTTATATTTATATTATAACTCATCGAGTTGTAAACTTCTGCACCCTTAATTCTACTACAGTCTTCATTAAAAGTTAATGCGGCGAAACAAATAAATTATGCCTGTGTCCTGTCTTCACTGTGGCAGACCGCGCCGTATTTTGCTTTGAGTTTCTCGTTGAACTCAGGGTCGTCCCAGCCCCATAGGTGGTGTGTGCCGTCCCCTGTGCGGTGTGCTCGCTGCTTTATAATTTCGGGGGACACGTATTTCAAGTCGTATGCTTGGCCAATCTGTGTAGAAAAGGTTAGTTAAAATAAAGAATATTTTATTGTAATTTGATAAAACTAGCGAGTCTTCAGTGTATTTATAGGTCAGTAGGCAAAAAGTGAGCAGACTCACATTCGTAGAGAGGTACAAGACTTATGTTTTGTTAAAAATTAATGACATGTTAACTTGTTCTAGTGGACCATACCTAATTTTTTCCAATTTATCATTCACGATATCATCATGAAGGGAACTTTACCTACTACCGCCATCGCGCAGGTGTTGTGTTTTCATTTTCTACTTAGGGCTAATACTATTCTGATTGCAAAATGTATTGCGTTGGCATAGGTAGGTAATGCCGCAAAATAGGTAGACATCTACTTACTAAGAGAAATCGTTTGCATGCATTGCTATCTGCATGTCAATATTTTTATCTTCTCGTTTTAATAACCTAGTATATGTATTTATTCACTGACTATTCATAAGGACGTGTTTTAATGTTTCGGTGCCAACATTTAAACTTCCACCCATAAAGTGTTATAACAAGTTTCCAGCTCCAAGTAAAAGTTTTGCGAGCAGCATAGTTTAAGGAAATAAGTGGCTATTACTAGCGCACAATCAGGTCGGCATTGGGGCTGCCATACTTTAATGTTCAGTTACTGATATTTTAAACTTTGTCGTATTCAACGGACAATGTTTACTATCAGAATGAATTTGAAAAACACCATTGCATTGTTTTTATTTATTTGTTTTTGGAGAAGGTTGGCAACCCTAACCTTAAGTTGACCGCGTAAGGGTTAGCCTATTTATTTTTCCGCTGTACACTTTGTTAAAAGGGGTCCAATGAATACATACCTTTGCCATGAGCTCGATGAACACGATGGTGGGTGTGAGCATGTTGTAGAGGGGGAGCTCAGTCGCGCGGTAGTCCCAGGGGAAGGTGTGGTGGTAGTTGTGGAAGCCTTCCACACAGATCATCCATACTCCAATGTTTTCGCGCGGGTTCAGTGACCTTAGAGAAAAACATATTTTTTACATTTTATTCTGACGAATGGATGAAGTCCGAGACGCTTTTAGCGATTCATTCTATTTAGTTGAGTGGAGTGTGGCATTAACTTAATTGTGAGTGGTCATAAGACCACTTCGATATATAAATACCGAATCCACATTGATTAAGAGGAAATGCTGGCGAAGAGACTTTATACGTAAAAATCATAATTCGAGGTTTGGTTCTCGACTGTTTTCTCCTCAAATATTGAACCGATTTAAGAGATATTTCACAAACTGAATAAGAAGGATATATGCCGTGTCCTTTGTTATGATTTATTCCTTATAAGCACTAGAACTCTCACAAAATGCTCAAAATTGTCCGATAAATCGCTGTCAACAGAGCACTAGTTCACAAATTTGGCAACTATTATTTTAGAAATCTCGTTCACAATCGAAATAACGGAACTTTGAACGAAATACCTAAAGTAAGCGACATCGAAATCCGTTCAAAATAATAGGCACCGATGGACTGATACCAATACCTGCTATTATTACAAACGCCTTTCACGTTAATCGGTTTACCAAGAATAATAACAATGTAAGTAATCAATTACAAATAGGCCGCTTACTTGATCGGGATGTTTAATTCATGATCCATTATTGTTAGTAATTGATTCAAGTAACCAACTTATCTGTTCACTTGAGTACTTTTAGCGTGATCTAGTTTTGTAGCGGGAATCGGGAATAATGTCACCCTTGGGTCTATCTACACTAATATTATAAAGAGGAAAGATTTGTTTGTTTGTTTGTATGTTTGTTTGAATGTTTGAGGCTCCGTAACTACTGGACCGATTTGAAAAATTATTTCAGCATTAGATAGCTACATTATCAGGGAGTAACATAGGCTATATATTATCCCCGTATTCCCACGGGAACGGGAACTGCGCGGGTGAAACCGCGTGACGTCCACTAGTCTACCTATAATATTAGATACGGTTCTGCTTTGTCGTTAATTAATTTATAGTTTTAATAATTTATTTCAAAATCTATCGGATGGAGAGAACTACCTACTTATTTGGATCGTAGTATCGGTTATTGTCGTCAGTGGCGTGCGGTAGGTGCAAGCCAGCATAGACCAGCATAGGTAATAACTGGTTAAAAAGAAAACACCATTATATAACTCATCGCTATGGCGCCGACCCACTGCACCGTGCTGTTTCTGTACTGAATTCTGTGCTACAGTGATATTAAATTGCTACGTGTTTATTTCTTATATCATTAATAACATCGAATATAACATAATGAAAATAACTAAAACAGCTGAACAAGATCAAAAGTTTTTTCAACCTATTAGTATTTTATAACGTAAATGATATAAGAGCCTAGAGAGACTAAAATGGCACGGTGTATAGGGACTAGGGAGTCCTGCTGGCTTGCACCTACCGCACGCCACTGATTGTTGTTTCTCAATGGGTCTAAAGCTCTTCAGTGTCTGCTGGGTTCAGTTTTAGATATTACAGATTACCCATGAATGTCAATTTTGCAAAACTAAATATTCTTTATAAGGGACATACACCTGCATATCCTAACGTTAAAAAAAACCGGCCAAGTGCGAGTCGGACTCGCACACGATGGGTTCCGTACCATAAGCCTTATTTTTTTTATTTGTTGTTATAGCGGCAATAGAAATACACAATCTGTGAAATTTTTTACTGTCTACTTATTACGGTTCTTGAGATACAGCCCTCTGACAGGCAGACGGTCCGACGGAATAGGGTTCCGTTGGTTGCCCTTTGGGTACAGAACCCTAAAAAGCGACTCGAGACAATCAACCAAAACGCCAAATACGTGAAGAGGGACCAAGGCCTTCCTATAATCTTCTATATATATAGAAGAAAGTCGTGTTAGTTACACTATTTATAACTCAAGAACGGCTGTACCGATATGTCTGAAAATTGGTGGGTAGGTAGCTTAGAGCCAGGAGACGGACATAGGATACTGGGTAGGGTAGGTAGGGTAGGGTAGGGAGGGTAGGGAGGGTAGGGTAGGTAGGGTAGGTAGGGTAGGTAGGGTAGGTAGTGTAGAGTAGGTAGGGTAGTGTAGGTAGGGTAGGGTAGGTAGGGTAGTGTAGGTAGGGTAATGTAGGTAGGGTAGGGTAGATAGGGTAAGTAGGTAGAGTAGAGTAGGTAGGGTAAGTAGGGTAAGTAGATAGAGTAGAGTAGGCAGGGTAGCCAGTTGACGGGAGTGAAGCCGCGCGGGTCAGCTAGTTTTACATAATTATATACCTTTAGTTTCGCTGGCTAACTGCCTTAGCAGTGACTGGTTATTTAAAACTAAATGTTTGGCAAGCGCTAGAATCTTCTAGCGCTTACCTTACTTGGAAATACCTGTAACAACCCCACGAAGTTATCTAATTTCGTGGGGTCGTTTCAGGTAATTCCGGATCATTCAATATTGAGAGCTGTTTATTATTCAAAGTTATATTTATTTTATTAGCTGTGTAAGTCCAATTTTTACAATAAAGAATCTTTCGTTTCCCACTTACTTGTCATAAGGCCTGTATCCGAAGGTGTGCGCGAAGCTGTTGACGCTCCACACGACGTTGATGCCGCAAGTGTACCGCAGGATGGTAGGGATGAAGAACGCGTTTGTCCACGTCTCTCCCCAGAAGTATACTGGGATCACGGTGGGCAACACGAAACACAGCAGTGGCATCATTTTCATGTAGTGCCTGCGAGAAATATAGGGAGAGGTTAGTTATCTATTTCATCGACTTGTTTCTTGTGGTGGTTTTGTTTTATCTTTATCGGTGTTTCCTGAAAGCTTCCTTAAGTCAAGAATGTATTTGTTTCTTCCAGGCAAGTGTGCTGCATCGTCGACCGCATCATCATTTTTCTTCAGGTGTAGTCAAACGCGTGCCTTTAAATTATAATAAAAGGCTTTAATCGCTAAATCATAGCTTAGCCCTTAAAGCCAGGCATAGTATGGCTGATAGCCTCCTCTTATTTTATGATTATTGCTAGTTTATTCATTCTTTATTCCGGGGTTTGTTAAGTGTTGTAGCCAATTGTAAGTAAATTCGGCTCGATATGTTAGCGTCTTGGACTTGGAGCAATTAAAGACCAGCTTTTAGAGATCTAAGTGTCAAAGCGTATAATGCTGCACCCTATTTTCAACATCTCGTAAAAAACAGCAGGAATTTATAACTTACACAATTACAAACATACAGTTGAACCCACATTTAAATGGATGTGTCATGACATAAAAATAACGAGAGTCCCGTTATTAAACACGCAATCTTCAACTCCCTCTGACTATCAACATTTCAACATAAAAAGAAGTTTGAATTAATGTCGACATCAACTTTGTTTCACACTTCATAATGCCACATAATGCCCTCGGCCCAACGCGTGTTGAAACAGGGACCTACTACGTGATAAAATGAAAATCTCTACTCCCCAGAAATAAATGTTATTTGAACTAAACTTTCAGAGAACGGGTGACTGGGGGAGGTTGATACGTCGTGTTTAATTTTACCCCCACAGTTAAAAGACACAAAGGTCTTAGAAATAAAAAAAAATATGTTTTGCTTTTCCTTTTAATACCAAGTACAGCAGTAGCTTTTGTAAGCGTACGTATAAATATATTGAAGACAGCAGCGGCGACAACCGCTCCCAGAGACTTATGGTTTCACTTATAACACAGAATTGTGGAGGATATTAGATAATCGTAGAGGGTTATATTTGTAGGGACACTATTTCATGATGTAGGATTTCTTTTCTTGAGTGTAATAGGATTATTTGTTCTCAGAAATATTTTTGGTTGAACTTGGTTTGTGTCTAGACTAGGTATGGCAAACCTTTATTTGATCGTGCCATATTTTATGAAAATGAATATTAATGTGGTCCTGGAGTGCCATAAAAATACCTTTAAAAATATAACAGCAAAAAGAGTGACTTGTGCTGTACAAAATAGACCCTAAATATCTTTTATGCAATGGGTTCAAACATTATTATTTTAAGCAGATTACAAGCAAAACTCGTTACCTAGGTACTTTTGCGCGCCCAAATTATTTCGCATGGTTTTCCATCCCCGTTCTAGACTTTAGCCCAAGAACAAGAACTGGCTAGAATTTTGCTTCAAATGGGAACTCTTTAACACGGAACTACTAGGACTATTCTGTATGATTTTTACTTACTTTCTCTGGAACATAACAACAGGATCAGCATACAAGTCGGTGAGATCAATGCGCTTTCCTCCCTCGATGACTTCTGGGCTCTTTTTGCAGCAGAGCCAGCCCATGTGGGAGAAGAAGAGGCCTCGCTCTGCGTTGTGAGGGTCTGCGTCTGTGTCCGCGTACTTGTGGTGGGTGCGGTGGTCGCGGGCCCACTCGAATATGCAGTCCTGGTACAATATAGAAATGATGAAATGATTGGGAGGGGAGCTTGATCCCTATTTTCCTTGGTCTCGGTATCACGCGTGGACAGTTGGGCCGATTTTGCTAATTCTTTTTTTGTTGTGTTTGTTATTGACAGGAGAAGGTTCTTAAGAAAAAAATCAGGCAGTCTTTGGGGACTGCCAACATAAGTAAAAACTAAGTAACTTGTGAATTGTATCGTCGAGCTATTACCTATATTATTATTTTTGAATTATTTTTGGTTTGTAAAGAAGTGTTAATGACCAATTTAAACATTAATCCTTGATCATACACACTTCTTTCTAAATAACACAGTTTTTCAGAAATCATCAGATCAACAAAAAAATAATGAGTTCCACTATGTGTAAAGAAATGCCGCTGACCTAAAACTGCATATTCTACACCGCAGCTACAGCGTCTCATCACGAAGAAAGAAAATTTAGCTATGTGTAAAGAAATGCCGCTGACCTAAAACTGCATATTCTATACCGCAGCTACAGCGTCTCATCACGAAGAAAGAAAATTTAGCTCTAATAAATTTTAATAGATGGCGCGATATGTATCGATTTTCATTGAAGGTTTTTTTTAGGGTTCCGAAAAAAAAGGAACCCTTATAGGACCACTCGGGTGTCTGTCTGTCTGACCGTCTGTCTGTCTGTCTGTCCGTCTGTCACAGCCAGTTTTCTCCGGATCCACTGGACCGATTTTGTTGAAATTTGGTATACATATGAACTTCTGTGACCCAAACACGGACGCGTTACGTAAATTATTAAATTTTTAGTATGGGTGTCACTTTTGGGGGTCGAACTAGAAAATTAAAAAAAAAAAGTTTTTTTAACAATATCGTGTGACATATCAAATGAAGGGGCTTACTGTGAGGGTCTAAATTATATTTTTTTCCATAATTTTAAAACAAATGGTATTGAAGTTATTAAAGTAACTAGACGAAAAATGACCATTCCCCCCCCTTATTTCCGAAACTACTGAGCCTAAAATTAAAAAAAAAATGGAGATAATAGATCTTTGCCTAAAGATTACAGCAAAGGCTATAAGAGGTCTATCGTGTTAAAATAACATGTTAAAAAAATAAAATTCGTTCGGAACCCTTTGCACGCGAGTCCGACTCGCACTTGGCCAGGTTTTTTTTACTATTGATAGGCTCGCGTTTGACCACTATCTCACTTAATGGTAAGCGATGATGTGGTCGAAGATGGAGCACGCTTGCCTAGAAGTAACCTTTTCACTTTTGACTTAAAGACTCCCAGGTTGTAGCTATCAGGAAAAACACACTCCGGCAGGGAATTCCACTCCTTAGCTGTACGCACTATGAATGTGTTCCCAAAACGTTTTGTGCGTGTGGGTGGGAGGGATGTCCACCATGTACCGGTGGCGCATCGCCGTTCGTCTTGTACCTAGTTTTTTCTTTTTAATTATATTACGAATGGTATGTTCTTCTCATTGATAGTTCTTCTATAGTAATTTTATAAAGAGGTAATGTTTATTTATTTATTTATTTATATATACTTTATTGTACACCAAAATTAAAACACATTAAGGAAACCTTAAACTAAAAAAATATACAATTGGCGGCCTTATCGCATTCCGCGATCTCTTCCAGGCAACCTGGCATGGATAGGGATAGCCTGGACACAAAATGGGGTTGCACTTGGTGCAAATATAAAGTTAACAAAGTTTTAGAAAAAAAGCAATACAATATACTAAAATAGATACACAAATACATACATATTAAATATACATATTAAAAAGAAAATAAATGTCAATTTTTAAAAATCAACTTCGAAAAAGTAATCACAGCGACAAGTAGTGTTCCCTAACAAGTTTCTTAAAAGCAGGCAGCGATTGCGCGCGCTTAATTGACACCGGCAATGCATTCCACAAACGGACAGCTTGGACTGCAAAAGACTTGTCCAAGAAAGTAGTAGAATGCATTGGCGTTTTCAGTCTCAAGTTATCCGATGACCTAAGAAATTTCGTGTGAGAGTCGCAAAGAAACTGAAATCGTTCCTTCAGGTAAAGAGGAGTGGAAGGGGAAAAGAGCACATTATACAATAAGGACAGTATATGAGAATTCCGGCGAAGGCGAATTGGCAACCACTTGAGTTTAACACGGAATTCGGAAACATGGTCGTATTTGCGCAAACCAAATATGAACCGTATGCAAAAATTTTGGAGGCGTTCAAGTTTATCAAGTTGCACTTCAGTAAGGTCAAGATAGCTGACAGCTGCATAATCAAGGATGGGTAGAAGAAGAGTTTGCGCAAGCGCAATCTTGGTGGCTGTCGGTAGAAAATTACGAAGTCTTCTTAAAGATGCGGCAGATGCGAATAGCTTGCGGCTTACTTCCTGTAGCTGGGCAGTCCAAGAGAAGTTCTTGTCAATAAAAATCCCCAAATTCTTTACTTTCTCACTAAAGGGAATAAGAGAGTTGTCAAAAGTAACTTGGGGTAAAGTCGTCCAGTCAATCCTTGAGACCGACCTTGAACTGCCCACCACTAAAACCTGAGTCTTTATGGGGTTTACCGTAAGTCCGTACCTCTTGCTCCAGTCGCATATACGGGCCAGATCACGGTTTAGGGTCAAGATAGCCTCAGACAGACTTCCAAGAGGAGCTCGTGTGTAAATCTGAAGATCATCTGCATAAAGGTGGTAGGAAGAAGTTAATTCGTTGGAGATAGAGTTAATAAACACTGCGAAAAGTAAAGGAGACAAAACGCCACCCTGTGGTACCCCAGCAGTAGTACTACACCAGGAAGACAAGGTCTCTCCTATGCAAATACGTTGCCGACGACCGAACAGGTAACTACGAAACCAGTCAATTACCGATGGAGATATGTTAAGAGAGCTAAGAATGCCAAGCAGAACATCGTAATCCACAGTATTAAACGCATTACTGAAATCCAGTAGAGCCAAAACCGTTAAATTACCCATTTCCATGGCTGACCTTATATCCTCCGTAATATTAAGAAGTGCTGTAGTTGTACTATGACCAGGGCGGAAACCGGACTGGAAGGGGTTAAGGAGATTATTTCTGGAGAGGAAAGTGCTTATTTGGTTGTGGATTAACCTTTCAAGGACTTTGGACAGGAACGGCAAGACAGATATTGGACGGTATTCGGAAAAGGATGTGGGATTGGATTTTTTTGGTAAAGGAATTATTTGAGCATCTTTCCATGAGCATGGAAAAACACCGCTCGATGCAGAAAAATTGAGGATGTGGCAGATGGCGGGAAGGATTAAGTCTAGCACTGGCAGTAACATTTTCCGGCTGATACAGTCGCTTCCTACTGCATTTGAAGTGATCGACAATATGCTCTTCTTAACATCACATACGGAAAATTGACCAAAAACAAATGGAGAATAACTGGGAGTCGGAAGTGATGAAAGGCGATTCATGGTATTCAACTTTATTGTCCTATCGAAATTGGACGAAGCAGTAAAATAATTATTCATAGCATCGATGTCTATATCTTTAGGGATAGTTTCTTGCTGGGTCTTACCGACTCCCAATGACCTAAGAAATTTCCAAACTTTGGATGCGTCCCCATTTTGGACAGAATCATGAATGTGATGGCGATTAGCATTCCTACACACCTTATTGCAGTGATTACGAATTGAGACATATCTTTCCCTGTTAGCGTCATTAGGGCGACGCTTAAATTTGGACTTAGCCGCAGCTTTCTTCGACATCATTTTATTTATTTCATCCGTCAGCCATGGCGCCGGCAAATGTCTCATCTTAACTGCACGTATAGGAGCGTGACGATCGTAGAGCTCAATTAGCTTATCCGTAAAAAAACTCACTTGCTCATCGACTGAAGTAGAAGCAAATAAGGAAGACCAGTCTATATTGCTGGCATCCTCACGAAGACTATCCACGTTCATACCATCAAAATTGCGTTGCAAGAGAATTTTGGCTTTGGCCCTAGCTAATGTTTCTGAGTTTGTGAAGTAATCTTTGGATCTACTAAACCGATTTTGAAAATTCTTTAACCAATAGAAAGCCCCGTTATTTGTGAGTGTCATAGGCTATATTAACCCGAAAATACCGCCCAACGAAGTGGGCACGGGTAGTTAATCAGTATTTAATAACCTTCCATGGAATAATGGGCTCCAAATTAAAATCCGTACAGTAGGTACCTATGTGCCAGTAGATGACCTACTCGGGCGAGTTAACTTGATAGGTATATAGTTCGAATGACGCAGTGCAAAGTACAGTTTGCAAAAACTTTCATTAGCATTTCATACCTATGCGTAAGTACATTTATATTATTAAATCGAATACACAAATCTGTGTTAGGTAGTACCTTGCATTTACCTAAATATTCCACCAGTCCACTGATTGTAGTAGGAGACTTTAATGTTGATTTTAATAAGCATCTTAATAACTAAATATCATGTTATTTACACAGTAAAGGTCTTCTCCCTAAAACTTTTGAGCCCACAACGGTTGACATTACTAGTATCGACAACATTTTTACTAAGTAATATGCAATGTGGAGTGGCTGAAGCGTTTTTCAGTCACCATAAGGAGTTGTGGCTAAGATTCTAAATACACAATAGTAAAGTACTGTCCGCCTGTTCGGTCTTCCACCTGTCCGCTTGTTCATCTATCTGTACGTAAAGTAAGTAAAATATCCAAAATATTTATATATGATGGTAAGGAAACCTCGGTGCGTGAGTCCGACCCGCTCTTGACTGTTTTTAGGGTTCCGAAAAAAAAGGAACCCTTATTGGATCACTCGGGTGTCTGTCTGCCTGTCCGTCTGTCACATACCATCATGGAAAGTACTCTAAGTAAGAAAAATGCTGCGGTTTGAATGAACTGCTCTACGTTTAGTATATAAAAAAAACTGGCCAAGTGCGAGTCGGACTCGCGTGCAAAGGGTTCCGAACGAATTTATTTTTTTTAACACGTTATGTTAACACTACTGTCTTCTAATAGGTTTTCCTGCAATCTTTAGGTAAAGATCTATTATCTCCATTTTTTCCAAAATTTTAGGCTCAGTAGTTTCGGAGATAAGGGGGGGGGAATGGTCATTTTTAGTCTAATTTCTTGAAAAACTTGAATGAAAAAAATATAATTAAAACCCTCACAGTAAGCCCTTTTATTTGATAAGTCACACGATATTTTTCAAAAAACTTTTTTTTTTAATTTTCTAGTTTGACCCCCAAAAGTGACCCCCATACTAAAAATTTAATGATTTACGTAACGCGTCCGTGTTTGGGTCATAGAAGTCCATATGTGTAAAAATACGTTTGTTGCGGCATAAACGGCCGTATCTTTATTACGTAATTTTAGAGCTTTGATTTTTTCACAGTTTCAAGGGACCGTAGACCTAAGTATATAAATTTAATTTCTCGAAACCTCCACGTGTTCCCGAGACAAAGGGTCTTGACGGACAGACGGATGGACAACTAGATCCTATAAGGGTTCCGTTTTTTCCTTTTGAGGTATGGAACACTTAAAAAAAAAGAAAGTTTCCAGTTGACGAGAGCGAAGCCGCGAGGGACAGATAGTCTATACTAATATTATAAAGAGGAAAGATTTGTTTGTTTGTTTGTTTGAAATGAATAGGCTCCGAAACGACGGGACCGATTTGAAAAATTCTTTCAGCAATGGATAGCTAC
Source organism: Lacanobia wlatinum (assembly GCA_947578705.1). Taxonomy (NCBI): domain Eukaryota; kingdom Metazoa; phylum Arthropoda; class Insecta; order Lepidoptera; family Noctuidae; genus Lacanobia; species Lacanobia wlatinum. Next base: position 13,151,867 of record OX388033.1, read on the forward strand.
ATTATCAGGGAGTAACATAGGCTATATTTTATCCCCGTACTCCCACGGGAACGGGAACTACGCGGGTGAAACCGCGTGACGTCCACTAGTTGGTTATAAAATCGTCTATGAGCATTTTGACAACTACATGGACTTTTTTCTTAGGTTAGACTACTAAAGATACGGACAACCAAAAGAGAACTGAATATGGCAAAATGTCGGAGAAGCAAAGCTCCCTGCTTATACGAAAAGTTAGCTCGCCTTTACGAGCTTATTATAATATCTACGTTACATTGTCCTTAATGATCCTTTAATCGACCCTTTCAGTTAAGGGTCTGCTTCATCCATTTGCACATTAACTAAGTAAACAGTCAAGTTCTTGACATAACAGCGCAGATACTCATCATTAATTGACTTGATGAGGATTGGTAATGATTTAGGCAAACGCTCTTGACGTGAGAGGATGGTTCTACAATACAATTAGCATTTCCAGCACTTATTGGTAGGTGCTGCCTACTAAGTTTAAATTGAATTTAAAAATAATTATTTACTAAATCTTATTGATATACCTACTAAATAAAACATCCCACTATCATTTGAGGAATGAAAAATTAAACGCACCAAAATTTTGTCACCGACCTTACGTTGACAAAATTTTTGAAAAAGTTAGAAGTAGCAGTCTGTGCGAATAAGGTTTTAAATGACAATTCTTGCAGAAGTCTTCTCAAAACTATTTCTGGGGCGAAGACAGTCACAAGAATCGCGCTTATATACCTAAATGGATCATCATCATCATATCAGCCGAAAGACGTCCACTGCTGGACATAGGCCTCCCTCAAGCGTCGCCACAACGACCGGTCCTGTGCGTCTCGCATCCATCGGCTACCCACTCCTAAATGGATACTTAAACTGAAATATCCACGACCGTCTTACCAAGACTACATGACAAAGAAGAAGTAAAAGCGTTGTCTTCTTACCTGAAAGCCCATGGTCTGCCATAACATGAGCACGACGCGGAGAGGAGTGCGAGCCTTGAAGCATCTGTGTGTCCATAGACGATGAGATCCTGCGCCGATTCCAATGGCGCACATTAGGTGGACGGCGAACGCTGGAATAGAATTCAGAATTTAATATAACATTCAATAAACACGTTTTAATGTGCTTCGGGCAAGTAGAAGGAATCGCTGGCGTAATTTAGATGATGACAATCTTTCGTTTTTCTCATTTCATAGCAAACACAGTAGGTATCCTCCCGAGATTTAGTAATTGTATTAGGTGTTTCTAGTGTTAAAATGTTCAACTTCATACGAAGAAATCGGGGTTTAGTCGCCCCAAATGCTACTGATCTGTTTAGCATATAATGCACCGTTTTGACACTTAGATATATTGCGTTAATCAAGATCCAATGATACCACTCACCAAATACATTAGTCTGCCATTTAGCCGAAGTGAAGACGAGATACAATCCATAGACTGATGCAATGTGCAGATAAAGGAACCAGAATATGTTGAACCACACATATTCGTGTTTCCTGGGACTCGCATGCTTCAACACTGACACGTCTTTAGCGAGCCCCAGGTCTGACGTCTGTGTGTCTGACTCGAAGACTACTCCACTCGGGACTGGATCCACTTGAGGAGGCATGGTCTGGAAATAAGGGGTTTTGTGACTTCATTCATGAAAAGAACAATACCCCAATTGTGTGACAAATAAAATCGCAATGTTATTCACAATCGACTGTCTATTGTATTATTATGTTTAAAGAAACTTCTGATCTACAACGTAAAACACATAAAGCAAACAGTTAATGAGTCAAAATGATAGTAGATTATGCACCGAGGGGATAAAGCACTATCTTATGTCACGGGCGCCATATTGACTCCCGAACCTAATGAAGGAATCTAAAGTTAATACAAGACCAGGATTCTTGAAGAGTGCAGCGAGGGATTGCAGCTAGCCCAAGGCAAAGATACCTTTATCTCTGAGGAGCATACTCTACTTTTGACACCTATTACAAAAAAAAACGTTTCAAGTCATAAAGTGACTGGCCGCGAGAGGTTCCCGTCGGCCTCCAAGTTGAGTTCCAAATTAAAATCACATTATTGACCTCCGGGTAGTAATATTGTACTGAATTCCATTATGACGCGCTGGGCAATGATGACTTAGGTACTTTAGGTTGAATTTGCATGAAATAATTTAATCTGACGTTTTCGTGCATATGGTGTGAAAAAGCATTTATTATTAGGGATATTTCGTAATTCATTTGCGGCCGTTACATTAATTTTTGTATACGAACGCAATTTGGCTGCAATTCTGTTTAGTAGTAAGTATAGATCGTTAAGATTTTCCGGACTTTTAACTAGACTATTCCGTCAATATTGTTATTTCCTTTCTTGAGAGCGCGATAACCGGGACAATAACCTTGAATATTATTCTCTGAAACTACTATTTCTAACCAATATCTAAAGAAAAAGTCAAGTCAAGTCTAGCTATTAGTATTCGCCGGGATTTATTGCTTGATTTAACGATACAAATGAAACAGTCTTTGCCTCGGAAGATAAATTGCAAGGAAGTTCAAACTTGTTAAGTCTAATAATTGCACTTGTTAGAACGCCAGATGCATTTGATTACCTCATTAGGAGTTTCAAGTCAAAATTTTTGTTAACTTTTCTTGGCAAATACGTATAAAAGGCAAGATTAAGGAAATCGACATTTTATCAGGAAAGAAGACCGCTTTGGAACGTTTTCCAATGAAAATAGTGTGAAAATCTGTAAAATCATGTGCAAAACGATTTAACTTTGGATAAGTACACCTAAAATCTTTAATTCAGATTCTTTATGGAAAGTAGATACTGGAAAGTTCCAAGAATGCATAAGGATCGCCAATGAGAATTGAAATTCAATGTGGTATTATTACAGTGAATAACTAAACGCTGCTCTAGGCTTACCGCTAGAAGAACATTTGATTCTTCTAAATAAATTGTGCGCTGATCCCGGTATGACTGCTGATATAAAATATGCGGATTTGAATGATATATTTCAAAAAATCGGTTCATTGTTTTTGACTCTGATAGTTTACTCGTATTGCAGGTAAGACCGAAACGAAGATATCACTGTAAAATTAGCCTTTTCACAATGCAAGTAAGTATGTAACTTTATGAAATCAATTATAGAAATAAACTAAGGGTCACCACCTACCTCCTTCGTTGTTAAACACTGAAATATATCTTATTCTAACCACTCTTGGACACACACTGATTCCCTATTCCTAACGTCCTAGTATATATAGGATACAATGACAACGATTTGAATTTCAAAATAATGCAAGTAAATCCATGTAAAGTAAATAAATTAGGTCGTTAGGTTTCGTAAGAGTTCATTGTATTATAACTTTACATATCTACTTAATGTCAACACACATTAAGTATGTAAAGTTAATCCAATCAGAATATTGGTTAACCAGTTCATTGTTTAATGTTTAGGGATCTAGGTTGATTTGTCATGTGTTTATTTAGGTAGTTGAGTGTCAATCACGTGAACTCTGGTTTTTACTTCAGTTATATAGGATAACTTCCGGAAAAGTGTTGCAGTTTTCTTATAGGCTTATTTTATAAATGCCATATTTATAAGAGGTCTAATCATTTACGAAGACAGTTCACACACATAACCATGTTTTACACAAATATTAATAACACGAAACATGAAATAAACCCACTTTAATAATCCTCTGTGTAAGTAAGCATGTTAGTCCGACATTTAATAACATTTCCCGTACGATATTTAGGATATATCGTGGTCCGTTACCGTCCATATATCCTCGGGTCTTATTGCGTTGCAGACGCGATGTCGACGGAATCCATCGCGGCTAGTAATTTCCGCAGAGTCGACCAGGCAATACTACGGACTACAGTTTAGTTTGGTGGCAACTGGCAACACCGACTTACAACGTGGACAGATTATTAAATTCTATATGAAATATGGCAACATTCTCGAATTCATTATAAACACATGAATTTAGTTAATCAGTCTTATCATCATGAGGTATCGTGTTACCCAGATACTGGGTTGTAGAACTCATGTTAAATATTGTTATTCACCTGCATCACGTTAGACTGGAAGCCGATCAAGTATTATAAGTATATCCTCAAATTATTATAAGTCCTACTAATATTTTAAATGCGAAAGTTTGTGAGGATGGATGGATGTTTGTAACTCTTTCACGTCAAAACGCCTGAAAGGATCTTCATGAAATTTGGCACAGAGGTAGATTAGTCTGGAATAACACATAGGCTGCATGCTTGCTTCTTGCTAACTGCATGCTTGCTTGCATGCTCTGATGCATGCTGCGTGCTTGCTTGCATGCTCGCTTGCTTGCTTGCATGTTGCATGCTTACTGCATGCATGGTGTATGCTTTTTTGAATAGTTTTGTCTTTTAATGGCAAAACGCATCTGTCATTTTAATTCTACTTAACATTACAACATTATTAAACATTATTTAATATTATTATTTAACATTATTTAATTTTACATATTAAACATATGTAGTATTAACCTTCTCTCTGACGAGCAATTGTGTTTATTTGTTTTGCTATTCAGTTTTACAAGGCGTTTTTATTTCGAAATTCTAATTAATCGGTACCTACTTTAATATCGGAATTCGTATGTTTGATGTTTCGAATTATCATTAAGTCGGACTTTTTGTTATTCGATCTATTGAAACTCGGTATTTTGAGAATAGTAATTATAAACTTTAGGAATATTGAAATTTCAGAATTACAAAAATAGGATGATTCAATTTACCATTCATCCTAGTTGTTATACTAGGAATTTTGAACCATTCGGAATTATGAAAATCCGTATTTTGTAATTCGTATTTGTGACTCGGAATAAAAATTTTCGTATTTATGTAGTGTGTCCAGATTATAGTCTGGAGTAACACATAGACTATATATATCTGGGGAGTATGTTCCCTAGGGATCACGCGGGCGAAGCCGCTGGCAGAAGCTAGTTTAATATAAGTCTGTGGCAACTTTTGACAGCACTGTGACTCGTCTTTTAACGCGGTTAGGCAGATCGATTATTTTTGGTCTTAAGTTTTGCGACAGTGTCGATATACCTAGTTGACTGCTCAAAGTTACAGATAGCTAACCAAACATAGTTACGATACAATGAAGCCAATCGGAAGCTGGCTATACAGTTCATCGGATTAGCTGACACAGTTCGGCAGCCTAATGCGAATTCTTCCCAGACCAAAAGAACCTAAAACCAAGGATAGGTAGAAAGTTACGTAATTTCTTTCAAGAATGTTCGGCCATTCGAATAGATTTCTTTTTACGTTAAGACAATGAGATCGTAAATGAATCGGATTCTGATTACCATTGAAGTTGCTCGATTAGACCGGGAAAGGGTGGTCGTAAAACGTTTGGTAGTATCGGACTCGTAAAAAACAATATCAAAGCAGATTCTACGACTATTTGGAAGTACTAACAAAATCAAATATAGTTTTTCTCTAATGCCCCACATATTCTTACTTTTACCTAGCTTTTTCAAATGAGACTCAATGGCAAGCTGCGTAAATCACATTATTTTATTTAACTTTTGAAATCGATACCATTAGCTCATTAGGGTGGAAATTACAGTAAAAAAGGCACCTATCGGAGCCACGAGAACGACCTAATTTAATGAGAGTAATAAAAGAGCTACGGGTGTCAATACCCACTTAAGTACTGCGGGCGCACCTTGGGCACTCCGTCTCGCTACCAACTTTGCTGAATTGGCTCATCTTCAACACATGACATGAGTATAGGTATGGCTCAAGCGAACATGAGAAGAGAATGTTTGTTACATTCTGAATTCGACTAGGTGACGTTCAGTGTTCTGCTGGTCGATTCTGTAAACATTCGATCTTGATTACTTGAATTAACAGCTCACTTCGTGATCACTTCATCCGAGCCTTCACTTCGACATGTTTACAGAATCGCACTGCTGAACGTCATCTAGTCGAATCTAAATAAATCTAAAACTTGAGTTTTTGGGGATCTGCACGCGATAACGTTAGTCACATCCAGCAAAATATCATGTGGGTTTTCTTAAGTGTTGGCATTTCGACAATCTCTGATAGAATGACACCGTTTTGGGCCCTCTTTATAAAACCGAAAAGTGAGCCCCGAATTGCAGACAAAAACACAAATGCATCAAAGAGCACGCTCGAAAACCCATTACCGAAAACCAGAAAAAACGTTGATAGTAACAGTAATAATCTGGCTAAAAGGAGAAGATTGCAGGCGTATCGCCGCGCTCGAACACATCCGGATTCGTAGCGTAAACACATGTGAACGGAATGAATGGTGAATCTTCCGGTCGGGTAACTGGGGCGTGAAGCAGAGATTTTATTTTGAGGAGGCTGTGGAACCGAGACCAGCCTGATTTTTCCACCTCGCCGGTAATTCCGTATCGTGTTCAGTCAGTGACAGCTTTCAACCGATACAGATAAAAGATTTCATCTTTTTGCAGCTTATTTATTATTCGATTTACCGCGGGCATGTGCTTTAACCGGTTCGTTCATAAGGGGTTTATGTTGTAGCTTTATTGTAATGCTGGATTATTCGTATGTAGGGTTTTAAGCTGTGTTAACGTGTTAGTATGGTTGTTAATTGGAAGTTGTGTTTTTGAATTTATAGAATTGGCTTCACTTGTGTTGTGAATAAAGATTTTCATTCTTAGATTTGAATTTAATTATTGTGAGTAGGTAACTAAATAGGTAGCATATTAGGCACAGTTCATAAAATACGACCCTGAAGTACATATTATGGATTAGGTAGGTTAGGTATGTATTCATATTGAGTCACCTGACATTGTGCCTCTAATTGCTGGGTCAACTCGCACTCGAAATCTCGACCCTAAACGTCAAAAAAATACATAAATACAATAAATCAATTTTAAATATAGCCAGCTCTCCAGTTCAAGTGACCGCTCGCCGGAGAGCCGCTGTGGACGTAATTTTGACTGGAATGGCCACCACCCGATTACCGGTATTGTGGTTTAAATGGGTTCCGATCTTGAAAAACGATTCGCTCGTGCGGTCCTCAAATTGAAATCGGTGTTCGGTCATTTCACGCAAAATTTTGATTGAATTTCACCAGTACAGTTAGAATTTTATTTTTAGATTTTGATAGGTTGTTTAATTGGTCCACTCTAAATCTGATTGTTTAAAGTGTGGATAAATTGTAAAAAGCGATAACTGTGAAAAGTTAAACTGTGGTATGGGTCAAACAAAGAGCGTCGTAGAACAGGATTATTACATAAGTTTAACGTGACTGTTCTCATCGTGTCGAATATCTTCAGCATCGTCCGTAATCCAGATTGAAAGTCGTCTTTGTCAGACAACAATGTGTAATGCAAGCAGTTCGTTCAGAAATTAAATTACGTCTAGAATATTCATAGTGAGCGTTGTGTAAGCGCTGCTCCATTACCTATTGGTCGATAACAAAGGGCCACTTCGGGCACGGAATCAATTTGGAGCACAAGAGAGGTCGGCCATTGCGCATACTTCCTTAACTATTAACTGGGCTGGAGAACCACTTCTTTGAGCACGTCTGATAAATTCACGTTAATTAATTTGTTGGGTTGATGTACTTGTGAAGTAAGAGGTAAATAGGTAAACTTTGGCACGTACAATACATACTCGTCCACCTAAGTATGTTGAATATATGTATTCCAAGTTGCAGGGATTGGTTTACTAAACAATCGAATTAAGACATGCAATGTGATCGACTCATTTGATACAGGTGAAGTATTACACACATATAATATAAATCAATCATACATTTACTGTTTAATGGCAAATATATGGTTACTAGTTGACCTGCGAAACTTCGTCTGCTCCACTCCTGTTGGTCTTAGCGTGATGATATATAGCCTATAGCCTTCCTCGATAAATGGGCTATCAAACACTGAAAGAATTTTTCAAATTGGACCATTAGTTCCTGAGATTAGCGCGTTCAAGCAAACAAACTAACAAACTCTTCAGCTTTATAGATTAGTATAGATGAGTGTTATGACAGACATAATCAGAGCATCACCTGAGAACGGCTCAACCGATTTTGATGTTGTTTTTCTGTGTTCGTAATTGTCAGGACAAGGTTTGCATTCAAGAAAACTTTAGAAAATCGAAATAAAAATCACCCGTGCGAAGCCGGAGCGGTGGCTAGCTTGTTTATCTATATAAACAACCACCACGAGGAACGATTACCAAGTGTTAATATTACAAATAAGCATTTTCAATTCAGATCCTTGCCTATACAAGAATTCTTTTGCAGTAAGTCTTTCCAATAGTTTTGTAAACTAAATCGCACTCATGTTTTGAAAGAACGTGCCAACACTGGAAGGATCTGGATCAGAACCCTTTCAGTGCATCCCAATCCTTTTGCATCACGCGTGGGAAATATACGAATAGGTTTCATGTTTTCTAAACATTGTTGATCTTGAAATAATCCATCAAACGTCTTGTAAGATATGAAAAGGGACTTATTCATATAAGCTTTGCTATCGGTGTGCATTTTCAAACAAGAATTCCCAGATTTGGATGTTTGGGGTTTGTTGAATCTTAGCAGGTACTTATTTTGTTCACAGGTTGTGTAAATGTAGTATTAGTACAAAGCTTATAGTCTGGGAATGCAGCACTATTGATGTGCTTCGTGTGTTCCAAGTTCGATTCCCAAAGCAGGGCCAGTAGGTATCTTGTTGGTTTTATCAAGGGAGCGTGCCCGGCAAATAGCTGTGTAAAGGCTTACCCCAATTAATAGGAACTGATAACGGTATAGGGTGTACATACAAATGTAGACACATCAGGTGAGCCGTGTTCCATTCTACCCCCATCTCCTTTGGGAAATATAGGCGTGGTGTTATATAAATACAATACAAGAGAAATATAACCCGGGTTTGTCTAAAATATATATGATTTTGGTAATTTATTTAGTAAAAGAAGTGTCTAGAGAAGTTATGACTTAATTAACATAAAAATTGAACGCTGCGTGCTGAGTATTTAAGTTTATTTATTGTGGATCGAAATTTATGTAAATTGGCGAAATAAATTCTCTGGGTTGTGAATATCAGGTTTACTAATTTGTTTTTCCTGCTAGTTTTTTATAATTCATTTTTTTATTTTATACGCACTGCTGGGGCGAGGCCATCGAGAGACACGGCGAAGCACTTGCCGTGTCGCTCGATATCTCGAAGGCCTTTGACAGGGTCTGGCACGCAGGTCTACTAAGCAAGCTTCCTGCTTATGGCATCCCAGCTGGTTTTTGAAGCTGGATATCAGACTTCCTGAGTGAACGGTCGATCCGAGTAATCGTTGACGGCTGTTCCTCTGACCTCATGTCTATTGATGCCGGAGTTCCTCAGGGGTCTGTTCTCTCTGCAACTCTTTTCCTGCTGCACATCAATGACCTACTTCAGCTTGGTCTTGTTGGGTACGCAGATGACAGTACGGCTTCAGAGAGATATTTGTCCACTCGAATTGAAGCACGTATTATATTAAGGGTTTGAATCAACAATATACATATATTCACTTTACTCGGATTATCAAGGATTAGTAGGTTAGGAGTAAGGTAGGAGTAGGGTAGGAGTAGTGTAGGAGTAGGGTAGGAGTAGGGTAGGAGTAGTGTAGGAGTAGGGTAGGAGTAGGGTAGGATTAGGGTAGGAGTAGGGTAGGATTAGGGTAGGAGAAGCGTAGGAGTAGGGTAGGAGTAGGGAAGGAGTAGGGTAGGAGTAGGGTAGGAGTATGATAGGAGTATGATAGGAGTAGGGTAGGAGTAGGGTATTAGTAAGGTAGGAGTAGGGTAGGAGTAGGGTAGGAGTAGGGTAGGAGTAGGGTAGGAGTAGGGTAGGAGTAGGGTAGGAGTAGGGTAGGAGTAGGGTAGGAGTAGGGTAGGAGTAGGGTAGGAGTAGGGTAGGAGTAGGGTAGGAGTAGGGTAGGAGTAGGGTAGGAGTAGGGTAAGAGTAGGGTAGGAGTAGGGTAGGAGTAGGGTAGGAGTAGGGTAGGAGTAGGGTAGGAGTAGGGTAGGAGTAGGGTAGGAGTAGGGTAGGAGTAGGGTAGGAGTAGGGTAGGAGTAGGGTAGGAGTAGGGTAGGAGTAGGGTAGGAGTAGGGTAGGAGTAGGGTAGGAGTAGGGTAGGAGTAGGGTAGGAGTAGGGTAGGAGTAGGGTAGGAGTAGGGTAGGAGTAGGGTAGGAGTAGGGTAGGAGTAGGGTAGGAGTAGGGTAGGAGTAGGGTAGGAGTAGGGTAGGAGTAGGGTAGGAGTAGGGTAGGAGTAGGGTAGGAGTAGGGTAGGAGTAGGGTAGGAGTAGGGTAGGAGTAGGGTAGGAGTAGGGTAGGAGTAGGGTAGGAGTAGGGTAGGAGTAGGGTAGGAGTAGGGTAGGAGTAGGGTAGGAGTAGGGTAGGAGTAGGGTAGGAGTAGGGTAGGAGTAGGGTAGGAGTAGGGTAGGAGTAGGGTAGGAGTAGGGTAGGAGTAGGGTAGGAGTAGGGTAGGAGTAGGGTAGGAGTAGGGTAGGAGTAGGGTAGGAGTAGGGTAGGAGTAGGGTAGGAGTAGGGTAGGAGTAGGGTAGGAGTAGGGTAGGAGTAGGGTAGGAGTAGGGTAGGAGTAGGGTAGGAGTAGGGTAGGGGTAGGACACCACGCGAACGAAGTAGCGCCGGGCAGCTAGAAATAATTTATATGGCATAACAACGTTTGCCGGGTCAGCAAGTTACTAAATATATTTGTGCTAAATTAATTTAATCGTCGTTATATTTCATTTTTTTTTAAAGGGTTTGCTCTTGACTCTAGTCTAGGTCAGAGGTGACAGAGACTATTTTATAGAATGATTTTTAAATAGATTTAGCGTCAAAACCTTTTAGGGATTTAGATCAAGTGGGCGTAAGAAATACAAAATTGTAAGACCTACTCTAAGGTGGGTCATTCTACTTTTGACGGACTAAAACATTTTCATGTGCGAATTAAATATTTTACTTTTTAAATGTTTACTGTTTTTTAACTTTACCTACATATTTAATACACAATTCGCTAAATTCATTTATTTAATGTACTTGTTGGGACACATTTTGAGTATTCAGAATGATTTATTTGTTTATTAAGTAGATATTTGTACGGTAACAACGTTGTTTCTTTGGTAACGCAGTCGTTTTTACGAACCAACATGTCAATTTGATCTCGAATAGTAGAATGACCCAAATGTTTTACACGATTAGTATTTGGTAGATAATTCAAGGTTAATAATTATAGTTAGTTACATAGGTTATACCAATACACTTACTAATAATTAAAAACATACAGAACAAAGTGATAACTAAAACCAAAGATTTGTTTAGTCTATAAAATATTAAATCACAAAATAGGTAACTTTTAATGCGCGCGTTAACTTAAACTTATGTTATGAGTTAAAGTTAACTACTTAACCTAAGTATAAAAATAAAAACTATTAACGAAGTAACGTTTTTGTAACTTAATTATCATCACGATATATTGATGTGGTATTTTAATGATTAATAATAATTTGTATTTTTTTTTTATTGAAAATAATTAAAACTAAGAAAAGGTAATTTTTACACATGTGAACACATTTAAGTGGATATCTACGCGAAAAAAATATGCCTAAATATATTGATATAAAAAAATATATTTAAGAATATAGGTACTGTAACGAATAATATTAAAATCAACCTGTCTCTTACAATTACTAAGAATTCTGTAACTTAGAAATTTTCTATGTTATAATTACACATTTGCCCGACATAGGGTATCGAACCCACTGAAAGTACTTAATGCATATTTAATTAAATTACATTTGCTAACTATTATTAAATATTTATAGAGTCCCAATTCAATTTAAGATTTATGAAGAAGTTCATCAGATAAAAAAAGAAAGAAAAAATTGTTTACTTATTAAATTGTTGCTTATTGTTTGTTTAATTGTTTCTTATTGTTTATTTATCAGTAGGTGGCGATTCACGGAGCGCAGTATCCTAGGGGTCAGTCTCTCGGGTTGTTTCAGGAACACAACGTTGTGCGCCCAATCATGGACGTTACCCAAAAAAAATTTACTTTCAAGTTTTATGACTTTGTTGCTGATGAAGATATTTAAAAAATAATATTATATTTGTTTACAAGAACTGCTTAATATTTTTTTGGCAACCAAGCACGTAATGGTGAGAATATTACCGACTGATTTTTTTACAGTCACTACGTGAAGATTTGAATATTTCCTTATTTGATTTATTCCTACAACAATTATATGTGCGTCACTTTCACATGAACCAACAGTTTTTCTTTCTTTCTTCTATTTAAAATACAAACGAGAGATTTCTTAATATCATTGAAGCTCATTCAAAATAATACTATTACGCTACCCCATATTGCTGGCTGTCACAACTCCTGCGCTTGCCGAGCTGATGGCACAACTGCGGTCTCCCATGAACACACTCAGTAGGTAGAACTCTTTAGCCTGGTCTGGGGACCGCTTGTACTGGCTGGAAAGAAAAAAACGACGTGTTAGAATAGGGAAGATGTAAATACAGAATTTATGAGAATGATGTTAACAAAATGAAAAAAAGAATAAAATAAAGGCCATTGCAATGTTTTTATTTTAGTCAATATCAATTTTTAACAAAAATATGAATTAAAGTAATGTGAAACGGAACGTATTTAAAAACAACAATGAGCGTTTAGTGACATCACTGCTGTTATGACAACGAAAAGGCAACCATATGTCTTTGAGTTAGGACAGTTCTTCAGGAGTGACGTCATAGTCCGTTTTCGCGCAAAAAATTTAACTATCGGTCTAAAAACGCAATTTTGGCAATAAATTAATGCGTTTTCATTTTTTATTTATGTGGTGGTCTATTCTAGATGGAGTTTTTTAAGATAAAAGCAAAAATGGAAATATTGCATGTTCTCTATTGGTAAAACAATATAGTCATCAATCATCATGTACAGTCGTAAACATGGACTGTACATAGGCCTTTTAAAAATGACCATTAACCTGTAACGGCATCTTTGCCGTAACATACGAACTAAAGACCTGACGTCACTCAAATCCTACATAACGGCTTTACCAAATTTTCCCCTGCGATTTGAACATATCAGCCTAAATATCAACCATTGGGCAGTTGCCCACCATACACAATTTGACTAGTCCTACTTTCTTAGTAAAATATTGTGGTTGCTTAAACTGTAACAGATACAAAATTAGAAAAATACAAAAGTGAAGTTATAATAGTGTAATTCAAATATTACACCATCCTAAATCGAACTAAGCTTTTGAAGTGAACCTACTGATTAATATAACAATTTACAATATTACATTCATAAAAAAAAACAACTATAAACTTAAAATAAAATAAAAATATTCGAAATAAAAAAAAACGGAAGAATTCATTGTATTAATTGCACATTATCCTGTGGCAACTAAATGGAAGAATTCACGGGTTAAAGTCTTATGCAATCTATTTACTTATGTAAACTAAGAAACATGCTCATTTTTATAATTATTATAAACCAGGGTTTAAACAAAAAATATATTAATAGTAGAAAAGTTTAGTCAAAAGTTAACATTTCCGCAGACAGATGCAACGTTGCGACGACGCTTGTTTTAAATACAAATTGCACTGTTGTCACCGGAAAATGGCAAACGCCGTAAGATTATAAAATATCGCGTGAAATTGTTAACTTTTTTTTTTAATACACGGATATATTGGAAACTATTGAATTTGGGTGAGATTAATTGTATAGAAAATAATTTTTTCATAATATTTGGAGAAATTACAATCTAATAAAGATTTATTACCATCTTATGGAGTCTGCAATTTTCCGGTGACATACATGTACCTATCATCTTGTTCATATTTTTTTTTATGAAAACGGACCATCGTTGTCGTATTGTCACGGTGCACCTATCTGCGGAAATCTTTACGGAATACGTTTTTTTTTTGTATGTTTGCAATAATTTTCTGTTCGTACGTAGTTTTACACAAGATCATAATAATAAAAATCTATAATTAGCCTCTTTAATAATTATTATTGGTAAATATCTGCACTATTAAGGCCCACTAACACTACAAATTTATCTATATATATAAAAATCAATTGCTGTTCGTTTGTCTCGCTAAAACTCGAGAACGGCTGGGCCGATTTAGCTGATTTTGGTTTTGAAATGTTTGTCGTAGTCCAGAGACGGCTGGGCCGATTTAGCTGATTTTGGTTTTGAAATGTTTGTCGTAGTCCAGAGAAGGTTTAAACGGATTGAGAAAATATGGAAAAATTGCGAAGAAGATAAAGTAAAGTAAAAACAACAATTTCATTTTCCCATATAATCTGTTCTACCTACTTTTCTGTCAAAGATTTGACGTTCGTCCCTTCCAAGTTCCCAACCAGCGGGGATGAAGTTCGTTCCTTGAGAGAGGCCATGGTAGAGCGGACAAATTTGACCTTAAGCCTTGTCTCCCAGTGGGGTGATGACAATCTGGTCACAGGCGTGTCTTTTTACCGCAAAAAGGAGTCGTTTTTACCAAACTCCTACTTTTCGAGGTGCATCTGTTCCTGTGACTGATCGGCTCGAGCTCCTAGGCATGAAGTTGACATTCAGTCTCAACTTCGGCGCCACCATCGAATACAAAGCCCAAACCGCGGCCAAAAAGCTGGGCATCATAAATAGGGTGAAGCGATACTTCAGGCCTGGACAGCTTTTAACCCTATATAAAGCGCAAGTCCGATCCTGCATGGAGTATTGTAGCCACGTTTGGGATGGCTCAGCTAAGTATCAGCTTGCCGCGCTTGACTCGGTGGAACGCAGAGCTAAGAGGCTCATCGGTGACGTAAAACGGGTGGATGCCAAGCTACATAGCTTGGCTCATCGCCGTAAGGTTGCCTGCTTGTCGGTCTTCTACAGATTGTACTTCGGTGAGTGTGCCCAAGAACTCCACGACCTCATCCCACCGGCCCCTTCTACCATCGGACATCCAGACGCACTGCATCTTACCATCCCTACCTTGTTGGTATTCCACCAATTCACACTAAGCGTTTCCAAACGTCTTTTATATCAGCAAAGGAGTGGAACTCTCTGCCTGCGTCTGTGTTTCCTAACGCTTACAACCCTAATCTCTTCAAAGTTAGAGTGAACAGGCTCTTTCTGGGTAAGCTCGCTCCATCGTAGACTTTGTCTCTGTCATCTCTGACCTAGACTAGAGTCAAGAGCAAACCTATCACAAATAATAAAAAAAAACAAAACTATGGGGCGGGTTTATCTAAATGAATCTTCTTCTCTCTGACAATCTTGAATATTTTATATGTTTATCATTTTTAGGATTCCGAACCTCTATATGGAAAAACGGAACCTGTGTAGGATCACTCGGTTGTCTGTCTGTCCGTCTCTCACAACCGATTTTCTCCGTATCTAATTAACCGATTCAGTTGAAATTTGGTAAATATAATAATATTTTGTGACCCAAACACGGGCGTGAAACGAAAACAAATAAATTTTGAAAATGGGTCACTCTTTGGGACTCTTAAAATTAGAAAACTTAAACCAAAAACGTTTTTATTAATGAAAAATGTGACGCAGACGAAGTTGCGCAGGTTAGCTAGTTAAGAAGATAATTGTACCATCTTGGGTCGAATGTGGGTACCTACCTACTACGAGGGATTGGAGTAAATAATGGGCTAATTAGCGCATAAATTGGGTTTATTCCTGCAGAATCAAATCATGGTTCAATAGGCTTTTACGGGCGGCCGCCTAGCAACTGCAATACCTACTTTTTAGGGTTCCGAACCAAAAACTGAACGCTTATAGGATCACTCGGGTGTCTGTGTGTCCATCTGTCACAGCCAGTTTTCTCCGGATCCACTAAACCGATTCTGTTGAAATTTTGTACTCATATGGACTTCTGTGACCCAATCACGGAACCTTTACGTATATAATTTAATTTTTGGTATAGGGTTCACTTTTGGCGGTCAAATTAGAATATTTCAAAAAAAAGTTTTTTGAACAATATTGTGTGATATATCAAATGAAAGAGCAGTAAGGATTTTAAATATATTTTTACCATAATTTTAAAATAAACGGTTTTGAAGTTATTCAAGAAAATACACGAAAAATGACCATTGCCCCCTTATCTCCGAAACTACTGAGCTAGATAATACACCTTTACCTATAGATTACAGGAAAATTTATAAGAAGTCTAAAGTGTTAAAATAACACGTTAAAAAAATGAAATTCGTTCGGAACCCTTTGCACGCGAGTCCGACTCGCACTTGGCCAGTTTTAGTTAAACCATGAAAAGGCCGAGTGCTTTACACTACCTATGTGCATTTTTTTATAGATCGAGGGTACTGTGGTTGACCACTGGATATAAAAGCGTGATTATGACTTTCCAGTGGTCAACCACTGACACTCCATTGAAAGAAATGGCATAGAATCTTGTCAAAATCAACCATTATGAAATCAATGATAGACCATTCTGACACTATTGTAATAGCAGACTTGGGGCCCAGTCTCCCAACTCTTATAATATTAATATTGTAAGGTAAGCCCAGTAACTGGGCTGTGGAATTCAAATTACAGGCGCTCCTCCTGCGGAATACATAAAACACTCGCCTTCCCACCATTTGGATGAAAAGGCTGGGCTAATGATTTATATTTTGAATATCTTTGTAGTTTCAATATTATTTCGAGAGAGTAGTACCTCTTATAGTGGATTCATATGGTGCAGACTTTCATCTGTACCCAGAATTAGGTAATGCGGCTTATTTACGCAGTTCAACAACACATATAATAACATCAAGCCTGTTTTACGCGAAGGGTTCCACCGAGTTGTAGAATAAATCTTATATGTTTTGTTTACATACATACATCAATCAGCCTATTATTTTCGAGTGCAGCTGAATACCAGTTGAATTCCTAAATAGAGGGCAACCAACATAACAAACTACATAGTAACGTAAAACGGAACCAGAATTTTAGGTAGAAAGACTGGTTAGAATGACTTCTGGAAAACATTTACGACTGCCAAAGATGATAATCCTAAATTAGTGTAAGATACAGTTTTCAGTACAAAATACAACTCTATCATTCCATACCACATTCAAAACACTGTGATAGATGTAATAGCTTTCGTGAGTTGTCTGACTCTAGCCTTCAGTTAACCAGTGTATTCGCGGGTTGCCATGCGTGGCACGGCGCCAAACTTGTGTACCATCAGTAGTAGTATTATGTAGTTTTGATGAATATTTTTCCTTAATTAGAAGTTTTTTTTTGTAAGTACATATGTATAACCAGATCATTTACTGTACCCAACCAATATCACCTGAATATCTTGTTTAGACTGGTTCCTGGATTTTTACAAAGCGGGATCATGGCTACAATACCTATTAATCGATTTGTACACTTCTAGATTTACTCCGATTTCTGGATTCAGCATGTTCTTAACTCCAAATGCTTAATTCAGAAATCCGTCTTATATAGTCTTGTAATTAAAACAGTCTTATTAAAAAATCTAATAGAAAAATACTGAGTAGGTACCAAATTTTTAATTGAGCTATCTATGAAAAATTTGAATTTAGATTGTTTAAATATAGTCTACTTACATCGTTCGTGGAATTTTTACTTTTTACAAAATTTGGGCCCAGTTAATAGCTACGTGGTGGTCAAAAGCACTTCCGTATTTAGGACATGCTTTGAACAGAGGGAATCAAATTAAAATTTAACTGCGAAATCAAAGGCTGAACTGTAAAGTTCAATATCGGGTCGTTATCACATTCACAACCATTACAGCTTGGTTATCGAAATAAAGATAAAAAAGTGTGGAAACAAATACTTACTTGTTATAGTATAGGATCCCGATATACAACGACCTTCACCGAGCTGGTTAATGGATCAAACACATTTTTTATGTAATTTAATAAATCAAAAAATATATTGCATATGGGTTGCCTAGCAAATTTCAGTCCAGGATATTTTTAATTTTTTTTTTTTTTATATTTCACCGGTTTGGTTAATAGATAAATTCTATACCAATCGAAAGTATGCAGCCCATAGTATATGCAAAAGTTAGGTTGCCTATTTTTTTCCTGTCACAACCCTTGGGTTGCCAGGTATGAACAGGT
This sequence comes from Lacanobia wlatinum, assembly GCA_947578705.1. Classification (NCBI taxonomy): domain Eukaryota; kingdom Metazoa; phylum Arthropoda; class Insecta; order Lepidoptera; family Noctuidae; genus Lacanobia; species Lacanobia wlatinum. Next base: position 13,170,000 of record OX388033.1, read on the forward strand.
AAATCGATAGTGGTAATTGGCACCGGTCTGGTTAATGAATGAAACTTAAATAAAAATAAAGTTTATTTCATTACGAACACGGTGATATACGGTTGCCTGCGAAAAATCAGTCCTGAATACCGGTTGCCGAATTTGAAAAGATTAAATTTTGCTCCGAGTGAATGTGTGCGACTGAGAGGTCCCTACCAACCATCCCATGCGCTAGAAGAGGACACAACATAACAGCTGTTTGTAGCCCGGCCTTTTAAAAAGAGAGAGTGCGCATGCTCTCTGCTCTTGAAAACAAAAAGGATAACGATAGACGCGTACATGCTGAGCATCATTTTGGAGTAGATTGTTGCTGTAGTTGCAATTGAAAAAACGTACTGCTGAATATTATTTAAAAAAATGTGATTCGGGTAATGGTGTGATAGATTTTAATGATGCCACTTTTAAAAACTGTTCATTAAAGTTAGCTTTTCGTTAAAGAAAAAACTTTAAGTACAGTACTGTTGAGCTAACCAGTGTGTCACTTGAATTTTATGGTTATATCATACCACGTGTTACAAAAAAGTTACCGTTTTGAAAAATAAATTTAACGAAGAATTTCTTCTTTGAAGAAGAAGAAGTTCTTAGATGAATATTTAAAACCATACATACACCTTTAAGAATTGAAGACATTATCGAAACAACTGAAATAGAATACGATGAAGAAGGTTCAGAAGTTGGAGATCACAGTTATCTGTCTGATGACTCGGAATCTCAATAACATTCAAAAATTAAAAACTTTTGTATTTATTACAGTAAAGAGAATATTTTTTTATTGTTGTTTTTAATTTTGTCTGCTAACCCTGATTAAAAATATTCATTGAAAAAATTGACCATCGCGAGATTTGTTTTTTTTTTCAATAATTTTTTTTTTTTTTACTTTCACGGCTTTATTACATTTATTAGGATTAGAACTATCTGTATAATTTCAATTGATTTTAATTTCTCAGTATATATAAATTACATAGAGCGAATTTCTTTAATTTATTTAATGAATATTTTCAAACGGAAAAATAGAAATAAAATTTGCAAGATTAGAATTATATATGTATTGCTAAAAACCTTCTTATTTACTAAAGATGTATATATACTTGTTAGATACGGACCCCTAATGGATACCGCCGACTTCGCACATTCCTACATGTTTACGCCAACCGCATAGAAACTGCAGCGATGACGTCCGTTCAGCCACGAGCCGCCGACGCAGCAGAAACTCACGAGTAGCAATAAGTTATTTTTAAGTATTACTTGGTCATTCCATATTCTTGCATCGAATAGGTTTCATCAAATTAATTGTAGTAATTTCTTTTAATTAAATTAGTTTTAAAATCACTTTGGTTTTTTTTTCGATCCACCGTCTGCAGTCTACGTAATTGGCGCAGTCGGTAGGATACTCGCGGGCCGGTTCGCGAAACGCGTTAGAGTCATCTCATATCGGTCTCCACGATCGCGAATCACCCGGGCGGCTTTCAAGTCATGTCACGAGTATCCAGAATCTACGGCAGAGCTGCGGAGCCGCGTGGAGAATACAGACATCGATTCACGGGGAAGAACCAGAGATGAAATATATGTAAGTGCACTAGAATCTTTCTCGTGTTGCTTCCTCTCTATTCCTAATTACTTTTATGTCCAAGATTTTTCATCACGAAAGGTCAAATTGTCAGGTACCTGCATCACGACAGGGGCGCCGACATTTAGTATATTAACAGAGATTTAGATAGTGATTTAGATTTAAATTTGAATAGTTTATTTGAACCTAAAATGCCTTACGACCCCGATGTAATTTTCAAGGCCTTACGCCTTGTGACCGATTTTGACGGAAACCCCAATATACTGACGAGGTTCATTAACATCTGCGACCGGATAGTATCTCAGTACGCAAGCGCTGAGCCAGGCAGTGAGCTAGGAAATCTGTGTCTTTTAAATGGCATCCTAAACAAGATAACAGGGCCTGCCGCATCCACCATTAATTCAAACGGAATTCCTAAAACTTGGGCAGGTATTAGATCAGCCCTCATTAATAACTTTTCAGACCAGAGAGACGAAACAGCCTTATACAATGACCTCTCGTTGGCTACGCAAGGTAATAAGAGCCCACAGGAATTTTACGATCAATGTCAAACCTTGTTTAGTACAATTACGACTTACGTGACGTTACTATTGAAGCGAAACGGACACTTTATAAGAAAGTTACAATGCAAGCTTTTGTACGAGGACTTAAGGAACCTTTAGGCTCACGTATACGTTGTATGCGTCCGGAAACAATAGAAAAGGCCTTGGAATTCGTGCAGGAAGAACTAAATATTATATACCTGCAGCAACGAAATGATGCCCCAAAAGCTCAAACCGCTCAGAACGCACCCAAAATTCTATATAAACCTCCTTCGATGTCCACTATGCCGTTTAACGCTTTAAATGTTCCGCGACCCCCAGTACCTAACTGGCCTGCCCCAGTAGGACAGCGTGGCTACCAACCCCAGCCTCAGGCCTTTAAATTCAATAGCAACCAGCCTCAAAATCGAATGCCTACTCGAACCCAACAAATGTTCCGTGCACCATTGCCAAACTACCACCCCCAAAGTCACGTTTTTAAATTACAACAAAGGACTAACCCACCACAAAATTCGGGTCCGAAACCCATGAGCGGTGTGCAACATTTTGCTCAGAAACCATTACCCATTATGCCAGGGCACGATTGGCAACGAAACGGGAACCCACCACCGAGTAATTATTTTAAAACGCGTGAGTTAAACCTCAGCGAACTTGCTTTGCCTGATAGTTCCTATTATTCTGCTAACTACTACTACGAGCCAGTATATGACTACTACACGGACGGTAATGACTGTTACATAGTTTGCGACTTTGACTACAACACCAATATGACTGATTTCAATTTGACTGCAATTTCCGATAGCCAAGTAGTAGGTGAGACAGAGCCACAACCAGGCCCCAGCGGTGCAAATCAGAAACAAGACCAAAATTTTCAGTCGGGACAGACATCCAAAGAGCCAAAATAGACCTTAATTTACAGACCCAAAGACAGTTACCCTATATAGAAATTTCTTGCCCTCCTTTAAAATTTTTGATTGACACTGGCGCTAACCAGTCATTTATAAGCCCCGAGGCTGTACAAAAGTTCTTCTATGACTATCCTCTCAATTACGACCCCTTCGAAGTTACAAACGTACATGGCGTTAGTAGAAATGATTATTCCATATCGCTGCCGTGTTTTAACGAATTCAATGAGTCCGATAGTATAAAATTGTTCGTTTACCGTTTTCACGACTACTTTGATGGCCTAATAGGATTAGACTTATTATCCAAATGGGAGGCTAAAATAGATTTAAAAGATTTCCAATTAGTAACGCGTACCGCTACGAATCAAATTAAAGTATATAATTCACGCAATGCTAACCTGTACGAGGATATTGTCCCCGCTAAAAGTTCCAAATTAGTTAGAATACCCATAAATGCCCCGGATGGCGACGTTTTAGTAAATGAACAAGTTTTTTGCAATTGTATTATCCACGAATGCCTTACCACTGTCACCAATAGCCGTGGATATGTGGAACTAGAAAATCCAACACCTAACGACATTATCTTTTCCTTAGACCAACCAGCCTGTGCTGATATTTTTAACGTTAATTGCACACCAAGCAAGCAATCGCATCATGCGAAAGATGTATTATCACGTTTACGTACAGATCACCTCAATGAAGAGGAAAAAGCTAATCTTTTGACACTCTGTTCTCGATACACAGACATATTTTATATTGATGGGGAACCCTTGACATTCACCAATAAAATCAAGCATCGCATAAGAACCACAGACGAAGTCCCCGTGTATACCAAAAGTTACCGATACCCCTTTATCCATCGTGAAGAAGTAAGGAATCAAATTACCAAAATGTTAGACCAGGGTATTATTAGGCCCTCCGACTCAGCCTGGAGCTCACCCATATGGGTTGTGCCTAAAAAGATAGACGCTTCGGGAAAACAAAAATGGCGTATCGTAGTAGACTTTCGGAAATTGAACGAGAAAACCATTGACGACAAATACCCCATACCAAACATCAGTGACGTTCTTGACAAGTTAGGAAAAAGCCAATATTTTACGACCTTAGATTTGGCAAGTGGATTTTACCAAGTCGAGATGGACCCCCAAGACATTTCTAAAACTGCATTTAACGTAGAACACGGCCATTTCGAGTTCCTCCGAATGCCCATGGGACTCAAAAATTCCCCATCAACTTTCCAAAGGGTCATGGACAATGTACTTAGAGGCCTCCAAAATAACATATGTCTTGTATATTTGGATGACATAATTGTCTATAGTACCTCTCTTCAAGAGCATATGGATAATTTGGAAAAAGTTTTCCAAAGACTTAAAGAGTCCAACTTCAAAATCCAAATGGACAAGTCCGAATTTCTGAAGCTCGAGACCGCATACCTAGGACATATTATTAGTCAAGACGGTGTCAAGCCAAACCCCGACAAAATCTCTGCTATTCAAAAGTACCCAATTCCAAAGACCCCCAAGGAGATCAAACAATTTCTAGGCCTTCTCGGTTACTACCGAAAGTTTATCCCCGACTTTGCCCGCATAACCAAACCACTTACTCAATGCTTAAAGAAAGGTAGTAAAATAATCTTTAGCTCAGAATATACCAATGCATTTGAAATCTGCAAGACACTACTTACAAACGACCCCATACTACAATACCCAGATTTCAAAAAGGAGTTCAATCTTACAACAGATGCTTCAAACTTCGCTATCGGAGCAGTGTTATCCCAGGGACCGATAGGTTCTGACAAACCCGTTTGTTACGCTTCTCGCACACTTAACGAAAGTGAGCTAAATTATAGTACCATCGAGAAGGAATTGCTTGCCATAGTCTGGGCCACAAAATATTTTAGACCTTATCTCTTCGGTAGAAAATTTAAAGTACTGACTGACCACAAACCCTTGCAATGAATGATGAGCTTGAAAGAACCCAATTCACGACTGACCAGATGGCGACTCAGACTAAGCGAATATGACTTTACTGTAGTGTACAAAAAAGGAAAATTCAATACCAATGCTGATGCTCTCTCCCGTGTAGAAATCCATAATGAAGAAATAGAAGAAATTAACTCATTGATCGAAAACATTAAGAATCTCCGATCAATAATCAACAACCCAGCGGACGTTCCAACTCCACCAGCAGATCCCTCAGAGACTGACAACGACTCACTGATTGAAAGGACTAACGATTTCGGATCTATGATTAACAACCCATCGGAGGCACCACCTCCACCAACAAATTCGTCGACCGACACCGTATATACCAGTAATGAACATCCGATTCTAGAAATCCCCATTACAGACGAACCTCTCAATAAGTTTCATCGACAGATTTACTTTACCATAGTAGGTGACATAAAACGCCGACCAACAGTAACCAAACCATTCGAAAATCATACTCGAATCGCAATCCAAATTTCAGAATCTAACCTCGAAAGCGACATTATCAATGCTATCAAGGAATACGTGAACCCAAAAGTCAAAACAGCCATCCTGATTAATCCACCTTTAGCCATGTACTCAATAATACCCATCATACAAGACAAATTTAGAAGTTCCTCACTTAACCTAGTATTAGCTAAGACAGAACTCGAGAATGTTAAAGAATACCTCCGACAACAAGATATTATACGACATTATCACGACGGTAAGACGAACCACCGCGGTATAAATGAATGCCATCTAGCCCTCTCACGAAAATATTTCTGGCCAAAGATGAAAGAACAAATCACCAAGTTCATTAATGAGTATACTATCTGTGGTCAAGCTAAATACGACAGAAATCCAATAAGACCCCAATTCAACAGCCACCAAACCACTCGAAATCATTCACATGGACCTCTTTACCGTTCAAAATGAAAAATACGTAACCTTTATAGACGTCTTCACGAAATACGCCCAAGCGTATCATCTGCGAGACGGTACCGCAGTTAGCATTATACAAGCACTATTACGTTTCTGTACCCATCACGGACTACCCTTGACTATTATCACTGACAACGGCACTGAGTTTACGAACCAACTTTTCTCCGAATTAATACGCCTTCATAAAATTGTCCACCATAAAATCCTACCCCATAGTCCAAATGACAATGGCAACATCGAACGTTTTCACTCCACCTTATTGAAGCACATTAGAATTCTAAAACTACAAAATAAAGACGAACCTATAATCAACCTTATGCTATACGCCATCATAGCATATAATAGTTCCATCCATAGTTTTACGAAGTGCAGACCGTTTGACCTAATGACCGGACATTTCGATCCCAGAGACCCAACCGACATAGACCTGACTGAACATATCCTACAACAATGCGCGCAGAATCATAGACAACAGATGAAACAGGTTTACGAAATAATTAATAACTCATCTCTTGCAAATCGTACAGCCCTAATTAACAATAGGAATAAAACTCGCGAGCCTGAAGTAGAATATGCCCCTCAGCAACAAGTTTTCATTAAAAACCCTTATGCCAGTCGCCAGAAGACTGCACCACGTTATACGCAGGATACAGTACTCGCCGATCTGCCTATACACATATATACCTCGAAAAAACGTGGTCCGATAGCCAAAGCACGGCTGAAACGTGTTCCTAAAGCGAGCCAATTGTTACAGGATCCTGCTACTACTGACAATCCAAGTGACTCACCCTCAAAAGATAAGACTTGAGACTTTAGCCGACGGACCAGGATTGTTACCGTACAGATTAGGACCGACCAGACTAACCACACATTACCATTCATTCATACAGTACATACTATTAACCGACATAGAAGATAAAGTAAATTCCGTACAGATGCAACTAAAGACTTTTAGAATTAAACTAACCAATGAGACTTACATGCTTTACGAATACCAGATTGACTACCTTACTGACAAACTTAGTAAAGTACTACAACAAGTAAAATCCCTAGAACCCGTTAGAGTCAAAAGAGGTTTTGTAGATGGCCTTGGATCAGTGATAAAAAGTGTCACTGGCAACCTAGACTATCTAGATGCCTTGAAATACGACGAGGCTATTAAAACTTTACAAAACAATGAAAATAAAATAGTATCAGAATTCAACAATCATATCAGCCTAAGTAAAGAATGGATGTCCCAACATGGCACCATTCTAGACCAAATAACAAAAAAACAGGAAAAGGTTAATGCAACGTTGGAACTACTCCTAGAGAAAACCGCATATACAGATTACAGCTTAATACAATTTGCAAAGTTTGCCCAAATTTTGGGAATCATAACCAATAATGTAGAAGATTTAATGTTAGAGATAATTAGGTTAGAAAATATAATGGCTTTTATATGTGCGTCCAGCACCCATCATTCAATGATAGATATAGACGTGTTAAGATCTATGATAGATAAGTTAAAATCAATATACAATCAAGATCAAGTCCTAAACTTAGAATTACGAGAATACTATAATCTTATAAAACCAGGATCCTACTTTATTGAGAAAAGAATAGTAATAATATACAGCTTTCCCATAGTCTCTAAAGACCTTTACGATTTATACCGACTATCCATTGTGCCTAATAAAAAACAACTTGCCCTTATTCCGTCCTCACCCTATATAGCAACAAACGAGAAATCATTCGTGTACATAGAGGCTGAATGCCCGAAGTACAGTAGCATCCATCTCTGTGAGAAGAAGATAAGCCATCAAATCCGGACGAAGCCCGACTGTATCCAAGAACTCATCATCAATCAAGGTCTAGAAGACACCTGCCAATTCACCAAGATTTCACTCTCCAAACAAGCAGTTGAAAAATTGGACGATCAACACTACGTTTTATCATTGCCCCAACCGACCAAAGTACAGTTAGCCTGCGGCAGAAAAGACTTTAACATTCTACAAGGAAGTTATCTCGTCACCATTCCCATGAACTGCTATCTGGAAACAACAGAACTCACAATCATCAACGACAGCAACGAGATAAAAGGACAACCATTAAAATTATCGAAGATCCCTTATAACGACCTGAACCAAACAACTGACTCCACTCACATCATCGGCTTCAATTCAGTCAACCTGGAAGAACTTCACAGCATCCAGAAAAAAGTTTTGATGGAGAACCCTATCCAGATCGACAACACTCAACCGGTTGCCTTATACCATACAACCATACCATTTTACATCATAGTACTATGCGCAGCCATACTTATCATTCTGGTAATAAGCCGCAGATACAAATGCTGGAACCTAAGAAGAGGCAACGAAGAGAAGCAACAGACTCTCAAGATACATACATACGAAGATGTGACCAGGAAACGAGATGAACTCCCAGCAACATTTTCTCTCAACATGAGCAAATAGTTGCTGTTCTGCGGGTGGAGGTGTTAGATACGGACCCCTAATGGATACCGCCGACTTTGCACATTCCTACATGTTTACGCCAACCGCATAGAAACTGCAGCGATGACGTCCGTTCAGCCACGAGCCGCCGACGCAGCAGAAACTCACGAGTAGCAATAAGTTATTTTTAAGTATTACTTGGTCATTCCATATTCTTGCATCGAATAGGTTTCATCAAATTAATTGTAGTAATTTCTTTTAATTAAGTTAGTTTTAAAATCACTTTGGTTTTTTTTCGATCCACCGTCTGCAGTCTACGTAATTTACTGCAATGTAACAAAATATATACACATATATAAATAATTGATTAAAAAAAAAAACTAATCCTTTATTTTAATATGAAACTACTCCAAAATGATGCTCAGCATGTACGCGTCTATCGCTATCCTTTTTGTTTTCAAGAGCAGAGAGCATGCGCACTCTCTCTTTAAAAGGCTGGGCTACAAACAGCTGTTATGTTGTGTCTTCTTCTAGCGCATGGGAAAATTCGGCAACTGGTATTCAGGACTGATTTTTCGCAGGCAACCCTATATCACCGTGTTCGTAATGAAATAAAGTTTATTTTTATTTAAGTTTCATTCATTAACCAGACCGGTGCCAATTAATAGTATCGATGTACCTGTTCATACCTGGCAACCCAACCCCGTTGTGACAAGAAAAAAATAGGCAACCTAACATTTGCATATACTATGGGCTGCATACTTTCGATTGGTATAGAATTTATTTATTAACCAAACCGGTGAAATATAATTTTATTAATTAATTAAAAATATCCTGGACTGAAATTTACTAGGCAACCCATATACAATATATTTTTTGATATATTAAATTACACAAAAAATGTATTTGATCCATTAACCAGCTCGGTGAAGGTCGTTGTTAACGGGATCTTAGACTATTATATCTGTATGCAAACCATTACGGTAAGTGTGTTGGTATGTTTATTTACTGCTGAGGGGACCAAAAACCGTAATGGTGGGAAGCACTTTAAAGTTTCCAACAATCAGATTATCAGCTTTAAGTCGCTACTTGCTAATGATTTGGTCCCATTCGACTGTTACATTAACGGTAAAAGGTACTGAACAGTCTCCAAGCTGAATTTGTTTACAAAACTTAATGGGGGACCTGAAAATAAATGTTGATTGCATTTAACTAAACATGGGTTTAATTAGTGCGAATTATCTAAATATCTTTAACAAACCAACGAAGTCTTCTTTATTCATAAACTTCAATTTAAGTTAAAAGATTTCAATGACATCTTTTATGAGCGTGATCCGTAGCATAAAAGAAGATTGCTGTCCACGTGTAGTAAGAACTATGGTGGTCTATATTAATAGACCATACAGCCGGTCGATTCAGTAAACATGCCTTCACTTCTACATGTTTACTGAATCGACCGGCTGTATGGTCTATTAATATAGTGTTCTTACTACACGTGGACAGCAATCTTCTTTAGATTTCTGTGACCATAAATAACCTACGGGTCGACAGGCGTTCGAAAGCCTGAAAACCGGTCTTATTTTGGAATATCGGAAGATGAAGAGCACTTGGCTAAATAATAACAGTCGCATGGGAGACCTTTAAGGTTAAGTTACGCTTGCTGAGGTTGGTCCGCGGATGGCGGACCAGCCATTTTATACAGAGTTTCCTTCGTGCCTCGGTAAGCACGCTAAGCCGTTGGTCCCAGCTGTCATTTGAATATCTTTGACAGTTGAAGCCAGAAACTCTGACACCAGTCTTGCCAAGGGTTATCATATTACTCAGTTTCTGGGTTGTGGAGGTCAGATATACAGTCGCTCCATGTAAAATACTGGTATTTAGCTGGATATGTTTCGACTGGAAGCCTACCCAAACATAGTAGCGACAAGACAAGGCAGACATAACTTCGACCCAAATATGGAAGTGACGAGGCAAATCATGTTGAGAAAGAGGGGATATCACTTTTATTCAACCACGTCTCATTAGCTATTTAAAAAACATAAAAGCATATTTTACAAAAATGCAAATTATTTTGCAATAAAAATTATAATTACCGCGAAAGAGATGAAGATAAATGAGAGGCTGATTGCGAGCAGCGACCAAGCGATTTTGGTACAAAAGCCTTTTTAAATCCCTCTAGTACCGTGCCGCCCTCATAATCCTCCCGACGAAGGATCTCGTAGATTGGCCGCATAACTTTTTCAAAACAAATTTACATATTTCCCGGGAAGCTGTGATTGATCGTGCCAAAGTACTTTAAGTATGAGTGTCTCCACATGTAATAATGTGAGGTTATGTGTATCTAACGGATTGTTTGAACAGCGTTACGTAAAGAAAAATGGCGGTTAGCAACGCCTTTAGCGATATGGTTGCTTAATTTCTATCACAGCGGTTCTCAAAAGTGGTAACTTTTCAGGAGAGCAAATGAGCTGTTTAGCAGCACGTAGGTAACTCACATTTTGAAAAAAATTGAGCTACGCGCTGCTGCTATGGCAATAAAACTGAGTTACACGCTGTTGTTTTGGTTTTCTGTACAAAACTGTAATATCTACAAGGTTTTCTTTTTTAATGACGCCTCATATTTGGTTCGAACTCTGTTGTTTGATTCGTGTTAGAACTTAAGCGACGAAATGCGCGTATGTTCAAGCATGATCCTCTTAGATTTCAGTAAAAATCTCGCTATTCTTAATTATTCAAGCTCGAGCAATCTGCTTCATTAAGATACGTAAAAGCTACTAGCTACAGCTACTGTGATCATACGGCATGAACCATCTGTCTCATTTGTTTCTACTGTTTCAGAAAACTAATCAGGCCAGGGGTTCGAGGCACAATCACACATCAAGTCGACTCATGTAGTAGTACAATTTAAAATGTAGATTTGTTTCGGAATTTTGCCTTTACCGCTCCTTTGTGATCTTGTACGGGATCCCGCTTGAATTGATTAAAAAGGAATTTTATCTTCCGTTACAGTATTGCCTAAATTCTGGCTTTGACTGATTTTGCTTGGAACAGGAAAATATTTCCGTTAGTGAGGTTTGAAATGTATAAAATCTCCTTAGTCTGTGTCAAAAAAGCTATGGGTATGAAACAACAATACCTAGATGTATAGAATCTCCTTAGTCTGAGTCAAAAAAGCTATGGGTATGAAACAACTATACCTAGATGTATAGAATCTCCTTGGTCTGAGTAAAAAAGCTATGGGTATGAAACAACTATACCTAGACGTATAGAATCTCCTTAGTCTGAGTCAAAAAGCTATGGGTATGAAACAACTATACCTCATCATTTCAGTATGTATCAAAGAACATATATAACAAGAATATTTAAAGACCACATTCTCACTACATTTCATGTAAGTCAAACGTTTCAGTGAGTGTCACCGTTTACTGTTATAAAAATTTACAACCCATGTCAATTCTGACTACAGATATGATGGCCAAAACTTGTGCTCAGCGCACACTGCGCAGACACAAACATGAATTAGTAATGCCGTCTCAAATTGCCTATGGTACAAACACTTGTACAAAACCTCAATACGGAAATTACCATTCCGTCTCAGGTTGCTATTACCCATTACAATGGTCTGAACCTGGCCTAAATATTTAATCTGTGGTTGAGCGGTGTATGAGGGATCGCGCGTGTTTTGTTTACCTGCTCCTTCATTCAGGGTCAATTTTAGGTGTAGTGAATGCTTCACTTAAGTTTCAGGCGTCTTATCGTAAGGGCCTTTTAGTTTATTTTCCGGGAAAAGAATGAAATTGTATTGCTTTGTTTTACTATGGGTTATTTTACAGGCATCAGTTGGAGTCTGAACTACTGAAAATATGATCTGCTTACAAAAAGACTGCCTATTCCTAACGAGGTTTCACGATGCTCATTTAGCGCGTCAGATTTTCTGGCTTCTGACAACCCCGTATCGACTGTCAAAGTAGTTCAAATGACTGTCAGGACGCACGGCTTAACGTGCTTTCCGAGGCACAGCTGTGTCTCACGTAAGAATGGTCACCCATCCGCGGGCTGACCTCGGCAAGCGTAGCTTAACCTGAAATATCGAAACGTGCAGCAGTTATTTTTAGACACGAGCTCGCCCTCTATTACATGGGGCCTTAACATGACTGGTGAGGTACTATTGATACATCTCTGCCTAATCCTTCAGGGAATATAACCGTGATGTTATGTATTTCAGAACCAATTACGTCGAATCTAGATACAAAACGGGGCTACACGACTGGATTTAGAGCTTCCAGTACACACCAGTGTGGAAATAGGGGCGATCCATCCCGATATTACATCCTGACCGGCCCGCAGGGATTGAAGGCTCAACTCCAGCCCACCATAGAGAAATTGAAAAAAGAAACGGCTAAGCTTTTCAAATAAAATTGATCTATTTGGGTCGTTAGCTTTCATTTTGGTTAGATGAAAGGTTTGCTGTATTAAAAGGGTAATTCATTACTGAATTTGGTCGAATATGAATGCTAACGTTAGGTAGCATTTAGCTGTTGCTCCCATATAGAGGTAGATCAACTTGTTACATACACCTTCATAAGTTTTCAAGAAGTGTGTGGAATTGGTACTTCCTTATTTTAAATGTTGCTCTTCTGCCCATCTTTCACTCCGTAAAGTTAGGTGGAATGAGCATGAAATGAACTGTCATTTAAGCTTTCACTGTGAGAGGTTTACAGAATCACGCTACTTCTTCTTCTTATCGTGTGGGCAGTAAGGTCTAACGACCCCACACACCCTAGTGCCAGAGTTTCTAAACCGCCTCAAGAGTCACACTGCTGATGTGCAAGCTAAGTTTTTTCAAATCTGTTCAGTGTTCAGTAGTTTGGCGAAAGAAAATCCATCCTTCTCACAAACTACCGTTACCGAGTAGGTAACTGAGTGACTGAAAGATAACACACGGCCCAAATTACTGGTCGTAGAAAGCTGAAATTTGGTATATAGGTTCCATAGGGAGTGCTGGGGAGAACTAAGAGGATTTCCCAAAATTCCTACTGGCATAGAAAATAAACGGGATATTCGCGTGGTCCCGAGCAAAAGCTAGTTAGTAATATTCTTCCAAATATTAGAACAGACTTTGTTTTAGCAAATAAATAAGAAAAACAAAATACTTCAAAGTGAAAGGAAGCATATACCTACTAATAAATAATCTTTCTCTTCAACTACATTTCCACAATGAATACAGCAGAATTTGAGTAGTAAGACTCGATTCAAATAAACATAAGTACAGGACTCTGCCACTCTACCAATTAGCCAGAATTTTTTCAAACCGACCGTCTGAATTAATGACAATTAGTCCTTAAACACGAAAGTTGCATTAACGCTTTAGAATAATTAAACATTTGAGCCCCCAACTGTACTGTCTCGCTGGAAGGTTAAAGAGGCTGCAGTAAATATAATGGAGTATCTTGTGTAGCTGAAAATTATACTTCATGAAAAAACTGAATGATGATCATCATCAGAAGTCATTATTGGCCAGCGGGTTATAATGAAATTCAGTACAATATTATTGGCCGGTCAATAATTAATTTAAATTTGGAACTCAAGTTTGAGACCGACGGGAACCGCTCGCGACCAGCCACCTCTCTTCATGACTGTGAAAAATTTTCTTGCAGTAGATGTGAAAAGTAGAGTATGCTCCTCTGGGATAAAGGTGTCTTTGCTTTGGGCTAGCTTGAATCCCTCACTACATCCAGGATTCTTGTACTAACTCCCTCGCTTCGCTCGTGAGTTAAACTATAAACTCCCTCGTTGGGCTCGGGAGTTAACATTCGAATCCTTCATTAGGTTCGGGATTCAATATGACGCCCGTGATATAAGACACTGCTTTATCCCCTCGGTACATAATCAACTATTAACTATTGCGTAATTGCGTCGTATGTATATCCGGTGATTGCGACACAGACTAATTTTCCTTTCAACAAATTCCTATCCCACTGCTTTTGGGCATGAAAGTAAAGGTATTTCGCACTAGTGCCGAAAAAAGCTGCAGCCAGCTCCACTTACCTATTTCATTGATTATATTTCTGGCAGCCCCGACTGGTCGCCAGACAACCCCACGAAAATCAAGCATGGAGCACGGAAAAAATCTACGAACCATTTCTGTGTTTATGAAGTTTTGTTTACTTTTTCGGATAAAACGTCGTTTGTTACACGTGTGCATTCGTCATAGAATAGTCTCGTCTCCATAACGGCCTCGCCTACAGCTGGGAAGTTCATTCCTCCACTGCTGTTATAGGCATCAAAATATTATGCCTATCGTGAGTTATGGACGGCAAATCCAACCATTAATTATTATAGGTAGCAACTAACATAATATGAGAAATTAGAGTCAGATGCTTTAGTAAAGAAATCTTTCTATCCATGATATCCTATTCTGCCGTTATTTTTTCTGCTTAAACACATGTCGAAGAGTAGGGACATTCGGGAACTCAGCATCCTGTAGCAAAACATAACGTTTATCGTCTCAAAATTTAAACAACTTTATCAGTTAAACAAAAACCTATACCAAGGAAAATTAAAGCCAATAACGCAGCGCAATTAAGCAAACACAATGTATAGAATATAGACGAGTATTTAACACCCATAATTCTGCTTACCCCTAACAACATAACACGCTAACATTGTTTGTGCAGAGTTCACGTGTTCCGTTATGCTAATATCCTTTATATCTTTAGCTATCCGTTCTCAGTATCCCAATACAGAATTTGCATACTTCCAAGACGTGTTTACAGTAATAATAAGTTTTTAATAATCGTTTTTAGGGTTCCGAAAAAAAGGAACCCTTATAGGATCACTCGGGTGTCTGTCTGTCTGTCTGTCTGTCCGTCTGTCACAGCCAGTTTTATCCGGATCCACTGGACCGATTCTGTTGAAATTTGGTACACATATGGAATTCTATGACCCAAACACGGACGCGTTACGTAAATCATTAAATTTTTAGTATGGGGGTCACTTTTGGGGGTCAAACTAGCAAATTAAAAAAAAAGTTTTTTGAACAATATCGTGTGATATATCAAATGAAAGGGCTTACTATGAGGGTTTTAATTATATTTTTTTCATAATTTTAAAATAAATGGTTTTGAAGTTATTCAAGAAATTAGACGAAAAATGACCATTTCCCGTTATCTCCGAAACTACTGAGCCAAAAATTTTGAAAAAATTGGAGATAATAGATCTTTACTTATAGATTACAGGAAAACTTATAAGAACTTTACACTACCAATGTGCATTTTTTTATCTATATTTTTTTATTCTATTAGAAGTCTGTAGTGTTAAAATAACATGTTAACAAAATTAAATTCGTTCGGAACCCTTTGCACGCGAGTCCGACTCGCACTTGCCCAGTTTTTTTGTTTCAAAATTCTATTCGCATTTTTGCTGAAAATGTAAAGAAACAGTGAAACTACGAAAAATCGCTTCACATGTCATTGAAATAAAAAATGCCGAGAAACGCTAGTGTAACGTGAAAGACAGGTTGTCCAATCCGACAAAATTCTGTCGAGTTTTCCGATTCGCCGGGTTGAATTCGGAATTCAAACTTAAAAGGTTCCATTTACCGTAGTGCATTTACATTTAATAGGCGTTTTAGCAGCCCTTGTTTTTCCATACATGATATTTCTTGAATAACGAACATTTCGCGTCTACTTTAACTTATACCTAGGTATTGGGGCTTTACATAATAACTAGTCAGCAGTCATCATTAGCATATTTATTTGCAGTTTTATTTCTTGTCAGCAGCTGATATAAAATTCAGTTGGTGGATATACATATTTTTTATTTATTAAACGCTCCTGTCTGCCGACGATCTTACAGGCGCTCCCGTCTCGTCACGTATTTGCTCGTCAGGTGCCTCTAACTCTAAGTTTTATATTTAACTAGATCGTGGTTTTTCTTGTCTGGAAAATTCTTTGTAATTCTCATTATCGACCTAGTGGTGGAACTAGCTTACAACGCCTTCTGAAACATCGTGAAATGCCTCATTGATGTGAAATTACACCAGCAGTATTTATTTACGTACTAGTGGACGTCACGCGGTTATATGTATAGCCTATGTTACTCCCTGATAATGTAGCTATCTATTGCTGAAAGAATTTTTGAAATCGGTCCAGTAGTTTCGGAGCCTATTCATTTCAAACAAACAAACAAACAAATCTTTCCTCTTTATAATATTAGTGTAGATGTAGATTAATATTTACTGCTGTAACTATACCTACAAAAGATTGCAATTTATTTTATTGTTCAATTTTATCTAACCTGACCTTAATTCTCGTACCAATCTTATTTTGTGAAAATAACTGGAAATCTCCGGAGATTTCCAGTAATTTTCACGAAATAATGTTGGAATACGAACAAATGAAAAAACTCGGCAAATAAATCTTGTGGAGTGTTGCGAGCGTTTCCTTAGGATGTCGATTTATCAACTAAGAATAGAAACAGCGAGTTAACGAGCCTTAACATACAAAAATTGAGATAAACGTTCTTACGGGGAATTCCAGCGAATTATTTTTTTAATTGGGAGAAAAGTCTACTCTATTTTCGCTACAGACGAGCCATACTACCAATGCATGTAGTTTCTTGAATTTATTACATTTTGTACGTCATTCAGTGATACTTTAAAAAGCTCATGTTGGTACCACTTAGCTTCTTCTTCTTCTTATCGTGTGGGCAGTAAGGTCTAACGACCCCACACTCCCTGGTGCCAGAGTTTCTAAACCACCTCAAGGGCCTCTGACACTTCTCCTCTAATTTATCTTCACCGGCACTCCTTAATTCTTAATTACTCTTTAAACCGTCACAGAGTGAATACCCTAGACGAAAACTAAAACAACTTTGAATCAGCTCTATAAACCTAATCTTCTAAACTAATTTGCTTATACTGCGTAGGTAACAGGCAGAAAAATAAGCTCATATTTTAGAAGAATAATGCGACGAGCAGCCGCAAAGTCGAACCTAATTGGAGTTTCAAACCCGTATTCCCACAAAGATTTCGTGTTTCGGCACGTCTTTGTTTTGGGGGAATGTACAGAAAAGCCCCCAGTATGAGGTAACAGAGAAAAATTAAATTAGCCGAGACGAGAGGGCTCCGTATCAGTATGTGCACAATAGGGGAATATACGCCATTTTTCTTTTAGTTACACATCCGTTTACTGGGGTTGCAAAACTTTTCGGTTCAAATTGCCAATTTTCGTTCATCAAGGGGACCGTTATTTAAGGAATCGTAAGAATGGGAGCTAATCTTCTAATGAAAGATAAATCTTGCACTATTTACTGTTGAGGATTTTGGGGGAAAGAAAATATTCTCTGGTAAGTCAATCCAATGAGAGAAAGTGATTTCAATATGTAGTTACAAGTAGATTCATCACTGAAAAATTAAACATTACTGAATACTCGCCGTGAAATCGGTATAAGACCGATGTTTCTCATGCCTGTTTTATGCAGGTAAAGCGATAATAACGTACCACAGAACATAAATCTTTTCGCGCCACACCGTGGTAAACCATGCAAGTAATCCATGCCCATGTAAATCATGGCTCAGTGTTCCACAGCACATAGTTACGTCGGCACCGCAAACTTTCATGTTTAATACCCACTATTGAAGAGTTTTGTAGCAGAAGATTACAGGCGAGTTCCTCTTCATCCCGCCCCACTTACCTAATAGCTATTGATTTATTTATGGTCTAGTATGGTGAAGGAAAACTTGTGAGGAAATCTGGACTTAATAGTTTGTACTTTGTACGCCAACGCGCTGCGAGCATCCTTAGTTTTGACCTGCTAGGTGGTGTTGAGGTCCTTGCCTTGTGTTCTAATATACAGTGTGTAACGGAAAGGTATGTTTTAAATACTGCTTTTGTCCATGTAAATGAACCACTTTCTTCAAGCAATTCTGTTCAGTCTAATTTTGATCAGCGGATCGTAAATTTGGAGAGAAAATCCATTGGATTAATCCATTGGCTATGGATTTTATGAATAAATCCTACTATCCTATCCTACTAATATATATAATATAATATATATACTATTGTAAATGCGAAAGTTTGTGAGTATGTATAGATGTTTGTTACTCTTTCACGTCAGAATGCCTGAAAAGATCTTTATGAAAGGCACAGAGGTAGATTATAGTCTGGACTAACATTTATGATACTTTTTTTTTCGTCATTCACACGGGCAGAGCTGCGGACATCTGGCTAAGTCTGGTGGAGTAAAGATATAAAGACACAATCTACGACATAAAAAGCAAGGCGAAAGATAAGTATTTTCAACTTACTGTGCGGTAAGAGCAGTGCTTTTCTCCACTAAGGATCTAAATAGCTCCATCTATACTTGTATCTTATCTGGTACATATCGCAAAAGTCTAGTGATTTTTATTCAAATGAAACGTGCTTATAGAATAGATAACAAACACTCTCTGTTAGGCACTTGTCTCACCGCCGGCGACGAAGCGAGTAGCTGTCGACCATTTGCTCGCTGAGGAAAGGGACAAAAGATATAGATCTTGTGTGAGTAAAAGAGACACATACATTCATAGTCGATAGCTGGCTGTTAACACTGCCGGTGAGCGGGTCTTACCTATAGTTGATCGCAGCGACAAGAGCTATCACAGATTGTACTCGCTCAGCGACACTCGCTCGGCGATGCTCGCTTGGCGGTCAGAACTCACCAAACAACGGTAATTTCTACCTATAGTGCGGGCCGGAGCGAGTATTGCGAGTAAAAGCCCGTCGCACAAAACCACTCGCTGAAAGCCGAGCGTCAAAACTATTGATACTTTTCACTCGCTACTCGCTGATTGCTAACTGTTTCGAGTTTGAAGCTTTACTCGCTACTCGCTGATCGCCGGCGGTGAGACTAGTGCCTTATGTGGAGCACAATTTTCACTCTACACTTGCAGTGCGATTGTGTAAACTTCTCACCGTGAAAGCTTAGGCGAAGTGAATATGAAGTGTGCTGTCAATCTATAAAAAATCGGCCCAGTGCGAGTCGAACTCTTATACTTTCGTGTAAGAGTCCGACTCGCACACGGACTCATAGCACAACTAATCAACAAAAATAAGCTTACTTATCAGAAAAAATAGACCAAGTGCGAGTCGGACTCGCACACGAGGGGTTCCGTATCATAAACCTTTATTTTTATTACTTATTGTTATAGCGGCAATAAAAATACACAATCTGTGAAAATTTCAACTGTCTACCTATTACGGTTCTTGAAATACAGCTCGCTGACAGACAGACGGACGGACAGCGGAGGCTTACTTATATTGCCATTGGTTACCCTTTGTGTACGGAATCCTAAATACAAGATGGAATGACAGTTCACTCCAAGCTCACTCCACCTGAGTTTACTGTACTGCTGTACAATATAACCACATTATCTCGACTACATTCACCGCGTACTACATTTCGTACTACATCGCGCACGACACCAAGTTAAAAAACAAAACACAGTCGACAGTCCTATTCTGCATTTGCGTTGGGGAGCGAAAGAAGTCGGAAGGCGACGTCATTGAGATGGTATCGTGCGTCGGAAGAGCGGCCTGATTTATGTGGCCCCTAATGATCACTCCCAAGCAATTGATGAGCAATTGTGCTGTAGAGAAATGTCGAGTGATTCCAGAATTGCAACCTCATCAATAGTAGTAAGGGAAGAAAATTGGCGATATTGTGAAAGTGAATGTTGTGGGAATTGCTGCAGTATTGCATTATGATGTTTTACTTTATCGGTTCAGATACTTTGAGCTGAAAAGCGAGCTTGCACCAGGATGAATGTGCTTGGAAAATAAATAAATAATGGAAAATTGAAGACCAACATTAAACATGATGAAAAACTTCGATGTTGATGCTTGTTTATGTTAATCTATAGTAATATATAAAGCTGAAGAGTTTGTTTGTTTGTTTGCTTGAACGCGCTAATCTCAGAAACTACTGGTCCGATTTGAAAAATTCTTTCAGTGTTCTATCTAGCCTATTTATGGAGGAAGGTTATAGGGAGGATATATCATCACGCTAAGACCAATAGGAGCGGAGCAGTAATGAATACTGTGACGCAGGCGAAGTTGCGCGGGTCAGCTAGTATTAAATATAAGGAGTTAGGAGGATTTTGTCTAATCCGTCTGTAATCTCGAACGCTCAGAAAAATTGCCAGAATCTGAGCACCTTCAGCTTTTCATAATGAGATATAATAATCCTCCTAATAAGGCTTGTTGTATGAACCACCTTCACTACCTTCTCCAATTTACTCTCAACTCCACATAAACACAGCCGGCACTGATACAAAATTCTCAATATACAGTCAAAAGTTAATACAGCCACATCGGTTAAGTAACCGCAGCGGGTATTACGGCTATAAATCACGGCCCGAGCAAATTGTTATCGAATGAGACAGCCGGCCGGCTCAGCACTGGGGGGCCTCTGACAGGGCCCTACACTTCCCCATGATACCGCAAGAGAATGAGAAGAAGGTTAGCTTCGAACAGACTGGGTGCATAGCCATCAGTACGATAGCAAGAAATAATTAAGAAAAACCCAGTTTTCCGTCAGTGCATAGGTCTGGGGACCGTCGATGACTGTGACGATGGTATAGCAATCAACCGCTACTCTATCTTGTGTGTTTCCTTTTTCATATATGAAAGAAACATACAACAACGAAATGTATAAACAGCAAGAAAAATCGGATATTAAAATTTGTGATAATGGACATGCAAGATTATGAAGATGGTTATGTTTCCAGTTAAGCATAAATAATATTTATGATTGGAATTTACGGTGGATTAAAAACTATAACGCGTAAAATTCATAGAAATCTAGAAACGCGTACAATTCATGGAATACTAGAAATGCGTACAATTCATGTGTTCGACTTTTTGGGATACTTATAAGGTTTGTTAAGCGACAACAGTCATTCCCTTTTACCTGCATCTGCAGCCTCCAGCCCTTATCCCAATTTATGCATTCTTTTTCTGCCAACATCTCAAATTATCATTATTTCAATAGTCTTCCCCTTTCTAGCCATATCCATCGTTCACAAAATCCATCCATCGTTACTTCGGCATTCTTCTGCCCTCTATATTAATAACCATTTCACCGTACAAATTCATGTACAAAACTTTTCTCATGACATGTCCCTCCAACTGTAGTCACCATTTGTCTCCTGGGTGACATTCCTATTCCACTTATTCATTCAGTGGTTGGCCTTCTGCTCCTGCTCTATTTATCGTTGTCCCATCCTGTACCAAAGTGTTTTAAATATGAACTCCAATTCCTGACTCCATCTCTATAATGGCGATTGGTGACTAAGAAAAGTAAATAATGGTGGCTTCGAGACGGGAATATGACAAGAGTTATTGAACCAATTTAGTATTTACCCGTAATTGATGTTAGCAATATCGCAGATTTTCTCAGGAGAAATTAATATGAATGTTGGTGAGGTAGGTAATCTTGTCCGACAGTCCTTTGCGAAAAATATTTTAGATATGCTTTGTTAGTGATATTTATGCTTTTAAAATGTTGTCTTGTACTGAAGTTCTTGAATGCTTTTTAGGGTTCCGAAAAAAAAAAACGGAACCGGACCACTCGGGTGTCTGTCTGTCTGTCCGTCTGTCACAGCCAGTTTTCTACGGATCCACTGGACCGATTCTGTTGAAATTTGGTACACATATGGACTTCTGTGACCCAAATACGGACGCGTTACGTAAATCATTAAATTTTTAGTATGGGGGTCACTTTTGGAGGTCAAACTAGAAAATTAAAAAAACAAGTTTTTTGAACAATATCGTGTGACATATCAAATGAAAGGAATTACTGTGAGGGTTTTAATTATATTTTTTTCACAATTTTAAAATAAATGGTTTTGAAGTTATTCAAGAAATTAGACGAAAAATGACCATTCCCCGATTATCTCCGAAACCACTGAGCCTAAAATTTTGTAAAAAAATGCAGATAATAGATCTTTACCTAAAGATT
Organism: Lacanobia wlatinum; assembly: GCA_947578705.1. Lineage (NCBI taxonomy): Eukaryota > Metazoa > Arthropoda > Insecta > Lepidoptera > Noctuidae > Lacanobia > Lacanobia wlatinum. The sequence goes on from OX388033.1 coordinate 13,192,392, forward strand.
ACAGGAAAACCTATTAGAAGTCTGTAATATTCAAATAACATGTTAAAAAAATATTTAAGATACATATTCAATGCATCGTGATTAAGATTAACGGATTCCGGAACAACAATCTCAGTAATAAGAAATGTAAAGTAGTTTAGGAATCAATTCAGAATCTTCCATCTTTTCAGCCTAAAGAATTTTATGCATTTTTTTATCATCACCTCAATATCAGCGACTTGCATGAAGCGAATGCCTGTTGCCTCCACGTAATGATCATCTCTAAAATGGTTATCTAAACCAATATACCAGCAACATTCGTTATATAAATTACTTATAATCGTAAATAAGAGAGAGCAAAAATGTAAAAGACGAAGAAAAAAGATAAACAAGGTGATTTAAATGAGCCCGCGTACATAAAGCAAGGCTGAGCCGAAAAATAAACGGATCATATTGTTAGCGAGTAATTTTACTTGTTGTTCGGAGTGGCTTTTTACTAGACAAGTGAGCTTTCAAGGTTTTGGTATAAAAAGATAAATCTGTTGTCTGTGCTTAAATTTTCATAAGTTCATATTATTGTGCTAATATTCATAGCTGAAAATTTGGATCACGAACTGAAGAAATGCCATACTCACTTGGATTGGTAAAGCGACTGACCAATTGATGCATTTTCATTGGACACTTCTATCTTTATATTATGTATTATACTTATCCTACATCGCAAAATCTTGTACAATATTAACGTTGGTAGGTATTTTCATAATTCATAGACCACTGAATATGAAATGTTGAGCTACCAAACTAGCAATACTTCAGTTTTCTGAAAAAACTCACTTCTTCAAAAGTACCCTTTATAACATCAAAGTCATATTTTTATGACAAATAATTTCCGCGGCGTGTCGTCGTAAAAGTCAGTTTTTTTCATCTTCATTTATGTTCTATGAAAATATCATCTGCCGCTAACATATTTTCCTTAAAAGAAATGTTTTTGAATGCAGGTATTTTTTTTTATTTTATCATGATAAAGTTTGTGGTTCATGTTTGTAAAGAAAACGCTGTTTTTTATGTTTCCCCCTGGGTGATTTCGCTTTTGTTTTCTTTTAATGATATTCTACCTTTCTGAGATGAAAATGATGAGTGTTTTAAGAGAAGACACATGTTTGAGGTATTTTTCTTTTTCATTTAGTCATAAGAATGACTTACCATAGGTTTTTAAAACTTGATAAAGTTTCTCATCAGGTAATCACTTAACTTAATCGCTGCGGTGATTGGCTGACTGAACCAAGCAATCACAGACGTTGACATGAGATTTGACAACAGATTAAATTGAATAGGCTTTCGAAACCGCGTGGAGCTCCGTGCCTTCGATATCGAGTGCCCTGGTTATTTAGCCGGATTCGGAATCCGACCTAAATAAGTTTGATTGAACCAATGCAGTAGAACCGTTGATATATAAAAAACCCAAGATACACACTCAGCATCTCAAAAACGTCCGCCAAAAACAAGCGCAATATGTATAATTGTGCGCAAGTTTCAAACAGTCTCGCATCGCTCGCCATACTGCACTGCTTTGTAAAAACAACTTTAGGCGATCCGTGTAAGGTTGAATTTGCAAAAAAAATTGCGCATCACTCGCCATACTGAACTGCTTTGTAAAAACAACTTTAAGCGATCCGTGTAAGGCTGAATTTGCAAAAAAAATGTTTATAGTATAACTACACACAACTCACACATGACACTTGATACATGTCAGTTTTTGATGACAGTTTCGAGTGTCGCATTTGTTCGAGACTGTGCATCTTGGGTTTTTTATATATTAATGAGTAGAACAGGTATTATGACGTCTTAGATCTGTCATGATTCCGGTGTGGAAGAGAGATAGAGTTATAGGTACAGCACTTATTGGATGAGAAATCATCAACTGACTCCTTCCGCTCTGAGCGGAGTGGAAGGGAAGTGTCAGACTTTACTGACAAAAACCCATTCGTGTTCTTTCTTACAACAGAATCATGAAGGCATTGGCACACACCACAATTACACACATATATGTTCATACACACACACGTAAGTAATTAAGTAATTAATAAATTGTAATTTGTAATACTTACTTTGCTCCGCATCACACTTGTAAAGGCAGCTCAACTACGGTGGTGACGGAAGTAACTGGTGCTTATAGCACAGGAGTCCTCCTAGTTTAAGCCCAGTTGCACATGTTTTGTATCTTGCCATTAACCGATAAAGTCCTCTTTAAGGTACAATTAATTGTAATTAGGTTTAAGTCTTGAACAAATAAATATTGTTTATTGTTTACTTCATAATCGACCCCTGAGCTAGGTACCCTACTTCTACTTTTGAGTACCAACGAACGTGCGAAACCAAAAAGATGCAGAATCCAACCCCGCAGTTCTGTACCTAACATTTATTACGGCAAGCTATTATCATGATTATCACTTCCCCTGTCCTAGTTAGAAAATCCCGACTGAGGTCAGATTAAAGCAAATACAAGAAAATGAAGCAAATATTTACCTATAAAACCCCATTTCTTTCTACCCAGCTCACTAACCGGCGTTTGATAATGGAGTTACTTAGGATAAGGAAACAACGTAAATTCTGCGCTGAAAAAACCTTTAAGTCTGAAATTTACAGGAAAATGGGAATAAACAGCGAATTTTTCTTCGTAAAGGTCAAGAAATTAGTTGTAATCATTAGTTCATGACCTTGTTCGATGCTTAATTGAGCGTTGAGGCTATTAATTTTCCTGTGGGTATATTTTTGGTCCATTTTGGCGCAACAACGGCATTCCGATGTGTCAGTGGGTAATTTGCGGGGTCGTTGGTAGGTCGCCGATAAATCTTCATTACAGTCGCGGATAGCAGTCATGTCCGAGCTCGGAGAGATTCCGGGCATATCGTCAGATGCTATGCCACTGATTGATGTTTTCAATCAGGCTGATTGTTAACGTGTCTTCCTAATTTGTCAACATTTTTTTTGTAGGTAATTGGTATTATTGCCGTCCACCAAAAAAAAAAAAACACCGGTAGCACTCCGGGAGTGCCGGCAGAAGTGAAAACTTTAGTATTAACGTTGTGTTTAATTATAAGTACAAAAATACTATCATTTATGAGGTAGAATACAATGTTTATTTATTGCGCTATCGTACACAAATATGACAATTTACATGTTATTATTCATAATATTATATCGTTATTTATTTATATATTACATTAATTTTTATCTCTTAGAAAAATCAACTTTCATCCATAATTTCGTAATTCCGTAATTTCGTATCCTTGGATACGCGTGGCACGCTGTACATAAACACAGACGGACATTCGCGCAAGCGCCCTGTGCCGCCTAAGCGGAGCAGCACACTCAGGCACGGTAGAAAGAGTGGGAGATACTAGTTCCTCTCCCTTCCCCTCGATCTTACGCTTTTTCGATCAGCATCACGTGACCCTGACGCGAGTCCGTCTTACGCTTTTTCGATCAGGTCACGTGTCCTGACGCGAGTTTAAGATTTTATACCCATTACAGAAAAAGTGCTCAACGCCGCTAAAGAAGTTTTCACTTCAAAAAACGCCATGTAGCACTTCAGGCCTGGACAGTTTTTAACCCTTTATAAAGCGCAAGTCCGATCCTGCATGGAGTATTGTAGTCACCATTGGGATGGCTCAGCTAAGTATCAGATTGCCGCGCTTGACTTGGTGGAACGCAGAGCTAAGAGGCTCATCGGTGACGTAAACTGGTGGATGCCAAGCTACATGGCTTGGCTCATCGCCGTAAGGTTGCCTGCTTGTCGGTCTTCTACAGATTGTACTTCGGTGAGTGTGCCCAAGAACTCCACGACCTCATCCCACCGGACCCCTTCTACCATCGGACATCCAGACGCACTGCATCTTACCATCCCTACCTGGTGACTATTCCACCAATTCGCACTAAGCGTTTCCAAACGTCTTTTATAATGCGCACAGCAAAGGAGTGGAACTCTCTGCCTGCGTCTGTGTTTCCAAACGCTTACAACCCTAAACTCTTCAAAGTTAGAGTGAACAGGCTCCTTCTGGGTAAGCTCGCTCCATCGTAGACTTTGTCTCTGTCATCTCTGACCTAGACTAGAGTCAAGAGCAAACCCATCACAAATAAAAAAAAATAATAAAAAAATAAAGCTACATTTATAAATAGAAGAATCATATTTCTATCCAAAAAACAATTTTAGTGCCATGACCACATTTAAGTTTTGAATATTGTCAGAGCGCAATGTTATTGCGTCGTTCCTACTTTTATTCAATACTAGCTGACCCGCGCGGCTTCGCTCCCGTCAACTGGCAACTCTACCTACCGATCCTAACCTACCTACCTACTTACCTACCCTACCTACCTACCATAGCTACCCTACCTACCTGCCTACCTACCCTACCTACATAGGTACTCATTTTTTTTGTATTTTAATTATTATTTGCTATTCCGGACGAAGAAATTAGTCTTCGTCCGGAATGAAACACAAAAACTATGAAAATCGGTCGAGCCGTTCTCGAGTTAGTTAGAAAAGTGATCGAACAAACCCGACTTTGAGAATTTTGCTATATTGTGAAAGATTCGACCTTTTTCTGAAGACATTTTTATATTAGCGAGACAGAAATAAAACGAATAAACTGACAGCGGTGGCTTATTAATAAATAGGGTTCCGTTAGCAACCTTGGTCATTCATTCTTAGTTCGGGTTCGGGATAAATTGTAAGTCTTTATGTGATACGGAGTAGAATACCTCCGCAACTAAACCCGAAACTACGGACTTCGGGCTTAGAGAGTAGCCCCCCCAAAATCGATCGTTCTCGTCACCGAGACCACCTTTGGTACGGTACCTTATTATTATTATTATTCAATATAAAAATATGTTTTAGCTATAGAAGACTATAACAACTATTGAATTTTAAAATGAACTAAATCTCTAAGTACTGCAATGTGCAAACTCAATCTAAACCTAGAATCGAGTAGAAAATGACTTCTCTAACAGTATACAGGTTTAAAGTTACCCGCAAACACTTCGAGGTTCGCTAGCGTGAAATGGAGCGTGGTTCTCAGGTGTTCAATTATCGGCTACAGTTCGGAGCAGCAGTGTGCACTCACAATGTTAATCACTGACCCAGCTGTGGAGGTCGCTGCTGGAGCGAGGTCGGGCCATCACTCGTATCGTGAGAAAACGTGAATTTTAATTACTCGTAGTAGATGTTCCTTTACTTGGTTAAAATTACGCCTGTATTCTTCGAAGGGTTTCGCAGAGTTGTATAGTATACGTAAGTATCAGTTTCACGGTTAGTTCTCATGTAATAGGAGTGTTTTCCCGATGGCTAAAACCTAGAGTGTTTTTAAGTCAAATGTGAATAGGTTACTTCTAGCCAAGCGCGCTCCATCGTCGGCCATATCTTCGGTTTCAATCAAGTGAATTTTAATTTAACCATAAAATGCGAGCCTATTAGTAGTAGAATAAACACACATAAATCCCGTTACAAGGATGCTCCGGGTGCGGTAGACTACCTACAGTACTGCATTTCCTTCTCTCTTTAAAACCCATGCAAAGGTTGTCTTTACAAGATCGCTTTTAGTGATAAGGCCGCCCATTGTGTCACACTATGTAAGGTTTTCTTCATCTATTTTTTCTGTAAATTATATGGTGTACATTATAGTATTCTATTCTATTCTTCAGAAAAAATACTAAATTATAGCGAACCGAACGGCGCTCCCTTTGTCCTAGAGACCACGCTAGACTGCTCCCCTATCGAACAGCAGTTCGAAAGTTTGCAGCTTCGAAAGATCTTTTCGCGTTGCGTGGTGCTCGGAAAATCTCAACTATTCAGGTTTTAGAATATAACTTCCAAACAGCGCATCCTGCGGGAAAAGTTAATTAGTGCATTTTTACAGCACTTCCCATTTTTGGGAAAAGAAAGAAAGAAAGTCTTGTTAAAAATACTGTATATGCAAATAAGAACATAGAACAATCCATAATACCTGACCTGGATGTGGATACCTGGCGTATTTGTTAATCTAAGAACATAAATAAAGTGGAGTATCTGATGTTCTGTAATAAACGTCCATTTTTGAGGGATTCGCTTCAGTCATGCGATCCTGGTACAGGCTCAGACAGACATATTTCACCGTTCCTTTGTCTGTTCGTGTCAGAAATTGTGAAGAAAAAATAAAGTTACGGAATAATACTTTAATGGTAGACGGTTTAAAGTTGAAAAACTTAGGAATTGAATTTAAATGTCTGTCTGGTGGTTATATTCTTCTCAACCAATTGAAATATCATAATTAGTCTTTGGCACGCTTATTTGTATTAGGGAAACATGAGTCCAGAGATAAAATTAATAATGTTACTTTATCGAAAAAGATATCGTCAGTTCGCGTGAACACACCATGCGATAAAAACGCGAACACCACAAATACAATCGAACACTGAAATTAACAGTCCATTAAAATAACGGATCAGTCGTCCGAAAGGAATAACAATCGTTTTTATGGAGCTCCAAAAGAAAAAGTAGTTGAAAAATGACAGTGCTGATAATCCTGGACATTGCTTACATTACCAGTACCAGTTTAGATATCTCTTCTAATATAATACGACATCTTAAAAAAATGGCTAAACCAATTTCTACCGAAAGTTACTCTCATTAAAAAATCAAAGAAAAAATTAAAAGGTTGAAACTAGCTCAGACTGTTTACGATGAGCACCAAGAAATACAAGACAGTCTAATCGTGAGGGGAACTCATTAAAAACTGTCAGTTCGCTGAAGTCTCAAAGACGAACGGCAGTCGTAGTCAAAGCGGTACAGGCACACACTTAAAAGATATTTGAATTAGAACGTATCCTAGTTAAGCTGTAGTGTGCTCGTAAAGGTGCACTTGCTATGTAGGTTGGAAGGGGTTATAATTACGTTACTGTTAGTATATCTGTATAAGTCACCGTATACTTGCAAATTCCGCAATATTATAAAATGTCTTAGAGATTATAAACTGTGAACTGAATATTTCTTCTACAATAACACGAATCAAAATTCGGTAGTTTGCAATCTCTCCGGTAGTTTGAAACCAATAAGCGCATAGGTTTACAATAACACCGTTTAAGAAAATATGGCTTTCATTCGTCTGTGTAGCTCTTAGCAGCTCAAGTGGACGCCAGAGAGTTACGAATTAAATAGACCTGCCGCTATCCAATGTTGGTTAGGTATTTATATCATAGGAGATGGGGTTCGATTTCGTGGTTGTTTAATACAGATAACTATATTTTTGGCTATTGCATTAATTTATGGCATAAACATCAAATCACGCCATTTCTATATTTTCAGGGTTCCAACCCTGAAAATATAGAAATGTTGTAGTGCATACACGGATACCATCAGTCTACATGCTTTAGACCATGAAACATAGTTTGCTTATAGTCTATACTAATATATAAAGCTGAAGAGTTTGTTTGTTTGTTTGCTTGAACGCGCTAATCTCAGGAACTACTGGACCGATTTGAAAAATTTTTTCAGTGTTAGATAGCCCATTTATCGAGGAAGGCTTAGACCAAAAAGAGCGAAGCAGTAATGAAAATTGTGACGCAGACGAAGTTGCGCGGGTCTGCTAGTAAGTTATAACAGGCGATCAAAGTCATTGAGATGAAGTGTTTCATGCTTCACTTCACATTGGCACAAACATTACAAATTAATTAAAAGAAATTAGAAAAGATACATTTCATTCACTTTAGTTTATTAATAATTTAATCGAGTGCTCTTGTAGAGGTAGTTTCACGTCCAGATAGCACGTACAGATAACATCCATTCGCCTAGTTATGTTATTACGTTATACGAAAGTTTTCTAAAATTGCTAGTAAAACAAAGCATCACTGAAGCTGAATATGTTTGAAACTGTAATAATATATAAGTTTTGGAGTATTCCATGAAGTTTGTATGTTGGTAACTGACTAAACTAAACTAAACATGTTTCCACCTTGTATTTTCAGGTGAAAATAGAAATGAAGCTATGAAATTAGATGTACTGAACTTCGATGCAATAATTAAGAAAAGCATTAGTTTAATTGTATGCTGTAACTATAATAGCTTCTGCCAACGGCTTAAAATCAAATCAAATCACCTGCACCATACCTCCACCTGCGTGAATGTCCCAAATTATCCCAAGGGAACATAATCCCGGGACTATATTCCCACTAATGGCCTATTGCTACGTGCTATTCTAGATTATAATGTATTTCTGTGCCAAATTACTTCCAGATTATTTCAGCAGTTCTGGCGTAACAAACATCGACCATTCATCCAACGCTTTCATAATAGTATGTAGTAAGATGTACAAGCAGTGTATGTATCGTGTGATAGGATTTCTCATCAGCAAACATGACGAACTTTCATACAAACTAGTATTATTCCCGATTTTAGGCCCAGGTTCTTAAACGAAACTTATCACACATCAACTGCCTAGCCTTTTTCCTAAATATATTGGGGTCAGCTTCCAGTCATACCAGTTTCAGCTGAGTACCAGTATTTTACGTGGACACAAAATTATTATGCTCTAATTGTAAAACGCACATTATCTAGCAGTGGTCGGTGGAATGAGTTTTCAACAGCCAAGCGCATCTTTTGACTTGCGTTTAATTTTGGACTGTTCGATATTCTTTCTAGAAACAGAAGTTTAGTGTTCTTTTGGTTTTTATTAGGGAGCCGAGTCAAACCAGATTCAGCTGAGTACCAGTATTTTACATGGATACAAAATGATTGTGCTCTAATTGTAAAACGCACATTATCTAGCAGTGGTCGGTAGAATGAGTTTTCAACAGCCAAGCGCATCTTTTGACTTGCGTTTAATTTTGGACGGATCGATATTCTTTCTAGAAACAGAAGGTTAGTGTTTTTTTGGTTTTTATTAGGGAGCCGAGTCAAACCAGATTCAGCTGAGTACCAGTATTTTACATGGACACAAAATGATTGTGCTCTAATTGTAAAACGCACATTATCTAGCAGTGGTCGGTAGAATGAGTTTTCAACAGCCAGCGCATCTTTTGACTTGCGTTTAATTTTGGACGGATCGATATTCTTTCTAGAAACAGAAGGTTAGTGTTCTTTTGGTTTTTATTAGGGAGCCGAGTCAAACCAGATTCAGCTGAGTACCAGTATTTTACATGGACACAAAATGATTGTGCTCTAATTGTAAAACGCACATTATCTAGCAGTGGTCGGTAGAATGAGTTTTCAACAGCCAAGCGCATCTTTTGACTTGCGTTTAATTTTGGACGGATCGATATTCTTTCTAGAAACAGAGGGTTACTGTTTATATTGGTTTTATTAATGACTCTTGAGCAAACAATTCAAACTTTTACAGCCGTCGTGTGTTAGAGAATGAATCAAAGAGTTTTATAAAATATATAGGATTTGGTTTTCTTTCCTCTGACACAGTAACTAGTCAAGAACCAGTTGTGCATTAACAGGCTAATAAAATTTGGTAAGTTTAGTTCAAATACTAATTAACAGATTCTTTACTCAAATCTATAAAGAACTTGAATTGATGATCTGAAATCTGTATTAACAATCTTACAACTAATCATATTGTAAGATTTTTTATGACTACGACTATGACTGTTTTTTATAAATAACCCTGAAAGTTGGTTGCCAGTTGCAACTATATCTCAATGGTTGTTCTGACATCCAATTTAATGTCCCACCCGTAAGCTACCCTTTAGCTTAAATAGACGTATGTACTCCGTTTGTATACAAGATTTCCATTCATTATTAAGTAATCTATCAATGACATAATTGATGTTCGGGTGTCTGCAGGGGCCATTAGGATTAAATGTATGCAACTGTGCATAGCATGCATACATATGTGATGATGGACGGGTAGTTCGACAAGCTCGAGTAATATTAATAGTACCTACACGTTAGACAAGCGTTCTCAATAGTTCTTATACGCGTGCGTGTCTCATTGTGAGAGAAATTAGATATAATTTGGGAGTAAAAATTTTCGTCATTTAATTATATTAAATTAGATATAGCAAAACAGCTTTAACTAAAATTCATAATCTATATGCAGCCGACCGACAGTCGGGGTCTCGTTTTTTGTCGGGTAACAATCTGGATTCACAGAATCTATTGCCGCGAATAAACAGACCATTATCCAGTTCGATTAAAACAAAAATTGCCAACAGAATCATTTAGATTCCATATAATAAGTTACACCATAAAATGCTTTCTATTCTAATCTTTCTAAAATCAGTTTCATTGTACCAGTTGACGAGACTTAGCATTAATAAGGGCGGTGACAAATAGTTGATACAATGCGTCGGTGACGAGGCGAGTTGGGGGACGATATCACGCGATCACTAGCGCATTTCTGTTAATAGTCCCCAATCTTTGTACGAGGTCCCCGACGTAGGAGCTAGCGGACAGGGGCACTAGTCATGATTAATGTATTTGTGATGTAGTTTTTATACGTCGTTACAGTTGTTATTGATTGTTGATGGATTTTTGAAGGGATAAGTGTGTCATAAAATCTGAGAAGGCACTTTATATGGGTTAAATTGTTCGAGAGGTTTTTCTTTTGCTACAACTTCGACCTTAAAAAGAAAAGTGTCCAAATGAGTAAATAAAAATGAAAAGGAAGCAAATAACTGAGACGCATAACGAAAGTCACCGAAGACCGAAGTGGCCAGTGTGTAGTCTGCCTAAACATGATCTGTCCTTATAAGTTGTGCACGAGTACCCTCATTCAATATTTTCTTTATCGAATTTTATTACTTATGCGAGAAACATTCATGATGAAATATTTCTCTTCATTTCTATTAGATAAGTATATTAGCACGAAGAAATATACCGTCGAGAAAAATAATGTCGTTCGCTTCTAATATATTTCGTAATAGTCTGGTAAACAAAGTTGTTTAAATGCCTTCTTATTTTCTCGTGAGCCCTAATTCGTGTTCTTGCGAAATAGTTTTGAATATCTTTTTCATTAATCATAACAGCGTCCCATTAAGTAAGTAAAAACTACGTATTTTGCTAGAGCCACGTTGAGAAAATGTTAAATAGAGCAAAATTCTCGGTTTTATAAACAATTACCTGCACAAAATAATCTCCGTGATTGTTCAAAAATATTAAAGCACCAACCCTATTCCATTTCTAAATGAATACATTTCAAAACTTGCTTCGAATGCAAACGTCACACTCAAACAACAAAAACAAAACAAAAGAACGCGCAATAAAACTAAAAAAAAACATTTTATGACGTAAGTAGTTCACTTGCACCGCTCCCCTCGGAGGGTCAGTGTAACAGCGGGGGTCCGACAACAACCCCAACAGAAAGGGCTCACAGAAAACTTCGTCCCTTTTATATGACCATCATAGAATTCCGCTCAGATGCGTCTCGACACCATACATTGCTTCGCTCACACTCGCCTCTCCACCTCTCAACATTTTGCTTCACTTACTTTATTTTCTCTTGTTTCAGCCCATTACGCGGATGAAAGATCTTATTGAAGTTGTATGAGGTTTGTAAAAGCAAGATTTGTGTCTCTGTTGAGGAGTAATGCTCTTATTTTGTTGGTATATTAGCCGTACTAAGATACGCTTTTGTGTGTCAGCGTGTATACGAGAAAGCGACGGCGACGTTCTAAAGGTTTCTTAGAAACGGTGTCCCACAGTATGATATTACTCCTTAGCTATGTTCTTAATAATATGTACGTAGGAATTATATTTCGCAATGTAATATTACAGAAATGTAGTAGCAAAACTCATTGAAATTATCAGTTTACCATGAGTGTTTCATAAAGGCTAGGCAAGAAAAATCAAAATCTTGACAGCAGAACGAGATTTTGGAATGAAATTAACATTTGGATCAGGCCGAGTTAATCATAGTCTTTTATTGAGACCAAACCGATCTCAGACACAATAAGTCCCTGGACTTCATACATATAATCTTTACACAGACAATAAAAATACTTTATTAAAGTATCAAACAATGCCATATTATATGTCAGACCGTCAGACATCACACAGCTCTGCGGCGACCGTGAGACCATACAGCTGTGACTGACAGGGTAAATGCAATGCTCCGATACAGATACATTATATATGGTGCCTATATATCAGGTCAGGAAGGAGGTAAAGCACTACACGTATGGTTTCGGAAAGTTCAGTCCGCTTTCACATTAAACTTTTCAAAATATTATTCTATTTAGTCCGTGATGTCGGTCTCAGAAAATGCCCGACGAAATCCCGGGAGAGCCAGGTGAAGATGGCGGGACAAGCTTGACGCCTGTCGACAGGATTGGTCCATACTTGCCCAAAGCCGGGAGGAATAGATGGAAGAAAGGGAAGTCAGTGGGACTCAACAGGCTAAAAATAATAAATGAAATAAACAAATATTAGTGGAATTTTCTTTTTTCTTTGCCCGAACCGGGAATGGAATCCAGGACCTTATGCTCAGCGTTTGCGTCTAATAGGTGAGGGAGTTATTTCCTGGAATACTCAGGTCTAGATATATAAAAAACCGAAGATGCACAGTCTCGAACAAATGCAACACTCGAAACTGTCGTCAAAAACTGACATGTATCAAGTGTCATGTGTGAGTTGTGTGTAGTTATACTATAAACAACTTTTTTTGCAAATTTAACCTTACACGGATCGCTTAAAGTTGTTTTTACAAAGCAGTGCAGTATGGCGAGCTATGCGAGACTGTTTGAAACTAGCGCACAATTATACATTGTGCGCTCGTTTTATACGGACGTTTTTGAGATGCTGAGTGTGTATCTTGGGTTTTTATATATCAATGGGTCTTGTGTATGTATTTAAATTTAAGACACTCAACTTGGTCGATTGCAAAGTTATCTAAAATGCGTATTTATTTCTACAAGTAAAAACGTGATCTACGATTTTCCATACCTACTTCTGATTGCTTTTACAACTTTTAATGTAAGGAATATACTTCCCGAAATGTTGTGTTCCTTACACGGGGCAGGTATATTCGAATATTCAAAGAACTTACAAGTTCTTAACAAGGTTACATAGAACTTTGACATGACAAGTCAAGAAGGATCAAGTTTCTGAGTACCTATCATCTGTTACAAACAAACTACGTTTAGACCTTTGTAATACTGTAAAATTGTGTTGCTGCATTCAGAACTTTCGTCAATTGTAATGAAAATAAGCTTAAACCTCATAATATTAATATTATATTGGAAGGTTCATTTGTTTATGTGCAAAATTATTCATTCCGTCAGTACATTTTCCGTTGCATTTTTTCTTCAGCAGCATTCTATCATGTTGGTCGTGTGTCGGGCAGTGATGTATGGCGCTGGCGGTCGGCGCCGCGGTACCGCGCGGTGTGGCGCGCGGGGCGTGCGGCACGCGGAGGACGCGCTGACGTCACGCGCGCCTGCGCAACACGCGTCTCCTTGCTGCACAGAGTAGCCAACCAACACAGATCCTTCCAAACTTGTTAAATTATTCCGCGGTCGGAGAACGTGAAATATTTTATCGCGTTCGCGGTTATGATTATGAACTAAAAATAGAACAATACTGCAGGATTGTGGATTGTTGTTTTAAATTGTATTGTTACGAATGTATTAGGGGTTAGAAACAGCAGAAAATAGCATCTATTGTTACCGGAAATAAACATTTATACAGATCTATGAATACCTTTTTTATGGATGAAGCAAAGAATTGACCTTTCGATATCTTCCATAAATATCAACTACATACAAAAACAGAATAAAAATCGCTTGGATTACATAAAACAGAATTAACATTTCGTCTATTCAGCGCAAAACTAAATTCAAAACCAACGCTAAACTATCAAACTAACCTACCATTCTGCCGTACGGCAAAGGAAAATTTATCTGTACACCGTAAGTACCCTGTGTACGGCAATCCGTGTCCGCGGCACAGGCGGGCGGCAGTCGAGTGTTTCGCGCGCGCTGCTACGACGCGAGCTACGCGCTACGACTCGTAGCACTCGCGACTACGCCGCTACGCCAACCCGAAAATTATTTGCCAGTGACTCGTGCGAGAAAACTCAATTAAAACGGAATTATTTAGTGCAAGCCAGTGGTGTGCTACCTCTGTTACTGAAATAGCTGTGCTGAATTATTACGCAGACCAACTATAAGGTGGGTGAATATTGAATAACGAGATATGAATACGTATTGAGAGCTCGGATGCGAGTGGTTTGCTGAATGTCAAGGACACGGATATTGATCAAGTACCAGATGCTAAGACTACTTTGTTTACTCTCAGTGTTTGTTTTTACCATCGTATTTACTAACGAAGACGTTTGTCGCACTTTTGCCCCTTTCAGCGCTTACTTATTCCGTTTTTCAATAGTGTTTATGTCAACGTTTGTAGGTACGGTTGAACAAAAAAAAGTTCGCAGCTTAAACATGAAACAGTCTTTGAAAAGGCCGTTAAAAGTAATACGCAACAAAGGGATGGGATCCGGAGTGGGGTCGAGAATAATTTATAAGGATAGGTGCCACCTTGCGTTACAAGTTTCATGAATTAGAAATGTTGAGAATGCTTATAAAAATGTTCTACGTTTTTATTTCTTTTATAAAAGAAGTCGTTGAATAGGTAAGTAATGTATTGGACATTAGTTCTGACCTTTAGTTAATTGATTACTGAGGGCCTGGGTCGTTGGCCTTAGTCAGGGACATGATGGATATGTTTAGGTATTATAACCGGTAATTGAACTCCTGGAAATAATAAATTTCAATAAACCTTTATACATTGGCATTTTGCGTGAATAAAGGTACAATTCAAACTTCTCGGTTTTGCGGTTGAACAAACTTTTGAAGCTGCTTTAGGTCGTATTTTAGACCGAATAAGTAATATCAGTTTCTTTGTTACACTTCCTAAATGTAAATTGTTTAATATTGGGCTTTATTGAGAAACGTGATGTTCTTTATTGTGCTCCCAAACGTACAAAGCGGGTGGGAATTGAAATAAATTAAGATACAATAAGCTTTCTTATTACTCATCCACGGCAATATCTGTCGAATATGTATTTCTTGCTTTTCGATCGTTCTTTATAGATTTTGATATTTTCATTAATAGCTTTTAATAAAATAATTATTGCTCACAAAAATCACCAATCGTTCGTTATCTGATTCATCATGGAAATTATGTTAAAAACGATGCCTAAAGTAATAAGTTGTAAATTGTCTTGAGAATTCCGTTTGAGGTATCGCGTTTCTCCGATTCGCCAGAGCTCGTGATTTTCGTAATAAAGATAGATTATAATAAATCTCGAAGAAATTCATCATTTTGTCGTCTCATTAAATTGAAATGTTTGTTGTGCTCTGGCGCGACCATCAATCAATGACTAATGACAGGTTTGTCTGCTCGCTAATTATTTAAGTTTTACAAAAACACACTACAACTATAATTGATCACGTAGTCAGTATGATTTTATGATAAACTGTGATTTTAAATGGACTTTGCATAATTTAAGTCAGGATCTTTGTCTATTCCCAACATACATTAAATTTGACAAATAATAATCAGCTCGTTTATCAGAAAAAACAGACATATTTCACTTTTGCGGCGTCTAGTTATATATGCATTTTAGAAATTTTAAACTCCAGACTAGGCTGAACCTACCTCATGGAGTCATCAGCAGGAAATACTAAGAAATCATTTTACCATTCTACCATTCACTATTAATGCAGTCATTAATAACGGTAGAATTCTTATTGAAGCTATCAAGAATAACACACTCATCATGCTTACTCAATAGATTTGTTAAGATGGAGATTTATGTAGGTAGATCTATTGTGAAAGCATGCATCCTCACACAACATTATCTAACATGAACAACACGCGTCGCTAAGCTAGTCTGCAGTAGATACAGGTTCAATCTCCCGACCTCGTGTTCTACAGACCGATGACATAAACTTGTTGGTGCACACTAGTATATAATGTTCTATCGTAAAGGAAATGTAGCGGCGAGGTTGCCCCGGCCATGCATCAGCGATCGATCTGCATGAAGTCACATTTGCATACCGTTTCAAGACACCTTTATATACTCTACGTCTTTCTATACGTCCTCACATCATGGGAAGTGAAGAAAATAGCATGAATTTTCCTCTTCTGAAAATTTAATTTTCTTCATTTTACAACGAACTTTATTCCACTATTTGGGTAGGATGCTAAATTATGTAATCAAAGTTAGTTTACGTGTGAAGCTTGTTTGATGTCACCACTGTGCTTAGAAGAGTAAAAGTATTGTTCTGGCTACGAATTAGAACAAAGGAAAATATGCAAAGCATCTGTTACCTATGATGACACGGTTGGCGCAGTGGTTGAGCGATTGGCTGTTGCGCTGCGTGTCGCGGGTTCGATTCCCGCACGGAACAAATATTTGTATGGCCTACAGATTAATTCCGGATCTGGTTGTTTGTGTACATGAGTTTGTGAGATTGTGATCGCACCCACGATACAGGAGAAATTCCTAGTGTGGAACAACGTTTAAAAAATAATAATAATATGTATAACATAAGTTTTTTGGTATAACGTACTTAACGTTATACCAAAAACTTGTTTCCTGGTTCATTACAAATAGGTCCCCAACGACATTACTCAAAAAATATGAGTCGCAACATTAAAATTCTCTTTCTAGGTCATAAATTACTGGACACCTACTAACATTAAGCATATTCGGAATTCTGATGGCAACGCCGCAATGTACCACCGTGGGTGTTGAGCAATATTTCATTCAGTGAATTATTGTTACGGCTATTCACCTCGCTTCTACTTTATTCCTGAATTTTCTAATACCACGAACCTTAAGAAAAATTGTGGGTATCAATTTCTGAATTGAGCTACGCTTAAGAAAGATTTTTCGCTACAAAGTGAATAGGTAAATCTGTGAGCCTTTGCTTTTCTTACGAGGATTTTTTCGAAGATAAATAACATGCTTTGTTCTCTTTGTTTATTCAAAGTTTAGTCTTTCTTAAGGTTTTGCCGACACGTGTAGATTAGTTATACCTAAATCTATTAGGCATGCTTTATTCCCACGATGACCTCGAGGTTTTAATATGTGAAAAATAAAAGTGTTTTTCTGTGCCTTTTAGTATAAAGCCGCTACCCAGACTTTAAGCCAGCCTTTCAAAGAACCTTTAAAAAATCTATGTTAGCGCCAACTTGACCTAATGCTTACATTTCAACTTAAGTATGTAGGCCACACAATCTTTTACAAATTTTTTGTTCGTTGAAAATATTTAGTTACTAACAGCATGATATGCAACGCAATACATAACATGGTAATATAATCTCTTTGTAACAGCACGTACATGTATTAACGGTATTTAATCACATTTCTTTTTATTTTCTCTTCGAAAAGAACGTGAAGTTACATACTCCAAAGGCTACACGAGAAAGCCCGAGGTAAAAAGATAAAAACACAGCTTTTCCATTGAGAGAAGATGGAAGGATTTTATGTGGACCTTTTCTTACAATGACAATTGCATATGTATGACGTAAACGGTTTTATATAATGGAAGGACTTACAGGAATAATATATATGCGAATTGAGGATTAAACTTAGCAGAATATAATAATTTAAACTCTCGCAAAAATCTCGCAATATTTTCCATTTTGTTTTCAGCCAGGATTTGTCATTTTATTATGAAGTTATTTAATTTTGTCATAACTACGGTTTTTGTATAAACTAGTTCCATGCGTTTTACTTAGGTGTCGTATGACGAATACAGATGTCGAGTCGTGAATGCAAGTCGTTAGGCTGAGTGCACATTACGAGCTGGCCTAGTACTCTGCACGCCCTAGTGGCCCCAAGAGCAAGGCTTCATTGTCTAGTTTTCGAGCAACAGGCTTGTTGTTTCTTTACCGATTTTGTGACTTTATAAGTTACCTAAGGTTTCTTCTTATGTAATCAATGTTAGGTATAGGTAAGTCGGGGCATGAAAAAGCTTGGTGCAAAAACTAAGTAATGTGCAGACTGATTTATTAGTCTGCAAAGTTAAGAACAGATCTTACAACCGCGTTTCACCACCTAATGGTTAGGTGATGCCTTTTTTTATTTTATACTAGTGAACGTCACGCGGTTTCACCCGCGTAGCTCCCGTTCCCGTGGGAGCACGGGGATAAAATAAAGCCTATGTTACTCCCTGATAATGTAGCTATCCATTGCTGATAGAATTTTTTAAATCGGTCCAGTAGTTTCGGAGCCTATTCATTTCAAACAAACAAACAAATAAATCTATAGGCGTATTATCAGGATTGGATATTTTAAAGTAAAAAGTAGGTAGTTTACTTATTAATCAATTTAATTCGATTAACTCACTTAATTTATAATAACTGTGAACTCAATTAATTATCATATCATAATTATTAACTGAAAGGTTTTAACACGATATTAGCAAATCTAGGCGCTATGACAACACGTGTATCGGACCGAGGTCTAGAATAGAATGCCCCGATCGCTCCGCGCGGTCTCCTTTTACGTCCGAGCACAAACAAGTCGAGTAGTGGGGGAGGTGGGGATGGCGACATCGCCTGATCGGTCCGGTGCACGTGCCGTGTACAACCGTACGATGACGTAGCGCCGTCACGGCCATTCTGACGTGCGTACGTCCTCGGACGCGCACTTTAGAAGCACTTAGGTATCTTTAATGAGAACCACAATTTTACTGTTCGTTCATCCTGACATTAAAATCTTATCTCATGGTCTGGTCCGGTCCTACGACCCTTCAGAGTAATAATCTTCTGGTCCGGTCCTAAGACCCTTCAGAGTAACATCTTCTGGACCGGTCCCCAGACCCTTCAGAGCAATATCTTCTGGTCCGGTCCTATGACCCTTCAGAATTATGCTACTGGTCCAGTCTGTTGACCCTTCCAATGATGTACCTACATGATCTATTAAGATAATCAAATCAAATCGTATATTTCAAATAAACCATTTACAGGCACTTTTGAATTGTCAAAGTCGGTCAGTCAAAAACATGAAGCTATTTGCACGTTCCAAAGCGTAGATCTCTATGGAGAAGAACGTGCAAGAAACTCCACGGACACTCTTTTAAACCATGTGATGTGTTACAAAAATCTTGTTAACATTAACATTGATTGCTTCTATATGTGAGGACAATGCAACGAACAAGAAAACATTTAAACAATTGAAAATGCAGGTACAGATTAAAATAAGCCAGTGGCAGGTAAGAGATGACCAGTTTCAACTGACGGCGCCCGTTCACGAACATGACGCGTGCATCAGCACCATCTAACTCAACCATTTTGAAGGGAATCAAATGATCCAAAACACGCGCCACCATCAGCAAAACATTTGTGTGAGCATGACAAGCTCTCAACTGCCACGCTCGTTCATGTCAAACTAATTTAATAACGAAATCTATAATTACATATGTAAATGGCTCCATAGTGCTCACATTTACAAAAAATTGAAAATATGCTTCTACGTTATACAAAACTATGGTTTCAAGTAAATAAGAAAAGAAAAAAAAAAAGAAGGCTGCTTTATTGTGTATACTTTGCTAATACAATAATGCAAAGAAATGATAAATAAATGATTGTATAGGAGAACAAAAAAAGGGTAAGCATTTCTTCCAATTATCGAAAACCTAACAAGTGGACCCATGCTGCTGTGGCTGTGGAGCAGGACCGGCATTTAGCCAAGCATTTTTATCAAGGACATAATCTTCCAGTTTATAATATGCTTGTCTACATAATGTGCGTTTTATACATGTTTTAAATTTTCTCTCATTCAGTTCGAGAATATTAAGTGGTATTTTATTATAAAATTTAACACAGTACCCCATACGTTAACTACTGCTACTGGCTTTTTAAGTAAGAGAGTCGGCAATTTTTTTTTTTAAAGTGTGAGCCCTAAAATAGTACCACTTAAAGCTTTATTTTTATGGGAAGTTTCATGAACAAGTTCTTCATTATTATTCGCCGTCACGTCATCACTGATATTTTCTGCATCTAACGTTCATGTAAGCACTCACGAATTACTTTACGTTAATCTAAAATCATCAAAATCATCGCTGCGCTGTGCGGTTCGAATCAAACAATGTTATTATAATCTCACCCGTATTAAATTGCACAAAATGGAAAATCTATTTAGAACTTGTAATAGCTCAGAATTCTCTGTATCTTTAAAGCTTTTATCAATGTCATTAAAATCAAATTGCTATTCATGATAGTTTTGATACTATCAAATTTACTAACTGATGTTAGGCAAACTGCCTCCGTACGTTAATACGAAAGCCTAGATCCAAATTTTCACTAAAAAAAACGTCTAAGTTGAAACATGACCTTGTGGTACTTGCTATGCGATAACTAAACCTAAAGCTCACACTGAATAAAATTTTGACACTATTACCGCCAATGGGAAACTCTTTTAAGTACTCGCTTTGTGCTAACTATGTCAAAATTACCTAGCACTATCAATGCAACCACCGAATTGGTATCAACCCCTTTAAAGCTTCGTTTGCTATTCAAATAAAACTTGAGCGACTCACCAAGTATTCCAGTCGGCCTTGAACGCTCTTAACCCCACAGATGTTGACATGATACTTGGCTACTGCAGTTTGCCAACCTTCGGTCTGCCACGCTCAGAACCGTTCAGAAGTTGCAGCTGCTCAGCAGTTGTTGCAACTGCTCAGCAGTTATGGCAGCATGCCAACCGCTAGCCTCCTGCTGGCTTTATACACCATGATACGATGTCTGAAACCGAAAAATGCTACGACAGTACAAGTCCAATAAAAGCTGTGGTGGGCCAAAAGGTTTCAGGTAAGTGTAGTAGTCACAGTATCAAAGTAAATAAAAATCTAAATTTTATCGGACCATTGGCACAAGAAAGCGGCCTATGCCTATGAATGGTGATATAAAATCAAAATATTCAAAATAAAGTGTTAGGTAACTAAATCGCTCTTATGTCCAAAAAAATAAAAGCTCTCTGGTATTTCACTTCATGACTCGATCAGCGATAGCAGAATAATATCGCTTCATCAGCATTATTTGACCAATGACCAAGGCTTTGTGCCCATTTCAAGCGAACTCCTGTGCAACCGCCACTTCCAGGTATGTGCTTCCAATTCACCAAGAGTAGATAGCGACAGCAAAAGAATGGTCTCCCTTAGGGCAGTGTGTTGGCGCCGACGCTTTTTTTAACATCTACGCGAACGAACCGCCTTCCACCTAACACACGGAGCGGTTCTTGTACGCGGATTACCTGGCCCTAGCAAACCAAGCAGCGACTTTTATGGACGTGGAGCATAAACGTACAATGGCACTCAGTGTACTGAGAGATTAGTGTGACCGCAACGCTCTACGGCCGAACCCATCTAAGAGACAGTCGTGCGCCTTCCATCTCTGCTATAGGCCCGCAAATCGAATGCTTAACATCACATGGCGTAGAGCCAAGGTCCAACACTGCTCGAATCCAAAATATCTCGGTGTGACGTTAGATATGGCCTAAGCGTAAAAGTCAAACTGTTACAATACTTAGCTCCGTCGAACCCGGAATAACTTGCTCAGTCACCTAATTTCCATCAATTGGGGAGCGGCACCCGATGTTCTCCGTACAACCGGCATGTCCCTATTTTTTCTGCTGGCGTGTTTGCTTGCACAGTGTGGCACCGACCTGCTCTTTCTCGTAAAGTAGACATTACCCTAAACGAAACGTGTCAGATAATATCCAGCTGATTAAAATAGACTCCACAAAACAAACTATCCGCTTGCAGGCATCGCACCTCCTGCTGTTCGAAGGATCTGAAAACCGATTCCCGACATCCCTGTATGGCCACATGCCAACTTCGGGAAGACTAAAAAGTCGCAAGAGCTTCCTTATTTCTACACAGGCGATCCTGGATATGCCATCTAAAGGGAGAAGCAGACTGTGGGAAGAGAAGTATCCACCACCTCACGACTTCATAAAACCCAAAGAGCAATTGCCCCTGGTCGTGAATCGCAATGGCCTTTGGAAAGCGTTAAATCGCGCGCCAGCGCAATTTGCGCACCCAGGTAGGCCGCTGCAAACACAACTTGGCGAAATGAGGATGTAATGATCTGTTGTATACCCAACGTGAGTGCAGTGCCCGTTTTCAGAGCACGAGCCATATGTTACAGTGCCCCAAGTGCCCATTCTCCTGTAATTTGGAGTATCTAATGAATGCCACTGTTGCTGCAATTAACGTAACTACCTACTGGTCCAAAACAATAAAAAAAGTTAACGATTGAATCGAAAAGAAGAAGTATTATTGAAAATGCTATCGCTTAATCTGCAACACTTATGCTATTAATAATAGCTTCACTTTAAGATAAAGCGACAGGCCAATTATCAAACATCGATAATTGCCATCCATAAAGGCGTTGCCTTTTGTAAGTCAGTCTCCACATCATAAAAATGAACACTCGTAAACGAAATAAAAAGCAGCTCTACAGCAATTAAAAAGTTTAAACGACTCACCAGATTGGCGTAGAAATCTTCATATAAATTCACACTCCTCTCCTTGACCTGACCAGCTGTTGTGAAGTTGCTTGCCTCCGGACGGAACTGGTTTAGTTCAGGTTGATGAGGGTAGCCGCATAAAACTCGTCGAAAAGGAATTCGGCGAAAAGCTCTTCAGCGCCATATGGTAAAACAATAAACTGCTCTGCACATCACTGTATCCTCGACAAAACATACCACCACGGTGACACACTATGATCGTGTGTCGAACTTCGGCCTATCGACACTTCACGGCACACATCAAGTTTTTAGCTGTTTTTAAGTTTTTTCTGGATAAACGCATGCGTTTTAAAAACAAACCGCAATTTTCACTATCACTGTCATTACATTTCAAAACGTAACCGCCACATATTTCACTAGCATTGTCACGAATCTCCATGTGGGCCCTTTGAGTTACGTCCCAATTCTGATATAGGCGTATTATCAGGATTGGATATTTTAAAGTAAAAAGTAGGTAGTTTACTTATTAATCAATTTAATTCGATTAACTCACTTAATTTATAATAACTGTGAACTCAATTAATTATCATATCATAATTATTAACTGAAAGGTTTTAACACGATATTAGCAAATCTAGGCGCTATGACAACACGTGTATCGGACCGAGGTCTAGAATAGAATGCCCCGATCGCTCCGCGCGGTCTCCTTTTACGTCCGAGCACAAACAAGTCGAGTAGTGGGGGAGGTGGGGATGGCGACATCGCCTGATCGGTCCGGTGCACGTGCCGTGTACAACCGTACGATGACGTAGCGCCGTCAAATCTTTCCTCTTTATAATATTAGTGTAGATAATTCAGCAAGATTGTTTTGTTGATATTAGTAGGTACTTCACAAGATATTGTACATTACCTTTATTTACGTATGCTACCTACTTGAACTCCTTCCTCTTGATTTTGAATCGGGATAAGAGCATGTGAATGATGAATGAATTAGCAAGTACCTACCTAGGTTTAATTATAAGAAAAATTGTATTTAATTAGAAAAAGTTAACCACGTGAAATATTAGTATTCAGTCGAACTCTATCCGAATAGTACCTACGTTCAAAAACATAACTACAAGATGACAATAATATGCTTTTAAAATAGTTTGAAGTACATTTTACAGCTGTTGCCGAGAGAACAGGTCGTTAGGCAGAGTGCACATTACAGCGTCGCCCGAATGCAGCATCCGCTACTGGCCCCGAGACTCCGCTTACATTGTGTTGCTTGTTCGGCTAGGCTTCAATTCTTTAGTAGATTTTGTACAAACTGAAAAGTAATTAGACCGTAAACTTATCTTTTATGAAAAACATTTTGAATAAAGATGACACAGTTAGCTATGCATTAAGATACACCAGGATGTATGACTGGAATAAGACTTGAACTATACTTAATATATAAAGCTGAAGAGTTTGTTTGTTTGCTTGAACGTGTTAATCTCAGAAACTCCTGGTCCGATTTGAAAAAATCTTTCAGTGTTAGATAGTCCATTTATCGAGGAAGGCTATATATAGGCTATATATCATCACGCTAAGTCCAATAGGAGCGGAGCAGTAATGAAAATTGTGACGCAGACGAAGTTGCGCGGGTCAGCTAGTGTAAAATAAAACGAAAAAATACAGTGTTGTGTAACGCGATATCTGACAAATGCTTGCAATGCATAGCCATGTCCACACAAATCAGTGTATGTATTATTTTCTTAAAAGATCATCTCGTATAGCATCATCTTGCACAGTCCTCATATGGAAGATCTGACTAAGACAATATTGAAGTTTAGAAAAGAGAGAGAAAATAAATTTCGGCCATTGAGTTTATTTCGTTTCTTTTCTGAGTAGCCGGATGAACTTGTTCTTTTTCTCATCTAGTTATCTCACCTCTACGAATCAATCCTAATATATAAAATTCATCCGTTACTGACAGATTGTTTGACTGAGTGAGTGACTGACAGACAACGCACAGCGGATACTACTGGTCGTAGAAACTTAATAAACGGTGTTAGAGCAACAGTGTTAATTGAAACACGTAATCATAAATAGCAAGTTCTGCTACCAAAGTTTTTGTCTAATTGCTTAACAACTTAGTTTTCCTCACCTAACTACTGTTTTTATCAGATTGTTAAGTATTTTCTTTTGTAGTTTCTTTTTACATCTTTTATTAATGGGTCTTTGTAGATGGAAAAATCGAATAATCAAATTTGGGTAGGTTATGATGACAAATACTTAGTGTGATTTTTTCTTAAATAAATAACGTTACTCTAGTTTCCTTAATATGAAACACTGGTTATAAAACCTCACTTAAAAGTATACGTTACTAAAGCTATGTCTTTGACTGTACTTATGATTAAAGAATGATCTTGAATAACTCTCTTTCTAACCTCCTTCTTTTTAAATCGGTTAAAGCAGATCTCGAGAGCCATCTGATTTGCCTTACAGCACATCATGATGTACACGGAGCTCCGGCGTGATCTCATGGCAGTATGGAGACAACGACTGTCGCAACCCAGTGCTGGGCACGCCACAATTGCGGCGATAAGTCCCTTTTTTGAGGAGTGGCTAGAGCGGCGCCACGGCGTCCTTACCTTCCGTTTGACGCAGGTAGTCACCAGACACGGTTGTTTCGGGAGGTACCTGTTTCGAATTCGGCGGGAGGATACGCCCGGATGTCAGCACTGCCAAGATCGCCCGGAGGGCACGGTGGAGCATACGGTGGAGGTCTGCCCGTTCCCTTTCACCGTTATTTTTACTCGACTGAAATAGAGCGGAAGTGCACGAGCTCGTGGCTGAATAATAACAGCCGCATGGGTCGATCTTCAAGGTTAAGTTACGCTTGCCGAGGTTGGTCTGTGGATAGGTGACCATCTTAACATACCGAGGCTCCGTGCCTCGGAAAGCATGTTAAGCCGTTGGTTCCGGCTGTCATTTGTAGACCTATGGCAGTTGTTGAGGATAGTCAGAATGATCAGCTGAATCCGGTTTGACTGGAAGCCGACCCCAACATATTTGGGAAAAGGCTCGGCAGATGCTGATGGAACAGAGCCGAAGTGTTTATACTTCATCACTGGTGTGGGTGTCATTGAAAGGGATTTTCATTTATAAAATTTTGCCTGTAACAGTATTTACATACTTGGTATACCTAAATTTAATACCTTAATGTAACTAACATACTCTCTGCGACAAGTAAATTTTTCTTTTCACGAAAATACATTTCCAAGAGTTTTTTTTGTGTATTCGTTTTTATATTTGTAGGGTTCTTAGGGTTCCGTACCCGAAGGATAACCAACGGAACCCTATTTCTAGGCCTCCGCTGTCCGTCCTCCCGTCTATATGTCAGCGGGCTGTAACTCAAGAACCGTAAGAGGTAGACATTTGAAATTTTCACTGATTGTGTGTGTAACTGCCTTCGTGGTCGAGTGGTTTAGGCATTTGCCTTGTGACCCGGTGGTCGTGGGTTCGATTCCCACGGGAAGCATACTTTGTAAAGTTGTTTCCAGTTTGGCTAGAACATTGCGGGCATTGTCTGATAAAAAGATGATTCCGTGCTTCGGAAGGCACGTATAAGCCGGTGATCCCGGCCGTCAATTGGCGGTCATCAAATAAACCATGTCAGAGGCCCTTGAGGCGGTTTAGAATCTCTGATACTAGGGTGTGTGGGGTCGTCAGACCTTACTACCCACACGATAAGAAGAAGAACTGATTGTGTATTTCTGTCATAACTACAAATAATAAAAATAAAATAAAATTAAAACTTAAAGGAGGCTCTCATACACGTGTTTTTTTTTCGGTTTATGATCGGAAACCTTCGTGTGAGAGTCCGACACTCGCACTTGGCCGGTTTTTTAATGCGCTACTTCTTCGTACTACTGAGTAACGTTCGTTTTGTTTTGTTGTTATTTTACCAACATTGTTTTTTTCCAAGATTCATTGTAATAAATACTTACTTTCAATCTTTTTCATAGATTCTTTTATCCAGCATATTATGCCAATATTTTTTGCGTATTTTCCAAGACGTAATCAAGTTCATTTTCTTGTTGTTATTGTGTACGAAACATAATAAGGGGAAGAATCCATTAGCGCAGAATGGGGTCGCCCGTAAAAATGTTGATAACGGTAATAAATGTTGTGATTGGTGTCCTTTCGATACACGTTTGACAGCTTCACTGGCAGCTATTTTGGGATCACTTATCGTGATATTTGAGCATATTTTTTTCATCATATACAAAAATCCATCTGTACGGTTGTGTGTATTATAAACTAGCACTTCGCGTGCGATTTCATTAGCGAGGGCTTTGTATTGCCATTTTTGTAGGGATCTCTATTTTTTTCTAGTAATAAATATAGCCTATGTTATTCAGGGATAATGTAGCATTCGAATGGTGGGAAAGAATTTTTGAAATCAGTCGAGTAGTGTTTGTGTGTATTTGTTACAAACAAACAAAAATAAAAATCTTGCCTTTATATAATATTTAATATACTTTGAGTAATATAAATATAAAATTTTGAATTTGAGTTCTATTAATTCAATTGACCAAAGTGCATACGTGCAAATCATAAAACATAAATATGCACACAGTTGTTTCCACGCAGATAATTGAAATTGCACTGTTCTCCCGCGAATATTAATAAATGCAATGGTTTTTCCAATATTCAGCCCAAATATTTGAACAAAACGAATGAGAAATGTTTTTATTTTGCACTTAATTAAAACGTTTTGCGTTTGTTTGCCTTCCATTGTGTTGTGCTAGTCGAACGTGCGCGTTTTAGGAAAAGATGCTGGACAATCGTATTATTTGATGTACGTACATTTGTATTTATTTATTTACCCATGTTTTGAATACTACAGAGTTTCAGAATATTCAAAACAGTTCCACGAATTGTGAACTTTTCATGCGTTTGATTTTTAATTAAATTCTAATGTGACTAAAGACTAATTTATTAGGTATCTGATGCGTTTTATTAACAGAATACTTTAAGATAGTACAGCGCGTCTAAAAAGGCCACTATAGTAGAATGAACCAGCACATCAAGCTACCCGAAACTGTCGCGGTTTTACTAATATAATACTTTTAGATAGTCAGCGAGTCTTAAAAGGCCACTATAGTAGAATCAGCCAGCATAACAAGCTACCTGAAACTGACAAATTTTCCCAATAAACCTGGAAATTTGACAGATTGTTGTATGATTAATATCAGGATCCTAATATGATGAAAAGTGGCCTTTTAAGACCCGCTGTTATACACCATGACATTTTAATATTTGTTTTCTCGCAGTAAAAAGATTTTGTCTTGGTAATACAATCGATGTATAAAAAATCCAATAATAGAAGATGCGTGCGTGCAGTAATGCCGTATGATCTATCCCTACGCATGAGAGCTAATAAAATGGAGCTAATTTTCCTTTAAACATTTATGAATCGCTATTAACTTATCGGCAGCGTGTGTGTGTTGTTAGTTACCTACCTACGTCGCTAGTGAACTACTATTGTTTCTCACGAGTTTATGAATATTTTTTAAATTATTTGTAATTTTATTTTGTAAGTTATGTTTCGTTAGTTCTACTGGGCTAATCGTTTTGCCACGGGAAAACAACCATTAAAATTTCACAGTGTATACCCAGAAATACGTTATTACCTGGGTATGGAAGAAGTAAACAGCACAGTAATTTAGATCTTATTTTTTTTTTATACCTAAGAAAAACTAAGTTAATGTTTGCGACACTGATATGTTTATAGGTTCCATTTTCGACTCAGGAGAATTAGTCGCGAAGTTCAGATTTATTACTCAACAACAGGAGCTGTAACAGAATCTTATTAAGATTATTGTCTTTTCTCAAAGTTATTCCAATTCAGCATGTGTTATTGTGCAAGAATGTTTTGATTAAACGTTGTATCATGTCGTAATTTATTACCTAGGTCATCACCATCTAATCACCTTTTTTTTGGGTATTTCTGTCCTATCTGTAGTAATCAAAAACAGTAATTACATGTTTTGGCAATCCCCAGCAAGCAATTACTCTCTTTCATCAGACTCAGCAATTAATATCACAAACCCACATCATAAAACACAGACGTTCTCATTTCAATATAGACCGACCTTATTAAACTAGACGTGACCTTTAACCCTGTCTCAGTTTCAACTAAATCACAACACTAATATTATTACTGTGGCCTTACGTTTTCCTATTAACCCCTCACGAGTGACTTTAAACTGTAGACGTTTGAAATAAGGTTTCTATTTGAATGTGATGCATATGCAATAAGTTGGAGTAAAAAGCCGTAATGCATTACCATAGCCGATGGGTTGAAAGTAAGGCGCTGTGCAGATAGGGTGCGTCGTCACGGGGTGACACGCTCCGCAAATAGGGGGTTGTTCCGCTAGCTCGGTATTAGCCTTTGTGCACATGGCGGGCGCGTCATGAGATAAAATTTGGGAACATTTCATAGCCCACGGTCGTGATTGAATGGTTGTGGAACCAATAGATCATGTCGAATAAATCTTTTACTTGTAGATATGCTGTTATGCTTTGCTTTGTTGAGTTTGTTATGTTCCTGCGACTTTCATGAAAAATAATAATAATAATAATAACAAACCATTCTAGAAAATACTACACATAAGCTCTACTACGACCGCGCCATTCTCACCGACAGAACCATACACTATAACAGACCGGATATAACATTACAGGATAAAATTAATAAAATAACTTACTTGATAGACATCGCAATCCCCAATACACACAACATACAGAAGACTATCACTGAAAAAATAAGTAAATACTCAGAACTCAAAGATGAAGTTATGAGAATCTGGCGACAAGAAAAGGTATATGTAGTTCCAATAGTGCTTTCCACCACAGGCGTTATTCCAAATCATCTTCTCCATAGTTTAAAGTTATTAGATCTGAAAGAAACCCTCTACATAACACTACAAAAGGCTGCGATTCTAAATACATGTAGGATTGTCAGAAAATTTATGCAGATAGACGAAAACGAAGTAGGACCTCATCACACAGCAAATTAAAGATCACACGCTACATTTACTTGGCTTGTCCCGTAAATGTGGTCGAAACCAGCCTAAGAGCTGAGAAAAACAACATCGATCTGAAAATAATAATAATAATAATAAAATCGTTTATTTAATTAAATAGGGGCACATTTACAATAAAATAAATCTTAAACTTTTTAGAACACAGTTGCTAATTTGCCTGAACTAGGATGGACCTGTGCTTCAGGCTAGTAAGTGCTTATACATACATTTTATCTTAAAATAATAAACTAACAACGAAACAAATCAATTGACTATAATAAAAACTTAAATTAAAGGACACATCATAATTTATTTACAGACAAAAAGAAGATCTTCTGTCTCTACGTAAGAGATACTAATCAAATATTGCACAATTGTTTTTTTACAGCTATAATAATTTAACTTGTAGATACTTAGTTTTCTATTTAATCGATTGTACAGAAATGGACCTAAAAATGTAAAAAATCTTTTTACAAACACATACTTAGAAACCGCATTTGAATCACATACAATATCATTCCGTCTCTTATTTGTATTTTCGGTGGTATAAGAAAGCATGGTGTGCTGTTTTTGATAATAACAAAGGCCCGAGAAGAAATGTCTCCCTTATCAACGAATGCGGAGTATTTCTAGATTGACTCTAAAAATAGGTTTTTTGATGTTTAAGTAGGGTATGGGTATGGGTACTCAGACATGTATTTTTCAAGACACTATACTATTCTCGAGTGAATAACAAAGTCTACTTCATGACAAACCCTTTTCAGCCAGATTTAAAAGTCCAATTTGGGCTACTATCGACCGCTGTTTTTGTTTGTTGTCTTATACTTGTGTTAACTAGATTAGTTACTAGCCTTGTGTCGTTTCGACAAAAGTTCGATTTTTCAACAGTCTTTAAATTTTCTGTGCGTTATAAAGATGATAGATTTTGTAAAAATAGAAAAGTCAAGCCACCATATTCAATGGTCAGGTATAAATTTTTAGTAGTCAGTTTATTGTAAGATCATCACTTTATTTTTCTCCCAAATATAAAAGCCATCAAGCATAGCATGGCTTGTTATAAAATAATTCTCAACACAAGAGCCTGCCTACTTAACACTCAGTCAATAAAACCGAGTATTTCCATTCACCTAGGTAGTTTTATATTTTCCTTAGGTATTCCTGAGCTGAGCAGAGTTTTACGAGTCGAGGAGGTTCGAATCAAGAGACACTTTACTGCTTAGGGCACTCCGGGGAGTAGGTCTAAGAGTACCGCGGGGCACCCGCCGGCGTCGCGCGACGTAGCGACGAACATTCTCGATTTAGGGCATTAAGATATTGGCAGTGTTTTGTGAGAACCGATTTGGTTATTCGTTTTGGGTCCTGATAAATTAGTTTTGGTAGTGAGATTAAGCTGCTGTTTTCAAATCTTTTATTTAGTAAAATTTACAGAAAGAAGCCTAGTGTATTTGGCACACATACATACACACAATGAAGTACAAATAAAAGGAAACTTAATTTTAAAACAAATACATTGTGTACCCCACGGCTGCGCCAAATAGGTCACAGAGGGTAAAATAGACGTATTTTTACCACTTTTCACTAGGTAGTACTGTCTACAGCTTGAAATATAGACAGCATGTGCCACCAGATGTATAGTAGTTAGGCACGTAAATACATATTCAATGATGTTTGGCTAAATTGTGATACTATTATTTTTTTATTTACCCGAAAGTATAGCAGAGAGTATTATTGTATCATACAATGCAGATGGACCGCACAGAAAATCCAATTTAACCCTACTGATAAGCCCGATGGGTCACTCGCATGACGTTGCCCGCTGGCTAAAGGTTTGACCCCTCTAAATGGTGGTGAAATCACATAGAAGTTACCATATATACTTCTCCAAAGAACGGCACAGTGGTAACCTTTTATTCATCCAAAATAATGGAATGTAAATACTTTCAGTCGATGTTAAAATATAGAAATCAATCAAATCAAAATTTAATTACGAGTCGGACTACAAAGGAACTCGTTAACATGTTAGATTACTTCATAAACGTTCACATATGTTACGAAAGAAATGATATTTATAATAACGTGTTACCAATCTGTGAGATACCTTATGAGTCGTCAATGAAAAGAAACATAGCGAGAGACAGAGATAAAAGAGAATTTGTGAATGAAATTCATGAAACGGAAAAACATGGAATATAAATTGCAAAAATAAACAAGCACTTAAAGAATAGCATGACTTATTATACAGGAAAGATTCTAAACAATATTTTGGTGAGTAAAAGTCGTCATGTCGAGATTTGAATGGAAATTGAAAAACTTTTATCCCCTGGCGGACATAACAAGCGTTTTAAACGGATTCAAAGATTTATCTGTTCCGGAATGTGCATCCGTTTATTTGATAAGAAGTGCGACGAAAGGGGAATATTTCAGTTGCATATTGTGGAAAATTATGTGAACGATTACATTGCGTTGTCGGTTTTCAATTTTCTAATTAGGTGTTATTAGGGTTACGTACCCAAAGGGCAAACATTAGTTGCCAAACTAAAGTGGCAGTGGGCAGGGCACATTGCTCGCAGAACAGATGGTCGATGGGGCCGAAAAGTTCTGGAGTGGCGACCGCGTACCGGTAGACGTAACGTTGGAAGTCCTCCCATAAGGTGGACCGATAACCTGGTGAAGGTCGCGGGTAGCCGATGGATGCGAGACGCACAGGACCGGTCGTTGTGGCGACGCTTGGGGGAGGCCTATGTCCAGCAGTGGACGTCTTTCGGCTGATATGATGATGATGATGATGATGTACCCAAAGGGTAACCAACGGAACCCTATTACCAAGCCACTGCTGTCCGTCAATCCGTCCGTCCGTCCGTCGGTCTGTCTATCATCGGGTTGTGTCTCAAGAACCGTAATAGGTAGATAGTTGAAATGTTCATAGATTGTGTATTTCTATTGCCGCTATAACAACTAATTATAAATATTAAGGTTTATGGTACGGAACCTTTAGTATGCGAGCTCGACTCGCACTTGGCCGGCTTTTTTATGTTCCTAATTCAATCTTTTATAGTAGGGTATAGTTGTGCCTATGTGATAGTGAAGTAAGTTAGTAAATGAGCCTACTTACTAATAATAAGATTGTACCAGTATTTATAGTATTTTAACAGTAGAAAAATATAGGCATACGTATTTTGTCAAGAAAAACAAAATCATTTCATTTATATTTAGACGAGATTCAAACAAAGATGTTTTTCACTGTTTAATACCCAATATAACTTGTCGGTATTTGTTAATATTTCAATGTCGAAGTCAATAAGGAAATTCTCAGTTTTCAAGGGTATAATAAACAAAGCATTACTTCCATCGTTTTGACACCAACAAATTCAAAAACCCGCAAAGCTCGTCCTTTTTCAATTAAATAATAATTTCCATTATTTGGACACAGACGAGGCAGGCAGGCAGGGGGTGCTCTTCAGTTTCAGAACACAACAGGTACAATCGATATTTCCGGGCGCTCGAGGGGAGGCCTAGCAAACAGACGGACGAATGCTTAGACGCGACACTCTACCTTTTCAATTATGCGCCCCTGGTACGTTCCCGTGTAACTGAATGCTATGCTTGCCTATATAAGGCAATTCGGATCGATGTACTGAGAGGTAAAATAAATTCTGAATGCTGTAAAGTCTATTTTCTTGATTGAATGTACGTAATATTCGGGTTTCAGTTCTTGCTAGGTCGGCTGAAGTAACTGTCCCAAATAGGTCAACTCGGTGCGCCCAATATCGACAAGCAATTACTTTGTCGACGACAACTTGCCGCTACCTGTTGATAGTTTCGTGGGAAGCCCCAATCAGAAAAATAGATAATCCGGTGATGATACAATGTGATTCAATCCTATTATCCTAATAGCCTCTTAAAGTTGCTAGCTCTGTCATTCGACCGTTGCCCGTAATCCGTCTACAGTGGAGAGTAGGAATTGAAGAGCCTCAGGAAAAATACGCTTATGTACCCTTCTGTTGAGGGTTCATAACTCGTAGGGACAAGGGTAACGTTTACTTATCGACGTGGAAAAGGTTCCATAATACATTTCGTCGCGTTTCGCGTTTCGTCGGAAGAGCGAACTTTTTATTTGCTCCGCAGACATGCCGCGGCAAGCGGTGCACTCGCCATTGTCAATTTTGTGGAAACAGTTTTTTCGGTTGGAATTTCGTAATTGGTATATTGTGCGAGTGTATAGCGGGTACCATTCAACCATACATAATTTAAGGAAGATACGATACGTGACACATAAGGAACGTTTGAAGAAGGAAGTTTTGATCTTTAAACGGTTCAGTATTTACATACTTTATTAGTCCTTTATAATGGAAATGGGAACATGAATATCAAATTAAGGTACGCACTCGATTTTCATGTCGTTTTCGCAAGTAGGTCGTTTGAGGGCATTCAAATTAAAATCAACAATATACAAAATACGTTTTGCGGTGAAGTGCTGGTACTCAATAACAATATTGCCAATTATAGCACATCCGAGTGAGTGATCACAGGCAATTTACATTGAACTTACCAAATTGGGTTTCGTATAATTCGCTCCTAAATTAGAGGAACCACTTGCTTGTATTTAACAAATAATAATAGGGGCATCGCTAGGCGACAGGCGTGTCTTTGGGTAGGCTTTACTTGAGAAATACTCGATAACATGAAATTCTGTCGGTTAATTAGTCCGCTAATTTGTCCGGAATGTTATCTTTTACATAAATAAGAGAGATCGGAACGGTACTTAAAATCGGGGGAATCTTTTGATTAATGGCGAATAAAATTGTGAGATTTATTGTTTTAACATTTAAAACCGTTTTATATAATGTTGCTTTAGAGACGGAGGGAGAGAGGTAGGAAAGAAAACAAAGGTTTCTGTTGCGGAACGAGGAAAGTAATTACCGATATACCTGTTTAAAAAGGATCTTGTTAAGGGTATGTTTTTATATCGTGTATCTTTGAAAGCTATCTGAGTACGAGCGTGTTTCTTTATTTTTGTTGTTTTTTTCGTATATTTTTCTTTTCTCCCCTGAGATGTTAAGTTGTTGGAATATTTGTAGGAAACAAATCAATTGATGGTTATGATGATCATGCGTATTGTTTAAGTTCGTTGTGTTTCTATATGTTCTTTAAAAACTTTTGTTCAACGGAAAAGGGCATAGTTCAGGTAGAACTAAGTATTTTTAAGTTTCGTTTAGGTATACCTTTAGGTATAATGCAACAAATTCCTGTAGCCAGCCTTTCGAAAATAGACACATCCTTGTCGAATCAAACGACGATGAAGCGAACACAACGACAATTGACCAATAAACTTGTACATTGTTCGCTGACAATGCATCGCGAACGAATCCAACATCATTCCTGGACACTAGTACAAGTCACCACATTTTGCATCGTGCTGCAACCGCATCCCGTGACGTCATCACGTCATGACGTCACACGTCACCGAGCAGGGCTACCGCGACCGACAGACGGATGAATAAATGGAAATACTCAAATATTTTATTTGGTTTGGAGTTGTTTGACGGATGAAAGAAAACCACAGGTGAGCGGTGAAACTTGGAGATTTACTATAAGAGTTTTTGTCCAATTCCCTCACAGTTAAAAAATATTGAAAAGTAAAAAAAAATACATAATAAAATCACGCTTGATTAGTGTATTTCGTCCGTCGTTTATCCCTGGATTTTCAAATAAGTTACGGGCATAGAATCAAGTTGTTGCAGAGAAACTCCTTATAAAAAAAAATGGTTTGCCCGACGTGGGGATTTGAAACCATCAGCACCTCATCTTAACTAGTCGCTTCACTCTCTTCGACCGCTACTATTTAACTTGATTTATTAGTTAGTTTGTTAGTATGTACGAGTTATATCCTGCTACCGAATTTAAAAACAGTTGTTCTCAATATTGCATACACGTTTGGGTTGGATAACAATGCACAACTAGCGAAGAGAAATCATTCTAAATCCTGTATACTTACAAAGATGGCAGACTAATCAGTTTGTATTCCAATGATATGGGTAGCAAATTATAGGGTTTCCTGAGAGGTACACGAATTATTAAAGTTTGGTTATAAGTAAAAAATAAATATGTTGATTATTACTTCTAGAAGATTGACGATTATTTTGAATTTGGATTTTGTGGAGAATTTCTCAATCTACTTTGGCACAAATTAAAGACTTCATTCTAGAAAAAAGTACCGATAGAGACAATTTTTAAATCTGCAGCACTTTTCAAGACTGCAACAGTCGACGTGACGCCCGTCCACAAACAAGATTACCGCAACCAGAGATAATGTTTCATACGATACACTACGATAAGTGTAGGTATCTGGTCTATAATCCAACCAATTAAGCACATACAAAGGGATTGTACTAGATCAATGGAGATATATTATAGCTATCTGCAAAGATCTGCAAAGCTATAGATGTTTTACTCAAAGGATATTCGTTGAAATCAATGAAGCAGGTTGGTAACCTGAGTGTTAGACGATTGATCCTAATGCTCGATCTAATAAAAACATTTATTTGGGTTGTTTCTGGGTGTGTGGGGTTACACTGGGTCTAGAAGTATGAAATATACAATTATAATCTTAATCTTTAGGTAAAGATCTATTATCTCCATTTTTTTTCAAATATATTGGCTCAGCAGTTTCGGAGATAAGGGGGGAATGGTCATTTTTCGTCTAATTTCTTGAATAACTTCAAAACCATTTATTTCAAAATTATTAAAAAAATATAATTAAAACCCTCGCAGTAAGCCCTTTCATTTGATATGTCACACGATATTGTTCAAACACTTTTTTTTAATTTTCTAGTTTGACCCCCAAAAGCAGTGGCGTGCCTAGGGTTTCAAAATAAGGCAAGCCCAATAAAATTTTGACCGATTTCAAAAAAAGAAAGTTCAGTTTTCGACTGAGTATGTAGGTGCCTACGTATGTATCATCGCAATTTTCTCATAAACTACTGGTTAAGTACAATAAATTAAAAGTGAATTCATCCATCTTCTTCTTTCCTCTTCTTCAATTTCACTCTTGCTTGTCGTGCGGTGAATGAGGTAACCAAAGCTCACTGAAGGCATTCACTCATTTTGTTAGATAAATAACTCGGCCCCGGTTTGTCACTTTCCTGATGCTGCATATGCTTTTCTAAAACGACATCGTATTTTGAAATTAACGAGACCAGTTCTAAAAAATTGCCTTTATTTAATGAAGTTTTGGACTCATCATGTCCTCTTAAAGGAAGTTCCTGCTGTGCTAAATGACAAACAATATTAGTCGATATTGTTTGTCATTTAGCACAACATCTTTGAAATACACTACGGTTGTTATCAACGCGCGTGTTGTATTTTGAAATTTCCTCGGATAACTGTCGTAATATAGATGTCTCAATTCATTGTTTATCAAAATTACCGAAAGAAACCATTGCACACAGGTGTTTATGGGAATTTGCGTGCATTTTAATGGCGCCAGATATGTTATTTAAATCATCATAACCAGACGTATTCCAAACGGATTCTTCATTCGAAAAAAATATGCAGCACCAGCAATACAACTTATTAGTGTGCGAACTGCCAACAATCCAACTAGTTTTATACACTGATCTATTAAATTTTCGTTTATGCGATTTACTAGTCTGAGAAAGACACAGATGCGTCGGTTTTAATGAAGAAATTAACTGTTTTTTCTGAGCAAAGTTTAAAGATTTTAACTTATCTTCGCCAATCAAAACTTGAACGCATTTTAAATCCTCACAAGGTACAATTACCTCCATTGTTGTAGGTAAGTCACCAAAACAATTGTATCACTGAGAAAATCTAAGAAAACACACAAAAAACTTTAACAACGTAACTTTTCCCACTCAAGCAAATGAAACTGAAGTGAGTTGCACTCGGGTGTCGGGAACTACTTACGCAGAGTTGCAGTGTTGTCATTTAGGCAAAAATAGTCGCCAGGTATATGAAAAATCTAGCTAGATGTCGCAATTTTTTTATTTTTAAGATATTGCTTGAATATTTAATTTCGTTATTTTTAAAAGTCGCTAGTTTTTATTGTTGCTAAATCTTAAAAAAAGTCTCCAAACTCGTTAAAAATCTCCAAGATCTCACAACGTCGCTAAAACGGCAACACTGCAGAGTTGGCAAGGTGACAAGGTCACGCATACGCGTAAAACTTCATACGCATGCACGGCTTAAATCTTCCATACTGATCGATTTGTAGACGCACAAGGTTCTAACTCGTTATACGGCAAATCGCTATAAGTGCGAAAGTGACAGAGATAGTATTTGAAAGCCCGGCAAAAGCCGGTACGTGTAAGCGAGATAGCTATATGTAGATGCTGCAAATGCGAAACTCTGCGCGCGAACAATAGCGATGTGTAGTAATGTGGCATAGGTAGATACTTTGTGTTATTTTGATAAGAATTAAGCGCGCGAACTTTTAAATAGTTCGGGTTTGATATTGATTCTCAATCGAGCATTTTAGTAAGGCATGCCGTAGGCAAGTAAGGTAGTTTAGTAAGGCTTTTGGGCTTATATGAAGGTACCGCCACTGCCAAAAGTGACCTCCATACTAAAAATTTTATAATTTACGTAACGCGTCCGTATTTGGGTTACAGAAGTTCATATAATGTGTACCAAATTTCAACAGAATCGGTCCAGTGGATCCGGAGAAAACTGGCTGTGGCAGACGGACAGACAGACACAGGACCCGAGTGATCCTATAAGGGTTCCGTTTTTTTTTCGGAACCCTAAAAATGAAAGTGAAAAATGAAATACTACAACTATCTAGAGTTCTAGATCTACCAGGTGGAAAATGAGGTGTCATGCTATTTTGTACCTACTGTTACCTGAACCTACCCTGCAAATCATGTGCCCTTTAAGCTAAGCCTTTTACCGATAAATTGTTTGAGGAATCACGAGTCAGTTCCAGGTATTTGATGGTCGTTAGGCTCAGCCGTCTATGCACAGCGTCCAGTTGAGATGGACGTTGATTGACGTCTAACCTAAATTCTGAGCGTTTCCCCTTCCGTATCCATTTGTAAAGATCTACAACATATATTTATAGGTGCCTATCTACTTAAAATCGAGGAATACTAAATTTTTACGTAAAAGATATTGTGTTACCTAATGATTAATATATATAATCATTAGGTAACACAAAATATATAAATATATATAAATTACATACGGATTAATATAAAGGCATCTACAATCTTTGTCAGAAAAGGCCATATTGCGTGGATTCTGCTGGCGCGGAGTATAAAAAAAATGAACGTCTTTTCGCCTTTTCTTGATGGACTCGACAACTGTTCCTTAATTTTTGGCAGGAACCCCACTACTTGATGTTACGTCAAGTTGACATTTGTTCGTCCTCAATTCAACAAAGGAAATCGTTTCATCCCAAAATCAAATCTTTAGAGACGCTTAGACAAAATTATTTGTAAAACAATGTCTCATAGCATTATCATCCATTCCATCGCATAAC
This sequence comes from Lacanobia wlatinum, assembly GCA_947578705.1. NCBI lineage: Eukaryota > Metazoa > Arthropoda > Insecta > Lepidoptera > Noctuidae > Lacanobia > Lacanobia wlatinum. The sequence continues at coordinate 13,231,391 of OX388033.1, forward strand.
CTGTACCTACTCAAATAATTTTCGCACCTGACGTTAAACAAAGCAGGCTGAAGTGCCACCAATCCTGAGTGATGCTTAACGCGTCGCCATCGTTGGCTGCGCGTCAGACCACATTTTACTGCGACCGCAAACAGTGACATCGCGTTTGTGACAGAACACGGCTGCAGGTTTATTTGTAATGAGAAGTTAGAAATGAGTTAGAATTTATGGGGCATGTGCGAGTTTAATAGTGCACAAAAGTAACCTAAGACTGAGTTTAAATAATATTTGAAAAAAGTAGTCGCATTCGATTTAAAACACCCCAATGTGTCTAGTGTTTTTCTCATTTTTGATTTCAGCACAGTCTTGTCAACTAGTTGGAATATTAGAAATACATCGTAAGTAAGTTACACCAAGATATAGAATCAGAATTATTTATTTGTATGAATGTACTTTAACATAGAATGGTGTTAATCTATCTTTAAGTCCTAATTATTCTACCACAACTAATAGTGTACAAATATCCTAATTTCATTCTTAAATAAGTACAATTATTTTTAGATTTGTGATTTACAGTCCAACATGAAATTAATATAAAAAGTCAACAAATATGCAAATTTCACTGGTAAATATGTATAATTATTTAACAATTTGTAATTTACAGTCCAATATGAAATTAATATTAAAATGTCACTCTTAAATAAGTACCATTATTTTACGATTTGTGATTTACGTTCCAACATGAAATTAATCTATACTAATGTATAAAGCTGAAGAGTTTGTTTGCTTGAACGCGCTAATCTCAGGAAATACTGGTCCGATTTGAAAAATTCTTTAAGTGTTGGATAGCCCATGTATCGAGGAAGGCTATAGGCTATATAACATCACGCTACGACCAATAGGAGCGGAGCAGACGAAGTTACGCGAGTCAACTACTGTTATTGTAACTAGGTAATAGTAACTGTCAAAATTAAGTAAGTTAAGTGGTTCTTGGATTCTTACAATCCTTACTAATATTATAAATGCGAAAGTAACTCTGTCTGTCTGTCTTGCTTTCACGCCAAAACTAATGAACCGATTTAAATGAAATTTGGTACACAGATAGTCTAAAGCCTGAGAAATGACTTTTTTACTTTTTTATCCCGGGAATATGTTCCCTAGGGACCACGCGGGCGAAGCCGCTGACAGAAGCTACTATTCCATATGTTCGCCCATGTCATAAAAGCAATTATCCAAATACCAACTTGTAAGCTTTTTCTTAAACATGGGGATGAGAAGTTCCTTAAATGAGTTAGGCAACTTGTTATACACCTGAATGGCATTGACATACACATTTCTCCTAAATATTTGCAATCTACATTGAGGTACATTTAATTCATATTTATACAGTCCTAACAGAAGCTTTTTTGTGTCTCACTTCTGATTGCATGCGAAAATATAGCGGATACTGTTTTACGCTTAAATTGTTCTTTTAAACAACGTTAGCATATGCGTTTCAGTGAAAAATGTAGGAAAATTAGAGGTCTTTTGACGGATTGCGGCTAAGATGCTAGTGTAAAAGTTGGTAAAAAACTGGCCAAGTGCGAGTCGGACTCGCGTGCAAAGGGTTCCGAACGAAATTATTTTTTTAACATGTTATTTTAACACTACAGACTTCTAATAGGTTTTCGTGTAATCTTTAGGTAAATATCTATTATCTCCATATTTTCGAAATTTTGTGCTCAGTAGTTTCGGAGATAAGGGGGGCGGGAATGGTCATTTTTCGTCTAATTTCTTAAATAACTTCTAAACCATTTATTTTAAAATTATAAAAAAATATAATTAAAACCCTCACAGTAAGCCCTTTCATTTGATATGTCACACAAAAGTGACCCCCGTAATAATAATTTAATGATTTACGAAACGCGTCCGTGTTTGGGTCATAGAAGTCCATATCTGTACCAAATTTCAACAGAATTGGTGTAGTGGATCCGGAGAAAACTGGCTGTGACAGACAGACAGACAGACACCTGAGTGATCCAATAAGGGTTCCGTTTTTTTTAACCCTAAAAATTAGGAGAATTGGCCTTCAGATATCTAAAGTTTAGATATTCTTTTCCGTGTCAGATGTGTGTTATTAAAGAGACCAAAACAACTTGTAAGGACTGCAAGTTATTCCGACCACTATTTTCAAACCTCAAACTATCGCTGATGTAGGTAGACGTCGGAAGATCGCAAGGTTGGAGAAAATATCGACAGGCTGCTGATTCATCGCTTAAAAGCACTATTAAAAGTTCCCTGTTTCCGTGAAGTTTTCAAACTTGGTCGGTGTTATAAGCTACGAGCACATTGTATATGTTCACTTGTTCCCCCTTCGCTAGTCTTGTGGGTGAAATAAGAGACTAAGCAGTAGCGTTTTCCTGTGCAATTTATCATAATTATGCAATTTGATCCCTTAACTCATTTCAAGGCCACCTAGAAGCATGTCAATAATTTCTGAAGTGACGAGGCTAATATGCTCAAAGGAGATATTGAAACATGTGTTGACGGTTTAAAAACTTTGATTAGAAAAGTTGTAGTATTTCAACGATCATAGAATTAGAATATAACGTTTTTATTTCAGACCGGAGTCCATAGGGTTAGTAACATTTTTTGTTTGTTTGTTTTTACCTGTATAATAAATTACGGTTTCACTCATGTGTGTATTCCACAAATACCCTTATCGTTTCGGTCTGGGACGGATTTCGTTATTCAAGAGTCCTTCAAAGCAGAAAAGAATTGAGGAAGAAGCCTGTCTGGCACCGTGGCAATCCCTAGGTACACAGCACTGCGATTCTGTGAACAGCTCATTACCAAAAACACAGTGAAGTTATCGTGAGCTCTCACTGTATCGCAACAGTTGGACTAACAGCTCACTTGAAGCACTGAAGTGTTTATGGTGAGGATTTTACAGAATCGACCGGCAGGTCTACCAACCGACCTATACGTAAACAACACTTAGCAAATGTACCATCGATTCCGCGAGTAACCCATCCCTAGCTCCAATATAGTTGTCGTTTGACTCATTAGAAGCGGAGCGGCGGCGGACGGTTGACGCAATCGTGTGTCAGCTGTAGGTAGGTACAGGCTTCGGACGACACGCTGGTTGGACGGCCGCGGCGCTACTCGCTTTGATTGACGCACCTGATTTGCCAGGCTTATCTGTTTATTTATTGCCACTATACGCGAAATTTTGTTGCGCGTTTATGTATGCATCATTTATTTAAATTTGATTGCGTTACTGGTATAGTAGTTGCAAGCAGCAGCTTCAGAGTCCCAAGGCTTTTGGATCCCAAGGTATTCCTGCTAAGAATACGACGGACACGATTTAAATTAAGGTTTTGTTGGGTTTTTCCATAGAAAAAATGTCATAGCTATAGGCAATATAGCCCTGAATCCAGGTTTCGAGGCTCGTTCCTGTTGGATGGGACATAAACATCGCTAACGAAAAGTGAGCGTCATTTTCGCCTCTGACAATCTCTTCTGGGAGCACAGGCTTGATATTATGATAAGATTTGTATCCATTAAAATACTTTTTTTCCTGGGTAGTAAGAAGATTTCTTGTCTTGCTCCCTTGGGTGTCGTTACTGGGTGATTGATTACAGAAACATTTTCATAGAAAAATATATCAGTACTTACTTAATTAATAATAAACATAGACGTATTGTGAAATGGATTTTTCTGTTCACCAAAAGCCGTCCATAATTGTTATTGATAAATTGCCATTTATGTAAATTAAAAACCGGTCAAGTGCGAGTCAGACTCGCCTACCGAGGGTTCCGTACAAATTTGTAGCTACAAATTACTATTTTTTTGTTACATTAATAGGCACGCATTTGAACACTATCTCACCTGATTGAAATAGATACTATATTTTTTATGATTTAATTACAAATGTATAGTTTTCAGAATTTTCCCTATACTTGTAGTATAAGAAGGTATTACTTGCTAAATTTCATAGTTCTAGGTTAACGGGAAATAGCCTATACATTTTGATTCCCTTGAGAATGTCGAAATATTCGTTTTTTATGGCATAAATGAACGTATCTTTTTTCACGTTAATTTAGAAGTTTGATTTTTTCACAGCTGCAAGGGGTCATAAACTTGAGTATATAGTTTTAATTTCAACTCGATATCTTTGCGCGTTCCTGAGATAAACGGTCTTTATAGACAGACGGACGGACAACAAAGTGATTCTATAAGGGTTCCATTTTTTCCTTTTGAGGTACGGAACCCTAAAAGAAACAAAATGTCACTTTTAAATTCACAAACATGTGTATATGATTTAGCATGGCATGCATAATGCAATCCGTCAAAATGTCATTTAATCAAAACATGAACATCAGATGCGATAAAATTAAGATTGACACACCCCTACCTCTTACACCGTTACCAGTACAGAAAAGAAATAAAAAACGAATAAAACATTTCAATTTATGTAACCAAAATACTTCCCTCTCACATCTTTTTTGCCAAATAGACATCAGTGGGAATTAAAAAAAAATGCAATTCATGCATGAAAACAAAAAAAACAGTCAAGAGCGAGTCGGACTCGCGCACCGAGGGTTCCGTACCGTCATATAAAACGTGAAATGATTTTTTGCATCGGCGAGGAATTTTAATACTGCGGTGCATATTGCAGTTTTAGATCAGCGCCATCTCTTGACCGATAGTGGAACTAATGTAATTTTTGTGCTATTTAGAGACATCGTTTTATTTTTCCTGTAATCTTGACATAAATCTCTATCACATAGAATAATTTCAGATTTTACTCTATGCAATCTTGGGAGATAAGGGGGAGAATTGGTCAAAATTTTTAAATTTTTCGCCTTAAGTCGAAAAACATGCGGCCTAACAAAAAAAAAAGAAAAAAGGTTTGAGTATGTGCAAATAACGCTCTTTCATAATTATGATACCCCAAATGACTTAGTAGCTCCACTTAAAATTTTAAATAGTTGGGCAAACGTCATCTAAAACTATTTCAAATTTCAAGTTGTTTGCATTATGTGTTCTTGAGATATCCAGCTGTGACAGACGGACAGACTTAGTCACACCATAAGGGTACTTTTTTAGCATTTTGTTACGGAACCCTAAAAAGACGAATAACATGACATATCCAACCCTCTTGTACTACGAGAGATAAAACAATTTCGGCTGAGTGCTATCAATGTGCCCTTAATGCCCCTGATTTTACAAATATAGATACAATTACTAGCTGACTCGGCAAACAAAAAGAAATATACTACCACCTATTCTCATACCTACCGAATATACATACAAAATTTTATGAAAATCGGTCGAGCCGTTTCGGAGAAGTTCGGTAACAAACACCGTGGCACGAGATTTTTATATATTATAATACGTTTTATGTTTATGTATGTATATACATTAACCGCGATAGTTGTCATCGACGCGTGCGCCTGACAGGAGAGTGCTTTGTGAGCGCTCAATGAATTTAGGGGTTACTAGCGTCTGATCAGCCCGCGGCTTCATCCGCATGAGAAGTGTTTTATTATAACACTAGCTGACCCGCGCAACTTCGTCTGCGTCACAATTTTCATTACTGCTCCGCTCCTATTGGTCTTAGCGTGATGATATATAGCCTTTAGCCTTCCTCGATAAATGGGCTATCTAACACTGAAAGATTTTTTCAAATCGGAGCAGTAGTTCCTGAGATTAGCGCGTTCAAGCAAACAAACAAACTCTTCAGCTTTATATATTAGTATAGATATAGATGGGAACATATTACTGGGGATGAAAAGTAACTCCCGTAAGTTTTAATCTAGATATAGTGTATTTGTGTGCCAAGTTTCATAAAAACCATCCAGTCGTGTAGACGTGAAAATGACAGACACTTACGCAGTCATACTAAATATACGGATTTTATATTTTATTGTTATAAAATTGACGATTTGGTAGCTTTGTCTTGGCTTGTGAGATCTATTTATATGGTCTTTTCATACTAAACTATAACGTCCTTTTAAATAATGTAGCTCTAATGAGTTCCTGTCATAAAAAGCCATCAGGTGAGATAGTGGTCAAACGCGAGCCTATCACTATTGATAGGCTCGCGTTTGACCACTATCTCACCTGATGGCTTTTTAAAAAAAAGCCAAATTTGTATCTAATAACAAAACTGTCCTGTTTTTATTTCCTAAAGAACGTTTCAGAGTGACGAACAATATAACAATAAAGCACAGCAAACCCCAAAGTGTAAAATCATAAGCAAAATATATTTGAAGTCAAATATTTTAAAACAATGATCTCGGTCGCAAGTAAACGTTGCAAATGTAACGAAAGGGTGGGTTTCGGAGTGCAGAGAGTAATATTGTGTAGTGTCGAGGGCGGGGGTGGGGTCGCCAATCGATACGCACCCCTGTGCCGGCCTAATGCACCCCTAACACGGCGGTACACAGCCGTACACCGTGCGGCAACGCAACGGCATGGAAACCATGCTCTCTTTGAGTTCCTACCCTAAAACCGGGTCATTTGCATAGTCAGTCAGCAGCCACCAAGCTACTTTACTTTAAAAAAGCCAAGTAGAGAAACAGTTTGTGTGGTAAAAATGTTTAAACATTAACAAACCTCTTAAAAGCGCCTCCCAGAGCTTTGAATGTAAAATAAGCCACTATTGCATTGGAGACGTCCCCGTGCGGTGCGCGACCGGCCCGCTACTCTGCCACCACAATGAATTATATTTTATAAAGCGGTTTTATAAAATAGCTGATACGCCGGTTTTGCCCGGATAAAATGTATTCCAATTTCGTCCAGTTAGAAAATTGCATTCATATTTTTTACAGCCAACTTTCGGGATTTATTTTTAGTTATTAAAAATGCAGGCGAAAATATTTTTGGCTTCACATCTCTGCGGAATAGGCGTGTCGGTGATGTTTTAAGGGTTAATAATAAAATGCATATTTTGTTATTTGAACTGTTATGATGTTAGTATTGATACGAGCATGGGTTTAGTGTCAATACTGCAGTCAGAACCTCATTATGCTACACAAAGAGAGCTCGGCAAGTCGGCACAAAAGGACTCAATTGAAATTCTCTACATAGACTTCGGTTACCACTGACCTAAAAACAAATTCCGGAATTGTTAAGATTTTTTGCTTTTAAAACACAAACGGGTTGTATCAGTTCCCATGCATATTAAAATATAAATATTGTAACACGAAGAAACAGTTATTAAAACATTCCTCATTTTTCTTTCATTACTTCCTTTTTGAAGTGCTTTCAACTCTTCGCCGAAAAATTTGACCTTTTGAAGATTTATTAGAATGATAAAAAGTGGTGTTATATTATAGTGTTTGAGAGGCGTTTGTCTTGACGTAATACGTTTTATTTCGCCCTTTCTTAAGTTATATTATTTTCCTTTAATATGATTCTGGGGGAAGATGGGCTGTTTCAAAAGCATTGTGTTCTATTGAGGGCGATAGTGATCGCGTTCCCTACGGTAAGCCTGGCGAAGCGGGTGCCGTTATAATCTATTAAAGTCTCGGTAGCGATGCGTTCCGCCTCACAAATGTGATTTTTAAACCATATAGCTACTAGAATATTATAGTCGCGTGTGTTCCTAACAAACGATAATTACTAAATGAAAGGCTCAGCTGTACACGACGCGACGCCTGCAATTAAAACGTAGGTACGGTGCAGTAACTTGTAAGAATTTGCAGTTTTTAATTTGCTGTAGTGTTAATTACAATGCCCGCGTATGTTACATTAAGAATTCGCTTTTTTTAATGGAATGTGGCCTGTCCCATAGAAACCATGCATTTTTTTACGATAAAAAATAGCCTATGACAAAAATAAATAAAACAATAATAATAAACAATTTTTCCTCCGCGAAAAATTCTACATAAACTTAGACACAATTTTCGTATACCTCCATTTCTCGAAGTCTTCCTTTATAAAAATATTAATAAACAACTTTACCTCTTTAAAGTATAACTAAAGATAAATAAACTAGTATTGAAGCGACGCGAGCGCCCTCTACATGAGAAGTACAATAAGAAGCAGCGCTTATTACGTCTGAAGGGTTCTGCTCGACTGCCTCTATAACAGGCACTGATTCCATTTGTTATGATACTCGATGTTAGATAGATATTACATTTTATACACTTGGAAGATTAGTTTAGTTTTTAGGGTTCCGTAACCAAAGGGTAACCAACAGAACCCTATTACTAAGGTACCGCTGTACGTTCGTCCATTCGTCCGTTTGTATGTCAACGGGCTGTATCTCAAGAACCCTAATAGGTAGACAGTTGACATTTTCACAGAGTGCGTATTTCTTTTGCCGCCACAAATAATATTTAATGATTAAAGGGCCCGGCTCCCATACAATAAAAGTGTTTTTTAATTTCACATATTTGATAATGAAGTGAATTTCCAGTGACATGGTTACGATAGTGGAATGGTGATTTGTCTACATAATAATAATATTATAAAGAGGAAAGATTTGTTTGTTTGTTTGAATTAAATAGGCTCCGAAACTACTCGACCGATTTGAAAAATTCTTTCACTATTAGAATCCTACATTATCCCTGATGAACAAAGGCTATAGAGTATTTTCAAAAAGGTTAGGAATCCGTATGAAAACTTTGATAATGTAACCCAAGGTGTGAAAAAAATACCAAAAAAAATCTTTATATCGCGTACGCTGCGGAAACTATTGACAATAGAGCAAAGTGATGTACTACAGTTTTATAGAGGATATCAATATCCAAAAAAAAAAGCTGCAAGGGTATATATCTAACTATTATGGTTAAGTCTCAATAACCGATTTTTGTTCAAATGATTCGATCAAAACCCGGGTGGAATGAAATAGTGGTGATTTTGGTGGCATGATATTAATCCTTATCCATTTAAATGATTTGGTAATTTAGGTTAGTTACGACGGGTATAAAAATACTCTAAGTAAAAAAATGTCGCGGTTTGAGCGAACTGCCCTACGTTTAGTCTATTAATAAGTAATTTACACGTGAGCCTTTATAGAGGGAGGACTCATAGGAGATGAAGTTCGTGGAGTACCTACTAAACACGTGCGAACGAAGTCACGGGCGAAGTGCTAGTGTTAAATAAACATGTTTTAATTCTTTCTTTTAAAAAATGCTTTACCTCGGTTTCTGTCTACGCAATTTATCCTGGCCAGTATCCTTTAGAAGCCAAGATCTAGAGCCATTTAAAGTTGGAAGTATCTAAAGTTAAGACGTTTATTTACGTCGAGTTAAAGTGCAAATGCGACTACTGTATCATATGATACAGTTTTTAATTTTTATTATTTACAGATTTTTATAATGATACTTAGAAAAACTGGCCAAGTGCGAGTCGGACTCGCGTGCAAAGGGTTCCGAACGAATTTAATTTTTTTAACATGTTATTTTAACATTACAGACTTCTAATAGGTTTTCCTGTAATCTTTAGGTAAACATCTATTATTTCCATTTTTTTCAAATTTTAATCTCAGTAGTTTCGGAGATAAGGGGGAATGGTCATTTTTCGTCTAATTACTTGAATAACTTCTAAACCATTTATTTTAAAATTAAGAAAAAAATATAATTAAAACCCTCACAGTAAGCCCTTTCATTTGATATGTCACACAATATTGTTCAAAAAACTTTTTTTTTAATTTTCTTGTTTGACCCCCAAAAGAAACCCCCATACTAAAAATTTAATGATTTACGTAACGCATTCGTGTTTGGGTCATAGAAGTCCATATGTGTACTAAATTTCAGCAGAATCGGTCTAGTGGATCCGGAGAAAACTGGCTGTGACAGACGGACAGACAGACACCCGAGTGATCCAATAAGGGTTCCGTTTTTTTGTTCGGAACCCTAAAAAACAAAAACACCTATCCACACATCGCTTTTGATCATTCACTTAAATCTTTTGGTCGACATCTTTATCATTTTCCAGTAGTTTTAACAGATGCAGCTGAATTTCAGCAACTTCTACGAAGGAACCTTAGCTACATTCAACCAAACCCTCTTCGTATGAACAAATGTCAAAATTTGAATGCAGCCAATAAAAATAAGATAAAAAGTGCGGCAATTGAAGCGTGCAACCGGCGTCAACGTCGATTTCTACGGAAAACTGATTTCCTGCACGTCTAGACACGTCTCCCCCATGCTAAATTATGTTGCAGGATGTGGACCATATTGTTTTTTAATCAGAAACAGAACTTTATTTGCTCAAAATGTAGGTACCTACAATATAAGATAACTTCACAAACACATAAGATCAGCTACATTTTACCTTCCGGCATGCAAATCATTAGTACAATAATAAAATAAACAGAAAACGTCAACAGTGCAAATAGAATTAATAATAATAATAAAAAAAACAAATAAATGTCAAAAAAATTATCACATAGTCATTAACAAATTTAATGTCAAGTCTCTAAATTAAAAATTCGCAATAATGTGTCCTAAGTAATTATAATAGTCATTTTCATAATGTTGTATCATTTAAAAAGTCTTTCACATTTAATATTGTGTGAAGTTTGTGGTGGCGCCAAAGTTTACAGGACCGATTTTAAAACTTGCCAATTGCGAGTCGTCCTCCAGTACATAGTGTACGGAACAAACTATGATAAACCATAGGTAATCTAAAAAAATGGCAATCATTTTTTATTATCATTATATGTTTTAGCAAATTTTTGATGTGTTTTCAATTGTCTATTTTGGTTCATGAGATACATCCTTTTTTATTTTTTTTTGCGCTGAGAAAAAATGCATTACGCATGGGTCTCCTCGGGCTGACCCGGTATACCCACTAAAACAACCCAGCGGCATTCCCGCATCGTCTGAGTGGAGGGGGACTGGGAGATCGGCACAGCCTTTGCTCACAGATAGACACACTGATGATGACGGACGGACGGACGATTAACGAAGGCTTTGAGACCGATAGGTTGACGATAATTGATATCGATTTGGTTAATGATAACCCTCCGCGTACAGAACCCTACCAACCAATGTTGTTATTTAGTAAGTTGATTCGACTTTGTTCCAGTACGTCTACCATGAGTTTTATCAATCTATACACGCTAGCGACTGTAGTTAAAAAAATGTGTGAAAACTTAAAAAAAAACAAGTTTCTAATTTATTTGTTTAAGTTGTTAACTAACAAGCAAGCAAGTCGCAAGTGAAACTTTAGTTAACAACTAAAAAAATAAATTAGAAACTTTTTTTTTAAGTTTTCACACATTTTTTTAACTACAGTCGCTAGCGAGTATAGATTGATAAAACTCATGGCAGACGTACAGAACTGAAAAGAAAGGAGAATTCGTGACAAAACATTTTGACTTTCTACCTTGTGAGTACGCGTAGTGAGCAAGATAATAAATTGACAAGATGACCAATGCTCCTTCATTATCCGTTTGACAATTAGCTGTAAATCAAAACTGATTTAGGTATTAAGTATTAGGATATCCAGAATATAATAGAAAAGAATAGAATATTATTTATTTATTACTAGCTGACCCGTACCAACTTCGTTGGGCGGTATTTTCGTAAAATATATATATGTATTTTTAAATAAAAAGTATCCTATGTTACTTCTAATACCTCCAAGAATATGTGTACAAAATTTCATGGTGATCTGTTAAGTAGTTTTGGCGTGAAATCGTAACAAACAAACTTACATTCACGTTTACAATAATAGTAGGGATGTACACCATTTAGGTTACAGAAAAGAGATGAAGAAAACCCTGCATAGGGTGACACAACTAAGAGCGATCTTTTCAAGACAACCTTTGGATGGATTTCAAATAGAAAAGGAAAAGCAATCCTTACTTCCTTACTATCCTTACTATCCTTACTAATATTATAAATGCGAAAGTAACTCTGTCTGTCGGTCTTTCACGCCAAAACTACTGAACCGATTTTAATATTTTAATGAAATTTGCTACAGAGATAGTCTAGAGCCTGAGAAAGGACATAGGCTACTTTTCATCCCGGGAGTACGTTCCCTAGGGACCACGCGGGCGAAGCCGCTGGCAGAAGCTAGTAATATTATAAATACGAAAGTAACTCTGTCTGTCTGTCTGTCGCGCTTTCACGCCAAAACTACTGAACCGATTTTAATGAAATTTGCTACAGAGATAGTCTAGAGCCTGAGAAAGGACATAGGCTACTTTTTATCCCCGGAGAATGTTCCCCAGGGACCACGCGGGCGAAGCCGCTGGCAGAAGCTAGTACTGTATAAATAGTACACGTAAGACTACCTGTCTTGGTTGAACTATTTATACATATACAATAAATATTTCGATTCAGATCACATCTAAAGTGCCACTAAGTATTAAATACATTCAGAGTACTTATATAACAAAGATAATAGGCATTCCAAATTAAACATTGACAGTGAATAGAAACAGTTTTCAATTTGATAGCTACATTAATTACCATTCGGAATCAAACAGAATTGTTAGTGCCGCTTTAATTGTAGATATTAGTTTGACTTTATCGTTAAATAATTCAAAATGGCTGCGGGTTACCGAAAAAAGACCAAATAAACAACACAGCTCACCTCTACAGAGTAGCTAGGTCCGTAGGTAAGTTCGTAGGGGGAAAGTTAGGTATTCAATTAGATATTTATACCTATGTTAGTTTTCTGTTCGAGAACAAAGGGTTTTCAGCCCCTGCTTTATTGCTGTTTTATCGCAAAGGTACTACTTTATGATGTGCCCCGTCTGTCGTTCGTAATTGTGACGAGTGAGATAGTTTTCGTAAATATAAACAGTTTTGTTTTCACTCTGAGAGCACTTTAGTATGTTGCTAGGTAGTCACATTATTTGTTTTATTGGGCGTCCTAAATGTTATTGTGAGATGAGATACCTACGCATTTTATCTTGAATAGGATTTGTTTTATTTTCTTGTCGAGAAAATACTTGGAAAGAAAGCCTGAAGATATAATAAAGAGAACTATATCGTAAACAAATTCTACATAAAAAACCCACGCCAAATGCGAAATAGTTTTTTATTAAATAGAACCGCAGCGTAGTACACTACACGCGAGCCGATCGCTTCAGAAAACGAATATGAAATATGAGAAACTATTTTCGCAAGGCAGATGGAATAGCGGTCGGTCCATTTTATGCACATTTCCCTGCCCGTACCTATTCCAAGACCCGTGGTCAGGAGCCCGACAATAGCCCACAATACGACAGTGAATGCATAAAACCAGTTGTATGACGCACACACACATCGGACACTCTGCAGGCAGGACGGCCATTGAGTGACATTACAAAAGGTATTGTGTGCGCCGGGACTAGTTTATCTCGCGGCCATTCGCTGAGACTGTTCCGCACTGATAACGCTCAAAACGTCTGTCATTTGTACCCGCCGCATCACTGATAACACGCTGCGAAACAACTAAACAATCTCGTCCGATTTATCATCTATACTAATATATAAAGCTGAAGAGTTTGTTTGTTTGTTTGTTTGCTTGAACGCGCTAATCTCAGGAACTACTGATCCGATTTGAAAAATTCTTTCAGTGTTGGATAGCCGATTTATCGGGGAAGGCTATAGGCTATATATCATCACGCTAAGACCAATAAGAGCTGAGCAGTACGAAAATTGTGACGCAGACGAAGTTGCGCGAGTCAGCTAGTAGTCTTATATATCGGCACGAGTGCTGAGTTGACGTGAATATGTTAAAATTATCATAAGGAATGCCATTCAGATTGTGGGTTTCCAATCCTTGATAATTTAAGATATTTTGAACTAGGTACCTAAATTTTCAGTGGAAGCAAACAATATGATAATGTTTTTTTCATCTAGTTCCTGTAATTTATCTTACTGATATCAAAATTGACAGTTTTACTATAGATAGTGTGAGTAGAAGATAGCTTCTGATAAGTCAGTCGTCATCTCGCCGTGAAATCACAATATCGGATATCGGTGCTCATAAAATTTAATTTAAAGTGATATCAGTGAACCATGCCACCTAAGAAAATATCACGTTGTCAACAAGATCTTGTGGAATTAATTCATAAAACTGCAGAACTAAGTAATATGCAACTAATAGATTATATTGTTGAGTTGGGATGTGAAGAAGTCGATAGTTTTCTAACTGGGATTTTCAAAGTGCAGCTAAGAGGAATCGTCGACGGGCAAAAGATAAAAAAGAATTTAATGATAAAGTGGCATCCGGAATCCAAAATGCGCGCATGCTTTAGAGAATCGTACAAACGAGAATTCATTTTTTACCAACAGATCGTGCCGAAATTGCTGGAAGTTCAAAATAAAATTAAAAACGCCGAAGGATTGAAAATCAAATTTCCAAACTGCATTTTAGCTAGTGCCGAGTATGACAAAGAAACCATCGCTGTGCAGGGATTAAAAGAAGATGGATTCAAACTACGCGACAGACTTTTCAAGGCGAATTTGGATTATGTTACACTCGTGATGAAAAATTTAGCGAAATTGCATGCGCTGTCCTTTGTGCTGGAGAAAACGAATCCGAGGGAATTTGAGGAGATAGCTCGTTTGTGCCATGAAGATGTGCAGTATTGTAAACCTGGGCCCGCACCGAAAAGTATGAGCTCGTATTACGAGGCGTCTGTGAGCGTCGTGTTAGATGGAGTGGCTAGAGATAAGTTGAATCGACTCACTCCAGACATACTGACGGTCTTGTATAAATGCACTCGGCCAGATTCGTACAGCACTATTTGTCACGGTGACTGCTGGAATAACAACATACTTTACAAAGTGAAGGTAAGAACTAACGAAGTGAGCTGTTTCGTTGTAGGTACCTATTTGCGAATCATAAATGATGTGTATCAATATCATTTAATCTTTGGAGTCCCTTGGTGCAGCCGTAATTTAAAAACTAAAATGCCTTCGACCAATTGTTCAATAGGTTGATTGTATCAATGTTTATTGCTTGCAGGGCTGCAAGCCAGTAGAGGTGATATTCGTTGACTACCAGCTGGTCCGGCTCGCCTCACCGGTCACCGACATAGCCTACTTCTTGTACATGTCCACCGATGGGGAATTCCTTAGCAAACACTATGATCAAGTCCTCGACATTTACTATGGAACATTAACAGCAGTCCTACGACACTGTAGTTTGGACGTTGAAACAATCTACCCAAGAAGTATTTTCCAAAAACATCTAAAAGAATATTCAGTCCTCGGGTTGATAGAAGCTCTAGTCTCAATGATGATAATAACGGCCCCGTATGAGGACGCCCTCAAAATGACTGAAATGAAATATGAACATTATGATGAAGAGGTTTGTGAAGATGAGAGCAAAGATAACTCATTGTTCGTAGAGAGAGTTAACGGTATTGTGAACGACTTTTTTGAAAGAAATTATTCTTTAGATGCAATATTAGAAAAATAAACAGTGAGAATAAACAATGGAATATTTTGTAATTACATAGGTACATTTTATTTTCAAAAGAATTTTATAAAAATACTTCGTAGAAGGCATAGTAAAATATTCCGCAAAATGAGGAATTCATTCGCAAATTAGGTGTTAGCCGGTGTGAAATAACTGAGATAATCCTTATTTTCGTACTGATGCGTCCATTCCGCAGCGTGAAATGCGTCGAGCGCGAAGAGAATTACACTAATATCGACCTTACCTTGTCCTCAGTACAGAGTTGACTCTTTGTAATGTTTTTTTTTATGTTCTCACAAAGAAATATTAAGAATCCTTGTTCGGTCGGGGCCGACGCGGGCCCTGGAAGGAATTAATTCCTCGTCGCTGCAGTTAATTGTCTGTTACAAAGGTTTTTTCTTTGAATCTCGGTCGGAACGAACGAGAATCTTTGTTGGAATGAAAATAATGGCTCCTAGAACAGATGGCGATATTTAACAGGCCTTGCTCCGATGGTATTATAAGCACTTTTGAGATAATTAAATTGCTGCCTTCAATGGATTTATTATCGAATTGTTAATAATGGCATTCTGTTGCAAGACAAAGATGTAGTTTAGATTGTTTAGATGTTCAACTGGACTGACCATACATTTATTTATATCCTATTGAATATGTCTGCAATAGAATGGAATACCAAACAGTATCAATATTAACAGGAAAATTTTAATTTCTGTGTATTTTAACCACATCAAATGATTCAGTGGTCCACCCATATATCAGGGCATAAGATGTAATGTCAGGGTAATATTTAAATTAATTATGTATAATGTGTAACCTGGGGCCGAGGCCGGCCCAGAAAGAGGTGGCGAGATAAGCTGGACGCGTACCGTGAGGGCTGGTACGAGGTGGCGCGGGAAAAGAATACTTGGAAGGATTTGGGGGAGGCCTTTGCCCAGCTGTGGGACAGTACAGGCTAAAAAAAAAATGTGTAACCTCAGATATTGATAACAAAAAAGCAGTCGGTTACTACGTGTGCGATTAATCGTTGATTTCCTATTAACATGTTAAGACATGTTTCCTATTAACATGTTAAGACATGTTAATAGGAAATGTTATATTAGGTACCTACTTATTTCATCAGCACTTGGTTACCCTTCGGCTATGTCTCATTTTTGTGGTACCGCATAGCTGGTCAACTAGATGAAAAGCAACCCCTAGAACAAGCGGGCTTCCGTAAAGGTATTTCTTCCACTGATCATTTATTCACCATCAACCAAATAGTCGAAAAATATTAAGAATTTGAAACTTCTCTGTACGAGTATGTTGCATCTGTAGATTATTCTAAAACCTTTGACAGCATCACACATTCTGCGATATTCAATGGTCTAACGAAACAACACATAGAACTCACATAAATAAAAACTACTGCGAAACATATACATACACCCATAGCACAGCATCAACTCAAAATACACAGCGCTAAAATCGATACTTGAATTGGTAGCCATAAATTGAAATAATCTGGAATATATTCAAGTAAGTTTTATTATATCTTTATTCATTGAATTACTTACAGCTGCTTTAATAAATACTTAATTAAGTATATACGCTTATTAACACGTAATTATGTACAAACGCGTATAAAAACAAAATAAATCATTGGGCATCAAAAAAATAATCCACATCGCTGTCAATAGCAAGAGTGCCCTGGGCCCCAAGTCTGCTATTGCTTGACCACTGGATATTAAAGCGTCATTATGACTTTCCAGTGGTCAACCACTGACACTCCATTGAAAGAAATGGCATAGAATCTTGTCAAAATCAACCATTATGAAATCAATGATAGACCATTCTGACATTATTGTAATAGCAGACTTGGGGCCCAGAACACTGGCAGCATTGCCGCGCGCGCATTCAAGTAAGTTAATTTTATAAGTTTTGTTGATTATGTTTGGTAAACCGTTCATTGATACAACATGTTCAACGCTGGTTTCCTGTAACTTGATATCACACAAATTATCAATATTTAGAAAACAATTTCCCTTTCGAGCTTAGTGGAATTGTGTACTCAGTTCCTCCGGCAATATTAAATCTTACTTTGCGGTTATATAACTAAGGGAACTTTATTTTCGTGTATGAAAACTAATTTTCAATGCAAACACCTGACGTGCATAAGTTAGGTAAGTTATGACGAGAATATTTCGTAGTGTTGTGAAGCCAAATGGTTTGTAGGCTACGTAGTTGACTGAGTCTAAGGGTAAATGGAAGTCATTTCTAGACCACTAAACATCGCAAAACATCATACATATCTAAGTATTTTGGCTATGAAACTGGTAAAAAAATAAACAATGAACAAAAACAAAACTTTGATTTTTCGCATTTAACTTTATAAAAAATACACACCGAATTGAGAACCTCCTCCTTTTTTGGAAGTCGGTTAAAATATCTGCTGTTTGACCGATATTGGATGGAGATCAAAGAATTATCCAGCTGACCTATTTTTTTGGGGGCCAGCGATTAAATCATTGACCAACTTTATTGCAAGTGAAAAAAGTCTTCCTTTGTACACTTCCTTGCGTGCATAAACAAAAGAGCGCTAAATATTCTTGGGCAGGGGTGTTCAAGCAAGGGATGTCTGTGCCACGTGCGACTTGCGTCAAAGTACGGTCAATAGCAAAGTTAGTAGCAGGTGGAACTAGGAAAACCACCCTTATTGCTACTACCAAAAAGATGCTGTTAAGCCATGGATGTACTATTGACTGTACACTTGTACACGCTGCACAAACAAAGCCTATACAAATTGAAATTGGGGGCATTTTTATTGTTTCCACAAATGTAGAGAGGGGCGATAAGAAAATATTTTTTTCTGAATATTTGAACTGTGGGGAGCGTAAACTTGTACGTCTCCGTATTTTGATGTATTAGAAGAATAAAGAGAGCTTCTCTCTCAAATAGACATAGTATAGTATAGGCAGATATCTATGATGAGGCTTTTGGCATGCTATATGGTGGGGGAGTACCTGGGGGCACGGTATTACCCCTGCCCAGATGAGCTAAAAAGGGAAGCGGGCACTACCTTACCTGTTTTTTTTTTGGATGGCAAATTCAAAATCATCGAATAACACCTTCAGCTCTGGGCGGAGAGACCGGGACTGTCAGACTCTTACTGTCTAAAACCCACTCGTGTTCCAAATGAATTTGCGTTGCAGGGCCGCGGTGACTCTTTCGAACTAATTTTCTACGTTTTCTCGAAGCATTCTGTCATATTTCCGAACCTTTAGAGTTTCGGTCTAGTTAAATTTATATATGGTTGGTCTACCTCCAGCTGGATGCAGCTGAGTTGGTACCAGTATTTTTCAGGAGAGCCAGAGTTTATTATCCTTACTATAATAAAATATTATAAATGCGAAAGTAACTCTGTCTGTCTGCCTGTCTGTCACGCTTTCACGCCAAAACTACTGAACCAATTTAAATGAAATTTGCTACACAGAAAGTATAGAGCCTGAGAAAGGACATAGGCTACTTTTTTATCTCAGGAGTGTGTTCCTTAGGGATCACGCGGGCGAAGCCGCTGGCAGAAGCTAGTGTGTAATAAAAACACCTTTACCCGTTGTTTTGAGAGCTCAATCTCATTTGAATGAAAACCAGAGGAAATTCATGAAGCCTTTAACGTTAATTGATTGACACCAGTGTTGTCACATGTGTGAGAGAATGAATGAATTATTGATTTCAGGCTTAAAATGGCCCGACATTATCGTCACTTACCTACCTACTTACATGTTGGTAGGTATACTGACATTTGCATTCCTGTTTCCACATGGCCGTGTTTTAATTAAGCACATACATTATAAGTAAAACATTAAGTAAATATGTATCATTATAGGTAGCGAAAAGAATGATAAGGCTATACGAAAGTGACTTTTGTGCAAAAGATATGTGGCTTAATTCGACCCAAAACTTATTTTTACCCGACTGCGTAGAAGGAGGGTTATGTTTTTCGAGAGTATGTATGTATTTTATTATTTCTCCAAATAAGAAACTTTACTACCATAAGTGTACTGTGTGTACTGTCAACGCTGCAGGTTAGGCCTCTGCAAAGTTGGGGGGGGGGGGGGATCATGATTAAAGAAAAAACTTTTGGAGATTTAAGAGATGATTATATTGAGCTCATGCTCCAAAGAAAGCTTTTACAGTTCTTTCCG
This sequence comes from Lacanobia wlatinum, assembly GCA_947578705.1. NCBI lineage: Eukaryota > Metazoa > Arthropoda > Insecta > Lepidoptera > Noctuidae > Lacanobia > Lacanobia wlatinum. The sequence goes on from OX388033.1 coordinate 13,250,917, forward strand.
AAAAACAAATCAATAAGCATACGTTCTATCTTTTTAATTAATTCTTCTAAAGCTTTTATAAATAAGTTGATGCATCCATGGAGGGTGAGGCATCCAAGGAGGGTGAAGCATCAAAGGAGGATGTCTCACAGTACCAACATTATTAAATAGAAATTTTAAATTATTTTAAATACATGTTAGGTATAAAACCCTAACCTAGAACGTCTATCAGCGCTAAGAGAATCAATGTCTACATGTCACATGAGAAATGGGCTATAATCATAGACAAATAAAACACTATAGACAAATAAAACATATACACAACGGGGCCTATTAGACGCCAGATGACATTGCAACATCTGCATTAGACCAATACAAGGCGAAGATGCGAACATGGCGGGACGAACAACGAACTTGACACCTAACGAAAAGACCGAGATAACTAAAAAGGGGAAAAGGAGGCCAGCCTTCCAGTGGGAAAAAGTCAGGCCAAGTGCGAGTTGTACTCTCATACGAAGGGTTCCTTCCGTTCCATAAACCGAAAAAAAACCCTTCTTGTATGGGAGCCCCTTGAATTTCTATTATTTGTTGTTATAGAGGCATTAGAATATTCTATGAAAATTTCTACTGTTCCTCCTATTACGATTCTTGAGATACAACCCGCTGACAGACAGATAGACGGACGGACGGACGGACAGCGGTTGCTTATCCTTCGGGTACGGAAACTTAAAAAGGCTAGCAGAAATCACCAGCTATGTCCATAGGTTGACAACTTTTCATATTTAATAGCGAATAGAGACTCCATTCTTATAATTGAAAATTCAGTTTCATACAGTATTTTCAGTGTAATTTAAACCTGTATCCTCAAAGGAAAATAGGCGTAGTTCCATTTAATATGTCTGTGTGAATTATATACCTAGCTATAAAAATGGTTCATTATTTACTGTACTTACCAAAGTGATGCTTTCAGATGGATTACATAAGTTACATACGAATAATTATTGAAATTGAATGTATATCTTTACGTTTTCCAATAAGTGTTCGTGGAATAAATGTTGATACGTACCGAATTAATGATGCTTTTCAAGCACTTACAATAAAACTTACTGAGTTGTGTGTATATCTATACTAATACATATTGTATATAATACTATAAAGAAGAAAGATTTGTTTGTTTGAATTGAATAGGCTCCGAAACTACAGGACCGATTTGAAAAATTCTTTTAGCATTGGATAGCTACATTATCAGGGAGTAACATAGGCTATATGTTATCCCCATACACCCACGGGAACGGGAACTACGCGGGTGAAACCGCATGACGTCAACTAGTTTGAAATAAGTTAAAAGTTTATTTAGTTGAATGAAATACTTGGCAAAAAGGGATTATCTCGTTTGTCTTCAACCAGGTCGGAGAAAGGTACCTTATACTCGTACCATATACTCCGTTGAAATAAAATTGTTACGTACCTTTCATAGTATTGAAAAGTTGGTATGTAACTAAAGAATAGTCAATATTTTCAGTGAAATCCCAATAGGCACATTTACATACAGTACCTACATACATCTTATCATACAGTACCTGCTGGTGAACTTAACAAATTCATTGGTACTCAAGCCCATCCAGACCCATCAGTACGATTGATGGTTCATTACTTATGATTTTGGCTAAAGAGTAGTAAGCAAACATGCTCACTACTCTTTATCCAAAATCAGTTACCAACTTGTCGTTCGATACAAAAACGATTCGTTTCCCCACATAGGAACCGGGAAAAGCCAATAAACCATTCACTCATAACTACATAAGTGTGCTCATAAAACATTATGTATTCTTCTGTATTTTTTCCATTAAGTCCGGCCACCGTGTTATAAATAGTTTCCCGGCGCACCCATGTCAATATCGACATGTAGGCAGTGCCTTGCGAGCGGCTGCAAAGCTCAGGTAAACACGACTAGGTAAACGAAACAATATTATCCCCTGGAGGGTTCCGATAATTGAAATCTGCCGCTAAGAAGCTAGCCTTATTCTGAAGGTTAATATTTGAGGTCCATGGAATAGTGAGCGTTTTTATGAAGGCGCGAAGTCTCGAGGGTATGCTGAGATCCTGCGAACGTTTGATTAGGATCTTTGTACGCAATGATTTTAGTGAGGAGGCCTCAACTACGTTCCTAAATATTGTAGGAAGATGAGTTTGTTTTCATTCGAGATTACAAACATTTTGAAAAACTCCATTTTGTTTCGAGTAGGTTTTCTACTTAATTTTTGTTGTGGTTGAGTTTGGTTCAATAAATGCTTCTGTGTGTGTATACACATTTGAACAAACATAGCAGTTGTTGTTATGTTACCATTCGTAAACAGTGGGTACCAAAATAAATAAACCTCTATCTGAAATTAGGCACTTCACTCAAACCATTAGTGACAGATGGCTATTTACTCATTATATGTCTACGTTTACGAGTACCTATTATGACTGTGAAATACACTATTCCTACGCCTATGAATTTAATGCTAATTTATATTGTAAACTTTAAATTATATTAAAGACTGATGTTAGTGGCCAGGTGTTTTTACTGAAAGCCTTTCCTATAAAATACTTGGGACATCTTTGAAAAGGACGCCATAAGTACAAACAGAGACTGCGTCGGCGTCTGCTCGTACGAAAGGTTTTAAATTTTTCTGGGGAAAGAATATAATGAAAATCTTAGCTTTTCTTCCGAAAACCAGTTCTTTTCGGTTTATTTTGCAGTCAAATCTCATATAAAATGTATCAAGTTATAGATATCAAGTTGGTCATTGTGTTTTGGTTTCAGGTTTTCATCATAAATGCCTAAATGAGATTTGACAATGGGTTCATTTATTCTGATCAATCTCCAAGAATATGAAGTCTCTTGAAGCCAAAGGGAGAATAACAACAAAAACTGTAACGAAAAAGAAATGTTTTTTTTTTGTGAATATTGAGATGATATTAAGGCATATTGGCAATATATATTGGCAATAGTATATTTTTTTTTACTAAGTAACAGATTTGCTCGCGTAAATAGGATAATTTACGATATATTTATTTTTGTGTGTGTTTTGTTAAGATGATTTTGGGTATTTTATCTATGGACTTCAGTAACCCGATATTATATAGAAAATAAATAAATGTCGTAGAATCTACTCGTGCGCCAACAAGCAAATCCATTCAGCTGTAGAAGCGTGTTTGAAACAATCATGCATAACAGATATTTCCGTTCTATTTTATTCATTCACTAGCTTCTGCAAACGGATTCACCCGTATGAATGTTGGAAATCATCCCAAGATGTAACCATTATTTGTAAATATTTATTGATTTAAATAAAAGAGTGTCCATGGAGTCTTGCACGTTCTTCTCCGTAGAGATCTACGCTTTGGAAAGTGCGCCTAGCTTTATATTTTTGATTGATCGACCTCGACTTTTCAAAAGGGCCTTTAAATGGTTTACTTAAAATAAACGCTTTGACTTTGTCCAAAGTATCCTTTGTTCCATTCCAGGACATTGCTAACCGTGTGCTAAGGTTCAATGAAATCCGTGGGCCGCGAAGGCGAAAACAGGGAACAGACAGACTGAGTTACTTTCGTATTTTTCGCACTTTTGCATGGATATGGAAGAAGGATTAAATTCCAATGTCACAAGACAATATCTTAGTTGGAATGTAATTTAACCCTTCCCGTGCGCGCGTCTTGTCTGTTAAGCATTGACCCGTAAAACGAAGTGGGCGACTAATCCTTCCTCCGCCGTCCGGGGCGATAGGCTGTTTAATACAAAACAATGAACTTAGCGCCTACTACGTCGATAGATTCGTTAGGGATAAAGAGCTTTGGATTGTCTGTATAATTGTGTGTGCTGGCTTATCAATTTGCGATCTTATGTGTTCGACGGCAATGTCTATATTCGTATGATCTTTTTATTAGGGCTCGGATTAGCTTATGTCACTTTCAAGGTTGAGTTTGAAACCCTTGTTATAGACTTGCCGATATGTTGCCGATATCATAGGTCGCTTACTGGCGTAAACGACCTATGATGTCAGTCGGAATCGTGATAGAAGTGTCCACAGAAGTCTCTCCCTTTGACATCAAGAAGGCTGAGTCGAAATTTTCTTTTAAGCGTAAAGTCCGAAAACACTACTTAAAAGCCTGCTGTCTTTCTTAGCTTGGTCTACGTCATGATCATTATGAGTTCTCTCGATCGGAAAGATTATAATAAAACATCATATTTATTAGTTTATTACTTTAGCTTATATATGTATTTTATTAGTATTAAATATTTTAAATATATTATTTGTATAATGTTCCCCAAAAGACTCCATTTATTTTTATTTTTTTGTTGTACACCTACCACAGTGTAGTTTTTTTAACCCAAAGGTTGACTGGTAGAGAATGCCTTGTTGCATTAAGTCCGCCCATGTACCACTACTGTACATAAAGTTTAAATAAATAAATAAAAAATAAATAAACTGAAATATTATTACGAATTTCACTAATTATTACAAAACGTAAAGGAGCTGCCTATCCTCTGTACATAATAAATACCTAAGTAATCCTTTAAACGCTCATACAAAAGCAATATTATTGTACCTAAGTATAATCTTTCAATGACCGTCTCAGCACGGCCAAGACGAAGCCATTGAGTATAAAAGCTATTACATTCAATGAAAGAAATGGGCGACTGCTATATTTACAATGAGCAAACTTTACAGCCAGTGCGATACTAGTGCTCATTCTGTTCAATACAGACTTAACTGAACTAAAACTATTGCTTTCTTTTACTAACTAGTGAAAAGAGAATGAGACCGAAGAACTTTAGGGCTTTATTCTCCATGTTCAGGTATTTTTCGCGTATTTGAAAATCATTATGTTGAATAGGCCGACGTGTAAAGTAATTTACACCCAAAAGGCCTGAAAACAAATAACTTTCGAACAAAAGAAAAGCTACACAAAGAAACTCGTCCTTGTTTATGACTTAATCCATACACCCGTCCCCTGTCTACGTACAATTCTACGTACACACGTTAATCCATTCACACACGTATACAATTACCAGCATTTCCATACAAAAACATCGCATTCATACGAAAATAGTCACACGCAATTTCCACGCGTTAATACTCAAAAGGAAAAAAAAACACGATCGCTTTTATAAAACAACGTGTCGTAGCGAGAGCGGGGAAAATATTGTTCAACATATGTTCACACGTACGCGCAAGCAGGGTTAAGAGCTGCGATGTTTAAACTTAACCCTTTTAGTTGGAGAACAAAGGGAGGGCCGTAAACACCCCGCTTCACACACCCGTCAACCTATTATTGCGTAAATGTTAATTTGCCACCAAAATTGTTTTCTTTGCACCTACAAATTCAATTATGCACTCCGACTAGGAGTTTAAGTAAAATAAATTGCGCTGTACGGACGCAGACTCGTGTAATTTAGGAATTACAGAACTTTTTTGGTGGTCGCTAGCCTCGGAATTTTTTTAATCATGGTTTTAAATAACACTCGAGGTGACATAGGCGAGGCGTTGTAATGCAAATTATTTGGCGCATTCATAAAAAAGCAATCATTTTAAATAATAAAGTCAGCCCGTAAAATTGTAGACAATTTCCACAACAATACAAGGCTTGGAAGAGCAGCCTTCATGTTTGTCGTAAAAAATCAATAGCAAGTATTACAAGCCCAAATTAACAAAAACAGGCGTTCACGTCGTGACCGGGGGCTACTTACAGAACAAAAGAATAACAAAATGGAAAACACGCAAACTTATCACAGTCCGCTTCCCCTGTTTCAAATTAAGAAATATACCATCTTCATTCTTTGCGGCCGAGAAAAATATAAAATGGATAAACTGTTGGGGAGGGACTACTAGCTAAAAGGGACATAGATGTGTAGGTAACCCCTCTCCGGCGACGTTGGAGCACGGTGTCGGGGTTAAATCTAATTTTTCCCCCGCTAATGCCGCCTGCCCCGCCTCACTCAAGGTTGAGTGGGCGCGAAAATTGTAACTTCACCGCTCACAGGAATCCGGCGTACTTTTAAGTACACATGCATCCAATGGGTTAACTTTAGCAATTTGTTATCGATTATTTTTGCTCGAGCTTCAGTGTGAATACTTTTTCGTAAATATTTTAAATAAGTTTTGTAATGGTGTTATTCAAATGTGGCTTATTCAGGAGTCGGCATCCAGAGATTTATACTCCTACTATGTACCATATATGTAATGATGTTTGTTCAAACGACATTTTAATATGAATATTGAGTGTTAACTATAAAATTTATTTTACGAAAACCTCTTTGGGATTTCGTATATGGTCGTAAAAGTCCCATACAAAGTCTATATTCGATGGGATGTGAGTTTTGAAGAACATAACAACGGCAGTAAGACATAATGGGGATACAAAGTAAGAACTCACTGATAACGACTTCATTTTCAGCTGGAAATACGAAATCTCGACATGTTTCATTCGGCTGGCTGATCAAATATGCATGCTTTAGGCTCGCCCTTGAACCTCTAAATAACCTGTGCTGTAAACTTGTCTACAAATAAAAGATGGGTAGGTACCTATGTCGGTAAATGTCTGAACATTTGTTTTTTTGTAATAGCTTTGTCTTTTGTCTTTACCAGTTTTTTCGTGTAATGCGTTGATTTTCTGCATAAGGCACCTGTCTCACTGCTGGCGAGGAAGCGAGTAGCTATCGACCATTTGCTCGCTGAGGAAAGGGACTCAAGATATAGATCTCGTGTGAGTAAAAGAGACACATACATTCATAGTCGATAGCTGGCTGTTCACACTGCCGGCGAGTGGCTCTTACCTATAGTTGATCGCAGCGACAAGAGCTATCAAAGATTGTACTCGCTCAGCGACACTCGCTTGGTGGTCGGAACTCACCAAACAACAGTTATTTCTACCTATAGTGCGGGCCGGAGCAAGTATTGCGAGTAAAAGCCCGTCGCACAAAAGCACTCGTTGAAAGCCGAGCGTCAAAACAATTGAAACTTTTCACTCGCTACTCGCTGCTCGCCTACTCGTTTTGAGTTTGTAGCTTTACTCGCTACTCGCTGATCGCCGGCGGTGAGACAAGTGCCTTATATAGCCTTTACTAATCAGAGGGCTTAGCACGAATATTGCACGTATAATAACGTTAACGTAAGTGAATTTTGCATATAAAAAACAACAACCCCATAGTATTTAATTTTTAAATGTGACATACATAATTTGTACTATACAAGTAAGTGTTATGTGCGAAACGAGTATTTTAGCTATAGTAAAATAAATTTTACGTTACGTCACTATACGTCTGTCTGTCGCGCTTTCAAGCCAAAACTACTGAACCGATTTAAATGTTTGGTACATAGATAGTCTAGAGCCTGAGAAAGGACATAGGCTACTTTTTATCCCAGGAGTATGTTCCCTAGGGATTACGTGGGCGAAGCCGCTGGCTGAAGCTAGTAATAGATGAGTGAGAGCATTATCTCTCTTCTTGAAGGTCTTTTTAAGAGTCTTTCTCTGTTTCCCACTCTTTTGTCGCGGGACTACTGAAAAAAAAATCTTATAAAATAAGCAGTAGGTGTACCTTTGTGCTCTTCCCCCAGTACATAATATTCTTTTATAAACGTTTTGTGTACGTAAATATAAGTATTTTAACAAAATTAATAAGTATGAATTCACACAGTATTGAGGTCGTAATCGCAAAATGTGAAACAGTTTCAAGTCCATTAAATGATTCTATGGCGTACCTTTGTAATTACTGCTCGGTTTAATATGAGTCTGGACGCACTCGATATTGGGTCCCTTTGACGATATTTATTCAAGTTAATAAGTTCTTGTGAAAGGAAATATATTTCAATTTATTGAGTTTTCCTTTTTGTTACTTAGTAAACTAAACCTTTTTTTCTTTTCTTTTTCTACTATGGTTAGTACCCGTTAAAAAGCCATATCGGTACCAAGACACCAGATAAATGTGCAATAACTGGCATTGACCCACATACATTTATTGACTTTCTTAATATCAAAAACAGAAATAAAGACATTTTTTGAAGTAAAAACTTCTTTAGCGGCGTTGAGCACTTTTTCTGTAATGGGTATAAAATCTTACACTCGCGTCAGGACACGTGACCTGATCGAAAAAGCGTAAGATCGAGGGGAAGGGAGAGGAACTAGTATCTCCCACTCTTTCTACCGTGCCTGAGTGTGCTGCTCCGCTTAGGCGGCACAGGGCGCTTGCGCGAATGTCCGTCTGTGTTTATGTACAGCGTGCCACGCGTATCCAAGGATACGAAATTACGGAATTACGAAATTATGGATGAAAGTTGATTTTTCTAAGAGATAAAAATTAATGTAATATATAAATAAATAACGATATAATATTATGAATAATAACATGTAAATTGTCATATTTGTGTACGATAGCGCAATAAATAAACATTGTATTCTACCTCATAAATGATAGTATTTTTGTACTTATAATTAAACACAACGTTAATACTAAAGTTTTCACTTCTGCCGGCACTCCCGGAGTGCTACCGGTGTTTTTTTTTTATTCATTTGTTCCAGAAAAGTAACTTAGAAAAAAACATTGATATATAAAAAAACCCAAGATGCACAGTCTCGAACAAATGCAACACTCGAAACTGTCGTCAAAAACTGACATGTATCAAGTGTCATGTGTGAGTTGTGTATAAAAAAATGTAGTTACACTACATTTTTTTTTGCAAATTAAACCTTGCAAGGATCGCTTAAAGTTGTTTTTACAAAGCAAAGCAGTATGGCGAGCGATACGAGACTGTTTGAAACTAGCGCACAATTTTAAAGTGTGCTTGTTTTATGCGGACGTTTTTGAGATGCTGAGTGTGTATCTTGGGTTTTTGTATATTGGGTTATTGAATCGACTTCTATCGTGATACTTTACGTTCTCTAGTAATGATAAACAGTTTTTATTTTTTTTTCGGGTATCTACAAAGTCAAAGGGAAACAGGGAAAGGTCAATGTACTTTATAAAAATTTTATCTGGCGCCTACCATACTAGATATGTTACGTCATTGACTCGAAAACTGACTCCTACCCTACTGCTTTTAGGCATGCAATGATATTTCGCACTAGTGCTAGATAATATATACCATTGACAAATGTAATACTATCCAATACGATTGTTACTGCAGTTTTTAAATTTATCTACGTTAAATAAGTTGCTGTCAAATAACATTCACATGTAGGTATGACTAACTTGTAGGGTTTCGCAATAGTTTAGGTTTAGTGTTAACAACTGAAAAGCTTTGGGGCCGTTTGAACTTGTCCGTTGTTGTGTTTAAGCCGATTAGCGCTGGTGTTGACTTTAAGAGGATCACATTAAAACATAGTAATTTAACTTGCTTTGAAATTGTTATTTTCCGTTTTGGATTACTTTTGAGTTTTGTTGGAAGGTTAATTCGTTTTTTTTTAACTGGGACATGCCCGCCACACATTCCTAACCACTGCAACTCCTGAAAGCCCTAATCAACAGTGGCGACCACCAGAAAAACGAAGAGCCAATGAAGCTCGACGAGTCCCGGAGAAACGATTCAACTGTCTTGGGTCCTGCAACGAAATTAACCAGAAAAATACAGCGGAGGAGTAGGAAAAAAAAAACATAATTTCCACTTCCCTCCTTATCAAGCAGAAGACAGAATAGAGTTAGGCCAATTGGCACCAAGGGACATATACAACTGAGTTAAGCCCAGTTGCCAAGCATCACGGATTATATATTAACTCCAATACTAATGGGTCCTAAATTGTGAGCTACTTTTGATTCCAGTAATAGGTATGGCAAAATCGCTTGAACGCACGGAAATTTGTTCTGGTTTCTACAAGGTCCGTATAGTAAACTACTCCAGATGTAACCTGAATACTATCTAACATAATATTGCGTTCAGTTTGCCAAAGAATACACTCCCATAAGATGTGATGTGCGGATTGTTCGTATTCATGGTCTGCTGTAGAACACATAATGTGACATAATGGCGAGGCCACAAGCCTAAAGGAAAATAATTTACTCTTAAAGTTGCCATGACCAGTGAGAAATTGGGCAACACAATGTTCCACCTCCAGCCATGTCCTATCCAGCCGCTCACAAACGGATGGAAAAACCTGGTGGAGGTGACGGTCTTTGATGGAATTTTCCCACCTACATTGCCATTCGGATAATAGTTCCTCCCAGACGTTAATCTGGGGTTTTAGTAATCTAGAGATCTTGGCACGGTCGTGTTGCGGTAAAAACTCTGGGTCCGTGATCTTTCTAGCGTAGTAGTACATTGCAGCACGCCGCTGCACTTTTTTTTTTTTTTTTTTTTTTTTTAACGGGGGGAAATCCTCATGGATGTCCTCCGCCCTGGGGCGGGCGGAGGGGTCTGTCAGACTCTTACTGACTAAAACCACCCCGGTGTTCCATCTCTCACCTACGTCGGGGATCGCGAGAACTTATAAGGCTTCCGTAATCCCCGGCTGGTGCCGGCCCGCATCTGCGGGCCACCTCGGGTCAGCGGGAGGAGTGAGGTGTTTGACTCCCCCCGCGACATCAAAGAGGGGCGCGCGGGAACACCACGCGCCGCCACCTCGGGTCCGGATGAATGGGGGGCGACGGACATCCCCAAGTCCGCCGCCCCTGAACCCATTTAGGGGGGCCGGAAGAGAGAAGCGTATGCCCTCCTCCGACGCCCGGTGCGCCTGGGGCGCTGTCAACGCTGCTTCCCAATCTAGGGGACCCGAGCACCGCCTGCAGGCGGTTGTACGTAGGGATCGTGCGATCAATGGCCCTGTATGGGGCCCCAATCTGGGCGGCTGACCTGACGACCAGCACCATCACTGTTTTGCGGAAACCGCAGAGGGTGATGGCCGTCAGAGTCATCAGGGGTTATCGCACGATCTCCTACGAGGCGGCTTGCGCACTGGCCGGATCTCCGCCCTGGGATCTGGAGGCAAAAGTCCTCGCGTCACTGCATCGGTGGCGTGAGGACGCGCGGGCGCGCGGCGAGCGACTGATGCAGCGGCACATTGAGCTGCGTCGGTCGCAGCTGCGCGAGGTCCTGGTGGCGGAATGGCGGGAGAGGCTCTCAAGCCCTTCCGCCGGCCTCAGCACTATTGAGGCCATCCGGCCAGTGCTCGACCTGTGGCTCGGGAGAAGGCACGGCTCCTTGTCGTTTCGTGTGACACAGGTCCTCTCAGGGCATGGCTGCTTCGGGAGGTTCCTGTGTCGCATAGGCAGGGAGCCGGACGCTCGGTGTCACCACTGCGTCGACTGTCGGGAGGACACGGCGCGGCATACGCTGGCAGAGTGTGCCGCTTGGGAGGAGCCACGCCGCTGCACCTCTAGATCGACTGGGAGAACACCCGCCAGCACCGGTAACGTAAGGTTATATCATTTAATAAGTTAAGATTTTTTTTATTGTATCGTCGTCATCATCATCACCATAACAGCCGAAAGACGTCCACTGCTGGACATAGGCCTTCCCCAAAGGGGGGGGGGGGGTTGCCATAATCACCACGCTTGGCAGGCGGGTTGGCGATCGCAGTGTATGGTGTTGCGTTTTACGGAGAACGCTGCTGCCCATTCTCTAGTGAGTCCCTTAGTCGCCTCTTACGACATCCACGGGAAGTGATGGGATAGTATTATTCTTTTACGGCACTGGCCGACACCATACTGGATATTAGCGGGCGGTTTTATTGTATGTACACAATAAAAAAAAAGTTCATCATTCGTTTATGAATCATGACATTCTTCCTTACTTCTTGTACTGATTTCAGGACAGCTGGATAGATGTATCAGATTGCCAATATAATGTGACTATATATTCTTCTTACATTAATATCTATTAAACTATGCCTCACACGAGGCCATTCAATAACATTCGATATGGCCATACAAACATTTTGATCTTCAAATCAATCAACATTTTATAAGTTATGTACTTAGAGTGTTTGCAATAGATGTTCTAAATAAAATACCGAATGCTAAGTAAATTATTTCTATGCTTAGGTACAAAGTTATCGACCAGACATATCGGTCAATAGTTCTACGGTTCAGAATTAATATTCCACTCAAATACCAAGTTTACGTGTCATATAAAGACGGTAAGGGAAAGCTTTCCCATGTTGCAATATAGTACTACTATTTATAGCTCTCCCGAACTGTGTCGATCGGAATACGCCATCAAAGAGTGGAGAGCCAATAATGTTCTATAGATCGACCGAACCCAGCCTCCCCATATAATTACGGTCAGCTACGACCCCGGCTCGAATATTTCGTATGATTATATGATGGGAACCCGGATACGCCATAATGAGAAAAAAAGAACGGCGTATTAAATATACTCCTGTAACACGTTCATTGGCACAATTTATTTTACACAGAGTTTCCCAAAAGTTTTGTTCGTTTTCAATTTGTATTGCGATAAAGTATTTTTATTATAGTTTTTCATGAATATAATTATTTCGCACTCGTGAGTAAAAAAAATTTCTCGTTTATATGGAATTTAACGCCCAGTTATTAAAACAGAAACTTTGCGTTCTATTCATACAAAACTCCAGTTGCAAAATGGTATTGTTGATATTTCTGCAATTCGTTAAATGGAAAAGTCATTTATTTCTTTTAGTTCGTGTGAATAAGGCTGGGGTTTTTGCAGATTAATAATGTGAAAGAGTTATTTGCATAGGATATTTTAATAGGCACATGACATGTTAATCGTTTATTGACGCCTTTATTTTTCAAATCCCCTATTCATGTTCAAGTGTCATCGTGTGGCACCGCTATATAATTTACAAAGCGATCAATGCGCAATTAGCGCGATGTGTAGACAGGGTCGGCCACACACAGCCGTGTATGTGAACACAGCCTAATAGTTAGGTACCTGTTATTGAATGCGATCATTATTTCATATCACGTTCACAGAGAGACCACGGGGCAGTATTGATTTTGGGGCAACTGGTCAATTAGATGGCTTTGTGTCGCGGGTTTCGAATATTTGCGGGAATACTGATCATTATATTAACGTTCCACCAATTGGGAATTACTTTGTATTGCTGAGCAATTGTATGAATAATATTAATTGCAAGTTTATATTATTTCAGAAGTATCATTTATCTATTAATCTGTCAAGCCTTTTGACTACTACTATAACTACTAGCTTGTTTCAGCTGGGTACCTGTATTTCACATTCAGCGACTGTCTATTTGACATTTACAGCCAGCAGTAACTGGCAAAAACGATACCTTGTAGCGGCGGCATCAATGCCGCCACAAGAAAAACCAACGAAGCCAAACTACATTGCAAAAAAAAGGAACCGCGACGCCATCTATCCAACTAGCATCGAACTACTAGGTTGAAATCTTGCATCGCGCAAGCAGAGTTTACCGTGCGATTTGAACATATACATCAGCCTGAATATTAACTATCGGCCAGTAGCCCGCCAGGCTCAACAACTGTCTGGTAGGAGGATCTTCCTTTTTCAATGGGGGATTGCGGGACTTTACTCTCTGTACCGCATACCTCCAAAACCTCTTCGCAAGAGTGATGATGTCAAACTTCTGACTTTCCGCAACCACTGTTAAAGAACGAGATTACAACGCGCTTTCCAAAGCAAGGAAAAGTCTCGGTTGTGGATGGTCACCGATCCACAGATCGACCTTGGCAAGCGTTGCTTAACTTCTATGATCTTTCCCTGCGGCGGTTATAATTTAGCCCTGCGCTCGAGCAATAGTATCCAGTGCGTATTCAAGCGGCCATTAATCTTGAATCCAATTGGCATCGGCACGTTTGCCTGCAACGGGAAACAGATTCGATCTTCGCGTCAGGTCAAACATTTGTACGGGTAAGATGTTTGTTTGTTTTAAGTCGGGCTGTCCATGCTCGTGATTTGAATGGCGCTCCGAAAATACATTGTTTGCGTGACCATCCGAAATGTTTACGTGTAGCTACGGTACAAAGAAATATACGATCACATGTCGCTTAAAATGTCGAGTATTCGTAAATAGTATGAGCGTTCTCACACTAGTGATCCATTTCTCTTATCACAAAACGATATAATATTCATTCAGACACCCGATCGATCTTGTGGGCCCAGTCAATCGGCTCCCAAGTCACATAGACTCTTGCCTATAACCATGCTTGGGCGGAATAAAGTCGGTAATGTGGACCATCGATCACGGAACAGTCATAACATCGCGTGCCGAAGTGCCGTCAGTGCCTAAATATTAGCAATATATCGACAGCGGCAGAAAGCCTTCCGAAGGTATAGGCCTATCTCGACACATTCTACTAAGAAGTATCACTTTATCATTTCTTTTTTTTTTGGGAAATATTCTGAAGTATTTGATTTTCTTTGTGTGTTAGACCTAAACAAAATGAGGAATATTTGACCATATTTTGCCGTATCTGACAGGAATATATTCTAATAATATAAAGCTGAAGAGTTTGGCTGAACGCGCTATGTTCGTATCTCAAGGGTTCAAGATGAAACATTATTTTATTGTTGGATAGCCCATTTATCGATGAAGGCAATATAACATCACGTAAGGACCAATAGGAGCGGTGCATTAATGAAAAACGTGACGCAGAAGTTCCCCGGGCCAGGTAGTGTTTTATTATGTAGTTCAGACCTGTATGGGTCTATCTATAACATACCAAACGGCCATACTTAAAACATTAAAAGCTGAAAACATATATTTGCCCAAGTTAACTGTTCTAACCTAGCCTCTACAACATCTAGCTATGCACCAATAAGACGCATTCGCATCGATCTTTATTCCGGGACATTTTCTTTAGTAAAAATCACAGACATTCAAGTCCCCACCCACTGCACACTTTATAAAGGTAACTAGAAGTTCGCCGTGTCTCTATTTAAATAGGCACTCGCGCATAAAATAATAATGAGATATTGAAGAGCCACCTCAGGCTCTTGGTACGAGGAGTAATTAACAAAATGATTAGGTACCAGTACTCCAACCCTTGCGTGGAGAATATTATGTAAGGATGTAACTTGGGGTGAAACTGAATTTGGTAGCATTATGTCTGGCTTGATATAAGTAGGTAAAATTAATATTTGAAAGTGACTTTTCAATCTAGTAGGTAGTATTGACTTGGTTGAAAAGTCTTGAGTTAACTTTTCCTCTACTTAGAGGAAGGTGACACAAACTCAAGACATGGTTAAATAGCATAACATCTCGCCAGCACTCTCCGAAGACTCAGACAGGTTCCGCTATCATCATCATCATCATATCAGCCGAAAGATGTCCACTGCTGGACATAGACCTCCCCCAAGCGTCGCCACAACGACCGGTCCTGTGCGTCTCGCATCCATCGGCTACCCGCGACCTTCACCAGGTTTTCGGTCCAACTTGTGGGAGGCCTTGCAACGTTACGCCTTGCAGTACGCGGTCGCCACTCCACTGTGTTCCGCTAGCATACACACATTTCACTAGTTATCTTGAAGTCCGTCATGTACAAATCTAGAACATGGGCTGCAACTGAGAATTAAAGATAGAAAACTTTAATAATACTTTGCTCAACCTGAGTATCGACTCCAGATGGTATACTCTCTAGGCCCGAAGTCTGTAGTTTCGGCCTTAGTTACGGGCGTTTTCTACTCTTTATCACCACGGACTGACGATTAGTCCCGAACCCGAACTAAGAATGAATGACAACACATCGTATTTTTCATTCATTCCTAGTAGTTAGGTAATACGGAGTAGAAACGCTCGTAACTAAGGTCGAAACTACGGACTTCGGGCTTACAGATTAGGCCTCCTGGACCGCACCAGTAGCGCTTACTATCATTAGACCAACCAGGCAGGAGGTAAAATATTAGTCCTTCAGAAAGTTTGGTATTAGTGTTGTATGCTTTTAGTAAGTACCTCTAAAAATAATACTTCCATTCTTTGACCCATTTTTTACATCCATGGGGGAGATAATGGCTACCTTTGTGTCCCATAAACCACATGGTTTTTCATTAAGGTAGGTTCAACATTTTGTTCTTTAAACATAGATATCTCGTTACAGATGGTATACTTTAATAGAGGACAATATAATGTTCTGTAATTAATTATAATAACGTTGGACGGGCTGTGTCGCCTTTTATTAAAAAGTGTGAGAGCTGGTGATGATAAATAATTTAATTAGACTCGTTTGTGTCATTTACTGAGGCCAGTGTAAATAAACGGAAGATGGGTACAAACATTCTCTAAGTGATTGCGTCGTTGATCTTGTGTATTTGCGTCCTTTTTATTGCGATACTTCGTTTGCTGTTAAAGTGGTTGATATTGCCAAAGGTAGGTACATAATAATACGAAACGACCTTGATTGTTCAAAACATAGAATTTTTTGGTCAGCGAAGTTATACAAACTTAAGGCATATTTTTTTCATATTTCAGTCAATTCTGGCTTCCGCCTTTTTCCAAGAACCTAATACCGTCATCAATGAACTAAGGTTTAGGGAAATCTCCACATAACCCTTTGAGGATTACATGTGTCCGGGTTATTTACCAATACTTTGCACACGTGAAGGTTTTGTGAAGCCGAAAAAATACGAATCAATGTGAAGGCGTGGGTAGGGACACACGCTGTCAAATTGATTCGTAAAAGCTTGATTTTTCCATGAGATACCCTTATCTCATGGAAAAATAAAGCTTTTTATTTGAAAGAACAACATCATTAACCTTGCCCAATGATATGGGAAGGTTGAAAAGCCCATTAATTATTAATTTATTACAAAACCGTCAAGGCTGCTAATTTAACGCACCCTGTATCAACCCTTGTACTGCGCACGCTGTATAAGCCTTATACAGAAATATTTAGGTTAATTACTTTTCCCGATGACTTGTAAAACTCATCGTTTTTAATTGTTCTACGAAATAACCGTTTCCTTAAATACGCTGTTGACCTCCTTTTAAAAACGCAAGAAAAATAATTACTGAGGAGATAGGGTAGTAACAATAACATTTATTTTACTATTTGATTCTGATTTTATGAAATCATTACTAAACGTTAAAACGCTGAAAATCATATATCGCGGTCACGATTGAACTGCGTAGAAAAGAAAGAGATGCATGATGAAACAACACTTGAAGTGCAAATGAACCATTTATCAAACAACTCATACATAAGTTGTATTTGATACGCAATTGCTATTCTGAGTGGTTATCTCATGACTTCCTCTGTTAATGCAGCTATTTCATGTATGTACTCTAACACACGGAGGTGTATATGACAAATATCAATGGGATCGGATAGGAATTCAATATTTTAGCTCCTGTGACGAAATGTACCTAGGCTGTATTGATCGAAATAACGTCTACTTGGGTTTCCCACCCTCAATACACCCATTCCAAGACGAATCAATTTAATTAATTACCTACTAGTAAAGAGGTAATTACCTACGAGGTAGATAGTCTGCAAAACGCTTTAAAAATACGTTTTGAAAGCCCGGGGTGTATGTGCCTACGTATTTAAACAGTACTGGATATTGTCAACCCCAAGCCTATAGCTTATGCCCCTCTGACCCTTCACTAAGGCAAGAGTACAGAGTCTTACGTAGACCCATGGGACTCCACCGACCAGCCAATATTGACATAGGGACCAAAACCTGACCAACTCTCTGGGGCATTAGCATTTGTTATGTTCCAAGCTCAACAGCAGCACACTATTGATCCGCAAAGCTTTAGAACGTAAATTGAATTGAACAAGAATGCAATTCCATTTGAAGAATTACGTCATTAAAGGCACTGACGGGTAACATTCTGCTTACCGGACGATCCAATTCAAATAAAGTTTACCTCTATTATCCCGCAATAGTTCCACAGAACTTATTTAACTATTCTAGTCTTCTTTCGAAGCTGAATATTTTATTTCAGCAAAAATAAAAAGCTCTCAGAAAGTAATGAAAAGGGGGAAATATGCGAGAAAGCATCAACGAAATGCGTGGAATCATGCCGAGGGCACCTCTAGAGGGCGACTCTAATTAAATTTCTGTAAATACGGCTGCATGGGAAATTTTCATTTACTTTTGGAATTTGTTTGTCGACTGCATTTCTGAGACGAGAAAAAGTGGCCGTTTTCAAACATAGCACCCTCCCCTCAGTCAGGCATCCCTACCGTAGCGTGCCATGATTGCCTTGATTTATTTTTACTGAACACTGTTCTTCCGAATATTTGCTTAAAACTGGCCAAGTGCGAGTCGGACTCGCGTGCAAAGGGTTCCGAACGCATTTAATTTTTTTAACATGTTATTTTAACACTATAGACTTCTTATAGTTTTCCTGTAATCTATAGGTAAAGATCTATTATCTCCATTTTTTTCAAAATTTTAGGCTTAGTAGTTTCGGAAATAAGGGAATGGTCATTCTTCGTCTAATTTATATTAAAATATTTTTTTGGAATAACTTCAAAACCATTTATTTTAAAATTATGAAAAAATATAGTTAAAACATTCACAGTAAGCTCTTTCATTTGATATGTCACACAATATTTTTCAAATAACTTTTTTTTTAAATTTTCTAGTTTGACCTCCAAAAGTGAACCCTATACTAAAAATTTAATCATTTACGTAATGCGTCCGTGTTTGCGTCACAGAAGTCCATATGTGAACCAAATTTCAACAGAATCGGTTCAGTGGATCCGGAGAAAACTGGTTGTGACAGACGGACTGACAGACAGACACCCGAGTGATCCTATAAGGGTTCCGTTTTTTGTTCAGAACCCTAAAAACAATAAAAAATTACAAAGAAACCCTAGTTTCAAAACCGTAAGTAGACAGTGTCTTAAGTGCTTTCTTACCCGTGTCACCTTTAAATGAAAGACACTTCAAAATCTTCGTTAAGTTAAAAGACTTTTAGTAACAGTGTTATAATCCCGTCTAAAGAGATGCAGCCATCGGCTCTCATTTAGAAGTCCCGGTTCCGAGCAGCAGTGCTTTGCCCCGCGTCGTCGCTCGTTACTCGACCTGACCTTGTACAACCTCATAACATAATTACTGCTGAGTGCTTCCTTAAATAAATAAAGTCTTTTGTTTCGCGAAATACTCGCAAAGCTTCGCGTGACCGAGATTTGTTTGCGCTGCGTATTGTGGAACTGTGTTCACAATGTTTACATTATCTCCTAATGGGTTTAGCCGTGTTTTAGGTCTAGTTAATTTACATACTTACATTCAATTCAGGTAAACTGAAATCAGTGTCTCCTCTGTGAAATACGATTTTCTTAAGAATGGTGAAATAAAATTTTAATCCCCATTCCCTAGTACAGTTTACCCCCGGTTATAATTTAATGTGCGGACAAGAGAGAAATCCATAAAATCTAATGGGAAATTCCACGACGCGATGAGGCTTTTAAGATTTATCTTATAGAACCAAGTGCGGTACTGCCTGTTTAAGCATTATTACATTTCGTGATATTGAATGTTATGAAATCTTTACATGCAATATTTGTTTAAGCGTCTCATGTTAAAGGGAGGGATTCATTTAAGCAATATTGTTCGCAAAGAGGGCAGATATTTTGGGATGTTTGTTGAAGACGTAATTTCTGAGTTTTTTTTATTTACCATTTTGTTTGTGACATCCTAATTTTTTCTAATTTTATTTTGTATTTTTTTTCCTAAATCTAATAATCTAGGTATTTATATTTTAAATTGGTCATAGGTAGTATTAAATTTTTACGTGCTTAATTTTATTGTAACTGGTATAGAAGAAGTCACTGGCTCCTGAAATACAGGTATTCTACCTAGCTCAGGAGTCAGGGTTTCACTATTTTGTTAACTGTTTTTGTACCAATAAAGACTTATTATTATTATTAATTGTAACTAACTTGTGTTTGGTCTACTTTACTTTTTCGGCGTTCCAGCCGTACTAGAATCCAATAGCCTGGCACGCGACGACGGCAAGCGACCGGACGGTATGTCTTTGTTTCCATGGAAGATGGGTAGGCCTTTAGTGTGGGACGCTATTTGTGTCGATACTCTTGCGCCATCCCATCTTCCTAGTTCGTCGTGCTGTGCTGGTACTGCCACTGCGGCTGCTGAGAACCTCAAGCGGCGGAAATATAATAACCTTGTTGGCAATTATAATTTTGAGCCGTTTGGGGTTGAACCTCCTGGACCGTGGGGTCCGAGTGCTTATGCTTTATTTAAAGATCTTTCTAAACGCTTAGTTGACACTTCGCGTGACCCAAGGGCTGGCTTTTACCTCGGACAGAGGATAAGCATTGCCATACAACGTGGCAATGCCGCCAGTCTTTTGGGCTCACTCCAGTGGCCAGCGATGCGGACGAATTTTTTGACGCCTTATTTTAGTTTCTTTTTTGTTGTATTATCAAATAAAGTCTTCAAAAAGGAAACAAAATGAAATTCATGTCAACAGGATTGGTTGGGTTTTTGTAAGAGCATACTTTACCATTCTCGGGACGTCTCATAGAGGACAAAGAAACGTCTTTCACATTTAACGAAGCGTAAATAGCGTGTGTGTGTGCATGTAAAAATAAGTACTGTGTTACTCAGTTACTGGGCTGTGGAGGTCAGATGGCAATCACTTCACGTTAAACAGTGGCATTCTGTTAAATTCGGTTTGAATGGAAGCCGACCACCCCAATAAAGCTAGAAAATAGCCAGGCACATGATGACAGTAAATATATAGGTATCCTGAAAACATAAAAACTTTAATATAAGCCAATTTTTCTGACATATTTTAATAAGTGAGTCGGTAAGCTATTATATGATATTTCCCAAGTTCCGGTTGACTGCACGGTGGCTTTTGACGGGCACATAAAATGTAACGGGAGGCGCTCCCCACAACTTGCACTATAGTGAACACGCCTTTTTAGGGAGCGCCGATATTTTTAAATGCGACCAGTTGTTGGAAAACGCTTTCTTGAAATTGATAGGTTTTTTATTTTGTTAGTGTTACGACAATAACACTGCGATGTTTTTGACCCGAAAGTCGCTTTTGTTTTGGATTTCTTAATTGAGTTTATTAGGGTTCCGAACATCCGAAAAAACGGAACCCTTGTAGGATCACTCGGGTATTTGTCTGTCTGTCCGTCTGTCACAGCCAGTTTTCTCCGGATCCACTGAACCGATTCTGTTGAAATTTGTTATACATGTGGACTTCTGTGACTGAAACATGGACGTAAACAAATATTTTTTTTTTGTATGGGGTTACTTTTGGGAGTTAACTACAAAATTACAAAAAAAGTTTTGCAAGCTGTATCGTGTGACATATCAAATGAATAGGCTAACTGTGAGGATTTTAATAATATTTTTTTCATAATTTTAAAATCAATAGTTTTGGAGTTATTCAAGAAATTAGTCCAAAAAATACCATTCCGCCCCTTATCTCCGAAACTACCGAGCCTAAAATTTTGAAAAAAAATGCAGATGGTAGTTCTATACTTAAAGATTGCAGTAAAATCCATAAACAGTCTATAGTATTAAAATAAAATGTAAAAAAAAATAAATTGGTTCGGAACCCTTTGCACGCGAGGCTGACTCGCACTTGGCCAGTTTTATCAAACTGAGATCATTATCTAGAAAATCTCGAGACTACCTGTGCAACAATGAAAAGAAAAATGACTAAAAAAATAGGCACTTTGGTGAAAATCTCCGTTATGAGAGTTCTTTAGATAAAGTTTGTAATTTCAATATTCAAGTAGGTATCTCTCGCTTTTAAACTGTTAATGAAGATGTCTAAAACTTTGTAAAATTGAGATTGATAGAAATATTAAATAGTTGAGAGTTTATAATGTAAAAGTTTCTTCTAATGACGAAGTTAACTATGAATCTTTAGCAATCTAGATAAAGTATCACAAAATAACGTGTCATATTTTAATACCTACTTTTTATTTTCCATTTTCATTTTTCATGTTTATGAAATACTAGTGGACGTCACGCGGTTTCACCCGCGTAGTTCCCGTTCCCGTGGAAGTACGGGGATAAAATATAGCCTATGTTACTCCCTGATAATGTAGCTATCCATTGCTGAAAGAATTTTTCAACTCGGTCCAGTAGTTTCGTAGCCTATTCATTTCAAACAAACAAATCTTTCCTCTTCTATACTATAATATTATAAAGAAAAAAGATTTGTTTGTTTGAATTGAATAGGCTCCGAAAGTACTGGACCAATTTGAAAAAATCTTTTAGCATGGGATAGCTACATTATCAGGGAGTAACATAGGCTATATATTAACCCCGTACTCCCACGGGAACGGGAACTACGCGGGTGAAACCGCGTGACGTCCACTAGTTATAATATAAGTGTAGATGTACCTATCAGTAAAGCGAAAAATATAAGTGGAAAAAATACATTCACCAGTTATTAAATCGCATCGTGGTTAGAAAGAAAAGAGTGATGCACAATAATAGAAGTCTTCGTACTGGTAGACTACATAATCACCAAATCCAATTATCTGAACCAAAATCCTCTCAAAACCGAAGACCTTATGACACATTTTCCAGCAGCATACACAAAATTGTAAGTGGCAGATAAATCTACCGAACTTTCAAGATGTTGCAGTAAATCTCTTCAGATATGCAAACTTCCAGCTAATTAGTGTTAGAACTCAAATTGCGTTAATTTATCTTCTTCTTTGTTTAACACTTCTGCTGGCCCAGTTTAATATCACCGTCTGCCTAGATTTCTGAACTTTATTGGAGTCGGTTTTACGCCTAGCTTTTGAATTTAGGTAAGTTCGACGCTGTTTGGACAATTCCATCTCATTTGAAATGCTAAGTTGTTCATTTATTTTATTATTGTGAAGCCTCGACTTTTTAGGGTTTCGTCATGTCTGTCTGTCTGTCCGTCTGTATGCCACAGCCACTTGTTTCCGAAACTATAATAACTATACTGTTGAAACTTGGTAAGTAGATGTATTCTGTGAACCACATTAAGATTTTTACACAAGAATAGAAAAAAATACATTTTGGGGGCTCCCCATACTTAGAACTGAAACTCAAAAAAATTTTTTTTTCATCGTATCCGTTCTTGTGGGGTATCTATGGATAGGTCTTCAAAAATGATATTGAGGTTTCTAATATATTTTTATTCTAAACTGCGCGATTCTTTGCGCGAGAGACACTTCCAAAGTGGTAAAATGTGTCCCCCCCTGTAACTTATAAAATAAGAGAATGTTAAAACTAAAAAAAAAAAGATGACATTACCATGCAAACTTCCGCCGAAAATTGGCTTGAACGAGATCTAGTAAGTAGTTTTTTTTAATACGTCACAAATCGTAAACCTCAATTTACCTTTCATTCAATCAACTCAAATATAAGAAAAAAAAAAACATTCAATCTCATAAACATAAACCTTGTGCATAAACCGTGAACCATTATTTTCTAACTAGCTGACCCGCGCAACTTCGACTGCGTCACAATTTTCATTACTGCTCCGCTCCTATTGGTCTTAGCGTGATGATATATAGCCTATAGCCTTCCTCGATAACTAGGCTATCTAACACTGAAAGAATTTTTCAAATCGGACCAGTAGTTCCTGAGATTAGCGCGTTCAAGCAAACAAACAAACAAACAAACTCTTCAGCTTTATATATTAGTATAGATAATAAATCTGTAATAGGTGCCTAAGTAAATAATAATTATAAAGTTACAACGAACTACAAGAACTTTTATTTTATGTTACTTGCTGCTACGGAACCCTTCATGGGCGAGTCCGACTCGCACTTGGCCGCTTTTTTTTCCACTATCTCACTTGATGGTCGACAATGGAGCTCGCTTGCCAAGAAGTAACCTTTTCACTCTTGCTTGACTCTACCAGGGAATTCCACTTCTTAGCTGTACGCATAGTAAAAATTTTTGCGAAACGATTTGTGCGTCACCATGTACCAGTAACGCATCTCTTTGCGCCTGATGATGGAACGGGCTTAAAATGATTGGATTTATTTTTATCAAAAATTTTACTTACTTAAATATTATTTACTCATACATTATTCACTAATACTCTACCTAATATTTTATGTACTTGTTTATAGTTTTCAGAAGGAAACGAATTTGTACAAGCTTCTTAGTTCAGTAAAAAAGTTAATACGTTCGGTGGTTTTATCAGAATCACCAAAATAATTTTAACCAATGGAATTGCACAAAGTCTCGCACCACGTGAGTCACTGACATTTTGTGCAATGCCATGGGTTAATATTTCTCTGTTTCTCCGCTCCGCTGCCTCGCTCCGATGAAATGGTCAGGAAGCCTTACTCTACTGACACGATAGTCTTAGAAACCAAACTGGCACTATAATTGCTAGCCTCTAATATCTACTGATAGAAAGATGACCACTAATTGTACATCTTACTTACTCGATTTTAGTAAGTAAGATGTACAATTAGTGGTCATCTTTCTATCAGTATTATTTCCTTGACTTCAGACCATATAATTCGCTCTCCCACATAGTCATAAGTTTCAATATTCTGCAAGGACGTAACATTTGAGAAAAAAATGGCCCAAGATAACAAAGAAGCTCATGATCTTTCAACATTAGCCGAGTATGAGACAGTTTTCACAGTCGCAGGTATCAAATTGAACCGCTACGTGACCATCCCTAACATATATTTGAAGGCGAGGCACGATTTTTATCGCATATGACATTTTGCATTTTCACATTTCCAATTATCTGTTACTTGACATTTTTCCTTTTCATCATACATCATATCAGCCGAAAGACGTCCAATGCTGGACATAGGCCTCCCCTAAGATGGGGGGGGGTTTGCCATAATCGCCACGCTTGGCAGGTGGGTTGGCGATCTCAGTGTATGGTGTTGAGTTTTACAGAGAACGCTACTGCCCATTCTCTGGTGACTCCCTTAGTCCTCTTACGACACCCACGGGAAGTGATGGGATGGTATTATTCTTACGTATACACCGTACGGCACCAGCCGACACCATGCACCATTCCCTTTGCACTTCGTTAAATATATAGTAAAGAGGGAAAATTTTCTTAGTTTTATGATGATATGATTGTTTTAAAAAGAAAGTATCAGATGTTTAAAATTTTATATTTAGATTCATTTTCTAGTAAAGCATCTTGGGTAGTTAAACGTTTAGTAATTTATGGTTACATAGGTACATGCTAGGGCGAAAGGATTTTCATGAATGTAACTGTTATTGTTTTTGGAACGAAGTTTTGGAACGAAGTTCCTTATGGCGCGTTGCGAAAGGGGGCTAGACGGAAAAAATTAAGACCAAAAGTTGTAACGACACTTTTTGCTATAGTTGTAAGCCGTGCGGCGTGCGCGTGTTTCTCTGTCTGTCTCTCTCTCTCTCTCATAGAAAGCAAGCCAGTTATTTTCGTTTTTAATACTAAAATTGAGCCTACTGATTAAGTTTATATTACATTATATTTGTTAATAATAAAAAAAGTATTATTATAACTTAAAAAAAAAAAAAAATTTATTACAATTCCTTCACTAATTAATCGAAAGGAACTTCGTTCCATCCGGGTGTCCCTTGACACCTCTCAAGTTTATTAACAGTTTTATATATGGCAGAACCTCACATATTTCTGGTTTCCTAACGAATTTGGGTCACAAACCGAGCCCGCGTACAGTGACAAGGTCACAAGCAAATGTTGTCAACTGAAATTACTTAAGAACCCCATAAGATTCGATATTTCCTCCACTTCGCACCACTCAGTCCACTTCCCTCAAAGTAGGAGCTTTGGAAACAATTAACTAAGTAGGTTAAAAGGATTCTTAATTGAAAATTTTGTATTAATCTAATTTGTGCTCCCGTTCTTTATAAAGTATCTTTTACAAAAGTTTAATAGAACATCAGTTTTTGCCTTCGGATTCACTCGACAGTTTAAAAGGTAAATAAATACCTTGGGTTTCTTTCTTCGTTCTGGCCCCTACAATGACACGTTAAAGATATCATGCTTTTGCTGGGAAAGAGAAAGACGGAGCTGGCTAAACAGGATGAATTGTACTATTCCTTTTTCACAACGAAATCATGCTGGTATTGGCATGTCATGGTAAGGGGCAATGTCTTTAGGTTTCAGGCTTTATTATATTATAAACAAAATATTTTCTTTTAGGGTTCCGAACATGTGTAACAAATGGAACCCTTATAGGATCACTCGGGTATCTGTCTGTCAGTCCGTCTGTCACAGCCGGTTTTCTCCGGATCTACTAGACCGATTCTGTGGAACCTTGGTACACTTATGAACTTCTGTGACCTAAATACGGACGCGTTACGTAAATAAATAAATTTTGAGTGTGGGAATTACTTTTGAAGGTCAAACTAGAAAATTAAAAACAAGCCCTGAAAAAAAAAACTCGCACTTGGCCAGTCTATTAATGTTAAACTAGTATAACATTATCTGGGTGAGGTGAGTTCAATCGTAAACATCTCAAGCGTAATGAAGCAGCTCTTAAATTTTCGTAGAAATAGTTCATAGTTTGCTAGACTTTATTTTAATAGTGAGTGTGCAGTTTATGCAATTAAAAATGTGAAACAAGAACATAATTAAACAAGTATTTATTTCAAAACACATGCAACGTCTACATTCTTACATGCATTTGTTTTACCAAAACATAATTTTTCGCCGCCGCTAACTTTAACAATGATTAACATCTTGTCAGAAAAAACTATTTATCAAAATCTGTAAGAATTTTAATAATTAATAACTGCATATCACGCCGTCTCGTCTAAACAAACTAATATTTATAGTGTGGTCAGAAATGAGAGGATTGCGTGCTAAGGTGAAACTAATGCTCGACTATAGCGTAGGCCCCGTCGGTGTGTCTAGACTATGAATATGTGTGTAGCCGAATGCTATTTTCTTCTTTTTAATGGACATCATGCACAGGACCGATCATTGTGGCGACGCTTAGGGGAGACCTACGTCCAGCGTCCAGCTCCGAAACTACTGGACCGATTTGAAAAATTCTTTTAGCATTGGATAGCTACATTATCAGGGAGTAACATAGGCTATATATTATCCCCGTACTCCCACGGGAACGGGAACTACGCGGGCGAAACCGCGTGACGTCCACTAGTGATTAATATTTAAATTTTCAAATGTTCATAAATATCGTTTTTTTTCATAATGAATGTGTAGTAGTCATTGGATAGATGAAGTGGGCTGTCGCTGTAAGACGAGTAAAATGGGACGTGTATAGAGTTGGATTGTTTGTTACGCTTTCAAGGCCAAATCAGTGAACCAAGTTTGTAAGATTTTGTTGCAGACGTAGATGGGATCATGGTGCCGCCGCCGGTTACAGACTACTTTTTTGTAAAAATCTATTTTAACGCAAACGAAGTCAAGGGCTAGTTTTAATAAAAATGCTATCATCGCGGATTGGAAATTAACATGTCAAAATGAGTAAATTTCGAACTATCGATTGATTTTATTAGCTACTAGTGGACGTCACGCGGTTTCACCCGCGTAGTTCCCGTTCCCGTGGGAGTACGGGGATAAAATATAGCCTATGTTACTCCCTGATAATGTAGCTATCCATTGATGAAAGATTTTTTCAAATCGGTCCAGTAGTTTCGGAGCCTATTCATTTCAAACAAACAAACAAACAAATCTTTCCTCTTTATTATATTAGTATAGAAATAGATATTATAGGATCTATAATGATACTTTTTATTAAAGGTAATACTTCTTTTTTGTGATCCATTTTCTAGTTTTCCTTATTAAGAAAAGTGAATGGAATTACAAGAGTAAATCCATTTTCGCTGCGCTGAGGTTTTTCTATTTTTATAGACATTGATTTTGAAATCGCTTTTCATCTTATAATGTCCTGATAAACGAGCTTCTTATTTACTATAAGCGTACTGTCTCTTAAAAAATATTTCTCTTTTAACATTATAGACGAGCCGTGGCTTTAGCCACAAAATATTATTGGATGAAAAATTACTACAGTATGTTTAAATCTACGGAATTGATAATTTAGGACACAGGTCAAACTAATTGTATTTGTGTTTTGGGCGAACATTACATCATGTTTTGGTAATGTAATTTAACAGCGCAATAATTCGGCTATTAAGTGAACCACAACAAAGTAGTTTTGAACCTATGCATGATAAATTATTTCATTGCTCTTTTATTTTATGTATTAATGTAACCATACATATACATAGGTACGGTCAACATACGTAAACTTTAGCCGTGGCACGAATCACAGACAGTGATTGCTGATTGTATCAGCGATAGCGATCGTCCAGAATTCTAAGGACGCCCTCTAATTAGTCACAAAGCGCCGCATGGAAGCAGCGCAGCTGCAGCACTGCTGCCGCGCTGCTTTGTTAATCCATACAAATAATAAACGGAAAATGGCACGCCGCCGCCGCGCTGTAGCAGCGCTGCAGCCGCGCTGCACTTTGCGACTATTGAATGTGAAATCGAAATGTCACGTGAAAATCAAAATTAAGTCTTAGTACAGCTAATACCATGACGTGCCAATGACATTATGACTCCGTTGTGGAAGTGAGGTGGAGCTATACAAGACAAATAATGCTATCCTTTCTTCTAAACGGAATCATGATGGCATTCATGTCATGTCACAAGTCGTAGTAGGGAGGCTGATCTCGACTTGCTTTATATCAGGAATTTTAGAACGTGGGATGGATTTTTATGGGATTGCAACATTATTGAAATAGTGACGTAGTTTTCAAACTATAATGAATCGGCTATATTTGTTTAGCGGCATCAATACCGCCACAAGAAAAACCAACGGAGAAAATCTACATCGCAACAAAAAGAACCGCGACGCCATCTATCCAACTGGCAGCGAACTACTAGGTTGAAATCCTGCATCGCGCAAGCAAAGTTTACCGTGCGATTTGAACATATACATCAGCCCGAATATCAACTAACGGGCAGTTGCCCGCCAGACACAACAACTGACTGGTAGGAGGATCCACCCTTTACAATGGAGGTGTGCGGGACTTTACTCTCTGTACCGCACACCTCCATTGTAAAGGGTGGATCCTCCTACCAGTCAGTTGTTGTGTCTGGCGGGCAACTGCCCGTTAGTTGATATTCGGGCTATTTTTTAAAGGAAATATTTTTTAAGAGACAGTACGCTTATAGTAAATAAGAAGCTCGTTTATCAGGACATTATAAGATGAAAAGCGATTTCAAAATCAATGTCTATAAAAATAGAAAAACCTCAGCGCAGCGAAAATGGATTTACTCTTGTAATTCCATTCACTTTTCTTAATAAGGAAAACTAGAAAATGGATCACAAAAAAGAAGTATTACCTTTAATAAAAAGTATCATTATAGATCCTATAATATCTATTTCTATACTAATATAATAAAGAGGAAAGATTTGTTTGTTTGTTTGTTTGAAATGAATAGGCTCCGAAACTACTGGACCGATTTGAAAAAATCTTTCATCAATGGATAGCTACATTATCAGGGAGTAACATAGGCTATATTTTATCCCCGTACTCCCACGGGAACGGGAACTACGCGGGTGAAACCGCGTGACGTCCACTAGTAGCTAATAAAATCAATCGATAGTTCGAAATTTACTCATTTTGACATGTTAATTTCCAATCCGCGATGATAGCATTTTTATTAAAACTAGCCCTTGACTTCGTTTGCGTTAAAATAGATTTTTACAAAAAAGTAGTCTGTAACCGGCGGCGGCACCATGATCCCATCTACGTCTGCAACAAAATCTTACAAACTTGGTTCACTGATTTGGCCTTGAAAGCGTAACAAACAATCCAACTCTATACACGTCCCATTTTACTCGTCTTACAGCGACAGCCCACTTCATCTATCCAATGACTACTACACATTCATTATGAAAAAAAACGATATTTATGAACATTTGAAAATTTAAATATTAATCACTAGTGGACGTCACGCGGTTTCGCCCGCGTAGTTCCCGTTCCCGTGGGAGTACGGGGATAATATATAGTTAGATAATATTAGTTAGATAATATATAGTTCCTAGTGATGCGGAAAATAGAGCTTTCATCAAGCGTTTTTTAGCTTTTTGTTGAAAACAAAAAACGCCCCTGCAGTGGAGAATTCATTATGGCTTGTACTATTTTAATTTTTTTTCACTATTTTTAGGCACATGTTTGACCACTATCTCACTTGATAGTAATCGATGATTTGGTCGAAGATGGCGCGCGCTTGCCTAGAAGCAATATATTCAGTCTTGCCTTAAATACTCTCAGGACCATATGTTGAATAATGTAATGAATTTTATGGTGTGTTTGACTAAAGAATCATCAAGGGTTAGGGTTTAGTTTTTAAAAGCATCTTTTACATGGTATCTTTCATAAATAGCATGTTTATGTGCCTTACAATGTTAATTGAGTTCTAATTTTGAATTAAAAGAAAGTGTCTTCACTTTGTTTTCCATTTTCGACCCAGCCAGCCCTATTGTCGTCGTCGTACGATATTTGAACGAGTCACTAAACTGTTCACAGAAATATTATGTCCCAAACTCCCAACAGCGAAGTCGTTCAGTGAGCGATGAGATTTCGCAGTTTGAGTTGTGTGACTACCTGTACGCGCACTCGCGCATAAACTCCGAGCAAACATGTCTGTGTCGGCGCAACTTGTGTACCTGTACACTCGCCAACAAACTGCATTAGAAATTGTGCGGCAACTTTAGTGTTATGCTTTTGATAAATAAACATGTTGTAACGTAGCAGGAATGTAAAATGTTACTTTCTTGTTCGTTTTCTTTATTAAATTAAGCGTAAAGTGGCTTATTTCGTGTAGAGTACTTCCGACGTAATTAGTTGCTCCTGGACTCTTCCATATCATATTTACTTAATGATAATATGATGTTAGAAAATGTTCCCAACAGGAAAATACCTATATAGTATCATTCATTACTCAAGCCCTGAAAAAAATAGCTTAGGAAAAAACGCGAAAAGAAAAACTTACTTAGGTATACCAAAAACCTTAACTAACGCAGTTTGTGTAAAAAATCAATATGGAAGGCACAATGTCGATTGTTTAATAGCTGTTTCCGATTAGAACAATAGAACGAATTCTAAGGCTTTTGTTGTTTAATTATTTAGAAAGGGCTCATTAGTTTACTAATTTATAATATTTATTTATTTTACGATCTGAATTCAAGATAGCTTCAAAAAACCCGTGCGAGAGCGGTGCGATTCAGACTTAGTCCCATTTGCTGGGTTGTCCCAAATTTCCATTCAACAGTATCCTAGATGACTTGAACAATGCCGCTAACGAAGCAATAAAAGTGGTCATCGGTAATGTACTGGGCCCAAACAGTATAATTTTCGATACGAAGAAAACCATACTACTGTAAGCTGCAGTGCCTTCTAGCTCGAGCCTCAAGACCTTTTTTTGCCATTGATAGGCACGTGTTTGACCACTATCTCACCTGATGGTAAGCGATTATGTGGTCGAAGATGGAGGATGCTTGCTTAGAAGACACAATCAAATCGAAAACAATAAAGGGTTAAAAAACTCCACCATTTTATTTAAGCTTCCTTTAAAGATGACGTCGATAAGCAAGTCGTATGTAAACAGGGCATGGCAGCTCGCGAGTACGGAGGAGGTTCGGAGTTCACAGCCTCGGGCTTCGCGTGTTGTTGGCACGTACCCGCCCATATGAACTGAGGCGACCGGCCTCATTGAATATTTTCACCAAAACTTTTAAAGTGCTTGTTGAATACTGAAAAGGGTGAGTTGGGCTATTTGGCAGTACCGTTTTTTGTTCGACTTGTTTTGAAATGGGTTGCTCCTTGGCCCGCGAGATAAAAACATTGGCCGTAAACGTTTGCGAGCCAGTGATTTGTTTTAGATAGTTGATTGTACGTGCTTGTGCTGGGAATTGTGGAGAGCACTTCTGAATTCTTAATTAAATGTGTATCATATATAGGTATCTTAACCATTACACATAAGTTGGTTTAAAATCAATAGTATATTGTTGGGGTTCATGTAGGCGTTATTTAACCACTCAAACGAACGTTTTACATCCCACAATTTTCAATGTTTGACACTTTGACACAATTTACAGTTTCCATGTAGAAAATACGAGTGAAAATTCTCCGAACTTTGAGACAAGGCGTTTATTACATTTCATAAAATAGTTTTGCAAAGGTTAAGCCATACCCTTCAAGCCTCACGATTCAGGTAGCCTATCGATCTACCCGAAGAACAAACAAAGAGTGGTATCAATTAAAAACTTTTCTATGAACGTAAAACAAACAAGAAAACAAAACAGAAGTTCGAAGGTCTTTGATTAAAAACGACATTGGATGAGCTGAGCGAACTTGATTCCTATTTCATGAGAAATAAGAGTCAATAGAAAGGATCTTTTGTCGTAGATTTTTGAATTAAATCTGTTGTGAAGAAGAGGAAGGTATTTGTGGAAACTTGAGTTCACAGAACAGCCCTAGTTAACATAATGACATGGATAAATGGCGAATATTTTTACTCCATTGCGTTTGTTATTTATTAAATGAAAGTGAGAGAACTTCCTGAGAGTTGCTAGTATGATTAACTCTTGTTTGCTACGCCTTCTTTTAATTATTTTAAGTAATTTGAATGTTCAATGATTGATTGATAGAAATCAATTACTGGATCAAATGAAACAGAAAAATCATTTTAAATGTAGCTTTTTTGAATTAGCTCAACAAACAAAATGTCTGATAGACAGGAAAATAATAGAAAAGGAATATTCCGAGAAATACAAAGAGACTTCAAAACTTGTTGTTCTTGATCCTCATTGTTACATCAATTATAAATTCAGTTTATGAAATTCAGGTGTTCATGAAAGTTTCATGTACTCTCAAATCTGAAGGGTTGGCTTACTTAAACATATTGCTTTCATTTATAATTTACGTGCCGCGCAACTTTCAGTAACTCGCTCGCAGATCTGAATTTGAAAGACAAGTTAACATAGAATGCGCTCAGTTCGGGTAAAAGTACCGAGTAAGTCGGTATTGCGAGCGGAAAATAAGATGAGATATTTTGAATAGGCTGGAAATATGTTGAGCTTCAGTTTTTCATGGGAAAATTTCAGTATAGAGAGCTAATTTTTGTGTGCCTATAAAAACAAAGAAGTGGCTAGAGTGACTGTGCGTGGAATCTGCTACCTCAGAAAACCCATCTCCCCAAAAACGGTTTCAAAATCAGTTGCCAACAAAACAGACGAAAACCACAATACAACACCTTGTATACGACATAAAATGCTACACGCTTGCCTTATGAAATTGTAGGCTTACAGCTTCAGAAATCTCATTTAGCCACGAGACGAGAGGAGCCGTGTCTTATACTGTCGACGGATTTATACCATCGATGTCGTGAAACCATAATATCCTAAGTTCCAAACAGATTTGGCCCCCGATTTAATTCCCCTTTAATTATTTAACAGAACGTCTACTATTATTTAGCCAGTGTTCTTGCTCTTGCACTACTTTGACTAAACAGATTGGTGTTGGTTTAATACGGCACCCAGACAGGCAATATTGATCGCAGATTAAGCCTTGTTTCGTCTCGTAACTTTAGTTTAGTTGCTTATTTATTAGTTTTTCTGTTTGCGTAAACTAGAAACGTTTTACAGTTAAGATTGATTACTGTTTATATTTTATAATTGTTAATACTGTATATATTAATTAAAAATTTTATAAAGTTGGAGTAAATAGAGCTTAGTTTTAGCTCAATAGAAATAAGCTTCTTAAGTTAGACCGACGAAATCGTCTCGTTTTCAAGGAGTTTCGTAAAAAGACAGATGAGGTGAGTTAAGTACTTGTTCAGTCTGACCAACATCAAGATAATAATGATAGACTGTCGACGGTTATTTCTTTTGTTAGAGGCGAATCTTTAAAGAAATTGTTAAACAGAGCTCAAAAGTGTGCCTACGGGTACGCTATACCTTTATAGGAATGTAGAATTGTAAATGTCATTGGGTTGAAATCACGGAGCAACTTAGATTGAATAATTTGCGTAGGTCGCAAATGTTAAGTTAGGTATGCTCCCCAATTTAAGTTCGTTAATATCTTGAATCAAGAATTCCTTACCCACGCACCTAATTCACTGGCATTATTATAAGAGGCCATTTTTCCTCATTTCAGAAGAGAATTCTCGTAATTTAAAAAGGTTTTTTTATGTTATTAGGAAGCGTAGTCAGTCCGTAATCATTACTTGTCTGCTGAGGGAGGCTAAGAAGCGCATTTATTAATAAACGAATTGAGTGCTAGCGGGTTCGCACTTTGGGCGTATATTTTCTGCTATCTACTAAAATAATCTATCGCAGTTTGATGTTGAACCTAGCCTTCCTCAGTTGCCATAAAAAAATACGATGATTAGTAACTTAGTTGGTATACGTTTTATTTCGAAAGCTCTGCAACATAGTATATTTTACCAATTAAACGATTACACTTTGTAATCCCGCTACTAATTAGAAATAATGATTCGATTGAAAATTAATTAGCAGATCATTGTCTAGTCAGACAATGAACTAATATGCGAACAATAGTACCTACGTTAGTAATAATTCATGTCAGTATTCGAATCAAGAGGCCATATGGCACGGCTCATATGAGGACACAATAATTAATTATGCGAGTGAGAATCTAAAATTCATCGTCTTGTAAAGAAGAGAGATTGGAACTCCACATTATGATTTTCTTAAACCACTTTAATCTTTTCACACACAGTTAACCACTCAAGACCCCACACACGAGGTTGTCGACATGTGGAGTGTGGACTCAGCTGTCATTGTGCCGATAGTCGTTACGGCCAATGGCCTGATGGCCAAAAGCTTCGACGACCATCTCTCGAAGCTGGCTTTACGCGGTTGGATAAAAGGCCTGATACAGAAGGCAGTACTTCTCGATACGGCTCGTATTGTGAGGAGGTTCTTTTCTCTGGAGCCCTAACCACCGGTAGCTTGGACTCTGCTCCCGACACCGGCGGACTACTATTTGGTGTGTGGGGTCGTTCGATCTTACTGCCCACACGATAAGAAGAAGAAGAACCACTCAAGATCCGTAAGTCCCTTTCGGGACAAAACCTCGGGCGCAGTCACGCGAGCATCGGCTTGTCCCGAAAGGGCCATACGGATTCTGACGGATGGGGCGTTTTGTCCTGAAAGGGACACGGATCCTGTGTGGTACCTAATAAAATAGTGTAAACTGAGCATAACAACAGTAAGTTCCTAGTTGAGCTCATAAACACAGGCTGAGACATGACATACTTTTTTTTTTATTTGTGATGGGTTTGCTCTTGACTCTAGTCTAGGTCAGAGATGACAGAGACAAAGTCTACGATGGAGCGAGTTTACCCAAAAGGAGCCTGTGCACTCCAATTTTTTTTTGTACTTTATTAGTAAGAACAAAATTCTTAATAATTAATTACGATCTAGCCTAAAAGACTAATAAGCAATTTAACTATAACTTAATATGTACTCTAACACAATCTATCACTCTAACTTTGAAAAAATTACTTGTAGGTATCCTTTGTTGTAATGAAATAGTATGACACAATATCCTATGTTAGCTTGTGAAAATGGTAGACTGAAGTGATATTTCAAGAAACACCTACTCTATACTAATGTAACCGCTCAGAAAGGCGCGTTCTTGATTGACACAAGTTCCCAAAAAGCTTTATTGTTCTTCGGAACTTGATATAGGTGTAATATAACTTTTGGGTCGCCGAGTTTCCTTGTTGATTTCTGCGAGCAAAAGTTGTATCGTCGTACTTAACTACGACGAATTCAAATTTGTATTGACAAGGAGAAAGGGGAAAAAAGTTGAATGTAGGCGTGTTAGAAGTTGGGGAAATACGGGCACGTAGGCGCACCTGACTTTTTATTTAATAAAGGTGCGTTATACGTGCCTTTTGAAACAAAAATAAACCTTTTTTTTTGTGCAGAAAAGTACATTTAGTTTTTTAAAAGGACACAGACAAGGTATTTAGTTACGTAAGATACGTTTTTGTGTCGCAATAAAAATGGCGGGGTGCATTTGGATTTCAGGGTTGTTTTATTTGTGTAATACAGACGTACTCAAAATTCTGATTCTCAGCCCAATTGATTGAATGACATGCATCTTTCACTTTGAGTACGATTCCCGGTGCAATACTTGACTATAATAATAATAATAATAATAATATTTCACAACTATCACACAACGCCATCTAGTCCCAAGCTAAGCAGAGCTTGTGTTATGGGTACTAGACAACTGATAAACATACTTATATATTTCTAAATACATAAATATTATAGATAAATTACACCCAGACACAGAACAAATGATCGTGCTCATCACACAAACATTTGTCCTGGGTGGGAATCGAACCCACGACCTCCGGCATAGCAGTCAGGGTCACTAACCACTAGACCAACAAGCCAGTCAACTATTTATCTACTGTATTCAATAATTAAATGTAATTATAATTAAAACAGGTATACTTACAATATTCACTCCTCAAAAAAACACTATGCACATTATACACAAACATTACTCTCCCTTCACAACGACCTTATGCCGCCGCAGGGATCCGGCAGAATATCAGTGTCAGGTTTATTTGCCAGACACATGCTGAGCTGGACTCCTATTCTATTCAACCTTGAAGCGCACACCGCACTATCTGTGTGTCTTTTCTGTTTTTTTTTTAATATAGGTACCTATTAGGTAGGTAGGTAACTTTTTTTTACGTAGGTGCTTATCTTTTTTGTAGTTTAACTATGTTATTGTATATTTTAGATTTTTTATGTGCTGCATAGAGTAAATGTTTTATACTTTTCTCTCTCAACCGGTTTTAACTTTTGCTGCTATAAGTAATAACTTAAAGTGTCATTAAGGTCAT
The DNA here is from genome assembly GCA_947578705.1 of Lacanobia wlatinum. Lineage (NCBI taxonomy): Eukaryota > Metazoa > Arthropoda > Insecta > Lepidoptera > Noctuidae > Lacanobia > Lacanobia wlatinum. The sequence continues at coordinate 13,287,685 of OX388033.1, forward strand.
GTGATAGATGTCGAAGTTGGCAGTCAGACAGTAGAATCTAAGATTTATAATACAAGTTTTCTCTCGAACAGTATCCGTTTTTCTCTTTGGTAGATCCTTCCGGACGTGTTTTACAGACAGCGGATACAAAAACTTCGTTCTTGTAGGTTTGACAGGAGCTTTAAAGATTACAGTTTTCTTTGTTATCAAAGTAACGGAAATAAGTTTTCTGTTTATTTATCTAATGCGGTGCAAACACTGGCAACTCTATCAAAGTGACTTTTTCAATGTCGGAATCTAGTTTGGTACTGAGTTGAAAACAATTTAACTAATATATAAAAATCTTGTGTCATGGTGTTTGTTATCGAATTCCTCCGAAATGGCTTGATCGATTTTTATGTTTTTTTTTTAGGGTTCCGAACAAAAAACGGAACCCTTATAGGATCACAGGGGTGTCTGTCTGTCCGTCTGCCACAGCCAGTTTTCCCCGGATCCACTGGACCGATTCTGTAGAAAAATTTGGTACACATATGGACTTCTATGACCCAAATACGGATGTGTTACGTAAATTATTAATTTTTTAGTATGGGGGTCATTTTTGGGGGTCAAACTAGAAAATTAAAAATAAAGGTTTTGAACAATATCGTGTGACATATGAAATGAAAGGGCTTACTATGAGGGTTTAAATTATATTTTTTTCCTAATTTTAAATTAAATGGTTTTGAAGTTATTCAACAAATTAGACGAAAAATTACCATTGAGCCTAAAATTTTGAAAAAAAAATGGAGATAATAGATCTTTACCTATAGATTACAGGAAAACCTATAAGAAGTCTGTAGTGCTAAAATAACATGTTAAAAAAATTAAATTCGTTCGGAAACCTTTGCACGCGAGTCCAACTCGCTCTTGACCGGTTTTTTTGTAGCTGGATATCAGACTTCCTGAGTGAACGGTCGATCCGAGTAGTCGTTGACGGCTGCTCCCATAGAAATATAATATCTGTGGTATTTCCCGTTGAGCTAGAACTATGAAATTTGGTAGGGAAAAGTCGAAAAACTATACATTTGTAATTATATCATTAAAATATAGTACGTAATCAATCACCGAGCGTAATAAACCACTGATAATTTTAAAAATCTAGGTACTTAATTTAAATATTAAGTTTTATCCCGAGTAACATTTTTACTTCATCAAAATCGACCCACAAAACCAAAAGATATTGAATTTTTAAGTTTAGGAAGAAACTTCCTAATGTGTTCTGATCAGTCAGAGCGCCATCTATTGGGAAAAAATAAAATGCATGAAAGCATGAAAATAACACCTAACAAATTGTTGAGTTATTTGATGAACTTTTAATACGTACCAAAATAAAAGTGAACATTTTAATACCTTATCGTTATTTAACGTAACATACGTTCTTATTTAACGTCATCCGCTGCCAAATATTTTGTCAGTTTAGGTAATGGTCGATAGATGGCGTTACACTGATGACGCGTGTTTCTGAATCGCGTTTTTCTGAATCGCGTTTTTTTTTTTACTATTTATAGGCTCGCGTTTGACCACTATCTCACCTGATGGTAAGCGATGATGTGGTCGATGGTGTGGAGAATGACTCTCACACGATTTTTAAACAGCGTAGTAGTTCGTTAGGAATTTAGGTTTGGTTCCTAAAAGGTCCTAAAAAGTATATTGTTCTGGTTCGTGCATTAATCATTTATCGTAGAACTGTCTATTGAACTAATTAGATACTTGCGAAGTACTGGACGGTTCGACTTGCGGATCAGGCCTGTAGGAACAACTTTTACTATGGGACCAATCCCGAAATCGCGAAAAAAAAATCAGCTGTTCAGTACCTACATTTTGTCGAGTTATGCGCATGGGACAGTTGATTTTTTTTCACGATTTCAGTGTTGGTCCCATAGTAAAAGTTGTTCATAATGAAGAGTTCAATGACCCCTTAAGAGGTAATGCGTTTATTCTGTTACAGGTATAGACCGCCGGTAAAATTCAAGCCATTAAGTGATGGTGTCACTTAATGGCTTGAATTTTACCGGCTAGTGAGCAAGCATAATGGATCTTTTCATGGGAAAAGACTTTTGTACTGAAGCGGAATAGTTATTCCTGAAATGATGTACTTAAGTAGTTGGCTCCAAATTCAGGATACAATTCCATGAATGTAGAAGTGTATAGCTGGCTCCGTTTAAGTACGTTTCTCAAGTTGGTATCCGATTTTCTCGCAACTTAACTGTTAGTTTGTTTTGGCAGTTCTCCCAATTCGCACCAGATGGCGTTGGAACTCGAACTAAACTTCTCTTAAGGATCTACTTTTTCGTGTTTGAATTACATTAGAGGTGTTAAGAAGTACTAGGTGCCAATTTATTGGAATTACAATTATAGACACACTTTTTCACATCAAGTTTAAGAAAGAGTTCAGTTTTCGTCGCAGCACCATATTTCAAGTCAGTTTGATGGACCTCCACTTTAATCAATTGCCATGATAACGGAAAACCCCTCGATTCATGACAATAAATAACATAATATTTGATGATTCGAAGTGTAGTTGAGTTGGAGGGTAATACTTGGAAAATACGGGTCGGTCACTCATATCTTTCTAAAGTTTCCGGTGTTTGTCTCTAACTGCTTAACCTACTGAAAGTTCCTGTTTCAACGGGAAGTGGGTAAACTTAGATAAAATCTACGCAGACTCTTCTTGAGATGTTGTTTGCGCATTCTGTCTTAGACTTTCGAATCCTCGCCACGACGAGCTTGGGCTCCAGCATAGAGAATATTATCGGCTTATTATGTCATGTGTGTCGGCTGTGTATGTATGTGTGTGTGTGTGTTTAGTGGCTGTTAAGTTATGATTATGTTATGTTACAATGAGGAATACCTAGTATATTTTATTTCGATTTCAAATTCAGAGGATATTTTTTTTCTAATACCCTTGATAGGACACATTTGAGCATTGATCTCAATGTAGCTAAGTTTTTACTGTGAATGTTTTAGGGAATAAATCAGCAAGACTATTCAAATGTATTGTAGGTACATATTATTTCTTGATAAGGATCCACAAAGATTATTATCTATGCGTAAAATATTTTTACCTTCATTTAAATATTACGACTGATTTATTAAGCTGCTTTAACTTTCGGGCGCGTCCATTGATGTAGCAAATATTTCACGGTAAATATTGTTTCCGTTAATTATGCCTGTAATTATTGCCATCGCAAATAATGGCTGCCTCATAAGCTTCATTGTGCCCGCTTTTATTGTTATACAATGTTTGCGAACGGCTTCTCCAACGGGATTTAAATATGCACTTTATTTTGGACATATGTATTTATTTTTTACCCGTGAGAACCTGTAATTCGCTTTGTGTCTAATATAAAATTGTTATCCATCTGTTACATCTGTTTGTTCTGTTTTGATTAAATAAATAAATATTGCCCCTCTATTCCAACTACTGAAACTCCTAAAAGCCAGAATCAAGTGTCGACCGCCGCAGCGCTAAGTCAATGAAGCTCGACGAGTCACCGAGAGAAGCAAAATAATTAATCACAAAAGAACAGCCGAGGAGTAAGAGAATGTACTGTCTCAGCCTATGATCCAAATTGTATCTAAAACCGTTAGTTGTTGAGACGTGATTGGTTCACTCAGACTTTCACATTTGTAATATTAGTGAAAATTTCAACTGTCTACCTATTACGGTTCTTGAGATACAGCCCGCTGACAGATAGACGGAAAGACGGACGACCGGATAGACAGCGGAAGCTATTGCCACTATAAAAACAAATAAAAATTAAATTAAAAATGAAAGGGGGCTCCCATAAAATAATAGTTATTTTTGATACTAGTACAGTGAGTTGGGTTTTACAAACGAGTGAAGTCGAGGGCTTACTATAGTCACGAGTTTAAAAATATTTAAAGACATTAAAATGGCGCCAAAAATCGCCCATTTTAATATTTTTATACCTACCCAGTGTCACTTTCACTATCAATACAAATCTAACGACACCTCACAAGCTAAAATCCATCAAGCCGTTTAGGCTACAGAGTGTGCCAAAGCAATATACATACATACATAAACTCGAAAAAAACATAACTGTTCTCCTGGCGCAGACGGGTAATTAGAATTACATCTATCGTCTCATTTTTTCTTTAGTATTAAAGTAAGACAAACGTACTGAGCAAAAGCGTTTCCGTCCGTCTGCGTCTGCGTGAAACTCCTTATTGGTATTCTTATAATTATATTGTTTGTGGAAATAAAAAAAAACCATAACCGGTTTATGGTGCAGAAATCTTCGTGTGAGAGTCCGACTCAAATCTGACTGGTCTGGAATCTGGTTTTTCAATGATAATGGTAAATGTAACGAGATTTTTGGACTACACAGGAAGTAATGTTAATGCGTATTATGTTTTGAAATAAGTTATTTTGTGGTATTTGATTACCGTATTTTTAAAACCACGTTGAAATTTGAATAAATGAACATAAAAAATATGTTTGTGCAATGACTCTTCTCATTTCGTAGATTCAGTTCTACCAAAAAGAAAAACAATGAAGGCAAAGGTGGAACAAGGTATTTAAATTCGGGCAAAAAGCGGCCTAAAAAGAACATTTTCGAGTCGAGTATCTTGACCTTGCACGACAAAGAAGGTTAAATTCGCTTAAGTTTACTTTCACACCTTGCGTAGGCTTTACCTACCTTAAATAAAATGTCCTAGCGGATTACCGTCTGTCTCCTAACTAAATTCTTAGAAACATTTTCACAATGTCGGGGTGAAAACCTGCAGACGAAAATCTTAAGAGCTTTCAAGTTGCCGCCACACCTACGCTGTCTCGGCCTTAGTCCGAGCCTTTAAACGTTCTTAATCGTGAACGTATATCTACAAAAACTTTTGAACCAAATGCTTGGTTTAAATACTCATTACCAAATTCTACATAGATGAACATTGATATATAAAAAATCCAAGATGCACAGTCCCGAACAAATGCAACACTCGAAACTGTCGTCAAAAACTGACATGTATCAAGTGTCATGTGTGAGTTGTGTGTAGTTATACTATAAACAATTTTTTTTTTGCTAATTCACCCTCACACGGATCACTTAAAGTTGTTTTTACAAAGCAGTGCAGTATGGCGAGTGGTGCGCAATTTTTTTTGGATATTCAACCTTACACGGATCGCTTAAAGTGGTTTTTACAATGCAGTGCAGTATGGCGAGCGAAGCGAGACTGTTTGAAACTAGCGCACAATTATTATACATTGTGTTTTTTGCGGACGTTTTTGAGATGCTGAGTGTGTATTTTGGGTTTTTTATATATCAATGTAGACGAATAAGCGCTGTCTGGTGTGAATAACGGAAAACCTCCTTTTTCTATAAGAGAAAGAATATAACTCGGACTCGGTCCTCCTGTACCTATACCCCGACGGGTAAGACAAAGGTACATTTATATAACAGTGGTTATATTCCACAACACAAGAGTTTTTACCAGTTATGTGCTTGCATTACTATATCTATCCTAAATCGTATCTACCTGGGGTTCTCTGCTTTTGTTTCATAATTATAATTGTATAAACGGTGCCATTTTAGCCGTCTTACAAAGGCGGACTACTTAATGTACACGATATAAACTACTAAATTGGTACCGTGTGTATATCTATTATATAATAACTATTGCATATATAAATAGTACACCTTAAACTGCCTACAGTACTGTCTTTCCTTCTCTCTTTAAAATTTAAAGTTTTGAAAAGACCGCTTTGAGCAATAAGCCGCCCATTGTGTCACCCTATGTAATATTTTCTTCATCTATCTTTTCTGTAAATTATATTAAAATATTAAATATAAGGAATATTCTATTTTTGGTAATACTAGGCGAGCCTATTCCCATCAACTGGGTGCAAATTCAGACCCTGGGATGCTATCAAGATAATAAGATGGAAAAATCTCAATAACTCTTTGCAATACCAAATTACAATCACTAGATCGACGAGACTTCCGATTTGTGTTACTGTTTGTCTTTGAATAATGAAGAATTCTGGGAGCACTCAGTGGCAGTATAATTAAAAACAATCACTGCAAAAAAGAGCTACACATTTAATTCTACAACCAACCTCAGAACAACAGTTCCACAATATTACCAATAAAACTTAGTTAATCCAATTGTAACAAAATTCTTTTAAAAGCCGTTGAAGTGGTACGTTCGGTTCGATTCGGTTCCATTGTCTCGGCGAGCGACAGGTTTATAGTGGTCCGGATTATAGTAATGAATCCGTGGTACAGAAGGATTCTCCACTTTGGACCTGTTATTTTAAGGTCGTTACCTTTTGCAGCTATAGCAATATTGTAAGTATTCGGGAAATGGGGTGCGAGATATTACTTAACCGTTTGGGAAAGTCTGAAGGCTGCAATGGAACAGTAGGCACGTTTTTCCATATTTTTGAGTAGTGTGGCTAGAGATTTGAGTACCGAAGTCGGTAAAGTGTTGGTATTGGGTTCTCCAACCTGGTATGTTTAGCTGCCCGGACACTGGACGTGTACCAGATTGATGGTAATAGGCTTACTCGCTATTACATAGAGCTTTACCATAATTGGTGAAATGTCTGTACTACAAGTATACGCTGTCCGTCCCTTAGGGGAATACTTCAGCGTGATGTTATGTCGTGAAAAGTATACGAAGCCTTCCAGAAAATCAAGTAGCTACATTAGCAATATGGTGCATTAAAGTGTAAGTACAGGTAGATGCTTAATCACCCGGTAATAATGGTATTATGGACACTTGCGACGGAGTATTTTCGGCTCAGAAAACCTTTGAAGGTTTAGTTGCTACCGCTTTAAAATAAAATTATGGAGCAGCTGAAATCTGAATAAAAAAACTTCAAGTTTATAAAAAATGCAAAGGACAGAAGGTTTTAGAGAAACTTTCGAGGTTTTATTTACCTATTTGAATATGTACATTTCCAAGTAGAAAAGCTTTTTCTGCAACCACAAAAATGCATATAAATGTATAAAGTTAGAAACGTTTTAATTAATAGTAAAAGGTTTTGTGGAACAACTTAGACGAGTCGTGAGTACACTAATGGGCTAAAGTTGAAATCAAATGAATATTCTATTAGCTTTGCTACGTAATTTATATGTTTGTAGATGCTGTAGTGAGCGCAGTAGTAGTACAGAGTAAACAGAAATGTTATTTAGCTTTGTTTCTACTACACATTTCAATTAGTCTAATGTCCCAAAGCTGGCCCATAAGACATTTGTCGGGTTAAAATTATTTATTTATTACGTTCTTGCTGCCGCCCGCGACTTCGTAAGGGAATAAATACTTCATCCTTTATAAATAACATGTATTTTGTTCCGATGTATGAGCTATATTACTGAAAAGTTCCATCAAAAATAGTTCATCAGTTTTGTGTGAAAGAATATTTCAAAGTACTATTATGTTTATCCGGGAAAGCAATGAACTCTTTATTATTAAGAAAGTTATATGTTTTGATTACTTTTCCTAACCTTATACTGTCTAGCTAAAATCATTTAGCTGGACAGGATGAGACAAAAAAAATTGATGCGTGTGCCACCTATCAAATGACTTTGGCTGGACACATTTTCTATGAAGAAAGGTGTTCAAACTAAAACACAATAAACGTTTTGACTTTGATTTTGACTTTGACAAAATAGATTTTATACCCAGCTATTTCTTTTCCGAAAATGATATACTAGCATAGCACGACTTTATAAATACTGAACAAAAATGATTTTCTACGCGGATTTCAGTACCTACGCAGTTTCATAAACCTTTTTTTATAGTTATGATCGCTTACATAACCGCTTTTAAGCTATAAATCGCAGATGTTGCCCAGAACTATAGCTTGGCTACTATATTTTCTAGTTGTCAGTACACAGAAAACAAATGACAAGCTTAAAAATATTGGTGTTTCTGTGCTTCTTGGAAAATCTTTTGGAGATATTTCTTCCGTAATGTTCGTTTCGGTTTCTGGATTGTGTTTTTTGAGCAACTGTGACCTACACTTATTGTATGTCAAGTAGACCGGTACTATTCTGTTTTGGATTTGGGTAGCATTACTATCGATATTGCAATGTTAACACTATAATTACCGATCTGTCAATAATATACAAGACGCCTGAATTTCCATAGGGAAAAATGACGAACATAAATAGGTACTATAATTTACTATAAAAACGTTTGTCCTCTCTTTTGAAGATGGAGAACTGAATTTCAAAACAATATTTCCTTCTTCATATAAGGAACTCCTGTGCAAAATTAAAATATTAATAATATAACGTGCAAGATGCAACGTATTTTTTATTTAATCATGAAGTAAACATAACAAACTGAACAAGTCTGTATAATAGGCTTTCTTTTGTGTATAGTAATTACCTCCAGCTTTGCCATAGGATTTAATTCAATCATGGCAAACTATACCGTCTTGGCGGTGTGCCAGCAGTTGTCAGAGCAACGCCATTGCCAGAAGCTTAACGCGTAAAATTAAAAGTAAAGAACTATTCTAGAAAAACCTCCATGTAGTGCACCAAAGAAAAGCGTAGTAAAAAAATAAAATAAAACATTTCTACATTAGACGAGATATGCAGACAGACGGAGTCAAACATCTTATATGCAAATGTACGTTGAGGTCTTGTCATGTATATTTTTAAGATAAAGATACGTTTGTTTTAAAAGGAAAAGTACAAATGGAATACGTTAATAAAGGTAAATAAGCCTAGTTAATAAAGATTTACAATCGAAAACAACATCAGCGAAAATTATCGGCATAAAAAGGTGCGTTTCGTATGTTTTCCCCTTAGGTGCTCTTATAGCACCCCTCCGAATGTTATTGCAAAATAAATAAAATTTGTCGGACAGAGCCACTCGTTTCGTTCCGAAGTTAATCGAAAAACGTTAATCTTATGAAATATTCGATGGGCTCAGCAATCCTGACGACTTTATTAAATTAGATCGTTTAAAACGTCAAGAATTTATAGATCACCTTCGTTAAGTAATTAGTTACAAGTTATTACATTTTGAGATCAGTTGGTAATTTTAATGAGAAGAATATTTCATGAGGCTCGGTTTAAAGTACAGTGGCTTAACATAACGAAAATTATGTAAATAACTACCTTCTGCCGCGGCTTCGCGTGAATGTCTGTTATTATCCAAAAGCAACGTTCTCCCGGGATAAAATTTACAAATATTTGTATGGCCTACAGATAGTTGTTCCGGGTTTGGCTGTTTGTGTATGTGAGTTTATATGTTTGTAAACGCACCCACGATACAGGTGAAATTCCTAGCGTGGGGCAACGTTTAAAAAAAAAAAAATTGTAAGCCTATGCGCTATTCCAGACTATAAAATATATCTCTGTGCCAAATTTAGTTTTTGAACTACCATGCCACTAAGCACATTCACCATTTACGAATACATGGCCAGACACCACATGTACCACCACAAGAACAACGTACATCACTATGCAAACAAAATCTCTAATACCAATATATTTCTTGCCTACATCATCATAAAACAAAGCTCGTCCTTATTCAAAAGGTCAGGAGGTAAAGTGATAAATCTGTGCGGCAGGCGACGGCGACTGCACCCGGGTGCCGTTTCCATCTTAATTTATCTCTTGAAGGCCTTCCACTGAATAGTGGAGTGTTTGTTGCGACACACACGGGTTAACCGGGGCTAACCGCTTTAATGCTGCGCTCAAAAGTGACCGGTTTTTGTAGGGTTGAAGTGGTGCACGGTTTTTGTGACCGGCTGGAAAATTGTGTGGAGTTGACTAACAAACGTAGGTAAACATGTATACGTAGGCCTTTTTATTTTTAAGTTCTTTCAGCCCATCCAAAGGTTGTCTGGTAGATATCGTTGTCTGCGATATTGATCGCCATTATACTAACAGAATTAAGTTTGTGTGAAATAACCGTATAATAGTTTTAAGTATACAGAGAAGTATATTCTATCGCGGTATCTATCTAGGCATGGTTGGTTACAACATGTATTATAAAAAGTTGAAAGAGTTTTAGTTTCGGAAGTAGATGTACTGTTCCTAGAGTTAAAAAGTTCCTTGGTTCCAACTCCAATATAACAATGAATTTTATGGATATAAGATGAGAGTCCTGTTCAAATAAGAACTAGAAAGAGCGAAATCATAGTTAATCTCTCTCATTCCAGCAGTTACAAAGCTTAAGCGGGTTGAAACGAACTTATCGCAGCTTAAACAATTGAATTAGGGTGCATACTTGCATACCTACATTTCTAGGTAAATGGTTACCTTCCATTTATCTGGAGAAGTGTTTCAGAAGGTTTCAAATTAAGATGCTTCGGCGTTAGTTATGCGGGTTTTATTAAAACTGAACCTTAAATTCAGTAGTACATGTTAAAAAAACAGAAATCACGAAAACAATTATACCTCTTTTAAATCGCAACTTATTAAACAACATGTAACAGAATAAACGCAATACCTCTTAAGAGATCGTTATACTCATAATTATGAACAAATTTTACTGCGGAACCAAACAAAAATCGCGAAAAAAATCAGCTGTTCAGTACATTTTGTCGAGTTATGCGCACATAAACGTATGGGGCAGTCGGTTTTTTGTCACGCGATTTAAGTGTTGGCCTCATAGTGAAAGTTGTTCATAATGATGAGTACCACTTAAGAGGTATTGCGATTATTCTGTTACAGGTTGTATACCTGTTTCACTTTTGCATCTGCTAGAAATTGGAAATTGAAAATCTCGCTCTCTGTGCAAGCACCCTTATATTAATAAAATCTCCAGTGCTCACTGGTAACAATTTGTAACTCTCAATGTCTTACAGTTCACTTATTCTTTAATCCCCCTCGGCTGCGCGTTTATTAGCTAGCTGTCATTAAAACTTTGACAAAACCTTGTCATTGCGCACCCGCGCGTACGTGGCCCTAATGGCATTTTGTTTAATTTATGTCCCACTTTCATCACCCAGCACTTTAGGGTTTTAGTACTTATACCATTCTTTTTATGAATATCATTTTCTTTCGACGAAAAATAAGGCATCCCCAGAGTAATTGAGGCTTGTTTATTCGACCTTTTTTGATCTCATTAATTCCGCGAATGTCTCTTGTTTGTGGAAACATTCCATCTATTTGTTTTACTAAAACGGTTTTAATGGGAAACGTTATAAAATGAAAACAGTTCGTGTTTTGGACAAAAATATTAATTGATGAACGAAACATGTTTGTGCATTTCATGTTTGGTTATTAAACTCATATTAAACATATTTTTAGTGTAATACGAAAATTTCAAACAGTTTATAATAAGCAGCATCAATTTGTGTGTGTAATGTGTGTATTTGTTATCCATTTTCATTTGCTTCATGAATTGGAATAATTGAGTTCGCAAAACGAACATTTTTGCAGTCCTTCAACAATTATGTTAAAAATAAGTACAAAATCTGTGTTCAGATGTGAATGTCGCCAGATGCTTATAACAAGTAGCACTTCGTGTTAATTGATACAAACAGATTTGTAATTTCCTCGGGCACAATTATTACCAATGTAAAATGTTTAGGGGCCTTAATTAAATCCTGCGCGGCGAAGGACCCACTGATTAAAAAGGAAATGTTCCCGTTGCTTTTGCGAGGTATTAAAGAAATTACGTCACGCCTCTGTTTTTGTGACCAATTAACGTCGAGCTAATTAAAGTATAGCTTTCTTTTTATTCCTCTTCCTCGAAAGGAACGGGGCATTAAAAATTCAATTTGTCACTTTGTCATTCCGTCGGGGTTAGCTTATTTTCACTTAACGTCAAGTCAAAGTGGGTCAAAGAAATAGTATAATGTTTTCATACTCCACATATCTGAAGCAATCCATTTAACAAGATTCTTGTAACATAATTTTGCACATCTCTCGAAAATTACTAATTTCGTAAGAAGCCTCCACATTCCGAGGTGCGATTACATAAATTCTGGAGCAAATAATTTTACTTGAACATAACTTCCGCGATATTAGAGGTATTCACACGTTGCTCCTTTCTCCTTTTATGGGCACAAAGAATGTTCGAACTGAGTTTTAGTGTGGCGGCGCGCGGTGCCGGTGCTAAAAGCGTTTTTGTGTGGAAGCCTCGCATCACTGTGCCTCTATTCAATCGGGAAATAAATTGAATTTACGAGCCGTTATTCTGAAACATTAAAGAGTTTTGTTTGATTTTTACTTTTGCGAAATTCGACCTCGTTTTAACAAAGAAAAATGTTAGCTGTTTGTGTGTTAGAATGGAATGATTATTTTACAGAGTAAAAGTAACTTTTTTCGAAATACTTTAAGACTAAAACACATAAGTCTTCTCTGGAACTGAACTCTGTTGAGTGGAAGATTTTGCCGTCTGTCCTTACCTATAGGTACGTCATTTATCATAAAAATCAACGTTCGTGGTGTCATTCATAACTTCAGACGTATACCATTAAAACGCACAACTTGCACCTTTATTTTTGTCCCTCACACATTCATGCACCTTGCGATTTATTATATTCGCGTTTGCTTTTACACACTGCTTGCAAGTCATGCTTCAGAAACAGATTACTCCCCTTCACACAACAGTACCGTAGGCAAGTAAGCGAGTACTCCAGTCGAGTACTAGCTGCCAGTACGTGGGGTGCGGTGTTGTGATGCCCTATTACTGGCCACTTGAACGTTGAGCTTTTTAATTAATCTCTATGGTTATCGCGGGGAACACGATTGCTTATGCGTTCTGCAATTAATTCTTATCTTGTGATGTGTGCACGAATTACAGGTTTAGCGGGGTAACAATGCCGCTTAATTATCGTGTTGTTATTGTAGGTCGCAAACTTGGGCGATATGACCAGTGCTACAGTAACTTTTACCTTCGGAATCAAAGCCTAGAAACTTGTATATTCTTTTACTGTACAGTCGTGTTCAAATAGATACTCTAATTCGTTCCAAACCTATACAAAAAAACATCTAAATGGGTCATCCATTCCACATAAAAGATGTAAAAAAATCGTAAGCTCATCATCCAAGATAAAAAAAAAAAAATAGTAATAGATTAAAGTCATTTTTTGCTTTTATCTTTAACATATGTATGTATTTCTCTAGTTTTGAGAAAACAGTTTATTCAATGTTTCAGAAAAGAATGAACGATAAAAAGATTTAAGCCGTCTCCATTGTCTATAAATTTTCATAGTATCATAGACCTACATATTCGCTCAATATTTAGTTATTCAGAGGCATAGCAACATCTTCCAATAACTATGCTAAACGCTATCGTCTAGATGCTCGTATCACAGATGTGATAGGTTCGCTATCATAGCGAGTCTGCAATATCGAATGGGTATTATTAATCTGTCGAGGCTGTTTGCTGCAATATATTGTACTAGCTGACCCGTGCAACTTCATCTGCGTCACAATTTTCATAACTGCTCCGCTCCTATTGGTCTTAGCGTGATGATATATAGCCTATAGCCTTCCTCGATAAATGAGCTATCTAACACTGAAAGAATTTTTCAAATCGGGCCAGTAGTTCCTGAGATTAGCGCGTTCAAGCAAACAAACAAACAAACAAACTCTTCAGCTTTATATATTAAGTATAGATATAGATTCGAACCGAGTCAATTTACTTTTTGTGTTAAACCTTACTTTAATCTAAAAGCGAGAAAAAATTAAGCTTCATGGTACTTAATAGTGTAGTTTTCTGTCAATGAAAAAAAAAAAGACTGCTGACTTAAGTTGGAGATGAAAAATAATTTCTACAAAATAGGCTAGTTACACAATCTCAGCAATGCTATGAAAAAATTATGAGAGTATTATTGATCTTTATTACTGTCTTGGTGGCTGACTCTTACGTTACTGAACAGAGTTTTTTTATCAAATAGAGCTAGGATTGCCAGGTCTTAAAACCGAAAATCCAGACAGACCACCCAGTTAAGCCGGACATTTGGATAAAAAGGCCGGACACTCTTATTTTTTTTTTGTCTTTCACACAACATTTTTTTTTAAATAAACATGGGTTTTTTTGCATTTTCCATGAATTTTTCTTAAGTTCTAATGAAACAACAATAAAATTTAATGAATCAGTCTTCTTTATTATTTATCATTCATTATTGCAATGTTAATATCAATGGAAAATTGCTAGTCCGCTCGCTTGCGCTAGCGATACAAGGTGATGCGAGCGGAGCAGAGACCAATTTATATCAAACTAGTGGACGTCATGCGGTTTCACCCGCGTAGTTCCCGTTTCCGTGGGAGAACGGGGATAATATATAGCCTATGTTACTCCCTGATAATGTAGCTATCCAATGCTAAAAGAATTTTTCAAATCTCTACAGTAGTTTCGGTGCCTATTCAATTCAAACAAACAAACAAACAAATCTTTCCTCTTTATAATATTATATTAGTGTAGATGAAAAAAAAAACATATTTAAAAAGCCTAACAAAGGCTGGACACCCTCTAATTTAGCCGACATGCTACCCAAAAGCCTGACTGTGTCTGGCTTTATCCGGATGCCTGGTAACGCGAAATAGAGCAGTCTATTATTGTAAAGTTGCATCTTTAAGCGATTCCGATGTGTTGAGTAACTTTGCCATGTATTTCAACAATTGAATGAAAACAGTATTAATATAAGAATTCCTATATTTTAGTTATATTTGCTAGCTAGTTGTAATCTAGTACCTCTTTATGTGTAGTATGTCGTAGCGCGTAGTACTCTGCTACGAAAGTGCTACGGAGGTGCTACGAAGGTGCAACGGAAGTGCTACAAACCTGTCTACGCGTCGGTAAATGAAACAATTATCAGAAATTATGTAAATAAGTACTTATCTACTTGCTATTATGATAATTAGTCCTGTCTTACGACTCCCAAAGGGGTTCTTGGTCTAAAGTTGATATTCCAGGCCTACGTGACACTGTCAGGCGGAAAAGAACTTTGGTCATTTCCTAATATTAAATCGATCGCAAATGGTTTCTTTTTCCAGAGTTTTGTGCATTAAAGACCATAGCTTTGCAAAGTATACTCTCTCTTACATACCTAAGTTGGTTTCTGGAGAAAAAATAACCAGAATAAAAAGATTTGTTTTTTGGCACAAGCATACATAAGTAAAGCAAAATGTTCTTTTAGCTTCCATTTCTATGTCACGCAGGTCAAAGTCAACCTTTTCAGAAAACATACTTACGCATAATCTTCGGATGAACCAAAGCGTATCTCACACTTGACCGACTTCTCTTTCATCTTGAACGATTCTGCTCAACTTTTCCATATATCTTTATGAGTGACCCCACCCGTCATATTGGGTAGCGTTTACCTTTGTACGCGTACCATTTCGATACAGTCTGGTAGGTTTAGTATAATGACAATATTAATGTTAGTTGCGTGTTTTGGCTGTTTTACTGATAGTATTTTTTTTTATTTGGTTAGTTTATCAGACAGTATGATTCGATTTTTAAAGACTAATTTTTAAAGATTCATAACAGCCACACGGTTCGACCTTCGAGGTTAAGCAACGCTTGCCGAGGACAGGCCGTGGGTGGGTGGCCATGCATCCAATAGATACAGAGACTCCTCCGAGCTTCAAACAGCTTGTTAATACGTTAATCCCGGCTGTCATTTGTTCAGCTTTGATGCTACCGCGAGCTAATGAGTGCTACCGTTTTAGTACTCACCAGTTGGCGCCACTGTCGAGTAATGTTCTTAATCATAGCATTAAAGTTGTTACTACACGCATGTGAACAAAGATAGAAGGGAAATAAAAAAATAAAAATCAAAACAAATAAGTAAATAAACTCGCGTCAAAAGTCAACCAACAGTGAAATTTGACATTTAAAACCTCACGCTACACTAGCGCCTCTAGCAGCGAATTCAAACGCGATAGCCCTCATTCTACTGATGTAACTTTCGCATTTACATCTCAGTTGCAATCTGTCAAAAATTTATGGAAATGAAATTATGGTGCATAAAAAATCCAAGATACACACTCAGCATCTCAAAAACGTTCGCAAAAAACAAACGCAATATGCATAATTGTGCGCTAGTTTCAAACAGTCTCGCATCGCTCGCCATACTGCACTGCTTTGTAAAAACAACTTTAAGCGATCCGTGTAAGGTTGAATTTGCAAAAAAAATGTTTACACACAACTCACACATGACACTTGATACATGTCAGTTTTTGACGACAGTTTCGAGTGTTGCATTTGTTCGAGACTGTGCATCTTGGGTTTTTTGTATATCAATGAAATGAAGGCTTTTTTAACAGTTTGCCATTGACATGCGAATGTGAACGTTGTTTAATAACAATTTATAATTAGCAGAATTGGCACTCAGGAAGCCAAAAAATCTGGCACAAATCTGGGTCTTGCCGGTATCGTTGGTCCCAGTTGCCACTTGTACAACTATGACAACCAATACCTAGTCAGAAGCCAGAAAATCTGACATCAGTCTTGCTGGTATCGTTCCCTAATGACAGGGTTCCCTAATGTCAGGTTGGCAGTGGCTCTCTTTAAAATATTGGTATTCATCCGTTTAGAGTCGGCTGACTAAAAGACTTACGTGTGGATAACTGTTTTCCTATTATATATTATGGAAACATTATGTGTCACAAACATTTAAACTGAAAAGTTTATTAAGTAACACCTTCTTTGTTCGGTGACGCAATATTGTGTTTCTTCGTAGGAGTGCCTCACAATATTGATATAAACCACTAAAAGGTTACCAAACGTGGGTGAACGCGTTGGTGGCAACGAGTTATCGACTGTAAGTCTCTCCACGAAAAGCTTAACTAAATGTTAAGTCTTCACAATTTATTCTATAAATAGATTACATAAACTCTGTGACTCAAAACAAAAGAATTTTGCTATTCAAATTGAAAGGAAACATAAGCATTGGCTCGCAATATTTAAGTATTTAATTGTCACAAGAATGTTTGAAACATGACACAATTCATTATTGTTTTCCTTCTGGGTTGGTTGTTCTTTTGAGTATAGGCTTAAGCAGGGGTGGATTATCTTAAGGCAAAGTAGGCACATGCCTAGGGGCGCCAGATTACAAAGAGGCGCACGAGGAAAATTAACACGAAAAAAAAAGTACCGTAATAGTATAGTATAGTATTATTTATGAAAGTATTAACTTTCATAAATTAAAACATCATAATTTGTATAGGGATTCCGAAGTACGCCCCTATTACTCCTGGCCCGATCCCAAAAACTAATCATCTGCCAACTATTTTACGACATTAACAATAGCTATCTCTTGCTTATGACTCTTGTGGTCACAAACCACGCCAGCTAAGCGTGGATTCGATTCCCGGGTAAAGTATCATTCTATTTTACTGTTAGTAATTTTTCGTGCTCCCTACGCGCGCTACAATTTTCTAACTTACATATTGTCAAGCCGCATTTTTTTTTCAATTTCAACAAATTGCTCTTCTCCACATATAGACAAATTTTCCCCCACCCCTTGAGCGAAATTTTGGACCCGCGTCTGCTCTGCCTTACCTTAGAGGCACCGATGAGGTTTGCCTAGGGCGCTAGCAACATTTAATCCGCCTCTGGGCATAAGTATACATATTGTTATAGCATTATGTAGCTAAACAATTACCAACAATATATTGTTTACTTTATAACCATGTTGGCAAACTGCCCAATAAAAATAAAGAAGTCTTAAAAGCTTTATTTTAATACCTACTTTAAATGGTTTTGGTTTTTATTATTTTCAAAATAAACAAAATATCGCGTAATAAAATGATCCCTCGTAAAAAAGATCAAATGAATATACTTTTCCATGAAAAGGAATCGTATTTTTTGTCCCTTATATCAAAAAGGATAAAGCTATTTCAGGGATGAGATATAACATGAGAATAATTATCATAGAAAGAAAAGTTATAGTTGTTTAAAAACCATTATTGTGTTCACAATAAAAATATGAGTTTTCTTTATGAAATACTTGATGAACTTTGTACCACCTAAAATTGATTTCAATTACTCTTGATTTTCCACAATCATCTTGATATAAAAACGAACAAAAAAAAACGATCGAGCCATTTTCGAGTTTTTGATGCCATGACATGACATGTTTTGTTTGACTTCTTGCTGAGCCTGCGCGAAAATCGAATAGTACATCCCACGAAAACTTACTATAGTGATAAAAAGTATCCTAATCCAGGCGATGATCTACCAGTGTTGCCATCCGAATCTGCTTAACCGTCGAGGCGTGATTGATTAACAAACATACTGTCATTCACATCCTATTTCCTACTTCTTATCCCACTTACATCGTATCTGACATATTACTTATTATTATATCCTACCATCCTTTTTTAAGGATGGGAAGCCCGCTGCCTTCTACTTCGCCCGCTCTGGGCGGACCAGAAGGCAGTGGGCTTGGGCAGTGGGTGTCAGACTCCTACTGACTAAAATCCATCCGTGTTCCTCGTAGTGCCCTTTGCGTTCCAGGGCCGCGGTGACTCGAACAAATTCCGCAACCCAGGCAGGCATTGACCTTAGCGGGCCCCGTCTACTTTGCTGACATCTCTTTGAGGATATCCTATCATCCTACATCCTAATATTATAAAAGTGAAAGTTTGTGACGATGGAGGTATGGATTTTGTTGCTTTTTCAACTGATCGTATTTCTTTACAGTAACACATTATAAAAGGTGGACGTATCAATTATGCGCGAGCAAATCCGTACATGGCAGCTAGTTTATAATGTAACTGAATACAATTTTGATGTACAAAGATATTCCCTAGACTATTCGCTATGCCAATAAGAAAACAAATATTACTAAAACGTGGGGTAATAGCATGGTTTAACGCAATACCGTTTCAGTTGATGCTAGTTTTTATATCAAATCGGAAATATGTTTGTAGCCTATCATAATACGATACATTCTTATGAGTTTTTCATAGCATAATACTTATATTGTTATAGGGTAGACACATATAACATTCAGACAGTAACAGCGGTATACAGGATGTATTTTTAAAGATATGTCTTATAAGTAGCACTATTCCTGGTAGTGTCATTTATACAAACGAACCTGACTAATCTTAAAATGTCATGTTTACTGTGGCACCTGTGCCCCACCGACGCAACTGCTTTTATCCAATATCTCACCTGATGGTAAGTTATAATGTGGTCGACGATGGAGCACGACTGCCTCTTCTAGGCATTCATTTCTAAGTAATAATTATATTTTCAGTCTTGACAAGACCATAAGGGTATGTTAGGAAACAAAAACTCTGATAGGTCGCTTGAAATTGTTACAAAACAATATTAAAAAGCAAGTTAAATTCACACATTAAAACGCTACACAACCACCAAGTTTTTCCAACAGTACAGCGTGTTACAAATCGTAAATCAACTTTTTACGTGCGACGAGTCATGTCTCCCATTCCAATTGTTTTCCGATGGCGCTTGTTAGAGAGATGATTTTCCCCCATTTACCCCCCAATTCCCCCACCGCGGTTCACTATCACGAGCAGTGTGTTTATTCCGGCCCCCTACTCTTTAACGAGCTCGATGCACGATACGGGAGATACCGGAGTCGCTATTCGAGTGATATTCGGTGTTTATCGGTAGTTCCACTAAGTTTATATTCTTACAGGGAAAATTGTGTTCGTGGAGGTTCGTTTTTAGTGGGTTAAGGTGTTTTAATTCTTTAATTGGTGATTTTGTTTACAGTTTTGTGTTAATTGTAACGCAATTATTTAGTGATTATGAGTAAGACCTTTATAAAATGTTTTAAACCGACTATAAAAAATGGAAGAGGTTCTCAATTCGTCTGAATGTTTTTTTTTATTCATATTGTCTCTATGTAAGCATTTTGTATTTGGTGTCGCTCAAATTGAAAGGAAAAGAGCTGTTAGCCGATCAAAAGATTGTACCCGTAATTTGTCTGTAGAAGCTCCAGTGTTGCATTGTTTTAATTAAAGCTTATATTTTTATCAGAGATCATATTCAGTTCATGAATCTATATCTATACTAATATATTAAGCTGAAGAGTTTGTTTGTTTGCTTGAACGCGCTTATCTCAGGAACTGCTGATCCGATTTGAAAAATTCTTTCAGTGTTAGATAGCCCATTTATCGAGGAAGGCTATAGGCTATATATCATCACACTAAGACCAGTAGCAGCGGCGCAGTAATAAAAAATGAGATGTGAACGTAGTTGCGCGGGTCTATTGCTAGTAATTTATAAACTGTAATATTTTGGTATCTCAAGATGCATCGCGAAATTTTGTGTACGAAACCATAAACGCATTACTTATACTCGTATAATTCCTGTAAAAATGTAAAACCTATTAATAGAAAAATTTGACACAGAATTTCAATAACTCCAACATCTCTAATGAAATTTGCTTAAGCTGCCTGCGCTTTGATGTCACCCTCCAAAGCAGATATTTTAACTAAAATCGCATTATAGATAACCTCACACATATCAAACGAAATTCTAGAAGCACGTCTAAATACGTCACTTACACTCGATACGCTGAAACGGTACATAAGCTTAGTTCAATATTGATGTGGGTTTCAAACACACGTGTCTATATTATACACGTGTATATGAGCACGTAAATTACAGTCACCTGGGTGTCGTCCCCAAGGAAATTAATGTTTTGTATCACAATAAAAGTTTATTGCGAACGCGACAGCGTATTAAAAAATGTGTGACAACCTTTTTTTGATATGTCACCTTTGTTATGTATTTGTGATTTGTACCTACTGTGGGTGGGTTTTTATTACTTTCTTATTAACAATGTACATAAAGATACTGTCACAATAGTTATCCATTTGGGAACAATGGTAGAGTAGAAAGAAGCGGCTCCAAAAATATTATAGTTCAACATAAATTGTGAACAGTGTACATCTGTTTGTGTACACAACAATTGTATGCCCAGTGCATAGTTAATCTGTATTACCCATAAATTACCAAATAAACATACATTATAAATTTGAAAAAAGATTTTCTTTCAACAGGAAATCGAATCTAATAATCCATAATAAGTTCGCGATTGAGACTTATTTAAATGGAAAAGTTTCCTAATAGAAAAACTCATTACCACTTAACCCGACCGGGGAATTGAATCCTGCACTTATCGTTTGGTAGCCGCATTTGTGTCCCACTACGCCGCGGCCGCCATGATAGGCAGTAAATGTTTATAGTCCCAGTAATTGTAGCCGTTCTAAACTTGGACTATTAAAATATTATTACGGATGTGGTGGAAGGTAATAAAGGGTTTACTTCATACATGTAATTAAAGTTTTAATTGACTAGCCTAGCCAGAACATTAAAGTTAGCAAAGCATTGTATCATTCAGGTCAACGGTGTGAACGTAATTATAACTAACTTGAATAAAACAATGGTTTACATCTGAAACATTAGGTACAACATGATAGAGCAGACATGATGTTCAGTACCTCACTTATTTTTTTCCAAATTAAATCCCCGTAGAACTCGTAGCCACTGCTACGGCGTAGCACGTTGCCAGCGACAGCTTATTCTATAGCGGAACGCCAAAAAACGGTATCTATGAAAGTGAGTCTGATTCCCACACGATAATTTATGAAGTAATAATAATAATAATATGTACCATAAACCGAAAAATCATGTTTCTTAAATTTAATTATAATTAATACTAGCTTTTTCCCGCGACTTCGTACGTGTCTTTTCTGTCAATCACTCACTCAATCAGTCAGTAACGGAAGAATTTAGCAGTAGGTATTTTGATGATGTTTTAGCTGCAATACTGCAATATAAATACACACACTGAAAATTTTAACTCTCTACCTTTTGATTCATGAGTCGCTGACAGACAGACGGATGGACAGCGGAGGCTTAGTACTAGGGTTTCGTTGGTTGCAAAAATGATACGTATCTTTTTATAGAAATTGAGGATGAAATTGAATTATGAGTTGTTATTATTTTTATAAGCTTTATATTCATTTCCTTTCTGTATGTGTGTCCGATTGTATTTTAGTAATTTCATATCTACTTATCTATACTATCAATACTGAAGCTGAAGGGTTTGTTTTTTTGTTTGAACGCGCTAATCTCAGAAACTACTGGTTCGAATTAAAAAAAAACCTTTTAGTGTTGGATAGCCCATTTATCGTGGAAGACTATAGCCATATAACATCACGCTACGAACAATAGGAGCGGAGCATAAATGAAAAGTGTGTCAGCTAGTTATTTGATAAAATCAAGTGAATGCTATATGGTTTTGTCCGTTCACATAAATGTGTTTTCTTACATTTTTGGCTCATGAAGATAGTTTATTACTTATGTACTTTTAATATGTTATGTACTAATGTAAATAAATTAATTGAAATGTAGGTAAATAATGAAATTAACTAGTGTTCTACCTTTATAAGAAAAGTTTAAGATTTTTATCTGAACTTAACTTAGTAAATAACTGCTGAACTGTGCAATGTAGGGGAGGAACGAACGGCAAAGCCGCACTAACAATGTTCTGTAAGAAGGTAACAACTCCATTACTAAGAGATTATTTACTTTGTTGAATCACAACACTGTTTATTTCCACAGTTTATTTCGTAAGCTCCTCGCCAATCTACTTCTGAAGTGTTTGTTGGATTAATTATAGGGTTTACTGCAAATACGTTAAAATATATACACTCGTGCAAGTATTCCATTCTTTAGAATGTTAATTTAATTTGCTCTTAAGCTGTTAACATGCACGAATGGTTGTTGCTGTTTTGGTAAATCTATTACGTGAGATTTGCCCGACGATTTACTGATCAGGTTTTCAGAAATCTGAGGATGTAATGTAAGTCCACTGTTTTTTTTTTGTTTAACTTGTATGATGGAACTACCGGCAGAGTCGACACTGGGTTCTTAGGTATCCACTTGTTGATATTAAATATAAAAATTTTCCTTCTTTTAACAAATATATATATATATATATATTAAAATTAATTGAATTTCATTGTGAGTTTTTAATTTTATATTCAGTACTCAGTGTAAAGATAAATAAGTGGGACCTACCCACTTACCGAATCCCAAAGATCCCTTAAGCAATTCTACCGGTTAAGATAATAATTGTAATAAATTTTAAAGAAGTAATGGATGTCAATCATCTATGAGAGAGAAGAATCGATGTCTCCTATGAGAAATGATAAATCAATGCCTCAATTGGTGTACATAAAAATATGTTCTTTATGTATACCAATAGTAGAAACGGTAGTACTAAGTAGAAATAAGATGTAATGTGTTTTAAAATATTTTTAGAAAAGATTATTAATTTAATTATTAATGAAGCTATAATTACCACAGTACGTAGTTAATATAGTGTCAGCGTAGCAGACGGGGCCCGCTAGGTCCGCTGACTGCCGGGGTTGCGGAATCTGTTCGAAAGAGTCACCGCGGCCCTGGAACACAAAGGACATTAGGAGGAACACGGATGGGTTTTAGTCAGTAAGAGTCTGACACTCCCTTCTGCTTCACCCAGAGCGGGAGGATTCATTTGATGATCTCCAATCCTTAAAAAAAAGTTAGTTAATATAGTATAAGAATGCTGAATCCTTGGTTAATAAGCTATTTTCCGATACCAACTATGAAACAAAACGACTATATAGCTACTCGATAATGGTCAACCTATTTTTTGTAAATGAAAGATAAATAACAATATTTCAGGAAGATAGGTACATGTATTTTAGCTTAAAAGCACGAAATGTTTATAGATTTAGTCTTGTGTGAAATGAAACATACATTGTGGTACATTAAAACGTTAGTACGACTAACATCAGCAGAAAGGGTGTGCGCTCGTTAAAATAAACTTTATCACCTGAGCTTACAGTAATATTGTGATCTACCTGTTGTCTTTATTGCCGGCTTTCTTTGTTACAATATTTTATTAGAAGGTAAATTCGTTTTTAATGTGCATGCTACTTAATTGTGTTGTAGTAATTGATATATAAAATACCCAAGATGCACAGTCTCGAACAAAATGCAACACTCGAAACTGTCGTCAAAAATTGACATGTATCAAGTGTCATGTGTAAGTTGTGTGAAGTTATACTATAAACATTTTTTTTTGCAAATTCAGCCTTACACGGATCGCTTAAAGTTGGTTTTACAAAGCAGTTCAGTATGGCGAGTGATGCGCAATTGTTTTTGCAAATTCAACCTTACACGGATCGCTTAAAGTTGTTTTTACAAAGCAGTGCAGTATGGCGAGCGATGCGAGACTGTTTGAAACTTGCGCACTATAATACATATTGCGCTTGTTTTTTGCGGACGTTTTTGAGATGCTGAGTGTGTATCTTGGGTTTTTGAAGTGAAAACTTCTTTAGCGGCGTTGAGCACTTTTTCTGTAATGGGTATAAAATCTTAAACTCGCGTCAGGACACGTGACCTGATCGAAAAAGCGTAAGACGGACTCGCGTCAGGGTCACGTGATGCTGATCGAAAAAGCGTAAGATCGAGGGGAAGGGAGAGGAACTAGTATCTCCCACTCTTTCTACCGTGCCTGAGTGTGCTGCTCCGCTTAGGCAGCACAGGGCGCTTGCGCGAATGTCCGTCTGTGTTTATGTACAGCGTGCCACGCGTATCCAAGGATACGAAATTACGGAATTACGAAATTATGGATGAAAGTTGATTTTTCTAAGAGATAAAAATTAATGTAATATATAAATAAATAACGATATAATATTATGAATAATAACATGTAAATTGTCATATTTGTGTACGATAGCGCAATAAATAAACATTGTATTCTACCTCATAAATGATAGTATTTTTGTACTTATAATTAAACACAACGTTAATACTAAAGTTTTCACTTCTGCCGGCACTCCCGGAGTGCTACCGGTGTTTTTTTTATATATCACTGGTGGTAGTCTATCCTTTATCAGACCGGAGTCCTTTTTGTAGGGTTTAGTACCCGAAGGATAACCAGTGGAAACCTATGACTAAGCTTCCGCTGTCCGTCCGTCCGTCCATCCGTCCGTCGGTCTGTCATTGGGCTGTATCTCAAGAACCGTAATAGGTCGACAGTTTAAATTTTCACAGAGTGTGTGTAATAAAAATTATATTAAAAATTGAAGAGGGCCTCCTATACAAGAAACGTGTTTTTTTTCGGTTTATGGAACAGAACCCTTTGTGTGAGAGTCCGACTCGCACTTTGCCGGTTTTTTATTATTCAGTGTTACTAGATAGTATCAACCTCGGTGTCTTTAAGTGAAGAGTGAATAGGTTACTTCTAGGCAAGCGTGCTCCATCGTCGACGACATCAATACTTACCACCAGATGACAAAGTGGTCAAACGTGAGCCGATTATTAATTATTATAATGAGGAAGTCAATGTTTGCCATTT
The DNA here is from genome assembly GCA_947578705.1 of Lacanobia wlatinum. Taxonomy (NCBI): domain Eukaryota; kingdom Metazoa; phylum Arthropoda; class Insecta; order Lepidoptera; family Noctuidae; genus Lacanobia; species Lacanobia wlatinum. The sequence continues at coordinate 13,312,988 of OX388033.1, forward strand.
GTTATAAGTGGTCACAAAAACTTTTATAATTCTTATGATTGACGATGTATGTAAGCTGCTTTCCCATCTACAACAAATCATTACATCACTCCTTTATTGCATTACTCCTATACTTTATTTCCTCTGAAAGGTTACCTTAATATATTAAACCGACGTTTAACCAGTCACATTGCAGCAGGGGGCGAACATATTACCTTAAACGGAGCACAAAGGCCGACTATGGCCTTCTACTGAAAACCCCAATAACACTTTCCCCAACCGAAAAACCAACGAGGTAGTTACTCATCCTATTATGCATAAAACGTGAAGCAATAAGTTGAAATACCCACTTATTCTTCAATGGCAGCACCTAACATAACATTCCTACATTCAACCCATTACTGACGCTATGTTCCTTTCATCTTATCTGTGCAACACCTCTCAATATTGTTCTGTACGGGTCGATTACCCCAGGTACTAGCGGATTCAGGGGGGAGGATAAATGGGCTCATGGTCCCCCAAAATACTGAGATATTTATGGCAGTCTACAATCTAACGCAGTTATTGAGGAATTTACGAAAAGGAAACCAAGAACGCTTGTTATGCATTAAGCGGCATATTTTTTTTGTGCTTGTTTCTTTACTTAAAACCTATCCTCAGCGAGGTCAAACCCCCAAAACAACAATCCTGGATCCGCCACTGAACCCAGGTCGTGAACCCTTAGCGCACCGGGACCGCTTTACATATGCAATTAACATTTTGACATCATCATTCTAGGGTTATCGCCCCGCTAAGCATACACTCAGGATTTCTTTAAATTTTAACCCGTCATACGGCGTCTTAACTTTGTGGAACACGAAATTTTGTATTAATTTGACTGCGAATTTTTAAGGGTAATATGTAATCCTGCTGGTTTATTTATTTTCAAAAATATTTGCAGTTCGCATAGTTTGAACTGTTCTACCAGTACTGACAGTCAAATTTGAAGTACCTACATACACGTATAAACATAACCTCCAACATTAAAAAAAAAATTGTTGGAAATAAAAAAAAACTGAGATAAAAGGCTCCAAACTTAATTTAGCGCCATCAACATTTTAATGGATTAAGGACTCATTCAATCATTTACGAATGAAACATTGGCGGATACTGGCTCGATCCTGACATCTATTTATTAGAGCTTCTGTACTATTTGTAATTTGATCCAAGTTCGTGAGCTGTAACGATACCTATACAATATTAAAATTAATCAGCTGTTTCCTAATATTATGCGAACAATACATTTACTAAACAGATGCTTTAGGGTTCCGTGCCAAAAACCAGCGGGACGGGGGACCCTATTAGTAAGCCTCTACTGTGCGTCCATCCGTCTATCAGCGGGCTGAATCTCATGAACCGTAATATGTAGGCAGTTGAAATTTTCAATGGAGTTTGTATTTCTGTTGCCACTATAAAAAAAAATTAGAATGAATTAAATAGGGCTACTGGAAACGTTTTTGTTTGTCATTTTTTGCTGGATCTTATTAATCGCAACACCAGACGCATGAAATGCTCCCAGATTTTGATTTGCTTAATACGCAAAAAAATATACTAAAAAATAAAGAGGGGGTGGTTTATTGCTCGATTTTAACGGCACAATAGTTGATATTATAATGGCGATTGTACGGAACCTTTCATGCGCGAGTCCAACTCGCACTTGGCCGGCTTTTTTTTCAGTTTAGAGTTGATACTAATAGCTTATTAAATTTATAAGTATAATATATTCGCCCCCACGATAACCAAGGAATTGAAAATAACCCTTTCCATGCACGATAAAAAATAAACTAAAACTCGAGACTTACTTATAATAAAAAGGGTCACATCTAACAAGCGTCATTGTACACAACTCATATCAATTTATTGTTATAAAACACTACAAAAACCACTTTAAACTAATCAGCCATTTAAATTGTAGATTATTACTAAACGGCATGCAACATTTTAATTACCCAGCCGCTCAAACATATTAGTGGCCATTCGTCGGGCGGTTAGCAAGCTATTACTTTGCAAAGAGGTCCACACAGTGTTGCCACTTAAAAAAGGATCCAGGATTATTTTAAGCCTTTACGGTAATGTTAAAGGTTACAAAATAAGTTAAACACCGTGTTTTTCAAGTGAACGTTAATTTTGTTGGGGATTAACAATTTCGGTGAACGCTATTTATTTTATCAACTCTGTTATTATAGAGTGGGCTTGTATTTAATGGAATGGATTAAATACGTGCCTTTTGAGGTACTTTAACCTTTTATTGTACGACTTTAATGTTACTTTATTGATGTTGGAAAAAAGGCTCGGAGTAAAATGTCTTCTTCCTCTAGATAAACTCTATGTGTAGAGGATTTGGAATTAAATATCTGTCTATATGTACAGGTTGAATTTTTAAAGTGTGCCTGGATGGCCAAATCCGATAATTTGAGGAATATCGAAAAACACTGAAAGGATTTTGATGATTAAACATCATTGAACTTTTGGAAAATTGTTATTCCTACCCAGGAATCAAAAGTGATTCAGATTTGGCGATCCAGGCAGGAGGGCAAAAAAAAATTAATTGCTGAAATATATACGCGCTCGCGAAATAAGTACGTAACGACTAATCCAAATTGGATCATTATTTTTTGGTGTGTTCGTAATTGTCATGGCAAAGTTTGAACGAAAGAAAATTATGAAAAAAAGGGTTCCGAACGAATTTCTAATTTTTTTATATATAATTTTAAAACTATAGACTTCTTATAGGTTTTCCTGTAATCTATAGTAAATATCTATTACCTCCATTTTTTTTTAAATTTTAGGCTCAGTTGTTTCTAATATAATTAAAACCCTCATAGCAAGCCCTTTCATTGGATATGTCACAACATATTGTTCAAAAAACCTTTTTTAATTGTCTAGTTTGACCCCCAAAAGTGAACCCCGTACTAAAAAAATAATTATTTATGTAATGCGTCCGTATTTGAGTCACAAAAGTCCATATGTGTACCAAATTTCAACAGAATCGGTCTAGTGAATTCGGAGAAAACTGGCTGTGACAGACAGACAGACAGACAGACACCCGAGTGATCCTAGTATAAGGGTTTCGTTTTTTGTTCGGAACCCTAAAAACATCCAGGCTACCCCGGTGCGGGCCACTAGCAGTGCATAAAAAACACGCATGTCATTTACTGCTAAGTGATGTTTTTAAAGATATTACTTATTAGCAACTTTTAGAACTAAAAATCTAAATCTACCTAATCTAAAAAATACAATACCTATTAAAATAACGAAAGTTTCTAGAAACGTAATACCTTTCAATACCCAATGAAATTGATACTAAATCAAATGTTCACAGTAAATAAATATTTAGACGACAACATTTGAACAAGAATCATTAACAGAATTAATTCCATTGCTTAAACTTTACTTAATACCGCTCATTTATATAAAGTTTTATTAAATAAACTCGATAATAGAGTTATTAATTGGTAACTCATCTAGTTTCCAATCGTTATCGTTAACAACGCTTTTATAGTTTTAACAAATTAACTAAGCATTGACTAATAAAGCATTCTTTTAGAGGTATTCGCTACTTTTGCCGTTAGAAGTTACTTATTTATGAGAATTCAAACTTGGTTATGAACCTACTTATTCAAAGAATGAACAGTTTTCTTGCTGAATGTGTATTTTATGCATGTCTCATAATGAGAAATCCCTATGCCAAGCCATGTACCCTATAATTCATGTACTCAATATAAGCAAAGACACAAGTTTAAAACAATAACAGTCTTTAACGCCACTTAATTCAAAAATTAAGCTCAGTCTTCTCTCGTCAGTAATGAAAAGCAACATTGTTTTGATTGTCTATATGTACCTCTGTAATTGTGTTGCCACGACGCGGCCAGTGCAATATCTGCGTCGAGCACCTGAGCTCAAAGCGCTTTCAGCGAGGTTTGCATAGGAAATTAACATCTTCATCTAGTCCAGTACCCTTGCTTTATACAGCAAACTAAGCGAGCTTTTATATAAACTGCTATTACGTCACTATAGCGTATTTAATATCGGTTTTAAGCGAATTCACAAACTTAAGTGGATTAGTATATCAAAGGTTGCTCCTGTCATAAGTTAGTAAGCCTCTGTGGATATTAATTTCAATCTGTTTCATATTGCTAGCTACAACGTACGCGGGGTTAGGGAAATGGCTACTTTAAGTTATCGTTGTGATTAAGTAAAACTAATGGATTAAGTTGAGAGTCGTTTATCTGCTGGAGGAAATTAAACTCTTCATCGCATGTGGAGTTATTAAATGAATTTATGTACTTCTGTATAGTTTGTACATATAGCTGTGGTGGGTAAAATTTAGTAGATTGGCACTATAATTTTATGAGAGCACCGAAAAAAACTTCCACAGCATTTTACGAAAATGTTTTCCATAAACTAAATTAAATATCAACACGGGGATTTCGCTAAAATCCTCGTCTAAATAAAAATACATAGGAGTAGTACGGTTGATATGATCACGCTCGCGACTTTATTGGATTATTGTGAAATCCACCTGACATTTCAATTATACGCACACGGGCGGCGTGACGTACGGGAACGATTATATTACAGTTATCCGCTCATAGAGGGCTCATTTACATGAGTGTGTGCGGCGGGCCTTATTAGATGCCTATAATGATGGCGGTTCAGTCGTGTGTGAAAAGGATTTTGGTGCGTAACGGAGTTTGTTCACTTGTTATATTTTATTGCGAAAGTTCTGATAATGAGAAATGTAGCTTTTAATGTTTATTCGTCCATAAAGATCTGTGTAGGCAGATAATTGGTGTTTCAAAACGGCAAAAGCCGCTGCTTTTGCATTGCGACTCGAGCCTAGAAAACATTTTGTAAAGAACGTACCTACTGCAACTACAATACTTAAAAGCCTGCTGACCAAAGTCCACATCAATTTGACAAGGTACATCTGGCTCCATATGTATTGGTGGTGGTGGTAAAGAGCATTAGTTACAACTATGCCAGCTTCTCAGCAACCCTACTCTCATAACCTACCTCATAAGGGTAGCTACTCTTTTCGTAGTCTTTTCTAATAAAAGGTTAAGGTATATTCTGTCATAATAATAACCAAGTGGCAAAGGTCACTTGGTGATTAAGAATTGGCGATTATCCATTCAGCTGTTAAAAGCATCGGTAGCATGAATGGGTATTTGCAAGAAAGCACACATAGGTATAATTAACAATAGGAATAAATGAAAAGATCCTGAATCATATAGGTGTAAATAAACGAAGGTAGTAGTCACATGTATACCTTATTCAAATAATCAGTTAATATTTTTGTTTGTATATCTATATATATGTATATTCACTCTACTCCTGTGCATTTATGATGTAGACATATGTATACACTTACACTTACACACACTTACACTTACACACACAGACACCCCCACACACACACACTCACCCTTTCATCCTCACATACACAAAAAATTGTTAGTAATTTAAGTTTAGTTTACCTTAATTGCTTATTTCTCTTTGATTTGTAATGGTCCTAAACTCTTGTTTCTTGCTTATTTAGGTTACCTAGTGTATTGTTTCTGAGGGGAAACGGCGCTGTTAGCTGAGATACAGGCTCACGCCTAGTTCAGCTGCGGATGCTCATTCTCTTATTTATAATTAAACTGTAAGCCTAATATTTGTAAGAATGTACTGTACCTACCTACTGTTTTTGAGTAAATAAATATTATTATTATTATTATTATTATATTATTATTATTATGCCTGTTCGTTCATGTATAACAATTCACAGTATCAATTTGTTTAAAAATATTATTTTTACGCGCCAAACTATGAGAATTGACATGAAATACTGTTTTGTTTTAGTCTTTCCACTACCCGACCCGAGCTATTGCCTAAATAAGTTTCAACCTTTGAAATGCGACATTGTGTTGTGTAAGCAAATGATACTCAGCTAATGAACTAAAGCATGTTCGATCGCTGTAAGCGCGACCCATGTGGCCCATCCAGATAAATTACTATTTCCTAACGTTTGCCTTAATTACGACTGCCTCCATTACAGCAATCTATTATAATGCCTGCAATAAAGCGTTACACTGATAGGCATATTTATTACAATAGATTACGTTGCAACTGTTACAGCACGTAACACCCCTCCGATACTCGTCCGCCCGTAGTTTAGTTAAGTTATCCCCAATTCCGATAGTTGACATAGACCGTTTGTTCAACAAATCAAGCGGGCACCACGGAATTACGTCATATTTATTTATATTAACTAGGAAGGACTTCGAGACAAGCCCCTTTCTAGTTAGTGAGTTTGTGTGGAGTGGAACTTGGGGCTCTGTCGACGGCGGCTCCTGAGGGAACTTGCACCAACTTTTCCCGCTGACGCGCCTGAACCGCGCATTATTACAGGCACAACCGCGCTGCCTGGCATACTTTATAAATTCTTGCGTCAAACTGTCAAGAAAGTTATTTTTCGTTCGGTACCTGCAAGTATTTATAATTCAGGCTTCAAGAGTGTTCATAATTGGAAGTTTTCGTTGTTGAAAAGGTAAGGGAGTTTCTGCAATGTCACATAGTCTATTCATGTGCTAAGGTATTCTTACCTTTCGATAAAGGTCCATGTCTTAAGATAAGGCATTTTATAGATATGTCTCAGACACGCGTGTTTAGCAATCACAACACAAACTGCTGTTATAAAGTTGATTTCCCTGCTCTTGAAACTTAAAAATTCATACGGCAAAAGTTCCCTTTATCGTAAACTACAAAGCATTGTGGCCTTGTTTAAACAGTTCTCCAATTTAAAAGCAACAAGAAAAGTCGAATCGACATCGGAAAACCCAGCGATGTGCGTCGAACGTGCTCGTCGATTAAAACGAAAACATTTTATGTAGTAGGCTTGTGCAAACCGCGCGACGCGACATTCAGAGATGAATGTTGGTTACACTATTCGAAATTCGAATGGAATATTCGTCGGGAGGAGATTTTTTTATCTTTTTTAAGTTGGCAACATTTTATATTGATATCCTTCTACTATGTGTCGTATGTAGTTACGATTTCAAAGATTGGTATATATTTTTTATTCAATTTCTAGCATGCAATGTATATGGTGTTTTATTGAAATACGTTATTTTGTAAGTTCAATGATATTTGTAGAATATAAATCGGAGAGAGACAAAGAAGAGTTTGTCAATGTCATGTCCCTACCTAGCTTTTTCCTAACTATGTTAGGGTCGGCCAGTATAATTGGATCAGCTGAATATCAATATTTTACAAGGAGCGAGTGCCGTACAGAGTAACAGAACAAGAGTTTATAGGTCGTGGTAATGCAATCATGACCATGCTAGCTGTTCTATGATTCTAGATTTAAATTAATAACCAACTGGTGGATACTGCTATACATCCTACAATCGTGGTTTATAACGCACGGGGGAGCCACTGCCTCCTTAGTCGCACTTTGCGACTCCCACGGGTAGATAGTTTATTCAATGTTGAAACCATATGGCAGTTTATGTGTTTTTCGTACTGTACAAATGTACAGTGCACATTTTAAACTGTATTGAGGTTTCTGCTACCAAACACAGAAACATTCAGAAACAGCGCTGTCGCTGTTTGTTTTTCGAATAACTTCATGATACTAGGACATCATAAATTGGAGTAGCAAACTCGAATTGTGTCAGTTTGTCTATTAAACTAAACTGCAAACTGCATGATTCAACAATTCAAACGGCGAAACGAGGAAGCAAATGTATCAGGCAGTCAGGAGGTATAAGTAAATATATTCGGAGGGTACGTCTCTCGCGGTCAACGCTTGGTCTTACCCGTCAGGCCATCCGTATGCGAGATACGCCTGGTTAGCGACCGCCAAACGGATTAAGTTGACGACTTCGGCTTGCGCTAGCTTAGTACTACATGCTCGTTCTGTCTCGCAAATGTCTCTACGAAAGTTTTAAGTGATAAGCTTCTGTTGAGAAATGTGACGCCTACTTTATGGTAGATTTAATATCTTCAATGTTGCGAGTAAATTAATTCAGCTTTGTTCTTGGCGTACAACACAGACTGCTTTAATATTTGTCGTCAGGTCCGTAATTTTGCCTTCCATCACATTCCATTACTTCCTCTTGACACTTTTTTCTTTGACGTCGAAATAGTTCTCCCAGAATATACTGTCTTTAGAAAAATATTTTCCGTTTAAATAAACGTCGTGTCGGGATAAAAGTGTAAATAAAGAAGCTGCTCCATTTGCGCGACCTCGGACACAAGGACGCGCATACCGCAGCGCAAATTATAATTATTTTCTTTTATTGTTTATGTGACCAGCTTGTCTCTTATGTTTATTTGCTTACATATTAGTATTCCGACGTCGCACGCAATACGCACATATCTTCATTACAGAAACAATGGAGGAGGTCGGCTCATGCCGCGGCATTTCCACAAAATGAATATATAACAGGCCATATTATTCGCACTATAGAGTTTATTTAATACATAACTAGATTGTTTTATTAATAGCTTGTTTAATGCTGCTAGCTTTGTTGGACGAAGCCTTAGGGCGGTTCGCGCGTAATTGGGCGAGACCTTTAAAGCTTTATGAGGCTTCCAAAATTTTGAATTGAATGGCCCGCCTGTACATAATGTTGTTCTATTGTTGGTTAACACCCATAGATTTACCGGTAATTTTCATAATAAATACTTACAATGTTAGGGTGAAAATCAATGTTTGACGTTAAAATGAGGTAGGAACATTTTAACTAGCAATAATTAAAAACCTTTTAAAAATTTGTAACGAAAACCAGACCGGCACATTTGTGTGAAAAAAAACAATGCACGACATTTACTTTAGAAAAAAAAGTTGTTTTTTTTGTGGCATCTTCGATTTTTTTACGAGAAGCAGCCAGCAAATGAATGTTTAATGTTAAAGAGGTTGTATACCACTAGGTGTTTTTAATTTAGTTAGTGAACTCTACTTAAATTTAAATATAAAGTTAAAACATTGATAGAACCAATTTTGAGTTGGATTATAATGAAATAGTTTAGTGTTGAGATTTAAACTTCGTCTATTTATGGGTCTATTATAATGGAACAGTTGGAGGCTTGTCGCGTAAGTTTCGCCGTAAATAATAATATAGTATCGGTGTGGTCCCCGCCATTTTGGATGATTCCCGTCACCTGTGCTCGGGCCGTCTACTTAAAAATTGTAATATTCTAAATTTGTTTTTTTTTTTGTATTCTAATAGATATAAATAAAAAATATAATCTATACACAAAGGTCTACTTACTAATGTGATATGACAATGAAACTTTCATAGTAAAAACTAAATTGAGTATTAGGCTGTACAAGTGTTACCCTTAGTTTTTATGTGGGTGTGATCTGTTTTGTACTCTGTGGTTCAATAGGAAGCGGGATCTTTTATTTGTTTTTAACTACAATTTTCAATATTTTTACCACAAGCAATACAATGGAAATTACTTATATGTATGTTGGAAAATATTTGTATACCACCAATGTTTATTGTTTATTTAATACTAGCACTTCGCCCGCGACTTCGTCTGCGTAGATTTTAGAGGTGGCGCGCAAATTCTTTGTCCCATATTCTCATTCTCGGAAATTCATCGTTATTCATAGTTTGTGAGTCTTTACTGTCCGTACTTTCAACTCCGGAACCAATTCGACATGTTTCTGGTTTTAAGGATAGAAAAGAAAGAAAAATGTTTATTTGGGACTCGCACAAGATAAATATCGCGCATATATAAACTTTAGCGCTCATATTTCTAGCCCAGTAAAAACTTCGATATGTTTCGGCTCTCCTGGTATTTTTAAATGCTTACCACTCACAATTCCAACTTCAGAAATACTTTGACATGTTTCTGGTATCCTGGTACTTGTGAATCTTTAACGCCCATAATTATAGCCCGGAAAAAACCGCTACATGTTTCTGTTTTCCTTCTTCACTTTTGAATCCTAAACACTCAAAATTCCAGCGACGGAAACATAAAAACGTTTTTCTGGTCTCCTGGTACTTGTGAATCTATAGCGCTTACAATTCCTGCCCGGGAAAAAATTCCTCATTTTTCTGTTGTTTTGGTAATTTTGAATCCTAACCGCTCATATATCTAGCGCGGAAATATTTTGACATATTTCAGGCTTCTTGGTAATTGTGAAACTTTAGCATTCACAATCCTAGCCTCGAAAATACTTCGACTGTGAATCTGTAGCGCTCATTGTTCCAGCCCCGAAAATAATTCTACACGTATCTGATCACCTGGTGCTATAGAATCCTAACTGCTCACAATTCCAACCCTGGAAATACTTCGTCATTTTTATGGTCTCCTGGTACTTGTGAATCTTTAGCGCTCATTATTCCAGCCCCGAAAATATTACTACATGTATCTGATCACCTGGTGCTTTAGAATCCTAACTGTTCACAATTCCAACCCTGGAAATACATCGTCATGTTTCTGGTCTCCTGGTACATAATGAATCTTTAGCGCTCATAATTCCTGGCCGGGAAAAAATTCCACATTAATCTGTTGTTTTGGTAATTTTGAATCGTTACCGCTCATATATCTAGCATGGAAATATTTTGACATGTTGCTGGCCTTCTGGTACTTATGAATATTTATCATTCACAACCCTAGCCCCTAAAATACTTCGACATGTTTCTGGTCTCCTGGTACTTTTGAATTCTAACCGGTCACAATTCAAGCGCCGGAAATATTTCGACATGTTTATGGTCTCCTGGTACTTGTGAATCTTTAGCGCTCATTATTTCAGCCAAAGAAATACTTCGACATGGTTCTGGTCTCCTGTCACATGTGAATCTATAGCGTTTACAATTGTTACCCGGAAAAAATTCAACACACATATTTCTGTTCGAAGGTTAAAAAAAAATAACAAAAAATATTTGAGCCCAAAAATACTTTAACATCGTTCTGTTCTCCTGGTACTTGTGAATCTTTAGCGCTCTCAATTTCAGCCCCGAAAATACTAAGACATGTTTCTGTTCTCCTGGTACTTGTGAATTTAAAGTACTAAGGCAGCAGAAGCGCTAGGTTTCCACTTCCTCCTCAATCTCCATTAGGCCATGCCTTTTACCGGGATAAAAAGTAGCCTATGTTTGATTCCAGTATGTGAACTATATGTGTGCCAAATTTCATCCAAATCCCTTCAGCCATTTTTGCCTGATTGAGGCACAAACATACAAACATACAAACATACAAACATTCACATTTATAATATTAGTAGGAAGTAGGATTCACAACCCTAGCCCCTAAAATACTTCGACATGTTTCTGGTCTCTTGGTACTTTTGAATTCTAACCGGTCACAATTCAAGCGCCGGAAATATTTCGACATGTTTATGGTCTCCTGGTACTTGTGAATCTTTAGCGCTCATTATTTCAGCCAAAGAAATACTTCGACATGGTTCTGGTCTCCTGTCACATGTGAATCTATAGCGTTTACAATTGTTACCCGGAAAAAATTCAACACACATATTTCTGTTCGAAGGTTAAAAAAAAATAACAAAAAATATTTGAGCCCAAAAATACTTTAACATCGTTCTGTTCTCCTGGTACTTGTGAATCTTTAGCGCTCTCAATTTCAGCCCCGAAAATACTAAGACATGTTTCTGTTCTCCTGGTACTTGTGAATTTAAAGTACTAAGGCAGCAGAAGCGCTAGGTTTCCACTTCCTCCTCAATCTCCATTAGGCCATGCCTTTTACCGGGATAAAAAGTAGCCTATGTTTGATTCCAGTATGTGAACTATATGTGTGCCAAATTTCATCCAAATCCCTTCAGCCATTTTTGCCTGATTGAGACACAAACATACAAACATACAAACATACAAACATACAAACATACAAACATACAAACATACAAACATACAAACATTCACATTTATAATATTAGTAGGATCACAACCCTAGCCCCTAAAATACTTCGACATGTTTCTGGTCTCTTGGTACTTTTGAATTCTAACCGGTCACAATTCAAGCGCCGGAAATATTTCGACATGTTTATGGTCTCCTGGTACTTGTGAATCTTTAGCGCTCATTATTTCAGCCAAAGAAATACTTCGACATGGTTCTGGTCTCCTGTCACATGTGAATCTATAGCGTTTACAATTGTTACCCGGAAAAAATTCAACACACATATTTCTGTTCGAAGGTTAAAAAAAAATAACAAAAAATATTTGAGCCCAAAAATACTTTAACATCGTTCTGTTCTCCTGGTACTTGTGAATCTTTAGCGCTCTCAATTTCAGCCCCGAAAATACTAAGACATGTTTCTGTTCTCCTGGTACTTGTGAATTTAAAGTACTAAGGCAGCAGAAGCGCTAGGTTTCCACTTCCTCCTCAATCTCCATTAGGCCATGCCTTTTACCGGGATAAAAAGTAGCCTATGTTTGATTCCAGTATGTGAACTATATGTGTGCCAAATTTCATCCAAATCCCTTCAGCCATTTTTGCCTGATTGAGGCACAAACATACAAACATACAAACATACAAACATTCACATTTATAATATTAGTAGGAAGTAGGATTCACAACCCTAGCCCCTAAAATACTTCGACATGTTTCTGGTCTCTTGGTACTTTTGAATTCTAACCGGTCACAATTCAAGCGCCGGAAATATTTCGACATGTTTATGGTCTCCTGGTACTTGTGAATCTTTAGCGCTCATTATTTCAGCCAAAGAAATACTTCGACATGGTTCTGGTCTCCTGTCACATGTGAATCTATAGCGTTTACAATTGTTACCCGGAAAAAATTCAACACACATATTTCTGTTCGAAGGTTAAAAAAAAATAACAAAAAATATTTGAGCCCAAAAATACTTTAACATCGTTCTGTTCTCCTGGTACTTGTGAATCTTTAGCGCTCTCAATTTCAGCCCCGAAAATACTAAGACATGTTTCTGTTCTCCTGGTACTTGTGAATTTAAAGTACTAAGGCAGCAGAAGCGCTAGGTTTCCACTTCCTCCTCAATCTCCATTAGGCCATGCCTTTTACCGGGATAAAAAGTAGCCTATGTTTGATTCCAGTATGTGAACTATATGTGTGCCAAATTTCATCCAAATCCCTTCAGCCATTTTTGCCTGATTGAGACACAAACATACAAACATACAAACATACAAACATACAAACATACAAACATACAAACATTCACATTTATAATATTAGTAGGATTGACTTTTATATTTTTTTACTAACAAGTGAAATGAAATAGATTGAGTCCAATATTTGGTAAGTTACCAAATATTCCTATAAACCTCAATAGATACCTCCTATTATTTCCCAACAAACAATCATGTTCAAAACAAAACCAAAAGTCTACAAGACAAGTAACCACGTACCAGTAGCCTCCAAATGGTTGTTTGCATACGAGTCTAAAACAAAATCCTTCTGACTACGTTTTAATTAAAGTATGAAGTATTCAAAGGCATGTAATAACGGGGCTCAGTGCTTCACTTGGTAGAATTATAGCTGGGGATATAGTTAGGCATAAAGCTAGGCATGGAGCTAGGCTGTAGTTTAGGTTGAATAACGGTTAGGCTGGATATGCGGTGCCTAGCGCGAGTAGCGAGCGGGTCAGAATACGCCAATTTTGTGACTTGAGCTCCGAGGTTAGGGAAACTATTTTTATATTACGCTTTGTACAACGGTGTGGTAATTTTGTAGGTAGACAAGAGATGTGAGAAGATCTAAACTGAAATACTCGTTTATAAGTCATGTTGTACGAATTATTCTATTCTGTTTTCGAATGCTTGGATTTTTCATTTGAAACTAAACAGTTCCTTATCTTGCTGAATTTCAATAGATAGAGGTATAATTATGAATCTTGAAAGTGAAAAAGTTCAAAATCTAGGAGGTGAAGTAAAGTTCTAGATTCTTTCCAATGTTTCGTTATTTTTTTGAATAATATTCAATCCAATAATTATTAGCAAAAAGATGTTGAACATTCCATGGCGGGAGAATAATTGCGAATACAGCAGATTAAAAATGACCGCCACATAAAAGTAAAGCTCATTCATTTTAAGAACTTTAAATTCAACTAAATTAAAAATGGAACATCCGAAATTACTAATGCTTATTCATTTTAAGTATTTTAAATTTGAGATGTAAAGATAGAATATCTGCATAATAATAAAATATAACAAAAAAAAAGATTCCGACGAATTGAGAGCCTCCTCCAATAAATAAAATCGTGTCCCTCAGAACATAGAGATAAGAGATACCAAGACTAATAAAAGTTTTTCTGAAAACAATTAGGTTTAAGCCGAGTCCCACTAGAGACAGAAGATTGTCTGCGAGCTGGGCCATGGAATGAACGTAGGCGTTTCGTAATTTTAATTAACCTATTCCAAAATCATTACAAACGAAAAACGCGCCGCAAAACAAAAGTTTAGAACATAGGATTACGTGTTTTCGTAGCGGCATGTACAACTTCTGTATAACTGGAGCTCTTTGAGCCCGCGCCCGCATCCTCCGCAAATTGTTTGCGACGACTGTTTATCGAATTAAACATAACATGAGTTCTGGCTTATCAAACGTTAACGTTACAAATTAATTTGATGGAACTCTGCACGAATTTTTTATGAAAAAATGTTTGGCGTAGGTCTGAAAAAATAGCTTTTCAGATGAATGAGTGAAAAAAGTTTATTGAAACTTGTACAAATGAAATGAATTTTACTGGCAATGTCATTCCATTTATTTATTGAAAACAGATCTATTCAAACATTTTCAATGACTGACGCAATTTACTGTGAAATCCGCCAAGCTTTCATGTTATTCTAAACTAGTGTCACTAGAAATTCTTTGCCATCTCCGTTTACGGACACTGATCTTCAAACGTGACGTTCTTTTAGAAGTGACATTTAAAAATTGGTTTAATGTTAAGTCGAGGGAAGGCCGCGTTGGGAGGCCTGGAGACCTTTTTATGCAAATCTTGAAGGATGTGCCGGGACTTTTAATGAAACAGCGCAATTACTTTGATGAATACTGCACTCGTGACGTGACGACCCTTGTGAGAATGGGGGAACGGTAAATCTAAATTAAATGCGAGGTATCTTTGTATATTGATTTAAATTAGAGAAACATCGAATCGTGCAAACAAAGGCTTGCTGTGCGTTGAATAACGATTCGTTCTTGTGTTTTTGTAGCTGATTTAACAAAGTCTAATTATATTTATACAATTGTAAAAATCCATAATTGAAGATATTTAGATAAAGATGTATCTATTAAAATATCAAGTTAGTGGGTACTTAACTTTTCACTTAAATCATGCTATTGCTGCCTCAAAGCAGTAATAATGAAAATATACCAGCTCACAGCCCGCAGTAAATCTAAAATGTTCATTAAAAGAAGCACTCAGGTACGCTTTTATTTGTACTAAATGAAAACATAAAAAACACAAGCGGCGGTCGGTACTTTACGATGTTTATTTCCATCACAGAGCAACTCAATCTCTTCTGAAGCCACGACTTACCTACGGCGCACGATCTGATTACTCGCCAGAATCAAATGGTCAAACACGAATAGAAACTTACTAAAACAGTCTTCAGTGAGCGCAATCTAATAAAAAAGTAGATGAGACTCTCCCTTACGCAGCTGGAATTTTAATCAATTTTGCGGCCAATAACTGGAGCGGGCGGGCTCAACGAGCCGCACTTCGCAAATTACCGCCTTAAAGCGTTTGCGTGGACTATATTCATCAGGCTCCTAAATTAAAAAAACAGAGTTCATTCTTCAAATTTGCATAACAGGATTACATAAAAAATATGTTTCACGTTGCAACAGCGTGCCGCGTTTGTGTAATTGCGTCAGTCGCCCGTAACAACGACAGCAGCTGTTCCGGTGTTCAATAAACAACAGCTTTTTATTGTGGCATCAACTATTTTCTCGCTGCCGACTATATTTCAGTGAGCAGAAACCCTTTCCTTTTTGTGGCGGCGACGCGTTCGGCGCGGGCGGCGGCGTGAGGAGGCATTGACAAAAAGAATCAGATGCTGACGTCAAAGACGAGGGCCGTTAGTACCGCAGGAGACGTCGGCGTCGACCTGAATAATGAGTTTCACAAGTATTTTGACGGAACTTTATTACGGTTCGTACTTAGCAGGCAATTAAGAGCCCTTTAGTATTTTTCTTGGTGGACGTTGTAATTAGTTCGCACGATGATTCAAAAGGCTTCCGTAGCAGAAAAATGTTTTCATTTTGTATAAACTTCAACACAGACTTTGTGGAAACTTGCTAATAGAAAACTGAGAAGGACTGCGAATAAGTTAAATGAAACTGAATATTGCTTAGGTAACTAAAAATATTTAAGCATCTACCTAGCTGTAAAACGGTTTCGCAATATGCTGACCCAATATTACTACGACACAATTATGAAGACAAGGAAGTTAATTCAAACTGTAACAAGTGTGCTGCTCTATCAAGAAGTTAACAATGAAATATGTTTGTTTCAGATAATTCCGGGGAAGCGTCCTCATTCCGGGCTGTCATCGGCGCGCTGAGACAAAGGGTGGCGCTCGGCAAAGTGGAATAGTTTCAATTTGTATTGAAAGTTTAGTGGTGAATAGGAAGTGTAAGGAGCGCGTGGCAGGTGTCACGCGGGGGACCATGAGGCGGCGCGGCGGGGGAGGCTAGCATGCCAGCGCCTGCCACGGCCGCCTGATGGCGCTAGTGCGCCGCATACTAGGCGACGCCCAGGTGAGGTCCGCACCGCATGCACCAGGCGCGAGCGCGATTAGCACACGCCACACTTCGACAAGCCATTGTTAGAGCGTTTAACGGGAAACTCTTGACAACATCCTGCGACATGACATGCGGGTAGCGTGCGCAACACAACGTTGTCATGTACTACGCGCGACTGCCTATTTGTGTCGTAAATTGAATGAAACTAAGTAGGTAAAATTGTCGCATGCTGGCAAATAAGTATAAAGCAATGAATGGGAATGTTTGTAATTGTGCTCCTATTATTTGACATTTTGGAGCTAAGCATAGATATCCCTTTAATTCATCATGTCTTTGAAGTACCATGTCTATAGCATCATTAAAATGAGAGTATTATCAGTAATGGGGATGTTGCTGTGATTCAGTTTCACCCCCAGCCCGCACGCCACGCGGAGCAGACTTAAACGACTATTACATCAAACGGTAGCAGGTGAATTAACTAAGCGAGAGGGTCTGCTCAGATTAATAGCTACAGATATGGCGTCGAGGATGGCCAAAATATATCGCTGTTGTTCTCAAAATATGTTGATAAATAAACCGGATTACTGGGACTTTGGAACAATTCATTATGAAGTTGAAAGCCAGTACACCTGCAATGACATGCTAGCGCATAGTTTGCGGTGAGATGTAAATGTCGAATGATTGAAGCACACATCAATTAATTAATAAAAGCAATTAGCGACATAATTGATGGGTCGATTGTTATGTAGTACTTGAACTAGTGTTTGAGTGCGAGCTACACGTGCGGCCAGCGATGTGGACGTGGGAGGAGGAAAGTTCACCGATAGCCTTCGTATATACGTAGAGACTTGTTTGTATAGGATATCACCAGGGGCACCTTTATTCGTTTTTATCTCTTATAATTTCAATGTTTTACACTACGTTTTCAAAAATAAATTACGCTTGTCCCTTAGTAGGTACCTATAATTTACTTATAATATTACCACACCTACGAGTTTTTACCAGTCTGTAAATTTTTATTAGAGTTTAGCAACTCATAGAGAAAGCATTTCTTTAGGCAAATGGCAATATTAACAAGATCATAATTCGTGGTCTTCTACGCAGGCGATAAAATGTACCTTGACCAAATTCATCCAGGCGAAACTCCGCAAGATGGTGGATGAGCAAGTATCAGTCAGCTCGCGGGTGGACGCCGACGCCGAGCCGGAGCCGGCGGACCCGCTGATCACGCCAGCCAGCTCGGCACTCGAGCGGCCGGAGCTTGACCGGCCCGTGCCGCCCGAGCGACGCCTGCTCATCGGCACGCTGGACAAACGCAACGGGGGTCTCAGCGTCGGAGAAGGCACGCTTAACAGGACCACTAGGCTGTCTATACGGAATGGGAAGGATAATCCTTTTATAGGTAAGTGTTAAGAGACTATTTGGTAAAGCTAGTCCCAGCTTGGCGCTAAAGCCGGTGGCTACTTAGGTAAACCACCCCAAAGTTCTCTGTTAAGGTGTTATAGATTCGAAATCCACAAAAAAAAATCGCTCCTGTGAACACGACCTGAGAACTAAGCGTCGAAAGGAGGCCACGTTACTAGTATTCCTGTCTGATGTTTAAATGAAAAGATGGGTACGAGTCGTTTCAATGGATTTCACAATGTCAATGTGTCATCCGCGCACGGATTCAGCGGTAACCCTAAAACAATGCATGTGTTCATATGCAAGACAAGCTCAGTGATTGTTTTCTCCTCTTTCCTTCTTATTAGAAGGAGAGTTTACATTGCAAAACGTACTCAAAAGAAATAAAACAGCCAACTTTCATTCAAAGAACAGGAAGTACCTACTTTTGATTCGTGGCATTAGAAAGCCTCATTTCAATCAGGTATAAAGACACATCCGACCAAATAATCCGGATGTCGCATAAAACTCGGAAAATATAGATCAAAAAGTACACAAATTTTGACAGAAAATCCCCATTGTATTCGGATTCGTATAATAAAGTATAACAGACACTGTTTCACACACAATTTATTATGATCAGGTAGTCAACCCAAGCGGACAATTCCATATATTTTATCGTTGTGAATTTTGTGTCCGTGTCCGTGACCTCTTTAGCGACCTTACCTTTTTGTTGGAAAACTCGTAAATGTAGGTAGGTACTCACGAGGTCCTTATAGAGATTGTGATCATCTTATGCTAACTTTAAGATCACAAAGTTTTCTTAATATTTTCGTATAACACATACATAAACTCATTCCCTTTTCACTTGAAGGTAGGTAGAAACTTTAAACCGCCACCTACTACGATCTTAACATACCCCTTATGCTTTGTTTACGTTCATTCATCTGGTCATACATGCACGCCGGGTTTTTAATTCAGGCCATTCCAGTGCGTGTCCTTCTAGTACGTCCCCTTCTGTCGTTTCAACTCTCGTCTACCATGTATAATCCTTTTATTTTCAATCGAATAATATCTTTAAAAAATCCTTTTATTTCTTCCTTAGACGATGACAATAAAGAAAACCAAGCGAACGGCAAGCTAGAGTCCCCGGTGAAATGGTCAACACAAAACGGTAGCGATAGTGGAACATACGCTGAAATCGGCGGCAACAGTCACACCAGTGAAAGGAACATTCTGGACCCTGCAGACAGTTCAGAGGAGGAGGTGCCTCTACCAGATGCTACCTCACCGGGAAGAAGTAGCGATGGACCCGAACCTAGAGCTGATATCACCGCCACACTGGAAGGAGGTAAGAAAAAAAGTATTACAATGCAATGAGGGCTACCGTTTTTGTACTCACCAGTTGGCGCCACTGTCGAGTAAGGTCCTTAATCGTAACATTAAAGTAGTTATTACGTGCATTTGAACAAAGTTAGAAGGAAAATAAGTTATGATACCGTAAACTTGCGACTTAATACAACATAGGTAGTGTCGCAGTGTTACGTGGACTCATTATAATGGAAAAAAGAAGGACATTTTATACATGTCTCCTGCAAAAAAAAAAAGTACAATGCAGTGGTCGGTAGAACTGTAACGTAATCTGCCATAGTCAGGCTGTTTTAGTAAAATATTCACCAAAATCAAAACAAATAAGTAAAAAACTCGCATCAAAAGCCCACCAACAGTGAAATTTGACCTTTCGAAGACCTCACGCTACACTAGCGCCTCTAGCGGCGAATTCAAACGCGATAGCCCGCATTGTTTATATA
Organism: Lacanobia wlatinum; assembly: GCA_947578705.1. Classification (NCBI taxonomy): domain Eukaryota; kingdom Metazoa; phylum Arthropoda; class Insecta; order Lepidoptera; family Noctuidae; genus Lacanobia; species Lacanobia wlatinum. The sequence goes on from OX388033.1 coordinate 13,332,883, forward strand.
TTTTTATTTTCGTTTTTTAACCGACTTCAATAAGGAGGAGGTTCTCAATTCGTCGAAACCGTATTCTTTTTTTTATGTATGTTTCTCGATTACTCGAAGATGGCTGGACCGATTTGGATTTTTTTTTTGTTTGAAAGGGTATACTTCCCAGGTGGTCCCATGATCACCAAGTCAGGATCTGATGATGGGATCCTGGAGAAATATAGGGAACTCTTAAAACTTTATAGGTATACTTGAAGCGATTTGGGTAGTTTTTGGAAGAGTACTTTTTCGGAGTGGTCTCATTTCAATTTGATGAAGATCTGATGATGAACTTTGGAGATAGGCACGGAAATCCTCAATAAACGATAGCAAATGGACCGGGATTACTGAAATCTCATGTCTGTCTATTGTTTACATTAGTTCATGACATAACATCACGCCGGTATGCTGTGAAGGGGCACATGTGAACCACTATAAAGTGAAAAATAAAAACGTTTTTTACAAAAAAATATTTTATCCTTTGTAGTGTTTTGTTTTTTGGAAGTCGGTTGTATTTTTAAACACAATTTTTACAGCCAGAACACGTAGTTTATTGTTAAACATTTTCGAAATGATATTTGTCATATTGTCACCCGATTTCAAACATTGTAAGCCCGGTTGGTTCGGTCCACCGAAATTCGCATAAATAAAAGCAACAACGAATTCACGTCTATCTACATTTTGCTCAATTATTTATGAAATAAAACAAAGCGGGCTGAGGAAAAGGTAAACTTGGCAGCTAGAGTTTGTCTTAAGAGTCTGTAATCCAAGAGATAATAGTTCGTAACTAGTCGAGACGGCATGTTTGTGTTGTTGATGAAGTAAGTTAGAGTTAGTTTGAAATTCTTCATAGGTGTTGCTACAAGCTGAGAATGTTATGAGCGTCGTTCAACTCTGTCTTAGACTACACACGCTGAATACAATTATGGGCTCCTTACTTCATAATAGATGACACGAAACACGTTCACGTTGACGTCATAGTTTAGGAAAATGTTATAAAGCTTTCGAATAAATAAATGGTACTTACGAAAGTTAAGGTAATAGTTTCACTTAAAGTTATAGTCCCGAATAAATTTGAATTTGGTTGGAATATTCCCTTAAAAATGAATTTACAAACAAAATGTATTGGACGCCACGCTCCCGGTTTTAATAAACAGAAAACAGCAACAGACTGTGTACGTTCTCTTTGTGCGAAGTCTAAAAGCTTTTCAGTGAATTTTCGTTTGAGTCAATTTATTAAAAGCTACTAAGCGCAAGTGCAACTAAATTAATATGTTCCTCATCGCAGTGAGGAGGTGACACGAACTATGTGTTGGTAAAACATCCATATATTGTGTGGACCGCTCTCTGCAGAATATCCTCGCTGCTAATGAGCGCGCAGCCTTGGGGAATAAGCTCATTTGCCGACTAACTGCACACTGCACAGCCAGCCAACTCCGCTAGAAAGAAACTTTCCGTCTGATGTTGCAATTTGTCATTTAATTCCTTTCTCAGTGCTTTATTTAGTGAGCTGTTATTAAAGTTATTACTTGAAAATATTTCTTTTACAATTATGACTTGAATAATTCTGTGTAAGTTGCTACGACTACGGCAGCCCATGACTTAGTCTGTAATACAGCCGGGTATATAGGGTAACTTGCGCATTCATCCGTAACAATTGGTCCCGGAGACAATTGTGCAATTCCTCACCGTATTGACTTATCAGAGCAAGCAGGGTAATAGGATCATTGGGACAATGTGCGCCCAAGCATAATTTATCTGCAATCTGTCTGTATTTGTTCACAATAGAGCCGGCGCTCAGCGACCAATTTGCTGCTGCTCCATTTGTTACTAATCCTTCAGCTTATTATTTCTTTTTCCTCGCATCCGAGTGCGGCGCTCGTACGAGAACGTTTATTAATGCGAGGCAGTAGATCTCGGGCGCTTTCTCACTCTATTTGTTCCGTGGAATTAGAGGTTGTCTGGCGGAGAATAATTACATGGTGTCGGGAAAGCGTTATTTTCCCGAAGTCAATACGTCACTTGGAGAGCGATGGCACAATAAAGTAGGCGTCGCGCACACCTGCCGCATCAGCCGCGTGCCGCGCGCCCGTGACGCGTGTTACATGCGAGCAATCGATTTGTCTGGACCGGCCAGAGCCGCGGCTTTCGTGACTCGGGAAACTTTCACGTTATTACAACGTTTACGTCGCCATAACCAATTCCATTTATATGACTGCGGCAGCACCGTACTTTACAAAACTTTTCATATTATAGTACGACAGCTAATAATGAGGGTTACAACGCGAGCCCTTGAACACTAAACAAGGATTCAACTTTGTGGAAGTAGGACTATAAACATGGCAATGATACTGAGTAAACGAGGATCGAATTAGGCGGCCGAGTTTTAAGAAATACAAAATAAAACAATGCCAATTATCTTTGATTCATCATCATCATATCAGCCGAAAAACGTCCACTGGACATAAGCGGTACTGGCTTTAGGGCCGGGCGAAACGGGCGGCCGCCCGGGGCGCCGGCAACTAGAGGGCGCCAGGACATAGGCAAAGGGCGCTGCGCGTAATTTGAGTACCTATTTCTTTCGATATAAAGAAAAGCTCTGACTTTTTTGTGCGATGCAAAATTTAGGTTGGCAACACAATCTCGAAAACATTCAGGCAACACCTATCGAAACCTTAAATTTATTAAAAAGCTTCAAGAATTATCCTTGGATATCGCTGCATATTCTGCTAACAATACCAGGGACTATTGCAATTGGCAAACGCAGTTTTTCTAAACTTAAATTATAGCTCACTAAACGAAAACCAAAAATTGCCCAATACGGGAAATAATTCGTTTATAAGTGTTTTACAACATATCAAAAGTACTGATGGGTGTGGGTGAAGCTATCGGGGTTGGGTGTAAAAGTTTTTCTAAATCAACATCTCATCTTCCTGCCCGTATCCCATGTTACTTGGGGTTCGGAGCAACACGTTTTTTTCTTCCATTCTGTCCTAACAGCCGTCACGCTATCACTACATTTTTCTAAATAAGTTATTTCAATTATATTGAAATATAAAAGGGCGCCAAATGCATGACTCGCCCTGGGCGCTTAGATGGTTAAGGCCGGCCCTGGACATAAGCTTTCCCAAATGTCGCCACAACAACCGATCCTGTAAGTCTCGCATTCATCGGCTACCCGCGATCCTCACAGGGTCATCGGTCCACCTTGTGATATTTGATTTGTATATTTATAATACTTATAATATACCCTAAAATCCATACACATATAGTTAGTAAAAAAGTTTTCTCGTAAATTAATAAGTCTGGGTACAAACAATCGGGCGTTAATTAACTGGCTTCCGGCGGTAAATCCGTGTAAAGCAATATATTTCTCGTAAAAGGCACGAAATCATTTTAAATGGGGACGTCATTTTGGTAATTAAGTTTGACATTTTGTGACGGTTAAAAACAAACGTAAGCTTTTATGTTTAATAATGAATGTAGTGGTCACTGTAGTGGTACACTTTGAGCTTATAATAAAGGCTACAGTTACATCTGATCTTAATTTGATTTTCAGCCTGATCAGTTCCACTCACGACAAAGATCTCCCTTTCTCCTTTAGAGTACAATTCTGAACTTACTTCTAAAAAAGAGAAACTGGCCAAGTGCGAGTCGCACTCGCGTGCAAAGGGTTCCGAACGAATATATTTTTTTTTACATGTTATTTTAAGACTACATACCTCTAATAGGTTTTCCTGTAATCTTTAGGTAAAGATCTATAATCTCCATTTTTTTTCAAAATTTTAGGCTCAATAGTTTCGGAGAAAATGACCATTCCCCCGAATGGTCATTTTTCGTCTAATTTCTTTAATAACTTCAATACCATTTATTTTAAAATTATGAAAAAAATATAATTAATACCGTGACAGTAAGCCCTTTCGTTTGATATATCACACGATATTGTTCAAAAAACTTTTTTTAAATTTTTTTTAGTTTGACCCCCAAAAGTGACCCCCATATTAAAAATTTAATTATTTACGTAACGCGTCCGTATTTGGGTCATAGAAGTCCACATGTAAATGTGAATATCTTATAAGGGTTCCTTTTTTTTTCGGAACCCTAAAAATTAACATAGATTGGCAGACACACGTCTTCGAGATGACATTTTAAATTTTCTTTTCTTTCGTGTTTTGTATAATTTCCTCGGATGATCCTGCCTAGCGCAGATGTGCCGTTCATTCAAATGGTATAATTTGTGGCTCAGATGCGGCTTCCCCTGGCGGGCGCTCAGACCGGTCGCGGCAGGAGGAGATCCCCGCGTCCCCAGGGATGCTCACGGCTGCGCAAGTGGCCAGAAGACTCCGGATGGAAAATGAAAGATTACAGGTAGAGGTATAATAAGCTTATACAAACCAATTTTGGACTTGCGGCTGAGTATTTTGTCGATTGATTGGAATTGCCATAAGAACGGCTTTTGAGCTAAGGGTTGGGATTACCGAGTTCAATTATTGGCTTTAGTAATTTTTGTGTAATGTTTCGACCCAGTCAAATTATCGTTTGACTTTGAGTCCATCATTATTTCGTCTACTTGTAACCCTTACTTAGTTCGCTCCTTAGAAATATAAAAAACAGGTTCGCTCTATCAAGATTTCTCTCAAACCTCTGGATGCGTGATGTTCCTAAAATTCCAAATTAAAAAACTGGCGGAAAAGGTAGGCAGTTCCATAAAGGTATATTCCTCCAATAAACTGTCATTAGTGATTCTCCCAGCGTTCAAGGATCAATTTTTTACTTAACCTTTTTCCAGTCGGCCAGACTTAGCTGATGTTAAATAAGATAACGTGGGTTTATTACTCTCTCGATCGACCTTTGGGAAGTCGATTACGGTAATACATAACTATTTCATGATATTCGACTGTCCATATAGAATACGTGAGATGAGAACATATATTTTTGTTAACTTTATTGGTTTCTGATAGTGAGGGTTATATCTTTTGATCAGATATGTATTAGACTCTAATGAGCCACTTAGTTTCAGTTCTTTGGTTTTGTGTATGCAACGGTTTAACGGTACATATCTACTAATTTTATTCATAGTGTTTATCTTATCTCAAAAAGACTTCAACAAGGTCACGGGAGAATCACGCTTAGATTATTGAGAAATATACACAGAATTCTAACCGTTTCATCTTGTCAGATATTTAATAAAAAGTAACTGACAGCTTACCAAATTCGCATAAGAAAATAACATCAAAACTTTATTGCATTTAATCAGCATCTTAGCGTACCTACTAAGCGCAATAGCTTCACACCGAGTCTCAAAAAAAAAAAAATGATGACGTCTTCCTCAAAGTTCTATTTGATAAAAATTCATCGTAGAATTTCATTCATGAAAAGGCCACATGTTACCTAATCTAAACTAACCTCGGCCGTATCATGAAATGGCCACTTAAACAAATTGGCTACGACAAATTGTAGTGAGATTTGAATATATGCATCAGCCCGAGTATCAACTATCGGGCAGTAGCCCGCCAGGCACAATAGCTTCCTGGTCGGAGGATCCTCCCTTTATATGGAGGTGTGCGGGACTTTACTCTCTGTACCGCATACCTCCAGAACATAATATACACGGTGTATTTTAGTCGTCTTACAACGGCAGTCCACTTAATCTATGCAATGACTACTACACATTAAAAAAATATATTTATGATCATTGGAATTAAAAAAAAATTAAAACATTATTCATTATCATGACGCATGACGTGGTTTGAAACATCCAGGAGCAAGCGCAGTCCGAGACTTGTGTCCCAAGGGCGGCGCCGAATGGAACAGTAATATTGTTTTGATACCATTGATATATAAAAACCCAAGATACACACCCAGCATCTCAAAAACGTCCGCATAAAACAAGCGCACAATTTAAAATTGTGCGCTAGATTCAAACAGTCTCGCATCGCTCGCCATGCTGCACTGCTTTGTAAAAACAATTTTAAGCAATCCGTGTAAGGTTGAATTTGCTAAAAAATTGTATAACCACTCACACATGACACTTGGTACATGTCAGGTTTTGACGACAGTTTCGAGTGTTGCATTTCGTCGGTGCGCTTGCTAAATCTGATATGTGTTTTTCATCAATTTGACAAAGAAGACAATAATCTGTTTTATTTAATGATTAATTGATGATTTTTTAATGATTAATTGACTTATTCATAATTTCAAAATGCCGTATGAACTGAGATACACGTGAAAATGATAAAATGAATTGTTAATATACTTGATTTTAAAGGATATTAAGTAACAAGAAAGTTTCATAGAAATGCACATATCAGATTTGGCAAGCGCACCGACGATTTGTTAGAGACTGTGCATCTTGGGTTTTTTATATTTCAATGTTTGATACATAAACATTATTAACAGGGTGTTTCATCATTCTAATGCATTATTTATTTTTATTGTACCTATTAACTTAATGAATTATTTAAAAAAAATAACCACGCTTAAAGGTAGTTTATATTGGGTACATTAAGTGGGTCGCCTTTCTAGGACGACTAAAATGGGACCGTGTATACCTACTTTTTTGAAACTTCAATGTTTCATTTATGCCCAGGCGGAGCTGACTCGAGTGCGGCGCCTCCTAGTAGCAGCAGCAGAAAGGGGTGAAGCAGGTAGCACATTGCTGGAACGAGCCAAGTCTGATACGCAGGATGGACTACAACTGGACCCTCAACAGCTTGAGAAGGAACTGCTGCTGGCCAGAGAAGCTGTTAACTGTAAGTGTCACTTCCTATCTTCTTCATTGCTTTCGAACTGCAGAGAATCGTCATTTCGTTTTAACTTTTTGACGGTTTTCCTTCATCTGTTACGATCAGCAGCGTGGTGCTCACTTCTTATTGCTTCATATGATTATAACAACATCAACATAGTATGATGACAATATAGAACGTCAGCATACTGAATTTCAGGTTTTCTTTTAGTCCAAAACAGTACTTGAATTTTTGCTTTACTCGTAGTGAAAAGAGTGAAGAAAACATGCTTTCGTTGGTAACTTATAACACAAGTATTTGCTAGTACGAAATATATCATGTAATGTTTTAGTGCAGTATCTCTCCTGCTCACTAAATACGGTACGGCAAATCTTGCATTTTAAAAAGTAAACTGTGAATATAAAATCCGCAGTCCTCACAATAGCACTTCCAATTACAAAACAAGCTATTAACATTATATAGTGTCCTGCTACATTCAGCCATTATCCCACAGAAAACATTTCTAAACATATATCAAACTAGATCTTACCCAAAAACATAATGGTCGGGTTTATGTCGGGTATTACTTTGCTAAAGAAATTAATGGCGACATTACACTACCCATTATATTTTTATAGCATTAGTTCGGTAAAGACATTAATACTTACGAGTATTAAACTTGGCTATTACAGTCAAAAGTGAAGTTTAATATCGAATTGTTATGGTAATCCATAACAATATTAAAAAGTAATTACGAGGATTAAAAGCGCTAAGTAATAACAGTGATAAATCTATTCAATTTTACTAGCTGAATTCAAAATCTATTCGTGGAAAATGTCGAATCATGAAAGCTTACGGGGCATTCACGTTTAAACCAATAAGTCTGCTTTATATCACACGTGAAAATAGCTGACATATTCTGCTAAAGTTAGTTTACTACCATGTTAATACGGCAAAAAAGTCCTAGAAATCCTTTGAGTGTAAATAGTGAGGCACCAAATAAACATAACTTAGGTTGTCTTTTACGAAATTTACTCAAGCATAGATATAGCTCTCAAAGTTTTATTCAGAATACCTTTGAATTGAACATTCTAATAAATAGAGAACTTACACCTACAGTGGCTTTATCTCAATAATCCGATTCGATCCCACAAAAGTGGGCAATTTGTTGAGTGCCGCCCGATGCGGAGAAGCGTGAGTAAGCCGACATTTTGATAAACTATGCTCATAATATCTCGCAAGGTACACTGCCTTACAGACCCAAATCAGCAACCGGGTCACGTCCCTCTAAGGGCGAGCTCCTGTAACTTGGACTGACATTTTCACTAATGTCATTATGCTGACGAAAGTTGTCAGAAATACGTCGGCTGTGTATGTTTTGGCAGATGGTAGCATGTGTCGGATTCGGTATTCATTATGTTTAAGTGGTCCTTGGGTAATACGTGTGAATTACATTAATAATTTTGGTTGCTTTGTTTTAGGTGTCACTGTCAATCGTGAACAAAAATATTTCGTCCCATTTTAGGTATTAAATCATGCTGTTTATTAAGAGAAAATAATTCCAGTTATTGTAATATTAGGTATCTCATCCATCATGTTTAACTAAAGCGTTGTAATATGAATCCACCAATTACTTAGCATGACAAGAACTTTACAAAATAAGGTCCTTATTTGCATCGTAAGCTAGACTTTGAAAGTCAATATGAGTCTGAAATTTTGAACTATTTAACCGAAATAGCTTTAAATAAGCCATTTTAAAGTTTTTAACAAGCTAGACAGCAGCTTCTGCAATTAATCTAAGTTAGAGCACAGTTTTGAATCTTATTCGTTTTATATTTTCCATATTGAATTTCCATTGCCCTCATTTTACGTAGCCATAATCGGAGAAGTGGGTCACTCTACCAATCATCTTTAGCCCTACGTTGGTTGTAAAAACGATGAAGTAACAGAAAACGTTTTACAACTTTGCAGTTTTTGCACACAATATCGAATAATAGTTATGACAAACTGGAATAAAGTAATTTTATCGGAACAGTTTCGGTGAGCTAGATAGAATTATGAACGGTTCAATCATAATTTGAAATGTTATGGCAAGTTAGACAGTGCCGCTTACCTCGGGCCCGCCTGTCTCCATTCGTGGTGGATCGATGGAAGGCAAGCAAAATAATGAAGTCACGTTCGGCGGTTGTATCAAGTAAATAAGCAGAACACTTCGATGTGATGTCGAGCTAGTCGCAAACTTGTTTCATTATCGTATAGGTACTGGGGTAAACTTTTATTTTGGTTGAAGTAATTTTCTGTGATGGCAGTATTTTTCTGCTTTTGTAGTATTTTTAAAGTAGTTTTGTTAATGGCGTCAGTAAGTTTTTCAAGTAAGAAAAATACTTTTTTCAGTCAGACATTTCTTAATTTTTTTGTAGATTGGGAAAACACTCATAGGTACCTACTCATTATCGGAACAAGTATCTAGCTTGTTCTGAAAATAAGTCTTTTTTCATCGTGATACAGAGCATGAAAAAGGTTTATATGTCATATTTTTTCGGTAGATGGGTTAAATTTCTCCTTTATCAACTGAGGGTTTAAATTACAAACAAAAAGTTAGGTACTCAGCACATATAAAGTGGTCATATAAGTAAACAAACACATAACGAGAACAACGGCCGCATATTTGAGTTGGCGCTACGTACAAAGGTATACCTAATATATTTACCTTATGTAACTGCTCCACGTGATCGATGAAACCACAATCAAAGGGCTTGTTGCCTTCCTACGCACAAACCGCACTAATCTACAAGTTCAGTAACATACCTACCAACCTACTTGATGATTGTTACGTCACTCGTCAATCGGATGTCAAAGTATTTGAAGGCGAATCTTTGACTAATTCCCGGAAGTGCAAAAACTCAAAAATTCATGAACTTTATGATTGCCAATAAAATCTGAGCCCGGAACCGAAATCCAATTTCGAAACTTTCAAAGTGATGGCAATCGTCAAAACGATCGACAAGTCTCTAGATGGAATCGTTTGCAAAAACAGTAAAATGTAGATCAATCTCGGATGCGTTTTATTTTCCTATCAAACGTTGAAAACGTACAAATGTCCGAGTTGAGGGGATCTGCATAGAGAGCGAGCGACAAAGGACACAGCTTCCCAAAGCGAGCAGCTTCGCTCAAAGAGTTTGAATCACCCGGGATTGAGGCATAGCTCTCGTACTGTATCTCCACATACAAGCTTGTCGTTCGCTTACTAGACCATTCGATTCATACCCTTGTATTGCAAAACAAATGTAGGTATGTTTTATTCTGAAAGATAACTCTGCTCACAGAAAATATTTTCATGAAATCCTTGTTATTTTTTTTCATATTTTCTTTTAATATGGGCTTTAGGTACACGTAAAACTACTCTTATATTGACTTTGTATAAAGTAAAAACATTTTGTTTCAGCTTTGAAAGCAGACAAAAAGCGGTTGAAAGCAGAGAAATTTGATTTACTAAACCAAATGAAACAGCTCTACGCCACGCTCGAAGACAAAGAGAAAGAGCTGCGAGACTTCATAAGAAACTATGAACAGGTTAAATTTAATAATTTTGTATTATGGAAGCGAATATTAGCATAACGAGTAATCCAATAATGTTGTCGGATGGTGCGAGGGAAATGCGTCGTCACGTAAAAGGGTTTGTTACCTCCGGCGCAGGGCTACAAAATTAAAAAAATAGATGGGTAGGCCTTTTGTTCCAAAATATTCCAGTATCATTAACAAAGTCATTACTGTGTGAAGCCAACATTGCGGTCACTCAATTTATTATGCCGTATCTTTTGATCTAGCAACGTTTGCAAGGCTCATTATGCTCGGATAGGATCTAGGTCACACAGAACTTGCCCAGTTGTTTCCCAGCTTATAGAATTTTACACATACAGAAACTTCGCTGCGAATGCTCTCGTATCATAAGTTATTCTCCTACATTGTTCTCAGTTACGGCGAGTCTGGTAGCCTTTTTATTTTTATGAGGTTCTAACTTATAATCATCATTCATGAAGTCTTGACTTTATTAAATAAAGTCTTCAGAAACGCATCAAGTTAAAAATTTTGCCTTGAATGAGAAAAACTTACAAATTACGTGATTTATTTATGACTTTGTGACCCCTGCCCCACCTCATTCTTTTCCAGATAATATTTGCGAGAACTTGATGTTGCATCTTTGTTAACTGTTTTTGTTATAGTATAGTACCACATTTGTACAGATGCGTTCTCGAGGTGGTGCATCGTCGGCTTTAGGAGCGGAGCGAGCAGAGCGGGAGCGCGAGCGAGCGGCGCTGCTCCGCCACGCTCGCGACGAAGCGGAGCGCTCGCTGCAGCTCGCCGCCGCACTCAGCGCCCGAGATACACAGCTCAGACATGCTCGGGAACAACTGTTTGAGGTAGGCTTACTATACTAATGAAATGGTGCCTTTGAAACTGTGCGTGCATGGATGGATGGATATAACGTGTTTTCAGGAACTGAAATCAGATTAAACGACAATGAGCGGAACATTATATTCATGTTTAAGTTAATAATTGAATACATTTAATTAAATTGCGGAGTATGTTAATGATCCCATGATAATGAACACAATGGCCAAATTCAATAACATTCTCTTTTATCTACTGCTAAATCACCAAAACGATTCACGAGATAATTCATTCAAAACCTGCCCATTCTGCCGCGGAACTCCGCCGATATTATACAAAATTGTTTTTGATGAACAACTTCAGTGATGAAGTGCTTCAACCAATAATAAATAAACTTTTATCGACAGCTCAGTACTATGATGAATAGGTGGCGTGATGTGCGCTCGAAGCGAGACCATCCATCACTCGCCTGTGTTAATTACCATTTCAAATTGCTCCGTCTGATCTAAATTGCAGGGAAAATTAAACGCAACTGTTTCCTCGATTTAGTACTATAAGGCGGTTGTTATTACACGATTTTCCGTTACGCATAATCCGGATATTAACCTGCGACCGCGGAACATTCGATACCATTACGTTGATGCGGGCTCGCAACGGGATGTCCCATTCGAGCGGACAAATCCTGTCCGAATTAAAGCCCCAATCGAAATTAATTGAAGCATTAAAAGGGTGTTTCGATGGAGGTATAACTATAATCGTGTTTGGGATGTGATGTTGGATCGTATCGCGCTGTAACCCACGAGTGTTGTAAAAGATGATTGAGGGATTACATGAGCAGAGCATTCACCTGTCTGCCAATATTATGCTTTTGGTTTGCTAAGCGGTGTGGTTGCGAGTTACGAAATACTAGCTGGGTATCGGAAGATGCCGTAAACTGGCGCATGTGTGGCAGTAAATATTTACGGGCTATAAAATGATGTGGATAACTCTGCTATTATGTTGATAATCGAGCAAAAGATGTTACACCCTGTCTTTGTTTTCTCCAAGTACAATGTTTCACAAGCCGAGTCATACATTGATATTATAAGTGTATAATATCAATGTATGACTTATAATGCCTTCGCTACCAGTAAGTGCTTTTAATATGCAACTGGATCGCGGTCGATCGATGACATCGTGACATATTTTGATATATTTATAGGTACCGAAAAGGTTGACTTCGATCAACCGCAGTCCAGGGCCGGCTTTAAGCTGTACAGTTAATTACCTTGCTCTTTTATCAGGGTAAAACTTGTTCATTGTGGAGTAGGTACCTTTAGAATTTAACCCAAAATATTTGTATAGGCTCGAAGACAGCTGCAAGCAGCGGGTTGCCTGTCAGAAGGCGAGAGCGTGGCGTCGCTCGGCATGGGGCCGCCGATGATGCTGGGGGGCCCCTCCGGCTTGATCGGCGATAGGGGGAGCTGCAGTGCCGACTCCGGTGTTAGAGGTATGTACATACCTTCTGGAAAGTGCTATTGTGCATCTCAACAACTACCTCGCCTCTTTCTATTTTGGTCTGGCTATAAGTACTTATAATCAGTCGTATTATAAATAAATGCCCAATTTTGACCTGTTTCTTCGCCTCCAGTTGAATTCTGCTTGACTTAGCAAGCAGTTAATTTAAGCGAATTCTATTCCACTTTTCCCTATCTGGATGCTGTGAAACAGGCCCTTGAGGCTTAAATTATTCGTCACAATTCTCTAGCATTCATTCAAGCCAACATAGGTAACCTTGTCTCCATGGCTTCGGTGACAGGTAGCAGCGACGGTGGCGCCACCTCGGTGTGCGGAGGCAACTTGTCGGACTCCACAGCGGAGGGCGCTCCGCCCACGCTCGACCCCTACGACACGGACGCGGCTTCCCTTGTCTCATCCGCACATCATATCTATCAATGTAAGTACGTTTATTACAGTGTGTCTCTATTCTCGACTCCTGCTATGCCAATCCGTCCGATACACAACAGGGGCCAAAAAACTATTTTCGTGATAAAAGCATTTCACGTTTAATCCGATTACTTACTGAACCACACAATATAATTTTCTCTTCATGTATCGACAATTTTGGCCTACGATGCGGGACTATAATTTAATACTCACAAATTAAGCACAAAATCACGTTCATTAATCCGAATGTCGAATTTCTGTCGTTAATTTATGATGAATTTAACTTGAACGAATCTTTTTTAACGTTGTTACATCCGCGGCATTGTTGTTATGAAGTGAAATATGATTTCCATGATTCAGCTGGAAAATAAAGCGGATTGCAACTCGCTCATGTTGAAAACAAGCATAATGATATCTGTCGCTGTGTGGGAAACGTTCAACTTTTAAATTCGTAATAATATTTTACAGCAAAGTGAGTCATTTAGATGAGGGTCCTTACAGTAAATATTAAAAAAACCCTTATCTATTTCAATATTACGAAGTTTGCCATCTCATTCTTATCAAAGGAAATTTTAACGTAAAAAATTGAAACAGAAAAATTTCCGCTGATGTAACGAGTTTTTTTATTACTGAGCAAACTTTCATAACGATGAAATCAAATTGTTTCGTACAGTTGTGCGACAACAAACCATAATAAATGACAATCGAAACATACTTTGTTTCTTTTGTTATTTATTGTACTCAGACATTGATATATAAAAACCCAAGATACACACTCAGGAGCTCAAAAACGTCCGCATAAAACAAGCGCAAAATTTAAAATTGTGCGCTGGTATCAAACAGTTTCGCATCGCTCGCCATACTGCATTGCTTTGTAAAAACAACTTTAAGCGATCCGTGTAAGGTTGAATTTGCAAAAAAAAATGTTTATAGTATAACTACACACAACTCACACATGACACTTGATACATGTCAGTTTTGACGACAGTTTCTAGTGTTGCATTTGTTCAAGACTGTGCATCTTGGGTTTTTTATATATCAGTGTACTCAGAGTTATGTTCAGGGGGGCTACTCTCTAACGAAATCCGTAGTTTCGGGCTTAGTTGCGGGCGGGCGTATTCTACTCCCGAACCCGAACTGAGAATGATTGACAACACGATTTCACAGTAACTGTTAAATTGTGTTTTAATTAGTTCTTAGTGGTTAGGTGATACGAAGTAGAAAATGCCCGCCCGCAACTAAGCCCGAAACTACGGATTTCGTTAGAGAGTAGCCCCCCTGTTCAGTATTACCAACTACTGATGTGAAACTTGAACATTCAGTTCAGTTTCACGGCAGTCTATTTTATTATTCTAATGGTGCAGGCTGGACAGTCAAGTATGTTAACGTTCAGAAATGAGACAAGTCTTCGAAGCGACATTTTAAAAGTCCTGTGAAACAATAACGTCTCTTTGTTGAAAGGATATTTCAAATGCAAAATGTTTTTTTTTTAGTTTTTATTTGTTGTTGGTAGCATAAAATTTTATCGTTAGGTTTGTAATTGTTCAACAAAAAATAGCAGCGAATTGAAACATTGTAAAATGCAAATGATTGAACTCCACAATTTGCTTAATAACATTTTGCAACGTATTCTGCATTCTAAATTGTACACAGTTTAACAACTAAAATTGCTGGAGGCAGCAGTCAATATTATACTGTTTTACAAACATGCTCAGCGTACATCAAACAATAAAACTCCTGACAACTACGTTAGTATTGCAAAACGAATGTTCGGAAATTCAGAACTTCATTCCATTTGAATTTACCACGTTTTTGTTTCATTCTTTTCGTGTAACCGGAACAAATTCATTAAGTTTTTATTTCGCAAATATTGGAGTGCGCTTTTACACAATATGCTTTTGTAATATCTGAAGTGATTTTCTTTTGTGTATCTGCAAATGGAAAAAGCAATTGGGAATTTTATTAACTGTCTCTGTGGGTGGTTATATATTTAAGAAAATTGGTGACATCAGTGGGAGACTGGAAGATACATTTGTGTGGTTATCGATATAAGGATTTCATTGACTAAAGAAATCCGATCTACCTATAACGTTTAAAACATTAAGACTTTTTACAAAATAAAGTAAAATATTCATCCTGAAAACACAAAAATATCCACTGTTTTTATTCTTGCGTAAACCGTCAAAACCCAACCGTAGGAAATGGATATTGCTCGTAAAAGATGTCCGAGTCCGTAGCTTGTTATTTTACAATCTAAGCCCGTTATTTATATTACATTGCTTTATGTGGTATCAAACGATTCCCTTGTATAATATTGGCATACTTCAAAGCTTTATCTGAGGAAATAATAAAATAACGTGCATATTTCTGTTGACGCTTCGAATAATCGGAAGGGAAGTCGAGTTTCCATTCAGACGCGTCCAAATTACAGGACTGCGAGGAAAAAAGATACAAATACTGGTTCCACGCCTCAGTACTTTGCGCCGAACACGTTTTTCTTACACGAGCCTCCGATAAATGCATCGGGACATTTTATCCGCCGGAGGATAGAAGCTTGAGTAATATAAAGTAGTTTGTAAGCCTCGCCTATGCTCCATATACGTATAACATTGGGTTAAGTATTCGATGGCGACAATATACTGCGTGCTTCAATACGAAGAGGATCGCGAACCGCATTTTCAGTTTCCATTTTCCCACGGTTTGGAAATAGGATTTATAAGTGTCTTATATACCTATTTGGTTGGAGTTCATTTTCGTCACTATTTTCCATATTCTATCACTAAATATCTTACCCGAACGCTTGTCTATAGAACCTTTTTAGACCAAAAGTATTAGTTGTCATTAACGTGATTTTAGGGGACTGAATTCCTTTTAATAATAGTCCAGCCATTTAAGCTTAAATTAGGTAAGTATCTCGGAATAGGTTAGGAAAAAAATTATAAAATATAATATAAGAGTTAATAAAAATTGACAAATATTTATAATCATTCATTTATCGATAGTTCATCAACTATATATGGCGCGTTTTCGCCCGGAGGCACCGGTTGACCTGAAGTGATGCTGTGACCGCGCGCTCTCCGCCCTCTATCTCGAAAACGGTTTACCCTATTTTTTTTATTCTATTTCTAAATGATTTGATTGAGTTCATTAAAAAACGTTTTACAGATACAAGTCTAATTATTTTTGCTGATGACACCAATGCAATTGTTTCTGCAGATAACTTAAATAATTTAGAATCTAAAATTAATAGTGTGCTAAAAGCTTTTGAAAACTGGTTTGTAACAAATAACTTGCAACTTAATGCAAATAAAACAAAGTGTATATTATTTAAATCGACGGTCCGGAAGAATGCTGGTATTGAGGCTATTTCTTGTGGTAAAAAAGTGGAAGTAGTTGACCATGTCAAATTCCTCGGTGTTCACGTTGACGCGCTGTTGAACTGGAAGGTAGAGATCTTGTCTTTGACAAAGTCTGTTAGCTCGGCATGCTATGCAATCAGAACTCTGAGGGAAGAACTAACTTTGCCTCAACTCAGAATGGTATACTTTGCTCTAGTGGAATCTAAGATGAGATATAGTATTGAGTTCTGGGGCAACAGTTATAAGTACAATGTCCACTCGGCATTTATAATTCAGAAAAGAGCTTTAAGGACTATGCTACGCTTAAAACAGACAGAATCGTGCAGGGACCATTTCATCAGACTTCGAACTTTAACTGTGCCATGCCTCTATATTCTGGTATTGCTAACCAAACTTGTTAAGAATTTGCACAATATTGAAACAAATGAACAAAAACAAGCTAGAGATAAGACTCGTAGGAAAGACTTACCGAACTTAATCCAACCAAAACTGAACGTGGTTCATCATAGTACACGGTATCAATCTGTCTTTCTCTACAATAAGTTACCTTTAGAATTTAAAAGCATAACTAGCTCAAACCTATTTAAAAATAAATTAAAGACATATTTATTGAGGAAGGCCTATTATAGCATCCACGAATTTATAGATGACATGCGATAATATAATTAGTTGATTCTGAATTTATTATAATGAATGTGGATTATTATTCATATTATTTTTTTCTCTTTGGTTAATTTTTATTATGACAATTCTTTTTTAATTTTAATTTGGTATAATTTTGACATTCCATTTTTATTGTAATTTTTTTTTTTTTTCATTTTGGTTTATTTTTATTGTGACATTTCTTTTTTCATTTAAGTAGGTATAATCTTGACATTCCATTTTTATTTATATTATTTGGTATTAATTCATTAATTAACTGTATTTTAGTGTTTGTATTGTTTATTTGTTTGTTTGTATTATTTGCTAGCGATGTTTTTATTTTATTTTCTACACAATTTATGTTGTTTTGAAATAAATGACTTATGACTTACGACCGTATAAAAAAAAAATTTTAAACAAAATTTGTAGAGAATTTTGTATTGTACAATATTGATAATAAATACAAATAGCAAAAAACCCATAGGAAATTATATATTTACAAAAAAAGCGCAAAGAACCGATTTTTGTGACCTTTGACCTTGAAATTTAATAGTTGCGTACACCCTACCATATGTAGGTTTTGAGACAACTTTTAGGGTGTCAATATACAAGTATTTACAGACTTACAGCTGGGTATCTCGAATTCCGAGGTGAACTTACTATAATGACTGGACTATAAATGACATCATTACTGAAGATTTTGTTTTCTTAGTGAGCACACCTCGCGACTGCAGTCCGACTCTATCACCACACAACAGTGCGTCGCCCTTCACACGCTCCATCGACGCGGGATCACTGTCAAGGTTTGTGTTATACATTTTTTTTTAATATTTTTTTTTTACTTTTACTTTAGCCTTAGCACTCACAGAATCATCCACATCAAAGATGTTAAATTCATCGATTGATTTTATTATTACGTAATATTCATCATCACTGTATTCTTGTTATGGATGTAACTTCCCCAAGACGTCGGTCGTAGGCAGTGACAAGGAGACCTAACAATATTAGTATTCAACGGAGCAGACTTTCATTACCACGATCTTATTCTAAAACTTACCCAAGCCATACGATGGAGATCCTTTTAGGTGCTAATTACAGCAGAAAAATGGCGTTAATCCTGTTAATAGCTACGAAAAGTTTCCTCAAACGAACTTTCTTGTTACTTGGAGTTCAAGGACACTTTCTCAGGCACCTAATCATATTAAATGAAAATCCCTGCAAAAAGTTATTTCCCTGCAAATGAGGTCCTATCTTTATTTGCTGACATTAGCACAATCTTGCGAATAGCCTAGCGGTCTATTAGGCTTGATAGCGGAAATTTAAAAGCTAATGAGAAATTGAGCGATAAAATTCTATTACATTCACTTCGTACTTTATTGCTAAAGGCGATAATATCGAATTTTGACAGTGAAATTTATCGAGTAGTACTCGATTCGGGTCGCGATTCAGCAATAGATGTTATCCAACATCTATTACGTTTTGTTTCGGCTTAATTCTTTTCCATTTTCTCGGACTACTTTTTAACATCTTTCCTCTAGTCTTGCAGTATTTAAGGGGATGTCATATTAAAGAACGCTGCATGAGAAAGTCGTCTATCATGACAACAGTAATTCTGACAAGTTGGTATAATTGTAGATCGTTCACCTGATGCATATTACAGCCCTCTAAAAGTTAATAGGAAATGGACCGATAACATTCAGCATTCTATTACTTTTACGGGCTACTTTATTTCTACAGGCGATATTATCGAATTTTGACAGTAAAATTTATCGAGCATTACGCGATTCGGTCCACGATTCAGCAATAGTTGCTTGGAATTACATTTTCTTCCGGCTTAATTCTTTTTCATTTTCCGCAACTGTTCGCTCAGGCTACCTTTTATATCTTTCATCTAGTAATATTTTAAGAACCGGAACAACGGCTGCTGGGTGAAAAGCCGGCGTACAGATTGAATGTCAAATCTAAATTCCGCGTTTGAGCGATTATTGAGATCGTACACCTGATACAAACTAATAACTTCTCTAGTCTTCACGCTGTTGAATATTTGAAAATAACATAGCACATTCACTGTTAATATATATTTAAACAATATATTTTATTTTTAGTGCTATTCCTACTTTGAAAAGCATTTTATCGCAGTTTTAGTAACTTTGCTATGTAAAAAGTTGGTTGCTTTTGACCAAAGTAAAAACATTCATTTTAGAGCTTGCCTTTGGTTCCAAAATTGCATGGTGCCGTACCGATAACGCATTGAGTTCAATTGGGTTTTTTCCTGAAAAAACTGGTCAAGTGCGAGTCGGACTCGCGTAATATGTTATTTCAACACCACAGACTTCTTATAAATTTTCCTGTAATCTTAAAAGGGTACACATATGGGTTTCTGTGACCCAAACACGGACGCGTTACGTAAATGATTAAATTTTTAGTATGGTGGTCAAACTAGAAAATTAAAAAAAAAGGTTTTGAACAATATCGTGTGACATATCAAATGTGAGGGTTTTAGTTATATTTTTTTTTCATAATTTCAAAATAAACGGTTTTAAAGTTATTCAAGAAACTAGACGAAAAATTACAACTCCCCCCCCTATCTCCGAAACTACTGAACCTAAAATTTTGAAAAAATGGACATAATAGAACTTTAGCTACAGATTACAGGAAAACCTATAAGAAGTCTAAAGTACTAAAATAATATGTTAAAAAAAATGAAATTCATTCGGAACTCTTTGCACGCGAGTCCGACTCGCACTTGGCCAGTTTTTTACGGATGTTCGGAACTCTAAAAATGAAGACGATACTGTTGAAAACTCGTGTCATTTGAGTACACTTTTCATTAAAACGTGACGTCATCAGCCACCACTCTTGAACTATGATGCGCTATATTAATTTTTTTTTTAAGTGGGAGTAATACGTATCCAATCTTTTTTGAAAATGAGGAACTAAATAGAATAATTATTTCTCTACCTAGGAAAGAACCCAATTGCGTTGATAGTATACCTTTATTTATCTTATGCTCCCATCAGGTCAGTGGAACAGCTATCAAGTCCAGGTGAGTGCGAGGCAGCCCTGCTAGGTGGAGTGCGCGGGCGCTCGGGGGCAGGCAGCAAAGGGGCCCGTGGCCGGGGCTCCGCCTGGGGCTCCATATCACGCGTGTTCGCGCGGTCACGCCACCGCACCAAGTCGGGGAGTGCTGCCATCAGCGGCCATGAGAGTGGTGAGTTTAGAAACCCATCCCAAATAAGCAGTACGAAAAGTTTCTCAAAATTTAACTGCCATATTCTGGGTGCCCATATGAAGAAATCTTCGTTTGCACCCCTCATTTATTTTCAGTTTCAGCCGCTAGTCAGTGGTTACATCTTGCACTTACGGAATCACTCTTACTATATATGACATAACTCTGTCTCAATATCAAATGGTAGCCACTGATGTGTAGTTGACTATCCCCATAGATCTATTTTACATTTCCTATCGAAGCACTCACTGATTCAAATTGGCGATTCTGACACTCCCATTTTATTTTTAACCTACTCTTTGTTCTTAAGCTTGTGTTTATACCAACAACATCGGGAACCTTCGGGCGACCCTTTCAGGTCACAAATGAATATGTTTCAATGTTTCTCAATATAGCTTGTTGTTCAGAGCCGATCTACTCGGGTACTGGTAGCACTCGCGCTTGGTCGCCCCTGGGCAGTGAGGCGGCGTTGCGGGAGGCAGCGTCTCTGCCGCTTTCAAGATGGCGCGCGCCCGCCATTATTGCGTGGCTTGAACTGGCGCTCGGGATGCCGCAGTATGCTGCTGCAGTTGCTGATAATGTCAAGAGTGGCAAGGTATGTAGATTATGCCATAACATGTATCATAGTGCCATGTCTTCACTGTATTGCTTATAAGCTAGCACTTGCTATGTCAGGGTGTCTCGCTGCTATATACTATACTTAGTTCACAGGCTTATGTATGGGTATCATTGAGTGTGTGTGCTTTCAATATCCAATTTATGACACGTTTCATCACCGACTGTAAATGCGTGATGAAACGTGTCATGAATGTGAATGATTAAAACTCAAAAAGCGCCAATTAAAATACAGCTGATCTTTATATCATAATCACTAATGGTAAAGTGTAATTACAATAATTTCCGCACACAACTAAATGTTTTTTACAACGTTATGCTACTGCAATATATTGAGACAAGCACAAAGTAACATGGATGATAAAATATATTTAAAAAACATCAGGTAAGACAAATGTGGAAGTAGTACATTGCAAAGACTTAGTAACTCACTTGCAAGCTATTATAACCCTAGTGACTATAAATGTTTGCAAAATGAGGTTACTTATGCTCTGTTGCATTCAACTGTATGAGGCTTCAAGCAGCTTGAACACAAATCGTATTAACCACTTATTACTCCTTTCATTTAACAAGGTAGCAAAGCCTCGATACTATTATTGTTATTATATATACTTTAAATGTGAAAAAATGAAATTGTAATAATGAAATGGTTATTTTCAGCATGAATTACGTGAGAGCTAAAATCAATGTTTACATTTCGGCCGGCCATAACTCTCGATGAAAACGACGAGGATTATATTTTCGTATGTAACGAATGGAATAAAAAAAACATTTTCATTACCCGTAAATCCATTCATTATTCGGAATGCGCTCATTTTATTAGATCGGTATGGAAATCGGGGAGCGATACACCACCCCCAGATAAATTCATCGGAGAATTTGCTTATTTATATGTTGATATCGGACTTTTCAGTAGGCGTTTCAGTCTTGTGACATGAAAGGGAAATCACGAACGTCAAAGTTATTCATGTTGTGATAAATTCTTAAGAAACATTCGGTAGGGATGTATGTAGTAGAACGAGAGACGCGCATTAAGCGTCAAATATTGTGTTCTGGTTGGTTCTAGATCCGTGCTTTGAATGGGCAGGTTCTGCTCGAGCTGTCCGACGCGGACCTGGAGGTGGGGCTGGGCATCTCGCAGCCCATGCACCGCAAGAAGCTGCGCCTGGCCATCGAGGAGCGCAGGAGGCCGGACCTCGTCAGGAACCCTAGCATAGGGCAGCTAACGCACGCTTGGGTCGCTGCTGAATGGCTGCCGGATTTGGGACTGTCACAGGTATGACATTGCACTTTAAATTGTCAGTATACCTAATGACTCAGGATTTTTTGTATCAATAGAGAGAATTCATAGAAGATTTCTAATAAAAGATTTGAAGCTAGTATGAAATGACCATGAAATAAAAACCTTGAACAATGAAGAGTTTTCAGTATTAAATACATTGCCAACAGTACGCTGAGTCGTTCCTGGCAAACTTGGTGGACGCTCGCATGCTGGATACAATCAGCAAAAAGGAGTTGGAGAAGTATCTTGGTGTAACAAGGAAGTTCCACCAGGCCTCCATTGTGCACGGCATACATCTGCTTAGAATAATGAAGTACGATCGACAGGTCAGTAATCAGGGCAAGGTGTGTGAAAAATAGCAACAGTGGGAAAAACAGGAGGTTATTTTATTTTAATCAATTTTCGTTATGTCAAAGTATCACCAAAGAAAAGATAAATACTTAAGAGAAAAAGGATAGATTAAAGATGACAATGGCATAAATAACATTCTCCGTCTCATTTACAAATTGCGTGGCTCGAAATGAAAAACCTTTCCACGTCCCTTCCGATAAGTGGGGTGAGATAACGAAAAGCAAATGAGCGATTATCCAATGAGCTGGAACAAAATGTTCCGTCTCGCATTGCCGTGCTCCGTAATGTACACCCATTAATCATCGTGCACTCCGCTCTTGCTCGCTCGACAGTTAGCTAAAAACCTGTTACATCACGTTTATTATTTCTCTTCTTATTCCCAACGTTATAAATTACCCGAGCTGATCAATCATCGTTAAGTTTTTACAACATCTTTGTTTGTCGTAGGCGCTGGCTGTCAGGCGGCACCAGTGCGAGAACGTCGACGCCGATCCTTTAGTCTGGACCAATCAGAGGTTTATGCGATGGGCTCATAATATTGATTTAGGTGAATTTGCGGATAATCTGAAAGGTATGTTTGTTCTCCCGGCTTGATAGTGTCTATTTGCTAATGATACCCGCGCCAAGGCAGTCGGTCACGTAGTTGGTAATCTTGTTACTGCAGACAGTGGCGTGCACGGCGGGCTCGTGGTACTAGAGCCGTCGTTCACCGGAGAGACAATGGCGACCGCGCTCGGCATTCCTCCTTCCAAGAGTATTATCAGAAGACATCTGGTCGCCGAATTCGACGCTCTCGTCATACCAGCCAGGTGAGTCAACCACTCACTCATTTATATGCCAATCCAGGAAAATATAATATTTGCTTGAGACACCAATTCAGTACCTAATATTTATATGTATGAGCTCTATCACATCAATCAACTTGCGAGTCAATATGTTTCGCACCACTTGTATAATGTATCTATGTAAATGTTATATTTTCTTATTACGTTATATTACATGATATGAATGAATTATGTATTTACAATATTATTTACTTGAATATATCTAGTGACAATGAGCACAGTATATACCTATTTATTCATAACCAAGTTCTTAGATTGTTTGTCCCATAAGTGCATTGTTAATGAGTCAAGGAAGTATGTGAGTGGAGACGAGTGCGGATGTTGTGGTGAGGCGCACAGTGCATGCACCAGTTGTTTGAGTACTCGTAGCGCGAGTGAGCCCCTCCCGTACTGCGCATCTGTAGTTGATTATAATATGAGGTGCAATCCTGCAGGTATACGATATTTTGCCAGGTGGAAGAACTGCAAGTGGAGGCTGCCCGAGCATCCATGTTGTCCACAAAACAAAGATAAACCAACGAAAATCAAAAAACTCTCGTTTAAAAAATAAATTATCGCTTCGGTGCCCAAACCTGTATCTATGTAAAATTTCCTGTATCAAAATGTTTGTAAATTCGCTATTTTTACACAAAACATTTTCTTTGCGAAAGAAAATTTTGTATCTACCTACCGTCAAAACTTGCTCGTTTTTTGAAACTTTTTTGATGGAAAACTTTACGAGCGGTGAAGACTGATAAGTTATCGTAGGGATCGTGGTTTGTAAGTAAAGGATATCAAAAGTTGGAGCGATCGGACACGTTCACAGTGATTTTGTTTTGTACTTCGCCTTCGTCAGTGTTAGATTCAATGTTGGACATTGTGACCCCCTAGAGTCCCGATCTTGCCGTAGATTAGATTCGTCACGTTAATGTTAATTCGAGATTGATCAATTTGGTAAACTAGTAAATGTATACAACTTAGTTGATATTATAAAGATATAAGCATGAAATGCTTCGTATTATTCATAGGGGGTAACTCATATCCCATTACCTGCATTCACTAACGTTATTCAAGAGGATTCATTTCAATTTAAAAACAGTTTTGAAATAAATGTAATAATAATCGAAGATTTTAAAATCTTTACAATTGAATATTCATAGGTGTAAAGACAGAACCATCACCATAGCTTTAGGATTATAACAATAATAGCATTTACTAATACTGTAAGATAACTATGTTTTTGACTTGTATACATTCATACTGTAAAGTTGACAACATTGTATATTAGGTTCACCTGTAACGATATCGATTGAACTATAAATGTGAATAAATCCTGATGAAAAAGATAAACCTAAGGGACATCGAGTCAGTTTCTTTTTATTATCCATCACCCTAAACTTGGCGATCCTTGCGTCGAGACAGAACGGTAACGATCATTTTATCGATACATCATGAATGCCTCTCTGTCATCATCATTAGACCGCACTACATAATAATCAGACTCTGTCCACATTTTCTCCTTCCATGTAACGTTCCATTTTATTTTGTAAAGATTTCGAACACGTTGAC
The DNA here is from genome assembly GCA_947578705.1 of Lacanobia wlatinum. NCBI lineage: Eukaryota > Metazoa > Arthropoda > Insecta > Lepidoptera > Noctuidae > Lacanobia > Lacanobia wlatinum. The sequence goes on from OX388033.1 coordinate 13,357,818, forward strand.
ATTTCGTGCTTGATGGATTTAGTTATGACATTTTGATTATATTGTTGTTGTTATTTTAATTCAAACAAACAAGGAAGAGTACTGTTTGTTTCAAACACATACGATCTCACAATATTTGCTAACAATTTCAATATTGGATCCAGTACTTTTCATTGTCATCCAATCCATTTATATTTACTCGAGTTATTTCCTTTTATTTATCTCCATACACAATCAGCATGATTCGTATCATATTCAGCAAAGTGCATCATGCTTTTGATGTCTATGCAAAATATTATTGAATTACAATTCACTTTTTATTAACTGTCTCTCGTAGCTTCCAGTGAACATAAATCTGTGAATATGAAAAGCGTTTGCGTTATTTTTCCTGCTAGGAATAAAAAATGCAGTATTGAGGTCCAACATGGCGACTGTAAAATATGAATTAACGAGAATTTGCATGTGAGCTTTTTGTGTTAGCAGATATTAAACACAAATGAGTGCAAATTTGAGACATTAAAGCGACCATAACTAACGCAAACTACGCTCTGCCTGGCTTCTATATGTGATCTCAAATTTGTACTGCTTCCGTTGTGTAGTGAAATCAAATTGTAATTGGTTTTCAGAAACTTGTTTGGTCACCAAATCAGGATGTTGGGTAGACCGTTCTCAAGGTCGGTAGCTACTGGGTTACCAGGCATCGATCTGAGTGGGGACTCCAGGAGGCATAGCTTAAGGGTAAGAAGACAGCCAAGTGCTATTTAATCATATTCAAATTACACCTAGAACTCCACCATTAAAAACAATTTTTTTTCCAGGGCTCAATAACCCGAGCACTGGGTGTACTAAAACCGAAGCACGAGCGGACATCCCCATCAAGTTCAAGCGAGAGTTCGAGCGTGTTGAGTCTGACGCAGCCGTATCAGATCTCGTACTCGCCTCCGATAGCCGTACGAACGCTGTCTCAGTTGAGCATGACGTACGCGCCGCCGCCGACGCTACAGGAGTACGAGCCGATATATACGCCGCTGAGTCTGTATTCCCAGTCCAGCGTGTCGACGAGGGATAGTTTGACGAGACTGAACGATATCAAGGAGAATTCTAGTATTACTCATAGGTAAGAAATTCTGTACTGATTTAATTTATCTATTAAGGTGGGTACCGCAACACGCAGTCACTCTTGAAGGTTACCTGTCTTCAACACCTTTGGAAATCAGCAATAGTAGATGCATCGTAAGTACACGTAGCGATCAGATTTCATACTCGCCGCCAATAATCGTACGGACGCAATCTTAGTGGAGCATGACGTATGCTCCAACACCGACACTACAGGAGTATGAGACACATGGTAAATAAAGGTACACGCCGCTGAGTGTACTCGCACACCAGTATGTCTACGAGTGATAACTTGACAAGACTCAACGATTTGAAGAAAAATTCTCTTCTCTTCTTAGTTGGACTCGCTTGTCAGAGTGGTCGTGGCTGCGCAGATGGGAAACATGAAGATATGTTCGGTCCTCATTCCTGCATATGTGACCAAAGATCTTCAGTATTCGTGTTTTCACAATGAATGAAAGTCGTTCATTAATACTAAGCTCTTTGTAATGGAGACATTAGAGCAAACGCTGTCCATGGGATCTTTAAAAGGCGTCTCCAGCACCACTTCTCTAGTGCGTCGATTTTACGGAGATCCTGTAGTCTCAGGGACCAAATTTCGGAGCCATAGGGAAAGATTGGAAAGACAAGGCACTTCATCAATCTGATCTTGGTCTTCTTGGTAATTCTCCTGTCTTTCCAAACCTTCCCTAGCCGTTCAACTACCGACCTGGTGATGGCACACTGTCGTCTGATCTCGTCGCCACACCCTCCAGTACTGGAGATAGTAGAGCCCAGATAGATATAGCTCTGTACAACTTTGCAGTTAGCTATGCTCTGTACGTCAGTTTCCTTTTGTTCAGCTCGGTCTACTATCATCATCTTCGTCTTGTCTAGGAAAATTCCAACGTTATATTAAGGTTTTAGTGTTTACTGCAAAAAATAATATCATTCATTGGTCATGTCTAATACCTATAAAATTTGGTAAACTATTAGGGAATACCAACTTTACCAACAATGTACTCAAATTATTACAAGTATTTTTTAAATTACATGAAATTCGTGTTTTCTGTTTAGAGTTAAAAAGTATTCAAAGAAAAAGTTTTACTTGTTTTGGCTTTCAACAACGAAATTATTCAACAGTCCACATTTCTATAGATTGCATAAAACTTCAAGCGAAAGAAATCTAGGAAATTCAATAGACGGGTTTCCTTTGTTTTATTTCTTTAGATACAGCGCGTGTTTTAAAGCCAACAGAATCGGATGACCTAATTACGTTTACAAGAGTGAGAGACAAAGGTTTGCTGTTTCCCGACGTAATCTAACTTCAGATGTGGCACACTCTATGCGAGCGTAGGTGTTTGACTATACACCCACTTCAATTTGTAGGGATAACCTTGTTAGGCTCACGGAATTTGCATTTTGGGTGAGGCTTAATAAAATAAGTTTGACATTTTGTTTTGTCTTATTTAGATCGGCTTATTTTATAGAAAGTCCCGAATATTATATTACAAGAAGAGTATCCAGCCCACCATAAAACTAGATCCAAATCTGAGCAGAAAAACGTGGCGATATTTGGCGCGTGTTATAATCACCATGAAAACATCATAATAGTATACAGGCTGAAATTTCTCTTTCCTTTAATTTACCACGTGTTAATATTTCCCAGAATTTGATCCTTATTAGCTACACTTTCGGATGGTGTAATAATACAGTTTGTTTGTATTTTTTTTTTTCAAAATCAACCGCTTCGATTTCTGGGTAGGAACAACGATTTTTCAAAAATCCAATGATGCAGTTTCACATTTCATCAAAATCGGGCTCGAGACTCCTTTCAGTGTTTTTCGATATTCCTAACACTTTAAAAATTCATTCATTCATTCAAATTTAAGTATATAATAAATATACAGTGATAAAAAGATCAGGTAGAAAGGCGAGCTTAACTCAGAGTTGAGTTTTCTCCCAGCAAACCTTTGAGTGATAGAGAAAGTTTTTCAGCCCAGATACCAGATAATTGTAGTTTTAGATCATTTCTTCGCGGTTTTCCTCTCACATTTGTCCTTAGTTTTTAGTCAGTTCGATCTGGAGTAAGGACATAGAACCATTGTGGCATTGTCGCCCCGCCGCCACTATGTCTTTTTTTTTTCAAAATTGCGGCGCGCGTTCTAACATGCATATTTATATGGGTAGAGGACACTTCAATAGACAAAAAATGTTAGGAATATGGTGCCCTAAAGTGTCACGTTGCTGAAATATTTCGTGGTAAAGTCTCCATGTGACAATTTGACGATCATTAAAAATTACTTAATTATGTGCTGATATGCATTAAATTAAATTAATAGTTTCCAGCTTGATATAATCATTTAATGAAAGAAAACAAAAATAAGAAAACGTAAAACCCACTTAATTGAGAACTTCGCAAAATAATAGTGTTTAATTTAAATAAATTATTAAATCAAGCTGAGAACAATTATTACTATACAATCATTACTGAATATAAGCGCGTGGTAAGTAAATTTTTAACAATTTCATTCTTCTCACTGGGTGACTTTACCTTCAAATATCTCGGCAACGTGACACTTTAGGGCACCATGTTGCTAACATTTTTTGTTTGTTTAAGTGTCTTCTACCCATATATGCATGTTGGATCGTGCGTCGCAACTTAAAAAAAAAACAAAATGGTGGCGGGCTATGCCAGCTCCCATGCAAAAAAGTTCGAACCCCTTTAATTCTCAACCAATATCGGGCGTAGGACCTAAGCAATTTTAAATTCAAACTTAAAATGGTCCTTTTTCAAAGGTACGGACAAAAAGCGGACCAAGCTCACCGAGTGAGCTCACCCCTGCCGGCCAAGTCGACAGACGACTCGCTGTTGAAGCAGAAGCGACACCGACGCGTCAAGAGCATCGGCGACATCAACGCCTGCACCAAGGCGCCCGTGTGAACACACCTTTACGTCAATTATGTTCAGGGCCTTGCCATTGAAGTGATGGTTGAGTGCTAAGCGAGTGACGGTCTCAGCGACTAAAAATAGGTGACAAATTCCGGTAGGAACATTTTGCGTCACCGTCATAAATTGAAGCCCTTAGTACTACAATTTATCTTTCCAGACATAATGCAGATATATCGTCTGGTTTGAATAATGAAGAACGGATCTGTAATAGTACCTAAGCTTAGATAAAATGTCGACGCCTCGCCGGTTCTCAGACATCGCTTGTATGACAAGGTTCTAAATGTGTCCTTTACCCTAAATGTTATTTTGGTTAGAGCATGTTCCTTTCTTGAGATGTAAATCCCATTGTCCTCATCTTGAATCCTCCTTTTGTGTATTCAATTGTACCTAATACAAATTATTCGAATAGAAAATTGGTTTAAATGTCGTGCCCCTTTGGATAGTTTAACAGAACACTATATAGAAAATGTTTTAGAAAATTATATTGGAAATTGGACCATAGTGTATCTTTAGATCCAAATATAGGAATTATTTAATTGACTCTTATAAAAACAATAATTTTCCTAGTCATTGTAAAAGTATCACTTGATTCACTTGATATTATTAGTGATATGAATAGTGGAGACAAGCTATTTTGTAGGGATTTAGAAACTAATAAAAAGCAGCCCTTTCATAATATAGTAAACGTAAAATATTTCAAGGCTCGAATAGAACATCCAGTTTCAATTATAGCAAATGGTGAGGACCAAACCGACATTTTGATTATGTCAATCAATCACGGATCTCGCAATAGAGCCGTGTTTTGGTAGCTTTAACCACAACAACGTTTACACGAAGGGAAATAGCCTACGTCAATATTGAACCCAAAGTTTGTGCGGACGCAAATATCATTTTGTATAAAGTCGCATATCAAAAACTTTCAAATGAATTTGTGAAAGCAAATAGACTGAGTTTTAATATAGTTAACATTTGATTGTCTTATGATATATTCAGTATTTCAATATACAGGATAGTAGTTTATTATGTGTAACTTTTAAATGTTTTTGAATAAGTTTTCACTCTGACCATTTTACTTATGAAAGTTTCGGTAGTCAAACTAGTCAATTTAAATGTTTTGTAAGCGGTCTAGCATCGTCTGATATACCAAATTTTAGATAGTAGTAGTATAACGACTTTGATAAGTAAAATGGAAAATATAATAACAGTTCACTAACCACGCTGTATTAACTTGCCGAACACTGTGATAACGCAATACTCTCACGCATTGAATAGACCCAGAGCTTTTAACTTCAGTATTTTATACCAAAGTACATATTAGACATTATACAAGTACATAAATACATAGGAATAACGTAACACATTCCCATCGAGCTTGAATCCTATACTTTTGATATTGATGTGTATTCAATTTTGTTATTTTTTATTGTTTTTGAAACATTTATTTTTTATTATTAATGTGATTTTTTCATTTTGTGATATTTGAGTTACCAATAAGTTATAATTCGTAAAAACTTTTAAAATAAAGACTATGTGAAATTGACTTGGCGAGTTTTATTTTCACCTGCCGTAGTTCGGTTGAATAAATTGGATAGTGAATCTATTTGTGGAACACAAAGGATGTGATGAGGGTCTCAGTCAAAATATCTGAACAAATATATTCGAAGGGAACCCGATTTATTTTTCAATTGCGAACATTGTTGGCGATAGAGGAAGGCCGTGTTCTTTTATTCGGTGCGGTAAAGGCCACTAGCTATTTATTTAATAGCTCATTCCGAAGGATCTACAAAAGAGCCTGATAAAAGAAACTGCTCAAGTTTTCGCGAATACCAATGGCGGTAACACGCGGGTTTTTCCTTTTGAAGTTTTTTGGGAGTAAGTAAATATTTTAGTTTCTCAGAACTTTCTTGGATGTAGCATGTTATTTTCAATCAAAATACAATGAAAATATCAATAGCCAGATACCACATCTTCTACAGAAAAAAAGGGGAACTGACTGAGTTACATACTTATCAACGTACTTACAGCTGAAACTTCTGGTCTAAGGAACATGAAAAATTGCACAAGGCTTCTCTTAATGATGTCGGTCACTAGAACTAGGCATTTTTGGAAATTCAACCTTTTTAGACGGTGAAAAGGAGAATATCTTTTGTACCAATCTGCACATATGAAGCCGCGGTCGAAGAGTTACTTTCTATATAAAAGAGCAGTGTGAATAACGATGCATTTTAGAATCAAGTAGATATTCCCATTTTGATTATACAACTAGCTGACCCGCGCAACTTCGACTGCGTCACAATTTTCATTACTGCTCCGCTCCTATTGGTCTTAGCGTGATGATATATAGCATATAGCCTTCCTCGATAAATGGGCTATCTCATACTGAAAGAATTTTTAAAATCGGACCGCTTGTTGCTGAGATTAGCGCGTTCAAGCAAACAAACAAGCAAACTCTTCAGCTTTATATATGAAGTATAGATGTGTAACAGAATTATCGCAATACCTGAAAAGGGATCTACTCTGAATCCTTATGAACAAGTTTTACAATAAGATCGGCATTTTCCTGTGCGCATAACTCGACGAAATTTACTTACTGATCAGCTGTTATTTTTTGCATGTTCACGGAACACGTAGCAAAAGTTGTTGATAATGATAAGTACAATGACCCCTTTACAGGTATTGCGTTCTGTTACGCGTTGTATACTATCTCAAAGGAAATGTATTACTCAAAAAGCAATACACAAAATTACAGCTTCATACGATCACTACGCCTACAAACGCCTTCGAATAATTTATTCTCTCATAAAATATAGAAATGTAAATTACAGACGAAACTTCTGGAGCGCCGGCAAATATTCAGGAACACTTAAACGATTCCTCTTCCGATAATATAGTGCAGGAGCTATCATCCGAAGTCGCCAGAGAAGTTAGCTGTTCAATTATTTATAGAAAGTTGTCGGCTTTCGGCTGGGAAAGTTCGTTATGGCGGCGCCTTGACGTGACGCAAGTGTTCTCTCATATGGAGCTCATAAATGTTTGTAAAGAGCTCCTGTTAGAGCCAATGAGTTTGATAAGCTGTTTTAGGGTTGATGTTTGGAATAAGAACATGGAATATGAAGGAAACTTCAATTTTTCTTCTAATACAGTATTTTTTCTAACTTAATCTGCCTAACCTTAACAGAAGAATAACAGCCGCACGAGTCGATATTCAAGGTTAAGCAACGCTTGCCAAGTTTGGTCTGTGGATGGGTGACCATCTTAACATGTCTAGTTTCCTCCGTGCCTCGGAAAGCACGTCAAGCCGTTGGTCCCGGCTGTCTTTTGTAGATCTTTGGCAGTCGTTACGGAGTATCAGAAGCCAGTAATAAATCTGGCTCCAGTCTTGCCAAGAACTACCGTATTACCCAGTTACTGGGTTTTGGAGGTCAGATAGGCAGTCGCTCTACGTAAAGTAAAATACTACTATTCAGCTGAATCCGGTTTGATTGGAAGCCGATCCCAATGTAGCTGGGAAAAGATTAGGCAGATTATCATCTGCCTAGCCTTTTCTCAACTTCCAGTCGGCTTCCAGTTTAACCAGACACAGCTGAGTACCAGTATATTACATGCCCAACCCAGTAACTGAGTAACACGATACCTTTTGGCAAGACTGGTGTCAGTTTTTTGTCTTCTGACTACCCGTAACGACTGTTAAAGATCTACAAAATACATCTAGGACTAACAGCTTAACGTGCTTCCTCGTCCACGGACCATCCGTCGTCAAGATCAGCCTATGCGGCTGTTATACTATACTATTTCGTTATTATTAAAGTTTCAACTGTTTCAATTGCAAATACATTAATTATTCTACTTTTCTGACTTCTTATTAGAGTGGTAGGGGTGTTGGCTATTATCGCGTTTGAATTCGCCGCTAGAGGCGCTAGTGTAGCGTGAGATTTTAAATGTCAAATTTCACTGTTGGTTGGCTATTCATCATCATAACAGCCGGAAGACGTCCACTGCTGGACATAGGCCTCCCACAAAGGTTAATTTTGCCATAATCGCCACGCTTGGCAGGCGGGTTGGCGATCGCAGTGTATGGTGTTAAGTTTTACAGAGAACGCTGCTGCCCATTCTCTGGTGAATCCCTTAGTCGCCTCTTACGACAATCACGGGAAGTGATGGGATGGTATTATTATTTCACGGCACCATACGGCACCGGTCGACACCATACGGCTTGGCTATTGACGCGAGTTTATTTACTTACTTTTTTTTTATTTTTTATTTTCCTTCTAGCTTTGTTCACATGCGTAATAACAACTTTAATGCTATGATTAAGAACCTTACTCGACAGTGGCGCCAACTGGTGAGTACAAAAACGGTAGCCCTCATTGTGTCACCTCAGCCTGTTTCATAATCAACGTCTACATGCAGCCACAAACTATACTAGAATTATGTTTGTAGTTTCAAGGGTTCAACACTCAGTATCAAACAACATTCCAAAAGCTTTGAACTACTCTTAGCGCAGAGTAGGTACATTTATATTTTAAAAGAAGGTTCATTGCTTTCTCTCCAATACCAGACTTTTTTCCGCAAACAGGATATATACGACAAAAGCAGCTATCAATATCTGTGGCAATATAAAGCAGTGGTCGGCGATGTAAGCAGGGCTGTGTCGAGGTTGGCAGTCGCATCACGTGCAACGCCGGGGGACATTCTATCATTACGCCGCGGACGCCGCGGTTTTGCGGTGTTGTGTACATTTGCACTATGTTATACATAGCCGGTAGCCGCTCTATTACGATTCCGGAATTACAGTATCTTCCTTTATTTGGGTTGCGGAGGTCAAACAACTTGATATTTTGGCAAAAGATATCCAGTATTTCAGTCAGAGAGCCAATTCTACTGATTTTCAAGCAACATTCGCATTCGCATCGAAGTCGCAATCTGTCAAAAATGGATGAAAATTTTCCATGAGTAAGAACGTTATTTGCTTTTGCCATTGCAAAATCTAATTTAGATAACAATCAAACCATAATAAAGCGAGAAATTTCTTTTTAAATTTTGTTATTAACAGTTTTTAGGGTTCCGAACAAAAAACGGCACCCTTATAGGATCACTCGGGTGTCTGTCTGTCTGTCCGTCTGTCACAGCCAGTTATCTCCGGATCCACTGGACCGATTCTGTTGAAATTTGGTACACATATGGACTTCTGTGACCCAAATACAGACGCGTTACGTAAATGATTATTTTTTTAGTACGGTTATTCACTTTTGGGGGCGAAACTAGAAAATTAAAAAAAAAGTTTTTTGAACAATATCGTGTGTCATATCGAATGAAAGGGCTTACTGTAAGGGTTTTAATCATATTTTTTCATAATTTTAAAATAAATGGTTATGAAGTTATTCAATAAATTAGACGAAAAATGACCATCACCCTTATCTCCGAAACTACTGAGCCTAATTTTTTTAATAAAATGGAGAAAATACATCGTCACCTATAGATAACAGGAAAACGAGCGAGCTAGCGGGCGAGCGAGTCTATAGTGTTAAAATATCCTGTTGAAAAAAATAAATTCGTTCGGAACCCTTCGCACGCGAATCCGACTCGCACTTGGCCAGTTTTATCTATTAAGTACTTATTTGAATATTATAAAGATAGTCATCGGATTTTTTTTTTTTTTTTTAAATATATATCGATATGACCCTATCTACACTATATAATAATATTATAAAGAGGAAAGATTTGTTTGTTTGTTTGTTTGTTTGAAATGAATAGGCTCCGAAACTACTGCACCGATTTGAAAAATTCTACCAGCAATGGATAGCTACATTATCAGGGAGTAACATAGGCTATATTTTATCCCCGTACTCCCACAAAAAGGGGAACTACGCGGGTAAACCGCGTGACGTCCACTAGTATACTATAAATACGTACTAGTTGTTTTATGATTAATTGCATCTGTTCTTATAAATAACTAGCTGACCCACGTGGCTTCGCTCCCGTCAACTGGCTACTCTACCCTACCTACCTACCTACCTACCCTACCTACCTACCCTACCTACCCTACCTACCCTACCTACCCTACCTACCCTACCTACCTACCCTACCTACCTACCTACCCTACCTACCTACCCTACCTACCTACCTACCCTACCTACCTACCTACCCTACCTACCTACCTACCCTACCTACCAACCTACCCTACCTACCTACCTACCTACCTACCTACCTACCTACCTACCTACCCTACCTACCCTACCTACCAACCTACCCTACCTACCTACCTACCTACATACCTACCTACCTACCTACCTACCCTACCTACCCTACCTTCCTACCCATTTTTTTTTGCTTTTGAACCGTCCCTGTATCCTGGCAAACCAAACAAAAAAAGAATGATTAAAATCGGTCCAGCCGTTCTTGAGTTTTAGCGAGACTAACGAACAGCAATTCATTTTTATATATATGGGGAATTTATTAGGGAAATGATACATTAGGGAAATTTACTGAAAAGTCTAATTAGTCCGTCAGATAGATTTGCAAAAAATAATTGTACACGTATTTTTTGTGTAGTGCGCTGAAAACTCGCGTGACGTCATTACTATAAGCTATAGTACAATAGGCTAATTTCCACCATCAATAAATTGCAAATCTATTTAGTCCGTCAGTTAGAGTATTGAAAAATAATGGACATGTATTTTTTGTTTTTGTAAATCAATGAATATTGACAAAGATAAAACGCATCAAAATTCGGTAGAGGGGGCTGGTGACGTCATGTCGCTCGCTAGTAAATATAGTACTATCGTAGTGACGTTACGCGAGTTTTCAACGTATTGTATCTTCGTAATTTTTTGTTTACGTGAAAAAAGAAAAAATACGTGTCCAATAGTTTTTGGAAATCTGTCTGACGGACTAATTCTTTTTTTTTTCAGTAAAATACCCTATTTTTACTAGCATTGTGACGTTACCAGCAGGGACCGGCCGGGTACTCGTTGAAAGGGTTTTTGAACGGGTTTTTTTAAGCGCTTCAAAAATAAACCCTATGATACGTGTTACACTCTCGAACGGGTGTTATCTAACCCCTTCCGAACGGCTTACCCTTTCAATACCCTGTAACTCTGTAACAGGGTAAGCCATTCAAACCCAACACATCGTAATATGCACTCTTCGAAATCGACATTAGTTTGAAAATTGCATAACCACGACCGCATGTGACATCTTGTCGCCCGGCGCGCGCCATTGTTGCGTGTACCAAGCGACTTGTAAACATGGAATAATAATCATTGTCCGTATGATCTTATAGTTCAATTTTTCTTATCGCACAGGCTAAACATTGTAGGTAATGTTTTTTTTTCGTGTCTATTCTTGTTTATTCTCATCATTCGTCATTTAATTCGGAACACGGACGGAACTACGGAAGTAACTTAAATAAATTTAGCAGTGTTTTTGTTTACTTAATGTTGTCATCATCATTTCAGCTAATATCCGTCCACTGCTGAAAGTAAGCCTCCCCCAAAGAGCGCCAACTATCCCGGCCTTGAGCAGTCCGCATCCATCCGCTGCCAGCCACCTTCTCTAAATCATCGATCCATCGTGCCGCAGGGCGTCCCACGCTACGTTTGCCTATATGCGGTCTCCACCCTATGTCTGTTCCATCGACCGTCTGTCCGTCTGCAGACATGGCCGGCCCACTTCCACTTCAGCATGCTGATCCTACGCGCAATGTCAGTAACTTTAGTTCTCTGACGAAAGACATCGTTGCGAATTCTATCCACCAGAGAAACCCCGAGCATTGCTCTCTCCATTACACGTTGACCAACCTTGAATTAGTGGACCAGGCCTATGGCGAGTGTTGTCCACGTTTGGGCTCCGTAAGCTATTACGGGTAGGACGCACTGGTTATAGACCCTGGTATTAAGGGATTGTGGGATCGACGATTCAAAGATATCACGCAGCTTCCCGAATGCCGCCCAGCCCAAGCGAATTCTTCTGGTCGCCTCCTTCTCAAAGTTGTGCCGCCCAAGTTGTATAATTTGGCCTAGATATTTATGTATTCTTCTGCAAAGATTCCGCCTTGATTTCAATGTCATCTGCAAATCGGAGGTGTGAGATATACTGACCGTTGATATTTATGCCCCATCCTTTCAATCAAGCGTCTTGAAAACGTCCTCCAACGCGTTCGTCAACAGTTTCGGAGAGATGACGTCTCTCTGTCTTACACCTCGACGCAGTTGGATTGATTTGGTGCTCTGTTCTTGTACTTGGACGGTAATTGTTGCGGCCTTGTACAGACATCTCATCACCTCTACGTAGTGGTAGTCGATAAGACATCTCTGCATGGACTCCAGGACAGTCCAGGTCTCGACGGTGTCGAAGGCTTCGTCGTAGTCCACATACGCTAGGCACAGAGGCGGATTATATTCCTCGGTCTTTTGAATTATTTGCCTGAAGGTGTGTATGTGGTCTACGTTGCTGTAGCATTTTCGAAACCCGGCCTACTCCGACGGTTGGAAGTCATCGAACTTTTGGGCGAGACGATTCGAGATAACTCGAAAACAGCTTGTAGACGTGGCTCAGGAGTAAAATGGGGCGGTAGTTCTTGTGGAGCGTGTTATCGCTCTTCTTGAAGAATAATACCACCACGCTGCTGTGCTATTCCTCCGGTGTTATGTCAGTGTGGATGACGGAATTGAAGAGCTTTACAAGCTCTGTCAAGACAGATGTTCCTCCTGCCTTGAGCAACTTTGTGGTTATCCCGTCATCCCCCGGAGCTTTGTTGTTATGAAGTTGTCCGTGAGCTATCCTAATCTCACCCATGTGAATGTCGGGTAGCTCGTCTTTGAGATGGTGTGTAAGCCTAGCCCGTGGATGATCCGCACCGTGGGCCTGAGGTGGGCATGTTTTTTGAGCATACAAGTCTCAATAGAACTTTTCGACTTCAGCGAGTATCTCTGGCTTCGAGGTGACGGTGGTGCCTTGTGACGTTTTGAATTTCGGCAGGTGACAACGAGAGGTATGGGGCTTGGCAAATACCTTCGAGCCCTTATTCCGTGCTATGGCTTGCTCTCTTGTCTCGGGTATTTGGACTCCCGAGTGTCGCGTCAGACGATGTGGCATTCGGGAGTTCTCGTCGTTTCCTCATTAATTCCAGAGTCTCGCTAGTGAGTACTGATTTACGTCCATAACTCATTGGTCGAAAGTGTTTATTACCTACCTCGCGGATGATACGTAGGCAGGCTTTCGGTGGCATCGTTAATGTCCTCAGTGGTTTCCAACATGGCAAATCGGGTCTGGAGGTCCTACTGGAAGCTTTCGCAACCAGCTTCGACCTGGGGCAGCGTTGGTCTGACGGTCGACCTCGGTAGGCGCACTCTTTTGATTTTAACATTAATATTCAGATTGCCTTTAACCAGTCGGTGATCACTTCCGGTATTGACCCTGTTGATCACAGAGAAATCTCTTAATATATGGCGCTTATCAGACATATCGAAGTCGATCTCATTCTTTGTCACGTTATCGGGGTTTCGCCAGGTCCACTTCACTTTGAGGATTCTTCTGGAAAAAAGAGTTCATCAGAAAAAGCCCCTGAGCCTCGAGGAAGTTTACCAGCATTCGCCCTCTGTGATTTCTGCGCCCATAGCCAAATGGACCTACTCTCGACTCATCACTCTCTTGTACTCCCACTTTAGCGTTGAAGTCACCCAAGACAACAGTGTAGAATGTTTTGGCACGAGACATAGCTTTCACTATGTCTTCGTACGTGGCCTCGACTTCTTCGTCAGGGTGTGCGGATGTTTGACTTTTCTGATATCTTAAGTAAAAGGTATCAAGCCCTTGCCGACACACTGCCGCATTCCACAATGTTACCCCTGAGTGACTTGCGGACCATAAACCCAACGCCACCTGGGGATGGTTGGTGTCCTTCTCGGAAATAGAGCAAGTGACCACTATAGAGGTTTATCATCTTCTCCCCGTCTTCGGATCTCCGATAGTCCCACGATGTGCTAGTTAAAACGACTTAACTCTACTTCCAATTCAGCGAAGCGCTCGTTCAGCCGCAGAGAGCGTCCGTTGTACGTCGCCAGGTCAATTTTTCGGGATTGGTACCCTGCCATAGCCAGGGGATTCTTAGCACCGCACCGTTACCGTGGCCGGTACCATGGCCAGGAATAGTGCAGCTACCGGGAACTGGGGGCCGTGAACTGGGTTTCTGGGTTGCTTCTCATAGTGAGAATTTGCCATAGTCACCACGCTTGGCAGGCAGGTTGGTGACCGCAGTTCCTGGAATGCTTTCTCTTATAGTGTTGCTGCCCACTGTAAGGTTCGGCATTTGGGAGCATTCCAGCATGGTTCATGGATATACCGCCATGTTTCGGTTACCGGAGTCAAAAAACGGATGCGTTGTTGTCATTCCGGCTAATATCCCTTAGTCGCCTCATACGACACCCACGTGAGGAGATGGGTTGGTCTATTCTTTTTACTTGCTGTGACAATGTCACAGCCGAGGCGAGGTGCTGTTCACCGATATTATGTATACGATGCATCAATTGACACAAGCAAATGTAATGCCGTAACATAACTTGTAAAAAACCAAGTCTTCCAACTCAGTTCTTCTACCTTAAAAAGTTGTGAGATCCATGTAATATCAAGTCGGATAATTTATTCAGTCCCTACTTAAGGATCTTTACTTGAGATACATTGTGTTTTCATGCGATGGCCAAGTCAATCTATGTAGTGTGTGTATTTGGGGTTTTTTTTTAGTGTGGTATACTTACATAACTCAATTTAAATCAGCTATGATTCGTCATCATTCATTCGACACTATTGACAAATGTGATTTCGCTCTAGTGACAAAATAAGTGAAAGACTGATTAGTGTAACAAATTTTAATAAATCTTATTAAACAAACCATATTTTAAAAATAATAATCGAGCCTAGAGGTAGTTTTTATCGGGTACATTAAGTGGACTGCCTTTGTAAGACGACTAAATGGCAACGTGTTTATGCACGGTAAATCATGCGCCGCTACTTAGAAAAAAAAAACTAAATGGCAGCGAGGGTGCTATGCCAAGCTCCCATAGAAAAACCAGCCAAGTGCGAGTCGGACTCGCGTGCAATCGTGTGACATATAAAATGTCCTTTCATTTACTTACTGTGAGAGTTTTAATTATATTTTTTTAATAATTTTAAAATAAATGGTTTTGAAGTTATTCAAGAAATTAGACGAAAAATGACCATTCCCCCGCTTATCTCCGAAACTACTGAGCCTAAAATATTGAAAAAATGGAGATAATAGATTTTTGACTATAGATTACAGGAAAATCTATAAAAAGTCTATAGTGTTAAAATAACATGTTATAAAAATGAAATTCGTACGGACCCCTTTGCACGCGAGTCTGACTCGCACTTGGCGAGTTTTTATTAAAATAAAAACATTGCGCGCGCGTCGCGTCGCTCGGCACTTTTTTTCACAACCGCCAGAGTTTGCATCGAACCAAATATACTATACCTACGAGTACAGTTTAAAGTTTTAAACCTATTAATATATATCATTGCCGCCTGTGCTACTAATCGTACTCGGGTCACTCGGGAATTCGTCTTGATTCTCTGTAAAAAGCGGCTGACTATATTCTTGGAATCGTACATTATCATCATCAGTATCGCTAGCGTCACCTGAAACACAATCAATCCTATTGGTAATAATAATAAAAATATATGTTACTAAATAAATAATAAGTAGGTACTTACAAGGCCAAGTAATTCAGTTGTAACTTGTAACTTAACATAATTACAATAATTTTAAATAACAAATATAATTACACATCACAATATTAACATTAAGGTACCTAACTCAGTACTTTAAATAATAATCACTAACCTGTGCTACTCATCCTAATTATTAGCTCGCTTATCTGTCGACTTTCATCACTTGTTTTCAAATTCGTAATAAGTCAATAAAAATAGTTAGGCAATGAGGCGCCGCTCGGGTGCAAGTATCCCGCACCTACATGCAGCTCAAGTGTATTAGGTAAGTCAGGGTAACCCGAATAAAAGCTTTTCGTGAAGGTAACCTCTTCAAAGGCTTAAGCCATTGAAGGGGTTAACCCCTTCACGTGCTTACCATAATAAAGGTGGTAACCGTTTCGCTGGGTTTCGGAGATGTAACTCGATCAAAAGGTAACACTGCGATATGAGTTACCTCATGTACGGCTTACCCTATCAAAAGGCTTAACTCTTAAGCGGGGTTGTCCGGTCCCTGGTTACCAGCCCCCACTCTTGAACTTTGATACGCTTTATTTTTATAATTTTTTATCGATTGGATATAGCAAAAAATACGGTTCCAACATCTAAATACGGTTCGAAAATCTAACGGACGGAATAAATAGAATTATATTTTTTCTATCTTGGAAAGTATCCTATTCAATCACGCGTTATAAATACTAACTCAAAATAAACATCAGGTAACAACATTTCCTCAGTAAGCACTCAACTTTTAAAGCTAATTTCAGTTTTAAAACTAAGACAACTTCGTCGTTGGCTCAGTCTTTTTTTCTAAAAATAATCTTATAAGGGGAAGTCATTTCTGAATAGCAGGCTCTATACCGATTGGTGCAAACTTTCCGTTTATGAACCGAACAAAGTTGTGCGGAGCCTTCCTTGAAGGAACTCTCGAATGAGGTTCGCAGCAACAAGGTGTCGTTAGCGCAAGCGCAGGCGCCGGACGGGTACCCCGCTTGCCCGCTAAACTCGGCAACTCTCGCCAACTAGCCAAGCTTAGTTAGCAAACTGTATTTTCTTTTCAATTTCACAAAACGACCATAAGAACCGCAACTGCTTTGCAGACTCAAATTAAAAATTGAGATAACTTTCCTTAAATGCGTTGTATTGAAGAGCTACGTTAATACCAACACCTACGAAAAGTAGGTTGATAAAATCGATCAATAAAATCTTACAGCGCAGTTATTGATAAAGCCCCACTCGGAATCCTGTAACGACCCAATAATGATAACCTTTATCCATTGTAGGCTGAATAAAGACGAAATAATATTTTCTTGAGTCACGTAACTATTGGGAAACGCATCATTAAGTTTCAATATCGCTGAGAAAGCGCGCTTGCCGCACTCGAGTGGGCGAGACATGGAATCCACGCATTTTATACTGTCAGCGAAAATTCAATCTAGCAACTGGAGTAAATCGACGCTTCGTGATAGCAGGAAATATGCAAAAATATTCCTATGAGCTCGGAAATGAAGTTGAAGCACGGTTATATTCACGCAACGAATAAAAATCTACTTGTCCAATTTGCAATGAAAATCGTACGCATCGAATATACAACTAACTTGGTATAACCCGACATTGTGGAAATACAAACTCACTTATGTAATACCTACAGTAAAAAAGGAATCTGGAATCAACCCGTGATTTAAAATTGAATGGACAAAGTGACGTCCGGAATGCATTTGTTACTCACACACAAAGAGTGTAATTTATGTATGTACATAGGTCTTGTTGCAAGTGGCTATATATATTTTTCTTTCATTTGCAGCAAAATTGGCACACTAAAACAGTTTGTATTTCATTGATTTACCGATTATGAATGAATCTATCAATCAAAATGCATAACATGGTTCGCCAAAAACAGATAAATTATTAACGTTAAAGCTCTTGGTAAAATAACACAAACAATTTGAAATAGCGATCTATCATTTACCTACTAACAATATACTCCGCGTACTAAATCAACTTTTATCTAGAAAAAAGGCCAATTTTCGCGATATTCGATTACAATGGACAAAGGTGTAAACTACAGAGTACCGACCACGTCATACATTCAATAGAACGAACTCGTGGCTATTCTTTATTCATTGAAAATTTGCGACAAAATATTTGAATTTAACTTAGATATTTTTTTACCAAAAAAGATATCTGTCGCCATGTCTGTCGAAAGATCATCGGCCGTTAAGAACAGACAAGTCCTTGACTGATACCCAGCAGGATGGTCCAAAGAAAATGAAAGGTTGTTCTAACCAACTATAATAGATGCGTTAAGCGAAGAACGTGTAGGTTAGCCTGGACTGTTTTCTTTATAGCTTCCACCAAAGACCAAAGTTTGCCTAACCAGCTACTTAGGTACAATATTTTGGAGCCACACTTTAGCTTAAGCTATATTAGTAGGTGATATACAGGACACGCCACAGGAATGTCTTATCGCCTGAAATTGGCTCATAGGTACCCATATAAACGATAGTTATATTTAGAATTATTTAACTATAATTCTAAATTATTATCTATATTTATGTTAAGGATAAACAAATATAGCTGATTATTAAAACAATGCATTGGCAGTATACATTATCAAACTCAGTACCCGAGTACTCGTACCACTGTTTTTGCGGAACGTAGTGCCTGCTACTATTATAGGTAAAGGCATTGATATATAAAAAACCCAAGATACACAATCAGCATCTCAAAAACGTCCGCAAAAAACAAGCACACAATGTATTATTGCGCGCTAGTTTCAAACAGTCTCGCATCACTCGCCATACTGCATTGCTTTGTAAAAACAACTTTAAGCGATCCGTGTAAGGTTGTGTTTGCAAAAAAATTGTTTATATTATAACTACACACAACTTACACATGACACTTGATACATGTCAGTTTTTGACGACAGTTTCGAGTGTGCATTTGTTCGAGACTGTCTTGGGTTTTTGAGACATCTTGGGTTTTTTATATATCAATGGGTAAAGGTAAATATTTAATACTTTTTATATTTGATGTAATACATGGCTTGTCCGTCAAGTATTAGGCCGTTAGGTATCTTTAACGATATGCAATCTTGATTTACCTAAAATTGACAGATTTCGTGATATTTTCGATTATCGAAAACATGTACAATATCGACATGCAGATGTTACACATTATGCTGAAGGGGACAACGCTATCTAGCTACAAGGCACCGCCCCCAGTGATGTCTCTCGTGCCTGTCATTATAAAAATCTACATTCCTGAAATACAGGCCTCAGTCCATAAACCTAGACACTGGACAACTGTTTCTTTTAGAAGCTATGTCAGCTAACCCGAAACTCGAGAAAATTAATCCGTAAATAAAAACGTATAATATATAGTATTTCAGCTTATATTCGATAACTGCCTACAATGCAACCACTACTACTCCTGATTATCATCACTGTAGTATCGGCAGAAATATACGAAGACAGAAGACAAGCACCCAACCTTGCGAGCCAAAATAAAGAACAGAAGAAAGAGTGGTAAGGAAGCATCAGAGTCCGACCTACTTGAAGGAAGACAATTCCTGAAGACCTTAGAAAGGTTCTGTACCTATTACTTAGACGATACGCTCAGTTCAGTTCGCTCCGCAAGGAAACAGAGGAAGATCAGGTCATCCTGATCGTGGCCACAATCATTGGTAAAAGACGAAATGACCGAGTGAGAACTGGCCTCAGAAAACACGGAATAGCTGATGATGGGACAAGCCAAAATGATGAACTCGAGCTTTGTTCGCTTCACTGATTTGTCCTTCAGACACTGTCAAATTACATGGAAAATGTAAAAAAAGACCAGAATCGTACATTGTCGATTATAATTATCTCTTCTGAAATTCACAGTCATTTTGGATTAAATCGAATAAAATGAACCGACACAAAATAATTATATTCTAGTACCTAATTTTTTTCGGATTGTGTTTACAAAAAAATATTTTCCACTATTACTGACGAGTAACTATAAAATACAAGCACATATTAAAATAATAATATTTTTTCTGTTTAATTGCAAAGTCACTATAATAGTAATCTGGGTTACGATTATTTTCTTAAGCATTAAATTATAAATTTTCTTTGTATTTAAATTGTAAATCTTTCATTGAGAATGCTGTGCATACCTATAAGTGATGTATTTACTAAGAATTGAATATTTGTGATTGCCTGTTATTGTAATCGTTAATTGTAAATATGTCGTTGGTGTGCCTTACTTAATAAATAAATAAAAAATCGAAATTTACTCAACAAACTATATCAAACGCCGTCTTCCCTGCATTTCCTTCAGTTATTCGACATGCCTGCGACAAATACACCATAAACTAAAAGTTATTACGCATAACTCATATCGAGAGAGCAGACATTCTAGGATCATGTGCATATTGAATGCACACGAAGGAATATTATATGATGTATCGGAGGATGGCATCCGGCACATCGCCGTATATAGCAGCCAGGCCGGTGGGATCTAACTTTAGCACAGCGTCCGTACCTGCCTGACATTTCACAACATTAGATAACTATATTAACCCTTGTAGGATGTAGGGGTTGAATAATATGGAATGTAGGTTCTTCTGGCTTTCAGAGATTTCCATTATGTTTATTTATTTAAACTTCATGTACATTGGTGGTACATAGGCGGACTTAATGCACGAGGTATTCTCTACCAGTCAACAGTTAGACATTGACAGTGTGGTCAGTCAGTGTTATGTTGTTGTATAATAATTTAAGGAACTCAAAAAGGAACAGTCATTCGGACAAAGCCCTCTAAAAGTGTTTTGTCGATATGTATGAAAACTGAAAATTATAAAATAAAATGAAAAACAAATTGAAACAGAACATTCTCCAAATGAAATGGTCTCTATCTACATAATATCCATTACGTCAGATATTGAAGCTGTTGACTGCTGTGGTATTAAAACTAGGTATTGTGATACATCCTCCTTGGATGGCTCACCCTCCGGGAACCTCCGTCAATTTAATAATTAAAAAAGATTTAGAAGAATTAGGAATTTAGAATAGGTTTAAATATTGACATAAAAATGATTGATTTGTTTTTAAGACAGTTCTGTAAAAGTTTTTCCTGAGAGCACCAGCTCAATATAATAATCTCTTAAATCGCTTAAAGGCTGTTTTATTGAATCGATTCCGGGGGCATTCCAGAAGCCCTAGTGGTGTGCCCTACATGTGGCGGCGGCGCCGGGTACTTAATAAATAGAAAAGTACGTTTTTCGCGTATACAGGGCGTACACTGTATAAAGATAATTTCGCGTATGCACTGCGTAAAAAGTGCATGAAGACCCCCATTTTATAGTGATGCTCAGGCGAAATTTCTACGCCTAGATAAGTATAAAGATAAGTGGTTTTTATTAAATAAGTATAATTTAGCAAGATGGCGAAAGTAGTATCCTTCACGGGTACGGGTTCCACCTGCTCGTTCGACGATTTCCTTACACAGTTTCGCCAAATCGCAGCCATTAATAGATGGCCGGAGAGTGATTTAGCCCTCATTATGGGTGCTTATTTGGACGGCCCGGCCCTAGCTTTTTTCAAATTTACGTACAAAGAAGGGATGTCATTTAAGGTGATTTGCGACAGCCTGAAGTCTGAATTCCCATCAGGAATAGATTTTGTTGAGAAATTCTACAATGCGCGTCAAGACACTAAAGAAGACATAGTCGCATTTTTCTATAGACTGGCTGATTACGGATTACAGTCCGGAATTACCGACGAAAAGATATTCATTAAGATTTTCTTGAAGGGTATAAATATGCATTATAAATTAAAGCTGGGGACCCGATTATATAACTCAAAAGCTGAGTTGCGTGCCACCATTGACCAAATAAAAGAAATATTTGAGGAGACGCAGCCCGACCGGGCAAATTTTTCGTTGCACCCTCCGCGGGTCAGTTTTGATCATTTTCCAGCCGGAAGTCAGAGATACCCAACTTCACCGAGACCAACGAGCCCGGGGCAGACTGCTGCAAGATCGACGCCAAACCTAGCCGGTGATACGGATACGTATCACACTCCGAGGTATAATTTGCGGCCGAGACGGTTTGATAATAGAAATAACCGATTTCCAATTACCCCCAGCTCAAGAAGCCCACGTTCTGATGGCCACCCAAACGCGGAAGGGCACAGTCGATAAGTAATGAAGTGGAGTTGCAGGCTGTGTCCGAAAGAGATCAACTCCTAAAGAAAAATAGCAAATGCGGTGACCTCAATCCATTTATTAACATTACAATAGATAATCAAGCCTGTTCTGCTCTGATAGACACCGGAGCATCAATTTCGTGTATATCAGATCAATATGCGTTGAATCTCAATTTAAATCATACCAGTGACAAGGCAAATCATTTTGTGAAGTCAATATCGGGATCATGCTTAGAAGTTGTCGGGAAAACGACGATAAGTTTTATAGTGGACTCTAGTGTCTTTGTGAATGATTTCCTGATTATTAAAAACATTAACCAGAAATTGGTCCTGGGACAGGATTTCTTTCGTAAATACGAAGCAGTTATCGATTTTTCTAATGGGTGTATTACTTTAATGGGAAGATGTTGTATAAATTTTCACAAATGTACTGAACAAAATGCTATGTCAGAATCGCAAGTGGTGTGCCGTGACCATAATAATGAAATAATTCCAAATAACAACATTATGAAGGTTCGTGGATCTAAGGGAGAAGGGAGTTTTAATTCTGTATCGGAAACTGATTATTTATATTTTTCGAATTTAGTTAAAAACTGTGATGATAATTTTTTATCGAAAGTAGCTAATGCTGATGTAGTTAATGAACTTGATGTTAATTTAGGTTTAAGCTCGGAGAAAAGAAACAGACTGAGAACCCTTTTTACCTTATACAGAGATAACTTCGCTTTTAAGGCCTCTGAATAAGGTAGTTGTAGCATAGAAGAAATCACTATTAGAACTGTAGATGATATACCAGTTCATCACCCACCATATAAGGTTTCACCCAAGCAGCGAGACATAATAAATACACAAGTCAAGGAAATGTTGGCTAATAAAGTTATTCGGGAATCCAGAAGTGCATATGCATCCCCGGTAGTACTGGTGCAGAAGCCAGACCAGTCGTGGAGATTTTGTGTAGACTATAGGAAGTTAAATAAAAAGGTGATAACAGATAGCTATCCATTACCGATTATTGAGGATATTATGATATACTTATCGGGAGCCAAATATTTTGCAGATTTAGATCTAAATTCAGGTTATTGGCAACATAGATTGTGTGAAGAAGATAAGCATAAAACTGCATTTATTACTTCTTCAGGTTTATATGAATTCAATGTTTTACCTTTTGGACTCAGAACAAGTCAAGCTGTTTTCCAAAGAGTCATGGACAAAGTACTGGCTGGAATAAAATATAAAAAGGCCATTTGTTATGTAGATAATATTTTGGTTTGGGGAAATAGTTTTGAGGAATTTATTGAATCGTTAGAAGAGATTATGTTACGTTTAAAGAAAGCAAACCTTACCTTAAAACCAAGCAAGTGTAGTTTTGGGTATAGTAGAATTTCAGTCTTGGGACATGAGATATCAGGAGAGGGAGTCAGACCCGATAATAAGAAATTACAATCTTTAAAAACTTTGAAAACACCAAAAAACGCAAAGCAAGTTAAATCCGTCTTAGGGTTGTTTTCATACTATAGAAAGTTTATAAGTGATTTTGCACAGATTGTATTACCACTAACAAAGCTTTTAAAAAAAAATAAAGCGTTTGTTTGGGGTAGTAAGGAAGAAGAAGCATTTCGAAAGATTATAAAGATAATGGAATCACCACCTATTCTGCATTTTTATTCAACTGATAAAAACATGGTCACTAGGTTGTATGTAGATGCCAGTGATGAAACAGTTGGTTGTTGTCTCATGCAAGGTGAAGAGGTAATGTTTCCTATTTCATATGCATCAAGGAAGCTAAGCGATGGGGAAAAGAAATATTCAATCACGGAGAAAGAATGTCTTGCTTTGGTATGGGCATTGAATTATTTCAAACATTTTCTATGGGGTTTGACTTTTCAGGTGATGACTGACCACAAAGCCCTATGTTGGTTAAGGAGCAGAAAGGATATGAATGGAAGGTTAGCTAGGTGGTCGCTGTGTATCCAGGCATATGATTTCAACATAGTGCATTGTGCAGGGAAGGACAACGTCATAGCAGATTTTTTGAGTAGGAATCCCTTAGCCGAGGAAAAGGAGGAGGAGTCAAGGTTGTCTGAGAAACAGTTAGAGGACGGCATGCAGTTGTATAGGATAGAGGTTGTGAGGATGCGAGAAGAGCAGCTGCGAGATGAGTTTTGTAGAGGTTGGTTTGATAAACAGGCACCTAGTAGTGGAAGTACACTCAAAGGTTTTAGTGTCATAGATGGTGTATTATGTAAACAAGCAAGGAGATTGAATAGGGTTCGAGAGTTGATAGTGATCCCAGGTTGTTTGCTGAAGGAGATATTAAGGGAATTGCATGATGATCCATGGTCAGGTGGTCACTTAGGTCTAGCCAAGACGTTAGGTAAATTTCGAGCAGGATATTACATAAAGGATGCTGAGAGGGAGATAGATAAATATGTGAGAAGTTGTCGGTTATGTCAGGAGCGCAAGAAATGTAAGCAGTTGGCACAGTTACAGCCAGTCCAGGTGAACCATTTGATGGAGAAAGTAGGCATTGATGTTCTAGGGCCTTTTAGGAAGTCGATGAAAGGTAATCGGTATATTATCGTTAGTGTAGAATATGCTACAAGATATGCAGTCTGCAAGGCGGTTCCTAGAGCGACGGCACAAAGAATTAGTGAGTTCCTAATTGAAGAAATCTTCTGTAGGTATGGTGGTGTAAAAGAAATAGTGTCGGATAGGGGGTCGGTTTTTACGTCACACTTAGTGAAGGACACTGTTGAATTCTTCGAGGCGAAGTCACGCTTCACCACAGCATTTCACCCCGCATCGAACGGTCTGGTCGAACGTTTTAACCAGACTTTAACCCAAATGTTGTCCATGTATGTTGCTACGGATCAGAGAAATTGGTGTAGCTATGTTCCTCTCGTGTGTTTCGCGTATAATACCAGTAAGCAGTCAAGCACCAAGATTTCACCTTACGTATTATTATATGCTAAGGAACCATCATTTCTTACAGATTTAACGATAAATATTGGGGAACAGCATCAATCATTAGATTTTGTAGGACGTCATAGTCTGAAAAGTCAGCTGTCACGTTGTGCCATAGATAATATAAAAAAGGCGCAGGTCCGACAGAAAGCTATTTATGATAAGAAGGCGAAAGTCAGGAATTTTGTAGTAAATCAATTGGTAATGGTTTATACTCCTAGGCGACATATAGGTAGAAGCACGAAGCTTTGTAGGTTGTATAAAGGACCATACAAAATTGTTAGGCGGGTTTCAGAAGTAAATTATGTGATAAGTAAACCTAACAACAGGAGATTCAGAGATATTGTCCATGTGAATAGGTTGAAACCATTTTACGTAAGAATTTTAAAAAAAAACGGATCTATGGTAGGAAAAAGCAAGATGTCAAATCATTTATGTCATATTTATGTAAACAAAACATAATTTTAGTTTAGTATGTTGAATAGTTTATTAATCGGTTTTTCTTTTTCATGTGATGTTGGAATACGGATGATGATAGACTACTTCGATGATGCTGCCGGGTGGAGAAGAGAAGGTCGCGAGTAATAACGATATTTAGCTAGGCTGAAGTTATTCCAGTTTTATATTTGTATTAAGGTTTCAGCGTCCACTGTAACGCAATTGAAGGACTCCATGGGCGGTGATACCAACTTTGCATACGGGGCATAGCCTTCGCAAGGGGTGGCAAGTTGTCACCATTGGTTGAGCTGTTCGATGGAGGCAAATAGTTTCAATTCATATATTTTCTAACAGATTTTGATTACTGGAGTGAGTTCGATGTTAGCAGTTAATTCTTTGACAGAATAGACCTTCGCTTCTTAACCGTCTGGCTGCCGCGTAGACTAGTTAGGGTAGCTTTCGAGAGGTCAATCCCTTCTGGATGGATGTGATTTGTCACATCATTTTGTTTACGTTTGGCGGTGTGCTGCAGATTTTAGGGTAGTTTTACTGCAGCAGGGTTTCAGCATGTCTGCGTTTTTGTTCAGCGCAAATGGCGCATTAGAATTTAAAAGAATAATGCTTATCGCAGGACATGACTGAAGCTGCTTCTATAGAAGCATATGCAACCCTGTCTACGATCATTCTACCCATAGGCAGGAACTCCTGGTTAGGGATAGGTAAGTGCTTAACTCTTCCAAAGCTTGGAATAAAAGATTACAGGAAGACTTTCCTAGTATCTTCTATTCGTGAGGGCGTAGCTCATGTGATACATCCTCCTTGGATGGCTCACCCTCCGGGAACCTCCGTCAATTTAATAATTAAAAAGCTTTAGAAGAATTAGGAATTTAGAATAGGTTTAAATATTGACATAAAAATGATTGATTTGTTTTTAAGACAGTTCTGTAAAAGTTTTTCCTGAGAGCACCAGCTCAATATAATAATCTCTTAAATCGCTTAAAGGCTGTTTTATTGAATCGATTCCGGGGGCATTCCAGAAGCCCTAGTGGTGTGCCCTACAGTATCTACTTTCATAGTCTCTTATAAAAACACATGAATAAGTAATGAAATGCCAAGTAGCACTTTAAAGTAACTGAAAAACCGAACGTTTGTAGGGATAGAACGTCGGAGTAAATATTGAAAATTCTATTTGCACCATATTCTATGAGACTGCTCGTAGAAACATCTAATTGTTTGTGTACAAGCAGTTGTGACAAGTCCGCCGACTGCGGACTACGCAAAGTTGAGTTTTGCCGCGTTTCACCTAACTTTGTTGAACGCATGGAATACCTAGTTTATTTGTTGAAATCCCTTTTGTTGGCGTCGATTTGTTTATAGTTAACACAAACAATACGCCGCATTTACGTTGTTCGTTCATTATGAGCCTGATCGGACACCACGGTTTCACAAAACTCCCCGTGATTGGATCATTGCGTCGGTTTAGCGTGTTACAATAATTGGATGGCTACGATTGTCACTAAAATCGGTTTAATTTACGAAATTAGACTAAATTTTTACAATGGAGGCCAAACAAATCGAATGGATTAGTAATAATGGGTGCGCTAATACTGATATTGTAATAGATAAAGAAAAGTTTTATGAATGTTTATTTACTGTTTACTAAAATAATATTCTTGTTTAAAAACTACAGTGAAAATTAAAGAAAAGATAAGTTCTAGTTAATTTTGTTAGTTTACGTCAGCAACTTACAACTAACAACTCTGCTATATTGCAACCATAAATATCTGAAGCAGAACTGGAGCTTCAAACTGCATACTTTAATCTAGAATTAACACCATATGAGGTGCTCGTGAGTGACATAGTTCTACGAGACTAGGGCTAAGCTAGTACTAGATTGCATTCCCCGCTTGCTAGTGACAAGTGAAAGAACCATTCCGAGCTTGATCTCCTCTTTGAGAGGATTCGACTTCCTTGCTGAGCTATAAACATATCAGTAGGTGCGGGGCTCCAACATTTGCATGGCAATTAGAAGTGGAGCAGAGCCACATTACCATTTCAATTGTGGGGAATGAACGAGCCGAGGAACGAACGCTGCATTCAAGTAACACCTCCGAGTGAATGGAGTCGGTTGGTTGATTTTTAAGCTTTCCGTGGCACTCGGCGCTCAAAGAGCTGGTTTGTAAGCCGACGCGAATTAGCTCCTCCACTCGCTACTTTGTTTGTTCTTATTGTGAGCGAACAATGAACGTTACCCTGTCCGGAACTTTGTTAGCAGCACCTGTGCATCACGAAACGATGGATTATCATATTTCACTTCTGAATTTAACTTTAACTTGAGTTTGGCGAAACATGTTTTATATTTGTTGTTTCTAAGTTCAAAACTTTTGTAAATAAATTATCTGCAGGTTTTGGTTATTATATCCTTATCTAATATTATCTGCCATCTCTAAAAAGTTAAATAGAACCCCAGCTTGATAGCCTTTCATACTAGAAACATAGAAGTGAACAACAATTTCCGTTCAACTATCAGGCGAGCTGTATTCCACGTAAATAACTATTACGTAACACAAGTGTCCGTCCATATTCTGAATCACAACAATAACAGTTGCAAAATATATCCCACATAATCGATCACTCAACTCAGTGTAATTGTGACAAACTTAGTTACATTTTGTAACTAGGAAGTTCGCAAAGTTTTGGAAACAAGACCCCTGGATTCCCCGGGGCGTCGTAAGACATAATGCCAGGGGAATGGGCAGGATCCACCTGTGAGCTAATAACATCCTGCCGCGATTGGGACTCCCCTGCCGCGCCAGCTCATTACTGAAATATTCCCTCATTTAAGGGAACGCCTGCGTCCAAGAGTTGATGAGGGGTAGCTGACATGATAATGATGTGATCACTAAGTCAGCAGCCTACATTTGTTAATGAACTTTTTGAAATTCGTATATATGTATGTTGAAGATAGTTGGCTCTCTGTACGTGTTGGTAGAAAGTTACTATAAGTGAAGATAGTAATTGAAATTAAATAAATAAATAAACAATGTTGAGGAAAAGCGGTAGAGTTTTATAGGCAGATTCTTCGAGGCGCTGGAAGCCTTTGCACCTAATTTCGTGCCTTTGTTCGAAAACCGATGAATCGATTTCTATTGAGCTACCTTCTTTGTTTGACGTAGCGACCTAATTCACTTTGGTTTCTACCTTTCCTTTAATTTTGGTTTAGTCAGCGTTGTTTATCGGAAATTTCTAATAACGCTTTACTATTATTTTTGTTAGTAATATAGTATGTGTGTGTACATATGCAACAAAGAAGGTTAAACTTAGTTTGAAAATTTCAGTTATGAACCCATACCTAAAAAACTGGCCAAGTGCGAGTCGTACTCGCGTGCAAAGGGTTCCGAACGAATTTAAGTTTTTTAACATGTTATTTTAACACTACAGACTTCTAATAGGTTTTCCTGTAATTTTTAGGTAAAGATCTATTATCTCCATTTTTTTCAAAATTTTAGGTTCAGTAGTTTCGGAGATAAGGGGGGGGGATGGTCATTTTTCATCTAATTTCTTGAATAACTTCAAAACCATTTATTTTAAAATTATGAAAAAAATATAATTAAAACTCTCATAGTAAGCCCTTTCATTTGATATATCACAAGATATTGTTCAAAAAACTTTTTTTTTTATTTTCTAGTTTGACCCCCAAAAGTGACCCCCGTACTAAAAATTTAATGATTTACGTATCGCGTCCATGTTTGGGTCATAGAAGTCCATATGTGTACCAAATTTCAACATAATCGGTACAGTGGATCTGGAGAAAACTGGCTGTGACAGACGGACAGACAGACAGACAGACACCCGAGTGATCCTATAAGGGTTCCTTTTTTTTTCGGAACCCTAAAAATGTTGTAAAAATCTGGATAAGTATAATTACGTGCACAAAAATGGAATAAAACCTAGCAACCGCAGAATATGCACAAATGTTTGTCGATGGAAGACTCGGTCCGAATCGAAACGTAACGATTTTACGTGCTCCCGATGCGGCCGCCGAGAACTGCAAACAGCGGACGTGGTATAATCCGATTATCTACCTGTTTCACATATCTAGCTGCACTTTGTTTTACGGCAAACTACTGCATTTCAGTCATTGTGCTGTAAACCAGGTTGGGTGTTATTATCATCAAATATTCCCGACCGTAAAGTCGACTGAACGTGGGCTGAGATTGCTGTTTGATTTTGTAACGTTGAATATCAAACATAAAATCTAACTAGGTTAGGTTAGGTTCGAGGAATGTAATCTAAAATTAAAAAGAGAAGTTCCCTTTGTTCATACATCTCATTTTCTTTAATTGTAAACTTGTACATTCGCTTGTCATGCGCATTCTAGCAAATGTTCTTTTGTTTACAATAAACAGAAGCATCCTAGCGAACCATCTAGGCTAGATTTCTCGGGCGAAGCAAATTTACTGTTGTTCGCTAGATTATCAATTTGCTTCGAGCTTTTTGCCGAGCCGAGCAATTTTATCTTTTTGACGAACATTTACTAAAGCGCTCGCTAGAATGATAAATGAAAATGTTCGTAGCGATGTTTGGTCGGCTTTGTTCGTTGTTTAGTACGACAAATTTAAAAACGGCGAATGCTCGATGTTCTGTTACAAGTGAATAACAACAACATAACATATGTGTTATTATTTATCTTATAATATTGTTTAGTATGTATTAGTATATATTTATTTTAGTAATATTTATGTATTGTATGTTATATTAAAGTTTATTGTTTTATTTGTAAGTACTTATACCTTTTACACAAGGTGTCTACATATCTTTTATACAACCCTCCTTTCGCAGCTATGCTGGAAGAGATTTCTTTTGAAATAAGCATTACCTTTGTACCTATTTTTCTGTTTCCTTCTTTTTATCTTTCTATTTAATGTGTGTACATAAACTATTAAATAAATAAATAATGTTCCAGTCTATCAGAACCTTAAGTCGAACACGAATATTAAAGCGCCTACAAGAAGAAAAGTATGAATCAAATTCCGACCGCTCAGGTGAATTTATCATTTTAATACCAACCCTATCTATATGTAAAACACACGTGGTCACATAATTCAGGCCGGGCCATATTTTAAATAATATATTCATAAGATTCTGGTAAAAGCACAGTTTCGTCGTGGTCACTGTGACGAACAAACACCCTCGTGGGTTCTTCCATTACAATATTCATGACCTATGAGAAACATGGAATTATTTACTGATTATTTGGTAGCAACAGTTCGATTACTATGCTAATTCACAATAAACTACCTTTTAAATCTAGTGTTCCTTCATACTACCTATGGGTTAAGTTAAGAGCGCAGAATAATGGCTCAGGTTCACTGTCGACAGTCATTACAGACCAAGCTACGGCTTACATTGTTTTCCATATGAATAGCCATCATGTTGATGGCCACAATCAATACTACGATACATTAATGCGCCTAGCCTACGGTTGTTTTGCCTTATGTTCTAAGACATACTAACTATCATAGACAAGGACCAATTGTTTTTTTTAGAAATCCACGTTCAGTGAGGATTTGAGTTGATGGCAAGTCCTAGCTCTTAAACAAAAGCGTCTAACTAAAATAATGGCTGTGAAAATGTATGTAGGTAAATTATCAGAAACTCGAAAAAGCTCCAGGAGAACGTTTCAGTCATAAAGAGTGGTGCAACTTGCCTCTCTCTTGAAATAGCTCCCAAAAGTATATTATTCCTTTGGAAGTTCATAAAGGATCTTAGTATACAAAGGTTAGTAGGAACACGGATCTTCGCTTCGCTACACACTTTCAGTAAAAACTTGAAAGCTTCCCCTTTACTGACTTAACTCTTTAAGATTTTTTTGAAAGGCTCCGATAAATAAATACCTGAATGGAGCGGAGCTTTTGAAGCTTAAATAAGTATACAAACAACACCCAATGAGCCGTGAAATGTTAATGATGCAAATCGAAAGGAGTTTTTACTTATAAATCGCTTATGGTAGTTTTCAAGACCGGTTTTCCGGGTCTTATCGAATATTGAGATGTCAAACGTGTCCCATCCCTAGTTTACAGTGACATCTAACATCCCTCGTTGGAATAATCAGGCAGATCCATTCCGGCTAAGTTGACGCGTCAAAAGTCGGGTGCGGCCGAGCCTGTCCCCTGTCATAGCCCGGATTTATGGGCTCGCAATCAGCTTAAACGTACCGCGCTCAACGATTTACCTATATCTCGACATGTAGAAGGGTCATTTCCGAAATGAGTTTTGACACGTCACGCTTAAGCCTTCGCAATAGTATCATTATCTATACAATTCATAATTATTGAACTTAGCTTAAAAACTAAAACGCGAAGTTACCTATAATTTGGAATACTCAGTTGTGTTTTGTTGAAATATTTACAAGGAAATCCGTCAGATTCTGACAATCGCGTGTCTGTAATAAATTCAAATTATACGGTATGAAACTTGCAATACTGTAGGTAGGCACTTTACACACGAGCGGAGGATTTTCTTTATTTGTAAATCAACATAATTTGTAGTCTCTTTACTTACTAGTGAAAAGTCCGATATTGGCGATCACATAACTTCTTATGTGATCGAAAATATCAGACTTTATACGTCTTTTATTGGTAAATGTATAAGCGATTGTTGCTTTGTACTGCAGAATACATAACGATTGCCGTACTATTTCATAGCCGATAGCCAAAACATGACAGGAACATTTGCGTGAACAATATGGATCATTCAAAATTAGCCTCGAGCTCTATGCAACATGAGCTCTGTATGTAGGTAAGGTGTATTAAACGGGTTGTCCATCTGTATCTAAATATATACAGGGCCTATAGAAACAGGGACTTAAATTAATAGATTACAAGAACAATGAACGAAGCCAGACATTACAATACAGAAAAATACAGTTTTCTCAGAAAAGAAGGGCAAATATTCACTACCCTCAGATCCCACCGGTAACCTACTAGTTTCCACACAATTTCCCTTGAACTACTTGCCGCTACCATAGATAATTTGATTTCACACAATGCTAAACCTGATTTTTGCAACTCCCAGCAGCTTTTTAGGTACTAAAACATTTCTAGAAAACACTATTTTCTAAAAATTTCTTCAAAATTACGAGTGTTGAAAGACGTGGACGTTAATAGATACGTTATTCATTATATTTTACGTAATATATCACTATTATACACCTTTACTGCCACGGTGCCGGAATTTGTTCGAAAGAGTCACCGCGGCCCTGGAACGCATAGGGCATTAGGAGGTACACGGATGGGTTTTAGTCAGTAAGAGTCAGACACTTCCTTCCGCTCCGCCCAGACCGGAGTCATTTGACAATTTCTCATACCTACTTTAAAAAAATACACCTTTACTTACTAGTTACCAGCCAAAGCCACCATGATCCAAACTTCGTAGTCGGGGATCGATCTTATTATACGTATACGTATTGCGGACATGTAGCGGCATCAATACCGCCACAAGAAAAACTAATAGAGCAAATCTACATCGCAACAAAAAAACCGCGACGCCATCTATCCAACTAGCAGCGAACTACTACGTCGAAATCCTGCATCGCGCAAACAGAGTTTACCGTGCGATTTGAACATATACATCAGCCCGAATATTAACTATCGGGGCAGTTGCCCGCCAGGCACAACAAGCGCCTAGTCGGAGGATCCTCCCTTTTCAATGGATGTGTGCGGGACTTTACTCTGTTTTGCATACCTCTAAACTGGTGACCCTCGACTTTGAACGTCAGCGCAGCCTTCGTGCAACTACTTCAGCGTGACGTCATCATCACTTCCTCATCGTGAACTCAAGCTCTCGAGCAGCGAGTCATACAGGCATCCAGTATCCACGGCTTCTACGAGTATCCTGACCACCAGCATGCAGCAGCCGCGCATTCCTGGTCAACATCCTCAGCCTATATCAACCTCATTAGCGACCTTGGCAAGCACACTGCACCTTCGGCCAGGCACATGAAGAGCTATGAAGAGTCTCTCCTGGTCGACCCCAGCAGTCACGTCACTACGTCGCACAGCACCGCTCCGACTCACTGGAGCTAGCAGCAGCACCACTCCGACTCACTGGAGCCTGCAGCATCATACCGACTCACTGGGATCTCATCACCCCGACTCACAAGGGCACCGCAGACAGTTCCGACTCATCGTGAACTCTGCGACTTCCGGTTCCGACTCACTGGAACCAACCATCCACTGGCCTGGCAAGCATCTCAAGATGCATGGACGACTCATCCACTATCGACCTCCGGTCTCCGGAAGGGAGTGATGTAGCGGCATCAATACCGCCACAAGAAAAACCAACGGAGCAAATCTACATCGCAACAAAAAGAACCGCGACGCCGTCTATCCAACTAGCAGCGAACTACTACGTCGAAATCCTGCATCGCGCAAGCAGAGTTTACCGTGCGATTTGAAAATATACTTCAGCTATCGCGTAGTTGCCCATACCGGACACAACAACCCTCTGGTAGGAGGATCCTTCCTTTTCAACGGAGGTTTGCGGGACTTTACTCTCTGTTCCGCATTCCTCTAAAGACATACACAGAAACTTTCACCTTTTATAAAATAACGAAGGTCTGATGGTAACGTAATGTATTTCAATAAGATGTGAACTATATCTATAAGTACCTACTTGAGGTTTATATTGACATTCTTTATAACCAAGACTGGACGAGCTTATTCTTTGTCGGGTTTCCTAAAAATAACTCAGACATAGTTGTATACAAACCAAAATTCCATTCTAAGTTACTTGTTCCTTTTGCATAAATAGTTGTAGAATGATCGCAAGGCAATAAAGTGCGGCCGCCTCTGCAGCCACCGGAGCGCGCTTTTGGAAAAGCTAGTTCATCCCTATCTCATAATCATGTTACAAAAATACTATCAAACCATGCTGTTACCTGGACCTCAGGTATTTCAAGGGTAAACCCTTAACATTGATAAATTTATATTTTAATGGATCTGCTAAAGTGCTAAACTTGCGCGAAAGACACGCATTCGCGATCTCGACGCAGGCCCTGTTACCAAAGGGGTTAGAACATTTTTGTATGGAAGCTACCGCCATTTCTATGTTTTTTTTTTTTTCAAAATCACGGCACGCTATAAACATGTATATATACGGCGACATTTGAGTCGTCTTACACTTAACGTTCCCGACATAAACTACCTCTAGGCGCGATTATTTTATAAATAATTAATTAAGATAATAGGTAAAATAAAAACAAATAATGCATTAAAATTATGAAACATCCTGTTAACATGTAAATTTTTAAAGTGTGCGTGGATGGCCAAATGGATGGACTTTAAACTGTGCGTGAAGTGTGCGTGGATGGCCAAATCCGAAGCTATAAGGAATATCGATAAACAATGAAACGAGTCTCGAGCTCCGTTTTGATGAAAACTAAAACTGCATCACTGGTTTTTCGAAAAATCGGTATTCCTAGTCAGGAATCGAACGGGTTGATTTTAGAAAAAAAACACATTCTGTATTATTACACCATCCAAAAATGTCGCTAATAAGAATCAAATTCTGGGAAGTAAAGTTTAGTTTGCCATGTGTGCAAACTAAAGAAAGTTATCACTTCTAACAAACTAGTTTTTTTGTAAGTTAATAAAGTTAATATCTCAGCAACGTGACACTTTAGGGCACCATATTGCAAACATTTTTTGTTTGTTTAAATGTACTCTACCCAGTTATTCGTCTTACAACTGCACTACACACTCATTAAAAATACTTAAAATTATTTTTATAAACATTTGAATTATTTAAAAAATAAATTTTATTCTGTGATCAGAGCTACGAAACAAGTTCTATCCTCTATGAATACCTTTTGCTTTGGCCGCGACAATGTCGCATATTATTCCTCGAGAATGTGTACTTTATGTACCAGGATAGACAATGTCCTATGTCCTAATCCATTTCATCATCAAAACGTGTGCCAAGTTTTACTCTAAGCCGTTCAGCGGTTAGGCGTGATTGGTTAACAAACCTCCACATATACCTAGTACATTTTATACATGTAATAAGTAAAATTGTAGGAAAGTAGGAAGTTAGTTTCCTACCTAACTTCCAACTATCCTACGACCAACCCTAATTTAACACGCTTCTGAGGCTGCACCAAACTAGGTTTTGTAAATACGCTTCCGGGGTAAATATGAGCATGAAATCTTTCCCCGGGTGAGCACCATGCGTAATTAAGTTCGCATGGGGCTGCGCAGAAATAACTGTCAAACGCACATTGTCTACCAATTACGACTTTAATATAGATTTGGTGGTGGCTTGTGAATAGTTATAGGCATTGTAACTTGCTCTGATTTTATTTGCAGGCAGTGAATTGGTGAAAAAGGTATTGTATTTTATAAAATGAGACATGTGCCACCTTTATTGCATTGTGTACCAAAATAAAACGGGAGAGTGGAAAGCTTAAATTAAATAACACATGACTTATTTTCTGGATGTTAAACAAAATGTGTAGGTGAATGTGGTTACAAGTTATGTAATAAACAAAACACAAAACTTATTCACAAGGGTACGCCTACATGAATTACAACGATAATACAGTTTAGTTAACAGGAAAATATTCCGAAACTCAACGCTACTTTGAAAGCCATCTTTCTATTTTCAGCACATTTTCCCTCAAATCCTGTTCGCTCAATTAACCGAAAGCACCTCTATTCTAAATAGCTTAACAACTAAGTAGCTTACCCTGATGTACGCAGCAGCTGTACCTATATAGCCATCGCAATCTTGCAACTATTACTCTATTTTTATTCACCCCAGCTTGAAACTAATCCCGTGTTTAATAGCCCGTGAAGCCCACGGCTTATTTAAGGGGGTGTTTGAGCAACTTGACGAGCAACCTGTACCTAAAACTTTCGAAGAAATACCGACTCTAATGGGCCAGTCACACAAGAAGAGTTGCGCGATCGAGGATTTTTGAAAGGAGATGGAAGATGACTCATGTAAATAATTTGTAATAAGTAATCGTAAACAATGACACACCGTAACACCGTCCACGTTATAGAAGTGAAACTTCATAATTACAGAAAAAGTGGGTATTTGTGTGAGAGCAAGAAGATTTTTTATCTTTCTTCTCTCTCATGTAACGAAATAATGTGACGAACAAACTTGAGAGGGACACCCGGATGGAACAAAGTTCGGAGAAGTAATTAGTGAAGGAATTGTAATTTTTTTTTTAAGTTATAATAATATTTTTTTTATTATTAATAAATATAATGTAATATAAACTTAATCATTAGGCTCAATTTTAGAACCTACCCACCCTACCTACCCTACCTACCCTGCCTACCCTGCCTACCCTGCCTACCCTGCCTACCCTGCCTACCCTGCCTACCCTGCCTACCCTGCCTACCCTGCCTACCCTGCCTACCCTGCCTACCCTGCCTACCCTGCCTACCCTGCCTACCCTGCCTGCCCTGCCTGCCCTGCCTACCCTGCCTACCCGGCCTACCCTGCCTACCCTGCCTACCCTGCCTACCCTGCCTACCCTGCCTACCCTGCCTACCCTGCCTACCCTGCCTACCCTGCCTACCCTGCCTACCCTGCCTACCCTGCCTACCCTGCCTACCCTGCCTACCCTGCCTACCCTGCCTACCCTGCCTACCCTGCCTACCCTGCCTACCCTGCCTACCCTGCCTACCCTGCCTACCCTGCCTACCCTGCCTACCCTGCCTACCCTGCCTACCCTGCCTACCCTGCCTACCTTACAAATATAATGTAAACCAAAATAGAAAGACGAAACGAAAATAACTGGCTTGCTTTCTATGAGAGAGAGAGGGAGAGACAGACAGAGAAACACACGCACGTCGCACGGCTTACAACTATAGCAAAAAGTGTCGTTACTTTTCGTGAGATTTTTTTCCGTCTAGCCCCCTTTCACAACGCGCGATAAGGATCTTCGTTCCAAAAATAATCGCCGCCATAGAAGGTATTCTTACAGGGCCCGCTGTAATGCCTAAATGCCATGGACACACTCGCCCAAAGACTACAATAGTATCACTCGCGCTTGGTTTCGTCTATTTGTCTTAACTAGTAGGTAATCTTTCCCGTCGAGTCATAGACAATTCGACTCTCGATAGTCAAGAAACCCTTATCGTGTAAACTTTACTTCAATTCAAATGAATTTTAAGTTCGGTAAGTGTCTAAGGTGTAATTATGGAGTTAACACAGCGCCTTTGAAGAAACCAGGAAGTTTTCCAACTCCGCCCGGCGTATAATTTAGATGTTCAGTATGTTCGCTCTTGTTTCTCGTACTGTGGTTCAGGTACGAACTACTTACTTTTACTTTAGAAGTTCATTTCAGATATTATAAGGAACAGTAAAGGTATATTTTATCTAGGTATATCGACTACACGAGTTGTTTGTAACCCCTGACCAAAAAGGGGCGTTGTGAGTTTGTATCTATACACCTGTGGCATCGTAGCTCCTAAGCGAATGAAACAATTTTAATGTAGTCTTTTTGAATTCTTATTTCCACTCGAAGGAACATGATGATACGAGGAGTCCAAGTTGATGCCAATGTTTTCATTTCAAACCGATAACTCAACAAACCTATAACTTTAAGGCAGGTTCAGTTTCCAAAGATAAGACAATATCTTCAAAAGGAGAAGTGTCCACCAAATGTAACGGCACAACGTAGGTTCAATTACGCGTCTAAATAGTTCACAACAACATCAAACAGTTAATGACGTAAATACCATAGACACATACATAGAACGTTTGAATTACAAAATTCCATCAGGGAACCACGCGGGAGTTGCGGTTCGAGTACGATAAGCTTCAAAATCAATTTCGGCGTGTTTACAGAGGAGGCGGCCGTCAAATAGACCGGTTAGGTATTTGTGAAGCACACCAGATACGCTTCGAGCCCGAATATTTAGTGCGAGGCTTTGATTGGTGGACTGATCACTTGGAAATTGTACATGACCCAGTATGTGGTGATTAAAACGCGTTGAGTCGTTGATTTGAATAGAGAATAGCTTTGCTCCTAAATCGAAAGCTTAAATCGCTTAACACTTAGGTTATTCGAAAACTGAGTCAAACTTGTTTATTTACTTGGTTCCGCCAGTAGCTTCGCCCGCATGAAATTTGAAAATTATGTATTACAAGGTATCATACTCCTGGAATTTAAGTTTCCCATGTCGTATTCCAGGATATGATGTCATCCAAATCCATTGAGCCGTT
The DNA here is from genome assembly GCA_947578705.1 of Lacanobia wlatinum. Taxonomy (NCBI): domain Eukaryota; kingdom Metazoa; phylum Arthropoda; class Insecta; order Lepidoptera; family Noctuidae; genus Lacanobia; species Lacanobia wlatinum. The sequence goes on from OX388033.1 coordinate 13,396,404, forward strand.
AAGATGTAAAGAGGTGACAAACAGACAGACAAAAATCGAAAATGCGAAACTAACACAAGTTTCCATTTTCGATTTTTCGCCTATAACTTCTTTAATCCTGACTATATCAGTATATAGTATACTGATATAGTCCTACTTACCTCTTCATTTGCATACAAGAAATTATACTAGGTACTAACTTAGCACAACTCATATCATGCGCCAGGCACATCAAATCCCTTTTCCTCCACAAGAAAGCAGGTCAAGTACATTCTGAATAAAAAAAACTAAAGCAGAACACTTAACACATATGCACAAATGTTTTCCCGGAAGTGAGAGTCGCTAAGGGAAGTATATAAAGAGATGTAATAGCAGCCCGCCACCACTAAAGGCATACATGCAATAAACTCGAGCCGCTTGCCTGGCATCAAGTACTTGAGTCTCTTGGGACGCTCTCATTCTAAGAGAAATACGTTCCTATAAGCTAGCACGACACCTAAACCTCTTAATAGATATTTATTCAAGTTCTATGTCCCCGTTGCAATACTAAATACTGTTTTTATTGATCTATGCATTTAAATCGTTGACTTTATACTTCGGGCTACTGATGTGTCTCAACAATGCACACGAATGGTACCTAGCTAAATTATTGCATCTTAATTCCACCTCCGCAAAAAAAACTCAGTCAGCAAAAGATGCAAAATCCTTTTGAAATAAAATACATAAACACAACTTTGCGCATGTATTTTCCGACGGGTTAAGCAAATCTAATAAACTAAATAACTACATTTCAAAAACATTTTTTTCATCTAATGTATATATGTAATTCAACTGAAGCATAAAGGCCAGGAAATACTGATGGAAAATATAATGTTACCTGCAAGTCAGACTCGCTCGCAGGCAGTTAAATGAATCAGCCGCCTGTTTATTTATTTCAATATTCGGAGCTCCGGCTCCGGCCAACCGGAGCAGATTGCAGACTCTCCAGATTCCGGCCGACTGCTCGCCTCCGCTGTCTCCCAGAACATTCTCCAGACCGAGGTACGACTCGAACAATAGTCGAGCCAATACCAAAAATTCTATACCCTCAATCTTCAGCTAAACTTTCTTTCATTCGAAACCAAAATTTATTGAACGTGGCAAAAGTTTTGTCATTATTACAGTTTACATTCGATGGGTAATCGTTTGAACAGCTCCCGTGATCAGGGTTCAGCGGCGGATGAGTAGTGACGGCATATTTCTCACTCAGGCTACTAAGTTTCAAGAATGTATTTGTGAACCTAATAATTTTAGATTCATTACGTCATAAGATTGAATACGTAATTACAGCTCCGAGCAACAGAACTCGAGTTCCTAACTAGTGCAAAGTTTCAAATTAGCTTCCCATTACAAGCAGTACATCGTTAAATATTCATAAGCTCTAACAGCAATGATAGGAAAAGTTGTGGAGTGTTATAAACACTGATTATGTATGAACAGCGGCCAACAAGCGGCAGCGGCGCGGCGGCGGCGTGGTGACCACAGGCGTGCTGTATCGTCTGATCTTGGACTTCATGTAACTACAGCAAGAGTTAAGTAAAGGAATTGCTCGGTACGATATTGTTTACAAGAATTTCTGTTACGCTTTGGGTCGGCTGCAGACGGCCGATATTTGGGAACCAATTTTTCGCGAAAAACGAAGCATCAATAAAAACAAACCACCCGTAGTATATATGTACAGTGAATCACTTCTCGGTCATACCTTTTGAATGTTAAACTTTATGATCTGTGTCCTGTTTCCTGATAGGTACAACTTTGGGGTCTTTAAGTCAAGAGTGAACAGGTCACTTCTAGGAAAGCGTGCTCCATCCTCGACCACATTGTCGCTTTCTATCGGGTGACATTGAGGGCAAACGCGAGCTGATCAATAATGAAAAAACGGTGTCCATAAAATGGCTGGAGGTAAGACTGAATCAATAAAAAGTCGTCCGTCTATCATGTGCCAAAACGTCAAATTGTTATAAGATTCATGAAATGCGTTCGCGGAAAGTTGTTATTCTGTGAACGTGCCAACGTTAGTATGCTTTTACTTTAGTAACGGCAGGGGAACTACCAAGAACTGTGTTATGACATTTATGGCAGAGGGACCATTTAGAGAGACAGCGTTTTGTAGCATCATATTTCATACCTTACCTACTTTTTTTCAAACTGTTAAATAAATATAAAACGTGGCACTTTATTATTTATTTTGATTTTAACGTTGCATAAGAAGTTTTGTAATAAATATAGTAAATGGGTACTCACTAAATTCGACTTAAATTACTTGAAAATCTACCATCCCGCACTTAAAAGCGTATTGGAGTCTTAATCCGGCGTGGTTCGGAGCCTCAATCAAAGTATTGATGAGATGATCCGCCCTGAAGCTTTCCAATAAGATTCCAATCATACTTAAGTGCTCAAGGCTTTGCAGAATCATTTGAGAAATTACTAAATAACTTTGACGAAATTTTCTTGGTACAAACTTGAAATCTTAAGCATTTCGAAACACTTTTCTTCTTGCTTGTCGAGTAAAAAATATTATAATGGCGTAAACTAGCACAAGGTTTACAAAGAAAGAAGGAAAACTTAATCCTTCCGAAACAAAGTTCTACCCTTATTTTGTAAGCAAAACTTTAAGACTAAACAAAAAGGAGCCGCGAAAACTTTAGTAAAAAGAAAAACTAATTATGTTTGAAAAAGAATGACGATACACGAAGTATGATCAACAAGTTTTTTTTTTATAAAATACTGGCCGTTGTCGTCGCCTTTGATTGGATCTGTGGTGATTTGTTTGTCGAAATGGAATTCATTTTGGCGCGGAAAAAAATCTCCGACGTGACTGACATGAAAATCCGATGGTGGAAATTTTGTTTTCTTTGTGTAAGCCGCGTTTGAAAGGGCGCCTCACTTTGACGGTCCCTTTTCAATGCTGAATGCCGTGATGTCTTTGTTCGATCTTGCTTGAGTCACCAATGATATTATTAGGTGTGTTTTAATTTTGTTGAGCGTTTCTTGTTTTTATTTTGTGAGAAAAACCTCAAAAAGATTTTGAAATTGGGACAGCATCTTTTAGTGAAAGGCATTGTGCCCTAGGGGATTTTGCAATGCAACCCAAATATACAAATTAGCGTGTAGTACATCGTTATAGACCTGCATTTTATACAGGACCTTTCTAAAAATAAACCTGAATGAAGAGAGCCAGATAGGATATCTCAAGTTTGAACATCCTCTACAACAGCATTAACAAAGTGACACCTGCACGCACAACCCAATACCTTGCTACAGCAACTGGTTGCCATTGCCACGTGCAACGTTCGCGGAACACGTTACGCAGTAAAGACGTCGTCTGACGATATCAAACGTAATAAATGTCGCAGTTTACGACTGGATGCCGAGGGAGCGCGTCATTCCGAGGGAAAATATTTTACGCGGCGTCCGCGTTACGTTCCAGACGTACCAGTAATAAAGTTAGCTCAAAACCAGGTGTTAGACGTTTCATTTCGTCCTGCCTGCCAGTGTGCCTGTTTACTTTATAATTCTATTTCCCCTGGGCTAGGAAATGTTATTGTTAGTTTATTTACGCTCAGAGGAATTGTTGTGATTAGGTTTTGACAATCAATTAAATAGTATTCCCAGAGGATTACCAATTTGCTAATGGATCAGCGGGATTTGTTTAGTAAATGTTATACTTAAACCGAAATTGATTGTTTTCATGAATTTTATATATTTCAGGGCAGAATGGGCAGCAGCGTTCTCTGTAAAACGAGCAACACCATACACTGCCAACCCGCCTGCCAAGCGTGGCGATTATGGATGGCAACCCTTTGGAGGAGGCCTATGTCCAGCAGTCGACGTCTTTCGGCTGATATGATGATGATGACTATGATATATTTCAGTAAAATACGAGGCTTGTGACTCCATCATCAATCGAATGTCCGATGATTTTTAAATTTCAATAAGCGATAGATCAATATACAGCGTGTCCCAGAACTCAACGTCAAGCCGAAACGGGGTGACAGGATTGATCATAACCATCACGAGAAAAATCTGAAAAAAAATCTATCCCATGCAGTTTGAAAATTATGGGCATTTTAAGAAAAACCTAGAAATTTGATCAAACTGTACCATTTTTCGGTTATTGTGGTTATTCTTTTTTATTGTGTATCTTATTTATATGTTCATTTGAACTTTGGAAATGTAATCCTAAATAACATTTCACGAATCCCAATAAAAAATAATGACACAATTGCCTCAAGTTTCCGAGAATTGAGACTATTTGTTAAACTACGAATTTAAAATTTTCAAGATTCGTAGACTTTGACAGGCTCTCCTTTAAAAAAAATGTACTAGAGTGCCTTGGCAAGTGAAAGTGCATTAAAAGTTGGCGCATTTAATCAGAATTCTAAAATGGTACAATACTTGTTAGTTCCATACAATAAAAAAGAGTAAAAAAATTAAAACCTCAAGTAACCCGATTTTTTGCTATCTCAGTTAAAATGTTTTTGATTCGCACAAGCTCTAGGTAGGTTCTTAATTTTAAGGCAAAATGATGAGAGAGATGGATAGTGGGTATGTTTGCCATGAGTGAGCGAGACAGATAGTGACGCCATTTTTACCAAAGTGAAAAAAAGTTAATAAAATTAGTAAAATAATGAAAAATCTTGACCTAGTTTAATTTAGGTTTGTTGGAATAAAAGTCAGATAGAGAAATAACATTTTTTATTACAATATAAATGTTCAAATTGTTTACCATCAACCTCAATATAAGCCCTACATCTTCTTAAAAAAGATCTACTTATTACAAATGAACGAAAATAAAGTAAGTCTACAAATCTTGAAAATTTTAAATTCGTAGTTTAACAAATAGTCTCAATTCTCGGAAACTTGAGGCAATTGTGTCATTATTTTTTATTGGGATTCGTGAAATGTTATTTAGGATTACATTTCCAAAGTTCAAATGAACATATAAATAAGATACACAATAAAAAAGAATAACCACAATAACCGAAAAATGGTACCCTACTCCTACCCTACTCCTACCATACTCCTACCCTACTCCTGCCCTACTCCTGCCCTACTCCTACCCTACTCCCACCCTACTCCCACCCTACTCCCACCCTACTCCCACCCTACTCCTACCCTACTCCTACCCTACTCCTACCCTACTCCTACCCTACTCCTACCCTACTCCTACCCTACTCCTACCCTACTCCTACCCTACTCCTACCCTACTCCTACCCTACTCCTACCCTACTCCTACCCTACTCCTACCCTACTCCTACCCTACTCCTACCCTACTCCTACCCTACTCCTACCCCACTCCTACCCTACTCCTACCCTACTCCTACCCTACTCCTACCCTACTCCTACCCTACTCCTACCCTACTCCTACCCTACTCCTACCCTACTCCTACCCTACTCCTACCCTACTCCTACCCTACTCCTACCCTACTCCTACCCTACTCCTACCCTACTCCTACTCTACTCCTACCCTACCTCTACCCTACCCCTACCCTACTCCTACCCTACTCCTACCCTACTCCTACCCTACTCCTACCCTACTCCTACCCTACTCCTACCCTACTCCTACCCTACTCCTACCCTACTCCTACCCTACTCCTACCCTACTCCTACCCTACTCCTACCCTACTCCTACCCTACTCCTACCCTACTCCTACCCTACTCCTACCCTACTCCTACCCTACTCCTACCCTACTCCTACCCTACTCCTACCCTACTCCTACCCTACTCCTACCCTACTCCTACCCTACTCCTACCCTACTCCTACCCTACTCCTACCCTACTCCTACCCTACTCCTACCCTACTCCTACCCTACTCCTACCCTACTCCTACCCTACTCCTACCCTACTCCTACCCTACTCCTACCCTACTCCTACCCTACTCCTACCCTACTCCTACCCTACTCCTACCCTACTCCTACCCTACTCCTACCCTACTCCTACCCTACTCCTACCCTACTCCTACCCTACTCCTACCCTACTCCTACCCTACTCCTACCCTACTCCTACCCTACTCCTACCCTACTCCTACCCTACTCCTACCCTACTCCTACCCTACTCCTACCCTACTCCTACCCTACTCCTACCCTACTCCTACCCTACTCCTACCCTACTCCTACCCTACTCCTACCCTACTCCTACCCTACCTACCCTACCTACCCTACCTACCCTACCTACCCTACCTACCCTACCTACCCTACCTACCCTACCTACCCTACCTACCTACCTACCCATTTTTTTTTTGGTTTTAAACCTTCCCTGTATTTTGGCGAATCCAACAAAAAAAGAATTATTAAAATCGGACCAGCCGTTCTCGAGTTTTAGCGAGACTAACGAACAGCAATTCATTTTTATATATATAGATTACTTAGGTAGAGATCGGAGCAGGTGACGTTCTGTGTTCATGGGAAAACGTCAGAGTCAATTTATATATTTCAACTAGATCATTAGAAGGCACCTTTGAACGTCATAAAAAAGACATGAGTTATCTATACACATACATAATGTATCTACGACTCCTCCAAAAACAAAATGCCCTCTTTTAAACTGAATCACGCCTTACTACCATCTACTCAAGTTAACTACTTAAATCCAACGGACTTCATAAAAATAAAACGCAAGTGGTTTACACGTTAAGTACCTACCTTTGTAAGATGTGTACATGTAGTCATTACAATTTGTGTTCAACCGGTAGCTCCAGAGGTGTTTCATATTATGTTATGGCAAAGTTCATACTTCCTTAGTTTATTCTGCTTATAAATGAATAAAAAGTTACGTTTAAATAAAGTAGGTCAACAGCTACAAGATAATCTTTCCTTGTATTTTTTTTTTATTAAACTTAAAAGAAAATTCTGATTTGTTGTTTTAGATGTTAAATCCACCTTTCCGGTCGTGATGTGTTTTTGTGAAATTCAAATCTATACTAATATATAAAGCTGAAGAGTTTGTTTGTTTGTTTGCTTGCTTGAACGCGCTAATCTCAGGAACCACTGGTCTGATTTGAAAAATTCAGTGTTAGATAGCCCATTTATCGAGGAAGGCTATAGGCTATATATCATCACGCTAAGACCAATAGGAGCGGAGCAGTAATGAAAATTGTGACGCAGACGAAGTTGCGCAGGTCAGCTAGTCATACATATAGCTTCCCAATACGTTCTAAGCTCTCTAAGCTCCTATGAGCTTAAAAGGTGCAGTAATACAAGGGAATAGTAATCGAGGCAAGAAAAAAACAAATAAAGCGCAGATTGAAAGCCCATCACGTAAAAACAATCCAAAATCAGGAACACTCATTGTCATTTATCCAAGATCATTTTTCTCTAGCGGCGGAAACAATCTGGGTGGAGGAGTGGGCAACATTCGGTCGGCCTCATTAAGTTTAACTATTCGCTAAGGGTTCAGCAGCTTCCGAGGAACAATTCCGCTGGGGCCGACGAAGATGGCGGCTAACTGGACGGGAACTATGACGTCCTTGCTGAATGAAATACCGGGAAAGTTTTATTAAAAAAGAGTTTCTTTTTGCATAAAAATACAGCCTTTTCAGGTGACGGATAGATAGCTTCCTTTAAAAACTTCGCCTGTAATACCTATTGGCATTTTGATTGAGAAGTCTACAGTCAACGAACAGTTAGTTTTAACAAACTTTATTCCAGCATCGATAGCTTTTAACTGAACATGACAAGTTTATAATTGAAGTCCTCGGCTTAGTCTTGCAATTATCTGCATGTTACTTGCGCTTCAGAGCACATTTCACATGGTATTATGCAAAATTGTAGATGCTGAAACGTCATTAGTGTATTTGCATTTTTTCTGGTTTAGTGAATAACTTTGTTCTCCAAAACATTAATCATTTTAAATATCTCATTCAAATTAGGGTCTTTAATTAAAAAACCATTCACTTTTACAGTCCATTAAATAAAAATGTAACAGTAAGGAAAAATACGACATAATTGAAACAAGAAGCACATTAATCACTGGGGCCGAGCAGCAGCGAGCCCTTCCAGGTGAATGTATCCGCGTCGCCTCAAGTTTACGGTCAATTAAACGAAAGAACTTATCCCAACTTTGATGTACCGCCGACCTGGAACTAATTAGAATTAGGCGAAAATGGCCCCACCACCACAACCCAGTCCGGGTCACCACTTATTGAGAAACTTATGCTCGAACAGGCTGAGAAAATTTAAAGGAAATCGGGACCAAAGAGGATTATATAAAAAGTTTAATTAATCATTGGCCAAAGTTCTTGAGCTCCGTTTATGCATTGCTGGCGGGTACAATGACTTTGATATATGAACGCCTTTACAGCGCTTGATTAAAAGTCTGTAGCGTAGTATAATACACTTTATATTCATTAAAAATTTGAAAAAAGATACACAAAGAAGATGCTGTAATTAATGTTGTAAAAGCTTTAACATTAAGCCATGAAAATGTATTACAAATTGTGAAGTCGCCCTATTGTGTTTCCATCTCTAAGTGTACAATGAAAATTAGGTGGCGTTCACCCCAAATTTTTTTAACCCAGCCATTTTTCCTCACAATACAAAAGAGGAAGAAATCTAGAAACAAACTGAAAGGAAAGTATCAAAATATTTATAGTCCAGGAGCGTAGACAATGACGACGAATGCCTTGCAATCTAGAGCATCGAACGTGCGGGGAGAAGCGACCCCGATTCACCCGCAGCCTGCAACATGCTTGTCATCCCTGACATTGTGTTCCACTCCGTCTTCATGTACTCTGGCCGAGCTACATTCCGGGAAGTGTTGGGATTAATCACTCCACAATACAATATGCAAGTGAACTGGAGTTGTATATAATCAATGTACCTAATTCTAGTAGAAAACAAAATCTTTTAAGTGGTTTTCTAAAATCAGAATGTAACAGACATTGGGTATTTTAAATTAATTAATGTTTTTAGAAAATGTTATAGCGTTAGCTAAGGCTGGTTGCTAGAATATTTTTTCATTAGTGTAGTGGAAGACACTTCAATGAGTGCTACGTACATATGGCAAAACAAACGATTTCAAAGCTTTTTGTAAAAAGAAAACGTAAATCTACATACCGTGTATAGATATTTAGATTTATTACTAAGAAAGTGAATATGAATATAATTATCAAAGAAATCCTAAAAAGAAAGCTACTTATCATTAGTTCTTTATATACGAGTATGTTGTTCTAAATGCAAAAAAAATGGATCATATTAAATAAATCTAAGAGTATTCTTGATAAGTAAATACTAAGCGACCCTCATAAACCTTACAAGCTCCTTTGAACATGGAACTCAATAAGATATCACATTTCTATAAGATTTTGATTAAGATCTTATTAGTCGTTCCAGAAAATAAGTGCTCAAAGATGTGACTACATCTCACAAAGAACAAATCCTATTTATTGCACTCTCGTACTACGTGCTACTAACTATGCTTTTTAGGGTTCCACACACGAAGATTTACCAACGGAACCCTGTTACTAAGCCTCTGCTGTCTGTCCGCCCATCCATCCATCCATCTGTCCGTCCTCCCGTTCTCCCGTCCCTCCGTCCGTCTGTCTGTCAGCGGGCTTTATGATTATTTATACATGAACGAGCGTGGCAGTTGAGAGCTTGTCATGCTCACACAAATGTTTTGCTGATGGTGGCGCGTGTTTTGGATCATTTGATTCCCTTCAAAATGGTTGAGTTAGATGGTGCTGATGCACGCGTCATGTTCGTGAACGGGCGCCGTCAGTTGAAACTGGTCATCTCTTACCTGCCACTGGCTTATTTTAATCTGTACCTGCATTTTGAATTGTTTATATGTTTTCTTGTTCTTTGCATTGTCCTCACATATAGAAGCAATCAATGTTAATGTTAACAAGATTTTTGTAACACATCACATGGTTTAAAAGAGTGTCCGTGGAGTTTCTTGCACGTTCTTCTCCATAGAGATCTACGCTTTGGAACGTGCAAATAGCTTCATGTTTTTGACTGACCGACTTTGACAATTCAAAAGTGCCTGTAAATGGTTTATTTGAAATATACGATTTGATTTGATTTGATTTGATTTGATTTTACCTCAAGAACCGTAATAGATAGTTGAAATTTTCACTAAGTATGTATTTCGAATCTATTGTCGCTACTTATAACAAAAGCCGACCAAGTGCGGACCAAGTGCGGACCAAGCCGGCCAAGCCGACCAAATTTGTAGGTACATATTACTTTAAATAAAGACAATTTTTTTTAATGATTTAATTACAAATGTTTACTTTTCAGACATTTTCCTATACTTGTAGTATAAGACGGTATTAATTACCACATCAACGGGAAATACCCAATACATTTTGATTCCCTTGAGAATGTCGAAATATACGTTTTTTGCGTCATAAACAGCCGTATCTTTTTTTTCGTTAACTTAGAACAGTGATTTTATCACAGCTTCAAGGGTCCGTAGACCTGAGTACGTATAGTATAAAATATATAATTTCAGCTCGATACCTCCACGCGTTCCCGAGATAAAGGGTCTTGACAGACAGGCGGACGGACACTAAAGTGAGGTTTTTTCTTTTGAGGTACAGAACCCTAAAAATAACAGAAATTAAGTAAAATTAAAAAAAAACTCTCGATGTTCGATGTGTGATGCGGAACCCTTCGTGTGAGAGTTCGACTCGCACTTGGTCGATTTTTAAGAATACCTTATATATTTAGTATCTAATACTAAGTAATAACGTAAATGCGGAAGTGAGTTCGTTTATTTTTTGTTGACGCTTTTACGCCTAAATCACTGAACCGAATGAGGTGCAGGAGACGGCTACTTTCTTTTGGGAAAATCTACATAACGCGAGCGAAGCTGCTGCCAAAAGCTAGTTCATTAGAACATGATTCTTACCTATTAAAGTTTATACAGCAAATGTCTTACGGTATGCCCAAGGTCTACTGACTGGTACCTCAGGTACGTTGTGGAACGGCAGTGCATCGTCATTTTGCATCGTTTGATTTTAATGGTCGTCTGTGTGGCGTAAATTTTATGACTACCTACTTCGACAAAAATCGTAAAAACTTGAAGACTGACAGATACGTTTGTCAACTAAAAGGCTTGCAATTCATATTTAAATAGTTACGATCATGACAGATGCGGCCTAATTTATGGTCCTTCCAAATATTTAGATATATCACCGGATAATTGAAAACTCCGTATATAATAAATCTGTATTAGATTAGAATTTCTCGATTTATTATGAATAATTACAATAAAATTCAATCAATAGAATAAATCCTAGATAAAATAATTAAATAGAATACGAAATACAATAAATGATAATAAAAATGTTTTATTTCAGGCAACTAAGGCCCATAGAAAAACATACACAAAAACCGGTCAAGAGCGAGTCGGACTCGCACACCGAGGGTTCCGTATAAATAAATATTTTGGATATTTTACTTACTTTACGTACAGATAGATGAACAGGCGGACAGGTGGATGAACGGACAGCCGGACAGGTGGAAGAGCGTAACGAAAGTTTGTGCAAACTATACTTTGCACTAACGTCATTCGAGCCATGTACCTATCAAGTTAACTCACCCAAGTAGGTAGTAGTAAGTACTTATTTTAATGATTGAGTTGAACAGAAAATCTATAAACTTTCAAACAGCGCAATCTACTGGCACATAGGTACTGTACGGATTTGAATTTGGAAGCCATTATTCCATGAAAGGTTATTAAATACTAACTGACCCGTGCCCACTTCGTTGGGCGAAATAACGGGGCTTTCTATTAGTAAAAGAATTTTCAAAATCGGTTTAATTGATCCAGAGATTACTTCACAAACTCACAAACTCCTCTTTATAAAATTAGTAAAGAAGAACATACCATTCTTAATATAATTAAAAAGAAAAACTTAATTTTACAAAAAATCTTCAATGAAAATCGATACATATCGCGCCATCTATTAAAATTTATAAGTACTAAATTTTCTTTCTTCGTGTTGAGACATGGTTGAGATCCTGTAACTGCGGTGTAGAATATGCAGTTTTAGGTAAGCACCATCTCTTTTGTTGATCTGATGATTTCTGAAAAACTGTGCTATTTAGAGACATCGTTTTATTTTTCCTGTAATCTTTACATAAATTTCTATCATATAGAATATTTTCAGATTTTTCTCTAAGCAAACTTCGGAGATAAGATGGGGGGAACAGACAAAATTTCAACATTTTTCAACGTAAGTAAAAAATAATGTTTAAGAATGTGTAAACAGCGCTCTTTTATATGATATCCCACATGCCCTAGCAGACCCACTTTTAATTTTTAATAATCCCTTTCAGTTGCTGTTGCAAGAAAAATATATATATATATATTTATTTCTTTCTTATTTGCGAAATAGTTCAACAAACGTCATCTTAAACCATTCCAAATTTCAAGTTAGTAGTTCTTCAGATATCCAGCTGTGACAGACAGACAGACTTATTCATACCATAAGGGTTCCTTTTTTAACATTTTGGTACGGAACCCTAAAAACAATAAATCCTATCCAAATTAAACAGTTTCCAATATATTCGTGTGTTATGAATAAAAATAAGTTTGCAATTTCACACGATATTTTACAATCTTACGGCGTCCGCAATTGTCCGGTAACAGATATAAGTATCTCTCACAATTGCATTTTAGAACCTTCCTACCGGTCTGAAACATGCAAAGTTTTCTACCAACATTTAAAATCCTTAAAAGTCTCAAAAGAAAAACTGTGCGTTGATAATAAATGAAACTTTATTTAATCAAATTATTGTAGTGTTCTCTTTACTTGTCATTTTCATTTCAGTTCAGCTTTTATATCCTTCGTGTTTCAAGTATAGATAAGTTCTTCTGGATACGATTCTTGAATCAAAGCGAAAGTAAAAGTAATCTATTGACTCCACTATTCGGGAGACAAAACAAAATGTTCTTGCTAAGTTTTGAACAAGTTTTCTTATCTCAGTTCATGCTGAACGATACAAAAACAAAAGTTTCTAAAGTTAATTAAACTGACAATGTGGCATTGACTTGCGATTCGAGTCGCGCTTGACACCCTTCATAATTTATAGTATGTCATGTCAATCAAGTCAGTTTTTTAGGGTTAGTTGTTTTAGGGTTTTGGTACCCAAAAGGTAACCAGCCGAACCCTATTACTAAGCCTCCGCTGTCCACCCCTCCGTCTGTCTATATCAGCGAGATGTATCTCATGAACTGTAATAGATAGACAGTTGAAAGTTTTACAGTGTGTTTTCCTGTTGCCGCTATAACAGCAAATATAAAAAAAAACTGGGGGATTTAACCTATACAAGAAACATGTTTTTTTTGGCTTATGGTACGGAACCGTTGGTGTGCAAGTCCGACTTACACTTGGCCGGTTTTGAATCTGATTCGAAACTGGAACCTTAATTAAAATAATATAGAATTTTAAATTAAATTCTTTGGTGATAACCACTAGATTAAACTTACTAACGTTTAACGGTTTGATGCAATCGCGATTCCAGTGATAGGGTCAGGCGGAACTTTACATGACCGGCAGCACCATCGTTTAAAAAGGCAAAATCAGTCTAAAACTGCGAGGGTAGAATCGTCAATAAGCCGCGTGGCGAACGCGGGCCAGTGCGGGTTTGGTGGATGACACAAATCTTCGATTTTTTAATTAAGCTACTTCAAAAAGAGGAGGAGGTTCTCAATTCGTCTGAATTATTTTCTCAGTTTCCTTACATTCGGGTCCCTTTCGATGTCTTTATCAACGATTTGAATCCACGCCACACACTTTACCATTTGACCACCACTGATTTAATCCAACACCTGACAATCACACTAACTCCTACACCCACCTGCAGACCGAACCACACAAAACCAGAGTTAGAATTTCCAAAAACTATTCATCCGTTTAGTCATTCAGACCGCAGCTGCAAAAACAAATAGCCCCTACGTAAATCGCGTTATGCCTGTCTACCAGCAAATTGCTACGTCGCTGGCCCTCTGGCCCAAACCCTGACATTCAATGATCGACAAACGCACAATCAAGCGGTGGACATGGCCCGGATTCGGAATTCCAATCTCGCTGTTGAATGGCATTATGGCGCCGTAACTGGACGTGTAGTGAGACGTCATCAGTATTATTTGTTGGGTTTTGATGTAAATTATAAATATGAATATGTTACGATTTTTCTGATTTTGTAAGGTACCTCTATTCTGCTTTCCCTCCTTGAGTACCCAGTGTGTATCTTTTAATCAATTAAAACCTTTTAACAAAAAAGTTCTGAGAGCTTTATTTTTAACCGACTTCCAAAAAAGGAGGAGGTTCTCAATTCGGTGGTATTTTTTTATGTATGTACACCGACTACTCCGAGGTTTTAGGTCGATGCAGTATAGGAACTTGCCATTTGGTCCCGTAAAAATTTGATTCAGTTTGGTTCAGTAGTTTTTATTATATATGAGCATTTTTGCTTATTTCAATTTCTGCATAGACGAAGACGTCGTCCAAGTATCACCACTTAAAAGTGAAAACATTTTTTTTTAAGTTATTAGTTCTGATTTCCTCAAGTCCCTAAGCAGTTTGAATTATATCCAAGAATATCAGACAAAAAACCAAGAAAATCTTGCCCTATATTTTCCTTAAATATGGTAATGTAAACTAGTAACCAGTTCCTGTTACTCGTATTCAATGTAGAGACAATAATAATTACCTCCATCAGATGCAATGACAGGCTATAAAACTATTAAAGCATCATTGAATAAAACGTTATAAATCTTACGAACACGATGATGAATAGTCTGGTTGACGTAAATGCGTATTAGCATAACTAGGAGCCATTACTTCCACACGCATTGCCTATATGTAATACTAGCACCGTCGGGCCGCCACCACCGCGCCGCAGCCGGGAGCAAAGCGACACAATTTATGCTGATTTTATCACCCGCCCATGTGCGAATGTACTCCCAAGGAGGATATATCTACGCACTCGACGACTCGTAAAACGTCTACCTCACTTTTACCTATCTTAATCTTTGTAACAGCTATTCGATGAACTTCACTTCCTTCGCTACTAAAAACTTCTGCGAAAAGCCTTCCACTTAGAATTTTCTACAAAATGTATTGTCAGAAACCAGACAGATTTAGTTAAAGCTGAGCAGGTGATTCACCACGTTTTATGAGTTTTCTAACATACGCCAGTCGCTACATAGAAGCAAACTACCGACACTACACGGTTTATGTGCTGTGTAATAGCTCTACTCCTTAACTTAATTAAGGTTCGGCGAACAAACGGAATCTTTCTGGCGTTTAACACCGCGGTATTGTCTTTTTATTTTAAGCTTATGACGGAAACAAGATACCTATATCTCGACTGAGCTTTAAAGAAACTCTTTGATGCGACAAATCCTTTGATATAAATTATCAGATGGAGGGTCATGTCCAGCGGAGCGAACTAAATGAAATCAAAGACTATCTCAGTTTCTTCCACTTAAAGTTTCTATCAGAAGGTTGTAGTGGCAGCTGTGACATAACCCAAAGCCTTATGAATTATTTAGAGGGGAATCGTCCTCCGGCAGCCATTTGAATTATTTTGAAGGCCTTGCTTGTGCATAATGAAGTGTCGTGGATGTTCCCGAAACTCTTTCACACGGGCCGCGGGAGCAATGGGAGTGCGCTAATTTATTTGTGAACTTGTTTGTCGGCCTAGTTCAAACTTGTAACGTGGGAACATACGCTGGCCTACATACGGTAATAAACGTAATATGAACAACGTACGGAATTGTTGTAATGAAGTTAGTCTTCAAAACGCCGTGTGCTTGATGCAGAAAATGATGGAAGTTGGATGTCGGAAAATTTAAAGTTATTGGAAACTCGGTTTTTTTTCTCAACTAGTAATATTTGAAGCTGACGTGAAAAGACAAACAGTGGAATTATTTAACTTATGCTGTAGGTACTGAAAAGATGAAAAGGATTTTTGTTTAGTTTGATGAAACGGTTCGCAATTTCCTGTTCACTTTATAACTGCTTATCCTTTTGACAACAGTTAGGTCATGCAACAACACAAAACAAACTCACAACACACACATGGCTTGTTGTAACCTGCGGAAGGTATACACAAAGTGACATTCACTTTGTGTGAGCTCTCTGGTCCGGGTCGTAATCCACGCACTTTCATCATCGCTCGCCAAACTTCTGCTCCTCGGTACTACCTCAAGCCTCTTGCAAGGTCTCTCCATGCATAAGTCCTCTCCATTTCGCATGCCATCTGTCCTCCACATCCGCATACTAAATCTTAAGTGGTCGTGTTACATACATAAGGATTTTCTCAAGTTTAAACTTTAAATATACTCGTAAATCTCCTTAACTTTGACCTGAGCGCTTTAACTCCTGCTACTTGACCGACTTAAGATGAATTGCACGCAATACATTTATTCCACTATTTCCGAGGAGAGAGGGATAATTTACTGAGATTCCTTTGTCTCAATCAAGCCACATCGCTAGGGAAATCCACCTCGACATAATTGTACTGGGTTTTATCATAATTCACCTCGCAGTAGTATGGATGGAGAAATACGATATGAACGTAAGACGATTACGGGCTATTATCTGGGTTCCAGAGTAAAGAAGTCTTGGGTAAGTAAATAATGTTCAATTTTATGTTACGTTTAATGCAAATTCGATTGCAATTATTGAGGGATTTTATGGGGTTTTTTACCCGAATACGGCAAAGCCAAAAGGGCAAGGGTTTTAGCTTATATTATTAAAGCTGTCTTTGTATTATTTATTTATTAAATACTTTATTGTACACCAAAGATGTAATGATGACCGTAGCGCCTAAACTACTGAAACAATTTAGATGAATGGGGTATCAAAAGATTCGAAAAATACTCCGGGTGACATAGGCTATGTAAATTTTTACTAAAAATGCGAGAATTTTTATAAATTGGTTCTTATAATGAGATAGAGTAGCAGATCCATGTCTGTAAAACATTCCAGAAATATCACAGTGGTTGCATGTCACTGTACAAATAAAAACAGTGTTATTTTTAAATGATGCCAATAAAAACTGTGATAAGCTCACTCGCGGCTGAAACGCATGAAAAAATCTGGATTTTATATTTGCACCGGTTGTATTTTTGTTGTAAGCAGTGACAAGCGGCAGGCTTTAGGAAAAGCTCATCCAACATAACCAGTGCGTTATGAGTATTGTGTATTATTTATTTGCTGCGAAAAAAGGAATTCACCGTCATATATTTTGTTGTGGATTGACAAAGCAATCTAAAATAACAGCACTTTTTAAGCTAATTAAGAAAATTCAGATAAAATATTCGATCCCAATTGACTGATAAACTGCAAAAATTCGAATTCGCATCCAATTCCAAATAGCGCCCAATATTTCAATGTTTTTAAAAGGAGCCGCTGTTTAAAAGTTTCAAACCAAACGAACATAGATAAAACTGACTGGTAACATCAATGAAAACCGGTGTATATTTGTAAAAAAAAACTAATCTATCGTTTGTAGAGCGGCCCATCGCTCGGTCGGACATGACGAACGACGAAATTAAAAACTAACGCTGGAAACGATGCATATCGATTTGTTTCCACATTTAGGGACATAAGCGGTAGCGGGAGCGACAGCGGGAGCAAGTACAAACCGCGTCTAAACACCGCCTCGCGGCGTTTCTGCTAGCCAGAAATTCAGGAACAACTAACATACAACCACGGCATTTAATTGAAATGAATTTTTGCCACGGAATATTCGTTACGGGTTTTTTTTAACTTCGGCTTGTTTTGCAGTTGGGAACTTTTAATGGCAGTTTGTACTATTCTTCATTATACGGTGTCCGCAAAGCAGGTAATTCACATATAAAATGAAAACAAACAAATAAGTATTTCGTAATAAGCCCGCATAAGTTCTTGTAATAAAAATATTCGCGAAATTTTCGGCATTTCCTACTCATCAAAAGTATTTAACAACGTAATAATTACTTTAGCAGTTTTCAGAATTCTAAGAATCCCAAAACATTTGAGAGAATGCTGAAATAAATGTAAACCATTTTTCCTGGAAAGAGCCAATAAAGTTGGTAGATAGACGATCCGGTAGGTATATTGCTCACGATATTTTTCTTTCGGAGTAATAGCTCGTTTAAGTCAATTCGGAACGACAGCAGCATGCGTCAGAGTTCTGAGTAAGGATCTTGTATACTGTACAGGAACTTAAAAAAGGAGACTTTTTCTTTTCCCGGAAGGTTTTTAGCGTGGGTTAACAATCTAGCATAAAATAGATGCTCAGCCGTGTCTCGAAACTTATGACGAAGGAAGAATCCAGGAAAACCAAGGACCGGTAATTTTAGGAACTCAGACCTACGTTAGTATCTTCCTCGAACCAAAACATAATACGTTTGAAAATGTCCTCAAGGTTAGTCAGCTTAACGGAAACAAAAGTTGCATCCATGCTGCAGCACATGCAAAATAGCTAAAATCAAAACAACCAGCAGTTTCCTCCAATGGATTTCCAGAATGCTGGTCGCAGTATCTACGGTGACCCACTTATAAACGTAGCCAAGCAAGCAATGAGTTCTGGAGACGATTCTAATACGTCTTGTGTCAGGAGAACTGCTTCGATTGATTTGCAGTTTCAGCTGCTGGAATATATTGTGCAATCTTCTATTGCTATTTGGATATATGTATGTGATTTCCGAACTTTGCATGTTTTAAAATGCTTTTGCACACATTCTTTAAGATCTTAAATTAAATAGAACTTGATCATAACTATTGTGAAATTATATTTTGAGTAAAACTCTTCTTTGGCTGGAAAACCTGTCAAACTTTGACATTAGAGTTTGACACGTTCATTCATAACTCCAAATTTTCAATTCAAATCCGGACCCAATGTCAGGAAGATTTGTTTTCTCACCACAATCTCACAATAAACGTTTTGACTTTGACTTTTCTTACGTGTTTTGACTTATAAGATTGTGGTGAGAAAACAAATCCACCTCCACAGAGCCTCAAAGCACCTTTAGCTCATTTTGACATGTCACCTAAATTCCTCGAAATCACTTAACGCAATAAAACAATAAGAAAAAGGAGACTCAGCATACATAAGTCAGAGATACCATTACCTCAGATCATATTACCAACATTAAACCATACTGAATATTCAAGTACACACACGATCTAACGGTACACGTTATGTTCTTAAGAAAGAGCTTTTAAATTCTGCCCGTAGGTACTTCACTTACACAGGTTCTTTGTAAGGCTTATGAATAAATAAAGCAAGAAATTTCTTGCGCCAACCGCTCGGGGGATGCAAGGGGTAGTTATTTCATTTTAAATAGATCACGGTAGCGGGGCGTACAAGCCAACACCGCTGTTTTAATTAAGCCTTATTATGAATTGCGCAACGGTATGAGGGAATTCTGCTTGTGTCGTTTATTTTGTTTTAGTTACTTTGTAATTACTATTGTTGTGTAGAAACAGGTGATATGGTGGAATTATGTATAATAACTTTTAGTTTGCAATTAGTCACTAGTGGACTTTAAGTAAGGCAGGGATTCTCGCTGTTGCATTCTAAATTATCACCTTGACTTTTTGTTTTCCATGGAAATCAACAAAATAATATTCGATTCAATGCATAGATACAACTGCATACAACTTTTCATGAAGTGCTGAAATTCTAAAATTTTAAAAATATCTGCATGCCGAGAGCGGGGGACAATTAAGTTTTTTCAGCCAAAACAGGTTTTTATAGCTTACAGTTTTAATGAGGTTGAGAGGATGTTATAAAATGTATCCTAAACTATCGCACCAGGTACTAGGAGTAGGTAATTTTCCGTCGAGATCCTTTGACACATACCAAAGTGAATCGTAATTCATTCTGCTCATCTTGTTTTAAGTCACCCATTAAGCTTCGTAACGGCCTGGGTTATTAAGATTATCATCATTTTAACAGCCTATAAATCTCACAAAACACTCTCTTGTTTCAATTTTCAGTTCTAAACTTCCCCGCCAATATAACCACAAAAAACAAGTGTTAGAATTTACACCTATGGTTTTATTATCTCGGTCAAGCTTCATTTTTAATGGTTAAAGCTTTTCCAGGAAAAGTTTCGAAGCCAAAATACGAAATATAAACCTCAAACTGGGCTTTGGCAAAATAAACTAAAACCGCGGTAACGGCTACTTGTCTATCAAGGGTAAAACCGATGAAACAACGGGTAAAAAACCGGACCGGACGGCTATGTTGAGATGAAAAGCGGGAAATCCTATTGAATAATTTTTCGATGGTTCTATCCGGGTTTAATAAAAATAAATAGTCTAGCTAGACTACATGAATATTGTGGTATCTTTTACCGGTCTATATTTTTAGGGTTCCGAACAAAAAACGGAACCCTTATAGGATCACTCGGGTGTCTGTCTGTCTGTCTGCCCGTCTGTCACAGCCAGTTTTCTCGGGATCCACAAGACATTCTGTTGAAATTTGGTACACAAATGGACTTGTGACCCAAACACGGACGTGTTACGTAAATTATTTAATTTTTAGTATGGGGGTCACTTTTGGAGGTCAAACTAGAAAATTTAAAAATAAAGCTTTTTGATCAGTAATTGTATTTTTATCATAATTTTAAAATAAATGGTTTTGAAGTTATTCAAGAAATGACACGAAAAATTACCATTCCCTCCCCCTTATCTCCGAAACTACTGAGCCTAACATTTTGAAAAAAAAATGGGGATAATAGATCTTTACCCAAAGATTACAGGAAAACCTATAAAAAGTCTGTAGTGTTAAAATAACATGTTAACAAAATTAAATTCGTTCGGAACCCTTTGCACAAGAGTCCGACTCGCACTTGGCCAGTTTTTTTACTTCGGCGTTAGTCTGGCTTTTTAATTTTTATTCTGTAGTGAAAACTGAGGAGTGCGAACTGAGATTTGCAAGATGCGTTACCTACTACGTTTTTCTTTACCACGTGAGCAATTAGCGCCCTCTACAGAAAAGCTTTGGAAGCATCAGACATGAAAGGAACAAGACAGTGAACATGAACACATCGCGGCATTGTAAGGGTTGGTATAACTTTAGTTCGGCACGCATACGAAAGATGTCGCTTCTATTGAAAAGGTCAAAACTTTTTAACGTCCACTACCTACTTGTTACCAACAAATACCCATAAGGGCTTTTCACGACAATGTCCGTACAAAGTATGCTTGTTAAATAATAGTATGAAGTGGACCTCTCCACTTCAACCTAATCCTAACTAATATTGTAAATGCGAAAGTCGTTTTGTTTGTTTGTGTGTTACGCATTCTCGCCTAAATTGTTTAACCAATTTTCATGAATTATGGGGACCCTGGAGACGGGTACTGGCCTATTTTTGTTTTGCGAAAATCTATATTAAAGCGAGCGAAGCTGTGTGCAAAAACCTAGTCAGTAAAACAAGTAGGTAGGTACCTAATGTACTTTGACCCATCAGTTTTTCGTAGTAAAAAAGTAAACTTAATCCTTAACCCGGCTTTCACATAATAAATAGGTAGTACTTACCTACATGACTTGAGTGATTTATGAGTTATTATTTCAATTTCCTTGACTAAGGGAAATTAAATAATAACTCATAAACTGTGCTTCCAATATAAGTTATTGAAAAGAATTTTCCGTCAGAACTTCACAACTATTTTTATGACGGAAATTGATTTAGAAACCGAATCTAAACCAACTACTTTCAGACATTGTGTTTATTCTTTTACACGTTATATACGTTGATATCCTATTCAAAATCACCACCTCGACTAACTACCTAAACTAAATAAATGTACCTGCACGTACATAAATGAGCAACCGAACACACAGGTGCGCTCAGTTCCAATTTAATTATAATTACCGCACTTGTGTTCAACTAACGCTTCATTGGATGGCTAATTGCCCATTGTGCAGTAACATCTCTATCCATTAATCCCTTTCCATTGCTATCATGTACACGCTTGCTGCATTTCTAACATGTAAACTCACCTGTAATCACCTGTAATATACGGATTAATTACAAACATAGGCAGACGCCCTTTAAGAAGCAGACGCCCTTTAAGAAGCAGATCACGCTACCCGTCACTGTCAAATTTTCCGAATCAACCTCGAACCTAATGCGCTAGCGATAAAGATGAAAATTAAATTTGACAGATTGTTGTGTGATTAATATTATGATTCTCCTAAAGTGGCCTTTTTCGCCCCCCAAATCTTCTCTTACAAAAGGGTATTTCGTAGTGTGAAAAAAAATCTTCGTCAGGACCGTGAAGTGACGTGGGGTTTCCCACGTCACTTAGCTTTTCAGTATTTTCTTTTTCTACTCAAATCAATAACAATTGACAAAGATACCTAAAGCGCATCAAAGTTCAGGAGTACGGGCGGGTGACGTCATTTGTTGGTAAAAACGCATCATGCCACACGAAATTTTAACGCACTGCATACTGCTCTTCATTTTTTTGTTTAGGTACATTACAAGAGAAAAATACGTGACCAACGATTTTAACGGAAAATAACCTATTCGTGTACATCCTTAAACACTTAGGTACAAAGAGAACTCTTGTGAAGTATTCCTACTTATTACAATCTTTATTCAAACAGCGAAACTTGATTGCGCATATCTTGGCAGGGCAATTCAAAACGTTTGATTAAAAAAATAGCAATAAAAACAACACACTATGAAGATGAACCCATCGCAGACTAGTTAAACACCAACCCTTTTAAAAACAAACCATTAAAAATACGAAAGCTTACAAAGAAATGCAATTACAAACACAATAAAGAGACAAAATGGCTGCCACGCTCACCTTTATGATATGCGTGTGACGTAAAGAAGACAGGATGAAATTATTGTAATGCGATCTGTAACGCACAAATCAAAGTGGTGCTGTATGAGATGGAGTCCGAAGGTAATTGAGCTGTCAAGTGAAATTAATGCTATTGCTTTGTGCACTGGTTGAAAGGTAAGCACGGCTTGTGTACGCGTCAAGTATTCGTGCTTGGTGAGGTGTGCTCTCGTTATGCGCGCGAAACTTCGCGCCTACGCACTATAGTCCTTAAAATGAATAAGCATTAGTAATTTCCGATGTTCTATTTTATTATTTTTGGTCCAAATTTAGTTGAGTTTAAAGTACTTACGTACTTAAATGAATGAGCTTTAGTTTTATGTGGCGGTGATTTTTAATCTGTGGTATTCGTGATTTTCCCGCCATGAAAAGATGAATATAATTTTGTTAATCATTAATTAAGTATTATTAAAAAATATAAGGAAGCATTGGAAAGTATGTTGCGCTTTATTTCACCTCCTAGCTTCTGAACTTTTCTTATTCTCGTATTGTGACATTCACGCAGACGCAGACGCAGACGGATGCGTTTTTACTCAGTACGTTAGTTTAAAAAAAACTGGCTATCATCTCCTTTATTCTGTAGTTCGTTTTTATCGAGTATATGTATGTAAGTATGTATATTTCTTTAGCACGCTCTGTAGCCTAAATAACACGAATCTAACGACATCTCTCAAGCTAAATTCCATCAAGCCTAAACGGCGGCTACAAAGCAGTGGCTACATACAATCGACACATATCCACAACATAAAATAACCCTCCTCCTGGCGCAGTTGCGTAATTAGAACTGCATCTATCGTCTCATTTTTTCTTTCACCCAGACGCAGACGGAAGCAAAAGCGCGTCTGCGTCTGCGTGAAACTCCTTAGTGGAATTCTTATTATATTGTTTATGGAAATTTAAAAAAAAAAACATTACGCACGGCGCTTTGTATCGGAGCGTGTGGTAAAGTAGGTACTTAGGTGAGTGTACCTATTTTACCGCACGCTCCATTGTATGGTGCGTAATTTTTAACTTTCGAACAATGTGTACAGGCTTCGTAAATACATTTTTTGAGCAAATGTGTCGAAAAAATTATGACTGCTTAACCATTTATACAGTTTCTTTTTAAACAATCTAAGATTTAAAAATTTTAAAACATTGGGAATTTTATTAAATACCCGGACACACATGGCTAAACAGCTTTTATTATATTTAGCCAGTTCATTTAGTATAAGTTTGTGAGGGTCTCGCCGGTTTCGGGGATATACATCCTCTGCCTTTTTAAATAAGTCTTGATACTTCTTAACAAACATGCATACATCATAGATATAGAGAGAAGGTAGCGGTAATAAACAAAGTTCTTTAAATATTGGCCTTATTCGAAGTTTTTAGTCTAGATCTATTTTTTTTTTGTTGCATCTGCTTCCTGGCAATCTGTTCCAAGAACAATAAGCCACTTCCTTGGCTGATATATATCTGTTTGGAATGATATCTATGAGAGCCATAAACTGTTGAAAAGTGTATTTCCAGCAAACTCTGTTTGTCTCATTTCGGGAATCTTTTGGTGAGATTTGTCATGTCTCCTTAGCCGGTTATGTTAGAGTCCACCTTTTCCG
This sequence comes from Lacanobia wlatinum, assembly GCA_947578705.1. Classification (NCBI taxonomy): domain Eukaryota; kingdom Metazoa; phylum Arthropoda; class Insecta; order Lepidoptera; family Noctuidae; genus Lacanobia; species Lacanobia wlatinum. The sequence goes on from OX388033.1 coordinate 13,420,836, forward strand.
CTCGGAGTCTGGGCAAGTTCATTCACGTGGGTTGTTAGCTGCTCCTGGTACTTTGGACTATTTCGTACCAGACAGTTTTTATGCCGAGGTCTAAGCACGTGTATTTATTGCTAAAACACTGAGGGATACCGAACATTGTTCTAAGTGCTTTGGTTTGGAATCTTTCTAGAATGGCAATGTTGCTATTGCTGGCGTGGCGTGGTCCAAATGGTTTTAATATTGTTTTATAAATCAACATTTTGCTACTGTCATTTAGTTGCGAGTGGCGTCCTATTAGCCAGTTGAGGTTGCGAAGTTTTAGGCCTAGTTGCTTTCTTTTCGTCCAGATGCGCTTTTGGCATGTCTTCTACTGTCCAAGTGCATTCCCAAATACGTTATCTTCTTGAGGTATTATTTTGTCGTTTAATTTAACGGGGGACAAGTTTCTCTCCTGAGGGTAAAAGTTACATGAGCGGATTTATTTTCATTTGCCTTTATTCTCCACATTTTCATCCACAAATCTATTTCGTGGATGTGTTTTTGTAATTGAAGTGAAGCAGTTTCTGGTTTTGTATGAGTAGACAGCAAGGCCGCATCATCAGCATACGTGGCAGTTGTCGTGTGATCATTTGTTGGTATGTCCGTTGTAAAGATAAGGTATAGGATTGGGCCCAGTATGCTACCCTGCGAGACACCTGATTTAATTTCGTGAAGGACAGAGCATTCCTCATTATATTTCACCCGATAGCTCCTTTTATCCAGGTACGATTTGAGTATGTGGAGAAAATAGTATGGGAGCATCTTTTTTAATTCAAATATAAGGACATCGTGCCAAACCCTATCGAAAGCCTGGCTGATGTCAAGAAAGACCGCTGAGCAAAATAGTTTGTTTTCTAGGCTTCTGCTGATAATGTCGACAATACGATGAACTTGTTCGATTGTTTCATGCCTTTCACGGAAACCAAGTTGGTATTTAGGTAACACTGTACCTAGATGTTCCTTCATTCGGTTGAGGAGTATCCGTTCCGTAAGAGTTTTCAGACTACTGGTAACAAGCTGATCGGTCCATAAGAGGTTGACTCTTATGCAGGTTTGCCGGGTTTTGCTATCATTACCTGTGCGATCTTCCATTGACCAGGAAAATGTTCAAGTTTCAGGCAGGCATTGAATATGTGTACTAATTTCATGATTCCTTTGTATGGGAGATTTTTCAGAAGTGTTGCGTCGATAAGGTTATATCCGGCTGCTTTCCCTTCCTGTATTTTTTTATTTATCGGTATACTTCTTTGTGACTAGCACTCTTTAGGGGCATACACATTTGATTTGCTGTTTCAAGATACTGTTTGGTTTCTCTGCTATGTTGTTTGCAACTCTCAGGAAGTGGTTGAAAAACAATGTTCTGCAAAAATGTTTGCCTTCTCAAGGTCAGACCTGTGACTTTCCACAGCGAGTAATTTTGTTTCAATCGTTGGATCAAGACTTGAAAGCATGTTTTAGATATTGTCATTTTCGTACTTGTTTATAAGGTTTTTAAGTTCCTCTGAGAATTTATTGAATATTATTTTGTCGCTTGAATATCTTGTTGTCTGCCAAATCTTTCGAAGTTGACGCCACTTCTGTGTCTTTTGTCTTTTATCTCTTTACGATATGTGTTATGTTTTGGTGGCTTCCCTTTACCTTTTCGTTTTTGTGGTAGCTCTGTTAGCAGCATTATGTATGGTCATGTTAAATTTCTCCACCTCATCCTCTAATTTTTCTGGTATGCCGATTACCGAACGGTAACCCTAGTAGAACCACCTTCAATGTATACTTTTGAAGGTGGTTCTACTAGGGTTACCGTTGAGTTAATTTTCAGGATGACTGGAGTATGGTCAGAAGTGAGGTCAATGCATGATTACGTTACGTAATTACTGTCTACATTATTTGTAACTAGTGGACGTCACGCGGTTTCACCAGCGTAGTTTCCGTTCCCGTGGGAATACGGGGATAATATATAGCCTATGTTACTCCCTGATAATGTAGCTATCCAATGCTAAAAGAATTTTTCCAATCGGTCCAGTAGTTTCGGAGCCTATTCAATTCAAACAAACAAACAAATCTTTCTTCTTTATAATATTATATATAGTATAGATGAAAAAGTCGAGCAGATCAGGGATCTTATCTCTGTCGGTAGGCTCTCTACCCTTGCGTGAGTTGCCTTTCTCTCGTGTTAGTCAATCTGGAGCCCCAGTGGAGATGTTCTGAGTTCCAATCACCGGCATTGATAAATCTTTAACCAAGTGTAGAAAAGTAGTTTCTGAAGTCTTGTGCTGATATTGTATGTCTAGGGGGACAGTAGACAGTAGAGAATACTGTTTCATGGTTGTCTTCTACTACTGCAATAGAGGTTGCTTATATTTTATCTGTGCGATATTCCTCCATGGAGTGGTGTTTGATATTTCTATTGATAATATAATTACTGCAGTGCCACCGTAACTATTTCCTGAGGGATGGTTGGTTTTATGGATTATATAGTGAAATGAGAATTTGAGGTAAACTTCGTTTCGGATATTAAAGCGAGCATTTCTGTTTGAAGGGAATTTGAGAAAGGTTTCAAGTTCTTGACGTCTTTTCATCAAGCCGTTGGTGTTCAAAGTAGCAACTCGAAGATTATGATTAATTCTTTACAAGGCTGTCGACCAGTTAGACCATGCGGTCCATCTTTTTTTCCATCATTGTCAATATTGTGTGCTGTAGTTTTTCTAGCATTGTTTCCATTACATCGGTCATGTCATTCAGGTCGTTCTTTCTGTCCAATGGAGCAGCTGGTGGTCTGGTCTTAGTGGCTCTCAGCCAATATTTTTTTCTTAAGATTGAACTCATGTGGAGTGTCAGTGTTTTTAAATTAATTGAAGGTTGTTGTTCTTTGCGCTTGAGAGCAGTCTTCAGGATTCTTTCTTTATATTGCTTGCATATTTTGCAACCTTTGTACCTAGCAGGGTGTTTCTCATTACAATTTGCACAAGTGGCCTCGGTATCGGGTTTTATGATGCACTGTGTTGTCGGATGGTCATTACCGCATTTGACGCAGCGAAAAGATCTGTGGTTCTGGTTTTTTAAATGTCCAAATCTTTGGCATCTTTTACATTGAAGAATTTCCTTTTTTTTGTAAAGGGCTTCAAATGAGATTTTCATTTAATTCAGATATCTAACGTTAAATATGTCTTTGTCATTCTGCTTTGGTTCTAGGTCGACATAAAACATGGGCAGAGGTTCTTTTGTAGCTCGTTGTCGTACATTGACTATATGTCTCACTTGATATCCAATGTGTTCCAGATGTTTTGAAATTTCTGAGGTATCCTCTGATGCGTGCAGCCCACGTAAAACTACCCTGTATGCTCTCTCACTTTTGAGCTGGTATGTATAGTGTGAGATGTTGTTTGTAATAAAGTTCTCTCCGATGACCTTGTACGTTTGGATGTCTTTTGGCATAATTTTGATTCTGTGTCCAGATCTTAGTGTGGTGAAGATAAATAGATCAGTGTCAATGAGTTGATTCAGTTTTTCCTTTAGGGATGCTATGTTGAGGACACCTGTCACAAATAAGGGTTCAGGGTTTGATATGTATTCTTTACCCTCTGTTTTAGTATCCTTTGTAGGTTCTACATTAAGGATTTCGAAGCTATTATGTGTAAATATCTGAAAATCCGAGGTCTTTTTATCTTTTTATTTGGTTCATTTTGTATGGGGCTAGACTCTTTCCGTTTCTTTCGCCTAACAAGGATTTTATCTTTTTGCCATTTCTCTATATCTGTGTTTTCGGGATTACTTATCTGTATTTCAACAGACTTTTGAATTTCCTTAGATAGTTCCTTGTTCTCTCGAATAAGCAAGGATGAAGTGTGTGTTGGATCAGATTTGAACATTTTCCATGAGATTCCCATGAGTATGGGTCAACATAAAAAGTCACAAGAAGGGTGACGCCCATCCCCTCAAGAATACACACAGCGTTTATACACACAGCGTTTGCCAGGTACGCCGCGGTTGGCGCTCGCGACTAAGTCAGTCTAGGTCTAAGATGATCCATTTATAAGGCAACGAACAACATCATCTTTTATTTATAATTATTAATGACTATAGGCATAGTTTAAAGTTAATAACAGATTATTTCGCATTAAACAGGAAAATACGCACATAGGTAACCATTTCATGCCTATTAATAAACTTAGTTTATAAATAAATAACACTTATCATAATATGTTAATTATAGTACTTAACTATTGCAAAACAAGTAACAGGTGAGCCTACACATGTTATTTATTTCTACATAATTACCTTGCAAATGAACTGCCTAAAGGGATCCTTTATAACACAGTCGCTATTCGCTACTAGACCATATTTTTATGTTATGTCCTAATAAGTATCAGTTCTTACTTTATGGAGACTGGTACTACGCTATCTAAACGTTTGATCACAAGGGTTTGGTTCACATCAAATATAGATGCAGTTAGGTTAGGACGCTGCAGGAGTTTATGGAAACAAGGTTTTAAATTAGTTTTGTAGAGCTATGCAATAAAACAGCGGCCGGTAAAGTTGTTATTTCAAGTTTAAGTACCGAAGTGCCAGTGAGATTTGCAGTAAATTTTACTTAGATTTTTGCATTTTGGGTGTTTTCCTGACAAAATATTGATGCGTAATATCGCTGTTGTAAATCTTATGGATGTCGATTCGAAATGCTTTCAACTTTAAACTCAAGGTACCTACAACAGCGGATACTGCGCCTTTAAAAAGCTGCATGTAGTGTGCTTGGGCACACTACATGCAGCTTTTTTCATTAAATCCATTAAATCCTGGCGACTATCAGTCACTGCACAGATTATATCTAATAGGACACAAGAGATATGGCCTCACAATCTGAGGGCAGTTAGGCTAAGAGACGAATGGATACTTATGGCTCGCTAGACAATAATGACCATCATTAGGACGGCCGCAAATCTTTGATATAATGCCATTATTATGCTTTGTACTGCAGTCGGCTTGCAGGTTCAATCAAACGAAAATCTTTACTTATTAGTAAGCCGTAATAATCCTTTGATACTTATGATGATAAAAATAAAAAAACACTATATAATTTTCAATTTCGCTCATTATCTGATTGTAAGATCTGATATTCAAGATGGAATAAAACGCGTGTAGGCCTCGTCAGAGATTTTCAAAAGAGCTTTAGTTAATGGTATAATCCTAAGGTATCGCATGCAAAAGCAATCGATAAATTACGAACTGAATAAGGATACCTTTGCATCTATTCTGAGTATTCACTTTCATGCTGACTCAGGGATCTTGTTGTCCCCAACATAAAGTACACAAAGCGTATCATCTTGCCATCTTGTGCAATTTGTATGAATTCAATGGAACAGATCTGTAGAGGAGTTTGTATCATTTAATCGTAGCATTATACTGTAAAGTCGTCTTTCTCCGCTGATGCATTGTCGGTCATTCAAATACTTAATCTCATTACTTCATATTCCGACGTCGTTGCGTCGCGGTCGTGATTATACCGCAAGTCGCTGGGGTCAAACAGCCGAAATATTTAATACCAGGAAACCGTAATATGACATCATATTTCCCAAAAAGAAAGTATGACCACTTTAAAAGTCGAGAAGGTCAATATCTAAATGCCAAATCAAGGCTGGGTATTATTCTGTTACCCACGAATCTTATCCAAACATTCAAAACACGCTAAGCCTTCGAATCACAGTAGAATTAAAACAATAACTCTGGTTTTTACTTCATTAATCATCTAAGTAGCGTGCAGCCAACGCCATAATAAAAGGCTTGACTATCGTATATCATGCTCAGCCTATAAATCTTAAGTATCCCCTCAGTTCATTGAGAATAAGTGCCGGATTCTAGAATGACAATACACGAGGTCCCTGATTTATTCGCAGTTCAGAAATCGAGAGATTAAGTCTACAATAAGATCCTTTGCCCCTACATAAGGCGAGTGTCAGAAATATATTTTATTGCAGTCTGCCTGTACTCATATTTCTTCTTCAAAGCGTTATGATATCGCACTTGACCTTTGTGGTCGATGTAAATCTTAGCTAAGACTATGTGCACACCAGAGGGGAAATATTCTCTACTACCGTCAGAACTGTTTTGTCTAGTTCAAAATACATAGTTTCTTCACTACATTTTGACTGTGAGACTCTTTTGTGGCGACTATGAACGCCAACGATCTTTTTATATAGCGACAGTGTGTCTAAAGACAGTTTGCCTCAGGTCCGTACACAGCCTAACTTCTCCGTAAGCTAAATCCTACTGGAGAGCGATGTAGTGGTGGGTCATTCTGTTGTTTCGTTTTTTAGCAAGATATCTTTAGAGAATATCAGATAAGTAGTCATAGTTTATGGTACTTATCGAAGATTTTGTGTGATTAAAAAGGGAAAGGACGTTTTTACGATAGCCTGTGAAATCTTTTCAGCCCAGTATGGCGTATGTTGTTAAGTTAAATAATGTTAGAGAATTCTTTCTTACACACGCTGACTTTAGTTTTCTTAAAAAAGGTAGATTATCTACTTTCGCAGTTTATTTTAGCTGTCAGAAACCTTTTCATGTCCCATACAAATCGTATGTAATGTTGATAAAATAACTCTGACGGCTAATGCTGGCTTCATATTTTTTGCAGTTCCTTTTCGATATTCAATAGTCAGGTCCAACTGGTAAAGGAAATCCTCATAAAAACTCGCCCATTCGTTAATTAATTCTAAACTGGTACCATTGCTGCCTCTGTGTGTGAACTATGGCTTCTGTAACCGCCCAGTATAATAATTATAATCTCCACATCAAATACCTATGCCTATTATATGTGTTCTGCAAAAAATTGGTCCGTATTAGTTGTAAGGGTTCTCGGACTGACAAGTATGGTTTGTTTTATTGTAAAAATAATAAAGCAGCAAATTTCTTGAGCATACAAACTTAAATACTGCTACCAAATACATAAAATCCAGTAGGGACTTAAACTTTTTTTATCTCTGGATTAAAAAATATAAGCACCATGCTCATAACAAGGCGGATGGCACTAAAACGAACAAAAGCGATTTTTTTTGTTAAAAATAACGCGCACCTAATTGGTTTAGTGTGTTACAAGCAATCCGCGCTACGTGCGTGACACCGACGATGCGGTACGGTGCGCAAAAACATCGCTCGTGAAAGCTGCGCCGGCGCAATTACTGACAGGATCGCCTCCGTTTTTGTGGCCGCGTAATATATAGGTCTTCGAAAACTGTACCACTGGGTCTCACTCCGAGAGCCATCATTAGAATACCGTGTATAACCATTAGCTACATACTGTGGTCTAATTATACTCACTCGTTATAGTTATTTCACGGCAAAATGCATCAAATTAACCCATTATTTCTGCCACTTCGCACACTACAGTCAACTTTTTTTGTTAAAAAGTAAGGTCCGTCTCACTTGTTCATTTTATCGTGAAACTAAACGGTTAAGGTAAAAAAGAGCTTTTTTAAACATTATTTTTAATGAGAACAGATTCACACGTTGTTGTTGAGTGGATTCGTAATCTGAAAACTGTTTAAAAACTTTAAAAGAAAACTATTAAAAGATAAACGGCCAAGATCGTGTCGTATACGTGTTATTACGGCGATTGGCAGCTTTCAATATAAAGAGATAATGCTTGGTTATTTGGCAAACGTGATATTTTTATTTCATAAACCTTTTTATTTTGTTATCCGCACAACTGTACCAACAACTCCTTATGCAATTAAATCCAAAGCCTGCCGTCATTCATTCGGCTTCCAACATCTTTAATTTGTAAAGCTCTAAGAAAAAACAAATGAGGCAGCTTAGAACATGCCGGAGCTAATTATAGTGTTTCCTTTCGCACTAAATAAATAAAAGCATTAAGTCGAGCAGTGTATACATTTTCGCAGTAATCATTCACTGTGGAGTACCCAGCCATTATCTGCAATAGAATTAATAGCATTTAAATGCTTAAATTGCAGCCATTTTGAAGCATTGAACAAAAAATAGATCAGTCTAATAAAAGAGAATTTCCAATATTCTCGTGAACACAGGTGGGTACTTAATCAGATAGGTTCAATAATGGCACCTAATAAAGTTTTATATCTATATCGAGATTAGCCATACCTCGACTGTGATACCTGTGTGTGTTGATATGTGTCAGAAGAATGTCCTGACAAATGAAAGTACTGGCTACTTTACAAATAATTATATGATTTCACCATGATTTCATTAAATAAAGAAATTGGGACGACTTGAACGATTCAGTCGGTGTCATATTATAAAATCAGTGTCATTATGATAATCTATGGACTTATTCTTAACTTTTATGTTATGCCGTAGTTTTTCAGAGTTCTGCTTATTAAAGCAGCCTTTGCGGAAATTCTCTTTCAGAAATGAGAGAAAACGGCAGAATACCTAAAGACTGTTGGCATCTCGAAGTTTTGTAGTCCAACTTACGGCTTTACAGCCAATGTTGCTTTTTAGACAACCACTTTGAGAAAACCTTGTGAAGGTCCTGGCCAATTTGTCATGACATCCTAGGCAATAACAATTTCACGTAGAAAAATCCTGCCCACCTCAAAAACAAAACCAACACTCTGGAGCACTTAGTTATGCACACATTACAATCGTAATTAACTCCCATTATCAACCACCATCTATTTCCCAGTGGATTCTAATCAGAATACAGGTTCCTATCCACCTAGCTACACATAGTACACATGCATATGGCGGTTCATTAGCAACTCCATCCATATTTACATTTATCATGTCGTGTCAACAATGAGGATTTATGACGTGCAATTATTGCCGCAGCCGGCAAAAACAGGGTGATTGACGTGCCCGATCTGTGCCGACCTCGGCCGAGCCCTCCCGACAACGAAGAACCAACAATGTTTAAGAAATCTGGTGCATTATTAATGAAGTGGACGGAGACATATAAGATATGTAAAGTTCCATTAACTTTATGCATAAAACGAAATAATATCGGACAAAGGACGTGCCGATACCTGTTTTGCTGTGTGGTATGAAGGATTCTAGAGCAAATATTTGAGTTATTTGTTGGACAAATATGTGCATGGACAGAGATAATGAGTTTCATTACCTGCGCTATACTTTCTTGAGTTAGTACTAACTGCATGAATATTTGGATTTCACAACAGTAAAACCTGGTCGATCGATTTTCACTCACTGCATATCTCTGTAATTGGAATCCCTTTTGTATAGCATCGTCTATTATATTGCTCCAACCAAATACATACAAACATACATAGGACCTCAACGTAACGGTTCTCTGTTGTTTCCTTGGAACAATAAGGCGACCTGGACCTGGGGTCAGCCCACTAGTGCAGTGCTGCCTTATTTGCTTGCTATTCACTATCATTGTTCTCTAAATAATACGCAGTCGCACATAATGTGCGTTAGAACAGGTCGACGGCACGTAGCCAGGTACTGTAATATACAGGGTTCAAAGATTACGACTATTCTGGATGCAATAACAATTGAACGTGCTGTGAAGAAACTGTTACGAAACTTAAACCCGGTTGTTAAGTTTTTGAAACAGTTCCTTGTTAAGTTTGGCGTTTTTTGTTATATACATATAAAGGTACATTGAGTGTTGTAGTATCTGAAATAGCTTGCATGAACATTTACTATAAAAAGTCGGTTAAAAGGAGGATAAATTGTACGATTTAATTTTCTGTTTATTATGGGCACTAATTTACTGGTGTAGTTAACTTACAGGTTTCCTTCTGAAAGTCAAAGAATGTATTTCAATTAAACTAGTATTTAACATTTTTCTGCATGAATAAAAAAAATAAAACCAAGCCTCGCATACAATAAATTCATCTAAAAATATAAGAAAAAAGAAAAGAGTACATATTTGAGAACTATTGAGGGCTAATTGCTCCGCCAACAACTGAAGAGAAAACATATTTGCACAGTACACAAACCAACGACCTAAAAGAAAACAGCTCCGAACGAAACAAAAAGAAAAGATTTTTCTTTTGTTTCCTAGTTATGTTAACACGCTATTTTATTTATTATGAAGTTGAAAGAGTAGAAAAGTAAAATTTAGCCGTTGTGCTTCAGAGCTTAATATTTCATTACCTAATAACAATTCGCGCAGGTAAGTAATTGCTGAAAAACAATGAAATAGATAAAAACAGCAAATTAGATTTATTGCCTTTGCAAAAATACGAAAAAAACTTCAAATCGATTGAAATAGAATTGAAGTCCAAGAAATAAAATAGGTCCGCAAAACCGCCTAGAGCGAGACAATCACGGGCAATCAATAAATGATTATTTCGTGCTTGTCCCAATAAAAACAAATGAGCATACCGAGGGTCCGCGGCAGTCGGTGACTCCGTAAGTTTGTATCGATAAATTTAATTCTGCCCTTCAAGGATCAATCATGAATGTGGTCTTTGTGGCCGCCGACCTGGGTGGTACGCTAACTAAAATATTTATTCAGCCATCGCCTCACAATGGCAACGTATTTCAATGACGGACGTCGGCGCCCGCGCAGCCTCCTAGCCTAAAGCGTTGCGCACGCCCTCGCCTCCTCCTTACGAAAATATGCTAAATGTTCGTGTTGAAATAAATGCGCTTTTATTTTTGAAGTTTTACTTGTTTTTGCTTCAGGTTGATTTATGTGTCAATTTATTGGTTAAGCCATTTTATTGAATAAGCCGGATCCCTTTTCAGTTGTCGATAAAGTAAGTTAAGAGCGTGGGTGGCAATCGAATTTATGAGTTGTTTCAGTAATTCGTAGATACAATACCTACTAGTAAAAAAAACTGTCTAGGTACTAAATACAAAGAAGAGGCGAGTGAAATTCCAATAAAACATAAGGTCTCATATCGATTGTGATCACATAATAAAAACCAAGCCACATCGCTAGCCTTAAAGTTCTTACTGGACTAGAAAGACACCATACAGAACCTAAACTACTTATAAGCTCCTCAATCATTCCTAATTCTAATGTTAATCAATAAATAAATTCATTACTAAGATAAGCCCTATGCGCTCAATATTGCGAATATTAATTTTGATATTGGAATTTACCTCCTGGACGGTCGATCCTGCTTTCGAGATTTTTTCAATCTCTTGGAGTAAGCGTGACGGTTGCATATTAAAGCAAGAACTATAAATAAAACTAAACACTTTCAAGGAAAAAACACTTTATAAATACTCTTTTTATGAGCCGTAGAGGTCAATATTGCTTGTAGAACGAACCACAAGAATATGTGACTAGAAACCCGTTCAGCTATGTATTAGGACAAAAAGTTGATCGTTGTTCAGCAAGTTACGCAAGACGGGGACTCTATAAAAACTGGTCACCCTATCGAGGGTTAGATGGTTCAATACTCGGTCTATAAAACGGAAGGCGCTGCATCACGATGCAGCAGATGATACCTGAATAAAGCCTTAACAGGAATCATTATTTTATTTAAAATTAATTCAGTGTATCGCAATGCGAGTAGCGTCTGCGTAAATAAGGTGTTAAGAATCGTGAGAAATACGAATATGCCTATGTCGCAGGGAGGTGATTAAAACGGAGATTTGATTAAATTCCTTAACTATTTTAATAAAAAGATAAAATAAACAAGACAGAATTTGAACAACTTTATCTAATAAACGATAAGATTCATGTTTTATTATTCCTCTCTTTACCTCAGTGCTTCCTTCACCATTTTTTTAACAAAATAAAATCTTTTTTAGAGTTCCGAAAAAAAAACGGAACCCTTATAGGATCACTCGGGTGTCTGTCTGTCTGTCTGTCCGTCTGTCACAGCCAGTTATTTCCGGATCCACTGGACCGATTCTGTTGAAATTTGGTACACATATGGACTTCTATGACCCAAATACGGACGCCTTACGTAAATAATTAAATTTTTAGTATGGGGGTCACTTTTGGGGGTCAAACTAGAAAATTTATGACCAATATTGTGTGACATATCAAATGAAAGGGCTTACTGTGAGGGTTTTAATTATATTTTTTTTCATAATTTTAAAATAAATGGTTTTGAAGTTATTCAAGAAATTAAATGCCTAAAATTTTGAAAAAAAAATGGAGATAATAGATCTTTACTTAAAGATTACAGGAAAACCTATTAGAATTCTGTAATGTCAAAATAACATGTTAAAAAAATTAAATTCGTTCGGAACCCTTTGCACGCGAGTCCGACTCGCACTTGGCCAGTTTTTTTATTTAAGTAAGGCCATCTTAAATACCTCCTGAGTCCTGTGTTTATGTGTGATTTGTTTATTAAGTCTTTCCACACAACAAATAAGGGATTGATCAAATCACTGACTTTCTTTAGGGAAATCACCTCATAGAGTTGTTATTTTAACATCTTTCGTGAATTGATCATTATCCATAGGGATTTGCTCAAAAACTTGTTTTCAAAATTTCCGTGCGACACATACACATATTTACAGCAGGCTTTTGTATCTTGCACGTAAATTGTGGAATGATATAAAAAAGTAGTTTAATTAATTGATCTTTTTGCTCCCACACAACCTTGGAAATCTTTTTTACTGTGTAAATTTCTACCACGCAGCTACTTCGAGAAAAGCTTTTTAACAAAAGCTTGTGAAGATGCTCTCTGTAAAATGTATTTCAATTGGATAATTTAATAAAAAAAAATATTTTTGCGTAAACTAATATAATACCTACATAATAAACGAGGAACGCCATTTCCCAACCCTAATAGACAGTTCCGTGAACTATTAGCAAAGAGTAAAGATTTTAACATTTTGTACACGGCAGCAGTATAATCATTATCGTACATTCATCAGGCTGTTTTAACTGCTTGCAAATCTCTTTACATCGTTTCGTGACCAATTAACGATTAATTACCTATAAGTAAACCAAAAGTTAACACAATACAATCTCAATAAAACAATCCAGTGAAGATATCTCGACAGAAATAATTTATTCCGCGCTCTACATGGTGATATCTCGAATGGACACGTCTCCTAGTTTTTATGCCAATAGAAGGATTCGATGTCCCATAAACGGGTTCAATAAAGACAAAGTTAGGATCTGAACTTTAATTTCTTTTTCCCGGCCTTTTATATGCAAATTGGGAGCAATTTATCAGTGCGAGACATTTGAATAGGCGAGTCTCCATACCACTTGGTGAATAAATGGTAGCTGTCGCGCGCGTCCCCAGCGCGTGCGCGACGATCACTCCGATTGATGCGCGCTGATGCATGTGATTGTAAACTGACAAGATACACAAAAGATTTCCAAGCGGATTCCGATACGAATTGTCCTTATAATCATTCCCGTATAACCTTTTATAGTAAAATGTTGTCTCTGTCGCCCTGCGGCACACTCTCATAACTTTCAATGAAAAACAAACAAAATCCTTAAGCCATGTGAGTCAGGGAGATAAGTTTAAAAAAAGACTGCTCGGCACGTGCCGCTGGGCGACTCCCAACTTTCTATGCGAGACTGGTTTGAGTCCCTAATGAGTTCTGACTTTTATATTGAACCATTCTGAATTCTATACACGAAAAAAGTCTGCGAGAGCTGAAAGTTATTCTGCGTAATTAAACCATTTATTTAAAAAACAAATCGGTGCTCCGACCAAATGAAGATTTATAAGGCAGCTTTTACACCCACGTTTTCTTATCTTTTATCTCTTGTTAATTGCTCGAATATATCGCATATCAAAGTAGCGCTCAGAATCAAAACTTTATGATCCGCAAACGCAATTTAAAATTAAAAAAACAATGCATTTTATTAAAAGTTGCTTTTATGGGCGTCGCAAAAATATGAGCGTTGGAAACAATTAAGATTTTAATATAACAGCCAGAGCCGCCGCGACGTTATGAATAGAATAAACTAAATAAGTAATTTCGATGTCAAGTAAATCATGTATGGATGCTTTGTGCTCTCGAGTTTCTTAATTTATTGTGGCAGGGTTTGTGTGGCGGTGGCGGTAGTGAGATGGGTCGCAGGGCGCACAGGCCGCGGGCTGGCGCAGGGCACACCACCCGCGGACAATCACGACTCTTACAATTTGCAATGTGACTCCACATTGAGAAATACAGTCTAAATGCTATGAATGGACGACCGCTGGTAATGTTCACTATTATTTTACAACATTATTGCTCTCGTACGACATAAACACTATAAAGTAAACTTACGACGGCCATTGAGAGTATTTGTGACCCTATTTTTGTTGTATTTACTTCCATCTTACTACTTTACGCGTGGGTGTTAGAAAATGATTTTTGCAGATTATGCTTTTGTATGCAAATATCGAAAAGAATAGGTAATGCTAGTTGTAGAATAAGAGCTAAGCTAAACTCACTTAATTTGACGTGCTGCTTTATTTATTTCTTGTTTTTAGACTTTGCGATCTGCGTGCTTCGCAATGGGGATTGTCGAAATGCCAAAACCTCGTGACACTTCGTCATCGTTCGTCAATCCCATCGTATTTGACGTTTTGCCAACTGCCTTCACCATTCACCGCTAACAGACTGTCACTTGTCTAGAGCCTCTAAACAAACTTAGCACACTTATGTATGAAAAGAACTTTATCTGCAACCATGTTTAGGCTTTCCTATTCACCGTTCAATATGTTCGTGAGTGTGTGGAATAACGTCATACGTAATAGTAACCACGAAATATTCATTATTTAGTTCACATGCAACAGATTTATGAATTATAAAAATTGATGCGTTTGAAGAGTTTCTTAAACTCCACTTTCGCTTGTGTAAACCTTTCAGGCATTATTTTTTTTTTATAAAAACGTTGCCCCACACTAGGAATTTCTCCTGTATCGTGGGTGCGTTCACAAACATACAAACTCACATACACAAACAGCCAGACCCGGAACAACTCTCTGTAGGCCATACAAATATTTGTTCCGTGCGGGAATCGAACCCGCAACACGCAGCGCAGCAGCTGATCGCTCAACCACTGCACCAACCGTGTTGTCTTATAAGGTAATAATAATATATTAAGGTAGTTGATACGTACTTAATTAAAATACTCGATTCAGAAACTGGTCCTTAATATTTTGATAATTATTACAAACAATTTCATTGGTTCTCAAATGGAAAAGTCAGTGCTTAACGATAACCTGGTAGTTGGTGGAGCGTTTAACTATCGACGGCAGATTATTAGATACCGTCCAGCGTCCACTAACAAGGATGCTCGTTTGACGATAATTTTACGACTGCGAGTGCAGTCTCAACTACACCGTTTAGTAGGTAGGTAGGCACCGTTTAGTAGGGACCTACTAAACTGTGTACCTGTGGAATAAACATACGAGTAAGTTGTTACACTACTTATCTCACAGACGACGGATAAAAGTTCGTTGATTACATTTATTTACTTAGCCATAAATATTTAAAAAGCAAATTCAATAAATAAATCAAAACACAATCGTTAAAAATATTGCAAGCAGATAATTCGCTTTGTCCACATTTAAGTAATAATTTAAAGGAAATCGAATAAAGAAAGAAGGGAAGGCTGTATCAGGGACTTTTTTTATTTTTTTTTATTTGTGATGGGTTTGCTTTTGACTCTAGTCTAGGTCAGAGATGACAGACAAAGTCTACGATGGAGCGAGCTTACCCAGAAGGAGCCTGTTCACTCTAACTTTGAAGAGATTAGAGTTGTAAGCATTTGGAAACACGGACGCAGGCAGAGAGTTCCACTCCTTTGCTGTGCGCATTATAAAAGACGTTTGGAAACGCTTCGTGCGAATTGGAGAAATAGCAACAAGGTAGGGATGGTAAGATGCAGTGCGTATGGATGTCCGATGGTAGAAGGGGCCCGGTGGGATGAGGTCGTGGAGTTCTTGGACACAATCACCGAAGTACAAACTGTAGAAGACCGACAAGCAGGCAACCTTACGGCGATGAGCCAAGCTATGTAGCTTGGCATCCACCAGTTGTACGTCACCTGAGCCTCTTAGCTCTGCGTTCCACCGAGTCAAGCGCGGCAGCTGATACTTAGCTGAGCCATCCCAAAGGTGGCTACAATAATCCATGCAGGATCTGACTTGCGCTTTATATAGGGTTAAAAGCTGTACAGGCCTGAAGTATCGCTTCACCCTATTTAGGATGCCTAGCTTTTTGGCCGCGGTTTAGGCTTTGTACTCGATGGTGGCGCCGAAGTTGAGACTGGATGTCAACTCCATGCCTAGGAGCTCGAGCCGATCAGTCACTGGAACAGATGCACCCCGAAAAGTAGGAGTTTGGTCAAAAGGACTCCTTTTTGCGGTAAAAAGACACGCCTTTGTGTTGGTGGCGTTAAAAGTGACCACATTGTCATCACCCCACTGGGAGACAAGGCTTAAGGTCAAATTTGTCCGCTCTACCATGGCCTCTATCAAGGAACGAACTTCATCCCCGCTGGTTGTTGCGCTGGACAAGTATCACTCTGAAACCGTACTGTCATGTCAAGCTGAAGTAGGTCATTGATGTGCAGCAGGAAAAGAGTTGCAGAGAGAACAGACCCCTGATGAACTCCGGCGTCAATAGCCATGAGGTTAGAGGAGCAGCCGTCAACGACTACTCGGATCGACCGTTCACTCAGGAAGTCAGATATCCAGCTACAAAAACCAGCTGGGATGCCATAAGCAGGAAGCTTCGAGATATCGAGCGATACGGAAAGTGCTTCGCCGTGTCTCTCGATGGCCTCGCCCCAGCAGTGCGTGACATACACAAGAAGATCGCCAGTTGACCGTCCCCGGCGAAAGCCATATTGATGGTCACTGAGGAGATCATTGTTTCAAGGTAGGTCAGCAGCTTACTGTTTAGAACCCTTTCCATAACCTTGCATAGGATGGAGGTAATGGCGATTGGACGGTAATGTGCAGGGTCAGCACGGTCTCCCTTTTTGGGCACCGGTTGCACATTCGCAAGCTTCCATGATTTCGGCACCGTTCTTTTTTCAAGAGAGAGGCGGTACAGGCGTGCCAACACAGGAGACAGTTCAGGTGCACATTGCCTCAACACTCTCGCTGGAATGCCGTCAGGCCCGCTGGCTTTATTCACGTCTAGACTGCACAATCCTCTTCGGACCTCTTTAATGTGAACTGTGATTTCCGGCATCGAAGAGTCACAACGAGGTAAAGTTGGTAGTTGCTTGGAGCCAGTGTCCAGACGCGAATTGCTTGCAAAGAGAGTTGCAAATAAATTTGCTTTCTCACTTGCAGAGTGAGCCAGCGAGCCATCAGGTTTCAACATTGGAGGCAAAGTGGGTCGACAGAAATTCGTTTCAACCGCTTTCGACAGGGACCAAAACTGCTTACTACCCCGGAGGGTGCAATGCTAGTTTGGCCCCGATACGTCCGACATGGTCAAAACGTGTCCTACGTAAAACCCGCTTGCAGAACTTAGCGGCAGTACGACGGGCGACGTAGCAGCAGTGGAACATGAAACATCTTAGACGTGCTAGGTAGCTGGTGGAAAACACGATTTTTTTTAAACTATAAGTACAGCTTTTTATGGCCACAAGTACGTGTTTTATGTATCACACCTACTATGACATAGTAAACTCTATCAAAAGCGGCCACTGTCGCTAGAATGGATCAATCTAATTGATCAATTAATCGTAAATCGTAGAATAATGCCAGTAGATGGTATAGGTACTTTCAAAGTAAGAAGAGGGCTTGCCGTTACATATTTATGATTTTTGCAAGTGAAACTCTATGTTAAATAAATATTTTTAATACAATGATATAAATAATAAATATTGTAGTAATATTTGAAAAGAATCAAATGCAGCATTGCAAAATCACTGTTTATGATTCACATTGTCAATGCATTTAACAGTTTATCTTTAATCATAAATAATTTAAAATAACTGCAGATTACTTGAGCAGAGATAAAGAGGTCACAGTCCAATTGCTAGGTCGAGAAATGACAATCACTATTGTATAGTATCATTGATATGATACTATACAATATGATGATATGATTTTTCATTGGCACACGTGTATGCTATTGGGCGTCAACTGAAATTGACGCATAATGGCATCCCACATGCCATACCAAATCAAGGGTTTAAACTTCTTTTTTTTTAAAACGCAGTGTTTAATATCCTATGATCAAAAAACATGGCGCCGCCGATTTTTTTACAATAAATTATTCAATTGTTGTTGCGTCGCGACGGCTATTGCGACCGGGTGCTCACAGGTTAATCTGGTTAGAAAACTCCAAGATAGGGAACTAAATTGTTATCTAGACTAGTCCAGTCGAATCTGAGTGGTAGTTTCCTCAAAAGACCACCTGAGACATTAACCTACATGGTACTCATATGATTTGATCAGTACAATTATGTGGACTTCAAAAGAGACCTTTGAGTTTATTTCGGTGTTTCTTTTTAGGATAGTCAGCTAGCTAGCTATATTTACAAAATAAACATCATTTATCAAACAGTCTCGAGTTCTCGACGCCATATAGCAACAACGGGTTTTTTATGGAAATTGATCTATAATTTCTATGAAAAATCGTATCGTTGTGACGTTGTCTCTAAGCGACACTTAAAGGTGAAGACACTGGACTTCTGAAACACAGGTTGTTTTATGTAGCCTAGAAGTCAAGCCTTCAAATATCTAAATGTCATCTACAAGTCAATAAAAACTATTGGACATTTCTGCGGAAGCTTGAAACTCCTCAAATTCTCACCAAACTTGAAAGTACGGATAGCAAAGTAAGGCAGGCCTCGCGCAAAATATCCGTAGGCATTAGCGAGTCAACGGTCCAACATACATTTGCTTTTTAAAACAGCACGTGGGCGACACAATAACATTGCAAATGTCAGGACTTCAGGAGATAAAGTAAAGTTAAATCGGACAGCACGAGAATAAAATGTTAAGCTCCAAAATGAATGAAATATTACCTACAAGTCTGTAAAGTACCTCGATTGCAGTGTGGGAAGAGATTCTTATCTCGATAATACGTGTACGCATAATTTACCCTTCTTAAGCATATGCACGAAAATGCAGCTTTAAAATATATTCGTTACTGTTACGCCGTGTTAAGTCTGTTTTATGATGATTTGCATGACGTATCCATAACTTCTACGTTCTTTTACTTTTAGCCTTCAGCATGAAATCAATATCCATAACAATAAGTTCTGGGAAATACTGCGATTCAATATGCGATCACTGCATAGATACTACGTAAGTACGATAGCTCTATGTTTTGCATAGCAGTAAAAATAAGTCAAAATTTCACATTTTAATGATTTTCAGGTTGTCTCGAGTACAACACAAAATTCGACTGACGATTATAGTCGTTAGTTGAATTTTATTTTAATATTTTTTTGCTGCAGTAATACCTTTTTTTTAAGGCAAAAGAACTCTTGAATTCAGAATAATAAAAATTAAAAAGGCATATGGGAATAAAAATAAAAATTATAATTTAAAAAATCTAAAGAGATTTCCACAGCAATTTCTCGCTGATGAAGGTTAAAACTATTTTGTTGTACGCTGGGGGAATTCATAGTGAGAGCTCTCTTTGAGATATGTTATGGTCCAGCTAGTCTATTCTGAGAACAACTACTTCGGTATCGAGCTTCACCTGAGTGACAAAACTCACAAAATGAGCTTTATTGCACACAACATAAAGGTCTTAATTTGAAACTCACCACGGATTCGACTGTCGAGGTACCAAAATTGTTGTTACAGAATAGCACTACTGCTGTGACATAGTGATTGTATTAGCAATGCGTACTAAGACCGAAAGCTCTTAGTTTTTTAATTGTTCAGCTTTAATAATAGTTGACTACATTATCGTATGGTGGAAATAAATAAATAAAATAAATCTAAATAAATAAAGTCTCCATCAAATCAAATGAAACGTTTTTTTCATCATCTTAACGCGCCTAAGATCGTTTAAAGTTAAATCTGTTCCCATAAAAAAAAATCATACACACACGGTACGTATAAAAAAATAGTGACAAAAAATCACTCAAAAAAGAAAAAAAATATATAATACTCATCCTTAATCTAAAACCACTCAGGTTATTACCGGGCAACGCAAATTGCGATCGTAGGCTCCGATTAGACTGGGCAATTTGTTTTGACATGTACTTAGCAGTAGGTACCTACCCGACAATTATTAATAGAAGTGTGAATAAGATATTGATTTAATATGCTAACGATTGATTACACTGCTTTATCAGCATAACGAGCTCACATTTGCACATTGGCTTAGTAATAAGTCTACGTCTTTTGGTCCGTAATTAAAAATAATATTAGCATTACAAAATGAATGCCGTATGTCGTTTTTTAACGTGTATTAATAAGCTTAGATTTTTCACTTGGTGCAATGGTATGGACGTGATTATTTGTTAATCTGCTCCTGCCCATCGTCAGACTGACAAACTATTTGAAACATACTCATGTATTTGATTCATCATCTGCCTAGCCTTCCTTTGGGTTCCATACAAACCAGATTCAGCTGAATACCAGTATTTTACGTGGAGCGGCTGTCTACCAGACCTCCACAACCCATTAACTAGATAAAACGCAGTGCCGGATGAAGACTTACTGATGCCCTAAGCAATCCACACCTGTAGTGCCCCCTATCCATTAGGTACAGAAAAGGTAAAATATGATAAGAACACGTCATGCAAGCTCGAATATTTTAGCACTCTGCCTTTTGACCAGGATTTTCTTTAACTGGTGTCTTTAAAATCCACATCTGGTAGTTTTTAGACCAATAATTACTATTCCCCCCCTTATCTCCAAAACTACTGAGCCTAAAATTTTGAAAAAATTGCTGTTCTTAACCTACAGATTACAGGAAAGATACGATTACGAAAATGAAATTGGTTCGGAACCCTTTGCATGCGAGTCCGACTCGCACTTGGGCAGTTTTTTTATTTAAGTAAGGCCATCTTAAATACCTCCTGAGTCCTGTGTTGAAGAGCACGTCTCTAAGAGTGACTTTTGGGTCTTGTAACTAACACCTTGCTGACTTTTCGGAAGGTTTACGAAATTTCGTCCCACTTGACCAGAATAAGTATCTAGGTACCTACGACCTCCTATACCTATAGTTTGTCTGTTTATGGTGCCCCCCAGACGTGATGCCCTAAGCAATTGCTTAAATTGCTTATGGGTTAATCCGGCACTGGTAACGCGATAGTTCTTGGCAAGACTGGAGTCAGATTTTTACTGGCTTCTGATAATCCGTAACGACTGCCAAAGATCTAGAACTGGTAGCCAGGACCGTGCTTTCCGAGGCACGGAAGAAACTCGGTATGTTAAGATGGTCACCTATCCACATACCAACCTTGGCAATCGTTGCTTAACCTTGAAGAGCGACCTGTGCGGTTGTTATTCTTTAGCCACGAGTACCTCTACTACTCATGTATTTGATTAATCATAGATAAAATACAGTTCTTCAGTCATTTGTACTTAGATGCTGAATTTAACAGAAATACCTAAATCTAACACGACATCTTACTCGATATCAAAATCTTGATTATACACCAGGGCCCCAAGTCTGCTAGTACAATGGAGTGTCAGTGGTTGACCACTGACAGTCCATTGAAAGAAATGGCATAGAATCTTGTCAAAATCAACCATTATGAAATCAATGTTAGGCCCAGAAGTGTTGAAAAACTGTGTTATAGTAAAACACATCTCAAATAACAAGAACGTGTTAGGTTTTGGTAGGTACGACTATGTACATGTACAGTCGCCAGCACATCAAACTATTCGAAACTGTCAACTTTTCCCAATCAACCTTGAACCTAGAGACATAAAGTTGAAAATATATTAAAGAAAGACAGATTGTTATAACTTGATGTACTGGTGTCCGTACTTGCCTACGTCCAGCCACAATATTTTCAATCACAGCAACCCTGTTTTCCCAACCAAAATAATTTAGATCAACGAAGCCAATAGTCAATTACAACCCGGCGAAGCAATTTGGTGTTGGATCAATAACCTCAAAATTATTTACCAATGTGAACCGTTTTTTGTGCGGTCTGTAATACGTTGTGTTCTCAGCATCCATCAAGATCATGTCTAATTACGTTAACGTATTTCAAATTACCTTTTGTTTTTGCACGGTGTATTAAAATGTCGTAAAACTGTGTAATGTTAATATGAGCATGCGAAAATGTAGAATTACCTACCTATGTACCTACCTACCTTCTGAAGTACTTTATCGGTCGTTTATCTGTCCGTTACGCTATTTGTCGCAACGCCATTGGTTGGTTAGGTTAACTGACAGATAAACAACCGATAAAATACCGTGCACTAGGCAGGGAATTGTTAATTTTGATGGTTTAGTGTGGGTAGGCAAAAGCGCTGTCTGTCATTACCATGTTTTTTGGTGTTCAAGCATCAGATGCTTTCACATTGGAGTATAAAGTAGGTAGCAAAGTAGCACTAGCAGCAAGCATCTCTTTTGAGCTTCCATGCAAAAATCATCTTTCATCAGGTAAAAGAGGTCCACTGCTGGACGGACATACACCGCTAAAAGGCGTGTAAACCTGGTGAAGGGCGATGTGGCGAAATCGCCCTTCACCAGGTTTTGGGTCTACCATCTGGGATGGTCCTGCAAAGCTGTCTTCCATTACGAGGTCATCACTCTAGAACCTTTCAGCACCATCGGTTGTAAAAGTTATCAAAAACCAATCCTAGCTTTTATTAAAAGTTTAGACATTTCCAAAAGATATTCAGGTCTAGACAACATTTGTAAAATATACCTTTTGCTGAGCTAAAGGAACTTTCACATTGAGCTTACCGATAGAAATCATTGAGTAAGAGTCTCTATCAAAGTAATTAATCATTTGTTAGTTAAACTGTGCTTTATCACGGTTAGTAAGTTCAGAAGCTTGTTTATCTTAGTAAACTTGGGTTTACTGTAAGTTCAGGTAGGGCAGATAGAAGCACCCCAAACATTGACCTCAGACCACCGTATTAAGGTACTGATAGTCATGTTGAGGGTTAAGGTCATATTTGGCCTAAGCACCTACGTTTCATTGCCAATAAAAATGCCTTTTCTGCAATGACACACACAACTATTACATAACATCATAGGGTAACAAATAGACCCCCATCCAATCTCACAAAAAACATACACACATAAAATTAGCACCTAGCTCATGTAGCACAATTGCTCGCTTCAAACAGTTAAATGTTCACACATTGTTTAGTAAAATGGCGTACGGCGTGAAGCACTAACTGTGCGAGTAACCCACAATGTAACAATGGCGACAGTTATGATCCCACGCGTCTGTCCACACGCTCCTAATATTTACTTTAGCCGTGCATTCTGCCTACAATAATACACGCGGAAAATTACTTCCTTCATCCAAGCTATTCATTAGGTCTAATTTCCTACTACATTTAATTCAAAACGTATTATTATTCTCTTTGGAACGTTTACCGCCTTTTGATGTCCGTAAATGCTCGTACAATCGTCTTCTCAAAAGTGATACACTCAAATACTTATCTTTATCGAGTAAAAAGTCTCATGTATGATCATTTAGTCACACCGTAACGTATAAAGTTGGATGTTTGTGAATATCGTCACGAACACACGAAGCGTAATAACCGTTTAGTACACAATATATTTTTACTATTGTCCTTAAATTCAATGGTAAATGTTATAAGGAAATCTGGGACGTGGTCGTATTTTTGAGCATTCTTTTGAAATAAATTTTGAAAAAATGTATTTCCTTTTCGAAATATTATTTGAAACAATCGGAAAACATAAACAAAGAACTCTAGATATAGATATACCTTGGAAGCCTCCAAAAGGAAAAGCGGGAGTGATCTCAAATGAAGTAAATAACAAGAAGTTAAGTCCTTAGATGGTCGGAACATGGTCCTGTAGCAAGTCGGGACAGCCGAAACAAAAGCCTATAAGTAACGTCACAGTGCCGGGACCCGTCGCAAATTGGTTTATTGAGATTGCAACTGCGATGCGCGCAAAAAGCTACGCCCCGCTTTGAACCTCACCTTGCATCCTTTTTCTACTCCGAATTATATGTCCTGTAATCAAGGCTCGATCGTTAAATAGAAAAACGCTTCGGAAACATTCGTTCCAAGGGCATTTTTATGGGTAGCAACAAAGTTCGCTTGTTTCTACGACCAATGTAAGCCAATCACCGTGATGAGCAAAAAGTTTCCCTTTGATGTTGATGTACGCCTAACAACTTAATAACAGCACAGATTTCTGATTCGTGTTCAATATTTCTGCAGTTTTTATTAAAACCTCGCATTTCGGTATGTGGTGCAACTCAGTAAAGATAGTAAAAATATACGTATTTTCATGAAAACTGGGTCGTTGGAATTTAATAAAATTTTATCTAGATTGTACAGGCACTAAAAGTGGCATATAAATTCTGGAATAATCGTTGAATTTTCTTTTAATTTGGGGTTGTAATTTGTAAGTACTGAGCGGAGTATTGTTAAAAACGTTTCCAAGTGTATGTGCCCCTACATATCACCGTAACGACCACTCAATACCGCATTGTAGATTCAATTTATATTGACCACAGGGCATTTTCTCTCTTAACGCCGGTAACTCCGACATAATGTTGCGCTGCGCACTATTTACGAAGCTATTTATTTCTGAATTGCGTGCAAATAACTATGCTATGTTTTGGTTCCCTGTGTTTTAACACAACCTTTATTTTTGTTCAGTAAATTGAAAGTCGACACTCTTACTAATGATTATATTGGTAACAAATAGAAAAACACGTTTAAGTTTCTGTTTTTGAAATGGCAATGGTAATTAAAATAGGAGGAATAAGCTTTTGTTGATTATCTCGTCCCGTAGTTATATGAATGTCGTCGGTAATCCCGGGGTGTACAATTATACACCCAGCTTTGTTCCTCCGGTTTTAAAGGTTTATGACTAATTCTGTAAAATTAAAAATTACTGAACATCGAGAATGGATTATTATGTTATTTTACTTAATCAATACATGTAGATAGATATACATATCTACCTCAATAAATCCAGAGTCATGAATTATCTCAGAAAGCCAAAAATTTTTAGAGAAACATCAATCAGCTATCCATATTTTTTTGTCTTATGGGACTTGGTTCTGGTTCCAGATACTAATATGTCCTTAGTTTCTCACAATCATTGATATAAACAACTACCTTTTGCCCGCGACTTCGTCTGCGTGGAGTTCAGAATTAAAATACATCTTAGTTGTATTCCGATGGTTTTTACGTTTACCCTGCAATTTCTCCATTTTTTTTTTTCAAAATTCTTCCGTTACTGACTGATTGAGTGACTGACAGACAACGCACAGCCAAAACTACTGGTTGTAAAAAGCTGACATTTGGCAGGAACCTTCCCTACACTCTGTAGGGGAGCACTAAGAGAGGATTTCGCGAGATTCCCACGGGATCGGGAAAAAACGGGATATGCGCATACGCTAAGTCGGGGCAAAAGCTAGTTAATAATAAAAGCAAATAGTTCACCACTAAGCAAACACAACAACTAAAGCAAAAGTATAAACAGTAGCGCAGCTATGGAGAGACCAAGGGGAATAGGGATTCATTTTTATATAGAGAACTTTTTTAGGGTTCCGAAAAAAAAACGGAACCCTTATAGGATCACTCGGGTGTCTGTCTGTCTGTCTGTCCGTCTGCCACAGCCAGTATTCTCCGGATCCACTGGACCGATTCTGTTGAAATTTGGTACACATATGGACTTCTATAACCCAAACACGGACGCGTTACGTAAATCATTAAATTTTTAGTATGGGGGTAACTTTTGGAGGTCAAACTAGAAAATTAAAAATAAGTTTTTTGAACAATATCGTGAGACATATCAAATAAAAGGGCTTACTGTAAGAGTTTTAATTATATTATTTTAATTAAAAATATTATTTTAAATAAATTATTTAAAAAAATGGAAATAAAGACCTAAAGAAATACCTAAAGATTACAGGAAAACCTATTAGAAGTCTGCAGTGTTAAAATAACATGTTAAAAAATTAAATTCGTTCGGAACCCTTTGCACGCGAGTCCGACTCGCACTTGGCCAGATTTTATTATTATAGTTATTAATTTTTAAATTTTACTTTTTTGTTATTAAATAATGTTCAGAATCCAGAATCGGTATACAACTCAATATTGTACACTATTTCTTAGACGAAAGAGACTAAACCCCACGGCACAGGGTATCCTAGTGTGGGGTTCAGTGTCATGTTAAAGATGGATATTTACTCTTTATGAACAATTTTCTTTTTTAACTAGTTGACTCGCGCAACTTCGTCTGCTCCGCTCCTATTGATCTTAGCGTGTTGATATATAGCTTATAAGCCTTCCTCAATAAATGGGCTATCTAACACTGAAATAATTTTTCAAATCGGACCAGCAGTTTCTGAGATTAGCGCGTTCAAGCAAACAAACAAACGAACAAACAAACTCTTCAGCTTTATATATTAGTATATAGATTATAGATCACTAGCTTCTGCCAGCGGCTTCGCCCGCGTGGTCCCTAGGGAACATTCTCCCGGGATAAAAAGTAGCCTATGTCCTTTCTCAGGCTCTAGACTATATCTGTACCAAATTTCATTTAAATCGGTTCAGTAGTTTTGGCGTGAAAGCGAGACAGACAGACAGACAGACAGAGTTACTTTCGCATTTATAATATAAACATAGTAAGGATTAGTTTAAAACTTTAAAATATTAGTCAAGAAAGTGTTTGTAATAATAAATAAATAACCAACAGATGTTTCCTAATAAATGAATACGTTATTTTATTAGCTGTAAAGACAAATATCACACAGTGCATTGTACAAATAAACAGCATCAGAAAATTTGAATAAACAGGAATATTAAACGTGCGTGAAGAGCTAGGTTTTTTTCTATGGAAGCCATGTTAGACAAATGTCATTAGTTATGCATGCACTATTGTAATCTAAAACCGTATGTAATGAGTGTAGCAAGTGTATAATTAAGTGGCCACTACCTAACTATAAGTTTTTTAGTATAACGGTACCTTTAGATACATAGGACCAGGGCCCCATGTCTGCTATTACAATAGTGTCAGAATGGTCTATCATTGATTTCATAATGGTTGATTTTGACAAGATTCTATTCCATTTCTTTCAATGGAGTGTCAGTACTGGACCACTGGATATAAAAGCGTCATTATGACTTTCCAGTGGTCAACCACTGACAATCCATTGAAAGAAATGGCATGAATCTTGTCAAAATCAACCATTATGAAATC
Organism: Lacanobia wlatinum; assembly: GCA_947578705.1. Taxonomy (NCBI): domain Eukaryota; kingdom Metazoa; phylum Arthropoda; class Insecta; order Lepidoptera; family Noctuidae; genus Lacanobia; species Lacanobia wlatinum. Next base: position 13,448,037 of record OX388033.1, read on the forward strand.
AATGATAGACCATTCTGACACTATTGTAATAGCAGACTTGGAGCCCAGTTGTTGTGGCGAGACTTGGGGGAGGTTTATGTCCAGCAGTGGACGTTTTTCGGCTGATATGATGACGATGAAGAGGTACGCATAATATTATTTATTTGAGCTTTATGTATAATAGTGGTACATGGGCGGAGTTAAGGCTGCTCTCTCGAGAAATGCTTAAAAACAGCGTGCAGATGAAGCAACTTTTCGTCAGCGTTTACTGAGAAATGACATCTGAAAAAATAGATAGTAATCTACATGATATGATACGTAATTTGGTTTAGCCAGAATGTATGTATCGGTATCACATAATAAGAAAATAATCACCAAATCACCTCCAAATCGTTGAGATGAAACCATTTTACAGCTTCATTTTTTTTAAGTCTAAAAAAACTATCTACTGCTTTGCAATACAAACGAAAATAATTTGGTTTTATTACTTTTTTAAATATGTGTTATTTTTTATAATTAACTAAAAATGCGGGTAGCGGAGTGGCGCGTAGAGAAGTAGTTAGCTCCGTTTATATGCACAAGGTCATTGGCATGTATACAAGCCTTAATGCAACAAGGCATCCTCTATCAGTCAATCTTTGGGTTACAAAGGCTGCACTGTGGTAGGTGTACAACTAAAAAAAAATAAACAAAAACTAAATGAAATATTATGGGTAACAATATACAAATAATATATTTCATACTAATAAAATATATATGCTAAAATAATAAATAATATGATGTTTTATAATAAGAACTCACAATAATCATGACGAAAACCAAACTAAGAATGTCAAGCTTTTAAGTAGTGTTATGGAGTTTAATAATCTTTAGATTCATTCGTGCATGATCTAGTATGATGAAATTTTAATAGTGCGGGTTTTAGACAATGTGATATTCTAGCAGCCATACCGACTGTCAAAAAGTTCGAAAGGATCAATATCGAAATGTAATGCGATTAATCTTTTAGATTTTGACTTTTCGGCAGTCGTTACAGCTAGAAGAATGGCACTTTGCGACTTTGTATAAAGCCCGAGCAGTGATTTTTCAGGACTATCCAGAAAAATCTAAAATTTCTTTTAACTATTATTGTTCTAGTCCTTGGGATTGGACCAGTGATCCTTAGGTTGAGAAGGAAAGTAGTTTACCACTAAGCATTACACATGTATAGGATACAATACAAACAAACAATAATTCAAAAGCTTTTACACCCCAGAACATCAACTCTAGCTAAATTAAACATTGCCAATCAACCACCAGTCTCTACACATCGTGGGAACCCAAACAAAAACTTACTAAAACATAACGTTTTCATATATTTTTTCTGCGCCTAAAGCTTCCAATTAAAGTGTCAGAATGATACCCGCGCGGTGCCGCGGTGTCGGGCTAGTGTTAGAACGTGAGTATGGCCACATTCCCACCACGCGCGTACAATTTGCAACACACGACGCCAATTAAATACATTTTTAACAATGAAAGGAAGAGCCACGACTCTGACCTGCGCTTGTAAGGCTGGCTGCAGGCTATGTCAAGTTCATCTGGAGTCAAGCTAGCGCTCCATGGAACAATGGTGGTTTGCCGCAACAAAATTGTATCGACAGCCAAAAATTGCTTGTAAAACGTTAGATAAAACTGATGCAAAACTCTTCTAAATGATGTAAAAGAAATCCAGAGATCGATTCCCGGCAAGATGTTTTTGGTTTTTATTATTAACTAGCTGATCCGCGCAACTTCGTCTGCGTCACAATTTTCATTACTGCTCCGCTCCTGTTGGTCTTAGCGTGATGATATATAGTCTATAGCCTTCCTCGATAAATGGGCTATCTAACACTGAAAGAATTTTTCAAATCGGACCAGTAGTTCCTGAGATAAGCGCGTTCAAGCAAACAAACAAACAAACTCTTTAGCTTTATATATTACGTATAGATTATTGAGGATTCCTCAGTAGCAACTTGAAATTTAGATTTGTGTATGTTAACGGCAACAGGCTAGCTCTCTATGATATTTACCATTAAATTTTTTTACATCGTTTATTAAAACATAACTGGCGATATGTTACCTTAGAGACAAGTAGGCGCTATGTTCTTAATTAATGCGAACAAAACTGTTTTGAGTAGATACGTCTGCGCACAGCCTTGTATTGCAAGTGTACATCAAGCTTTAAAGAAAGCTTCGATCTAAAAGGAGCCCCTCGTAAAACCCGCAATAGACAGCTAATGCTTACAGAAACTTTGTATAGCGTTTTATTCGCCTATTTCTATTTTATGGACTAGTTAACATCTAATAGAGATAATACGCTTCGGGAGGGGAGAGCTTTTAACTTTCTTTGGAATTATATTGATTTAAGCGTGCTTTAGAACGTTATTTTCATTCCTGGTTGCAGTAACGTCATGCTGGGCAATGCGATGAGCACGGAAATTTAGGGTTCATAAAGGGCATGTATTCTGGAATTGTAATGCACTAATTTATTGTTTACGATTGCAGAACTGCAACCGGGCATTGCTATAAGCTGTCAAATTGACGTTTCAAAAGTTAGATGTAATTAAATGAATATAAATGTAATGAAGTCGGTTAAAAAGACAAGTTTAATGCTCAGTACAAGTACAAACCAGTAAAATGTTTAGCATAGCAAGCCTCTCGGTATTTTCACACGTCGGATCGCGCTAAAGACTGGAACACTAATGAGAAACTTTCATTATAAGTCGCATGTTAAAGTTCGTCGAGCATTTGCAAGTGAAATAAAAGTGGGAACAGCAGAGCTGGTTATTGCCTCTCTAACGCCGATAGTGGGTTCAATAGACGGCGGGCCCGGCTAACGAAGGAGATGCGCGCGCGCCGATAAAGCCCGCATTTCAATAGTGTATGCGTTGTGCTGCGAGTGCTGCGACACTCGCACTCAGCGTCGTGCAGCCTTCATATTTATTGCGATTGTGTAAGATATTGTGCTGTGTTAGAAAATGAGGAACTTTTGTTGTTGTTATTGTTCTACTTCCTTGCCAATCTGCATTGTTGTTAGTCTCTTCGTGTTGACGATCCACTTTATTTTAAAGCTTTAATACTTAGATATTACAAACTAATATTCAGTTGTAAGGAAATGTTCTATAAGATAACAATAACATATATGTACCAGCCGTACTTATATTAAAGGGGGAAGGAGATCAATAAATTCGTCTGCATCGATGTCAATGGGAAAATTGCCCAAGTGGCTGTCAGCATTGCCAACTTGAACAGCGAACATAATTTTGAAAAGATTCTATTATTCGTACTTTACATTCCAATGACTCAAAAGCTTACAAGTTCTTCTAATGTGTCCATTACAAAAGTTCAACTGATGTCAAGCTCAAGATGCAGCATCAATCAGTTTGTTAAGCTTGAGAAATTACTTGTCTCTATTAAGATAAAAATAAACAACTCAACGACGTTAAGGATATAAGCCTTTATTTACCTTCATCGAACAGGCTACTTACTTTACTAACATTATTTCTTCGAACTTATATTGGTATATTTTACACCTGGATTGAAACCGCAAAATGTTGAATTTACCTTTTTTTAAAGCACAATAGACCGCTTGTTGCGGGAATATAAGTTGTTCTCTGCCATTGCACAGGAAATCGTTTCATGCTTCGCTTGATTACGCTCTAAGGGTAACTTCAGAAGTATCCTTCAATCGCACTTATAAAATATACATTGCACAAGTGCAATAAAAGCAGCTGGAGATAGCGTGTTGTTGCACAGTCATAAAAGCTAACGGATGCATTCACATGTATTACAATAATAGCAATAACAAATTAAGTTGAATTCCTTGTTATACCAAGACTTCGGTTGTTCCAAGGGGGCTACTCTCTAACGAAATCCGTAGTTTCGGGCTTAGTTGCGGGCGGGCATTTTCTACTCCGTATCACCTAACCACTGAGAACTATTGATAACACGATTTGACAGTTACTGTGAAATCGTGTTGTCATTCATTCTCAGTTCGGGTTCGGGACTAATCGTAAGTCTGTAGGTGATACGGAGTAGAATACGCCCGCCCGCAACTAAGCCCGAAACTACGGATTTCGTTAGAGATTAGCCCCCCAAGTCTGTTATTAAATAAAACAGTGAATGGTATCTCCATTTGTTCACTTTATGACATAATAGTTTTCTTGAAAGTCAAACAGAACGGCGCATGACAATAAATGATTTCATAACACTCGTTAATTGCCGGTTTAGCGGCGGGACGAAATAAATACGATCAGCAATTACAATGAGGCACAGGAGCTGTACCACTTGTCAAATTAATACTACAGATGTAATCAGAAGCTATTGAAAAAGCATTTAAAACTTGATGTGTTTATTAAATTGTCGTAAGTTATTTACGACTTTTACGAGCGAGCAAGTAGTCGCGTCGCGTATAATTATTGAGAACACGCTTATTCTTACTGTAACTTTACTTTATTCGAGTCGATCTGAAAAAAAAGGAAAGTTACAAATGTGTTGTTTGTTTTATTTTATGCTGAACAAGCCAACTAATGTTGTCTAATAATGTCTCCGCTGTTGTCTGTGCACTCAATTAACTGCAGGTAAAGGTAATAAAATTATACACAGGTTTGGTTTTACGACTTCGTGATATAACTTACAGGTTATTCTTACTCTGGATATAAATAGAATAATATGTAATATTTATTCAAGCTCTGGTTTCTATCGGTGTTATTAACACCGATAATAACTTATTATTCAAATGATGTTGAGGAGTAAACTTGAGTGAACTTGGACGGGCGCGCGATGCGACATCCGTGTAAACTGCAGTCCCACGAACACATAAGTCAATTCATAATTACAGAGCCTGCCGTGTATAATCGATCTAAGGTAATTAAACAAATGGCTAGAGGGAACGAGTCTTGTCCCTTGACTTGCCATAAAATATCTTGTTCCGCGTGAGATTGCCACAATCTCATCTTTTTATAGCTAAACAAGTCGCGTTTAGAAGTGCGTTCACGTTGCGTATTCGCATAAGAAAAATCGCAAGTAAAAAACTGGTATAGAAAACTAGATTTTCCACGTCTCGGCGTTTAGAACGATTAGCCGGCAGGGACGCATTGTTGATACGCTATCAGCTGATTGCGGCCCGCGCGCAGTCCGGCATGGTAGCGCGGCCAGAGCGCATGCGCGCGCGCGACCCCGCCACCACGCGACCACGCACGCGCACCGAGTAGGCTCCCGAGACCGACACTTCATGAATGAGACTCTTTTGTCAATTATCGTAATGGCATAATTAGTAGGATGCCGGTGACCGGGCGGAAGTTCGTGCGTGTAGTGAAGTACCTGCTGGCGGGCGTGACGGTGAGCTGCGTGAGCTGGCTGGCGTGCGTGAGCGAATGGCCCGGGGGGCGTCCGGAGCTGGGCCCCATGTCCACCATGAGGACCATCGTGGCCTACTCAGAGGGCAAGCAGGCGGAGCTGGACCGCCCCACGCCGCTCACCTGCGACAGCTTGCCAGTTTTCCCGAAGCTGTCTCATATTGTTAGTCCTGACTCAGTACTTTTCCATCTATTTTAATTTATACAGTCTATAACATCAGTGTGCACTTAATTTTTATTAATTCCATAATGGCTGAATCAAGAGATTCAGAACATTAAAATGCAAGTCATAAAATACTAGATTATTCGTTTGATGTGCTAAAAATATATCCTTAAGAAGCTACAATCCTTGCAAAAAAAAACCGGAGAGAAATATAATTAACATATATTTAACATTTTATGAGGCTTATCTAGAGATAAACCACATTTTAATGATGATTTTTATGATCATAATTTCGTGAAATATGTTGAGCAGCTAAAATCTAGCATCTTTATAAAAGTTTATTTTTTAAGACTGTTTGCGGAATACCTACGAATAAATTACAGCATCCGGTACCAGACCATAATATGCAAATTAAAATACTGCCAGAAAATAAACAAGATAACTTACAAAAAAAAACCATATAACTGCAATAAAATCTGAAATAAAGCGATAAATAATATATATGTGACATCTAATAAGGCGTATTAGGTGCTTATCTTGTGTACAGATTTCGATAAACATTTAATTCCATCCTGGGTCGTCTAAGAATTTCTCTGGAAAACATAATAAGACGGTTATCAATGTGGATTTATTTCTACCAACATCTTTGAAAAAACTTTAATAGAATTATAAATTAAATAACTTACTTAATACATATAGCGCAAGTATAAATTCTATCAAATATGATTCAATTAAAGAAGCCGTTAAACCTTACATAAAGTAAACAGGTCATCACGCTACTGCCGCCTCATCGTATCGCGTATGCAAATATCTCAGACAATAACGGATGAGAAAACATCTCCAAGAAAATACGATGTATTGTCGCATCCACTCTGTATGCAGTTTCACTTCCTGTTCCCGCACACTCACTTCACCTACTATTTTTAGAATTTACCGTAAACTGTACAGCACTCAACTTTATTTATATTTAATGAGCAATCTGATATCTTTATACCTTAAAAGGTATCGTAAAACCCTCGCTTAACTTCAAAATAAAACCTCTCCCCGCAAATAATGTAAAAAGTTGACAAAAGCAACGAAGATTTCGTAACGTCAACTCGGACGTCAAGTTAATAAACGTAGTGCTACATTAACTACACAACTTTTCTGATTTATTAATACAGGGGAACAAAAGTGAAAGATACAAAAGAGCCCGCGTCCACCTACGGACAGATAGACATAAAAACATATCGTTTCTTATTTCTCACGTCATCTAAACAAAATGATTGCTATAAACAAATTGTCGACGATAAGAATCGAGAGGTATCGCACAAACGCCGATAGCCTCCGCGCAGCGCGAGCGCGACCGCGCTGCTTTTATTTCAACTCGTTTTGTGAAGCGATAATCTATTCCGATGCTGGTCACGAATGGAAAATAAATCGAAATCAATATCCTCTACGGGCATTTCTAATAGTATGCCGCCACCGGCACGCTGCCTCCTGCTCCATATTCTATATCCAGATATAATAGCAGATAGCTGCCAGATACCGCCGATGCGGCATAGTTGCATAGTTCCGATACGGTAACCAGACATATTTGCTAGCATAAATAGAAATAGAAACCCATTTCCGGCAATCGCCTGAGGTCGGTAACTCTTAAGCACGATCTCCATCGTGCTCGTGCATGCATCATTTCATACTGAAGAATATTTTACAATGCATAAATCTGCATATCGAGAAATATGGTATGAAGGCTAAAATTACGAACTTGAACGTGAAATTTTAATGGCGTTAGAAAACATGTACAAAACTTACGGTACCAGACACAAGTTTTTATAGAGCTTGTTTTGTAGTATTTTATTAGGTTTTATTCCTATACCTATCTTAGAAGTTACAAACAAGAGATAGAAGAGCTCGCAAGCTCACGAATGCGAATGTTAAAACAATTTATCGAAACTTTTAACTCTCTATAAAAAAAAAAAAGATTCAAGTGCACAATAGGATGAATGCCTTTTACAAATAATTCGTTTCATTCTTTCGCCAATCACATTAAAAAAAGATACAATCACTGCGCGGTAAGCACTGACTTAGGTAAGATAACAGACGACTGAGTTTGGTAAGATAACAGATGGCATATTTTGGATTAAAAAGTGCGTGAAGGTGGCTCGCAGTCACCAATCGATTAATGTTTCAGTAATCCACTGGGCGCTATAGTTTGCTGGCATTAACATCGGCCATTAATAAATACCACCGCGTCCAGATCCAAATGATCAGATTAATCTAATCTAATGATAAGCAACGTTATTGCAATTACTAAACGTGTTTCATTTGTAACCGGGTTGGTGGCGTTCACAAGTTGTCTTGCCGTTGATGTAACTTTTTAGTTATGTTTTATAAGGTGGAGGGCTGGAGGAGTAAGATTGACATGTAGTCATCTTACCCTCCCTCAAAACCCAACTACTTATACAACAAAAAACTGGCTCTCCCATTTTTTTCAAAGTTTCAACCAATTGGTGTCAACAACTTATGTAAACTTTTCTGGTAAAAATCTGGAATAGGGATGTCACATTCTTCCAATTTGTGTTAATAGGAAGAATACACAAAATATATTTACTTTAAAAATCTTGGTTTGTGTTGTTTTTCTAGAGCGGTGTTTGATTTTAACACCCAGTGATAAAACTACTATGAAATATACGTCCTATGTGCCAGTGTTGTGCACTGTTCTTAATGATATTCGACTTATGTTGAGAGGATGAGATTAAGGTACTAAAAAACCTAGTTTGGCACTAGAATATCACCACGTCGTATCTCCCACGACCTAGACATAAAAGTTATGTCTGCGCAAACTTTGTTAATGCTGCCTCAGACGATCACAAATAAAGATTATCATTACCCACCTAAGCATTCCTGTCACGAAAATGTCTGTCTAGAACAAAATTGATATTTAATATCGCAAAAAATTAAACTCACGATTTTGGTTCGTTATAAATATGTGATTTACACATCGCACCTCGGACTTATTTCTTGGTATATTGTGTTGGTGAAGAACTGAATTGATAACATATTATTAGTGTTAAAGGTACAATAAGATTGTACAGATGGCGATCGATATTTGGTTCGTGTGAAATAAGGCCACGTAGTTCGGTCGGTGTAATATTACATTTTATTGCCGTCATTATCTTTTTACAACCTCTCTTTGTTTCATTTGTCGTTGTAACACCAATGAGGTTTAATGATCACGCTAATATATGTGGCAGGTCCAAACAATAAAAGTAGGAACATAATTAATTACATCTGTATCTATTCAAGATTCTTAACTATACCCTCATGTAAGACCTTAAATGTCATTCGAATTTACTACTCTATACAAATTTAATGACTTAAAATAGTTTAAGGTTCCCCTAACCAAAGTTCATGATTTGATCTAAAATATTTAAGAAACACAAAAATAAAAAACATAAAATATGAAATAATCTTAATTTCGGAAGTCGATGTTTTTGGTTTTGTATCTTCGTTTTTCAATACCGACTTCTGAAATTAAGGTTATTTCATTTTTGTAGTGTTTTTATTGGAAGTCGGTTATATTTTTTTATGAAAAGTTTTTTATGTGTTATGTTTCTTATAAAAAAGTTTTTTATTTTTCACTTTTAAGTGGTGATACTTGGACGACGTCGTCTTCAGCTATGCAGAAATTGAAATAAAAACTACTGAACCAAACTAAAACAAATTTTTACGGGACCAAATGGCAAGTATGCCACAGCGAACTAAAAAAGAATCACACAAGTCTGATGAGAAACGTCGGAGTAATCGATACACATACATAAAAAAAAATACCCGGCGAATTGAGAACCTCCTCCTTTTTTGGAAGTCGGTTAAAAACGACATCATTTACTTCTATAAGCAGAGCCACTTCTTATCGAACAGGACGCTATGAGTGTACCATACAATTATGATGATAGGGAGCCCACACCTTCCCGATCCAGTAGCGTGACGAGCTGTGTCTATGTAATTACGCAAATACCCAGCAATATGCAAACCTTTTCGAATACCTAACGTAAATTACCATTTGCTACCTTAAACCAATGATTATAACCATAAAATCATCAGGGCATAACATGCACTGCTTTTATTGCTGCCGTGTGGTGTTGATCTACGCATGAAAGCTTAGGGCGTGAACATAAGCTATCCAAACAGTGCCCTATGTGACCGAAATTTCACTTAGAGTATCTATTCTATACATCCTACCATCTTTCTCTTGTAAGCTGGCTTTGCCATTTCTGAAACAAATCGGGTTTTTTGTGACCGTAAGGGATATTAAGTTTCCCAGTATATTTTCGTAATTTTGGTGTATCCAAAATTTGGTACACATATGGACTTTTGTGACCCAAACACGTACGTGTTACGTAAATTATAAAATTTTTAGTATGGGGGTAAAACTAGAAAATTAAAAAAAAAGTTTTTTGGACAAGATCGTGTGACATATCAAATGAAAGGGATACTGTGAGGGTTTTAATTATATTTTTCATAATTTTAAAATAAACGGTATTGAAGTTATTCAAGAAATTAATCGAAAAATGACCGTCCCCCCGCCCCTCTTCTTACTACTGATCTGAAATTATTATTTTCAAAACTACTGAGCCGAAAATTTAGAAAAAAATAGAGACCGGAAAACCCATAAGAAGTCTGTAATGTAAAAATAACATGTTAAAAAAATTAAATTCGTTCGGAACCCTTCGCACGCGAGTCCGACTCGCACTTGGCCAGTTTTTTTTGTTACTTTATGTGTCGCCAAATCTTTAAATACGCCACTGTATTACACACAAAACACACAATGACACGGAATAATAACTAGATCGTAAAAATAGTCCAGAACTGTAGTCACGTAAGCATGGAAGTATCCTATAGAATATCATGGTACCTACGTGACGGAAACGGTGCTATCAAAATGTGAAATACAGTTAGAAATCACAAAGGAACTTTCAACTAACACTTTCTCTGATGGTTAACGTGAAAAAATCGACCTATATTTTAAACACAAACAATTTTATTTGTCCAGTTGCAGTTCAGACGAGCATGCAGAGAGTTAAAGATAGCTGTAAAAGCTAAAGATAGATACAATTTCAATTTGCCTGTGAATAGTTTATTTATTTTTTAAACAATCAAGACTCTGTAACAGGTGATTTTCTGTCATAAAATATGTAAAATATAATTGAAATTATTATTTCTATTTCAAACCACAGTTGTTGTTACGTTTAAAAACTATTATTTCGTTCAATTCTTTTTTGCTGCAAATCATTAAATCTTTTATAGTTCACCTTGTGCGCTAAAAGGAGATCTAAAATTACCATAAAAAGTGTTTTATACCTTTATGTACGTAGCTAGGCGCTTCTAAAGCGGACATACACCTCACATCGTTAGTGGAAAAAGTAATATTTCTTTTTTTGAGCGTCGAAAGATCGGGAGAGTACCAATCTGGTTGGCGTTGCATTCCCCTTATAAATCAGCGCGGGGCAGTAAAACTAGGCGTCAGGCGCGACCGTGGGACGCGGCTAGCTTAGACTTATGCAAATTAAACCGACGCATATTCAGCATCGATTTGAAGCAAACCTTAAATCAGCTTTATGGCTTATTATAATTTAGCGCTTACTTCTTCGCGATAGTTTATTCACTATAGTCGAGGTCGGCGCGGCGTCCGCGGAGTATTTATTGTACCTAGCTCTGCCGACGCACAGTGCACGTGTCTATGAATATTTCGCTAGAGTTTAATGCCGCTCTAAGCATTACATTCAGTGAGGTTTACCTCGTACACTGAGTTAAACATTTGCGTACAGTTATCAGTGTCGTAAATTGTTATGACTTTACTGTATTTCCATATTTATGTTTGTATATTAGTATCGAAACCTAAGTTAAGCTATTCAAGATATTACCTGTAATCTGTTATGCATATTTTATAGCAGATTGTCTTGTAAGTAATCTGGAGATGGACAGCTGGCTTCAACTAACGAACCGCGAAGTTCATGTTAAAGGCCGTGTAATCGCCAATAATCGTATCTGTCAGTTTTCGACAAACACATCAAAAATGGTGGGAAAGCATTTTGTTATGAAACAAAACAGAACCGTACGATTTATGTTATGGATCAATCTTTCATGGATGAGTTTATATTTAAAAACGTAATAATTAACCGATTTTCAAATACATTCTTTTTTTTCATGTCTTCTATTATTTGCGGGCAGTTCATATATGATCTAAACTAATAGGCAATGTAACTTCTACAAGAGTAAGGCTGTCTCAGCTTCCCATACAGGAAAGGTCGACTAGCAGTAATAAAGAGCTTCCAAAGTCCTATTATAAAATGCCAAAAGAAGCATTAACCATTTAATCGGAATAAACAATTTTAATTGATTAAAATATGGATATTAAAACCTTTACTGTGATATTAATTTTATAATAATTTCAACGTTCTCAAACTGGTACTATTAACTTTTATGTGTCGGTTTCAAACGCTCTTATAAAATAAAGTGTATTCAATGAGGCTGCGCTAGCGCACATGGGTCCATTTTATTGCCTTGTTCACACCGACTTCGTTACAATCCACAAATAATAGTAGGCGATGTGAGAATTTAATTCAGCACCGATTTATTTTACTTTACTTTGCGGAGATCTAGCGATAAGCGTGGTGCTTACACTTTAACTTGCGCATAAACAGAGCAATAAAATAAAATGTGACGATCATCTTATCAAAACAACTATTTGGTTGATAGAATCTACCTCTTCTTGGGTGGTTCATTGCCATGAGTATTATTTTTATAATCCCTCATATTGTTTCGGTCTTGGAGTTTATGAAGCTCATATTGACCAAAACTACACAAATTTACCAATAGCAAAATTAATAAATATATATTTTTTTTTTTTTTTGATGATTAAAATTATACCCTATATTTTCTAAAATGGCGATATGTCTGATAGTTACGGACATAAATTTAAGATCGATCATGAAACCTAATTAAACAAATGGCTAATAGCTACGGTAAACAGATAATTATCCTTGTAAAATTTGCTACACTCTGCACCTTTGAGCTCACCTGTATTAGACATCAACGCGCTCCGGCAACCAATCATTTATTTTATTCTAGTTTAGCCCACCAATCAAACGCCTACTGTAATTCTAATCCGACCAATCAGAAGCGTCCTATCAAACTAATTACGATTAGCAACGCTGCTTCGAGGAACACCGTGAAGAATCCTTAATATCCGGTCACACACCTACTAATAAGACACATTGATCTATAGTATCGAACATAGCTAATTATATAATTTAAAACATGCCCAGAAAGTACGTTGGAAAATACGTAATAACATGGTGTACAAAAAAATAATTGGATAACCGATCGTAGAAGTGAATATTATGTAAGTGTTTAATTACAATATCGAACTTGGTGTTGCTGCCATAAACAAGCCATAGATAAGTATTATGTAACAATTTTTGTAGAGTATTTTATTTCGGGATAGGTACTTGTCTGCAAATATTTTGGTACCCAATTAATTCTTCCCCCCTGTTATATCAGCTTGTCTATAGTTACCATATTAAGCTTGCACTATATTGATTTATTTGTCAAATAAATAAATTCTTTAAAATAAACTTAATAAAATAGACTTATAAGTCTTGTTAAGATCATGATCTGCCTAGCCTTTTCCCAACTATATTGGGGTCGGCTTCCAGTCAAACCGGATTCAGCTGAATACCAGTATTTTACGTAGAGCGGCTCTCTACCAGACCTCCACAACTCATTATCTGGGTAACACGGTACTTCTTCTTACAAAAGTCTTGTTAAAATAATGAAATTTTAATTATGACGTTATATAATTATTATAAAACTAGTAAAACCGATCAGTCGTAAGTGTCATACCCCGAGTCCCGAGGTCATATATAACAGCATTATGTTATAGAACCGCCATTTATATTAGACCTATTAATGCTAACAACTAAGATATTAGTAATTACCTACCACTACATTACCTCTCACTATAAAGTTCTGTCTCCTTTCCCTGTTATATATTTGATATTTATTAGTATATTATTTAGTATTGTATGTATTTGTTTTTTTTTTATATTATGTATGTATCTCTATTAATATTATTTATGATGTTTGTACACTGACCGCCCTAAATCTAACTTCTTTAGTTCAGTCCATCCAAAGGTTGTCTGTAAGAGATTGCCCTGTGCGATAAGACCGCCCATTGTACACTAGTTTTTATAAGCGATTTTCCTGTGCTTGTTATGAGGTTTACAATAAAGTATATAATAATTAAATCTTCTTCTTCTTCTTCTTTTCGAGTCGATGGTTAACTTCTTAGATTTTTTGGGCCCAGTAGGTGGCTACGTTAATTGCAGCGTCGGTGGCATTCATTAAATCCCCCAAAGTACAGGTGTATGGGCACTTGGGGCACTCCAACGTGTGGCTCATGGTCTGAACAGGAGCACCGCACTCACATTGAGTATCCGACGGGTCCATAAATAAATAATAATGCTCGAATAGAAACATTTGTACTCACAGAGCACAGCTGTGCTGTGTGCTATTCGTCTTTTATAGCTCCAGGTCTCTCTCACAACAAAATCTTGATGACTTTTGGCCCTATGCACAAAGATCCCTGAACCCATACATTACTTATTTATTTAACCGACTTCAAAAACTGAGGCGATTCTCAATTCGGTTGTTGTGTTAGTATATATTTAATATACACATATCTGTAAGCTTGGGCCAATTTACAAGTTACAAGTGATAAAGCTACATAAACCATTCCCTCACTTTTACTATAGAGCCCTCACTGCTGGAGATCGCAACGACATACGACGACGGCTTTTACAGTGTAAAGCGCTCGGCACATGCTTTCTCCAATAGCCTTCTGACCATATTGCCAGAGCATTGCTTTGAGCAACTTCCAAACAATACTTCTTTGACACGGTTTGGTTTGTCTAAAAATGCGCCTTCTGACCGTCTTGCCGGTGCATTGCTTTGAGCAACTGCCAAAAAATACTTAGTTGACACGGTTTGGTTTGTCTAAAAATGCGCCTTCTGACCATCTTGCCAGTGCATTGCTTTGAGCAACTTCCAAACAATACTTCTTTGACACGGTTTGGTTTGTCTAAAAGTGCTAAAGAGCCACCTTGTTTTTGTAGATAGGACTTCGGCTTAGAGAGTAGTCCCCCTGGTACCGGTATCGTTTCTGTGCTCTGTACAAAGTGACATTTCACAGTACAATGAACTGCATATAGGCCACATTTACCTACCTACCATATTCACATGTACTAACATCATAAATATTAACAATGTGCGCGTGAGTCGCGAGTGGGTCACAGTGTCACATGAATTACTGGCCTCTGAATACTTAATATGTAATTAAAATAACTTTGACGTCATCCAATCCAAAGCCCTCAAGGTCTACATAAACGGTAGGCACAGGAAATGAACTTAGCGATGTGCCTGTGAGTAACGTTTAAGCCATCTTCTTCTTTTATGATGCTGTAGGTCTAATCTAGCTGTGTCTTTGACCATCAAACTTAAAAGAAAACTGAACGGCAATAATAACTGTGTATAGTTTTATTTATTTGGAAAAACCAACAGTCGATACAAATATCCATCTAAAAACTATATTCCGTGCATATACACAAACACCGTGCATATACCTTACAAAACTACGTATCCTCTTACCGCGAATTTATACTGACGATATGTTAAGCATAAAACATGTCGAATTGTTTCAGGACCGCAACTGGCGTGGTGAGCGGCGTGCTGCGCAGGAGTGGCAGCACGTCGCCGGTACGCGCGTGTCGCTGTACGCCGCGTACTACGACGAACGAGCTCCGCAACGCTACGTACGCATTCTCGCTACCTTCCACGGTACGTAGAAGCAATAGGTTACTTAATAGGGTAGAATATCAAGGAGCTTAACAGAGGAAGGCCTAAAGAAATTTGGCGCTGAAGCTATAGATCCGGATGTTGTGGTGTGATTTGGAAGAATCCATGCACAACTGTAGTCAATGATAGTCAGAATCAATTAATTAATTCGGTGCACATCGTTAAAGTAGGAATGAACATATAGCGACTATCGAGACACGTGACGCCATCTATTGAGCTCAACCGTTAATTAATCTTTCGTTGATATCATTTCCAAAATAAAACCTATTTATGTAATAACTATCTATTTATATAAATAAAACCATCTACATAACTTCAAAGTTACTAGACGAATATCACAAAACTAAATGTTTACATAAATAGCTACACCACCCCTATATTTATTTAACCACTAATTCAGCCAGTTACATAATAACCGCGGACACTTAAATAATAAGTTGCAAAGTGTACATCTATTACGTATATGGTGCATCTAATTTGTGGCGGTCTTCCTGCAACATTGTACGACCGCAGAAAAACATTAGCGCCATCATAATTGACAGGACATCGTCACATGCAAAGGGTTAGTGACACTTAATTAAAAGTTACGTACGTTACATGAATTATTCAAGTTCCACACGTCGCCATTTTTTCGCAATTAGTCTCTATAATCGTAGTAAACAAAACTGGTTTAGCAGAACTTGTAATCAAGCCCACATGCTATGCTTAGCAGTTTATGATATTAGATACGTAAATGCAAATGCAAATAAACTCAAAAGAAATCTAAAAGAGCACGCAGACCACTTAAGATATCAAATGTGTTATAACCATATTTGTAAAGTTTGTGCTTTTCCATCAGATTTTGCATTCCTTCTCGTTTACAAGATGTTATCTGGTTTCGCCCCACGCAAGCGCATCGTGAACTTCATGCTTTTCAAAGTTTTAATTTTATACAGAAACTTAATCAGCAATTAAGTTATATTTGTTTGCGCGGCTCGCACGCGCGTCGCCGCGAGCGCTCCCGTCCTCCGGCCCGTCTGTCCGCGCGGACGCGTGTAATTATATTCTTCCTACTCATACGTTCCTCCCTAACGATACAAGACGATCATATAAATTTACCCTAAACACATAGGTATTGAAATATGCAAACAACTCTAGTTTCTTGGGAATCAATTTAAAAATAAATATATCTACATAAAATTTTATGACATAAACATGCATGCGCGAATGTATCGGACATTGCAGAATTTATTTAACACGCCCCATAATTTCACACCCTGGGCGTTTTTTACGTCTTGAGTTCTTATTCTGTTTTACAAACTACATTTCACAAGCTTAAGCTGTCCTCTATAATCCACATTTATGTGAAAACTATAAAAATCCACCCAGTAATTTTCAAGATCAGCCCGAACAGACAGCTTACTAAAGATTTTACTGTCTCGCCCACTTTTACAAAAAAATAAATAAAAGCCAGGTAAACAAAATAATCTCGGTCAATAAAGACATCAGGGAAATCTCAAGTACTGATAAACCAACGCCATAATTACCGGAGTCTGTGATAGCCGATCGCCCGTCCTTATTTTCTCTGCATACAAAACAAAAAGGTGCAACGTTCGCAACTTAATCAAGGGTGGAGATTTTTTGTTTTAAGATGTGTGCTACCAATAAGTCACATAAGATGTCTCATTAAAATAGTGCTAGTAATAGTTTGTAAAAGTATTTTTGTAACACATTAAAGGATTAAAAGTAACAAAAGCTGGATGGAAAGTGCTGGGCCGGCGACAGTGCGCGCCCGATAAGCTCACACTCATTTGTCACTGGAGCGAGCGTACGCGTCGTGTAAATTCCTTCCCGGCCGAGATAAACCCACCCAACTCCTATGTTGTGGTGAGGAATGAGAGACGGATTAAACACTGGCCCTTCCCGCTGCCTTTCGCTTTTACGTTTTGTATTTGGTTTGGAAAGATTGTTTGTCGATTTTATAGCTCCCTTTTGCGGTTAAAAATAAACGTGCCTATTGAATTCAGTGGTTGGCTCTCAACTCTCTTGTTACTTAACCGTTTTATTTTAAATTGCTTTGCAATATTAACTTTTGAGATAGTAGATACAGCTAAACTTATATTGATTTACTGTACGTATGTAAGACTCAGTATGTCAGATGCGTGATGTGTTTTAGCAACGTGTACCACATTTGGGTAGTCTGTCCCGTTATTGTATTTTCCTACATCATAAGCTCATCAATATCGCGCGATCTATAAATCTGAAATCCTCTAAAGTTTAAGACTACCACAAAGTACAACAACTGTAAATTCCAGCCTCTATAAAAACGACGTTAGGTTCCCTCAACAACAAAAAGGGAATTGCCTCCGTCGCCGTCTCCACTAGGAAGGCGGACCATCCTGATCAGGCAAGCCTGTAATTGAAGCACCGTTTTAATGACAGTTCCTCGCAAAGCACCGCAAGTGTACCCGAGGAAATCATTTCAACAAATTACTATTATATAAGTCCAAGTAATGGAGTTTCTCTATATAAATTATGAGTGTTGGGAAGACGGCTGAAACGGTGCCGGCGCACTTTCCGTTCACTCACATCTCACTTAACTGTAGGAATCGTTTTATTTTCTCATAATAATCATTATATTTATCTTCGTTTGCTTTATCCTTAGAATCAATTTTAGACCGCGCGGTTTCTAGTTCCTTATATATTACTGATATTTATATTTCTTTCACAGGACGTAATTATTCATCGGAAGATACACTGTTCTGTCAAACACGTTCGAGAAATGGAGATTTAATTGAAGATACAGTCGAAGTTGTCGCAGCGAAACCTTTGGAAATATGGTGGCATAAGTGGGACATTACGTTATCAGAAGTTGATACCCCGTTGCTACTGTCATGCCCTCTAACAGAACCCCTGTATGGCCCTTCAGTAGTATCAGTTGTAACAGAACCTTGTGATGACCCTACGAATGCTTTCAAATTGGAACCCGATAAAGAAAAGAATAAAAGTGCTAGAACGTTCACAATTTGTGTCAAAGACATGCACTTTGATAAAGATATTTCACAAAGCTTAGTTGAATGGATTGAAATCAATAAAATACTAGGTGTAGATTTGATAGATATGTATGTAGATGAAGTCACAGACCAAACAAAGAGAGTTCTACTGCACTATCAAGATAAGGGTCTCGTTAGACTGTTCCATGTTCCTATTAAGCATAAGTCGGAAAGGTCTCTTTGGCAAAGAAGAAGAGATCACATTATAACTTATAATGATTGTTTATATAGAAATATAAAAGAATCTGAGTATATTGTTCCACTAGACGTCGATGAAGTCGTTTTGCCAAAAATTGCAGATACGTGGCCAGAGTTACTCAATCGTCTGAATAAATTTGGTTGGAAGTCTTCAGAACGTTCCTCTATAATGATACAAAATGTATTTTTCTTTGACTTCATGCAAGATATTGATAAATACAGCAAGGAAGTCAAAGGAGTCAAGAGCAAAATTTACGTCAAAAGAGACGATGTACGGATCAAAAAATCTATTAATTTAGAAGTAGATGAAATAGAATTAATACTAGATTCAAATAATTTAAGCAATGAAGTCATAGATGATAATGAAGAAGATGCAGTGCTATATGAGAAGTACAAATCTAGATGTGGTAGCGAATTGCCGACACCTAAATTGGCGAAACACATAGTAAGTTCAGCGGTGATCAGTCCTATAGGGTACTACAGCAAGAGTTGGATGTTGACTAAAAAGGTTTTAACAGCTTTCAACCATTACCCTTTGAAGAGCCTCGGGGCGTCAGGCTCCGTTGGCTGGTCAGCGCCCTTTAGTGAAGTGCAACTCAATCATTATAAGGTGAGAACTGAAATTAAGTACTATTTTATTACTCTCGCCATTGTCTATGCCTAGTTAGTAATTACTAATTACCATGCTAATTGCTCCACATGTAAGAAAAACTAGTTTTCTGATATAAATCCCATTATCTAAACTATTACTTTGTTAGTGCCTTCGTCCGCATAGATATCAGACTTTCCGATCAAAATAAAAACTCATAAAGAGGTAAAATTATTTGTTATTTGATCTGATTCTGAAGATTATTTTACTGATAACAAGCTTCAATATCCCTGAATGCCGGTCGAATGCCTGAGCATTTGTTTTTATCCCGATCGAATGCCTGCGCATTTGTTTTTATCCCGGTCGAATGCCTGAGCATTTGTTTTTATCCCGATCGAATGCCTGCGCATTTGTTTTTATCCCGGTCGAATGCCTGCGCATTTGTTTTTATCCCGGTCGAATGCCTGAGCATTAACTAGTATTCTTGTTGTATTAGTCACGGGACTGAAGCAATGCTACTATAAATTATAATTCAAATCCGTTCAGCCTGATAAGTGTATATCTATATCTATACTAATAAAAGATGAAGAGTTTGTTTGTTTGCTTGCTTGAACGCGCTAATCTCAGGAACTACTGGTCCGATTCGAAAAATTCTTTCAGTGTTAGATAGCCCATTTATCGAGGAAAGCTTATAAGCTAAATACCATCACGCTAAGACCAATAGGAGCGGAGCAGCCGAAGTTGCGCGTGTCTACTAGTTATATATATGTGTATTGTCAACAATGTTAGAACAACAACTGTACACAACTTTGTCTTCACCAGTGTCCACAATTAACAGTATCGCTAATACCAGGGGATATTTAGCTCACGTTTTCAAATATTTCTAAGGGCATGCTGTGAAGTTATAATCACGTTTGCAGGAGTCGTGCAACACGACAGTGGTGGTCGAGTGCCCGCGATACAGGCGGCGCGCGCGCTTAGACCGCGCCGCGCTGCGCCTGCGACGGCGACTCACGCGCAGCCTCGCCTCAGCCATCTGCACCGGAATAAATGCTATCTGAGAAATTGTCGTTTCATTTTAGTATTACATTTTTACTCATTTGGTAGCTATCAGTGTTGGTAAATGGTGGACCCACTGTCATCTTGCTTGCGTGGGTGTTCAGGTCAGGACTTTCAGCCTTTTCTTCAAATTACATCGGAACTGCTCTCACAACGGTATGTTGCAGCAAAAATTCGAAGATATGTGGCAGGAACTAACCCATCCTGGGCTCGCGTGGTTAATAACACAGAAAGGTGGTGTGCGCCAAGCAGTCAGAACGTTACATTGCTTGTTGAAACGTGACGGAAACCACATTTATTGAGTTCAGAGGTAGACGCTACTGTCATTACAGCAGCGCTTAATCAATATTGATGTTTATATTTCAAAGTCCAGTTTAAACGCTTTTGAAACATGACTGTGCTAAAAGATGAACGTTGACTACAAATTAAGTAACTCTTTTTTTGTTTAAGCTTGACAGTCTACAATTGTTTTTCTAGGATGAAAGACGATTGAAGACTGTTTTCTGAATCCAGTTTAGTGTCAATTTCAATTAGTAATGCTTAAAAACTGGCCAAGTGCGAGTCGGACTCGCGTGCGAAGGGTTCCGAACGAATTATTTTTTTTACATGTTGTTTCAACTTCTTATAGGTTTTCCTGTAATCAATAGGTAATGATCTATTATCTCCACTTTTTTCAAAATTTAAGGCTCTGTAGTATCGGAGATAAGGGTTGGAATGGTCATTTTTCATCTAATTTCTTGATTAACTTCAAAACCTTTTATTTCAAAATTATGAAATAAAATATAATTAAAACCCTCACAGTAAGTCCTTTCATTTGATATGTAACACGATATTGTTGAATAACTTTTTTTTAATTTTCTAAGTTTGACCCCCAAAAGTGACCCCCATACTAAAAATTTAATGATTTACGTAACGCGTCCGTGTTCGGGTCACAGAAGTCCATATGTGTACCAAATTTCAACAGAATCGGTGCTCTGGATCCGGCGATAACTGGCTGTGACAGACGGACAGACAGACAGACAGACACCCGAGTGATCCTATAAGGGTTCCGTTTTTTGTTCGGAACCCTAAAAATGAAATATGCTCCACATGTTTTATCCTAACACCAACATAAAATTCAATTCTATATCCTTAAAATTACATTTGTAAGCAAACACATAAAATTGGTATACCTACAACAACACATAGATGTGTACATAAACAAGCACAGGCACTAAGCTCCACACGATCAAATGCATGTATTATGCAAAACGCTGGACATTCCCAATATGGTACGATAACAGATATTTAAAATATAGACCTGCACGCCTACTGGCACGTGGTCTAGAATACCATAGACACATGCAAAAAGTATTTCGTAAATATTTATGAAGAGCGCTATGAAGGCATCCATCAGACGTAATACACGATTGATGCAATGTCCAACGGATTGACCATAAAAGGAACTGCAAGTTTTGATTTAGATACAAATATGGCATGTTGAATGTGGCTGTCAAATATTCAGCCAAGTTTTTGTTTAAAAATTGGTACCTACCTAAATGAAACTTTTACCTATATTGAACTTCACATAAAGTAATTTTCTCCTTAACCAAATGATCAGTTATTGCTTGTTTTTGTTTTTTTTTCGTAGTCGATGAGTGAGTCTAATAGAGTGACAATAAACCAGCTTTCTTTTTTTTCATCTCTTAGTTACTTGAAAACCATAGTTTTGTACAATGTAGATATTTTAAATTTTTTGTATGTGAGCACTATGGAGCCATTTACATATGTAATTAGTAATAGATTTTCTATTAAATTAGTTTGACATGAACGAGCGTCGCAGTTGAGAGCTTGTCATGCTCACACCAAGGTTTTGCTGATGGTGGCGCGTGTTTTGGATCATTTGGTTCTCTTCAAAATGGTTGAGTTAGATGGTGCTGATGCACGCGTCATGTTCGTGAACGGGCGCCGTCAGTTGAGACTGGTCATCTCTTACCTGCCACTGGCTTATTTTTATCTGTAACTACATTTTGAATTGTTTATTAATTTCCTTGTTCTTTGCATTGTGCTCACATATAGAAGCAATCAAAAAAATGTTAACAGGATTTTGTAATACATCACATGGTTTAAAAGAGTGTCCGTGGAGTTTCCACAGAACGCTACGCTACGCTTTGGAACGTGCAAATAGCTTCATCTTTTTGGGCCGACCGACCCTGACAATTCAAAAGTGCCTGTAAATGGTTTATTTGAAAAATACGATTTGAGTTTGAGTTTGAATCATTTCCTTTAAAAGCACTTACTTAATATACTTTAGAATTTGGGTTTTAATCTCGTACAGAATTTTTACAAACATCGCGTTACAGCAAATAACCGGAGTACCTATCAAATGGACAAATCTATGACAAAACATAGCACAAATCAGATCTAGTAATTTTCACATTAACAGAAACAATTAGCAAACTGGATCACTGGATAGATTATGGGAAAGCACACAATAATAATCTTTTAAATATTTATTAGGACATAGAATTGGATACTACGATTTAGCAATAAAACTTCATCATCGTCTCCTTTTACGGCACACGGATGCAGTTGATGACTGGATGTGGTCCAACATCGCCCGGAAATTGCTAGCCCGAGCGCCTGAAGGCACGTAACTTTAATTTGTTGGCAGTAAATGAAATCATAGGTAACGTCGGTGCGCTTGCTAAATCTGATGTGTGCATTTCTATGATATTTTCTTATTACTATATATCCTTAAAAGTACGTTAACAGTACATTTTATCATTTTCACATAAATCTCAGTTAATATAACGTTTTGAAATTAGGAATTGGTCAAATAATCATCAATTAATCATTAAATAAAACAGATTATTGTCTCCCTTGTCAACTTGATGAAAAACACATATCAGATTTGGCAAGCGCACCGACGATAATATGTTCAGTCAACAAAACTATTTGATATGCAGGCAACTAACTTGCAACTACTTTTAAACAATGTTGTTAGTGTGCTGAGTAGACAATTATTGTACACCATACTCGTAAGTATGTCAAAAGCTTAAAAAAATATAATGCACACATTAGAAATAAATATTGGCAGTGCAGTGGAAAAATTAGTATGCCAAATAGCTTTGTTGACTATACAGTCAACAAAGCTATTCGGTATACAGGCAAAAATATGATTTTTTCCAAAGCACTGCCAATGTTTATTTCTAATGTGTGCATTATAATTTTTTAAGCTTTTCTCATACTTACGAGTGTGTTGTACAATAATTGTCTACTCAGCTCACTCACAACATTCTTTAAAAGTAGTTACAAGTTAGCTGCCTGCATAGCCAATAGCTTTGTTAACTGTACATAATTCTGTATGACTAGCTGTGCTTCCGGCTACTACCGCTCCAAGGAGAAATAAACGGGCGCTTATGAATTATAGATCAGAATTACCTTATTAATTTAAACTTTATGCACATTAGTGGTATACAAGTATGTAACAAGACAATCCCAAGGCGAGGTCTGTTATAAATTTATTATAAGAAATCAAGTTAACTCCCTATCTAAACATTTCTAAGTCTATAACTAAGTTAAATCACAATAATTTAACGTAAATGTTTATGATCAACCATACTGCGTGGCTGTGTTCAGTCAGTCTGGCAAAAAATACCGCCGGGGAGTAGTCGTGTGTGACGAAATAAATCGGTAATGTGGTCGTAATGACGTGTCCTCACCCTGCCGCATTATCTAGATGGTACGTGACGATGACGCCTCGGTCTATCACACACTAGGACCATACGGTAAATGCCCACAAAATGTAAGGAAACAATTTTAGGTTGACAGCAAAAGCTTCTCTCGTATCTTTGTCAGTCAGCTTCAGGCCAGAAAAGGTCTTTACCAAAATGGAAATCTTTATAAAGATTTCACTGTTAAGCGAATTTAGAGAACATTTTATTTTTGCCCAATTCTGTTTAAAGAATTTATCGGCGTTCTTGTTTTGTACCACTTTATGTGGACAAATAAAATTCTGAATTCAAGAGGGAGCCAAAGATGAATAAAAGTTCTCCGTGGTTCTATTTTTCCATATCTAATCGTAAACACTACGTCGTCGTGCCGGGCACTACAACGCGCTGGCCGCGTCGCGTAATGCCCTCGTATCTGTCCCTAAGATTACACTTTACGCACCTCACTACTCCCTTCACGAACAAATACACCAGCTACATACACGTTATTACCATGTTCGCCTCCAGAATGTAAAATAACGTTAAAAATCACAATAATCAACATAAAAAGCGTTTCAGTCGAAGTGCGATTTAAATGTCACTAAAGCTCCGGGAATTTATTGAGGTTTAACGATCACTTTGTCTTTACATATCGTATGAAAACCTAATTTATTTTACTGAATTAAGGCGCCATAGTATTTAGGGATACATTAACATTTTACAAGCTTGTTCGATGAAATGAACCATGCATTATGCAACAGTGAGAAATTCATAACATTACATACACGGAGGTGAATAAATCTCGATCCCTTTGAACCAGTACAAAAGAAACATCAGAATTACTAAGTACCTACACATTATTCAACTACTCAGTGATTCGTAACGACCGTTCATGCAACTGGATACGAAATATATTCAGGCAAAGGTCAGAAATAAAGTCGAGCGAAACAATAAGATGGACTAGCTGTCTGTAGTATTTTAGCGAGTAGAGCCGTCACCTCATCCCTCGTCTAGAGTTTCGAGCTCAGCTGAACTGATTCATTTACAACGACAGATAACATCACCTAGTTTATTGGACATTGTGCGTACGTTCCGATGGAGCGATAAGCTGATACCGTGTTCGCCACGGTAATCAATTACTACCGCCTACCTACGCCGTACGCGCTCCCATTCAATAGCGAAACGTTTTTATTGCCGCTCCCGAAGCCGCAAAAATTAAACACTCGTTACTTTTTCAGATGCACGATAAAACCACGATTGAATTTAAAATATTATATTCAATTTACTTTGTTTATTTAGGACTCAACTGAGAGTTAATTTATATCCTTTTGTGTTGCAAACTTTAATGCGTCTTCAGTCTTGACTCTTGACGCCGCCGCTTACAAGTTAAATGTGGCCTGCACAAAATAAGTACACAAGAGAGTAAATAACAGTCGATGGGCTAGCTTAGGTGTCGTTCGCTGGGAAGTTATCAATCATAGAGGTACAGCTGGTGTAATCAGCATCACAGCCATCATCAAACTACATCCGAACGGTATTTATGGAATTGAAACGTGTTTCATTCGACACCCGTCAATCATGCGACTCAAATGGTTGGTTAGACGCTGAGATCTTACATAAATTAGATGTCGAGATGAACGCAGTCGATAGACTATCATTTGGAATTACGAAAATAGCATTCAAGTACTTTAACTGAGGCAATCATTTGATGGACTATTCATTTTCTTTGTATCGATCGAGCAAGTTAATGATGAATAAGAATGTGAACCTGTCGATGGTCAGAAACACATATAAATAAATGATAAGATCGATATGTGAAACAATACTTGCAATATATCGATAATGAAAGAGCCGGTAGTGATGTGGCTCATTGTCCAGCAGTCGATAGGATCAGTCCACTTACTGCGCGCGATGGTAGATAGTGCGGTGTCAGTGGTGGCTATTACAATTACGATGCTTCGCATTTTAGTGATGTCATTTCGGTGCATTAGCATGAGCAAGGCCTCTGTGCGGCGACGCATACGCCCACTTAGGGCCAGGATGCAAGTAGCAGTGATTCACAATCACAATCAACTTACAGATGCAATCATCCCACTCACGTACCTTAATGGCAATAAGCACCGTTTTGCGACGCAACTACGGATTTACTTGGACTTAACAGAATACTTTGACGAATAAAAACCGGAGATTTAAGGGCAAAAACAAACCTTCCTTTCAATAAAACATTAAAGAGGAATTAATGTTGACCATCAAGACGTATAGCTCGCTTTCTGCCTTATTTGATGATAACAAGCAAAACACAGTCATCTTTATAGCTATTACATCTAAAATGGTATTAGAAAATTAATGGTAGTACGTCCCCGCGTTATTAACAAGCTAATCATTCATGGAGTTTCATGTAGACATCATTAAAATAGTTATAGCTGTGTAGGAAAGCCTGGGGTTAGTGCATTAATGGCGTGTCAGTCATCGTTGATGGATGCTTGGTAGTACATGTATCGACGTGCTGCGAGATAGGTGGCCCATTGCCTAGAGCTATTTTTGACTTAGTAGGCGATTCGGCCGCTGAGTTTCGTCCGATTTGGTCGAAACAAGAATTTCATTATTAGTTATTTTTTGAGTGGTGTTTTGGACGATACTTTTTTTCGCAAATTTTGCACAGTCGGATTGAAAAACCTTATTTAAGTAAAAATCAGGAAATTGTTGGAAAAAGATAAAGTTTACAACAAAAGTTCTTTTCCCTTTTTATCAATCATGTGTAAGAAGGAGACAGCAATACTTTGTAATGATAAACACCACTCAAAATATTAATAATAATGAAATTCCTGTTTCGACCGGATCGTACGAAACTCAGCGGCCGAAACGCCTACTACGCCGTATTTTTGTATTAGTAAAGGTACCTAATACTAATACACCTATTTTTTAACGATGGGAAATCATCAAATGACTCCGCTGACTATCCGTGTTCCTCCAAATCTCTTTCGAGCAAATTCCTCAACCCAATACTTACACACCTAGCTGCTAATATTTGTATTGAAAACCATATTGTAAACAAAAACTGGAAATATTTTTCTGCATGGGTATTCAAAACTTTTGGTTGAACACTGGAATCTTTTTAATTAGTAATCTTAACTAGATCATCATTTATTCTGCGCCAACACATGTCTGAACTCTGGATGTTAACCACAAATTTAGTGAAATATGAATTGGTATTACAGCGGTAACTGATAAAATATCACATCACATAATTAATTTATAACCAAAGGTACCTAAGAATTAATACTCTGAAAGAAGTTAGGATACCTATCTAAAAAGCGTCAGAAGAACTTGGTCGTTCATTTGAAAGCCTTATTGTTCGCTTAAAAACGAGCCATAGAAGATGAGGCTCGTAAAATATCATCAAAAGAGTTGCATTAAAATTTTTAATAGTACTCTTTCTCTATTATATGTACGTCACATGCATATTCTGTATTATGTATGCAAGTAACAGCGCAAAAGTGAATTGAACCTATCATATCATTCATATCCAATCTATGATTGATTTATGACTCAGACATGAGTCAGGCTTTCGCACTGAATACCAAGTGTCTCTCGCTACAAGTACTAAATTATCTTTCTTGCATAGGCACATTGACAGATCCCTATTAATATTTCTTAGGACGATATTTTGAGAAGAAATCCTTCAAGCTAATTTGTGTCTTCGATTGATAGGATAAAGTTTAGTCTGGAATGGTAGTAGCTCAGTCTGGCCAACTTCGATTTTGCACTTTAAATCTTTCAAGTAGCGAAGTAGTAAATTATAAGTAAATGACATACGAGGCAGGACATGTAAAACTGGATGCAATCTCAGCTCCTATATAGGATTCTATCTTCTCCGAAGATTGCACCCTGATAAAACAATGGATTTCTGACTGCAGTGTCACAATGAGACAATTAATCTAATGGTTTGTGTATAAAGATTCATGACTATGTTCAAGCAGATATCTACTTCCCATAATTATGGGAATTACGAGTATGTCCTCTAAAGTAAAAAGTTTTAACTACATAATGCTCCACTTTGCATAAGTCCTGTGGCAATAAAATGTTAGCCCTGTCGTTGAAGCCAATTTGAAAAAGCTTTGTCTCCAGCTTTAATATATTTATTTGCATAATTCATATTTAATTCGGCTGCAGTACAGAACACATCATGTAGTTAATTAGGGTAAAAACGCTAATGTGCGAGGTGGCACGTCCCGCGTCCTGCGCAGGCGACGAACGTGCGCCTGCTCCGCGCGCACTGCTCCCGACACTCGTCTCCCAGATATTACTCAGAGGTTCACCCTCACAGCTCCGTAATTCCACATAATAACATAATTACATTGTTGTCGGCAGTTCCTTGAACATTTAACAAGTTTTGTGTAAAATGCAAATTAAATTCGTCATAATTACCGAGGGCCCTTCAAAACATGTTCAATGTTCGTTTTTTGCAGCTTTATATTTTTATACCAATTTGCATATACAACAAAGAATAATAAGATTTACAAACCTTAGTGCAATTCAAAAAGAGTTGGTTGAAATCCATCAAAGTTAACAAGCAATAGGAAAAAAATAAAATCAGCAGGGCCATCAACATCGTTGGGTACCTACAGACATTTACAAT
Source organism: Lacanobia wlatinum (assembly GCA_947578705.1). NCBI lineage: Eukaryota > Metazoa > Arthropoda > Insecta > Lepidoptera > Noctuidae > Lacanobia > Lacanobia wlatinum. Next base: position 13,476,660 of record OX388033.1, read on the forward strand.
TTGTCATACTATAAAAGATCATAAAACCTTCCAAAAGAAACAGAAATAAAGGACTCGTTCTCCTATTATAATAACTACGATTGGCGTCGAGTTATATTAGTCCTCGCATTTAGAGTCGACATTAAACTTAATTTTATTATAGCAGACAACTGCCGTAAATGTCGTTGTTAGACAACGCTTTTAACTACACGCCACAAAAAACCAGCCCAGTTTACAATAGTGCACTAACAATCACTGTAATGACGCAGAAGGTATGTGAGCGCATAAGTGGCACACACCCGGGAGAGATGCCCTCGCTGCCAAGCCTAGCCATACAACATTAAAATTACGAAACAGCCAGTTTACAACACGACATCAGTGTATTGGTCGTCATAAAACCAGGGTAGTTGCTTTCACAAGTCATACAGGATCGTATAATTCAACTACATAGCACCTTTTAAACGAAAGTTAAGGCGTGATAAACAATTACCTGTTTGTAGCATCTTAGAAAACATTGTCCACCGTCCACGCCCATTTAACTATACTAAGTAAAATTTTGTAGCTTTACACAATATTTGCTGTTCTCTTCTGTACAGTGTACAACCTAAGAGGACATAACAGCGGCTAAATTAACACATCAAAGTTCCAATGACACGGCGCTAATGGTCAAGTCATGGTTGATTGCGTTCCAAAGGTATTGCGATCCTACTCTAGACCGCCAATGTTTACGTCATCTTCGGACCTCCCGGTCAAAGTAAAAGGAAAAGTTAAACGTCTCGCAGATTGTTTCAACGTTTGAGAAAGACAGTAATAAAAAGTAAGAACATTTTGTAATTTTACTGAATGAATCTTTCCTTACTTCTGATTAATCTAAGATTCAAGAAAATTGCGCAATAAAAAAGACACTTTCTCAACAATAAAGTTCTTCGAACATTCAGATTAGACATTAATGAATATGATTTTGCGTTGGAGTGGCTGTCTATCCAGACTGGACCGGGTACATGCAGTCAATGCACTATTGAAATTTATCGTATCCTGCGAATCTACCGCCTCCGAGGCTAGGAAGGGTCGTCGACCTAGGAACGGCGTTAGGATACCTAGGTCGGTAGGTACAGTTTAGGTGCGCGAGCTGGATAGCACGACGAACCCGGATGCCTTGCATTTATTATACTACAACATTTACTATTGAGCGGAACGAGCCACATTAGCGCAGCTCGTAAACACAGTGAGAGGCATGATAGTATTGTTTGCTCCGAGATAATAGACTTATCATAATTGAATGAGTAAATTTACATAAATTTTAATGACGATAAACAAAGTAAACTTATTTGATTTGTTGTTTTCCCTATCGTCAGTCAACATGATGTTAACTAGAGTAACACTAACAATATATTTAGTTACGCTGGATAATATAGCATTATCTTCGGTGGAAACACGTAGACTAGTACCGACAAGTGAGTGGCAGCTAAGCAACCTTACAATTGATATCCTCTCTGGCGAACAACCGGCAGTATGAGCGAAAATATACGATACACGTACGAATGCACTCATTAGGAAGGCACGGCTGACTCAACCAAGTCCCTTTGAGTTCCTTCCTCTGTTGCAAATTTCTGGCTTCACACGAAGCGATAACTGTCTACCGGTAGAGGTCTTTGACTTAGTAGTGGGTACTCGAAGATAATACTATATTGTACGGAAGCAAACTTTCAAGAAAACGTTACTTTTGAACCTTACTGACGAGAAGTTCGTGATTGTGTAATTTGCCGTGAGTTGAATACCGCTACTACCTACATTTGTAAGAAACTCTCCTTCTTGAAAAAATGGAGTGGCGAACTAATTCATACAAATAACGTATTATAAATATCCGCAACTAGATTCAAAAAACCTACAACTCTTCAAAAAATCAGGCGAGTTCGCTGCAAAAATATTGGAACCTACCTCAACTACCGTTTTACATTTATATCTCTACCTCAGTATGGTCTCACTTATCCCATAGTCTTCCTACGCGGGCCAATGCACTGTTCAATAGGAAGTAAATTAAAGCTCTTGAAAGTCAATATGCCATAACAATATATCACGGAGCTTGAGGCATTAATGTAATGATGGTAATTCCGCGTTAGACCATAAAATGGCCAGCTACGTCTAAAGAAATTCAATGTAACGATTTTTACATGTAAACCAGTGTCCATAGGGAGGTGTGGTAAGCAAACGTAGTTCAAAGTCTGGAGTGTTCGAGCACGTGTTTATTAATCTAAAACTTTAACATTCTTGTCTTACAAATATGTATTACTTGCCTCCTTCCACTTTCTCCGGTCTTCTGCAATTTTCAGGTCATCTCGCCATCTATTTCTGGGCCTGCCACGTTGTCGTTCCCTTGTGATTGGGATCCACTGCGTGGTAATCTCCTCCAACATGCGGCAGATATGACCAGCCCAGTTCCACTTAATGGGACACCTTTAGGGAAGCCTTTGCCCGGGAGTGTGACGTACAGGTTCATAAAAATAAAAAAAATATTACTTTGCTCGCGTTAATATACATAGAATTTTTCGCAAAAAAGTAGCCTGTGACCGTCCCTAGGGTCTCATTTGACCCTGTATAAATTTATCAAAATCGGCTCAGCGTAGAAGACGTAAAAGTGCAACAAACAAAAACAAAATTTTCCCCCAAAAGTGACCTGAGTGCAGAGGTGACGCGTCCGTTTTTGGATCACGGAAGTTCACACGTACCTTTCAATCGAATCGGTCCCATAGATTCGCTGAAAATAGGCTCTGAAGTACTACAAGGGTTCCGTTTTTACGGATGTTTGAAACCCTAAAAAAACTTACTCTCGCATTTATAATGTTAGGTAATATTACGAATTAGTTTATTTTTTTAAACATATGGGCCCGGATTTGTACCTACCTACTATCTCGGTTATTCAACTTCTTCTCTTCTCATCGTGTGGACAGTAAGGTCTAGCGACCCCACACACCCTAGTGTCAGAGTTTCTAAACCGCCTCAAGGGCCTCTGACATCAACGAGTTGGCTTTAATCTGAAGTTGGTCAGGCAGAACTACTAAAATTACGATTTAATACCTACTTATAAATTATGCTATTGTAAGGCATAGCTATAGTAGTACTAGCTAAAGAATTTATACTAGGGGTTGTTAAATACCGACTGTTGTATACATGCACCCTAACATTCTTCTTTCACTTACTCGTACATAATTACTCAATTATATGTACTAAAGCTAACCAACAGAGTGTTTATTCTCTAAAGTGTGGTTACATCAACGTAGGTATAGCAGCCTGTAAAAATCTTAAATATTTTTACATTATTTCTGCATTATAATTTTATAAATAAACATTTATTCAGAAACTACGCCATTGCAAATTGCTCATTTTAAAACAAAGACATTGAAAGATTTTATTCTACCACTCATTCACCATACTTTGTAAATAATCTGTTTCTATAATATATTATCTGTATAATGGACGGAGCCCACCTTAATGCATCAATGGTTAATGTTCTTCTACAGAACATTTCCATAAACGCCGCATTTAGGGACAAGCCCTCGTTTCACATAATAATGAGATCCATTTGGCTCTCCCTTGATAATAACTGAAAATTGTTTTATTACACTGCACATCCCATACATCATGGCAGACATTACATTACAGCACTTGCACTAGCGGATCCAGGGGGGGTAAGGAGCTCAAGCCCTGCCCTCCCCAAAACCTAGATATCTTTGGTATTCCACAAACTAACGAAGACATTGAGGAATTTACGAAAATGCTTGTTATAGCAAAATAAAATGTTATGTGCTTTTTTAGTGTTTATTTTGCTAAAACCTACCCTCCGCGGAGTCAAGCCCCATACGACAATCCTGTATCCTCCACTGAACACTAGTGCTAAAAGTACACGAGAAAGTAATGCTTCTCTTTTACATAACATGGCAAAATACCTCGGATATGACTCAAGACTTAGCATAACTACTTAGTCTCCGTAATGCGTTTTATTTATAGCCATAATACGTCTACGAAACTTTAATGCTTAGTGAATATCTACTAAACACCATCATAATAAAAACGCAAATTCCATCAAACTGCACTCGTGTTGGACGCAAACATCACATGACATCTCTCTTGTAACATGGTACGGAAAAAGAAAAATATCTAGTCATATTAAATGCATTTCGCAAATAGATATTGCTTGCTGTTATGTATTATAATGCCAGACTAAATTACAATTGGAAATCAGCAGACGCACAAAGCGAAAAAGCAAATAAGTATAAAGTCCATTCTACAGCGCCTGAGAAAAGTAATAAAATTACATTAAAACGATCATCACGATTGTATTCGATTCATTGGTTGGCTCCATGTTGGCTCCGTCCCACCATCCATGCAATTCTTGTATTTTGTCTATTGAAGTGCTAACTATCACGGTTTCATTATTGAATGGTGATTGATTACCTACTTTATCTGTAGTGCTATTCTGTAAGAACATTTTCGTATCTCGACAGTGGAATCCGAGGTGAGTTTCAAATTAAGACCTTTATGCTGTATGCAATAAAGCTCATTTTGTGAGTTTTGTCACTCAGGTGAAGGTCGATATCGAAATACTTGTTTACAGAATAGACTAGCTGGGAATGGAACCAATTATAATAAACAAGAAGTGTTTGAGAATTCAATTCTGAGTAAGTATTTGTATTAGTTACAACAATGCGCTAGAAAACGGTCACTGAGCTGGCCAACATGATTGAAATAGTTTTTTTCACTTCAGTAGCTCAAACATGTAGGTTTTGCTGCCTGAAATCAGAGAGCAAAATGCGATTTTGCTCACTGAGTGAGACCAAGCAACTTTTGTTTTTTTTTTCTGAAAGTCGCGAATATCTTATTCAGCCTTGGGTTAATTATACAATTCGAAACATTCACACTCTATCTCTTTCCCGCCATTAGAAAGAGAGAGAGACAAAGACCACCCCTTTCGAAGTTCCGATTTTGAATTCGACCTCAAAGACAAACACGTTCGGAATTTCGTACAAACCAAAGAAATTTTGCTGGACTTGTTAGCCTTATGCCCAACTGACATTATTTTTAGAAAAGATACGAGTTTTGCGTATGTTTCAATATGCACGTTATGTTTTGTTCTTAAAGTAGCTTTCAACATTGAGTAAATACTCCACATTGTACATCATCGCCTCGTCTGTGATAAATCTAAAAAATAAGATAGCAACACCGTCTCCGAAAAACTGCTTGCGCCCTTTGTAAGTCTCCATTCATTGAAGACATGGTATGTTTTCAGATATTTCTCGCGAGACTTCTCAGGTAGGAAAATTAATTCTGCATTAATAACTTGTTGTTTTAACTCATCCGGTGTTAAAATACTGTTCTCGTCGCTAGTTTCACTCATATTTTACGATTATTTTAACATTTTTTAACTTATTCAACTCTTTACGCCAGCCACGAAATTTTATTCCCGCTCTTTTATTTAAATTAAGGCGTGTTCGGAAATAGCACCCATGATATTTTTTTATTCAAAATATATTACGTAACATTATTGAAACTAGAAATAAATATTTACAGGTTAAATATCAGTTTTAATTGCAGTAAATACTTATTTTCTTTAAATACAACAATAAGTTAAAGATTCAATAAATTACATTAAAAGACATAATTATCTTTTTGCAAAATTTCTTTACTTTGTACGATATTCCGAACGTGTTTGTCTTTGAGGTCGAATTCAAAATCGGAACTTTGAAAGGGCTGGTCTTTGTCTCCTTCTCTTTCTAATGGCGGGAAAGAGATATAGTAAAGTAAAGTAAATTGTATAATTAACCCCAGGCTGAATAAGATATTCGCAACTTATAATATATCGCGACCTATAATTAAAAAAACAAAAGTTACTTGGTCTCACTCAGTGAGCAAAATCACATTTTGCTCTCTGATTTCATGCAGCAAAACGTACATGTTTGAGCTACTGAAGTGAAAATTATTTTTCAATAGGTATACTTAGGTACCTACTCGAAAACTACCTGTTATTCGACGGCATACAATGATGCATTTCGCACTAGGGTGAAAATTCGCCGACTAGCTCACGCCTTTTCCATTTTATTACTAGTTACTATTAGGTAGATATATTTAAAATATCAGACTAATCACGAATAAAAATCCGCTAGCCAAATCTCGGAATAATTTGTGTGCTTATAATTAAAATTGTGTCTCGGCTTAATGACAAAGTTTGTCCACTTCAATCAAAAAGCGGCTTTCATGTTATACTCCTGGGTTTTATAATAATAAATTTCTTAAGCAATATTGCAAAATGAAAAGCACTAGAACTCTCCTGTGTTGCAGTAACATGAAAATTTACTCCCACAGATCATGCATCAGCCTATCATAGATAACATGATACTCGGCCTAGGAGGTCCGTGTTCAATAGAGAACACTATGCAGCTGATAGCTTCCTGTGTAATATAAACAAACATCATCTAGAGTTGTATCATCTTGTAACAGCCAATGGCATTAACCTTTTGTTGCCTTTCATGCTAACCCTTCATATCAACACACATGTAATAAAACTCCTCGGGCTGATGTACATATATAACATATTTAATTACTCCAATCTACTACAATATCGAACTATAATAATTCAGCTATCGTAGATACTCGTATCGACACAGATGTTCTAGTTTGTCCGACCCGCAGCTCGTCCCAAAACCAAGTGAACAAATCGATTGCTGGCTCGCGCCTCCTAGACCATTTTTCCACCGTCACCGTTTGGTGTTGCCACATAATTAATATAATCGTTCTCAATAATCGATATTTAAAATTTAGACGATTTTAAAAATATAAAATTTAGGCGATTTTAAAAATACAAAATTTAGGCGATTTTAAACATATAAATTAATGAACCTAACACACAATACATCAAGGCACAGGGTACTGTAATAATATCCACTTATATTCGGTACGGTGTGCGCACAACTGCACAATGTATCTCTGAACCGAGTAGGCGGACTTCACTAAGTGAAATAGGAGTTGACGCCTCTGAACGTCGGCGTTAGTATTTTATTTTGTTAGGCTCCATGTTTATGCACGGACCCTTCCTACACACTCTAAAGGCTTAGCCAGACGATCGACAGACAGATTTATGGTGTTTAAATACGGCTGCATTATTTTAGAATGGATGCCTATAAAACTTCTCTGGGACAATGCTATAAGGTGCAACTATAAGACATTCACATGGACATCGTCAACGTTATTTCAAAGTTTGTCGTCTGTTGGCTTCCAAACTTTTAGTCTGAGTATTACAAGTTATTTAAGTATTCATAGAAGTTTAACGATTCGGAAGTGCAAACTGTTGTCGTGGACCACTACTCTCCGCTGTGGCATACACATAAGGCTATTTACTTTAATGAATGCCGTTTGTATTCCAAACCACACTACTCGTACATTCACTCGTTGGTTAGACTAGCTTAGATATATTATAGTGAGTGATAAAATACAATAATGCTATATAAGTACACACAGGAAACTAAGAATCGTGTACATGGTAATCTAAATACCTTGTTAGGTCTTCACACTAGGTAGGTAGTCTTATTGTCTTGGATAATAGCCCTGATTTGATGAGAAGATCATTGAGGACAATGCTGCATAAAAACTCTCAACTTTAAATCACAAAACCTTGACCGAACAGGCACCTTAACTAAACCTAAGTACTACATAGAGGAACTATTTTCTCACCTGATGAAACTTCAATCCATCCAATTTCGTGAAGTAATCATTACTGCAACTGAATGACGTCCACTGCTGGACATAGGCCTCCTCCACTCCTACCATAATGCGAATAAGATAAGATGACAAAGTTTAATTTACTCAAGCATCAAAAAGTAAAAATTAAGAAAATTTTGTGACATAATATAATTAGCCAAGTTGTGTAGGTATGTTTAAAACACTTTTTTTAAGAGAAAAAAAACATGGTGAGCCTCGTTCCGCACTAACTATCGCATGTTAACAACTTTATCTAATCATTGCAAACATCTAGTTAAGACTTGTGTGGACCAGCGTGGACACACTGGGATACAGTTACAATACATGTTAATACTACCCACAGTGACCCACACCATGTACAAAGTTGCCGGAAACATTTAACTATCCCTGTTAAGGCAAATGTCTGTTCCTTCTGTCAGTGAAGGAGACTTGTTTATGTCGATACGAAATGTCGTATCTCTACTTAGTTGTGTAACCACAGGCTACTGCAATCGCTTCTTGATAAGTACTAAGTTACAACATTTCAATTTCGCTAGATCCAGAGATAGCGCGGCTGATCGATTAATTAAGGTTACAGCTCACGCTATCCATCTACGCTTTGGATGGATTACAACACCTTCAACGAGGAATTTATTTTTAATCAATACTATCTTCTGCCAGAGGCTTCGCTCACGTGAGCGCACTCCCGGGATAATAGTATCTTATGTCCATTTTAAGGCCTTAAACTAAAACCTCAATACAAAAATTTGTTGTTCACGCTACATACGGATTAATTCAAAACAACTTTTTCCTTACGACATTTTTAAAAGTTTGTAAAATATACAACTCGAGTAAACTTTTAATAAATAATTACTAAAAAAAAACATGTTCGCACGCCTAACCTGCATGTCAACGACGCAAGCGCATTTACATTATGATCCACATTACCGATAACACACCACATCTCGAGAATTCCGTTACTAAATATGATAGCAAGAAGTTTATACATAGTAGACATTATAACGGCTTGGTAATGACAGCCACTCTAAGCACTCTACGCGTTCTATGGACTATGCACCAGGATTATGCAAAGCACTGGAGGCTGTGGGGACTGACAGCAAACCGCAAGGTCGCTCCCCGTTATCTAATGTTACTAAATAGACAGTTTGAAGACATTGGTTTCCGCTGAATAGATACAGGGTGTCAGTTTTATATGATGCAAGTTTTATTATGGATGTACTTTTGCCTGTATAGTGTTTAATGATGATTGTTGTTACCCGCCCGAAAGTAAATAAATAAATTTATTTCCAAACTTACAATTCGTAATCACTATGTTGTTAACAAAACATAAATATACCAAATTGTAAAGTTGCACATATTTATACAACTCTGACATTCAAGCTAAGATTGAACTTGTGGTATGGGTGTCAGGGCTCTCTAGGATAACAAAGATAAAAACATGGAAGTATGTTCGAAGTTTCAGTATACTATTTTATACAGAAAATAAAGAGCTTAAGGCAAAAATAAAATAAAGAAACTACCTTGATAAAAATTAAAAATAATAATTAATTAATGCAAAGTTAACCAACTGTGTAGGTGTTGTGTTTGTTTTGTGATAGAATATGTGATGGTGTGCATGTGTATTAAGGGATATGTGGGACTGGACACTTTCGGATGGTGAAATAATACAGGTATGTTTTTTTTTCTATATCAACCGGTTCCATTCTTGGGTAGGAATATCAATTTTTCAAAAATCCAATGATTTATTTTATAAATTTTCATCAAAATCGGTCTCGAGACTCCTTTCAGTGTTTTTCGATATTCCCCATAGTTTTGAATTTGACCATGGAGGCACACTGAAAAAATCACCTGTATAGTACATTACTGCAGCGGCCAGCAAAAGAGGCATTGATGGACGAACGTGTAAATGTGGGCCGAAGCGAAGCCGAGGCACACATACGTAAGTCCATCAATACTTAGTTGTGGCCAAGGCCTGTATAGTGCTTTTCTCAAATAATTCGTGGAAATTAAAATACAATTACTTCTCGAAATCAATGACGAAAGTGTTCATTTGTTTTTTTTTTCAAAAAAGTGCTTTCTATTTGCAAGCCAGCACGTTCCAAAGCGACCTCTATGGAGAAGAACGTGCAAGAAACTCCACGGCCACTCTTTTAAAAATAATAAATTGGTACAGAGTTTTGTTTACATCAAGTTGAAATTATACATACATGTGAGAAAGATGTAAAAGACGAGCAGAATAAAAGCGTCTGGAAAAATTGGCCAAGTGCGAGTCGGACTCGCGTGCAAAGGGTTCCGAACGAATTTAATTTTTTTAACATGTTATTTAAACACTAAAGACTTCTAATAGGTTTTCCTGTAATCTTTAGGTAAAGATCTATTATCTCCATTTTTTTCAAAATTTTAGGCTCAGTAGTTTCGGAGATATATCGTCATTTTTCGTCTAATTTCTTAAATAACTTCAAAACCATTCATTTTAAAATTATGAAAAAAATATAATTAGAACTCTCACAGTAAGCCCTTTCATTTGATATGTCACACGATATTGTTCAAAAACTTTTTTTTTTAATTTTCTAGTTTGACCCCCAAAAGTGACCCCCATACTAAAAAAAATATAATTTACGTAACGCGTCCGTGTTTGGGTCATAGAAATCCATATGTGTACCAAATCTCAACAGAATCAGTCCAGTGGATCCGGAGAAAACTGGCTGTGACAGACGGACAGACAGACACCCGAGTGATCCTATAAGGGTTCCTTTTTTTTCGGAACCCTAAAAAAAGGAACAATTCAAAGAAATATTTAAAATAAATCATGGCAGCTGAGAAATGACCAGTCCCAACTGACAGCGTTCACGAACACGACGCATGCGCTAGAACCATTCGGCTCAACCATTTTGAAGGGAGCCAAATGATCCAACGCATACGCCACCATCAGCTAGACTTGAGTGAGCATGACACTCCCAACCGCCAGGGTACATTCAAGTCAAAAATAAACCTAAAACTGATAGCTATAGCTTAAGTTTAAGGTACACAGTACTCACACATGTGCCGTTAAAATGGATGAAATTATATAATGCTAAATAAATTGAGTCTATACAATGCAAATATTGGTTTCTTACTTTCTTCAGCCGGTCCAACAATCTTTCCAAATGCTAAAAGATTATTTTGTGCGCCCTAGAGGCTGTGGAGCAGGACTAGCGTTCAGCCAAGCATTTTTATCTTCAATATAACCCCCAACTTATAATATGCTTGCCTGCATAGTGTGCGTTTAATAAAAGATTTAAATTTTGTCTCATTAAGTTCCAATATATGGGGAGGTATCTTATTATAACATTTTAAACAGTACCCCATGAAAGATGAGGCTACTTTAGCCAGTCTGAAACCTGGTTGAACTAATTGGTCCCTATTTCTAGTACCATAATTATGTCTGTCGCCTTTTTTTACTAAAAATATGTAAATTCTTTCTGACATACATTATGTTTTCGTAAATGTATTGACAAGGTACCGTCATGATGTTAATATTCTTAAACAGTTCCCTTAGAGAATCGCGCCGGCGGAGATTGTATATCGCTTTGATGGTTCTTTTCTGCAGAATAAAAATAGACTCAATGTCTGCAGCCCGTCCCCATAGTAAATATCTCCAAGAAGGCTGTCACAATAATGCTCAAATTTCCAAGCATGTTTGAGAAAATTTGTTTTTGCCACATATAAGGTCAAACTATTCGCTGTAAGCCAAGACATAACAATGCTCAGAACATATTCTGCTCTGTTACGCGCTTTATCTCAATTTTCAGTATGTACCAGAAGGGCAGTATCATCTGCATATGTGTAAATAAAATAGTATCACAGGGGATAGGACATAAATTTAAGCCCAAAAGTTGTTGAAGTTTGGATTCATGTTTTCTTACAAACAAGGTATTAGTATGAAACTCTAGACGCCGTAAGTACGGAGCTAAGCACGGGTGAAGTGATCACGAAATGAATTGTTATTCCATCTTGATTACTTTGATCGACAGCTCACTTCGTGATCATTTCACCCGTGCTTAGCTCACCCAAGCCTTCACTTCGACATGTTTACAAAATCGCACTACTCTCGACTCTCGATGCGCCTACCGTAATTTACAAAGATGTAGAGGTCAATCTGTGAATTCATTGAAGACATTTTGTGTAGGTACTTATGATTTATATTTTACAGATGTACACACAGTTACTACTGAAAAAGCTAAAGTTTCTTCTTTTAGATCTAGAGACCCACTTATCCAACCGATATACTATGGCCATGCAAAACACCAAATTAGTACCAAGAGCAACCGAGTAGAAAAAGATACTACAACGAATATAGGTAGGTCGCTGCTGCTAGGGTTCAACGACAGTGTTAAGTTGGCGCTAAAACTACGCTACGGCGGCTCTACAACAGTGCTACGACGCGACGGCTCTACGACTGTGCTACGGCGGGGCTGCGACTGTAATACGGTAGCGCTACGCCAGGGCTACGACAGCGCTACGCTACCGCGTATCTAGGGTAGAACATGAAATACTGACATGTTTATCCTAGAAAGTATACCTAGGTAAAAAGTAGGGAGATCTTCTAATTTACAATCACCATATCATTCTTCATAAACATCGCAAGTTATTTCCATCTGCAATACCTAACTGGTAAAGTGCACTGGAAACTGGTACCTACTCTCAGAAAAACCAGACCAACACGAATAATGAATAAGTAAACCGTAAATGAACTTATTAGAAGAAACATGCCTAGTAATTTAATACAAAAGGGGATAAAAATAAAAGGTCAATTAGCACATGGTGGTCATTTATGGGGAATACTCCGTATCTAATCCTAGTTAACGGCTCAGCAGCACTACCTAATGAACAAATACCTGAGCTAGGTTATAGCACTTTTTATTTCACTGCCTGGACTGGGATTGTTAGGAACAGTTACTAAGTATCAGTCGAGAACCTCTCTTGACTCTACCGTTAGACATCCCACCCCACAGGTTTTTTTTTGTGCCATCATTCGTCCTTACTAGTAGATTTCCTGTATACATGGATGGCAATAAAAAGCTAGTTTTCAATTTGTTGACGTTCAATTCTTTGGAAGTTACTAACTAGGGCTTCAAGTTGCTGTATCATGTAAGGGTTTGAGTTCATAGAGCTTAATTTAACACAGGAAAGATGTTTTTACCCTATCTGTTATCACCAAAAACAACTTAATTAGGTACATGTATAAGGTTCAAAACAAAGAGCTACCATCTCTTTTATTTAAATTCTTATTTTTATTCTATTCTATTCTATTCACTACCCAGTAGGTACTTAATGTCTCACTCTCACCACCACTCATGCACAAGGTTTCGGGTTCCAATGCGGGCCAGTAGGTAGTGATAGTCACATAGGTGTGACTGTTTCTTGCAATACATAGGTACATTATGTATAGGTACTTACCAAGTTTATCTTTTACATCACTGGCAACGGTCAAGTAAAAGACATCAAAGTACCTAGTCCGAACCTTACCTATACTGGAAAGGTTTAGGTAGGTAGTTAAATAAAGGTAAACAATCTTGATGGTTCTTTTTAAGCTTTTTAGGGTTCCGAACAAAAAACGGAACCCTTATAGGATCACTCGGGTGTCTGTCTGTCTGTCACAGCCAGTTTTCTCCGGATCCACTGGACCGATTCTGTTGAAAATTGGTACACATATGGACTTCTGTGACCCAAACACGGACGCGTTACGTAAATCATTAAATTTTTAGTATGGGGGTCACTTTTGGGGGTCAAACTAGTAAATTAAAAAAAAAAAAAAACAATAATATTGTATAACATATTAAATGAAAGGGCTTACTGTGAGGGTTTTAATTATATTTTTTTCATAATTTTAAAATAAATGGTTTTTAAGTTATTCAAGAAATTAGACGAAAAATGACCATTCCCCCTCCTTATCTGCGAAACTACTGAACATAAAATTTTGAAAAAAATGGAGATAATAGATCTTTACCTATAGATTCCAGGAAAAGCTATAAGAAGTCTGTAGTGTTAAAATAACATGTTTAAAAAAATTAAATTCGTTCGAAACCCTTTGCGAGTCCGACTCGCACTTGGCCAGTTTTTTATTAAAAAAAAAAATATTTCAGACCTTGATCCATATGTTGTTAGTAATAAACACTACTTAAAAGCTATGTTAGTAACAGACACAATACAAAACAGATTTAATTCATATATTTAACCCAGTTTAAAAATGCATCTAAAAACCAATTTCATAAATGAAATAATAACGATGACTAAATAAATTGAACCATTTACGAGCTGTATCTCAAGAACCGTAATAGGTATACAGTTGACATTTTCACAGATTCTGTATTTCTATTGCCGCTGTTACAACAAATAATAAAATACTTTTTTACAAAAATATAACCGACTTCCAAAAACAAAACACTACAAAGTAAAAAATAACTTTAATTTCGGAAGTCGGTGTTTTTGGTTATTTCGTTTTTTGACACCGACTTCCGAAATTAAAGTTATTTTTTAGTGGTACCTGCGTGATGTTATGTTATGAACTGGGGCCTATTTAAAAAAACTTACTTTGTGCTTTCGGTGTAAAGGCACCGTCAATAAAAATTAAATAAGCCCAAACACGTAGTTCCTACATACCGATGTGGAGTTCCCTTGGCTCTCTATCGTCTTGATCCTCAGGTCTGGTCCAAAACTTCATTGTTTTGTAGTATCACCCGACATACACAGGAATATCAAGTTTTTACCAGATGCGTGCCTACAATTTTCGAGAGTTGCCCTCGATTTCTCAGGGTTTCCATCATCAGATCCTAACGTGGTGGCAAGGGGACTACCACGGCAGCACACCCTTTCATTTAAAAAAGATTCATTGAAATCTGTTCATAAACGACGCAGTTATCCGCGAACACACATAAAAAAATATACGCGGTCGAATTGAGAACCTCCTTGTTTTTGAAGTCGGTTAAAAATTTAAGATTTATCGTACGGAACCCTTCGTGTGCAAGTCCGACTCGCATTTGGCCGGTTTTTTGAAAAAAATGTATGTTACTTTAGACGATTATTTAATAATTGTATGATGTCTGAAAATTTTGAGTTTTATTCGTTCAATATAGTGTAATTAATTTTTAAAGTTATGTGTAACACGGACATAAAAATTACCATCGGACCAAAACCGCCGAGCGTATTTTAATGGAATTTGCACTATCTCAAAGACAATTGAACTATCTAAATTTTGATAAACGGTGTTTTTTTTAAGTCATAGAATAAAAAGGAAAGTAGGTACAGTTCGCGTCAGCGTAGTTTGCCTCTCCGAAGTTAGGTTTTAGTGACGACCGCGCAGGTGCAATCGCGTAAAAAAGTGTTACGTTCCTAAAATATTTTTTGTTTAAACGTATTATATTATTAACAAGCAGCAAAGACTACTAGTAACAATAACAATATCAAAAAGTAACACCACAAACACATACACCACAAAAACACACAAAAAACAAATCAAATATTAATAAATAACCAAAATAATTAATTAAAAACAATAACAACGTGTAACACTTTTCGCATCAACAGTCGTATTGCATTGAGCAAGCGGGTCAAACGTATGCATCAAATGTATACGAGCGAGAGAGATGCCACTGTACCCGCCATCTTGCGCGAAAACGCGCATGCGCGACCTATTCGCGCATGCGCTGTATTATGTTTTTTTGTCAAATTGACATACTGCGCAATCGATTGCGACGTACTTCGGGGAGGTAAACTTGCGTGACGGGAACTGTACAAAAGTCTACTGAATTTTGTGTCGCGCAAGTGTGAAACGAGTGCGTGTTTTGTTTCTCCAAGGTCGCTGGCGTATGTCGACGCCTTAAGCAGTAGTTCATTTGTTTAATATTTGTTTGTGTAAAGAGTCACATCAAGATTTTTTACCATTATTTAACCTACCTAAACCTCTTTAATATAGTGCCCCAATTACATAGTTTATTGTCAATACATTTACGAAAACATCATGTATGTCAGAAAGAATTTACGTCTTTTTAGTAAAAGAGGCGACAGATATCCAATTAGTTCAACCAGGTTTCAGACTGGATAAAGTTGCCTCATCTTTCATGGGGTACTGTTTAAAATGTTATAAAAAGATACCTCCCCATATATTAGAACTTAATGAGACAAAAGTTTAAATCTTGTATTAAACGCAAACTATGCAGGCAAGCATATTATACGTCGGGGGATTATATTGAAGATAAAAATGCTTGGCTGAATGCTGGTCCTGCTCCACAGCCACTAGGGCGCAAAAAATAATCTTTTAGCATTTGGAAACATTGTTAGACCGGCTGAAGAAAGTAAGAAACCAATATTTGCATTATATAGACTCAATTTATTTAGCATTGTATAATTTCATCCATTTTAACGGCACATGCGTGAGTACTGTGTATCTTATACTTAAGCTATAACTACCTATCAGTTTTAATTTTGTTTTTGACTTGAATGTACCCTGACGGTTGGGAGTGTCATGCTCACTCAAAAGTCTAGCTGATGGTGGCATATGCGTCGGAGCATTTGGCTCCCTTCAAGATGGTTGAGCCGAATGGTGCTAGCGCATGCGTCATGTTCGTAAACGGGCGCTGTCAGTTGGGACTGGTCTTTTCTCAGCTGCCATGGTTTATTTTAAATATTTCTTTGAATTGTTCCTTTTTTTCCGGATCCTGCTCGTCTTTTTCATCGTTCTCACATCTTAATATATAAACATCACGTGTCAAGTTGTTTGTCCGCGATGTACTCCTAAACTACTGAACCGATTTTGTAACTATCTGTTATTTGATTCAACTTAAAAGATAGGATAGTTTTTTGGAACGGGAAAAAGCGGGATACGGGATAAAACGGGATTTGCGCGAAGTCGCGGGCAAAAGCTAGTATATGTATAATTTCAACATGATGTAAACAAAACTTTGTAACAGTTTATTATTTTTAAAAGTGTCCGTGGAGTTTCTTCCACGTTTTTCTCCATAGAGATCTACGCTTTGGAACGTGCAAATAGCTTCATCTTTTTGGACCGACCGACCTTGAAAATTGAAAAGTGCCTGTAAATGGTTTATTTGAAATAAATATTTTGAGTTTGAGTTTATTAACCGACGAAAAAACGGAGGAGGTTCTCAAGTCGACGAGTACTTATATTTTTTTTATGTTTGAACACGCATAACTTTTTACAGAGTAGTCCGATTTTGATAATTCTTTTTTTTTATTGGATAGGGTATACCTCGAAAGTGGTCCCATATAAATTTGTAAAAAAAGTCCTACCCTAAGGGTGGGAAAATAGGGGTGATTTATTGTCCACTCACAGATTTTAATGCTGAGTTGTGTAGCATTTTCTGTAGGCCTACCCATGTTAGTAGTAATTAGTAGATTATAGCCAAAAACAATTATAAAATAACATTTTTAATAAAAAAATTAAACCTCCGAAAACTGAAAAGCAAAAAATAGTAAACCTTTTTACAAAAAATAACTTTAATTTCGGAAGTCGGTGTTAAAATACGAAGAAACAATGGAAAACACCGTTTTTTATTTGTTTATTATTTTTTGCTTTTTGTTTTTTCAGAGGTTTATTTTTTTTGTTAAAAAGTTTTTAAGTACCTACCTATTTGGAACTATCGTCTATTAGCTGCTTCGCCCGCGAGAAAGTAAAATATACATGGTATGTATCTTGCCTTTAGGTGTAGGTACAGCTGGGACAAACCAACCCAATGTAGGTACCTATCCAGGATATTATCAAAACGTGTATGTTCAGATGTAAAACGTGAAGAGGTAGCAGACATACGTAGGTACTTTCGCCGTTCGCGTTTAGGTATGTAATATGGATTGAAGAGCCACGCGTAAAAAGATTCTTTGTTATTCTTAGTAGAAAGATTGTTGTTATAGCTATAATGTATCTACTTAATACCTTTAAACGAGCAATTCTTGTATATAGGTATGTTTATATATAATCTGAATCTCGGAAACGGCTCAGACGATTTTCATGAAATTTAGTATGCAGGGGGTTTTCAGGAGCGATAAATCAATCTAGCTAGGATACATTTTTAGAACACGTCGTAAAAAAAAAAAACACAAAAAACCGGTCATCCAAGTACTATTATTATAGTTACTACGGAGCGTTAGCAGAATTACACATGATTGAGACTAAAATAGAAACTAAAAATAGATGCCAAGTTTCTATCATCGACTAACCTCAATGCACATTGTGCCTAGCTAATTTTAGTACCCAAGGTAGCTGCAGTTTGTGAATATTATTACACTGCCAAATACTGTTATGAAGATACTACTCCCTAATTTCATCTCGAATCCCAGCGGTTCCATGGTGTAATGGTTAGCACTCTGGACTCTGAATCCAGCGATCCGAGTTCAAATCTCGGTGGGACCTGCATTTTTACTGCCGTTGGTAGGTACCTACTTATATTTAGGGTTGCAATTTCAATTTTCTATTATTAGATGCGAATTGTTAGGCACCTACTAACTTGTTTAATCTTAAAGTAAGGCACCCCAGTGTGAATGTTACGAAAATATTAGGTTTTCCCTACTTATCATTTTCACACTTTTCATAAAGTAGAATATTTTCGCTTTTCCAAGCCTCTTCTTTTGTACAGGTAACCTGGTCTTGACATCTATCTATGTAGGTACCTAGATATTACTTACTCAGATATCTATTAAACCTACTATTTCTAATACACATAATGAAATGTATACCTATAGATAGGTACGAATATAGGTCATCATCGATTACTATTAGGTAACGTTTCAGCTAATGTTCACTTGTGCAAAACCTTGTGCATTCGATGTTAGAAACTGAAAAATCCTGTAAATATAACTATATAACTTAAAATATTTAATTACTATCATATTTACAATTAAAGTTTTTAATGAAAACCAAATAATAGGTAGAGGATGCCTACACTACGGTTTGTTGCTTAGTTACCTAAGCAATCACAACAATGTCAGTCAAAACTTAGCACATGTGTCCCTTGCTTGTTTATTTTGTGTTGTCGTCTACATAAATGTAGACAGATTTCAAAGAAAATAAAAATTCAGGTCTCATAGTGCAATGCAACCGAACAAATTGAAGATTTTAATGATTGGACCTTCAGAGGTAGGTACTTAATCAATAAGTTAGTCGTTAATTTATATGATACCACATCCCACTCGATATCTACTTATCCAGGAGTACCTAGAACTACAGCAGGCTACATAGGCGATCCTTACTCATTCTAAGAATGTAGATAGTTAGGTAGGTATGTGGGTTCATGAAACTACAGATGATACCTACCTATGGTTTTGTTTCAGAGTGGTAAAACGAACATAGCCAACTTCATATCAGATTCAATAAATGTTGAAGAAGCTGAAACACCTCGGCCCACGCAAGGAGTCAGAATAGTGGAGTTTGAACTTCCCAATCTGAACATAAATGGGAAATCAACAAGCACCGATATCGAGCTTTGGGACTGTAGCGGTGACCATAGGTGAGGATTATCATGAGTGTCATTAAATTCTACTTTTCAGCATTATTACAGCAGTATCTAATATTGTACAAGGTAATTCCATCTTATCAAATAAGACACCTTATAAAAGCGCCATCCATCGAAAGAAAGCTTCAACCATTCTATGAATCAACAAGTTGGTATTTTATTTACTACGTCGCATTGAAATGTGTATAGGTAGGTACATAAGATGGCAAACGGCCGGAATCCTCGTCCTTTCTCTTCGTCGTCTGGATCAATTTCCTCCCCTCCCTCCCCTTTTTAAAATCCTACGTGATAGGTAGGTACTAGATTTTCCTGCAATATTTTTCATGATAAGTACATAAAGCAGCACATCAAGCTTCCCGAAACAGTCAAATTTTGACTTGACTTGAACCTAATGCTTTAGCGACATAGTTGAAAATCTATTAAAGTTTAACAGATTGTTGTAGCTTGATATGCTGGCGTATGGACATTCTTATAGAAGGGTAATCGAATGTCTTTGTTGACGTCCATGTTTACAGAAGTCTCGTGTGTATCTTAAGGATCTGAATTCAAAGACTAGTGAATGCCGGTTTTTATTTTCAGGTTTGAGTCATGTTGGCCTGCTCTAAGGCTTGGAGTTCAGGGAGTCATATTGGTATGTTCTCCTAACACTGCTCAAACAGCGGCAAGAGAAATGGAACTTCTTTACAACTACTTCGTCTCGCAGCCCAAGTTATCTGCAAAACAGTGCGTTTTGTTTTATAACTGTACTGATGATCAGGATGAAATGGATTCCTTGAACCTTTGTAAGTTCTTTATAGGTATAAAATTCATCAGTTTTTGGACAGATACCTTTTCTGTTTGATGTTACCAAACCTACTCTCTTTCAGCTCCTACATTTTCGAAGGTTTCGCAAGTTACAACCAATTTAAAAACTGGTGGCAGTCGATTGAAAATAGACTTCGCGAACTATGTAACTTCAGTTTTGCAATCAATCAATAAAGAAAGCTCATAATCTTATCTCGTCGAAGACTTTGATTTCTTTCCACTCCATGCATACTTACGTCATCCCAACACTCGCCGATGATATCATAACTGGAATACATTAAATTCATCATTGATGGAAGACCTCCACATTTCAGCATTAAAAAGCATGGGGTACCTAAATAAGGAAGTCTTGTGATCCGTAACAAACTTCAATGGTTAATTAAAAAAAAAAGTAAATATCTGTTTAGTGTGTAAGCTTGGCAGTTGGTCAAATTAATATCTATTAGTAAATAAAGCATTTTAGCGAAATTTACCTGCAATTTTTAACCATTGGTCGACTTTACTACGGATCAAAAAGAAAACAGTCAGTCAACAATGTGTACATTCTGAAAAGCTAGTTTTTAATCCGTTATCAATAGTGAATATGTTCAAACAAAGGGAATAGGTTATTTTTTTGTTTATATGAATAATAGGTATTCTCTATACCAGTTTTGTGAAGTAAATTATTGTTTACTCGTGCTGATTTTTTCAGTATAGTCCAATAAAATTTTTAACTGACCAATAAAACTATGACTGTTAGACGCATTTTCTGCACAAAAAAAAATCTGACAAACTGTAATTTTTAGGGTTCCGAATACCCGTAAAAAACGGAGCCCTTATAGGATCACTCGGGTGTCTGGGTGTCTGTCTGTCCGTCTGTCACAGCCAGTTTTCTCCGGATCTACTGGACCAATTTTGTTGAAATTTGGTATACATATTGACTTCTGTGACTCAAAAAATTACTTCCACCCTTATTTCCGAAACTACTGAGCCTAAAATTTAAAAAAAAGTGCAGATAATAGTTCTATACCTAAAGATACAGGGAATACCTATAAGAAGTCTGAAATGTTAAAATAACATGTTATAAAAATGAAATTGGTTCGGAACCCTTTGCACGCGAGTCCGACTCGCACTTAGCCAGTTTTTATTTGATACTCAGGTAAAAGTTATCAGATTATTAAAATAATCGGCGTAAGAATAAAAAAATAGCTATCCATAAAATGTGTTTTCATCCTTACGCTACCAAGACAATCAAAGGCAAGCAAATGCACTAACCCTAGGGGCACTAAGATGTAATGCCTAAATACTTTTACGCTGTTCGCTTTTATTTAGCAATTAAATGAAGTTGTCGTATAGGCATCAAAACGGGTATTATTGTTACCTATTCAGGTAAGTATCGATAGGCACTTCATCTTACGTACCTACAAAATTATCTTCAGAAATGAATTCGTGTGTACAGGTGTGTACCTACCTAATATCTAGTTCATAATATCATAATCCAAATGAATTATAGCCTGCACATTTCTTTTTACATTTTTGTCAATAATGTTATGCTTAGAGCTGATTTTTATTAAATAGTCAGATAACCCTAATCTGAAGAATAAATATGGCGGTTTGACGTCAAAAAAACCTGTCAAACACCCATTTTTATTCCGCTGTCAAAGTTTATGACGATTGATAAATCGGCACTTTAAAAGTTGGTTTGAAACGGCTCAAATGAAATTAACTATCGGAACTCCGCTGACGCGTTTTGATCGAAAAAAATCGTTTGTATTAAGACCAACTGACTACGGGACTACCACCGCTGGTCACTGGTAGTTTAATAGAATTCTATTAAACTACCAGTGGCCGTTCGTTGGTCCCGTAGTCAGTTGAGATTTTTTTTGGGTTATCTTTCTTTTTATAACAATAACAACCATCGCGCCTGCGAAGTACTGCTAGTTTTAAATTAGACCTGTCCACCATTGTATGGATTCAATAATTTTTCATTATCCTAATGTATAAAATTCTTGCGTTACTGACTGAGCGACTGACCAACGCACACCCGAAACTACTGGTCGTAGGAAGCTGAAATTTGACATGTAGGTTCCTTGGGGAGTGTAGGGAAGCACTAAGAGAGGAATTCCCGCGGGCAAAAGCTAGTCGAAGTCTAAATCTGCAATTGAAATAACTGAAAACCACTTGCCTCGCATAGGGAAGACGTTTTCAGTGATTGCACTAATTTTAATTAACCACTTTCACAATGGAACCAACCCTGAAGTGTCGAATTGAATCAGCTGCTCAATACATAACAAAATGTACTGAACAAAAGATATAACTTTGTCGCTATTTCAAGGTTCCGTAGTAAGTTATTCAATTAAGTGATGAGTACACCTTTTTAGTTACTTCAATAACACCTGTTATAACAAACGGAACAACAAACGCCTCGCTCTTTCGAAAGGCTATTCGCATGCTTACACTTAAAACGACTAGTTGACCCGCACAACTTCGTCTGCTCCGCTCCTATCGGTCTTAGCGTGATGATATATAGCTTATAGCCTTCCTCTATATATGGGCTATCTAACACTGAAATATTTCTTCAAATCGGACCAGTAGTTCCTAAGATTAGCGCATTCAAGCGAACAAACAAACTCCAGCTTTATACATATATAGATGGTATATTTGCGTGCGAAAGTATAATACACATATTATAATATAGAAAGAAAAGGTGAAAATCAAGACATTAATAAAATATAAACATGAATTTATTTTAAATTTGAGTAGGCCCGTCTGATGATTTTTATTACAATATTTACCTAACAACCAATATTAATAGTCCAACAATCTAAGAGGTATATTCTTATTGCTTTTCCACTATGACCGGAAGGAACTATACTAGTTTCTTCCATCGCACTTGATTAATACATACAAAACTTAGTTTGTGTTGATTGTAATTTATGGAAACAATTATTCATTATGAAAAAAATAACATATAAATCTCGACGCACGCACTCAGTCTTAAAACATTTGGCTCTTATAATGAGATATTTTAAATAAACTTAACTCAGTATTTCAAATAATTATTTTACATAGATGATACTGAATCTGATCAATTATCTGCTACTTAACAACGTATTTACAATACATAAAGGACCTTCGACATTAAACTAGACACGTAACCTTACCTATACTATTAAAATACAACGTTCCTATACAAGTCTGTCATTAATAATATTATCACCTTGATCACATTTTGCTGCATGTGGAAGGAGTTCTCTAAGTTAGCTAAAATAATTTATTACGTTATTTTTATGGTATAATAAAGCATTTAAGATACCTATAATACAAAACCTAATTTCTATCGTTCTTCCAATTTCCACGATCATTAAAGTTTTTTCGATCTCTATGCCCTCTACCAGAACCACCACGATTCCACCGGTCGTTGCCGCGCCCTCGATGACCTCCTCGATTTGGGAACCGTGGGTAATTTTGATCACCATCCATAAAGTTGAAGTCATTACCGGGACCCGGGCCGTTAAATGGCATGTTCCCAAAGTTATTCGGTCCACCAAACTTATTAAAATTATGCGGAATATTTGGAGCTATTCCTAGTAGTCCAGGCGTCGGACCTCCCCGTGGATCTGGCATCGGTTGATTAAATCCGTGCATGTTACCTAAATTCATATTATTCATACCTGCCATACCCATTTGTGGAATATTCATCATGTTCATGTTCCCGCCATCCATTGCGCCCGGTGGCATATTGCTGTTCATTCCGAATGCAGTTTGATTAAAATTAACTGGTGTTTTAAGTAAGGCTTCTTTGGGTTTTGGTAAATAGGAATACTCACCATTTTCACCTAATGAGATCCCCAGGTTGTTAAATATATTGCACAACACACTATTACCTTGAATGGGAGCTAGATCGAATTTCTTTCCTGGTGTCTTTTCTTGTTGATACTGTTTAATCATTTGCGTCACAGGTGCTAAGTTTTGGTTAACAAATATTTTTTGCGTAGAACTCATTTCCTTGTACCAATTGGAATTTTGGAGTATTGTTTGCAAATCCAATGAATTAGACTTTTGATCTAGAAGAACGGTTTCACCAGCGTCTTTAGGTTTTCTTCGTGGATCAACTCTAGGGCCAGTAGGAGTCGTGGTCGTCGATGTCTTAGCAGATTTTTCACTATCACTGTTAGACTCGTCAACAGATAGTCTAAAGACTTTCCTAAGTCTAGGATCCACTAGTGCTTGGGACTTAGCAGTACTATTTCTAATATCTGTATAGTCTGGCCGAGGTATTTCAATTAACACTACTTTATAAGGTATAGGGGGATGACTATTGATTGATCCATTTATCTCTGATGCAGGTGTGTAATTTGGTAGAGGCTTAAATGGTAAACCTAAACGAAAATCAATATCTCCGCTAGTTTGACGTAAGTCGGTATCACCGAAAGAAGGAAGATTAAAATCCGATTTCCGCAAATCAACATCACTTCTCCGCCTGCCGTCTGTGGGCTCACCATCTATACATTCATAAATCGATACTCTGGGAGGTTTTTTAGTTGTAGTCTTAATAGAATCACTTACTTTTTCTGGAGATCGTCTAGCTCGGGGATCCCTTGGTCTATTGTGTGGTGATGCCGCACCTTCGGAACTATGTTCAATTTTATTTTCTTGTAGATTATTTTTCATTGTGTTCAGCAACTTTGTTACCTCTTCACTGATATCTATTTTAGAAAGATCACCAAGCCTACTTAAAACAGCGGAAGGTTCGATAATCTGGGATAGTGTTGTGGAAGCCTGTGGAGAGGGCGATTTTTGTATTGGTGATGAAGCTGGAGACTTTTTCTTCGTTCCTTTTTCTTCGTCACTTGAATACCATTTCTCATCTATTAATAAATTGTTGTCCTCGTCATCTGTAGTCGACCGGCGCTGTCTCTTTTCAGGATTTTTAAACAACGGTTCTGGCTGAAGAAATCTTATGTCTGTATCGCATTCTTTCATCACAAGATTATCTTCAGCAGTAGAATGTAAAATTCTGGGGCCATCGTCCGAGAAAGGAAGAACTCGGTGATCTACATCTTTCGATTCATTTGTAATTACAGGTTTTTCAGCGTCATACGACTCGTTAGAAATATCAATATTTTCCTTGTCTTTTGAAGCGAATTTAAGAGCATCTTTTGTGTACTGATCAATATCTATCATATCCTTGCTCGTCTGTGATTCTTTTTGACTGCCTTTACTGGAAGAGGTATCTTCAGGTACCGGAAGCATTGCAGAAGGCTGGAAACGCATGTCAATGTCTTTTCCTGGTAAATCAGACGTAACATTAGTAGGTACTGGTATGGGTACAGGTGGCACCCTCAAGTCTAAATCTTTACTACCAGTCGTTTGAGCCATAAACTGTTGCGGTTCATTGTTTATGAGACCTAACTTTTGTATGTTCATTGTATTTAACTGAATTTCAGTTATTTGCTTGAGAGACAATCCAATGCTATTTAATTGTAATACAGTCATTTGACCAAGTTGATCTAAATTATCTATACCCATTTTCGTAAGCTCCACAATTTGCCGTGGTGTCAGAACTCCAGTAAGATTCTTGATGCTAAGTACATTACTTGAATTTGTATTATTACTGGGTGGCGAATTAACGTTAAAGTTTTGATTATTTGATAAGTCATTTTGCCACCTCGATTGTCGCACTTTTGGTGATATTTTATTTTGCCTCTCATTCAAATTATATTGATTTCCTTGTAACGAGTCAGCTGTGTTTTGAGGATTTGGTATATTTAATTCAAAAAGTGATGGAATGTTTGTTTCATTACTCTCTGGGGCGTCCGAATATTGTTGTATTAATTTTGCTTGAGTCGTTTGTAACATTTTTAATGCCCCTTCTCTGTTGAGCCTTGGGAAATCACCTAAAATTTCTTTAGGAGCCGATTCTATGTGTTTTAAAAGTATGTTCTTTAAAGCATCTGTTAAGGGTTTACCATGAGCGAATTTACATTCATCTTTGTACATACACGGAAGCCCAGTATGATAATATTTACATGGAAAATCAGCATGCATGTATAAACATTTATCTCTTTTTGCACAACAGTCCATTAAATAAAACTTGCACAGTTCCATTTTTCTTGGAGGTTGTGCATCATGTGAATAAATGCAGTCATCACCTTTATGGCATTTACCTTGCATATAATATACACAAACACCGTCAGGGTCTTGCATTTGATGATTACTTCTTCTTCTATCATTCTTATTGTGTTTGTTACGATCTCGCTGTCTGTTATTCCTTTGCTGTCGATGGTGCTGCTGTCCCCGAGACTCCTGGCTACTGTCAGATGCGTATGAATCTCTATCATCATCAGGATAACCATCAACAGGAGACTGTCTATGAACTGGAGAAGCGCCTCTTACACACATCATTTCACTTTCATCCATCTCATCCGAAAATTCTTGTTTTTTACGTTTTTTACCAGGACCATCTTTACTATCGTATTTCTTCCGTTTTTTAGGTTTACGACGTTCATCGACGTCATCTTCGTTATGCCCATCTACACCATCATTTTTGTTCATAGCCTTTCTGATTGCTTTTTCAATATTACCAGCAAAATCATCTTCTGTAGGACTAGAATATTTGCGATTTTTTTTATTTTTTTCCTTAAATTTTTGTTCCTTATTAGACTTTGATTTCTTTTTCTTACCTGTTTTTGAATAATAAAAATCTTGGGATTCAGATTTTTCTAGTGGAACTTTATCGTCGATAGTCGGCACAGTTTCTATACCCTTGACTTCGGTTGTTACTTCAGTAGTTTCTTCGCCTTCACTCTCGATCTCTCCATCCTCCAAGTCTTCTACCTCTGCGTTCATCTTAAATTTGTCACTGAAATTGAATAAAATTGTAATGTTAATATTTGTGACTTTCTAGGTCTCTTCGGAGATCATTGTTTTTACAAACTACATTAATGTCTTGACATTAATAAGTTTAAGTGATAGTCCCTTTTAAAACCCTACAAGTGCCTACTTAAATTCTCTGCGATAATTATACTGATTACTATAATTAATGTTTCACATCCTACTAAGTGCGATATGGTTAAAAAGATAATAATTACATGAAAAAACTATTCTGAGTGGCAATCGAATGCTTAATAGGTATTATGTGCATATAAGTATCTCACATTAAAACGTTGTTTCATTTATAATCATTTTACGTCTCGACAACATAGATGTATTTGCCTAGCTAGTTGCCGATACTGATAGTTGCCTGAAGAAAACAGATGGCGCTTGTACATATTTCAAAGGACGGTGGAAATGTTAACATTTTAGCCACGCGCTAATATTATTAAAATGGGTAAGCAGGTGTCTCTACTATCGCACCCATTTTTCCTAAATTCGATCAAAGTAATTACAATCATGTTATGCACGCAATAATAAAAAATTAAAGAAAATATATGATTAAAACGCTTACTAATATTATAAGGTACTTTAGTTAAATACAGGTGTAAGTGATTTAAGACTATGCATGCATCATTCAACAAGGGCTTTTTTGACGGTCAATAACAACAATGAAACGAGCAATATTAAAATCCAAAAAGTCGAAGTTGTCACGGGGATAAAAGATCGCGATATTTTCAGTTAATAGCTAGTAGCTACCTAACAATAATTAAGTAATTTACTAGAACAGGCATCGTTAAAAGCAAGCACATAGAATCATCACTTGGTGACGCCGCAAGTCAATCTCATTTACGGCGTCACCAAGTGATAAGTGTTGAACCAACTTTTTTGTAGCATTTCGTATTATCAAAATAGATACATGAGTAATGTAGCTAGCAAAACGAAATTCTCTGTAAAATCTATGAATCATGGTCAAATTCGCATTACTTGCGTTCCTGCCTCAACTACGGTGCATTCATAGCATGTTGCATGATAGCCTATTGACTTTTATAGCTCGCGAGAAAGGGACAGCAACTGTGTTAAAAATACGAACTAGTCTGTGAGTGAAACTGCAAATACGTCATGCAAGGAAAATCTACTATGTCATACTCGCCATTTTTACCGTAGGTATTATGCGACCAAATCAAAGAGACATGTAGTTTTAACATGTTAGCAATTTAGGGGATAAAACACGTCACGGGGTTTAAATTAAAGTGAATAAATTCGACCTAAGCTCTTACAAATAATAGGGATCGAAAGCAAAACAATCTTACAGAGGAAACTCACACTATGACATTCACATCGCACGTAGAAATGCTTAACACGCCCTGGGTGACTGAGCAAAATTAAAAATATAAAAATGTTGAGTAAGCAATAGATTGCTGGTTAATAAGTGTAATAATTTTCTAATCCACGAGAATAAATCTCGGTTTTCTTTCAAATACTATACCTAATATTCGTCGGAACAATTAGCATTGGGAATGTATCTCCAGGAATCACAAAAATACTAAGTGTTGCGCAGTTCGAAATTCAACATGTATGGCAGAAGTCAGTACAATAACTGTTCTTAGCCACTACTTTCAAGAGTAATTTAGATAGATACAGCCACGCCAAGCAAGCAGTGGGTGGCCGTTCACATTTCACAATATCTAGCTGCGCGCTGCGCTCTCGCTACGAATTGAATGACGTCAGCCTTCTAGAACGGCAAGATTATCTGTCCTTCCTTTCATCGAGGTCACGAGGCGTATAACGCTCACACACACTAGCACAATATCTTAGTGGTCGATACCTACGTGTAAATATGGCGTGTAACCTACAATTACACTACCTAAACCGTCATCTTAATTTAGTAGCATTATAGAATTGCAAAATTTGAACGTAGAATACAGAAATAGAAACAAAGAAAATAAACGTTCTGTGCAATAAATAGAAAAAGAATTTATGAGAATTAAACATTACCGACACCAAATAACCCCTAAAAGGCATAAATAATAATTTACATAAGCACACGATATACATTCGATAAAATATGACAATAAGTAGGTACGGTACGTTTGGACCGAAAGTAATAAGTATTATCATGCACAAAATTTTAGTTTTTAGAAATAAGATATTCAAATCTTATTTTGTCCTTGTGTACGGCCATGGCTACCAAACAGAAGACTTATTTATCGCTTTGTTAGAGCCGCCATTTTGGCCCAGGCAATATTATTAGATTGATCAATAACGAGTGATACGATTACCGATTTGCAAATTATAATACGCATTTTTCCTTCAAACGCGTTTTAAACAAAAATGTGTAACGTAGATGGATGTGGCACGTGTATAGTAATTCCTTTAGCTGACCAAGCACTTAGTAAAAGGGGACACGCATTCATAAAATGGCCTATCGAGTAAATAATATTAATTGTTACCAATCTTACATTAATGAACGAATCACTATAAGCGACTACTAAACGCCATATAAAATGTAAATTTCTCGGTCATGTCCTGCATAAAGACGTAACAATTCGAGTACGTTATATTGATATCGAACGACGACTGTAGCAGAACAATGCGGTGACCAAAATTTATTTAGTTTCAAATTTTAACACGCTGGATATGGAAGCGCTAGTGATGCGCAACAACACGCCCTCTGTAGTGCCAAGAATTAAAGCGACATTTCCGCTCAGTAAAGGAGTCTTTAAATTATTTCTGAAATTCACAAGTTCTAGTTTTAACTTAGCTTATGTTAAATTAATATTTTAATTTAATTTTATATGATAAATAGCTTTATTCTCCGTTTGATGTCTAGCTTTTATTTAAAATATAAGAGTAACTAAATTCATAACGATAGTGTTGCAATAACGAAAATATCATTAAATATTTCTTAAATTTTAATCAACATAATATCATATTGAAATATTTAATGTAAAACAATAATATTTATCAGAAAAAAATCGTCTATTTTATGTAAAAAAACTATACGAAAAAAATAATAAAACCATTTTGTAAAACATCTGAAAACTTTAGCTGTATTTCAAAACCGAATGTAAATGTCATCATGATCATCGAAATCGTACTGTCATTTTTATTATCAATTTTGTGATAAGTCAGCATTTCACGAAAATACAAAATTTTAATATTCGTACAGTTGTTATCGTCTCGAATTATTTCGTTAATACATAAACAGTAATAATCGTTCTTTATGAACAAAATGTTATTAAACGCTGAATGTGACTGTGAATTTAGCAAATTTTAATAAATAAGTTGATATTGGTAGTGCTCATCAAGTTTCAAAGAAATATTTAGAATGTCCGAACCAAATAATCCATTTGCTGGGCTGTTAGGAATGGCATCTGAAGTATCATCTGCAGTTGAATCACCCCGTGTTGACGAGAATGCAGCGTTTCAAACTGCCTCCAAAATACCGCCAGGCAAAGAAGAAACACAAACAATAAATAACATAGTGGAAAACGTTTTCCACTTTACTATAAATCCTAACGCTGGGGACGGTTTCCCAGTTGGTGACAAACAATTAGTCTTTTTAGAGGAATTGGCTGAAGCAACTAAACCCCAAGTGTTTTTAGATTTAGAAGCCTTAGAGCAGGCTTTGTTTGAACGTTTACTTCTTACAGACATTGAAAAATGTGTTATACCGAAAACAAGTAGAGTTTACATGGAACATGTTGTTCAAAAGCAAATTTTTCCATACTTGTTCAGTTCTATTCAAAATCTACAAAATTATGAGCAGGCATCGTCCCCCATTGTGAAGACTGCTGTACAAAGGATGAAGGAGCTTATATTCCGAAATGCAGTGACTGCTCTAAAACAGCCAGCATTGTTTGAAGGACAAGACTTTTCAGTTCAACTTGTAGAACTTTTACAACATTTAGACCCACAGTGTCACACATTTTTTATAGATATTGTGAAAGCATTCATGTCTGATGGTAAACTATTTCTATATTCTTGTTTGTAAATTAATTTAGGATCTAATCTGAAGAATGATTGTTTAAATCTAATTTTCTCTTTTCAGAGGACCCCAGTTCCCAAGAACAGTTGAAAGATACAATGATTCCTGTTTTGAAAAGGATCCACATAGATGTCAACAAAGCTAATTTAATTAATTTACCTATTTATGTGCTGCCATCTTTACAACTTTTTGCTGGTTAGTGGCTTATTTAATATTTTTATAGCACTCTGCAAAAAAAAACATTACATCATACCTCTGATCCCCTAAGGGTATTGCACAGGAACAACACAACATTTTTTGAATACCGAACTTTAATACTACAGCTCTACATAGTAATAATAATTTTTATTATTTGGTAAGTAAGACACATAGAAAAGAACAAGAAGGTTAAGTTAAGGGGGCTATTGAAATTGAAGTAAGAGGCACTGCATGTGTTCCAAATAGCTTGGAAAGATAGAATAAATGCTAGTAACCTGCTGCAGTGGAAAAGACAATGGCAGACTGCAATTTCGTTGTATACAATTTAGAGATGATGTCTTTCATATTTATTTATTTTTAGCTAATCAATGGTTAGCACCAATTTTATTGGAGGCGTGTGAACCTAAGAATGAGACCAATGGTAGATTCTATCAGGATTCAGTCATTGGTGCGTTACTGAGTCTCTCAGTTCTACCCAGGAATGCATCATTACCACATGACTTCTTTGACAATCCTATGGATCAGGTAAAGTCAAATTACCATGTTTTGTTTTTGTTCTAAGACACTTATAGTATTTTGTTGAATATTTGTTTTGTATAAATAAAACTTGTGTCTATGATGGTTGACTGTTACTCGGCCACTTTGCAAAATCGTATTTTTAACAACAAAATTACCTTCTAAGGGTTCCTTTTGAGATATGGGTGATATTAGCCTGTGTGACTACAAAAACAATGATATATGATGACTGCAACTCCATATCCAAGTACATTTCATTCAAAAATATAACACTGAAATTATGGTAACCAAAAGCTTATATGAAATTACAGGCTGCAACTTCAATGATAGAGACATCAGTTTGGAATGCTTCGTCTCACCTAACAAACAACTTGCACAGAATATTCCTAGCTATTCTCAAGGGTGGCCCGCATTTAAGGAACCGTTTACTGTCATGGATTGGAAAGTGTTTGAAGTCAAATGTTGGCAGAGGAAAACTTTGGAATGTGCAGGTAAATATTTCATGACATTATTTTAAAAGCCTCCCTAAAAAAAAAAAATAGTTATTTCATTGGTTTAAATGGTTGCTGCCCGAGTGCTTGAAGTTCTAACTACAATATCTATACTAATATATAAAGCTGAAGATTTTGTTTGTTTGCTTGAACGCGCTAATCTCAGGAACTACTGGTCTGATTTGAAAAATTCTTTCAAAAATTCATCATGCGTCACAATTTTCATTACTTCTCCGCTCTTTTTGGTCTTAGCGTGATGATACATAGCCTATACCCTTCCTCGATAAATGGGCTATCTAACACTGAAAGAATTTTTCAAATTGGACCAGTAGTTCCTGAGATTAGCGCGTTCAAGCAAACAAACAAACTCTTCAGCTTTATATATTAGTATAGATTAGTATAGATAGATAAATGCGAAAATTATATGGATGGATGCATGTTTGTTACCTAATCACGCCAGAAAGGCTGAACGGATCTGGTTGTTTGAAACAGATAGATTATAGTCTGGAATAGCACATAGGCTACTTTTCATCCCGAGAGTATATTCCCTAGGGATAATTTTCGACACTCACGCGGGCGAAGCCGCAGACAGAAGTTAGTTGTTAAATATGCTACAATTTCAGCTAACATTTTATATCAAATGCATAATATAAATTAACACAAAGGGCTTTCTTTCCTTTGTTAACGATTCCTGGCTAAACCCAAAACCTTCAATATATTATTTGGAATTTGTCCAACAATCACACACATTACTTGCATAAATTAACAAGATTCCTTTGTTTCAATTTCAGCACGGCGAGGTCAGTGCGGCGACCCTAAGTACCGTGTCGGATGGCTTTATGCTAAACTTGGGAGCAGTACTGCTGCAGCTGTGTCAGCCATTTTGTAACTCAGCTGATGACCCTAAGGCACTCAAAATTGATCCCACGTATGGAGCTGTATTGGTAAGCATTCAATTGGTGGTGGTTAAAGAAAGAAAGAAAGAAAGAAAAATGTTTATTTGGGACTCGCACAAGACACATAAAATTAAAAAAATAAGTAAAACTAACAGTTTATTTATTTATTTATTTATTTAAACTTTATGTACAGTAGTGGTACATGGGCGGACTTAATGCACACAGTAATACGTACTACGCTACTTAATGCTTTGACAGTTATAAAATTTATAGACACAGTTAAGCGGCATCCTTAAATTAATCTGTGCGAGGCCAAAAAGGTCCCTGTCTCAACATATGCTGCGATATTACTGCGATGCTGCGATGTTGCTGCGTTATTGGAAGCTATGCAGTGGACATGGATATTATAAAAAGTCTAATGTAATGAATAATCTAAGAGCAAACATTGCTTCTTCGGTTGCAACAATATTTCACTCTACTCACTTGAGAATTACTTGCCAAATTACAGTTCGCATCACCGTTGTTTACCCCTCCGAAGTTAGGTTTTAGTGACGACCGCGCAGGTGCAATCGCGTAAACAAGTGTCACGTTCATAGAATATTTTTTTGTTTATACGTATCATATTATAAATAAGTAACAAAGACTACCAGTAACAATAACAATATCAAAAAGTAACACAACAAATACAGACACCACAAAAACACACAAAAAACATATCAAATAGTAAGAAATAACCAAAATTAATAAATAAAAAAAATAAGAACGTGTAACACTTTTCGCATCAACAGTCGTATTGCATTGAGCAAGCGGGTCACACGTATGCATCGAACGTATACGAGCGAGTGAGATGCCATTACACCCGCCATCTTGCGCAAACACACGCATGCGCGACCTGCTCGCGCATGCGCTGTATTACGTTTTTGTCAAATTGACATTCTGCGCACTCGATTGCGACGTACTTCGGGGAGGTAAAGTTGCGTGACGGGAACATTACCAAGACTGTTTTTTTGGTTCATTGTTATTGTTACGACGAGATTTTTTGTTGTTTTTGTTGCTTGAAATATTTGGAAATAAAAATTTTGTTTGTAGCCTCAAGAATGCGCAGGCAAATCAGTGCATTTAGACTGCCTGCACAGTGAGACCTGTTTACTGCCACCAAGAACAACAGAAGATGACCAGTCAGTTAAGCGGCCTACTGCTGAAACTTACAACTTTGTCACTGAGTGCTTCTTCATGACTCAGAAGTGTATTGATTTGGGTGAGTGAATTAACTTTTTATAAGGTATAAAATGAAGAGACTGTTTTTAAGGTGTTAACTAATTTTCTCGAACGAAAATCATCGCAAAAAGTTTTATATGTGCTTGACAACAACATCAATTGTTGCGATAAGTTTCGTCGAGAATCGGGGGAAAGCCACACTCTAAAGAATTCATTGAAATTTTCTTATAAAAACTATGAAAGAAAAAGAGTTTTTTTGCTTCAAATACGAAAAAATTAAAAATAAAAAGCAAAGGAAACGTGTCATGCGCGCTAACGCCCATTGCTCAACATAATACTGGAACTCTTATGTGAAACAGAGACATAACGCCGATTTTCAGTCTCTTCTCTGACTATCGCTATTCGGGACTAGTCTTTATCGAACGAGTCCAGCTCATCTTGCCACATTCAAAATCAACAATAGAGCAAACACAACACACAACTGAAAATGATACAGATTTAACTTCTTTGTACCATGTATAACTTAAGTACTGTATTTGTATCTTAAGGTGTCCGAGTGTGTGCTGAGAAGCTGTGGCGGTGCGGCCAGGAGTTGGGGCAGGCTCAGCGCGCTCTCGCCGACGTGTCGGCCGGCGCACACCACCTCGTGGAGCCCATGAGGCAGAGGGCACACCATCTCATGGCCAAGTTAATATTCACAATTTTTTCAAGCACACAGTCTGTTCTGGTCTTTCAAATGTCTGGAGAAGACAGTAACAAAAAGAAAAGGAATGAACTCACCAACTAAACTAATACTATTAAAGAGTAAATTTTTCTAAGTTTTAATGAAAGACTTAAATGGGTGATAGACGTGCGAGCAAGTACGCGTACTTGTAGCTCGACGACCTTTTTCGCTCGTGTGAAAAAAATCACCGTGTGGATAAAAACCGTCGAGTAAGTTCGTTGGCGATCCAACAGGTTTGAAATTTTGCTCGAAGCTCGCCTCGGCTTACACGTCTGTTAACACCACGACCCGCAAGCTGCGAGCCATTGATTTGTTTTGTGATACGTCGAGTACTATTTAATTGTATATTGCAAAAATTACTGATTTTCGAAGTTATTCACACTAATTATTAACAGAATTCTTTTTTTTGCTTCGGCATACAAGTATCCTGTCTGGCTATAGTAAAATATTATTCTCGAATAACAAAAAGTTTCCTCCATTGACGACATCGCGGTCCCTCTGTTACCAGAGTAATGAGCAAGCTTTCACATGTGTCACCGACGTCGAGCCGAGTAAATTCGTGATCTTAAAAACCGCGAACTATAAGTTCGTACGTCTATCACCCACTTAATACTACTCATATTTACACACAAAATCTTTGACTAGAAAGCTACATTAATGGTTAGTGTTGAGTTTTTTCGGATATTTCGCGGTTTCTGTGGGATAAGCCACGGGAGCGGACTTAAACGTTTTGAACGGGTTTTTAGAACACCCTGCTAAAGTTTAGTTTTAATTTGCCATTTGTAATAAAATTGCCCTAAAAAGTATTGGTGAAAAGGAATTTGATCTTTGTCTCGAAAGAAATAAAGTTTATTATTCCAAAATTTGATAATAAATCATCTGGATCTCTGAATTAAAATAAATAATATTATTAAAATTCCTCCACAGATTCGTAAGTCTCCGCTGCGCATTACTTGAGAAGGAGATGCTAACGAACTTGAACCGCCTGCAAGCGACCACTTGCACGTGGCTAGTGCAGGTGGCCATCAGACCGGACCCGGAGACGCCTCAGGCTTGCTACGCGCCTATCAGCATGGTGCCCATACAGATGCCTGTTACAACTCCGCCCCCGGATACTTTGAGGTTTTTACTCTCAGAAATTACATCCGCTATATGATTTTGGACCTTTTGTAAAGAGCAGGTGTATCACTATTAAATAGAACAATTTATACATATATAGTGGATATGAATTATTTTTGAAATAGTTCGTTTCATTTGAATTTATTACAATTTTTTTTTTTATCCATGGTGTATCCAAGGTCAGGAATGACCCTAAATATTTTTTTCCCTAATTATTGATAGTTATGATTTTATTATTTAATTACCAATTTTTCAAACTACATGTTGTTGTGGCCCATAATTGCTACAAGCCTTGAATGCATTATGCAATGAATATCAACATGTCTATTCGTCGTGCTCTCAAAGCTTACACAACACTCGTAATCCACAGATGCGTCCCCGAGTTCGTCCTGGAGAACGTGGTGGTTCTGATAACGATGGCGCGCCGCACGGTGGGCGCCATCACCGAGGAGGCCGACATCGCCAGCGTACTGAGACCTGCCCTTACACTTGTTCTTACCTTTATGGGAGATTCTTCACGTACTTATAATCCACATCTCAGGTAAACTAGTTTTTAAGTCTAGTACTTCATTTTCGAATTGTCGCGAACAAATTTCAACATCCCAATTCAGTCAGTTATTAGTATAAAAATTTGCCAATGTCGCTCTGGGACACATTAAAAAATGACGTCGATCCATTGCTCTGTTGCCGAGTCAAACAAGGACAAGCCAACTAGCTCGTATTCGCACTTATATTAAGTAGTAAAAACACCACAAATAGGTAAGACGATGTCTATTCAGGGAAGGTATAGGTGCTTTTCTGACGTTCATGGAGATCAGCATCTCGCTTAACATTTATCCAGTCGGTATTCCTTGAAGGGTGTTATGTTATGTTGCCAAGTCCCGTAATAGGGGCGAGCTTACTGCCGAATATAGAAAGTAACTGTTGCCCGTGTTAGCACTCGCAGCCTATAGCACTAACTATAGTCATTTATAAATAGGTGGGCCAAAGTAATTTTCTGTTTCCAGATAAAAAAATCACTTTGAGTTATCTAGTTTTAGGATAATAATTTGCAAAGAGACATTCATATCCTTTAAATAAATATTAGCTGGACGTTGAGCTGTATCGTCGCTTTATCATACCTTAAGACACGAGATAATACTAGCTCACCGTCTGATCATTTACTGATAACAAATAATAATTTAATAACTAAAGTAATATTATAAGGGAGTAAAACTGTTTGATAATACGTTTTGAAAAGTTTATCACTAATTCGTCTACGAAAATGTTTACACTGATAGAAAGCTAAATTTTCACTGAAGAGATTTTTATCCCCAAAAAGGCACGGTTCCTGTGGAGCAAGCTACGCGTAGAAAGCCGCGTAATTAATGTAGTCATTCATGGTAACGACTTATGTTTCAGAGCTCGACTAGCAGAATGTCTCGAGGCCATGTTACCGAACCACCCAGACGACCAGCAACCATTGAGCAGCTTAGCGTCCTTCTACAGGGAACAATTGTTCAAAGAACATCCACATCGATTGCAGGTATTTAGAATGTGTTGGCCATGAAAATCATTTTTCGTCGTTCAAATGTGAATTCAGCCAAGTTGACCCCCATACGAGTATTGTACGAGTTTTTCTTTCTATTCTATTCTACCCACAGAGCTGGCATTTGTCTTAGATCTGCTATACTGACCCGCCAAGTTTTTCTGTGTGGCCCTGTAGCGCATTATTGGTGGTTTACCATCTATGCTGAACAGATCTCGGCACGCGACATATACCAATCCGCAAAAGGGCCGTACATCTCATATAGGAGGCTTATCTATCTTAGCAGTGGAAATGATTTAGGTTGATTATGCTATGTATGCTTATATAGATTTCTCTTCTCTGAATAAGTACCAGTTACCTTATCTGGTACTACCTGACCCGCGCAACTTCGTCTACGTCACAATTTTCATTACTACTCCGCTCCTTTTGGTCTTAGCGTGATGATATATAGCCTATAGCCTTCCTCGATAAATGGGCTATCTAACACTGAAAGAATTTTTCAAATCTGTCCAGCAGTTCCTGAGATTAGCGCGTTCAAGCAAACAAACAAACTCTTCAGCTTTATATATTAGTATAGATTGATAGTCCATTCCAAAAAAAATGGGTCCGCTTATTTTAATCAAATCAATAATAAATTTTCTGAAACTCATAGCTAGTTCCTTGTCTCCTGGACGTGTTCGTGGGCATCGAGATGACCGGCCAGAGCGTGCAGTTCGAGCAAAAGTTCAACTACAGGCGCCCCATGTACCTCGTCATGGACTTCTTGTGGGAGATGGAGGAGCATAGAGACGCTTTTACGTAAGTTAATTTGTGTATGTTTATAGTGAAAGTCTGAAAGGTTGGTCGGTCCATCTAAAATGGGAAGGTTCTGCTGCATTCGATTAGACTGAAAGTCGACACCAATGTGTTGGGAACAAGCTAGGCAGATGTTTATAAAATAAATCGGTCAAGTGTATCACGGACCACGCACACTGAAGACGTCCGTAGTCCGGATTGATACTTACGCATGCACAATGCACATAATGCTTATCATGAATCGTTTTTACCATTTGACTACGTTTCACAAAAACTAGACTAGGCAGATAAATTGATAAAATACACAGATTAACACAATTTGTACAATAACATCTCGAAAACAATAACTTTCCTAACGAAGCACACTGAAAGCGCGTACATGCTTTCTCCACCTGATAAGACCTCTTGAACTATTGTAAAATTATGTCATAGATCATTAATTTACAAAACATTGTGAATTCTAGGAGACTAGCAAAAGAAGCAGAGGCCAACATGGAGGCGGTACATCCTCCGATATTTCTGCGCTTCGTGAACCTACTCATGAACGACGCCATCTTCTTACTCGACGAGGCGCTGGGTAACATGGCGCAGATACGCACCATGCAGGCTGCACAGTATGTCTTCATATTTTTTGAAATAATTATTAATATAAATAATAATTAACTTTTGCCCGCCACTTCGTACGCGCATATCCCGTTTTTCCCGTTCCCGTAGGAATTTCGGGAAATCCTCTCTTAGTGCTCCCCTACACTCCCCAAGGAACCTACATGTCACTCAATCAGTAAGTAACGGAAGAATCCTAGTATATAAAATTCTTCCGTTACTGAGTGAGTGACTGACAGACAACGCACAGCCGAAACTACTGATCGCAGAGAGCTGGGCATGTAGGGTTCTTGGCATTAAGGCTATTCGGCAATATGAACTCATTCGCGGGCGTGGCTTAAAACGCTTGCTGTCTCGCTTAAATTCATTTCTTCGAGTAAGCGAGAAGCGCGATGATTTATACCGGAAAATGTAACGCATAGACTATTGATGTCAGTTTATTGGCAATAAATCTACTAAATGTATGAATGGATGGATATGGCTGGATGCGATGTATATGATGAATCAATGTGGCTACTCTTGGGGGAGGCCTACGTCCAGCAGTGGACATCCTTCGGCTGAAATGAGAATAATAATTATGAGTCCGTAACGGCATCTTTTCGCTACATACGAGTTAAAGACCTGACGCCACACAAATCCTACATCCTGATATCAACTTTCTCCGCGTGATTTGAACTTATGCAACTGCCCAAATATCAACCATTGGGCAATTGCCCACCAGACACAACAACGGTCTGGTTGGAGGATCCTCCCTTTGCAATAGAGGTTGGTGCAACTTTACACCCTGTTCCACACACACATGTGATCCCGCAGAGAGTCGGGCACGTGGGCCAGCCTGCCGGCGGCGGAGCGCACGCAGCAGCTGTCCAACCTGTCGCACGTGGGCATGCTGGCGCGCTTCGACAACATCCTGGGCCGCGACACGGTGCGCACGCTGGTGCGCCTGTCCGCGCACGCGCCCTACGTCTTCTGCCACCCCACGCTGGTGGAGCGCATCGCCGCCATGCTCAACTACTTCCTCATACATCTGGTGGGACCGAATAAGAAGAATTTTAAGGTGGGTTACACTTTTTGAACCGCTGTACCTTGACGCGGCTTGCGAAAATTTTTTGCGTTATACTATATATATAACAGGGGGTATAACGCAAAAAATTTACGTGTTCTTACATTTTCTCTCTCAAGATACAATGTGAGAAGGGAAAGGCATAGGGAGGGCCATATATATGCCTTTCCTTTCTCTCGCTCTCTCTTTCTTTCTCTTTCTAGTTTGTCCGTCTGTGCTAAAAATGGGGGTGGGGGTGAACGCACACTATGTTTTACTCAATAAACATGTTTTCTTGCATTAGAAACACGTCAAAAAAGACGGACAGGAAAAGGTTACAAGAATATGAGTGAGGATTGTAGCGCACCTGCTACAATCTTTAGGGGATTTGCGCACTGCATCCGATCTGAATCAAATTTGAGTTCCGAGTTTTATCCTGATTGGAAAAATGTACTGCATTCGGATGGACGGAGTTCGGATCTAGTGCGTAACGCCTCATAGAAGTACTCTACGGCTACTACGGACCGACAAATCCGACTATGCTCGGATTCTGATCGAATGCAGTGTGGAACCTCTCTTCCTCACACTCTTTTAACCTTTAAACTACAGAACGCCACCACGTCCTGTAAATTCTGCCTACCTTCATGCGGAAATGGCCCAAAAAGATCAATGACAAAGAACAATGGCAGCAAAACCTCACAGATCAATTTAACTTGTCTTTGCTTAACATATTTTTTGTCTGCAGGTAAAAGACATGAAAGAGTACGAGTTCGAGCCAGCCAGCACGGTGCTGGACATCTGCCGCATGTACGTGGAGCTGGGCAACAACGAGCGCTTCTGTGCCGCCGTGTCCGACGACGGACGCTCCTACTCGCCGCAACTGTTCACCCTGGCTGAAGCTGTGCTAGGTAGGTGCTGCTGTGGGTACAGAGGCGACACGGGGCGTTGTCCTTCCGTTTAGTGCAGATTTTGTCGGCGCATGGCTGTTTTGGCAAAAACTTGCATACAGTGGCAAGACGGGAGGCGACTCCCATGTGTCACCAGTGCGGCTGTAGCCAGGACACGGCTCTGCACACTCTCGAGGAGTGCCCAGCCTGGGAAGTGCAGCACCGTGTTCTGGTGCCAGAAATTAGGGAAGATTTGTCACTGCCGGTCGTTGTCAGGGGTTGTCAGGGGAGGCAGTGAAACGATATGGGAGGCGGTTGCGTTTTTTTTGCGAGAACGTGATCTCGCAGAAGGAAGCGGCAGAGCGGGCCAGGGAGGCAGACTCTCGCTGACCCGATTCGTCGCAGAAGGACAGGACGGCGCAGGCGGCAATATGCCGACTTGATGCCGCCATAAGAGGGGCCTGCAGACGATAGTTCGGGGACTCTATCGTCCACGTTGTAAGGTCCCTGAAGTCGTGGTGATGTCCCAGTGCACCCGGACATCGCTGAAGGTGGGTGCTGCTGTGCATTCAAAAAAATCATTCTAATCCAGCAGCTGACAGCTACCTGTCGCTGTTTGATTTGCAACTGATTTATGACGTAGTAATTTGTGCCGGCGCGAGCTACAATAATAATCTATAATAATAGACCAGGCCAACATTAGTAGAGAAATAGTTGCGTCATACTAGGCGCAATTTTTCTTTGGTTCTTTCAACGGCAGACTCGCTTTTTAAACCCAGCAACTAAACTTAGTACAGAAGAATATCATACAAGTAACGACTTTTTTCTATTGGACAATTATTTTAGATAAAATGTATTTTCTATTATGCCAGTTGTAAAACTTTTTTTTTATTCTGACATAATATGTAAGTTACAATAAACAAAATTGTTCTAAATCTAATAAAACGTTTATTCGTCAGCGCGTATCGGAGGCGGGGGGCTAATAGGCTCGCTACGAGAAGTGGCGTCGTGCGTGGAGAGGTTCGCGGTGCAGCGCCAGCGCGACGAGGAGATCCTCGCCAACGCGCCCGA
Source organism: Lacanobia wlatinum (assembly GCA_947578705.1). Lineage (NCBI taxonomy): Eukaryota > Metazoa > Arthropoda > Insecta > Lepidoptera > Noctuidae > Lacanobia > Lacanobia wlatinum. The sequence continues at coordinate 13,518,630 of OX388033.1, forward strand.
GGACTTCCTCGACCCCATCATGAGCACGCTGATGATGGACCCGGTCATCCTGCCCAGCTCGCGCACCACGGTCGACAGGACTACCATCGCACGGTACGATTTATTAATGTCACCGGAAAATTGCAAACGTCGTAGGATTGTAAAATATCGCGTGAAATTGTAAAATATTTTTTCTTAATAAGCCATGTTCATGGACATGTTGGAAACAATTGAATTTGGGTGGGATTTATTGTATACAAAACGATTTTTTCATAATATATCGAGAAACCATAATCTAATCAAGATTTATTAAAATCTTACGGAGTCTGCAATTTTCCAGTGACATTACCACTAAAAGCTTGGCAGTGACCTCGCCCATAGGAGAGTCGAAAATTATCCTACGGTAATGTAACTACTCTCTAGGTTATGATCTACCCATGTGCTTGTTTTAATCAAATCCAAACAGCCATTGAGACATGTCTGATATACAAGCTTCCAGACTTTCCAATATTTATAATATTAATTGGATAGTGCTCGACATTCCCCATCCATTATTATTATAATAATGACAGACCTGTGACCATAGGTTACCCCCATTTTACGCTCAGCTGATGAAAGATTGCTTATGAGTTTAACTCACGTTTCTATCTCCTTTAGCGTGTACTTGTGCCACACTGTAGCTGCCAGCCTGAAGAGTTCAATACTAAAATCACTCGCTGATGTTCTACATAAGTATAGTAATAGATCCAGGCTGCACATGATTACTGAAAGATTATTATAATCCGTCCTCTTACAACAAAATCTGTAGTACTTATGAATTCTTATCCAAGTTATTAAATTACAATGCGCATATTGTTTTTTTTTTTTGTTTCAGACATCTTTTGAGTGATCAGTCGGATCCGTTCAACCGCTCGCCTCTATCCATGGATCAAGTGAAGTCCAACACGGAACTCAAAGAAAGGATCCAAGCGTGGATCACCCAGCAGAAGAACATTGCTCAAAACCCGACCAGTAACGAATAGAAGAAATATATAAATAGGTTTTTGTATATTTTACTAGGCAAGCTAGTAATATATAGGTTAGCATAGAGAGTAGATTTCGTATTGAAGGCAATACTATACATATTATGTAAGGGCGCTTGATAAATGGGATGTTCGTGTGATTTGTGTCAAGTGTAAACAGTGTTATTTGTATAATATTTTTATTAGTTATATTTCAATTTATTATTGTAAATTTTAGTTAGTTATCCAAGTTTCGGTACATATCAGTTGCAGTGATATATTATATTGTTTTGTCTATATTTACGTTTACTGTTTATGTTTATTTCAGTTTAACCGTTCAATTTAATTTTATCGATGTTAATTCGAATGATTTTATTGGATGTATTTCATTTATTCGGTACCTACTCAATTGCAAAAAAAGTTTGTACCATCCTTTATATTGTGATAAATTACTATTTGCAGTCTTTAATTTAGTATAATTAGACGTAATTAATATATTTCTTGAACTCAGTCTCTTTTTCTTTTTTTTAAACCCCCAACCAAAAATGAGGGGTGTTATAAGTTTGACGTCGATGTCTGTCTGTCTATCTATCTCTGTGTGTGTGTCTGTCTGTCTGCGGCATCTAAAACGAATGGACCGATTTCGATGTGGTTTTTCTTTTTCATTTCAAAGCCAGTTTCCTTGTAGTGGTTCTTAGATAAGTTTTAACAAAATCGGTTGAGCAGTTTGAAGATCATCAGCTCTTCTAGTTGATGAAGGCATTTAACCAGCTTTTACGAGTCTGATCGATGCGAAATTTGGTATTTCTGTTACTTCAATGACATTACAAGAACATGGTTATCTGGTTGGTTACCTGACGCTGTAGCATAACCTGAGATCTGCAGAATACCTAACTCCTCACGAAGTTACAACAGGTATCGTGTTTGGACTCACTGGAATGGTTTCAATGAACAGATTATATTTAATTTAATTAATTTTGCAGACCTTCCGTTTTCGTATTCATTTAAATGTTTGCAATGAATACGTTATAAATAGATTGTGATCAGGGCCTGATGATGAAGCAAAAAAGAGAAATGAGCGAATACATTGGTGAGAGATGCTAAGCTGCTTTCACTTTTTCTACCGACATGAGTTTTTGGTATACGATGTAAGATGTAGTGCCGTTTAGATGAGTGTAGATCATATGTGGATGGATGGAGAGGGAGAGGAAGGCCAAAAAAAAGATGGATGGATTGTGTGAGGAGCAATATGAAACAAAAGGGAGTTAGTGATAGCGTGACGGCTGATAGGACAGAATGAAAGTAAAAAATGTGTTGTGCCGACCCCAAGTAACATGGAATAAGGGCAGAAAGATGATAGGACCATAGGTTTTCTAGTAGTACCTATTAGGTAAATTAAGTTTAAAAAACATGAAATAAAAATTAAATTTAAAATAGGTACCCCCGGCAAAAAAAAAGTAAAGAAATAATACGTGTTGATCCTTTTCTACACTAATATTATAAAGAGGAAAGATTTGTTTGTTTGTTTGAAATGAATAGGCTCCGAAACTACTGGACCGATTTGAAAAATTCTTTCAGCAATAGATAGCAACATTATCAGGGAGTAACATAGGCTATTTTATCCCCGTACTCTCACGGGAACGGGAACTACGCGGGTGCAACCGCGTGACGTCCACTAGTAATTTAATATAGGTACGATTCTTTGGGCCACGCGTCTTCGCCTCGGGAGACCGTTGTATTTGTTAAGTACCTATATTATTATCCATCCAATTTGAAATTGTTGGTTTTAAAACAACATTCTTATTAGATAGTATTATATCTAATAAGAATAACAATATAATCTTATATTGGGCGATGTCCGGCCCATTTCAGAGCGAGGCGGAGATATATAGGCCCGAACTAGCAAAGGACAGAGTTGTATGGAAATGGGAGAGGGAGGTCTTTGCCGAGCAGTGCAGTGGGACAATATAGGCTTGGTAGAGAGAGATAATATTAACATAACGACGTGATGATTGGGCACGAAAGTACAATAAATTGGGCAGAAAGCATAGGACTATTACACCTTATTTCACGACCTAAATACTCCTATCAACTCAATTGGAGGTAATATAATACTTGCTTGAACTATTTCTTTAATAATTATCAAAGAAATAGTCCAAGCGAGTATTATTATTATATTACCTGTGGTCCAAATGAGTTGATAGGGGTATTTATTATACAGGTGGGTGGCTGACTTGAAATGGCTAAGCTAATTTGCAACAATTTTAGACCGTAAGCTAAGGGGCCGGTTAAGTATTACGTAAGCACCAAAGGGGGTGGTCATTATGCTTATTTTTGATGACATGGGGACGGGGCGGTTTAAATGGTGATTACGTCAGCAATATTTACTTCCTTTTTTGTTTGCAAATCTTAGTAGCTTTTAAGTTAACAATTATAGCCAGTTAGTTGCGTTAGTTTACTCTCACGCGATGTTTAATAAGAAATAACAGAAGTGGGAGAAATAGGTCTCGCGCGAGTTAGAACACCAATGCTTACTGATTAAATTAAAATTAAAAATTACTAAAATTCTGCTTACGTAATATTTGAACGGAAACTACCGATATAGGTACCCCAAGCCATTAGGGGAATGGCTTGAGGTACCTATGTCGGTATTTATTATATTTTGGAAATTTTCCAACTCTACCAAAAACTTGTACTTGTACTAATGCACGTGATGTATGTAGACTCCAATAGGCTCTGAAACAACTTGCCAAATGAGACTGACTACCTACCTAAGCGCAGCTACATAAACGTAAACAAATCATATTTCGCGCCACTGTAGCGGCTAGGAGAGCACCTCTCAATTATTATTGTAATCCTATCAAGCTGTAGTCCAATAAAGCTGATAAATGATTTTTGTAGGCTGCTTAAACATTATATCCAGTTTAGTCGAAGACCCAAGGTGTATGTGTGTGTATCCTTGACCTTGACTCCAATTTGATATTGTTTGGGTCCTAAAGTCCTGATGGTTTCCTATAAATAAGAAACAATGTATAATGTCATTGCTAATACTTATTTGCTTATGAAGAAGTAGTACGTACAAAAATATTTTATTAGTGAGCTACAATAATAGTAGAACTTTTGAAAAAAGTTAGGTACCCGTACCACTTTTTATTAGTTTTTACTATATTTTGTGAAACGGGTGGAGGCCATAGAGTAAAGGAGGAGGCCATAATAACAATCTCCAACGATAAGCATAGACAACTTAGTTGACATGGCGGAATAATCAGCTGTTAATTGCAATGCTAACGAATAATTGGAATAATTCTTATAGGTAATAATTAGTTTAGTATTTTATCGAGTTTTATCTCTTTTTAGTTTCCAGCGATGCAAGTCATATATATATTTTGATCGCGTAATTTAAAATTTAGTGTAAGATTAAAGGAATGGCGCGATGTCCCTTGTCATCTGTCAGCTTCATTCATTCATCCATTGTGCAGAAAAAATGTGACTTGTTCGCTTTGTAATTTTGTTTTTATGTAATAAGTGCTAGTTGAATATTAGATCCACCCGTTATTACATCCTATTACATTACCGAAAGTGTTGAGTACCGTATTGCATAATAAGAACAGTCGTAGTAACAATACGGCCTGGTTTACCGTGGCCCAAGATTATTCCCTCTACAAAGAGCTTGGTGCGGCGTCGGCGAATGAAATACTTATTTTTCTTGCGCAGTTTGTTGTTGAGTGTGTCGTTTGATGAAGAAATAAGGGTGTTTATAAATTAGTGAAGTGTGAAAGGAAGAAAGGATGTCGGGCCGGGTAAGGAAGCAGTCGGACTGTCCGGTGGGCAAGCAGGGCCCGATGCGGGCGACGCTGCCGGTGTCGTCCGTCATGAAGAGCGGCGGCCTCAAGAAGAACGCCAGCAACAGCCCGACGCTGTCGCCCACAAATGCGTGGCGCCGGATATCACCAGATCACGCTCTGTCTGGTCAACGAAGCCCTGGAGCTATTAATTACAAAGGTAACACCTAAAGATTACTTACTTATTATATAGATTGTGTGAACTTCTCTTTTTAACCGACTTTTTCAAAAAGGAGGAGTTTCTTTGCATTAAACAATTCATGTAACAAGAGCAGTTATCACTAGAAACCAACCTAAGGTGCAACTAAGCAAATATGAAATGCTAATGTTATTACAATGACCAATAGTGCACATTAGGCTGCAATTGAAAAAGCTGGAAGTTAAGGAAGAGTTCTTTGCCCAGCTATGGTTTGATGCAGGCTAACATGATCCTAGTCAGAATCTCAATAGGAGATTTTTAATCAAGATAGATAGGGTTCAGCACTTTATTCTAGATGTGCCTCCAAAAGTTTTACAGATTATCAGTATGCAGGCTAACAGTAATGTTGTTAATTAAAACACACAATGTTTATGTGAGTTGCAAACAAATGTAATGTGTAACATGACATCCTAGGTTGGTTGCAATTTAGATGCTTTGTTTTCAACAAACCATTCCTCCATTTTCTGAAATAACTAGTATTTGTGGAACTCTCTGAAAACCTGTCTAAATTGGATATTAAAGTAGGGATTGACAAATCCTTAACTCAAAATAGTCAATTCAGAGATGGGCCCTCAGTAATGAACCTGTAAAGGTATATCTATACTATAATCTCGTTACCTAAGACCTTTTAAGGCTTATTCCACCATTTATTTTATAAAGGGCATGTGCCAGAAGTAATTTTTATGAAAAATTCTTAATCATTTTCCTTGTATTTGTTTAAACAGAAAAGTAGTATTTAAATTACCAAATAAAATAATCCTTCTCATTCCCTCATGATTGAAAACTTCAGATTAAACACCCTAAGTAAGTGCACTGAATCATATTGCATTCATATTCATTCAAAAATGGATTAGAACATTTTCATAGAAATAATCCCAAAAAGTGCACAAACATCTATAAGTTTTATCTCATTACTCTCTACATTTCTGGTTATTTAATTTTCAGGATATGATTAAAATAAAAGTCATTAATCAACATTCAGCCCTTATTCCATGTTGTTTAGGGTAGCCAAAGCAATTATTCCATACATCCACTAAGCACATCAGATATATCAATTCTTTTCTACTCCTACTTTCTTCAACACTATTGCATCCTTTGTTTACGGCATACATTATGTCTTTGTAACGTCAATCTGCCAACCCTTGTTCAACTATGTTAGGCTTGACTTCCAGTCTGCTGAAACATTGCTGAGTATCTGTATTTTGTAACTCCAAGCAATATTAAACTTCCACAACCTAATGACTGGACAATGCAAAACCCCTTGGCAGGACTGGTGTCAGATTTTCTGGCTTCTGATTTCGCATCACCACTGCCAAAGATGTTCAAAGAACAGCCAGAACCAATGGCTTAACACACTTTCAGAAATCCAACTTGACAACCTTGAGGTTTGACCTGTGCGGCTATCATTATTTAGCCACAAGCTTCTCCTGTCTCCATTATGTCCTTGTAATGTAATGAACAAGTACTAATTAAGTGAATGTATTTTCTAGGCAAGGGCAGGTTTGGTGCCAGTGTCATCAGGCGCACAGCATCACTTGACACACTATATCACAAAGGACAGTGGTCCAGGGACTACTATCTACACGCTGGCCAATTGCAAATTGATAAGTCCACACAAGTATGTTGCTATTTTTAAACTGAATTTATCAATGGTATAATTATTATTAGGCAATTCCTATTACTACAAAAATGTTGTCATTTGGAATTGTAATACTTTATTTCAATTTATGCAGTATTAATTTATTTATGTTATAAAAATATTAAATTGCAACAGGATATAAACAATATCTTTACTTATATGGTGTACATAATAAAGAGTTTATTAAAAATTAAATTATTGAAATGTTTTTGTTCAGACCAGTGATGATGGAAGCGGAGCATCAGGCCGCTCTTCTCGTAGTTCGGAGGATGACAAGCTTGACCGTTTCCTGCGTAGTCGCCTTCAAAGAACACATAAACCATCTGCATCTGGAGACTACTCAAGCCATTCTATGAGCACTGCACTTTGTGAGTATTTGTTTAATATTTTCAATTAATGTTTCAGTAGTACGATTTCTTAAATCCATACTAATATTGTAAATGTGAAACTGTGTTTTTCTATGTTACTCTTTTACTTCAAAACCGCTGAACCACTGTTGATGAATTTTGCTAAGATAGATTGAAACTTGGAAAGGAGTAGAAGTTTCATGCGGGCGAAGTAGCTTGCAGATCTAAAAAATCCCAATCTCGTAAATATAACAAAGAAAAACCGGTCAAGAGCGAGTCAGACTCGTTTGGAAAGGGTTCTGAACGGATTTAATTTTTTTTAACATGTTATTATAACAAGACTTCGATTTTCCTGTAAAGATCTATCTCCACTTTTTTTTTTTTTCAAAATTTTAGGCTCAGTAGTTTCAGAGATAAGAGCGGGGAATGGTCATTTTTCGTCTAATTTAAAAACTTCAAAACTATTTATTTCAAAATTATAAAAAATATAATTAAAACCCTCACAGTAAGCCCTTTCATTTGACATGTCACACAATATTGTTAAAAAAACTTTTCATTTTCTAGTTTGACCCCCAAAAGTGACACCCATTCTAAAATTTAATAATTTACGTAACCCATCCGTGTTTGGGTAACAGAAGTCCATATTATTATGTGTATCAAATTTCAACAGAATCGGTCTAATGGATCCGGAGGAAACAGGCGGACAGATAGACACCCAGACACCCGAGTCCCGATCCTATAAGGGTTCCGTTTTTTATTCAGAACCCTAAAAATTAAATCAATCAGTCCTACAGTTTTTACCAATCACAAAAATTTAAAGTATGATATTTTACACTCCAGGGTCACGTTTCGGAGGCAGCAGTGTTCCACTCAGAGCAGCGAGGTCATCAGTCGAAGGTCTCAATCAGGAAATTGAGAGACTTGTGCTGTATCCAGCCAGTGGCACACAAACTCCACATCTAGACCGGCTAAGAGATAAAGTATGTACTAACTAATGTTTTATTTTTATACTTACTAAGTTATGTGGATTTCCTCAAGGGGATACTTTTTTTAAGCGGTTGTTTACGTTTAACGAAATGTCCGCCACAGTCAAGTGTCCTCAGTGTCATATATTAATTGACGAACTGTTAGCTTTCGTGCAAAATAAGCTGTCAGTGATCGACGATGTTAGCTTAATCCAGATCAAAAAGTCAAAATCGTTACTTTTTGAATCGGTTCCAACGAACAAAACAAAATATCCAGCGGAAGCAAAAGGGTAAAGACATCTTCATCAATCAATTCTACATCATCGACTTAGCCATGAGGTCCCAACATGAAGAAAGAAAATTAGTTCTAATAAATATAAATTTCACAAACTTCAATAAAAGTATCGATTTTATTGAAGTTTGTATAAAATTTATTTTTTCTTTTTCATGGTCTTAAGAATATTATGTTCTTATTTAACAACCTCCCCTAAGCACTAAATTATTAAATAATGAAGCCCAGTATTCCATAATTTAGTGCTTATGGGAGGTTACTCAAAGAAAGATTATTGGAACGAATCATTTAAAATACATACATTATGTGGCAAGTGGCAATAGATTGCGCTGCTAGAAAGTTCAGAGTTTGCTATTCAACTCATTCATTAAAACTAAATAGTACTACTCGGGCGAGTTAGCTTGATACCTGCCTCGAATGACGTTAGTGCAAAGTACAGTGTCCAAAAAAGTTTTGTTACCATTTCATATTCTTTTATGAAAATTATTATTATTTAGGTTTTTTTTTAACTTGTACATGTAGGTATATTATTTAATCGAATGCATGAATCTGTTTAAGTTAGTATCTTGCATTTACCTACATAATATATAGCATATTTAGCCATTCAAATCTTTATAAAAAATTATATCGCTATCTATTTTCAAGGAAACATTCATAATAAACACTAATCTCAATGATAGAAAGATTGTTACAGTAAAATAGCAAATCAGCACCTGGGAATTTGAAAATGGAGTCAAGATTCAATATTTATACCTAATGTACCTATTAATTTTACGGTTTAATTTTATTTAAGAATCGAGTAAGGTTAGGTAATTTAATTGTTTCATTAACTTGAATAGGTATTCAAGTAAATTAAACAATTAAATTGAATCTGAATAATTTGTACGCAACGATAATGATGCTATCCCTACTGTCTCCGATGGCACGGCGGAGTGCCGCGCGCGCGGGATCTCGGAGGGCAACTCAGTCTCGCGTATGTCGCGTGTGTATCTACGCACATTTGAAATGGACGCACTGAGTCGCTGACTGACGTCGCTGTGTGTGTGTTTGTGCACTATTTGTCTCGCCCGCACCCCGTTGAGATTGGCCGCTATGGCCGAAACCGGTCAAGAGGACTATAATTATACTAGCATAACCGATAAATCACCACAAAGTAGGCATATAAGAAAATTTATGACAACGCAAGCTTCAAGGTCAAGTCTTTGTAAGTCTGCTGTTAGTACTTTCAGCCCCGGAATTGCTTCGAATTGATTTTTGGTCTCTTGGCACATGTGAATCTTTAACGCTCACAATTCCAGCCTCAAAAGTAATTAGACATGTTTTCTAGTCTCATGTTACTTGAGAGTCAACCCACCACCATTTTACCTAGACCACTCACAATTTTAGCCCAGGAATATTTCTGAACTCCTGAATCTATAGCGCACATAATTCTAGCTCGGAAATATTTTTTGACATGTTTCCGTTCTCCTGGTACTTTAAAATCTTAACCGCTCACAATTCGGAATTACTTCGACATGTTTTTGATCTTCTGGTACTTTTGAATCTTTAGCGCTCACAATTCCTGCCGAAAACCTACTTTAACATGTTTCTGGTCTCCTGGTATCTATTTGTGAATCTGTAGTGCTCCATAATTCCAGCCCCAAAAATACTTCGATATGTTAGCGCTCAGAATTCCAGCCCGAAAAAACACTTCCATATGTTTCTGTTCTCCTGGTACTTTTGAATCCTAACTGCTCACAATTCCAGCGCCGAAAATAATTCGACTTATTTCTGCTCTCCTGGTACTTGTAAAACTTTAGCGCTCACAATTCCAGCCCAGGAAATACTTTGACATGTTATGGTCTCCTGTTACTTGTGAATCTAAAGCGTTCACAATTCTATCCCAAAAAACTTTGACGCGTTTCTGGCCTCCTGGTACTTTTTAACCGACTAGCGACTTCTAAAAAAGAAAGTGGTTCTCAATTTGACCGCGTATATATACATATATATATATACAACGTGTTGTTTTGCATCCTCGTCAAATTTCAGGAGGTTGTCACAAAAGACATAAATAATCAATCGAAAGTACGGTAGCGGGCAATAACTAATAAGCGCTGCTTTTTTTTGTTGTTGAAATTTAACAGTATTTCAGAATTAAGCCCTTAATTCAATACAAATAAAACAGAATCACCCGACTACGCACACAGCGACAATGCAGCTGTGTGCGTGAGTGTCGACTTCTTACCTACGATATGCTAGCGCGCGCGAGCGCGACCGATCAATGACCGGTAGCAATAATTTTACCTAATTTTATTTCGAAAATCACCTACATTATTGTCATAAATTTCGCTTGATAATTAACTCATCTTTGAGCATCATTGGAATACGGAAATCTTACTAATGACAGTAATACTAGTGCGCCAAAGAAAAGTTCACTGACCTGTTATCAGTTTTGCTTTATCCTTCAACCTAAAGTTTTCGTAGTGATTTTGTTTTTATTTGTGGATTAAATTGGTTGATTTGAAATTTTCCTTCCTACTTAACGGGCTTAGGACCGGCAAGAATACCTTAGTTGGTGTAGCGATCTACTAAGTCTAAAAATGTTTTCTACGTTTGATGGAAATGGAAAGACGTGCTAGTTAAGTGTAAGTACGTGGTGATATTTTCGATTCTTAGGTATTATTGGCGTAGTTAAAAATAAAATTTGAAATCAACTTATTTACACTAATAAAATTGATTAAGCTTACAACGTATTTACAAAATGTACAAATAAATAAATTACCTACATAAGTTATCCGGAGGTATTGTTCAAAGTTGCCACCATCACACTCTTCGCACAATCGAGCACAACGTAGCTGGTTTTCCTTCTGCTTACGTAACACTAACACATTCGTTTTTAAAGTGTCGAAAGCACTAATGATCCTTGCATGTAATTCTGTTACACTTGCCACTTCCTCCGTGTAAACTAACCTTTTAACGTCTCCCCACAAATAAAAGTCTACAGGCGTCAGGTCTGGAGAACGCGGAGGCCAGGCCACAGGTCCTCCGCGACCGATCCAGTGGTCACCAACTTTTCGGTCAAGTACTCGCGTACTTGCCGACCATAGTGAGGGGGAGCGCCATCTTGCTGGAAGTAGAGGTTGTGCCTTGCGGTAGTGGAACGGGTGTTGCAGTTCACGTTTCAGTAGGCGCCACACTGTAGTGTGGTGCACTCCTAAGTGTTGACCAACCTCCCGCGTGCTTGCCCGTGGGTCTCGCTGGAAGTATTCCAGGATGTCTTCCTGCAAGGCGACAGGCAGGCCTACGCTACCGCGAGCATGAGCATGCCGGGGAACATCAAACTGCCGATGATCCCACAGTCTCTGCGTAGCAGCCAGCATGACGCTCTGTGATGGGGGTTCCCGATCGGGAAACATTTCCGTGAATATCCGGTTGGCTCCACGTAGGCTGTCTCCACTGATGGCATACAGGCGGACCATCTCCACCATCTCGACATTTGAATAATTGTCCGTCATCTTGCACTTTGTACCTACGTCTCAACGATCTACGGAGAAGCGGAATTCGCAAAGCGCACGCACGCTTCGGCGACATCAAACACACTGTTAGTTCCGGGGCCGCGGGGGCGTGGCTAGGAGCTTGCGCGGGAGAATCCCCGTACCGTGATTGGGGTGCGATTGATTACCTACGAATTTATCGAATGATCGTTGCGTATGCGTTGTGTATGTATTGTTTGTGTGTGAAAGCGCGATTATAAGGCTAGTAACAGACGGGCCGCGGCTGGTTTACACTTACGGATTTCCGTAAATAAAAAAATAAAATTAAAAAAATACCTACCCATTTTACTGTCGATTTGGGTCGAGAATCATTAGCATAATTACGTCCTTGAATTTGACTAGGATGCAAATCAACACGTATGTGTGTGTGTTCGCCGATAACTTCGTCGTTTATGAACCGATTTCGATGAATCTTTTTTTATATGAAAGGGTATGCTACCGAGGTGGTCCCATTGCCACCACGTCAGGATCTGATGATTGAAACCCTGAGAAATCGAGGGCAACTCTCGGAAATTGTAGGCACGCATCTGGTAAAAACTTGATATTTGTGTGTATATCGGGTGATACTATAAAAAAATGAAGGTTGGATCAGACCTGATGATGGAGACGCCAGAGAGTCAAGGGAAGTCCACATAGGTATGTAGGAACTACCAAGTGTTTGGGCTTATTTCATTCGTATTGACGAGACCTTTACATCGAAACCACTAAAAAGTGAAAAATAAAAAACTCGGAAGTCGGTATCAAAAAATGAAATAACCAAAAACACCGACTTCCGAAATTAAAGTTATTTTATACTTTGTAGTGTTTTGTTTTGGAAGTCGGTTATATTTTTTGTAAAAAAGTTTTTCAATCTTTAGCGCTCATAAGTCCAGCCCAGAAAAAACTTCGACATGTTTCTGTTCTCCTGCGTCTTTTGTATGCTTACCGCTCACAATTCCAGTGCCGGAAATACTTCACCATGTTTCTGGTCTCCTGGTACTTGTGAATCGTTAGCGCTCACAATTTAATCCGAAAAAATGCTTTGACATATTGTTTCTGGTCTCCTGATACTTTTGAATCTTTAGCGCTCATAATTCCAACCCGGAAAATGCTTCGACATGTTTCTGATCTCCTGATATTTGAGAATCTTTAGCACTTAAAATTCTTGTTGAAAATATACTTCGACATGTTTTTGATCTTCTGGTACTTGTGAATCTTTAGCGCTCACAATTCCTGCCGAAAACCTACTTTAACATGTTTCTGACCTCTTGGTATCTACTTGTGAATCTATAGCGCTCATAATTCCAGCCCCAAAATACTTCAACATTTTTCTGATCTCCTGGTACTTTTGAATCCTAGCCGCTCACAATTTCAGCGCCGGAAAAAGTTCGACATATTTCTGGTCTCCTGGTACATAATGAATTTTTAGCGCTCACAATTTCAACCAGAAATACTTCGACATTTACTGAATGAATCTATAGCGTACACAATTCCGGCCCGGAAAAAACGGCGACATACATAACACTGCCGAACTCGACTGTAAAAAAAACTTATTCTAGCCCAATAATACTTTAACATCGTTCAGTTCTCAAATCTCAAAATCTCAAATCGTTTATTGCTACATTTTTTAGTTGTTTTATTGTTTATTCCCTTGCAATATATTTTTATTTTTAGATGAATAATTAGTATATTTGTTAATTTAATACTTATTGGTTTTTATTATTAGAATAGTGTACTATTTATTTGGAACCCTAGTACTTGTGAATCTTTAGCGCTCACAATATCAGCCCCGGAAATATTTCGATGTTTCTGATCTCCTGTTACTTGTGAATCTGAAGTACTAAGGCAGCAGCGGCTCTGGATTTCCACTTCCTCCTTAGTCTCCATTAAGCCATGCCTTTTACCGGGATAAAGAGTAGCCTGTGTGTTATTTCAGGATGTGAACTATATGTGTGCCAAGTTTCATCCAAATCCCTTCAGCCGTTTTTGCGTGGTTGAGCCACTAACATACAAACTTTCACATTTATAATATTAGTAGGATTATCTGTTGCCTAGCTAGCGGTAGCAGTAGAACCCGTAGTGGAGTCTCCGTCTAAGTTGAACGAACAATATAGCGAACCAAATTTAAAAACTCCTTCTCCGTAACATCCCTACAGTACCTACCTACCTACATTTAGTAGCAGTGATAGACTAAGGTACAAAATATTCGTAATAGTTAACAAACCTCATGTTTGACATAAATAATCATGATAATGCTATTGTTGTAATAGATTTTCAGGGTTCCGTACCTGAAGGTACCCAACGGAACCCACCCTGTTACTAAGCCTCTGTCCGCTGTCCGTCCGTTTGTCTCTCAGTGGGCTGTATCTCAAGAACCGTAATAGATAGACAGTTGAAATATTCACAGAATGTGTATTTCTATTGTCGCTATAAGAACAAATACAAAAAACGGGGCTCCCATACAAGAAACGGTTTTTTTTTTTCGGGTTATGTATGGTACGGAAACCTTCGTATAAGAGGCCGACTCGCACTTGGCTGGTTTCATAATTTGAAGTAACTTTACTAAGATCTATAAGTATTTACAGTTTCATTTATTCTATCCAATCTACTTATTTGGTTTAAGAATATAAGTAACTTTACGTGTCGAATTAAAAATATCGTTTTATAATTCGACAAGTTACTTTTCCACTATTATGTGTAAATATTCGAGTCAAAACGGATATTTATAAGTATTTACATTTTGAATATATTTAGTTAAAATCTCTTACATTACCAAGACACAGATAACATAAACTAGCGTAACCTAAAAATCACCGCGACACGAAGTAGGCTTATACAGAATGCGACTTCAATTCGTAAAATCGTAACAACGGCGACGCCGACGCAACGACGTCATCTCCAAGGTCAAGACTACAGTTCGACTTAGATTACCGACAGTTCGCTTTTAACGCCATCTATTGGTTGGAATGGTAAATTCTTTCAACCCGAGGCCATGGAGTTGTCGCTGCTAACAACATCTAGCGGGCGCGACGGGTCCAAAAATAATTATAAGAATTATTAGGCTTACGGCGGCGGCGGTCGCGTTTCTTTGAGATGAGGTTTCTGTACGCTAGTATGTATTATACTTATCTGTGACTTAGCCGATATAATAGGCTTGTTTAAGTCAACAGACCCTGATTTGATCCCGATTTTTGTGGCGCGGTACCTTGAAAAACTACCCCCAGAAGTCTCTGAGAGGTGTTAAAATTTCGTATTACGATTATAAACGCCTGGTGCACCCTGCGCTGCTAGCAGCTATTGTTAAAAGTATTCTGTCTAGCTGACTAATTCATTGAATGCTGAACAGAATTATTGATTATTACAAGTTCATAACCTACTTTTGCCCACTTTATTCCAAATGAAACATTTGTTTTCTCCTTTACAGTTTAACTCTGCTTCTTGTGTAGTTGTGCATTCAAGGAGACAAGAATTGCAACATTTTAAACCTATGTTGCCCTTTGTATAACCACAGATAATATAATACTAGCGTACAGATGCCTCATCTCATACAAAGAAACGCGACCGCCGTAAAAATTAATTCAGACGAATTATCTTGGTTTTGAGTACGCGTGCTAGATGGTGTTAGCAGTGACAACTTGCAAGCGCGATTTCCTCGAATTCCAACTAATAGATGGCGTTGAAAGCGTATTGTAGGTACTGTATTGTTTGTCGCTTGTCCACTTGACTTTGAAGCTGACGTCGTCGTTACGAGAGTAATGTAGAGATTTCAACAAATATTTAAAATGACTCGAATATTTACTCAAAATAGTGAAATAGTGAAAACATTGTTTTTTTTTTTTTTCTATGGCTTCGCACGGTTTGTGCATTTAGCCAATGACACGTTTGGTTTAGGTCAAAAAATTCGCGTCCGACAATTTGGAAGTTTCCCGCGCTTTTTTTTTTCGAAAACATCGTTTATAATTTGACAAGTTACTTTTATTATTCAAACCAAATAGATTGGATAGAATTAAATAAAACTCTGTAAAGTGCCTATAAACCGGTCAAGTGTGAGTCGGACTCTCACACGAAGGGTTTCGAACCAGAACACGTTTTTTGCTCCCATTAGTTTTTTGGGAAATTTTAAATTCGACAATAAGTTACTTTTATTTTAAAAACCAAATAGATTGGATAGAATAAATGAAAATCTGTAAATACCTATAGATTTTAGTAAAGATACTTCAAAGTATGAAACCGGCCAAGTGCGAGTCGGACTCTTATACGAAGGTTTCCGTACCATAACCCGAAAATAACCATTTCTTGTGTGGGAGCCCCCCTTTTTAGGGTTCCGAAAAAAAAGGAACCCTTATAGGATCACTCGGGTGTCTGTCTGTCCGTCTGTCACAGCCAGTTTTCTCCGGATCCACTGGACCGATTCTGTTAAAATTTTAACAGAATCGGTCCAGTGGATACACATACGGACTTCTTACGACACGAACGCGTTACGTAAACTATAAAATTTTTAGTATGGATGTCGCTTTTGGGGTCAAACTAGAAAATCAAATTAAAAAAAAAAGTTTTTTGAACGATATCGTGTGACATATCAAATGAAAGGGCTTACTATGAGTGTTTTAAATATATTTTTTTCATAATTTTAAAATAAATGGTTTTGAAGTTATTCAAGAAATTAGACGAAAAATTACCATTCCCCCCCTTATCTCCGAAACTACTGAGCCTAAAATTTTGAAAAAAATGGAGATAATAGATCTTTCCCTAAATATTACAGGAAAACCTATTAGAAGTCTGTAGTGTTAAAATAACATGTTAAAAAAAAAATAATTCGTTCGGAATCCTTTGCACGCGAGTCCGACTCGCACTTGGCCATTTTTTTGTATTAGCGGCAATAGATACACATTCTGTGAATAATTCAACTGTCTACCAATCACGGTTCTTACACTGAAATCGCGAAAAAAAAACATCTTCGCCCCCATACTTTTCTGTGCGCATAACTAGACAAAATGTACTGAACAGCTGTTTTTTTTTCGCGATTTCGTGATTGGTCCCAGAGTAAAAGTTGTTCATAATGATGAGTACAATGACCCCTTAAGATGTGTTGCGTTTATTCTGTTACACGTTGTAAATACGAATATTTTTGTTCCTTAATTTATCACTGCAACTGTATGTAGGTAGCATCCTACAATGTTACGGAGGTGGATTTATCAGCACCTAAGTCGGGGTCGGAGTTTTTAAATTTAGTGCGCCATATTATTCGTTCAGCCTAGACGGAGACCCCACTACGGGTTCTACTGCTACTGCTAGCTAGGCCACAGATACTATACCTAATACTAGACTTGACCTTGAAGCTTGCGTTGTTACAAATTTTCTTATATGCCTACTTTGTGGTGATTATTCGGTTATGCTAGTACCTATAGGTAATTATTATAGGTAGTCCTCCTGACCCGTTTCGGCCAAAGCGGCCAATCTGAACGCGTTGCGGGCGAGACAAATAATGCACAAGCACACACACACAGCGACTTAAATCAGCGGCTCAGCGCGTCCATTTGAAATGCGCGTAGATACCTACAAACGCGACACTGAGCTGCCCTCCGTAATCCCGCGCGCGCGCGGCTCTCCGCCGTGACGTCGAAGACAGTAGGGATAGCATCATTACCGTTGCGTTTACACCTATTAATTATTGTTATTTTCATCGAAATCGAATTGTTCCATTTAAGTTCAAATTATTCACATTAAATTTACTTAATTGTTTAAATTACTTGAATACTTATTCAAGTTAATGAAAAAATTAAATTAGGTACATAACCTTACTCGATTCTTAAGTTAAAAAAAAAAACGTAAAATTAATAGGTACCTACAATAGGTATTAATATTGAATCTTTATTTTAGTTTGGGATTCCTAGCACTGATTTGCTATTCTACTATAATAATCTTTCTATGATTGAGATTAGTGTTTATTATGAATGTTTCCTTGAAAATAGATCGCGATATAATTGTTTATAAAGATTTGAATGGCTAAATATGTTAAATATTGTGTTGGTAAATGCAAGATAACTGATACAGATTCATACATTCGATTTAATAATAAACCTACATGTACATGATTAAAAATAAAACAAAATAATAATTTTCGTGAAAGAATATGAAATGGTAACAAAAATTTTTTTGCACACTGCACTTTGCACAAACGTCATTCGAGGCAGTTACCAAGCAACTCGCCCGAGTAGTAGTACCTATTTAATTTAATGAATGAGTTGAATAGCAAACTCTAAAATTTCGAACAGCGCCATCTATTGCTACATAATGTACGGATTTTAAATGATTCGTTCCAATAATCTTCCAAAGTTGAGTAAGAAGCCCATTATTCCATAATTTAGGGCTTAGGGGAGGTTATTAAATAAGAACATACCATTCTAAAGACCATTAAAAAGAAAAAAAAAAATATTTTTACACGAACTTCAATAAAAATCAATACATGTCACGCCATCTATTATTATTTATTAGAACTAAATTTTCTTTCTTCGTGTTGGGACCCCATGGTATAACTATGTAACCCATGAATGTTTGAACAACATCCATGTCTTCTATAAATAATCTACAAAATCTGCTGATAAGAAATATAATGTGTATTTGTGTGCTAATGTTAAGTATTGTGATTTCTGAGAGAACATTTTGTTGCTAAATATTTGTTGGGTGCGTTGCCTCCTAAATATAACTACATAGGTATATAAACACCTGCATTTTTACCTAGCGATTTGGGAGAACTTATAGTGATAATGTTTTCAATCATTTATGTACATTATAACAAACATGATTGTATGTTATCAGAGTGGAATGAAGAAGACTGCTAAAACTCAATTCTATTGTCTTCTATTTACAGGTTACACCAGAAGGCCACCGCGCGCCTCTCGCAGAACTTCTCCGGCGTTCAGTCAACACACAGACACCGCATGATCTGTGTCACACTGCTCACTCATCAGGTAATATCCACATGCCAATACGGGTCACTGTCGCCTTAATAATAGTAAAACGTAAAGTCCACAACCTAATGAAACAAATTCAAAGATGTAGTTCTAATACTGAATTGCTCTTAATCGGCTCCGAGTGTAATGAAAATGTTTTAATAATGTTTTCTTACTAACTAATCTTATTATTTTCTGATGCAGATCAGTCATCACTAATTTTATTTTATTTAATGGGATTACACTTTTTGGACCATAACTACTACAAGTGAATCTTATTTTTTAAATAACTAGGTTAAATATGAGTGTATTCCCAGTATCTAAACAATACATTGTGGGCATAGATCCACCGTCCCGGGGGTCTCTCTCAAGCGGTGGGTCCGCAGAACTACTGGCCGCAGGTCTATAACTAACTATAGCTTTTAGACAACCCCTTGCAATTAATAGTTGAAGTGCACTAAACAACAGAATGGTTTGATAGTCCTCAAGCATGTGGTTTTTATAATATACTTTGCTTATTTGCTTCTATAGGAATTATTCAGTTTTGTAGAAGATACAGCAGTAGACAGAAAAAATTAAAAGTAGTTACTATGATTTTATTGAACTTGCTTTTCAGAACGTTGACTGATTAGTACCAATGAATTTTGATGGTGTGAGTGTTTCTGTTCTAAATAACTGTTGTGTATTTCAGGCGGCAGTGTCTGTTCGTCTCCAGATCTTGATGGGTCTAAACTGGGAACATCGCCGCAAATCAATCGCTTCTTAGCTCGCGAACCTCCCGATGGTTGTGAAAAGGTAAACGTGCTTTTTGATACAATATTAGAAACACTGTCAATACATTTGTAGTGTCTTTACTATATCTCAGAATCTCCAAAGTAAATTCTCTCGAAGGTCACTTAGTTTTGATGTTCGTTGAGTTTAACATTCGTGTTACAGGTGAACTTGAAGGCGGGCGAAGGAGCATTCTCAGAATCAGTGTCCGTGATGAAGCCGACGATACCGGGCTTCACGCTGCGGCCGTCGCTGGGCTCGGCCTTCCAGCCGCTGCAGCCCGCGCCGCCGCCCTCCCCGCCCGCGCCGCCCGCCCCGCCCGCGCCCAGCTCGCACTGATCGTGCGGCGCCCACGGACCACCAGTGTCCACGGACTAGAGGGTTCCGCATCCACCAAACTACATTTTACTAACACTGCGTTCAACTAACCCTCTTATTAAACGTCCTATAATCGTTGAAGTTGAAAGTTAAGAACTATTTCCAATTTCACGTTAGTTTGACCCCGCTATTGTATTTTGTGGCGTACAAATCTAATCATTTATGATTATATGACAGTATGTTGAAGTTGTGGAGCTAGTGGTTTATTTGTACCATAACAAAATAATACAGTTTCCATAGCTTTGCAGAAATTCTATAACCAATTACGTTTATATAAGATTAAACGTGTTAGTGGCATCCAAAGTTTTATCACCCGTACATAATACACGTCTTTAATTAATCTTTTGTGACAATAAGAAACATTCTTTAAATTTATTGTGACTAAATAACGATGTCTTTTGATACACAGAGTATTGGATTTTTGTCAATTTCCATCAAATTTAGAGCGAGAGTAAGAAATAGGAATGTCCCAATGTATATGATCCATTTTAGACTTGCAATTACTTTGCACAAATTACTTCTTTGATAAACAGAGCAACCAAAGCAATTTAATCACAGCATTAGATTCACTAACGAAGCCAAACAAATGGCAAAAATATTTCATAAATACGAGTACCTATATATTATGTGTTAGTTTGCCCTGATATTATTTTAATGAATTACATTAGGTAATGAGGGAGCTACTTTTTCTAAAATGTGTATTTTAGCACTCACTGCTCCAGCTTAATTTGATTACATGACTGGATATATATTTGATCTCATTTTATGTATTATTTTAAAATTATGTACATAACACTACATGTTGCAGGCATAGAATTTTAAAGTGTTATAGTATGATAAGTAATTTCTTATTTTCAACATACATATATTTTTGTTAATTTAATAATTGAAGATAAATGACTTCGGACCAAATTTCTGAAAGGGCCAGATTGTCTTATTTGAGGTAATGGATATATCGGTTGCAAGAACAATTTTCTAATGCAAAAGAGCTTTAACTTGTGGGATTTGATAAAAGAAAATGTAAGTAAGAAAACAGACTGAATTTTTAAACTTTACTCATACTTTGATACAGGTAACTTGACTTTATTTGTTACGTAGTGTAGTGTACTATAAAGTGCCTATTATGGACAATGCTTACTCTCCAATTAATAAAATTGTAACTCAGTAGAACCTTATTTTGTTTCCGAAATTCAATTTTGTATGTTTCGTCAGTATCTGTATCAGGTACATGAGGCATTTGTTCGTGTAACGTTCGATTAGGGAAGTTTGGACCGCACTCGTTGGATTTCTCATTTTGGCCAAAATGCATTTTTATCATCGAGACTGATAATGTAGTATGTTGACAACTTACACATAAACCTAGTTAGATCTGCTTTTGGACATACGCAATTATTTTTTAAACCTTTTTTAAAATTCGACGGCAAATATATATTTTGGATGGCTCACCTTTGGAAATATATAGTATTTTAAATCTTATCATTGCTCAAACAAAATTTTTATTAAGAGCCACAACAAAATGTAACTTAGTGATTATAATATTTCCAGTTGCTGATGTAAATTAGTACCTATTGATTATATTGGTTATTCAATAAACAAATGTGATAATGTAAGAGAAACGGTCGAATCTGAATGTTGATCGTGGCTTGACAACTTTCGATACTGATGTGTACTAGTGCTACTGTCATGTTTTAACATGCTGCACAAAATGAACAGTATCCATAAGTTGTGAAGAATATCGAAGGTGCTGCTTAGTGACTAAAGTGTGTACAGACTAACCGACTTGTGACAAAGGAGCAGGGTGTTTGGGATGCGATTACATTGTGTAAGCAATCGCACTTGACAACAGAAATCATTTTTCGAATTGACTGCAAATGTGACAAACGAAAACCAGTATCTGACACTATGAAGGAAAACATTTGGAAGTGTACAAAAAGTATTATGATCATTCATTTTAAAACATAACGTAAGGATTATAATATGTTGTATAAAATGCCACTACAGTCGTTAATGATTTGACATTTTTAATAGTGAATAAATATATTGTGCAAAAACATTAGCATGGATGAAGAGCCGAGCCAATATTTAATATCCGGATTTCTGTGTAAAATGTTTCTGAAATAAGTGCAATATATAGCTGTAATTCGAATAAATATACAAGCAAACAATCTACGATGTAAATTTTGAGGGTTATATGTATATTTTATTTGTTATAATAAATTGTCTTCATGCCTTCATTGACCCACGTTTTCAGTTGCTCGATTGTTGTTGTGGAAACACATTATCTGTAAAGCTTTATGATTATGTTCGCATTGCTTCCTAACAGCTTCCAATCGCTTCTAGACTCCCCACACTTGGCAATGCAATCCAAAACAATATTATGCTTTACTAATAATAGACTTATGTCACAGGTCCAGGTTGTAATTTTAGGATTTATATAAGCCTTTCCCAATGTCGTTACCTAATTTAAGGTTTAGTAAGTTTTAGTAATGGACCCGAAAAATTATTAGCTGTTAAATGTGTGCTATAAAACGGTCCCCTTACTGTTTAATTTAAAGTAACCACTAATGGACAAAGGTTCCTAAATAAAGATGTTTGCATTGCCACCATTATTATTTTAGACTGCTGATTTGAGCATAGTATTCCGAAGGACATCTTTATTTAAGGACTTAAATGTTTTTAAAGTACATAAAGATATTTTTATATGTTCAGGGTAGGAGAAGGTTGAGTTGTACCATAAAAGTAACTTGGCTAGGACCTTAGATTTGATAGTTCTTTTATAGATGATTAATATTATTTTAAAGTTTGCTTTTAGATGAATGATAAGTTTGTAATTTTTATTAATACAATATTAGATTAAATACTAACATTTAAACTAAACCAAAAGTGCCCATTGAGATAAGTTTATAATTCAAGCAAGCCTTTTGTTCGGCATTTTGTTGAAAAATAATGTTTAGGCGACAAAATTAGAAATTAAGAAAAATTATCGAAGGATTGTTGATTTTTAGGTTATCTAAAATTGTTGAGGTTTATTGATAAAAAATTCTTTTAGTTTTTTTACAAAATAATGTTTAACAAAAGGCTTGTTTAGTTAGAGGCATTAATTAACATCAATATTAATAGTATCTACTTTTAAGTAATAATAAGAATGGTTTTATTATAGTTTTGTTTCAGAGAAGAAATTCTAATTACTATTTTTGTTTCCAATATTTTATCACTTTTATCTGTTTTCACTGTAATGTATCTTGCTGTATTGCAGACATATCCAATATACAGACTGATTTAAACTTTCGTCTTTTATTGTATTCCCTCAATGTGACTTGATATTTTGTTCTAAAATAGTCCGGTCAATTTAGACATCCGAGGATACAATAATTCGCACCCAGCTCAGAATTGGTAGGATTGTTCAAGACACTATCATAAATAAAATCTAAAAAGTCTTCGTCGATCCGATACCTGTAAAAAAAATACTCGGGGTCAAAGGTCACAAAAAAGGGTTTTTCGCGATTTTCAGCATAATGGTAAGTTTTATTATGAAATTAGTTAAGACATTAATTGTAGATCAGATATTCTATATCTAATATATAAAAATCTCATGTCACGGTGTTTGTTACCGAACTCTACTGAAACGGCTCGACCGATGTTCATGAAATTTTGTGAGTATATTCGGTAGGTATGAGAATAGGTGGTCAGTAGCGTAGCGAAACTCCTCTGAAACGGCTCGACCGATGTTCATGAAATTTTGTGAGTATATTCGGTAGGTATGAGAATAGGTGGTCAGTAGCGTAGCGAGGGGGCGGCGGCGCGCACCGGGTGACACCCGCTTAGGGGTGACACCCGACCGCTCGTAGACTAGTTTTTTCACTATCGGGTGGCAACCCTAAGCGTTTGACGCAATGAAACCTGTCGGAAGTAGGGTGCAAAATCTGAGCTCGCGTCGCTCGCTCTTGCATTTTGCACTCTCTGACTTTAAGCAGTCAGAGAGGAGGCAGCAGGAAGTGCATGTAGGGGTGACACTCGTTCGTTGACTTTTTATCACGGTCGGGTATCACCCCTTAACGGTCGACGTAATGAAACCCGTCCGTGGTGGGGTGCAAAAAATTTCGAGCTCGCTTTGCTCGCTCTTACTTTCTGCACTCTCTTTTTCTCAAGCGTTTCTGTATGACTCAATAAAATCACTATGATGCTGTATGAAATAATCAAAAGAAAATTAATTATGAAATAATCAAAAGAAAAGAGAGCAACATCAAAAGGGGTGATCAACCCTCCCCAGGTTCCCCTGCTCGAAGCTGTTTCACGTGCCGCCGTGAAAGTTCTCGTGAAGCCAGGGGCATATTAGAATCCATGAGGCGCAGCACTGTTAGTCAGGGTCACTTTCTGAACCTGGAATAGATTAATATCCACAAATGCCAAGTTCTCTTTCTCGGTATCGGCCTCATCATCCATATTATCGGACGTTATAAGTCAGGATCTGATGATGGGATCCCATGAAAAATTTTTGTACAGCGATATATTCGCCAATTGTCAACCGATTTGGATTATTCTTTTTTTTTGGAAGAGTATTACTAAAATCCTGCATCGCGCAAGCAGAGTTCACCGTGCGATTTGAACACATACATCAGCCCGAATATTAACTATCGGGCAGTAGCCCACCTGGCACAACAACTGTCTGGTAGGAGGATCGTCCCTTTACAATGGAGGTGTGCGGGACTTTACTCTCTGTTCCGCATTCCTCCAAACTGGTGACCCTCGACATTGAACGTCAGCGTAGCCTTCGTGCAACTACTTCAGCGTGACGTCGTTATCACTTCTCCTCATCGTGACCTCAAGTTCTCGAGCAGCGAGTCATACAGCCAGCCAGTACCCACGGCTTCTACGGGTATCCTGACCACCAGCATGCAGCTGCCGCGCATTCCTGGTCAGCATCCTCAGCCTCTATCATCCTCATCAGCGACCTTGGCAAGCACACTGCACCTTCGGCCAGTCACATGAAGAGCCATGAAGAGTCTCTCCTGGTCGACGCCAGCAGTCACGCCACTATGTCGCACAGCAACGCTGCCCCACATCCGACGCCCTGGTGCAAAACGCAGCACTGTACCACGTCCGACTCACTGGAGCATAACACAGTGCTGTGCCAGATCCAGCAACTGGAGCATAGCAGCATCATCCCGGCTCACTGGGATCTCATCACCCCGACTCACTGGGGCACCGCAGACAGTTCCGACTTACCGAGAACTCTGCGACTTCCGGTTCCGACTCACTGGAACCAACCTTCCACCCAGATGTATGGACGACTCATGCACTATTGACCTCCGGTCTCCGGAGGGGAGTGATGTAACGGCATCAATGCCGCCTCAAGAAAAACCAACGAAGCAAATCTACATCGGAACAAAAAGAACCGCGACGCCATCTATCCAACTAACAGCGAACTAAAATCCTGCATCGCGCAAGCAGAGTTTACCGTGCGATTTGAACACATACATCAGCCCGAATAATAACTATCTGGAGCCCACCAGGCACAACAACTGTCTGTTTGCGTTTGAGTTTGCGGGACTTTGCTCTCTGTTCCGCAATCCTCTAAAACATCACGCCAGTACGCTGTGAAGAGGTACGCAGGTACCACTACATAGTGAAAAAAAAAACTTTTTGTAAGTCGGTTATATTTTTTTGTAAAAAGTTCTTTATTTCACCTTGGACGAACGTCTTCGCCTACGCAGAAATTGAAATAAGCAAAAATGCTCATAAAACAAACCAAACGCTAAAAAACTTTTGAACGCGCAAAAGCTATTGAACCAAACTGAATCAAATTTTTACGGGACCAAATGGCAAGTATACCGCATCGAACTAAAAATACCGCATAGAATCACAGAAATCGGATCAGAAACCTCGGAGTAATCGGTGCAATGTGTTCTGTGAATCGGTGTGTACATACATAAAAATAAATACCCACCGAATTGAGAACCTCCTCATTTTTTGGAAGTCGGTTAAAAATGAATTAAATTCATTAGTGTTCTATAATCTGCAACTGTCAGTGAAAATCATAGAAACTGTGTTTCTTTTTTGGCTGGACGAAAATAATGAATCATCTTGATTCATCAGTTTCTTTGTTTCGTAGTTTGAAGACTGCCTACCACCGTTCGTTCGATAGTCGGTTTTGTTGATTTTGATACCTACCTCAAGGTATTCTTCTTCTTTTCGAGTTTCTGAGCTAATCAGCATTTCAACCGGAAGAGATGATACAGTGCCCTGCATTAGGTACCCTGATCCTATTTTCTTAATTTTGAGAGAGATCAGGATACGCAACAGACATTTTCCAACATTCACTCGAACGAAGTCGCGGGCACAGCTAGTTAAACCGATACCTATTTAAAAAGGATAATAAATAGCTAATGGAGAACTACAGACCTATAGCACTAATATCTGTATTGTCAAAAATCTTTGAGAAATATATTTACAGTGAAATCAATAACTACTTAGACCAAAATGAAATCCTATGTGATGAGCAAAAAGGCTTTAGGAAAAATAAAACATAAATATGGCGGTTTACGACTTTTTACACGTAGTTATAAGTATGATTTTGTCTGAGAAACCGGCAGCAGGTTCGTCATGCTCCCTTAGACGTCGCTGCTTGTGGTATGGTAGTGTCGGGCATCGGGTTACCTCCTTCCCTCTTATATGGCGAGGGAGGTAATGGCTAATCTTTGCGTTATGCTCGTGAACGGGTGCTGCTCGTGGTGACTGGTCGTCTTGCTGACCGTGGTTTATTATTGTTATAATTTTTAAGTGTTATAATTTAACTGCGATGGTCCTAGTTTATCACTTGTGACTTTGGGTCACAGCTTATGGTTAACTTCCATTGTCTTTTTATTTTATCCCTGGAGGCTCATTTTGATTAGTATTGTATGCTTGAGTTTACTTATTTAATTGCCTGTGTATGTAATTAGTTTTATCATTGTTTCATATTTAATTGTTGGGATAATAGTGTGCTAGCTGACATGTGCCATCCATTTATTTAATTTAAAATGTTCGATATCTATCATAAAATGTTGAATAACAATTTTATATAAATTCAACTTCTTTAAACTGAACAGACAGTTGTGTTGCTGGGGAGTTTGTTGGCCACTTCTTCCCAGCTAAAACACTAGGAAGTGGTGACAGGCTGGGCGATTTGAGGGACTGTCTTCATGTAAATTTTGACGTTCAAAAAGTGCTGATTTTCAGCCTAATTTGAATAAATGCCTTTTGATTTTGATTTAGTTTCTTCACAAGTTGACAAATCTTTACCTGTTTGTTCGTTTTATTGTAATATGTCTCAAGAATTCGATTATGTACACCACAATATTCTGCTTGCTAAACTTTAGGCTTATGGTATAAGAGTTCATGTCCTAGAATTGATAAAATGATATTTATCAGACCGCCAACAAATAACCCAAATTTCAAAATTTTGTATTATAACTAAAAGGGAACAGGTTTTCTCCTCTGATAAGCGTTGTACCACATATGGTGTTCCTCAGGGAAGTATATTAGGCCCTCCTTTGTTCCTGCTATACATTAATGATCTACCATAAAGCAACTAAAGAACCCATGTCATTTTTCGCTGGCGACAGACAAGCAATTAAATTGGAAAACACACATTAATGAACTTTGCAAAAAAATTGGTACTTCGTCATATGCTCTTTATAAGTTGGCACCGACTGTCACACAGATACTTTACTTACAGCATATTACGGGCTTGCTAAATTAGTACCATTAAGATATCGAATATTTTTTTTTGGGGCAATTTAACTCAGAAGCACACTGCGTTCAAAGTACAAAAGCATTGTATACCTACGTGCTATGTTTGGGTTACTAACTACTGTTTATACAGCACAGAATTCTAACACTTCCGTCACTTTACATATTGGAAATATCGCTTTTTGTAAAAACCAATCCTCATTTGTTTCCCCCTCTGAATAATAATAGAAATAGACGTGAGAAGTACAGACTTTGGATACAATCACTCTCCGCAAAAACAGCATTTCTCAGAAAAAGTGTAATATGCATGGCCCCAGTTATATACAATTCAAAATTGCTAATTAGTAAGGGGTACTATAATATTACAGAGTTTTTAAATGACAAATTTTGATAATGTAATAATAATATGTATTTTAGTTTTTTTCATTATATTGTTTTAATTAATTTTGACTTTGTATAATTTAATTATATTTTAACGATAATATTTTGACATGAGTATAATATTGACGAATTTATAATGTATTTTGACAAGATAAAAGTGGATTTCAATTAGATTAATTAGTTAAAAATTATAGATACCTATGCATGTTGTACGCCCTACGGGTATGTTACAGCGATCTACATATTATTTTGTTATAAACTGCTTTTAAACCTGTGACAAACAATAAATTATTTTGATTTTGAAAGCTGAAGAGTTTGTTTGGTTGAACGCGCTAATCTCAGGAACTACTGATTTGAATTGGAAAAATATATTTGTTGAATAGCCCATTAATCGAGGAAGGCTATAAGATGGCCAACTTGATAAGACCCAAGATCGACTTTTTACTGACGAGACCCTGTGCGATCTACTAATTTCAAAGGTACCTATTTCTTAAAATTACAAATGTAACAGTATACAAATGTAGTTTTCATGTCAACATAACCTATTTAGTATTTACATAGTTGCGCAGTCTGTTTTTCGTACCTATTTATATTTTTTGCCTTTCCGCGATAAACCAGTTGGCCATCCCTGCTATATAACATGGAGCACATTAATGAAAAATGTGTCACAGACCAAGTTATGCAGATCAGCCAGTACAGTATATTTGTCGATGTGGCACCTTTGAGCAGACATGAAGCCAATGTATGTTAAGAACTATTCTGTCTGATCCATGAAAAGTATTTGCATCTTTGTTGTGGTTTGATTATTTAGGAAGTTCTTAGCTAATCTAGTCTCTTCTATTGTGTTCATTTTCTGCTTACCATGCCATGGTCACCTTCAAGTATTCAAGTGTTCTTATGTGGTAAATAAAGTTCTATTATTGTATTGCTATTTTAAATATGCATGCAGCATTGTATCACATCTTAGTGTGGGATGCCCTAAATACCATTAAAAACATTTATTAAAATAAAATGAAAGTATGTCAAATCTAAAAATGTATTCCATTCAGTCTTAGCATTATAAAATAGATATAAACTTATAATGGAATAATATTATTACATTAATTTTACTAGTACTGCAAACTTCGCTTAGTTTGTATATCATCCAACAATATTCTAAGTTCTTCGTCCTCAAACCTTCCTTCTAGAGATGGTATTAGAGCTTTGGCCTCTTCAGGTGTCTCTGGGCATAGGTTTGCCAAGCTTGATACTTCAAATTTATGTAGTTTTTTGGATTGTAGGAGACTGAAACAAATTATCAATTAAGTTTCATTATTGTCAAAACATCTATAGCTTGATTAAAAAGGCTTCTATAAAATGTGCAAATACTTACTTTCTAACAGCAGCTATAGTTTCTTTGTTTTTAAACTTCTTGAACATGTTGGTGTATGTTAGTGTCTTCATGAAAACCTCTGAAAATTCTTGTTCCTCTTCCGCTGATTCATTCTGTGCCTTCCTATGTTCCAGCAACATGTCAACTTCTGATATCAGTAAAGTTTCTGCATTTTCAAACTCTGTAATTAAGAGTTAAGTAAATGTTTTATTTAATGTACTCTTGATTGGGTATTATTAGTTTCATGGTCATATTTACAAGATTTTTGGTCAGTGGGTCGTCTTAGGGGCAGATTTTTTTATAGACGGTTACAGTTCACAGTTATCAGGGTTTGGGCAAAGAAGCGTAAGCTTGTTTATCAGAAATAAAGTTACTTAATCTTACCCTTGGGAAACTGTAAATCTGCTGCATCTTCCTCTACAACGTCTTGTATAGGCCCAGCCATTAGGGAATAAAAATTTAGGGCACCACAAAGGGGGACCTTTAAATAGCTTGCAGATGCAGATGGACCTAAAACTCAATCCTCTTGTAAATCAAACAGGAAAACAAGTAGGTAAAGGCAAAATCTTTATGCCTAATTCACCTATGTATTTCAAATTACTTCTCCAGTGAAGGCTTCAAGAAATGTCGTGAATTTCACTGTTATGTGTATCTAGAAAACGTCGCTTGTATTGCATAAATGTATGCGTGCGCTTCCATTCCTTGAATAGTCTATGCTTGAAAGTTGAAACTTTTTGACTATTTTTGAGTGACACTGACACGACATTCATTTTGTGTGTTTGACATTGACACTGACAGTGACTTAAGTTAACTATATAACTCTAATCTATGGAGTTAACTCATAGAGATAGGGTTCCTTCGATTCCTTATTCAGAGAGTTAACTGATTTGAATCAGAGATTTTAATACATTCTAGTTTGATGTCGATGTTTGCGTTCCTAGGGGTGGTCGGACAATAAAGGAACCAAGAAATATCTTGCTTGGAGATCGGATCTGCCCATCACTCACTAGCACTGCTGCTCAACAGATCGCCTCAAGTTGCACAGCGGTATTATATTTGTTTCCAAACGGGCTAACGACATTTTTTTTAGTTTATTACGGTACAATTTCTTTGTGATCTAAATCAGGCGAAATCATTGAAACAGTTTTGATCTCCATAAAGAGTAGCTGAGATATTTCGAAAAAAATTATTGGTTAGCTCAGCGAAACTTGTTGAGAACGCTGACTTGATATATTTGTCGCCAAATACTCCAACAAACAATAGCCGCATTATGATATAACAAAGACTACGATTGAAGGACTCTGTAGCCATGGGTGTGAAAAAAGATTTAAAAAAAAATATGTGTCTTGTTCGTTGAAAGCATTTTGAAGGTCTTGTTTTGTTTGACAAAAGTAATGACGGCTGACAGCAGAATGACAAACAGCAAAAGTTTCGAATCCAAGAAAAGTATCGCTACAAAAGTATCGATACCAAGAAAAGTATTGTAAGACTGAAAATTCTACTTACTTACATAAATTTAGTCTACTAGATACCATAATGATTGTTTTATAGTTTCCACGTTCCAAATAATCTAAATTT
This sequence comes from Lacanobia wlatinum, assembly GCA_947578705.1. Taxonomy (NCBI): domain Eukaryota; kingdom Metazoa; phylum Arthropoda; class Insecta; order Lepidoptera; family Noctuidae; genus Lacanobia; species Lacanobia wlatinum. Next base: position 13,549,570 of record OX388033.1, read on the forward strand.
TTATAATTTAAACCTACTCTAGTGAGATAAATTATTATGATGTATTTATCGTAGTTGACTCAAAATACACTAACAGTCAAAAACTTCCCAAAAACAATTACCGCGTAATGTGGTGTCCCCAGTATGTGTATTAAATACTGGCACTTCGCCCGCGACTTTGTTTGCGCGATTTTAAATTGCAATTTTTCGAAGGGGACTAATTTTTTCTAATAATAAAATGTATCCTGTTTTACTCAGGGACACTGTAGCATTATAAAGGTGAAAGAATTTTTGAATCGGTCGGTCAGTCGGTTTTTGAGATAAATTGTAACAAACAAACAAAAAATAAAAATTTTCCTCTTTTTAAATTAGTTTAGATAGTTTACTTAGATTGATCTATGGTCGAAATCCCTTGTCCTTGATAGTGGTGTGCTAAAGGGTATCGATTACATTTGAAAGTATTGATTCCTGTACGTCTACCATGAGTTTTATCAATCTATACTCGCTAGCGACTGTAGTTAAAAAAAATGCATGAAAACTTAAAAAAAAAACAAGTTTCTAATTTATTTGTTTAAATTGTTAACTAAGAAGCAAGCAACTACAGTCACTAGCGTGTATAGATTGATAAAACTCATGGTAGATGTACTGGTGTAGTATCACAAACAAAGTAATCGATTACAATAATACTTGGTATCGAAACAAAAATATCGATACCAATGAGTAATCGTTTTTTTTTCGTATACCCTAACCCATAGATTATACATTATAATGTACCCTAACCTACCACAGACTACATTACTACAATATCAGCTGACCAACAGCAGGAGTAGACCATGCTTCTTCTGAAAACAAAAACAATAAATATCAAACGCAGTTCAGCTTGTTCTGTGGTTCAGCTCCACAGTATTTGGGATCTAAACTGATTTGTGTTGTCCCGAATATTCCACCGCAGCACTCAATAAAATGGCTAAGGTTGAGCCCACGATTTTTAAATCGGAAGGACCAAACCTCGAGTCGGAGCCATCAACAAAAACCGATTCCCCTCATAAATTCACACCTAGGGGTACGTAACATTAGATCTAGAAATAAAAATAGATACAAGCTCATTTAGAAAACATATCTGAAATAAATAATTAAACTCGAAATTCTCATTTTAGAAACAAATAAAGTTCAGCATCAAGAACTATCGAAGACGGTGTACTCTCACATTTCAAAACTGCACAGACTATTATCTGACTGGAGTTCGAATCGCGCCAAAGGTTTTAGAGTTGCTAAATTAGTACTTAACTCAAATTTACCCGATTGTGAAGAGGGATACTTTCCAAGTGAGCTGAGCCCATTGATGGACAACTTGTTGGACACTTTGAACATTTTGAAAAATATTGTGGAAGGTAAATATTTCTTGTACCCACCTCTTCAATAATTTCCACAGCCCCTCAGAACACTAAGCATTTCATCAATTTATGTTAGCAAAGAACTTGGCGAGGTGTGAGTTAAGCTTGTAAGTTTGGCATTCAGAAGTGTTTAAATTGCTGGGTGTGTAAACCCTTGAAATCTCGTCACTAGATGTCAAGGGCAAACAAGGGGAAAAATACTATTTCTCAACACTCAACAGTAAGTCATCTCATAAAACTCCTCCAAAAGCATCTTGTGGTATATTGTGGAACTGTAATTTAAATGCTTTATATTGTTGCCTGGCAAACAACACCTCTCAAGTAAAAGATTGGCAGTTCAGGCAGTCAAGCAAGTCATCACAGGCCAGAATCCAAATGAAGTTGGTTTCACAGTACCCAAGTTCATTGGTTACAATAAATCATTTGGTTTAAAAAAAACAGCTTTTTAAAAATTAGGAAGTTTAGTTGTAGGAATCTTTTATTACTGACAATTCTGTTTTATATGCAACTTTGTTTCAGAAATGAGAGTGGTGAACAATCAACTACAAGCACTAGTAAAATTGCAGCCCTCTGATGAACCAGTGCTTGTGACCTGGTCAGTCAGAAAAATATCACAAGAAGTAATAGCCATGTACGGAATGGCAAAAAAAGAATTAGAGTTGCTGGAGGTTGCCACAGGTATGTATTTTTTCTTTAATACGTACTTTGAAATGAAAGGCCTTCCAGCAGAGGGATTGTTCTGTCGCTAATAAAATGCAGGTTCCAGGAAGTAATTCATTTCAGGAGAGGTGTATCTTGAGACTGTAGAAAAATATCTAAAGATCATCATTTAGGTGTTTTAAAGTGATGGAAAAATAAAATACTGTTTTGTTACCTATCTATGAAAATCAACACCCTAAATTTTAATTGCTACTCCAACGAAAGCACTGTGATAACCTACTGCATTATTTAACTTTGTCAGTTCAAAGTTAAATAATGCAGTTAAAATTTGATATTTTTATACAAAAAATACACATTTCTTGAGACAAGTACCTAATAAAATATTTCCTGTAAGAATCCTGTCATAAAATTGGTATATCCTTGCCTCCCATCTTCATTACTTTAAAGAAACAGTAATCATTTGGACAAATATCCCAATGGTTAGTTTAGAGAGACTATAGACAATTCTTATACTTTCCATCAGGGGCGGATCCAGGATTTTCATTTGTGGGGAGGGAGCTAGACCCCGGTGAGGGATGGTCGTAGCACTAAATAAGCACTAAAAAAGCATAACAAACCTCCTTAGATTCATTTCGTTAATTCATCAATGACTTCATTAGGTTGTACACTGCTAAAGAAATCTGGGTCTTTTGGGGAAGGCTTGACCCCTTAGCCTAATGGAAAGCATGGGCGGAACCAGGGGGGGGTGGGGCCTGGATCCGCCCGTGCTTTCCGTACTAAATTATCGTAAATATTTTGTTTCAGAGAACATAGCGCATTGTCGAGATGAAAATGTTCTAGTTGTTTACATGAGCTCGTGGAGGCCTGGCCCTTACGTTTGTTCTGAAGCATATTCATATTTATTTGCGGAAGCAGGTTTACCTCCTTTGTCATAGTCTGAATTAACTTATTTTAAGCTATAATATATACAATGATATGATAAGTCATGTTGTTTTTAATAATTATTAGATAATGTTGTACTCAAAGATATAATAAATAAGTTTGTTTTGTTGTTTTTTATATTTCTATGATTGTACTATAAGATATAGGTAGTTAATAATCAAAAATGTTGATGATGAAAAGCTGGAAAATTTTTGATTTTCATTTCTAGTTCGTTTTCAGTTTTAGTGACCCAGAAAACCATGAAAATATCACCCTTGACGAAAAATTACGAAGGCTCGTGCGAGCCGGACTCTCACACGAGGGGTTCCGTACCATAATCCGATCATCCATCCGACCTTGACTTACTTGAGATTCTAAGTCCCCTAGCTGGGGCAGAGGGCGTCCACAGTAAACTTACATCGCGAACGGTCTTGAGCTTTACGCTTCACCTCGCTCCACGTCATTCCGATGCTCGTTGCTTCTGCCAACACGGTGCGTCGCCAGGTTTGACGGGGACGGCCACGTTTCCTTTTCCCTTGGGGATTCCAGTCCATAGCCTATTTGGGGATGTGATCGGGATCCCTCCGGAGCGTGTGACCAATTCACCTCCACTTTATTCCGAGTATGCGACGAAGACATCGGTTGACAAAGACCTGGATTTGGCGTGAGATTTCCTTTGTCACCTTTCACACCCGTAGAGCAGCACGGATTTGACATTAGACCCGAAAATTTATACTTGTAACTCTTCGGGTCAGTTTTCGTGACCAAATAGGTCTTAGCTGCGCGAAGGTAGGGCTTTAGCAATCCGTGAAGTGACTCCTCTGTCCTCCTCCTCTTCAGTCCCTCCAGTCTCTGACACGACGCTTCCGAGGTAAGTAAATTTGTGGACGTGTTCCACTGCCTCTGTGCTAATTAGCAGTGATGTTGAGTTCTTCACTCCTGTACGCCTGAGTCTTCCGGGTGTTGATTTTAAGTCCAGTTTTCGGCGCCTCCTGGCACAGGTCGATCAGTTTTGCTTGCATGTGGGCGTGTGTATGTCTCAGCAGGCATCTTGCAAGAATATTTTCTGTAGATGCTCTGTAATAGGCGGACCATTTTTGGCGGCACTCCAATGTTCAGGATACGTGACCAGATGCTGGACCATTGCGACGTATCAAAGGCCTTTTCGAAGTTGGACAAAGGTAATATCATATAGTAAAGGTAGTATCATACTGGAGCAGGCATCAGAATGGCAAAGGGAGATCCTTTGCCATTCTGATGCCTGCTCCAGTATGATACGGAGAGTGTTGATCTGGTCCGTACACGAGCGGCTTGAACGGAAACCAGCCTGTTCCTTACGTCCACGGCCTTCGACAACCTGTCCAGGATTATCTTGCAGAAGACTTGAAGGAATCGACAGCAACGTTATGCCTCTCCAGTCGCAATGACTGAGATCACCTTTCTTGGGCACGGTTATTAAAACCCCTTGTTCCAGTCGTCCGGGAGTACTTCAGCGGCCCATATCTTTTCAATTAAAGGCTTCAGTACACCGACGGTGGAAGTTAAGTCGGCTTGTAGCATTTCCGCAGTAACCAGGTCGATTCCGGGTGCTTTGCCTGTCTTCAAAGAGAGGACCGCTTTAGCCATTTCGGAGGCTGACGGATGGTTCCGTGTTGATGTCAAGAAGCCGAGATGGTGAGAAACTGTCCTGCAACGCGTCGGGCGTCGATGCTGCTGACAATCGGAAGACGTCAAAATTTTGGCGCTGCCTTTCTGCCGTCACAATGAACTGCCCCTCCTTGGATTTAACGGCTTCTTGTTGTGCCTACTATTTCCTATCAAGGTTTTAGTGGCTTTGTACAACTCTTTTAGGTTGCCGTTGTTCGCCGCATGTTAGCACGATCAGCAATATCATCAGCCACCGCCTTCCATCTACACGGTTACTACGATAGATCGCCTTGCGTTTCTGAAGTTATCGAATACTGAAGTCGGCTCGTTCGGCAACATTACGGGTCTCAAGAAGCTTTAAGTGCAGGTTTCTTCTATCCTCAATAAGGTTCCATGTCTGCTGGAACATCCAGTCTTCGCGAGTATTAGTTGATTTATGCCCAAGAACGACGGAGCTGGTCTGGTTCCACTCCGCGTCTAGTGAGTCCGTAACATCTTCAAGTACAGCGAACCGATTGCGTAGCTCAAGCTGAAACGCTTTACGGGTGTCTCAAGTCAAGAAGTTTGCTAATGTCAAACCTTCTTCCCATCCCGCCGGTTCCTCTCGCTGCCCGTGCTACTGCTACCTTAAGCCGCACTTCAGCAACCACCAGATGGTGGTCGCTATCAATATCGGCGCCCCTGCAGTTGCGGGCATCGAGCAATGAAGAACGCCATTTGGAGCTAATGTCAAGATGGTCAATCTGGTTCTTCGTAACTCCGTTGGATGAGTTCCAGGTGTATTTGTGATGGTTGCCATGAATAAACAATGTCCCTCCAATGGTCAGGTCATGATTCTGGCAAAACTCGATAAACCGCTCACCATTATCGTTACATACCCCAAGACCCTGCGTGCGCATATGTCGCTCACGGTTAGTGTTAACCCTCCCAACCTTTGTATTCAGGTCCCCCATGACGATGACTATGTCTTGTTTCTTAATACTTCTAAAGGTAGCGTTGAGGGCGTTGTAAAAGTCGTCTTTTGTATCCTCAGGTGAAATACTGTACGATGGATATTTTCCGGGCTCTTGAGTTAAAACGGGCATACATGATCCGCTCTGAGATGGGTTTCCAATCTAAAAGGCTTTTCTTAGCTGTACTAGAAAGGAGGAGCCCTACGCTATACTAGCGTACATCTTCCTCACATTCTTTCCCAGAATACAGCAAAGTAAAGTCACCGGATGTTCTCAGCTCTCCAAAATCGTTTCTTCTCACCTCGCTTAAACCGAGTATATGCAGGTTGTAACTAAGCATAACTGCTTCCGCTTGGGCAAGGCGTACGTACATTCCAAAATGCAATTCGAGTCCGTAATTTATATGTACCGATACCAAAAGTCGTCGGTAAAGTATCGGTCTGGTTTTTTACTCTTTCAGTTTCATGAATCTAATATTGTCGGGCAAGCGAGTGAGTAGCCCACTGTGCCTTAAACCGGTAACGGGGCTGCCGCTTCAGAGTCTTGGGATGTGCTCGGTTTTTTTTTTTCAGGTTCCCTCCCTAGTGAGTCGATTCTGTTTTAAGGCGCAGAATACTCGCCCTTTGCCCTGCATCCGTTAGCTCAGCTGCAACTGGGGGTGGCGGACGCGCGGCGGCGCAGTTGCAGCAGGTCCAGGGGGGGGGGAAGCTAGGGTATAGTCTTGGTGGGAATCGCTGTTTGTAAAAAGTGCCAAGGAACCATCTGCAGTACTCGTGACGGAGTACCGTATAGAGCATAGCCCTAGCCAGTCCGAATCACTGTTTAAGATAATTTTGTATATTTTAATTTTGTGTATTTTATCTATGGCCTTGGTCGCCTGATAATAAAATGATTCGTTTAATCATTTTATTTACTTTTTTTTTAAATAGCCTATGGTATCCCACTGCTGGGCAAAGGCCTCCCCCATATCCTTCCAGACACTCTTTTCTTGCGCCACTTCGAACCAACCTTCGCAGTGTGCGTCCAGATCATCTCGCCACCGCTTTCTTGGCCGGCCTCGGCGACGCCGTCCATCCTCTGGTACCCACTGCGTGGAGACTTTAGCCCAGCGGTCACCATGCATGCGCCCGGTGTGACCCGCCCAGTTCCATTTCAGCCTGGCAGCTTTTTTGCCCACGTCTATGATACCTGTTTTGGAGCGCAGCGTGATGTTCCGTACTCTATCAATTCTTTTTAAACTTAGAATACTGCCTACTAATAATATTTATTTACACATAATTTTATATTTTTAAATGTGTGCATTATAATTTATTAAGCTTTTGAAATACTTACGAGTGTGTTATACAATAATTATCTACTCAGCATACTCACAACATTGTTTAAAAGTAGTTGCAAGTTACCTGCCTGCATACCCAATAGCTTTGTTAACTTTACTATTGTGCTTTTTCATTACCTATTGTTTACTTTGCTAAAACCCACAGCGAGGTCAAGTCCCCCAAACGACAATTCTGGATCCGCCACTGACGGGAGGGAGGTCCATTTAATTCGTAACTCTATGGCGTACATGTGAGCTCGCACTAACACAAACCAATGAGGGTCCATGTTTCCAATTTTACAATCACTCCAAAACGGATAATAGTAGACCTGAGTGCTGATTGGTCGCCAGTTTGTGTCGGTTCGCAAATTGTCGACACAACACGGAGAGATTATAGAATACAGGATTTTGATTCGTATCTTTGTAGAAGAAATGTTCAGTTGATAATTTGTCGAGAGCTTAAATCTCTCAAGATATTTTATAATCTTACAGTTTGCAGTTATCTCTATAATTGACATACTTAGGTATACATAATGTGTATGATAAGTAAATATATAAACATTTTTTTTTTTAACTTTTTACAGGGTAATTTCGATGTTAGGTATGAACTGTTTGTTACCAATGTACGGTGCACCAATGCAGGAGCGGGGTACAATTTATACTGGCCTAGATAAGAATTTTACTGTGATATAATTTTACGTATAATAGCGCAAAATAGCACGTAGCTATTAGCACAGTCTAGGATCATCTTTAGACTTGGATAATATAGTCCAGTCATTTCGTCCGAAAAAAAGGCAAATAAAAGAAAATGAATTTGCGCTTCTAATTTTTTAATATGTTGTAGGGGATATCTAGAAAAGCTTAACTTGAGATTGTCGACCAAGCTTTCCTAGGAGCTTTCGCCGCCATCTTGGAAAACGCTTAAAATTTGTTTTTCGGCAATAACTCGGCTATCCGATGAGATTCGAAAATTTTTGTAAGACACTTTTTGTAGCTTTCTTTGTGCTCTACAATAACGCCTGAATCATTTTTAGCGTATCATGCATCGTTATCGAGATATCGATCGATAAAGTCAAAAATTTAGGACAGTTTTTGTTTTTTCCTTTTTTTTTCTTTGGGTCTTAATAAATATGAAAAATTGTGGAATTCAAACTTGTAGAGCATATTCAGACCTACAATTTCCTTCTTGGATTTTTTTATGTTGGACAAAAATTACGATCTCCAGCGCGCCGCAAAGTCGGTGAATCCACGCTCAGCGTCGAGCGCGCTCAAGTTAGTATATCGTATCGTGTTGAGTTTTTGCTGTGCGTAGTGTAAATCGAGGGTTCCGATATTCTGGGCAAAAATTTCGATATCTAGTTGGCTGTAAACTCGTTATAACGGAGTGCCCGCATAGAGCGTCCGTTGGAGTTGGAGGGGTCAGGTATAAAGGGACCCTTTTGTTAGGGTCTACGTGTTGAAACGTGTTCTTCTTTTCGTAGCATCTCGGTTAGTTGCCTCGAGCCTTTCGAAGTGAGCACACGTGTTTCAACTAGAGATGAGATATACCTGCCATTCTCCATACCCGGCCTTTAAGGTATGGGTATCACTAAATACCTGGTACAAATACCAGGTATCAAAATACTTCTAAGTATTTGGGTGTGGTAGGATTTCGATAAGTAAACGTATGCGATAAGTATGGTATGCCTCCAATATAATGTAGGTACGACGTTTCAAGTACCTATACGTAATTATGCATTATGAGATATGAAATCTTTCCTTCCTACTTTACCAGGCTTAGGACTGTCGGCTAAGAGTATGACGATGGTTATTAATGAATTCTAGTTATTTCTATATAAATTACACAACGTAATCAGACAACGTAAACATTCAAACACGTAATAATATTCCCTAACATAAACAAACTAAGGAACTCTCACGTCGTGACAAAAAATGTAATTATGCTATTATGTTCCTTATGCACGTAAAAATAAGTACCCATTTTGTCTAACTAAATTAAATCAACCGAATGTTCATAAAGCACGAATGACGTTTCGGGTCCCTTCGTAAGCTGTCGGGTAGCTTCGGGTTGCTTCGGCGTACCGAACTACCGATAAAACTGGGCGCTACCTTGTGGTAGCGGTTCGTATCGCACTATGCGTCTGACGTCATACCTTCAAGGTATTTACCCAGTATTTCGGTCCGTACCCGGTCTATGTACTGGGAAGCACATACTTGGTATATATACCTCTACCAGTATATACGTCTCATCTCTAGTTTCAACAATTTTGTGACTTTATCGATCGATATCTCGATAACGATGCATGAAACGCTAAAAATGATTCAGGCGTTATTGTAGAGCACAAAGAAAGCTACAAAAAGTGTCCTACAAAAATTTTCGAAATCTCATCGGATAGCCGAGTTATTGCCGAGAAACAAATTTTACCCCTTTTTTCAACATGGCGGCGAAAGCTCCTAGGAAAGCTTGGTCGACAATCTCAAGTTAAGCTTTTCTAGGTATCCCCTACAACATATTAAAAAATTAGAAGCGCAAATTCATTTTCTTTTTTGAATGTACGTAATGACTGGACTAATAGTGTTAATAAAAATGAAACAAGAAAATGTGCCTTGTTATTTCTAGATATCCGAATCCAATCCAAATGCCCATTATTATAGATCGAATCATGTTACCTACAGTTTATTACCCTTTCGAAAACGAATATGTCAAAAAAGCTATACCTACCTAGTTCTAATAGCAGCTGACCTCGGCATTACCATTAATTTACATAAGGCTATTTGTCTTGAGAGCGATAGGGCGATGAGGACCGTTGTCATGGCGACTTTTAACAAACAAACACTGGCAAAGTAGAAATGGACGCTTAACACAATTAACTTCATAGATGCACGATTTACCTATTCTTAATGTGTGCATCGTTGCTAATTAATAAAAGTCGCAAGGGTTAAGCATTAATGTTAAGAGACGCTTGCCGATGAGGATCGTCTGTGGATGTGTGACTATTTTAACATGCCGAGATTCCTCCGTGCCTCAGAACACATAACATCATTAAGCTGTTGTCCCGGCTAACATTTGTTTTGTAGATCCTTGAAGGTCGTTACGGGTAGTCAGAAGTCAATAACTCTGATTCTACTCTGTTTGCCCAGGGGCATCGTGTTATCCAGTCAAGTACTGGTTTTTTTTTACCTCCGACATTATCGGAGTCTATAGCTAAGCCTAATTCTCTTTTACATTCCAATTCTCTCATTTATTCATGCCGCATACTTTTTCTTTCTTCATTCGTCATCTTACTTTCTTTTTTCTGGGTGAGATTCCCAGTATGAAACCTATTCTACCTATTCATTTTTATTATTATTTTTTTCAGTGGGGGGAAAATAACGACCCATTTTGGTTTTTTATTTACTATACAGTAGGTAGTTTTCCTTAATTATTACAATTTATTTACCTTTTTCTTAACAGTATTTTCTTATTTTTAATTTTACTTATTCTGTTGCTTACTCCTATGACATTTAATATTTATTCTATGCTTAATATATATATTGTTAAATATACTACCATCATATTTTCTTAAACTCTTTTATTTCTTTCTATTGCCTTCTGCGCAATCTTTATGCAGTAGTGTAAGAATTTTTCTGTCTTTTCCCTGCATCGCATCCCCCAGTCTACTTTTCCAGTTTTATCTGCAATTCCTGTTCCAGCTCATATCTTTCTATTGCATGTACGGGGCATTCCAAAAGGTGTGGCACGGTTTCGTCCTTGTTCGGGGCCAAACCAGAAAATTAAAAAAATTTTTTTTTGAACAGTATCGTGTGACATGTCAAATGAAAGGGCTCACTGTGAAAGTTTTAATTATATCTCCGAACCTACAGAGCCTCAAATTTTGAAAAAAATGGAGGTAATAGATCTTTTCCTATTACAGAATTTCACTGCTGGTATACAGTGTCGATAGGTACTATGACGTTTATATTATTTTTACCTAGATCCAGAACGGCACCTTTTAACGGCACACCAAGACAAAAATGTCATTGACATTTTGGCTTCACAAGTTGTGACGGCATAAAATATTCTTTGAAGCCAGATAAATGTAGTCTAGCTTGGATTAGCAGACTAGTATCAAACACCTCACCTCACTATTTACAATCGAAAGGTTTATGAGGGGGAAATTAAACGTTTGCAATACTTCCATATACTTAGATTATGTTTATGCCACCATTAGTTTCAGGAAATGCCAGCGGTGGAATTGAAATTGCCGTTATGAACAATCTTTGCGAGTCAAGAATTTATGTAGATAGGTTACCTGATGTTGTTTAGATACCTGTCTAGAAAACGGAGAACGGTGAGGCATCAAACAGTAGTTCTTAATTGTTTGTTTGCTTTTAGAAAAACTTTGTCCCACACTAGGAATTTCTCCTGTATCGTGGGTACGTTCACAAACATACAAACTCACATAAACACACAGCCCGGAACAACTATCTGTAGGTTTTACAAATATTTGCTCCGTGCGGGAACCGAACCTGCAACACGCAGCGCAAATAACAGCCAATCTGCGCCAGAAGGAGGGTTATGTTTAACCGACTGCGGCAGAAGGAGGGTTATGTTTACCCGACTGCTCCAGAAGGAGGGTTATGTTTATCCGACTGCGGCAGAAGGGGGGTTATATTTACCCGACTGTGCCAGAAGGAGGGTTATGTTTACCCGATTGTGCCAGAAGGAGGGTTATGTTTACCTGACCGCGGCAGAAGGAGGGTTATATTTACCCGATTGTGCCAGAAGGAGGGTTATGTTTACCCGATTGAGCTAGAAGGAGGGTTATGTTTACCCGACTGCTCCAGAAGGACGGTGATGTTTACCCGACTGCTTCAGAAGGAGGGTTATGTTTAACCGACTGCAGCAGAAGGAGGGTTATATTTACCCGACTGTGGCAGAAGGAGGGTTATGTTTACTTGATTGCGCCAGAAGGAGGGATATGTTTTTTTTGAGTATGTATGTAGGTAAGTAGAAAATTATGTATCTACTAGCTGACCCGCGCGGCTTCGCTCCCGTCTACTGTTATGTATCTATGTATGTATATGTCTTTGGCACGCTATGTAGCCTAAACGGCTTGATGGATTTCAGCTTGAGAGGTATCGTTCGATTCGTCTTAATTGTAAGAGTGACTTGGATATACCTTATTATGTCTTCGAATATTATTTTTTCTACGAAACCTGTCTAGTGAGGTATATAAATAAAGGGCTCGCGCGGACGGTTACAAAAATTTGACTCACTAAAATATACGAAATAAAAGAAATTGATTTGTGTCAAAAAATCCGAACGCCAAAAATGACAAACGTCCCAAACAAGTCACTTATCAAGCAGTCTGAAGCAGTTAGTGGCATCAGATCAGTCTGGAAGTAAAATAAATGAAAATGTTTAGGTATGTTGTTACATACATACCTGTAGTGCTATTCTGTAACAACATTTTCGTATCTCGACAGTGGAATCCGAGGTGAGTTTCAAATTAAGACCTTTATGTTGTGTGCAATAAAGCTCACTTTGTGAGTTTTGTCACTCAGGTGAAGCTCGATATCGAAAAAGTTATTTACAGAATAGACTAGCTGCTGTTGCTTAACCCATTTTCGAAATGTTTTGCTCCAACATGAAGTAAGTAACTACTTATTCAAGCTGTGTTAGAATGGAAGGACTTTCTTTGAGGTATCTAATTTGTACATAGGTATAGTTTACTAAAACTTATTTTAAAATGTTGACTAGGTAGGTATACCTACCTACGGGAGGAGTAGGGAAGCGAAACTTACGCGGATATGAGTAATGCGCGTGTAGCACACATTTTTTTTTATGTGCCCTAAAATATGCACGTTGTAACTTTATGCAACAATCTGACAAGATATGTATAGTCAACACAGCTATTTGGTATACCTACAGGCAATTTTTTTTTTTTTTTACTGCACTGCCGTATTTTTTTCAATGTGTGCATTATAAATTTTTAAGCTTATGAGATACTTAGGTACTTAAGAGTGTGGTGTGCAATAATTTTTCTACTCAGTACACTCACTAAATTGTTTAAAAGTAGCTGCAAATTAGCTGCCTGCGTACCAAATAGCTTTGTTGACTGTACCTACGGATATCGACGTGCATATTTTATTATTATAACACCTATTTCGGTTTACGGCTAACAGATATAAATAGAACACGGAAGGAAGGGCCGGGGTACCGTGTCCCTGCTTCTGACGAAAATTGACCCAAATTCGTGAAGCAAGGCGTTGCCTGCTCCCGGCTGTCATTTCACGCTCAATTTACTTTCTGCTAAGCACATTTCCGAAACGATATATTCGAAAATGTAACCTTTATCTATTTGTATTTATGAAGAAGTTCGTGTCGAATAACTGGCCTTATAAGAAGACTAGCTTCTGCCAGCGACTTCGCCCGCGTGATCCCTAGGTAACATAATCGCGGGATAAAAAGTATCCTTTGTGTTATTCCAGACTATAATCTATATCTGTGCCAATTTTCATGAAGATTCTTTCAGGCGTTCTGACGTGAAAGAGTAACAACCATTTTTTTTTTCATTTGTGTTGTGTTTGCCCTTGACTCTAGTCTAGGCCAGAGATGACAGAGACAAAGTCTACGATGGAGCGAGCTTACCCAAAAGGAGCCTGTTCACTCTAACTTTGAAGAGATTAGGGTTGTAAGCGTTTGGAAACACAGACGCAGGCAGAGAGTTCCACTCCTTTGCTGTGCGCATTATAAAAGACGTTTGGAAACGCTTAGTGGGAATTGGTGGAATAGCAACAAGGTAGGGATGGTAAGATGCAGTGCGTCTGGATGTCCGATGGTAGAAGGGGGCCGGTGGGATGAGGTCCTGGAGTTCTTGGGGACACTCACCGAAGTACAATCTGTAGAAGACCGACAAGCAGGCAACCTTACGGCGATGAGCCAAGCTATGTAGCTTGGCAACCACCAGTTTTACGTCACCGATGAGCCTCTTAGCTCTGCGTTCCACCGAGTCAAGCGCGGCAAGCTGATACTTAGCTGAGCCATCCCAAAGGCTACAATACTCCATGCAGGATCAGACTTGCGCTTTGTACAGGGTTAAAAGCTGTCAAGGCCTGAAGTAACGCTTCACCCTATTTAGGATGCCCAGCTTTTTGGCCGCGGTTTGGGCTTTGTACTCGATGGTGGCGCCGAAGTTGAGACTGGATGTCAACTCCATGCCTAGGAGCTCGAGCTGATCAGTCACAGAAACAGATGTACCCCGAAAAGTAGGAGTTTGGTCAAAACGACTACTTTTTGCGGTAAAAAGACACGCCTGTGTTTTAGTGGCATTAAAAGTGACAAGATTGTCATCACCCCACTGGGAGACAAGGCTTAAGGTCAAATTTATCTGCTCTGCCATGGCCTCTCTCAAGGAACGAACTTCATCCCCGCCGGTTGTTGCGCTGGACAAGTATCTCTCTGAAACAGTACTGTCATCTGCGTACCCAACAAGACCAAGCTGAAGTAGGTCATTGATGTGCAGCAGGAAAAGAGTTGTAGTTAGAACAGACCCCTGAGGAACTCCAGCATCAATAGCCATGAGGTCAGAGGAGCAACCGTCAACGACTACTCGGATCGACCGTACACTCAGGAAGTCTGATATCCAGCTACAAAAACCAGCTGGGATGCCATAAGCAGGAAGCTTGCTGAGTAGACCGGCGTGCCAAACCCTGTCAAAGGCCTTCGAGATATCGAGCGACACGGCAAGTGCTTCGCCGTGTTTCTCGATGGCCTCTCCCCAGCAGTGCGTGACATACACAAGAAGATCGCCAGTTGACCGTCTCCGGCGAAAGCCATATTGACGGTCACTGAGGAGATCATTGTCATCAAGGTAGGTCAGCAGCTTACTGTTCAGAAACCTTTCCATAACCTTGCATAGGATGGAGGTAATGGCGATCGGACGGTAATGTGCAGGGTCAGCACGGTCTCCCTTTTTGGGCACCGGTTGCACATTCGCAAGCTTCCATGATTTCGGCACCGTTCTTTTTTCAAGAGAGAGGCGGTACAGGTGAGTCAACACAGGAGACAGTTCAGGTGCACATTGCCTCAACACTCTCGCTGGAATGCCGTCAGGTCCGCTGGCCTTATTCACGTCTAGACTGCACAATACTCTCCGTATCTCTTTAATATGAACTGCGATCTCCGGCATCGAAGAGTAACAACGAGGTAAAGTTGGTGGTTGTTTGGAGCCAGCGTCCAGACGCGGATTGTTTGCAAAGGGAGTTGCAAATAAATTTGTTTTCTCAATTGCAGAGTGAGCCAGCGAGCCATCAGGTTTCAACATTGGAGGCAAAGTGGGTCGACAGAAATTCGTTTCAACCGCTTTCGACAGGGACCAAAACTGCTTTCTACCCGGAGGGTGCACGGCTAGTTTGGCCCCGATACGTCCGACATGGTCAAAACGTGCCCTACGTAAAACCCGCTTGCAGAACTTAGCGGCAGAATTAAAGGCTCTTGACCATCCATCCATCCTCACAAACTTTCGCATTTGTAATATTGTTAGTAGGAAGTACCTAGGATTTTAAAGGTCTCTCTTACTTCTACCTGTGGATCGGACCTACTGTTTTGCCACCAAAAGTTAGTGCTGTAGGTACTTAGTACCTGAGAGAAGACACCTCTGTGGACCCAGGTCTTCAATAAATTAGAAACGCTCAGTGGACCTATTTATTATATTGTCAGATTACCGACGTCTTTATCAGCCCAAATCAAATATTTTCGCACTGAACAATCGACACATTCAACTATTGAAACCGATACTTACCTTACTATCTTAATAAAGAAATAATATTCAAATGCAACTAGATATAACTACTAGCCAACCTGCATGCTGGAAGGTTGTTTTCACCAGGCAAACTCCGGTACAACATTTTTTTTAAGGATGGGCAATCATCAAATCATTTTTCCCGCTCTGGGCGGAGCAGAAGGGAATAATTACTGACTAAAACCCATCCGTGTTCCTCCTAATGCCTTTTGCGTTATAGGGCCGCGGTTACTTTCGAATAAATTCCGCAACCGCAGTATCTACTACCTTTTTTTTACGGAGGGAAATCCTCATGGATGTCCTCCGCGGGCGGACGGAGGGGTCTGTCAGACTCTCTCCGGTGTTCCATCTCTCACCTACGCCGGGGATCGCGGGAACTTATACGACTTCTGTAAACCCCGGCTGGTGCCGGCCTGTCTCTGCGGGCCACCTCGGGTCAGCGGGAACACCACGCGCCGCCACCTCGGGTCCGGGTGAATGGGGGGCGACGGGTATCCCAAAGTCCGCCGCCCCTGGACCCAGTTTGGGGGGGCCGGGAGAAGGCAGCGTATGCCCTCTTCCGACGCCCGGTGCGGACTGGGAGAGAGGTTGAAATCTCCCTCTCCCTTTCCGTAGCTTCCTTCTGCGCGATAACTATTCCGCAGAAGGAGACCATCGCGTCCCAGGACTCCTCGCCGTCGACCATAGCCCGGATTACGGCCGGCAGCGAGAGGTCAGAAATCAGAAATTATTTATTTATTTGCAAACATGGGTATAAATGTACATTGATGTTTTCTTTTTTATAAGTATTTTAATGTTCTCCATGTTTAACCATCACATGGGTATGCAAATATTGTAATGTAATTATGAAATAATTTAGTATAGAAAATATTAATATTAATATTTATGTCACACTAAAATAAAGTAAAAAAGTCAATAACAAAATAAATTACAAACAAATATAAATTAAATAACAATCAAATATAAATTAAATTACTAATAAATATAAATTAAATTACTAACACATCAAATACCACTACAGTTCAAAATAAAACATTTCAGTCATATTTAAAATTAATAAAATAACAAATCTAATTCTAAATAATTAATTTATAAACATTCATAAAACTAGCACTGGTTTATCCCCAATATAATAAATCGGATGTAGTAGGCACTTAGCATCTTTCATTTAAAAAATCATTAATATGATAGTAGCATTTTGCAACTAAAAATTCGTGTAGGCTTTTTTTAAATTGATCCATATTTTTAATTTCAATTATGTGTTCAGGTAGTTTATTATAGACTAGCTGACCCGCGCGGCTTCGCTCCCGTCACCTGGCTACTCTACTTACCGACCCTAACCTACCTACCTACTCTACCTACTTACGTACCTAACATAGCTACCCTACCTTACCTACCCTACCTACCTTCCCTACTTACCTACCCTACCTACCTGCCTACCTACCTACCCTTCCTACCTACATACTCATTTTTTTTTGTATTTTAATTCTTATTATGCTATTCCGGACGAAGACTAATCCAAAAACACCAAAAACTATGAAAATCGCTCTAGTTAGTTAGAAAAGTGTTCGAACAAACCCGACTTTGTTTTATATATTAAGAAAAAAAATATAATATTCTACTCCGTATCACCTAACCACTGAGAACTAATGATAACACGAATTGACAGTTACTGTGAAATCGTGTTGTCATTCATTCTTAGTTCGGGTTCGGGACTAATCGTAAGTCTGTAGGTGATACGGAGTAGAATACCGCCCGCAACTAAGCCCGAAACTACGAACTTCGGACTTAGAGTGTAGCCCTTCAAAATCGATCGTTCCCGTCACCGTGACCACCTTTGGTACGGTACCTTATTATTATTAGCCTTGATTCGCAAATCGAACCGTTCGTTGCTTCGCTCTAAACGGAATCAATCGCGGAGTCTTAGCAGTAGGGTCCCGTCAGCACAGCACCGTTGGTACGGGACCCTACAGGCCTGGGGGGCTACTCTCTAACGAAATCGGTAGTTTCGGGCTTAGTTGCGGGCGGGCATTTACTACTCCGTATCACCTAACCACTGAGAACTAATGATAACACGATTTGACAGTTACTGTGAAATCGTGTTGTCATTGATTCTTAGTTCGGGTTCGGGACTAATCGTAAGTCTGTAGGTGATACGGAGTAGAATACCCGCCCGCAACTAAGCCCGAAACTACGGATTTCGTTAGAGAGTAGCCCCCCTGATCCGCAAGTCGAACCGTCCAGTACTTCGCAAAACTACGACAAATGCACTTTAAACGAAACCAGCACAACTCGGAGATTTAAGCAATTTTGGTCGTTTACAGTTTAAGACCTTTCAGAGACCAAACCGAAATTCCTACGAACACGACTGTGTTTAAAAATCGTGTGAGGTCATTCTCTAGCGGAAAATCTTAACACCGCAGTTCAGAAAAATGCGTCATCAGTGCAATGCCATCTATCGACCATGTAAACTGACAAAATATTTGGCAGCGGAAGACGTTAAATAAGAAGCCCGTATGTAACGATAAATAACGATAAGGTATTAAAATGTTTACTTTTATTTTGCTACGTCTACGTATTAAAAGTTTCACAAATAACTCGATCAATGTGTTTTGGTGTAACATTCATTCATATTTTGGTTCCTTAATAGATGGCGCTCTGACTCATCAGAATACATCAGGAAGTTTCTTACTAAACTAAAAATTCAATATCTTTTGATTTTGTGGGTTGATTTTGATGAAATAAACGCTAAGTTTTACTCGGGTGTCACTTAATATTTTTAAGTACCTACTTAGATTTGCAATCCAATCTGTGGTTTATGCGTGATGCTCCCACAAACGCACAGACAAACAGACAAACAGATAAACAGACAAACAGACAAACAGACAAAAATTTAAAAAATTGCATTTTTGTGTTTTATACCTTTTTCCTGAGTTTTTTGTGTAATTTTCATGCAAAAATATTCAATGTACAGACACGGTTAGTCTACGATTTTATTATATGTATAGATAATATTTAGTAATATTTTTGTATATTTTTAGATACTTAAACTGGTTATCTAAAAATATACAAAAATATTACTAACAGTGAAAATAGAATCAATATTACTCGAAAAACAAACGAGATAATGTATAATTATTTTAAACAAATATGTCTTCCCTCTCGCGAAAACGCTATTTTCTAAAGCAGCTGTATAGGCGTCATGGACTTTGGCGTTAAAGTTCATATTGGACTTCTCTTTCTAATTGTAATCTTTGAAGCTTTATAACTTCATCGCTGATGATGGTATTTTAAAAATAATTTCATGATTGTTTATTTGAGCTAATTAGTATTTCATTTTGCAAATAAAAAAATCGCATGCATATATTGCACAAGTTCGTAATAACTATCACAATATTTGTTCTGTCGTTTTCGTAGGGCACGAAATACCTTCAGCACCTAACGACGTAACTACTCGTACGTAGATAGTAAAAAGTTACATAGTTATCAATTTAGATAATACGTAGTAAAGGACACTAACATTTTTATAAAGGTAACCTTTTATTTTAAGATAGCGACCTTGGGGGAGTACTAAGATAATAAATATATATTACTGGTTGTAAAATAAATGTAAGAAATATATAGCGATGTGTACGTAGGCCGCCGGTTCAAGTGACGAGCTGAGCGTATTCAAAATGGAATGAAAGAAACACAACATGTAAAAAACAAAAGAAGATGTGGGTAGGTAATTTTATAATAATGATTCAAAACTGATTTTTATGAACCATTTTTAAACTTTTATTGGTAAGTGGACTGAGCGGTCATTTATAAGAAAACTTGAATAAAGACATAACATCAGGCCCTACCCATAGGGGTAGGCTAGGAAAATACGAAACCCCAACTACTGCTAAGAATAATACGCATCAAACTTTTTCGATTTTGGGAAAATCCTCTACAAAAAATTAAACACTCAATGATTTTTCTAAAACCTAGAAGTAGGTTCAGGCGAACTAAGGACCAATTTTATCTACTTATTTATCAAGCAACTCAGCATTCACATCTCAGTCGCTATCTGTCAAAAATGTATGAAAAATAAGGTTTCTTGGACAGATTTCGACTGAGATGCGACTGCATTCTGGTGTGAAACAGTGCACCGAGTGCACGGTACCTACCTGAGATTCTTCTGTTCATCCTCATAACTGTTAACCCTAGGTCCAGGTTTAGTTTTATTTCAATATGTCTTAGCTATTTCAGTCAAGAGCATACTAATAACTTTCGTGGGAAAATTTCTTACCTCGCAGTTATTTGGTAACAACTGGATCCGGTAGCATTTTCCGCTATAGCTCTCACTGATATCTCGAAGTAGCAGTGTTTGCATGCGCGGCTCGGCTGCGTGCGCGCATGCTAGATATCTTCATTGTTCCCTTGCTTATGTCAACATCTGACGACGGAACGACAACTGCTGTGGAATCGGCCATGTTTATTTTTCTTTTAATAATGGTTTTCTTAAAATAAAAATATTTTGAGCTCGTTATTTATTTTATGATGACTGAAGTGTCCGATGTTTTTAATGATTAACTTAGGTCATTTCGGATACTTTCTGATTTGGGTTGACAGATGATTTATAAGGAATTAAAATAAAAAATAATAAATAAAAGTGGCCAAAACCTTTTGGCATTACGTTCATAACTATCCTTCTTATAGTATGTTTCATACATGATACATGGTAACAATTAATTTCAAGATAGGTATTTTAAAGGATTCCTGTCAAGGCTTTTTATTTACTGTTTAGTTTTTTTGTTACTGTCTGTATTTGAGGCGAAAACTAACATAACATAATAAAGACAAAATACTCAGGTTGTTTATACAACACGTTGCTACTCCATTATCTTCGCTGTTCGTTTTCTTAGCTCAACCTATAATTTCGGTTAGCGCTCAGTTTACATCATTTGTAGAGTGGTGACGCTTCTAACTACATTCATTGGCTTTCTTCTATTACGAAAGCGAATTAATCTATTTTATCTATAGAGATGTAGCCCTTTATTGTTTACACCGACTCGCGCGGTAATCTTTTTTACTAGATTATATGTAGATTTGTTTTTTTTTTTATTTTCCTTTAAAAAGTTCATAGCCGTGTTTATAGTGTTTTTGGTATATTAGATGTAAAGATTCATTTATTTTTGCACACTCTACAATTTGCACAAAGTCAGCATCGTAAGCTTATCTTCAAGAATGGGTCACCTCTTAAGAAGTGCGTACGTGCTTGGCATGGGGAAAGACGATGACGGTAAGGAGTTTTGTCTTATTTTAAAGTATTTTTTTGTGATATATAAATACTCGATTCCTTATGTTACTGTGTTCGTAAGTAATTAACGTAGCTGTGCATGTTGGAGCTCGATTTGGCGTGTCTGTATGTTTAGTTGACGTATGGTTGTATGGTGAGTGAGTGATCGATCGATTTAAACGATACAGTTTTAACGTTGTTTAGTTACGTAATGGGTTCGTTCGTTGATACGAAGTATGTTTTTTAATGTCAAATTGAGGATGTGGGCTTTCGTCCACTATGAGTGCAATGTACCTGGGCATACCACCACGGTATTACACAAAAACGTCCCCACCCTGCATGAACAGTTTTGAAAAGGCTTCAGTTTCGTTACCAATCTGTCAATCCTAATGTCACAGCTGCTACCTCCGGAAATAGCACATGTTGCCTACCGACGACTGACGTATCAAGTCGCGCCAGGCGTCACTCGTGTGCTTCCTAAAATATATGGCATCGGGTAAGTGCACGGGCATGCCAGTTTCAATCCTGCAGTGTTAAATTTAGACATGGAAAACATCACGCCTGTTTTCCCGTAGGGATAAACAAAGATGTATTTACATCCACATTTCACAAATGACGATATGCTTAGGTCTCATTCATAAATTGTTATAGCCGCCTCCTTAACTTCCTAGTCTTCCTACAGGTCCTACATTTTTAACCGACTTCCAAAAAAAAGGAGGAGGTTCTCAATTCGGTGGGTATTTTTTTTATGTATGTACACCGATTACTCCGAGGTTTCTCATCAGATTTCTGTGATTCTTTTTTAGTTCAATGCAGTGTACTTGCCATTTGGTCCCGTAAAAATTTGATTCACTTTAGTTCAGTAGTTTTTATTTTATGAACATTAATGCTTATTTCAATTTCTGCGTTGACGAAGACGTCGTCCAAGTATCACCACTTAAAAGTGAAAAATAAAAAACTTTTTACAAAAAAATATAACCGACTTCCGAACAAAAGAATACAAAGAATAAAATAACCTTAATTTCGGAAGTCGGTGTTAAAAAAACAAAGAAACAAAACCATAAACACCGACTTCCGAAATTAAGGTTATTTTATTCTTTGTAGTGTTTTGTTTGGAAGTCGGTTATATTTTTTTTAATGAGTATATCCTTGAGCGCAGTCTCGTTTCTCTCAAAACTAGATACCTACTGGAAGGAACTGCTTGAAAGAGGTTCAGTTTTTAAACAAGTAGAAAACTTGTGAGGTAGGATTAATTAAGTTTTTCTTGAATTACACTTAGTGCAATAGCACTTAGGTAGGCACTATACATATTAACCACCATGCCTACCACACAGTGTTTTTTGTTGATAACTAGTGACAGAGTCAGCAACTGGATATACCAAGGGGTAAAAGTTCTAAAACATTTTAATGTTTAAATGTGTGAGTCTCACCTAAAGGGGCGTTTCGGAAGTGCATGTCAGATGTCAAGTTCATACAACTTTTCGACAATTATTATCACTGATAAAATGTCATTTGGTTTGGATCCAGTAAAGTACCCTTGACGTTGACATCACTTGTCTCCATGGCGTGCCAATACCTGAATAGTTACTAAGTAGATGACGAGATAGCGGTGTTCTATCCACCTAATTGACTAAAATTTAAATATTAGCAGTGTGGTCCCCGCGCGACCACTTTACTTGGACTTGGTAACTTTTATTCGTATCGTAAACATCAATCTCGGTGCAGACCGAGGTCAGGGTCAGGTAGATTTAATGGCCACTAATTCAGCACTTTCGTTCTCACGGCCGCGACAGCCGACAGTGACCGTTTATCAGATTAAGATTAACAATACGAATTCTTGCAGGCCCTGCTTGAACTGACAAAGCATGTGTGGTGGTTTTGTCGAGAGGGATCTGATGGTAGCGTGACGCATGCCTTGCCTTTGTTATGGATGGGAATTCATTAAATGGCTCCTCCCGCTCTGGGCGGGGTGGGAAGAAGTGTCACATTCTTACTGATTAAAACTCATCCGCGTTTCTTCAAATGCCTTTTACGTCCCAGGGTCGCGCTAACTCTTCCGAACAGTCACGTAACCTTGGCATGACACATGTCTTGCCTTCAATTGGGACGAGTCTTGCTTTTCAATTCTGGTAGCCATAGCTTACCTGCTGTGAGGTTTGATCTATTGCGAGAGCTTGACTTGAGGCTGAGTAGGAGTATCAGCATTTTAGGAACTACCATCATACTCTATCGTCCATTTCATTGACAAACAGGTAGATTTTAAATAATTGGTGTTCTCGATCTCGGGTATCCCATTATACCTTTATGAAATGGTAAATTCAGAGTCTGATCTCTCCCTCTATCTGTCTCTTTTCAATTGTGATGAACCAAGTATTTTTGTTTAAATGCACAGGTATACCTACATATTGGAATCTTTTCAACCCGATACTTTGGTAGATACTTAGGTAATGCAAAGACAAGTTTTTTGTTTTAGACAGGTAAAAAAGTATAGATCCAATCTGAATGCCATTATGATAAAGGTCGGTGAACTGTGATTCTGCGCAAATGTTGACTTTCAACAATTTGCAGCTACTTTAGGTAGCTACAATTTTTTGAAACTGTACTATCTTTGTATGTTTCTCATTAACGAGGGGTTCCGTTTAAACGAACAGTCTCGAAACTGCTTAGACTGTTCCTATTTGGAATATCCAAGTTGGAAAAAAAACAGTTCATGAGCACTACCAGGTAAAACGTGTTTCGTTTTCCTTGTATCTTAACCGTTTCTTCGGTTACTTTCTGCTATTCGCCAGTTAAGTACCTATTGGTCAGATTAAAGAATTAAAAAAAATACATTGATTTTTAATTTAGATACTTTAATATACTTATACCTATATGATAATTTGCAAGTCACAGTAGTTTCCTCCTGTCTTTAATAGATAGTTCCTTATAAGCAGCTGTCTTACTTGCACTTTGAGCACCTAAAGTAGGTAGGTACTCTCGTTAACTTCTCCTCAATTTACATAGTAATGCCTGGTCACGCCGCGCCGGCAAGTGCAACAGGTGGGATCCATTTTTCTATAGATGATTTCAAAATCGCTACAAAAACCTCCATGTCTTCAAGGTTTTGGACTGGAGAAGCCTAGGCGTTAATGTCAAATCTATTTATTTATTTCAGGAACAATTCACATTCAGCAACCTTCGATTTCCCGACGATATAGTCGTCATGGCTGAGACTTCGGCCTCAGTACAATGCTCGATGACCTCAGTAGAGCTTCCGAAAGAGTGGTTCTCAAAATGAACATGTACAAAACCAAGATTATAGTAAATACCCATGTAGCACCCACTCCTATCAATATCGGAAACTCTACACTTGAAGTTGTAGACGAGCACGTCTGCCTGGGACAAACGGTCCAATTAGGTAGGGCTGGCTTCGAGAAAGAGGTCAACCGTCGAATCCGACTCGGCTGGGCAGCGTTCGGGAAGTTGCATGGTATCTTCTCGTCCCACATACCACAGTGTCTCGAGACGAAAGTCTATGACCAGTGCGGAACTGAAACGTGATCGCTCACAATGGGCCTCATCAGAAGGCTCAAAGTCACTCTGAGGGCAATGGAGAAGGCAATGCTTGGAGTTTCCTTGCGTGATCGAATCAGGAATGATGATATCCGCAAGAGAACCAAGGTTACCGACGTAGCCCGAAGGATCGCAAAACTAAAGTGGCAGTGGGCAGGGCACATTGCTCGCAGAACAAGTTCTGGAGTGGCGACCGCGTACCGGAAGACGCAACGTTGGAAGGCCTCCTACAAGGTGGACCGATGACCTGGTGAAGGTCGCGGGTAGCCGATGGTTGCGAGACGCGCAGGAACGGTCGTTGTTGCGACGCTTGGGGGAGACCTATGTCCAGCAGTGGACGTCTTTCGGCTGATATGATGATGATGATGATTACAAAAACCTCCATGCATTCATACATAAACTCAGACCAACCCCTCACAGAAAGAAAGTTTGGAATAATAATTACGATGTTTTTATTTTAGTGATTTTTAAGGTTGCTGCGGCATTTTGAAGGTTTTTAATAGATAAAAACCTTTTTTACAGTTCAGTGTTTTTGGTTGTTTCTTCGTTTTTGAACACCGACTTTCGAAATTAAAGTTATTTTATAGTTGGTAGTATTTTTTATTTGGAAGTCGGTTGTAACTTTTTTTGGTAAAAACTTCTTTTTACCTTTTTTAATACTTCATCATTTTTCATAATTCGTAACCACCACTGGAAAATCATAGGAAATCAAAATACCCAATTTCGTTTACTTAGAAGACATATTTTTTCCAACAATTTTAATTTAAAAAGCAAACTACTGAGCCGATTTTGATGACATCTCTATGGGACCAATCGGAAGGCCTTTCATACACAACAAGAATTTTTAAAATCGGTTCATAAATCATGGAATTATGTAGTAAAAAACATAAAAAAACACATCGAATTGAGAATTCACTCCTTTTTCGAAGTTGATTAAAAAGCAAGGCACATTGCACACCGATGTATGTCTTAAGTCATTTTCTCATCATCACACAGTGATGCAGGTGTAAATGGACTAATCTTACGTGATAGGCTAGAAGCCTTAACATGAATTCGCCCAGCTATACGTGACCGGTATGATAATGTCTATTCGGCCTTACTTTTTACGTTTACATACATGTTTTTCCTTTAAATATTGGTAGACCGTACAATGTTTGATTCTTGCCTCTTGTGGATATTTAAAGAACTGTTTTCTGACTTAATGCTTTCATTTAAGACTAACCGAGAGTGGGCTTGTCGAAAATTTTAGCAGTTTTGCTAGCTAGATTCGCACGAAACGTTTTGGAAATACTTTTATTGTGCTAAGGAGTGGAATTCATTCAAGCTCTTTCGTCAACAGTGAAAAGGTTACTTATAGGCAAGCGTGCTCCATCGTCGACCAAGTCAAGTCGTCGCGTTCCATCAGGTGAGATTATGGTCAAACGCGAGCCTATCAATAATAAAAAAGAGATAAAAATAAATACTGTTTATTATCAGACAACAATGACCCATAGTGTTCGACTTCCAAACAAAACACTACAAAGAACAAAATAACCTTAATTTCGGAAGTCGGTGTATTTGGTTTTGATTCTTTGTTTTTTAACACCGACTTCCGAAATTAAGGTTATTTTATTCTTTGTAGTGTTTTGTTTGAAAGTCGGTTATATTTTTTTGTAAAAAGTTTTTTATTTTTCACTTTTAAGTGGTGATACTTGGACGACGTCTTCGTCAACGCAGAAATTGAAATAAGCAAAAATGCTCATAAAATAAAAACTACTGAACCAAACTGAATCAAATTTTTACGGGACCAAATGGCAAATATACTGCATCAACTAAAAAATAATCACAGAAATCGGATCAGAAACCACGGAATAATCGGTGTACATACATAAAAAAAATACCCACCGAATTGAGAACCTCCTCCTTTTTTGGAAGTCGGTTAAAAAATACTTAAAAGCTATGTTAGTAGGTTGATAAATATACTCGTAACTAAGTTTTACATGTATGTTGATACATCAAGCCGCACCTCTCACATGCGGCTTGATGAACCGGTTGAACACAGACGTGTCTAGCCTATCCGCTATCATTTTCAGGATGCCGTTGTTACTCCTCCGCACAGCCTTCATGACCGACGCCGATTCTTTCGCATAATTGCATAGAAATCGTCTACATGCGCGTCAGCAAATATGCCTGAAGCACTACAAAAACGAGGGAGGCGCAACAGTTCCCTGAAAATGTTATTTCACTGAACTCTGACAAAATAAATAGCGTCAATTTAACATCGACCATACAACGAGCGAAAAAAAGTGCCGTAAATAGTCATGTTCATGTAGTAGGACTTATTAGGTCTTTTATGCTTTAAATACTTAGGAAAACCATTCACGGGAAATAGAATGAATATTCATAGTGCGATTGGATTTAATGAGGCTAATGTTAATAAAAAAAAGTTTCAAGAAGCCGGCAAGCCTTTTGTGTACACACATGCAACTAATCATAACTATTTGAATAAACTTGAACTTGATGCAAATAGCAGAGAAAGTATCTATACCTACTGGTCTAGAGATGAGGGCACTCTTCAGCTATTTTCCTCCTTAACAATGAGACGTAGGTACCTAGATAACTTATCTGCATTAATTGTTTCACTATCACGTATATTGTTGAATTTAAGATCAAATACTTATAAACTTAGATTCTGCCATATATTTGCTAAGTCTTTAGTATATAATGTGACGCAAAAAATAATTCCACTGCGCTTTGCGTACCCTGATAAAATGTAAAGTAAATATGAAAAACAATGACATGTCTTAGATTTAATGAGGTTGCTGAAATCTAGTTTAGTTATGTACTTACGTATATTTTTATGATACCGACGTATCTTATAATGTAGACATATGGCACACACTGTGTCATAAGTTGATAGTCATATGATCTTGTTTACTGCTTTAACATTTTTATTTTTAATGAAAATAAATATAATATATTTTTTCTTTTTCTTTGTCAGCAAGTTTGTTAGTTGACATGCACCGGACATAAAGTATCATAGTTGTTCGTGGATATTTTTAATCGTATTTCACCAAGTATGCACTAATAGTGTTAGTTTTCAAAACCAGAATGGCATAATATGTACCAAAAGTTTCAAATGGCGATTTTGCAAAGTTATCAATGTTATTCAACTAATATAAATGTCAACGTGTTTAAGATTCATAAATTATACAATTACTGCGCAAATTTGCTATTATAATACATAATAATATTTGCATTATCAATAGTAATAAATGACGACAAGTTTGTAAGATTTTAGTCAGTCACTTGCGCTTCTAATCTGACAGAATTCGCACATTGCATACGGAACTCTATTCACACCTTTATGACGCTTGTCACGAGGAGTCAATAAGGGTGTTTTTATTAAACATTAGGTGTTTGATTACACTTTGTGCACACGTTCGTAATGATATCGGTAAACTGGCGTCACTTGTCCAATTTGCGATTTAACGTTACAATCAAATAGTGTCGTAGCGGCGTAGCTGTCGCGTAGCATGTCGTAGCACATAAATATATAAAAAAATATGACTTGTTGGTATTATTTTTTTTGTTGGTCTATGTTAACTGACTAGAAACTAGGACTGTACCTACGTGATGAAGATGATATAAAGTCATATTTCGATATTTCTCTAGTCCGAAGGATCATTTCTTGCTGTCAATTCTTTGGTCTAATCTTTAGCCAATAGTCGCTTCTACGCGCATCAAAATTTTGCTGGAAAATTATTATTTTCCCACACATTTCCCTTTAAGAAAAATGTTTCCTATCGTGAGAACAAACGAAATTAAATGACCTATTCAAATTTATACTATTTAATGTCCTAGAATGGGAAATTCTAAAAAAAAAAACATTCTGAAAACGTATAAAACCGGTTTGTATCTATTTTGAAACAAAACTACATCCTTGTCACGAATTTCAGTTTAAATTGCTTATCAATATGGAATTAGGCACTTAACATGTCGCGTTGGCTGTCCGCGAAAATTCGTCAGTTGTGCGAAACCAAACACGGTCGCAAGTCCGTCCGCGGGTTGCAGGACCGGACCGTCGCGAGATACTTTAGTACTTTACGAAGTTACTTAGAATGGTCGCTCCACTATAGCAGTCAAACACAAGCCGAACAAACGCTAGGCTTATGCCGGCGAAATATAAATCGGTGTGATAGTGTACGCGTCTTCAATAATATGTATGGAGGTTGTAGGAATACCATCGTGAGTACTATGTTTTATGATGCCTCAAATAATGCATGATTAGAACGCATGGAAATCAGTGTCACTAATTTTCGTGTTCGTAAAATCATCAACAAAACTAAAAAGTCGGTTAAATAGGTTCTTTAAATAAAACTAAATTAATATCAATAAATAAGACGAAAAACATTTTTGTGAACTTTTGAACTTTGGAAATAAAGACTTTTTGTACCAACGTTGCTGATATATCAACGATTCTTTCCGAAATACAAGGAACGATTACGTTGTAATAACTTTTTAGAATTTTTAAATCGTATCCTTCATTCAGTATTTTTAAGAGCCTTTTGAAGCTGTTTCTAACTCTTCTCAGTGCATTTTTATGGAATAAATCAAAAGACAGTCAATAAATTTAATTTAGTAACAATTTATATTCAAACTTATTACACACTAATTTATTTTGTGACTAACTTAATTCTGCTTTCCTTTCTTCATGGCAAAGTTTATCGTTTTCACCTTATACATTTCACATGCAAATTAAGTAGGTAAGTACCATTTTCTAGCAATTAGTTTAAAAATAAGTCGACATTTCAATTACAAAAAATGCATCTAAAATAAATGAGTACAACGATAGCGGCCCCTATAATACTCGAATACGTAGAAAAAGACCTCGAGTACTTCGGTTTTAATATATTATGCTGTAAATTGTTCGACACCATTACGCTATTGAGGTTTCTGGGACTGGTTGCCCTTAGCCACGTATAATTTAACCAACCAAGTTTAACCTTAAAGGTAGATCAACTTTACTAAGTATCTAGTAGCTGATAAAATATTAACGAAGCCTAGATTCAATGTGGAGCAACTTTTTGTATTAATATTTCCGAATAATCACTATCATAAATGTAAGGTCGGTATTAATTAATCATTTGCGTCAAAATATTGGGATTATTGTACTTCTTTTAAAGTTGGCCTACCTATCACTTATCACGTTTGGGTTTTAGATATTAACTTCTTCAAATGTAATAATTTAAATCCTTTTCATGCTACTCAAAGATATTTGTATCTATAGATAGCGGTAATAAAGAAATACAAAAGGCGTAATCTTTTTAATACGGTCATCCGAGTCGTTAAAATGAATTTAAGTATTAATAAAGCATTTTATTTTAATTTATGTGCCATTAACTTACTTAATTAAGTGTATAGGTGCAATGTTAATCGCGTATAAAAACGATTGCCACCACAGTTCAGATAGTAGTGAGAATAAACTCGTAGATAGGTAATTAGAGGTTATTTACAACGAATTTTTAATTATAAACATCGATAAACAAGTGACGATCTTTCGAGAACATCTCACAGTGACGTGATAACTCGTTTTGATTTGTTATCGAGGAATTAATTGATTAAACACAACCACAAAAAACGTCACTCTTATTAGTGATAACGGTAACTTAAATACTTGCTACGTAGCTTAATTATGTCTATAAACAAGCAAATTTACAGACTCAGACAATGAATCAAGTACTTAAGAATGCAAATAGTTGTAACACTGCATTTAGATAAACTTCCATCATGTATGCACATTTTTATTCGACAGTTATTTGCAAGATTTTCTCGTTGGTTGCGCGGTTGAATGAACCACTTCTGCAGACAAGGGAAGGTTGATAAAGGTGATCAACAATAACCATAGTGTTAGTCAGAAAATGTTGTTTTTCCATGAAAAATTTCTCATAACAATGTCACCCCGGAGATGAATGGAAACAGTGACTAACACCCCTATTTACGAGTTTATGACTAAACTTCAAACGAAGTGATGAATATTTTAACTCTGTACTTAATCGATTCTAAGTATGACGTTCTATTTATTACAAACAAGTATTTACCTTTTAATCTAAGTAACACACCAACGAAAATAAAAAGTCCGGGTAACTCGGCTCTCTTTAGAATAGAATATAGATGAAAGTGGTACCTAAAATACCAAACACGATCTAATTACTTCGATTGTAGAGCTGTTTTTGAAGCTATTGTGTGTAAACTTACAAACTAGCCTCTACTGCGGTTTCGTCTGCGTGTTTAACTTTTTTAAATAAGACAGATCTTTTGGCACTCCTGAACTCTGTCCTAAATTATCGTAGCTTATTATCAGAGAAAGAATTTATGGCAGTATCTGCAGGGCCAATTCACAGTCGAAAATTATCCAATCAGAGGAGAGCCTCTGATTTCCCTTCTACACCTTTGCAATATAACTTTAGAAAACAACGTAGTCCTAAACTATAGGTAACTAAGTATAAAATTGAGTATGTCAACAAAATGTTCATGCACATGTTTATATTATTAGCATTATGCTGTCAATAGTGCCGATGCGTCTTCTAAGTGTTAAGTGGCGTGTCCCGTCACAATAGTTCCGCAAATAGACTGAAATATATTATATACATTTCAGTAAACTGTAATCAATTTCAGACAGTACTTAGTTCTGACTTTTGTTCTACTTTACTTTCAGTACGATAGGTTCTTGATCTTTTATTGTAATAGAATTGAGAATTAAAACTTCACGTAAAATATTATCCTCCTTCAGGGGCAGTCGGGTAAAAACTGAAACGTCTTATTGGAACTTCAGGTCAACATTATTCAGCACTAGCACTTCGCCCGCGACTTCGTTCGCGGGAATTTAGTTGGTACTCCACGAACTTCATCTCTCTTACTTATTTATAGACTACACGTAGGGCAGTTCGCTCAAACCAAAAACGTTGCCATTTCTCTTACTTAGAGTATTTTTATACACCACGTAACTTTTGAAGGAAAGGTCCGATTTGAATAATTTAAAGTGTAATTTACATGTTTAACCAACCTTAATTATTAAATAATTTAAATAGACAAGGATTAATATCATGATACTAAAATTACCAGTATTCCATTTCACCCAGGTTTTGATTGAATAACTTGAACAAAAAGCGGTCATTGTGACTTAACCATAATAGTTAGATACATACCCGGACTTTTTTGTAGATATTGATGTCCTCTATAAAACTGTAGTACATCACTTTGCTCTACATATTGTCAATAGGTTACATTATAGAAGTTTTCATACGGATCCCTAAGTTTTTTGAAAATGTTCTATAGCTTTGTAACGGCAAAATAATTTTTGAAATCGGTCCAGTAGTTTTTAAGTTTATTCCTTACACACAAAAATACAAATATTTCCTTTTTATAATATTAGTGTAGATGAGGAATGTACACGAGGCTTATAGCTGATTCACTTAAAATAAATACTAATTAATTGTTTCAGAAAGCTAGAGTTCCTATTTCAGTAGTAGCAGGTAGTAGATTCTGAATATTCAGCTAGTGCTTATTTTAGTTCCTTCTTGCCTATTGTATACAGGGTGATTAGTTAATGGATACACGGGCACAGCGAAGTAGATTTTAGAAGGTTGGAATAAAATAACGATTAATAAGAAACCAATTCGTGCCCCAAATTGAAATTGGGTCAAAATAGTTGCAGGTAACCTTGACATATATAATCTATTTTAAAGAATGTACGAATGATTAATCATCTTGTAACAGTATAGGTCAGAAACGATCACGTAATGGTCAAAGAACTTGCCAATTTAAACTACAATTTGTGAGCAAAAAAAGTACAATTGGAAGCCATGCAGTGGTTCAAGAGTAACTTAATGCTAGGCTACATAAATTCAATCTATCGTAGCTATTATTGTGAAAAGGTGTAATTGATTGTTTGTTTACCTACGTAATTGTAAAAACCAGCCAAGTGCGAGTCGGATTCGCACACGAAGGGTTTCGTACCATAATCCTTAATTTTTATTATTTGTTGTTATAGCGGCAATAGAAAAACACAATTGGTGAAAATTTCAGCTATCTACCTATTGCGTTTCTTGAGATACAGCCCGGTGACAGACGGACGAACGGACGGACGGACAGCGAAGGCTTAGTATTAGCCAGGGTTCTGTTGGTTACCCTTTGGGTACGGGACCCTAAAAACCGGCCAAGTGCGAGTCGGACTCTCACAAGAAGGGTTCCGTACCATAAGCCTTAATTTTTAATATTTGTTGCTATAGTGGCAATAGGAATACACAATCTGTGAAAATTTCAACTGTCTACCTATTACGATTCTTGAGATACAGCCCGCTGACAGACAGAGGGACGGATGGACGGACAGCGGAGACTTAGTAATAGGGTTGCGTTGGTTACCCTTTGGCTACGGAACCCTAAAAAGTAATTTCTGAAAATACTGTTCCGATTACGAAGAGTGAAGCCGCGGGAAAAAGCTAGTTAATATTTTTTTTACCAATTTCAAGTATATGAGTTTCGAACGCCTTATGTGGATTGATCCAATTGTAGGTGAGTTTTAGAACTTCTAAATGCAATTCAAGGAACCATTTTCCCTTATCATTTTTCTTGAAGCGTGACCGATTTTCATGAGACAATTAAGGTCGAGTAATCTATGCTAACATAAGATAACTGCTCACCCAATTAAAAAGTGTAACTCTGTCAGTCAGGTCTTAAAACATCTAGCTGGTACGATTATAAAACATTTAATAAATATTTCCGAGAATCTAATAAAAACGAAATAAGTAGTCGCGTTCAATATTCACGATAGTGGCAATCTCACATCTCTTTTCCTTTTATTTGAGCAAGTGGCAGGCAGAAGTGTTTACAGACAGCTGTTCACACGTCGCCGTCGGGAACAAACAAACCCTCCACAGAACAACGGCGAGGCGAGCGCTATCACGAACGCGCGACGCGCCGCGACAAACGAGCGACTTACCGTACTATTGTCAATCATAATGACCCTATGTGTTATTATTCAGCGTCAATCGTTTATCTCATTTGTGTCTGGTCGCAAAGACTTAATAACAAATCAGTATCGCATAAGCGTTTAAAGTGGAGTGCTGTTTGTGTATGCCCACAGTGTCTGTGTAATTAAAATTCTGCGAGAGAAAGTAGTGTTTACATAGACGATAAGTGTTCAAAATGGAATTTCAATATTACGGGAATTTCGACCGTCCGCCGACGCGCAGGATTCTTGACCAGCCCTGGTGGGACGAGGAAGACACACTGTCTGACAGACGAATCAACGGTAAGAGCCCGCAACTAACTGTTTAAGAACACCTTATGCGGATAGAAACTGCTGCTATTTACGCTTCTTTGCATTTAATAAAAGTTAACACAACACTGCTCAGTAAATTACCTACAAAATTAATCGCGCTTAATACTAGCATATGGAACGTGTTTTGTTTACTGTCTCTTATCTCTCCAAAATTCGGGCACAATTAGGCTATATATCATGCTATCGCACGAGAAAATATTGTACGGGTATGTAAACACGGAACGGGTGTACAGTCTGTTGCGTTAATTTTTCATACAATTACTTGTAGATGGCGTGAAAAGTGTAGTATTTGCGCGTAGGTATGCATTATGTCTGTCTAGACGGACCCGGGAAGTGAGGGTGTATCGATTGGACGCCGGGATAATTTTAGAAAAGGTCCTGTTTTGGAGGAAGCCGCAGCCATGTGCACGGATTCACATTAACCCGTCTGCTGCTCCCGTTCTACCGTAGAATCTTAAATAAAGAATGGCAACAAACATCTCATTTCGTTCTTAATTAAAATTGGATACTTTGCCTTAATTGTTTTTGTGTTTTGGTTTGTTAACCACTCACAAAAATATTTGACTCAACTCACCTTGCGACAAATACATGTAATATGTATATATGCCTACATATGTTACCGGCAAAACATATAATCAAGGCATTGTTTAGAATATCTAGTTATTCTATATACTGACAACCCATCAATTAGAATAGAAAGAACAAAGCGTGTGTTCCGAAATATAACCCAGTATACTGGCTAGTGCTCATAACGTCATGAATCTGACGCCATATTGACGTCATGAGCACTGGCCATTACTACTATATATACTAGTTTATATTTTTGGAACACACGCCAATTGTTATCATTTTATCTACCAGAGAACTACCGAGTGTCAAATGCAATCAAAGCACTTCGTGTTTGGTGGAATTGTGTCAGATCCTATATTCGTGACAATTTAAGAAGTCGAATTTGACAGCTGAGTAGGGTAGAAAGTGATAGAAGATTGCTTTACCACTAAGTGCGAAAGAGACTTATTTTCACATCTCTGTCATACTTACTAATAAAGCAATGTTGTATCCTGCTGTCAAATCCAATATCTTAGATTGACACGAATGTAATGACGGTAGACCGATAGTTACTCGTTAATTTACGACTGATTTCTGGAATGACTCAAGTGACAATAACTCGTAAAGACCTAGACAATAAGTTACGATGATGATACATAGACAATCATGTGTGTCTCTGTCTATTTCGTCATTAACTACTTCAGATCGTCAAGTCTGTCATTAGTCGTTTGTGAAGTCTGTTGGTAAAACGTCTTGGGTAGGTATTTTTCATTTCCGCACCGCTATCTTCATTTCCATCTGTGTGTAATGAAAAATCTGTCGGTTCGTCGATGTTATCTGTGAGTGTTGACTTAAAAACATAATAAAGTGCTAAATTGGGTACTTGGTGTCTGTTATAATGGTACGTAATTTTAAAGCACTTAGTTCCAAACATTGAGAAAGTGTCATGATTTTTTAAGCAAAATATAATGCCAGTAACTAACCTAACGTTTCATCTCGGCTTTCGCAACGTCAACGCAGTTAATTTTTAACCCCCGATTAACCCCATTTAGAACTAACCTAACCTACCTGCATCATAATTTCTCTATCGCGCTTAAAAACGTACGGAATTATTAGAGCGCTCAGATTTTTCCTTAGTTTTTTAATTCTGAACTTTAAGACTGCTTTATGCAGCCGTTTTATAGCAAAACCATACTACGTGTAAGAATAAATTATCGAGATTGCTTTGATATTAATTCCTTAATATTTTCGTGCCTTCGAAGAACTGTTTTGTGTTTACTAGCATCCCTTATTTAAAATAAAGCAAATGAAGTTCCCAATAATTGCTCTAATATCAAAAGTTATCGTAGTATTGAAGGACGAAAGCCTCTAGTGAACCCTCCGACAGTGGAGTCAAATCTATTCAGGTCAGTACGTTAGCCCCGCCGCCACCACTAGGGTTGAGTAGCGAGGGTTGACTCCAATCAATCCTCGCCCAGCTAACGAGTTTCTTCTTATGCTACACAAAAATTACCTTTTATTTCTTATCATACCAAAATTTCTCATAGAATTTTCTTTCACAAGTTTCTAAAGGAATTTTTGTGTTTTTTTTCGGTTACGTAAAAATCTTATCGCAAAATCATAACCGTTTCTGTAGGGTCCGGAAAATCGGACATTTGTAAACATTATGTAGAAATACAACTGCTAAAGATTTTCCGGAGATCGAATAAAGTTATTTGCATGTTTTGTTGGAGGTAATATTGTTTTCATTCTAGGTCGAATTACGTATACTTTTTTGTGGCTTTCGCTCCTCTAATTTTTAAGTCATAATATCATAGATTTTTAAGTCATAATAGCTAATGTTTTATTTTGCACATGTTCTTCCTCAGACCACTTAAATGAAACATAATGACCACCACATGATGAACCATGCTTAGAAAACACAACAAACAAAACTAACGTAATTTGATTTATACCAGTACGCTGCAGCTATTAGTTCTCGTTGAAGTATCACAGCACCTGGCGCTTGTCGCACATTTAGAATCTATTATTCAAACCATAGATTTCAACCAATCATTTCCTTTGTTATGGTCGGTAAATTGGGATAGTAAAGAACAAAGACCGCTCCGCTTTCTTTTGATACTTCTGGCCGCAAGCACGTCAAAGTTTCGGTTCAATGACTTAACTCAATTTCCAGAAAATTACCTTCGAAATTTGTAGATATATTAACACTGTTATTTACCGTAGTAGACAACCTATATGTAGACAGTAAAACTGTTTTTTGGTTTACTTCTATGTGGACATATTTTATTAGTGCAACGAAAACTAATTTTATTTCTTTCTACGTTATAAATTTCGCTTTTCGATGAAGGTAGGATTTCAATATAAGTTATTGTGAGTTGACTTGACAGTTCCCTAGCGAGGCGATTTAATTTATTCCTTTGTGAGCGGGCGATGAGAGCCGTGCCCGTGATGGCGGGTCAAGCAATATCCATCGCAGTAGCAGTGCTTTTAATTGAAAAATGTCTGCTCAAACAAAGCGGATTGAATTTCTATCGCACTCGCCAGCGAAGTTCGCTTTCGTAAATAAAAGGAACAGTAGGTGCTTAGCCATTAAATAAATATAAGGACATAAAAGGATATTGTTTATTGATTAGTTAGAATAGGTTTCAAATAAACAAAAACATAATTTCAGGAAAACCTCCTTTTTATGCTATCTTATATACCTACTCACTATAGTGTAGGTAATTTAATTACCTACTAGATGGGCAAATTACTTTTTTTTGGAGGAAAACTTCAACTGCACTCTCATAAGAAAATCAACTCTATTAAGACTAGACAACATGATATTTCCTAACCTATGTTAAGCGTAGTTCAATTGAAAATGTTTGATGTTTATTTAACTCCGATGCACATACGTAGGGGTTATCATTGCCTATTACATAATGCTACGAGTGCATTTGATCAGTGGACATCCGTGTACTTATACCGTATCTAAGATAAATATGATCATTACTGAGGCATCAACGTATCATGACCATACTATCTTAATGGGTTTTGATTACGTTTTAATTTTTATTTCATTGCCTACGAGAAATAGCTATTAATCTAAATAATTGTCTATTAGAGTGCGATACGATGATTGGTGTTAGGCCTCACTTGCACGAGCGCTTTCCGATTTAAAACGATTGACAAACGCTGGGAACTCTTCGCTCTCATAAGTGAAAAATGCCTACATCTACACAACCAGATTGTATTTTACACCTATAATTCTATAATTAGCACTAGTTGTATCAATCTAGACTGGAATAATCTTGACCTAGTAGCAACAGCACTTTAAATGGCCTATTAAGATTAATTGCTCTTATATTTTATTTCACGAAATATCAAACTCACTTCAAAGCTATAACAGCGCAGATATTATTGAACTCGACACTAATATCTACCAGATACGATACTCCGATACTCGTATAAGTTTATGAGTTCAACTATCTACAAACTATCTATTTAGAGAGTGAGTCAAGGTTTTCGTTTGCAGTCGGCCAGCTGAACGCATCGGTATAACCCGACGTTATAAATAAACAAAATTTCCCGTTTGCTGGTAGGTATTCGGGCTGTTACTAGGAATTTACGTAGTGATACCAACACTCAAAAAATATGTCCCCCTAATACCAAAGTCAAAAACTCTAAAATCGCCAGAATTACTTGAAAAAGCAATGACACTGCAGATGTTGAAAAATTGCTCGTCTTCGCAGCAGTTGAATTACCACTGCGACTGCTAATTACAAACTTAAACTAAACAAAAACCAATAAACAGTAACCAATGTAGGTAGGTACTTATGTATTTTTCATTTCTAGTAAGTATAGTGAAAGTAACCACAGACAAGAGAAAAAAATCCTTTTTTATGGTTAGCACTAGTTTCTTTTTTTCTTTATTAAACTCCGCATTTTTAGTAACAAGGAATTGTTATAAATGTCTTTACGTGTCGCTAGGTCAATAAATGAAATAGTAAATAAAAATCCCGTAAAATACCTCTAAAAATATAGAACCCTTCAAAAACCCCACCCCACTTATTTATCCCCTAAATTTGGGGAGAAAACCTCTAAGTTGGAAACCCTGAAACTACGCGAAAACACCATGTGGAGATACTCGTGGATACTAGATACTTACAATGGATACTTTATGGCTTGGTGTTTTCTTCTATTATTATCCTACTAATATTATAAACTAGCACTTCGCCCGCGACTTCGTCTGCGTAGACTTTAGAGGTGACGCGCAACTTCTTTGTCCCATATTCTCATTCTCGGAAATTCATTTAAATGATTCTTTATTCTGATAGTTTGTGAGTCTTTACTGTTCGTACTTTCAGCCCCGGATCTACTTTGACATGGTTCTGGCATTCTGGTACTTGTAAATCTTTCGCTCATAACTCCAGCCCAGAAGAAACTTCGATATGTTTCGGTTCGCCTGGTATTTTTAAATGCAAACCACTCATATTTCAAGCTTTGAAAATACTTCGACATGTTTCTGGTATCCTGGTACTTGGGAATCTTTAACGCTCATAATTACAGCCCGGAAAAAACCGCTATAAGTTTTTGTTTTACTGGTACTTTTGAATTCTAACCACTCAAAATTCTAGCGTCGGAATCATTAAAACATGTTTCTGGTCTCCTGGTGTCTACTTTTGTATCTGTAGCGCTCATAATTACAGCCCCGAAAATATTTCGAAATATTTCTAATCTCTTGGTACTTTTAAATCCTAACCGCTCACAATTCGAACCCTGAAAATACTTCGACATGTTTCTAGTCTCCTAGTACATACTGAATCTTTAAGGCTCATAATTGCTGCCCGGAAAAACCTCCACATTGTTCTGTTGTTCAATCCTAACCGCTCACGAATCCAGCCCCGAAAATACTTCGACATGTTTCTGATCTCTTGGTACTTTTGAATCCTATCCGCTCACAATTCCAACCCTGGAAATACTTCGACATGTTTCTGATCTCCTGGTACATAATTAATCTTTAGCGCTCATAATTCCTGCCCGGGAAAAGCTTCCACATATTTCGGATTTCCTGGTACTTTTTAATCCATACCGTTCATAATTGTAGCACCGGAAATATTTCTACATGTTTCTGGCCACCTGATACTTTTAAATGTTTAGTATTCACGATCCTAGCCCCGAAAATACTTCGACATGTTTCTGGTTTCCTGGTACTTTTGAATTCGAACCGGTCACAATTCCAGCGCCGGAAATATTTCGACATGTTTATGGTCTCCTGGTACTTGTGAATCTTTAGCGCTCACTATTTCAGGCAAAGAAATACTTCGACCGGGTTCTGGTTTTCTGTCACATGTGAATCTATAGCGTTTACAATTCCAACCCGGAAAAAAATTTAACATATTCATGTACGACGGTAAAAAAAAAATATATATATTCGGGCCCAAAAATACATTAATATCGTTCTGTTCTCCTGGTACTTGTGAATCTTTAGCGCTCTCAATTTCAGCCCCGAAAATACTACGACATGTTTCTGTTCTCCTGGTACTTGTGAATTTGAAGTACTAAGGCAGCAGAAGCGCTA
Source organism: Lacanobia wlatinum (assembly GCA_947578705.1). Taxonomy (NCBI): domain Eukaryota; kingdom Metazoa; phylum Arthropoda; class Insecta; order Lepidoptera; family Noctuidae; genus Lacanobia; species Lacanobia wlatinum. The sequence continues at coordinate 13,589,474 of OX388033.1, forward strand.
GGTTTCCACTTCCTCCTCAATCTCCATTAGGCCATGCCTTTTACCGGGATAAAAAGTAGCCTATGTTTGATTCCAGTATGTGAACTATATGTGTGCCAAATTTCATCCAAATCCCTTCAGCCATTTTTGCCTGATTGAGGCACAAACATACAAACATACAAACATACAAACATTCACATTTATAATATTAGTAGGATGTGAAAGTTTGTATGTTTGTATGTTTGTGCCTCAATCAGGCAAAAATGGCTGAAGGGATTTGGATGAAATTTGGCACACATATAGTCCACATCCTGGAATCAAACATAGGCTACTTTTTATCCCGATAAAAGGCATGGCTTAATGGAGACTGAGGAGGAAGTGGAAACCCAGCGCTTCTGCTGCCTTAGTACTTCAGATTCACAAGTACCAGGAGAACAGAAACATGTCGTAATATTTCCAGGGCTGAAGTTGGAAGCGCTAAAGATTCACAAGTACCAGGAGAACAGAACGATGCTATAGTATTTTTGGGTTTTAATATTTTTATTTTTTTTTATCGTCGAACAGAAATATGTATTTTGAAGATTTTTCCGGGCTGGAATTCCGCTATAGATTCACATGAGACAGGAGACTTGAAACATGTCGAAGAAGTATTTCTTTAACTAAAATTATGAGCGCTAAAGATTCACAAGTACCAGGAGACCATAAACCTGTCAAATTATTTCCGGCACTGGAGTTGTAACCGGCTAGAATTCAAAAGTACCAGGAGACTAGAAACACGTCGAAGTATTTTCGGGGCTAGGATTGTGAATGCTAATGATTCATAAGTACCAGAAGGCCAGCAACATACCAAAATATTTCCATGCTAGATATATGAGCGGTAAGGATTCAAAATTACCAAAACAACAGATTAATGTGGAATTTATTCCCGGCCAGGAATTATGAGCGCTAAAGATTCATTATGTACCAGGAGACCATAAACATGACGAAGTATTTCCAGGGTTGGAATTGTGAGCAGCTAGGATTCTAAAGCACCAGGTGATCAGATACATGTAGAATTATTTTCGGGGCTGGAACAATGAGCGCTACAGAGTCACAGTCGAAGTATTTTCGAGGCTAGGATTGTGAATGCTAAAGTTTCACAATTACCAAGAAGCCTGAAATATGTCAAAATATTTCCGCGCTAGATATATGAGCAGTAAGGATTCAAAATTACCAAAACAACAGAAAAATGTGGAAGTTCCCGGGCAGGAATTGTAAGCGCTATAGATTCACAAGTACCAGGAGACCAGAAAAATGTTTTTATGTTTCCGTCGCTGGAATTTTGAGTGTTTAGGATTCAAAAGTGAAGAAGGAAAACAGAAACATATAGCGGTTTTTTCCGGGCTGTAATTATGGGCGTTAAAGATTCACAAGCACCAGGATACCAGAAACATGTCAAAGTATTTCTGAAGTTGGAATTGTGAGTGGTTAGCATTTAAAAATACCAGGAGAACCGAAACATATCGAAGTTTTTACTGGGCTAGAAATATGAGCAGTAAAGTTCGAGTCCCAAATAAACATTTTCTTTCTTTTCTATCCTTAAAACCAGAAACATGTCGAATTGGTTCCGGAGCTGAAAATACGGACAGTAAAGACTCATAAACTATGAATAACGATGAATTTCCGAGAATGAGAATATGGGACAAAGAATTTGCGCGCCACCTCTAAAGTCTACGCAGACGAAGTCGCGGGCGAAGTGCTAGTATCTTTATAATTTCTTCGAAAACTGGTATTGAGGAACACATACATCATACTTTGAGGATATTTGTATTTTATTCGCATATCCTGCATATGTATTGTTTGTTCTGGGTATTATGGCATCATAGTAGTCATTACATAATTATCTAAGTACCTACTACTTGGACAGGTAAATACGAGAATGGGATTCACGATAGGAGTTATTTATATATCATGACTTTTTGTCATTAATTAATTGTGTAGTTACTTATCTAAGTACATTATTGTTTGATCGACCACGTGGGGCAAAATAGTACATTTTGTTGCAAGTCGGCAAACGATGTCATTGAAGCCGAGGGAGGCGGTATTGGCGTTATGGAACCGGAAGTGTAACCCACGTGTATCAAACGACGTTTTTCAATTGCAAAGGAATAAAAACTTTATTAACAAATTCGTAATAATTTTATTTTAAGAAATTATTGTGAGTATTGGCGCCGTTGTTTTTTCTTGCACGTGTTTAATTTTGTAGGCTTTCTTCTATCTTCTTTCGTTTACTGCACGAGTGCAAACAACACATCATCACTCATTTCATTTCATTGCGAGCCTCAAAGTGATGCGCTAGGAGTTAGATTTCGAGTTAGCGTGTTCAGTCTCTAGAGAAAACAAACTTCAAGATATCATGTAGGTATATCTTCAATGGCGGTGTATTGTCGTGTTTGTTACAAAACAAGTTAGGTAAGATTTAATCATGTTTTGTGTTCTTACGTAATTTTTTATGATTAACAAACAGGCATTAAGCCTGACAATAGTGTACCTAATTACCAGACTCTATTAATCCTTAATCGTTAAGTAGAAAAACCTTGTTTGACTGATTGTTTTAATCATGAAATAAAAAAATAGTACGTAGGTACTAAAACGTAAAATTAATTTCCTCTGTCACTTAACTGTCTTTATGAATTTCATTAGCAGAGGAAAAGTATTGTTTTTAATAGTTTCCAATTAATTTCTGTCATTTTCCATTACTAGTGCTCCGTTACAGAACACTCAGATTAACTGTAAATATTTATTAATTGCATGAAATTCGCTAATATTTAGCAAAATTCTGGATCTAACTGAGGGCTCAGAAAACCTCATTCAGGATATCGAACCTAAAGTGCTTTCCTCATATAGAACCCTTTGATTTATCCGATTTGCCTATTTAGTCCCAATGTAGGGCAAATGCCTCTTCTGTCTGTCAGGGTTGCGGAATTTGTTTGAAATAGTCACCGTGGCCCTGAAACGCAAAGGGCACTAGGAGGAACACGGATGGGTTTTAGTCAGTAAGAGTCTGACACTCCCTTCTGCTCATGGAGTCATTTGATGATTTCCCATCAATGGCCTCTTTTCTTCCTATCACTCTTCTCGGTTTTGGGCAAGTGTGCACCAATCCTGTCTGTATGTTTTCAACTGACAGCCGTCAAATTATAAAAAAACGAGACTTTCTAAACAGCCTCTCAATTACAGCGCGATGTAAAATTGAAATACCATACCACACAGAAAAATAAAACAAAATAGGCGGGAAAGCGGCAATCCGATCTTCATTTGTTTTTTCGAGTTTAGTGTTTTGTCTCATGCTTTTGTATAGCAGAGATTTGTATTAACACGATGAGTTTATCAGATTCGGATATGGATTTTTTCTTTAGCTGATTCGTGTTATTATTTTACTTTCCTTATATTCGTAATGAAAAGCACAGTGTTTACCTCGGGTGAAAGACTTATTTAGTCCCTCGAACTATTGGCACCCTTGCTACGCTCGGGCGCCAAACGCCGTCTCCGGACTAAATCAGTAACTTTCACCCCTAAGATAACAATGTACTTTGCAGCTGTAGTAACGGTTGTGATTCAATTCAGAATGTTTTGTACAAACTTAGTCATCCAATCGAAATCAGAAACCAGAATATATGGGGTCAGTTTAAATCCTAAACAATTTTAGTCTTCTTCTTATCGTGTGGGCAGTAAGGTCTAACGACCCCACACACCCTAGTGTCAGAGTTTCCAAACCGCCTCAAGGGCCTCAGACATGGTTTGTTTGACGACCGCCATTTGGCGGCCGGGACCACCGGCTTATACGTGCCTTACGAAGCACGGAATCATTCTTTTATCAGACAATCAGCTGATTCAAGCCTGCAATGTCCTAGCCAAACTGGAAACAACTTTACAAAGTATGCTTCCCGTGGGAATCGAACCCACGACCACCGGGTCACAAGGCAATCGCCTAAACTACTCGACCATGGAGGCAGTCAATTTTAGTAACAACAACAACAACAACAACAATTTTAGTATGCTTTCTATTAACACTAATTTGTGTCACAATGACAATAGTAATTAATTACTATTAGAGTAATAGCCAATATGATTTGAGCATGATAACAAAACCGTTATGTGCATCATCAATTCATGACGTACATACTTTAATACCAATTAAAAATGTTGGAATCGTTTTTCAATCAAACGTAATTTTTACGGCTGACACGTCACAAGAAACCATTGTAAAACATTACATCACGATTCAAAGAGAACTGCGTCCTCCGTACTAACACAGCTTATTTATGACATGATTGACTGGTATATAAAACAAAAGGCTTACGTTAGATAATTACCACCATTATTATGTTGAAGACATGCTCTCATTACACATTACTGGTAATTGTTATCGAACACTAGAATATCGGTCAGGTGTTGTGTTCTATCTCCTCGCTATCGCTATTCATGTCCACCTATTATTTATGTATGTGAATTAGGTATGTATCTTACGGATTGATATATAAGTACATATATTATTAGGTATTACTTATCGGAACCTATCCGTATAAAAAAACTATGCTGGGCTTAGTAGCTTTTAAATAAAATATACAATGTGTTACAGAATAAATGCAATACCTGAAAAAGGGCCATTGTACTCATCATTAGAACAACTTTTACTATGGAATGGAACAAACACCGAAATCGCGAAAAACATCGTACATATTGTTGAGTTCAGCACACAGAAATGTAAGGAGCAGTCGATTTTTTTCGGTTGTGGCCATTTCACCGCTGGTCCCGTGGTGGTAAAAGTTGTTCATAATGATGAGTAAAATGACCCTTTTTCAGGTACCTATTACATTTATTCAGGCACACGTTGTAATGTTTCTAAGTTATAATGCAACAAACCATCATCAACAAAAATCCCTACGAAAAACATCTTCTTTTTTGTCTTATTTAATAATAATAAATCTCTTTATTTTCCTGCTACTTTGGCCCTTAGATATAAACCTTACAAAATATCATATAGGTATAATAATAATACTGATTGTGTTAGTAGATAGAAACTTAAAACCTATGTTAGTAAAAACTTCACTTCACTTAGCACTACGTCATTGTACGTTCTGGTGGCACTTGTCCGCGAAAGCGACGGAAGACCACCTCCTGCAGCCAAAAGTCCTCTTCCATGACGAGGTGCAGAAAACATGTTGCGCGCACCACGAACGCCTTATACCCCTTATCCTTACTAATATTATCCCAACTTCATTACTTATACTTATTTACTTAATATCCTTACTAATATTATAAATGCGAAAGTAACTCTGTCTGTCTGTCGCGCTTTCACGCCAAAACTACTGAACCGATTTAAATGAAATTTGGTACAGAGATAGTCTAGAGCCTGAGAAAAGATATAGGCTACTTTTTATCCCGGGAGTATGTTCCCTAGGGACCACGCGGGCGAAGCCGCTGGCAGGAGCTAGTACTATATACCCTAACCCTACCCTACTATGCCCTTATACTATAGACCTAATATCATATGGGTCCGGGAGCCATGTTTGTAGCGAGATCAGTAGCGTTCATGAAGTCCTTTATAAGCCATTAGCGTTAATAAGGATCTTTCATCAGGATTTGTTCAGTAGTGGCCGAGATTGGAAATTGTGAAACAGTTAGTGGCAATAGGCGCGCCTCTATTACTGTTATTACATAATCTTTGGAAATGTTACACTATACCTTCACATTTTTACTACACATATGACGATACAATGACACATCATGCTCTTTAAAACCAGTTTAAGGTGACCTCGCAATATATGCTTATGGTTTTCGTACAATCACAGGTCATACTGAAAATCTACGGCTTGATGTATCGTTGTGCGCACTAGGTAGGTAAACATCTCTGCCTAACTCTTCAGGGTACATAGGAATATAGAAAAGGTATAAGTTATGATCTCTTTCAGTATGTTCTTTTTTACGTACCATTTATTCCGTTTATTCAATTTTTAAACTTATTTTATACATTTTGAAATATTTCGTATAAAATACAAAAAAAAAACATTCATTTATTATTAGCAACCTCATGTCAACGCGGTCAAAAATACGAACAAAACTAATACATAAATGCACCTTATCAAGCAAGAGAGTATTTGAGAATTCCTGATTGGGCGTTATTACTATAATATTTATTATATAAACCGGCACAGCTTAGAGTCTAGACAACAACAATCATTTCGGTTTCGCTCTTTGATGAGGAAGGTCAAAATTGTAGTTTTTTTTATTGCCTAAAAATAAATACTGGTTCTCATTTAATACTAGTTAGCCTACATGTGAGATTAGTTAGCAATATTATCAGATTAATTGGTATTTAGTTAGCAATTGTGAAAGTGTCCAATATGCAAGGTGGCGTTTTCGTGAGCATGTCATATTTTGAACGTTATTATGTGAAAACAACATTGATTTAGAACAAAACCAGGTTCCTCAACAGAATATTATAATGGATTCTCCTATAGGTAAGTAGTGCTGACATATCCCGAAACGATCTAAAAGACGACAATGTGTTTAAGTTGTGTTGTCCCCTTTTATAAGGGGACGAATCATCGTGTGTTCATGATTGATTTATGCCTGTATGATGAATAGAAGAGAACAATATTATTACAGCATGCAAAACGTGTTATGAATCTCAAATGATATGAAGTGAATAAACAGCAGCTTGTTTGAACGTTAAAAGAGTTTGACTATAAAGATCCCGATATATTTTAGTGGGACGACCGCGTGTCTTAGTGCTGAGTGAATAAAAATCTCTCCCCTGTGCGGTCCAGACAGTCAAGGACCTCTTGAAGGCTTCGTGTAGAAATTTAAGATGGCGGCAAATTTTTATCAGTGTTTCCTTCTACTAGGAACGTTTTGAAAGCAGTTTTAAAATCAACACAAACGGGTGTGAAACTCGAAACATGCGGCCAATGCATTTTAGGTAAACCTCTGGAAAAAAATACAATTGAATGTACTTTGTAAACAAGTTTAGATTTCTAAGAATGCTTCCATATTTGTCGATCGATAAATATAATCCGGCTGCCATGCTCCAAAATATATCGATCTGAAAGGTCAATGTCAACGCTCAGACGCAATCTAGATTGCGCTTGCTAGGTACAGCTAGTTAGCTCCTACTTTGGGATATAGCACATCACTTTACCTACCTACTTATACATCCATATACATACAGGGTGAATATTCCGTGTCAGTATGTGTAGCAAAATTTGAAATATGTCAAACTCTGCCTGGAGACATCTTTGAGTACTTTTCATTAAATCTCATACTTTCGAATTTGGCGAACAATACACTCTTGGTTTGTTAATCTCAATCAATGTTCTTATTTACTTGTTTCAGGTAAGTGATGCGACTTGGCGACGCAGGTCGGATAGTCAGGACAATATCCGTAGTGGGACCATGGCTGCCAACCCACACTTCCACGTCTGCCAGCTAGGTATGTACTAGATCCTAGCTCCTTTGCAACTGCCGACCCGACTAGAACAGAATCATAGCCGGAAAAATCGTATCAGCAAGTCAAGTTGTGAATGTGAAGGCCATTTTTTGTTAATGGCGCGAGCTATACGACAATACTTCATGTAGTAGACTCGTTTACTATAAAGCCCGTAGGCAAGGAAGGGGCTGACTTCGTAAGTACGCCTGTCGATCTCGTGGAGGCTCTTTCCAATACCAACAAGTTGATGATCTCACTCATTCCTTCAACGTTTACCGTATTTTTAACGATGCTCGTGACTTCAAAGAACTTGGTCTAATCTTTCGCCAATAACAGAAAATACACTATCAGTTTCAATAGAGTCACAGATCTTACGCAAGACTGAATAATGTTTCATTAAAATAAAACTATATGACACATAGGTTGACGTCTGTGTTCATCCATGAGAGACGTAACACAAACGTTCAAACATGAGACTCCGTGATTATGAATTAATGAGCTTAAATATCAGGAATATGAGACACGTAATCAACACGATACAAAATCAATGCTAAGGAAAAACCTCTTCGGCTATTGTTAGAAATAACTTAATTATGTACCCGTCATTAGAAACATGATATTATTTTTACTTTATTTGCGGAAAATCAGCATCAAAATCTCTTCTTTTACCGTTTCCTGATCAATGACAGGTAAATGGTTGTGGCTTCTTTATTTTTTTCAACCGCTTGCTTATCGCAGACGTAGAATAAGTCTAACTAATTGCAAAATAAGTTGTTCCTGACGTACGTTGGTACCTTGGGTGTTTATCGACTTCCCATTTGCTTGCTTCAAGCAATATCCTCAGATGAATTTTACGTAATTTATAACGGTTACTGTCGTTGTACTCGTAATTTCAAAACTACACTGTATTTATGTAAACAATTGACCTTACATATCAATTTTCTGCTCCAATATTGTCCAGCTAGGCAACTCAATTAACGGACCATTATGAATGATGTCATTTGTCTATAGGTGTAGTAGGTAGCTATGTTTTAGTGTTAATTTAATAAGTGCCTGACTAGTTTAAGTAGCACATACACACCTGCTGAATAATTATAAGCACAACAGATGGATAAATACAAATAAAAAGTTCTAATCGACAAATATTGACACTTCATTAAAATAAATTTTATTTAAACGAATAAAAACATAAAAGAAAACGTAATCCCGAACATGTGATATCTAATTTACAAGAGGAACCGTCTAGCTTCGATACTTTGTAAAACGTATTAATTAGTTTGTTCTTTCATTATTTACCTACTAATAACACAAAAATCAATGTTTATAACAGAGATCTGAAAAGGACTGGATTGCAGAAAATCAAGTAAAAATTACAGGTTGCACGAATCTGCTTCAAAATCAAAATAAATGTTTCATCAAAGGCCGTTGTAAATAACTGAATAACGTGTTATTTATTTTCGTTGCTACAAAATGTATATCCTGTTTACATTGTTGGTTTCATTGAAATTTCAAAAAAATATAAACGCAGAATATATTCTTATGAGTAAATTTTAAAGCTGCGTTTTTACAAAGAGCGTAGAATCAGTCCAAAATTTACAGGGTTCCGTTGGTTACCCTTCAGGTACGGAACCCTAAAAAGTAAACTGTAACCGTCTTCAGGAGGTCTATTCCTCTGACTATTTCAAAACCAATTTGTTTTTCTACACTCAATACATCAAAAAATTAGTACTGAAACGGAAAACCTTTTATCTTTCAACTGTTAAAGTATTCATCTTCACTTACATACATACACTCATCACATACACAGACTCTTCACGTTCATATACTCATCACATGCAGACATACTTTTGGTTACCTTTTAGTCTTGAGTTTAGTGAATTATGTTCAACCGTTGCATTTGTACAAGTATTTATCTTTCATAATTCATATCATTTGTCGAAATAGACTGGATCCTGCGATACGGGGTATCCTAGTGCGGGATCCAGAGTCACATCTAAATATTCAAAGAACAGAGTATACACTCAGTGCTCTGGCGTTCAGTAAGCAAGTGGGGACAAATAACCAACACAAATATCAGTTAAACTCGACTATTATTGTCTCTTCCCGCATTCTTGATATAGCGGGCTTATCTCCGAAGCCGGGGTTGTCTCCGGCTTTCTAGCTATCAGTTCAATTGTAGTACACAACATTTAATATGACGACAATGAACCTCTGTATCGAAAGGTTATCGTCAAGCCAACCAAGGTGGTAGTTGAGGCCTGAGCTCTTGCAATTTCTTCGTTAACATACCTACCTATTGCGATGATATATTTAGGAATCATGGATTTAATTTGATATGAGTAAAAAAGGGCTAAATATTGATAATTTTTATAATAAAAGTTTGTTAACCTTTCAACAGCCGGTTCCTATCTTGTCAGACCTTACAAATTAAGTGTAAAGTAATTAGTTTTTTTTATTAATGACCATAATTACTTGACCTTGGTAGGGCGAGCAATTATTTTTTGTCTTTTAGTTTAGCATGTTCTGTTACTGCTGAAGATAATGCGTAGGTCGATGTGTTATTCCAATTACAGACACAGTTCTATACTTGTAACAGTCGTAACTGGTTTCATTCACGACATTCGACTGATTATAAAATATGTAAATAAAAAATACGATCAGTCTCCAAAGATTCAACAATATATCAATGCAAACGAGGTTGTTGAAGAACTTATTCGAAGAATTGAATAAAAATTCTAATTAAACAAATTCGGTTCCTGTACTTATATAGCACAAACCATTTAAATAAATACAAAACAATATCTCTTGCATTTATTCCGTTTCTATTTGATCCGATATCATTCAGCTATAAAACAGAAAGCATAATAATGTCTCTATTAAAGGAAATGCCCTCATCTGTTATAGGTTTGCAAGAAGAAAGTCCTTATTTACCTTTTTTTCTAGGTATAGATGATCGAGCTTAGTTCGTTTTTTTTTTACGACGTTTTCTAAGAATAAAGCCTGGCTAGATCGATTCATCGCTCCCGAAACCCCCTGCATATTAAATTTCATGATAATCGTTGGAGCCGTTTCCGAGATTCAGATTACATCTATACTTATATACAAAAATTGCTCGTTTAAAGATATAAGATATTCTTTTGCCAATTTATTTGTGGACGGTTTCACTCACGTAGTTCCCGTTCCCGTGGGAGTACGGGGATAATATATAGCCTATGTTACTCCCTGATAATGTAGCTATCCAATGCTGAAAGAATTTTTCAAATAGGTCCAGTAGTTTCGGAGCCTATTCAATTCAAACAAACAAACAAATCTTTCCTCTTATAATATTATAATAATACTAGTGGACGTCACGCGGTTTCACCCGCGTAGTTCCCGTTCCCGTGGGAATACGGGGATAATATATAGCCTATGTTACTCCCTGATAATGTAGCTATCCAATGCTAAAAGAATTTTTCAAATCGGTCCAGTAGTTTCGGAGCCTATTCAATTCAAACAAACAAACATACAAACAAACAAACAAATCTTTCCTCTTTATAATAATATTATTAGTGTAGATTAGCCGATTTACTTATTGAGTTAGGCTAGAAATATTGTGTATATAGAAAAACACTAATTATTATGTACTAACTAGTAAAGTACATACTAAGTTTATTTACCAAGGGATAAGGATGTAAACACTCATTCATTCATTAGCTATATTTATCAGATTTATTAACAGTTTTAAAGCCGTCTGTTGCGAGGCGCTCGTAAAACACTACGTCATCAGAGAACACTTCCTGACTTCTATAAGAGACGGAGTGGCCTTCACTATCGATACAAAACACATACGTTGGCTTGCCCACGACATTTTGAATATTCTATAACTTGCTAACATGATTTAGTGCGCACATTAAATGTGTGGTTAGTATCTGTTAATTAAATCAAGAAAATCCCCTAGTGATTTTGTGGCGTTGGGCCATCGGATTAGTTACATACAAATGTTTCAGCGGTGACAAATGTGTAGTTCACACGATTCATATAGGACAGTCTGCAAACATATTTTTTATCTACTGGCCTCTATGGGGTTTCATATTTATGCGTAACATATTTGTGTGTTAAGAGCCCTAATACAATTTGACTGTGTTTTTTGCGTAAAATGGCCAATTTTAGCTTTATTATTCTTAGAAACTGAAATATTTAGACAACTCTGGCTTAGTACAGTTCGTAGCGGCCTCACTTTTCGCATTTTCTCTTATCTATTTGTAAAAAGCCAAAACTCCGAAATAAGTTTCTCATGAAATGTGTGACGGCACTTTTTCGAGCTCGTGGATTGAAATACTGTACTAACCAAATGAAATGAAAAATATATCATAATAGTCCTTATATTACAGTAAATTAGTTCGTAGTAGCCTCGGAAATTTGAAATAAGAATGGAAAAACCGTAAAAAAAATCCAATTCAAATCCAAATAAAAACTACTAAAAATGCTCAGAATGAACTGTAAATTTCTCCTTAATACAATATTTAAATTTTCATTTCTTATGAAGTATGATTTATTTTGGTATAAATTTTACGTATATTATTACGTAAAATTTATACCAAAATAAATCATACTTCATAAGAAATGAAAATTTAAATATTCATTTCATAAATTAATAATAAACCCTAAAATAAACGTAATTGCAACTGTCTAATTTGTACATAAAGCGATGAGTCAGCAGTTTTGTGAGTGAAAACCTAATTTTGTGATAGGGCTCTTAAAGGATAACAAGAAATATTAATCCCAGGTCCCAACGCCAAGGTTGCTGAATTATTCGAAAGAGCTACCGCGGCCCTGGGACACAAAGGGCATTATGAAGGAACACTGGTGGGTTTTAGTCCGTAATAGTCTGACATTCCTTTCCGCTCCGCCTAGAGCGGGGGAAGTCATTAACCGACTTCCAAAAAAAGGGGAGGGTGAGGTTCTCAATTCGGTGGGTATTTTTTTTGTATATATGTACACCGATTACTCCGAGGTTTCTGATCCGATTTGATTCAGTTTGGTTCAGTAGTTTTTATTTTATGAGCATTTTTGCTTATTTCAATTTCTGCGTTGACGAAGACTTCGTCCAACTATCACCACTTAAAAGTGAAAAATAAAAAACTTTTTACAAAAAAATATTAAAGATTTCCGATTCTTTGTAGTATTTTGTTTAGAAGTCGGTTATATTTTTTTGTAATTTTATTTTCTTATTTTAGTTGTTGCTTTGTTTGAAACCCAGAGAGAGAAAGAGAGATTAGCCAGTCTGTATTCACTTTAGTCGCTTCAATTAAGACATCAAGTCTTTCGTAAAGAAACGTGCATGTCGGGCTGTCCTAAGTTAATTTAGAGAAAAATAGTTTAGCATAGTGAAGACGTTTAATACTCGCGAAGCCTCGCAACTACTGACACGTGAATCTATAATACTTTATCATAATCTGTACCCGTCTTGTGAAAGAGGTTTCAAGAAAACCTTTATTGTATGAACGAAAGGAAAATTAAGGGTTCCTTGGTATATGAAACTTGCTTACTGCTACTGGATGCCTGTTTAATTTTATCTGTGGCTAAGTTTCATGTCAAGTGATTATGAACTCTCCTTAACAAATCACTGTTCTACTTCGATGTGTGAGTTTGACACCCAGTTTGGTGACAGACTCCAAATACGAACTTGAGACGATTCGTGTGAGACCGTATTAATTTGCGCTCCTTAGGTTAGGGACCGACAGGGAAAAGTTGAAAGAGAGAATCTTTGCTCATAATTATAATACATTACCATCTTGACTTGGCTTCATCTCGGACCATCATTGTCTCGACAGACGTGTCAGCCAATGGCATAATAGCCACAGCGACTAACGCCTTAGTGGGTTCTCGTTAAGTTCAAGGGTTTGATTCAGAAACGGTACTTCTGGACGCATATGTTAGGAGGTTCCTCTCCCTGAATCCCTGACCCCTGGCAGCTTGGGCATGGGCCCCGATAGTAGGCTACTTTTTAAACTTACACGTTTCTAATGCTCATTATTAAATGTTTTAAAATGTATATTATAAGCATACATACTACATAACCGCTGTAGCTCATTATTATATTTGACCAGGGTCAATTGCTTGAATTAGTTTAGTCCTAAATGCTAGTAATTATAACTTAAACGTAGGTCATACAAAATCACCTAATTCAACTCGACTAAATTACTAACACTGTGCGAACTGAGTCATACTGTCGTGTAATACGTATTTGTCTTTTTTTGGTTATTCATTCGTGAAGATTAATACGTCGATTACGTTACAGCTAGTTATTAAATGTAAAAAATAAGGAAGTCTTTTGATTTAGGCTTTATGTGATGCTATTAAATACAAATTAGTGGCGTTGGTTCTTCCGCGATACGGTTAGCGTGAAATAATATATTTTAGTAAGGATATACTTTGATACTTATGTTATTAACATCGCGTAAAAATATCTTTGTACACACTGTTTTTTCTCCATCGATGTTTCCCAATATAAGCATATTAAAATAAGTAGATTAGTCGATAAAAACCAGCGTCGTGGGTCAGTCTCGCAGACGAGTCCCAGAATTATGCTGAGCGGTGGTCGTTTTGCGCGGATATGACGCATTTCTTCCTAACTTGCATAACTCGTTAATATGAATCATGCTTGGCGCAGATTATTCTCTCTTATTTTACAGGTACCTAGTCACAAAAAACGAATCAAAAGAACATGAGACATTTGTGCACGAAAGTTTACATTACCATGAATCAGTATCAGTGAAAATAATATTCTACGAACTGTTGTTTAGGAAAATTCAGTAGATATGTATCATCTGTTTTCGCCCCACGCATAGTACAGTCATCCGCAATGAATGGACCATTACATTGTTGGTAAACAATCACAAGCTGATGCCACCTGGTTGGTACTTCGCTCGGACCAGACATGACGGTACAGGTGACGTATTAGTTTAGTGATGTATTTCTGTGTTACGGGTAGGGCGTTTTGTCACGCGTAGTTTGCTACTCATCCGCTACGCGATACTGGCTAAGATCGGCTTCGCTACGCGATACATGCTACGATCAGCTAAGTTACGCGATACATGCTACGTTCGTAGTACGCTACGGGTTTGCTACGCATTTTACGATCAGCTGCATAGCGCAGCAATACATGCTACGATCGTCTACGGGTCTGCTGCGCGAGACTCGCTACGATACACTACGCATAAAACGCTACGGGTCCGCTTACGCGATACATGCTACGGACGCTACGGGTCCGCTTACGCGATACATGCTACGGACGCTACGGTCGACTACACGTAGTGCGCTACGGGTCTGCTACACGATACTAGCTACAATCGGCTACGCATAGTACGCTACGGATCTGCTACACGATACACGCTTCAGTCTAATACGCGTTGCATGCTACGCTGTACACTGTGCATGATAATGGAAAAGAATTCTGTGTATTTAAAAAACCCAATTGGCAAGCAAGTCGCAAATCTTTTTAAACCGCTGTTAAATTTAGCTGGCTGATTATCAATTGAGTTTTTCAAATTTACTACAACTGTGCAATTGATACGTAGATGCATATGATATTATTTTACAAATACACAAATTTCAATTTTGTCCTTCCCGTATTAATTTGGTTTCGGTGATGGAATCGTATCAGAAGAGCAATCATATATTTTATTCGTTTAATACGCGCGAATTATATTTAAAGATTTACATATTTATTCGAGAATTGTTAGATTTCAAAAGCAATAGTAAAAGATCTGTTAACATAATCTTTTCATAATCAATAGTTACTAAGACCATGCACCTATATTGCTTTAGAGGATAGAAAGTTTTTGCTAACATGAAACCAAGAAAACAACAGAAAGTACGCGTGTACTCACTCGTGAGAGCAACACACAATGGACACATGTTTTTAAACAATAAGAATAGTTTAATAACATTATGTTATATCTGAGCAGATTACTCAGATCGGTTCTAATCGGAAAGATAATAATACACTAGTGTTTTCCCGCGGCTTCCCTCCGGTGGCTTGTTACACAAGAACCGTGTATTTTTTCAACAAAGTAGCCATTGGAAAGTAGTAATTGCAGATATCCTTTGACAAACATATTATTAATTGATTATTTTAAAAACAACTGTAGCTCTCAAACATAAAAAAGTTTTTAAATTATTGAACACAGAAATTGTGCCAGATGAACTTCATGTTAGGCATTTCTTTTTCTTTTAAGGGAATCGAACGTAAACTTGCGCAGGAGTGCGTGCCACGATCAGTTCTAGACCAAGATATATAAACCGGTACAAGCCTCGGCGTTCGGTGTGATGATGAAAAGTGGATCTGGGGGTTAGGAAAGCTAGAAAGGTTGTTGCAGTAGAAACTAGGTTTTTGTGGAGCTAGTAGTGAGTGTGGATCCGGAACCGAGTAGAGTCACATTAAGTGGATATTTAAAGAATTAAAGTAATCAGGTAGTTGTAAGAACCCACATTTATCTCTCGTTATTTATCGAAGCTACGCCATGACAGTTCCGTACCTACATTTTATTTTTCGTGTCCCCAATATTGCAAAGCATTTTTGATATGAACATAATTAAATGTTGAAGGTAAATATGTAAGGAATGTTTAAGTAAAAGCCCAATATACAATAATGTACGGTGCCTATATTAGGCATTGTGATCACGCTTCCGGCCGCACGTACGGCCGTAGACATTCGTAGAGCGTTGAACTCTTTTGTACGACAATATTCGGACAAGATTATAGTGTCTCGTAATTTATGTTATTACTTGTTTACATTCACTATTCACTATATGTACATAATATACCGACACCTAAAATAAAACGTGCTAAAAATATTTTATTTCAAATCTCGACTTCTTGCGATAAGAAAACGAAATAGTGGTGGAGCGTGGGTAAACCGATAAAGAAACAATTTGTACGGCAAATTAGTAACTGGCTTACACGCGGAAATGACTAATGTAAATCATCTGTGGTCGCAAGGTGTTCCGTGTTTTTCAGCGCCTTTAGCTTCGTCGATTCCGTCAATCAGCGCTAATAATCACATCGTTGCTCGCGAAATCTGTGCATTTCCTCGCGTTTATTATATCCGAGTGGAGTGGTTGCCGCCGACTGGCGGTGGCGAAGCTGCGGGCGCGTGCACTGGCGCGCGGTAGTAGCACGAGGGCGTCCGCACCGGTCGCACGTCGCGCTCTCGCTCAGCATGTTCGCCGCGGCCCAGACCGCGCGCGCTCGCTCTCTCCGCTCCAACGGTACACCGGCGCGCTTCTGAGCCGCTAGCTGACATGTTTACGCCGCCGCTGTTTACTATAACATGAATAAAGTTTTTCTCAGCTGTCCACATTAACGCGATCGTGTGAATGCGCACCGGCTGAAGGATTGCGAAACTGTACAAGTGAAGTTTAAAAATACATTGGCACTAGTGCGAAGTGACGTACATCGAGATGTGTGCGTGCAGCAAGTTTTGCGACTTCTGGAAGAACTCATGCGGAGCAGGTGAGATCCTCGGCCACTTTCTAATGGCTGCCGCTCGTATGCACGCGCCCTATTCCTTTCTAAACCGATACTGTTGGCAAAACTTTACTAAACTTGTTTACAATATAAAGTGAAATCGTATCCACAAACGCCGATCAGATCGGTCGTTATTTCAAAAGACACGATCAAACTGATTGAAGCTCAAAGATTGTCTGTATTAAGAGACGCGTCAACGTCCTTAGTGTATCAGAAACTAATTGGGTCCGTGCCCATACATAAATTGACTTTATTAGCTTCGGCGTGCGGCAAGATTGACTTTAAGGAAACAACAAGGCAGGCTTGAATTATAATATGCTAACTATGTACTTAATAAAGGAAATAATTAGCAACTAACATGTTTGTAGGTGGTTTTTTTTATTCCAAGTCCGTTGTTTACTTCAAGTACCCGCATATTTACAGTAGTCAGTCATGCAGCCTAATCAACAAAACATGGGAACAATTTATGATTAATTCACATCTAAAACATTTCCAATACGAATATTGTCGAAAAATGTAAACAAGCGAGCTGGCGAGGTAATAAGCGATGAGGGCATCAGTTTGTCTAGCGGCTAGCTAAACAATAACAAAGACGAACTGAGTCTGAATGATAATGTGATCATGCCTCTTGCTTGTGAAGGCTTTAATGACGGTTGGTTTTTAATATTCTGTAGCACAACCTTGTTATTTGTAATTACAAAGATTAGTTATGACAAGTTATACAATAATACCTTCACTTTCTAGGGTTTAACATAGTTTAGGATTACAATACATGTTAAGGTATTATTAACTTTATTCCAACCTTGATATTGTATCTGAAAAATTTGTTTCATAACAATCCTATTGCACCCTCTGCGACCACCGAACGTTGGACCTCTCGCATGGTTGCTGCACTGTCAACCAACCAGCTACACATGCTAGTCGCATACACACAATTATCCGATAGAAAGATAACAGCAAACCGTTCTAATGTCAAATCGTGATCCAAAAACTACATTCACATACATACATTTCACAACACGAACTAAAGTCACGTCACGATTGATCACTATCACCATTATTATAATACAACTATATGTATGTACGTCCGGGTATGCCTGGCTTCGGAAGGATTTAGTTAAGTGAATGTACTCTCAAGGTCTGTGACGTCACGCGTTTCTGGTTGGCCTGAACTTCTGTGTTGGCGTAGCAACTGGTTGGTCTGACAAGTTTATCATCAGACCTTACCTACTGCATCACGTTACACCTTGACACCTTGTCTGCGGTAATCCAATATGAATGCAATATTCTATTTCCCACATCGGCTGTCTGTTTAGCAAGCGAACAATAAGGTTGCAGGCATTGAAGTACCTAGATATTTCTCGGTAGATGACTCTTTTAAAGACGGTTGTATTTATTTGGTCACAAATTTCATACAGTTTTAGTATAGTTTCAGGTAAAGCTTCTTCCTAATACTATTGCGTTTAAAAGCTTTTATCTTATGATAGATTCCCATTTAACGTTGACTTCACCCTACCGGTACAGATGGTGCTAGTTGCCACTTTCTGTAGTCCAGCAGTTCCATAGGAACCTGGTGTGTTTGTTCAGCGTAAATCAAAACTAGGGAGTGTAATATGCGGTGATTTTCTATCTACATTATTAACCGGTAAAAAAGGGAATTTCGATGTTATTTTAGCAGATTAGCACGCAACTGGTCTTGTCTTAACTTTGTTTGGTGTGACCTTGATCGTATGCGGTTATCCTACAGCATTCTAGCCCACATTAACATTAAAGCAATGGACCAAAACTGTAAATCTACTTTTCTAATTTATTCAAGATGGTCTTACGCGTGGGAATTATAAATGTATGTCGTATAAACATCGTTAGGCGAGCTAAAATAGGACGTTATTCAATCAAATAAAACATTTTTGATTTTCTAATAAACTGTGAGTGTCGAACCATTACTTGTAATAGTGTTGGGTTCTTCGTTGCCATAGAAATGTATGTTAATTTTGTTTCTTTCATGTCACGATATAAGGTCAAAATAAGTTTAACGGTCTGCGGTAGACTAGATTTGGCCGCGGTTTCGCTTGGCCGGTCAACGGAAACGAGAGCATTTGGCTATCACGGTTAAGGCATGATGCATGGCCTTAAAAGTTAGGGTAAGATTTAAGTGCCGTTTATGTTATAATAAGTCTTATAGGTAGCTTAAATATATATAACTACAAAAATCCCAAGTATGAAGGAATATAACAGTAATTTTAACCTATAACCTAACCTCCCGAGGTTTAGTTTCATGAGCGATATAAGAAGAGTAAATCAGAAATCAGAAATAATTTATTTTGCGACGAATGTGGGTATACAAAATAAGATGTCGATATTGTAAAAAATAATAGTTCCAACACACTCTACCTAACGGCATGCAAAAGTAAAAAAAAATACTATATCTATTCAAGCAAAAAAATAAAACAATTATAAGATAGACGATTTAGCTTAATATTTGAATAATGGATTAAGTTACTTTTTCACTAGTTTCCATTGAAGCGAATCTACAGTTTAAACACAACCTGTTAACAGATTAACTGCACAGTAGTTAGTTTATATAAACTCGCATGCTACTAACACATTTCGTTACAAGTAGAACGGTAAGCGTTATAATAAGAACACTAGTGACCTTCAAAATATAAAACTGCAGCCGCGGTCAGTTCTCATAAACTCGATAAAACTTTTAAAACAATAGCTCTAGGCTTCTACGGTTGTTTTAATTAATTGTTAGTATTACAACTAACAGACTTATCACGTAATCTCGACCTTAATTAAGCAGACAGCTAGTTTAGCCATAAGAGAAACATGATGTTTGTTTTTGCAGAATGTTCAATTAAGAAAGTCTTTATAACCAATTAGTTGAGCAGAACAACAATAATCTTGAGCTCTGTAAAATATGGATGTAAAAACAAAGAACATAAGTTCGCTTTTGTAATAAATCATAACAGCCAGAGAGATTGGCAACCATTTGGACATGTCTGTAAAACCCCATGCAGCTATGAATAAGCCAGATTAAATCTTAATTAGTGTTAAACGACAGTTTGCTGACCTGTACCCTGCAAACAATATAAAACCCAGTCGACTGTCGCTGGTTGATAGATATGTCCCGTGCCTCGTTCGGACTCGCCACTCGACTTGCGTGAGACTGGAAAACAAAGAACACACAGATGCATGTTTTGTTTAAAAATGAAAAACATTAAGTATTCACATTACTTACGTCTTCTAAAGTATTTTATTGTTGAAATATCACAATATTGTTTGGTAAAAAAATATATTTTGCATAATAAAAAATATAAAATGATTATGCCATGTTATTTGTGAACTTACACTGCACTACGAATGTATCACTCGTGATCTGTAGGTATATAATAAACATGATTCATACGGATATTACGAGTTTTAATTTATTATGTTATTGTTTCATCTGTTGATACAGAGAAGAGCTCCACTGCTACTTGTAGTAAGATGCATCACATTTAACCCTTTGTCGATAAAACTGCTGCCATTGTCACGCCTTGACATTGAGGGAGATAGTAACACTTGTACATTAAGTATTTCTATTTGCATATAACCAAACATGCAAGATAAATCTTAATCATCATTGGATAAATGTGTAGATCAGCCTAACCTAATAATCAGCTGAGCAGAATAGTACATTTGTTATCTTAGGGGTGAAAGTTACTGATTTAGTCCCGAGAACACTGTGCTTTTCATTACGAATACAAGGAAAGTAAAAATAAAAACACGAATCAGCTAAAGAAAATCCATAGCTGAATCTGATGAACTCATCGTGTTAATACAAATCTCTGCTATACGAAAGCATGAGAACAAAACACTACAACTCGAAAAAACAAATGAAGATCGGATTGCCGCTTTTCCGCCTATTTTGTTTTTTTTTTTCTGTGACAGGCCAGCTATTCAGCCGTTATGTTACATTTTCATAATTGAATAAACGGCCAATATTTTGTCCAAATCTATGCTATTTTAAATAAATAGTGAAATTAAATTATAATAAAGTCATTTAAAAAAAAAATCTTTAATTAATACTCATCTTTATGGTATTTCAATTTTACATCGCGCTGTAATTGAGAGGCGGTATAGAAAGTCGTACAGAAGTTTTTATTATATAATTTGACGGCTGTCAGTTGAAAACGATTCTCCCTAAGGCTGAAAAGTAATACTTTCAACCCGCTCCTTAGGCAACTTCAGGCCTATTTTCCGAGTATGAGTTACGAAAAATTATTTTGTTCTAATCTAATTAATAAAACTTTAGAAAACAGAAAATTATGCAAATAAGATTGCTGGGGATTTGCATTAAAATTGCGGCCCACATTGATATATAACAACCCAAGATACACACTCAGCATCTCAAAAACGTCCGCATAAAACAAGCGCACAATTTAAAATTGTGCGCTAGTTTCAAATTGTCTCGCATCGCTCGCCATACTGCACTGCTTGGTATAAACAACTTTAAGCGATCCGTGTAAGGTTGAATTTGCAAAAAAATTGTTTATAGTATAACTACACACAACTCACACATGACACTTGATACATGTCAGTTTTTGACGACAGTTTCGAGTGTTGCATTTGTTCGAGATTGTGACTGTGTGTTGGTTTTTTATATATATCAATGACGGCCCAACAATAATCTTATAAACGATGCACTTATATAACTCGTTCAGAAATACAAGTCCTGTTGATGATGTGCTAATGCAGCACAATTTATCATCAGTTCGCGAGGTGGGCGACTTTTCCCGTCAGAAAGTGGGCCGTCGACGTAACGTGGCCGATTATTTCCCGAAGCTAATCTCCATGTAGAAGGAGCTCTGTTTTTAGTGTGCGGTAACATTGGAGCATGGTCGGCATACTGCAGCACAATGCCAGCACAGGACGTGCTAAGAATCAATTAACTTTGATAGTATCTTAGATTCTTCAATGGTTAGCCTTTGGGGGAGAAGGAGATTGTCAGTTGTTCTGCTCAGAACCGGTCTTGGTCGCTGGGCTGGGCTTTCCGGGTAACTCATTTTGGAGGGTAGCGGGATCCGAAGCACGGTGCCAGCCGTTGGCCGACCGCAGTTAGTAGGGGGCCCAAGTAGCACGCCAGCCACGTGTGAAAGGCTGCCCCGCCAACTAGCGAAAAATCCCGATATGCTCCACCGTGCCAGCCGGCGACTGGATGGGAGGACCCGGTGGCCATATCCGGGGGGGTTCGGGCGTCCCCGCAGTCTCCAAATGAGTTCCCCATAGGTTAGTTTAGCTCTAGTGTTCCACTTGGTTTACTGAGCAGCGCCTCGACAGTTCGACTTTTCTCCCCAACTACTCTCCATGATGACAAAAGTTAAAAAGAAAAGCAAGGTAAAACAACGGCTGCACTTCCTCCCGCTAAAAGTGCACCTCACTAATATTAGGGGGTTGCACTCCAATCTCGATCCGGTCCATCACCATCTTGAGACCGAGAAGCCGCACCTGTTTTTCTTAACGGAGACGAAGATAACAACCCCGTCGGACGTGGCGTACCTCAACTACCCGGGCTACTCTCTTGAACACAAGTTCAAGAAGCAGGCTGGGGTCTGTGTGTACGTCCGCGATGACATTTGTTGTCGTCGTCTCCGTTGCTTTGAGAAATCGGGTTTTTCTGCCATATGGCTACTTGTGGACACTGGCGTGGAAAAATTCATCTACATCGGCGTATACCGATCACACAGCGGTGACCAGGAGACAACAGCGCTGTTTAATTCCCTCGTGGAGTCGACCGACGTAGCCCAACAACGGTACCCAACAGCCAAGCTCATTTTTCTGGGGGACTTTAACGCCCACCATAAAGAGTGGTTGTTCCCGTACCAGAAAACTGACCATGCCGGGTTAGAGGCGCGCAAGTTTGCTTTAACGCTAGATCTAACCCAGCTGGTGAATGAGGCAACGCGGGTACCGGATGTTGACGCCCATACACCCAATTGCTTGGACCTTCTGCTGACAACTGATCCGGGCAGTCATTCAGTATCGGTCTCAGCCCCGCTGGGAACGTCTGACCATTGCCTGGTGAAATCCGTATTGACCTGCTCTCCTCCAGATAAGAGTCCTAGAGGCACGAGACGAGTATGGCGATACGAGTCTGCAGATTGGGATGAGATGCGGCACTTTTTTGCATCTTATCCATGGCGGCAAGTGTGCTTCTCCTCGGGTGACCCCTCGTGCTGTGCTGACTTGATTGCGGACGTGATTCGGCAGGGGATGCAGTATTTCATTCCATTCTCCGACATCCCGCTCGGTCACAAATCCCGGCCTTGGTATAATGCAGAATGCGCTCACGCTGAGGCCCGTAAAGAGTCTGCATACCAAGCGTGGATCAAGGCCCGCGACCGAAAGGTTAAAGCACGTAGGGTTCGCGCGAAGAAAAGAGCCTTTAATTCTGCCGCTAAGTTCTGCAAGCGGGTTTTACGTAGGGCACGTTTTGACCATGTCGGACGTATCGGGGCCAAATTAGCATTGCACCCACCCGTAGTAAGCAGTTTTGGTCCCTGTCGAAAGCGGTTGAAACGAATTTCTGTCGACCCACTTTGCCTCCTATGTTGAAACCTGATGGCTCGCTGGCTCACTCTGCAAGTGAGAAAGCAAATTTATTTGCAACTCTCTTTGCAAGCAATTCGCGTCTGGACGCTGGCTCCAAGCAACCACCAACTTTACCTCGTTGTGACTCTTCGATGCCGAAGATCACAGTTCACATTAAAGAGGTCCGAAGAGTATTGTGCAGTCTAGACGTGAATAAGGCCAGCGGGCCTTGTCTCCCAGTGGGGTGATGACAATGTGGTCACTTTTAACGCCACCAAAACACAGGCGTGTCTTTTTACCGCAAAAAGGAGTCGTTTTGACCAAACTCCTACTTTTCGGGGTGCATCTGTTCCTGTGACTGATCGGCTCGAGCTCCTAGGCATGGAGTTGACATCCAGTCTCAACTTCGGCGCCACCATCGAGTACAAAGCCCAAACCGCTGCCAAAAAGCTGGGCATCCTAAATAGGGTGAAGCGATACTTCAAGCCTGGACAGCTTTTAACTCTATATAAAGCGCAAGTCCGATCCTGCATGGAGTATTGTAGCCACCTTTGGGATGGCTCAGCTAAGTATCAGCTTGCCGCGCTTGACTCGGTAGAACGCAGAGCTAAGAGGCTCATCGGTGACGATAAACTGGTGGATACCAAGCTACACAGCTTGGCTCATCGCCGTAAGGTTGCCTGCTTGTCGGTCTTCTACAGATTGTACTTCGGTGAGTGTGCCCAAGAACTCCACGACCTCATTCCACCGGCCCCCTTCTACCATCGGACATCCAGACGCACTGCATCTTACCATCCCTACCTTGTTGCTATTCCACCAATTCGCACTAAGCGTTTCCAAACGTCTTTTATAATGTGCACAGCAAAGGAGTGGAACTCTCTGCCTGCGTCTGTGTTTCCAAACGCTTACAACCCTAATCTCTTTAAAGTTAGAGTGAACAGGCTCCTTCTGGGTAAGCTCGCTCCATCGTAGACTTTGTCTCTGTCATCTCTGACCTAGACTAGAGTCAAGAGCAAACCCATCACAAATAAAAAAATAAAAAAAATGGTTAGAAAAAACTTGACAGATGCGTTATGCAAAAAAAAAAGGGAGTGTCAGACTTTTTGCGTTCCATGGCTGTGCAAATTCTTTCGAACAATTCCGCAACCTTTGGATTGATCTGGATTCCAAATATTTGTTTAGGATGTATTTGTATCCTCCTAAACAAATATTTTTACAACATAAAAGCTTCATAAAGGTTATATAAAATATCATGTCATGGAGCAACAAAAAACCTATCAAAATTATTAATATATTGCGGTTTTGACAAAAAAAAAAACACAGAAGGTTATTGAAATCAACAAGCAATTCAAGGCGACGATAACCTACTAATCGTTAATTACTTCATTGCGACCTTTTTGTTTTTACCTGGCGGAATAAGTAGCGGAAAAGAGTACGTACCCAGTTGGCCAGTGTTTCAACAACGGGGTAGAGGTGCGTGTCGATCCCAGCGATTTCTCTTACTTTGATAACGCGCCAACATTTCCAAATATTTCTGACATTGCAATGTAAATAATTCTACCTTTATTTAAACATTTCTCACCTTCTATGCGAGGAATACCATCTAAATAGCTATCTAGGTGGTATTTTCCAGTCTTCATTTTAAATAAGGAACCTGTGATAATATAACGGATTTTTTAGAAAAAATAGCCCTCTGAATGTCCTCTTTCACAGTTACTCCCAATATCCCTTTCCTTAAATGTGTTTTTAAGCGTGTAGTATTTTTTATTAAAAAAAATCTAGATCAAACGGAACCATTCTTCTCTGCTGTACTCATCGACTTCCCAAAATTCTTCTTATCATTGTTCTTTGCAACTTGATTCCGTCTCGTAGAAATCTTACCTGCTGTAAATTATTGTGTAAATATTAATCCTATTGTAACACAACCTATTTTGCGCGTTATGCACAAATACCAGATAATTTGTAGTGACGGCTTTTCGTCATGTTGATCTTCATAATTGTTCTCCCATGAAACTGTGATAAGTTGATAACCGATGTTTATTGTTTGATAGAGAATTCATAAGTCACATCTACTTTTGATGAAATCATTCTTTCATTCAATCAAAATGAAAATTATTGACGGTTGCGTAAATAAAAAATACTTAAGTAAAGTCGTCATTCTTATCGCAAACAACTTAGCTATTAATGTTTTCAAATATTGTAATGTACCGAGATGGCTATTAAAATGCATGACGATTAGTATGCATTCAATAATCTCATCAACATTTTGTTTACCCAGCACTGAGGAAAATCGTTGAAAAATAAAATAAACCTGTAATGCATCGTGCGGCATATTGTGGCCAGTAGGTACTTAACATATTTATGTTTATTTTATTGTGTCTTCTAAGGTGTTAATAAAAGCCCCGGATCTAATATTTTCGAAACATTAGACTGAAGATCAATTAAATAAAACTTTTAGGAGTAAATTGAAAGTTTTACTATCAGATGAAACCGTGTTATCAATGGTTGAGTTGAAACAATATAGCAAAGGGATTGACCTAGACAGAAGCCAAGGCTTCATAGCACTCTGTAGTGCGTGGGGAGCTGGCAACTCTTTGCTTAGTGTTTACTTATTGCATTACTTGACATTGACCACCTCATCCGATACGGTTTGCTGTGACATTGGGTTTAGCCCTTTAATTGAAGATACTGCAGTGCCCACAGTTGTTTTAACATGTCTGATACCTAATTAATGAGATTAAGTAAAATTTTCTAATCTTAAGACGTTTTCAAGTTAAAACAACTTTGACGCAGTATCCCTAATAATTATTAAGTATATTTGTGTTTTCAATTTGGACAAAAAAATATAAGTATATAATATTGAAAATATTTATTTAATTTTAGGATAAGTACAGTTGATATCCCATCAAAACATGAATGTGTAAACGGTTCTGTAGATAATCCTGAAATAAGTTTAATTAAGGCTCAAGATTCGACTTGGCTAGTTTTCACATACTTGATTCTAGACAAGGTAAGAGGCTTTAATATATGTGCCAAACATGTATGTAGGAAGTAAGTTTCATATAGATAGGTAGGTAGGTTAGGGATAAATAAATCCATTTGAAATACTAGCACTTCTTTAAAATGTTAAAATAGTAAACTCGAAGATGCCAATCTTACGCGAGGAAGCCTTTCAAATAAGATCCTGTAGGAATAATATCCGCGCTATGCAATATTCTTTCCATTTCGCTCGAGAATACACTTCATTATGCAACCAAGTGTACTTAGCACACAATAGTAAATACAAAAGTCATGAGTTCATGACGATAGGAAAAGCCGGCAATTACCTTAATTGCTGTTGTAATCTGGATTAGGAACCCCTGTGTACCATAAAATGATATCAGTGATATTAGAAAACCTTGGGTTTTCACTTAAAATTCATCACACTTTCGTATCATTTACTTTGTTTTCAGCATGATACGCAGGTCTTAGTCACTTGTTGTAACTATCATACAATACACACACAGAGACAGACAGTAACAGTTATAGTTACAATTTTCATGATTGTATTTAACAAAGATGATATATTAATCCGGATGTAAGAAAGATGAAAGTCCATTGAGGAAAGCTATGACACTAAGATCTCTGTTTTGATTTGAATTGAATCTAAAACCTAATTTTGTTTTTTTATGCTGCTCACATAAAAGTAATCTTCTTTTGTTTTATTAAGTGTGATTTGCTATAAATAACATATACCTATCACCATAAATTAGGATTAATCCTTACCCATTTAATGTTTTGGGGTCCCCAACCGATCATAAGACGCGGCACCCCATAAAACGTAAAGTGACCTTTCGTGTCGTTCGTAATTAACGGCTTTTACGCGAGTTGCGCTTTCAGCGCTGATTATACATCGCTTTCAGCACTTCAAACAATGTCGTCATCAGAGTTATTATTTCTGATCAAGTGCAATCGGTCACAGACGATCGGTTCGTTCGAAATCGTCACCACGACGGATCCATTGGTCACACTGAGCGCTCGTGACTGCGCCTGCGCAGGCCAACCGTCTCAAACTTAGCTATGTGTTTTGATACTGAAGCAGGTTGTCGACCAAGAGCTAGCTTTGCTCTTAGCATGACATTTTTATGTAATGTTGACGTGTAAGCTAGTAGTCAAACGGCAATATGAAAAATGTACTCAACCACGAAGCTATGCTTAATTCTTTGTCGCCCCGCTTTATAGTGGGTCCACACTATACGTACAGACTTTTGTGTTTTTTTTATTCAAAGTTCATTAGGTTACCTAAATCTGACGATGGCTGCAAAAAAATGAAACCTAATCTTTGATATTCTCACATAATACATAAACTTGATAAACTGGTTCTGCAGTGACGCGAGTATCGAGACAATGTGATACAATACAATTTTAAGATGACCATAAAATGATCGTCGAGTCGACCACGTCTCAGGAAGAAACTTCAAGGTTTAGATCGATGTTTTAAATGCAAATCTTGATTAAAGTATTGATTATCACTTCTTTATTACTTACAATCAATTTGTTTTACAAACTAGAATATTTTGAGTTACATATTATTGAATATTTATGGTACCTAATCAATGTTTTAGAACAGACTTCCATAGCAAAACTCTACACCGTTACTTTTGCCATTCAATAAAAGCTTTACCAAAGCTTTTGTTGTCGAGCCAAGAGCACCAGCCGTAACATTAAATATTTTTGGCTTGGATGTTGAATATTGATCAATATACAGGAAAATTTCGAATGACCGATCACACTAATAAATAATTTGAACCCACATGAAGCAGCGATCATTCAAATAGTTGATATTGATTATAACAAAATGATGTCTCATTCATATAACACAAACAATACCTAGTTTGTGCTGATGGACACTCGGAGAATGTCTGAGGCTGTTCGAGCGCTCTATGTAATCATAGTTAATGGAGCATTTTGATTGTTATATAACTATCTGATTTATGTCAATGTCACGTGGTCCAGACGGGTAATTGAGAGCTCGGTACACGCGGTACACGTGTGGGTGCAATATTGGTGCAAAACATTTAGTGTTGGCGACAAACAAGACGCTCCATTCCTGAAGAGCGTCATTTGTTATTTACCAAATGAACAGCATTCCAACGATTGGCGCGTTGGGTCAATCTGTAGAGGCACTCGTTAGCCAATTTTGATGAGCTGTATGAAATCAGGTTTGTAATGACACGAGCGTGTGAAGGTGAGCGACGCTGCTGCGACGAGTCTAGTTCCGCGACTCGTTGAGACAAAGAGATGATGCGACTCGTTTAATTAAAACACTATTAAGTTTAGTAACAGATACCCACTCTATGTTGAATTTAAAAAAAACACTTACAACACTGAATATAATGTAAACTGTATTATTAAACAGCCTGCCTTCGCCATATTTATTTACGTTTGTTTGTTTGCTTGAACGCGCTAATCTCGGGAATTACTGCTCCGATTTGAAAAATTCTTTCAGTGTTAGATAGCCATTATCGAGGAAGGCTATAGGCTATATATCATCACGCTAAGACCAATTGGAGCGGAGCAATAATGAAAATTGTGACGCAAATGAAGCTGCGTGGGTCAGCTAGTTTTTTTATAGAGAGCCTACGTAATTCTAAATAATACTATTTTGATTCACATTCTCACAATCATTGCTTGTCCCACATGTGTTTTCCCCATGATCCTTACGCTGCATCTGTCTGGCCTATGACCCATTCTGCTAAACTACAGTAAATTGCTCTAATAGACCCGTGTCCCCAGACCACCAACAACTTTAATAAAGTCAAGGCTGTCAAGGAGAGCAACTTTCGTTTGATTGTACCTAAACTAGAACAATAGTAAATAAAACAGTTTATGCAAACCATTTCATAAACTGTTTCATTCATTTAAGGAGTAAATTATGGTTAATTAAACTGTTAACACAATTCATTACCTACTGAAACTGTCTACGTTTGTTAGTACCCATATTTTCCTTGAAAGCTATTTGATTTGTTGGAAAATCTAAATAAATTCGCCCAAATATTCCCCGTTAGAATTACTGTACACTGAATTAACCCACTAACTACGTATATGGGTCATGAGAAAAAACTTTGACTGATTGAGGCTAAATTAAAAACTATCTCTTCTTATAAAGTTGCAACGGTTTATAATAAGTTTAGAAAACCAGTTTCAACTACACTCTGTATTTAATTTACGTATACAGTAGGTAAATATCGCGAGAATATAGTAACGGTGGAAAATAGTTAACGGTTCCTTCTAGATAAGTTTAATCTGTTGACTAGAACTTAATCTTTTAGTAAGTAGGTGTAGATATTCTAAATATTCTGGAATCGATTATAAATCACATTATGATAATATGGGACGTCAAACTTCGTCTAACATATAAATTACTTCGTCCATCTTCGTATATTAGTTTGTGGTCAGTCAAAAACATCACAATGTGGGTATCATTTTCAAAAACTTTTTACAGAAGACAAGACTCGAGTATACTTTTATTGTAAGCAGATATTTCAGCCACTCTCAAGATAATTGCTTTTATTCCAACTAAAATAATTAACACCGGCTTAAGTACCGGAGACGTCCAAGCAAAGTTGGTTAAACTAATACAAAAGGAATGAGAAAGGTCACTCGTAGTAAATAATTAATTCAAAGAAACCACGGCCTACTATTAAGGAAATGTTAAGTTTACCTGTGTGTGTAAATGTGGTCCTGATTTCTAATGACTTGACATGATGGCACGCGCGGCGTGATAAGCGAGCTCGTTCTATCGATCCTCCACGATGGCCCACGTCCCTCCACGCTGGCATACGTCGTCGCCGACTAAACCAACATTTAACACTGATTACGAACGAAAACTCTATTTTCATCTCTACTTATTAACACTTTTCGTAAATCCATTATATTTAGCAAGAATACCAACTTACTTTATTTACACAACATATTTCAAAATCTAAAATTACACTCAACAATTTGGTTTTCGACATCTCCTCATTAGTACGAGCTAAAAATATTTATTTTCACAAGGTACTGCTAATTGTAACGTACAATTTGATCTAACTATAATCTGCTTTACATTCTGAATCCAGTATCTTTCCAATAACTTTGCTCTCGGTTCATGTTAATTTATATCATCTATATTTGGTTGCTAACTGTCGGATCTCGAGAGTTAGCATTAAGATTCCCCCCCGTTGAAATACTTAGTCCATACAGTTGAGCTCGCCTCACCCACGGCACTTCTTCGCAAAATGTTTCGAGATTAATGTGTGTATGACAGTTCCATTATCAACTATATTTTAGTTGCCATAATTGCTCCTTAGTAATCTTTCAGTTAATTTAAAAAAAAGAGGATTAGGAACCCACAATAGCATAAAACGTTGCAGTCTTAGTTATGCCTTTACCGGATTGTTATATTTTCTCCAGTGTTATCAATGCCAAGGAGAATTGTCGGAAAATTTCCATTAAGCAAGGTAGCAGTTAGGTAATTAAAGGAGTACCCGTGAACTTGATGACTTGTAGGAATTAAACACTTTCGCTTTCGCTTTCGGTTTATTTTTTTGGAATTAATGGTCTAATAAGGCAATTTAGTAGTTTATTACAAGTTAGATTGGTTCGTGTATTGTTTATAGCCTATGTAGGAAGTCATGCTCGTGGATACAGTATTTGAGCGACGATGGGAGTTTTTAGATACCAAAGAAAATATATGTGGAAATGTCTTCAGTGAGTCTAACCAATTTATAAAGCTGAAGAGTTTGTTTGTTTGTTTGTTTGCTTGAGCGCGCTAATCTCAGGAACTGCTGGTGCGATTTGAAAAATTCTTTCAGTGTTAGATAGCCAATTTATCGAGGAAGGCTATAGGCTATATGTCATTACGCTAAGACAGACCAATAGGAGCGGAGCAGACGAAGATGCGCGAGTCAACTAGTCCATAATATCAGTTTGGAAGTATGGCTTAGACACAATGAGGATTTACTCTGCCAGGGCAGTGGATCCATTTATTTCTGACTCAGAGTGCTTGATCGACCAGGGGTCAATCTAAACCTTAAATATAAATTACCAGTACATTTGAACGCTGACTGTCATGCAAAGCAAAAATGACAATAAAACATGCTCAGTCGAGAAGCAAGCGTTTTGATTGTCCATTGTTATACAAGCTTATTAGTTTTATCAGCAATCATACTGGTCTAAGATCCGGTCTAAGAAATGTGTACCCTCAAATGTTATTTAATTCTAATCTATACTAATATATAAAGCTGAAGAGTTTGTTTGTTTGTTTGCTTGAACGCGCTAATCTCAGGAACCACTGGTCCGATTTGAAAAATTCTTTCAGTGTTGGATAGCCCATTTATCGAGGAAGGCTATAAGGTATATATCTACCTACGACCAAAAGAAGCGGAGTATTCATGAAAATGTGACATAGACGAAGTTGCGCGGGTTAGCTAGTATACAATAAGTGCTAGATAATGTTTAGATTGATACGTTGGAAGTGGGTTGCCTAGCTAAATCATGTGCCAATGATGTTAAACAATAAAATGTTTAATCACATTTTTGTGACCAACTTCCCTCATTTGTTATTTATAAAAGTCGACCATCAGCTGATAGCAGATTATACCCCAAAAGAATTGAAAAAATATAGGTTGCCTACTTCCCCTCTGTGCAACTATGGGGTTGCCCAGAGGGGAACAAAACAAGCAACATGGGGTAAAACAAGCTTTAATTTGATATGTATTTCGATGAAATAACTTATGAGGGTATATTAACAACATTTACCCACCTGTTTATACCTGGCAACCCTATAGTTGCACAGAGGGGAAGTAGGCAACCTGTATTTTTTCTATTTCTTGGGGTATATCCTATCAGCTGATGGTCGACTTATATAAATAACAAATGAGGGAAGTTGATAAAAAAATGTGATTAAACATTTTATTGTTTAACATCATTAGCACATGATTTGGCTAGGCAACCCACTCCCAACGCATCAATCTAGACATTATCTTGCATTTATTCTATATTAGAATTAAATTAAATGTGAGGGTATATATTTCTTATACCAGATCTCCTGCCATACAGATTTAACTCGCTCGTTAAGGTAAATATGATTCTCAAGTAATTAAGAATCGGAATAAGAACGTTTAGCCGGTAACTTAACGTGGCGAAAATAAACAGTGTTAAAACAAAATCCTCTTGACACGTACTTGCCTTCTTCTCTGATTGATCTATGTGTCTCTAATATAATTTGATGCAGCTGATAAACAGAATTTTACCTTAGAAAACGCGTGTTTTATAAAGCCTTATAATAAGGTTTTACCATGATACATATTTTTGTGGTAATCAGTTAGGATCACTGTGCAACAAGTATGTTAGTAACACAAAACTATTCTACATGCCTGCTTACCCCACAACCGTAGGAAATACCAGTGTTCATACCAGTGTTCTATAAAACCAGATAGTGTTTTATAAAACCATACTGACATATGTTGCTATCAGACTTTCGGGTTTCTATCCATAACGACTGTCAAACTGTCAAAGGACAATTTGATTGATCGAACCGTGCGGCTTAGTTGTCCAGTGCTTGCTGAAATTAGGTATGTATTTACGTTAGTTAATACCTAATTGGTTATGATCAGCAACACTACATGAAGCCATCGGAAGACACATTACGTGACCGCGCCTGCGTCGAAGCCGTGTTTTATCCCAGAATTAAATTAAGCTGAAGGATTTGTCCAACGCCACAGAGGCATAGGTACACTTACAGTCATGCCATTAAACTCAGAACTCACATGGTACGTAAAATCAGTTCCAATTTCAGGTTATTCACTACAGAATACTTATTGTCTGAGTACATACACCTACTTTGCTTTGATTGTTGTCAGAACTTGAGACGAACACATTTCCAAGAAAATATTTAGAAAGACAATCGAGAGTACGGATCCTACTGTTTGCGGGTAGTCTTTTAGGTGGTCAAAACTGGAGCTATAAATATTTATTTATTTAATTGTTTCAGTTCAACCTTTTCAATACAAATTGCACTTGGTATTTTTTACTTTTTAATTTTTCTGGTTACTAGTATTTCGTTAAAAGTTTAGGTACTCGTAAAAATCTACTGCGTCGGAATGAGAGCTACATCAGTCTGTGCAGAATAATTTACTAACACATAAATAATGAACCAGTCCCACAGGAAGTTTTAAAAACGTACGCTTCGCGTGATTAGGGTCATCCCTTGTTAGCTATAAACCATATTCTATGTATGTATTGGCGTTCATACATAGATATGGTTTAACCATGGCAACCAGTTGATTTTAGCCTTTCAGAATAATGTCACGATCGTGGACCTAAATCCGAACCATCCGCGCCGTACTAGAAAAACTGATCTACTGGATCTTTGTAAAAACTGAGCTACTGGATCTTTGTAAAAACTGAGCTACTGGATCTTTGTAAAAACTGAGCTACTGGATCTTTGTAAAAACTGAGCTACTGGATCTTTGTAAAAACTGAGCTACTGGATCTTTGTAAAAACTGAGCTACTGGATCTTTGTAAAAACTGAGCTGCTGGATCTTTGTAAAAACCTGGTAAAAACCCTATTCAAAGTACATGGGTATGATGAGTAATCATTACTAAATTAGTAACAATTGCTTACTATACCCACAGTTTGCACCAAAGAGTAAAGCAAGCCAGCAGCATAGAATTAAACATTTAAACGAAAAAAAATTTTTTTTTTGATCATCATTTTTTATCATATTGGTTTCCTACGTGGTGGAGATTTGATACATAGTCCTCATTACCAAATTACACGTTTTTTTTTCGCAAAATATTACATAAGTTGAAAAAGTGAGGTAGGTACTTGTACCTTACTTCTTCTTATAATCAATGTTGTCTGAAAAAGATTGATACAAATTTTATCCTCAAATCAAAACCAAATTAATACAATTTGTTGTTTTACACTTAAAAATTACTTTTAATAAAACAAAATTTACCTACATTTATCTTGTTTGTAAACCCGTGTGACTTTCGTATTTCTGTCAAAATTGTCGTCTTAAAACTGCAAGATGCGTTAATTAATTATTTTAATAATACAGACACTAATATTATTATTACTATGAAGTGTGACGATTAGCACACTTTACGCTATTTTTACTTGGTCCATTCTTGATAACTATCGCTATGGCAAAAACCTTCGAATAAGGCTGGAAACCCAACTGGAAATAATAATAATAATAAATTAATTCTTAAGAAAAAGGAAAAAAATATGCCTTCTAAATTAAACGCACTTACCTTCAATTCTTCCGTACACATCGTGGCAATGTTCCTTCCAGAAGCCGCATATGGTTGTCTTATACTTTTCATACGAACATAATATATCAGGTCTGCAAGAATAAAGGAAAACCAAATAGGTAATCTCGTTACAGAAGTAAAATATGATCTTCTATAATAAATTCAAATAATACGAACACTTCTTGTTTTTGTCTTAATTATCGATAAAATTATAAATAAATAGTAAACAAACTTGACAATTTCCCAGCAATTGAGGAGATCGGTTAAGCAACCTGTGGCGTTCCACAAACCACGGTTTACATTATCGAACTTGATTGGCACAAAATATCTTGTCACATTAGCCATAAACTGACCATCGGTGACATGGTACTCTGAAACTGAAACGCTCATTGTTTTTTATAAAGCCTAAAGAGACAATATTATTATTCTTTTATTTCAAGCAGTTGCCTGAAATATGTGGCCTATATAAAACACATTACACTAATATAAATAAAACAAAATATACTAATAAATGCAGCTCTAACTTCAATACAAGATAAGTTGGAAAGCTTCTATCGGCTTACCACCGACAATGATATAGTTTAATATTAATACTTGAAATATGTTTCTAAAACAAGAGCTATTGAATGAAGTGTCAAAGTAAATAAAAATATAAGCGTGATACGTACTGTTTATCAATATAAGAACACCAGAAACAAAACCTACGATTAGGATTTTCATAATTCTCTCTGTATCGACAACGACTGCTCCGAATACCTGCGCGTTACAAAATGCGACACTGATTACGTTTTTCAGAACTAATTACCTATTGCACACGCTCGTTAACTAGATACAATACATAATCATCTCTCTGGATTTCTGATTCGAGAGCATAACGAAAGGGATCCTTGAGAAAAACTAAAATTCGAAAGCGATTCAATATCTAGCTATAATAATATAATGTCTACCGACAACAAATTTTTATTTATTTCCATATGTTGGCTTAGGTTACTCCCGGCTTAAGGGAGAGGGAGATCTCGACCTCCCTCCCGGCCCGCAGCAGACGCACCGGGCGTCGGAGGAGGGCTACGCTGCCCTCGGCCCCCCTAACTGGGTCCAGGGGCGGCGGACTTGGGGATGTCCGTCGCCCCCCATTCATCTGGACCCGAGGTGGCGTCTGACGTCGCGGGGAGAGTCAAACACCTCACTCCCCCCGCTGACACGAGGTGGCCCGCTGAGGCGGGCACCAGCCGGGGATTACGGAAGTCGTAAGCCCCCGCGATCTCCGGCGTAGGTGAGAGATGGAACACCGGGGTGGTTTTAGTCAGTAAGAGTCTGACAGACCCCTCCGCCTGCCCCAGGGCGGAGGACATCCATGAGGATTTCCCCCCGTTAAAAAAAAAAGGTTTACTCCCGGCTATATTCTAAATTGAGTAGATAGAGTTATGAACGTGACAAACCCTACTTTGATGCCAAAATTTGACAAGTTCTCAGATTTAAGTTTGACATAATGCTCAACTTGTTATACTTAATTCAGTAATTGGGGTCTCTCACAGTTCATCTTAAACAAAGAAAGTTTAGTAGACTTCAAATAAACCAGGTTTGACTCATTCATTGTATTATAAAGCCACTGCATTTTATCAAATAAGTCCGTCAAAGACTGATTATTAATATTAAAAAAGTTTGCGTGTTTTAGTCGCTTTTATCGTACCTGTATCGAACTAACATAGTCGGGTATTAACTTTAGTGTGCTTTATTGGAGAGTCTCGATACGGCGTTCGTGTGAGGTGGTCGTTTGCTAATCAAGTTGCGCGCGTACTAATTACGTTGTTGATATGTCCAGCGCGCAGCTATATTAGCTATATATACGCAACGTGTATACGTATACCGTTGGGCATGGGCAGCTCTTGCGCGCGTTCGCTAACGATGAATGATTTGAAAGTGTGAACCAATGAGCAATACACGGGATGGTCATATTTATGCGATTACAATGCCGAGTAGCTGTTCATGGAGTGATCTAGTAGAAGTCAATCAAGAGGGGACACAATACCAAGAGGAAAGAGTTTTTACTCTACTTTAAATATGAGGTGTACAATCCTTACTAATATTATAAATGCGAAAGTAACTCTGTCTGTCTGTCTGTCTGTCTCGCTTTCACGCCAAAACTACTGAACCGATTTAAATGAAATTTGGTACACAGATAGTTTAGAGCCTGAGAAAGGACATAGGCTACTTTTTATCCTGGGAATATGTTCCCTAGGGACCACGCGGGCGAAGCCGCTGGCAGAAGCTAGTAAAGTATATAATAAATAAATAAAGACCTCGAATTGTCGAGGTGCACCGATAGCCTACAAAATTTTGGAATCCATTGCCAGGGTCCAAAAGAAGAGTAAAATTATTAAATGACCATCCCATATTGGCCTTTATGGAAATGATGAAGTTGATAGATTAGCGAAAGAGGCAATCACAGACGGAATAACTTTCCAATGCCTGCCCTTGTTTAGTGATCTGTTGTTTCGAGTGCGAGATCAGTGTTTGGTTTTGTGGAAGGAATACTTTGATGAGAGGTCTCTGAGTAAAGGGATTTGGTACAGGACCATTCAGCCCAGCCTTTGCCGCCTTCCGTGGTTTGGGGGCACAGAGATTCATCGTGGAGAAATTGTGACCGCTTTTAGAATTCGTTCTGGACATATTCCCTTAAATAGCTTTGCGTTTTTAATGAGTAAGTCAGATTCACCCAACTGTTCTGAGTGTGATAAAATAGAAGACGTCACTCATATTTTAGTGGAATGTGTCTGGAACGTGGTTGAAAGGAGTAATTATTTAATAGAAAATAGTTTGGATGTCAATAATAATGGTATTTATAATAGTACTAGTTTACCCGCACAACTTCGTCTGCTCCGCTCCTATTGGTCTTAGCGTGATGATATATATATCATCACGCTAAGACCACCGATAAATGGGCTATCTAACACAGAAAGAATTTTTAAAATCGGACCAGCAGTTCCTGAGATTAACGCGTTCAAGCAAACACCAAACAAACAAACTCTTCAGCTTTAGATTCTGGCGGCTCCCCTGTCAAAAGCCGGCAAAATCCTGTATAAAATTGTAAATTTAGGAATAAAACGTAGATAACTGTGTAGAATGTACCTATGAGGGTGTCGTGATCATGCTGATCAAACCCTCTATAAACAAATAACGATTTAAATAAAAAAACTATAGTGGAAAAATTATGTACTTATATGTACCTACACGTAAAACAAAAAAAAAAATAAGTTGTTAATTGTACTCAATTATGGACGGCCCATATTTTATTAGAGTTTATTGAGTTTTACGAACTATGATCAATATGGACCTACTGTTAAGGCCGTATCTCTGAAATAAATGATAGCTCGAAAGCACTGAAGCACCTTCCGGCACCGCGCAGTCCCCGCATGTTTCCACGCACAAAGTTCGAAATATCGAACCTAGCGCCACATCAAATTAATTCAAACCGCCAACTGATTCAGTGTTGCCCGCAAACTTCATAAACTCCTTCTGTTAAAATATTAACACAAATCAGCACTCTTATAAACAGTGATTTAAGACGTAGATAAAATACAATAAAATAAAATATTGAGCGGCGAAAAATAATGATTTGTTTTAATACTCATTTCTTACAGTCGTTGGTAAATTATATCATGTTTTGTATGGCCCCAAATTATTGTGAAAACTACTAATTCAGTTGACTATTTAAGAATATGGCCATAATTGTGCGATAGAGATAGTACTAGAGACTTAAGCATACGGAAGGTATGGAGTAGATCAATTGTATAAAAGTCATATTTTAATCATAATTGAAATATGTACACAAGTTATGAAAACGAATGAAAAGATAAGAAGACAATTTGTTTTCTTTTTCGCGTGGCTTTACTCACGTAGCCTTTTCCACAGAAACCGTGCATTTTCCGGAGATTGTTTTGTACCAGTGAAAAATAAATCGAATGTCCTATAAACATATATTTTTAACTCTTTATCATATTAGTTGAGTTCAATACCTAGTTAACCAATCATCATCATCATCATATCACCCGCTAGACGTCCACTGCTGGACATAGGCCTCCCCAAAGCGTCGCCACAACGACCGCACCTGTGCGTCTCGCATCCATCGGCTACCCGCGACTTTCACCAGGTCATCGGTCCACCTTGCGGTAGTTAACCAATATTAGAACCTAAATGTGATGCAATAAAGTTCCATCAGAGATATACATTAGCGCTGCTGCTATTATATGCGGCATTCCAAATCCGGGGCTGTAGGATAACCCCGGTTCCATCCTCAGGCCCAAATTGCTAAGTAGTAAGTAGTTTCATCCTGATTGTTGTTTCATCCACGGAACATCTTCAAGACTTATACCAAATCATGGAAAAATACTTATAATTTAGAAAATCTTTGTATTTGTCTTTGTAAACTATACCTACCAAGACTTTTGATAGGTTGGAAAGGAGGAAAAATGTTAACCTTATTCTAATGCTTGTAATGTTTATAGTCGTAAAAGCGAAAGAAAATAAGCGTTTTAAACAAATTTGGACGGTAAAAATAAAAAATTATGTGTAATTTCTTCGCCGACGTTTAAGAAAGCTATCAACACTTGATTACATACTGTTTAATTGACGATATACCTAATGACACGTTGAAAATGCGTCATAACTAACTTCAGACTTTGAAATGACGTCATTATCAATTAAATTGACCTTGTTAATATTTTATTTTTACAAAAATATTTCTGTAGTACGAGATGAAGTAAGACTGAAATGATGAGAGGTAAAGAGTTACAAAATATCAGGAGCCCAGAATTTATGATAAAGTAAAATTGGGCTAACAACTATTACAACATAATATTGATTTAGATTTATAACATTAGTAGGATTACATATTTTTCATTTATTTCTGGTACTTCTAAAACCCACGCAGACGAGTCGGGGTAAAAAGCTAGTATTTACTTAACACATTTTTCACAATTCAAACGCGACTCCATAATCATCCCTAAGCTTGTTGCCTTTGACATTTAACAAATTCTTGACACATTGATGTTTGACGTATTTCAATCCTAAAATGAAAACATTTATTTTAGCGTGTGTCTTGAGTTAAAATGTAAGATTAACGTTGTATAAACAGACACTCCAATATAGAAAATAAAATGTTTATCCAATATTGCTTTGTGAGATGAAAACATTGGAGGATACAATACAGTACGTATGTACAAGTAAAGGTGATGACTTGGATACGTTATTTTCTTCAAGCCGTTGCTATTCAGTTCCTGGAAAACGAGTCCATTGTCGCCTTCAGGTAGGAAATCCCAACGACGTTGTACTTTATTTAGTTTTGCTCTTTTATTTCATACCAATTTTATACATAATTCAAAAGTTAGCGCGGTTAGAAAAATATTGCGTTTTATATTGTTCAAGGTCATAAAAATACACATTCACATGGTGCAGACATTTTCCTATAAACGGCTAAACTATTAGCATTTACTGTTAAAAAAATTATTAAAATTACGAAGATCTGACAGCGGCGATTTGCAGAAAAGTGATACAGGTCCTGCCTGCAAGAGCTCCACGGAGCATCTGAAGAACTGAACAAGAGAGAGAGATGCAAATACTTTTGCAAGGCAAAAGATGAGATGAGGATAATCAGAGTGTAGCTCTCAATAAAAAAACGTAAGTGTCAAAATAAATTTTTTGATTTGATAACATAAAAGTATTATATCAAAATCTGTTCATTTGAAACCTCGATAAGGTTATTTTATATGCTTTAAAGTTATTTTCATAGGATCAATCTAAAGAGTTGCGTCTTGTAGCCAAAAAAAACTGGCCAAGTGCGAGTCGGACTCGCGTGCAAAGGGTTCCGAACGAATTTTTTTAACACTACAGGCTTCTAATAGGTTTTCCTGTAATCTTTAAGTAAAGATCTATTATCTCCATTTTTTTCAAAATTTTAGGCTCAGTAGTAATTATTTCTTGAATAACAAAACCATTTATTTTAAAATTATGAAAAAATATAATTAAAACCCTCACAGTAAGCCCTTTCATTTGATATGTCACACGATATTGTAAAAAACTTTTTTTTTTAATTTTCTAGTTTGATCGCCAAAAGTGACCCCCATACTATAAATTTAATGATTTACGTAACGCGTCCGTATTTGGGTCATAAAAGTCCATATGTGCACCAAATTTCAACAGAATCGGTCCAATGGATCCGGAGAAAACTGGCTATGACAGACGGACAGACAGACCCGAGTGATCCTATAAGTGTTCTGTTTTTTTTTTTCGGAACCTTAAAAAGTAAAAGGGTATTTCGAACTTTGTGCTTTTTTCTATCGAGAAAATTTCTTCGTATCGTGTATTCCTTCACTTGGATACTAGATCATAAAGTCAAAAAGCATATACCGTAATCTCACATACCTGTTCTAGATACCTAACAAGATACGTTAAAACGAAAAACGGCCTTTTACTAAATGTATCCCCTTAATGTCTAATGTCGTCTTTGGACTCCAACAAGTGATCGATGGATTGCCTACTCCACTCTATAGCATACATTTTTAACGAGACACGCTATGGATTGACCTGCCGTCTCACATTAACGGGGGGAATTAATAAAATAATAATTTTCAATAATAGACAGCGAATGAAGTTACGTTTATTCGACAGCTCTATATTTAGTTGTTATTTGATGATAAGGTTCTTGGTTCCGTACATCGGTCTTATTAATACCTGCATAGGTTCTTAATTTGAATTTAGAGGAACATCGGTAGATAATAAACAATATCTACATATATGGCTTTATTGCCAGGGACCTATTTAATAAAACTGACTGGTGACAAAGTGACAAGCGACGATCTGACAATTCTACAATTTTGTACGTTTTTCTCATACATTCTCTGCTTTATTAAACAACACCTGTCACGAAATTGTGACAATTATGTCAGTTTTTAACAAAGTCGCATTATTAGTTATTTTAAACAAGGTCCTGTTCTTAACCGCACATAGCAAATAATATTTCTATTAAGAATCCAAGTAGTTGTTATAACTTAGACGACACGGTTGGCGCAGTGGTTGAGCGATCGGCTGCTGCGCTGCGTGTCGCGGGTTCGATTCCCGCACGGAACAAATATTTGTATGGCCTACAGATAGATGTTCCGGGTCTGGCTGTTTGTGTATGTGAGTTTGTATGTTTGTGAACGCACCCACGATACAGGAGAAATTCCCACACTAGGAATTTCTCCTGCAACGTTTTATTTAAAAAAAAAAAAACTTGTCAGATCAAAAGTAAGAGTTGATCATTCTCCATCATTTTACTTTATAAGGTGGCCAGATAATTGTTTCCTATATGGTGAGGGCCTGAGAATATCCAAGCATTTTGTTTATAAGTTACCAGCTGCCAATGAGCTGCGAGTACCATGCCTTGTTTTACTTGATTGTCGTGTTTTCAAGTATGCCTTTTCCTCTAAATCACGTACATGTTACTGTTAATCCCAGTCCAATACTCACTGTGTAGGTAGTGCTGTGCCTACGCACAGCGTCATGTATATCAGAATGGCGGGTGTATTTTTCAGATTTGCCTAAATCTGAAAAATATACCTTCTATGTACTTTTACGTGCCTCTCCTGAAAATCTGTGTACCTACACCCGTACAATGATATTTTAAGAATTAGGTACTCCCGCCATCCTGATGTCAGAACCGCGGGTGTACTGCTAACCAATATATGTAGCTAAGTGCACTGCATAAGTAGACTTGGTACCTCTTGTGTACCGGCAAAAACAAGTATTAAATAAACAAAATACTGTAAGGTTAGTTTTAGAAAATAGTGTGAAACGAAATGTTTCTCACTATTTTCTAAAACTGACCTCTATTTTGTAATGCAGGTAGACGTAAACACAACAAAAAACCTAGCCTCTAACGCTGTCAAAGAAAGGAAATCGTTTTTTTTTTATTTAAAATATCATTGTACGGGTGTAGGTACATAGATTTTCAGGAGAGGTACGTAAAGGTACACGGAAGGTACCAAATAACTGCAATAAATTGAGGCAAATCTGAAAAGTATACCCGCCATTCTGATATACATACAGCGTCACTAAGTAGCGGGGCAATCAGTTAGTGACGCTGTCCTTTTCTAAGTTATTTTACTGCGTGAGAGGTATCCAATTGATGACGCTGTCGATGAAAGAGCAGCGAAATCTAACCTCGGACGTGCTGACCTGAGCAGTTAAGGTCATTGTTGCTAATAATTTAATGAGTATAACTCGCTGCTGATCGGTAATTACCGAGGTTATGTGCTTAATGGTGTGAGGTATACCTACACTGTCAGTATTATTTTCTACATTATGTTTTGACACTAGTTGTGACCGTGTTTAGCAGGTCGGCAGGCGAGATTCGTCTTTGTACATATTCTAGATCTTAGTCTATTCTATTAACTAGTTCCAATTCCTATGCTTGCTCTGGCACTAACCACATACCCTTTCATTAATGTTTATTTGTTTTGTCGTGCTTTGAAATAGCATCTAATTGAGACTGGAATATAAAGATCAAGGTAATTTTTGGCAACGTCAATTCTATTAAGCCATTAATATAAGCAATCATAATTTTTTCATGCACAAACACTAGCAAACTTTTAAAAGCTTGGTTGTATAGTGAGAACGACAACGGTTTTATATAATGAAGAACTGGGTCACCGGAACAGGCTATAAACTAACAATGTGTTGTATTCATTCACATGATCGTTCGCGAAATGCCCACCTGTCTCCATTCTATACGTATTTGAATTAACACCAATTCGAAGCGATACTGCACTGAACTTAAACGAAACGCAATTAGGACCGCCGAGGTGAGACTAACATTAGATTTTGTTTACATTGACTTTGACAACGAAGCAGACGCTAATTCGCGAGGGGCTTTAACCTCTTTATTTGCAATACTTGAAATACAGAAAACATCATAAAAACTATAATAGGATGACCTAAATGTCAACTGGCGAGTGTATCTGTATGGAGTCATTAACTCCGGGCAGAAATAGAGCTGAGCCCGAGTAGTGCGTGGTGCACCGCGTCCGAGTCCACGCACCGCTCCGTAGGTGTGTCTCACGTATGAGGTGCAGGTGTCCGCAGTACGCCAGCTATTCCCGTACCCGTCACCAGCAGCCAACTAATTACTTATTAAGCATTCTAAATATACATTTCTATTGACGCTAATTGTGACGACGGACAACAGTGCTCGATCAACAAAAGAATTCACTCTGATGCGAAGTCACTTTCATATGTTTATATTTGTGTATTTTTTGTTATTTACTTGGGACAGTATTTATAATCCTATTTCAATATCTAATAATGTATTTTGCAGTGACTCTAGCCAGCGTTCTGCGCACTGTAGAGTCGTCCAAGCCAATTATTACAAAGAATTCACCAATAGAGAAAAATTCCATCATCTTATTTTTAGAACGAATATGATAATAAAACATATAAAAATAGCAAGTGTATTTTCGAAGTCATTAAT
This sequence comes from Lacanobia wlatinum, assembly GCA_947578705.1. NCBI lineage: Eukaryota > Metazoa > Arthropoda > Insecta > Lepidoptera > Noctuidae > Lacanobia > Lacanobia wlatinum. Next base: position 13,633,796 of record OX388033.1, read on the forward strand.
ACGACTTAAAAACTTATTTGGATAGTTAGCGTATAGCAGGTAAAAAGTGAGGTTTGGGCGCTTGAAATTAGCACATTCCAACCCAATATAAATCTGTCGCAAAATTTCCTTTGTGACTTTTAAGTCAAAGTATAATTAGGATCGTATAACGATTGAGTGGATGATATCTATTAACAAATATGTTTCAACAACCTGACAGATTGTATCGTGTGTCATAATACAGCTTGTTTTGACTCTTTGTCCTTAATTCCCCGGTGTAATGGTTTCCATTTCTGCTTGAAAACAAACCTTAAGTCAATAATGTTGTAGAGATTGAGATTTCTTCTAGTTCTTCGGCTTACTACGCCTGATGAAACTTGCTAGTTTAATACGTGTGGTAAAGCACATAGTTGGATGACAACACCTACTCTCGTAAAATGACGTCAGATTCACGGAAATTCTTGTTGAGTTCGTTTGAAATCTGCTATAAGACATTGAGAGGAAAACTGTGAGAATAATTTTTAGAACGCTATAGATATTTCTTCGAATCAGTGCAAAACTTTAACATAGAAAATCCTTTATCAATGCTTTATGACGTTATAGATAGGTACGGAAAATTGCTAAGATAATAAACAGGTAATAAAATTTGTTAAAACCCGCAGGTAACAACATGCACAAGAACAAACACAACATGTAATATCTTAATTACTAGTTCAGTAGATTAACAGTAAATATGATCAGATTAAAAGGGTTCAAATAAAAGATCTTTAACTAATAAAGATCGACGCTGTTCGATGAAACTGCTTCTGAAATACTTGAACTCGGGGAATCCAGCAAACACTGAGCCTTCTTGGGCCTATATTTACGTAGCATATGTATAGGTAAGGCAATACGTGACTCAGTGCAAGTAGACAATACCGCTGCAAGGGAATTACGGTTAATTATAATTCCTCTTAAAACCATGCTAAGATAATAATATTGTTTATGTCATACACACTTATCTACCCACACATTAATAAATACGTTACCACTTTTATTGTATTTATTTAAGAGTTTTTATTTTCGTAGAAAATATATTGTAATATTGTACGTTATTAGGTATGCGCAAAAATACTTTTTCAGGAAAAAAAACTTACGACTACCTACACACCTACTACACACTGCTTACCCACCCAACTTCTCACTTACCCACTTTACTTGTCTTTTTATTTGAAAATACATACAATATATTGTCAACGAACCTAAATAAAAAATCATACTAGGATCGGACGGCTCAAAACATTTTAGCTTTCAGGCTTGATTTCCTGCAAAAGCCTGAATATTATTGCGCAAACCTAATCCTGCGAGAAAAACATTCCTTGTGTAGGTATATTAATTCTGCCACATAGTATGCAAATAACAAATTTAGCATAAGACGACTGGAACTAAAGTTGTTATTACCAGTCTGTGGCCTCTCATAAGAAAAGAACCACAGAATATCGATTAAAAGCCGGTCTTAGCATGATTAAAAAACAAAAATATTCGTCTAGGAAAATATTTATAACTTATACGTAAAGGTCAGTTGACCCAGAAGTGATATGTTAAGAGACTTGACATGGCTGTGGGTCTGTGACGTAATTTGGTGAAACTGTGGGGTGTTTGGAGGCAGCGTCACGCTTGACGTCACATGATGGCGCCGGTACCGGCTGTCAGCTGGCGTCGCCGGCGAGCCTCACCGCGCCGTACAAATGTGGTGGAGTCCGCCACACGCCTCCATACGTACCTCGCACCTCGTCACAACCGGCCGCTGACTCGCTGTCAATGTCTAGTGCTCCTTATCATCACAATTAACTGATAACCGACAAAACATAAGTGTTCTCTGACGTCACAATACTAGTATTAATTGTTTCGTTACTTTAGAGAAGTGAAATTACTGCGGTGTTTAGTGCTTGTACTTGGATTGTGAGGAGATATATTCAAAATTTACCACTATTTGGTATCAGCCTTCGGAAATTCAACAGGTACAATATCCTAATATTTTTATCACACCTGTATCTTTTCATAATTAAAGATGGTTCTAGTATTTTATTATTTTATAGCGACATCTCAAGGCACCTTCATAAATTAATTTTTCAACATAATAACCGAACAGATTTTCCTCACGCTGCCATAATTTAGTTGCATTTTCTTTTAAATCGGTTAGATTAAAAACTCTTTTTTTTTACAAAAAAAGCGCAAAGAACCGATTTTTGTGACCTTTGACCTTGAAATTTAATAGTTGCGTACACCCTACCATAATTATGTAGGTTTTGAGACAACTTTTAGGGTGTCAATATACAAGTATTTACAGACTTACAGCTGGGTATCTCGAATTCCGAGGTGAACTTACTATAATGACTGGACTAGATGTTCTTAATTCGATTGCATTTCATGCTTGTCACCTCAGAACTCACACTCACTTTTATACAAGGATTTGAAAAAATCTTGTTCTTGTATAACAAGACTCTACTACTCTAAAGTGACTCTAGAAGCTTCGCAGACTTGAATTTTAAACATCAAAATGTAAAATAAACAATAAGAATATATAAAGGCAAATAGGTTCCTATTACACAAGTTTTCCGGCTAATCTCATCTCAGTTCCCCGAATTTAAATGTGAATCATCATAGCAGACATTACAAAAAATGACAGTTACGTACGGATGGGTTCTCATACCGGCTAGCGGCTGTTCAAATAACGGTCACTTTTGAGCACATTACCTGGGGATTAGGGTTACGACAGACATTTTACGAATTACGCAATATTCGCTGTTATTATGGCAATTTGACCTCATGAGTGATTTAGTGTATTTTCTCTTTGATTTACTGTGCTTGATGATGATGACAAACTTTGGGTTAATGGGATTGTATTCTCAGTTCCCCTAATTCTGTAAAAGGTTTTCTCTGTCATTGAATCCTCCTCTTCAACAAGCAATTGTAATCAACAACATGTCAACAACGCTTCGTTTGGCGTCATGAGAAAATCTTGCGGACTGCTTTGTGTATGACTAAGTGAAGTCACTTTCTACTCTGCCTTAACTTTCGCATAACTGTAATTTTCTTCATAAACCAACTAAAATAAACACAAAGGATATGATATATTTGACCTTAGATACACACGAATTATATACAAATATTAGCGTCAAACTATATAATTAACATCCATACGACGAAATGTTTTAATACTGCCATTGTCACCTGTATCTACAGGACACGATACCTTTATTGTCTTTGTCAATACCAAAAAACAGAAGGCTGTACAAATTTTCACACAACCTTTGTTAATAACCTTCCTACACAAAATATGGCTACAATCAATTTGATACTTTGCACACGCCATCGGTAACTAAGAACGCATTTCGGTTCAAGCGTCGCAAAAAACAAAACAAAATGACATGTTACGCAATGGTTGATTACGATTTATTGTTAACATGCTTACGTAACAAATCGATCCTAGATTGTGTACACATGTGCAACGATAAAGCACGGTACAGCACAGAAGTTACCTATTCAAACAATAGAACCTGTAATGCTAAATAATCGCAATTAAATGCCATTTGGATTTTTTTATCAAGTTTTGCGTTGTAACTACGGTCCTACTAAATAGTAACACATTACTCTGCTGCAAATTGGTATAATATTTGTAACTAATCTGGGTAGTTTGGGAGAGACCTAGAACTCTGAGACACAGGTATTCCTAGCGCAGACTCCAGTCTCCACAACATCAATGTTATAATTTAATTGTTAGCATGTACTCACTGTATTTTATGAATTTATTTGTATTGTATTATGTGGTGGAGAAAAATAAACGTTATTTATGATCTACAATAGTAGAATGGCAAAACGGAAACCTATGTTCACCTTAAAATGTCTGCCTAACAAAGAGTTTCAGTAGAAGTAGTGGAACGCTGTGAATTTTGTGATCGAATAAAATAATGATGAAGGTTAAGGCAAACAGATGACTAGGCTCGAGATTTTCTCGAATGAACACGTATTTTAAATAACAACATACAACAAACACTATACATTTTGGCGCCCATCCAAACATGCGTGATCTGCAAAGAGTTCGATTCGAATCGTTTTGCATTTTATCAGTTCCATTAATTAATTTGAAGGAGGCTACCATTATATTAATGTTTTAATGGATTACGAGTAGATAATGTCGACATATGGTTGATGGAAAGTTCTCGTTGGGCTGCAGCCGGATAAATGGAGAGCGTGCGGTGCGCTTGCGCCTCGCGCCTTCCTCGTTCTAATGCAACGACCTGTTGAAACCAAACAAGCCTTAAGTGTGCACCTAACTACAAGTATCTAATACGAGCTAACGACTGCAGCATACATTTTGTTAAACTAACAAATGACGTTTTAAATAACCGATTATATTCACACCAGAACGGTTCGAGTTATACAGCCACAAAAACGATGAAGCTTTTTAGGGTTCCGAACATCCGTAGAAAATGGAACCCTTATAGGATCACCTTACAGGATGTCTGTATGTCTGTCTTTCTGTCCGTCTGTCAAAGCCAGTTTTCTCCGGATTTACTGGGCCGATTTTGTTGAAATTTGGTATACATATGGACTTCTGTCATCCAAACATGGACGCTTTACGTAAATAAATAAATTTTTAGTATAGGGGTCACTTTTGGGGGCCCAACTGGAAAAAAAAATATCCAAAATGTATCGTGTGACATATCAAATGAAAGGGCTTACTGTGAGAGTTTTAATTATACTTTTTTCATAATTTTAAAATAAACAATTTTGAAGTTATTAATCAGACCAAAAATATCCATTCAAAATGTAGGCTAACTACTGAGCCTACATTTTTTTTTAAATATGCAGATAATTCTATACCTAAAAATTACAGGAAAACCTAAAACAAGTCTGTAGTGTTAAAATAAGATGTTAAAAAAAATAAATTGGTTCGGAACCCTTTGCACTCGAGTCCGACTCGCACTTGGCCAGTTTTTCTTAAGCAAATTAGTCACCAAAATTGGTCAGCAAAGTTATGCAATATCAGAGTAACTTAGATGCAAAAATAAATCCTGATTTCGAAAACAAAATATGAGGTAGTGTAGTTTTATTAGACCATAAATATACAGTTTACATATTTCTATGGGCAATACTTTTATATATCATTTCACATTATACATTTTATTAGAAACCATTACGTACGTTGATATATGTTATGCTTTTTTACATAAAATTGCTTCAGGAAAACTGCGGATAAAAGAATTGTAAAATGTTCTCATGAATAGTAAACAACTGCAGTCACACAATTAATAGGTAGGTATTAGCTAATTAGCTCATAATACACTTACTTTTCCTTCGCATGTTTACTTCTGAAGGTATAGCGTTTTTCTTCAGGGAAGACCGTTACACGCACCACTCTCCTTATGTAAGCCTTATTAGGGTTCCGAACAAAAAACGGAATATTTTTTTTTTCATAATATTAAAATGTGGTTTTGAAGTTATTCAAGAAATTAGACGAAATGACCATTCCCACCCTTATCTCCGAAACGACTGAGCCTAAAATTTTGAAAAAAAAATAGAGATAATAGTTTTTACCTATAGGTTATAGAAACCTATAAGAAGTCTATAGTGTTAAAATAACATGTTACAAAAATGAAATTGTTTCGGAACCCTTTGCACGCGAGTCCGACTCGCACTTGGCCAGTTTTTTTCCTAGTAAGGAGTTCGTGGTTTTTTGGTGTAATCAAAGTTAATTTTTCACCACCGCCTCTCTTTCCGTCAAGGTGATTTTGTTTACCTTCAATCTAATCGAATCAGCGGCAAAAACTGCCACACGGCAGATTTAATCTATTTTTACAGCATCGAGAACTGAAAAGCAGTATTTTTTTATATTATGATCGCTGTGATCATAGTTTTTGTGCGGACGCCGAAATCATTAAATGAAATACGCGAGTTAACTATAGTTTACTTACCTATTGGGAATAAAAAACAAAATTCAACTTTTAGAAAAGAGTTCAGTTTTCAAGGTTCAATACGAATTTGTCAGGTTACGCTGTCGTTAAAGAGATTTCTACTGCAACCAGAATATACCTACTATTTACAGTCACTCGGCGAGAAGTTATCGTTTTGACAACCATATAAGTACGTGTTTCTTTAACACATTTAGTGCCAAGAACTCAGCGTATGGGTCGAGCAGTGATTCGTTATGTGCCCACAACCCGCATCTGAGTCGTTGTTTTAAGTAGCTATATGTGACTTGTGTTCATGTGCGGGTTGTGGGCACATGAACGTATTGTTGTTCGACCCATGTGTTGAGTATTTGGCACTAAAACTGTAAAAACTCGTTTGCACTTGGCACTGAAAGTGTTAACAGCCCACTAACCTGAATTCACGTGAACTTTACGCACTTTGTCTAGAATATTTAACTTATTTGTAAGTTTGTCGTGACAACGCATCCTTAAAAGGAGGACATCATAATTCGAGTGAAAGTGGCAGACCTCTTTATGGTGGCGGGACGCGTGCAGAAGACTAAATCCATTATGCTTATGATGCCATTGATATTCTCAGCGGCCACTGAAAGCGGAGTGCCCCTGGCCATTATAAGATAAATGGTCGCGTTACCTCACTTAAGTGCAAAGTTTCCCGACTCCTTAGATGATGTAGTACCTACTCGCCGCCGACGCGCGACGCAAAGGTCTCCCGGTGTAGAAAGTCACTCAACAAAGCTACACAACTGGTTTTACAGGGTTTTACAGCGAATAGCCCATTGACTGGCTCCAGTCAAAATAATGTATTACCTATTTAAGTACGTGTAAGAATGTTTGCGTATCATTCTGTGGTTGGAAGTACGTTCTGTTGGCGTTTACGTTGGAATTATGCGCATTAAGCACAGCTGCGCGTGCGTGGCGTACGCGCTGCATGCTGCAGTAAACGTACACCAGCAGAGCCTGTGAGTTGTGACCACAGCGAAGGTTAAGGCAGTGTATCGTTTCCGGGTCGAAAGGTCAACGGCTCGACGCACGCCTTCAAGCCGTTGGAGTGTTTACGCGTCATAAGTCAGCGATTAATTTCTTTTAGTTGTCGCGTAATTTCCGTCCCCTTCAAGTACCATATTAATCATTTATAATTATAGAAAACTAGCACTTCGCCCGCGACTTCGCTCCCGCGGATTTAGTTGGTACTCCACGAACTTCATCTCCCCTCTACCCTTAATAGGGTAATGTGTAAATAACTTATTAATAGACTAAACGAAGGGCAGTTCGCTCAAACTGCAACATTTTTCTTACTTAGAGTATTTTTATTCCCGTCGTAACTTTTAAACGAAAGGTTTGTTTGAATAATTTAAAGTGTAATTTACGTACATAACCAACCTTAATTATCAGACAATTTAAATGGATAAGAATTAATACCATGATACCAAAATCACCACTATTGCATTCTACCCGGGTTTTTATTGAATAATTTGAACAAAAAGCGGTCATTGTGACTTAACCATAATAGTTAGATATATACCCTCGCGGACTTTTTTGTAGATTTTGATGCTTTCTATAAAACTGTAGTACATCACTTTGCTCTATTGTCAATATTTTGGTATCCCTAACTTTTTTTAAAATGTTCTATAGCCTATGTTCATCAGGGATAATGTAGGATTCTAACAGCGAAAGAATTTTTCAAACCGGACCAGTAGTTTCGGAGTCTATTCATTTCAAACAAACAAACAAATCTTTCCTCTTTATATATATTATTATTATAGAAAATAATACAGTAGGCACATTCACGTACTAACTACGTAACTTTGCTGTACTGTTTCTCTGACACGCAAATATTCTATTCAGGTGAAAGCACACCACAGTGGTTAAGGCGTTTGCCTTGTGACCCGGTGGTCTTGGGTTCGATTCCCACGGGAAGCAAACTTTGTAAAGTTGTTTCCAGTTTGGCTAGGACATTTCAGGCTTGAATCACCTGATTGTCGGATAAAAAGATGATTCCGTGCTTTGGAAGGCATGTATAAGCCGGTGGTCCCGGCCGCCAAATGGCGGTCGTCAAATAAACCATGTCAGAGGCCCTTGAGGCGGTTTCCAAACTCTAGGGTGTGTGGGTCATTAGACCATATTGCCCACACGATAAGAAGAAGAAGGTGAAAAATATGTAATCGTATTTTCCACCTGTGCTTAGAAGGTTGTCGAATGTGTAAGGTTTGTTAATATAGCAAGTGTATTCAGCAACATGCCATATAATGGCGAATATCGGTGTAAAGTCATTGCATTGCGACACCGGCGCAAAAGTGGAAGGTCACCAACTCAACACAAGCTGAACAAACACCAAGCTAAAGGAATTTAACAAGAAAAACTTAATTTATCATCCTTTGTTAACTTTGAAAGTACCTACGTCTTTATTGTCATGAAAATGAGTAACACCTATACTATATCATGATTGTTTTCACTAAAGAAATGGCGATTTGCCTTTATTTATCTGATATCGTAGCAAATCTAGGTACTCTTATATAGTTTATCTTTTATGAAGAAACTGCTAGAATTATGATGAAAATCACTTATAAGTGGCATAGTACTTAACACGTTATTCAATCATAATAATCGATAGCTTGTTTCTGTATAGTGTCATATACATAAGTAGATAAGTCGGTATAGTACCTTACAAAAGATCCGGAAATGGTGGTATTGTAGGTACTAATTTAATTACGCAAACTCATTGAACTAATTGGTACTTAAATAGTAGAAACAAGTCACATAAGAACAAGGAACATTACCCTTATGGGTTTTCTTTTGTTTTATTCGCAAAGCAAACACAATTTGCATGTACAAACAATGCATACTCACATAAATGTGTTCAATATCGTTAACATCGGCGCCACGGACAGCCTCCTCTGCAGGAGCTGCTTTGACGCCGAAGAATCAACCGCCCACGTCATCCTGGAATGCGAGGCCATGGCTACCAAACATCAACAAATCCTCGAAACGGTGAGGTCGCTCTGCGAAGTCTGTGAAGCTCCTAGGAATCTTCTTTGCTTCTGGGCGGAGTTAGGCTGGCTAACTTAGCCAGGACACCTACGCACAACGGACCGAAAGGCAGTCTAATTGCGGAAAATGGAGTCCCTACTTTACTCTACTCTACTCTAAATGTGTTCAATACTTAATTACTCATTTTTTGAACTCAAGTATAACAAATCCGAGGACATAATTATATTCGTTAGGAAACTTCGTGACCAAGACAGCCTTTTTACAATTTCGTACCTTTACCTTAATAGCGAAAAAACCTTACCTACCTGTACCTGTAGCACCAATTATAATCTAATAATCACTCAAGTCTAAGTGGAAGGTAGTTATGCTTCTACAAGACCGCAACAAAGCGCGCAATTTTAATCTATACCAATATTATAGAGAAGAAAGATTTGTTTGAATTGAATAGGCTCCGAAACTACTGGACCGATTTGAAAAATTATTTTAACATTGGATAGCTACATTATCAGGGAGTAACCTAGGCTATATATTATCTCCGTACTCCCACGGGAACGGGAACTACGCGGGTGAATCCCCGTGACGTCCACTAGTTAACAGTAATTTAGTCATCAAGTTTTTTTTAACATAAAATATAACAATACTAGTTGACCCGCGCAACTCAGACCAGTAGTTCCTGAGATTAGCGCGTTCAATCAAAGAAACAAACTCTTCAGCTTTACATATAATATAGAATAAAAAACAGGCGAACGAGAATATCATCCCATCACCATCAGTTTATAAAGATGTTTTCAAAACACACTGGCCCCTATACTAAACTGACTCAAAATTTCAAATAACGAACAACACGAAAAAGGTTCGCATAACTCAAGTCTTCCACTTTTTTCGGCCAGCTCACATACGTCAAATTACTTGAAAGTAGCTTATGATCGGGAACTTCGTTCCAAAAGGAACATGTATAACTGTACTGATAGGCATCAGCAGAAGCTTTTAGAATCAGAATAATAGAGTCACGGAGGATGCTCAAGCGCAGAGCACAGCTACAGTTTCACGGCGCATGAGTCGACCGGCCGAACAATCCCTAGCGACCCCACTCAAATTGCACTACCGCCATTGTACGGAGCAAGATGGCGTAACCACCGTTTTAATAGTAATACCACCTCCTTTGTTACAAAACCTCATGTGCAACCTGACGAAATATTAATGTGTCTGTTCTTTTGTTCCAGGTAAGATATGCCTGAACTGTGCAATGAAGTGAGGTGGACCGGACGTGGATGGACAAAGGTCTTTTTGTATCTCCCATCTCATAACATCACACCTTTTAATCCCTGTTGGTATAGTCATATTTGTAGGTTGGTGCTTAAGAACCTGCAGCCCACACACTGATGATTATTAGAAACATTATATCAGTTTATCAGCCGGTCGATTCTGTTAACATGTGGAAGTTAGGCTTGAGTGAAGTGATCACGAAGTTAGCTGTCAATTTATATAGTCAAAATAGAATCTTGAAAAATGCCTTCACTTCGACATATTTATAGGATCGGTACCTGTAGTCTACAAAAAGCTTTCTGGTTGGATAACGCACGTTTGTTAATAAAGCATTTTATTTATTTTTTATTTGTAATGGGTTTGCTCTTGACTCTAGTCTAGGTCAGAGATGACAGAGACAAAGTCTACGATGGAGCGAGCTTACCCAGAAGGAGCCTGTTCACTCTAACTTTGAAGAGATTAGGGTTGTAAGCGTTCGGAAACACAGACGAAGGCAGAGAGTTCCACTCCTTTGCTGTGCGCATTTTAAAGTAGGTTTGAACAACACCTAGTTACCTCCTATGTAGCGTATACATAGGCATAACATTAGAAATGATTTTCCTGTCCCAATTCAAATAATAATAATCAAATTAGTGTCATCATAATTCTAGTATAAGTAACCAAAAATAATTTAATTATGTCCTAGTGGCATTAAAAATTAATTTCTGTCAACCGCATTCTGTTTTTAGGGTTCCGAACAAAAAACATAACCTTTATAGGATCACTCGAGTGTCTGTCAGTCTGTCTGTCCGTCTGTCACAGCCAGTTTTCTCCGGATCCACTGGACTGATTCTGTTGAAATTTGTTACTCATATATGGACTTTTGTGACCCAAACACGGACGCGTTACGTAAATCATTAAATTTTTAGTATAGGGGTCACTTTTGGGGTTCAAACTAGAAAATTTCTAAAAAAAGGTTTTTTGTACAATATTGTGGGACACATCAAATAAAAGGGCTTGCTATAAGGGTTTTAAATATATTTTTTTCATAATTTTAAAATAAATGGATTTTGAAGTTATTGAAGAAATTAGACGAAAAATTACCATTCATTAGCCCTTATCTCCGAAACTACTGAGCCAAAAATTGTGAAAAAAATGGAGATAATAGATCTTTACCTACAGATTACAGGAAAACCTAAGAAGTCTATAGTGCTAAAATAACACTTTAAAACAAATTTACTTCGTTCGGAACCCTTTGCACGCTGGTCCGACTCGCACTTGGCTAGTTTTGTTTTTATTTAGATCAAACTTTACCTTATAATAATAGATATCATATTCATAGGTATTAGAGAAACTAAAACACTTTATACTCAAATAAGCTGTCACTACTTGCAAATATTTTGAACTAAACCAGAATACTCACACTACACGAGAAGGATATCAATCATTTTGGACATTCTCAACTTCCGCGTTCATAGCTACGCACATAAAATGTTGATCTGACATTTACGCAAACGCAGCCATACGCAAGAGATCTCGGTTCCTTATCCAAAAGATGTCCACCCACATTGATTGACATCATGGATCGCATGGCCATATACAATGTAACACAAAACATATATCAGGTGCATCGATAAGTAAATACAAGTTAATAACAGACGCGAAAATAATCAGTAAAATGTCATATACATTGACAAGAATACACGGTAATAGGTTTATCTATAAATAGTGTAAAACAAAGTCACTGTCAGCCTCTTTTTGTTTCTCCGCTTACTTCTTCAAAACCGCGTTACGGATTTTGAGGAGCAATTAACGAGGTTGGTTTTGTATGTAATTTGCACTCGTACGAGGCTGGGGCGGGTCGCTATTGAAACAATAAAGGATATAAACATTAATCCCCCATAAACTCTCGAAATAGGTCAATTTCCATCAATCCCGCGTAGCAAACCTTATCGTTTCTCGTAGACCGCCTACGGGAATGATAACAAAGTGTCCTATTCTTCGTAGACCAGACGGCGCTACGCTGGCCTATTTCGTAGACTCTGCTGCGAGTATTTGGTTCCGGGTGATCACGTAGTAAAAAGGTTTTAACGAATACTTACTTAGTACACAAAAAACTTTCTTCAAAAAATGACAAATTATAATTAATCGACGACATTAGCGTCTGCATGAAAAATGATAGAGCCGCCGTACAAAAAGATTTAGAAAGTAAGAAAGCTACAAATTATTGAATGCCACCGTGAATACAATAGGAATAGGCTTGGCAAATGTATTTAACGATTATTATCTAACCCCTCATTCATAAAACTGACGTAAACGAACTATAAATTTCAGCTGCCATTCTTAATTTCTTCATCCACAATATTATACAACATTTTAGATCAATATACTTAAATATATTCGGCACCAACCCGTGCAAAGTTTAAATGTTAAAAGACGAACTGGCTCCCTATTCCTAGCTCCGGGCCAGGAGCGGTCAAAGCCCCGGCTAGGGGAGGCCCCACTTAGATACCGATTTCAATAGAACGTGAATAAAAGGTTATCGCTACAAAACAATGTAACGGTGTCAAGTGCCAAGCTTGCCGTTATCAGCTCGCTTCTGAATTTAGATATTAATCGGCGGGTACTGGCTACAAATAACGTTGGTCTCTAAGCCCGATAATGTTCAATAATATACTGTAACTATTTATGTTTTTATTGTTTTAACTATTAAATCGACACACTAACCAATCGTAGCACGACAGTGAAACACAGGTGGTTTTGTTGAAGAATAAACTAGAAGAACTTTGCTAAACAAGTATTTTTTAACAAAGTGAGTTATTTATTGTGCGCATTAAGATATATATTAATGCGCTAAGTCAATATAATATATTCATGCGCTAAGTCAATATGTTTTATTGAAAATTTAATTCATAATGACGGGATTTATATTCATGCAAAAGATTAACTTTACAACCAATTTCCAGATTACACTGACGTAATTTAATCTTTATTGTAGGGTTGCATGTATATTCAAGTATATATATACTTCTTATTGACAGTACTTAGAAGTATTTTATTATTGTACAATAACAAAAACCTGTTGTAAACATATTATGTAAGATACGCGAAGACATAACATCGTATAACGTAGGTATAATAATATATGCTTATGGAAATTTTATTTGATTAACATAATTTAAACAAAATGTTAAAGGAAGGACGTTTAGTCTATTTGTTAGTGATATATCTGTGGAAAGACCTAGACCGTTTTCAAGGAAAATTTTATTAACTCAGACTAGAGGTGACTACCCGGGGCCCGCTAGGCCCAGTGCCTACCAGTTTTGTGGAATTTGTTCGAAAGCCACCGCGGCCCTGGCATGCAAAAGGAGGAACACGGGTGGATTTTAGTCAGTAAGAGTCTGACACTCCCTTCCACTCTACCCAGAGCGTAAGAAGTCATTTGACGATTTCCCAACCTGTTCCTATCCTGTCCTAGTCGTAAAGATTTTCTTTTAAAAGAAAAAATTACTGCATTTTCCCAAATGACAAAATGCCTCCAAAATTGTGTTTATACAAGTCGTTAAACAGTTTGCAGGTATCAGCTTCTCAGGGCGAGTTTTTTGATCCGTAGTTACCCAAAACCTGGATAAAAAAATTCGCGCATAGTTCGGCATTTTATTTTAAATGCATTTTTGAGTTATCTTATCACCCAACTAAGGGTGTTACTACACCAATCGATCGATCGTCGATCGATGTCATCGGTCGATGGTAGAATGAAATAGTCGACGTCGATCGATAGTTTCTACTACACCAATCGATCGATCGTCGATCGATGCCATCGGGCGATGGTGGAATGAATTAGAAGACGTCGATCGATAGTTTCTACTTCTTTCTTCTTTCAACCAAAGCTACCACACCAATCGATCAACGTCGATCGGTGACATCGATCGGTGGTCGATCCTTTGTTTATCCCCCGTTATCCGTCGATCAGCCAGAGCTACCATACCAAACGATCGATGCCATTGATTGATGATCGATCGATTGGTGTAGTAACACCCTAACAAATTCCAATAACGTTAATTGCGAACATAATACCATCTATTACGAATCAACGGTAAATACTGCTCCATAAAACAAAAGAAGGCAAACAAACAATAATAACATCATTCAGCTACTGCATTACTCGCTCACATCCTCATATACCTAAGTACCAGTATTAAGCGGTACATTGTAGGTATATTGTCCTGCTGCGGTTTCGTACAACCGCAGTATACAATATACATAATGAGTCGGAGACCACACGTCGCCGGCTCGACGGTAATGCGATATGCTGTGGCATGCCGGGGGTTGCGGAAACATTGTCTAATACTATATCGTCTGCCTAGCTACTACGTGTCAAGCCTGTGTCTGTCTACTTGTAGTCTGTTTCTGGCTAGGATTCATTTACTTGAGCTTTTAACATGTGGATGTTACTTCGACATGTGCCTTTTTGTGATAGGTAAATCTATCTACCTAGTATTTTCCAAACTTTGTCGGCGGTCGGATTCCAGACTAAACAGATACAGCTGAATACCAGTATTGTGTATGGAGCGACTGCCGACCTGACCTCCACGGTACTCTTTCGCAAGACTGGTGTCAGATTTCCTGGCTTCTGACTACCGAAAACGCCTGCCGCTGTCATTATTTAGTATTGCCAAGGAAAATGGCTAATCTCGCAATTAAATAGAATCATAGAGAAAACAGTTATACATTTTCAGCCAGTTTCCAAATCTAATTTGAATATCTACGTAGAAGAGAAAGTGACAATTTTACCGTAAAATACGTCAAATTAACTTCTATAACAATTAACCTTAGTTCAGCGACTTTTGAACTAAACTTACTTAGCTCAGACAATTGCTTGTAGAAGAATGATGATAAGCGTTAAGAATTATGAATATATTAGACAAAATAATGATAAACATACTTATTATGTAAATAAAAGTATCTCAGACACTCAGAAATATTCAGTCACTGCTATAAATACCGATCTTTAGCATTTCTGCCTAAAAACTTCAGCTTCACAAATACCTACGTCCAATATTAAAATAAATAAGATAATATTTTCGCATATCAAGATAAACCCGAAATGATGAAAATACGCGCTAAAGTTTCCACTGACGTTCGATATGGTTTATTGTTTATCCAGACTTCTTTAATTACCCAGTCTGTTTTTACTGGACGTTCTCGTATTCCTGATTTCTTATTATAAATTAGGCGAATTAGGACTAAGAATAACTATGGAATAACTAGTTCGACAAATACTCAAATACAAAAAACCTTTATTTCATTGTTTTCATGAATATACAACGCTGAAGGTTATCAAAACAAATGTAAACGTAGATATTTCAAGATTTGTTTCTTGAACGCTGAGCCAAAAGTGAAGTAAATAACTAGGTAGGTAGGTATCTTGGTTGTGTTTTAAAATAGTCCACTTTTTACGTGTTGGTTCACTGAACTTTTCGGTCACTGCCGATCGCCGACATGGTTTGCAGATAATTATCACAATGCACTAAAAACGTGTTTAAAATATTTTTAAATCAATCACGTCAATGTGATTCTTCTCACCGGCCAATGTCGTTGCGTGACCATATTCAATATAAACTTTTTGCCTCTAAATTCGTATAAATGCCACCAAAAGTCGAAACGGAAACTTGCTAGCCGAATAGATCTATACGAGATATCGTTACGTATTTTATGTGAATAAAAGTAATGTTTTTGTCTTTGGAAAGTTATTTCAAATCCTAGAATCAGCCGTTTTGACCGTCATGTGAGGTGTCACCGTCTTGTCTTTTAGTATATTTTAACACAGCTAATAATAAAAATTATCCATAATCAATATTCCTGCACAATTAAAAGCTTGATTAAGGACAGTATCAGAACGAAATATAATAACGTATCAGATCGAACTTTTTTATGAATATTTTTATCACAATATATGAAGACATGAGTACCTGCTTATAATGCAGCCGTTACAGGTGAATAGTGATGGATGAAGATCCTTTAAATTTGTAATAAAACGTAATTACAGGTTCTTAAGCCGCGCAACGGGAAGCCACGTTGGTCTATTAAAAGTCAAATGGAAAACAAATAGAAAATTATAAATTTTATTCCAATGAAGAAACTCGATTTTCAAGAAACTACTCAGACAAAAATAGCGTTAACCTGAATCTAGAAATAACTACTTCAACAGGTTTTATTCGGTCCAACGAAAATAACCGATCCTCATGAAAGCGTTACTATTAATAAATTAATTATTCACTGTAGATATTAAATGGTAGTAATAGGTTGACAGACAGACGAACTGATCCACTCCTGCGTAAAGGGGAAGAGGTTTTGCCCAGAAGTTTTAATGTAATGCTCAAATAACTTTTTAGCTTTTTTCCGTAACCAAGCAAGGTTTTTCACTACTATAAAACGTACTCATCGAATTAGACAAAAGCGCATATTGAATTTCATTGGCCCATCAAAAAAGTTTATCATAATAATCTAAACCACCTACAAAAACATTATGAACTAGCTGGAAACCGTTCATATCTATTGCACGTAGGCAATTTTGCATCACATATCTATATAGGTGACAAAGCATTTCGCGAAACTATGCAGCGGTCGATAGCTATGTCGTGTCATGTTATTGGACAGACAATCGTGGGAATTAAAAAATCACAATCAGCCAGATAGCCTTACTTAACATACTTATTATCTATACTTAGCTGACTGTTTTATGATACTTAAGCACTTCACTTGCGTGGCGGTCTAACGACTACTCGGAACAGTTTTATAGGCTGATCATAACAAAATTACTGTCAACCTGTCTTCGTATTAACTTCTGTGATTGGTCGAACAAAATACGAGCAGCGAAGCAAATCTATTGATATGAGATTGGACAAAAGAATTTATTCAATGAGCCTTAAGAAAAAGGGTTTAGTATAACTAGATATGTTTGAAGTAACTTTTAGCAGCGAATCGATAATCATCTGTTTCAATGATGTGATTCCGTTCAAATGCAGTCTAAAGAAAGATTATCTTTTTTTTTCAGTAAGTGGCGTAACTATTTCAAATGTGTCGTACATCTAGATAGCTTGGAAACTAATCTCTAACCATGCAGACAGAAAGAAAATATAATCTGATAAGTGGAATAATTCAAACGCAGAAAGGAACATAAACAAAGAAAGATTGGGATTTCCCATAGATAACTTAGTACTAATTTTTTAAGATGATAAAACAATATAATAGGTATGTAATGTAATGTCGCAGATATTATAACATTATGGTAATTTGGTCAAATAAGTACTACGATATTTTGTGTTTAAACGGTAGGTGATAATATGTCATTGCGAGTCCGTAAACAAACATCGGCACGAGGCTGAAATTAATGGATTACACGGGTGGATTTGCACCTAAATTATATCATTTTCAAACAAAATATCTATCAAGATTTATTTAGTTTTTAATTTAATCTATTTGAAGCTCAATGTGAACGCCTGTCTCCCAGCAGCAGTGGGAATATTTTAGGCGAAACATGTGCACGTTGTTGAACTGTTGAATATTTATCAATCCAATAGAGCATCATCAGTCCTTGAAAATGTTCAGTTTAATTGCAATTGCAACCATGCACTGACGAAAACACGCTCAAAGGAAACCAGAAACGAATAGTGGATATCGTTAATTGCGTGTGCTATTGAAAAAATGCCGAGACCTTGCTAAGCAATGTATGAATACGTAAAATTGGACACTACGCATATTATTATATTTTTTGCCTCTATTTATATTACCTTCGGCTAGTCTGACATTTAGTTTGTGCATTCAAGGGACATACATTTTTATTGATAAGATAACCAAGGATTGACGATGATTTATGTACATAGGAACCACGCCACTGTCTGACAAACAAAAATTTCACTAATGCGCTCAACGATAACGATATTGGAACTTTGGTCAATACCTTGACAAAATATGTAGATAGCAGCAACAATGGAATACTCGCGTCAATAGTGTCATTCCTATAATTAAAAAATAACAATAGTAGGAACACTGTTATTCAACTATTGTGTAGGCTTAATCCATTTAACGAATATTATCGCTTTAACGAAACGGTGCGACCGCGACACCGAAGCCCTACTCCGCGCGAGTGGGCGAAAAGACCGCTTACAAGTGTTGCTGGCATGCAGTGGCCCGCTACTTTAAATCTGACAATAATTATGATAATCGGAAACCTATCAACCTTGCAGTAACAGGATTATCCTCATTTTGACATTACCAAAGGTATTTAACTCCCCTCTGTAAATGGGTTGACTTTGGGTCCATAATAATGATTACGCTCATTAGTAACCCTACCCACTGCTGTTAAAAGGCCACTGACCAAAATATTTCATTGTCATGATGTTGACCTATAATCATATCGACGTGATGTGGCGTCGAATACCTAACCGATAAGATTACACCTTGCTCTTAGTGATTTTGGTTCAGTAACATCTGATAATCGAGATGAAGTGTACATTTGCATATCAAAGTAAATAGAAATTCATTTTTTAGTTCTTGAAAATTGATTGTGTCGTCACAACGAAACCTTTTGCGTTGTTGTAATTATTTCATTGAATGAATTGTTATAACAGAACTAGTAGTTAACGATCATTAAAGAAGTATGGCATTGGGTACGATATATCCATACGGCCCCTACGATTCTGACATACGAGGGAGAGGACACCCGGTCATTTGTGAGTAGTTCCTTCAACACAAACCACTTTCACTGTCTAGAAAAAGGCTCGCCTATTTCTAGTAGGTAATTTAAGAAATCGTGATAAGAAATGTAACCACCAAAAATAAGCCTAAATATTACACGATAACCTCTAGCGAAAGATCCGTCGTTAATCCAGGTCAAAGAATTAATTAGCATTACCCGTCTCCAATATTTCTGGAATAACCCTTATACAAAGCACTTAACACCCACTTCAAATGTCATTATCACTTATCAAACGCACGTTTAAAGACATGATTCAGGTGCATTCGACCGTTTTTAAGCGATCGTTATACCGTGTAAAAGTATATTAAAGGTACGGTTTTGATAATTGAGAACGTAATAACATAAACCAATCAGGCTTATCGCCTGCAGTTTGCACGACGCCAACACTGACTGCATACAATCGCACTCGATTAGGACACGATTACTGCTCGTATTGCTGCATTATTATCATGTTGTCAAAAGCCATAAAACATTCCATGTATGACAAATGACAATGATATCGTTATGTTTTTTCAGAGAGAATACTTAGTGTCCAATGATCTTCTCTCATTTCGTCATTCTCTGCACCTTCACATGCCTCTGTTTTATATTATTTTGTTTTAAATGTCTCTTTTGCCATTAGAATCTTGCTTCCGCATCATGAAGAACACTAATGGAATAAATAAAGTCATGTCTCTGGATAAATCGCAAAACGCGGACAATTTAAGGAATGAAAGCATTGCCTAATGTGGTTTAGTTAGGTATTTAATACGATTCTTTGCAAAATATAAACTTAGATCTTCGTCATCTCAATTTTCATTAAACCGTTTTATGTCTGTTTCGTTGTCGTACAGTTAAGACCTTATAGGCATATAAATTAATTGATTTGGTCGTACGCGTGTCGTCTTGTGGCGGCCCGGCTCCCGCGTGACGGCGTGGCCGCTCGGCGCCACTCCAGCGCGTCGCGAACTTGGCCCACTTCGCCGAGAGACCATTGTCTCCGCGCTAACCTCGATCATCGACGCTCGAGCACCTCGAAATTATTTCTCATAAAGTATTCCTCAACGCCACCTCGCGAATACAATTGTTTCCATCCATGACCTTTCCGTAATCACGGATCTTTGCACAACCCACATTTACTGAATAGAACAATCCACCGTTCGTGTCATCTAATTGTGAACTTTCCCAACTTTCGTTTCGATCACCGCCACCGGTTCGTAAATATAGAATCCCGTTATTACGCCGTGTCATTGCCCCAGTAAACTACATGGCATACACTTTCCACGATTTGATGAGTTAACAGTTTCGAGCTTCCGGAACTACCTACTTCCTGTGACCGGCAGCAAAATGTCACTGAATGAAACAAAAGCGAAAGTAATACGCTACCCTCAGTCTTGGTAACAAAACTTATGAACATGTAGAGGTATCATCATATTCATAAGTCATTCGAAGTACAAAAGTCTCTTTGATTGCCCCCTACCGAACACGATCCTCGATCATACATCCCACAAATATATTAAATTGCTTTTTTTATTTCCAGGCATGTCCCTAGACGAAGGCAGACAATCACAGAGGCCGTACAGGTATGGCATGGTATTGCTGTGCGCCGGCGCGCTGATCAACTGGCTAGGCCTGGCGGAAGACTACGCCGAGCCCGTGCGCTACGTGGGCGTGGCCTGCATCGTGGCAGGAGCGCTGCTCATCTGCGCCGCCATGTGCTGCTGGCTGCAGTCACCCGCGAGGCAGCCGCAGGCCGACCGCGCCTCGCCTGACACACACCAAGTGAGTTTTCAAGCTTTGCTATTGACTATTAAAATAATAAAAATGTTAGATACCTACAGCATTCGAACAATGTGTACAGAGCCATTTGTATCTTCCGTCAAGCTCAATTTGTCCCAAAAGAAAACCTAAAAGGCGGTCAGAACCAAAAACAAAACTCTTATAGAATAAACGGTTGTGCGTAACACACCGCGTAGCCCAACGTAGCTCTGCGTAGCACCGCGTAGCAACGTGTAGCACCGCATAGGAATGTGTAGCACCGCGTAGCAACGTGTAGCACCGCATAGCAACGTGTAGCACCGCTTCAGCACCGTAGCATATCGCGTAGCCCAGTTTAGCTCTGCGTAGCAACGTGTAGTACCACGTAGCAACGCGTAGCACCGCTTCAGCACCGTAGCTCTGATTGTCGCGTAGCGACGTGTAGCACCGCGTAGCAACGTGTAGCACCGCGAAGCACCGTAGCTCTGTGATTGTCGCGTAGCAACGTGTAGCACCACGTAGCAACGTGTAGCACCGCGTAGCAACCTGTAGCACCGCGTAACAACGTGTAGCATTTGGCATAGCTAAACCTAGCAACACGTAGCGACAGCGCCGAGTGCGTACCATGATCATCATCATCATATCGTCATATCACCCGAAAGACGTCTACTGCCGGACATAGGCCTCCCCCAAGCGTCGCCACAACGACCGGTCCTGCGCGTCTCGCATCCATCGGCTACCCGCGACTTTCACCAGGTCATCGGTCCACCTTGTGGGAGGCCTTCCAACGTTGCGTCTTCCGGTACGCGGTCGCCACTCCAGAACTTTTCGGCACCATCGACCATCTGTTCTGCGAGCAATGTGCCCTGCCCACTGCCACTTTAGTTTGGCGATCCTTCGGGCTATGTCGGTAACCTTGGTTCTCTTGCGGATATAATCATTCCTGATTCGATCAAGCAACGAAACTCCAAGCATTGCCCTCTCCATTGCCCTTTGTGTGATTTTGAGCCTTCTGATGAGGCCCATTGTGAGCGACCACGTTTCAGTTCCATATGTCATCACTGGCAACACGCAATGGTCCAACCGTCCACATACCACAGTGTCTGTGGTACCACGCAATTTCCCGAACGCTGCCCAGCCGAGTCGGATTCGACGGTTGACCTCTTTCTCGAGGTTGGCCCTACCTAACTGGGCCGTTTGTCCTAGGTAGACGTACTCGTCTACAACTTCGAGTGTAGAGTTTCCGATCTTGATAGGAGTGGGTGCTACATGGGTATTTACCATGACCTTGGTTTTGTCCATGTTCATTTTGAGACCCACTCTTTCGGAAGCTCTACTGAGGTCATCGAGCATTGTACTCCGTAGGAGGTCCTCCGTAGTCTCCGTAGTCTCGTAGCCATGACGACTATATCGTCGGCAAATCGAAAGTGGCTGATGTACTCCCCATTGACATTAATGCCTAGCCTTCTCCAGTCCAAATCCTTGAACACGTCCTCCATTGCGGCCGTCAACAGTTTCGGAGAAATGACGTCGCCCTGCCTCACACCCCACTACAGGAGGATAGGTTTTGAGGTCTGATCCTGAAGTCGGACTGATATGGTGGCGTTTTTGTACACACATTTGAGTACCTCGATGTACCGATAGTCGATCTGGAACCGTTGGAGAGACTGCAGCAAGCCAACAACAAGTCTCGATCGAATCAAAGGCTTTCTCGTAGTCCACAAACGCTAAGCAGAGGGGCAGATTATACTCTTCGGTCTTCTGTATAACCTGACGGAGCGCATGTCTGTGGTCTACGGTGCTGAAGCCTGTTCGCAATCCGGCTTGTTCGGGAGGCTGGAAGTCGTCAAACCGGCGCACGAGACGGTTCCTGATGACTCTGGAAAACAGCTTGTAGACATGTTCTTAAGCAGGGCATTGTCGCCCTTCTTAAAGAAGAGTACCACCACAACTCTACTCCATGCCTGTGGCGTTTTCCCCTCGAGTATGACGGAATTGAACAGTTCCTGAAGGGCCTTTAGGACCGGTTCTCCGCCCGCCTTCAGGAGTTCGGCCGTAATTCCGTCCTCACCCGAGGCCCTGTTGTTTTTAAGCTGCTTCAGAGCCATCCTAATCTCATACAGGCTGACGTCCGGGATTTCCTCAGTATAGTGCCGGGTCAATCTAGCTCTTGGGTCGTTAGCTAGCTAGCTACCGTAGCGTAGCATGTTGAAACTATGTGAAATAAAAAAGATACCTAATCCGATTTTGGTCAATTTAATTATTAGCAGTAGCTCAGCAAGATTTCCATTTGCAACAGTATTTGAGCATTATTTTATGAATTTCAGATTGACGACCCCATCCACGTAATATCGATGCCGGATGAGGAAACAATGCAGCAGAAGCCTCCAGACTACGACACGGTGGCGGGCGCGCCGCCCACCTACGACGACGCCATCAAGCTGAACCCCGCGCGCCTGCTGCCGGCCGGCAGCTCCGCGCGACACGACGTGCTGCCCGACGCCGCCGTCATCCCCGGCCAGCCCGAGGCGGCGCCGCCCGCCAGCCCGCTGTCCGGAGCGCACGTGGTGCCCATGGTGCCCGTGCACCGCGCGCCGGTCCCCAAGACGCCCCCGCCGCCCTACAACCCCACGCACGCCATCAGATGAAAGCCCGGCCGGACAACTTTGTTACTTTAAATCGACTGCTGTTTCATGTGATGAGACTCGTATATAGCAATTAGTCCACATTGTCGACGTCCCGACAATGGCATGGTATTATATTTATATTGTACGTACATATCCTAACATGAAACTATTGTTTTTATTTAATGTAGGTGGTCGTAAGAGCATCGCGTACTTATGTGATAATAGAGAAGTTATTATTAGTTACTTATTTCCTGCTCTGTACATAATTATGAAATTTTGTAAAATAGCGTTTTGTTATGTACCTATAGTTAGGCAGTTAAGTGAAAACTTCCAATAATTATTTTATAAATTGTGTTCCAAGCAGAGCACCTCTGTGGTTCCAAATAATTGTAAAGTAGGATAAGTGAACGGAACGCCGCGCGCCGCGTGGAGCGGCTCGGCCCTGTCGGCCAGGCGACGAGACGCGCCCGAACATATCTGTTGATGATCAATTATTTATTAGTATACAGGCAGTAGTAGTGTCCTACGTCACTGTGCCATTAATTCAGCCCTCTGAATGTTCTCACTGGTGTGTGTGCACATCAGTATTATCGAAAGCAGCTGTTTCCTTAGCTCATAGTTTGCTCACGAGCCTGTAGATTTAAGACACACTACTCTCACTTTGTTAGACACAAAATAATGTACCTACTCACTTTCATCGTATAGGTGAAGCCTACTGCATGTCTGCATCTAACGAATTAGAAATGATGTACGAACAATATTGTACAATAATAAATTAGTATATTTGATATTTCCAACTGATTGTTAGCTTGTCGTTGTGATATGACCGTTAGAATCATCGTTTTAGTTGACTATCGCGTTCATAATCTTAGAGGAGGTATTATAGTTTCCTGTTCCGATTTGTCTATTCTAGTCTTCAAATAAAGCATATTTACTTAAATATTCTGTTAGATCATCCAGTTATGTATAATAATTTGTAATTTGTACATATTCTGATTGCACAACTTGAAGATTTCGAACAAAGTGACGCTCATTATAAGTGCTTATCGAATTGAAACAGGGAGACACATGCACAGGTCATCACATCTTTACATTGGGGCGTGTGCTAGTCAATATGCCCAATGAAAACTTCTCAAAATTACACTGTATGATTACATTGACGATTGGCATGTTAATTGCAGTTGATTTGAAGTTAATAATGCAGTCAAAATATGAAATCGAAACCAATTTGATCGGATACTAACGAGTTGATAGTCGAATAGGAATTTAGAATTTAAAAGAGTCGAGAATCTTCTTCACGCCGGATCTCGCGGCCTAACAACTTTAGGAATAGAATTGCATAATAAGCAAAATACATTAATAATATCATCATCGACGTTATAAATAGCCGTGTGCTTTCGAATGATTAAAAAATGGGACCAATACTGTTAATAATTAATACTTAAATCGTGTGCTTATACTAATTGACTCAAATAGCGCGTGCCTGCAAGTCTTTACGAGGATTTTACAATGCTGAAGTTGTGCATTTATTATTTGTACATTGTACAAAGTTCGGAAGACAAGAGTGTATATAAACAAAAAAATAAATGTTGTTGAGAGAAAATTTTGTTTTATTTTTTTAGTTATTTCGGAACATGAGGATATACTTACTTGCTAAGTTTGCTGACAACGAATGTTGACCAATCAAGATCGGATGTGACAAAACAAGGATTGTAGTCGGCAAAAACAGGTAGAATTGAGAAGAGGTGTGCATAGCAAGATGAAGAAAATTAGACTATTGATTAATAATGTATATTTACCCGCTGAAAGTAGTAGGTACTGTACCTAATATCACAGGCCGCTGCCCGTAATACTACTTAAGGATTGTATAAAATATAGTGGACGTCACGCGGTTTCACCCGCGTAGTTCCCGTTCCCGTGGGAGTACGGGGATAGAATATAGCCTATGTTACTCCTTGATAATGTAGCTATCCATTGCTGAAAGAATTTTTCAAATCGGTCCAATAGTTTCGGAGCCTATTCATTTCAAACAAACAAATCTTTCCTCTTTATAATATTAGTGTTGAAAAAAGACGAATTATGATCGAACGAATACTTATTTAGGCCATCTGCCTTAGAATCGCTACTACATAACCGACGTATCAAAACAAATTGTATTTCTACTATTTAGACGCTTCCAAAGTTCCATCGACTAACTTGTCTATCAGTGATCTGCAGCCAGACCCGTCTGTTACCTATATTGGCCCTGGGCACAGGACACTGGTGCCCTTAAGACTTTGGCAGAGGACAAATATAAAAGCAAACAAAAAACAACATAACTATGTTTATTCAACTCTTTACAAAATCACATTATATGAAAAGGTAGGTAGGTAATTTATAATATTATCACAGAAACTCTTTTAGCATTGACAAGTAACTTGGTGCTACTTAAAAATCTATTAGGTAGGTGAGTATAGTGAAACAAATTTATTTTCGATTGATTTTCTTAAAATGAATGTGTACCAGTCAACGGTAGGTGATCTGGCAGAAATCAGCGGGCCCCATCGATCGCGAGACCTGGCACCTGGGCACGTGACCTGTGGTACTGAGGGGACTGTCTGCAGACAAGGAGATCCCATGAGCATCATGTATGTTTAATGCAAACCTTAAGTAGAATCACAGCATCATAGGACGCTGCCCGTGACACTATTGAATTGTATTAAATAACAAGATTAAATATATTTAGTAAAATTAAAAACCCAACTGCAAAAAAGTCAACTTATAAGCAATGCACTAAAAAGACCGAAACCGGCACAATTTTAGGAACGAAAAGTGTTTCCTAATTAATTTTAAACATATGACTTACCGATACATATTTTGGTAATCTTCATGTATCCGGCACGCACCGTTTGACAACCGCTTAGGGATGACACCCGATCGTTCGTTGACTGGTTTTTGTCACTGTCGGGTGTCACCCCTAAACGTTTGATGCAATGAAACCTGTCGAGAGGGGTGCAAAAATTTTTGAGGTCGCTTCGCTCGCTCTTGCATTCTGCACTCTCTAACTTCATGAGCTTTTCTGTATAAATCAAGACAGTAGCGTAGCTAGCATGGGTGACACCCGGGGCGGATTATGTGGTGTCACCCCACAAATGACCCCCCCCCCCCCCAAATTATGAGTTGCGCCTTTGGCTTTTCGTTCTGGTGACGGCAATAGCAAGCCTTTTTTCGGAAGGGAGGGGGGGTGAAAGTGTGCCATTTGCGCTGCAGGTTTTTATTTTCAGGAATGTTCTTACATCATGCTTGCTTACAAATTAAATCTCGAAAGTTAGATTATTTTGATTTTGTTTTCATCGTTATCTAAACCCAACTTTGTTGAGTAAGGCATAAAAACTCAAGAACAAAAAGAGGGCAGAACACAAGAGCGAGCGAAGCGAGCTCGAAAATTTTCGCATCCCACCTCGGATAGGTTTTATTTTCTTTTGATCATTCATACACAAACATAATGATTTTACTGAGTCATACAGAAACGCTCGAGAAAAAAAGGAGTGCAGAAAGTAAGAACGAGCGAAGCGAGCTCGAAATTTTTCACACCCCACCATTGATTGGATGGACGACGCGCCATTAACGGGCGACGTAATGGATTTCATTACGTCGCCCGTTAAGGGGTGACACCCGACCGTGACAAAAAGTCAACGAACGAGTGTCACCCCTAAATGCAGAAAACCTGAAGGACTAAAGAAATTTTTGCTTGCACCTCATCTCGGAAGGGTTTTATTGTATTTTGAACATTCATACTGAAATTTAAGTTTTTGTTAATTTATATAGAAAAACTGTGACTTCCTGTCAGAGAGTGCGAAATGCAAGAGCGAGCGAAGCGAGCTCAAGAATTTTTGCACCCTACTCCCGACAGGTTTCATTGCGTCAAACGTTTAGGGGTGCCACCCGATAGTGTCAAAAACCAGTCAACGAGCGGTCGGGTGTCACCCCTAAGCGGGTGTTACCCGGTGCGCGCCGCACCCCTCGCCCCCCCCCCCCCCCCCCCCGCTACGCTACTGAATCAAGAAAAGATTTCAATTTATGATCAAAAGACAATAAAACCCTTTGAAGATGAGGTGCGAAAATTTCTTTAGTTCTCGAGGTTTTCTGCATTTAGGGGTGACTTGACCGTTCGTTGACTTTTGTCACGGTCGGGCGACACCCTTAAGCGGGTGACGTAATAAAATCCGTCCGAGGTGGGATTTAAAAAATTTCGAGCTCGCTTCGCTCGCTGTAACATTCTGCGCTGTCTTCGTTCTCGACCACTTTACAACTCAACGAGATCAAAAGAAAATAATACCTTTCCAGGGTGCATGAATTCTCTAACGTAAGTTGCTTTGACGAACGCATAGTGCTTATTCAATGCGGCTTACTTTATTTCATCCGAATAGAAATCGATAGATATAGAAACAGAGATTACACGATATGGTAGCGACAGTGTATAAAAGCCTCAGTGTTTCACGTTGGGAAGCAAGATAAACCAATGTAAAGCAGTCCGTTATCAAATCAGTGCCATCCGATGACGGTTTAATTAGGTACTTTGTCTCTTGAAACTCTGTAAACTGATGTTCAGTCTCTCATGAGGCTACCACTTCAGCCGAACAGTAAAAAATCGGTTAAAGTTTCATTGGTTGTTTGCTATGACATACTTTTTTCAAATAAATGTATTTAACTTGTTCAATCGAAAACGAAATTGCTGAAAACACCGACTTTGATAACCTAATTAAAGAGTTCGCCGAAAGTCTAGAAAAGTAAAATTTTATTAGTTACTAGCTGACCCGCGCAACTGCGTCTGCGTCACAATTTTCATTACTGCTCCGCTCCTATTGGTCTTAGCGTGATGATATATAGCCTATAGCCTTCCTCGATAAATGGGCTATCTAACACTGGAAGAATTTTTCAAATCGGACCAGTAGTTCCTGAGATTAGCGCGTTCAAGCAAACAAACAAACAAACTCTTCAGCTTTATATATTAGTATAGATTTTATAGAAATAAACCATATACTCAGCCATATGGCCCCAGCTTCCTGCTGTAAAAAAATCAAACTTCTAAATTAACGTAAAAAAAGATACGGTCGTTTATGCCGCAAAACAGGTATATTTCGACACTCTCAAGGGAATCAAAATGTATAAGGTATTTCCCGTTGACCTAGAACTATGAAATTTGGCAAGTAATACCATCTTATACTACAACTATAGGGAAAAGTCTGAAAACTATACCTACATTTGTAATTAAATCATAAAAAATGTAGTCTTTATTTAAAGTAATTTGTAGCTACAAATACGGAACCCTCGATGGGCGAGTCCGAATCGCACTTGGCCTTTTTTTTATTTCGAATGGGTTTGAATTGCAGTTAGGGGGCGCCGTAAAATCCTCGCCCAGGGCGCCAGTAGTGCTAAAACCGGCACTGCCCTTCCTTGGTAGTCGGGTAAAGTACCTTATCAAAACAAAGTTATTTTTTAACCAATTTAAATAGGGACTATTTATATTTTTTTCGGACGCGTCAAAAGTTCTAACGACTAAATTGTCTACCAATGACTTGCAGCCAAGGAGTTCACAGTACCTACTTTATCAAGTTTCGTGCCATGCTTTTATAACATACTGAATTCAAATAACCCAAAATGAGTGCGTTATCCCACAGTGCTCCAAGTCAACCTTACCTGCTCGTGGTGCTTCCTGCTGATCAACTAACGCTCTGACGACCAACAAATAGCGATATAACCATTCTAAATTCGCAGCTAAATGGCGCAGACTAGTGACGGGCAGCAGCGTCACTAGTGCAAGAAGCAGCGACCTGCGATCGCCAACCCAGCGTGGCGATTATGGGCAAACCCTCCAATGGCAAGTCAAAATCAACCACGGCCTCCGGTTCCCGATCGCCTTGCAATTCCTGATTGCGATCTTCGCAGGGTGGCTGGTAGCAGCTGGAAAAGAGTTGCCAGAGATCGAGCCAGATGGCGTGCACTTGGAGGGGCCTATGTCCAGCAGTGGACTGTTATAGGCTGATGATGATGATTGTCCTAACGGGAATCCAACATGTGACCTCATAAATTAATCACTTTGCCACTGTCAAGCAGGCAGGACTATTTTCTAGGGGTTGCATCTTCAGCACCTTGTTTCGAATAGCAAGGTGCTAACTGTGCTAAGTACCTATATCCTTTCGCATAGGTATAGGTAGTTAGAACTAACTTTATCGAACTAACTAAAGTTAAGGTGTGTACCTAAGTTTGAGCAGCTTTGATCGAGCTGCCGGGTCCATCCCGAAATATTGGGTAAGAGCTGTTTTGAATTTATCGTTTAATTCTTGGATACATATGTCTGTAGGCTGATTTTGATCGACATCGACTGTAATTTAAGGTTTTGATTTCATTTTATAACACCATACTTATACTTTCAGTTTAAGCGGATGTGTGCGTGATTTGAGAATTTGCTTCTGATTGATAATAGATAGTTGTGCAACAAGAGAGCAAAGTCGTTTTTTGCTGCGAGTGCTGATTTTGAATCCTGAGTGTGGCGAGGGATTCAAAGGCACGAGATGCAAAAAACTTTACTCTCGTGTAACATACATAACTTTTCACTTCAGCACTTCAGCTTCAGAACACTTTAGGAGATAAAATAATAAACAGGAATAGATTGAAATAACTATTTATTGTGAATCAAAATAATTAACATTGTAGATAGAGGTACTAATTCAATAAAATGGAACATTTTAAAAGTTAAAAGTAAAATTACTACAATTCTGCAAATTAAAAGTAACAGATTTATTTGGCAACGTTATAGTTGCATTGAGTTGAGTTTGATTATCTGGGGTTAAGGTTTCTGTTTCGGTGGCGGATTGAGAAGGAACAACGGTGAACGTTGGTGACTCTGATCGGCTTTCTGTATAATTACACTGTGCGTCGTTGGAAGTGGATGGGCGTGGGTGAGACCAAGGATCCGAGGTCGAACTCAGACTTATTGTTTCCACTATACGCTACCAAATTTTCGACTTATTTTCTATTGGGTCTTCAATATAGCCTTCTGCAACCGTATTGGACTTCCACCCGCCGTGACGTTTTAAAGTGGTGAGCTGAGATCGGCTCCGGAATCAGCCAAGAGCGTTGCCGAAGTTCTCCGAAAGCAGTGACCCGTGTATAGCTGAGGCTCTTCCAGTTTTAAGAAAGTGGCAATTTCTCGCGGTATAGCACCTATTTTATTTACTCCCATAGGCTGTCTTGAGCATTTGTTATATGGTATTGTATGAAAAATCGGTCGGTTTTTATATTGGCTGGACATAAATTTTGGTATTTTTCTACAAAAGTTACATATTTTTCGCGTACGACAAAAGACCTGTCAAGGTTCGTCTTCGTATTTTTCAATTTTATTAACAGTAATTTATCTGAATGCTTTTCGATATTATTAACTGTTAGCTGTAATAGCTCGTTATTGCGACACGCTCCACTAATTCTTATGATCAGTACAACCTGTAATGAAAATATTACATAATTAATATGCATAATTTAACATTTACAGCATCTTTTACAAATCGTGATAAATATTTTAACAGTATTGCTAAGCCAGACTTAGGATTCATTGCACCTCCAAAAATTAGTAGTAGGTAGTACCTAAGTACCTATATACATAACAGTCTACACGCAAATTTTAATAACATCATAGATTCATTGGTACCACTTACTTTAGCGGCAAGAAAATTGCAGTCCGGAGCTTCATTAAGAAATTTTTCTATGTTAAGGGCCGTGAAAATTTTGGACTTTTTAGCCCAACTGACATTCTTTTTAGAAAAGATACGAGTTTTGCGTATGTTTCAATATGCATATTATGTTTTGTTTTTAAAGTAGCTTTCAACATTGAGTAAATACTCCACATTGTAGATTAACGCCTCGTCTGTGATAAATCTAAAAAATAAGATAGCAACACCGTCTCCGGAAACCTGCTTGCGCCCTTTGTAAGTCTCCATTCATTGAAGACATGGTATGCTTTCAGATATTTCTCGCGAGATTTCGCAGGTAGGAAACTTAATTCTGCATATAAACTTGTTGTTTTAACACTTCCGGTGTAACACTTCCGGTGTTAAAATACTGTTCTCGTCGCTAGTTTCACTCATATTTTACGATTATACCGCGAAATTTTATTCCCGCTCTTTAATTTAAATTAAGGCGTTTTCGGAAATAGCACCCATGATATTTTAGTATTCAAAATATATTACGTAACATTATTGAAACTAGAAATAAATATTTACAGGTTAAATATCAGTTTTATTTGCAGTAAATACTTATTTTCTTTTAAATACAACAATAAGTTAAAATTTCAATAAATTACATTAAAAGACATAATTATCTTTTTGCACAATTTCTTTAGTTAGTACGATATTCCGAACGTGTTTGTCTTTGAGGTCGAATTCAAAATCGGAACTTTGAAAGGGCTGGTCTTTGTCTCTCTCTCTCTTTCTAATGGCGGGAAAGAGATAGAGTGTGAATGTTTCGAATTGTATAATTAACCCAAGGCTGAATAAGATATTAGCGACTTTCTGAAAACAAAAAGTTACTTGGTCTCACTCAGTGAGCAAAACCGCTGACCTATCAAAAATCAATTACCTATTTTTGTCTTTTAATGTAATTTATTAAAAATTACATTAAAACCAATAATTTAATTTTTGCAAAATTTCTTTAGTAATACGAAATTCGGAACGTGTTTGTCTTTGAGTGAAAAATAGGTAATTGATTTTTCACTTCAGTAGCTCAAACATGTAGGTTTTGCTGCCTGAAATCAGAGAGCTAAATGCGGTTTTGCTCACTGAGTGAGACCAAGTAACTTTTTTTTTCAGAAAGTCGCTAATATCTTATTCAGCCTTGGGTTAATTATTCAATTCGAAACATTCACACTCTATCTCTTTCCCGCCATTAGAAAGAGACAAAGACCAGCCCTTTCGAAGTTCCGTTTTTAATTCGACCTCAAAGACAAACACGTTCGGAATTTCGTAGGCGTTTGCAGGCGTCGTCAGGCGTCGTCATCATATCAATAATTCTAACTGAGACATGGCTTATACTTCATATTGCTAGCGGTAAGTTTGTGGATCCTCGATGTACCGATGCGACCGAGATCGCCATTTAAGTTATAAGCAGGGTCCTCATTGCAGTGTTGCGTGGGCTTCAGTCATGCTTACATGATGTTCCCAGTCGCCAGCGAGGAGGCCTTGCGTCGTGCATGGAGCACCTTATGGTTGGAATCCCAAGTAAAAAGAGTTCCAAAATGCATGTAATTATGCTGTATACATCCCGCCATGGGCTTCTTCGGATGTATACAACTGTCACCGTAATGAATTGCAGGAGATATAACGTGGACAACTGCCCAGCTTGCTGGCGATCCACATCATGTTACAGGTATAACATGTCCAGGAACATCCCCTATACAACCTGTAACAGAATAAACGCAATAGCTCTTAAGGGGTCATTGAACTCATCATTATGAACAACTTTCACTATGGGACCAACACAGAAATCGCGAAAAAGAAATCGACTCCCACATTTGGTCCCATAGTAAAAGTTGTTCATAATGATGAGTACAATGACCCCTTAAGAGCTATTGCGTTTATTCTGTTACACGTTGTATGTTCCGAACTACTTCAGCTTATGTCAATTCTAAACGCATAGGTACCAGTATAATAGCATAGGTAACGGAAATGGGAAGTTCTGGATTTGTTTATTTCTAATATAGTAAGTTCTGTAGACCCCCCATTGGACACATTATTGCCTGTCGACCTTCACCACCCTCCGATTGTTGCTACTGCCCCTTCAAGTCTATCGATAGAAGTCTTGCAAAGGAAAGTCTTAAGTAATTATGATTTTGGCTGCTGGACCACCTTTCATCAGAGGAAGCTGTAGATACTTTTTATGATATGCTGGACGGCATTATCAGGCCCAATGTTCCACGTGTTAAATCCCGGGCACTTGACTTTCCTGTTTGATTCTCCGCTCAATTAATTAAAACCTTCAAAAAGAAAAAACGCCTTGGGATTAAATGGAAGAAGTTTAAGAACATTAAAGACTACAATGAGTTTTCTGAATACCGAACAACTTTTAAAGAGGCTTGTCAGACTTGTTATTCAGCTTATATCAAATCCGTTGAAGATAATATCACCTCTAATATTAAATACTTCTGGACGTACATATCAAACCGTAAACACAAGTCTGATATCCCTTCCACTATGCAGTACCAAAACGTAAAGTCGAGTGCTCCAGACGTGATACGCAACATGTTTTCTGATTTTTTCCTATCAGTATTTGAACCGAAATCGCCCTCACTGTCGACGTGGACTCCACCAACACACTGTGATTCCAATGGTAATTTGATTCATTACCTGCATATTGCGGAAACTAAAGTACTCAAGGAGTTAAAGCCTCTTGATCCTTCCAAAGGAGCGGGCCCAGATGGTTACCCGGCTCTTTTCTTTAGGTTTACCGCTGACAGTATCTGTAGGCCACTGTTTATAATATAATAAGTGTTTGAGAGAGGGTGTCTTCCCTGGCGTATGGAAACGAGCTGACATCACGCCCGTTCACAAAGACGGCTCAAAACGTGACATTGAGCAATATCGACCTATCTCAATTCTGTTGGCTTTGTCAAAACTTTTTGAAAGACTCGTACATAATGAAATTTATCTAATCTTGCACAGATCTATCATCACCGAACAACATGGATTCGTTCAACAGCGGTCAACTATATCCAACCTACTTATATTTTCCAAAGATTTTTTGGAAAATATAAGATTTTTAAATATTTTTTTGAAAACATCGACAGACACTTGCAAGTAGATACTGTTTACACGGATTTCAAAAAGACATTTGACAAAGTGGATCATGAAATTCTATTGAATAAAATATCATATAATGGGATACGAGGGAATCTACTTCGCTGATTCTCTTCCTATATTACAAACACGACACAAAAGGTTCTCGTGAATGGCTATCAATCCGGTGCCGTGCCCATAACCTCAGGTGTTCCACAAGGCTCAATCCTGGGACCACTGTTATTTATTTTATATATAAATTACATAAATAAGTGCTTTACAAATACACAATTTCTCCTGTACGCGGATGACCTAAAAGCATATAAAACGATACAGACTGTTGATGACTGCTTTAAGTTCCAAGAAGACCTAGATGGACTTGCGAGTTACTGTCTTGACATTAAACAACATCTTAGCCTTTCGAAATGCTACTTTATTACTAAAAACCGATCAGACATTAAATTTAAATATAAATTGCATAACACCACGCTTACTAATGTATCTATTGTCAGAGATATTGGTGTGTTACTTGATAATAAGCTGTCATTAACACAACACGTTGAAAAAATTGTAAATAACTCATTCAAAATGTTTAGATTTGTCATGAGATCATCCGCTGAGTTCAAGCGAGATTCCACTTACATGTACTTATACAAGCTGCTTGTACGATCACAGCTAGAATATGCTACACCAATCTGGAACCCGTTCTATAAGAAATATATGTAATTATGTCGGAAATAAGTCAGTCAATAGAACAATCGGGACACCAACGCCATCTAGTGGCGTTCGACGGATTCTAGGACGGTGTGCTCGACAGAGGCTGAGCTCAGTCTATTAGTGGCGGTCGAGCAGTGCAGACGTGCCCACGTCTAGAAACCGCCGCGTGTTCCGAATATTTGTTCAGTGTACCTATTGTGTGAGAATATTGTAAGTGAGACTTTCGAGTGTTCCCGAAGTACGCCCACTGTAGTTTCAATATCCTGGCTGATGTAACCTGGAGAGTTGTACCATCGCTGACACATAGATGAGATCGAGAAAGTCCAGCGTAAGTTTCTACGTGCCATGCATTATGTAGGTGTCACAGGACTTGCCTACATTATTAAGTAAATATAAGCTCTTTACCTTAGAGTCTAGACGTAATTTCCTGGAGGCATCTGTGTTGCATGGTATTGTTCATAGCCATCTTGACTCCATTGACCTCACGAGCAGGTTATGTTACGCAGTCCCTCGCAATGTTAACAAACGTAGTGTCCATGCTGGTACCCTATTTGCCGAATGGTAGATACATACAATACTTTTTTTTATTAATATTGGCAGTTTTGTATGCTCTAAATCAAAATTTATTTGGAATATTATGAAACTGTTATCTAATAATAATGAATAAAATGAAATAAATGTAAAATGAATTAATGTATGTAAAATAATATCATCATATCATAAAATAATTTCAATATATACTACTTTTCTAATAATGCTTTATAGCGGCACTCATTACCAAATATTTTGATTATTAATAAATGGATAATGTAGTGGGCTGCAATATTGTTATTTACTGTACCTGATATTTTTTGTGTTAAAATTTTATATTATATTAAAGCTGTTTATTGTCTCTTAAATAAATAAAATATCTCTGTCGAATTTCGATCACGGTGGCTCAAATATTTTTTATTGAATTCTTTTTTTTCCTTGACTTCTGGGGCGGCGAAACTTATGGGCCCGGGGCGCTAAATTTCAAAATACGCCCCTGGCTGCAGGTATTAATGGGGTTAGCAAGTGAAAGCTGATCTCAGATGGCGCCACCACTGCAAGAACCTTTTTCAAAGTGAGACAAACATTATTAGTCTTGGATTCCAGTCTTTAAGATTCATTTGTTCGTTTGTTTTTTTGTGTATTATAGGCAGTCTGATTTCTTTTAAGGTTTATAAAATCGAATTCGCAGTATCTTACATTATAGGTTATGTGATGCAGATAGGTTTGGGATCGTACAAATGATTGGAAATAGTTTTTGACTATCTAATCAAACTGAAAGTAATCATTTACCTAAATATTTACCCATCTTTTCGTCATAAACTGCATTGTTATTGGTTTGTGCGCTACTAGCGCCACTTTGACAGTTGTCGGCTCAATTAATTAGCTTATTCAGTTTGTTTAACAAGACACGGGACGGGCCCCGGCACACAGATGACCACACAGATGATATTAGATGACTTTCTGAGCCTCTGACGAAAATGAGCAAATGTTACTGATATTCTAATTACTGTTATCGATTCCATCTTGAATCGACTTTGCGCCCTGCACTACTGCGCGATCTCGTGTAGCTGCGGCCTTTTGTTGACAGTTGATGGTTGATGACATTGACACTAAACCTGAAACTGATAACTGACTGACACTTGACAGATGAAAACAATGAACGCCTCTTGATGGAAAGTGAATATTTATTTAAAACAAATTAAATGATTAAAATCTATTAAACAAACAATTTCGACTGTACTAAGTCCAAAATAATTATCATCTATGAAAAACATGCCGGTAGAGATAAATAGCCTGATAGAGGGATGGCTCGAATTAGAGAGCGACCCAGGATTGTTTACCCTATTGTTAGAGGACTTCGGAGTAAAAGGGGTTCAGGTAGAAGAGATTTATGACTTACATAAACCCTTGGAAAGCCCAGTCTACGGGTTTATCTTCTTATTTCGGTGGATAGAAGAGCGACGATCCCGCAGGAAGTTCGTCGAACAGATTGAAAGTTTCGTTCGCGATGAGGAGACTATCAACAGTATATTTTTTGCGCAACAAATGGTTCCAAATAGCTGTGCCACTCATGCATTGCTGTCAATATTATTGAACTATCCTAATCTCCATTTAGGAGAAACACTGAGCAGATTAAAGGTAAACAATCCTTGTTTTTTGTTAAACAATACAAAAGGTTCATTGTTGTTTCTGTCTTAAAATTTGACGTAATCTCTTTTGTTGTCCATTCATTTAAAAGCACCACACTCTTGGAATGAACCCTGAGAACAAAGGCTGGGCCATTGGGAACACACCAGAGTTGGCCTGTGCTCACAACTCCCATGCCATACCACAAGCTAGAAAAAAGGCAGATAAAAATGCAGGAGTCTCCACCGGACGTTTTACAGGTGTGTATTTTATCCCACCACTATCTTTCCGTTCTATAATAGTTGCTTATAAGAATGTTATATTTCGTTTATTCATTGAAACATACATATAAATTATAAAAAAACTTTAAAATGTTTTATTAATCAATATTATATTATAAAACTCTTCTGTTACTGTGTGACTAACAGCCAACACACTGCTGAAACAACGTCATAGAAATCTCAAATTTAGCATGTAGGTTCTATGGAGAGCATAGGGGAGTACTAAGAGAGGATTTCCCGAAATTCCTACAAGAATGGGAAAAAACGGAATATGCGCGTATGAAGTAGCGGGCAAAAGCTAGTAACTTACCCATGGGGTCTACATGTCTTTTTTTTAACTACTTTCGCAGGTTTACCAGAATAGATTTCTGTAGAAATAAGCATCACCTCGGGCCTATCTATACTAATCTATAAAGCTGAAGAATTTGTTTGTTTGCTTGAACGCAATAATCTCACAAACTACTGGTCTGATTTGAAAAATTCTTTCAGTGTTAGATAGCCCATTTATCGAGAAAGGCTATAGGCTATATATCAACACGCTAAGACCAATAGGAGCAGAGCAGACGAAGTTGCGCGGGTCAACTAGTTATTCTATAAGATTGTTTAATGGGATTTGGTTCTTTATTAATAATTACTTTAAAATTATAATGTTTTCATTAGATGTTCAATGAACTGCTACAGGCATAAAAAAGTTTTCTTCCAACTACGCAATAATTTCATCATAACTAGCCTAAATAATGAGAACAAAGCAGCACTTTACTGCTTCAGAGTAAAACAGTGCAGTAATGTATGTATGAAACCATTACTGTACTGTTTTTGCAAAACAGTGCAGTAATGACAGCATGGCCAACTAGATTTATAACAGCCAATCAGCACTATTCTGACCACACAACAGGCCAATCGCAGGCTACAAGCATGACAAACTAGTTATCTACCAGCCAATCAGTGCAATTTTTATAAAAAAAAACTGGCCAATTGCGAGTCGGACTCGCGTGCAAAGGGTTCCGAACCAATTTAATTTTGTTAACATGTCATTTTAACACTAAAGACTTCTTATATCTATCTCCATTTTTTTTCAAAATTTTAGGTTCAGTAGTTTCGGAGGTAAGGGGGGGGAATGTTTCGCCTAATTTATTGAATAACTTCTAAACCTTTTATTTTAAAATTATGAAAAAAAAAATATAATTAAAACCCTCACAGTAAGCCCTTTCATTTGATATGTCACACAATATTGGTCAAAAAACTTTTTTTTTAATATTCTAGTTTGACCCACAAAACTGACACCCATACTAAAAATTTAATAATTTACGTAACACGTCCATGTTTGGGTCAGTCGTCGATATGTGTACCAAATTTCAACAGAATCGGTCCAGTGGATCCGGAGAAAACTGGCTGTGACAGACAGACAGACACCCGAGTGATCCTATAAGGGTTCCGTTTTTTGTTCGGAACCCTAAAAAAGATATGAATTGGTGCGAATCGAATCGCAACCAGAACGTGTAGTGTTTTTCTTTGATTATATAATGTCTAGATGGAGCGTCGCCCTACAATCAAAACAAAAAAAGCGGGCCAACAATTGCAATCATGTGTGCATGCAGCAGCGTGCGGCCGGTGTTTATACACAGTGCGTCTATGTCTCCGTGTGCGTAGTGATGGGAAATTCTCTTAGCGAGAACTTTGCTGATATGTTCTCGGGAATGTTCTCCGAGCTGAGAATTTATGAGAACTTAAAAACGGAGTAACAAAACCTAACTTTAATCTTATCCTGTCTTGAAATTTTAATGAAAGGTGAAATGTAATAGTGTGTTATGTTATGTTTTGAAACATTTCGTAAAGCAAACTACATTATGGCGATTTTCGGAAATAAAATACAGTATCAATTGATAACAAAATCATCTGTATTCTTGTCAAAAATAAAATAAAAATAGGAACGTCACATTAATGTCTCTGGATTAAATCAAAATAGGCAGGTACTTAGATTTAAATATTTCTTTAGATATCAACTTTCATCATTAGAACAAAAAATAAATATTTTTCTTATAAAATCACATATTCATAGGAATTTAAATAGGTGGTAACTACTTTTTGATTAAAATATCTACTTAATTACTTTTCTTAATTTAATCACTTTGGTTTATGTTGATTATTTATTCATTAAAGACTAGGTCGTCATTCTGTGCCTGTTTCTTTTATGTCCAGGTTTAATGGATCATTGTTCTCATCATTACTGAAGTGATTCAATGACTCATACACTTCTTCCTCTTCACTTTCTGTATCTTCCTCTACTGAATCATTTACTTTATCCTCCGACTCTAACTCGCCGTCACTTTCTTCAAAATTATCAATTTGATTCGGATTGGTTCTCCATTTCCACCAGATGTACTTGGAATAGGATCAGAAAAACTTCCTTCACATTCGCGATTATTGTTATATTGTTCTGTTGATAATTTTCCAATTGTGAGCGATCAAACATATTTTTCCCGCAGTACCAGTACGGAATCTATTGCGCTTCTTCGTGTGAACGTTGGCGAAAGTGGAAAAGGAGCGTTCTACAGAGGCAGATGTCGCTGGTGCAGTTAGTACCTTGAGAGCAATAATTCCAAGTTCTGTGTCAGCGTACAATGTCTCCCACCAGGTTACTGCAGGCACTTTTGCGGCCATGGCCCAGATAAATTCTTTACTCCACAATCCTGAACGGCATTTATACTCGGAGACTTGTTTAAAAAAATTCGGTACCGATGGGGACTGCTCCTCTACCAACGTCATTACAAATTCCCACCCATCTATACATTCCTCAGGTGTTAATGTTACACCTCTGTTTTTAGGATCTAACAGAGCTGCTGCGAGATGTATTGGCTTTATTGTTGTAGCTTTTCTATTTGAGAATTTAATTTTTAACTCCTCACAAAAAAATTCTTGCAATATTTGCACTGTAGCAGGCTTATTAAGAACTTCTTGTACTTCTGAAAATGCTGTATGCACCAAATGTATTAAGCAGCGATCTCCTTCTAATTTTGTAAGCCAATCTACAATTGGTTTTAAAACGCATTGCAGCTGTTCAAGTTTTGTCCAGGTGTTATCATCGAGAAGTAAATTTTTATATTTACTTAAAGAAGCTGCATTTAGGGCCATATTTTGTAAAATTAGTTTGCATTCCATCACACTATCAATGCAACGTAAATGACAGCCCCATCTCGTTTTGACAGGCAACTGAAGCGCTTTTTTAATTTCCTTTTCTTGAGCAATATTATTAAAATCTGCGGTTAAAACGTGGGAACGGTGAATGCATTTAATAACATCTGTAACGTCTGACATAAGTGTCTTCAGGTGTTCATTTTTTATTAATAATAATATCTCCAATCATTAGGTTAAGTGTGTGAGCCAAGCAACCGCTCCACTTTATGTTTGGATACTTTCTTGACAACATTTCTCCACATTTGACCATATTAGAAGCATTATCCGTTATGACCGGCATTACTTTATTACATCCGATTTCATCTATTATTTTGCATACTTCTTCAAATAGGTAATCAGATGTGTGTCTGTTTTCTTTAGTTTCTATGAATTTATAAAAGTATGGCGTAGGCGTATATATAATAATGTTTATTATTGGCTCATTCCTAATGTTTGTCCAACCATCCATTGCAATGTGCACAACTTTAGCTTCTTTGATGTCTAAATCAATTTTACCTTTGATCTTTGTATATTCTTCTTCCAGAAATGTTGTAGACAAAGCTTTTCTATCGGGTGGATTAAATATCGGATTTAAAATCCTGAAAAATTGTTTCTATAGTGGATGTTCCACTAAGGCCAACGGCTGTCCAGATACGTAGATTGCTCGTGCTAGAGCGCGCTGTGCATTTTTCTGAAAATAACAAATAAAATCGTATGAAAATCAATAATTATCTGCAGTAGGTAAAAACCTATCAGACGTAATAAATTAAATTTCATATGCATGGCTAAACAAACTTACCTCGTCAAAGGGTTCTAGACGGTTATCATTCGAAATTATTGTGGAATTTGCTGATTCGATATTTGAAAAGGTTGAATTTGACGAATTTGTATTGCTGTTTCTGTTAGTAACATCCGATAAAGCCGATTTACATTTTAAATTCGACCTCACAATTGCAGGGCATTTCTTGCAGTTATTTATCAAATGCCTGGTCATTCTGGTGGCATTTCGATTCTTATAACTTTGACCACAAAACTTGCACAAAAACACAGATTTTCTATCCTGTAATATTTCTCTGTAAAATTCGTACACTTTTCCTTTTGGTTTCATTATGTACGTTGAAAGAAAACGACTGTCGACACGCGGCACAACGCAAACTGACGTGAATTCACTTTACCCGCTCATTCAGTACTAACCATAGCGAAGCGCAACAGGAGGGTAGCGGGCGGGGCGGGGTAGTAACCGCGTGCGCATGCATTGTATTTTCTGGTTGTTATTATAGTTTAACCTTTTGAACGCCAATCACTTGTATACAAGTTCGAGATTTTCGTGCCCTCAGCGCCACTACTTGATTAGAAGTAATAATAGTATAAAATAAATTTACGACTTTTACAAGACCTTTACTTTTCATATTTTTAACTTTTTCACACATAATTTGTTCACAAACAAGTTCATCAACAAATAAGTTCTTGTTTGTTTTATATTCAATAGAAACAAAAACGCCACAAAATATTTTAATGCCCCCAACGCCAAGTACTTGATATAAAGTAAGACCTCGCTATATTTCATCTCGGCGAAACGATCATAAATACTACTATTGCAAGAAAATGATGTGAATAAATAATATTTTACAAATATTGTCAACTATAAACTACGTTTTATTCACCTTAATCAAGAATAAATAGGTTTTCTAATCATTGTCGATAGTGAAACACCGTTTGAAAAACCCATCCTTACAAAGTGGCTAGTTGTCAGTGCGCACAACGCCACGAACTTGTATAGAAGTAAATCTGTGACGTCATAAGCGGACGGGTTTCAAGGTCATAGTGACTTTGTGCATTTTAGTGTAGTGCAATGTTTACATCTTGCGTTGGCGCACTTACAAAAAAAATGAGTGACGGTGAATATGACGAATTATTGCGAGTTTTACAAGGTGTGGAGTCTGAGGGGCTACTCTCTAAGCCCGAAGTCCGTAGTTTCGGGCTTAGTTGTGGGCGTATTTTACTCCATATCACCCACGGACTTACGATAAGTACCGAACCCCAACTAAGAATGAATGACAACACTATTTTACAGTAACTATTAAATCGTGTTGTCATTAATTCTTAGTGGTTAGGTAATAAGGAGTAGAATACGCCCGCAACTAAGCCCGAAACTACGGACTTCGAGCTTAGAGAGTAGCCCCCCTGAATCAGAATTTTGAAATAGTTCGTCGTCTTGACATTCCGTTAAGTCGTCAACTTCTGTTTCAGGAATGTACTTCCGTTTTCTATTAGTTTCTAAAAACAAGAAAAATCGTTGCTAGTATTTTGCGATACCATTAAAAAAAAAGATCTGTAACATCTACGTAAAACAGTCACTTACGCTCCATTTTAATTAAAAAAAAAACACGTAGAAAACCACGCTTCTATTGATAGTATTTGGTTCTATTTGTTGTAAGTAAACGAAATAAATTATGCAAGAATCGGTTGAGGTTATGCACGTGTAACTTGACCACAGTGAATATAAAAATGAAAAATACATAATATGTATAACATAGACATCTAGACATCCTTATATCAGAAAGGATTTTGACGTGCCTCGAGCGCCAACGACTTGATATGAAGTTGAAGGATTACATTTGGAGACAAGTAGGGATGTGCCTTGTAGAACACACGTCTAATAAATTTACAATTCTTTTCTTTTATTATGGGAAATAAATCCAGGTTTTCATATTGATTTTTTTATGAAATAAAACAAAATATGAAAATACGGTATCAGTTTTTATTTAGCTTCGTAAATTGGCGAATAAACATTAATTTCAACTAATAATATTATTTGTTGGACATTAATCCCATCCCTACGTTTTACTATAGATACGTTATACATTTGTTGCGTGGCGCTGGAGGACACATCGCGTATTAAATAGATGGGCGTCGAAAAGGTTAATTTAGATAGGTATTCATTTTCTTAGTATTATTTAAAAATGAAAACCTTTTACAAAGTTCAGAATCAAATAAATCATAAAGTTGCTAGTATAACTGCTAGCTATGACACCACTGTTCTATACACAAACAATGTAAATTACATCTAATAATAAAAATAAAAATTATCATAGTTATCTTTTTCATGTTAAAATTCGTAGGATCACATACTCGTTTTAAGTTCTCATAAGTTCTCGTATGTTCTCCGCTCACGAGAATATTTCAGAACATTCTCGTTCCGAGAATATTCTCAATATGAGAATGTTCCTTTTCCCCATCACAATGTGTGCGTACTTAAAAGCCAATGGTTGGCTGATATTTTTGAAATGTTTGCGCGCATTTGATGCTCTATCTAGACATTATATAATCAAAGAGTGTTTTTATAGGGGATATTTTTAAATGCACATCTGTATAATTTTTCAGCACACTAGGTAACTCCACTAATTAACTGAATGCACACCAGAAAAATGAATGCTGTGCAAAAAAACCAATTGGTTAACTAAACATGTCCTACAAAATAAAACTAAAAAATCACACAAAACGAGATGACCTTTTTTATCGGATTCACACCAAAAATGTGGTTCGTACATCGGATATATGATTTATAAAACCAAAATACGAATTGTTTATCAAAAATACTAACTTGCACTCTGAATTGTACTAGGTTATTTATGGAACTTATGTAAAAAAGGTTAATTATAAAAAAAAAGATTAGGTTAAGTTAGGTCAGAACTGTGACCTCCTACGCACGAGCTGAGCGAGCGAAGCGAGCGGTGCCGCGGGAGCGGCCGGCGAGTGCCAGAAACGACTAGATTATATAGAAAATTTATTTCTTTTCTGCATTACATTTACCAATTGAATATTCGATAAAATACATGTGAACATTACATGAAATGAACATTATACCTTTTGATCAATAGCGCAAATATTGTTATCGCAAATAAAT
This sequence comes from Lacanobia wlatinum, assembly GCA_947578705.1. NCBI lineage: Eukaryota > Metazoa > Arthropoda > Insecta > Lepidoptera > Noctuidae > Lacanobia > Lacanobia wlatinum. Next base: position 13,678,152 of record OX388033.1, read on the forward strand.
ATTCGTGAAATGAAAATTATGTTAATCCATATTATACAAGTTGATTATTTTCTTAAACGTTGTTCTAATTAGTAACATTACGTCAAAATTTGTTATACCAAACAAGGGTGAACCACTTTGATCATCTTTATTCGTTCAGTACCTAAACCAGTTCTGCAAATACCATCAAACAGTATATTTGATTTATTTAGTGTGCATAATTTGTGTGCAAGTCAGTATTTTTGGTTAAACTTTGAAATATTTTGTCCGAAAAAAGGGAATATACAGATATCGATTTAATTACAGTCATGCCTTTTTATAGTTTTCTGTAGGTACCTAGTGACTTCAGTTCTTTATTCGGTAGTTGAAAGAAAAGCACATTATGAACCTCGCGAAAGTGACGTTTATAACTGCACTCGTGTTTTAGAGCCCTCGCTAAAGCTCGGGCTCCAAACTAACACTCGATGCAATTATAAGTCACTTTCTGCTCAATGCAACAATCTACTATTGCTATGTAGACAAGCAGTAAATATCTTTTCCCTACACAGAGTTCAGCAAAAAAAAAAAATTTTCAGACAAAAAAAGTCCATAAGTCATTAGAAAAAAACTGCATCCAAATTGGTTCACCTGCTTCAAGAGCTGTGATGCCTCAGACACACATAGCGGTTTTTACGTTGGAGCCGTCGGAGGTTAAAAAGTAGAACACAACAGTTGTAGTCAGCTGCAGATTCATTCAATTCACAGATTGTACCTAGTAAGGTTGAGTTTTTGAACCATATTTTGTTATTTCAGGCGAAGCATACCACTTTGTCTGTTTTGTGCCCATCAATGGGCATTTGTTTGAGCTTGATGGACTGAAACCATATCCCACTGATCATGGACCCTGGGCATCTGATGAAGACTGGACTGATAAGTTTAGGAGAGTCATGGCCGAGCGACTCGGGAGAGATGCTGGAGAACAAGTTCATGATATCAGGTATCATAGAATCGGAAAATACTCTAATAATTCATTACAGTTAACATAATTATCATGTAATCGTAGCCTTTTATAGTAAACAAATAGTCTTCTGAAGAAAAACATCAATTATAAAATAATTGCTTATAATAGAGTTGCTTACAGCAATATTATTCAATTAAAGTTCAAAATGTAGTTCAGAAGAATTGAACATAAGAAAAGCAGAATATCAGCACTAAACGTCTTGAGATCTTTCATTGCTGTTACAGATTCAACTTGATGGCAGTTGTGCCCGACAGAAGGTTAGCTCTGACTCAGCGGCTGAATGCACTTGAAGTAAATCAAAAGAGGGTAAAGGAAGCAATCTCGAAAATTGGAAAGCATATGCGATATTTATTGTCTAAACGCAGGGAAATTAATGGTATAACAATTTTAATAATGTATGTTTTTTTGGGTTTATCCTTTTTGAATATCTTAATATAAATAAGAGGAAAGGATAAACTATTCATATTCAGAACATCGTACAAGTTTAGTTCAATATTTAAAGAGTTATCTATTTCTTCACAGAAAATGGTGACCTTTTATCAGAAGGCAGCAACGAAAACTCCCTTAATGAGAACATAGTGCAGATCAGTGAGGAGACAATACTGACTGCTTTGGAGTCATCACAGTTGCAACTGTATGATGTAGACTACACTCGTCCCATGACCATAGAGATTGGAGCTAATGATCGCCCACAGCAAGACAGCAGTATTATTTTAGGTAAGCAAAGTAACAGCTATGATATTTTGTGTCTATGGTAGGCACCAGATAAATGTGCAATAACGGTCATTGACCCACATACATTTATTGAGTTTCTTAATATCGAAAACAGAAATAAAGCTGTCCTGAATCTACTTCTGTCATGATCCATTACGTTCTCTAGTAATGTAAAACAGTTAAAATTTATTTTTGGGGTATCTACGAAGGGATATTAGGGAAAGGTCAATGTACTTTATTGCAAGTTTATCTGGCGCCTACCATTACGTTTTTTAGATTAGACGAAGTAAGCCACAGTCAAAGAACTCCCCTAAACAATGATCTACTATATCTGACTTCATCAGGTTGCCCTCATAACTGATACTTTCATAATGACATCTTTCATCCTTCATAAATTAAAATAATATTTTTATCTTTTCTAGTTGATCCTGTAGAGCAGGGCGCAATTGTGAAGTTTGTAACCATCAACAGAGACAATCAAATAGTAGGAGACGTAAGTATACTTTTCGGTTATTTTTATCACATCATAGTTTACCGCCAACTATAGTAGCTGAAGACATGTCCCTTCTCTTTCATCTTTTGGTTGAATCTTGAGTTTCATTATCATTACACAACATTGCTCATCCATTCCTCAAAGCGTTAGGCAGAGGTGTACCTATATTACACCGACACTTTGCTTTAGTCAGTTTTAAAAGTTTTCGTAACCTATTTCAGCTGTACCCCACCTCAATCACAGCGCTAGTCAAGAGTAACGATTCCCCCATTCTGGTTTGCTTTGAGACAGAACCTGATCAACCGATCAAATTGAGGAAGTTATTACTGACGCATTCGGAACTGAATGCTTTGATGAGCTGCATCGTGAACGAAGTGCAGCAGTGTAAGCAGGCACTCAATGACGAGAATGATAAGAGAGATATGTATAAGGTAAGAACTCCGCCCCTAAGACGACCCACTCACCGAGAGGAAGATTATCAGCCATTGCTTTACGTTTACTCGAAATTCTTGCCAATTGTTGTGAATAAACATTTTTGATAGCACTCTGTCTTCTCGAACCAATCAGATACTTTCGCAATAGCTCCACTCTATCATCTGCTATTTTTTCTTATAAGAGAAATTGCTTGATGTGGCTGCTAGCAAAAATTAGACACTCATCACATTTTCATTTTAATTATCGAACTAGTAAAGACACATTTAAGCACAGTCCAAGCATGTCAAAGCCTAAGTAAAAAATGTACATAGCATGTAGACATAAACAGTGTAAATCTTGAAATTAAAACAAATCCGTGTGGTGTGCGCCCAGTCGCGTGTGTGAACAAGAGGGTATCTGTCTATTCCAATCAAATCAAGAAAAATTAAACTGACAAGACTGTCAATTAAACAGGCCGAATTTGAACCTTCGATTCGACTCGACTTTGTATCACTGTGCTTTGACCCTAAAGCATGTTCCACACGGATGTAATCCAGCGACCCATCCAAGGTGACCTTCCTGGATTACATCTGTGTAGACGGCTGATGCTATCCAAATTCAAACAAAATTCGCGGTCACCCTCCAAGGTCACCTTGGATTACATCCGTGTGGACCATGCTTAACGGCGCGTGCAGCAGGCCGCATCATCACACGCGCAAACTCAAACTAATGGCAATGTATGAGAGTGTATGCGGAGATGTCCGTGACTACCACGGGACCACCGATGCCAATCGCTTCCATATTAGTAAATATGGAAGCGATATAGTGCTCAATTGGTACTTATTGGTACTCTAACAAAAAAAAATGGTACCTTCGTAGTTTTCGAGAAAATCGACTTTAGCGGTAGTCACGCTATTTTCAGCGGGACCACCATAAGCACCGAATAAGGGGGCATGTTACAGCTATTCTAAGTATACAAATGATTAGTACCCTTATATGTGATTAATTTCGTGAAAAAAACATAACTGAAACATTATATTTACCGAGAAATCAACGATGATAACTTTCGCGCGCTCGTCCAACAGGACTACGACTTTGTATTGTTACGCGCCAGAATTAATGCTGGTTACATATACGTGCTGCTAACGCCATCTAGTATCAAGTAACGGAAACCAACCAAACATTTACGTGCTGCCATCTAGTATCGAGTAGAACACTTGTGTGCTGCTGGCGCCATCTAGTTTTCCCTGGCTATTCGTTCTTCTAGAGTCTCGTATTCATGGATGTATGTTTTAAAATTAACTAACAACACAAGTATGAATAAGCTGGGCAATGTTAGAATATTTAAGAGCTGGAATTGAGATGTCGATGGTATTGAGCTGTTTGGGAGGTGTACACTCATGCACATAAATTAATGGATGTCAGAAAACTAATAACAACAGCTGTGTTCAATGTACCTCTATATTTATTATACTAACTGTGTACCTAGGTAAATTTTAAGGAAAAAAAAATAACCTATCGTTACCCATGGTCTGTGGTATTTTTGTAAATGCCGTGATATTCGAATATTATTTCTTCTGTAAGTATTGTAAGTTTTCTACTTATTTACCGTTGCATCAAGCAGTAGGTACCTAATTAACTGCAGTAACAATACGTTGCTAATAACATAAGTACAAAAGGCTAACGTAGTAATATGTACCTTTATATTTGAACTAGCTTTTGCCCGCAACTTCATACGCGCATATCCCGTTTTTTCCCGTCCCGTGGGAATTTCGGGAAATCCTCTCTTAGTGCTCCCCTACACTCCCCAAGGAACCTACGTGCCAAATTCAGCTTTCTACGACCAGTAGTTTCGGCTGTGAATTGTCTGCCAGTCACTCAATCAGTCAGTAACGGAAGAACTTGTAGAGGAACGCTGACGCACACATTTTGTATTAGTTGGGAGTTGCGAGCGCGGCGAACCTCAGTTGTCCCGTACCCCTACGTACCGACGCGCGCCTCGCGATCTTTATAAAGTATATCCATTGTATCAAGTTTCGTGAGTAAATAAAATATAACAACTAAATATTCTACCTTTTAATCCTCTCTGTACACACTCCTGAGAAGACAACAATCATCCACAAAAAACTATATATTAGGATAATAAGCACTGCAAAGGAGACATGATTAGTTTTATCGTTTCCTGAAACCTTTAGATATTGAGACATGTGACCTTTTTGAAATTGCTCATTCATTTATTTATTTTTCTTAAACAAAATAATCTCGAAACATAAACAAATAACCATATACGAGTAAAGAAACTGGCCAAGTGCGAGCCGTACGAAGGATTCCGTACCAAAATCCGAAAGGAACACGTTTCTTGAATTTAATTTATTTGTGGTTAAAAAAAAAACAATTTGAACACACTCAGTGTAAAGAATGACGGGCGGTTTTGGCCGGTATGTCCAATAAACACCACATATACATCAAATGAAAGCTTATATCATAAGCATCAACTTTCATTATTTAGGGGAGAACACTGTGACATACCGGGTTAAAAAGATACCAGACCTGCAATTTCATGACCTTGGAGTCAAGAGTGAATTTGGCCGGTCCGTCCAATAAGAACCATATATACATCAAATGAAAGCTCATATCATGAGCATCAATTTATATTATACTTCGGGTCTCAACCGAAGACGATTACAAATTTACTTGCAGCAGTACGTGAGATGGTGCTGTCTTTGCCACACATTTAGATACCCAGCTTAAAAAAAAATAAAAAAAAATAAAAACACTATGACGTAATGTCCTGTCTCCCTCCCACCTCCGGCACACGGCGCTGTCGCTTTCGCTCTTCGACCATTACGTGTTTTCGTGTTGTCGAAGTCACACCGTAGTGTAATTTTACGTATAAAAATAGAAAATAGATATTATTTTAAGACTATTATTTTAGCTTTTACCAAAGTTTAAAAAGAGAAACAAAAACGTTCGCGATCTAAAGATGATTATTATCGTAGCATGCGGAAAAAGTTAAAAAAAACTCGAGCGTAAAATACCTACAAAGATACCGACGGAATAGTTCGCCATCTTCAGAAGTTTCGAATCGTTCTAAAATAGAAGATGTAGGCGAAAACGTTTTTGGTGTTTGGAGGAAAAAGGTATGTACCTAATATTAGTCATTTTACTTAGACTGTGAATCAATCAACATTTCTTGAACAAATTTAATTTTTTTTCTTGGGATACCCTCATTTGATAATTTATGAGAAAAAGTACCTGTAATTTATTATAACGTTATTATCACGTTTGTATTCCCCGAATGGGCAAGCAGAACTGTGTAGTAGGTAATAGGTAAGATTCATAAAGGAAAAAAGAAAAAGGCTGGGAATGGAAAACAAGACAGTCGTCTGTACGGGTAACGAGGCATTCGATTATAAAGTATTGTTATGCTATTACCAAGTTTGTTGGTAAAGTATATGGTTATACTTTTGGAAACCGTTTTTAGTATAAACTAGTCTCCACGCCTTTATCGTGTTGAAGATAAGACGTTATTCAAAATATTAATCGTTTTGAAGTCGCAAAACTATTTTAATATTTCCTCCACATAAATCGTGTAGAGGACAATTTATACAATAATCTCCACGTAATTCGTGTCGAAGATTTCAAGCGCCTACCTGTTTTGGTTTGGGAACTTGATCAGGGAGGACTATAGTGTTAACCTTATTCCCTTCTCCACGTATATCGTGTTAAAGTAACACACATTAATGTAATCTCCACGTAAATCGTGTCGAAAGATTTCAAGCACATACCTGTTTTGGTTTGGGAGCTATGTAATTGAGGACCATAGTGTTAACTCTTATTCCCATCTCCACGTATATCATGTTGAGATCATGGTTGAGATCCTAATTGTCTTGCTCCGCGTAAATCGCGTTGAGTATCATAGATATTAAAATCCTATGACTTACCCTAGAAATTGAGGCGGCTTTGTCAGCGCTTAATTTAAAAAAATACCTGTTCAGTCAATACAAGCAGAATCAAATATCTAGCTGTTTAACAGCTGTAGGTATAGTCCTTAATTGTGCTTTGTCCCCTTTTAAAGACAAGTTACCACAAGCACAACAAATTATAAAACCACTAGTTGACCCGCGCAACTTCGTCTACGTCACAATTTTCATTACTGCTCCTTTCAGTCTTAGCGTGATGATATATAGCCTATAGCCTTCCTCGATAAATGGGCTATCTAACACTGAAAGAATTTTTCAAATCGGACCAGTAGTTCCTGAGATTAGCGCGTTCAAGCAAACAAACAAACAAGCAAACTCTTCAGCTTTATATATTAGTATAGATTAAGCGACTCTGGAAGACCCCTGTGTGACTGTCATTACAGAGAGTCACAGTCGAGACGATATGCAGTTATTAATAATTTGAATAAGGATAATCGACAAATCGTGAACATAAAGATCGATCAATACTTATTCGGTTCCAACCTGTCTGAACATCTCAAATCAACAAAAGCGATTCTAAATCTGGACTGGAGGTGAAGAGTTCTCAGCGCGCTCCGTGTGAGCCTCCGACAACACAATATCCAAAGGGGGCTTTAAACGCGAGGGGGGTTCCACGAGCAGCAGCCGGCCAGCCGCATCGGAACCGCGCCCCACGCAGGCCCGCAGCAGCGCCGCGGGATTGCCGCCCATACACGTACTGCCAGAACCGGACCAGCTCGATGCGCCAAAGGACCAGGAGACGCTGTCATCACTGGCCAAGGTAGCACTCGCAGGTAGACTCCAATACTTGTATCATAACTGGTGTAGTATGACCAGTGGCCCTACAGTATTATCTTGGGTATGAGGCTATAGTATACTGTTCGAACAAGAAACTTTACAATCTATTCCTCTCCGAAATTCCAGTAAAGCGATTTCGAAATTCATGATTATTGATCATTGTATCACAGGATTATTTAAATCAACAACATGTGAGCCCTGCGAGGGACAATTTATATCACCTGTTTTTACAACAATTAACAGCATTAAGGCTAATAGACAAAAACTATTTTAAGGCAATTTTAGATTTGAAAGACGCCTACTTCTTAATCCCTGTAAATACTCTGTATAAATACTGTAGATAGGGAGAAATTACGTGTTGAATGGAAATCTCAACTATACCAATTCAACGTTCTACCCTTTGGTCTATGTACTGCCCTATTTGTGTTTAACAAACTGTTAAAACCTGTTTTGCAGTACCTACGAGGTCGAGTTCTGATTTCAGTTAATTACTTAGATGAATGTGTCTACAATATAAACAGGACACAGAACCGTTTATAATATTGAAGTTTCGTAATAAACTTCAATAAAAGTCAAGTAACGTCAAAGACAGAATATAAATTTTTATTAGGCTTTATTTTCAACGGATTTGATAAGACTATTTTTCTTCCTAAAGAAAAGAAACATCGTATCTTGGGGAAAACTATAGAATTTCTAAATTTAAATAAATGTTCAATCAGGTACTTTACAAATTCATAGGCCTACTAACTTCTGCACCCTTGTCGTCATCAGTTACTATTTCAAGCTCTGGAAAACTCTTACGACTATAACAAGACAATGATACAGTGAAATTAATTAAAAGAGGACTTAAATTGGTGGAATATTAATATTAAAAACTCAGTATGTCCTATTCGTAATAATGTTTTTTGTCTCGTATTATACAGCGATGTATCTAACACTGGTTGGTATAGCTTGCGGTAATGAAAGTTCACACGGGAATTGGACAGAATCGGAACTCAGTATACACATAAATATTTTAGAACTGAAGGCCGCGTTTTACGGTTTAAGAATATTCGCTTCTAAGCTTCGTAATTGCAATACACTGCTGAGAATCGATTACTTAACAACAATCAGCAACATAAATCGAATGTGACAGTATAAAACATACCCATTTAAATCAAATAGCTTGGAATATTTGGCAGTGGTGTGAGCTTAGGAACGTTTATATATTTGCTTCTTATATTAAATCTTCGGATTTGCTGATCGGGAATCAGAAAGATCAATGTGGTCACGGAATGAGAGCTAGCTGAGCATACTCTGAAATCACAATTAAATTGGGTGTACTCTACTTTGATGTTTTTACTAGCTCACAAAACTATAAATGTAAGATACGCCTCATGGAAAATCGATCCCCATTCTGAAATAGATGCTTTCACTTTCAACTGGAAGGTTCCTTCTTTTTATAGTTTTCCCCTGTTCAGCATTTTAATAATTAAACAAAAAATATTTTTTGAATCTGATCAAGACTTGTTGTACTCTTCTTTCAGAATACACCATCCACTACACGCAGACTTTATCCTAGTGGCAGCGAAATTATCAGGCAATCGACAGTGGCGTGCCTAGGGTTTCAAAATAAGGCAAGCCCAATAAAATTTTAACCGATTTCAAAAAAAGAAAGTTCAGTTTTCGACTGAGTATGTAGGTACCTTCGTATGTATCATCGCAATTTTCTCATAAACTGATATAGATGTCTCAATTCGTTGTTTACCAAAATTACCGAAAGAAACCATTGCACACAGGTGTTTATGGGAATTTGCGTGCCTTTTAATGGCGCCAGATATGTTATTTAAATCATTATAACCAGATGTATTCCAAACGGAGTCTTCATTCGAAAAAAATAGGCCACGAACACAACTTATTAGTGTGCGAACAGCCAACAATCCAACTAGTTTTATACACTGATCAGTTAAATTTCGTTTATGCGATTTACTAGTCTAGAAAAACACAGATTAGGCGTCGGTTTTAATGAAGAAATTAACTGTTTTTTCTGAGCAAAGTTTAAAGATTTTACCTTATCTTCGCCAATCAAAACTTGAACGCATTTTAAATCCTCACAAGGTACAATTACCTCCATTGTTGTAGGTAAGTCACCAAAACAATTGTATCACTGAGAAAATCTAAGAAAACACACAAAAAACTTTAACAACATAACTTTTCAACTCTCAAGCAAATAAAACTGAAGTGAGTTGCACTCCGGTGTCAAGAACTACTTACGCAGAGTTGCAGTGTTGTCATTTAGGCAAAAAAAAGCGCCAGGTATATGAAAAATCTAGCTAGATGTCGCAAATTTTTTATTTTTAAGATATTGCTTCAATTTTTAATTTCGTTATTTTAAAAAGTCGCTAGTTTTTATTGTTGCTAAATCTTAAAAAAAGTCACCAAACTCGTTAAAAATCTCCAAGATTTCACAACGTCGCTAAAACGGCAACACTGCAGAGTTGGCAAGGTGACAAGGTCACGCATACGCGTGCAACTTCATACGCATGCACGGCTTTAATCTTCCATACTGATCGATTTGTAGACGCACAAGCTTTAGAATTCGTTATAAGGCTTTTGGGCTTATATGAAGGTACCGCCACTGGCAATCGATGTTAAATCGAGACGTTCCTGAGACATCTTTGGGTATCGAAATATCTTCTTTTGCACCAAAAACTTTAAATCAATATAACTGTACCCTTATATCCTGGCTAACCTAAATTGTCAAGACATTAATTACGAATTTATTTTTTTAATTTACTAGCACTCGAGTGATTTCCTCTCTATTAACAGTAAAAATTTAACGAACGGGCTAGTCATAGTACTATGGTTACACACATACCTGCCCTGTCAATTATTTTAGGTACAGAAATCACATTAAATAGTTGTTTATTGGTTCCTGAAGGGTGTATACAGTAGTGCTATTCTGTAAGAACATTATCGTATGTCGACAGTGGAATCCGAGGTGAGTTTCAAATTGAGACTTTTATGTTGTGTGCAATAAAGCTCATTTTGTGAGTTTTGTCACTCAGGTGAAGCTCGATATCGAAATAGTTGTTTACAGAATAGACTAGCAGGTTACGTCCTTGCAATCCTAAATGCACAGCTGCTTGGGACACTAATAAAGTATTGATCTTTGTATCCAGTTTGCATCCTTACGGATATAACACTTGAATGTTTATCGAGAAAAATAATAACTTTACTAAATAGCCATGCGCAAAGAATGCGGACACTGAGGTAGTTTAATTAAATTAATAATTATCGAAGATGATATTGATTGTACCTACCTAATTAAAATATCTGACTAAATTAAAACCTCGAGACCTGGGACCTTCCAACCACTAATCAAGTTACCATTTTTTCGCGAAAATTTATCTATATGTCCAGCTACCGTTGTTCAAGCTTATATTGAAAGAACCTCATCCTTACGTCACAATCAATTACACGGCCACCTGTTCATTAGCTTTCATAAACCTCACAAGAAGGTATGTTCGCAAACACTAGCTCACTGGGTCAAAAAAGTTTTAGAGGAAAGCGGCATTGACATATCGATATTCGGAGCCCACAGTACCCACGAAGCCTGCACGTCAGCCGCCCATAGGCTTATATAGTATAAACCTGGAAGTGGTTCGGAAAGCCGCAGGGTGGAGTAATACTTCTAATGACTTCCTAAAGTATTATAACAGAAATATAATTATCCCTGTTATCAACGATTTTGCTAATGCTATATTCAATTATCTCTAATTATACAAACCTATTGAGAGACGCGTACCTCTAGTACACTCACACTTTATCAGTTATAATCATTATTTAAGTGTAATTTAATAGGGCGCGAGCCTATTTGCCAATCAACTGGACATGAATCCAGACTAGAATCAGAATATTTAAATTTTGATTTAATCATGTACACCTATCGAATTGACTATTTTTGTTAAGCTCCGGATAGATGTAGCAAACAAGCAATCAATAAAAGTCTCATTAATAAGTGAAATGAACCTGAATGATTAGTGATTACTAATGATTAATAAAAGGTATTATTATATTATTTACAGTATTTGCATTTCCTTTTTTGTCTTGATACTTACTCTAAACATCTGGAAGTAAATTTGTAATCGTCTTCGGGTGAGACCCGAAGTATAATTAAGAATCAAACGAACTTACCTTGTGAAGTTTGATTCCAATTATGCGAGGGTCTCAACCGAAGACGATTACAATCCCACCCATCCCTACGAGAAACCCTACAGACAAAAAAGAAAGGTCAGAAATATATAAACAGACTTTAGGAACTGCATTTCTCTAAAATTAATGGTCGAAGTGCGAAAGCGACAACGCCGTGTGCCGGGGGTGGGAGGGAGACGGGACATTACGTCATAGTGTTTTTCTTTATTTTTTATTTTTTTTAAGCTGGGTATCTAAAAGTGTGGCAAAGACAGCACCATCTCACGTACTGCTGCAAGTAAATTTGTAATCGTCTTCGGTTGAGACCCTCGCATAATTGGAATCAAACTTCACAAGGTAAGTTCGTTTGATTCTTAATTATAAGCAGAAGGCTGTGAAATGCCGGGTTAAAGAGATAGCAGACCTGCAACTATCTTGAACTGGGGGTCAAGAGTGAAGTAGGCCGGTACAGATGTCCAATAAGAACATATCTACATCATAAATATAATGTTGACGTTTAAAAGTTAACTAAACTTTCTAATAGCCTAATTGAAACAAAACGTTTTTTCTTTGACTTTATTAAACTCCACACATCACTGAGAACAAAACAAATACTTTCATGTTTTAAAACGAGTCTAACAAACAAGACTAATTAAACTTGTACTAACAAGTCTAACAAAATCTATAAAACGTAACCGAATCCATACATTATGTAAGTTAATATTTTTATTAGTGTATTAAAAGTTATAGTTCGACACTCAGGAACATTGTCTTCGAAAACATGTCACCGTTGTCGGTAAATTGGTCGTGGACAGGTTACCTACGCATCGCGCGGTCTTCTTCTTCGTTCTATGACATAAAGCCAAAGTAGCACGAACGACTACAAAGTGAAATAATGAATGTAAGTTTTCATATGAAATATATTTCGACTCTGTTTTTTGAACGTCCATTTCGGCTTATACCTATCCTAGGCTTTACTTATAAACACAAGTCAAATACTAATCCAACTTGTGATCATAACATCCATCATGTAATTAAACAGTAAAGTATTTATTTAGATTACATTTTAATTACTATCGATCTCTGTCTGACTACTATTATTAGCGTTAGAAGGTGATTCTAGATTTATTGTTACCTGTATCATTTTGTAATATTATGATTTACTTTTATTTGCAGTCATGGCAAAATATTGTTAACCACCTAAGGGTATTTACCAACTCCCCGATGATTTTCTATCCCTAATAAAAATCCTCACTTTGGTAAGTAGGTACCCTTTTTAACCTACTTACCAAAGTGAGGATTTTTGACAAAAACCGGCAGGTCATGGGCCCAGCATAAACCTTTCAGCTACAGATTTATTTTTCACAAAAAAAATCGTCAAAAAAAAATAATAACAACTTTTGTCCTCGACTGTACAAACCCGGTGGTTTTTAGAGATAAAATGTTTTGTTATAGTAATATCTGGCGATAAGCAGTAAGTTGACATGCGTTAGAACTCTATTGGTCATCAGGCCAGACTCCATACAAAAATGCCCATAATTTTCTCAACTGTCTACCTATTAGGTACGGTTCTTGAGTTACGGCCCGTTAACAGACACAAGGACGGACGGACAACGGACGCTTAGTAATACCTAAGGTTCCGGTGGTTACCCTTTGGATACGGAACCCTAAAAAATATTGGATGGACCATGGACAAGATATAGTGAAATTTTAAATCATTTAGCTAGTTTTTGTTGTTGTTTAGAACTTAAAATGCGCCCTGTATGAACTTGCCTATTTACATAATTACTTTCTGTAAATCTATATGGCTAATATTATGAAGCTGAAGAGTTTGTTTGGTTGAACGCGCTTATCTCAGGATTTCGGGAACTACTGGTTCGAATTGATAAATTCTTTTAGTGTTGGTTATCCCATTTATCGAGGAAGGCTATAGGCATATAATATATAACATCACGCTACGACCAATAGGAGCGGAGAATTAATGAAAAATGTGACGCGCAGACATAGTTGCGTGGATCAGCTAGTTAAAACACAGTCAGTGGATCTCCGTTTGAACGCGTCCTGTCTCACGTTTTTATATAAGTTTACCTAGATAACATGCATGTAATAACAGTAACTATATTGATTAGATACTTAAAATAATAGGTATGTATTTAAAAACGTTTAAAAATATCCATAAATTTATGTGCTCGAGTGTACCTACATCTACAAAGCTTAATACCATTGACAACTTAATTTGGCCGGGTTATACGCGGAGATGTAGTATGGAGAAGTAGTGAAAGATAATTTCTCTTAAAATACAATTCTTAGGAATCTGAATTATTGGTCACTAACTTCTTTAGGAGTACTAATTTTTTGTACTTTGGGAAGAAATCACAGAGTTTTTAATAGGGAAATCTTGAAATTATATTTTTACACCGTGACTACGGCCACCTCACCAATGACATGGTATATCTCGTAAACTACTGGAGTACTAATTTCATCTAGCAGGGTACAAATTTTCTATTTAGGTTTGACAAACTTCTCAAGTTTGGAATCAACATACAAAGTCCTGCTGAACGAGCGCGCGAAAGTTATCATCGTTGATTTCTCGGTAAATAAAATTTTCAGTTCTGTTTTTTGTTACGAAATTAATCACATATAAGGGTACTAATTATTTGTATACTTAGAATAGCTATAGCATGCCCCCCTTTTTCGGCGGTCATGGTGGTCCCGATGAAAATAGCGTGAATACCGCGGGACCACCTTCAAAGTCGATTTTCTCGAAAACTACGAAGGTACCAATTTTTTTGTAACATTACCAATTAGTACTATTATTTACCAAATATGGAAGCGGTTGGCGTCAGTGGTCCCGTGGTAGTCACGGACATTATACGGAGACGCGGGGCGTGCACCGCGGCGGTGCGGCGGCGCACGTTTGACACTCAAGCCAGCGTTGCCAACGTGTGGGAACTTTCCTAAACTGCGCGAATCTCAAGTTGATTGGGAATTTATTGGGATTGGCAAGATGTGGGGGAAAATGCGGACATTTTAATATCGATAGTCCGGGCCAAGTCAGAACACTTTTTCAAGAAATCTAATGGCGCAGATACGCCTCAATAGCAGATTTAAAATGAAAATCACAACGGCTTGTCGTGTCGTAATTTTTGGACTCTTGTCTACGGTGGCGGGTTGCCCCGATGCGTGGGACGCCGCGTGCGCCGCCACGGGCTCTGCCTGCATTTCAAACAAACAGTAAAAACGCTTCTGCGTAAACGCTCTCATACAACGCCATGTTTGAATTTAGTGCGGACTGCCACGCGACACGCGACGCTCGACGCGACCGCGTCTTTGTAAACGAACACAACACACATTTCGCAACTAGCGAACAGGTGTGCCACGCAACTTAACCATCGCCAGGCCCTCACAATCCTTTAAATGACTGTTTACAGGTTGACGACTGCCGTCGCACGCACAACTACGACGAGTTCATCTGCACGTTCCTGTCCATGCTGGCGGAGCGAGGAGCGCTGGGCGAGCTCGTGGCGGCGCAGCTGGAGCGCGGGCGCTCGTCGCGCGCGCGTCGCCGCCGCCCGCGCCCGCGCCCGCGTGCCCGGCCCCGCCCCCGTCCTCGCGCCAGGAAGTAGCGCCCTCTGCTCACATTAACCCAAGATGTTCGGGCATCTTGGGTTAATGTTAAATCATATATTAGGAATGCAGTAGTGCAGCTAAAATCCATGAGTTAGATGGACGTTAGGCAGAATGGCCTCTGGTGATCCTGTTCGATCCCCGCTCGTTGCGCTATTGAGATTCCACTTGTAGCAGCATTTAGAGGCTTCTCTCCGTTTTGGGGTAAACGGCAATCTTCTGGTCTAGCTTTATCTGTCGACTTGTCACCGAGCTTCATTAAGTACTCATATAAGTACAATCTTTTATTTTATTTATAGTGGTATTCATTTACAGCTTACCATTTCGAACATGTTAATTTATAAACTTATATAAGCATGTAGCAGGACTACTTCAACATCGAATAATTATGGTGTTATCTTGTGTCCGTCAGGATGAACGGTCACTGAGCATATTGGACGTTGAATTTATGCCCAAGAATTGCTTCCCTATTGCTTCTATTTGATTCCTATTCTTAAACAATTGCTTCCATCGTTTTCTAGAAGAAAAAAAAAACATTTTAAGGGTGACCGTTCACTTTGACGTCAGGACGGCCGGTCACCGAGTAGTAGTGTCCGTTTTAAATAGAATTATTGAAATTCACAGCAGCCATTAATTACTTCTCGTTTGCTTCTCTCAATGTTTTACAATAATAATACTGTTACTATCACGGTAATAAAGATTTCGACAAAAATGTTGTTTAGCAATATTTTTAGTGCCTGACAAAAAAATATAGCAAAACACTCATTTAACATTGATTGCAGTTCTGCTTGAGTAAGCGATAAATCTATCGTATTGTACCGGTGGCGGTGGCCTACAGCTATGTACTATGTTATTAAAAAGAAGTGCTTATCGTATTTACTGCCAAAAAAATCACACAAATGTAATAAACACCTTAGCTCTCATTACTTGCCATACTAAATCTCCGCGTATAACCCCGGCCAAATTAAACTGTCAATATTTAGGAAATGTAGGTACACTCGAACACATAAATTTATGGATGTCGGATGTTTATTTTATTACTATTTATTACTTGTGTTATTCTTTTATACTTACGTTATAAGCTACGTATTGTTGAATTAGGTTTTTACTACCTACTGCTTGCAGCAACGGTAAATAAGTAGGAAACAAGTAAATAAGAAATACCTATCGCTCTTTATGTATTAAAAATATTTCAATTCTTCACTTCTTAGGGAGTATACTTATTGGCGCTAGCCACTGTACCTTATATATTACTTACCGAATTCACGCTAATTGACACTTTTCAACTAGTTTTTAATTGTCTAAAAGGACAACGCGCAAGAAACGAAACCATCAGCCACAAAACGGTGGCCTAAGACAACTAGAGGACTACTAGACAACTAGAGAACAACCCTTCTCTGTAACTCTCTTGATGCATGCATTTGCCATACTAAATTGGGAATTTATTTCTTTTTGTATAAAATATCAACGTAACAAGAAAGAGTAACACAAAGTAATAAAATATGAGACATGTTTATGAGCAAATAAATAAAAAGTTTATTATAATTACATTGTTTTACAAATATTGCTTAAATCTTACTCGTTTACCGGACAAAATATTATTTATATATGCGTAAATTATTATTTATAACTGATACATTTTAAAAATACGCGCGACTGTGGACATTGCAATTTTGTATGGGGAACAAATTACGACAAAAATGAAATTTAGTTTTTTAACAAAACAAATTGAATTACCACACAAAAATATTTTTATATTTACTCTTTTAGTATCAATTCATCTGAATGGTGGATGATCTGGTTAAATTTCGAGCTGCATTTTATTTTATTTACCAATAAGTTAGATGGACGCAAAATTGCAGTAAAATGTACATTAATTTTGAAAACGACCCTAAAAGTTAATTTGGTTTTCATCTTGATGTACTCCACAACATCCTCTAATTGCGTCGTATGATGCGGACGTGAGACGTACAGCTGCGTCGATGGAATAGCAGGACGCAGCAACATGTTTGGTTCGGTCAGTGCGGTAACGCACTGATTGCGACTAATAGGCTTCTTTTTCTTCACCACACGAATGAAGCCTTTTTCATAGCCTGTCTTTGGCTTGTTCCCACTGGTAACGAGCTTCTTACGAAATTGGAGGAACTTGGGCATCCCTCGCTTGCTTAGGTTGCCGCTGTTGTTATGCTGGAGTAGCTATAACGGCAGCGGAGTAAGCACCTACCGGAGTTTTCGTGCTAACATTCGTCGTCGCCCAAACGACGGGGGACGCGGGGAGAGCGGGGCGCGCTTGTGCATCGCTCGCAGTGACGGCAGCCGGCGACGAGTCGAATTTTGTTGACTCGAAACTCAGTTGCGATGCATTGACCGCGCCGTGACGTGTGTTGACGTTGGTAGTTGCCTCGTGTGACCTACATACCGTATTGTGGATGGTAGATTGCGATGCTTCCAACTTCAACTGCACTTCAGCCAGGCTTGATCTCAGGGTTGTGATGTCCCGCAGCAGCCTGGTGACATCGACGTGGTCGAATGTGACGGGGGGCAGCTTGCGCAAGTCTTTCGCCACGAAAGTCGGCACGTCGTCCGGGTCGGTCTCCTTTAACAACTTGATGTCTTGGAGACTCCTCTCTCCTTTCTCGTCCCTTCTACGGGTCGGCATACGGTCAGCCATAAGTATCGATTCAAACAGCAGTGTCTTAGCTTTGCGTATCTCCTCTTCGTTGAAGTTGGATGTCCAGATCTGGGTGACACTGACTTCGTCTGTGACATCGAGCTGATACTGCAGGAATGCCAGGACCTCGTTCGCCACTAGTTCTTCCGAACGCATGGCGACAGCGGCGCTTGCCGCGCTCACGCATATTAAATTATTTCCGCGTGGGCACAGTGTACACGTCCGATTTCAAGCGCGGATCGCATAACACAACTAGGTGGTACCACATTGCATTAAGAATACAACGTGTAACAGAATAAACGCAGTACCTCTTAAGGGGTCATTGAACTCATCATTATGAACAACTTTTACTATAGTTTACTATATATCCCGAAATCGCGATTTCAGTGTTTGTCCCATGGTGAAAGTTGTTCGTAATGATGAGCTCAAAGACCCCTTAAGAGGTATTGCGTTTATTCTGTTACAGGTTGTATCTATACTCTAAACTAATATATAAAGCTGAAGAGTTTGTTTGTTTGCTTGAGCGCGCTAATCTCAGGAACTACTGGTCCGATTTGAAAAATTCTTTCAGTGTTATCATCGCGCTAAGACCAATAGGAGCGGAGCAGTAATGAAAATTGTGACGCAGACGAAGTTGCCCGGGTCAACTAGTTAATAAAATAAATTAAAAAATTGTTGTCACATACGTATTTTTAGAGTTCCGGACATCTGTTGACGACACGGTTGGCGCAGTGGTGGAGCGATCGACTGCTACGCGGCGTGTCGCGGGTTCGATTCCCGCACGGAACAAATATTTGTATGGCCCACAGATAGTTGTTCCGGGTCTGGCTGTTTGTGTATGTGAAATTGTATGTTTGTAAACGCACCCACGATACAGGATAAATTCCTAGTGTGGGGCAATGTTTTTTCTATAAAACAACAAATCTATAAGAAACGGAACCCTTATGAAATCACTCGGATGTCTGTCTGTCCATCTGTCACAGCCAGTTTCCGGATCTACTGAACCGGTTCTATTGAAATTTGGAACACATATAGACATCTGTAACGCAAACACGCACGCGTTACGTAAATAAATTAATTTTGAGTTTAGGGGTCACTTTTGGGGGTCAAACTAGAAAACTTAAAAAATGATTTTCAAACTATATCGTGTGACACAACAAATGAAAGGCCTTATTGTAAGCATTATATTAACTATATTTTTTTTAATTTTAAAATGGATAAGTTTGAAGTTATTTAAATAATTAGACCAAAAATGACCATTATCCCCTTATCTCTGAAGCTATAAAAGCCTAAAATTCTGAAAAAAAATACAGATAATAAGTCTTTACCTATAGGTAACATTAAAACCTATAAAAAGTCTATTCCCACTAAACCAAACTAAACAAAAACCAAACCAATCACCACCGATCTACCAGTCCCCAACCACTAATCTATTTTTAACCAAATTAAAAAAATCCACGTTTAATAGTATGTATTTTTATATAATTACTTGGAATTCCATAACAAACAGTGACACGAGATTTTTATAAATTAAAAGATGTTCACCGATTTCCCCACCAATTATGATACCGATCTTCAAAATTCGAAACTAGAAATCATCAACAAACATCACATTAGTTCCACTAGCGGGGAAACACCGCAGTGATTATATTCTCAATTAATATAAAACGTGAAATAAAAACATTTCATGTTTTATATGATGGTAAGGAACCCTCGGTGCGCGAGTATACACCACACAAACAGCTCAATACCATTGACTACTTAATTTGGCCGCGTTATACGCGGAGATTTAGTACGGAAAGGTATAAAATCTAATTTCTCCAAAAATACAACACTTAGGAATCTGAATTTATAGACACTATATCTTCTTTAGGAGTACTAATCAGAAGTCACTGAATCTCTAATAGCAAATCTTGAAATGAAAATTTAACACCATGACTGCCGCCGCCCCGCGAATGCATAACTGCAATCAATGTTAAATGAGCGTTTTGCTATATTTTTTTGTCAGGCACTAAAAATATATATAAACAACACTTATCGAAATATTTATTTCCGTGATAGTAACAGTATTATTGTTGCAAAACATTGAGAGAAGCAAACGAGAAGTAATTAATGGCCATTGTGAATTTCAATAATTCTATTTATAACGGACACTACGACTCGGTGACCGGCCGTCCTGACGATGACGTCAGAATGAACGGTCACCCTTAAAATGGAAGCAATTGTTTGAGAATAGGAAGCATATAGAAGCAATAGGGAAGCAATTCTTGGGCATAAATTTAACGTTCAATATGCTTAGTGACCGACCGTCCATCCTGACGGACACGTTATCTTGCAGTATTTCTTTTATTATGCGTAATACGTCTAAGGATATAAGTAAATAAAACGAAGTTTTTTTTTAAAAACGAGTTTTTATTTATCATACTACGAACAGCGCCGTATTTACATGGTCATCATATTGTTAAAGAAATGTAACAACAACGATTGATTATTGTTTGCTTAGGCACGTACTTCATCGAACAACATTCTTATATATTTAGCTAACGAGCACAGTACGATGTGCGTATCGATGATAATCGTCTTTCCATGTGCTGATAACACAGATCATTCTATCGACTTATTGACAAGTCGATCGTAATTCTACGATCCATATTCCACACATATTGGTAAAAATATATGTTTAGTGATGTGATGATCTGATGTGAGTGTCTGGCATGGGTAACGACTTAATCGATACGCATTAACGAGAAATCTATTACTATAAAAGTGAGTGGTAACAGTATATACGATTCACATACACAAGTATGACTTGAAATATTTAAAATACATAATATGTAACCTACATGACAAAATTGACTCAACAGCTCAATAGAAAACCGAAAAAATAGTTAGTTATAACAACATGAGCAGCTAAAAATGAACCACGATTATTGCCAACAGTTATTGACATCTTTAATTATAATTGTTGACTATAAATATCGATACATCATTATGTTTGACACAAATAAAGATTTCTATGATTCTATGCTAAAGTGAAGTTTTACGATTTCTAGTTCACACTCAAAGCTAATTCGGATATGTGCGGACACTGTTGACAACGATTAACTGATGATTTGAAAAGGCAAAGTACTCATAAAATACATTTTTCCCAAAACACTCATTCTTAAACATTTGTTCATTTGGCGTCACTGACAAGATACCTTTATAAGAATAGATGATTTATATTATAGAAGTATAACATGAATACACCGTAGCTACGTGTTTCTTTCACAAGGCTAGTATATTACATTATATCGACGACAATTTATTAATAGTAGGTATCATTATTCATTATATTACACTCGCAAATTTATGCCTTGTTGATTAGATCTTACTTTTCGTACCAAACAGACATGGAAGCCGAAATTATATTTCCAGTTATAATTTATTTATTGCATAAAAAGGCAAGTCACTCGATGATAAACATGCTATATCACAGACTAACGAAAATCATTATACAAACTTACATGCACTACATTCATATTATGGCACTAACAACTAAACCTGAAACTAAAATGTAAACATTAGAGGCAGTGTTTGTAAGAATCGAGCGAAACTCATTCGAGTTATTCTATAAAACTAATCTAATTTGCATGCAGTTATTTCATGGACATTGACTGATTCACTTCGGAGCTCCAAGTCGCAGACTCGGGCCACTCAAGTTCTGTTACATTTCAATCACAATATAACTGATTGTCTACTGCTACAGGTGTTTCAACAATATACTCCCGTACTATTTAAAAAATAATAATAATACTCGACAATAACATTTCATAAAACCATTAAAATATATATGAAGGACAAATTGGCAGTAGCACCAGTTACCATAACATAGCGACGCACACGGTCTCAAGTTCACAACCAAAACTTATTGCTATTATCACTACTTGAAATTGCACTACTTTGGGTGTAGATAAAATTGTGAATCCCAAACGGAAGCGTAAAATTAAAACTAGATCTGCGTGATTTGAGCGAAATTTACGCACATGCATCAACTAACGCACTCCGCGAGAATTCATTCCAAATAACACTTAATTATTTGATCAAAATAATATCCTCAAAATTTACTAACAAAAAAATCTACATCAAACCTTAGCACACTATTCACTACCGCATACATTCATAGATAAGGAACAATATCATCAATCAATAATTATATTAAAATAACAATGTATATAGTTAAATGTCCAATATGAGTGGAACATGCGGCCGAGCCGTGGCGCGCGCGCTTCAACTGTCGGCGTCGCGCTGGCCGCCCAGCTCGCCCAGCTCGCCCAGCGCGCCGCCAATGGGCAGCTCCTTCAGCTGTCTCTTCTCGATTTCTGCCTTGAACTGCTCGATGTCTTGCGGACTGGAAAATATTTCATTATGACAATTGATAGAAGCTACCTATTAAGAATTCAGAATACTAATTCCATTGCAACCCATACTGTTTTAGGGCTTTTTTAACTACTACTAACTACTAACTATGTATGTAAGAAAATCTTGGAATCTTAATTAGACCCACTTCCCGGTCTTCGATTAGGATGAAATTTTGCGCACGCTCTGAGTTCTGATGACAATACATAACTAGCTAAGAAACGTCATTACAAATCCAATATGGCGGCCTCCCCAAGATGGCGGACTGGCTGTTTGAAATCCACCCCCATGATATGGGTATCAAATAAAAGGGTTTGCTGTCAGGAAAACGAAAAAAAAATAGTCACGTGACTTAAATCCAACATGGCGGACATCCAAGATGGCGGATTGGCTATTTGAAATTCACCCCTATGATATGGGTATTAAATAAAAGGGTTTGCTGAATGGGATACGAAAAAAATAAATACCTATTAATATTATAAATTAGTAAGTAGTAAATTAAGTTTGAATTATTAGAAGACTAAAAAGTATATAATAAAAATAATAGTTTAAAAAACTAAAAAACACGCTTTTAGCACGCACTAAAAATTACAAACTAATTCGGACATTTAGTTTGATGAAAGAAAGCGTGGGAGTGTTTTGTCCAAAAAGAGTAAAGATTACATAAACGCTCCACGCTTTCTTTCATCAAACTAAATGTCCGAATTCACAGAAATCGGATCAGAAACTTCGGAGTAATCGGTGTACATACATTTAAAAAAAATACCCACCGAATTGGGAACCTCCCACTTTTTTTGGAAGTCGGTTAAAAATGGCTAGCAGTCAAATGACTACTGAAGAACTCCTTCGTGTGTTAGTTAGTGTAGAAGAGGATGATGAATTTTCAGAAGCAATATCACTGATCTGGATCGAGATCGAGTGCCAGAAAAAAGCGTTCAGTAACTTATGTGAATCGTGACTGAACGTTATAAGAAAAGTGCGACAGCAGAAGGACTTAGATAACATAAGTTTGCCAAGCTATGAAGAGTCAGTCTAATTATAAGTAAATCCTTACTAATATTATAAATGCGAAAGTAACTCTGTCTGTCTGTCTGTCGCGCTTTCATGCCAAAACTACTGAACCGATTTAAATGAATTTTAGTACACAGATAGTCTAGAGCCTGAGAAAGGACATAGGCTACAATTCATCCCGGGAATATCAAATGATACAAAACCAAAATTAAAATATTCAATTGGTTAGTACGCTGCCTTGTATGCCACATCTAGTATGTTGTAACTTTTACTTTTGTATCTGTGTTTGCTCGGTTGATATTTGTTGTAATATGTGTATCGCCTACCCACTAAAAAAAATGATTGTTTTGTTTTTTTTTTTTTTCTGTACGCTAGTTATTTAAACATTATTTGTAAATCTTGTTTCTCAGTAAGTGAATTATTGTTAATTCTTATGAGGAAATAAAGTTCTTAAACCATAATATGTTCCCTGGGGATCACGCGGGCGAAGCCGCTGGCAGAAGCTAGTTGAATATAATGACCAAAACGTAGATACAACTAAAGTAACAAAATTCCTAGAAGTTCACATCGACAATAAACTAACATGGAAACGTCATGCTGAATCGAGCAATTTGGTGCACCGCACGTCTTTGGAACAAAAAAAAATGGAGCCTTATTGAACCGGCCAATATTGTGGAATTCACGATTGCCGGATTATTCGAATAAAGTGTTAAAGAAAAATGCCTGGGAACATATGTAGTCTATTTTGTAAGAATTGTGAGGAAATAACAAAGCGCATGCAAATCAATGCTGTCTCGACCGACGCCATCTTGCTACTGTTTATTTTGTTTTACAGTTTTAGGAAAACTTACAGCTAAACATTTTCATACAAGAGAGAGTAACAAAAATAAGGCCAATTAAAAGTTTTCGCAGATAGAAGAGAGACGAGGACGAGGTTGGCGGTTGACGAGGTTCTGCTTAAAAACGCAAAATGCCAGCGCGTCTGTATCGCTACACACGCGCGTCTGTATCGATTCAAACGCGTATTTGAATTTATACAGGTGTGCAAAGGTCTACAGGCTGCGTCTGACTCTGCGCGTTTAAAATACGTGGTGTGCACAGGCCCTAAGGATACTTACGTTGCTATCGTTGTATATTCTAGAAGTAGCCTTATTTGTTAGGACGAACAAGCACTCAAAATATATTAACTATGGGTCTTCTTATATATAATAAACTACCGATACATGTGAAAGAATTACCCATACGAGCTTTTAAAAAAACAGTTAGCAAAACTGCTACTGGACAAGTGTTACTATGCAATTAAAGATTATCTTAATGACAAAACTATGTATGCTGCTTCTTTGTTATTTAATTTATTCACATCTTTAGTTTTATTGCAAGTCTAATTTTATTGTTTATTTTATTTTGTGATGTAATTTATGGTAATTATTTTTAGTTGACATCTTTTTGAATTTTCTGACATTTTTAATTCTTTTTGTTGACATTGTAGATTAACTTGTACAACATTTACTTGTTGTTGAACATTTTTTTTAATGTAATTTGTTGAGATTAGTATTTTAATTTATTAACATTTGTATTTTATTTTATTGACATTTTCTATTTCAATTTTATAGAAAAACTCTGGAGAAAAAATGTAATTATGTATCAATGATTATTATTAAATTTTGTAATCGATAATTAATAATATGAATAATATTAGACAATTGCATGTATTAGATATTTGCACACCTGTTGAGGTAGAATATGGTAGAACTTTTGTTGTTAGTAACACCACATGTATGTGTGTATACCCATATTCCAGCAAATAAATCATTTGTATTTGTGCAATGATTAATTGATTCTCGATAACTTATAGATAGGATGTTGGAATCCTTATTTTTTTGTAGGTATTTGCGCTGAATTTGTGGCCTGGCGTGGGAGATGCGCCGATGCGTTTACGCTCTGGCGTTCGAAACGTTAATTAGGTTATTTTCATAATTTCAAAATAAAACTTTTTGAAGTTATTCAAGAAATTAGACCAAAAATAATGCAGTATAGTTCTTTACCTGCAGATTATTTTAAAACTATAGACTTCTTATAGGTTTTCCCTATAAGAAGTCTATAGTTTTAAAAAACATGCAAAAAGGGATGAGATTGTTTCGGAACTCTGCACGCGAGTACGAATCGCACTTGGCCAGTTTTGTTGCTATTTGTGGCAGTATTCAACATATATGTTGAGTTCAAGCCGAAAGCCGTCCACATCTGGAAAAGGTTTTCCCTCAAACAAATGCCACATCAGTCTACTTAGTGGGGGGCGTTGCCACGGTGCATCTTTCTAAAACAGGGCTTGAAAACGGTACCAATCCACATTAAAAGTATCGTTAATTAACGGTATTCCGTAAAGATACCTGGCATATCGGTACGATTTGGTATTGTTACTTAGTAGCATAACATAATAATAACGTTAAAAATTACCTTTAAAATTAACGGTATTATTAATGTTATTGTATAAATTGCGGTAAAAATTAACGGTATAGTTTGGTTATGTCATGCAACGTTGCCGTTTTCTCCAAGGCGCCGCGCCCGCGGTGTGGTGCGGCGGTGGCGGGGGCGCGGGCGGCACGAGCCCCTCTGGCGCGCTATCTAGCGCTGTTGCCATTTCGTGTGCGTGTTGAAACAATCCAAAACACCGACTTTCGAAATTATTAAGTTATTTTTTTATTAATTTTATTATTATTATTTGCTTTACCGTTTTTTCAGAGGTTTTTTTTTTTGTTAAAAAGTTTTTATTATAACCATAATGATTATGTTAAAAAAACAGTTAGTTTTTAATTCAAGGTTTTATTTTTAATTAAGTTCTAATTCAACATTATAGATTAATGTATCTTCTTTTTCTCTTTGAAGTCCGAAATATCGTCCCCGTAGTTCGAAAAGTCACCGAGTCGAAAAATGGCCAAAATGAGTTATTAAAGTCACTAAAACCACTTTTTTTTTTCTCTAAATATTTGGTTAACCACAAAGTTTGTATGTGTATAGTTCGTTTCCGATTTACGAACTGGGGAAATTAAGTAAATCTATCTTTTGGACTCCATCGTGAAACGAGAGAAATAACTAATTTTGTTAATTATTTATCATTTAACGAAAATTTGCGTAGCTTGAAACTAAAACGATTTAATTACTTTATCTATTGAATTTTAAATGCTTAGGTAAGCCTTTTGGTAAACTAAAATCACAAAAATGATTTAGTGTGTTTTTAAATTCAGCGTTTTGCTAAAACACTTGTAATCGAAAATCAACTAACTCGAAATAGTGACTGCTCACTCTTTACAGTTAAATGATTTTGTAAAATAATTATTTCAATATAATGATTTCTTCTCTAATAATAATGGATTAAAAGATCTATTGTGAATAATACTTCAAATATTTTTGTTATTATTTCCAGGGACCGGCCGGGTACTCGTTGAAAGGGTTTTTGAACGGGTTTTTTTAAGCGCTTCAAAAATAAACCCTTTGATACGTGTTACACTCTCGAACGGGTGTTGTGTAACCCCTTCCGAACGGCTTACCCTTTCAATACCCTGTAACTCTGTAACAGGGTAAGCCATTCGAACCCAACACATCGTAACATGCACTCTTCGAAATCGACATTAGTTTGAAAATTGCAT
The DNA here is from genome assembly GCA_947578705.1 of Lacanobia wlatinum. NCBI lineage: Eukaryota > Metazoa > Arthropoda > Insecta > Lepidoptera > Noctuidae > Lacanobia > Lacanobia wlatinum. The sequence goes on from OX388033.1 coordinate 13,705,036, forward strand.
AACCACGACCGCATGTGACATCTTTTCGCCCGGCGCGCGCCATTGTTGCATGTACCGAGCGACTTGTAAACATGGAATAATAATCATTGTCCGTATGATCTTACAGTTCAATTTTCCTTGTCGCACAGGCTAAACATTGTAGGTAATGTTTATTTTTCGTGTCTATTCTTGTTTATTCTAATCATTCGTCATTTAATTCGGAACACGGACGGAACTACGGAAATAAATAAATTTAGCAGTGTTTTTGTTTACCTAAGTGTATGTTGTCATCATCATTTCAGCCAAAATCCGTCCACTGCTGAATGCAAGCCTCCCCCAAAGAGCGCCAACTATCCCGGTCTTGAGCAGTCTGCATCGATCCGCTGCCAGCCACCTTCTTTAAATCATCGATCCATCGTGCCGCAGGGCGTCCCACGCTACGTTTGCCCATACCTATGCGGTCTCCACTCTAACACATGTCTGCTCCATCGACCTTCTGTCCGTCTGCAGACATGGCCGGCCCACTTCCACTTCAGCATGCTGATCCTACGCGCAATGTCAGTAACTTTAGTTCTCTGGCGAATGACATCGTTGCGAATTCTATCCACCAGAGAAACATTGCATTGCTCTCTATTGCACGCTGAGCAACCTTGAATTTGTGGACCAGGCCTATGGCGAGTGTTGTCCACGTTTCGGCTCCGTAAGCTATAACGGGTAGGACGCACTGGTTATAGACCCAGTATTAAAGGATTGTGGGATAGACGATTCAAAGATATCACGCAGCTTCCCGAATGCCGCCCAGCCCAAGCGAATTCTTCTGGTCGCCTCCTTCTCAAAGTTGTGCCGCCCAGTTGTATAATTTGGCCTAGATATTTATGTATTCTTCTGCAAAGATTCCGCCTTGATTTTAATGTCATACGCAAATCGGAGGTGTGAGACATACTGACCGTTGATATTTATGCCCCATCCTTTCCAATCAAGCATCTTGAAAACGTCCTCCAACGCGTTCGTCAACAGTTTCGGAGAGATGACGTCTCTCTGTCTTACACCTCGACGCAGTTGGATTGGTTTTGTGTTCTGTTCTTGTACTTGGACGGTAATTGTTGCGGCCTTGTACAGACATCTCATCACCTCTACGTAGTGGTAGTCGATAAGACATCTCTGCATGGACTCCAGGACAGCCCAGGTCTCGACGGTGTCGAAGGCTTTCTCGTAGTCCACATACGCTAGGCACAGAGGTTGATTATATTCCTCGGTTTTTTGAATTATTTGCCTGAATTGTAGTGTGATCTAGTGAGATATGAGTATGTGTTCTACGTTGCTGTAGCCTTTTCGAAACCCGGCCTGCTCCGACGGTTGGAAGTCATCGAACTTTTGTGCGAGACGATTCGATTGCTTCAGCGAGTATCTCTGGCTTCGAGGTGACGGTGGAGCCCTGTGACGTTTTGAATTTCGGCAGGTGACAACGGGAGTTATGGGGCTTGGCAAATACCTTCGAGCCCTAATTCCGCGGTATGACTTGCTCGATGTCTCGGGTATTTGGACTCCAAGTGTGGCGTCTGATTAGCTTCTTGATCTCCCTGTTAAGTAACTGACGCTCAGACGGTGTGGCATTCGGGAGTTCTCGTCGTTTCCTCATCAATTCCAGAGTCTCGCTAGTGAGTACTGATTTACGTCTATAACTCATTGGTCGAAAGTGTTTATTACCCACCTCGCGGATGATACGTAAGCAGGCTTTCGGTGGCATCGTTAATGTCCTGAGTGGTTTCCAACATGGCAAATCGGTTCTGTAGGTCCAACTGGAAGCTTTCGCAACCAGCTTCGACCTGGGGCAGCGTTGGTCTGACGGTCGACCTCGTTAGGCGCACTCTTTCGATTTTAACATTAATATTCAGAATGCCTTTAACCAGTCGGTGATCACTTCCGGTGTTGACCCTGTTGATCACAGAGACATCTCTTAATATATGGCGCTTATCAGACATAACGAAGTCGATCTCATTCTTTGTCACGTTATCGGGGTTTCGCCAGGTCCACTTCCTTTGAGGATTCTTCTGGAAAAAAGAGTTAATCAGAAAAAGCCCCTGAGTCTCAAGGAAGTTTACCAGCATTCGCCCCCCGTGATTTCTGCGCCCATAGCCAAATGGACCTACTCTCGACTCACCACTCTCTTGTACTCCCACTTTAGCGTTGAAGTCACCCAAGACAACAGTGTAGAATGTTTTGGTACGAGACATAGCTTTCACTATGTCTTCGTACGTGGCCTCAACTTCTTCGTCAGGGTGTGCGGATGTTGGGGCATACACTTGAATAATCTTTAAAGAGTACTTTTCTGATATCTTAAGTAAAAGGTATCAAGCCCTTGCCGACACATTGCCGCATTCCACAATGTTACCCCTGAGTGACTTGTGGACCATAAACCCAACGCCACCTTGGGATAGTTGGTGTCCTTCTCGGAAATAGAGCAAGTGGCCACTATAGAGGGTCATATCTTCTCCCCGTCTTCGGATCTCCGATAGTACCAAGATGTGCTAGTTAATACGACTTAACTCTACTTCCAATTCAGCGAAGTGCTCGTTCAGCCGCAGAGAGCGTCCGTTGTACGTCGCCAGGTCAATTTTTCGAGATTGGTACCCTGCCATAGCCTGGCCGTATCAATGTTAAAAATCTTTTATGTTTTAAATAAAAAGATTGACTTGGCAATCCCACTATATGTATTACTTGTGAGATACATTGTGTTTTCATGCCAAGTCAATCTATGTAGTGTTTTTTTTAGTGTGTTATACTTACTTAACTCTATTTAAATCAGCTATGATTCGTCATCATTCATTCACCATTATTGACAAATGTGATTTCACTCTAGTGACAAAATAAGTGAAAGACTGATTAGTGTAACAAATTTTAATAAATCTTATTAAACAAATCATATTTTAAAAAAATAATCGAGCCTAGAGGTAGTTTTTGTCGGGTGGACAAAAAGTGGACTGCCTTTGTAAGACAACTAAAATAGCACCGTGTTTATGCACGTTAAATCATGCGCCGCTACTTTGAAAAAAAAAAACTAAATGGCAGCGAGGGTGCTATGCCAGCTCCCATAGGAAAACTAACCAAGTGCGAGTCGGACTCGCGTGCAATCGTGTGACATATCAAATGAAAGGGCTTACTGCGAGGGTTTTAATTATATTTTTTTCATAATTTTAAAATAAATGGTCTTGAAGTTATTCAAGAAATTAGACGAAAAATTACCATTCTCCCACTTATCTCCAAAACTACAGAGCCTAAAATTTTGAAAAAATGGAGAATTGGAGATAATAGATTTTTGTCTATAGATTACAGAAAGACCAATAAAAAGTCTATAGTGTTGAAATAACATGTTACAAAAATGAAATTCGTACGGAACCCTTTGCACGCGAGTCTGACTCGCACTTGGCGAGTTTTTATTAAAATAAAAACATTGCGCGCGCGCCGCGTCTGTCGCCACTTTTTTTCACAACCGCCAGAGTTTGCATCGAACCAAATATGCTATACCTACGAGTACACAGTTTAAAGTTTAAAACTATTCATACATATCATAGCCGCCTGTGCTAGTAATCGTACTCGGGAATTCGTCTTGATTCTCTGTAAAAAGCGGCTGACTATATTCTTGAAATTGTACATTATCATCATCAGTATCGCTAGCGTCACCTGAAACACAATCAATCCTAATAATAAAAAAAATATATGTTACTAAATAAATAAATAAGTAGGTACTTAAAAGTCTAAGTAATTCAGTTGTAGGTAACTTGTAGGTAACTTAACATAATAACAATAATTTTAAATAACAAATATAATTACACATCACAATATTAACATTAAGGTACCTAACTCAGTACTTTAAATAATAATCACTAACCTGTGTTACTCATCCTAATTATTAGCTCGCTTATCTGTCGACTTTCATCACTTGTTGTCAAATTCGTAAAAACTCAATAAAAATAGTACGGCAATGAGGCGCCGATCGGGTGCAAGTATCCCGCACCTACATGCAGCTCAAGTGTATTAGGTAATTCAGGGTTACCCGAATAAAAGCTTTTCGTAAAGGTAACCTCTTCAAAGGCTTAAGCCATTGAAGGGGTTAACCCCTTCACGTGCTTACCATAATAAAGGTGGTAACCGTTTCGCTGGGTTTCGGAGATGTAACTCGATCAAAAGGTAACACTGCGATATGAGTTACCTCATGTACGGCTTACCCTATCAAAAGGCTTAACTCTTAAGCGGGGTTGTCCGGTCCCTGATTCTATAACTTCGACGAGCATTGTTACATTTATGTACATATCGCTTACGAGTTAGTTATTTTGACGCGGCTAGAGAGGCGAGTGCGGAGCGTCGTGACTTTCATTCGCGGCACTGCAGTGTAAAACTAATTTTACTGGCCTACAGTGCACTGTAGGCCAGTAAAATTAGTTTTGAACCTTGCAATAATTCCTAACTCTGTTTTTTTTTTATTGATTTGTACATTTGGTGAGCTCTTCAAATATATCAAAAAAATAATAAATTTCCATGAATAAAAATGAAAAAAAAAACCACCAAAACGCGTTTATTTCAATCATAGCTCGGAAAATCAAGTTATCTCTAATTTTCTTTTTACAATATACTAGCACTTCGCCCGAGACTTCGTTCGCGCGGATTTAGTTGGTAGTCCACGATCTTCATCTCCCCTCTACCCCCTTAATAGGGTAATGTATAAATTACTTATTAATAGACTAAACGAAGAACATACATATGGGTTATTCAGGATTATCTAGGGGTCTTCTATCTCTGGGCTTCAGCTTACCATATTTTTTAGGACACCCTGTATAGTCAAACTTAATAGGAAAAAGAAAACAAAGTTATTTTCTACTCTCTTATAATTAACTACAGCTGATCACTGCACTACTTTAATTTGTGAGTTTAATCAATACCAATCAGTCTCCTTTATTTTGATACCCCACTCGATAGGTTTTGAAAATTAATTTTTCTTTAAAGGCATAATATGGCGCCAAAACTTGACTATTTTTATATACCCAGTGTCACTCTTACAATCAAGACGAATGTAACGATACCTCTCAAGCTAAAATCCATCGAGCCGTTCAGTTCGCAGAGCGTGGCAAACCATTATTATACACTCTCGAAAAACATAACCCTCCTTCTGGCGTAGTCGGGAAAAACAAGCTTAACTTAGAATAGCAAAGAATATTAAACACGCAAATAGTGATACGGCACAGTCTAAGCGTCGATGCAGTCTTACATTCTTTTGCAATTGAACAAGAGCAACGGTAACAAAACTAACTTATAACGATAAAAATTTCGATAACGTTATTTATTAGTTAACGATACCTGCATCAAAAGGCTATAACGATACCACATTTTTACCGGTATTTCAAGCCCTGTTCTAGAATACTTTAAAAGTAACAGAGCTGGGCTTCTTAAACCAATATTGGAGCTTAGTAGTTCTTTAGAAGAGAAGTACGGATAGTTTTACCCAGCAGTGTATCTACGGGCTACAAAAACAAGAAAAAAAAGTACCTGATCTGCACAAAGAGTATGCCGTTGATAAGGTTGAGCATGTCGATGACGGAAGCCATGCCGGGCGGCTGGATGTGCAGCGGCGGCGGCGCGGGCGCGGCGTGCGGGGCGCGCGCGTACGCCTCCGCCAGCCGCTTCTGCAGCACCACCGCCTGCTGCGTCAGGTGCCGCAGGCACTCCGACGACTCGCGGGTCTTCTCGTGCTTCTCGCCCAGCTGCGATATCATATACAATTTTGATTTATAATCACAAAGATTAATTGTTGTCTCGAGGTTAAACAGGTTGCAATGTCTCCCGCATCTATCCCGCATTCGCAATTTATAACATTTGGTGCCGTTCAAATTTAGAAGCCCCTTTTTAAACAAATATGAACTTTATACCCAATCATAGAATTCCGGTACCACTTATGCTACAACTTCAAGACGTTTTCAAGAGAAGCAGTCATTCCGAAATCAACGTTATTTTTAGGCTGTGTATATGTAAGGTTTCCTACAGCGCCAGCAGGTGGCACACTGCTACCGCCTGCAGCGAGCGCGCGCCGCGTAGCGAAATATAGTTATAACGCACTCACCAGCTGCTTGTAAATGGAGTAGGTCTCCTTCTCGTGCTGCAGCGCGGCGCGGAAGTCGCCGAGGCAGGACAGCGTGCGCGCCAGCAGGTGGCGCGCCACGGCCGCCTTCAGCGAGCGCGCGCCGTGCGTGGCCGCCGTCACCGCCAGCGCGCGCTCCGCGAAGCGCAACGACAGCTCGTACTCGCCCACCGCGTGCAGAATCAGCGCGATGTTGCTCTGCGGGGGGAACACTTTACTGACCGAGCAGCTTCGTCAAGCCGAAGGCTCACAAAGCAAACGCTTGTACGCGTATGTGGATACAACGCACCTCAAGGCCGACTACGTTTTGAATCGTGAGCCAATAAGCATTTTTATAATAAACTTACATCAAGTAAGGCCATTTCCGGATGATTCTCGCCGCACACGAGTAGTGCGAGGTAGCGCGCGCGGTACAGCAGCTTCAGCGCTGTGCTCACTTGGCCGTTCGCAAAGCAATACAACGCCAAATGCGACTGGAAACAAATTAATAGTTAAGGTCAGGGCACTTTATACCGGCACCAAAATTGCACAGCTGCACGGCTTCGGCTCGAATTTAGGCTACAGCTAGCCGCCAGCGCGCGAACTAATCGTCGTCCGCGAGGTGCAAGCTCGCAGTTATCTACTGTCATAAGATTTATGAAAAAAAAAAATGGACATGTTACAAGCTTTTCAAGTGATTCTTCTATCCTTGTCGCGCAAAACATCCGTTTTGTACGTGGAAATTATCATTGAATTCGCAAAGCTGGATGTAGTTCTGATTTTTTGGTATGTTAGAATCCAGAAACCAGTTAGAATAGTGTGCATCCAAATTTGCAACTTCGAAAAACTTGTGCTCGCTGCGCACTACGCGATAAACTGCGGAATTTTGGGACTTTTTTCACTTTTTGCTGTAAAAGTCAAAAACTGTGCCTCCTTTTTGACCAATAACATTCCATGGGTAACCATATAAAGACACCTAAATTTGCAACAAACTAAGCCTAACCGCAGCTGTATGAACTTCATAGGAACCAATATATAGCCCTTCAAAGGTGGTTAATTTTTCTCGCAAATTGACCATTTTAAGTTTTGCTTCCGTCCATAGCAAAATATAAAAGCAACTCCAAAAAATACATTACCAATGCTTATTAATTTTAATATTATATTTTTTTTTACTTTGTATAATTTCTGCACTTTTTCCGGTCTATTTTTTAAATACTGTAGTACTTTTCAACTTTCACTCTAGTACCATCGTGTGAAATTAGGTATGTAGGGGTAGGTAGGTCGCTACATTTTTGACTAGCGACCTACCTACCCCGTAGGTCGCTAGTCAAAAATGCAATTTTTCAATAAATCATCGTTGATTCATCCAAACGCCTTGATAAAAATCATAGCAATGTCATTTGTTTAAAGTTTTCTATACCTATTGTAGCAGGAATTATGCGATTTTATTTTCAGGATTATAAAGATATGAAAAGAAATTGAAACTGTTTAGTCCCCTCCTATATACACCAGTATATGTCAATAGCGAACATTGAATGGAACAAAATTAGAAATATGTATAAACTAATGTCGCAAAACACTCACATATTCAGTTATAGTATATGGGTGATCAATTCCATTGACCCTCTCGGACATGAGCACAGCTTTCTGCTGGTAGGCCATGGCGTCCCGGTGCTCGCCCGTGACGTAGCACAGACGCGCCACCATGCGCAGACACTGCGCAATCTCGCCGTGCATGGCGCCGTACACGTTGTTGAGCAGGTTCAGCGCTTCGGCGATCAGCTCGTGCCCTTCGGACACTGCGCCCGCCTGAATCTTGTTCTGACCGGTCGTGTAGAAGTTGTATGCGTCTGAGGCCTGTCAACGAATTTCTGTTATAGATCTCAATCTACCCCAGAAAAAGGGGCAAATCTTTTTTGTATGGAGGCTGGCCTCGTCCTGATTCCGCCATTTTGTGAAAAAAAAAAAAAAACAATATGGCGAACCGGGAAAAGACCAAGAGTTTATGGCTTTTTACCAGACTGTGTCAGGAGGGTTATATTTTTCGAGAATATGTTTGTATGTATGTATAATTGTTTGGCACGCTCTGCGGCCTGAACGGCTCGATGGATTTTAGCTTGAGGTGTCGTTGGATTCGTCTTGATTGTGAAAGTTACACTGGGTATATAAAAACTAAAATGGCCGATTTTTGGCACCATATTATGCCTTCAAAAAATTTTTAATTTTCAAAACCTGTCAAGTGGTTATCAAGATGAAAGGCTCTATGAGACGATTCCAAAAATTAACTCACTAAAATGTAGGTAATAAAAAAAAATCCTATCCAAGCAGTCTGATGCAGTTCAATCACTGATTTGATGCCACCAACTGCATCAGACTGCTTCAAAAGCGACTTGTTTCGAACTTTTTAGTCGTTTTTAGCAGTCAGGTTTTTTGACGAAGTATTTTTTTTTTGTGACAATTTGTTAAGCCTTCATCATTTTTTATGAATCTTTTTCTTACTCAAGCCGCACAAAGTAATTGTTTTAATACTTACTCGTGGATTGATATGTTTGACGACGGGGAAAATATTCATGATATCGTTCGCAGTGAACGGCGCCTTATTCTTGCTTTCAAAGTCATATTCGCGTAACATCAACTGTACGCCAATTTTGAGCGCAAAAGATCTGTAAATAAAGATAAACAAAAATCGTTACTACAAATTAAAATACTGTGGGGAAAATTATGGGACAAAAGGAACAAAAGTTACCTGAGAAGTGAAATTTTTTGTAAACCATGTTTTTCTATAACGGAATCCATGCTGTCCGCGTTAAGTTCATAGCCCCAGTATGCCTGTAATAGAAGTTTATATAAGCTTTAACACAGGTAAACGGATTGTTTCAGCTCGAGGGGAAGATGAGATGTCATAGATGTGGGATGTTTCGACATTAGCAAATATTGAGAGAAAATGTAGAAATAGAACAGATTCTTTGCCCAAGAGTTTGATAGAAAATTAGTCTACCTTGCACTGATCAACCAGCTGATGGTGATCGATCTCCTGACCGTACACGCCCCAGCCGGCACTAGTCTCCGATTTTGTTGAAATTTTGTCAAATTGTACTACTTAGAACCTCCATTAAAAAAATTGTACCTTAGGAGGTACAATTTTTTATGGCGAAACCCCTTAGGGTTTGAATGAAAAACACAAGTGCCGGCTGGGGCGTATACGTTGCAGCCAGTTGTTTTCTTTTTTCGTAAGACTTGAAGATGCGCCATGTACATCAAATAGTTGTTCCCACATATAAACCTACGAATACTTAATTTTAACTTGATAGCGCGCACCAAACGGCTACAATATTAAATTGAAAATAGTAAAAATATAACCTAATTTAGCACCCAGAAAAAGACATTTTGATGAGATTTCTTTTTCAAAAATAATTGTACCCATTTAGTACCCCTCAACAACGTAATTATATCACAGAAATATGCGATACTTTCAGAGAAAACATCAAATCAAAATAAAACTCAAAATCACCAACACAGATCTAAAGATCTTCGCGAATACTAGATGTAGCAATCAGATTTCAAGTAGGTACGGTACTGAATGAACAATCCTTTTTTAATGTTTTCACACTCCCTCCTGCTTCACCCAGAGCGGGAGGAGTCATTCGATGATTTCCCATCCTAGATCTATCGAACCCATGCTCTTTCTTGTCATCCCTCGGCCTGACCGCGCCTTCTTAAGGCTCAGTACAGCGTTGCCGGTCGAACAATAGGTAAAATCGTATTTTTTACGTGACATGTGGGATATCAACTCTCTCGGATTCATCAGAAGTAGAGGGCTGCGAGTCAACCAAGTTTCCATTCTTGCCAGCGGAGTGGGTCAGCGGCCCGTCAGGTTTGGGCAGTTGGGGTAGTGAGGGATAGCAAATGTTCGTTTCAACTGACTCAGGAGTCAAAACGCTTTACTACCAGCTAAGAATAAAGCAGGTTTGTGCTCAATTTGATAAATGTGGTCAAACTAAGCGCCCGCATCACCTTCTTGCAAGACATGCCAGCCCCGTGAAAAGCTGTCTTCTTCTAATTCCCGTCATTTGGCAGACGATTTTTCTGCCTGCATAATTGCTATCAGCTTTTCCCTTGTGGTATTCGAAAAAAGTCAAGGAGTTTCATGATTATTACTTTTATTATTGTTTGTACTTTCTAGGGTTCTGAACCTCAAAAGGAAAAACACCGACCCTTATATGTAGGATCACTTTATTGTCCGTCTGTCAGGACACTTGAAATTAATTTAAAATACAAAAGTCTATCAACTATAAAGTTATGTTTGTCCTTGAATCCTACTTATATTTACGCCAGAGTAATGAGCGTGCTTTCATCAATCAATCAATATATGTATAAACTTTCGTTGCTGAGTGAGTGACTGACAGACATCGCACAGCCGAAGCTACATGTCGCAGAAAGCTAAAATACAGGGTGAAATTTTTAAGTGTGCTCTCATGGCCAAATCCGAAACTATGAGGAACATCGAAAAACACTAGAAGCCGATTTTCATGAAAACTAAAACTGCATCATTGGGTTTTTGAAAAATCGTTATTCCTTCCCAAGAACCGAACCGGTTGATTTAAAAAAAAAAAACACCAGTAAAGTAGCTTTAGTCAGAAATTTTAAAACTAATTTGTTAAAAATGAGCTCTTTCCTTTAGTTTGCCATGTGTTATTACTTCCCCGAATTTGATCCTTATTAGCTATACTTTCGGATGATGTAATAATACAGGCTTTTTTTTAAATTAACCAGTTCGATTCCTGGATAGGAATAACGATTTTTCTATAATCCAATGATTCAGAGTTTTCATCAGAATTGGGCTCGAGACTCCTTTCAGTTTAGCATTTTATTTTTGTATGCAAGAAATGTATGAATAAAAAAAAAATAAGAAGTTACTTGTCCTGTGTTTTACAAAAATACTCAATACGTGAAACCTTTAATCGAAAAATTAAGAAAAATCAGACGCTTTTAATGTCAAATATAACCAAGTACAGTAGTGCTCTGCTTTCGTGCCCTAATAAGAAACGTAAAGGGGTTAATCCATCAAAATCAAGAATTTTTTCTACTTTTTTTAAAGACGAAAATTGTAAGAAACTCTTATTATGTGCTTTAGTAGGTAAAAAATAGTTGTGCCAAAAACATTTGTTCTAGTTCAATCTGTGATTTGCCATCAACAAAATAACTATTCAAAAAATTCATTCGGTACCGTACCTCCTTGAAATCTGATTGCCACATCTAGCCATCACGAAGATCTTTAGATCTGTGTCGGTGATTTTGAGTTTTGTGAATGCCTTTTTTCTGGGTGATAAATTTTTAGGTCATATTTTTAAGATTTGAAGAAGTTAATATTAAACATAAATGTAGCGTAAATGTGGGAACAACTATTTGATGTACATCGCGCATCTCCGAGTCTTACGAAGAAAAAAACAGCTAGCTGCAACGTATACGCCCCAGCGTATACTTTTTGTTTTTAATTTTTTGGCGAAACTCTAGCATAGCATAGTCGGCCTTATAATGTTCCCACTGTTGGGACAACTAAGCGCTAACTGGGTGAAACTCTAGAGGTACAATTATTTTGATGGAGGTACTAAATAGTACAATTTGGGGACTATATCCTCGCGAAATCTCAACATAATTTAATACTAGTGCCGGCTGGGGCGTGTGACACTCCTTACCTTGAGCTCCTGTTTGATCTGCGAGAAGAGCGACTTGGGCGTGAGGTTGTGCCAGTCGGGGTGCGGGTCGGGGGGCGGCGCCGCGTGCGCCTGGCGCCGCGCGCGCCGGCCCCGCCCGCCCCGCGCGCCGCCCCGCGCCGCGCCCGGGCCCTCGGCCGCGCTCAGCGCCGGCGCCGAGCACGCGCCCACCAGGCAGTTCAGGAAGTGCGCCACCGCCGCGCCGATGCACATCGCCTCGCAACCCTGCACATAAATCAATATTACGTCACTCCTTCACACATGATTACAGGCCTACCGAAGCATACTGCGCTGTGCACGGTCATCATATCATGTCACCATACTATCGCATTGTGCAGTACCGCTGTCTCAGTTAAACGATACGTAAAATTGTGCATGAAGTTTTAAATAAATAAATAAGCCTGAAATAAGTAGCTTCGAAATACGAATTAATGCTTTCGTCCTATTTTCTGCGTTATTTTCACAGAAATAACATAATTTTGTACAAAAGTTTATTTTACAATATAAAAGACATCACAATGTAAGATTTGTTTTTTTTTAATTTAAGCTCATAATATTGTACACCTACTAACCTGAAGGTAGGCAGTATAGATGTGCTTGGCAGCCCGCAGGAGCAGCTCGCCGACAGCGATGGCGTGCAGGTAGGAGAGGTGCGCGTGCGGTTTGAGCGCGGCGGCCACGCGGCCCAGGTAGCGCACGTTGATGCCGCGCGCGTGCAGCGCCTCCGTCAGCCCCGCGCCATCCATCGGCGCTGACGTATGCTCTAGGCATTCGCGGACCTAGGGAAATGGTGAAACCTAATTGTAATTTGTTAAAAAAAAAAACTGTAAGGTAACCTCTGTCGGCTCGACACGCGACGATCGCGTATATTTGAACGACTGAAATGAAATATACTACTCAAGCGAAAATAAGATGCATCCAACTTCGGATAGAAACATATCACACAGTTTGTGAGACAGATTTGACGATTGTTTTTTGTATGTCTTGGTATTGTTCGTTTTTCTACTCTTTAGGTCCTTTTTAGGGTCCCGTACCTCAAAAAATAACCCTTATAAGATCACTCTTGTCCGTCTGTCTGTCCGTGTTTCACCACCGATTTTCTCAGGAATGGGTGGACCTAGTAAGTTGAAATATATTATTAGGTGCATAAAAATCAAGGTCCTGAGTCAACACGATAAAAAGATATGGGCAAATATAGATTTTCGCGAAAACTTGTAAGTACCAAAATATACCTTAATTTTCAACTTTTTTTTATTTTTCGGAATATTCCCTTTACTTGTTTGCCTACTACCCGTTGACCTAGAATCACCAAATTTGGCAAGTAATACCGTCTTATATTACAAGTATAGGGAAAAGTCTGAAAACTATACATTTGTAATTTAATCATAAAAATATAGTCTTTATTTAAAGTAATTTGTAGCTACAAATTTGTACAGAACCCTCGGTGAGCGAGTCCGACTCGCACTTGGCCGGTTTTTTATTTAGTGCTATCCAAACTTATCATAGTAATCTTTATGTTGCTCACGTTGCTGATGCTGTACGGTATTTGCAATAACAAATTTAATTGTACTGAGCTGTCGAATAAATTGTGTTACGTAGTACAGTTCGCGTCAGCGTAGTTTGCCCCTCCGAAGTAAGGTTTTAGTGACGACCGCGCAGGTGCAAACGCGTAAAAAGCTGTTACGTTCCTGGAATATTTTTATGTTTATACGTTTTATATTATAAACAAGCAACAAAGACTACCAGTAACAATAAAAATATCAAAAAGTAACACCACAAACACATACACCACAAAAACACACAAAAAACAAATCAAATAGTAAGAAATAACCAAAATAATTAATAAAAAACAATAACAACGTGTAACACTTTTCGCATCAACAGTCGTATTGCATTGAGCAAGCGACACGTATGCATCGAATGTATTCGAGCGAGTAAGATGCCATTACACCCGCCATCTTGCGCGAAACCGCGCATGCGCTGTGCTGTTTTTTGTCAAATTGACATCCTGCGCAATCGATTGCGACGTACTTCGGGGAGGTAAACTTGCGTGACGGGAACTATACCTAGAACTGCTATTCGGCGGGAGGTGCGCGCACCTAGATTATTCTACACTGGGCGTTGTAGAACGAAAGCTGGGGTGCGGGGGGCCCCTCTTCGCAGACTTTTTGAAACCTATAACTCACAATTCCAAGATTTTAATATTTTCGCGCTGTCGCATCTAAATTTAAAAGAATGGTTTCACAATTACTTGCGAAGTTGCGAGACGCCCATTGATTTGTCGGTACCTGTATAGTGTTTTTCTTCTATAGATATATTTTTCTTTTCTTCTCAATTAACATGCGTTCTTTATCATCATACTCCGATGTCACTTCGTGGACAACAGTGTGGGTTATACGTTTTCTTGGCTGTAATATTATAACTACTTGTTTTTGTCCCAAATAAATAAAATAAAATGTTACGTCAGTTCCAGTAATTCACGCTGACCGAGAGTATCAGCTAAATTTCTATCTGCAACAATTGCTCTAGAAATTGGTATTTGGGCATTGTTTATTACAATGTTTAAAGTCGGTTCCATATTCATTCTCAGCGTCTTTAAAATCATTTGAATTTATCAGAAGAAAAATAAACTCACAAAAGCGGGTATCTGCGTGGTAAGCAAGAAGGCGGCGGCCTCCTTGACGAGGTGCCTCTGCTTGGCCAGCTGCTCGGGCTCGGCAGCGTGCTTGATGCCGGCGGAGTACACGTCGGGGTTGAAGCGCACGTCGAACTCCGACTCCTTCAGCGACGCTACCGCGCGCGCCGCCGCCGCCACCACCGCGCGCGAGCGCTCGCCCGCTGCAGGCCATAGCACAGCTTATTGTGGTTAGGCGATTAACACACGGCACCGCGCACACGCCGCGGTCGGCGGTGAAACGGATTTCATGTCGCATTGGCCTCTAATAAATCCGTTGATGCCTAACACACATAAACCGCCTTACCGCGCGGGACACCGCTACGAAATCCGTGCCGTGTGATAAAGGCCTTAGCGACAACTACTTTGCTGCTCGACCACCAGGCTAATTCTGCTGAACATGGCGAGGTGCTGTTTTCGTGACAGTTAAAGAGAGGTCAAGAGAGAGAGAGAGAGAGAGATATATGGAATTTTACCACACGAATAGCACTAGCCATCTTTTAGAACAAAACAATGATGGTTTTAACACGTCATAGTTACGGTCCTTGAAAGCGGGAGTAATATTTTATGAGGATTAAAAACATGATTATGTTCATGATCCACATAAAATATTACTCTCATTCTTGATAATTACTCAAATATCGTTCATTACACATATAAAATCGAAAATATTGCTGTAATGGACATCGAGGGCGTATTCAAAACCAATGTTCTTAGTTGTTGAATATGGGTTATAAGAGTCTACCTGATAACGAAATCAACTGTCCACGATTGTCTTTATGGAATATGAAAAAATAAAAAACGACTGAAAACAACAAACAAAATGAAAGTCAAGTTAATGCTGAAGTGAATATACTTACAATCACTTTCCTGTTTATCTCCTCCACTACAGATAGAATCTGTTATGCTCTCTACAATCTTCTTAGCAACATCAGTGTCAATCTCAGAATAATTCTCATTCAGAAGCAACTCATCATCTTTCTTGTCTCCCTTCACTGCTTTATCATCTTCAGCCTCCTTTGTCTCCTTGGCTTCTTTTGCTGCTTCTTTTTTGGCACTTTCTTTTTCTTTCTTCTCTTCTTTCTTTTGTTTTTTGTCTTTAACTTCTTTCTCTTGGCTCTTGGTGTCTCGCTTCACTTCTTTAGTTTCAGTCTCATTGGCAGCCTCCTTAGTGTCGGCGTCCTTGGCTTCTATAGATTTTTGAGCGGCATTGTCGCGCTGACGCTTTGCACTCAACTGCTGTAGGTGGAAGGCGGCATAGCGAATGAACATGAAATAACGCGCCCTGGAATACATGTTACTGTTAGAGCTTGTTCAGAACAACAATATTTCCGTTATCCGATGGTAAAATAATACTTACTCGACAAAACTATCAACTAATTCCTGTCTGAGGCAACATAGTTTGTGCTTGTGGATGATTGGGAAGCCCATTGTTTTGATGTCCTCTCTGAGTTCGTCGTCTTCCACTGAAATGAAACATATACCGTTACAACAACCTACATTTCTACTAATGAAGTTATTTGTGTAAAAGTGGCCATTCCTTGTCTACCTGTCTACTTATGACACAACTATGGAAAATAAATATGCAAAGATAACTTCGGTGTGATTACTTCACTAATTCTTTTAAAATTATCCATACATATCAGGTCAAAATATCTCCCATAACTCGCATTTTGAAGTCGTTTCCGTCGAGTATTGATGTGTCGTTAATGCGTCATTTTTGACGTCAACCCTTGCATCGAACACATATATAACAAAACTCTTGAGCAAAGTCATATTCAATGGGCAACTGTGACTGTACATAGTACTCACACTGCAGGAAGTTGACATCGGGCGGGAAGGTGCGTAGCAGGTCCAGAATGTAGTGTCTGCCATCATTGCCTATGATACCCTTGCATTCGACGCTGGAGCAAAGTTCCACAGTGTCCCCGTTGGCGCTGATCACCGAGTGCGGCATTATCTTCAACTGCTGACCAGCTTTGCTTAGCTGGTTAGAGTAACTAATTTTAATATTAGCGATAGAATTACCGAGGAGGATAAAGTAAATGCTATCAGAGAATGACAGTAAGACTTATATTGTACGGCTTCCCAATTAATCATCATCAGTCTAGCTTTTTCCCAACTATGTTAGGGTTCCCGTCCAGTAAGTTATGTGGAGCGTCTGAAAAATCCTGCAATATTATTTAGTACAGTCGTGACGTTTCACGCCACCTAGGAGTGAATCACAAGAGCCGCTTGAAGATAACTGTTAGACACGGTTCAAGGTGATGGTTTTCAGTCAGTTCTTTTCTGAGTAAAGGGCTGCCCTGTCTGAATAAAAAGCTTCATTTATAGTATTCACTCACCAGCTCCATATACTTGGGGTGCGAGAGTACGGTGGTACCGAAGTCGATGCTGCCGTACACGACGCTCTGTTCCTGCTCCTTCTCCAGGATGCCGGGTATGATGGACTGCGCGGTGACGCGGTAGCCGCGGTAGTCCACCACCACTGTTCCCAGCGTGTGCAGGCCGGCTGTGTCGACCGCGCTGTACACACGGACGCCTTGCAGGTCGTTGCGCTGGTTAGCAAGGGTTTAAATTGTCATTAGTTTACTCGTTTATGATTAGAATATGAGGTCCAAAGGATGTAACGTTTCGTGTGAGTTGAGGCAGTCATTTGAACCTAAGGGGAGGTAAGCTTCTCTGCAAACAATGACCAACATATTTTTCCAAAAAATAAAACTGTTTATTTTTCGTTTCCAACTTAAAAACATCAAAACAGAAATATTAAATTGAGATCTATACTCAGAAGTACTCATACAATCTTCACAGTATTTGTGCCTATATCAACGATTCGAACGCATTTCGAATATATAACCACATTAGAATTTTGCATTCCATTTAAATTCAAATGGGTTTCTGGGGTCACCTTTATTTTACATTACATGCTATTAAGAAGTGATTTATGACTTTTTTGTGCTGCAGCTGTTATTTCCTCTGCATTATAATATCAAAATAGATTCTATGCATACTGGTAAATTGAAGAGGTAAAATTGAGTATTTTAAATATGTTTTACATTCAATGCAGTTGTCAGCCTGGGTTTGTCTGACAATGTTGTTAAAATGCATAATGTATTTCTTGTCAAATTGCATTCAAATAGCCTCTACGAGTGGTGAAACCTAATACAACCTGTCTTACACTGCTGGACTGTCAATCCTACTACTAACTTGCTGACGCTGACTGACTATTTATGGAAGAGGCCATTGCCCTGCAGGTAAGTTTTTTCCTCAGAAATTTTGGAGATTATACCTTATGCGTCTTGTCAGAACATACAAAATTTAGTTATAAAATACGCCGCGCAGATTGCGTGATCGGCTTGCGGTTACGACGCGGTTGCTATTCGTGCGCTGAGCGTGTGAACGGAGCCCAAAAAAAATAGCGCTCGTGTGAATGCGCTCTTACGGGCTCACAACTAACCGGTGCAACGAAGGCCGCAGCATCACCGCCTAGGTCCTTGTAGTGGTCGCGAACATCGAAGCCAAGAGAGAAGAATATGTTGTTCCATATGAACATCTGCATCTTGGGCTCTTCGCCGGGGTTGATGGCCATCACGTTGCCGTCGACCACGGCCATCGCGCCGCGAGTTGCTGCCGCTACGAAGTCACTGTGCACCTGTGGTTTTTAACATAATTAGAAAAAGAAATGAGAATTCATTTAATGCATAGCCTGTCTTTTGGAAGACAAGGTTTGGGTCAGTCTCCAGGTAGACTAGCTGACCCGCGCACATTTTTCATTCCTCCCGTTGGTCGTAGCCAGATGTTGTATAGATTATGGCCTCGATAAATGGGCTCTTGGACTACGGACTGGGCTAATGGACACTTAAAGAATGTTTCAATTCGAACCAGTAGTTCCCGAGATTAGCGCGTTCAACCAAACAAACAAATATTTTATATACTAGCTGACTCGGCAAACGTTGTTTTGCCATATAAATAAAAAAAAAATAGTCTACCACCTATTCTCATACCTACCGAATATTTACACAAAATTCCATGAAAATCGGTCGAGTCGTTTCGGAGTAGTTCGGTAACAAACACCGGGACACGAGTTTTTTATATATTAGATATTGGCACGATGTCATTAGGTCCATTTAAGCTGTATTATGTTTAGTTAGCTTGAAATTCTATTTCTTAGATTTGCACTTAGTTAATTATTGAAGTAAAGCCCTAACTATAGGAATTCTGAATTAGCTGAAAGGTTAAACATTCACGACTCAACAATACATACATCTTCTTATGTTTAACCGTTATAAATGCAAAGTCTGTAAACTAAACAGCGCACCCGTCATTAATAATGAATCTGTCAATGAAAGTTACTTAACAAGTTGCGTGCGATGCTCGCGTATGTAACGAGTGAGTTTGTGTGCCACTAACCTTGAATGGACTTGTGTAAAATGCAAACCAACACTATTTAAGGTTTAAATTAAATTCAAGTAAAAAAAATAAAGCCATTACAATTATTTATTAGTCTTGTAGTCTAAATAGTAATCAATTAACACGCCTCTGGTTCTTTTTAATCCATACTAATAATATAAATTAAAAAGTAATTCTGTCTGTTTGTTACGTTTTCACGGCTAAACCGCTGAACCAATTTTAATGAATTTTGTATAGGGATAGATTGGGCTCTGGAGAAGGTGATAAGATTTTATACCTTTTATCCCAGGGGTACGTACCTAAGGCTGTAAGGCTAAGCTTCTGACAGAAATGAGAGAAGCTAGCTTTAAACTAACCTTGAAGATAGCTCGCTCCCGCAGCAAGCGTTCAGGCAGAGTGGAGCGAGGGAGCTCCCGCGTCGTCTGCAACTCTTCATTCCAGTCCCGGGTCTGGCCGGGGATGTGTTCCTCATAACCCAACTTTGAGGAAAATGCTGTAGGATAATGTTAGGTCAATAAGGGCCCACGTAATAGACGCGCGCTTGGTATCCTGTTTTAGGCGCGTCCCTTTTAAGGAACAAGATCTGGGCGATGACAACGCGTTTAACGTCGTGTGTATAAACTCTAAGACATAGCACATGTAGACGGTAAGTCAAACTGGACATTACCAACGTCAATTGTTCACATTCGTTGTAAGTGGAAGTCTTGGAAGGTCATTTTCACAACAGTGGGTGTAACCATGTCAGCAATTACATGTATGTTTCGAGCCTTCAATAAGTTACGTGAAGGTGAAATCGAACATTCCATAAAAATAAGATGATTATTGATAGCCTTTTTAGCAGATAAAACCGAGACCGCCCATTGTACACTAGTTTTATAAGCGTTTTTCCTGTGCTTGTTATGAGGTGTACAATAAAGTATATAATAAATAAATAAAACTTAAAACCATAAGCTTATAAAGTACTAACTAACCTTTTAACTTTCATGACTACGAAATAAGAGGGCATTAGACTTGCCATTAGTTACAAGACTGATGATGACTGTGAATAACAAAAATGCTGTGTGCGTATGACAAAATGAAATATTACAATTGATGCTTTTGTTCATGACATGTCATGTTGAATGGAAGCTTAACATGTCTCTAATTGGAACACTGCCTTTAGAACGGAGTACGCAACATGCAATTATGCTGCATACAAATAATAATGAATAGAAACTCCACAGAACAAAGTTCATGTTAATATGTGTGCTATTCTATTCCCGCGCATTACAATGTCATTTTCATTACGGAAATTGGTTGCGTCCGTTTATGCATGACGGTATATTTGGTTTTCAAATGATTTCCCCATAGTGTTTTGTGATTATGTAAAATTATACGTTTTTTCTTACTATTCTGCAGGCTTGTAAGTGTGAAGATAGAAAAAATACAAATGAGATACATGTTTGAAATTCAAAACTAACAATGCTTTCATTACTCAACGCCTCAAAGTTATGTTTTGTAATTTGGGTGTGTGCTTTTCCTGTGAATTGATCAGAGACAGAAATACACCCTAAAGATAACACGGTATCGAATTAATTTGCTGTGTAGCAGGCAAAATAATATTTGCTACAGGAAAACTCCCAGTAGGTATAGATAAAGCACGTGAGTAAATCTATTTATCATTATTCCTCCATTCAAATTTTACGGGACTTGAGGAAGGAAAATAAGGCATTCGAACATAATTATTATTTTCCTTATGCTTGCGAAAACGAAAAGTACCTGATCGATCTTACTTAGTAAAAGTAATGTATATATTTATTATTAGTAAAAGTAATATCCCACTTTAAACTAAGCTAGCTTTTGTCAAAGTTACTTAACTAAACCATTCGAAGACTTTTCGGTGATTTGGGATACCTATAGACCACTTAATGTTCTGGATTACCACATAATATAGTTTTTATTCTGAAAAATGAAGTAATTTATCTAGAATACAAATAGAACCACGGAGTAAAACAGTTTCAAGTAAATAAAACTTACTATCTTCAGCGCGAATAGCGTCAACAGTGTGGTCGAGCATGGGGGATGCCCATTGGTACACCTGGTAGGGCGTGGCCACCCTCTCGAAGGGATGCTTCTGCATGCGCTTCTTCTGCACCAGCGCGAAGTTGCGCTTGAATGCCGGCGACACTATGCTCAGCAGCTCGATCAACGAGTGGCATAGCAACGATGGCGTCGCCGGTCGAGGGTTGAACACTTCTTCTGTAGATCTGTTCAAAATTGGACGTTTACTTCAAATGCTTCAAGAAAAGGTCTGTCATACGCTATTGTTGTAAAAGACGACATAGGTTAAAACAAAGGAGACAGCCGTCGACCCAGGGGTTTACGTTTGATTGATAGCAGTGTGATGACAGAAATGCGTAGATACTGGACACTAAACAATACGTAGGCTTAAGTATTTATGTAACATGCTAGTCTACGGGGTGACTATCCTTGTATGATGTCAATTTTGCTGGTCATTAAGAGCCATAGCAACCGAACCAAGTCACCATACGCATTGCAGCATTGAGGTAGTTGCTAAATCAATGACGTTATCATAATTCTACTATATTCCGACTGGCTAAATTTTATCTGACGCAATGGCGTGACGCTGCCATAAAAAAATATCTACCTACTTCAACTGAATGAGTCACTCCATGGGATTATTCAGATAACTGCAGACAAATTATGACATCTACATGGAATTTGACCCGTGATTTGTGTTATCTTCAATAATCCAACTGATAGATATCGAGAGCTTGACGTGTTTAATATGGAATAATTATTATGTGAGAGTTAACGTGCACTATAAGGCTTCCCGTCACAGCCAGCGTCACAGCTGATCCCATAATTGAACATTTTTTAGACGCAGCATGTAGTCGCCACTGCTACTAAACATGGGGAATATTGAAATAGAATGTCTATAAATGAATAAAACGAAGTCAAATCATGTTGCCATCTACTTGAGACCGTGGAAATCGACTCGCGGTGACGAAAACCGCGTGTTTATTAGTGAAGATAATATAATAATTACTGGTTAAGGTAGAATCCTCTGGGACAGGCCGTGATGTGGAAGTGGCGGTCTTCGAGCGTGACCACATGCAGGTAGAGTAGGTCTCCGCACATCTTCCGCGGCCCCGGCGGCGGGTTCCAGCCCGACGTTGTTAGGACCTGCCCAAAAACATCATCCATTTTATTACTTATAATCCAATATAAATTATGAAAGTTCAGTCTGTATTCGCACTTTCAGTTACAAAACTCTATATTAGTGTAAAACAAAAAACCTTTATTTTTTTCATGGTTAAAATTAACCGAAATGTCACCTTTTTCAAGTTTTCGTTATCTTTGAATATTGTTTATTTGTCTCTTACGTTGTGCCAGGATTTATTCCTGTTTCCCAAATTACCTTCAAACATTGTGGAGCCTTATTCTCTTTGGTAAGTCCTGGATGCAGTGGCAGCAATGGGCGCTCGGAACTGCCCGGCATTATGTAGTCTGGAGGTGTGCAGTCTACGCTCTCAGGACGGGACTTTTTTTTTTCTATAACAACAAAATCATTCGCATTGAGCCTAATCTGCCTAGTATACCTACTCTTTAATAATAGTTTGCTTAACATTAATAGACAATACATTATACTTCTTATGCAAGGTTTGTTTATGTGCCGTGACAAATGCTCAATTAACAATATTAACTCATTCGTTCGTAAACGGATTATGACTAACAACAAAGATGTTCTATTATGTGCTCGTGCAAGTCTATATAGGGAGGGCAAATATTTAAATTATTCACTAAACGTTCTTTAGAAATATGCTAACAGACAGAACAATAAACCCAGTTTAAAGTTTACCTAAAATGTCTCCTTGTGTGATGACGTTGAGGAAAGCCAAGGAACTGCATTCTTGGCCGGCGTATGCGTCTGTGTAGTCTATAGACTTGAGAAGATCACGGACATGACGGACGTGGATGCGAGCCTCGCGCATTGTGTATGGCTCTTCAACCACCTACAAAAAACATTAAATTAGTTCCTGTATTTAATTGATTAAGCAGTTTTGACTACTAAAATACAACTTCTACTGTACAATCAAGAGCTGCACACTCTTCACGCAATTCTTAGCGCACATTCATTTAAATCCACTGTTCCAATCAATCACAGCTCATAACCTAAGCTTCAGTGTTAACATTTTAATAACTACGTACTTTTATGACGGATCCCTCTTTCAAGCCTTCGATGTTCTTAAGCTCTGCAAAGTTGTCCAAAGTGACGCCATCCAATTGTAAAGAGAAGCAAGTCCTGTGACACGAGTCTTCACGGTCCATCAACACTTGATGGATTTCTTGTACAAGCTCCATACTTGAAACCTATTGAGATAACGTTGAAATTAATGTTCCCTAATCGTGATTTTATTTCTGACTATCTTTAATCAAATAAGATCTCACCTGAATATCTAACGGCTCGGCTCCAGGGCTTACAATCTTCACAGTGAAGCCCATGTCTTGAATGAACACAACTTCGGCGTCTCTCTTCTTCTCATCTCCGTCTTCGCTTGGAGAAGACTCTCTGTCTCCATCTCCATTCAAAGCTTTACTACTCTCTCCATTTACTTTATCCGAACCGTCAATTTTATGCGCAGTGCTGTCATCTTTCGTATCTTTTTTCTTTTCAGTATTTTTATCTTTTACAGATTCCTTTTTCTTTTCCGAATCATTCGATTTATCCGCCATTTTTGTCTTTTTATCTTTCTTATTTTCTGATACCTGTTTAACTTCAGGCTTGTTGGGACATAAAACTTTTATTACTTCAGGTTTTTCTTCAGACTTATTCGTTTTAGGATCATCGGAGTCGCTGTTAATTCCATTAGAAACTACTTTAGTATTATCACTACTACTAATATCACAATCTAATTCTTTTTTTGGGTCACCATTGACAATGGTGTCAGTTTTGTCTGTACCGTTTACTATTGGTTCTTTGGTTCCTATTTTATCATCTTTACTATCGTTACTGCTGGGTATTAGACCTTCTCCGTTTACTTTCATTGTACAATGTCCGGATTTCGGTTGTGACAACTTCTCACCATTAGCCTTTATCTTCTGTGAATCTGTAAGTGTTTTACATACAGTTGAACAACAAATCAAGATAAAAGATTTGCATAATATGCTACTATATAGACATGCAATGCCCTCAGGTATTAAATGACATATCGAACGGGAATGAATTGTCAAGTGTAATAGTAACCTGTGCTAGGGGGAAAGGGCGCGGGTGTGTTGTTGATTTGTGGCGAAGGTGGTTTGCGCGCTGCGGCCGCATACGACACACGTGGTGCGGGTGCGCTGCCGCCATCGCCCTCGTCTTCTGTTCGCCCGTTAGGCGTACTCGCGTGCCCGTTACTACATACCACCGGATTTACGCAAACTTCCTTCTTATCATTCTTCATTTTTGCCGATTGCTTATCTTGTTTTTCAGCTACAACAAGGAAATATTGTTACCTTGGTAATTATCTTTCAAAATCAACTTAAAATGTATTTAGCATCATAAAAGTATTCTATGCTAATCATAATAATTATTATCTATGGAGCGTATATAGGTAGCCTGGCTTATAATAGCATTAGGTGCTCCTATGTAGAGCAAAAATTTGAGTTGGTACTTGTTATTTCTATGTTTAACTGTAGCTGCCGTGGTTCAATCATGTGTAAAAACAGGCATCTAAACAGGTTTTTAGGCTAACAGCGGTAGTAAGCGCACACGGGAGCGAGACGTGCGCGCAGAGGGCGCGCTGGTTGGACTCAAACGCGCATGTCTCGTCCCGTGACGGGCACACACGTGGTCTGCGCTGGCGCACCGCCAACTATCTCCAGCGTCGAGTCAATAATAGATGGCAACGGGATGCCGCCAACAATAGACGCCATCGATGTTGTCCACACGCAACACCAACTTACGCGTTAACTCAATTTGACCGCGTATTTGTTTTTACCTATCTCTTGAACGAGATCGACATATTAGAAGAGGAAATCGTATGGTCATATAAATGCATTCCAGAAACAAATGCTATGGATTTTACAGAGCCTAGCATTGAGCATACAAGTAAGCAATACGAGGCGCTTAGGTAAATGATTTAACACTGGATAAATCATTGAAAATATGTATGTGCAAAGCCGTAAACCTACGTCTTACGTCGGTGATTAAGATTTTCATTTAATTTAACAACATGTTTATGTGTAGCATATTTTACACAATCGCACATACATAGTATAAAACTAGCTTGACCCATAAACACTTCTTATTTTGTGGCACAGATATTCATTTGACAGTGATAACGCTAGCAATTTATGTTAGTTAAGAAGATAACGCTGCCAATATTAAAAAAGAAGCACTTGGAAATTCTGTACCAAAAATGAAAATCGGTATGAATACCGATTAATAAGACATAAACAATCACTATAATCTGTAGAAGACTAATTTGAAAATATTATAAGGCAACAAAATATTATTCAGACGAAAACGGGAAGATAAATTTTATCGCCGAAATGATGTTATCTTCCATACCTTTACCAAACAAGATAACAACATAGCGCCTGGGACTCAAGATAAGCAGGAAATCAAAATTCTTGATAAACTGCCGTTGACACCATTTCTTTCGTTTGCTATCGTTCAACAAACATGTGTGTTACATCCTATGCATGTCATGAGGTGATCAAGTATCTAAGCTAACCATAATACAACTTGAATATTACGAACAAGTGCTGAACGCTTATCAGCGAATGGAGTACGTTTCAGTTTCAGCGTCCATAAACTCGTCTTACAATAATTAATACGTAGGTATTAATTATACAGTCTAGCATAACAGATAGGTAAAATTTCTACTTCTCGTAACCTAACCACCGATTTGTTACTTTTTCTAGCTCACCCATGTCTACCTACTATTGATTGACGGACGAGTATTAACATTGGTCCCAAAAATTAAAAGTATCTAAATAGCGAGCACTGACACCACCTCAGGTTTTGCAACTGTATTCAGAGTAGTGACTTTATTTCCATTTTTCCATTAGGACAGTGGCAGAGCTGTAGTCTACGACAGCCTGAATACTACTGACTAGAAAGGTTCAAAATAGATTCATAAATATCTTGCACATTTTACACGACTGGTGTGATACTGATTCGTTTGTGTCAGTATGTAATGGAGCAGAGAAAGTTTTGCAATTTACATATTACATAGCTAGCTAAAAATACAAGATGCAATCCACTCCTGGTGCTAATAATATAGCATTTTTATTGAAAAATTGCGGGGCTCGTGGCTCAATAATAACAGCCGGATCGATCACATCAAGGTTAAGCAACATTTCAAGAGTTCTTTCCGTGGTTGGGAGCCCCATTCCTCAGAAAGCACGTTAACCAACTAGTTAACACTGGTTAACTTTCAGAGGCATGTCATCAAAATTATCATTTTTTGTCAGTCGTTACGGGTAGTCAGAAGCCTAGAGAGTCTGACAACCAGTCTTTCCAAAGAGTATATTAATGCGTTACCCAAAGTAACTAGTTTGGGGAAATGCTGGTCTGAGGGGAGATGCTAGACAGATAATGATTTTATTGAAAGTTTAACGTCAAGACGCATAGACCGAAATATTGATTTAAAATTGGAGATAAACATCGCGTTTTTGGCCTATGGTTTGAGCAGCAACTGAACTGTATCGATCAATGAATTATGCAAACAGAAACAAGCCCGTCAGCGCCGGCGACGATTGCTGAATATTTAACCTTAGATCATCGATTATTTTGTTCTCTCGTGCTCTCATTCCTTGACCTTACCTTTGTACCATAAGATACACTTATATTATGAGACAATTTGTACCTACACAAGTACACATAGGTAATCGCACAACTACAATAATATTGCCCTAAAAGTACGGATTTTGCAAAAAAATCTTCATGAAGCACTAAATATAAAGATATTATTATTTTCTGACGTTACTTACAAAATAATTTGACATGTTATAACTTGACGTTTTAGAAGTTTTCAAATAAAGTTACAGTTTGTTATTTTTTTTCGTACAAAGAAGGTGAGCAGTCGGCTGTACCTACTACCTAGGCATCAATTTCCCATTATCTTTTATTAACATTACGAAACTACGAACCCTTTTGGATTCTGATAGGTGGTTGAACTACGTTACCATGTGAATAGAACTATAAATAGAAATGTAGTTTGTCTTGTACAAACAGTGAAGGAACGTTGTATTTGAGTCCATCCATTTTTACCTACCATGTCTTATTATTAGTTTTAACTAGTTTTAAAGTGCACATGTTTCACCATTTTAAAATAGAAAGTTAGCCAACAGCCCTCAGGAGTCGCCTTCATATTATTATAAGTTTATAATCAATTACATGTTCTTTGTGTTGTAATGTTGTTTGAAGTGAAACTTACGTCAGGCACAAAACGTGCAGGTTGGTTAAATTATATGCTTCATTAAAGGATCAATAAATGGGTAAGGGACAGGGTGCAATGTAAGTTCCTACTCATGAATATAAATTACATACTTATATTCCAACTGTTTTGTCAACATCTATAATTTTTAGGGTTCCGAAAAAAAGAAACCCTTATAGGATCACTCGGGTGACTGTCTGTCCGTCTGTCACAGCCAGTTTTCTCCGGAACCACTGAACCGATTCTGTTCAAATTTGGTACACATATGGACTTCTATGACCCAAATACGGACGCGTTACGTAAATTATTAAATTTGTAGTATGGGGGCACTTTTGGGGGTCAAACTAGAAAATTAAAAAAAAAGTTTTTTGAACAATATTGTGTGACATATCAAATTAATATATTCATAATTTTGAAGTTATTCAAGAAATTAGACGAAAAATGACCATTCCCCCCCCTTATCTCCGAAACTCCTGAGCCTAAAATTTTGAAAGAAATGGAGATAATAGATCTTTACCTAAAGATTACTGGAAAACCTATTAGAAGTCTGTAGTGTTAAAATAACATGTTAAAAAAAAAATTCGTTCGGAACCCTTTGCACGCGAGTCCGACTCGCACTTGGCCAGTTTTTTTTTCTGTCAGGATACAACGAAAAGGTTTCTAACGTCGTGTAAAATGTGGGCCTATTTTACTTTACTCGACCTCTTCCTCCGTTTTATTAGCACTGAACTATTTCCGGCCTTTCTAAATTAAATTGACGGGACAGTTAAATTTTAACTGTTAACTAACTATGCGCTTGGTGTATTCATTGAACGCCTGTTTACCAAACAAACTGCCTAATATGGAGAGTCTTAAATTATTAATTTTATATTGTATCAAGATTAGGCTGTATCGCAAAGAATTTGGCCCAGAAATAACACAAGATATGAGATCTCCTGTTATTTCTGGGTTAAATTTTCTTATCTCATTCAATTATGAGGCAATATTTGCAAACAAATACGAAAGACTCGTTATTTCGGTGTAGGCTTCCCCCCCCCCCCCCTTATCTCCGAAGTTTGCAAAGACAAAAATCTGAAAATATTCTATTAGGTCATTACATACGAAATTGGCGTTTTGTCCACTTTGATCTCAAATATCTCCTCTTTGGTTTGGAATTCCAATTTCAAATTTATACAGCTATTTACTTATGCTTTTGTGTTTCGAAAACCGTAATTCATTTGTTTTTCCTCTTTTGGTTTTTTCTTTGCGCCAGTCAGTTTACAAAATAGAAAACTTGAAATATCGCGTTATTTACGAGTACGAGTTCCATCGTGGCACCAGTGCTGCAGAAACGGCTCGAAGGATTAGTGATGTGTATGGCGACGATGTCGCAAAAGAAAACACAGTGCGTTTTTGGTTCCATCGTTTTCGTTCTGGAAATTTCGATTTCCTGCAGAACAAGCCCCGTGGACGGCTGGAGACCAAAGTTGATAATTAAAAATTGAAGGCTATTGTGGAAGCGGATCCATCACTAACCACGTCTGAGTAAGCTGCAGGCTGCGGTGTTAGTCATAAAACTGTTTTAATCCACTTGAAGCAAATTGGGAATGTGAAAAAGCTTGAAAGATGGGTACCTCATGAATTTAGTGCAGCAAACCGCCAAACGCGCGTCGACTGCTGCGTTACATTACTCAACCGGCACAATAATGAAGGGATTTTAAATCGAATCATTACCTGTGATGAAAAGAGGATCCGGTACGACAATCGGAAACGCTAATCGCAATGGCTGAACCCTGGCGAACCAGCCAAATCCTGCCCCAAGCGAAAATTGACTAAAAAAAAAATGACTTGTGAGCGTTTGGTGGACTAGTGCCGGTGTCGTTCACTACAGCTTTCTTAAATCTGGCCAGACGATTACGGCGGATGTCTATTGTCATTAACTGCAAACCATGATGGAAAAGCTAGCTGCTAAACAGCCGAGGCTGATCAATCGCTCTAGACCACTGCTGCTTCAGGACAACGCTAGACCACACACTGCACAAAAGACGGCTACCAAATTAGAGGAGCTTCAATTGGAATGTCTAAGACATCCACTGTACTCCCCGGACCTTGCTCCAACAGATTACCATTTTTTTCGAAATTTGGGTAACTTCTTACAAGGGAAAAAATTCAACTCCGATGGGGCAGTCCAAAGCGCCTTCAAAGATTTTATTGATTCTCGAGGGATCAGTGAACTACCTATGAGATGGCAAAAGTGCATAGCAATGGTACATACCTACTTTGATTAAATAAATACATATATTTGAAAAAATCGACTTTGTGTTCCTCCCTTACAAAACGCCAATTTCATATGTAATGACCTAATATGTATATGATAGAAGTTTATGTGAAAATTACAGGAAAAATAAAACGATGTCTCTAAATAGCACAGTTTTTCAGAAATCATCAGATCAACAAAAAATAAATTAGCTCCACAATCTGTAAAGAGATGGCGCTGACCTAAAACTGCATATTCTACACCGCAGTTCTTTACAATGCCGCAGGGTCTCAACACGAGACTAATAAATTTTAATAGATGGTGCGATATGTATCGATTCTCATCATTGAAGTTTTTGTAAAATGAAGTTTTTTCTTTTTAATTATATTAAAAATGGTATGTTCTTCTATACTAATTTTAAAAAGAGGTAAAGTTTGTGAGGTAATCTCTGGATCTTCTAAACTTATTTTGAAAATTCTTAATACCAATAGAAAAAATAATGGGCTCCAAATTCAAATCCGTACAGTACCTATGTGCCAGTAGATGGCGCTGTTGAAAGTTTAGAGATTTTTTGTTCAACTCGATCATTAAAATAAGTACTTACTACTACCTACTCGGGCGAGTGAACTTGATAGGTACATGGCTCGAATGATGTTGGTGCAAAGTACCTACAGTTTGAAAAAACTTTCGTTAGAATTTCATATGCGTACGTACATGTATATTATTAAATCGAATATACGAATCTGTGTTAAGTAGTATCTTGCATTTATGTAAGTACCTACCTAAGTATTTGGTTTTAAAGCAAGTTTCAAGACCGAATTACAAGTTCGCCTAATACCTACCACAGATATAAAATTAATGCAATCTCGAATTAATAACTATCGATTTCTGCAGACGTAATTCAAGTTATTTTTCATAGTGTTCAGTCTTTTCATAAGCATGCACCACATGTGAATTCTGATCCTATTGTCAAGAGTTCTTATATAGCTCTTTTCCTAGAAACATGGAGTGCGGGGAGTAGTGATAAATTGATAATATGACATTACAAGGCTTTGGCGAAATAAAAAGGATAAGCGGTCCCTTGACTAACCAAGAAAAACGAGGTTGGGGATCCATAGTATTTGTGAGGCCTGACGTAGTACTACAAGTGAAGAGTGAGAGATGCTTTTGTTATTGTTCTGACAGCCCAGCACCTCCAGCACTTACAAGTTACAAATGTTCACATTTTATCCGTTTACAGAACTCCTAAATGTTCTCCAGATACGGCAATAGATTGCCTTGATACAGCTATCAAAGCATTTAATAGGAGACTTTAATGTTGATTTTAATAAGCATTTAACCAAATATCATGCTATTCACACAGTAAAGGTTTTCTCCCTAAATTTTTTGAGCATACAATGGTTGACACGACTACTACCGACAACATTTTAAACAGACTTCTAAAAAACAAGGAGGTTCTCAATTCGACCGCGTATATATAGGTATATATATTTTTTATGTGTGTTCGCGGATAACTTCGTCGTTTATGAACCGATTTGGATTTAATCTTTTTTTATATGAAAGGATATGCGGGCGAGGTGGTCCCATTGCCACCACGTCAGGATCTGACGATGGAAACCCTGAGAAATCGAAGGCAACTCTCAAAAATTGTAGGCACGCATCTGGTAAAAACTTGATATTCGTGTGTATATCGGGTGATACTACAAAAGAATAATGGAGAAGACAAAATAATAAAAGAATAATACAATGGAGTGTCAGTGGTTGACCACTGGAAAGTCATAATGACGCTTTTATATCCAGTGGTCAACCACTGACAGTCCATTGAAAGAAATGGCATAGAATCTTGTCAAAATCAACCATTATGAAATCAATTACAGACCATTCTGACACTATTGTAATAGCAGACTTGGGGCCCTGGTTTACGCTCCAACCTCGACACACCCGAATTTATAATAAATATTTTAATAAACAATATCCAAATTTTTCAACCCTCAACAAGTTTCTTTAATACTAATTTTGACTAAGGTCCAAAGTTAGAACTAGTTTAATCTAAAATTTAAATATTTAAAGCAGTAAGTTCTAGTTATAACTAGGAAATTCTAGTTTTAACAAAGGTATTTAGTGAAAAGTAGTTTTAAATAGAGAAAACGCGTTGTAACTGAGAACGGGTTTTAACTGTAACATATCAATTCGCCTCTTGCGTTGCGGCATTTCCTTTGAAATTTAAGCAAAAAAGGTACAAGTACTTAGTTGACAGAAAAATGCACACATTATGAATAATACTATGATTGATTCTGCGAATCGGCGATCTTGTCTGTAACTGCGTTTAATTCTTATACCTCGTTAACTTCGGGCCAATATTATTAAACAAAATACGAAAGACTCGAGTCAACAGTAAGTACTGCAAGAAGCCAAAGCTGTTATTGAGCAACTTGTTACCTACTTCAAATTAGGAGCTCACGTTTGCAGCAACATACAAATTCCGTAACCGGACACGAATTGTCACTAAACGGTCGCCACTACCAGTAAAGAGCTTTTTAAATCCCATCCATGTTCTGAACAGAGATGTTCTGGGCTTTCGTGTTTTAAAATGTGTAACAACATCGCGTCAGTATCGTGACTGTGCATTACGGAGTTTGCTATCTAATGAACTAAATGATAATTGATAAGTGACTTACAAAATACGTTGCGTAATAAACCTGACTGCAATTAGGTATTTATCAGCCGATATCCCGATACCTAATAGTCATTCTTATCTCTGAACAGAAATCACATCACATAAAACGTTATCAATCAGTCCGTTTGTGTACCCACAAGGAATCAATCATAGCCACATTTATTTGATTTTTTTTTCATCTTTACTGCTCAAAATATAACAATAAGTAGGTACTTGTGATGATAATGTTACATTATGACATAGGTGCTTTTTTAACCTCTTAACCCTATAAAAGACTACGCAAGAATAAATTATTGGCGAGCATGCTGTTCATAAATTCACTGATCGATACGAGTACGTCTATCATCAGATATGTAGGCATAATAATGTCATGACAACATGTAGGTATACGTTAGCTTGAAGGGTAGATAGATAATTACACCTCGGATAACCTGCCACGTTAACAGAGAGCACATAAAACACGTTTCATGCTTTCAAACTTCCACAAGTGTTGTATTGTCACAAAAAATGACATAATGACAGACGGCTCCAGTGGAGGTCGTTTACTTTTCATCTCACTGTAGCTGTCCAAAAAAACAGTCCTTGTAAATACAGCTCTTCAGTTATTTTTACTTTTACTTTACGCACTCAAGGTTCTACTATTACGGCGAGCTTTCATCTATTCTTAATTACAGCCGTCTTCGTCGTGTCTACTGTCTAGCACACCAGCCAGTGAGGGAACTATGTTACATCGCTACTTATGTCGTCCAAGACAAAAAATTAACCGGATTTTTTTTTGCAGTGATGCGTCCATTTTCAACTTTGTCTTGATATTGATAATACTGGCTAATTAGTCCATTATCTGGACACGTCATTTGAGTTGCTTGTTACTAGTTTTTAAATCAGTCGAGCACATCGTCCACAACTGCTTTCAGGCCGTTTGCGAGCTGTGGTCGACTGATATGACCTACGGACCGCGACCGCTTCCTTTGCCAATTCTCAGTCTGAATTCAAAGATGCATTTGCTCCATTTTGTTCCTCCACAGATATTGAAAGCAGCTTGTTTCTGTAGGCCTATTATAGCTTATATTATACTGTGTACCTGTACAGCATATCAATGATGGAGAGGCGTACGCGTACCCCTAATTGGCCGCCACTAGGGCCACAGGGAATTTTCAAACCTTGAGATCGCACTGAGAGCTTGAAAATTCCCAGAATGCCTAAGTAATTGTCTTCTTCGATATTGGTCACTGTTATTCGGCGCAAAAAAGTAACTTACAGCGTGACATTTAATCGAACCGTTTGTTATTTAAGCGGCGAGTTGTTCACTTCGCTTGTCAAGGTGTGCCTGACTGATACAACAAAATTATTATCTTTTGTAATTTTTTTTCTTGGATTAATCTGATATTTTCCAATACTATCGCTTTACGAACTAGTTTAGCTTAAGTTAAACTAGTTTATCCTTAAATCGAATTAGGCCATAGCCCCTGTAGTCTTAATATGTACTTTCGTTTTAAGTTCAGACTTTGGAATTGGAGGCTGCACGCGGCGCAGTGAGATTACATTCATGTAATCTGTTTTATGTTATGAAAAATTTGGTAGTTGGTACCTCTGGTACCATTTTAAACTTCTACTTTAGCCATAATACCTCCACTTAAAAGGCGCTGGAAAAAGTCAACCTTTCATTGCTAAGCAAATATACATAGGTAATATCTTTTGAATGTTCTCTATCAACATTTGTGATAAAGTTATCTAATGTAGATAACTTTTACATACAGAAAAATACTGGATAGAAAAAGAGGTTGATACTGATGTCCAAAATTGTACTCCCATCATCGACATGTCGATATCGCGTATTTCTTTTAATACATTATACACCACACCCTAATTCTTGTTTTACGTACGAGTAATATTTCTAACATCAATTAGGGCCAATCAAGATCGTGCTAACATAGGGCTTCCCCAATTGATTGATGAACAAGACCACTGCTCTATTTGTTGTAAATAGAATTGTCTACATATACGTAATTATTTTTATTTTAGAATTATTTTTGTTTTGATTGTTTTATAATAATGTGAATGTTTAAAAGAATTTGAAATAAAATTATTTTGTGCATGCAATCATTTAAATAAGACTTTCAAATGTAGATGGGGGTTTCTAAGGCTAGATATTTTTCAATTATAAATGTTATCTGGTAGAATGGGGGGTGCTAGGAATAAAAATAAAAATTTATTCTAAATGGGGACACTTGGTATCCAAAAAAAGACCACAAGCACAGCTATTATGATATGAATAGAATCTCAATATGTTTTCAAGAGTATTAAGACTAAGGCAATAAAATCTGCAACTACTAAGTTTAATGTGTTCTAAAATCATTTAGGAGCTATTTAAATTATCCATGCCTGAGCTACATCTTACTGTGTACACTAAACAAAATATTTGTACCTGTCAGGAAACTAGGCCAAATAAGATGAAGATTGTTCTACAACTACACTATATGCAATACCTACCTACATAATGTAATATAGAGCAAGACACTAAATCTATCCTACTTGCAGATTGTAAAAGAAAAAATTCCTTAGAGACAGCAGGATTTTTTATAATAAGAAAATTAAATTAAATAAGCTTGATCAAAGACCTTGTTATGCATTTTTTGCATATCTTGTTAACTTTTGTAAAGAACAAAGGATTTTTATATGCATATTTGTAAGATAAAATGAGCCCTTTGGTCAGCCAAGCAGTATTTTTATTAAATAATAAGAATAAATAAACCAATGCATGTTTTACAAACTTGCCCTTATAGCAATGAACATAACGCAATGTGATAACCCAGCGTCTTCAAAGAACTAGGTGAGGTCAGTAACTGAAACTATATGTCTGTTGTTATCTACGTAGTGGTAAGAAATATAATATTATCAGATATGTAAACTTCAATTCATCAGTGATTAAATACATTTTAAACAACATAAATACACACATTTTATGAAACCAGTTTTATAGATAAATAGCCTTGCTGGGGTTTTTATTTGTACTTAAATTTTTCTTCATATTGTTTGATTGCCTTGTGCCATGCCACATAAAAATTAGTTACTAATAAAGGCCAGGCTTGGTTTAAAATAAGGTGCTGCATGAAAGTATGCCAGTATTTTTTTTTTTTTTGATATGATTAATTGACTTTGGTGCCATTAACAATTATTAATTCTTTCATATTTAATAAGTAAGACTCTAAGTCAGGCAAGTAAAAAGTCTAATTTATTCCTGAACAATAAATAATAATCATGCAGAGATGTGTTGAATACATTTTTTAAATGACAAAATCACACACCAGAAACATTAATAAATAATAGTGTACTGGAGGTCATTATAGGTCACAAAGAATATATTGTTAAGAATAAAGCCATTATTAATATTTATGGCTGAATGAACAATACAGCATAGCACAATCTTGTTCTAACTACAAATATCAAAGTACCTATCTAGAAACATTAATATATTTGCCTTTCCAATAACAACTAGCTGATAACAAGATACATTATGAATGACAATATTGAATAGGGTAAGTGGACTTACAACACAAACCTAAAACATAAGTTACCTAGTATGAATATGTAACCTAATGAGAAGTTGTGTAATAATTTACATTTCAAATAACTGCACCAAGGTCTCGTGTACTATAATCCCTACGGCCAAAACCAACGGCATTATTGAAAATTGTATGCATTCGAATTATATGAAATTACAGTAGTACGCATGTCATGGAAATGCATAGCGTTTTCGTAAAAATCAATGGATCACATGATTTATCCAATGAAGTCACATGACCAAAATGCACATATTAGGAGCAAACAATTATTTAAACATGGAAAACTGATAGTAGCTCTAAAAACCGTTCTCAATGTTACATAACTGAGGGCATGACCATTTAATACTTACCATTGTTACCATTACCACTGCCACTCTTGTCGCTCACGGTATTATTCGCTGGACATTTTTTCACTTTTTGTGGTGCATTTTTCGTGGAGTTATCATTCACTTCACTACCGAGAGCCATCACAACACGAGGAATCAATCCGGTTCAGATTGACCGCAACGAACACGGCTCCACTCAGCTGAAAGAACACATGCGGTAGACTTAAGGTTCAATTTGGACTAACAAGATTTCGAAATTCAGTATAACCCGTCAAAATATATAGTACACAGCTTCTTAACAAATCTTTAGAAAATGTTGTGCCTACACAATATTATAGGTTTATAATACAGTTGTACCAGAGGAAAAAAGTCATTCCCATTATGAGTGAAATTACTAAACTGAACGTTTCATTGCTGTTTATGACAGTAAAATTGTTTGACATTTTGTTGAATATGCAGCAAGCTAATTTGTAGCAAATCGTTTGTACGTACTGTGTTCACACTATTTTCTTTCCTCTTCGACAAAAGAGACATCTAGCGACTAACAATCCAATTTTTTTAATCAATGACGTCTATGTCTATTTGATGACATTTCTGAAACGTTCAAAATTACACACATTCTAATTCAACCAGTGCTACAGATTCACATTTTAGCGCTTACTACACTACACAGTATTAGGGCCCAAAAGTGCTTATTACACTACAAGGCACTACAAAAAAGAGTAGAAAATAATAGGGGCGCCACTGTGCTGATCGTATGGCAACCCGACTAGCATACCAACCTAGTCTTGTCTTGTCTTCTCTAGCTGTAATTTTTGCTAGACATAAAGAATAATAGCGAAATCTTAGCTGACTTAAATTTGAGCGTCTAAAAGTGACTTATATTCGAAAGAAATTCTATTCACACACCATTAATCCGGTCCTAAGGGCCGGATTAAAAAAAATATTATAACCACTGGGATTACTTACCTTTTATAGGTAAGTAACTAAACCTTAGATAATATACCTTTAAGCCCTAAATGCTATTACACTGCCCGGTAGTAAGGGAGTTAGGGAGTTAACTAGACCGGGCCGCTCCGGTCTCCCTAATTAGGATCAAAAGCGTAGCGAGGGGGGGGCGGCCCGTACCGGGTCACACCCGTTCAGGGGTGACACCCGAGTACCCGACCGCTCGTTGACTGATTGACTGAAAAAAAAACTGGCCAAGTGCGAGTCGGACTCGCGTGCAAAGGGTTCCGAACAAATTTAATTTTTTTAACATGTTATTTTAACACTACATACTTCTAATAGGTTTTCCTGTAATCTTTAGATAAAGATCTACATATTATCTCCAATTTTTTCAAAATTTTAGACTCAGTACTTTCGGAGATAATGGGGGGGGAATGGTCATTTTTCGTCTAATTTCTTGAATAACTTCAAAACCATTTATTTTAAAATTATTAAAAAATATAATTAAAACCCTCACAGTAAGCCCTTTCATTTGATATGTCACACGATATTGTACAAAAAACTTTTTTTTTAATTTTTTAGTTTGACCCCCAAAAGTGACCCCCATACTAAACATTTAATGATTTACGTAACGCATCCGTATTTGGGTCACAGAAGTCCATATGTGTACCAAATTTCAACAGAATCGGTCCAGTGGATCCGGAGAAAACTGGCTGTGACAGACGGACAGACAGACACCCGAGTGATCCTATAAGGGTTCCTTTTTTTTTCGGAACCCTAAAAACAAAATAATAACACTTATTTTCGAGATTTTGTTTGTGAGTAGATATGATGTAAGAAAATTCCTGAAAATAAAAACCTGCAGCACAAATGGCAAACCTTCCCCCCACCCTTCCCAAAAATGCCTTTGCAATTGCCGTCACTGGGAACGACACACGCAACTCATAATTATTTGGGGGGGGGGGGGGGGGAGGGGGTTCATTTGTTGGGTGACACCATTTTAACCGCCCCGGGTGTCACCCATGCTAGCTACGCTTCTGATTAGGATCCCTTACTCCTTAACTCCTATTACACCACCCTAAATCGGAACTTAGGGCCCTGAATACCGCGTAGTGTAATAAGCGCTTTAGTCTTGATTTAGCGTGGTGTAATAAGAGTTAGGGGTCCTAATTAGAGTGACCGGTCTAATTAGCTCCTTAACTCGCTTACTACCGGGCACTGGGCAGGCTAATAGCGTTAAGGGCGTTAGGGAGCAATCTTGGCGTCATTTATATTGTGACCGGTCTTGGCAGCCTTGGCCCTCAATTAAGTTACCTCCACACAACATACAATATTATGCACTCAGTCAGCGACTTCAGCCAACGCCGACTTTATTTTTGACGTGACAACGTCTTATAAATCGATGAACGCTGGCTGCGTGCACGAAAACGTGTCAAGTTCCGAGAGCGAGAGCGCGGAACAAACGATAGAGAGGCACGATCGGCCTAAGCGTTCGGCTTGTTTGTTAAGTATTCAATTGTTTTTAACCGACTTCCAAAAAAGGAGGAGGTTCTCAATTCGGTGGGTATTTTTTTTTTATGTATATACACCGATTACTCCGAGGTTCCGATTTCTGTGATTCTTTTTAGTTCGATGCAGTATACTTAGTTTGCTATTTGGACCCGTAAAAATAGGATTCAGTTTGGTTCAGTAGTTTTTGAAGTGAAAACTTCTTTAGCGGCGTTGAGCACTTTTTCTGTAATGGGTATAAAATCTTAAACTCGCGTCAGGACACGTGACCTGATCGAAAAAGCGTAAGACGGACTCGCGTCAGGGTCACGTGATGCTGATCGAAAAAGCGTAAGATCGAGGGGAAGGGAGAGGAACTAGTATCTCCCACTCTTTCTACCGTGCCTGAGTGTGCTGCTCCGCTTAGGCGGCACAGGGCGCTTGCGCGAATGTCCGTCTGTGTTTATGTACAGCGTGCCACGCGTATCCAAGGATACGAAATTACGAAATTATGGATGAAAGTTGATTTTTCTAAGAGATAAAAATTAATGTAATATATAAATAAATAACGATATAATATTATGAATAATAACATGTAAATTGTCATATTTGTGTACGATAGCGCAATAAATAAACATTGTATTCTACCTCATAAATGATAGTATTTTTGTACTTATAATTAAACACAACGTTAATACTAAAGTTTTCACTTCTGCCGGCACTCCCGGAGTGCTACCGGTGTTTTTTTTATTATATGAGCATTTTTGCTTTGTTTTTTAACACCGACTTCCGAAATTAAGGTTATTTTATTCTTTATAGTGTTTTGTTTGGAAGTCGGTAATATTTTTTTTAAAGTTTTTTGTTATGACGTTATCACGTAAAATAAAATGATCGTCCTTAAAACGACTTTACAGACAACCAATTTTTGTTTTTTTTGTCCAATCTATAGGGACCGTGCACAGCGTTGACTATGCCATCTAGTAGAAGTGAAACGTATATACTGGAATAGGTTTTTGGAATGGGTATCTGGCTGGACGCGTAAATATCTATTCCGTGCGCTCCACGTAAACGCGTATCGAGTATTTAGGCGTATGGAGTTTGATACTATACTCGCGGACTTGCGGTTTATCTAATTCAAAATTTGAATTAACGATGGCTCCGAAGAGAAGTATCTTAAGGGATCATTTTGACGATAAAGGGGACTATAAACATAGTGCAAAATATGTAAAATGGACCTTTCATTTAAGGCATCAGTGATCAGTGTCGAATTTGATGGTACCGCCTAGCCTTGGAACTGTACAGCAAATACGTTCATGTACAGAACCTACAGCAAATAGCGAACTATTCATACTGATTTGGCTAGTTCTACACACACGCAAAAATGTGTGTAGGAGTTAGTAGTGATCCTCACTTCCTTACTCCTTACTTCCTTACTTATATAATATTTATATTATAAATGTGAAAGTAACTCTGTCTGTCTGTCGGTCTGTCTGTCTGTAGCTCTTTCACGCCAAAACCACTGAACTGATTTAAATGAAATTTGGTACACTGATAGTCTAGAGCCTGAGAAAGGACATAGCGTCGGTGCGCTTGCCAAATCTGATATGTGTTTTTCATCAAGTTGACAAGGGAGACAATAATCTGTTTTATTTAATGATTACTTGATGATTTTTTAATGATTAATTGACTAATTCATAATTTCTAAATGCCGTATGAACTGAGATACACGTGAAAATGATAAAATATATTGTTAATATACTTGATTTTAAAGGATATTAAGTAACAAGAAAGTATCATCGAAATGC
Organism: Lacanobia wlatinum; assembly: GCA_947578705.1. Classification (NCBI taxonomy): domain Eukaryota; kingdom Metazoa; phylum Arthropoda; class Insecta; order Lepidoptera; family Noctuidae; genus Lacanobia; species Lacanobia wlatinum. The sequence goes on from OX388033.1 coordinate 13,745,394, forward strand.
ACATATCAGATTTGGCAAGCGCACCGACGATAGGCTACTTTTTATCCCGGGAGTATGTTCCTTAGGGACCACACGGGCGAAGCCGCTGGCAGAAGCTAGTTTATAATAAGCCATCAGTCCAGTGGACAATTGATAGTTGCGACACTTGAACAAGAGGCAATTTTTACATATTTACCACGTAAAGTAGCCTTTGAGAAGTTCGTGGATAAATAATAACAGCCACACGGGTCGATCTTCAAGGTTAAGCAACATCTGCCAAGATTGGTCTGTGGGTGGGTGACTACACCGAGGTTCCTCAATGCCTCGGAAAGCTGCCGTTGCAAAGAGTATAGTAATAAATAGCCGTTGGTCCTAGCTGTCATTTGTAAATCTTTGGCAGTCGTTACGGATTGTCACAAGCCAGTAAATCTGACTCCAGTCCTGCCAAGAAGTACCGTGTTACTCAGTTAATGGGTTGTGGAGGCCTGGTAGGCAGACACTTCACCTAAAATATTGGTATTCAGCTGAATCCGGTTTGACTGGAAGCCGAGCCCAATATAGTTGGGAAAAAGCTAGGCTGTCTAAGCCTAGCTTTTTAACGTAAAGTAGCCTTTGGAAGGAAAAACGATTATCTGGTACGATTTGTTTCCACCTGAGAACCGGATAACCATCCGTGTAACATGAGCTTTAAAACTTTGTCTTTGACGTCAAACTGATTATTTTCCATTTCTTAGTTTCTTCGATGTTTTCAGACGGTATATTTGTGTTTTTGAATACTGGACTGGCAACCTCGATGAAAATGTCAAACATAGCAACAGCCAAACGTTACCAAAATAATTGCTTGAAAAAACATTTTTGTAAGGAAAATAAACTATTTTCTTAGGTGTTTACCACAGTTTTTATACTGGCGTCCGAAAATTATTCTAAGGTTGTATTACTGGGCTGTTTTAAAATAGTCAGTCATTTGTATAGGATACATTTTGTTTGTTTTAAGCAACAGACCCGCCTGATTTGATGATTTTGAAGCCGAAACCATTTAGCAAACCCGTTTTGAAGTAATCCTATTTAAGTTGAAATTTTATTAAATGTTTGTTGATTTATTTTAATTACAGAAAATGCTAGACGGGTGGTACTGCCGCTCTATAGCAAACATGCAAGCAAGCGAGGCAAGTGTGAGCAATAACGCTCCAGCGGAACCCCCGCAGGCGCGTGACTCTCACAAGGAATATTCTAGTGACAGCAGCAGTGAGCCTGAACCAGAACCTAACTACAGAGCACAGTACATGGCGTTAAAAAAGAAACTGAAGTATCTCATTTATGTGAGCTTAGTGACACATTCTTTCAATGCAGTTAACAAAATAAAAATTTTTTTTTGCATGCCCTCATCTTTATACAATACACCTTACTAACTTTTTTTTTGAATAAAATTGTGTAGAAGAATTATAAAATCATTTCGTCAGGGATAGTGCAAAACTGCGAATCTACTACAGGTAGGGGGGCGCATGCTACAGATAAGTTTACAGGAGAAGTTTAAAACTTTATATATATTTTTTACTTTAACAGATCTTGGGCTTCTTGTTACATAGAGAGTAATAATTCATGTGTTTTGTGTATTGTTAACACTCTCTATAAATGTGTTCTGTGAATTCTGCGTGTTTTGCCCACGAAATCTTAAATTGGCTACATTTGTCACAGCGGGTTTATCCAGTGCCAGTTATGTGGATTTGCACTATCCCCAACAATTTGTGTTATGTATTTAAATGTCAATAGTATTGTATCTTTTCAGGAGAATGAATGCTTTCAAGATGCCTTGAGATGTAGTCAAAAAAGACTGTTGAAGGTTTCAAGGGACCGCAGTTTTCTTCTTGACCGTCTACTGCAGTATGAGAAACCAGAAAGTACCACATCAGAGAGTGAAGATACAGAATCTTCTGATGATCCTGAGTACTATCGCATGGATGTTAAAAGGTATAAAAAGTAATCTATACTAATATATAAAGCTGAAGAGTTTGTTTGTTTGCTTGAACGCGCTAATCTCAGGAACTACTGGTCTGATTTGAAAAATTCTTTCAGTGTTAGATATCCCATTTATTGAGGAAGGCTATAGGCTATATATCATCACGCTAAGAGCAATAGGAGCGGAGCAGACGAAGTTCACGGGTCAACTAGTTTTATAATAAAATTGATGTTGTAAAATGAATGACAGTTATGTTAGTATGCTCCCCCCCCCCCTTTCCCTTTTCCCTATGTCGGCCTATATTTCGTCTGTTATGATGATGATGAAACATACAGTTAACCTTTGTGTCCTGTTTACATCTAACATGCTCCTCCATCTCTGATGATTCTTACAGTATGCTACCAAAAATGCCATCTAATAGGCATTTTCTGCTAGCATACTGTGCTACTCAAAGTCTGCTTCTTGATAGATTCTAATTAGGTACTTGCAGACTACATTTGTTTAATGTCACTTCAGAAAGAAAACAGAAGTCAATGCTGCCAACCAGAATATGTCGACAAGCTCTTCAGTCAAGGGTTCAAGTGCAATAAAGAGAAAACGGGCAACTGTTCCAAAGAAGCCGCCCAATGCTAGTCATCTTGTAAGTCCCAAGTCAATATTACCAAGTATATTGTTGATAAAAATCTAATTCAAGCAAGTTCAAGTTGTACTTGATATAGTTAGTGTATGAATAGGTTCTGTAATTTTAAACATATTTTATTCTGCTATGGTGGCTACATGTTATCTTTTAAAACTGCTAAATTTACAAGAAATTATCATAATTATGTATCTTTACATTACTTATCACTAAGTAGTCATATATATGTGGAAGCTTGTCATTAGCAAATGTCACTACCTAAGTATGTTATTTAAATTTGTAATTAGTTAAGCTTTCTTCAAAATAAATAAATAAAAAAGGCGCTTTTTCCGTTTTTACGCTTATATCTTATAAACTACGCAACGGATTTTTATGCGGTTTTCTTCAACAGAGTGATTCAAGAGAAAGGTTTATATGTATAATTTGTCCCGAAATTCCTACGGGAACGGGAAAAATGGGATGTGCGCGTACGAAGTCGCGGGCAATAGCTAGTTGAGGATAAAATCAATATTGAACTTTATTCTATATTTCTGTTGCTATCAATGTCTATGGAAAAATCCATTTCTTTTCAGTCTGACTTTTTTTTAAAGATGTGATTTTTTTCTTATTTATTACTAAATTAACATTTTTGCTATTGTGTTTCATACTGTAAGTCCGTAACAGAACCAATATAGGAACCTAATCACCACCTCACCATTCTTATTACAAAATGTTCAATACATATTTTTTATTTGTAAACTTCAGGTGATCGACCTTGTAACATACTTTGTACAGTCTGCAAAAATATAAATGTGAAGTAAAAAAAAAGATTAAGATAAAATTCTAAGCATGAAATCCTTGTATTTTTTTCCAGCACCAGTCCAGTGGTTCAATGCTGTCCAAAGTTTCCCCGGCTTTGGGTTTTGGCCTGTCTGCTGGTGATGGGCACATGACCCCCGAGGAAGTAGAGCGCCATCTCCAGTCTCGGCAGTCGTACATGGAGCTGTTACCAGAGCGAGCGCCACCTACTGTGCCAACTGAGATGTTTAGCAATGATCCATCACTTGACAGGTAAATTCAAAACTTACTATGTCACTATTTTTTTATTTTCATAAATCATTTTAACTTTTAAGAGGAAATGCTGGCAGCGAGACTGTGTGTAAAAAGTCATAATTCGAGGTTTGGCTCTCGACTGTTTTCTCCTCCAATATTGGACCGATTTAAGAGATATTTCACAAACTAAATAAGAAGGATATATACTGTGTCCCTATGTTTTCCTTTTTGATGATTTATTAACCGTATACGCACTAGAACTCTCACAACCTGCGCAAAATTGCCCGATAAATTGCTGTCAACAGAGCCCTAGTGTATAAATTTGGCAACTATTAATCAACCACCAAGTACCAAGTTATCGCAACGCAATAGTGATTCTATTTGTATGGACACAAGGTTTAGAAACGCAAAACAAATAAATCGACTCGCTAAATTTGAAACATTCTAAAGCATAATATTTTATGGCTGGGTTATTCGGGCCCGTTGGCATAGAAAATGCTACCTCCGCCCACGACCCCTAATGTTCAACACGACGATGTTATACGATGTCCTGCCGATGACCGCCGACTTCTTCGCAGAATAAATACGCCACAGTGCAAAATGTTTGCAGTTGATCTACTGAACTATTTTTCTTTATACATGATTTCATCTATGTTACATTTTATCGTTACGATTTACATTTTATGGCAGTAACTCATGACAGACATGGCGGGGGACTTAATTTTATAATATGTAGTGATCTAGTGTCAGTGATAGTGATGTAGTTTAGGATTATGATTTTACAAATGAAACTAAGACAATTTTACAGACATGTTTTTTAATAACACAATATGGCGTGTATATGTGAGAAAAAGTAAGTTAAAATAGTAATAACAGAAAAAAGATAACGTTTTCCATAAAATCTTGAAATCAAAGCATTTATTACAACAATACCATCTACAGGTACTTTTACATTTCCCGGGAGTCGGCCCAATGCGTAGATCCCTATAGTTACACTATTTTTGTTGCTTCTACATGTGAGAACAACATAAAAAAAACCGGTCAAGAGCGAGTTGGACTCGCACACCGAGGGTTCCGTACCATCATATGAAACGTGAATTGTTTCTAAATTTTCATCGGCGAGGCATCAGAGTTCTTTAATACTGCGGTGTATATTGCAGTTTTAGATCAGTGCCATCTCTTGATAGATTAGAACTAATGTAATTTTTGTAGATGATTTCTGAAAAAGTGTGTTATTTAGAGACATCGTTTTATTTTTCCTGTAATCTTTACATAAACTTCTATCACATAGAATAATTTCAAAATTTTTCTCTATGTAAACTTCGGAGATAAGGGTAGAATATTTTTCGTCAAAGTCGAAAACCATGCGGTCTAAAATTTTTTTTTTTTTTTAGAATGAGCATATAGCGTTCCTTCATATGAAACCCTTAAGAACCCCTTTCAGTCGCTGTTGCAAAAAGAATATAAACTTTGATGAATCACACCGGTGCTAGACCACCAAACATTGACCATCACTTTTCTAGGGGAACTTTTCGTTTAGGACACTATACTTCGCGCTGGCGATCATAAAGTTCATGGGGCAACCATTTGTCAAACTTTTTTTAACTTGGATAGTATACATGGTGCCATTTTAGTCGTTAAACAACGGCTGCGCACTTCATCTATCAGATGACGAATACACATTTTTATTTAAAAAAAAAACTGGCCAAGTGCGAGTCGGACTCGCGTGCAAAGTATTCCGAACGAATTTTTTTTTACATGTTATTTAAACACTATAGACTCCTTATAGGTTTTCCTATAATCTATAGTTAAAGATCTATTCTCTCCTTTTTTTTTTTCAAAATTTTAGGCTCAGTAGTTTCGAAGATAAGGTTTCGAAGATAATGGTCATTTTTTTTTCGTCTAATTTCTTGAATAACTACAAAACCATTTATTTTAACATTATGAAAAAAATAATAATTAAAACCCTAACAGTAAACCCTTTCATTTGATATGTGACAAAATATAAAAAAAGTAAAAAAAAATAAGTTTTTAGAATAATAATTCAAAAAACCTTTTTTTTAATTTTCTTGTTTGACACCCAAAAGTGACCCCCTTACTAAAAAAATAATAATTTACGTAACATGTCCGTGTTTGGGTCACAGAAATCCATATGTGTATCAAATTTCAACAACCGGTCCAGCGGATCCGGAAAAAACTGGCTGTGACAGACGGACAGACAGACAGACACTCGAGTGATCCTATAAGGGTTCCGTTTTTTGTTCGGAACTCTAAAAAAAAACACATTTGAATAATTAAAAACAAATGAAATATTATAATCATGACGTATGAGGTAGTTTGAATCATCCAGAAGCGAGCACAGTCCGAGCCCGAGCCTTGTATTCCAAGGACGGCGCGGAATGAAACGGCGTCATTGTTTTGATACGTACACATTATTAACAAGGTGTTTTCATAATTCTTATGCATTATTTATTTTTGTTGTATCCATCATGTTGAAAAAACATTAAAACAAAAAATATCGCGCTTAGAGGCAGTTTATGTCGGGTACATTAAGTAGGCCGCCTTTGTAAGACTAAAATGGCACCGTGTATACGTTTAATATGTAAACAAGCTAAATGGTTCTACTGTGACGCTTATACTGTAGGTAACCATATTCTATTGTTTTTTAGGGTTCCGTACCTCAAAAGGAAAAAACGGAACCCTTATAGGATCACTTTGTTGTCCGTCCGTCTGTCAAGACCCTTTATCTCGGGAACGCGTGGAGGTAACGGGCTGGAATTAAAACCATATACTCAAAACTACAGTCCCTTGAAGCTGTGAGATATCTGAGTTAACGTAAAAAAGATACGGCCGTTTATGCCTCAAAAAACGTATATTTTGCCACTCTCACGGGAATCAAAATTCTTAGGGTATTTCCCGTTAACCTAGAACTATGAAATTTGGCAAGTAACATCTTCATACACTACAAGTATAGGGAAAAGTCTGAAATCTACACTACTACTATTGTAGTTAAATCATGAAAAATATAGTCATTTTAAAGTAATTTGTACGGAACCCTCGGTGGGCGAGTCCGACTCGCACTTGTCCGGTTTTTTGGCTAATAGAGTCGTGCTGCTACAGCTGTAATATAAATTTATCGAAAAAAATATTCTAAAACATTTTTGTAGTTGTCTCCTTGAGCACTATACTTTAATATCCAACATGTTACGAAAATTATTAGGTAAAAATGGTTCCATACCAACTTTGGTAAATCGTTCATCATCATATCAGCCGAAAGACAACACGATTTCACAGTAACTGTCAAATCGTGTTATCATTAGTTCTCAGTGGTTAGGTGATACGAAGTAGAAAATGCCCGCCCGCAACTAAGCCCGAAACTACGGATTTCGTTAGAGAGTAGCCCCCCTGGACATAGCCGTCCCCCAAGAGTCGCCTCATCAACCTGTCCTATGCGTCTCGCATCCATCGGCTACCCGCGACCCCCACCAGGTCAGGACAGCTGTTTATTTGGTTACAAATTACTTACTTTACTTGCAAATCCGATTATTCTGATTTTTGAACGACCAATGTAATTCTACTTATTTACGTCAACCAAATCAAAAACTAATATTTGAACAAATTAAGGTCTCTTATTGGTATTTTTTCAAACTTCTGCGTTGAGGCGTTTTCGGGAACTGGGAAATCTCAAAACGTTACCGCAGCAAAATCTTAAATAACTTAAGAACCATAACACACACACACATTTTGCTATTTACAAACATTTACTACGAACAAAAGCTATCTACTCATGTATTTGGTTTCGGCCTGAAACGAATTTTTGAAAACGATTTTGCCAGGGTAACGTTTCAAACGTTACTCCAGTAAAATCTGTTTTTCTCAAATAACTTTAAAACAACAACTCGAACAAATTTTGCTTTTAGCGAACAAATTGCTCCTCATGTTGAACTAATTATTTGTTATAGTCTCACCTCTCTAAAGCACAACATTTTGCTAGGGTAATGCACACCGAAAAGCAATGGTGGTGCGCGGGCGATGGCGTAACGACGTTGTTTCGCTAGCGACTCGATGTCGACGCGCTGTAAGCACGTTGTCGGCGCGCTGTAAGCACGCCGTCGACGCGTTATAAGCACGCAGTCGGCTCGCTTACAGCGTGTGGGCTGCAAATCGAGTTGTATCAGTATGGTAGCGGCAAGCGGGCTGACTATCCGCTGCTGGCTTTTTCATATTGACATTATGAAATATATGTTACGACACGCGATTGAATGCTCTAATTTGAATGACAAGTAAATTGCTGGGTTGGAGCAGCGCCGATGAGGATTTCCTCCCGTTAAAAAAAAAAAAAAAAGCGCCGTTACGGTGCCGGAAGTGTGCCACGACCTTATGAAGTCAAAAAGAAAAAATTACCTAATTCACCCAAGTAGTTTTTGGTTGATCCGCACTATCAGTCTTGAAAAATAGGAGATTGGAGAGTTGCTTTTTATAAACTTTGTACCTAAATCATAATTATGAATTAATTAAAAATATATTGAAACTCCTTTATGGTAGCTACGTTAATTTATCGATTACAATTTGAAATGTGTCGAACCCTATTGTCAGATGTCAAAAATGTCAACAAATGAAATGAAAATTTTTCATTTTCATTTAAAATAATGTGTATTAAAACCATTGATATATAAAAAACCCAAGATACACACTCAGCATCTCAAAATCGTCCGCAAAAAACGAGCGCACAATGTATAATTTATTGTGCGCTAGTTTCAAACAGTCTCGCATCGCTCGCCATACTGCACTGCTTTGTAAAAACAACTTTAAATGATCCGTGAAAGGGTGAATTTTGCAAAAAAAAAAAATGCGCATCACTCGCTATACTGCCGGTCTATTCCGTCGACATGTCACCGTGTACACTTAAGTGGAGTGAACGACAAGTGAGCTGTCATTCCATCTTGTTTGTATGGTTTGACGGCTCACTTCGTGATTACTTCACCCAAGCCTTCACTTCGACATGTTTACAGAATCGCACTGCAGCACTGCTTTGTAAAAACAACTTTAAGCGATCCGTGTAAGGTTGAATTTGCAAAAAAAAAATTATTTATAGTATAACTACACACAACTCACACATGACACTTGATACATGTCAGTTTTTGACGACAGTTTCGAGTGTTGCATTTGTTCGAGACTGTGCATCTTGGGTTTTTTATATATATCAATGATTAAAACAATAATAAACTATCAACATATTTTGCCCGAACTTCTGTATTTTCGTGAGTGTCATCTTTTTCCTGTTGTTCTTTTTATTGACCATTTATATTTTACACAACTGTGCCCATTGAGCTAATATGTACTACGTACTAGAGCAGCTATCCTAAGCAAAACACGTTCTCCATTTTGACAAGAGTTTGAACTAAAGTTCGCTTCAGCGCTGAAATAATAATTGGTCGTCCAACAAAACAATATAAACACGCAGCGCTAGAATGCTTCTAAGGTGTCATTTTCTCGCGACCAAAAGGTCGGAAGCGCCGTGATTTTCTTGGCGCTTACGCATTTCGTTCAACGTTCTGAAACAATTGGTTGCTCATATAGACTAATCTGCTGACTGAATACAGAAGTGACATAATAAGCTTCATACATAACAAGCTTCATTAGAAATCGCACATTTTTTTAAAATTTATATTTAATTGAGTTATAAGTATGATCAGTTTTACCTTCGTGTTTCAAGCAAATTGTTTTGTTTTTGTTTATGATGGCCCGTATCAAATATGTTCGGTGATTTAAAGTCCTTGGTTGATTAAAATTATTTTGAAGCAAAGATGTAAATACTTCTTTCTGACATCAACACAAGGTAAAGCAGACTTCTTTAGAAAACGCCTTCCCGCCTTTGTGATGTATATGCTCTTCGCGAAAATGCAACAAACATACAAAGTATGATTGCATAGTAACTAGACCTCTGCACTGCGGTTCTTTTGGACAAATTTTATCCATTTATCCCTATGTTACGGCCCAAACGTGGAAACCTTAAACAAGCAGTATGTAACAAATGATGTTTTCATCTTATTTTTTTATCTTTTCAATAAATAACCACAGTCAGTTCTTTTCTTAATATATGTTAGATTACACTGGTCAACAAGGATTTTGCCACAAGGTGTGTGCTTACTAATTTTGAATTACCTACCTACCCTTATCACAAAACCATATTTATTTTTCTTTGTTTAGGTCTAGTTTTTGTGTTACAGTTTCTACCAGTGACATCATTTTCCCTTTAGCTTGTAAATTCCGATTTTTTGTTTTTTCAGTAAAGTAGCTATTTTTTCTGTTTACGGAGTTATTTTATTCGTTTAAAATGTGGAAGAAGTGTCTAAAAGATTCTGATAAGTTCTTTTACATTTATGATGAAATTATTTTGAAAACTCAAAGAAAGTATTTCTTCTTTGAGTTTTAAAAATAATGTCATCACACACGATCAGTAAAAAAAAATATGAGCTTTATTTTGGGTTTTTTGAATATAAAGGGATAGTTGAGTATTCTGACGTACGATCTGCTGCACAATCAATCCCTTAACTTGATAATGTGCCTGTATAAGAACCGCCTGAAAGCTTAAGTTTTTACCTCAAAGCTCCACTTCAAAATCATATTACAAGAAAGCTGCATGTGTCTCAATAATTCTAATTTCAGTTCTATGATATTGAACGATGAAGTAATATGATGTTAAGAACATGTTGTTCTTAACATAATTAGTTAATAACATTCTTGTGGCACATAAACAGTGTTTTTTGTTGACCAGTGTTATTATTTTCCGCTCTTTTGTTACACAATTTGTCACATCTTAATTTTTAGTCTTTGACAAATGATACGTTCATCAAATATTTTGTTGGAATTTAATTTTAAATGATTATCTAGTTTCTCACCGATGGCATGTTATTCCTTTGCACTTCGACGTATTACTTGAATGATTAGTGCAATATCGTAAAACACAGTACGGCATATTTAATGTCTTTGAACGTTATTTCGTTTAAAAACAAACAATGACATCTAGGCGCTCAAGATCTGTCAAGCAATTAGTGAAGTGCGGTGATTTAACCGCACTTGAACGGAACACAGCAGTGATGTGTGGCGACTTCTCTAGTACGTAGTACATATTACCTGAATTACTGTGCCGTGATTTTTTCAAAAAAAGTGTTAGGGCGCCTGCAGCGCTACCGCCGAGCGGCACTTTGCGACAAATTTGAAGGAGCCCTTACAGATCCGGCTCCAAACACGTCCCGTGGGACTCTGTGGGGTTCAAAGGCAAGCTATTCTCCACAAATTCGATGTTTATTAAAAATGTTATTAGAAAAATTAAAAAATCTAACCGCATTTGGCCCTCCGAAACACGATTACCTTTCAGTTCTTACAATTTTAGAATTCGACCCTATCGCTCGCACTCTTAAAACTTTCGCAAACATCTTGAGCAGATGGTTTAGGAAATGGAGAATCGAGGCGATCCCCGATAAGAGCCAGGTGGTTCACTTTCAAAAATTCGGCATAATACCGCCAGATCACCATGTTTGGCAAGCCGACGCCTTGGGACAAGCAAGTCAAATACCTGGGGTCATCCTGGACAGCCACCTCACCTTTGCTGAGCACATAAAGCAGGCCCGTTCGCGCACCGCCTTCGTTCAGAGAAGGTTCTACCTTCATCACGACCGCCCGTAGCAAATTGTCACTCAAGTGCATATTACGAATTACCACTGTCATCCGTCCCATCATGACCTAGGCTTGCGCTGTCTTTGCACACGCCAAGCCCGTTCACCTCCATAGGATGCAGACGCTCTAAAACCGTTTCCTCCGAAAAATCACGGGAGCCCTCTACTATGTCCGCAATGACACTAAACGTAGACCCCAGATTGCCCACTATAGAACAGTACACGAAGCGTATTACCAAGTGTTTCCTCGACACTGCTGTCAAACATCGCAACCCTGTCGCATCGGTCGCCCATTACGAACTCTCCCGCATCTCTCAGCGACCGAGGCACATTGTCGTCACTCCCACGACTCTATCACTCTCCTCCAAGAGAGCCGTAGAGAAACCAGCACTCTTCGCCAACCACGGCCGGCGTACTTCCGCCCTCACCGCCGAGGCCCGTCGCGACGTCCTCGTCAATGTCCGCCCGTCCCAGCTCGAGCCGGCCTGCGCTGCTGAGCCTGTAGTCTTAAATTCGCCCACAAATAATAATCCTTGTTCGATCCAGCCCGTCCCAAGCTGTCCTCCCCTCAGCGACGCCCTAAGTCGAGGTCCGTACCCCACATGGGGTGTCCTTAGGGTGTAGTCGCTTAGTTTGTAAGTTTTTTTTTATAAGCCCCGCATGGAGGCCGCCTTATATTAAGGCCGCCACAGGCAAGTCCGGTTGGACCTAGGTTGAGCTGCGAGAAGCCACTCAAAAAAAAAACTGGCCAAGTGCGAGTCGGACTCGCGTGCAAAGGGTTCCGAACGAATTTAGAAAAGTAGTTTCGGAGATAAGGGGGGGGGGAATGGTCATTTTTCGTCTAATTTCTTGAATAACTTCAAAACCATTTATTTTAAAATTATGAAAAAAATATAATTAAAACCCTTACAGTAAGCCCTTTCATTTGATATGTCACAAGATATTGTTCAAAAAACTTTTTTTTTTAACTTTCTAGTTTGACCCCCAAAAGTGACCCCATACTAAAAATTAAATGACTTACGTAACGCGTCCGTGTTTGGGTCATAGAAGTCCATATGTATACCAAATCTCAACAGAATCGGTCCAGTGGATCCGGAGAAAACTGGCTGTGACAGACGGACAGACAGACAGACAGACACCCGAGTGATCCTATAAGGGTTCCTTTTTTTTCGGAACCCTAAAAAATGACATTTGGCACACTGTTTTTGTGATTTGTGGTTTTGTTCAGAGGGTAACATAAAAAAAAACACCATACAAAATCTTGTGTTGTCAAATACCTTGCCCCAAGTAAACCAGAGTATTCGCCCCATTAGCAGTCTTAAGTACTGTAGACGTTCCAGGTTGGGGCTTCTGAAACGTCTGGGGATCGATATGAATAAAAATACTTTTGGCGATTTAAGAGATCATTATATTAAGCGGGTGCTCTCAAGAAAAACTTTTACAGGTCTGTCAGAAAAACAAATCAATCATCGTATGTCAATATTTGAACCTATTCTAAATTCCTAGTTCTTCTAAAGCCTTTTTTATGATTAAATTGACTGAGGTCCCCGGAGGGTGAGCCATCCAAGGAGGTGTCACAGTACAAAAGGACCTTAACTCAGTGAATTGCCCATCCAGACCTAAAAACGATTAATGTTGATCTTCCTTACGGTAATACTGTTGATGTTTTCAAAGAATTCGAAAATCAAGACTGATTTTGTACCTTTGAAAATTGATTTTTCAGTTTATTTTTATTAGAATTTTAAGTTGCCGACTATTAATATATTGCTTAAAATTGTTTCGCAAGCTCCTTAATGCTTCTCAGGTACAGATTTAATACAAAGTTTCCAATATTGATGTTATTCTCGTTTAATTAGTTCCTACTACTGAAAACCTGAAATAAAATTAAATTTCTAAACTGAGCTTTATAAACACACTAGCACGTCGCCCGCGACTTCGTCTGCGTAGACTTTAGAGGTGGCGCGCAACTTCTTTGTCCTATATTCTCATTCTCGGAAATTCATCTTCATGATTCTTTATTCTGATAGTTTATGAGTCTTTAGTGTCCGTACTTTCAGCCACGGAACTACTTCGACATGTTTCTGGTATTCTGGAACTTGTGAATGTTTAGCGCTCATCATTCTAGCCCAGAAAAAACTTCGATATGTTTCTGTACTCCTGGTATTTATGAATCCTAATTACTCACAATTCCAACGCCGAAAATACTCCGATATGTTTCTGGTGTCCTGCCACTTGTGAATCTTAAACGCTCATAATTACAGCCCGGAAAAAACTTCGATATGTTTTTGTTCTCCTGTTACTTTTGAATCCTAACCACTCAAAATTCCAGCGCCGGAAATATTAAAACATGTTTCTGGTGTCCTGGTACTTGTGAATCTTTAGCGCTTACTTTTCTGCCTCAAATATAATTTGACATATTTCTGGTCTCCTGGTATCTACTTGTGAATCTGTAGCGCTCATAATTCCAGCCCCGAAAATACTTCGACATGTTTCTGATCTCTTGGTACTTTTGAATCCTAACCACTCAAATTCCAACCCTGAAAATATTTCAACATGTTTTTGATCTCCTTATACTTATGAATCTTTAGCATTTACAATCCTAGCCCCGAAAATACTTCGACATGTTTTTGGTCTCCTGGTACATAATAAATCTTTAGCGCTCATAATTCCAGCCTGTAAAATACTTCGACATTTTTCTGTTCTCCTGGTACTTGTGAATCTTTAGCGCTCACAATTCCAGCAAAAAAAATACTTTGACATGTTTCTAGTCTCTTGTTACTTGTGAATCTATAGCATTTACAATTCCAGACCGGAAAAAACAACTACATACATATTTCTGCTTAACTGTTAAAAAAAAAAAAAACTAACCCAAAAATATTTTAACATCGTTATATTCTACTGGTGTCCGTCGATTTTAAACCCTGGAAATACTTCGACATGTTTCAGGTCTCCTGGTACATAATGAATCTTTAGCGCTCATAATTCCTGCTCGGGAAAAAAATCCAATTTTTTCTGTTGTCCTGGTACTTTTGAATCCATACCGCTCATAATACTGGCGCCGTAAATATTTTGACATATTTCTGGCCTCCTGGTACATATGAATCTTTAGCGCTTAAAATTTCAGCCAAAGAAATACTTCAACATGTTTCAGGTCTCCTGTTACATGTGAATCTATAGCGTTTACAATTCTAGCCTGGAAAAAACTTCAACATACATATTTCTGTTCAACGGTAAAAAAAAAAAACAAAAAGCCCAAAAATACTTTACATCGTTCTGTTCTCCTGGTACTTGTGCATCTTTAGCGCTCTCAATTTCAGCCCCGGAAATACTGTGACATGTTTCTGGTCTCCTGGTACTTGCGAATCTGAAGTATTAAGGCAGCAGCGGCTCTGGGTTTTCACTTCTTCCTCAGTCTCCATTAAGAAAAATCTTCGACATGTATCTGCTGTACACATGGTAAAAAAAATCTTGCTCAAAAATACTTTGACATGTTTCTGGTCTCCTGGTACTTCTGAATCTTTAGCGCTCAACAATTCCAGCCCTGAAAATACTTTGACATGGTTTTGCTATCCTGGTGGTACTTGTGAATCTAGGTACAGCGTTCACAATTCCAGCCCGAAAAATTATTCGACATGTATCAGCCGGTCGATTCTGAAGCATGTTGAAGTGAAGGCTTGTGTGAAGTGACCACGAAGTGAGCTGTCATTCCATCTTGATTACATGGATCGACAGGTCACTTCACCCGAGCCTTCACTTCGACATGTTTACAGAATCGCACTGCTCTGTACTCCTCGTGAAAAAAAAAATATTTTGCTCAAAAAAGCTTTGACATATATTTGGAATCTTGAAACTGGTGAATCTTTAGCGCTAACAATTTAAGGCCAAAAATACATCGAAATGTTTCTGGTATCTTGGTTACTTGTGAATCTTTAGCGCTCACAGTCCCAGCCCCAAAAATTCTTCGACATGTTTCTGTTCTCCTGGTACTTTTGAATCTGAAGTACTAAGGCAGCAGAAACTCTAGATTTCCACTTCTTCCTCTATCTCTATTAAGCCATGTAAGTTACCGGGATAAAAAGTAGCCTATGTTTGATTCCAGGTTATGAACTACTAGTGGACGTCACGCGGTTTCACCCGCGTAGTTCCCGTTCCCGTGGGAGTACGGGGATAATATATAGCCTATGTTACTCCCTGATAATGTAGCTATACAATGCCAAAAGAATTTTTCAAATCGGTCCAGTAGTTTCGGAGCCTATTTATTCAATTCAAACAAACAAACAAATCTTTCCTCTTTATAATATTAGTGTAGATATGTGTGCCAAATTTCATCCAAATCCCTTCAGCCATTTTGCCTGATTGAGGCACAAACATACAAACGTTCACATTTATAATATTAGTAGGATTGTCCTGTTTTTAACGTATATACTTCAAAAAAGGAGGAATGTCTCAATTTTTATGATTTTTTAAAGTAAGTGTTCCTGTAGAACAGTTAATTTTTCCGGGATAAAAAAACCCTATGATTTCATGTGGTAGATAGCTTTTTAAGTTGTTGCTTTTTTTGGATTTCGTACCAACGGGACCCTATTACTAAGCCTCAGCTGTCCGTCCGGCTGTTTGTCAGCGGGCTCTCATTAACCGTAATAGGTAGACAGTTGAAATTTTGACAGTGAATATTTCCGTTGCCGCTATTAAAACAAATAATAAACGTAAAATTAAAAATTAAAGGAGGTCAAGAAGGGAGGGAGGAGCTTTTTTGCTCTATTTTAATCAAGCGCAAGTCGGACTCGCACTTGGCTGGATTTTTTAAAGTTATTTTCATAATAAGCCCAGGACTTCCTGAGATTGCTTTAACAAACGGACGATTTACCTCTTATGATATTGGTTTAGATCGGAGTTATAAAAAGTTCGGTTCTGTTGTTATCTTTGTCAGCATAGCAACGCTCGTATAATCACTCATAATTTTATTGTTTGTTTCAGTGAATCAAATGATGTACTGGAGAATTCGCCAAATGTGGAAGAATGGTTTGATTAGCTAAAAGTTATTATATTTTTAAGTGTACTCCTAGAATTATTTCAGAATACAAGTAAATACTCATTGAAAACTGCTTGGACTTCTAAATACTTCTTTATTTAAATAAAAATGCACAAATACGTATTGGATAAATATTTTATTTAAGAGTTACAATAATGGGTTTTGAAGCGCAAGAACAAACATCTATCTGTTACAGAATCACACCCACTTTGTGATATATTACATTTTTGATAAACACACATATATACGAAGTGTACATGTATCAAATAAGCATATACATTCTTTTAAATTTCATAATATACATACAATGTAATGGGTACCACATTCTTAACAAGATTAATAAAAACGTTTATAATGATATATTAATTTATTATTAATGTTCTCTTAACAAACCTACCATGCAAAGAAAACTTAGCATGCTTGCTACTAATAAATTTATAACAACATTTTATGTCCATAATACTAAAGTCCCTACATCTAATCTCTATTTTGTGGTACATATGAAAATAAAATCTTCTAGGTTTGTGAGATTCCTACTATCGACTCAAAAACATAATATAGATACTCACGACATACCAACACATTTCATAAATCTCTCACAAACAAGTACATATAAGATGTCATGAGTATGAAGCTGATATACTAACACACATAATTTTGCAGCATTGGTTTTTAGATGAGTAACTGGTACCGTTAAAATAGTCATTGGGATAATATTTTAAAAATAAAAATAAATTACAATGTAGAATGAAGTCATTAAAACAATGACTTAAAAATATTACAATTACTTTAAAAACAATAAAAATAGGCCTATTTTATAGGAATGTCTGTGAAGTAGGTACCTACACTACATATAATATTTTTTTAAACTGAGAAGCACCAGTCATGATGGCAATGTTGATTACAGATGACTATTTTATTCAGGACAATGCTACAGAAGGTCTTGAAGGGTTCGTAATAATGTGGAGTGTATAAATAATAAAGAATATGTCTCTTTAGGAGGTTCGATTTTTTAGTTTTTTATTTACAAAAAAATGAGGCTAATGCTTGGTAAATGTGTAATAGAGGAATGCCCATTCTTCTGTCAATATTGTGAAGAATACTTAAGATGACTGATGAAGATTAATGTTTTAAGACAAAGGAATAAAAAGGATTTTATCAACAAAGTTAATACTGTATATCAGCTTCCATTTGGAGATATTTACTATTGACATTTATATATTTTATATCTATGAGTTAACAGGAACAATATAGGAAAAATAAAGGGGGGCCTGTATTACAATTGCAATGAATATAATAATGTACCGATGAAGGTTAAATACTACATACAAGTCTAACTGGAAACAATATTATATTTCATAATATTTGATAGGAGTTATAATTTTACAGACAGAAATATTATACTCATCAGTATTAGTTAATATTCGTTGAATAAGCATACTTTTTGCGTATCTTTTAAAACAGCAAAGCTACCATTGAGTATAATACTTAAATGAACCAATCGAAATTTTGATACATGATGACATTAACAGCCAAATAGTTACTTTGGTATGAATAATAATTTTCTACATTATACCATAAATACTTTGAATATACCTAGAAATATGCGAGACAACAGTATAATCTGTGACACTAAAGAGCTACCTATTCATCGCCCAAACAAGACACTATGAGCCATGATGAGAATGTCATTTATCCTCTATATTTACAATATCAAGCAGTATTTGGTGCAGATGTTTTAACCATACACAAAATATCATGTAAAGATAAATGTGAAATCCATCAAGCATGCTGCAGACTGCTGATCATGATAAATGTTTACAGATGACAAATAATATTTATCTTTATATACTACTAATATCAAATTAGGTTTTACAAATGAAAGTGTATTGATTTACAAAACGCGATGAACTAGGTAAATAAATTCTTAGCATATTATAATATTGAATATATTATTGTGATAACATGAAAGTAAGTATTCCTTGTCTTTTGAACATACATTTTATCAAATCTTATAAATCGCAGTTTAAATTTTAACTAAAATAAATCTCGGTTTACAAAAACACCTAACTCTATATTAGCAATAAAATAAATCCAAAATTGTACACAAGAGATTTCATTCAAAGTTCAGTGCAAAGTTCACAAGTGTTTTGCTTCATATATTTTCCGAATTGTACGCTTTATTATTTTATCAACTCTACATGTAAAGTGACTGTGAACTTCTAGGCGATTATAACACCAACTCCATTGTCTAACAATGTTGTTCATATTTCATGGTACCTTTAAACTAAACTTAAAATTGATCTGCTAACAGATTGCAAATTTCATGTGAGACTGTTTCCTTGCTAGATCTTACAGTCAGTCTAAACATTTGAGCTTGTTTGTTTGGTTCCAATCTCATAAGACATCCTACTTGTTGCACTCTGGTGTGAACAATACCAGCGCACACAAAGTTATCTGGATTAGGATCAATTCCATCTAGCAACTGCATACCAAACCCAGCTAGTTTCGTGCGAGTTGCAGGTATGTCAATAGAACCTGAAGCTTTGAATATTTTTTGTGCTCTCTGTTGTTCTCCTCCTAAGTTCTTCCATCTGGCAAAGAATGACTCGCCATTCATTTCAGTTGGTTCAAAGAATTTGTTCAATGTGAGTGGGAGTTTCATAGTAATTTTTTGGGGAACATTATTGTACACAAATGAAACAGACATACTTGGAGCATCAATGAAATCTTCAATGCACTCAGCAGTAAGCATTTGCTGGATCTGAGCACCTGCTTCTAATATGGGTTCCATGGGCTTCATCTGCACATTTAGTTTGTGCAAATCAGTCCAGTGCAGCTCAGGACGGACAGTTTGAATGGGAAACTGTGTTTTGTTGCCATAGAATAACCCAATCCGTCCCAAATTCTGTCTGAATTCACTTTTGACACCAATCTGGATTAGGTCATTTTCAAAGAGGACTCCATTATTCTTGAATAAGAACTTTTTTATATTGTTTTGTTGAACAGTACTAGGACTGATTTTGGGGGCTGTATATAAATCTCCAAGTACATCAAGCAATCCATTTCCAGTTGCTGGGGCTGAAGCTCCTGGAGGTGTAGACAGTCCTAGCAAATCAGCACTTGAGCTGTTTGTATTATTTGTGGAGTTAATCACTGCAGTGGGTGCTGCTGTTGGCTGGGGACTCTTTGATTCTCTTACATCATCTGGTATGCGACCAGGTTTTTTCTTCTTCAAAACAGCCAGAATAGAAGACTCCCTTTCTGGGAAAGCAGGCATTTCTTCCAGTACTGTTGCGAGAACATCAGCACTGGCTACAATACTTAACTGTAGATATTCAGAAGCCCTTTGTTGTAATTCAACATCAGAGGAACGTAAGTTGGAGTCTGCACGAAATACTTCTTGAACACGATTTTTTATTTCTGGGAAGAGATTAACAAGTTTGATGTATGTAGACAACAGAAGTGCTCTTGTTGCTGCTGAGCATAAATGGTATTTTGAGTGTAGCAACTCAAATTGAACTTGTGGTGAGGATCTAGTATCTCCAGCAATCAAATTACCAAACTCTCCAAGTATGTATCCACCCACCTTAACCATATTTTCATGACAAGTTGGTGCTTGCAGTGCTTCAAAAACTGTCTTTGCAGCATAGCCTTGAACTTCCTCTCTATTGATTACAATCTGAATTACTCTGTACCAAACTTCTTCAGAAACATAATCTCCAGCAATTCTTATAAGATTAAGAATCACATCAACATACCAAGTGAAATCTGTGGCATATTTTTCAGCCAAGATGGCTACTTTCAAAACCATTTCTTCCCTTATGGAATAGTCAGCAGTTTCTAAGTAAGCTAACATCTCTTGGACTATTTCTTCAGCATTTGTCTTATCACACATTGCATACAGCAAGTCCACAGCTTGCTGTCGAACTGACACATCCTTTTCCATTTTCATGGATAGAATAACAACTTCTTGATGTTTTTTGACAGCCTCATGAGAAAACTCTGATGTAGCAAGATGGCACATGGACTCAAGGGCCAAGTATCTTAGATTTGTCTCACGGTTACTAAGAAATTGACCAAGTTGGTTGCATGCACGAACAAGCAAATTAGGTTCACTGTCATTGTGTATAATAAGGCTTATGGCCTCAAACAATACTGCATTCTTAGCATTTGAATGTTGTACTTTTTTAGATTTAGGAGGTTCTTGGGCCTTATTAAAAATGGTTTCCAAACATTCAGATAGGCGACCTCTGACACCCGGCTCTTCAGATGGTGGAGTATAGTTCTGCAGCAGGCGCAGCAATTTAACTGAAAGCCAAGGGGCTGGCACAAAGTAATATGTATAATCTTGAAGGTCAGTGTAACTAGCAGTAACAATCCTACTCAGTCTAGCAACAGCCAGTGTTACGCAACCTTTGTACTCTTCTGGATTTTTCTTTACAAGGGCATCAATAAGAGATGTTGCTGCTGTTACAACACCCATGTGTGGGTCATTCAAAAGGTGTATGATTCGAGAAGTCCACTCACCTCCAGGGATTATTTCAGGTGACTTTCTGAACAGTCGTAACAAGCATAGAGCAGCAGATTGCTTCACCACATCCATTGTATCTCCTGAGACAAGAAGTTTTGGAATTTCTGTGCCAAATGCTTCTGCCATGTCTTTGCTGCCAATGTTGGCGATACATTGCAGAGCCAAGTTTACGTGTATAGGATTACGTGACTGCAGGTCATTTTTAATGCTTTGAATGATGAGCTTAATTAGATCACTGTTGGTGTTAACCAGTACTGATATGAACAAATAGCCTATTTGTTTCTCAGAATATTTGTTGGATGATAGTAAATTGACTGCTTCCATATGACCGAAGTCAATATCATGACCCAGCAGAAAGATAAATAAGAGTTTACATACATATTTCTTTTTTTGATAGCCATCAAGGGTTTTGTCGCCTTTGAACTTACTTCTTATATTGGCCAGTTCTTTATTGATCCTCTTAATTTCCGCTTCTTTGCTTTTACAGTTTCTGATGTCTGAAATGAAGACTGCGAGCCCTCGCATTCCATCTCCCCTGACGGCAGGCATATTGCCAAGTGACTTATCGAACACCAGTTTTATGCCTTTTCTTTACACTTTTAATCGAAATATTGTCTCCAAAATACTATCACTAACGTATAAAATGATCAAATTGTAAATCGGCGTTGAATTATAACTAATCAATTAGCGGCCGTCATTACAATTAATCGGAAAAGATGAGATTTCTTCTGCTGGTTCTACAACGCCTTCCTTTTCCATAGATCCGTTGAAACGTCAGACTAAGCTTATTGTTTATGGATCAATATTGTACGCCAATCAAAGGGCGTTCAGGGGTTTATAGTCACTAAGGCTAGAAGACTAAAGTATAAATTCGTTAATAGTAACCTATGACACATGAAATAAGGCTGGTATTATACCGTCGCTTCCGTCTAAAAAAACCATAGATATAAAATGATTTGAAATACCTAGTCTTCACTGGAAAATAGAAATGGCTGGAAGGATGTTGAAGTCAAAACTTTTATTTAATAGAAGCAGAAATCCAAGAAATAGAATAGCAGTAAATACACAAAATAACAACAGATAAACTCAAAATTGCCAGTGTAGAAAATGTCCACCAGACCATCCCAAAGTGAGGTTGACGTTTTTCTCTCACCATGGCATGTACAATTTTGTTGAGACTGAAAAGTATCCGTCGAAATGCGTTAAATTAGGGTGGCGTTACAATCGCATCAGGGTAAAATTAAAAAACAGCGCCAAAAGTTATAAGAGTAGGATAGAGAAATAATCAAGAAAAGAGCAACTTCCGCTTCGTTATTATTTCGTTATTGCGCAAGTAAGAAACAATGATACATATTTTTTTGTGTATTATTTTTCAACGCTTAATTAGTTGTAAAAAATAGATGAGAAAATGGTAGGTATATTCAAAATAAAGTAAACAAAAGTTCATCCAACTGGGCACACTTCTATCCGTCTACTGCTTCATTCATAAGCTTTTTGAACTGTTACTTCCAGCTTACAGCTGGATACTTTTTCAACTTGTCCCCCACTGTCCCCCATAAAAGATGGTCCTCCTCTCATCTATTCTCACAAAACATTGCAATCTCTATGGTCCAGTTTTCCACCTCGTCGTTTTCTACTCTATGGTTTGTCTATGGCTGTCTGTCCAATTGGTCCAATGTTCATGTTCGTTCAGCAGTCACGAGACAAATGTAATAAAACTGAAAATACGTGTTCAATGTACAAAACTTAATTTTAAACACGAGTGGTAGATAAATATGACTCTCAAGTGTTGTTGTTCTCTAAAAATGTTTTCGTTAGTTTCATCTGGTCTCTTGTGAAAGGCTGGTGTCAAAGTACGACTTAACTGATGAATGATGCAGTCTATTTTCTGGACAGGGAGACTGCTATCACGTGCTTTACGAAATGGGCTTTCGAATTTCTCAAGTGCTACTGAATTAAATGTTTCGACAACAAAACACCCATATTTAGTATCGGTTGTGTGTGGTTTTCCCAAAGACATTGCTAATGGAAGAACGCGCAAAGGACAGTTCGGTGACGACGCATGGTTCTCCACCAATTCGAGCAACGCGGATGTTATTGGTAAGACGATAAAGTTGTAATATGTTGTTTAAGTAATTACTATCATCGCATTATCTATTTTTGTTAAATTTCAATATCATGAAGCATTATCGTGGTCTAAAAGCTTACTACGTTTTATTTGTAGATTTTTTTAACCATCAAGCAATTCGAAATAGAATTCCTATACTCACTATAACTAATATGATAATTTTTATATTCACAAACTCTTGTAACTCACAGAAATGTAACTAAAAAAGTAAAAAATGCATAAGAACATCCGGATAGGATGTTCTTATGCTTTGTTTTCAAAACCCTCAAACAGAATAAGGTAGCTACTTTGTGGTTTAACAAAGCAATAAAAGTAATTCTTAAAATCAATTGCATTGCATACAATACTGAAAACAAATAAATAATCACTGGATTATAAATTTTCTACAGTCACTACTATAATAAAAGTTCAGACAAACAAGCAAACTAATCAGATGTTTGTTTTGTTTGAAGTTTTCCTGTCTTAAAGATGTTAATTTCACACTAAGTTATCTAATGAAAATTCATCTTACAAACTTTCAAAGCTCGGCAAAAATAATAGGTGATTAGTATGATGTAAAAAATACTTATTCTTTAGGCTATGATAATACATAGCATACAGGATGAATATCATTGTTCCTTATCAGCAATACCCACTTAATGCAATATAGCAGGTATGTAAATAAATGCATAGTACTGTAACTCACAAATAATTAAGCTATTCTAAAAAAGAAACATAATAAAAATGGTATTATAGTTTTCTCTAAAATCAAGGCCATGTTTCCTTTGACCAAATTTTATAGTTGTTTATAATGCCCAGACAAAGGCAGTGGTTTTTCTCTAAAGTAGAAGAGTCCCAACAGGAAAGAAGACTAGGTGTACAGTAATTTATGTTGACATGTAAAACCAGTCCTTTGCAACTCCTGAAATTCTCAATATGTGGCATGTTCATTTTCACTGATAAGAACCTCAGCTCCGATTTGATTTATTTTGATATACATATGTTAGAGAGTAGTCTAAAATGATAGACATAATTATTTTTTTAGCTGCCCATTCTCCACCTATTGGGAGAATTTGGGTACGACTTTCCATTGACGTCCGTCGAATTGAGGGTCGGGGTGGGGGGGGGGGGGCGGGAGGGGGGCGGTGGTTACTACCCCCCCTTAAAAGGAAAAGTCTCGAAGCCCCCCCCTTTTCGAGTTTTTTTTTAATTTTTAAATTCTGATGGTAATTTCCTCATTTAATGGATTAAAATTAATAATAAGTGTAAAAAAACCAGGGGGAGCCCTTGGGGGGGGGGGGTTGTCTATTGTTTACCCGAAGATTATATACCATAATCACCATATTCTCGAATTTCATTTAACGATTTTTGATGGTGGGCTCGGTCGACAGAGCCCCGCTCCGCGAGGCTCCTACTTCTGTGTGGTTTATAAAAAAATAACCACGAAGGGGATGGCGGGGTAATAACCCTAATAACCCCGCCATCCCCTTCTAACCTAACCTATCCGAGTCGGAGTGCCCTAAAGTCCCAATTGCATCCAGTTTCTCCTGATATAACAACAGTTACACGGTACTGGGAACGGTGGCGCGGGAACTACCAGCTACTGGTTCCGATGGCAAAGTCATGGGCACAAGTGGCTCACTAGAGTCCAACACTTGCACACACGGGGGGCCTGCAGAAGAGCTCGCAACAAGTGGCTCATCAGAGTCCAACACTTGCACTACACTCAATTCTTCAGACGGCACAGCAGAACACGAAACCCGGGGCTTCGGAGACGCCATGGTGGTAGTCAAACGTTGTTTTCACCGACAGGAGTACGTAAACACTCTCAACTGCTAGGGACACATACGATGAGATGACTGACGATGACAGTGACAATACAAAATAGCGTCAGTTTTACGTTTCGTTCTACAAGCCGGCAAAAGACGGTAAACACTACACATTTTCAATTATAATAGCTCGTAATGAAAATAGAATAGAATACTCTTTATTATGTACACCACATAAGTTACAGAAAAGATAGATGAGAAACATTACATAGGGTGACACAATGGGCGGCCTTATCGCTAAAAGCGATCTTTTCAAGACAACCTTTGGATGGATTCTAAAGAAAAAAAGGAGATACAGTACTGTAGGTAGTCTCAGGTGTACTATTTATACAAACATCAATACATACTAAATAGATAAATTTATACAATGATAATTGTGAAACAATAGCAGAGAACTCTAGTAACAGACGCTTTAAAGAGAGAGATAGTGGTTCTTGACCAGAGTTTTAAAAATGGACAAAGATTGAGCCCGCCTTATCGACACAGGCAAGGCATTCCATAACCTCACCGCTTGAATCGTGAAAGAATTTTCATAGAAGGTGGTGGAATGCATCGGCATTTCTAGTCTCAAGTTTTCCGATGACCTCATATATCTATTATGTGTGTCATGAAGGAACTTGAATCGTTCTTTAAGGTAAGAGGGGGTTGTAGGATTGAACAGAATACTGTAGAGCAGAAATAAAATATGAGAATCCCGGCGAAGACGTATGGGAAGCCACTTGAGTTTTGTCCGAAATTCAGAAATGTGATCATATTTGCGCAAGCCAAATATAAATCTTATACAAAGGTTTTGAAGACGCTCAAGTTGAAAATAATGCTGTGATTTAAATATAAACTGTTAAATATATGTGTACATGAAAAGTATTGAAATGAGTACAAAATATAATTATTTACATACATTTTTATAAAATAAAATGTTACCGAACGTATGAAACCTTAACCGTAGGTAAAACGAAACGTTAAATGGTGAGAATTCTATATAGTCTGTGGTAGGGATTGACATAAATATTGTAAAAATAATTGATTTTCAATATTTTTTTTCTCAAAAAGTACGCGTCTTCGAATGTCGAAACTTTGCGTGTGTGCTTATAATAATGAAACCTTTCTGTAAAAAAAATATCAACTTCCAACTCGCCGGACGGCAATGGAAAACTCACCCAGAATTTGTCCTCCAAAGTACTGAAAAGTGACTAAACCATGTAACTTCTGTAGAGAGGTTTATTCAAGCAATTTCTAATTAATTAAGATAACCGTATCAAAATAAATCAAAATGGAGCTGGACAGTTGGGTACCCTTCTTTGTCAGTCAAACCACCATCCAAAATTATCACCATAAATCTGTTAGTCACAACATTATGACATTAGACAATTAGCATTGTCTACCAATGCTAACAATCACTTTTATTTGTTTTTTTTTTTGTGTATCAATTAGAACTGGCATTTCAATAGCATATTATTGTTATCATGATTTTTGTTAATTTGCATTTGGCATACATACCTAACTATTATATTTGCTGGCTAGTTTTGCTACATACCTCTATGTACAGTCAACAAAGTTATTGGGTATGCAGGCAGCTAACTTGCAACTACTTTTAAACAATGTTGTGGGTGAGCTGAATAGACAATTATTGTACAACACACTCAAATATGTCAATAGCTTGAAAAATAATATGCCTGTAAACCGAATAGCTTTATTGACTGTACATTAATTGCATGAGACAGCAACTAATTTGTTATATTGTGACTTTAAGTAGTGTCAATATACTTGATAAATCGCTGCTGAGCTCACCTCACAGCAAAACTGTTGTATTTGTTAATGTGTATTTACCAAACAATGTCATATCTTGATATTTTCTTAAAGTTTCATTTTATATTAAACATTTTAAATATGAGGGCCAATTGCAGATAAATCATTTGCATCAGTCAATCATTAACATTAAGTAAAACACATTTTTACTAAGTTTTCATCCTGATTCAGGGTTACCACCTTCTTTTTAGACAAATAGAAAGATGACCTGAATAAAGAGAGAATCTAACTAATATTATAAATGCGAAAGTTTGGATGGATGTTTGTTACTCAATCAACTTGAAACGGCTGAAAGGATCTTGAAGAAATTTATTATAGAGGTTGATTATAGTCTGGAAAGCACATGGCTACTTTTTATCCCGAATATGTTTATGGTTCTCGTGGGATAGATTTATTTTTGTAGAGAGCAAGGGAATAACATATTTTTTTGGATAGTGTTTAGGGGTCAGAAAATGACCTAGGCTTATTTTTAAATCCTGGGAAAAAGTATGGTTTCCCTGGGATAAATCTGTTTTACTTTTTATAGAGCAAGGGTTTGAATTGATTCTTTAACAATGTAAGCTACTTTTTATCTCGGAAGAATGCGCGATTCCCTTGGAATATTTATTTTTGTGTTTAAGGGGTAAGGTATTGGCATGGTTTTTGCATAGTGGTAGTTTAGGGGTCTGAGACTGACATGGGCTACTTTTTATATCCTAAAAAAATGCATAGTTCCTATACCTACGTAAAATTGTATCCAACAGGAACCATATACTTATGAATTTTTTTTTCACAAAACAATACAACCAACTTCCAAAATAAAAACACTACAAAGTTTAAAATAACCTTAATTTCGGAAGTCGGTGTTTTTAGGGTTCCGAACAAAAAACGGAACCCTTATAGGATCATTCGGGTGTCTGTCTGTCTGTCCATCCGTCCGTCCGTCTGTCTGTCTCAGCCAGTTTTCTCCGGATCTACGGGACTAATTCTGTTGAAATTTGGTACTCATGTAGAAATCTGTGACCCAAACACGGACGCGTTACGTAATTCATTAAATTTTTAGTATGGGGGTCACTTTTGGGGTTCAAACTAGAAAATTAAAAAAAAGAAGGTTTTTGAACAGTATCGTGTGACATATCAAATGAAAGGGCTTATCCTGGAGCCTATAGCCTTCCTCGGTAAATGGGCTATCTAACACTAAAAGAATTTTTCAAATCGGTCCAGTAGTTCCTGAGATTAGCGCGTTCAAGAAAACAAACAAACAAACAAACTCTTTAGCTTTATATATTAGTATAGATTCAACGTGTAACAGAAGAAACGCAATACCGCTTAAGGGGTCATGGTATTCATCATTATGAACAACTTTTACTATGGGACCAATCCTGTTGCTGTTCAGTACATTTTGTCGAGTTATGCGCACTGGAAATGTATGGGGGAGTCGTTTTTTTTCGCGATTTCAGTGTTGGTCTCATAGTGAAAGTTGTTCATAATGATGAGTTCAATGACCCCTTAAGGGGTATTGCATTTATTCTGTTACGGGTTGTATAGATTAGTGTAGATAACCACGAGTACACACTACGCATTTGGGTACGTTTGCAACTACGGGTTACCAGACCTGTTCATTGTTCAATACATTCACGTGCAACCCATTCTGGACAGAAATAACTGAAGTGCTCATGCCTGGCCAGAAATCGAACGACAGAAACGATCTCATCGCTAGTGTTCAAAATAAAGGTCCAAAAATAAGTCGATCTTCTTATTTAAGGCCAAATATTTGGGGAGGTTCAATGCTTTTTGTACTCGATTGATTAGCAGAAACGTTGATTGCCTCACGAACATTTGTTGCTTTAGTAAAAAAAAAAACTGTAGAACTATTAAAATCATAATTCGTGGCGGCCCTGTAGAAGTTGCATTGGACAACAGCTGGATTGTGCCTTATTCACCCCTATTGCCGAAAATATTTAACGCACTGCATTGAGCAGAATTACCGAGACAGTGGCGTCGCCTCCGAAAACAACACTGACTGCATTCATCCAACTGTGTGAAAATTGCAAAATTGCAGAAACCCTGGTCTATTCTGAAGTACCTCGGTATTATACATGGAATGCATCTAGGAAGGATTGGAAGCGTCGTGTACAAGGAACTCCGGTTGAAAACTGGTCAGATGTGGAGGCAGGAGACGCATTGGGTCAGATATACTGTGCACGTCAGCAATTTTGAATGTTATTCCTTCCGAATGTTGCTTAATGAGGTGCGGGCCCGACCAGTTTCCTGGAGCTTAAAAGCGTAGATCGTCAAAAACGAGTAACGTTCAGGGAAGCATGTGAGGCCCGTGGGTTAAACTGACAACCACTGGGACGCGACTATGGCGGAAGCCGTCTTTTGTGGCTTAGCAGCCAAAGTTAGTAGGGGCCTGTTCGCAATTTGTGTTAGTGAGGATTATCCATCCCCGTCCAGATGTAGGATAAATACAAGTGCGCTTTATCAGAAGATATTGTGCATAGAGCTCGATAGCGCTCACAATGACCTGATCATTAACAATGCTTTGAGGATTGATTGAGGATAAAATGATTTCCATAACTGGAAAATGTCTCGCTGATTACGCTTACACCGCAGCGAAGAGGGGAATTTTCAAGCGATATTGTAAAGGAACTACTACTATACTGCGGTTTTAAAAGTGTATGTCAATGAAATGACACCACGATTTCGTTAAAATTTTGTGCTGATTCTTCTGCTCCGCTCGGGCAGCAATATGCTGGCTGTGATTTCCTCGGGCATTGCTGCAACTTTGCTTAGCGGTGGTTGGACTACACATTTCGTTTTTAAATTGCCGCTTGATCTTGCAAACGGAGATACCCCAACATGCAATATTACTATACTCCATCCGAGTAGTTAGTTAACTAAAGGTAAACAATGTAGATATGTCTTTTTAGCTAATAACACAGTTTATAAAGAAAATGCAGCTGAAAATAAATTTTAATACATAATCAATTAAACAATTTGTTTGAGCAGTAGTTGCATTTTTTAAATTTTTATTTGTGATTGTTTTGCTCTTGACTCTAGCTAGTCAATAAGCTTTAATGTAAAAAGACATGTCAAAATGTCAATATTTTGTTTACCTTTAGTTAACTACCTACTCGGATGGAGTATAAAAACAGCGACCGGGGAGTTCTTTTACAGCAGTGCAAGAGTTTTGAACCGTTGAACCGCACGCCCATGTGCGACCAACTTAAGACCATGTAATGTACTGTATACCTACCATGTTATGATGATTGACTGATTGATTGTAGTCTGCCTGCAAACTACAATCAATCCTCAACAATCCAAATATGTCCTGACATCCGCGGCAACCAGGCGCTGGTTCGCCTGCGAGCTAAACGACAACACCGCCCGTGTTGTCGTTTAGCTCGCAGGCGATTTTAGACAGATACTGCCAGTTTTTGAAAGGGGCACACCGGCAGATGAAATATACGCATGTCTTAATGTAACGCCTTTACGGTCCATGATAGAAAAGCTCCATCTTACGTGCAATATGCACGTCCAATTGTACAACGACCACGCATCAGGTGTCTTTGCGAATTAACTGCTGCAAATTGGAGAAGGTCGTCTGGAATCGGACACAGATGGAAAAATTCAATTTATCGAAGAATATTTCCATTCAGGGGCTACAGAAGATGAACTAATCATGCACGTTTTTTTTTTCCTATTTGGTGATTAATATAAACAACGATGACTGGTTGTGTGAGAGGGTAGTGCAGTCGCCAAAGAACGAGTGTGTCGCCTTAACGCCGTTTAATTTTGTTTAGGAATTCTGCCGCCCGAATTACAAAAGAACAACTTTTATGACCATCACCACATTAATCACATTTTGATCAGGCAGTCCATTCTTAGATATTACACATCAACGTTTCTACGCAAACGAAGTTGCGGGCAACAGCTAGTTATAAATAAATATTTGGAAAAAAGTTGAACTTTTAAAACAACTTTTCTAATTATAATAACCGTTTTTATCAATAATAATTAAATGATTGGTTAACATCATTTTCAATGAAGCACTATTTTTTGTTTCCTAATTATGACTGAAAAAACAAAAATTCTGTCGTGAAATGACAGGAATTCACTCAATTAATATCAAAATCAGAGCCAATATAAGGTATTTTGGTGCTCTATAAAGTACACTTTAGTGAAATAGAGTCCAGTTGCTATCATTTTTTGCGTTCCATACTCAAAGTATTAACGGAACCCTGTTACTAAGCCTCCGCTGTCCATTGGTCCATCTGTCTGTCAGCAGGCTATATTTCATGAACTGTAATAGGTAGACAGTTGAAATTCTCACAGAGGGTGTATTTCTATTGCTCCTAAAACAACAAATAATTTGTTTCTCAAATGGGGGCAATTAAGAGAAACATATTATTTGTTGTTTTTTTTTCTTCCAGTTTATTTTATGGAACCCGACGTGTGAGAACCCGACTCGCACTTGGCTGGCTTTTTTGTGGTTTGGCAAGCACCTTATTACATTAATTAGGTAATATTGACAAAATGATCACAGTTACCTATGTATTTTTTTTTTCCAAAATATTCACTAAAAAGATATTTCAATAGGTGTGGCTGATGGTGTAGGAGGATGGCGTGCTTACGGTATCGATCCTGGCGAATTCTCCTCGTACCTCATGAGGACGTGCGAGAGGCTCGTCCAGATGGGGCACTTCAAGATGTCAGAGCCAGGAGACCTGCTGGCCAAGTCCTATTACGAGTTATTGGAACATAAGAAACCAATACTAGGTTTGTAAAAACTTTATCTGCAAAACTATAATAGTATGAATCTACATAATAATCACAACATAAAACAATATTGTGTCTGTGTTTGGTATTCAGAAGGCAAAGACCACTCATCTAAATTAAGTTGGTATGTCTTGGGAAAATGAAGTTATGAACCCACTGCCCAAGAATATTAACATCATATAGTAGAAAGAGGAATAATCTAACACATAGATACCCTATTATAGTAATATGTGTATGTACCAGTGAGATTACCAGCTTGAGATTTCCCAGTGAGAGCTTTGACTGATTTGAATAATAGGAATGAGGTCAAATGCAGGTTCAAAAGTTGAAATGACAGAATTATTTTATTTTAACAATTTCTTAGTTATCTCTGCTAGCCATGCATAACTTCTCTAAGAAAACACTCACCTTGAACTAATTAGATACAGATAGACTAGAAAATTTGCAGTATGGAGCATTTGATGATGTATTACGTGTATATTGCAGACAACTGTCTCAATTGAACAATACAAAGTCCTCTTTTATTTTCCTTGAGTTAAGTAGCAAACAATCATCTGGAGAAGTGGTCTATACTATAGACAATAAATACTTAACTGATAAAAATTGTATGTGATGTGCCAACTAACAGCTACGTATGATATTTCTTATTTGTATTGTGACTTCCAGTTTTTTTGTGTGCTTGTCTATTTATATACTTTAAACAATTTAATAATTATAATAAATATGTTTGTATTCTTATAATAATAATTGTTCTTTAATTCATTTCAAGAATCTTAAACAAATGTGAATTTGTCAATGACTTAAGATAGAATCTCATTCTGAACATATCCTAATATACAACGTGTAACAGAATAAACGCAATACCTCTTAAGGGTCATTGTACTCATCATTATGAACAACTTTTACTATGGGACCAATCGCGAAAAAAAGACAGCTGTTCAGTACATTTTGTCGAGTTATGCGCACAGAAATGTATGGGGAAGTCGATTTTTTTTTCACAATTTCAGTGTTGGTCCCATAGTGAAAGTTGTTCATAATGATGAGTTCAATGTCCCCTTAAGAGGTATTAATTGAATAATAAATCAGTATTCCCTTTTTTTGTATCTTATTTAGACAAATTTCTGAAGAAATGTTAAGCAAAATAAACTAAAAACAATTGTTATTTTTTGTGACCTATGTTGTCCCACTACTGGACAAAAGCCTCCCCTATATTTCTGCTGCTTTCTCCGGCTAATCTAAATTTTTTTACCGTTATAAATACACATTTTTATATTTTTTTAGATTCATATTAACACATTTTTGGTTTTAGGAAGCAGCACGGCATGTGTGATGATCCTAGACCGGTCGGAAAGCGTGATGCGCGCGGCCAACATTGGCGACAGCGGCTACATGGTAGTGCGGGGAGGCCGCGTGGTGCACCGCTCCCACGAGCAGCAGCACTACTTTAACACGCCCTACCAGCTCAGCCTGCCGCCGCCCGGACACGACCGGAATGTGCTAAGTGACAGGTACACACCGAACATTTCAGCATCACTTTACATAGTGGGGAGCCGGCACGGTTTCTGAGCAATCATATTCAGGGCGAAAAGTTGATACCTAAACAGGTCAGGGGGCCTACTTTAGGATTTCCAACAAAAAGGATGTCCGATCTAAAACTTCTGATATATTTTCGGGGTCCTCTCAAAATTAAAAGTCATACCTATAATCAAACTAAGCTGAAAATTAGCACTTACTGAACGTCAAAAATTAAGATGAAGAAAGTCCCCTAAAATGGCCAAGTTTTGCCCTGAATATGGTTGCTTAAAAACCGCTTCTAACAGCTCTTATATATTGAGAAATCATATTTGAATTTGTGAGTAACACTTCTGAAAGTGTGACAGTGGACTGTGATGTTAATAGCAATGACTTTAGTCTGACAGAAACTACAGTGTTTTCGATAATATAAGGTGGTAAATATTTATTTTAGGGCAGGACCTCGACCTTCGCTTTGCTATGTCCTTCACAATGAATACAATAAGAACAAATATAAAACGGTTCTCATATGTAGAGAAAACAATAACATTAAAAGAATGTTCTTAAAATATTAGAGGTAAACCACGCCAGTAGGTGATATGAAATCAAGATTATTTTAAAATGACATTGTACTGACTGTCCAGGAATTGTAATTTATGTGTTTATCTCGCGTCAACTTATTTGATACAAGAAGTATAGTGCGTCATAATTTCTTGATGATAAAATCAGAATTAGAGCGAAAGGTTACTTCAATACCGATAATAGTATAAATACTACGGAACACTTAATGTCTCATATGGGTAACTCAATCATGTTTCAGATTATTATCTTTCCTCCTTCTCCATACGACTTGAAACTGCATTATGCTTATTTTAGCCACAAGAATGTTGAATATTCGACAATAGTTTGGGCGATAACTGTTAGCTGCTTATTGTTGACAGTTTTCATTTTGGTTTCGTGCCAGATCCATTTTTAAGTGTGCCGTTATAGTATTTTAAAAATGCTGTAGCTTCATATTTACTTAAATTCTCTTGGATGTACTCGCCCGCCCACAGTAATAATTTGCATCGTCATTTTCGTCTGCCTGGATCATTATCTATCTGCTATGGAGCGGTATAAACCAGAGATTCGGCTATTTCGTAACTGGCACCAGGCGGTTAAATGTAATTTAGCTACATTGTGAGCTCACAATCTAGATCAGCTCAGTTCACAGTGGTACAGCAATCAAAGACAGTCTTTATAACCGTGAAGCAATGTAAATAATATGTATCATTGTTCTGAAACGTTTATTTGGGTATCGTATTGGTTGCAGTCCTGTTTATTTTGCTACTTTGTACGAGACATCTTCGTTTCGCTTGACGACGATATTCGATCTTGATCAAGTGGTACTGTGCTTATAAACCACTGACCCGTGCCCACTTCGTTGGACGGTATTTTTCGGGTTAATAAACATTCTATTGATAAAAGAATTTTCTAAATCGGTTCAGTAGATTACAACCTTACAAACTTTACCTCTTTATAATATTAGTATAGATAGCAATGGAGCTCTACCGCTAATGGTAGTCGATGTAAACGTTTACAAATAAATTATATGTACTAACAATAACAAAATTACGTAATCCTTTTATTCAGACTCATTATAAATAAAGTGCTCATTAATGAACTTTTATGACCTTGCACTATCGCCTTTGCGTGTCAGAAGATATATTAAAATGCCAAAGACACCGCAATTCAATTCTTCTAATTAGCTGACAAAATATTCGGTTTCCCTTAGCAGTAGAACTTGCAGTCAGGAAACATGAAATATACGTTACATCTAATCTCATCCAGATTTAGTCTGCGCAGTCATAAGACTCATTCTGCTTCAACCACGAGACTTAGTAGTCATGTGCTCATTCCACATACAGCTGTTGTATTTCTGTATGCACTAATATTAGAATTTTTAGCTCATTGGATATTTGCCAAATGTTAAAACTTGCGCGTTCTCTTAAAATTTATGGAATTGTGTTTACTTGTTTATTATTGGCACGATTAACGAAAGAATTTGTAAAAGTCTTCCAAATAAATGCAAAATGTGTAATCACGGTAATTCTAATGACGTCACAATGTAAGAATGGAATAGCAGTGAGGTTGTTGACACTATTATTTAATTACATCATTGACATCAAATAAATGACGCACTGTTGTCACTATTTATATACTTTAAATGTACCTACCTACAAACATACATAGTAAACCTACCTACATCCTAGAATTGAATGGTTACGTCTTGGCGCCCCAATTACGTGCTAGGTATGCTATTATGTAGACAAGTGAACCAAGAATAAAGTCCAATTGTTTTTTACTCATGAAGCTGTGTTCTATTGTTCTTCTCATTGTTGTCTTGTTGTTGCATTAAGTTTATTTGAAATTGCGTCGATTTAGAAGCACTATTATGTATTATTATGCAATTTTTACTTTTAAAATTACTTAGCAAATATGGTTGGTGTCTGGTATATTTCCTATGTATTTTTTTTATTAAATACTTTCTGATGAGTTAGCTCGTACGTAGATAAATCTGTCTATTTTAATCACGCAGAATGTTTTTTTTGTATTTTCACAACACACTGCACCCATGCTTAGTAAAATTAAGCATAACATTCAAATAGGTATTGACACTGTTCACGTAAAATAGTGTACATTCAACATCATACCATATTATCACTGCATTCACTGCGCGTTGTTTACAGAGTGATCATGATTACATTACTGCGTGGAAGAATCGTACCACTTTTACTCTTATTTATAGAGGGTTAAAAGATATCTGTTATGGGTGTTGGTCATCTTCCAGTATCACTAACCTGTCATGCCTAAACGCCATCCAACCCAACAAGGATAGGAGGAAAACTTAAATTAAATTAAAAAATATCTACCTGTCTGCCAGTCACTCTCATTCGGGGTTTTCCAAACTGGTAAATAAATATTTATAAAGTTGTTAGTAAGGAAGACGAACGAGTTGACCCTGATAACAATAATTTAACCATTAAGTCAGAAATAGTAGATTGTATCATAAGGGAGCAAAATAATATTTTTACGACGAAGGCGCTTTTTTGAATCCAGAGCGAAGCGAGGGATTCTTGAGTAGCATCCCGAGCGTAGCGAGGTATTCTTTAATAGAATCCTGAACGTAGCGAGGGATTCAAAGTACGTTGCCCGAGCCATAAATATATTTGCGCCCGAGTGATACACTACTTTTCATCACCCACTATGAGGAAATAAAAGGCGCATCATATTTTATTGTAATATTATTATTTAATACAACATAGAGTAACAATTAAATTGAAATTAAATAGCATCTATCTATACTAATATATAAAGCTGAAGAGTTTGTTTGTTTGCTTGAACGCGCTAATCTCAGAAACTACTGGTCCGATTTGAAAAATTCTTTCAGTGTTAGATAGCCCATTTATCGAGGAAGGCTATAGGCTATACATATATCATCACGCTAAGACCAATAGGAGCGGAGCAGTAATGAAAATTGTGACGTAGAAGAAATTGCGCGGGTCAGTTAGTCTAATAATAAAACAACTAAAAACTAGACATTTTCGCAATTATAAAAAAATATTGTTACAGTTTTATTAGGAATAGGGATTGTTGTAGATTTTATATTCTGCGTGTTTGAAATAATGTCCGAATCTGGCTCATGTTGAGGAAATATGACGGTGAATCTCATTGTTTCGATGTAGATGGGCGCGGCGACAGTGGCATGGATGGATTAAGGCTGCTCTCTCGAGAAATGCTTAAAAACAGCGTGCAGATCGGCATTTACTAGAAATTACATCTGAAAAAAATAGTTAGTTATCTAAATAATTTGGTTTAGCCAGAATTTATGCATCGGTATCACATAATAAGAAAAAAAATCACCAAATCAGTTCCAAATCCTTGAAATGAAACCATTTTATTCCTTCATTTTTTAACAAAAGTAAAAAAAAATATCTAGGTACTGCTTTGCAATATAACGAAAATAATTTGATTTTGTTAGTTTTTTAAAATGTGTGTTATTTTTAGGGTTCCGAAAAAAAACGGAACCCTTATAAGATCACTCGGGTGTCTGTCTGTCCGCCTGTTACAGACCGTTTTCTCCGGATCCACTGGACCGATTCTGTTGAAATTTAGTACACATATGGACTTCTGTGACTCAAACACGGACGCGTTACTTAAACCATTAAATTTTTAGTATGGAGGTCACTTTTGGGGGTCAAACTAGAAAATTAAAAACAAAAAGTTTTTTGAACAATATCGTGTGACATCAAATAAAAGGGCTTACTGTGAGGGTTTTAATTATATTTTTTTCATAATTTTAAAACAAATTGTTTTGAAGTTATTCAAGAAATTAAACGAAAAATTACCATTCAGTAGTTTCCTGGGAATTACGCTTGACCCAAGGCTACAATGGGGCCCTCATATAACATCTCTTTCTGGACTGCTAAGTTCAGCAGCTTATGCTGTTAGGAAAATTCGCCAATTAACGGATGTCGATACCGCGAGACTGGTCTATTTTAGTTACTTTCACAGTATCATGTCTTACGGTATTTTACTATGGGGACGGGCTGCAGACATTGAGTCTATTTTTATTCTGCAGAAAAGAGCCATCAAAGCGATATACAATCTCCGCCGGCGCGATTCTCTAAGGGAACTGTTTAAGAATATTAACATCATGACGGTACCTTGTCAATACATTTACGAAAACATCATGTATGTCAGAAAGAATTTACATCTTTTTAGTAAAAGAGGCGACAGACATAATTATGGTACTAGAAATAGGGATCAATTAGTTCAACCAGGTTTCAGACTGGCTAAAGTTGCCTCATCTTTTATGGGGTACTGTTTAAAATGTTATAATAAGATACCTCCCCATATATTAGAACTTAATGAGACAAAATTTAAATCTTGTATTAAACGCACACTATGCAGGCAAGCATATTATAAGTTGGGGGATTATATTGAAGATAAAAATGCTTGGCTGAATGCTGGTCCGGCTCCACAGCCACTAGGGCGCACAAAATAATCTGTTAGCATTTGGAAACATTGTTGGACCGGCTGAAGATTGTAAAAAAAAACCAATATTTGCATTGTATAGACTCAATTTTATTTAGCAACTAGCTGTGCCCGCGACTTCGTTCGCGTGGATGTCGAAAAATATCTGTTGCATAGATAAAATTTACTTTAAGTTAATACCTTGCGTATCCTGATCTGTCTCAAAATTAAGAAAATAGGAAGAGGGTACCTAATGCAGGGCACTCTATCATCTCTTCCGGTTGAAATGCCGATTAGCCCGGCTAATCTCTTGGTACATACCTACCTCAAGGTAGGTATCAAAATCAACAAAACCGACTATCGAACGAACGGTGGTAGGTAGTCTTCAAACTACGAAACAAAGAAGCTGATGAATAAAGTTAATTCTTAATTTTGTCCAGCCAGCAAAAAGAAACAGTTTCTTTGATTTTCCCTGACAATTGCAGATTACAGAATACCGATTAATTTTCACATGTTATGTTAAACAGTTCTACCGGGTTTATAGAATCGATTTACTGTGTAAGAATAATCGAATTTTTTAAATCGATATTTAGTAGGTACTGAAAGAGGAGATTTATTAAATGAGGAGCTCGTAGCTAAATAATAACAGTCGCACGGGTCGATCTTCATGGTTTACCAACTCTTGCCTAGGTGGCTCTGTGAATAGTTGGCCATATTATTTAACATACCGCGACTTCGCCGTGTTGATCGGAAGCCTGATCCGAATATAGTTGGGAAAAGGTTAAGCATATATTAAAAAAGACAGACAATACCATTTGGCCCCAAATGGGGCTGACGGTCCTTGAGAGAGTAACTCTACGGTTTTATTATCCTTTTCATTGAATGGCGGTTAATCAGCGGCCTAAATGATCCCCAATGCGCAAATGTGTCAAAGTGGCGAATGGGTCTGTCATGTGACAACATTTAATGAACAGGCTGGCAGATGCTTATGCCGTCTATGAATAGGGTAGGTGTGACGAAAATATAATTATGAATTTATTTATTTTTTGGGAATCCTAAATTCTTTTAAATGCCGGGATGTCACTTAGACCGTCTCCCTAGTGGATAAAGGAAATTGAAACAAAATTACGTTTGTAATCTGTGCCCAGTTTTGCCAACTTTAGATTAAGTGTTTGCGAAAATCATTTCATTTTTTACCATGAAGCATCATCTGCCTAGCCTTTTCCCAGCTATATTGGAGTCAGCTTCCAGTCTAACGGGATTGGAGTGGCTGCCTACCAGACCTCTACAACCCTAAAATATTGGGTAACACGATATTTTTTGGCAAGACTGTAGGTGTCAGATTTGTCGGCTTCTGACAATCCGTAAAGACTGCCTGAGATCTCTTCTCGGTAGGTATATTAAAATGGTCACCCATCCACGGACTGACCTTGGCAAGCCTTGAAGATCGACCCGGGCGGCTATTATATTCTGTGGTACGTAAGAATCTCGGCATGTTAAAATGGTCACCCATCCACAGACTGACCTTGGCAAGCGTTGCTTAACCTTAAAGATCGACCCGGGCGGCTATTATATTCTGTGGTACGTAGGAATCTCGGCATGTTAAAATGGTCACCCATCCACAGACTGAACTTGGCAAGCGTTGCTTAACCTTGAAGATCGACCCGGGCGGCTATTATATTCTGTGGTACGTGGGAATCTCGGCATGTTAAAATGGTCACCCATCCACAGACTGCCTTGGCAAGCGTTGCTTAACCTTGAAGATCGACCCGGGCGGCTATTATATTCTGTGGTACGTAGCAATCTCGGCATGTTAAAATGGTCACCCATCCACAGACTGACCTTGGCAAGCGTTGCTTAACCTTGAAGATCGACCCGGGCGGCTATTATATTCTGTGGTACGTAGCAATCTCGGCATGTTAAAATGGTCACCCATCCACAGACTGACCTTGGCAAGAGTTGCTTAACCTTGAAGATCGACCCGGGCGGCTATTATATTCCGAGGTACGAAGGAATCTCGGTATGTTAAAATGGTCACCTATCCACAGACCGATCTCGGAAAGCGTAGCTTAATCTTGAAGACTCGTGCAACTCATCATCTGCTTAACCTTTTCCCAACTATATTGGGGTCGGCTTCCAGTCAAACCGGATTTAGCTGAATACCAGTATTTT
The DNA here is from genome assembly GCA_947578705.1 of Lacanobia wlatinum. NCBI lineage: Eukaryota > Metazoa > Arthropoda > Insecta > Lepidoptera > Noctuidae > Lacanobia > Lacanobia wlatinum. Next base: position 13,785,447 of record OX388033.1, read on the forward strand.
ACGTGAAGCGGCTGCCTACCAGACCTCCACAACCCATTATTTGGGTAACACTGTAGTTCTTGGCAATCCGTAACGACTGCCAAAGATCTTCAAATGACAGCCGGGACCAACGGCTTAACGTGCTTTCCGAGGCACGGAGGAAACTTGGTATGTTGTGATGGTCTCCCATCTACATACCAACCTTGGCAAGCGTTGCTTAACCCTGAAGATCGACCCGTGCGGCTAATATAGATTAATTATGTATGTCGATTCGAATCACAATAAAATTCATGAATCACTACTCTTCTCTTTTTTCTTTTTCGGTCAAACATATCGTTATCACCTTCTAATTAGCTACATAGCATAGGTATCCAAACTTTATTTGTCAGACATTGACCAACCTGCTGATAACACCGCAATTCAGAAAAACGCGTCATCAGTACATCGCCATCAATCGACAATGTAGTTGAACTGTCAAAATATAAGTTTAAACTTAGAAGCTCACATGTTACGATAAATGAAACGATATGACTGAATGTTATTTTTTTTCCCAAAATAATAATATACGCATTCATTCATGAAACAGTTCTAAACTGTTACTATTTAATCTCAATAGATGGCGGTGCATGTATGTGCTTCACGTTATGAAACTTTAAACGAAACCTTTAAATACAAATATCTTTTGATAGAGTGAACCGATTGCGATGAAACAAAAACTAAGTTATACCTCCAGTTACGTACAATTTTAATGTGTGAAAGTTATCTACGTTATTTCTGTACTTTTGACATGATGCCTGCACATCCAAACAGATAAACAGATAAACAGACAAAAATTCCAAAAATGTTGGAAATGGGTTCTGTAAGTTACCCTTTATATCCCTAGCTATTTTTTATTTTATTATTTTGAATGTACAAAAACTACTCTTCAACAGATTTATTATATGTATAGATGTATAATTTCATCCATTTTAACGGCACATGTGTGAGTACTGTGTACCTTAAACTTAAGCTTAAGCTTTTTTAAATATCGCAGCATATGCTGAGACAGGGACCTTTTTGGCCTCGCACAAATTAATTTTAAGACGCCGCTTATATGTATTGACTGATATGTATGTCTTGTGCGAGTCCCAAATAAATATTTTTCTTTCTTTCTTTTTTCTTTCTTTATCAGTTTTAGGTTTGTTTTTGACTTGAATGTACCCTGGCAGTTGGGAGTGTCATGCTCACACAAAAGTCTGGCTGATGGTGGCGTATGCGTTGGATCATTTGGCTCCCTTTAAAATGGTTGAGCCCAATGGTGCTAGCGCATGCGTCATGTTCGTGAACGGGCGCTGTCAGTTGGGACTGGTCATTTCTCAGTTGCCATGGTTTATTTTAAATATTTCTTTGAATTGTTCCTTTTTTTCCCGGACGCTTTTATCCTGCTCGTCTTTTACATCGTTCTCACACGTTTGTATAATTTCAATTTGATGTAAACAAAAATTTGTAACAATTTATTATTTTTAAAAGAGTGTCCGTGGAGTTTCTTGCACGTTCTTCTCCATAGAGATCTACGCTTTGGAACGTGCAAATAGCTTCATCTTGTTGGACTGACCGACCTTGACAATTCAAAAGTGCCTGTAAATGGTTTATTTGAAATATACGATTTGATTTGATTTGATTTCGGAGATATGGGGGGCGCCCCTTACCTCCGAAACTAGAGCCTAAAATTTTGAAAAAAAAATGGAGATAATAAATAGATCTTTACCTAAAGATAACAGGAAAACCTATTAGAAGTCTGTAGTGTTAAAATAACATGTTAAAAAAAAAATGTTCGGAACCCTTTGCACGCGAGTCCGACTCGCACTTGGCCAAATTTTCTTATAATAAATTAAAAATGCGGGTAGCGGAGTGGCGCGTAGTTAGCCCCGTTTATATGCACAAGGTCATTGGCATGTCCTTAGCCTTAACTGAAGGTTGCAATTTAAGGTTTTCCACGATGCGTTTACATGTTTTCGCCTTGTTCTCAATGGCATCTTCTATATACCCCTCTGCTACAGCACTCGACTTCCATCCTCCATGTCGCTTGAGAACAGTTAGTCCGCTCCAGAATCTGCCAAAAGGGTAGCAGAAGTACGACGAAAACAATGACCTGTATACAGCTTGATATCTGGTAACTTCAAATAAGTAGCGATTACTTGTGACATGTTAGAAATTTTATTTTTTCCCATAACTTGTTTGAAGCACTAGCCATTTTGATAACGGATGAAAAACCGATTGGTCTTCATTGTTTTGTATTCTTCTCGGATTACGAAGGATCGGTCAATTTTTGTTTTCGTGTCTGTCAGCTTTACTAACAGTAAATCATCCGAGTGATTTTCGACATCATCAACAGTTATTTTTAAAAGTTCATTGCCACGACAAGCTCCATGTACTCCGAAAATTAAAGCCACCTGTAACAAAACCGAATGTGAATAAGACAAGTATCTATCGAAGTACAGGTTACAATAAAATGCGCATTTTTAAAACACTGGTTATACTTTACTAATCCACCATATACATAGTTACTTACTTTTACGGCAAGAAAGACTTTGTCGGGTGCCTCATTAAGGAAAGTCTCCACGTTTTTGGCTGAGAACACTTTGGATTTTTAGGTTTAAATCCATCAGACATCCTCTTCAGATACGCTATTAATTTCGAATGTGTCCAGTTTTACATCATTATTAGAACTGACTGTTGATTTTAGCATTGAGTAGGTACTCCAAAGAGTGGAAGGTTGTTTAGTTCTGGCTAAGTTATGGAAATAGGCCAAATACACAGATTCTGAAAAATTCTTGGCGCCTCTTGCATTTCTCCATTCAATAAAATTATCATAGGCTTTCATATATTTCTCCCGGGATTTTGCAGGTAATAGATTATCCATCACATTTCTTGCGTGACTTCTAATACTCTCAGGAGTTAATTCTATACTTTCACTGTCACTTGAAGAACTCATTTTTCAAAACAAAACTATGAATTTCTAACAATCTGTGAAAATTGACGAAAACGCGGGCTGTAGCTCGCGCGTTTTTAATTTGATTTTTTTTGAAGTGAAAACTTCTTTAGCGGCGTTGAGCACTTTTTCTGTAATGGGTATAAAATCTTAAACTCGCGTCAGGGTCACGTGATGCTGATCGAAAAAGCGTAAGACGGACTCGCGTCAGGGTCACGTGATGCTGATCGAAAAAGCGTAAGATCGAGGGGAAGGGAGAGGAACTAGTATCTCCCACTCTTTCTACCGTGCCTGAGTACTTGTTCACGTTGGAACGCGCGGGCGCGGTGGCGGGTGCGGTCGCGAAGACGTGGCGGGTTCGTGTTCACATTGGCCGCCTGGCGTTTGCGCGAGTGTGACATGATGAAAACGTGCTAGCGTTTCTAGCGATAAGTTCAAACTGGTTGAACTTACCTGACGTCGCGAGATAATCGCGCGCTCCGCCGCTAGTTCGACGTGAACACACACAAACATCTCACGCGTTTGATATTGACGCGAGCGGCGCGCGCGCGCCAGTCGCTAGCTTGCCCGCTACTTACACCGCACGTGCGTTTCGTACGTGAACACTTGGATATTACGCCATATGTTTGATATTTCGTGACCGCGCCCGCCACCGCGCCCGCGAGTCAACGTGAACAAGTACTGAGTGTGCTGCTCCGCTTAGGCGGCACAGGGCGCTTGCGCGAATGTCCGTCTGTGTTTATGTACAGCGTGCCACGCGTATCCAAGGATACGAAATTACGGAATTACGAAATTATGGATGAAAGTTGATTTTTCTAAGAGATAAAAATTAATGTAATATATAAATAAATAACGATATAATATTATGAATAATAACATGTAAATTGTCATATTTGTGTACGATAGCGCAATAAATAAACATTGTATTCTACCTCATAAATGATAGTATTTTTGTACTTATAATTAAACACAACGTTAATACTAAAGTTTTCACTTCTGCCGGCACTCCCGGAGTGCTATTTTTTTTTTTTATTCAGCCGGCGGCGCGACTATGGGCCGTCGTACCAGCAAGTCTTTATTCAAACAATATTTGCGTTCGATTTCTTTGGCGCTGAACACTAAGATGTTCCAAATTCAAAAAGTGCGCGGCAAAGATAATTGCGGCGCACTTGTAAAGAGGATTAAAAATTCATTACTGCCCGCTAAAAGTTTCTTATAGAAAACACCACCTTTGGGTGCTTCCAAATATAGCTACCCTGCATTTGGACCAAAATTTCCAGTGAATTATTACCGGCTGAAAATTTTTACTGTAGTTTCATGCGCCTGGACTACGGACAGTTAAATAATGTGCCTGTAACATGTTGACTTATAGGCCAGAATCGGCGGAGACGTCAGAATTCTCCGTGGAGTGCGGTGACGTGATCCTGGTGGCGACGGACGGCGTGTTCGACAACGTGCCCGAGCCCGTGCTGCTGGCGGAGATGCGGCGCGCGCAGGGCTTGTCCGGCGACACCAAGCGCCTGCAGGCCGTCGCCAACTCCATCGCGTGGATGGCGCGCAACCTGTCCTTCGACGGCTGCTACATGTCGCCCTTCGCTAAGAGCGCACGACAGAACGGCATTGATGCCATTGGTGAGTTATCAAAGCATCGTATTGTATTGCAAAAATAGGTGCCGGAGTGATTGCTAATTAAATTAGAAGAAAGTAATTGAAATATAACTTTCATTTTGTACATTATTTAAAGTAAACATTCATATTATCACCATTTCGTAACAAAATTTATTTTATTTTCTTTTTTATCTCGTTAATAAAACAACTGAATGTTTGAAATCGTTAGGTATTGCAACTTCATCACATGAATACTGCGACATGTCTAATGATATTTTTTGTTTGCAGGGGGAAAACCAGACGACATAACGGTGCTACTTGCTATCGTAGCACTATGAAAATGTCCCCATGTGATTTATGTAGCTAGATTCTAGGTACATTTTTTGTTCAAGATTACAAAAAAAAATTAGTTAAATAATAGTGATAAACAACGAAGCCAAAAAATTTAAGTTCGGACCCTTTTTTTAAATTGATCTGTAATTATTTTTGTTGTCTTTGATTAAAAGTGAAGGAGGTGTCCACTTCATTTGATTCATTGCAATTAAATATGGGACAGATGTATTTCTGAAAATTTGTTTTGTATGTATATTTGTCGTTTAATTATAACATTGTGCATAGTAATGTGTAAATACTTTTTGTACTATATGACTTCAGTTTTTGTTATACTAGATATTTCTGTATGATCTCAAAAGTTGTTGTATGCTTTGTGTAATGTAAAGGGCCAGGCCACGTAGCTGTCAGTAGGTCACCTCCTAAGCTTGATTCTGTCTACCTATGTTAGCTGTCAAATAGAATTGTTTATTCCGAGATATCACGCTGTGACGCCATGATCTGACTGTTGTGCTTCTAAATTATTGTGATTTACATGAAGCTGCTTGATGTTGTAATGCTGAAAACAAAGTGCCGTCGACTTGGTGTAAGATTTGAGAGAATTTGTGAATGTAATTGGGTCAGCGAAAGTTATCCGTGACCGACATTACTAATCTTTGAAACAACAGACCTACTTCTGCTATCTTTTATTTTATGAGTTTACACTAACTCACTGCAGATTGGTAGAACACCTATGTACTGTTGACTTTTTAGACACATGTACGCGCTCTGGTAAAATTGGTTAAATTGGTTCAATCGATAATATTGAAGTCAATTATCTACACTAATATTATAAAGAGGAAAGATTTGTTTGTATGTTTGTTTGTTTGAAATGAATAGGCTCCGAAACTCCTGGACCGATTTGAAATTCTTTCTTTGAATTTGAAATTCTTTCAGCAATGGATAGCTACATTATCAGGGAGTAACATAGGCCATATTTTATCCCCGTGCTCCCACGGGAACGGGAAATACGCGGGTGAAACCGCGTGACGTCCACAAGTTGTAAATATAACAATGGGAGCGCTGACCACTTGCTCGTGAACAAAACGTGAATGTGAATCCTAATTCCTAGATTACGTAGTGTCGCTCAAACCTATATATAATACAGTGTAAGCAGATTGTAAGAGCACTGAAAAGTCAACTAGTATAGATCAACGCATTGTGTACTAGATAACATTGCGATGTTTGTTTTTTGTAGAACAAACTGTATTTAACGTGAATGATTATCATGCCGCCTTTTAATAATCTTTTTTTTGTTGGCCCAATTGTAAAATAGTAGAATATAGTTGTATAATTGTGTGATTACGAAGTTGATGAGTAAATCCATATTAAACATTTGATTTCACAATCAACTGAGTTTTGGAATTGAGTGTGAGTTTGAATGAAGACTGAATACAACTAGATTTACTGTTCTTGTTGTTACTAGTAGTTTTATTAATGTTACGAAACTATATTTGAAACGATCACAACTAACGGTTCTAAAGACACTTATGTTCTTTATAAATTTTTATGTAAATTATATGTGTAATGATTGTATGTCTGTTTTTTTTCAATTGATTATTTAAACCTTTATCGCAGCTTTTATCATTTAACTTGATTCAAAACACACATTTTGGATGTAAGAACTTGCAATAATTAGGAATCAAGCCTAATTACTTAATCATTAGCTGCAATCATGAAGTGCATTTGAAGTTTATTATAATAATAGAAATTACGTTGCAGGTACAACGGAGCTAATGTAGCTCTCACTCATTGCACTGTAAATAAATTATCTTGAGCTGTGATAATACTAGTAACAGTTGTATCTATGAACGAGTAAAAACAGAATTGGTGTTATCTTGTTGACTTGTTATTCCTATGTTTTGTATTTGGGCTCTGTAAGTTTCGTTTTAGCCGTGACCTTATTTAAACGTCGTGTTAACCAATTTAGTGAGAGTTCAAATTGGTCAGCCAGATTAGCCGTGGCTTACAATTTGTAAATGAAAATCAGTAGCAAAAGATTATCATGCTTCTATTAAAGTATGTCAAGGTATTGGCTGCAAGTAGTCATTGATCAAATGCTTATCGACTTGGACTTATCAACTGTATCGTATGTAACTGTGTTTTTAAAATTCAACATGATAGTGCGTGAATATAGAATAAACAATTCTGATTCCGATCCAATCTTTTCACTAATCACCCGATGCCATCCCTGTGGTAAAAAAATCGAGCAGCTGACAAAATATTCTTCTATTTATTACTAGCAAACCGCTTTCGCTTAGCGCGTTTCTTTAAAACATCGAGATTTCTATATTCCATATTACAGTTCCCGTCACGCAAGTTTACCTCCCCGAAGTACGTCGGAATCGATTGCGCAGGATGTCAATTTGGCAAAAAACATAGGACTGCGCATCTCACTCGCTCGTATACGTTCGATGCATACGTGTGACTCGCTTGCTCAATGCAATACGACTGTTGATGCGAAAAGTGTTACACGTTGTTAGTGTTTTTAATTAATTATTTTGGTTATTTCTCACTATTTGATTTGGTTTTTGTGGAGTTACTTTTTAATATTGTTATCGTTACTGGTAGTCTTTGCTACTTGTTTCTAATTATTATACGTAAAAAATATTCTAGGAACATAACCCTTTTTTACGCGATTGCACCTGCGTGGTCGTCACTAAAACCTAACTTCGGAAGGATAAACAAAACTGATGCGAACTTTACATGAAAGTTTAAGTAAGTATAAATGTATTGCACACATAAAACTTCTGGAAAATGATTGGGAAAACTGAAAAATCCGGTGGTTAATTTCAGTTTAGCAGATATTTAGTGTATGACGTCGTTCAACAAAAACTGTTTCCGCTGGGACTACGTCGTCCTAGTCGCACTTATTTTTTGTTATGGACGTACAAGAAAAAAATACATTCTATAATTAGTGTGTTGTATTTGTGTGTAAATGTGTATGTTTAAATGAAATTTGTGTCATGAAAATGCGAAGATATTTAAGTTTCCGCTGCGCTGACTTTTTGGGTATTTGATGAAAATCATTAAAAACAGTTTATTGGAGAGTTGTATTTTTTTACGCACGTTTGCCTTGATATTGTGTGTAATGTTTGTGAAAACAGAATTTGAAAAAAAAAAAAAAACATACCGTTCAGAAGATATACCTACACGTAAAAGTAAAATAAGGTTATTAGGTCCAAGTACTTAAAATAGAAACTCTAGAACCTAACTTATAACGTTTATTTGTATCTTGTTAGGGACTACAATGTCCTGCCAAGTTTCATTTATGTGCTCTTAGTAATTAATGAGCAATAGCATAATTTACTACGACCGGACCACTTTATTGTTTGACATACGAATGTAGGTCTTTCTAAAAGAAAAGCAGAATAAAACATATTCCAATATTTAGTGTATTAATGCAACAATTCATATGTAAAATTTCAGGTCATCGTTTCGAAAATTGTCATGGAAATGGATAACGGTGACACGGTGGAATCCATCATTTCCAAGCAAGGCCGGCTTTAACCATCTTAAGCACGGTAAAAATATCTATTCCATCTTCATACAAACGACCTACGCGCCTCGAGTTCAAACTGCTCTCCATCTGCACGCAGTCGCGTATGCGCTGCATTGACGAACGAACGTAGTGATCGTTTTCTAAGCAGTAAACGGGTGATTTGTGAATATTTGTTTTGAAATAAGAACAAGTACTTAAAATGGATAAGAAAAATTATAGAATTACTAGCTGACTCGCAAACGTTTTGCCCTTAGAATAATAACGCAGTATAATTTACTTTTTAAGTAAGATTTTGCAGTAGATAGTTAAGGGTTTTGATTGCTACAGGTAGCGCACAAGCGATGAGATGGTTGATATCAAGTAAAGTTCGCAAAGGTCTGACATCGGATGGGTGACTAAAAATATTGTTATTTCGTGTTGCTCCTGCTGTAGGTACTGGGGACGTAAGAATAAACTGAGATGAAAAAAGATAATTATAATGAATAATTATATACTTACGTCAGATGTTTCTTGCATTTTGGTTGAGTAGGTAGGTGTTGAAATTTGTAAGAATTGGAGTTTGGTAACCTCCGGCGACAGTAGCTTTTTTGCATTGTTTTAAATAAAAAATGTTATATTTACAATCACAAAAGTAGTCCCGTCCCACGGTGGGCTGAAAATTGGCTTTCATACACTTAGGGATTTCAATTTGCAAGTGCCGGATTTTTTGCTAGATATCGCTTCTATTAGTTATTACTATATACATAATTGACACGCGTGTTAATTCTGCCAAAAAACAAAGGTGTTATAATTTTTTTACGAAAAATTTGTATGAAGCGAGTATGAAAAATCTAAATATCTCTTAAACGAGAAGGAAAACCGTTATATCCTTACAGGTAATTATAGTAATAATTATTTATGATTTTTAGTCAAACTTTAAATCATTAAATTCAATGCCTTTTCTTTAAAGTATGAAACTGTTGCTTTTAGAGTTTAAGTTGAGGAACACGGACTTTTAACAACACGTAACATAAAATAGAATCACCCCTATATTCCCGAAGGATTAAATTGTCTTTTTGTCACTGTTCCAACGGACGATGATGTCGACGGTTCTTGAGAAACAGAGTGTGCTCTTGGTATGTCATCAACAGTTGGTTCTTGATTATATAAAGTTTGCACACAACTTGGCCAATCAATATTAGCTTCCAGCCAATTTCTGTACTGTCTTCTGAAATTATCAAGGAATCGGGTAGATTTTTGCTACCTTGACCACTTGAAAATTGAAATCCCTAAGTCTATTAAAGCCGATTTTCAGCCCACCGTGCGGCGCCCCGGACGGCCGCCCGGGTCGCCAGCCGTTACTGTTTCCAGGTTGTCTACCACGGGTTATTTAAACGACAAGGTATACAGTGGAATCTCAATAACCCGCCACTATTATAAACCAGAGTTATTGGAATGTTCAGAAAAATTAAGATAAATAAAATATAACATTTCATAATGCACTAAAACATCTTATTAAATTAGTCTTAGATTTTAGGGTTCCGAACAAAAAACGGAACCCTTATAGGATCACTCGGGTGTCTGTCTGTCCGTCTGTCACAGCCAGTTTTCTCCGGATCCACTGGACCGATTCTGTTGAAATTTGGTTCCTACATATATGGACTTCTGTAACCCAAACACACAGGGTATAAAAAAAAAGGTTTTTTGAACAATATCGTGTGACATCCTTACTAAAATTATAAATGCGAAAGTAACTCTGTCTGTCTGTCTTGCTTTCACGCCAAAACTACTGAACCGATTTAAATGAAATTTGGTACAGATATAGTCTAGACCCTGAGAAAGGATATAGGCTACTTTTTATCCCGGGAGTATGTTCCCTAGGGACCACGCGGGCGAAGCCGCTGGCAGAAGCTAGTAAAAGATAATTTTTGTTGATTCAATAATTACTTTAAGTACTTTTTTTGCCCTCACAAAATTATTGTTCTTTAACATTTGCTACGTTAGTTCTGTTAAAAAAAAAACTGGTCAAGTGCGAGTCGGACTCGCGTGCAAAGAGTTCTGAACGATTTTTTTTTTAACATGTTATCCTTGCTCCTTACTAATATTATAAATGCGAAAGTAACTCGTGTCTGTCTGTCTGTCTCGCTTTCACGCCAAAACTACTGAACCGATTTAAATGAAACAGACAGAGTTACTTTCGCATTTATAATATTAGTAAGGAAGTAAGGACTATTAACCCGTTCCATGCGGCGATATAATTTACACTTATTAGCCAGATGCGGAACAGTTTTCGTCGCGAACGCCTATGGGCGTCCTCCGCACCTCATACAGAGGGCTTAGTGTGAGTTTTTTAACATACTCGATCGTGTTAACGTAAACGTTCGCTTATGTCAAATTGTTTAGAAAAAAACAGGTTGTCCGTGAGTGTCACCAGAGCGCGCTTATTCAGTTTCAATATAAATTGACGTTTACGCTCGATCGAGAACGTTAAAAAACTCACACTAAGGCCACGGAACGGACGGATAAAACGCCGATCGATGTTTTCAGCACTGTGTAAAGAAATTGATCATTCTTACCTTCCTACTCTCTAATCTAAACAAATTACAAATACGCTAAACCAGTGATACGTTCACGAACGTTTTTGAAGTGGCTCGGGTGAAGTCGGGCGGGTTCGACACGCCTGGCGCGAGATACGATACAAACACTGAATGGCGCGTTTTATAGCCGAACACAGGCTCGAATTTGGTCCAGCAGCGTACCAAATCCGCCAACCAAGTCCGTTCTCGCTACAGACGATCGGATCGAACTAGAGATGGGTCGTCGACGTATTTATCGTGAACGGAACTAGACCGCCCATTTCCGTTCATCGACTCGTCGATCAACTAGTTGAATTTTTCGACTAGTCCACGACGTAAACTTTGTTAATTTTGCGACGACGCGGCAACGAGACGCGCGATGTCTACGCTGGACGGCTCGGCGATTCAACATAGTTTGTAGGTGGATTAGCGTAGCGTCTCGTAACTGGGGGGCTACTCTCTAAGCCCGAAGTCCGTAGTTTCGGGCTTAGATGCGGGCGTATTCTACTCCGTATCACCTAAAGACTTATGATTAATCCCAAACTCGAACTAAGAATGAATGACAACACGATTTCACAGTAACTGCCAAATCGTGTTGTCATTAATTTTTAGTGATTAGGTGATACGGAGTAGAATACGCCCGCAACTAAGGTGTACGTTACCCCAGCAGGAAAGTATGTCCTAGGGTAATATGAGTGGAACGTATATTTAGTGCGTAATCTGCTATAAATGTGCGCTACTTATAGAATTTGTGCGCCTGGCCGTTTTGGAAAAAAACGATTCCTGCTAGGGTAACGTTCTTCTAGCAGGAAAATTCTAAACGAATGATCGGAGAGAGAAATGTTGCGCGTGGGCAGAGAGCTTATATTTGTGCCAAAATGTGCCCCGAAAATATAATTTTTGCGTCTTCAGGTTTTCGAGATATTGCGTTTCCTGCTGAAGTAACGTTTTGCAGAATCGTGCATCTCTAAAACCATCGTATGTGCGCCTGTAGAATAAACGTACACGAGTAGCTCTTAATTTGTGCGTATTTGTGACAGAATTAGATTTACAAAAATATTAATAACTTTCAAGTAATCGCACTTTTTCGAAAACCCGAAAAAAATCGTAGCTCCTAAATGAGAAAACGTATAAGCTCGCTGAAAACTGTATTCGGTCCTTCTTGACGCTTTTAATAACCATTAAAAGTTTCAAAAGTGCACATGCATGCGTTATTGAATAATATTGCTAAAAATCATTGCTCGTTTTTCGTCCATAGTTATTATTTTTTGGACGAATTTATTAGCTAAGTTCTCACGTCGATAGTCGCGTTAAGTCGACATGAACGTAGTGGAGTCTCAGTGTACGGTCCACCCGTACAATTCATATCTTTGTACGTTAAATAAGCAGTTTTGTACCGCGTGCGCAACTTGCTTTAGTTCGCGTTCGGTCTTCGCCGCGTGTACTCACTATCATAATATCGTAGCAGTTCGATATCCTAAAATCATACTATCATAAGTGACCAGTGTATCAATTAGCTGTAGCACTATATCAATAAATCTATCATTATAAACTCTATCACATCTTATCATTTATAGTTGTCCCGTACACTCAGTTTAGCCGTCTACGAATTCAGCTAGTCCGGTGAACCGTCGAATCGTTAATTGTACGTAGACAGTCGAATGAACTAGTTCGTTCATTCAACGCCCATCTTTAGATCGAACACTTGCATCACGCACACGGCTGTCATCATGTCGTTGGACACAAAAACCGGCCAAGTGCAAGTCGCACTCACACACGACGGGTGACGAAGACCTTAATTTTAATTATTTTGTTGTTATGGCGGCAATATATATACACAATCTGTGAAAATTTCAACTGTCTACCTACTGACAGACAGACGGACATACGGACAGCAAAGACTTGTAATAGGTTTCCGTTGGTTACCCTTTGGGTATGGAACCCTAAAAATTCGAACACCTAGCCAAAAGTTTGTTCGGACTACCGTCCACACGTCCGAATTCGGTACGGGACAAACCAAATCCGCTGTGCAGACTAGCGGAATAATTATGTTCGCCGGACTACTCTACGCACGCTCGGATTTGGTACGAGCGGGAAAAAATAAAGAACATTTTTTACTATTACAACTACTTCTTACCTACTATTTTCTTTCGTTTAGTGGAAATTTTAGCGATTTTCACTCATTTTTGGCGAAGGGCCGATTTTTGTTAGTGGTTTTCTAAGAAAATACTGCTTGCGATCTTGATGTGTGTATTTCTTGGTGTTGCTCGTTGGAGACCTGGAGGCCGAATGTAACATCATCAACAAATACAGTCCACTTCAGTCTGATCCTTCGGCCTCCAGATCCCCTACGAGCATCAACAAGAAATACAAGCATCGAGATCGCAAGCAGTATTTTCTTTTGGAGATTCCTGACGACACCCTGTAACACTGGTGGTTTTACAAGCTGAATCTGGTGGAGAGCTAGTTTATCTGTCGGCAACACTGATTATAGCTTCGTAACATTGATAGCATAGACCTGTATTCCTCCAAGTAAAACCGCTGAGGGGCAGACATAGCGAAACTTAAAAACTTTTTGGTTTTACTACGCAAACCTAAAGTGTAAAATAAATAAACAAATGAATTAAGTAACTAAGTTATGACTATACTAGAATAGTTTAGGTAGTTAAATAAAGGATTTAGTAATCGTTATTGTTGTATTTACATTGGTTTTTAATTGAATTTTTATTTTTAAACGTCTTTTAAATTTTATTAAAATTGTTTACCTTTATTGTTTTAATTTTGAGTACCTAAATCTTTCTAATATAGCTTCAAATCCTTTGCGATTTATATTCTTAAATAACTTATATTTAGGATGAGCGTTTTGGTGGTTGTGGCTAGTTGGGAGTTACTTACTGCCGTTATAATTAATGCCAATAAATTATTGCCGATTTCACGATAAGGGACAGATTTTCATGATAAAAAAATTTCAGCTCTACTACTACAATAAGACAATTAATATTTATTAATTTTTGTATTCACAATAAACAGACCCTTATCAATAAACTTTTTACACAAAATACATTAAATCGACTCAATGCTAGTGACGTAATCACTACGGCATTTAATTTTGTTTTGTACAAATATTTATACTAATATGATGTATTCACTGTATCATACAATAATCTATTACCCCTGGGAAAATATTTTACTTGGCTTTACAAAAGAAATATTTGCTGTAGTAATCACTTGAAAATATGCTTAGTTTTTATATTGTAGATAACATTGTTAGGTCTAGTAAAATATATGAGCATAGGAACCTTTAGGATCTGCTAAATAGCTATGGAGTAAATGGAGAAAATCATTTATATAATAAAGAGCAATGCATCAAAAGAAAGCAGAAATCATAGACATATTCTTAATAGACGTTTTTGGCTTTGAAATCGCATCACATTTGTAGTAGTATTCAATAGCTAGCTTATCTAGCATCCTCATCCTCATTATCACGGCCGTGCCAGTCGAAACCTCCTGGTCGTCTGTTGGCCAGTTCTGGGAGTGGACCATAATCTGGTTCAGGGGCAGGATCAAATAACTTTTTTCTGAAATTAATAAATAATTATGCAAGTTAATAATTGATATTCATAAATATGTACTTTTTGGAATAAACAACAGATAAGGGCAGTAAGTGAAAAAAAAAAGCTTGAAAATAAATGTCAAAATATATTATAAAGAACCTAAGTTTTGAAATAACAGTTCATACTTACAAAAACTTTGGTGTCTTCAGTATTTTCTGACCACCATTCTGTCTTGGTAGTACATCCTCCATAAAGAAATATATATGGCCAATAGCCATACCCACTAAATCTACTGATATTGCATTACCAAGTAGCACAGAGAAACCCAATAACACCCAGGGAAGGTATGGAGCCTGAAAAAAATTTGCATAAATCTTTATTACCATAAGTACCAGAGCACTGGACATAATTATGTAGGTAGCAGGTAAAGATAAAGTTGTATTACTAGTATAAAAATCAGGTACCTAAATAATTAAACACTGCTGCCCCATCTTTACTAATATTATAAATGCGAAAGTAACTCTGTCTGTCGCGCTTTCACGCTAAAACTACTGAACCGATTTAAATGAAATTTGGTACAGAGATAGTCTAGAGCCTGAGAAGGACATAGGCTACTTTTTATCCCGGGAGTATGTTCCCTAGGGACCACGCAGGTGAAGCCGCTGGCAGAATCTAGTATTATATATGCGAAAGTAACTCTGTCTGTCTGTCTGTCGCGCTTTCACGCAAAAAGTACTGAACCAATTTAAATTAAATTTGGTACACAGATAGTTTAGAGCCTGAGAAAGGACCAGGGCTTTTTCTCCCGGGAGTATGTTTCCTAGGGACCACGCGGGCGAAGCCGCTGGCAGAAGCTAGTTAAGCATAAAGCAGGCTACAGGTTACCAAAAAGGTCTAGTAAAATAGTAAAGTACACTTTAAACCTTACCTGAAAGTTCATGAGGCCAAAGAAGTTCATCCTCACAAAGACATTTCTTCTAGACCATACATACACAATCATTATAGTAAATGCTTGTCCTAAAAATAATAAATTCACGAAGAAAGCACATAGCTGTTATACACACTTTTAAGGAAATTAAAAATATTTGGCATGCAGTCATCCTTAATAGCTAATTGGCAATCATGATACAATTGTGAGCCAATTGTTACATCAGTGAAATCGAAATTCAATAACACACCTCCTTTGTTAGTCTCACTTGTATCACTACATATTATAAAACAAAGTCCTCCGCCGCATCTGTCTGTCTGTCTGTTAGCAATAAAGTCAAAAACCGCTGCACCGATTTTCATGCTGTTTTCACCAATGGATAGAGTGATTATTGAGGAAGGTTTTAGTATATAATTTGTCTAGAAAAAATTTAGGGATCCTTTAGAAAATCACAGCGCGGACGAAGTCGCGGACAAAGTGCTAGTACAGTATAATGCATTGTGAAGCAATTTCATTGTAGCACTGTCTTATAAGTTATAAGCAAATTGCTCAAAGTCCAGCAGTTTTTGAAGTGAATTGAAGTATGGGTAAATATTCAATATCTTGATAAAATTAAGCCTTAAAAATAATGCCTTGTTTCATAATTCCGCCCATGTACCTCTATTGTACATAAAGTTTAAATATATAAATTCAAAAAGGATACAATCATAAGGACACCTCCAAACACAAACATTACAACAAAATCAGCAGTTCTTCCTCTAAAGGAGCCCTCTTCAAGCATTCTACAATATCTGTAGGTGAATATCATATTGAAGAAAAAGTTGAATCCTAAATTCCCAAAGAACAGGAAAGTGCTTATTAGCCTCCATAATTGGTATTTCCTTAATATTAGATTAGGATTAAAATATAACTGGAATGGTGATACCAGGTCCAGTTGCTGAAACAGAAAAATATAAAATTGATACAGTATCAATATTATTACTTGCTTCACCAAAACTATCAGCATGTATTACTAAATGGTTATGCAAAAAAGTTATAATGACTCAGCAAATGACACGTATAATTGAATAAACAAATAAGAAAAAAACGTACGACAGCTAGCGTAGTAACAACACAAGCCGTGGTATAAGCCCTGGTCACTGGCGGTATGAGCATGTATTCCTGTAGAAGTGTCTGATATGCCATTTTCAGTTTAATTATGTTTTTGTTTTTACACTTCAACGTTCTAAAGGAAATTAGCTAAGATAACACAGTCACTGTTCGACTCGACATGATTGGGCCACATCAGAATTCAATTGTTCACAATAGTAACAATGTGATTATGATTACAGTAAATTAAACTGTGCTGAAATTAATTGTCCCTTAGCTCCCAAATAAATTTCATTCAGTACAATCAAAGTTATTTAAAGTTTACAATCATTCGTTGTTGAATAAATCGAAAATGAGTACACAAAATCTTGAAAATACCCAAAACCTAAAACAGAAAATTGACAGATGTTCATAAAGACGTCATGACAATTACCATAGACAAACCCAAAACATTTTCTATACTGGCAATCCTGAAGTTAAAGCTATATCTTCGTGATGATAAATGAATCGCCTGTGTTGATTAGCCCAATAAAAAATCTGGTTTCATTTTTTATTCGGTTCAAAATTGTAAAAAGGAATTTATGATGGAACTGTCTGTCTTTCAAAGCCCTTTATTTGTGAAACTACATAGGCGGCCGACTTGGTTGGGAATATAGTTACAAAAACCTTATCAACTAACTTATCAGCTTGAAATAAAGCGTGGGGTCATGAAAAGGTTTATTACTGAACATTATACTAATAATAATAAAGCTGAAGAGTTTGTTTGTTTGATCATACTAGTCTCGGGAACTACCAGTCGGGTTTAGAAAATTCTTTTTGTATAATTATGATAGTCACATTCATGAGGAAGGATATGGCCTATATGGGAACGGGTAAAAAAGAGAAATGGGCGTACAAAGATGTGGGCAACAGCTAGTATTTTTATGTTTGAAGGCTATTTGTTTTTACACCACTAGTATGCATAGAGTATAAAATAAATATAAAAGAATTAATTCAATATTATCATATATTATTTACTATAACATAATATGCTTAATAGACAAAAACTGATGCTAAATCATCATAATCATATGTTCTCTTCAAGAATAAATCTAATAATGATACTCCAGATATATTACATAGACCTGTGTTTATTGGTAGAGCTGTTAAGTTGATCTTAAAAGATTGGCCAGGTTCCAATGGCCCTAGTTTCTTGTTTGAAATGCCACACCAAAGAAGACTGGAATCCTGAAGTGAGCGTAATTTTAAAATTAAGTCTAGTGTTCTCTCACTGGCATTGACTATTTTGCATTGGAAATCAAAAGGCTCCTCCACAGACACTTTACTGGGCAATTTTTCAAATGTGAGCCTTATGTCTCCATAGTCAGGTGTCATTCTCTGCAGTTGACTAGTTTGTAACCGCCCCTTTTCACCCAGGTTTGACCTCCACACAATATCCAATTTTCCAATATTTTTAGCTGCTGCCAACAGTTTTATTTCCTTTGAAATATTTTCTCTTGGTGTCAAACAATAGAGGTACTGACAGCTTTCTTGTGGTTGAAGTAAAGTTACATCTCCAAAAACAGAAATTCCAGCATCAACTTCATTCAATGATTTAACATTAAACTGTTGTGAGCTTTCCAGAGAGACCTGCTCTAGTATAATTGGTCCAGATGTTATGTTTTGCACTTGAGCTTCAAGATAGACATCATCAGACTCTGCATTATAAAACTTAGTTTTCACATCCAGTGGTTTCATTACTTCAAACTTAAAGAACTTTCTGAATGATGCAAGTGTGTTATAGTTAGACATGTATGTAACTTCACAGACAAGAATATGTGTGCCAAGATCCTTGACTTCATGGTGTATGACATCACTTAATGTTTCATCTACATCAAGCATTGTAGGAGAGAGGTTCTGTTGAGTTGTTAGTAATATTCTCTGTGAGTTTGTTTGCAAATCAGCTTTTATGGACACACTTTGCACAGGATTATTTGTTTCATTATGGACGCAAACATAACAGGAAAACGTTTCACCAAGGTAAATATTCCCGAAACTTTGTGGAAGTAATAGGAACTGGCCAGCAGAAAGGGTTTCCATTTGGGTGACAGAAGTAGCATCGTCTTTGAGATAATTGTTTAATATATTACCTGGTAAGTCTTTAGAATCGCAAGTTACAATTTTTGGGCTTATTAAAGCAGGTTTCGTCAGCCTCATCACTTTCAATGCAACAAGATGTTCTACCACTTCCTTGGGATCCATTTTTATACGAAACAACTAATGTTAATAAAGATAACAATGTGGCGTCAGCGCTGCGTACGAGATCCCTTTATGAGGATGACTACAATAAATTGAATTTTATAAAGCCCTTTAACTGCCTTATAACAGTTGAAATCGGAAATAGGTTTTACGATACCTATCGATTTTGATAATTGCTCTTTTCAATGTTGTCATCACTTCAGTCCAGTGTTGCCAACAGATAAACTAGCTCTCCACCAGATTCAAATTGTGAACCACCAGAAAACCACAAAAAAATCAGCCGTACTCCAAAAATTACTAAAAACGCTAGTTTGAAAGCGGTGGCGAGATGATCTGGACGCACACTGCGAAGGCTGGTTCGAGGTGGCGCAAGAAAAGAGTGTCTGGAAGGATATGGGGGAGGCTTTTGCCCAGCAGTGGGATACCATAGTTTTAATAGTATAAATATTTTTTTAAAATCGTTCCACATAATTTACATTTCGCTACTTGTAATACTTTCAATAACTAGAAGCCAGTCTATTAAATGTGAGGCTTGAAGCCAAGAATCCCGAAATTTTTGCGTATATTGCTTTCGGCATTATTATACATGAATAAATTCGCGAAAATAATACGTACGACACACTGAGCAGCGACTGAGACCGACTGAGTTCATCTATTTACTCAGTTGTTTTGTAAATTAACTACATAGTACTAGAATATTTTCAGTACCTAGGTACTGAAAATTTTCTACGGGGAATCCTACAAGGGCTGAAGGGATTTGGATGAAATTTGGCACACATATAGTTCACATCCTGGAATAACACATAGGCTACTTTTCATCCTTTTTGTCCCGGTAAAAGGCATGGCTTAATGGAGACTGAGGAGGAAGTGAAAACGCAGAGCCACTGCTGCCGCAGTCCTTCAGATTCACAAGTACTAGGAGAACAGAAACATGTTGAAGTATTTCCGAGGCTGAAATTGTGAGCGCTAAAGATTCACAAGTACCAGGAGACCAGAAATATGTCGAAATATTTCCGGCAATGGAATTATAAGTGGTTAAGACTCTCAAGTGATAGGAGACCAATAACATGTCTTTAGTATTTTTGAGGATGGAATTGTGAGCGTTAAGAGGCGACTCTAGTCCCAACGAATTTCAAAAATAAGTATTTGAAGAAACTATTGCCGATGACGTCGCGCTGCGCCTTATTAAGTAAAGTGCGAAAGCGACAACTGCAGCAGAGGCTGATTTTACCTATAAAAACCTTGACCAAAAGACGTTTTGTATTCCGCTGATTTCTTCTTCAAAGCTGGACTGATCTATACCAATTATATATCAAAATTTACAGGAAGACTGTATCTATGCTTCTATTAACAAATTGCCCTAGATCCGAAACCTCAGAAATTTTCACTTTTTTTTTTTAAGCAAATGCTCCATAGGTAATTTTAGATTTTAGTTTCCTTTATTACTTCGCTACAAAAATAAACATTTAATTGATACACCAAACACTATTAGTATCTAGAATAAAGCAACGCACAAATAATTTAAAAACAAAAGCTATTCTAAAGTTCGTCATCTTCAGACGAATCATTGTTATTTGCACCATTATCGTCGTTCGGTTCAAGATTATGATTTTTTGATAAAGATTCGTTTTACAACGTTTATTAGAATTCCATATCGCAGTTAAAAGATTTATTTTCATTCTTCCTGTGCTTATTTTATATTACATTCATACTTCTAAATCCTTACTTTTTAATTATTATTTTAGTATTTATATTATATTTATAATAAATGCGAAAGTAACTCTGTCTGTCTGTCTATCTGTCTGTCTGTCTGTCTGTCGCGCTTTCACGCCAAAACTACTGAACCGATTTAAATCGAAACCACGCGACCAGGCGGAGCCGCTGGCAGAAGCACATTTATTCATCACAGACACAAACGTACAGCAACAAAAAAGTCCCTCAACATCAGCATTGGAATGAGGCAGTAGTTTTTTAAGTAAGTGAAAGTAGCTTAATGGTTGAGTACCTAACCGCAATTTGTGTAATTTTAAGTGTAAAATGAATTCTACTACACCACTAGAAAAAACCACCAGCTACTTAAAGCAATATTTCGCCACTAAAAGGGGGTCGTCCTCGTAATCACCAGTTTTAGTGGAAAATCCATTAAGTTGGTAACACTGGTCAGCGCAGCGGGCTAGCGGTTCATCTTTGACAGTTGTCTGACAGCCAAATGTAAATACACAGAAAAACAAGGATCATTTTCGTTCGGATACACATCAAGACACTATTTTGTGGTGTAAGCACACAAGAGTTGTGTGTGGGGCTCGTGGTCTCTTCTCAACTATGTCATCTTCCAACTTGCTACTAGTTTTAACACACAGTGGTGGTAAAAAATAGTTTTTAGGGTTCCGTAGCAGAAGGGTAACCAACGGAACCCTTTTCCTAAGCCTCTGCTGTCCATCCGTCCATCCATCCGTCTGTCTGTCTTTCAGCAGCGGGCTGTAACTCAAGAATCGTAATAGGTATACAGTTGAAATTTTCACAGAGTGTGTGTTAAGAGCCCTATCACATTATGAGGGCTATCATGGGCGAAGCCATCCATGGGCTCAGGGTGGGGCAGTACTCTTAAATAATATGTGACTAGCAAACTATACCCGCGGTCTTACCTCGGTTAATATTTTCATACAAAAAGGTAACACCATATAGCACCCTGTATCTGTATGTCTAATTCGAATTATCTAAAACACTTTTTTATTGCTCATCTACCTACACCACGAAATCTTCCATGCAAAAATGTGTCTCTAACTTCAGCCGCTTGGGCTCTGTCTTTATGCCATTTTGTTAATAAGTAAAAGAGGTTTATATCTATCTATAGATAGTACTTTCAGGTACAGTAAGTAAACAATTACACATAGGTATTATTGGTTGTATATTTATTCAGGTATAAACCAACTTCATAATATTACTTTAAAGAGAAGCCAGCGTGGGTTCTGGCAGAACCTCCTTGGCACTACAGCATCCAATTTATTTTTCGCTTCGGCGATCCTCATCCTGTGAACACTCAGCATACAGAGACCCGCTCAGACGATTTTCACTCATGGTGGCCACGTCTTGACACGCCGCCGGCGCCGTAACGTACTGAAAGACCTCTCTGTAGTAGGTACAGGTCGTACATGGTTGAGCCACTAAAATAGCAAGCGTAGTTTTTATGCTCAGATAAAACATTTCTGAATCCTTAATCAGTTCTGTCACTTCCATGTCTTTCAGAACATTCAATGCCATATTTTTAGGGTTTCGAAAAAATAACGGAACCCTTATAGGATCACTCGGGTGTCTGTCTGTCTGTCTGTCCGTCTGTCACAGCCAGTTTTCTCCGGATCCACTGGACCGATTCTGTTGAAATTTAGTACACATATGGACTTCTGTGACCCAAACACGAACGTGTTACGTAAATTATAAAATTTTTAGTATGGGGGTCACTTTTGGGGGTCAAGCTAGAAATTTAAAAAAAAAGTTTTTTGAACAATATCGTGTGACATATCACCCTTTCATTTGATATGTCACACGATATTGTGACATATCGTGTGACATATACATCTTACTGTGAGGGATTTAACTATATTTTTTTCATAATTTTAAAATAAATGGTTTTGAAGTTATTCAAGAAATTAGACGAAAAATTACCATTCCCCCCTTATCTCCGAAACTACTGAGCCTAAAATTTCGAAAAATATGGAGATAATAGATCTTTACCTAAAGATTACAGGAAAACCTATTAGAAGTCTGTTGTGTTAAAATAACATGTTAAAAAAATAAAATTCGTTTGGAAACCTTTGCACGCCGAGTCCGACTCGCACTTGGCCAGTTCTTTTTCTTCCACCACATTTCAGCCTCGCTGTGGAAACTACTACTTAAGTTACAAAACTCGCGAAAGGCCGCTGTTTTTTTTATTCAAAAATTCTTCGAATGTCATTTGCAACATATTATATGGTTATGTGGGTGCAATGAGATCAAAGAATATATATAGGCCGATAAGTTGTTCTCCAAGAAACGCTCTTCCAATGACATACTTAGCGAGTCTAGGTAGGGAATAATCAACGATCGTTTCCAAAACTGGGTAGGACTCTCTGCCGGAGGATTTGCACGGTGCGTCTATCTTTTCGCGATGCGTGGCATTGTAAAATCAACTTCTAGAGCGTCAACGATCACTTAAGCTTCAGCTATGAAACTGCCGCTGTGATCATCCACATTTTCACAATGTTTTTTTAATGTGTCGATGATTCTTTTAATATGATTCGCATACTGAAGTGAGTCAACGCTTTTTGACTGTTACACATTTACGATTGGTTGAAGCAGTGCGGAATATTTCGCAATAAGGCAAGCAGAGAAAATAAAATTCTGAATTTATAGTAGCGCAGTATAGCTGAAAAGCCGCTTTTCTTGTAGCATTGTTGCTTTGTTTGGAAAATGTCAAAAAGGCCGTGGCCATTTGGATGTAATTTTATATGCCTTAAAAAATGTACTCGCTAGTATCTTTACGTAAACTTCGAACTGAGCTTCGACGAAGAAATGCGTCACTGCTGGGAAAACAGCCGATTTGATTGAGAGGTAGTCATTTAAAGTATTTGAGGTCATCTTTTTTATGTTAAAACAAATTTACTGTTTCTTGCTCTAGTTTGGAGGTATACGATCGAAATCAAAATTTGGAGTCCACTTTGATTTTGAAGAAGACTGTTCATTATGTATGTCCGCCTCCTGAAACTTTCAGCACTGATTCACCTATTCCAAACATAAGTCAGTACGAAATCCAAGAGTATTTTCAAAGGTATGTTGTAGGACTGTACTATAGACTCGTAGATTGTGTTGTGATTGTATTTGTATTCAGGCATTGTGTACTACATAACCTTGCCGTATCACTTGCCCTGAAGTTTTTAATCCGCAAAGCAATTTCCCATTGCTTTCTGCGTTTGAAGTCTTTGGGGAACAGATGAACTCCCTTGTTTTAACAACTTAAGGCACTACATTTACGCATTCTTGAAACAACGGAAAGTTTGGTCTTGTTTACAAAAAATGTACAGGATTTGACAGTTCTTATGTCAAAGCAAGGTACAGTCACCAAGACGCAACCAAGTGGAATAAAAAGGCAGTGTGTCTCCCCATTCGTCCCTCCCTATGGTTCCTCCTAGCTTGCTACATATTGGTAATCTGTGGTTCCTCCAGATTCGTGTCATTCAATAATTCAATTTGTTAAATGTCATTATTGCTAAATGTCATAGTTTTATGTCAATGTCAACTGTGTGTGGTGGGTGGGTTATAGTAGTACTCTGTGGTTGTAGGTTTAACCATCGTGATTATTTTGTGAATTTGTGCGCTTGCTTGGATAATTAAATTTGATATCGGTTGTCAAACGAAGTTGTGTATTTTATTTGATCAAACAAGAAAATGGTGTTAACAAAGGAATTCAGGATATGTATGCCGATGACAGTCGAGGAGGTACTTGTCCACTGGTTGTGCAGTTGTGCTTTTGTAGCAGGATTTATATTTTAGTACAGAAACTACGGGTAATCTTTATAAAATGCAAAAGAGTAATTAAATATAAGCAATAATTATATAACACATGGCACAATGCCCTAATATTACATTTCTTTGTTTTAGTTTGTATTGACTACAAAAATGGCCTTGGAAAGATTAGCATTTGATTTATATTTACATAGCTATACCATTGCGTGTGTATGGCTGCCGATTGATGTGCAGTGCGTATTCGTTTTCGATTTGTACTATCTTTTATGATTCACTAGACTGTCAACTGCAGGGCACAGCTATCAGCTCAACCTTTTATCACATTAATTGGTCACTTGACTGATATCGAGAATAGCAAATCATGAAACTGAGGCTTAAAGTTAATACGTAAAAGTTATGCAAACAGTCTAGTATGTATAGAACATGATCAGAAACATGTGTATGATTGCTATGCTTTATTCCAGTACCGCATAGGTCAGCTGTATATGATAGCACGGCATAGCTTCGAGCAGTCCAGCAATGGAGAAGGAGTGGAGGTAGTGGCCAATGAACAGGTCACTGATGAGATCAATGGAGTGGGACAGTATACTGAAAAGAGAATACATCTGTCTAGGTGTGTGCATTACTTTTAATTTATTAGATTACCTTCCTGATCCCAGGCATTTTCAATCTTTGTTATTGAAGATGATGTATAATCCTACTAATATTATTTATTTATTTAGTATATGGAGGACTTACAGCTAATAAAGACAAACAAAATAGGAAACCGTAGTCACCAGCAAGCCAATAACAAATCCTCACATATAAAAACATAATGAAAATTATGGTGTGAGCACAATATAAAAATATAAAAAAATATATATTATATTTTTTTATACACTGATGAGATCAATGGAGTGGGACAGTATACTGAAAAGAGAATACATCTGTCTAGGTGTGTGCATTACTTTTAATTTATAAGATTACCTTCCTGATCCCAGGCATTTTCAATCTTTGTTATTGAAGATGATGTATAATCCTACTAATATTATTTATTTATTTAGTATATGGAGGACTTACAGCTAATAAAGACAAACAAAATAGGAAACCGTAGTCACCAGCAAGCCAATAACAAATCCTCACATATAAAAACATAATGAAAATTATGGTGTGAGCACAATATAAAAATATAAAAAAATATCTATACATATAATAAAATCGTAGACTAACCGTGTCTGTACATTGAGTATTTTTGCATGAAAATTACACAGAAAACTCAGAAAAAAGGTATAAAACACAAAAATGCAATTTTTGAAATTTTTGTCTGTTTGTCTGTTTGTCTGTGCGTTTGTGGGAGCATCACGCTTAAACCACAGATTAGGTTGCAAATCTAAGTACTTAAAAATATTAAGTGATAACCCGAGTAACATTTAGCGTTTATTTCATCAAAATCGACCCACAAAATCAAAAGATATAGAATTTTAAGTTTAGGAAGAAACATCCTAATGTATTCTGATGAGTCAGAGCGCCATCTATTGAGAAAAATAAAATGCACGAAAGCATTCAAAATTGTTGAGTTATTTGTGAAACTTTTAATACGTGGCAAAATAAGAGTGATCATTTTATACCTTTTCGTTATTGATCGATACAATCGATCCACAAAATCAAAATATATTGAATTTTTAGTTAAGTAAGAAACTTCCTTATATATTCTGATTAGTCAGAGCGCCATCTATTGACGAACCAAAAAATGCATGAAAGCATGAATGTTACACCAAAACACATTGACTGAGTTATTTGTGAAACTTTTAATACGTAGACGTAGTCTTCTATACACATAATAAAATCGTAGACTAACCGTGTCTGTACATTGAATATTTTTGCATGAAAATTACACAGAAAACTCAGGAAAAAGGTATAAAACACAAAAATGCAATTTTTGTCCCGTCAGCACAGCACCTTTGTTACGGAACCCTACAGGCCTGATCCGCAAGTCGAACCGTCCAGTACAAATAAAACTACAATAAATGCACTTTAAACGAAACCAGCACAACTCGGAGATTTAAGCAATTTTGGTCCCTAACCGTCTTATTACAAAACACGATCTAAAGTTAGTACTGGGATTAACACTAGGTTTAAACCACGACTAAATAAAACGTTATTATAAAATGAAGTTTATCACTAGTTCTTGAATTATCTATGGTACTAAAGATAGTCCGCCGAGACCCCTAGTTTAACTTCGGTACTAAAGTTATTTGAGGTTAGCTGTCATTAAAGTATTGTGCGTCTTTCTATTTAAAAATTATTAAAATGGATATTAATATAATTGACGTTATGGATTTGGAAGATTTGGACATGTTGGAGACGTCTCGGCGATCGTACAGACATCGCCATCGTGTGAATCCATTTCAGTTGAGTGACGAAGACTTTCGATATAAGTATAGGTTCACAAAACGTTTTGGACAGAAAATTGTGGATCTTTTACGTGAGGATTTAACTCACGACCCTCGAGGATGTCCACTGAGTCCTGAAATGCAAGTGGTTTGTGCATTACGCAACTGGGCTCGACATGAAGTAAGTAACCTTGGTCAATGCTAACATAACATTAGACAAAATCCAAATATGTATGTACAGTTCCCGTCACGCAAGTTTACCTCCGCGAAGTACGTCGCAATCAATTGCGCAGAATGTCAATTTGACAACAAACATAGAACAGCGCATGCGCGGGTAAAGAGCGCATGCGCGTGTTTGCGCAAGATGGCGGGTGTAATGGCATCTCACTCGCTCATATACGTTCGATGCATACGTGTGACTCGCTTGCTCAATGCAATACGACTGTCGATGCGAAAAGTGTTACACATTGTTATTGTTTTTAATTACTTATTTTGGTTTTTTCTTACTATTTCATTTATTTTTTGTGTTTTTGTGGTGTATGCGTTTGTTGTGTTACTTTGTGATCTTTTTATTGTTACTGGTTGTGTTTGTTACTTGTTTTTGTGGGTTGGTTTGTGTGTCAGTTTTATTGTTTCTCGGTTTGTGTGTGAGTTTTTTTGTGTGATATGCCTAAAAGGAATACCGTTTTACGCCTTCAGGCGCGAAATCTAA
This sequence comes from Lacanobia wlatinum, assembly GCA_947578705.1. Taxonomy (NCBI): domain Eukaryota; kingdom Metazoa; phylum Arthropoda; class Insecta; order Lepidoptera; family Noctuidae; genus Lacanobia; species Lacanobia wlatinum. The sequence goes on from OX388033.1 coordinate 13,812,823, forward strand.
TTCACAATGTGGTGAATTATATGCAGAAGGAGAAGGACACAGGCGTGCATAATGTTGCACAGGTGCAACGACCAGCTGCTGAAGCAACAGGTACGTCGATACGCACTGTAAGAAATATTATTGCTGAAGGCAAAAAAACAGACATGATTTCCGTTTTTCGTACTCCGGGAAAAAAAGGCGAGTCCAGAATCCTATTACTGGAATTGTTAATTTCGACCAAGGGGTCATTAGACGCTGTATCCATGATTTTCATGTAACAGAAAAAGAAATGCCAACTTTAAGTCGGTTACGTGCTAAGTTGCAAGCCGATATAAATTTTAAAGGATCTGTAAGTAGCCTTAGCAGAATAATTAAAAATTTAGGTTTTAAATGGAGGAGAACGGAAAATAATAGAAAGGTTCTTATAGAGAAAACCGACATCCGACTAAAAAGAATTTTATATTTAAGAAAAATTAAACGAAAGAAAAAAGAAAAGTATAGAGATGAAGGAAGAATAATTGTTTATACCGATGAGTCGTATGTCCATTCGTCCCATACAAAAAACACTTCATGGTCAGATGGATCTGATAAGGGGTTAAAAGCTCCGATTTTAAAGGGACAAAGAGTAGTAATCGTCCACGCGGGGTCCGAAAATGGATTTATCCCAAACGGGCTTTTAACCCCATAGAAATGGCATGGGCGGCTATCGGCTATGTAGCCGCCAAGAACGTGGACTTTAACATGTCACGCATAAAAGAGTTGATCGAGGAAAAGGTTAACCTTATGGGGCAAGAAGAATGGGCGGCTTTATGCAACAAAGTCAAAAAAAATTAAGATCAATATAGAGTCAGTGACCACGTTGTGGATGATATGACTGAAAATTTAATTATATATACCGGAGACAGCTCGGAATCTGAAGACGAGTCTGAGAATGAGAGAAGTGATGGGATGGATTCGGATAGAATAGAATCTGACATGGAATTACCTAGCACGAGCGCCTTTAAGGACCCACAATTTTTTTTTGGAAAGAGTTTCGGAAATTTTAAGCGATAGTGACAGTGAATGACTTTAATGACTGAATGACTATAAACTTACATATATATTTCAGTGTGTGTTGTGTTTGTTTTTTTATTTGATATCTAAACTCCACAGGAGAAAGATCGTGGAATAGGCCTACCGGGGAAACCACGTTAAAAAAAACTCACCATGTACACTACCTCCGAAATGGTGATTAAACTGCAAATATAACACATATATTTAAATACGTATAAAATAAAATTATTCTACGAACGTAACACTTTTTTACGCGATTGCACCTGCGCGGTCTTGACTTAAACCTAACTTCGGAGGGGTAAACAACGGTGACGCGAACTGTAATAGGTATGTGCCACGTGTTTACATGATATAAAACACTAAAATTTGCTAAATCTAACAAGACTTACATTGTAAATTAAGCAAATAATGCAAGATAAATAATTATTGAAATTAGTTACCAAAAATCAATTATTGTTTAGGTACACAGAGTACCTACTCAATAAATCAAGTTTTGAATTTTATTATTAGACAGTAAACAATAGTAATATCACATAAATTATCAAAAGCCAAACAAAACAAATCTGTTTGCGTAATATAACAAACTTTATCAACTACTCACAATTATAATGATAGATAACCATCTCTGACTTTTACTAATATTATTGTTTTATTCCAGATTCAAGACGATACAGCTGATTTACATGGTGTATCTCAACCAGTTGTCAGCAAAACTTGTAAAAAGGTAGCAGAGATTTTATCTTGATGTCCCGAAGATTCATAAAGATGCCTTCTACAATAAATGAACAGGAGGAAAGCATGAGGAAATTCCGCAGAATTGCTAATTTTCCTACAGTAATTGGGGCAATAGACTGTACTCATATAAGAGTAAAAAAATAAATGCTGATGGGGGGCAGTTGTATATTAATAGAAAAGGATTTGCTTCAGTCAATGTACAGGTAATCTTGAAACAAATATTTTTAGTTGTGACTGTCTCAATTTTATTGTAAAATTACTTTAGTTTGACCCCAAAATGCTTCACATAATAGAGAAGAACTAATTTGATTACCTTAATTACCAATGTCATATTAAAATAACAGAGTGGAATGTAAAGTTATAACAAGCTGTCACTTTTCAGGTGGTTTGTGATGCTGATCTGAAAATCATGGACATTGTTACCAGATGGCGTGGCAGTGTACATGACTCCAGGATATTTCGAGAATGTAGACTAAAACAGAGGTTTGAGGCTGGCGCGTTCTCTGGAATATTGTTGGGTGACAGTGGCTATCCTTGCACTCCATATTTATTTACACCATTGCTTAACCCCGCAACACCACAAGAAGAGAGGTATAACAGAAGCCATATCCGTACCCGGAACACAGTGGAAAGGTGTTTTGGTTTGTTAAAGCAACGGTTTCGTTGCCTATTACGAGGCATGTTTGGGGATATTGAAACAGCAAAAAAAACAATTGTTGCATGTGCTGTCCTCCACAATATTGCCATTGATATGAGAGAAGACCTGTTTCCTGGCGAGGAAGACAACATAGAGCAATCTTCATCTAGTGAACCTATAGTACAAGGGTATATTCCAACTTCTGTTAGGGGAAATATTAGGAGAAGACAGTTTATTGAAACTCATTTTCAGTAAAAAAAAATTTTTGGCTTTAATCAGTAGATATGTATTTTTAATAAATGAGTAATCTTTTTTTCGATATCTGGAGCAGATATAAGTACCTGAAAATAAAAATTTCACATATCAGGATATTTTACAAGTATGTTAATAATTATGATTTAAAACTAAACCTTTGGCTACTTGCTGGGGAAGGCACTACAACACAGTAATTCACATCAGATGTACATAGGGGTACAGCAGTGAATTACAGTATTACATCAGATGTACATAGGGGTACAGCAGTGAATTATAAGATATAATACACAGATATTTGTTATAATTCATGAAAAATTATAAAATGTATTTGTAGAAGTAATGTGCATGTGTTATGCTAGTAGTCCAGTGTCTGAATTTGTGACATTTAAATTTTGAATAACTATGAAATTATGTTAAAACTATTATCTATCATTTTTACCTTAGGCTATAATTTTAAACTGTAAATTGCATGCTCTAAAAGCAGAGCACTTCCTACACAAATAATTTAAAATATCCAAAATTAACCAATTTCAATTAAATGTTTTATGACCTTTATATGAAATTTTATTTACCACTGCATCACTATCATAGTCATTGACTTCAATGAAGAAATCGTGAGGAGCGATCGCCATTACTTCTAAGTCCTCAGGAGAAGGTGATGGTGGTTTTTCGCCACCGCCTGTCTGCATCTGTTCCCTTCTATGACTAGATAAGTTGGACTTAGCAGACAACTTCATACGCTTCCACGCCAACTTTAATTCTCCTGCTCGACATTTACCTGTAAGTTCATTAAATCTAAAAAGAATAAGCTAATTAATATCACGTAAACAAAAACGTGTTATTGTTCATTGTACACTTAACAAAAGCAGTAAGAACTTACTTAATCTGTATATTCTTCCACTCTTTTATTTTCTGCATATTTACAGAGGATTTCGTGGACCTATCCTCTATAATATGCGCTGACTGCGCAATTAGTTGACGTAATATTTCCTATAAATAAAGTAGAATTCACGTTAGATAGTCGAAATAAGATGACACAAAGCATTGTTTACCTAATAATAATTAAAAATTCCATGTTTTACTAACTTTTTCTTCAATATTCCAGTTTTCACCCCTTTTTTTTCCTTTGCTGTTCCATTATTTATTTCAGTGACTATTTAGCCAGACACAACAAAGAATATTTTAAAAAAAGACGCAACATAAACATTCGTCTCAAATACCGTGCGCTGCCGCCGTCTGTAAGTCGCTCCACTTCATGCTAGAGGTGTTAAAAATATGACAACTTGATAATAAAAAGATCGTCAAAATACAAGTTGTGCTTGTTCATTATATTGTAACATAAACAAAGAACAATTTATGACATAATTTTGTATTGATAAATAATTATTTAAGCATTTCAAGTGTTATTATAATATCAATATTTAGAGATACGGAACGTTGCTTCAAGTGGAGCCTGAATGAACGAATGAAAGAATGCCATTTTTATTTCTTATCTGTGGGTATTATTTAAACCATGGACTTTCTTTAGTACTAAGTAGTCCTTGAATAGTCTTAGTTTTGTAATTGGAACACATTTTAAACCTGGTACTAGCGTTAATACTGTAACAAACCTAGACTTGTTAGTCTTGGTTTAAACCAGGACTTAGGCGTTGTTTTGTAATAAGACGGTAACAGTTTAAGACCTTTCAGAGACCAAACCGGAATTCCTACGAACACGACTGTTTCAAAAATCGTGTGAGGTCATTCTCCAGCGGAAAATCTTAACACCGCAGTTCAGGAAAACGCGTCATCAGTGCAACGCCATCTATCGACCATGTTAACTGACAAAATATTTGGCAGCGGAAGACGTTAAATAAGAAGCCCGTAAGTAACGATAAATAACGATAAGGTATTAAAATGTTTACTTTTATTTTGCTACGTCTACGTATTAAAAGTTTCACAAATAACTCAATCAATGTGTTTTGGTGTAACATTCATGCTTTCATGCATTTTTTGGTTCCTCAATAGATGGCGCTCTGACTGATCAGAATACATTAGGAAGTTTCTTACTAAACTAAAAATTCAATATATTTTGATTTCCGGGATCGATTGTAACGATAAATAACGAAAAGGTATAAAATTGATCACTTTTATTTTTTAACGTATCACGTATTAAAAGTTTCACAAATAACTCAACAATTTTGAATGCTTTCATGCATTTTATTTTTTCTCAATAGATGGCGCTCTGACTCATCAGAATACATTAGGAAGTTTCTCCTAAACTTAAAAATTCAATATCTTTTGATTTAGTGGGTCGATTTTGATGAAATAAACGCTAAGTTTTCCTCGGGGTATCACTTAATATTTTAAGTACTTAGATTTGCAATCCAATCTGTGGTTTATGCGTGATGCTTCCACAAACGCACAGACAAACAGACAAACAGACAAAAATTTAATACGTAACTTTTAATACGTAGACGTAGCAAAATAAAAGTAAACATTTTAATACCTTATCGTTATTTACCGTTACATACGGGCTTCTTATTTAACGTCTTCCGCTGCCAAATATTTTGTCAGTTTACATGGTCGAAAGATGGCGTTGCACTGATGACGCGTTTTTCTGAATTGCGGTGTTAAGATTTTCCGCTGGAGAATGACTTCACACAATTTCTAAACACAGTCGTGTTTCGAAGGAATTTCGGTTTGGTCTCTGAAAGGTCTTAAACTGTTAGGGACCATAATTGGTTAAATCTCTGGTGCTGGTTTCGTTTAAAGTGCATTTATCGTAGAGTCTTAAACTGATTTAGTTTTGCGAAGTTCTGGACGGTTCGACTTGCGGATCAGGCCTGTAGGGTTCCGTACCAAAGGTGCTGTGCTGACGGGACCCTACTGCTAGGCCTCCGCGATTGATTCCGTTTAGAGCGAAGCAACGAACGGTTCGATTTGCGAAACAAGGCTAATAATAATAAATAAAAATCTCATATTTCAGACAGAGTCCATTTTTTGGTTAGTAGTTAGGTTTAGGTTAGTAGTTTGGTTTTTTATAATAAGGTATCGTACCAAAGGTGGTCGCGGTGACGGGAGCGATCGATTTTGGGAGGCTACTCTCTAAGTCCGAAGTCCGTAGTTTCGGGCTTAGTTGCGGACGTATTCTACTCCGTATCACCTACAGACTTACGATTAGTCCCGAACCCGAACTAAGAATGAATGAGAACACGATTTCACAGTAACTGTCAAATCGTGTTATCATTAGTTCTCATTGGTTAGGTGATACGGAGTGGAATATTTTTTTTTTTTACAATAGATAGCCATACGTTTGACCACTATCTCACCTGGTGGTAAGCGATGATGCGGTCGAAGATGGAGCACGTTTGCCTTGAAGCAACCTATTCACTTTTGTCTTAAAGACTCCCAGGTTGCCCGCAACTAAGTTTTTAATTCGTGCTAAGTATCAAACGGTTCGATTTGCGAGCCAAGGCAAATTATAGGGTTCCGTGCCAAAGTTGCTAATGGGACCCTATTATTTAAGCCTTCGCGTACGATTTTGATTCGTGCGAACCCAGTCGATTTTTAGGGTTCCGTACCAAGTTTGCTAACGGAACCCTTTTGTTTAATAAGCCACCACTGTCCGTCTTCCTTCAGTTTATGCGTTTTATTTCTGTCTCGCTAATATAAAAAATGTCTTCTAGAAAAAGGTCGAATCTTTCACAATATAGCAAAATTCTTAATCTTCTTAATATATTTAAAACAAAGTCGGGTTTGTTCCAACACTTTTCTAACTCGAGAACGGCTCGACCGATTTTCATAGTTTTTGGATTAGTCTTCGTCCGGAATAGCATAATAAGAATTGAAATATAAAAAAAAGAGTAGGTAGGTAGGGTTGGTAGGTAGGGTAGGTAGGGTAAGTAGGGTAGGTAGGGTAGGTAGATAGGATAGGTAGGTAGGGTAGGTGGGGTAAGTAGGGTAGGTAGGGTAGGTAGGTAGGTAGGTAGGTAGGGTAGGTAGGTAGGGTAGGTAAGGTAGGGTAGCTTGGTAGGTAAGTAGGTAGAGTAGGTAGGTAGGGTAGGTAGGTTAGGGTCGGTAGGTAGAATAGCCAGTTGACGGGAGCGAAGCCGCGCGGGTCAGCTAGTATATTATAAATGTGGAAGTTTGTATGTTTGAATGTTTGTACCTCAATCACAAACAGATGAAGGAATTTGAATAAAATTTGGCACACATGTAGTTCGTAACCTGGAATAACAAACTGGCTACTTTTTATTCCGTTATATTGGAGACTGAGGAGGAAGTGGAAATTTGGAGCTGCTGCTATATTTAAGTTAACCTATATTAAGAAAGCGCCAGTCTTTCTTAATCTAATTTTTAAATCCATATGAGGTGTGGCCATAGGGTTTCTGGAAATTCACATTCAGAACTGATTATCTAATCCTGAATTGATTAGATTAAATTTATGAATTTTTCACTGCATGACACATGTTTGTATTTATATAGTGATAAACATTAGAATAAATGATAACATACTTTTTTTTTAAATATTTAGAAAGTGTATTTTATGATCAACCTATTTTAAAACCTGGTATATGTATAGTTGTGTATAATGTTACAATAATTACTTTATTTCCTTTTTCCTTGTTTTACAGCCACTTACCGTATTGGGTTCAATCTCTGATACCAAAAATATTTTATGTCACTGAAAAGGCATGGAATTATTACCCTTACACTATAACAGGTAAACAATATTATTATTTTTTAAATTATAGTTTGCTTTGCCCCACATTTACAATCAATAAAGAGAAAAATAAATAATTAAGATAAAGTTAAGACGTTTCCTCCTAGCATTTTAGCCTTGTCTTTTGTTAAATAAATATAATTCAAGCTACATTCAAATTAAACTTGTCTCTTGAAATAAAATGGGAAAAAGCTGATCGGCTTTTTAAGACCTATTTTATAAAAAAATCCCTTTTAAAAATAAAATCTTACTACTGGACTGTTGTTTATTTGATTTACAAAAAAATATTTTTGTCTTTTTCATGATGCTGCATCTTCATAGAATATACAGTAAGTATTTAAATTCTGATATTTTTAAACATAATAATAATAATTAACTTACATTCATTAGAAGCAGGAGTTAATTTTTTTTTTAGTTTTCCTACTAATAACATGTTTAATTTTGCAGTGCTCCTTTATTCCCAAGTTTGCCATATCAATCCAAACAAGGTATGAAGACAATAATGGGACTACAGAAAACGTAAGTTATTGAAGTGCAACTTCAGCAAACAAAGACAATACTTGTTGGGATCAAAATACCTACACAATAAATTTTGTTTCTAGTGTTTGGGCATGACTCCAGAAGAACTAGAACAAAGGGAAATAGACTTCCTAGACATAGCTTATGATGAGATCAAGCCGCATCATTACAAGGAGGCAGAGGACCCGAAGTTCTTCAAGTCGGAGAAGACAGGTCGAGGTCCTCTCGTGGAGGGCTGGCGGGACACCCACCAGCCTATCATGTGCTGTTACAAGGCTGTTAGCGTCAAGTTCGAGGTGTGGGGTCTACAAACCAGGGTAGAAGAGTATGTTCAAGCAGTAAGTCTTTTTTAGATTTTAAATTAACTTCTAATGTCAGTGGCCAAACTGGCTTGGATTGTTCTGTTCCTAATATGATACAAGTAATATATGAAGACGCGCGTGACTCTCATACATAAACAAGTCACAATATTGCGACGCGTCACTGTATTATTTGTGTACACGACAATCAAGAAATCAATATAGAAATATTAAGTACGTAGAATGGATCTCCTTATTGTGAATTAATGAAATCGAAAAGGAAAGTAAGAATAGCACATTTTGATGGAAGTAGGCAAACTTTGTCATTGCAGCTTAGGCGGAATAGACGTCTGAGCCGAAAGCTACGCCGATATAGAGCTGAGATATTGCAATGACGAAATCCCACGTATATCAAGCGTTTCTCAACACATTCGTAAAATAAAGTTTTATACAAAAAAATACAACCGACTCTAAAAACTGGCCAAGTGCGAATCGGACTCGCGTGCAAAGGATTCCGAACGAATTTCATTTTTTTTTAACATATTATTTTAACATTATAGACTTCTTATAGGATTCCTGTAACCTATAGGTAAAGATCTATTATTTCCAATTTTTAGTCTCAGTAGTTTCGGAGATAAGTGGGGGTAATAATGGTAATTTTTCGTCTAATTTCTTGAATAAACTTCAAAACCATTTATTTTAAAGTATGAATAAAATAATTAAAACCCTTTCAATTGATATGTCACACGATATTTTTCAAAAACCTATATTTTGTTTTTTTTTAGTTTGACCCCCAAAAGTGACCCCCATACTAAAAATTTAATGATTTACGTAACGCGTCCGTGTTTGGGTCACTGTGTACCATATTTCAACAGAATCGGTTCTGTGGATCCGGAGAAAACTGGCTGTGACAGATGAACAGACAGACAGACACCCGAGTGATCCTATAAGGGTTCCGTTTTTTGTTCGGAACCTTAAAACAAAACACTACAAAGTATAAAATAACTTAAAATTTCTTTTTTTATTTGTGGTGGGTTGGCTCTTGACTCTAGTCTAGGTCAGACATGACAGAGACAAAGTCTACGATGGAGCGAGCTTACCCAGAAGGAGCCTGTTCACTCTAATTTTGAAGAGATTAGGGTTGTGAGCGTTTGGAAACACAGATGCAGGCAGAAAGTTCCACTCCTTTGCTGTGCGCATTATAAAAGACGTTTGGAAACGCTTAGTGCGAATTGGTGGAATAGCAACAAGGTAGGGATGGTAAGATGCAGTGCGTCTGGATGTCCGATGGTAGAAGGAGACCGGTGGGATGAGGTCGTGGAGTTCTTGGGCACACTTACCGAAGTACAATCTGTAGAAGACCGACAAGCAGGCAACCTTACGGCGATGAGCCAAGCTATGTAGCTTGGCATCCACCAGTTTTACGTCACTGTTGAGGCTCTTAGCTCTGCGTTCCACCGAGTCAAGCGTGGCAAGCTGATACTTAGCTGAGCCATCCCAAAGGCTACAATACTCCATGCAGGATCAGACTTGCGCTTTGTACAGGGTTAAAAGCTGTCAAGGCCTGAAGTAACGCTTCACCCTATTTAGGATGCCCAGCTTTTTGGCCGCGGTTTGGGCTTTGAACTCGATGGTGGCGCTGGAGTTGAGACTGGATGTCAACTCCATGCCTAGGAGCTCGAGCCGGTCAGTCACAGGAACAGATGCACCCCGAAAAGTAGGAGTTTGGTCAGAACGACTCCTTTTTGCGGTAAAAAGAATTAATGTAATTTCGGAAGTCAGTTTTTTTTTGTTTATTGACACCGACTTCCGAAATTCGGTTATGGAATTCGGGCAAACGACCAAGTGTAAATCGACAGAGTCGAGTGTACTTGTCTTTAAATAGTTCAGCCCACCTGCACCTAATCAACTTCAATCAAACTACTCGTAGTCCGTATTCCAGCGTTATGACTATTGTAATTAATGCACCGGGTGCCCGAATTCATATAAAGTCTTTCAGCTTCAGAACCCCAATACGGGCTAACGACATACGATGCGCGACGGCGACGGTTAGCCCGTATACCAGCTATAAAAGCGGTGAAGTAAGCCAGTTTTAGTATTATAATTATTTATTTTGCATTGCATCATTATACTTACTTGTTTTAAGGGTTCCGAACATCGGTAAAAATGGAACCCTTATAGGATCACTCGGGTGTCTGTCTGTTTGTCACGGCCAGTTTTCTCCAGATCTACTGGACCGATTTTTTTTTATTTTTAATAGGCAAACGTTTGACCTCTATCTCACCTGATGGTAAGCGATGATGTGGTCGAAGATGGAGCACGTTTGCCTAGAAGTAACTATTCACTCTTGTCTTAAAGACTCCCAGGTTGTAGCTATCTGAATACACAGACTCTGGCAGGGAATTCCACTCCTTAGCTGTACGCAATATGAATGTGTTCCCAAAACGTTTTATGCGTGTGCTTGGGATATCCACCATGTACCGGTGGCGCATCGCCGTTCATCTTGTGGTCCGATGATGGAACTGGCTTGGCGGAATTAAATCATGTAATTCCGTCGCACACTCACCAAAATGCAACCGATAGAAAACCGACAGGCCAGCAACTCGTCGTCGATGCTCAAGACTTTGGAGTTTTGGACTCGATGAGCCTATCATTATCGATGATCCTCTTGGCTCGTTTCTCAATTGACTCAAGGGCATCAAGCTGGTTTTTGGCAGATCCGTTTTGGAGGTATGCGGAACAGAGAGTAAAGTCCCGTAAATCTCCATTGTAAAGGGAGGATCCTCCGACCAGACGGTTGTTGTGCCTGGCGGGCTACTGCCCGGTAGTTGATATTCGGGCTGATGTATATGTTCAAATCGCACGGTAAACTCTGCTTGCGCGATGCAGGATTTCAACCTAGCAGTTCGCTGCTAGTTGGATAGATGGCGTCGCGGTTCTTTTTGTTGCGATGTTGATTTGCTCCGTTGTTTTTTCTTGTGGCGGCATTGATGCCGCTACACCGTCCCAAAGATAAGAGCAGTAGGTACTCCATACAAGATCGAACTTGCTCTTGATAGAGTTTGAGCAGCTGTTCCGGCGTGAAGTACCGTCTCACTTTTGCTAGGATCCCCAACTTTCTGGCAAAAAAGGAAGGCCTCGAAAAGATGGAGCTGGGTGGAATTCGCTCCTTTTCAAATCAAATCAAATTCATTTATTGCTTGTTACAGGTGTGTGGTCAGTTCTTATAATTATTTGTTATAACAGGTATATCTGTAACATACTCATGGGGTGTACAATGTTTCAAAATAATAATAATTAAAACAAAATTAAATGAAATACATCACTGGTCATAATTACACTAACTACAATATCGCGGCAAAAAGACACGCTTGGGTCTTAGCAGCATTGAACTTGACCAGATTGGTATCGCCCCATTCAGAGACAGCCTGTAAGGACAATTTCAAGCGCTCAACATAGCCTCCCGGAGAGACTGGATCTGCGACCCACCAGCTCGTGTGTCGGACACGTATCTCTCAGCAACAGTGCTGTCGTCTGCATACCCAAAGGTACCGGGTTTCAGCAGATCATTAATATGCAGCAGGAATAATGTTGCTGAGAGCACCGACCCCTGAGGAACCCCGGCATTAATATCCAGTAGTCCGGACGAGCAGCCATCTATGACCACTCGGTTAGACCGATCTCTCAGGAAATCTGCAATCCAATCACACAATCCGGCGGGCAGACCGAAGGAAGGAAGCTTACTAATAAGGCTATCGTGCCAGACCCTGTCTAAGGCCTTCGAGATGTCAAGGGAGACCGATAGTGCCTCCCCGTGCTTCTCTATGGCCTCACTCCAGATGTGAATGGCATACGCTAGAAGATCCCCCGTTGACCGATTTCGGCGGAACCCGTATCGTCGGTCGCTAAGGATATCATTCGCTTCTAGGTATGCTAAGACGTTTTGATTCAGCACGCGTTCGCACGTTACCGCGCGCGCGCATTCGGGCGTTCGTACGTTACCGAGATGGGTCTATAATTTGTCGGGTCAGCTCGACTACCCTTCTTAGGCACGGGGTGCACGTTAGCTTGCTTCCAAGCCTTCGGTACTTTTCCAGTCTCAAACGAAAGCCGAAATAGTCGTGTCAAGATCGGAGACAACTCAGGCGCACAAGTCCTCAGTACAATTGCCGGAATCCTATCGGGGCCACTAGCCTTGCTCACGTCTAGGTTACGCAGAACCCTGAGAACGTCCTTCTGATGAATGCTTATGTTCAGCATACTCGACTCGCATCCAACAGGAGAAGCAGGGGGCCTCGCGTCACTAGGATCCAGACGTGACGATTCCCCAAACATAGAGGCGAACAAGTTTGCTTTCTCCTCAGCGGAGTGGGCCAGCGACCCGTCGGGTCTCAGCATTGGTGGTAGTGAGGGGCGGCAGAAGTTCGATTCTACCGACTTAGCTAGGGACCAAAAAGCCTTACTACCTGCTGGGTATGAAGCAAGTTTGTTCCCTATTCGGAATGTGGTCAAACCATTCTCTCCGCAACACCTTCTTGCAGGACTTCGCAGCCCTGTTAAAGGCTCTCTTTTTTTGACACTCGTCATTTGCTTTGCGCGTACGGGCGTCGACCCATGCCAGGTACGCCGCATGTTTTAGTGCATTAGCTTGATTGTACTCGGCATCAAACCATGGACGAGCTTCGTCAGACATTACTACGTCTGAGAACGGAATGTAATACTCCATTCCCTTCCGTAACACTTCCGTCTCGGCATCAGTGCACGACGAAGCATCAGTTGAAGAAAAGCAAGTAGACTGCCAAGGTAACATGCGAAGAATGATCGCATGCTATCCCAATCTGCTGAGCTGTATCGCCATACCCGCCGGGTGCCTCTAGGGCTAGGATCGGACGGAGGCGGGGAGTAGACGGACACAAACTTCACCAGACAGTGGTCGGAACTACCCAGTCAGAATCGACACCGAGTAGCGGTCTGGAACTGTTGGCAGCAGAAGGTCCAAGCAATTGGCTGTGTGCGAATCAACATCCGGCACCCTCGTTGCCCCTGGACCAGCTGGAAGATGGTAAGTAAAATGGTAAGATTTAACGCAAGTGCTAGCCCCGTAGGAAAGACCTGGAGCGAAATGAAGCGCGAAGCTCAAGACCGTTCGGGATGGCGGCGCACTGTGGACGCCCGTTGCTCCATCCAGGGGAAACAGGAACTTAAGTCAAGCTAGCTTTCGCGCCTCTCGTTCAGCATGGTCTGTGTGCTGGTATGGGATAAGCCACTCCTGATGGTGGGCGTTGAAGTCCCCCAGCAATGCACCCCTAGCAGCATATTACCCCCAGCAGCATAATATACTAGCTGACCCGCACAACTTCGCCTGCGTCACAATTTCGCTCTCTCCGCTCTTTTTGGTCTTAGCGTGATGATATATAGCCTATAGCCTTCCTTAATAAATGCGCTATTTAACACTGAAAGAATTTTTCAAATCAGACCAGTAGTTCCTGAGATTAGCGCGTTCAAGCAAACAAACAAACAAACAAACTCTTCAGCTTTATATGTATATTAGTACTAGCTTTTGCCCGCGACTTCGTACGCGCATATCCCGTTTTTTTCCCGTTCCCGTAGGAATTTCCCATTCCCGTATAGCCTTCCTCGATTAATGGGCTATCTACCACTGAAAGAATTTTTCAAATCGGACCAGTAGTTCCTGAGATTAGCGCGTTCAAGCAAACAAACAAACAAACAAACTCTTCAGCTTTATATATTAAGTATAGAGTATAGGTAGATTAAGTATAAAGACTTCTGTGACCAAAACACGGACGCTTTACGTAAATATGTAAATAAATTTTAAGTATGGGGGTCACTTTTTGGGGTCAAACTAGAAAATTAAAAAAGTTTTTCAAACTGTATTGTGTGACATGTCGAATGAAAAGGCTTACTATGAGGGTCTTTGTGAAGTTTTTGAAGAAGTTAGACCAAAAATAACCATTCCCCCCTTATCTTCGAAACTACTGAACCTAAAATTTTGAAAAAAAAATGCAGATAATAGTTCTATACCTAAAGATTGCAAGAACCCAGAAGAAGTCTGTTAAAATAACATGTTAATAAAAATGAAATTGGTGGACTTTGCACGCGAGTTCGAATCGCACTTGCCCAGTTTTTTTTCTAATATTGATTATTTCTGTGCATTGCTAACACAATATATTTTTGCTACAGGCGATTCGAGAAATCCTGTTACTTGGCCATCGCCAGGCGTTTGCCTGGATGGACGATTGGTTTAACATGACATTAGAAGACGTAAGGGAGTACGAACGCGAGATGCAAGCGAAAACTAATATGAAGGTATGTTATCATGTTATCAGGCGGGCGCGGCCAAACGCGTATAAGTCTTCTATTAACTTCAGTACTAGATAAGGTTTACCTACTACAAATATTACAAGCAATATTTCATTGCTACGATAGCGATATTAAAAACGGTAAACAAAACGTTTTTACGTATCTTACCAATATTTCTCAGGGGCAGAGAGAGGTGCACGCATTATTACTAACCCTCAATTTCATGATTTTTTGTACACCTGACTTAACATAGTTTATTTGCAAGGCGAGCTTAGCTCAACGACAAATGTTTTGCCAATAATTGAATAATATTGGCAAAAGGTTTAAACCTGATTGGTAAACTCAATAACCCCACTTAGTAATAGCATGACAAGCAGTTTAACGGTTGATCAGATCAGCGAGAGTGTACTTTGTAATATTTCAATATTCTGTTTCAGTTGAAATCCGCTACAGAGGCCATTGAGGGGTCCAATGAGGACAAAAACTCTGACTCTTCCAAACCACAAACTCCTAAGACCCCTAAATCACCAAAAAGTACGAGCAGCACTCCTACAGCTGAAGGTCGGACGTGGTTCAACTGGTCTTAAGTCACCACCATTAAGAAGGGCTTGAACACTGGTCACTTATGTAGATCTCTTTTTAGTCAACTGCTGTCTCTCTTATGCTTTGTTCACCATATTCCTGACGAGCTAACAAGGCTCTTTTGGGGTTGTAGAACAAAATAGTTTAAAACTTCTAGTTTACTCTGCATTCCTTAGCTTTAAAATGGCTAGAAATGTATAGCTTTTGAATGTACGAGACTGGTTTCAGGTCCTTCAGTATAACGTTGATTTTGATCTCATCTTGCTGTCACGACAATATTTGATTTTGTCAACTTGATGTGTTCACCTATTGCCTTCGAAGTAATATCTTCCATTACGGTTTTTCTTTATTATTTCACAATTAATTAGATACAATTTTGTTCCTAGTTGTTTTACGTGTAAGTTATACTCATGTTCAAAATGGTGTTAGAAAATATTATTTAGTAAAACCTTACCTAAGGGTTACCATATTCTAGGGAATTATAATTGAAACCCTGCTTGATGTAATAATGTAGCACAGGTGTAGCGAATGAGTATGGAAGTAAACGATGATCAACCAAAAAGGGGTAAGGTGCCTTTTAAACCCCATACACATTCTCCCCTGATAAACACCTTTTATGTGTACCTAATTAAACAATTATTATCATAGCAAAAACTCGAATAGTTTTCAAATTTCTAGGTGTATATTATGTATGAATACTGACTTCACAGTAAAGGCACCTTAGATATTAAGTAGTCAATAGTAATTAAACACTATTTATTGATGTACTGGTGTATTTTTCGAGATTGACTTTGAGGGAGGGAAATTGTTCCCAATATATAGCCATATAACTATGTAAGCATATTATTATTTATCCAATTATTATTATTGACTAACAAAATTATCGAACTAAGACTTCTGCCACGTATATTGAAATATTTAGGCGATTTTTATAGTGCTATTTCGACATAACTTCTACCTTATCTGACTGTGTGAGCCCCAGGGAGCTCTATTCCTATATTACATTCTGTAACTTAAACTGTCATATATAATAATATGTTAGTTATGTATGTTTTAGATGACTTTATGTTAGATGTTGTAGATTTTATTAGTATGTTGTCTTTATGGTGTGTTAACTAGTAACATTTTACAAGGCCTTTTAATTAGATAATGGTTGTATTTAAATGTCGAATTATCTACAGAAGTTTGGAAACTTTGTAATAAGTAAGAATTAAACGGGTATGATGAATAAGCTGGACAAATATCATAGTTACATCTAAGGAAATGATTTGAATAAAAAACTAAGTGTTTAAGATGTATACTCTATTGGTTTAGGTAGTTAACTAAAGTTAAACAATCTTGATGTCTTTTTACACAAATTCATATTAAACACATACTACTTTTTAAACTTATTGTTCAATTGATTTAGTAATCGTTAGTGTTGTATTTACCTTTGGTTTTTAGTTGCATTTTATTCTTAAACTGAGTTTTTGAATAAAAAGACACAAGATTGTTAAGTACCTAAACTGATAGAGTATAGTTATATGCGTGTTATGTGTGCAATATACGGTTTAATGTTCTAGAAATATAAATGATTGACCAAAGTTCTCTAAAAGATACTGGTTTATATTAGATGGCTATATGACTCGATGTAATAATAGTTATGATTAATACAAGTTGAGCTTGATCCTTGAATAGATATTTATTATTGTAATTGCTTGCTTGCTGAAAGAACGGTATTTATACTCTCGAGATATTAAGTACAAAATAAATTGTCAGTTATCACCATCTTTATGTGAGCCAGCCAAGAGCTGCCAACGCGTTATATGCTTGAGTAAAGAGTTGTAACCAAGTTTTATAGCATTGAAGTCATAGATTAAAGAGACAATCTACATGGACCAGTGAATCGTAAGATATAATTATTTAATAACGACTGCGAAAATAGTCCCTGCGTTTGTCTTGTTCAAAGAAATGGTTTCTGCACGTTGGCAGTAGCTGGCCAATGTTTGTGTTTGGTTTGTTTGACAGTTTGCGTCCGTTAGTTCAATGCATTTCGCTTGATAGATCGGTCTTAGATTTATATTTTGTACTGTGAATTCTTATGATTTTTTAGGCTTCAAAACTGTATTGAAATTATGACGTCCGCAAAAACTAGTGTTATCGTTAATATTGTACATACTTAATTGGAATTATTAGGTCACAAAAACGGCTATAAATACTACTTACTTGCGCGTTATGTTTCAAATGTAACTGCGCCATAGCGCTTAATGTTTAATGTATGGTAACTTATGTGTTGTCGATCAAATATAATGATTGTTTATCATTGATATTGGTTTTATTAAACTTCCATGTTATGATCACATCAATTAACACAACAAACAAAAACAATTAACCTATGTAACCTTGACCCATACAGCTAGACTTTTGAGGCGAAAGTTTCGCCTACAATTGGGTGCACGTACAGCCAACAAAGCTATTGGGTATGCAGGCAGCTAACTTGCAACTACATTTAAACAATGTTGTGAGTGTGCTGAGTAGACAATTATTGTACAACACACTCGTATGTCAAAAGCTTAAAACATTATAATGCACACATTAGAAATAAATATTGGCAGTGCTGTGGAAAAATTAATATTTTTTGCCTGTATACCGAATAGCTTTGTTGACTACAATATAAAAGAAAATAATTGGACTTCAAGTTTGGTCGTATATATCGGTTTCCCAAATTCCTCTTTTTTTTCTTCCTAGCCTTTTCCGACTTTTGGTGGAGTCGGGCAGTTCCTCTGTCCTAAGAAGATTCGTCATACTGGTCCACCATGTCTGAGGAGGTCGTCTTCGGCCTCTTGCCTTTTGGTAGGCTCAGTGCCGTCCTTACGACGTGCTGCTCTGTCCTTATGACATGTCCGTACCATCTTAATTTGTTTTCTGTTAGTTTCGCCGTTGTACCATGTACTTATTTATTACTAGCTGTGCCCGCGACTTCGTTCGCGTGGATGTCGAAAAATATCTGTTGCATAGATTAAATTTAATTTAAGTTAATACCTTGCGTATCCTGATCTGTCTCAAAATTAAGAAAATAGGAAGAGGGTACCTAATGCAGGGCACTCTATCATCTCTTCCGGTTGAAATGCCGATTAGCCCGGGTAATCTCCTGGTACATACCTACCTCAAGGTAGGTATCAAAATCAACAAAACCGACTATCGAACGAACGGTGGTAGGTAGTCTTCAAACTACGAAACAAAGAAACTGATGAATAAAGTTGATTCTTAATTTTGTCCAGCCAGCAAAAAGAAACAGTTTCTTTGATTTTCCCTGACAATTGCAGATTACAGAACACCGATTAATTTTCACATTTTATGTTAAACAGTTCTACCGGGTTTATAGAATCGATTTACTGTGTAAGAATAATCGAATTTTTTAAATCGATATTTAGTAGGTACTGAATGAGGAGCTCGTAGCTAAATAATAACAGTCGCACGGGTCGATCTTCATGGTTTACCAACTCTTGCTTAGTTGCGGGCGGGCGTATTCTACTCCGTATCACCCACAGACTTATGATTAGTCCCAAACCCGAACTGAGAATGAATGACAACACGATTTCACAGTAACTGTCAAATCGTGTTATCATTAGTTCTCAGTGGTTAGGTGATACGGAGTAGAAAATGCCCGCCCGCAACTAAGCCCGAAACTACGGATTTCGTTAGAGAGTAGCCCCCCTGATCCGAATATAGTTGGGAAAAGGTTAAGCATATATTAAAAAACTGGCCAAGTGCGAGTCGAACTCGCGTGCAAAGGGTTCCGAACGAATTTAATTTTTTTAACATGTTATTTTAACACTACAGACTTCTAATAGGTTTTCCTGTAATCTTTTGGTAAAGATCTATTATCTTCATTTTTTTCAAAATTTTAAGCTCAGTAGTTTCGGAGATAAGGGGGGGGAATGGTAATTTTTCGTCTAATTTCTTGAATAACTTCTAAATCATTTATTATAAAATTATGAAAAAAATATAATTAAAACACATACAGTAAGCCCTTTCATTTGATATGTCACACGATATTGTTCAAAAAACTTTTTTTTTAAATTTTCTAGTTTGACCCCCAAAAGTGACCCCATACTAAAAAAATAATAATTTACGTAACGCGTCCGTGTTTGGGTTATAGAAGTCCATATGTGTACCAAATTTCAACAGAATCGGTCCAGTGGATCCGGAGAAAACTGGCTGTGACAGACGGACAGACAGACAGACAGACAGACAGACAGACAGACAGACACCCGAGTGATCCTATAAGGGTTCCTTATTTTTTTCGGAACCCTAAAAAGACAGACAATACCATTTGGCCCCAATTGGGGCTGACGGTCCTTGAGAGAGTAACTCTGCCGTTTTATTGTCCTTTTCATTGAATGGCGGTTAATTAGCGGCCTAAATGATCCCCAATGCGCAAATGTGTCAAAGTGGCGAATGGGTCTGTCATGTGACAACATTTAATGAACAGGCTGGCAGATGTTTAGGCCGTCTATGAGTAGGGTAGGTGTGACGAAAATATAATTATGAATTTATTAATTTTTTGGGAATCCTAAATTCTATTAAATGCCGGGATGTCACTTAGACCGTCTCCCAAGTGGATAAGGGAAATTGAAACAAAATTACGTTTGTAATCTGTGCCCAGTTTTGCCAACTGTAGATTTGTTTTTCGCAAATCATTTCAGTTTTTTACCATGAAGCATCATCTGCCTAGTCTTTTCCCAGCTATATTGGAGTCAGCTTCCAGTCAAACGGGATTGGAGCGGCTGCCTACCAGACCTCTACAACCCTACAATAGGGGTAACACGATACTTCTTAGCAAGACTGTAGGTGTCAGATTTGTCGGCTTCTGACAATCCGTAAAGACTGCCGGAGATCTCTTCTCGGTAGGTATGTTAAAATGGTCACCCATCCACAGACTGACCTTGGCAAGCGTTGCTTAACCTTGAAGATCGACCCGGGCGACTATTACTTATATTCTGTGGTACGTAGGAATCTCGGTATGTTAAAATGGTCACCCATCCACAGACTGGCCTTGGCAAGCGTTGCTTAACCTTGAAGATCGACCCAGGCGGCTATTATATTCCGAGGTACGTAGGAATCTTGGTATGTTAAAATGGTCACCCATCCACAGACTGACCTTGGCAAGCGTTGCTTAACCTTGAAGATCGACCCGGGCGACTATTACTTATATTCTGTGGTACGTAGGAATCTCGGTATGTTAAAATGGTCACCCATCCACAGACTGGCCTTGGCAAGCGTTGCTTAACCTTGAAGATCGACCCGGGCGGCTATTATATTCCGAGGTACGTAGGAATCTTGGTATGTTAAAATGGTCACCCATCCACAGACTGACCTTGGCAAGCGTTACTTAACCTTGAAGATCGACCCAGGCGGCTATTTTATTCCGAGGTACGTAGGAATCTTGGTATGTTAAAATGGTCACCCATCCACAGACTGACCTTGGCAAGCGTTGCTTAACCTTGAAGATCGACCCGGGCGGCTATTATATTCCGAGGTACGTAGGAATCTCGGTATGTTAAAATGGTCACCCATCCACAGACCGATCTCGGAAAGCGTAGCTTAATCTTGAAGACTCGTGCAACTCATCATCTGCCTAACCTTTTCCCAACTATATTGGGGTCGGCTTCCAGTCAAACCGGATTTAGCTGAATACTAATTTTCTTTTTTGGGCAAACATATCGTTATCACCTTCTAATTAGCTATATAGCATGGGTATCCAAACTTTATTTGTCAGACATTGACCAATCTGCTGATAACACCGCAATTCAGAAAAACGCGTCATCAGTACATCGCCATCAATCGACAATGTAGTTGAACTGTCAAAATATAGGAATCTCGGTATGTTAAAATGGTCACCAATCCACAGACTGACCTTGGCAAGCAAAATATAAGTACAAACTTAGAAGCTCACATGTTACGATAAATGAAACGATATGACTAAATGTTTTTTTTTGAGTTTCACAAAATAATAATATACGCATTCATTCATGAAACAGTTCTAAACTGTTACTATTTAATTTCAATAGATGGCGGTGTATGTATGCTTCACGTAATGAAACTTTAAACGAAACCTTTAAATACAAATATCTTTTGATTGACTGAACCGATTGCGATGAAACAAAAACTAAGTTATACCTCCAGTTACATACAATTTTATTGCGTGAAAGTTATCAACGTTATTTCTGTACTTTTGACGTGATGCCTGCACATCCAAACAGATAAACAGACAAACAGACAAAAATTCCAAAAATGATGGAAATGTGTTCTGTAAGTTACCTTTTATCTCCCTAGCTATTTTTTTTATTATTATTTTGAATGTACAAAAACGACTCTTCAACAGATTTATTATATGTATGTATAGATTTGTTCGTTTTTTGATAGGTTTCGCTAACGATCACGTTTCTTATTGGTAAATAGGTACATACCTTGACCAAGTACCTACGCCAAATCTTAGTTTTCGCTTGGGCCGCTAGCTCCTGTGAGTGAACCTTTACTAAAAGAAAGCTCTCAGATCCACATACCTACTCCTTGCACAAAGTACGAGTCGCTGTGCCTGTGCCTGCTCACGACACGACGTCTTGTTGCGGCCAAAGGGCTCCGAGGGGTCAGAGGACCAGACACCCCTTGGTTTATTGGACACAAACGAACAGTCTCATCATCCTTCTGCCGTTATTCCATGTTACTTGTAATAGATTGGGAAAGGTCGGCGCAACAAGTTTTTTTCTTCCATTCTGTTCTGTCAATCGCCACGCTATCAGTAACTCCCTTTTCTTTCATATCGCTCCTCACAAAATACATCCACATTTTTATTCATAACTCTTTTAGGTACATGCGTTTCATCCCTTCTCTTCACATGACCATACAGACAAGCGGTTCCCTTTCAGCTTTTCCGTCAAAAAACAAACAAACAAAACATTACAAACAGTCCCGGATTAACCCCGTAGCAAGAGTAGCAAATGCTACGGGCCCCGCGTATTGGGGTGTCCCGGACTTGGACTTGGACTTGGACAAAAACATGTTGCTAAAAACCAAGGATCTCACTCACACACGAGTCCTCCTAACTCACTCTATACTGCGACAGCTGTTTTCCGCGGATGAAGTCACTAATATGGTTTATGTTGTTATGGTATGGGTCATACTTCGCGCAAAAATCTCGTTTTCTTTTATGCTACCATACCGTCTGAAATCTAAACAGCCCCGGATCCTGTCGATAGTTCTATACGGACAATGTAGGCGAAACTAAAAAATGTGGGTTCTGGCGCTACATAAGTAAGGGCCCCGGAGTCCGTGAGAAATAATAGAGGGGGGCTATTATTGTTTTGATTGGATATTTTCGTTTTCACTTTACGAAGTTTTTAGGTTTAGGGGGCTTGGTAAAATTTGCTACGGGCCCCGCGCTGGCTTAATCCGGCAGTGATTATAAAGGTATTAAAAGACCGTTTATTCAGTATACAAAAAGTATTCAGTATTCATTGGTCTCGTATCAGCTCTCGTATCCATGCTAAGTGCGATCCGATGCTTGTGTAGACCCCTGGAAGACCTGGCACTCCACAGCTCGTGCCGTAACTACTCACTGCTTCGATGACGCCTCCGGAACAAATGAGTGGGCTTCCTGAATCACCCTAGAAAAACACGGCTATCATAATAACATTTTCTTCTTCTTTTTGTTTTAAACACTAAGAATTTCTCTTGTATCGTGGGTGCGTTCACAAAAATACAAAATCACATAGATAGGTATACAAACAGCCAGACCTGGAACAACTATTGTAGATCATACAAATACACGGCGCCATTTTAGTCGACTTACAACGGTAGCCCACTTCATCTATCCAATGACTACTAAATTTGACTGTGTTTTGTGCGTAAATTGACCAACTCTGGCTTTCTTATTCTCAGAAACTGAAATATTTAGGCAACTTTGGCTTATTGGGTAGTTGAGAATAGTTATTAGTATTGAACATAGCGGCCTAACTTTCCGCATTTTTCTGTTATCTATATGTAAAAAGCCAAAATTCCGAAGAAAGTGTCTCATGAAAAGCGCGACGGCACTTTTCGAGCTCGTGGATTGAACTACCTGTACTAACCAAATGAAATGAAAAATATATCATAATATTCTTTATAGTATCGTTCATACCAGCCACAGAAATTTGAAATAAAAATGTAATATCCGTAAAAAAAATCCCCTTCAAATCCATAAAACGGTTGTACTATGCCAAATCGAATGTCTAAATACTCGAACGTTCATAAATCGAACATTCAATATATCGTACACTCAATACATCGAGTGTTCAAAATATCGAATGTTTGTTTGATCGAGCGTTCAACGTTATGTAAAATACAAGAAAAACACAAAATTAACTAATAACTCACATTTTAATCTGTAATGATTTGATTTGATTTTTGTTTTGTTTGGTTTTTGATCTTTTATAGGTACATTTTAATTTATTTTTGATTACTTTCAATATAACTAGCACTTCGCCCGCGACTTCATTCGCGTGGGTTTAGTAGGTAATCCTTCGTGGATTACCTACTAATTCATCTCCTATAAGTCCTCCCTCTATAAAGGCTAACGTGTAAATTACTTATTAATAGACTAAACGTAGGGCTGTTCGCTCAATCCGCGACATTTTTCTTAGAGTATTTTTATACCCGTCGTAACTTTTAAACGAAAGGTTCGATTTACATAATTTAAAGTGTTATTTACGTATACATAACCAACCTAAATTACCAAACCATTTAAATGAATAAGGATTAATATCATGATACCAAAATCACCACTATTCCATTCCACCCGGGTTTTGATCGAATAATTAGAACAAAAAGCGGTTATTGTGACTTAACCATAATAGTTAGATATATACCGGACTTTTTTGTGGATATTGATGTTCTCTATTCACACTTTTTCAGCTCTATTCAGCTTATGCCCATAGAAAACAACGATTTTGTACGGAGATGCGTCCGCATCCATTCAGCTTTCCGGGTCTTTTCAGCTTTCGCGGCAAACAAGTATAAAATGAGGACAAATGTGTTTATCATGCGAGTGCTATGTATGGAGTTCAGCGCTGTTCCGCCGCTTTCAGCGTCGTACGCGGGCTTACGCGGCGGAACAGCGCGGAACACGGATGGTTCTCGACTCCTTGTATGACTGACACTGGCATGGCCACCATCAGGGATTTTAATTTTGATAATAAAAAGAATGTCGCTAATTATTCGCCAAATACTAGAATTAGTCGATCACTGGTTCAAAAGTTATAAGGGTTTATAGGTGGCCGATCTGGGGTGCGCCTACTCAGCTTGGTCTATTTGAATCTCAAAAGCTAGGGCACCTAGCGAAGATCTGTTTTCTCTCTCAATAGTCTCCAATTAGTCGCAAGTTTTCGCCAAGTCACAGATTTCATCGGGTCTTAGTTTAGAAGATACAATGAGTTCAATTTTTATGGTAGGTATAGTCCAAGATAGGTATAGATGAAAGAAATTGTCAAGAAAAAATATTTGTCTTAATATGTGAATTATACTTCTAGTTTTATCGGTCTAACGTCCGTCGAATTGTTAGAGAGAGAGATAAACTCTCAATCCGTCGATCTAGTTCTTGGACTGTAACTGTACTGGGTCGATCCAATGTCGTTTGCGTTTTAATTTTTTACGGTTCTTCTGCAAGAAGCTAACCAATAAAAATATCGCACATAGAAATGTCCATTTTCAGAGCACAATACTAAATGAATAAAGAGCGTGACTTCCGCCAGACCATCTTCAAAGTCGATTTTCTCGAAAACTACGAAGGTACCAATTTCTTTGTTCGAGTACTAATAATTAGTACCAATTGAGTACTAATTATTTACCAAATATGGAACCGATTGGCGGCGGTGGTCCTGCGGTAGTCACGGACATCTTACCGTCTTCGCCGCGTATTCAGCGCCTTTCTCATTCTTACGACGCTTTACGCGGCTGATAAAAGCAGAGCTGTATAAGTGTGACCAGAATCGTACAGCGAAACGCGAATGGAGCCGAATAAATGTGAGTAGTCCCTAAAACTGTACATCACTTTGCTCTATTGTCAATAGTTTCCGCAGCGTACGCGATGTAAGGTTTCTTTTTTTTGGAATTTTTTCACACCTTGGGTTACATTATCGAAGCCGGTCCAGTAGTTTCGGAGCCAATTCAAACAAACAATAAAAACTTTGCTCTTTATAATATTAGTGTAGATGTAGATTATAAAAAAGTGTTCAAAAAAAGAGGTAATAATTATATTATTAAAAGGTATTTAAAATCTAATAAAAACACAAACAACAAGATTTATATATTTGAGTTTTCCGTGCAAATTCACATACAATTTGCAGGTCATAATAGGGCCCCAGGAGCGAGCGTAGGCCGAGCCTTGTGTTCCAAGGACGACGCGGAATGGAACGGTGACATTTTTTTTGTTTAGTAAACATTATTAACAGGGTGTTTCGTAATTCGAATGCATTATTTATTTTTATTGTACCTATCATCTTAATGAATTACTTTAAAGTATAATCGCACCTAGATGTAGTTTATGTCGGGTACATTAACTAGGCCGCCTTTGTAAGATGACTAAAATGGCATCGTGTATAATATATTTGTATATATCATATGGACTACAGATGCGGGAAACGAACCGCGACACGCAGCGCAGCAGCCAATCGCTCAACCACTGCGCCAAACATCGTAAAATGAAAACGGATTTCGCTAAAGTCCTTAACAAAGTATTTTGTACCTCGCAATCCTGACTTGTTGCTCAATTGGCAAATAAATACAAATAAAAGTTGAATTTACTGTTTTTAGACAGTAAAGCCACAATGTAGCAGAACAGGGGTAGGTTTAACAGAACAATATTGTACAGTTTTAAAATTTCAGGTTAGCTTTCACCCGCCTCATCAATACGTTAATTTCATTTTGCCGCCACTCGCGACGGCACGGCAATGGAACATATTTTGCTTAGTCTAGACCAGCCGTACTCAACCTTTTTGAAGTGAAAACTTCTTTAGCGGCGTTGAGCACTTTTTCTGTAATGGGTATAAAATCTTAAACTCGCGTCAGGGTCACGTGACCTAATCGCAAAAAGCGTAAGACGGCTCGCGTCAGGGTCACGTGATGCGAAAAAGCGTAAGATCGAGGGGAAGGGAGAGGAACTAGTATCTCCCACTCTTTCTACCGTACCTGCTCCGCTTAGGCGGCACAGGGCGCTTGCGCGAATGTCCGTCTGTGTTTATGTACAGCGTGCCACGCGTATCCAAGGATACGAAATTACGGAATTACAAAATTATGGATGAAAGTTGATTTTTCTAAGAGATAAAAATTAATGTAATATATAAATAAATAACGATATAATATTATGAATAATAACATGTAAATTGTCATATTTGTGTACGATAGCGCAATAAATAAACATTGTATTCTACCTCATAAATGATAGTACTTTTGTACTTATAATTAAACACAACGTTATTTTTTGTTGTTTTTATGGTTCGTTTTGTTTATGTCAGGAACTGTGTCAAGATTGACATCTGTCACTGACAGTCGCTGTCGCGGCCACACGTCAGTGTCTTTTTGTTTATTTTGTTGTCGGTGGTTTGTCTATGATGTGACCGCGACAGTAAGGATGTATTATTTACATGTTTTCACTTCTGCCGGCACTCCCGGAGTGCTACCGGTGTTTTTTTCTCTAAGGGCCGCATTGCGTTTCTACTATTGTCATGATGGGCCGCAATTACCTACAGAAAAATAAAATTCTACATTTAATAGTATATAATAGAGGACCGTTTTCATATGGCCATCTTTTTCGTTTTAAGTTGATGATGGGTGAGAAATAGTCTCAACATATCGTTAGCGATACAGTACAGTATAAATTGATACATACACATTGATAAACTGATATAGCATCAATATTGTGCTAGGCTACTGGGCCACATGGAAAAGCTTGGCGGACCAGTTGCGGCCCGCGGGCCGCAGGTTGGGTATAGCTGGTCTAGACAGATTTAGGTAGCTTTGTACCGACATATATTTTTAACCGACTTCAAAAAAAGGAGGAGGTTCTCATTTCGGCGGGTATTTTTTTTATGTATGTACACCGATAACTCCGAGGTTTCTCATCCGATTTGTGTTATTCTTTTTTAGTTCGATGCGGCATACATGCCATTTGGTCCCGTAAAAATTTGTCTTAGTTTGGTTCAGTAGTTTTTATTTTATGAACATTTTTGCTTATTTCAATTTCTGTGTAGATGAAGACGTCGTCCCACACAGTATCACCACTTAAAAGTGAAAAATAAAAAACTTTTTTATAAAAATATGTAACCGACTTCCAAAAAACGAAGTTAAAAAACGAAGATACAAAACCAAAAACACCGACTTCCGAAATTAAGGTTATTTTATACTTTGTAGTGTTTTTTTTGGAAGTCGGTTATATTTTCTATAAAAAGTTTTTAAGACTAATCTAACCAAATGTTATCTACGCTACGGAACGATATGATCGTTTATATCATACTTTGCAGGTTAATGACGTCTTCGCTACGCACGCAAATTACCTAGATACCCACCCAGATTGCGTAGCCAGTGTTGCGGGTAGATAAATCGGTGTAATCTACATAAATAAATAAATACGTTGTGTTTATCCTCCCAAAATTAGTAGTTAATTATAATAAGATACTGCACTGTTTAGGTGATTATTTACATTTAGAAGCTGTTATGAAGACGAAGTGAGTTAATTAATTTTACTGACGGTACCTGGCAGGCGTCGACTCCGTCGCCAACAGCGCACATCATGCCGCTGTCATGGCGGGGCGCTAGGTACGGGCCCAACGCTCGCGTGCACTCGTCCAACGACACGATCCTCAACGTGCCCGCCGACAGTCGCTCCGAAGTCTCCATTATATCCACATCTTTGTACCCGTACCCGTATATTGTACATTCACCTGAAACGTGGTCGACGGCCTCCTATAAAGTACTTGAATAATATCTGAACTAGACGATCTAAATATCAATGTGACCTTATCCCACCCTAATAAGTGCAGATATGCTTAATATTTAAATATAATAGTAGAGTATATATATAATAGTAGAGAATATAATATAGAGTATGTAGAGCGGGATTAATTTTAGATTTTCACCCTCTAGGCACGAGCTTATTTAAATATTTTCATTTCACTAAATGTCTTTCGAGTTGAAAACCTTATTGTTCTTGAAATAAAAGCCGAAAAGATCTGCGAAGCTAAGGATTAAATAAAATATAAGTTGCAGTCTCATTTGCATACAAGATTTGCAGTGGATCTTCGGTTGATTTTCATTCTTAAAATATAAACAGGCGATGTTTAATTGAAAGCTCGTAAGCTCCCTTACGCCTACGTCCTTAGGCCATCAGATAATCACCTGATATCCCAAACGAGGATGTGGGCAGGAGTGACCGGTTAAGCCAGGTGACGTCACGGAGATGAAGGGCGACCCGCAGTAAAGCCACGTCATGCGCTCTCGTGATCCTGAAACCATACAACGTGACTGAACGTGGTGCTGTAGCGCTGACGCGGATTTACTTCAATCATAATCCGCGCGGCGACCGGTCCCGCTGTTTGTTACCCTTGCACTGTTTATTAGACTTGTTTTGTGCCATGTAAGGCGATTTAGAAACTGATTTGATTTGCAGTCGTGCGACTTAGGTATATCGTGATTTTAAATTACGTAACGTATTTGCTACGAAAACGGCGTAACACAGCTTTCGTAGCAAGGGTTTGTTTGGGTCACATAAATACAAATTCGGTGATTTATGTGGCGTACCGCAGCAATTGGGAGCATCGTCCTCACATATAATCAACTGATTAATGTATGCAAATATTGTAAAGCTTATTTTTGAATAGAGTAAATAGGGAGTTTCTTGTCCGTTCTTCTCCATAAGAATCTATCTTTTGCGAACGGACGACTAGAGTCACTATAATATTTTATTTTATTTTTATTTGACGTTCAAAAGTGCCTTTATTGGTCTAGTTGAAATAAATCATTTGACTTTGAGTAACTATACTTACTAGGAAAATATCTATTTGTCTAAGGGTACATAGAGAGAGATGTTATGCATATTCGGCATAGGCCATCTCTGTGGTTTTACACAAGTAGATACCTATCACTTACTAGGCTTACAATAAATAACTTACGGATCATACAAGGGGTGTTTGATAATCTCTAGTACTTCGGCTCTTGGGGGTGAACCGTCTCGTTTGACGCAATAGTTGTTCAACTGCAATATGTACTGATCTTCATCTTTCAGCATGCAGTGAGCAGCCGTCAGGGCGAAGTGAGGAGAAAGGAGCGTGGCCCCACATAAGTGGCGGTCGCTGGTTGAGTTTCGTAGCGATGCGACTCGGGGTTGTGTGCCTAAGAAAAATATATGATGAAATTATGAAATAAGGACCTACTACCTAGGTAAATGTATGATTTTGTGTTCTCTAGATTTTGCGCGACTTCGCTCTCGTGACTTATCCCGCAGAAACCGTGCATTTTTCGGTATAAAAAGAAGCTAATACGCTCAGTAAAAGAATTTTCATTTTCAGATCATCAGATTTTCATTGTAAGTAGGTAAGTACTCTTTTTATACATATTTAGATAAACAAAGAAACAATCATACCAACCTCTTTGTAATGTTACTTAAGATTTGTTTTTATTATTTGTATTTTTCCCGTCTAATTACGAACTCGAACGGAATTAGATATAGTCATGAGCGTATCACGCAACGAGGTTCAAAACACTGTAAACGTGAAAATGTCTCACGAAAATCATAATAATAATTTGTAATTTATGTGATCTTTGCCATATTTTAGAGGTCGACGTAAATGAGACTATAATTTAGATTAGTAACAATTTGTGATTTTAGTTTTACGATGTAATTATCGTGAGATTGGAATCAGCTGTTGGCTTGACTTTTATATGACCTTGTAGGTATTAGCTATTCTACGAAAATCAAATGTGTTTATAGACAATGCATACACAAGATTCTGGAGCAACAATCTGAATCCAGATATTAATGTCGTGTGGGATGGGAATTGAAGCCGCGATTCGTAGCGCAGCAACCAATCACTAAGGCTTACAACGCACTACGAATAAACGCAACAGCTTAAAAAAATAACTGTAAAAGTCAAGGAACACGCACAGTTGGCTGATTTTCGTAGTAGATCGAACTATCATCTAAATGACTCGTCTTAAAATCAATCCCTGAAAAAACTCCTGCGTGCACTTACAAATTTATGAACAGAATCTTACGAAGATTGCAATTATGTGGTGACATATAGAAAATAAATCACAGAAAGCCATTGGCAGTCATCACTCTCAACGGTTCAGAAAAACCTGCGTTTTATATCGCAGTGCGTGTGGAGGTTTTGCAATACACAACCGAATAGTCAGAAAGAGAATCATATTTTCCTAGTTCAAAAGGATCCTCCCGTATAAATCTTTCTTTGAAACCCCTATATTTTACACTAGATGCCTATACCGGTAACTAAAGCAATGTGAGATTCTTCATCCCCGATGCTGCGGCTTTTTGTGATACTGTGTTTACTGCCTGACCTCTGCAGTCCTCAGGGAAATCATCTTTCTTCAATATAGTTTTATCAGTGCAAGAGATGTAGATTGTAGGTAAATAAAATAAACTGGTAGGCCTTTTGTGTAAATAAAGCGCATAATGCCTAATTAAATGTGATAAATGAAACTGGATGCAGAAGAATAAATATTATATACCTAAGTACATATTTAGAGCTATATAAAACCATAGAAATATTCTTATATTTATGATTCATTCATTTATTTATGGATATAGCACTACATACATTTTTTTAGAGATTTTCCCATGAGACAGTACGCCACCTGCACGATCATGGCTTATCGTATCATTTTACCATGACAACCAACTTTGTTTGATACCTCTTCATCTCATCACTGATATGATGTTTCATACCCTAAAATGTATGGATTATATTCATGCCTATCTCGGAAGTCTATAGAAATAGATATCTACCTACAATAAAATATACCTACCTATCACATATCGTGTTCAGTCTACATAGAAGTGTGAGGACGGCTAGTAACCTTGCGGTAGCAGATTCGATTCCCACGTTGAATAAACTGCCTACACTTTGCGGTTTTAGAATAATTGTGCTACATAAATGTTCGATTTACTTATATCATTTAGACATATTTCATAACCTATATTTCGGAATACTTTTATACTTACTATTGGAATTATTAGCACGACCTTCAAATGAATCTTACACAACAGTTATGTACGAGTATATCATGTATCGACACTTCGTCCGCTCGTCATTTCCATCCAAAAGGATGGAAAGGTGTTTTGTCTACCTAAACCTTACACGTTCCGGATGTCTTTGACTAAGAAAACTATCTGAGTGTATCAACAGTTACACGTCCTACAATAGAATAGAAACGACACGAGCTTCAAATCATGCAGAAACAGGTAGCAGGTATGAACCTGCTACCTGTGATCCGATGACTAGGGGGTGATTTTACAGGGTGGCCAACCCCTGTAATAGTTATTTATGCGGTGTATATTAGTGCGGTAAGTTGGTTTTTACAAACGAGTAGACGAATGTACAATACATCGTCGTCTCATCTTTGTCTCATTTTCTCTTTAGTATTAAATTGAGACAAACGTGCAAGCAAGAGCGCTTCCAAGGAGGTTCGATCATTCAGTTTATTAACTGTTATCTTTTATTATTTTGATTATATTCTATTTTTAAGATTGAAATTCAAAATACTTGAAATGAATAAGCATTAGCTTTCGGATTTTCCATTTTGAATTTAGTTGAATCTTATTTAGGTACTTAAAATGAATGAGCTTTAGTTAGTGGCGGTCATTTTTAATCTGTGGTATTCGCGATTCTCCCGTCATGGAAAGTTGAATATAATTTTGATAATAATTAATTGAGTATTATTGAAAAATATGAGGAAGCATTGGAGAATATACTGCGCTTTATTTCACCACCTAGCTTTTGAACTTTTCTTTTTTTCGTATTGTGAAATTCCTTGGTGGAATTCTTGTATACTTTTTTTTAAGAAATTTAAAAAAGAGAACCGTAAAGGATGCGCACGGCACGTAAGTACATACTTTACCGCACGCTCCGTTGTATTGAGCGTGCGGTAAAGTAGGTACTTAGGTGAGAGTGCCTATTTTACCACTATGTTCCATTGTATGGTACGTAATTTTTAACTTTCGAACAATGTATACAGGCTTCGTAAATGCATTTTTGAGCAAGTGTGTAGTGAAAGAAAAAACAGTTAAGGATTCATTGCTTTTACTAAGGGATACAAGCAGTGCCGGATTAAGACTACTTGATGCTACCTAAGCAATCCATGCCTGTGGGCCCCTATCCACTATTCAACTAGTACCGATCTTTAAAATAAAAACCAAACTACTGAAACATAGGTACATTGTTATTTATTGAAATGCAAGTTCAACGTATATGCCTCCATAGGTATATAACATTGATAAACAGCGTCGTAGCTAGGGTCCTGAGCGCCAGCAAGATTTGAATGTTGCGCTCCCCAATTCTAACTTTTACCAGACTGTCCCAGAAGGAGGGTACACTTTGTACCCTAAATAGCTGGATGATTTTAACAAATGAAGAACCTATTATTAGATTCATCATAAATGCCAAAGTGACATGGGAAATGAATGAACTTTTTTGAAAAAAAAAAACAAAAAATGTGGCGGTCGCCGTTGGATAAGTGAAGTTGTCGTGACTTATACATGTTTGACGTTTATGTAAGACGTTTCCAAAATGTAACTTACTAACATTAAAAATTAAAAAAAACCCCACGCAAAAAAAGAAAAACGAACATTTAAAGAGTTAATAATAATAATTACCGCTGAGAACAGACAGAAGCCAGTGTAGAAAAAAATTCGTTATTATTTTTAAATTTTTAAATTTTCGTTTTTCTTTTTTTGCGTTGGGGGTTTTAAATTTTAAATTTAATTTTTATTTCAACCTTTTTAAACTTTATAGTTATAATCAAGTTGCAGCACCAGGTCAACCGTATTGCAAACTCATAACCTGCAAGAAATTTACTCATTTAAACTATATATTGAAGGTTTAGTACCAGGCTGGTTAGTGGCAGGCTGGTTGTAGTACCAGATCAACGTGACCGTATTCCAAATATAGTAGTATAGATCATAACCTGCAAGGTACCTACTCATTGAAACTAATCTACTCAACCCAAATACGAAATGGCTGCTGTGAGTTTTCGAAGAGTCGGGTCTTCTGGAGACCATTTTGGTTGCAGCATCAGGTCGAAGTTATCAATTAATTGTCATTAAACGATTATACTGGCACGCGTGAAGCTCTTAATCGAGTAACCATACGCCAAAAATCCTTATATCATTTTGGAAAAGAGCTGATACTCTTACACTGCTGGACCGATATTAAACAAACATAGCTAAAAACCACCGCAAGGAAACTGGCTTTCAAATGAAAAAAAAAATCGTATCGAAATCGGTCCATCCGTGTGAGAGCTAAGATGCCACAGACAAACACACAGACAGACAGACATCGACGTCAAACTTATAACACCCCTATGTTTGCGTCGGGGATTAAAAATGTAGTAAATGAATAAAAATTACTGCAGTATAGCTAGTATCAAAAAACGCGACCGCAAAAAAATACTAAAGTGTTCCAAACAAGTCACTCAGGCAATCTAATGCAGTTGGGTAAACAAAATGCCACCAACTTCATCAGTCTATAGAAGATACAAGAGCAAGTGAAGCGAGTTCGTAAATTTTAGCACCTCGTCTTCAATTCAATTCGTTCAGAAATAGGACTTACTTGGCCGATTTCGGTATTCGTTACAGAAAAGGTTAGAAATTATGAGAACATATGATGCAAGAGCAAGCAAAGGACGATCGATCTTGCTCTTATCCAACGAGGACGCTAGAAATCATCAAACATAGATAGAGATCTATGTTTGATGATTTCTAGCGTCCTAGAAATAACAGTTAACAATATAAATAACAGTTTTTATGCCGCATTTATAGATGTAATGTCTCTACATTACATCTATAAATGCGGCATAAAAACTGTTAATTAAATTGTTATCTCGGGCTGATGTGATATACTTCTGTAACTGGACGGTCATTGGGCATTTCTCCTTTCATCTTTGACGAGTGTCTTTAAAATCCACATCTGGTACCTAGCTTTTCTTTTGCGCAGGCTTCTAATCAAAGTTGCAATTGCGTAACCCATCAGGCCCGGCCGTCCCACATGTGAGGCGTAGACTATGGTCTTACTTTTGTCTTTTAATTTTGCGAGGCCTGACGGTTTGCTTATAGGTTATCTGGCACTGGATACAAGTACATTTTGTCGAGTTATGCGCACATAAATGTATGGGGCTTTCGATTTTTTTTTATGTCGATTTTTTTTTTTCGCGATTTTAACGTTGGTCCTATAGTGAAGGTATTGCGTTAATTCTGTTACAGGTTGTGTATATCAACATAGGTTCCATAATAGCCACCGGAACGCACAATGACTTTGTAATATTATTTATACTTAGGTTATTTATCTATGGGTAACCTGAAAATAAATGGTTTATTATTATTATAATTCATGTTTTATCGAAAATATAAAGGGTTCGGCGAAAAATCTGATTATCACGTGAATATAGCTTCTTTATGTGAAATTACAAGAGTAATTTAGATTTTTCTTGAAAAATCGAATTGGTTATTGCGTTTTCATGCAATAGCGGGATTAGTTTAGTGGGGTGGCAAAATCGTTAACTTATCGAGTTTGTTGGCAAAAGGATGTTGTTGTTGTATAAGGATGTAGGTACTACTACTATAAACATCCGAGTTGGTCACCATAGTAGGCCTCGGTAGTCATATGCTTGCACAGTTAGGTTCTTTATAGATTTTTCATCAAGCACAACATCCACTGTCATCGTCATTATTAAAAATGTAATTTTTTTAAAGTATTGTTTTACGAGACATAAAATCCGAAAAGTAAAATGCGCCTAAATTCTGTAGATCGTTTATATACTTAGTGTAACTATTGATTGGAGAGATACCGTAGTGCTGGAAAGATTTCGGAAACATAAAAAGATGAAAAGTAAGTATGTAATTTATTCGATTGTTAATCTGGGGGAAAATGAAGTTTAAAAATAGCTACGCTACATACTAAATGCCTGATTAAGGAAAAGGAACATGCTATACCACAGTTGACATCCACAGCTCCAATCACTCTCTTGACTCTTCCACATTGTGCCAACAAACTACGATTTAAAACTATTTCAAGTACTACAATAAAAACTAAAGTATTCTTAATACAACACATTCTACTAGACATTATGCTTACGAAGAGTTATTTAGGTAATAGGTACTCTACGTACGAACTAATATAACGCGACTAAAACTCTTTATACAATTTACTAAAATTCCAAATTAATTATAAATTGTAACGTATGTATGTAGACCGTTAAAGTAGATAATAAAACTATTGTGGGAAGTCGTGACGACTTGAAACATTACCGAAGTATGTAAACAGGTGTTTTACCGAGCATTTACAGCAGTCTGGTTGGCAATCAAATATTTTTCAATGAAGTGTTTGTTTATCTTGAAGAGTATGATAAATCGCTTGGACAGGAGTGCGATTACAAAGGAGTTAAATGCTATGAAGCTAATTCTGATTTCCTCTTTGGTTCTGTGGTTATTATTTCGGCCGCCTTATGTCCTTCGTTGCCACTAGTACCACTCACAGTTCCATGATGGAACTACGGATTTTTTAACCGACTTCAAAAAAAAGGAGGAGATTCTCAAATAGGTTGTATTTTTTTATTTTTGTTACCTCATAACTCCGTAACTTATGAACCGATTTGAAATAATCTTGCTTTATCTGAAAGGATATATTTCCCGATTGGTCCCATAGATAGAAATTTTATCAAAATCGGTTTGGAAGTTTGGCTTTCAAATCATAATAGCTGTAAACGAAATTGCGGATTTTGCTTTCCTGCGATTTTCCAGTGGTGTTGTTAGGTGTGGTGTACCACTAAAAAGTGAAAAATAAAAAACTTTTTACAAAAAAATATATATATAATTGGAAGTCGGTTGTATTATTTTGTAAAAAGCTTTTTTTTAATCACTAGTTACATTTTAAAAGAATCTGAAAATAATGGAACCAATGTTGAATTTTGTTATCACTAGTTCTACATTATTATTTTAGGCACTTGTGACATTTTCTAAAGGTGTAAAACACTAGAGGTAAAAACACTTAATTTTTATAATGATTATATTCAATAAAAACAACAAATGTTTACTTTTCGTGTCCGTTTCGACCGCGCGGCCAGGACGTTTTTTTTTTTTAAAAAAAATATGTCACGATTTTGTAAAAATTTGTAAAAGTAGACTCCCAAAACCATAAATTTGTTAAATCTATGGTCAAAAAGTAATAAGGGTTTGAACGTGACCGCGCCATTGAAACGCCCCGAACCGCGCGGCCACGGAGATCTTTAAAACTAAGCATTGCAGAGACCTGAAATTTTGGTAAGTAACAGATTGAATTTGTAAAAAATTTGTAAAAATATAGAAAAACATCCTGGGCTTATATTTTAGGAGCTGTAAGACTAATACGCCATGGCCGCGCCATTGAAACGGTGAAAAACACATTTTCGCCGATATCTCGCTGAAAGGCAACGCAGACGCCTGAAGTTTTTTGTAAAACCCAGATTATAATTTGTCAAAACTAGTGAAAATAAAACAAAAAATCCTAGGTTTACATTTCAGGAGCTATAAGACTAATACGCCATGGCTGCGCCATTGATACGGTGAAAAACACATTTTTGCCGATATATCGCTGAAAAAGCAACGTAGACGTTTGAAGTTTTTTGTAAAATCAAGATTTGATGTAAGAAAACTCTGCAAAGGTTCAACCGAGGAGAGTCAAATCACGTCTACGACATCATCAGTGGTGATGAATCTTGGATCTATGCCTACGATCCTGATTCCAAACAACAATCTACAATCTGAGTCTTTCAAGACGAGCCAAAGCCGACTCGACTTGTTCGTTCTCGAAGCACTTCAAAGAAGATGGTGGCCACGTTCGTTGGAAAGTATTATTCATCAAATTGTGCTATCTTATACTCATTAGTCATTACGAACGCTATGCAAAGTTATCTGTTATGGTTTTCGCACGTCTACTCAAAACCAGTATTTTCAGCTAGCAAACAACGATTTTCAAACAAATAAACATGGTTTTGTATACTAATGGTTTATTTTTATTTCATTCAGAATCCTTGAGATATAATTTCTAGTAAATAGGTGAAAAGTTTTCTGTAAACAATAAGCCATGGTCACCCTGTCGAAATGTTCAAGACGTATTTAAGATTCTGTTCTACAGCTCCTGAAATGTAAACCTAGGGTTTTTTTGTGCATTTTACCTATTTTGACAAATTCAGATCTAGGTTTTACAAAAAACTTCAGAGATATCGGCGATTACGTAATTTTTCACCGTTTCAATGGCGCGGCCATGGCGTTTTAGTCTTACAGCTCCTGAAATATGAACCTAGGATTTTTTATTTTATTTTTAATAGTTTTGACAAATTCAAATCTTGGTTTACAAAAAACTTCAGACGTCTACGTTGCTTTTTCAGCGATATATCGGCAAAAATGTGTTTTTCACCGTGTCAATGGCGCGGCCATGGCGTATTAGTCTTATAGCTCGTGAAATATAAACCTAGGATTTTTTGTTTTATTTTTACTAGTTTTGACAAATTCAAATCTTGGTTCTACAAAAAACTTCAGACGACTACGTTGCTTTTTCAGCGATATATCGGCAAAAATGTGTTTTTCACCGTTTCAATGGCGCGGCCATGGCGTATTAGTCTTATAGCTCCTGAAATATAAACCTAGGATTTTTTGTTTTATTATTACTAGTTTTGACAAATTCAAATCTGGGTTATAACAAACCCTTATAACTTTTTGACCATAGCTTTGACAAATTTATGGTATTGGGTGTCTACTTTTACAAATTTTTACAAAATCGTGGGATAACTTTTTTTTTAAAAAAACGTCATGGCCGCGCGGCCGAAACGGACACTACTTTTTCTAACTTTATTTTGTTTTACAGTAAGTCATTAAACGACATTGAAACAAATATGTCACTTAGGTCGCTGAAAAATTAACGCAGTTGAATGAAAAGCTAGACTTTTAATGAAACGACTGATTAAGCTAGTTGGCTGCGATGCCTGCGACATATACGTGTTAAGTAATTCATTCGCACAAAACAAAGTAAAGTATTTTAAAAAATGACACAACTTGGGATTCATATTTTCTACAATTCGACAGATATATCTACCCTTTTTCTTTTCTTTTAGAATATATAAAAAAATGGTACAATTAAAAAGACAAAAATAGAAATATTTCCAAGTTCTTAGTAATATTTATAAGTAAAATCCAATCCAATCACATTACATATAAATTGTTGCTTTTAACTCACTTTATTGCGTGACCTCATAATACAAAAACTCTAGCAATGAAGCGGCATAATTTACCAATAAAATATAACGAAAGCAGTTTTCATTGTGTTCAAAGCCTGATTAAAATTAAGGGTAGCGGTCGAAGGCCACCCTAATGTTATTGTTATGTTCTTTATCAGGGCTGCAGCGCTAGGGAATACACGATAGCAATTTTTCGACGGAGCCCAAGCTTATTTTCGTTTTCTGTTGTAGGCAGACTGTAGAGGAGGAATTTTTTGTATGACTTTATTCCAGTTTGGCGTTTTTCATGGTTGTTTGATTTTCCGGGAAATTCTGTTGATTGGGCAGGTAAGGTGATTAAAAGTAGACGTGACCTTTCTAGGTACCTACGGTTACGTGGGCTGTCAAGAGTTCATTACACATTATGCCTTCGATAAGGCAATTACGTTTTTCGCGTAAAAGAAGGCGGTTTCAAACCAAAGTCAAATGTTCGTTCAAACACAAGTCACCCTTGACAAGTCATTACTCATTATGAACCCACGCAGGTACCCACCTACCTACCTACCTACCTACCCATATCATGTAAGTAACAACTACTAACCAATCCACAGTAGGCAGCCTTGGTTTATTGTCTATGAAACGCCGAAATGAATGGGAGTGGAAGTGATTCGAATTGTAGCGTGTAAATCAAAGAATAACATCACTATCCCAGTCGGTTCTCGTGTCTGCTTAAAATCAAATGCTATGTTAAGATAAAGTGCTACAAATTAGTCTGAGTCGGCGTTGAGTGAGTTTAAAATAGTATTTCTATAATTATTTAGTGTTATTGTTTTGGTTCGCATGTAATGCCAAAACGTAGCGACAACAGACAGGTGGGAGCGGGCAGCGGGCAGCGGGCAAGCCCCGGTTTATGTAACGCTCGGCGCGCGGCGCGTTAGTGCACGGCGGCGCTCGGCAGCTCGGCGGCAGTGTCCGCTCTCGCCATGGACCGGGCGAGCGGCAGCCCGCCGCCCAGCCCGCCCGCCACCGGCTTCAGCGCCTTCTGCTCCGCGCTCTCCGACACGCTCTCGGTACGTACCCACGCCGCACCGCGCCGCACCGCGCCGCCGCCGGCACTTCCGACACGACCCACACACCTACTCGCCATTTATTCTTTAAGACACCCGCCATCGTCCAAAACGCATTTTGGCGCCGATTCGTTTGATCCGTTCTCGATAAATTACGAGAATCGAAGAAGAGTGTCGCGTTGCGGTTTATTTCGAGGCGCACGTGGTGCCCGAGGTCGAGGAGCGGGGCCTCGGCGTCGGCCGCTGGACATCAGTGAGGAATCAGAATAAAAGTCATGGAGGGAATAAAAAATATAAACAAGTTTATTATTAGAGTGCTCGTTGAGGCCGGGTCGCACGGTTGCGATTTGTCCGATGGCTGTGATCTACAGAAATACCCGCGCATTAAACGCCCGCCTGGTGCGACGTACAAAGGCCGCGCGACACCGGCCAGTGCTGCTCAGCGACCCTGCGGCCACCACCGGCGCCGCTCGTGCCTGCCCGTGCTCGCCACTCTCCGCACCGCAACAGCCGCCACCGGCGCCACCACATAGGTACACCACTAATCAAGCACCTGCTACTCTAACTGATGGCATTTCCGTATTTACATCTAAACTGCACAAATAACAATCGAACTCGTTGATCTTTCAAAGTGTTGGTGTTATATTGAAAATCCTGTGTTGTGATACAGTGACACTCTGGGACGCATCGGACTAAGCGAAAGTTTTGAGGAATTGTTCTGAAGACATTGTGTTGAGGTAGTCGGCTTGCTGCAATAAGAGCTGTTTGTTTATCAGTTCGAATGCGGCAGCCGCGCGTCGGTGTGCGTGCCGGCTGCCGGCTGGCCGGAGGTATTTGAAATAGGTAGTAGAGGTGTGATAATTGTTTTCGGTTTTATTATTTAGTTACTAAATTAAAATATAACCCCGTCGCATCGAGGTTGAGGCGTACACGTTGACTCGGTAAACAAAATATACCAAATTATTAGGAAAACTTAAATTTACCTATTACTATTTCTCCGTTCAACATATGTATTTGAAAATTATCCTAACTACTCATAAGAAGAACATCTCTAACTACACACAAAATGAGTGGATAAGAGACAATAATTTTGATCAGATAATGTTAGTAAAAAGCCTTTCTATTCAGTTCTATCAAAGAAATCTTGATTACCTATAATGGGCACGTGTAACGATGTAAGCAAGACAATGTTCAGAAGTAGGTAACCTTTGTGTACGTATTTGTCAATATACGAAGGTATACTTATGTTTGATCGTGGTGCAAGGTTGGTCCACGACCGTTGGTTTGACCGCATCGATCGGTGACGTGCCTCGCTGCTGCTACGCGCCTTCTTCAATCAACATAAAGAACTTCCGATAAAACCTTAAACTTGCCGCCGACAGTACTGACACTCATTTAAATAATTACGTTTTGTAAAAGGTTCATTCTATCGCGTATTCGCTAAGTACAACATTTCGTATGCTAATGGAACTTGCACAAAAGTTGTTTAGAATATTACAAGTTTGTTATTTAGAGCTAAATTGTTTACACAATGCTCGTGTAGTTATATCGATCTAAGTTCGCGTTGTCATATAATTTTCGGAAATTGTGGAAGGTTGGGTGAAAATGTGTTAGTTTTTCTATGTTGCCGCCAAATGCTGTCAAGGTACTTTCTATTCTTTTTATTTCTTTTTTTTTTACTGAATAAGCTACATATTTAACAAAGGTTTTAATTTGCAAAACTTTACCTTTTTTAGACCTTACCTGGTAACCAAATACAAATGACTAAATATAGCCAGTAATGATTCAGTTCAGGGAATCATGTTCGGCAGTAAATTATATTGCACTGAATATTTATCACCTATTCCTATAACCGATATTGAGCCAGTTGCAGAGCATTTGGACTGTAGGTTATGTCCATGTTTACATGAATTAATCGCCCCTAACAACCGTAGTCTTTGACTAGTTCAAACTATTCAGATTATCTTGTGATTCTTAAATTTCTACAGTCTTGTAGCCTTTTCCGTAATTACGCAACTATGAAAAATCTTGCTTATATAGTGAAAGATAATTATGAATTATATATAAATAATTAAATAATAAAAATATTTACGAAAAAATAATTATGATGAAACAGCGATACTTAATGGAGAATATCGCTGTTTCATCAGTGGTTCTTATCTTTTGATACTCTTTCTCCCAGAAGCATCTTTTATTTTAATACCAATAATAACTAGATAGTCGAAGAATGATATTAAGTTTATCTGCGTGAACTCGTTCGAGTATAATCTAAAGTTTCATTCTCAAAGAAACCTCCAGGCGTAACCCTGCATTGGGCGGAGCACATATCGAAGTAGTTTTCAGGAACAGAGTGTTACGAAAATGTGTCTTGCTACGAGACCCCTGGTTAGTTAGTTTTAAGGTCATTCTGATTTAAAAAAATCCTCACCTCTCTCTTCTTTTTATTTAGAAGAGCAGGAGAGAAAGTCGCAAATACTTCTAATGTCTCGTTCACCCGCATTCCTTTTCGATGTCTCAAAACATTAAAGCGTTCTAAAATCAAAGTGATTTATGTTGCGGATTCTCGCACATTAGTTTTTAGGGTTTCGCGAATAATGTAGAAACCCAATTACAAAACCCTGGTGGTTTGACTTTCATGTTTCTTTGTCGGTATAAAGTATGGTTAGTTTTACTATGTAGCCTTTCAATGTATTTTGATTTAAATATA
This sequence comes from Lacanobia wlatinum, assembly GCA_947578705.1. Taxonomy (NCBI): domain Eukaryota; kingdom Metazoa; phylum Arthropoda; class Insecta; order Lepidoptera; family Noctuidae; genus Lacanobia; species Lacanobia wlatinum. The sequence continues at coordinate 13,855,175 of OX388033.1, forward strand.
TGTACTTAAACTTTTATATTCATAACTACGTATATGGTGTTATAAATGCCTCTTTTTATATTATAAACAGAGTAGCAAATCACGATTATTATTGACGACAACGATTGAATTGAATGTGAAACTGTCATGTCCTAACTTCGCGCAACATAATAATAATTTACATAGGGCCTACGACGTAGGCCCTCTACGGCGTAGGTCCTTTACGACGTAGGCTTTCTACGGCGTAGACCCTCTACGACGTGAGGTCTACGGGTACAGAGTGCGCATATTCAATTCGCACTTGACCATTTTTTGTGGCAATACTCGAAAGTGTGTGGCATCTGTTTAGTATTTAAATTATGATTTCAGATAATGTGAAGAATTTTTCATTTGGCCTCACTACACACGTTGTGGATGAACCTTTTTAAAAATGCGTAGGATTTGTTATGTTGAGCCGAATCCAAATTGGTCGCATGAGAAAGAAACACGCGTCTGTGTAAAACTGAAGATAAATAACTTGTATTAGTAAGTCGTTACCGGTTGTGCAGTGGGATAGCAATTGGACAGTGTTTTGTATCAGCCGGTACACTTCGAAAATTATAAATAGAAAATAGAGAACACAATCGGGGATCTCGGCCACTGCTCCTGCTATTTCTGATCGGAACTTGTCCCGAAATCAAGAACACGGCCAGGTTTGCGGGAACTAGTTGACGATGAATGTCCGCTTCCACTGGGGGCACGTCTTGTTCCGCAACATACGCGTCGGCTTACAGCGATTCGCGAATTGTGTAAGTCTTTTCACATCACATTCTTTTTTATAAAAAATCAACCACGTCTTTTATTTCATGTAGCTTGTTATGCATGAAAATTTGCTCAATCTTTAACATAAAAAGTATTACAATAAACGTACTTAAAATTCACAAGGTATCGCGATAAGTAATCTTGGTGCGAGTAAAAGTTCAAAAACCTTTGGAATATCAATGACGTTCATAACTTCGATCAATTAGGAGACCGCGATTTATCTGAATAACAATGATCTGGCTCCTGTGTGATAACCTTGACCTAGATATAGAAGGTCGTTGACATCTGTCGGTGGAAGTACCTATATCTTCTAATATTAGCAAGAGTAACGCTATTTTAATGATCACTAATATGTTGGACGTGTTACGGCTTACGAGAATAACTTTTTTTTGTTTTAAGTGGAAATTAATGCAACTTCTAAGCGAACTTCATATTATGCGAGTTAAAGTGCATGATAAAAAATATTATATAAACCAGCTTTTTGAATTTTAGGTGTAAAAAATCAGAAATTTCACAAACACCGAGCGCCATCGTTGCTATAGGTACGCGAGTCGCACATTTTATGTAATCTTCTAAAGTTTATTTTGGAAATAGGCCAATTTAAAAAGTAAGGTAGGTACCATGAGTTATGACACGGTAGGATATTATTTACATAACTTGAGTAGCCGTGAAAATATATTCGTTCAATAACTACCGGAATCACTTTATGGCGAAATTTACATAACTAATCCTATATACAATGCCAGTAGTGTATTTTCAGCTTTGCCTTAAGAAATTAGATTTTACAAAAATGAAACCTATCTTCAGAATTCGTCTAAGCAATTTAGCAAACGATCAATCATTTTAATTAACCTGTATGTAAGGAATATCTAGTAGAATGGCCGTTTAATATTTTAAAAGCTTTCTCATATTGTAGTGGAGAATGTTGTGTACATTAGCGAACAATATCTGCCAGATGGGCTGTTTGTTTGTAAGGGACCGCTAATTAGCCGATTAACTCGAAATAAAGCATTTAATGTCACTTGTCATCAATATCTATTAATTTTATAAACATAGTTAAGTGATCGTTAAACACTAAATGTGATCGTTTAGTCTTTATATTAATGTGTTTTACTACAAAATACAAATTGTCCCAGTCATCACTTTAACTTACACAAAAACGTGACGTAATAAAACATTAATTATTTTTTTTTATTAATTTGTTTCCTGGAGAGTTTTTTTTAATAAAGTAATATCGAACAAAAGTTTATGGAATTTTATAATGACCGATATTGTCGAGTGGAAAACGTTTTCCTGAAAATTTTACTAAGATTCCTAGAATTATTGATATTAGAGTTGGTAGGTAGATGGAATACCTTGTAAGCTACAAAAGTATCAAATCACTTCTTTAATAATGAAAGTGGTTCAAAGAGTTCGTAATCAAGTTCACGTTTTGTAATTATGTGAGTAAGTGACAGGCCATTAAGATAGTTAGTCATCCACTCATTGTGTTTGATAAGGGCACGTGTAATTCCAGTTATTATTGTAAGTTGGTTGTATGTGACATTTCGGTAGAGTAGTTAAGTGTAGTGGTCGCATCATGGTTGCGGCAAGACAAATGTTAGGCTTTAAGTAATTTCTCAGAACTTTCTTAGTAACGTGAGAATATTTGATTCAAGAATTGGGAAAAGGAACTAATGTTTCTGATAAAGATTGTTTAATGTTGATATCGTTATTTCTGTCTTTACAGGGAATGGCTACTACGTCGAGAAGCAGAAGAAAAGTGAGTTTTAATTTGATTTCAATTATGTATTTTGAATTAACTGTTACTCTCAAATTAACACTGTCATTAGCCGGTTGTATCACATCCCTAAAATTATAAGTAACTATCTAGGTGCCTACATTTTAGCGAGTTGTGAGGAATAACACACCAACTGTCTACTCTACACTACGTTTGTTTTCTAGGTAAAACTTTGTCGAAGGTCTTTCACTGCTTCGTAACAAAAATAAGAACAAAATAAACTGGCAGCGTCAGAGCCGTATTTTAATGTTTAGTGCGGTTTCGCCAAGAATCCCTGGAGGACATACCTATGACATTTGCCTGTTCGCTTGTAATGTGTAGAATCTTTCAAAGCGTCGCTCACCACCGACGCACGACGTTGAGGGTCGCAACTATGCAGCGTATGTTTGTGAACATTTCACAACTATGTAATTTGAAACATTCTTCGCTGGCTTTGGTCATTTATATGTGAAGGTTTTGAGCTGGTCAGCGCTGTGCTCTGCTTCGTTACAAAGGGTCAAACGTAGCATGTTACATCAAGCTAGGTGCTACGAACTGATAGACGAGGCCTTAATGATGCCCTTTTACTTCACCTGTCCTAGACGTACCTATTGACGGCCATTCCCCGCATGAAGGTCGACAATGCAATGTTCTATGTTAACATTCTTTTGTTTTATTCGTCGCATGTGATAAACGGTGTACCTAGGTATTCATGTAACTGTTAAGCTCGTCGTTTAATTTAGCAAACGTATAACAGAGTGCCGCCGTTCACTGAATGCCAAATCAAATAAGAATTCTCATAATCAGAAAGCTCCAGCAGTCAAGGCGCTTTGTCTATTTGTTGTGAAGTCGTACACTTGGATCAATGCGGCTCAATACCTCATGGTGTTATAATTATTCATGAACAATTACTTTCGTGTGCAATCTAGCATCTGTAATGTATTCCGAAAACTGTTTTAATTTTAGGATCGCCTTGTTTGATGCGAGTGTTGTTTAACAATGAAACGGGTTGATTTAACGTGTTTTTGAAGCGGCGTCTAGTCATCTTAGTGGCTGGTACATCGCAGCTTCGGTTTATTTACCTACAGAGAGTTGGGCATGTCACACTTTTTTCACAAAGCGGGAGGTGTTTACTGGCCGCCGTTGACGCCGTGCCAAGCGCGACACGCTCACACGAGCTATTTCAATGCGATCACTCGGTCACACTTGCACCCCACCATGCTTTTTGCTACTAATCTCTCAATCAATCATTACGCATTCATTTTTATTTAGACTTCGTTTCCTTTATGAAAAATCTTTTTATGAATCGCATGTAGGTAAAAATTTGGGTCAATGTTAGTGAGCTTTCATATAAATCTGTGCTATTTGTGTTCGTTATTATGATTTACGATTAATATTATCGGGCATAAATAATTTTACCGGAATATACAAATAAAAATAAAATTGACCGAAGAGCGCAGTTTCTCAATTGGTTTTACTTTGTTTATAATAGCATATATTCTCGCTGATTATGAGTACGTAGTACTTGTATTTAATAAGATCGTCACAAGTCACTACGATTTGGCATGGTTATCAGCCAATATGAACAAATTGGCATCAGGCGCAGTGATCACGCGCGAGCTATGTCAAGGTTACATGGAATGCCTAATTCTAATTTATTATAAATAGTTCATAATTTAAACATTTAACCAGTCTTTTGTAACTATTCATCATATTTTATGAGTCAAAGGAGTATCTATGGAGTTGCATTAGTTCTACCAACGCTTTGGAACGTGCAAATAATTCCATGTTTTTGACTGATCGACCGTGACAATTCAAAAGTAAAATATCAAACAAAAGATAAAAAAAATTCAAACACGACTGAAACTGTGTTTATTTGTTCCTTTCCGAGAGAAGAATACATTGCGTACCTATCTTTTCTTTACGGCGGTCTTTTTACCTAATTGCTTATCGTAGTAGGCATTTTTCGTGATAGTAGAACAATAGCAATACTTAATAATGGCAGATGAGTATGGGGACAGAGATCAACGCGATCCTAGAAACAACATATTATAACGTCAACATTGTTCTAGTACCGTACTCAACTACATAATGTAATTGAATTGCCGCAATAATGCACTATTTAATGGTGAAGGATGGCAGCTTGCATTAGTTTTAGTCAGTAGCGTAACTCGCATGGGTGACACCCGGGGCGGATAATGTGATGTCACCCCACAAATGAACTCTCCCCTCCCCCAAATAATTATGAGCTGCGCCTTTCGTTCTGGTGACGGCAGTCGCAAGCCATTTTTCGAAAGGGGGGAGGTGTACCATTTGTGCTACAGATTTTTAAGTTCAAAAAATTTCTTACATCACACTTACAAACAAAATCTCAAGAGAAAATTTGTGCACCTCACCATGACCTCACCTCAGATTATTTTGATGCAAGCTCGAAAATTTTCGCATGCCACCTCAGATAGTAACTTTATGGACTGCAAACTTTATAGACTGAAAGCTCATTAACTGAGAGAGGGTAGAACACCCCGGAAAGGTTTTATTGTCTTGATCATTGATCATTCATTCATAAACATAGTCATTTTGTTGAGTTTTACAGAAAAGCTCGAGAACAAAGAGAGTGCAGAATGTAAGAGCGAGCGAAGCGAGCTCGACATTCTTTTAACACCCCACCTTGGACGGGTTTTATAACGTCCTTTTTTTTCTCTTTATTCTTTAGGGACTTTTATCCATGTAAGGCATGTTAGCTCCACATAAACTAACCTAATTTTAACCAATATTAGAATCTAGATTCAACAAAATAACATAGTCAGAGTCATCGGCATAATGCCATCTCATAAACAATTTTAGCGGTGTCACTTTCTGGACTTGCGAGAATTTCAAAGAATGTATCCATATCATAATTATTGAATTTGCGCAATTCTGTCAATGACTCCCTTAAAGCCTGGTTCTTTGCACAACCCACCAAAAGATGCTGGACATCATCGATAACACCACACACTTCACAATTTGGGAAATCATTCTTTTTCATCAGATGGCCAAATCTCTTGGTGGGATAGTGCCAAGAACGTAGTTTAAAAGCCGCTACCATGTACTTTCTATTCATTTTAGAGTCTATAAACCACGGAATGCAAGGAGGCTGATTTTGTATGACCCTGTACCAAATCCCCTTGACTTTACTAACGTTTTGAAAGTACTGATCCCATTTTTCAAAACAAATATTTTTTAATTTTGGAAGAATTTCTATGTCTATAGTGATTTCTGTGCCTTCTGTAATTGCCAATTTTGCTAACTTGAAAGTCTCCTCATTACCCCCTAATCCTATGTACGTTTTATTCCGTCACGCGTCACCCGTTTAGGGGTGACACCCGACAATAAGTCAACCAACGGTCAAGTGTCACCCCTAAATGCAAAAAACCTCAAACTAAAGAAATATTTGCACCTCATCGCGAAAGGGTCTTCTGACCGTTTATATTTAAATAGAAGTCTTTTGTTGCTTATGAAGTTATAGAGTGCAGAAAGCAAGAGCGAGCGAAGCCAGCTCAAAAAATTTTGCGTCCACTCCCGACGGGTTTCATTGCGTCAAAAGTTTAGGGTTGACACCCGAAAGTGACAAAAACCAGTTAACAAAGTCGGGTGTCATCCGGTGCGGGCCGCCCTCCTCCGCTACGCTACTGGTTTTAGTACCTACTTCTGATTTAACAGCTTCACAGTAATTTATATCCTCTAAATATTTCGGAAAATAAACAGTCTTTCAATCTCTCTTTGCTAAGTCAGTTAGATTTCAGGTATGAATGGCCAAATCTATTTATTCCCTTTTGAATAAGACCTTTGCTTTGTTTTTCAAGACCTTTGCTGCAGTGTTTCCTATTATTCATTCCACCAAGATTCAATTAGAATCGACTAGAGACACACGGCATAATTATGTTGCTTAAACTATTACCAAGATTTTAGCATGCCGTGATTGTTCTGAAAGCTGAAGAAAACATGTGTTTTTTGTTTATTAAAGAAAAGTTATGTAAATGGGTAATACACAAATCTTCTGCCAAAGTTCAGTACAGTTTGTCGGCAGTTCGACAACTTACTATGTGTATGACAATATACATATAACTATACAAGTGTGAAACTATGTATATGAATGTTATGTGCACTTGTCGAGGTCCCGGAAGCACGGTACTCTCCCGGACGACTCTCACTTTATGTAAAACTCTCGAAGGTTCCGCAGAACTTGGGCACTTACGCGCCTTCACGTCGAGGTCACCTGCATACTTCATGGATAGTTCTCGAAGTAGCTACATGAAAAACACAGTAGTGTACAAAGTTGTAGCACCTACGTAGTTTCATGGTCCAAACATGTTCTTCGTACAAGAGGGTAACTTTTTGGAAGTTTACAAATTATGGTCAATCTTTTTCAAGATCTTAGGTCAGACTGTAGGTGCGGAGAGCTTAATAATGTATAGACCCAAAGAGTGTTTTCTTGCTTTCAGAGAAAATTGCGATGTGTATGTGTTTTATCATTTGGCGCTTCATGAGGCTATTAATAAATGTCATGTTTTGCATGTACGAAAATTGTGCATTCGCGATGTATATTTTCTCGCAGCAATTCGTTTTGAAAATCATGAAACATAATATTCTGCTAATTTTATCGCACTGTTTTGGTCATAAATTAAAACTCTAGTTTAGTAGGCGTAACGTGTCTAGTCTATGAACATTGTATGTAGGAAGCATACTCGTAGGTAGGCAGGTATTATTAGGTGGGCAGGTAGACATGTCGGAGCTGAGAGCCAAATGCAGTTGTAACTCTGCATTTAGAGATCACAATTGTAATGATATGTTCCTATAAATAGTGCTCCAACTGCGACCGCCAGAACAGTCCATTTCTCTACGTCGACTACGTCCAGAGGCGGTGGCCGTCGGCGACGTAACTATATCACTCGACGAGCATGAATCATGTACGTCCCATCACCACATCACCACAACCCGTCCCCTAAACCACTCATTTTACACCATGGCTGTGTAGACAAACTTATTATTATTTTCACCAGATAAGCACGCTTTATTGATCAGACAATAGTCCGATAAAACGAATGACAAGATTGATAACACCAGCAAATTGATAAAAAAATCAGTATCAGTTAGCATTTATTTTCTTACATTACTTGTTAATAAACACTGCGTGCTGCCAGTGCAGTCAGATTGTGTGGAACATATTTGTGTAATAGTGTAAATAATCGTGTGTATGTCTGATAACAGTGCACTGTTTGATTCACAGCAGGAAGATGAGAAAAAGAATAAAAAGAAACAGTCGCCGCCGGTGGACGACCGCCCCGTGGTCCCGGCGCCCAGCGAAGCTATGCTCAACAGTGAGTGTTAATACTCTTTACATTTATCTACTTTTTAAAATTCAGGATCAGACTAATATATCATATCACCTACTTTTGAAGTTTCACCAGTGACACTGGCAAGACGGAACTTTGTAAATAACGATCATTACTCAAAAGTTTGGATATAATTCAAAAGTAAAAATTCCCATTTTTCAGATGAATTTATTTTTATTTCACAATTTTCTTTTACTTGAAATGACATTTACCGAAAATTTTCTTAAAAAATACTTTACAGTTTTTTTTTAATAAATTTCAGTTATTTTTGTAAAATACGTTAGCCTATATATTTTATATCTTTAGTGGGTGTCGTTATAAGCTCGTCATAACTTGATATTTTAATTGATGTTTACATTTTATCGCCTCATAGATTGACCTGAAAAATGTGGGTTTGGGCTAATTGTATGATCGATTCTTCCAACCACGTCGGTTGGCAGTTCGGTGGCAGTGTGTGGCATAGTCACTGCTGCCTGTTGTTTACCTTTGTGTTGTTTGACATCAATCAGAACTATTGTCGTCACTTCCATGAACGTCCATTATATTGGTTACATTTTACTTCTTTGTTTGTTTTCTTTATAAAAGGTGGCTTTTCCAACTTAGTTATAGAATTACTGACGCTTTTATGTTCCACATATGTATTTAAAAACTTTTTAACCTATAAAAAGTCTTGAACTATCGCGCTGTAAATAAATAGTTCAAGAAGCTCTACTTTTTATTTTCGGTGCATCAGTTTATACATTTCGATGAAAGCGATGACATGGTGAGCATCAAATCTTATCTTGCTGCAAAGCCAAGAGGAAGAATGACGCACATACAATACATATTTAGGTACTTACCGGCTTGCTATCTATTGTTTGTTGAAACATTCAATGACTTTATAGAGAGATCTCATGAACAATGAACAGATAAGCTAATCATGACAGTGTTTAATTGCTGATTCATTCGAACACGAACGGTACCAAGACACAAGTCGTCATTGCGGATATTTTATTTATAGTAATCAACGATTAACCAAACTGATTAATGGATATCGAGTGGGCGGGCAGATTTGAATGCGAAAGATATTAATTTCGACAAGAATTGATTTAATAAATTAGTACTTAACGACGCTACTGAAATAAAGCTCAAATAAAATGTTACAGTAAAATTAATGGAGTTATTACGAACATTTTTAGTTTTAGATATTACTATTCTATCGGAGTATTGCAGGCATGCAGACTACGTGTTATAAAGTACCTAACATTTTGGCGCATGTTAGAATGTAATTTCGATTTAATCAATATTTCGATGCCCAACGACGCCATAACCACACCTTAGTTCAAAACGGGAGGCCCAGCTACAGTCTGGAAAGTTTCTTAAATCCGTAGGAGTTGGGAAATCTCGCCAAGAATCTATTCCTAAAGACCTTTGATATTGATCAACTGAATCAACACTTCTCGTTTTTGTCCTCATGTAATGGGACCTTCAAGCAACAACATGAAACTATCTTTTAAACCTTCCAGCTCCGGATTATTCCCCATTTATCTTTAGTCAATTCTCTGATTGTGATGTTAAGAAGAGCATAGTTTCAATCACCTCTAACACAGTTGGCAGTGATTGTGTCAGTCGAAAGGTCCCTGTCCTCGACAAAATCCTTCCTATCCTATGATATATCCTTAACTACTCAATATCCCATGCGGTCTTTCCATCAACTTGGTAAGACGCCAAAATCACTCCGTTACCCAATAAGGTAAATCCTATCCTTTTCCGAATACCGTCCTATTTCCATCTTGCCATTCCTATCCAAAGTCCTCGAACGCCTTGTCCATAATCAGTTCAGTGCTTTTCCTTGTAAGAATAGTCTGCTGAATCCTTATCAATCCGGATTTCGTCCTGGTCGTAGCACCGTATCAGCATTAGTGAACGTCACCAATGACATACGATTAGGCATGGACCCGGAAATGTGACGGTTCTTTGCTTGCTAGATTTTAGTAATGCCTTCAATACTGTCGATTTCGATATCTTGCTTGGCATACTTCGCTAGCTTAATATATCTCCAACGGCGATTGACTGGTTTCGTAGTTAGCTGTATGGCCGCCGGCAACGTATATGCATAGAAGAATCCAACTCTTCCTGGTGTTATACAACGGCCGGTGTACCTCAGGGTGGCGTTTTATCTCCTTTACTCTTCGCAATATTTATAAACACTATCTGCAGAAACCTTCTCTCGTCTTACCACCTTTATGCAGCCGATTTACAAATCTACAAACTAGCTGACCTTGCAAACTTGGTTGATGCAATTAATGCATTAAACAAGGATTTGGCTACAATTAGTGAGTGGAGTGAGGCCAATGGGCTGCGGGTTAATCCATCAAAGACACAAGTCATTGTTGTAGGTAGCTCTAGGATGTTTCCAAAAGTAAATTGGTCACAACTTCCCAAGGTTCAATTTAATGGAACTACAATTCCTATATTTGAGAAAGTTAAGAATCTTGGGGTTTGGATTGATAAACATCTGTCTTAGGGTCCACAGCTCCAGGACGTAATCCGCAAAATCTTTGCATCTACCAGGACCCTTAGATGACTGCGGAACTTCCTTCCCACTGCCACTAAAACTGCGCTTGCACAGTCCCTTCTGCTTCCCATCCTTGACTATGCTGATGTCAGTTATTTCGATCACACTCAGGCACAACTAGATAAACTAGAGCGTCTTCAAATATGATCACATTTCTGAATTTCGGACAAAACTCAAGTAGCTTCCCATACGTCTTCGCCGGGATTCTCATATTTTATTTCTGCTCTACAGTATTCTGTTCAATTCTACGACCCCCTCTTATCTTAGAGAACGATTCAAGTTCCTTCATGACACACATAATAGATATCTGAGATCATCAGAAAACTTGAGACTAAAAATGCCGATGCATTCCACAGCTTCTACGACAAATCTTTCACGATTCAAGCGGTGTGGATTTTGGAATTATGGATTATGGAATGCCTTGCCTGTTTCGAAGGCGTGCTCAATATTTGTCCATATTTAAAACTTTGGTCAAGAACCACTATCTCTCTCTTTAAATCATTTTTACTAGTTATTTGCTTTTGTTTCATAATTATTATTGTATATATTTATCTATTAAGTTTGTATTGCTGTTTGTATAAATAGCACACCTGCAGTACTGTCTCTCCTTTTTCTCTTTAAAATCTATCCAAAGGTTGTCTTGAAAAGATCGCTTTTAGCGATAAGGCCGCCCATCGTGTCACCCTATGTAATGTTTAACATCTATCTTTTCTGTAACTTGTATGGTGTACATGATAAAGAGTATTCTATTCTATATCACTTTAAATTTTAAGTTTCATGATTGATACATACGGCTTCAAATCGTACTTGAAATAAAATATGCTACTGAACACTTAAGTAGGTACTCTGTACGTAGAAAAATTATAAAACGTGAAGGTATTTTAAGGCTGTTTTACTGAAACAAACTTTCTAGTGTCGAAGCTTCTACTGGCTGCTTTTTTATGTTCTTTTAACGCTTGGTATCACAGACGCTGACATAAAGTGAGACTTTGCAACTAGAAAAGTTTCTGAGAGATGAAACTTTCCAGCGGTAATCGAGTTGCCAATTACAGTTCTGTCTTCGTATCCATGGACGTGTTTTTGAATAACCTGCGGGGTTTCAAGTCGTGGAAACATTGATGTTATTAACTTAACATTATTTGACCTCGTTGGACAGTAGATTGTTCGTCTTGTATCTATTTAATAAAGAGTTTAATGACAACGACATGATTCTGGGTATATTGTCTTAAATTATGTAACGTCTAACGACGGCCATAACGAATGTTCGACGTTTTTAAAATTATTTTTAGTCGGAACATAATTATTTTTGCTCACAGTATGGTTACCTACATACCGTTCATAGATACATTTTATCCTTTATCTATCAGCACCTCCGCTGAGATTGTTGACGCGTTGAGTAATTGACTTAACTAAATCTTCGTCAACACGCTTTGTCGGTCTGAAACTACCGTCACGGAAAATTTCACAAAAGCAATTCTTACGTAATTTCAAGAGAATTTGCCATTTTGCATTACTTCACCTGTAGGTACAACAGAATGTAAGTAATTTCATTATCTGTAGGTATAGTCCAGATTTTTCATTGAAAATTTCTAACAATACAAGTAGATTCATAAGGTACTTAATTTTCCATCATGGCCTTTGAAGGGAATTCTCTTCATGTTTATAACTTCATGTCCAAACCGTTAGGCTGCCAATGTATAATTATAACCCATTACCATTACTTGTTTATACGTCACGCAGTATTTACGTGATAACAATACTAAAACATTACCGAATGTAAACATCAGCTACGTCAACTACAAGTCTATATATACAACCAGGGCTGGCCTTAAAACATCTAAGCGCCCCGGGCGAGTCATGCATTTGGCGCCCTTTTATAATGAACTTGTCTAGAAACTTTTAAATAAACTTGTTTAGAAAAACCTTTACACCCAACTCCGATAGCTTCACCCCCACCCATCAGTACTTGTACGATGTTGTTTAAAACACCATTTCCTATAACTATGCCAAAATTCGCTTATACATGAATTCACAGTACGAATTCTTTACCCTATTTGGAAGTTTTAGGCTTTCGTTTGGTGAGCTATAATTTAAGTTTAGAAAAACTGCGTTCGCCTCTTGCAATAGTCACAGGTATTGTTAGATTTGTTAGCAGAATACGCAGCGATATCCAGGGATATAATTCTTGAAGATTATGTATGCTATTTAGTAAAGTTACAAGGTTTCGATAGGTGTTGCCTGAATGTTTTCGAGATTGTGTTACCGACCTAAAATGTCATCGCACAACAAATAACTATCAAAGTCTGAATTTTTCTTTACATCGAAAGAAATAAGTAGGTACTCAAATTACGAGCAGCGCCCTGTATGACCCGGCGGCGCCCTCCAGTTGCCGGCGCCCCGGGCGGCCGCCCGTGTCGTCCAGCCCCGTTATATATACAACACTAAATATTCTTCCCTGAGAACAGCATCAATCAACATGTTATCTGCTTGTAAACATGCAAGTATGTCCTACGAAACGTTATGGTCTACTTGTAGGTACTTGCTATCTATTTCCATTGCCTAATCCCAGCTTCAGGACATTTGATCAAGTCTCTGATTAGTTAATCCGCTGTTTAATCTCATTTGTGGATGGTTGATCAAAATAAAATAACTAGCTTGCTCCCTCGGCTTCGCTTCCGTAGCTCTCTATCAGTGAAAGTATACGGTTATGTATTTGAAACGACGAATTAATTCCTACATCAATTACTTACAAACTTTATCTCTTCCTAATATTAATGCAGGCGAGTAGGTAGGTATTCCAGCTAATTCTTCCATTCAGTCTTCCAGTCCATAATATGGTTCTGCTTTGACTTCACGATCTTTCGCCATATTGAACATGCTACGTAAGTACGTATCTATAAGTAGACTTATTACGTATTAGCAAAAGTTATTGTTCCTCGTCATCTTTATCTCCGCAGCATAACGGTGAGCACTAGCATCTGCAATACTAGGAACTTCTAAAATAATCAAGTAAATCTAAGAAAATGAGTCGGAGTCACAGAAAAAACTCGTTTCTTAGAACATTGTATAGGTGAGGGATATTTGTGGAACAGCCGGGAATAATACAGAGTTAGCTGGTCATTATCACCACACATTCCTACCTAATGTATTCTAATTTAACGAGTTGCTAAGCGGTTAGAGAGTATTGACTTTTACGATGTCCTTCATTTTGACTTTGTGGGATTGTAAGTACTTGCTCTGTAAAGAGTATTGCAGTAAAACAGTGATTGATTTAATTGGTAAAGAATTTGAAGAACACTAAATAATGCAATTCTGATGCCGTCTCCAATTTCTTCAAAAACTAAGACGACTCTTAATTTGATTTCCGAGTCATCGTCGTTGTGAAGGGACATTAAAAAGAGGAGTAGTCTGATAGATGTCTCCGCTAAATATAAGCGTAGAATTCGGAAATGACGTCACAAGACTTTCGTTCGTAATAAGCCATCTGAATATCACGTAAAGAACGGTCAAGTTTAGATGCACACGCATAATATTTCAGGTGTAGTTATAACTATTAAACCAGTAATAAATCACTAGGAATAAGACGATGTTTAATTAATTTTTCAGTTAGTCTAGTAAGGGATTCATAAGCATAGCGGTAAATGTGTTATTTTTATAAGAATCCTATTAAAGATGCAACTCACTATAATTGGAATGTTGACCTTTTTAATTCTCTTTCCGAAACTACACATCGTAATTGTTTCGTTGTTCGAGCCCAAGGTAAAAAATATTTTCAATTTAACAATAGACACCAATTTATTAAGGTATGTCAATATTACCTGCAGTCAGTAACAAATCTTTCGTAACAAATGTTCTTATAAAGATTAACGAGCTATTCCTCACCTCATATTTTTCAATCCAATATTTTGATGTTTTCTTCCAACAGTTTACTTCCAAAGTGAAACCCTCTATGTGTCTGTCTGTTGATGTTTTCTTTTATAAACTCTTATCTAGATAGCAATGGCTCAAAATAATTTAGTGCTGAGATAAAACAGGTACACGCCACAATGTTTAATCTTTTGGCAATATTGCCGCGTATGTATATGATGCGACGAGACGACAATTTTAGTGAATACATGCGATAGCGGCAGGGCACAGCTAGATAAAAGTGGTGATAAACATAAGAAGTGCCCAAAATACGAGTAACTAATATAACGAACCTGTGAATTTTCTATTCGTTTTGATAATATTGTAAGTTTGATGGCTTTGAATAGAGGCAATGATTTCTGTGAGTTTTCCCTCAATATTAATATGTGGCGTTTCTTCGTACAATTTGATACATTACATATGTTCACTCTTGTGTTGTCTGTGGTGACCTCAGCACGTTTTTGTGTGCATGTGTTGAACATTCACGTAGATGGGATGCCTCGAAGGTGCCTTTAACTTTTTATGTGCCATGTTTTCCGCCAGTCAAAATGTAACGTTTTTATTTTCGCAACCTCTCTGAAAATTCTGAATTAATCTCAAGCGTTGTCTGCGAGAAGACTCATAACTCTGTAGGAATATAATTCCAGGCGCATATTAAAGAGCTTGGTTGCGTTTCGTTGCGATTTTCTCAGATTCGCCCACCTGGTATTTTACGTTGTTTACGTTGCTTTCGACTTAATAGGGAATATGCACGAAAAAAATATTTATTATCTATACAGTTTATCTAAAAATATAGACAAATATAATACTAACAGTGAAAATAGAACCAAAATTGCTCGGAAAACAAACGAGATATAATTATTTTAAACAAATATATCTGTCCCTCTCGCGAAAACGCTGTTTTCTATGGCAGCTGTTTAGGCGCCAAGAACTTTGACGTCACAATTCATATCGGACTTCTCTTTCTAATCGTAAACTTTGAAGCTTTATAACTTCATCGCTGATGAAGGTATTTAAAAAATAATTTCATGATTGTTTACTAGAGCTAATAAGTATTTCATTTTGCAAATAAAAAAATCGCATGCATATTCCCTATTGCTACTTGAAATCTAACACTCCAGTAGTGTACCTACTCCTAACTTTACATAAACACATGTTTCGATAGAAGAGTACTAGCTACTACTCATTTGAATAAATAGTAGTTCAAATCAAAACGATCATGCTACGCCGTAGCGCCCATAGCCATCCACGTAGCGTTGTAACTTAAAAATGAAAGGAAACCTTACTACGCCGTAGAACCTTTTGTGCATTTATTGATTCCTCGCAATGTGGGTTCAATAATATCAAGGCCCCAATTTGATACTTAAGTTGGAAGTTCATAAAAATTTTAGGACCAGTTATATCTTCAGTTGTTGCGTTCAATATAGCCAAAAATGTTCGACCCCACACGGAACAAGTAGAAAGGGGTTGTGACATAATAGCTTCGAGCTACAATATTTTTACATGGGTGTTCCATTTTCCTGATTTTGTTACAAAACACTTACATCATACGAGATATTTCTGTTCCAATTACTTGTTTGTGCTTTTGAGCTATATTTTGAAAACGCAAATTATTATACTGAATTGAATAAAACCAATCAATTTTATTTAATTGAGTTTAATAGTTTGCTATTTACGTAAACTATGTTTATAATATTATATTTTATAATCGTGATTTCCATTATATATTTCCGTGGAAATGAATCAAGCTACAATTTATCTAACTCATGTAGATGATATCTCTACTTAGTCTAGCGCGAGTGCGCGCGATCTACTCCTACGTCCCACGCTTTTCATAAATAACAGCAGAAAGCCCTGACGAGTACAATCGTTCTGTAACTAGCCCATCACTAGTTCACAGCAGAAAGGACCAAGTACTTAGTATCAATGTTTTGTTTCAGATCTGCGCACGGCGTTCGGGCTGCTCGACCGCGACAGCGACGGGCACGTGACGCCCGCCGAGCTGCAGTTCATGCTGCGCAACCTCGGCATCACGGTCAGCGACGACCTCATCGCTGAGCTCATCAAGGACGCCAGTAAAACTGGTCAGTACCTCACTTCGACAAGGTGTTATGTAATAGATTAAACGTAAAACCTGAAAAGGCGTCATTGTATTCATTATTATGAACAACTCACGTCAGCTGTTCAGTCCATTTTGCCGCGTTATGCAAACATAGATAAATGTATGGGGCGGTTGATCTTTTTCTTGTATATCAGCTACAAGTTCTCATTGGCGACATAAGAGACAGGAGACTCTTACTGTGATGTTGAGACATGATAAACTCGTCTGTTCTTTTTACGAGTAGGAAGTTAGTGTATTCTGCACTTCTACAGTCTATATGCCTGAAATTTTTAATCGCATTTGAGTTTTTACCCAGTCTGAGATTATATTTTGTTCTCATCACCACCTAGAGATTGCGACACTACATAAACAGTCTCTATGAAAACGTCTGGCGCACTTTGACAGAAACCTTAGGCTATTAATTTCCTAATCATGACACGAGTTACTCTCATAACCGGTGCAAGAGTAAAGTAGTAATCAATCTTCTATGACATTGTCAAGGTACACAGTTTGTTTCTATTCTACCGTGCCACTCCGTTGGCTAGCCAACGCAGCTTACGTCACGAGAATTACGTCCCACGCTCAGCTCGCATGCAAGAACTTCATCAAACTTGGTAATGGAGCGATGGGCGTAAATCGGAGCCGTTTGCTCGCAAATGACACGGCACCGACCGCCCTGTCGATCACAGCAGACAGACTCGCGATTATTTTCTGTATAATATAGCAAATCACTGTATTGTGAGAGCACCTATATTTTCCTGTGTATAATTATAAGTCCGTTGCATTTTGAAAGTTACGTCAGAGAAGATTTCAATTACATAGTAGTATTATATGAACAGTAAAGTTTTTAAAAGGCAAAAATAGGTAGTTTTATATTACCTATAAAAATTGAAGGTCTCTTCTATTGGTAGGTAACCACGATCAAAATTGTTCCCAACAAGTTGTTTTCTTTAACAAGTTGATTTGACTTTATACGCTAAAATAAATATTTATGTGCGATCGTCGTGTTTTATGACTCAATATCGTTTGGGAGGCGCGCACGCTCAATACATATGTACTTATGTTGAGGTTACGGAGGCTTACATATGAAATTTCGAGATGATAATGTCATTTTTCTAGGCGCAATTTCCTTCGCGAAGCCTTGGAACGAAATCATGACGGAGTAGAAATTACTAACCGAATAGCTTTAGAAGAACCCCAGACAGGGATTGGATATGTGAAGTAAACCGTTTTTATGATCTCATTAGTGGTGAGCATACTGTATTTTAAACAAGTCGTAAAGTGTCCAGATCTAAGTGCATAGATTTAAACTATATACTTATACTAAAATATTTGTTTTTTACTTTGACTTTCTGCCAACATAACACATGTTTTTGACATACAATAAACTCGCTGAGATATTGCACTGTTTCATGTCAGCAAATGTACTGTGACTGTAAATAGCTAGATACAAAATATAGGTACATTGCAGAAATTAAAATTAAAATCTGTAAACATAACGCTGATGAATAGCGTAATATTCAGTAATTACTGAAAGAACGTTGGCGTAGAAATATTTAGGGACTATGAAAAGTTTGCGTATCTACTTATAGCCTCATTAGAATACTGCGTGAGCCAGTAAGTTTTATAGTTGGTACATGAATAAACAAAGCCTGATTAAATCGATGAGGCAGTTAATTTAGAAGGTTATTGTAAAATGGCGTGCGCGCGTAAGGAAGGCGGCTTCCGGCGCGCGCGACCCTCACCCGGCCGCTTGGTGGTACTCACCCTCAGTTACCTGCGCTTTTCCAAGTCGTCGTGACGTAATTGATAAAGTTCTATTTGATCACTCACCACTGGAGTGCCTAATTGGCTATATAACTTGCTACATTACTTTGCGTGCGCTCAGGTATACCCACTCAGTAACTTTTAGTATTGCAGACTTACGTCGTAAGCTAAGTGATTGACGCCTTTATGGTGGCCAACAAAACTTATAAATAAAGGATGTCTTCGCTTTATGGCCACTTAAGACCGCAATATTCTCGCGCTGTTTATTGTCTAGGTAGGTACGTCCAACAGTACATACAAAACAATTGACATTGTAAGTTCCGAGTTTAATGATTGATAATTATTTAAATGCATTATCTACATTACATTATGTTTATACCTCTTTACATACTAAAACATAGCTTTTGTCGTAGTTTCGATATGTAATATTGGGAAGCCCGACATTATTTCCTGAAATTCGTGGCTATCAGTTATGCAAAGATAAGAATGGAAACACGTAAAACGTATTAAATTACTTCGAGACAGTTCAGGGCTCCGGACCGGTACCGCGGGAGTGGGGCAGCCACACCCGCTCTATCTGGCATCGCACCCTGATAATCTCTTGATCCAATCAGATTGTATCCGAGCCTCCACGAGGTTAACATTCCGAACACGATACAAAAACTGTCCATTAATGTTATAAGTCACGTTCTAAACTGTGATTTATATAATTGCAGTTAACTATCTCTATAAAATTCAAGCTTGCATACGTGAGCTAAGAAGATAATCCAAGCCACTTTAAATAAAGCAAGAGTTCTACATAGGTACTTTAAA
This sequence comes from Lacanobia wlatinum, assembly GCA_947578705.1. Classification (NCBI taxonomy): domain Eukaryota; kingdom Metazoa; phylum Arthropoda; class Insecta; order Lepidoptera; family Noctuidae; genus Lacanobia; species Lacanobia wlatinum. The sequence goes on from OX388033.1 coordinate 13,874,230, forward strand.
TAAAAGGTTTCGTCGGAAGACAATAAAGGTGCAACGTAGCCACAGGTGGCGCTAAATTCCCTCGTTCTTGCCTACGTAAGCCTCGCTGCCTTTAAAAGTGCTTGCACATCTGGAACGCTTTGTATAAATTTAAATAAATTACCTACAGTATACACAAGTTCCAAATGAACCCCAAATTATATACAGGGATAATTATTTAAGTTTATTGCACGAATGAACTGTAATCTCAGTAAGCAACATAAAAAATATATCACAAAGCTAAGATTGGCTGCAATAATAAAACTTTATGAATGACGGGCTCTGACTTTATGGCTAAACATTGATAATGACTGTTATAATTAACTGAGCTAATGCTGTGCGGGGTGAACTGCTGACGTCATGACTTTAACGACTTTTCCTGCCACCGCGTTAATTAAGATTTAACGACTTAAAGCCCTTTTGTTAATTGTCACATAACATTTTGTTACATATTATTTGGGCACGATTTAATATTATTTTAATGATATGGTGGTGGCTGGCATCTACGTTTATTTTCTCATAAATCTTTATCTGTGACCCCAAAAAGGTTTTGTACGAAAGTAACATTATTCGGGTAGGTATGTCGGAACACATTACGAAAGAAAGTTGTTAAAACGTGTAACTGTTTATGTTTTATAGGGCTTTACAGTGGGAAAACACGGCACGCTTTTTGTTTCCTATTTACTCTGTCATATGTTATGTAAGCTTTTGTAAGCGTGTGCGAAAAAATCCGCACGTTAATGGTGCTGATTTTTCTCAACTATTCGACGGGTTTGTGAATGTGAATTGCAACCTCGCAGCCCGTCGCTAGTAGGTACTTATTGCTACTAATAAATACCTAATATAATCAGAATCTGCAGTGAGAGACCTCTGACTGACTGCCTGAGGTCCTGAAAATACGATTTAGCTTCTACAGTTTTTCATATGTAGGTATAATCATGGCTGAAAGATAACTTAAATATTTTCCTTCATATTAAGTTGATCGTAATTTTTCGAAACGGGTGGCTGTCACGCTCTTGTAAACCTTGTTTGATAAAGAATAATAATTTAAGACTGTACAAGTGCAGGGTTTTATTAGTAGTGTAATATCTATAACTAGTTTAAAACAAAGTCGATAGCTTCTCTGCCTGTGTTTCCGTATAATTCTTCTAAACCACGCGACGGATTTTCATTTGGTTTTCACTAACAGAAAGGACGATAGTCGAGAAAGGTTCAGGATTCCAAAGCAAAGGCATTCTTCTACTCTGCCTTGTCCATCGCTACTATTCAGCTCCTCACTGATAGTTGTTTTCATTGCAGGAAACGGTCTAATAGATGAGAATGACTTCATGCAGTGGGTGACGAAGATACAAGCAATACAAGGGATGGACGTCACGACGTGCGGCGGCGACTCCGAGGAGGAGATCACACGAGATCTACTTGCAGCATTTAAGTGAGTTCATTAAATTATCCCTTATTTTGAGGAAATAGAAGGAACCTACTCGCTGGTTAAGAATTTGAAGTTGAGAACTGGATTCAGGATTGCGGGTTTTTTCGTAAGAGTCACCGCGGCCCTGAAACGCAAAGGGTCAGTAAAAGCCTGACACTCCGTCACACTCTGCCCAGAGTGGGAGGAGTCATTCATTGATGATATGCCATTCATAAAAAAAATTGAGAACTGGACAAACTCTAGCATGAAATCCTGCCTTCGGCATTAAAGAACCTATATTTCTCAATTCGGGGGGCGTATATAACAACACCTGCTAGGAATAACATTGTAATTCACTTTTAGCCAGTTCCCAGTTACAATCATATTCGTGCTGTACAAAAAATTAAGATTTTTGGCCTGACCCCTGTGTCTAAATTTCTTTGTAAAAACATTGTAAGTGAGAGACAACTGCAGTTAATAAAAGGGTATATTTAGTTACACATCATCGTCATCCTTATTTATGCTCGCCATTATTAGTATAACATTGTAATACAAGTTACACTCTTGTTCATGGAAATTACACAGGTCAACAAAAATAAGGATAAAAAGGTGCAGAGATAGAGTTAATGGACTTTTAACTCAAAATTTTTCTATTTTTTCCTACTTGTAGTTTCGGATTTACCCTCAGTTTAATGTGTGGATTTTGGCAGTAATCAGCTAGTCTATTCTGTAAATAACTATTTCGATATCGAGCTTCACCTGAGTGACAAAACTCACAAAATGAGCTTTATTGCACACAACATTTCATATCTTGATTTGAAACTCACCTCGGATTCCATTGTCGAGATACGAAAATGTTCTTACAGAATAGCACTACAGTACTTTGATGTGTTCGGTTTGCTTACTTATCAGTACATTTCTATAAATACATTGATTTGATTACCGGTCTAACATACTAAATTCTTAAGTTCAGTGGACAATTTGGAATTACCTACGCAGATTTTGTTTTTTGAGGTCACTAAAAACTTACTCCGAAATTATAATTCAGATAACTACTCTAACATTGTAAATGTCATGCTAGAGAACTTAATAATTTAGTACGTAGTATGTCCATCAAAGTGCACTACTTCCAGTCATATTGCCCATAGTTCTTTGCTATGGGATTCAAGATTCTCTGAGAATTGATCAAGATGACTGTGTGTAAATCTAAAACTACACGTAGGAAGTCAAAATGTTTGGTATGAATGTAATCAGCATGTTATGTTGTCCTAACTTTAAAAAAAAACACTGTTTGTTGGCACCAAAACTAGTGTTGACCAGTGTTATTATTTCTAATTCAATAAGTAAAAACTCAAAGTATTTATTTCAAATAAACCATTTACAGGCACTTTTGAATTGTCATGGTCGGTCGGTCAAAAAAAAGATGAAGCTATTTGCACGTTCCAAAGCGTAGATCTCTATGGAGAAGACCGTGCAAGAAAATGCACGGACACTCTTTTTAAAATGATAAATTGTTACAAAGTTTTGTTTACATCATGCGTAGTCCGTAATGCTCGAGCTTCAGGAGTAATATATCGTGATCAACGCAATCAAACGCCTTCGAGAGATAACAAAAGACACCTATGGCATCCTGTGCGTCCTCCCACGTATTATAGATGTGCTTTAGTAAAGTAACACCAGCGTCAGTTGTACAACGTCCTTTGGTGAAACCATACTGTTTATCATGAAAGATGTTATTCGTGTTAAAATGATTAAGCATTTGATTTAGCACCACTTTTTCAAATACCTTACTAAACACTGGCAACACAGATACTAGTCTATAATTATTTTTGTCTTTACTATCTCCAGATTTAAGGTGTATAGTAGGCTCAATAACCTTGAGCATCTGGGCCACACATTCATATCTGCGCCGCACACACAAACATTTCCGTAGCGCACGCGCTACCTCAAAACTATTATCAAATATTACGCGAGGACGCAGACATGCGAGCCAAGCCGGCTTTTTTGCCTACGAGTACACAAGAGTATGGTGCACGGCTGATTTTTAGTTTAGATAGATACATACGTTACGCATATTTTTATTCACTGGTCTCATTTTTTATACGAATGTGGTTTAACAGAAGTAAAACAATACAGGTCAGATAAAAACAATTTTGTGAAGCAGTTTCGTCTTTTCTGCTTACGATCTATATAAAGATATTCGAAACTCGAGGTCAAACTGTTACCAGTGCACTGGTAACAGTTTGACCTTGAGTTTCGAGTATGCAGTGTAGGTACCTACTACTTTTTGTTTCTGCCTATACTACTTTATAGTCTCGTAAAAAGATTTCAAATAAAAAAAGTACATTCTAAAGTAAAGTAAAGTAAATGAAATAAATAAATTTTAAGCCTATTTCATAGTTCAGCTCTGCTAAATAATTTTGTAGCAATTTCATTAACTCAAAAACTTCAGAATCTGTGATTCCTATGAAAGTTTTAGGTGTTTAATTTATAACGTTTTTATATCGGTTTATTTTGTAAACTGGAAATACGACAATGATTGTTGAAAAAACCCGACCAAGTGACACTGAAGACACACTGGAGAAATGTCTCTGAAAATAATTACCACTGTAAATCCTTATTTAGCTACGGAACCCTGCAAATTACCTCCCTTTGCGTGCGCTGCGAAAATGATTGATGATATAATAAAATAATAAACTCGAATTTTAGAGGACACATCAATATCTACAAACAGAAAAGTGATACCAAATGCCCAACCATTATTGTATGTCACTTTTTTATTTAAAAATTAATAGATACGACATGACAGACCAAAGCAGACTACGTTATTCGCACCTTAGTATCAGTTTTATCAAATAAATCGTACTTTAATTCATTGAATTACTCAAATCAAACATTCAAAAGATATCATAATTTTATCAAAACAATACAATTTAGCCAAACGTTCTCCCACAGACGCAACTGACACGCCGCATATACCGACCGAATAATGAAAATAAATGTTTGTTTATGAACTTGTGTTTGTGTTGAAGAGCTGTACACCTACCACAGTGTATTTCTTTTAACCTAAAGGTTGACTAATAGAGAAGTCCTCCTCGTTGCATTAAGTCCGCCAATGTACCACTATTGTTCATGAAGTTTAAATGAATAAATAAACTTATATTGTTTATAGGGTTCCGAAAAAAAAACGGAACCCTTATAGGATCACTCGGGTGTCTGTCTGTCCGTCTGTCACAGCCAGTTTTCTCCGGATCCACAAGACCGATTCTGTTGAAATTTGGTACACATATGGACTTCTGTGACCCAAACACGGAAGAGTTACGTAAATCATTAAATTTTTAATATAGGGATCACTTTTGGGGGTCAAACTAGAAAATTTAAAAAAAAGTTTTTTGAACAATATCGTGTGACATATCAAATGAAAGGGCTTACTGTGAGGGTTTTAATTATATTTTTTTCATGATTTTGAAATGAATGGTTTTGCAGTTATTCAAGAAATTAGACGAAAAATGACCATTCCCCCCCTTATCTCCGACACTACTGAGCCAAAAATTTTGAAAAAAAAAAATGGAGATAATAGATCTTTACCTAAAGATTACAGGAAAACCTATTAGAAGTCTGTAGTGTTAAAATAACATGTTAAAAAAATTAAATTCGTTCGGAACCCTTTGCACGCGAGTCCGACTCGCACTTGGCCAGTTTTTTTATTTTTCTTTAATATTAGTCAGTTTGTTGGTAATAAAAGAAATTAAGAATTAATGTCGGCTACGTTTGAAAAAAAAGAGCAGACATAAATAAAACCCGAGCGACGCCGATATTTGATAAAAGTTGCTGTATGAAACTGTACAATGCGCCCACGCGCTCAATCAAGCTGGCTCCTCTGCAAAGAGCTAGTCTATGAACGCACACTAATACAAAAGTTCGTAAATATTTGCACCAACACATTCATATACGCGTAGTCGGTCGATAGCGCGAGCGAAGCAACGAGCGACACAGCCTCCCCGTCTCAGTGCTAACGCACGACTGCCGCCTTCGCCCAAACAGAGCTTTAATAATATGGGAGACTCAATATTGAACATTTTCTTTGCAAAATATTGGTTGATTTACATGAGCAATGTTCACTTTGTAGTACACTTTACCAGCATTTTTTCCATGTAAAAATATTTTTAAACTTCGAAGCCGTTTGGAACAAATATCCAAAAAATAGCGTGTTGTTAAATATTTTTTTACAGCAAAACTATATGTCATACGAAAACAATAATTGTTCATATTATTGTTTATGAATCTACCATATACATATATTTTTTTCCAATCTTTTGACCCAGCCGTTAATGGGGAATATCCTTTAGAAAGTAGCCTTTTGACGGCTCTGAAGCAGAGGTAGGGCCTTAAGTTTCCAATCGGCATGATTTTTCCATGATATTTCAGCCAAGTTGATGAATCACTCCATCCATTGGCGAAAATCTTATCAAAAAGACAAAAAGACGCTGCGGAGCGCGTTTTACATATTATAGTATTTATTTATTTATTTATCAGGAACAATTCAATATTGTGTTTGATACAATAGGTAAATTACATAAATCATTAAATTAATATAAAAAAAAACCTAAAAGTAAAACATGCAGAAATAATATAAACCAAAAATTAAAATTCTAAAAATAATAATAAACAGCATTTTTTAAATGAGAAAATAAATAATAAATTATAATCGTTTCGTGCTGATATTGTCCTTCCACCAGTTCGACACAAAACCACCTTCGCACAACACCAATTCCCCTACCTCAGCTATATTTTATATAATAAAATCAATAAGTTTCTCCATATCCATAGGTTAAATTATCACCAATGCAAATTCGCAGTCAAAGAGTGGCTTATTGGGAAATCGTATGACGAAACCGAAAACCTGCTCCTCCCACATGCCTGAGACAGATCTCCCCTCACACAAGTATATCTCACACACACCACACGCTACACCGACCACGACACACTCACTCAACTATTTACAATTTTTATTTTGGATAATTTTTTCTTCTTTTTATACTTAAATACTTATAAAGTCATTGTCTTGTAATGTTAGCTATGTTACTGGTGTAAACAGATTTTGTTCTTTAATGGAATCACTGGTTCCCAAGTCACAGGCTATAAACCTAGTTTGGGAGTCAGGTGATAATACTGTACGCACATTAAATTTGTATTATATAACTGTACTTGTAACCTTTGTTAACAAATTATTGGAAATAAATATATTATTATATTATTATTATTTCGTCTATTTATTTTTATATACATAAATTTTACATTTTTAAATATATCTTAAAAAAAAACATTAAAAAATACATTTAAAAATATAAAAAATATATTATTATTATTATAATTCGTCAATTGAGTATAAGTTTTTATCCAATAGAAATGCTTTGAGCTTTGCCTTAAAAGAGCTAGTGTATAACAATATTTTTAAATCCGCCGGCAGTCTATTAAATATTTGTACAGCTTGATAATGAGGGCTATGCTTCGCAACGTTAAAATTAGGTACAAGTTTATTTTTAATGTCCTTTCTACGAGTGTTTTCCCTGGCTATTCGTTCTTCCACAGTCTCGTATTCATGGATGTATTTTTTTAAATTAACTAATAACACAAGTATGTATAAGCTGGGCAATGTTAGAATATTTAAACGCTGGAAATGAGATCGACAGCTTTCTCTTTGTGAAATTCTGACAATTGTACGTATTGCTCTTTTTTGGAGAATAAAGGCTCGCTGAGAATTATAACCGTAGCTTTTCCCCCAGAACTGTACACTGTATCGAAGTTTGGATTCGACAAGAGCATAATATACCATTTTTAACTGTTCCGTATTTATTTCGTCTCTCAATTTCCTCAATGCATAACACGCAGAAGATATAACTGAGTCGATGTGTTCTAGTTCTTTTTTCCAGTTCATTAATTCATCTAAATGGATACCTAGAAATTTAACGTCTCTCACTAATTCTATCTTTTGTTTGTTAAGGGTTATATCCATATTATCTTTATTGCCTGCAGTGGTTCGAAATAACATGATGTTCGTTTTTTTAATATTTATTATTAATCGATTTGTGTTGAACCAAAGCTGAAATGCTGCCAACGTAGTATTGACCTTGTCTGTCAGTTCACTAAGACTTTTCGCCCCTACTACAGCGTTTGTGTCATCAGCAAAAACTACTAAATTTATGTCTGGACTGTTATTTTTTATATAATTTATCAAATCGTTGGTGAAAATAATAAACAAAATGGGACCTAATATGGAACCCTGCGGTACGCCAGTGGTAATATAAATCATGGATGATTGGTATGTTTTCCGTTGTCCAGTCTGTTCTATAGTGCTGGTTTCTACATACATTTTCCTGTTTCTTAAATACGATGTAAATAATTTGAGGGCTCCGCCTCTTACACCATAATAGCTTAGTTTGGCAATTAGTAGATTGTGATCAATCGTATCAAATGCAGAAGATAGGTCTAGAAAAATCCCTGCTACCTTTAATTTATGATTAATTTTGGTTATCACATCATCTAGAAGTTTATAAATGGCATCTCCAGTGCCTATTCCTTTCTGGTAACCGAACTGTCTAACATGTAGAACTTTATTTAAATAAAGATGTGTTAATAGCCGAGATTTTAATATTTTTTCAAAAATTTTTGAAATCGTGGGTAGAAGCGAAATTGGTCTGTAATTTTTAGGGTCCTTTTTTGAACCCTTTTTATAAACTGGCACAACTTTTGCAATTTTTAATTGTTCAGGAAAAATTCCCTGCTCAAGGCAGTTGTTAAAAAATGTAGATAGCGGCCTAGCCAATAGCTTTATGTGCTCTTTAAATATAGTAATAGGGATTTCGTCATATCCACTGGAGTGCTTGTTAGTCATAGTTTTAATTATTTGTGTTATTTCTTTCGGTGTAGTAGGCGTGAGTGACATAACATTTATTACCTTTTCACAGCTTTGTTGAAGAAGCAATAGAGCTTCTTTTGTGTTAGTTTCAGCTGAACCACAATTTTGGTTGAACTGTTTTGCTAATATGTTAGCTACGGCAGTTGGCGGGTCTATGATTTGATCATTAAATTTTAGTAAAAGTGGTTCCATTTGCACTTTTTTTAACCTGTTTGTGCGGTTATTAATTATTTTCCAAACCTCTGTACTTACATTCTTAGAGCTATCAATTTTCTCTGCTACAGCATTTTTTTTAGCTTTGATCATGACTCTTCTATATATGCGAATATATTTATTATGTAGTGTTAGTAATTATCTAGAACTATGTATCCACATATGTAGCCACACTGCGCACCCGCTTCTCTCTGCAAAACCAGAACTTTAAAACCTCAAGAAACATACAGAAGGTCAGCGCCGGCCCTAGGGTAGAGCGACTGGAACGGTCGCTCTAGGTGCCACGTGGCCAGGGACGTTGCGAAATCATTGTATACCTACAAAAAGAACAACATGCTAAGGAGAATACCTACGAATGAATCTCTAACTCATCTAAATGACTCCATGTGTTCCAGGGTGTTTGACCGCGACGACAATGGGTACATCACGCGGGACGAGCTCCGGTCAGCGCTGGAGATGATCGGCGAGCCGGTGACGGACGCGCAGCTCAACCAGGTGCTGGCGCTAGGAGACATCGACCACGACGGCAGGATCGACTATGAAGGTAAAGCCACACTGCATATTGAGTGTTATGTTATGGAGGAAGACTAAAAACCAATTAATGGCAAACCTCTCAGTTTTGCTGATTACATCTGAAGTATAGGCAAAAATTAAAGTAATGTCAGAAAGCCTGGGATTAATTAACGTATTTTTATTTTATAATTTCAGAGTTTGTGAAGATGCTGTTGTAACATGTACCTCGTTGAACAAGACCTCACTAGATATAGGTAATGGTAGTGTTAATGACGTGCGGTCGGCGCTGACTGGTCCTAAACTGATCGCGAGAGTCGGCCGTGGCAACGATAGCTTCGCGATCGCAACGTCGGCAGGGGGCGACCCCTGCCACGTGTTGCACCCAAGGGGACAGCTAGGTACATGTTAGTGGATCGAGTGGAAGTACCTACCCAACAGTCGACAACTATTGAATTGTTGTAAATAGGAGTAATTTTGTAATTAATAAAAATAACAAATATCTTATGTAGTTACTAATATAGGATATCAAAGTTATCTATAATTTAATATTTATATGTACCTATAAAATAATGACTATTATATATTATGCAAACGTAATTTGTTTTTCGGATATATGTAATGAAAACAATGGCCTAAATAAACTCGATGAGTATTTTTTAATAAAAGACATTTAGTACAACTGGCAGAGTGCTATTTTATGTAGGTAGCTTACTTGACTCAACAGTTTTAACTTAAAGAAATTGTCAGTACAAATATTTATATTTATTTAACTGCTAAATTAAAAGAGCCTAATAGTTAACATGCTACCTATCTAATGATTAATTATCTATCATTCATACCTACTTACCTACTCTTAGCTTTAAGGCCCTAGTAAGTCGTTTTTCGTTTATAAAAGAAATCCATGGTTTTCGATTCCATAACAAAAACTGTTTTCAATTAAATTGATCGAAGTCATCCATACTAAAAAATGTTACGTTGGAATGCAAAATTTTCGATCTACTCTTCTTGAAATAACAATAACAAAAACATGTAAGTAGTATGTTATGGTTGTGAATGATAAGTTACACCAGATTTGTTATATTTTATGAATTAAAGTGGTATGAGTGGTACCTACCTACTGATATATTTATTTTTAAAACAGGCATTAACTAAGTTTGTACACCACCAGGTTCACCGAGAAAGTGAATGCTAAATGTAGGTAACTTAAGTGCTTGAGTACATTAAATTTGTTCTCTTATTGCGGATCGCAATTTGCGACAGCAACTATTGTAATTACATATTGCATTCAGAAACAGTTGCAAATTGTGTTTATTTTATAAATAGCTAAGATTTCACACAGCTTTGTTATAATCTGCCTATTCGTATTGTTTTTTACCAATTTGCAGATTTAAATATTTTAAATTCTATTTAAAAACACAAATAATTCATATAAAACCTTTAATTGAAGCCTTGGAAAGGCACGTGATGTGGAATGAAAGTGATTAATAAATCTTGAATTTGTTACTTATTTATTTGTAATTTTGACAATTGAACACCTACTTTAACATTCAATTTATTCTGCGCCGGCAAAAAACTTAGAAAGGAAGTCGCCCGGCTGGCGATCTACGCTTGGGTTCCAGTGCCTCATCATATGACCCTTCTGCTGCCATGAATTTGTTACTTCTTTCAGCTCGATGTAACCCTGTAATAATAAACACCAAGTTTTGAACAGCAGAAAGGTACGTATATCACCGGCAGAGGTTGCTCTCAGGCAGTTGGGTGGAGGGCTGGAAACAGAAAGCGGTGGTGCTTCTGAACACCGCGGGTATAGGCACAACAAGATGAATATGCTGCTGTCGGATGCTCGACTTCATGTACACCGTGCTTGTGTGCGTGTTCTTATAGAGGAATATCACTGCCGCATTGATCCGGTGGCGAGCTTAACGGTTAGAATCCCACTACGTAATACATATTATTTTAAAAGTTAATTTATAACGTTCCCAAATTTGGGATACTGGACTGTCATAGCATCAATAGGTAATCTTCGTAAGGGATCACAAGCTGCCTTGCACAGCTGCCCCTCCGCAGGGAAACCCCTTTACAGGTTCCTCGACTTACTTTGCAACTCCTGTTAGGAAACATCCCTATGTTTCCTAACAGGAGTTGCAGTCTTTCAAGAGTTTGTGGGTAAAATAGGATAAAAAAAACAAACCAGCAGGGGTTGACAATTTTATTATGTAAAAGATTAGTAGGTAATGTTGATCACTGGTGTGTTTATCCAATTATTATATACGCCCGCGACTTCGTTCGCGCGGGTTTAGTTGGTACTCCACGAACTTTATCTCCCATTTATCCTCTTCAAGGGTATGTGTAAACGTAGGGCGGTTCACTCGCAAGATTTTTCTTACTTAAAGTATTTTTAAAACCGTCGTAACTTTTAACGAAAGGTCCGATTTGAATAAATTAAAGTGTAATTTACATGCACATAACCAACCTTAATTAACCAATTGAAATAGATAAGGATTAATATCATGATTATATATATTATATTCCATTTCACCCGGGTTTTGAATGAATAATTTGAACAAAAAGCGGTCATTGTGACTTAACCATAATAGTTAGATACATACCATAAACTGTAGTACATCACTTTGCTCTATTGTCAATAGTTTCCGCAGCGTACGCGATATAAGGATCTTTTTTGGTATTTTTTTCACACCTTGGGTTACATTATCAAAGTTTTCATACGGATCTTTAACTTTTTTGAAAATATTCTATAGCCTATGTCCATCAAGGATAATGTAGGATTCTAATGGTGGTAGGATTCTAATGGTCGGCAGTGAAACAGTATGGGAGGCGGTTGCGTCTTTTTGCGAGGACGTGATCTCGCAGAAGGAAGCGACGGAGCGGGCCAGGGAGGAAGACTCTCTCGCTGACCCGATTCGTCGAAGAAGGACAGGACGGCGCAGGCGGCGGAATGCCGACTTGATGCCCCCATAAGAGGGGCCTGCAGACGATAGATCGGGGACTCTATCGTCCACGCTGTAAGGTCCCTGGAGTCGTGGTGATGTCCCAGTGCACCCGGACATCGCTGAAGGAAGAGGAAGCCCGGAGGCGGGCATAGAAGAGGGAGCCCAGAAGTGGGCCACGCTGGATGGGTCGCGAATGTTATGCGTAGCAGTTCTCGCGACCCATCCATCTAGGCGAAAGTAGGTGCACAGGCGAAGTTTTTAGTGGGTGCAAGTCTCACATAACCACGTCGTATCCCCGGATGACGTGGTATGCGATAGGCATTTTCTTCGCCAATAAAAAAAAGAAAGGATTCTAATGGTGAAAGAATTTTTCAAATCGGTCCAGTAGTTTCGGAGCCTATTCAATTCAAACAAACAAACAAACTAACAAATCTTTCCTCTTTATAATATTAGTGTAGATGTAGATACAGGGCGTCCCCAGAACCGTTTCCTTTTATTTTAGAGTAGCGAAAAAGGTTGCATTTTCAATATTTACAGGCACCGTTTACGAATATTATAAAATGACTAGTTGAACCGCGCAACTCCGCCTGCGTCACAATTTTCATTACCGCTCGCTCCTATTGGTCTTAGCATGATGATATATAGCCTATAGCCTTCCTCGATAAATGGGCTATCTAACACTAAAATAATTTTTCAAATCAGACCAGTAGTTCCTGAGATTAGCGCGTTCAAGCAAACAAACAAACAAACTTTTCAGCTTTATATATTAGTATAGATGCTATGTTATTCAGAAGAAATAAATGTATATGAATGACTCTTTCGAACGGTGCAGTAAAATTACAGTTTTTTTTTCACATTTAGCAGTTTCGATTCCCGGTTCAGACAGGCGATTATTTAAAATTCTTTGAATGCCGTTCTTATTGTTTTTAAAATAAAAATTAGGTATTCATTCAGTATTTTTTTATCTACAATATTTAAGGTACTTTCCCTCCATATGGCAGTCTTGGGACGCCCTGCGTATTATGTTGATTTAACCCTGCTGGTTTGTATTTTATCCCATTTTACATTCCTTCTTTTACTCTTTTTGAATATTTTATGTAGAGAAGCTTTCCATGTCGAGCAAATAGAGATTCGATGGATAGGACCATAGTTATGTGTTTTCGGCGAAACGGACGTTCGATCCTAATGGCTATTCAAAATTGTGGTACCTACATCGATGTTCTGGAATTTCGGCAATCCAGACGTTCAATCTGATGACTGCGGGGAATTCGGGCATATGACATTCGAAATCAAGTAGTAAACCCACATACTACACATGCCTCCGTTCCACAAGGCGTATCTCAAAACTGTGCCGCGATACAGTTGTAGGTACATAGTCGTGGGTTAATATTCGTATATAGTGTGTACCGCATGCACAGCGTGCATGGCATTGACAGCGTTGAGTTATGTGTGTGAGCGCCATATTCGAGCAAGCCACGCATATGCCAATGACGTCAATTGATGCGTGGCGTCTCCGTGAGTTGCGGTGGGTCTGCGCCTTTAGGTAGTATGCATGTAGGGTTTTATACTAGGTAGGCTATGCTTATCATGCATAAAAAAGGTTAAGACAGTGATAATACTCGTACCTTGATAACCAGCAAATCTAAGATTCGAACATCTGTTATACAGGAGTTTTTATAGAAATACTCCCTCAACTTCCAGCGGCAATCTTCTTCATTTTTCGGAATATCGAAGTGTTTTACTAAAAATTAAATTGTACAGGTCGGTATTATTACATTTTTGGGGTGCTTTCCGTTCCACGAGGAAATTTCCACCAATGGGATCACTTCATTTTCACAGCCTGGCTTAAAGTAGGTAGCTCCAGTGAAAAAGTGCTAGCGGAGCTAGCTAATTCTGTGTGCTAGAAAAGCGAACGGTTTGTACGAGGGATGCTAGCGTATAATTTATGCTCACTCCACCACACACGCCGGCCGCGCATATTTAAAAGAATGCACTATACAGCCTCGCATTTGGCCCGCGTGGTGGATTACGGCCCATTCCCTCTCCTAGAGAGGAGGCCTGAGTCCCAACAGTGGGAACATTATAAGGCCGACTATACTATGCAGCCTCGCCCAACTTAATACATTATTACAAATATTCATTAATTTACAGTGCTGCTACACATCCTCGCACCGCCTAGCAACCTCACATATCGCTAGTGGCATAAAGATTCTTATGACCTTGTTTAAACCAAATTTATTTTAATTCATATAATTGAACACCGTTCGGTACACTTGCCTGTTACCTACTTTTTCTACATTTCTATAAATTAAATCATATTAAAATTTCAAGCTTAAAAGGGATCTTTTTTGACATTTTAAAATATAATAGCTAAGTATGAGTAGGGCTGACACCTGGTTTCAGTACTTAGCATGCTGCTTCATTACTAAAATAATTTCCAGCCTTACAGGAAGACCATTTCTCTGAGGGTCCCGGAGCTCTAAGCCTAAAGTAGCATTGTTAGGAGTTACGAGTAATACTTACTGATGTAGGGAATGTATCTATAAAAAGCCCTATATAATCCAAGTGCCCGTATGCGAGCATCAGCAAAATCCTTGGACATCAAAGGCCGCACAACTTTAGTTGAACACATTTTGCTTGAGATTTTGTTGATTGAGAGGAAGTTTGTTGCCTTTTCAAAAAAAACATATTATGACAGACATCTGTCAACTTTTGTTTATAAACTTGTATAATAATGTTCCTAAAGCCTTGAAACCTTTGTAGAGGCATGCAATATTGCGAGAAATGATTTCATACTTTGATAGGTTTTAACATGTATGTAGTTTTAATTTATTAGCACTAGCTGTGCCTGCAACTTCGTTCGCGTGGATGTCGAACAATATCTGTTGCATAGATAAAATCTACTTTAAGTTAATACCTTGCTTATCCTGATCTCTCTCAAAATTAATACAATAGGAAGAGGGCACCTAATGTAGGGCACTGTATCATCTCCTCCGGTTGAAATGCCGATTAGACCAGGTAATCTCCTGGTACATACCTTCCTCGAGGTAGGTTTCAAAATAAAAAAACCGACTAGTGTATACGTACATACATAAACAATGAATAAATAAATAATTAATATATTACATGTATTTTTAAGTAATTATCGATCTAGTCTATTAGCATTGGCTGTATGAATGTATATATATATATCTGTGGGAGCCAGTCGTATGACAGCTGTCAGGGAGTGAAGACGCGTGCATGAACTAGTGAGCCGATATCTGCGTTATAATATACTAGTGGACGTCACGCGGTTTCACCCGCGTAGTCCCCGTTCCCGTGGGAGTTCGGGGATAAAATATAGCCTATGTTACTCCCTGATTATGTAGCTATCCATTGCTGAAAGAATTTTTCAAATCGGTCCAGTAGTTTCGGAGCCTATTCATTTCAAACAAACAAACAAACAAATCTTTCCTCTTTATAATATTATATATTATTATTATTATATATTATAGTATAGATATTTAATTATCTAGTGTACATCAGTACACCACAAAGATTATTGAACAAACGGTGGTAGGTAGTCTTCAACCTTCTTACTGAATGAGGAGACTTATTGAATGAGAAGCTCGTAGCTAAATAATAACAGTCGCACGGGTCGATATTCATGGTTAACCAACTCTTGCCTAGGTCGGTCTATGGATAGGTGACCATATTATTTACCTAACATACCGAGACTCCGCCGCGCCGTGCTGATCGGAAGCTGATCCGAATATAGTTGGGAAAAGGTTAGGCATCTATTAAAAAAACCGGACAAACCGAGGGTTCCGTACAAAGAACAATGGGAATCTTTATATGGATCGTGTGCCCAGTATTGTAGCACTTTCTTTACTACTTTAAAATGAAGATCCAAATAATCTCAACATTTTATTGTATGGCAGCATTTCTCTTATAAATCAAATAAAAAAGTTACAGCGGTTCCAAAAGTCCAATAATTACAGTTAAAAATGCTAATATTATGACCTAATGGCCATCATCATCATCATATCAGCCGAAAGACGTCCGCTGCTGGACATAGGCCTCCCCCAAGGCGGGTTGGCGATCGCAGTGTATGGTGTTGTGTTTTACAAAGACCGCTGTTGCCCATTCTGTGGTGATTCCCTTAGTCGCCACGACACCCACGGGAAGTGATGGGATGGTATTATTCTTTTACGGCACCATACGGCACCGGCCGACACTATACGGCAAACGACCGTACGGCAACCTAATAGTGCGCATGCCTAATTGTATCTACATGTTGTCAGTCAAATTGCATTTTTCTATTTTATGTGTCATCTTAGACTTGAAAAGTTTAGAGAATAAGTGGTTTAAAAATATTCAATTCTTCATTTCGGTATTGGGATAGGTTTGTAATAGACAAATACCTTTGAAAATGAAACATCTTTTTTACAAAACTATAACATCATCATCTGCTTAGACTTTTCCCCCAGCTATATTGGGGTCGGCTTCCAGTCAAACCGGATTCCGCTGAATACCAGTATTTTACGTGTACGTTACCCCAGTAGGAAAGTGTCTCCTAGAGTGATATGAGTGGAACGTATATTTAGTGCGTAATTTGCTATAAATGTGCGCTACTTATAGAATTTGTGCGCCCGGCCGTTTTGTAAAAAAAACGGAAAAAACGATTCCTGCTAGGGTAACGTTTTTCTAGCAGGAAAATTCTAAACGAATGATCGAAGAGAGAAATGTTGCGCATGGACAGAGAGCTTATATTTGTGCAAAAATGTGCCCCGAAAATGTAATTTGTGCGTCTTCAGGTTTTCGAGATATTGCGTTTCGTGCTGGAGTAACGTTTTGCAGAATCGTGTATCTCAAAAACCATCGTATGTGCGCATGTAGAATAAACGTACACGAGTAGCTCTTAATTTGTGCGTATTTGTGACAGAATTAGATTTACAAAAATATTTATAACTTTCAAGTAATCGCACTTTTTCGAAAACCCGAAAAAAATCGTAGCTCCTAAATGAGAAAACGTATAAGCTCGCTGAAAACTGTATTCGGTTCTTCTTGATGCTTTTAATAACCATTAAAAGTTCCAATAGTGTACATGCATGCGTTATTGAATAATATTGCTAAAAATCAAAACGACGGTGTCATAACTTTGACGGCAAAATACAAGAAACCGGCTCAACCCAAGATGTGTGGCTTTAAATCAAGATTTAGTGCGTTAAGTCAAAAATATATAGTGAAAATATTCAGCTTGGAATATTTCGCATTAAGTAAATATAAACAAAAAACAAAACATGTAAACAACGGCTGGTTATCCGACCAAATACGAATGACTACAAAAAAGAGGTGGATTTATACATTAGGGTGACCATCTTTATTGGACGTATTAAACCTAAGCTGTAGTCCGTACAGTCGCGTTCAAACGTTTATAGGAAATCATACTATTATTTTAGACCTCAGAATGACTTTTACTTGTTAACAAAGTCAAGTTGAATTCTTTTCCTTTATCAATTTAATAGCATAACATACAATAGTAAAAAGTCGTCCCAAAAGGCAATTCCCAACCTCGTGATTTTAATTACTTGGTCGTAACAACTAAGAATAATCGTTATAAACGCGACAAGTCTGTTTTACGAGCAGTATAGTTTGAATTTATGTACGAATGAGTTTTTGACTCTACTAGTTTGCTTTACTCTACTGCTTTCTTTTGAACTATTTTTTTTTACATTTTATAGGCACACGCTTGACCACTATCTCACCGGATGATAAGCTATGATGTGATCGACGATGAAATAGAGCATGATTTTTTTTTATGGGACAAGCCCGCCACACATTCCCAACCACTGCAACTCCTGAAAGTCAGAATCAACAGTGGCGACCACCAGAAAAAACGCCGAGCCAATGAAGCCCGACGAGTCCCGGAGAAACGATTTAACTGTCTTGGATCCTGCAACGAATTTAATCAGAAAAGTACAGCGGAGGAGTAGGAAAATAAATATATATATAATTTCCACTCCCTCCTTTTCAAGCAGGAGACAGAATAGAGCTAGGCCAATAGGCACCAAGGGACATATACAACTGGGTTAAGCCCAGTTGTCAAGCACCACGGATGACAACTGGGCTTAACCCAGATAGAGCATGCTTGCCTAGAAGTAACCTATTCACTCTTGACTTAAAGACTCCCGGGTTGTAGCTATCAGGAAACACAGACTCTGGTAGGGAATTCCATCCCTTAAGACCGCTCCCTCGAAAAAAACTGAAAAACAGCGTGCAGATGAAGCAGTTTTTCGTCGGCATTTACTGAGAAATTACATCTAAAAAAAATAGGATAGTAAAACCAAATTACGTACCATATCATGTAGATTACTATCTACATGATAAGGTACGTAATTTGATTTAGCCAGAATTTATGTATCGGTATCACATAATAAGAAAAAAATCACTAAATCACCTCCAAATCGTTGAGATGAAACCATTTTACCCCTTCATTTTTTATGAAAAGACAAAAAAAATATCTACTGCATTGCAATACAAAAGAAAATAATTTGGTTGTTACTTTTTTAAAATATGTGTTATTTTTATTATAATAAATAAAAAATGTGACAGTTTAAATTCCGCGTCTATAATCACCCCGCATTCGTCCACGAATTCAGTGCGGGGCGAGTCATGTTGCTAGGTGTGTAAAATATTACTACAAAAACTGAGTTTAAGTTTTTGAGTTCATTACATTGACCCATCATTAAATTGCTGCTTTATTTTTCAAGTTGCGATTTAATTCGGTAGTATATAGGTTAAAATTGTTAAAATGTCCGTAAATGTAATCACTACGCCACTTTCGACCAACTTAAAAAAAAATTGTAAACACACAGTCACAGTGCAACCGCGTGACTCAACATGGCAGAGTCCTTGGCGTCATAACTGCAACTGTTTACCAACAGATAATAAACCAAACGTACTTCCTAGTAAAAAAAAACATTTTGCATTTTTGATGACTAGTGGACGTCACGCGGTTTCACCCGCGTAGTTCCCGTTCCCGTGGGAATACGGGGATAATATATAGCCTATGTTACTCCCTGATAATGTAGCTATCCAGCTATCGCTATCCTAAAAGAATTTTTCAAATCGGTCCAGTAGTTTCGGAGCCTATTCAATTCAAACAAACAAACAAACATACAAACAAACAAACAAATCTTTCCTCTTTATAATATTAGTGTAGATAGAGCGACGTTCATGTATCTGTCTGTCCCACTAATACCGTACGCTTCCTAGCTATCTCGCTTTCTCCTAGCTAGACATAGCACTTCCTTGCCTTGTAAGTCTGCATTGCGGTGGCGAGGCGTAAAAAGGAATCTTGTATTGATGATTAAAAACTTAACATTAATTTATCTAAACTACGGCTTAAATCAATGTATTTAGATACTTCATGTCTTCTTAACTGTTGTGTTAATTAGCTTTTGTTAATAAAATGTATCTGCAGACTCTTTTACACACATTTCTTGATCGATATATTTTTTTAAAAACAATCGCCAATCATATTTTTGTTCTTTATAGCACCTACTTTTTTTCTTCCTTTGAGGGGCTTGTGGCTAAGCACTACACTTTTCTACTTCAGTGTATTCGGGCACAACACTTTTCAATCGATTCGTGAGTAAAGTTAGGAAGGTCACCGTTATATATGAATCCGCCGCTTTTTTGTAGTCATTCGAATTTGGTCGGACAACCGGCTGTTGTTTACATGTTTTGTTTATATTTACTTAATGCGTAACATTCCAAGCTGAATATTTTCACTATATATTTTTGTTTAACGCACTAAATCGTGGTTTAAAGCCACACATCTTGGGTTGAGCCGGTTTCTTGTATTTTGCCGTCAAACTTTTGACACCGTCGTTTTGATTTTTAGCAATATTATTTATTCAATAACGCATGCATGTACACTTTTGAAACTAACAATGGTTATTAAAAGCGTCAAGAAGGACCGAATAAATTTTTCAGTGAGCTTATAGGTTTTCTCATTTAGGAGCTACGATTTCTTTCCGGGTTTTCGAAAAAGTGCGATTACTTGAAAATTATAAATATTTTTGTAAATCTAATTCTGTCACAAATACGCACAAATTAAGAGCTACTCGTGTACATTTATTCTACAGGCGCACATACGATGGTTTTAGAGATACACGATTCTGCAAAACTTTACTCCAGCAGGAAACGCAATATCTCGAAAAGTTGAAGACGCACAAATTACATTTTCGGGGCACATTTTTGCACAAATATAAGCTCTCTGCCCATGCGCAACATTTCTCTCTTCGATCATTCGTTTAGAATTTTCCTGCTAGAAAAACATTACCCTAGCACAGTGGTTCTTAACCGGTGGTCCGCGGACCACTGGTGGTCCCTGGCAGAACCTGAAGTGGTCCGCGAAGCCATTCTATAATGCAATATTTTCGCAAAGCTGAATAATTTCAAAACGGGTTCGAAATAAAGAAGTGATTGATATGCTATAGAATACTAACTAGGAAGATGTTTTTGAGACAGGAAATGAATTAGAATACAACATTATTTAGATAAAAATAACAATGTTTCTTCCAAAGTTTCGAAGTAGTGCTACACGCTACCTAACGTTGTTTTATCGGCATATCTATGCCAGCAGAGGTTCTCGGCGCTTCTGAAAATTTTAAAGGCAAGCACCAAAATCGGCTGGCTTGGCTGGTATTGGCATGCGCTTGGCCTTGAGCAGCACTGAACTGGATTCAAATGTTAGTCACTATTATGCAGTAAAAAAAATCTACCTTCTATCCTTACCTCCGAAAAGTTGGTGGTCTATGGGATGACGGAAATTTGGTCAAATGGTCCCTTATGACTAAAACGTTAAGAACCACTGCCCTAGCAGGAATCGTTTTTTCCGTTTTTTACCAAAACGGCCAGGCGCACAAATTCTAGTAGCGCACATTTATAGCAGATTACGCACTAAATATACGTACCACTCATATCACTCCAGGAGACACTTTCCTGCTAGGGTAACGTACACGTATTTTACGTAGAGTCATTATCTGGGTGACACGGTACTTTTTGGCAAGACTGGGGTCAATAAAAAAAACAAATACTATAATTTACATAAAATTGTGGCGATTTAAAAACTATAACATAATCATGCATAATCAGCTGATTATGCATTATATATCACATTTATTCACTTAAACACATAAAATTTATATTTTTAAATAATTCTATAAAAATAAAAATATAACATTTTAAAGTATAAAAATTAGTAGCCCACCGGTATCGGGAACAGGGTCCAAACTACCGGTGGTCAAGGCTCCCGAGAGAGGAACCTCTTCACTATAAGAGCCGTGTCCAGGAGTACTGCTTTCTGGACCAAGCCCTTGATCCAGCTGCCCAACGAGAGCCTCCTTAGATGTTAGTCGAGGCTCTTGGCAATTATGCCATTGGCCGTCACGACTATCAGCACAATGACTGCTGTGTTCACATCCCACATGTCGACAACCTCGCGAGCCAAGTCAAGATACTTCGTTTGTTTATCTTTCTCAGCCTTCACGAGGTTCTCGTCATGAGGAACTGTTATATCAACAATCATTGTGCGACGCTCTAGTGTGTCTATCACCACTATGTCAGGCTTATTGGCAACAATAGTCATGTCAGTTATGATAGACCGATCCCAATACAATGTGCAATTGCCATTTTCGAGAACTGGTAGACAATATTTTTTATGATTTAATTACAAATGTGTAGTTTTCAGACGTTTCCCTATACTTGTAGTATAAGAAAATATTACTTGCCAAATTTCATAATTCTAGGTCAGCGGGAAATATCCTATGAATTTTGGTTTCCTTGAGAGTGTGGAAATATACGTTTTTTTGCGGCATAAACGGCCGTATCTATTTTTTAAGTCAACTTAGAAGTTTGATTCTTTCACAGCTTCAAGGGACTGTAGATCTGAGTATATGGTTTTGATTTCAACACGATACCTCCACGCGTTCCCGAGATAAAGGATCTTGACAAACAGACCTTCCATCTGCCTAGCCTTTTCCCAGATATATTGGGGTCAGTTTCCAGTCAAACCGGATTCAGTTGAATTCCAGTATTTAACGTGGAGCGGCTGCTGACCAGACCTCTACAACCCTACAATACTGGGTAACATTACTAATCTACAAACTTGCAGCTTACGGTGTATCAGGGTCCTTGCTAGAATGGTTCAAATCATATCTAACCGAACGCAATTTCTACGTCGTTGTGAACGGATTTAAATCTTCAGAGCACATAAAACCTCTGGCGCTCCTCATGGGTCGCATTTAGCTCCGATATTATTTAATATATTTATTAATGACCTTCCCCAATGCTTTGAAGTTTGCACGAATGATTGAATCCCTAACAGATAGCGAGATTCTACAGAACGACCTTAACAGAGTTATTGAATGGTGTGAAAATAATAGAATGCAACTGAATTCTGAAAAACGTTATCACGTTAAGTTTACGAGATAGAATAACTATGTAAATACAGAATACTTCATAAACCAAGATAAATTAAAAGAACTCGAATTAGTCAAGGACCTAGGTGTAATTTTCGATAGAAAAGTAAGCTTTATACCTCACATTGATTATATTATTAAAAAATAAACTAAACTGTTAGGCTTCTTACTTCGTAGCACTAGGGGTTTTCGTAAAAGCAACACCAAAATAATGTTGTACAACAGTCTCGTGCGAAGTATCTTGGAATTGTTAGAACATACATAATTATGTTTAATTAGACTTATTTTTTATTTGTAAATTAAATTACTGAAACTTGTTTTGACTTATTTTGGATTTAAATGAATAATCATATGCAAAAGTATGTCAAATGATCTGTTCAATTTTTTTTACATCAACAATCCTATTATAAAGAAATGTGACTCGTTTAATTATTGTTAATTCATTATACTATTTATTATGTTATCTTTTAATTATTTCAGTAAGTTTTATTGTATTTAGTTTCTTTAAGAAAAATGAAAAAGTGATGTCGGCCATGTTGATTGAATTCATTCGGGTAACGGACGCGCAACAGTGAAGTGTTGAGTTTGCAATAAATGCTCAGTTGTGGTAAAAGTTGGTTTTAATTATCAAATTCAGAAGTGGTGGATGAAATTTACCTGTGGCTACTTGTGGTAATGTATAATTAACAGGCAGTATTTGGTAAGTGATTTTTTATGTACAATGCAGGTACACTGTTGATAAATGTGTTGTATAACCGGTATAGATACATTTTAATGCTGATATAACCCATAGCAGTTATTTAAAACGCTTTAAATGTGTGTTGAAATATCTTAGTAAACATACATTTAAATCAAGAAAATATTATACGTATCGTTGCCGTACAATGGTAGGCGAATTTATTACTTCTATTCTTAACGTTCGCTGGTTTATGAAGTTGTCATGAAGATGTAGCGTTTAGTGCTCCTATTAGATACTAAACGTTACCTGTGTTTAACAATTAGATCTAAATCATTATTTTAGAGATGTCAACAAAGGTGTGTGTTCTTTTTCAGATATTGTTGTGATTGTTTCTTTTCCATTTTCTCGGTTCGTTTTTAATTGCAGGTAGATCTTTCTAATCTACATATATGTATTAAAGATAAATAAGTAATTATCAGTATTATTATTATCATATTGGCTTAATTTGCAATTCAAGTACTTCTATATTCGTTATTTATTTGGGTATTTAATGGAAGATCGTGGTTACACGCCAGAGGGTCCTGTGCCCTGTACAAAACAAACTACGATTAGGTACCAGAATAGATCAACGCGAATGAGTCGTAAAAGACACCGTAGTTCCACCAGTGATAGTTCCTCTTCGCGGTCTAGTAAATCGTATCGTTATTTTAAAAATCGTAAACGTCACCGTCGCCGGTCCGTGGGACATCGTCGTGGTCGGTCTTACTCACGACGAAGTCAGTCCAGTCGCAGATCCCGTATAGATTTTCCCCCGCCAAAACGTCGTCGTTCGCGTTCTGTCACTTCTAGAAGCGATGAGCGCGATAATGTTCGCAGTTATCGTTTTCGGTCGCGGCATATTAGCCGTAGGTCATGCGTAAACTCACCATCGCCGCAACGTCATATGAAATCGCGTTCTGTAGTACGACGTCGGCACAATCGAGATAGATCAAGAAGTCGGGTTTCGGGCGAGTCTTCAGACAAGCGACTAGAAACACATTCTCGATCTAGTCGTACAGAAAAAAGCTCAGAAAATATCCTTAATCAATTAATAACTGCACTACAAGGTGGTACTAATGTTCGTAGCAATAATTCTACTCATGTGCAAGGCTCGCAGAACGTTATTACCGAATTCGATCCGACGTCAAAGAATCAAACTATAAATGATTGGCTCGCTAAAATTAACGAATCCGCTGAAATTTATGGATGGACAGAACAGCAAACCATCTTTTATGCCTTACCAAAACTATCCGGGTTAGCGAAGAAGTGGTATGATGGTCTTACTACTGTCAAGTTCACTTGGAATGAATGGCAACAAAAACTATTAACAACATTTCCAAGTGATCAGAACTACGCCGATCTCTTAGTTGAGATGCTAAATCGGAAAAGTCGGCGTAATGAAACATTGGTAGAATATTTTTATGACAAAATTATGTTGATAAATCGATGTCAACTAAGAGGTCGGCAGGCAGTGGACTGTTTAAGCCATGGGGTTTATGATAATAATATTAGGATGAATATTCAAGGGGCACAATTTAATGACACTGACCAAGTGTTGAATTATTTTCGCAACATTTCACATAATATTAGAGAGCGAAATTACATTGATAATTCACGAAAACATCCTGAGAGCCAAGAAAATAAATCTAAAGGTTTTAATGATTTCTCAACGAATAGAAAAATACCTCAATCCGTTACCTGCTACAATTGTAGAGAAGCGGGTCACACTGTAGGAAATTGTACCAAAGAGATTCTTAAATGTAACAAATGCAAACGTCATGGTCATTTAGAATCCTATTGTAGGGTTTATTTAGGTGACAAATCTTATATTAATAACACAAATGCTACCAACACAAAAGGTAATGATTCCAAACTTACTTCAAAGCAAGTCATGAATATTGATGAGACTGTAGGCAGTAATGAAAAGTATTTTAAACAAATAAACGCAAACGGTAATAGTGTAACCGGATATGTAGATTTTGGGAGTGAATGCACTCTTATAAGTGATGACATTTGTAAAACATTAAAATAAGTTAAAATACTGATAATTTACCGACCCTTAGAGGTTTTGAAAATAGTGCGATTATTCCTAATGGTAGAGTAGATGTCAGCATAAAAATAGACCTCGTGGAATTGCAATTATCAGCATTCGTTGTTCCTTCTTCTTATTTGCCCACTGACATATTGATAGGGCAGTCATTAACAGAACACCCTACAGTGAGAGTATTTAAATCAGACAAAGAATTAATTCTTTATCAAGTTACATCAAACAAGTCCAATGTAATTGTCCTTAAGATTAAAGAAAATTCTACAGTTAATCATATTTGTTCTATTGAAGTGAGTAGTAGCTCTGGTTTTAGTGGTTTCGTAAGCATTACGTCTGACCTAAGGATGAATAAAGGTTCGGAATATTTAATTCTACCTGGACTGTATCCTATTACCAAAGGTATTGGGCACGTAGTTTTGATTCCCCTAAACGGTAAAGAATTATTTTTCGCTAAGGATAAAATCTTAACCAGAGGTATAGGTATACCTAATGAAATATTCCCTGATGATATTAAAAATAGTTACGTTATGACCGTCCGGCGCATCTCTACTGATGTTAACCCAATTACATTTGATGACTTAAATGTTGATGCAAATTTAGACACGGCGGCTGCAGATAAACTGATAGATATTTTAAATAATTATCGAGATTGCTTCGCGTTCTCAACCGTTGAACTAGGAAAAACGTCTGTGGCAGAAATGAAAATTACCTTACATGACACTTCTCCTGTAACTTACCGACCTTATAGATTGTCTCTAGCAGAACGAGAGAAGGTTGGACAAATTATAAATGAACTTTTGGTTAGTGACATTGTTCGGGAATCTAACTCGGAATATGCCAGCCCGATAATATTGGTACCAAAAAAGAATGGCGAGCCACGTCTGTGCGTCGATTATCGGGCACTTAACCGGAAGACGGTTAAGGACAAATACCCTATGCCATTAATCGACGACCAGATAGATCAACTTCAGGGACATAAATATTTTAGCACACTAGATCTGAGGCAAGGCTACCACCAAATTCCAATGTCAGAAGATTCCAAACATTATACTGCGTTTGTTACGCCAGACGGCCACTACGAATATAATCGTATGCCGTTTGGTCTAACAAACGCCCCAGCAGTTTTTCAAAGGATGGTCCATTCGTTGCTAGGCAAAAACAAAATACCAGGCGTTCTTGCGTATATGGATGACATAGTTATAGGGGCAAGGTCGATTGACGAAGGAATCCACAAATTAAAACAGGTCCTTGATATGCTGCGGGAGGCTAATTTATCGCTTAACTTACAGAAATGTAATTTTTTTCGAAAAACCATCGAATATTTAGGGTTTGAGATATCGTCAGATGGAATTAGGCCTGGTTCACGTAAAACAAATGCAGTGTTGGCTTTTCCGCCACCCCAAAATCCGCATGAAATTCGCTAGTTTTTTTCGAAAGTTTATTCGTAACTTTGCGACTATAGCTAGGCCCCTTACAACCTTGACGAGAGCTAATGCACCTTGGAGATGGGGTGAGGAACAAGTTAATGCATTTACGAAAATTAAAGAATCCCTGACTTCAAGACCGGTTCTTAGTATATACAATCCTAATTACCTCACGGAGCTGCATACCGATGCCAGCCAACTGGGTATAGGCGGAGTTTTGTTACAAAGGGAAAATGAAAACTCTCCTCTTCAGGCTGTCGCCTACTATAGTAGACAGACCTCTCCCGAAGAACAGCATCTCCACTCATATGAGTTGGAGACGCTTGCGGTTGTGATGTCCCTTAACCGTTTCCGCGTTTACCTCCTCGGTATCCAGTTCAGAGTGGTGACGGATTGTAATGCGCTAAGGACTACCTTAACGAAACGCGATCTTATACCGCGAATAGCCAGATGGTGGCTCCTTGTCCAAGACTTTGATGTCACGGTTGAATATCGACCAGGAGCTCAACTTCAACATGCGAATGCTTTAAGTCGCAATCCCTTACCATGCACTGAAGATGACAGAATGGAAATTAATGTGTTTAGCATTTATTCAGATGCTCAAACTTTGCTTTCAGTGCAATTATCTGATCCCAAATTAAAACTTATCAAATGCATCTTGGATAAGAATTGTTTGGAGGCAAAAGATATACTTAATAATTATTCTCTTAAAGATGGCAAAATATATAGAAAGGTTGGGGATGATTTTAAATGGGCAGTACCACGTGACGCTCGATGGAAGGTTTGCCTTCTTTGCCATGACGAAAGCGGTCACTTTTCTTTAGAGAAGACCTTAGATAAAATGCGGAGAGACTACTGGTTCCCGGGTATGGCACGGTTTGTGAGGAAATATGTGCGGGCATGTATCCAATGTGCCTACGCTAAAGAACCTTCCGGTAGGAAACAGGGGATGTTACATCCGATACCTAAGCCTACCACGCCTTTCGAATGTATCCATATCGATCACGTAGGTCCATTTGTACGCAGCAAGAGCGGGAATACTTATATATTAGGACTAGTTGATGCGTTCACAAAATTTATAATACTACGGGCTGTCAGGAATACTAAAAGTTAAACGTCGATACAGGTTTTGAGAGAATTTATAGGTTTATTTGGTTGTCCAAAAGTCATAGTTTCCGACAGGGGAACTAGTTTTACCTCGGATGAATTTAAGCGTTTTATTGACTCAAATCAAATAAAGCATGTCAAAAATTCGGTTGCCACTCCTCGGGCAAACGGACAAATCGAGCGGTATAACCGTTCAATTCTAAGTTCGCTAACCGCTCTAAATTTTGACCAAGACGATCGTAATTGGGATACAGAACTTAATAAAGTACAATGGAGCTTAAATAATACATTAAACAAGGGTATTGGTAAAACACCCGCTGAGGTCGTATTTGGTAAGCGTACTGTTAACATTGCTGAGAGTCATTTGCATGAAGTTTCAACTAATTTTGATGTAGATAAAAATATAAATGAGACCCGCAATGAAGTAGCTTCCCATATTAGTAAGGAACAGGAGTCGATGAACGCTCGGTTTGACAAGAAGCGATGCGCTGCACATGTTTATAAGGTAGGAGATTTAGTAATGGTGTTAAAAAACGTTCGTAATGTCGGTACTAGTAACAAACTCATCCCTCCTTATAGCGGTCCGTATAGAGTGTCTACTGTGTTGGGGAATGACCGGTACGAAGTTTGTAGTGTTGATGGATTTTCAAGTAGGAAATATAAAAATGTTTATTCAGCCGACAAAATGAAGCCCTGGATAAGATTAGGGCCCATTGGTAGTTCCGATGATGAAGGTGAGGATGTTGATGATGAATCGGCCGCTGAATGATGACATTTCATAATTGTGATAGTTTACTTACCTTTATTATTTTGAACGTACCTTTATCTTTATTTTATAGTTTATTTCGTTATATACGTAATTATATCAAATATTTGTATTTATAACAGTACTTGTTACTAAACAAGAGGCTAACTGTAATTAATGATAAGCGGACCGAGATTGGAACCTACAATCACACATGCCTGTGGACCGATGAGCGGGGTAATCACTGTTATACCGATACCGACACACTGTACGAGTGTACGCGGTAACTGGTGTATTAAATATTAAGACCGTTACACCCTGTGCGTGTACACGGTATCTAATATTCACAAACTACAAGGCCGATACATCCTGTGTGTGTACGCGGTAATGTAGATCACTTTAAGGCGGGTACACCCTGTGTGTGTTCACCGTAATATAGATTAGCTACAAGGCCGATACACCCTGTGTGTGTACGCGGTAATGTAGATCACTAAGAGGCGGGTATACCCTGCGCGTGTTCACCGTAATATAGATTAGCTACAAGGCCGATACACCCTGTGTGTGTACGCGGTAATGTAGATCACTAAGAGGCAGGTACACCCTGTGTGTGTACACCACAATATACATCAGCTACAAGGCCGATACACCCTGTGTGTGTACGCGGTAATGTAGATCACTACGAGGCAGGTACACCCTGTGTGTGTACACCTCAATATACATTAGCTACAAGGCCGATACACCCTGTATGTGTACGCGGTAATGTAGATCACTAAGAGGCAGGTACACCTTGTGTGTGTACACCGTAATATAGATCAGCTACAAGGCCGATACACCTTGTGTGTGTACGCGGTAGTGTAGTCAACAAGAAAAGATTTACACCCTGTGACGCGGAAGAATCTGTACCTGACAAAATGTGAAAAGTGTTTGAGTGTGTGCGTGAGTGTTAGTCCAAAAAGAAAAGTGATGAATCTAGAAAAACTAAGCAATTGAATGAGGTCATTCAATATTCATTAGAAGGATGGCCAAAGGCACAAACAAAATATATAGGTATTTATAATTATCACCAAAAAAATATGTATTTTTCATTCCATTTTTTTTTTCTTCACGATCGTAACACTAATAAATTATGTTTAACTTTTGTTTTTGATGATTAATTATTATGTTTAGTTGGCTCGAAGTTTTCCATACTCTTTTTATGCAGTTTTAGAAAATAAGTCGTTTTTCTTGGAATAGTAAGTAAACAATTGCCTGAGGTCAGGCAAAAAAAAATTCAGGATGGCCGACTGTTAGAACATACATAATTATGTTTAATTAGACTTATTTTTTATTTGCAAATTAAATTACTGAAACTTGTTTTGACTTATTTTGGATTTAAATGAATAATCGTATGCAAAAGTATGTCAAATGATCTGTTCAATTTTTTTACATCAACAATCCTATTATAAAGAAATGTGACTCGTTTAATTATTGTTAATTCATTATACTATTTATTATGTTATCTTTTAATTATTTCAGTAAGTTTTATTGTATTTAGTTTCTTTAAGAAAAATGAAAAAGTGATGTCGGCCATGTTGATTGAATTCATTCGGGTAACGGACGCGCAACAGTGAAGTGTTGAGTTTGCAATAAATGCTCAGTTGTGGTAAAAGTTGGTTTTAATTATCAGAATATT
Source organism: Lacanobia wlatinum (assembly GCA_947578705.1). Classification (NCBI taxonomy): domain Eukaryota; kingdom Metazoa; phylum Arthropoda; class Insecta; order Lepidoptera; family Noctuidae; genus Lacanobia; species Lacanobia wlatinum. The sequence continues at coordinate 13,904,434 of OX388033.1, forward strand.
GCAGCGTTGTATGGAGACCTCATTACGCCACTCATATGCTGCGGTTAGAACGAGTGCAGAAGCGTTTTGTGTGGCATCTAGCTTTTTTTGAAATGAAATCTTTGCAGCTACCGTCCTACAAAACCCACCTGCATCATTTCAGAATGCACACATTATCCACACGCAGAGACGTCACCGACGACATATATTTATACAACGTTATAAGAAATCGAATTGATTGCTCTAAATTATTACGTCTTATTAGATTCCATGCTCAACTAGATACCCGAGAAATATCATTACACCACTATGCCCACCTCTACGAAGGACTGTACTTGGCACAAACTCACCTATACTTATATTATGTAAAATGTTCAATAGCAGCAGTGATTTAGTGGATATACACCAGGACATCTATATATATAAAAATTAATTGCTGTTCGTTAGTCTCGCTAAAACTCGAGAACGGCTGGACCGATTTTAATAATTCTTATTTTGTTGGATGCGCCAAAATACAGGGAAAGCAAAAAAAAAATGGGTAGGTAGATAGGGTAGGAAGGTAGGTAGGGTAGGTAGGTAGGTAGGTAGGTAGGGTAGGTAGGTAGGGTAGGTAGGTAGGGTAGGAGTAGGGTAGGAGTAGGGTAGGAGTAGGGTAGGAGTAGGGTAGGAGTGGGGTAGGAGTAGGGTAGGAGTGGGGTAGGAGTAGGGTAGGAGTGGGGTAGGAGTAGGGTAGGAGTGGGGTAGGAGTAGGGTAGGAGTGGGGTAGGAGTAGGGTAGGAGTAGGGTAGGAGTAGGGTAGGAGTAGGGTAGGAGTGGGGTAGGAGTAGGGTAGGAGTAGGGTAGGAGTAGGGTAGGAGTAGGGTAGGAGTAGGGTAGGAGTAGGGTAGGAGTAGGGTAGGAGTAGGGTAGGAGTAGGGTAGGAGTAGGGTAGGAGTAGGGTAGGAGTAGGGTAGGAGTAGGGTAGGAGTAGGGTAGGAGTAGGGTAGGAGTAGGGTAGGAGTAGGGTAGGAGTAGGGTAGGAGTAGGGTAGGAGTAGGGTAGGAGTAGGGTAGGCGTAGGGTAGGAGTAGGGTAGGAGTAGGGTAGGAGTAGGGTAGGAGTAGGGTAGGAGTAGGGTAGGAGTAGGGTAGGAGTAGGGTAGGAGTAGGGTAGGAGTAGGGTAGGAGTAGGGTAGGAGTAGGGTAGGAGTAGGGTAGGAGTAGGGTAGGAGTAGGGTAGGAGTAGGGTAGGAGTAGGGTAGGAGTAGGGTAGGAGTAGGGTAGGAGTAGGGTAGGAGTAGGGTAGGAGTAGGGTAGGAGTAGGGTAGGAGTAGGGTAGGAGTAGGGTAGGAGTAGGGTAGGAGTAGGGTAGGAGTAGGGTAGGAGTAGGGTAGGAGTAGGGTAGGAGTAGGGTAGGAGTAGGGTAGGAGTAGGGTAGGAGTAGGGTAGGAGTAGGGTAGGAGTAGGGTAGGAGTAGGGTAGGAGTAGGGTAGGACTAGGGTAGGAGTAGGGTAGGAGTAGGGTAGGAGTAGGGTAGGAGTAGGGTAGGAGTAGGGTAGGAGTGGGGTAGGAGTAGGGTAGGAGTGGGGTAGGAGTAGGGTAGGAGTGGGGTAGGAGTAGGGTAGGAGTGGGGTAGGAGTAGGGTAGGAGTAGGGTAGGAGTAGGGTAGGAGTAGGGTAGGAGTGGGGTAGGAGTAGGGTAGGAGTAGGGTAGGAGTAGGGTAGGAGTAGGGTAGGAGTAGGGTAGGAGTAGGGTAGGAGTAGGGTAGGAGTAGGGTAGGAGTAGGGTAGGAGTAGGGTAGGAGTAGGGTAGGAGTAGGGTAGGAGTAGGGTAGGAGTAGGGTAGGAGTAGGGTAGGAGTAGGGTAGGAGTAGGGTAGGAGTAGGGTAGGAGTAGGGTAGGAGTAGGGTAGGAGTAGGGTAGGAGTAGGGTAGGAGTAGGGTAGGAGTAGGGTAGGAGTAGGGTAGGAGTAGGGTAGGCGTAGGGTAGGAGTAGGGTAGGAGTAGGGTAGGAGTAGGGTAGGAGTAGGGTAGGAGTAGGGTAGGAGTAGGGTAGGAGTAGGGTAGGAGTAGGGTAGGAGTAGGGTAGGAGTAGGGTAGGAGTAGGGTAGGAGTAGGGTAGGAGTAGGGTAGGAGTAGGGTAGGAGTAAGGTAGGAGTAGGGTAGGAGTAGGGTAGGAGTAGGGTAGGAGTAGGGTAGGAGTAGGGTAGGAGTAGGGTAGGAGTAGGGTAGGAGTAGGGTAGGATTAGGGTAAGAGTTATATTATAGATGAAAATTGTGACGCAGACGAAGTTGCGCGGGTCAGCTAGTTATTAATAAAATTATTAAAGTAACTATAAATAATTCACTCACAAAAACTTGAGTCATCACGCACAATTAAATAAATCAATGAACTTACTTTAATTTTTTATTTCTTTATTTAATTTTATATTTGTTTATTAAATACAATGATATATTAATTGATGTTTTTTTATTTAATAATTAATTTGTGATTGTGTTTTCATGTTTTTAAGTTTATTTTGTTTTATTTTTATTCGAATGTTTTAACTAACCTTAAATTAAGATCAATACTAACATAAATCGTTGTTAAAATAATTAATTTTGTAACTTAGCCGTTTACTGCACATGCGGTGTTAGCCTATAAGTGATTGTTACACTTGTAAATGTATCTCTGTCAATTGTAATGTATTCTTTATGTGTAAACAATTGTTGGCTAACCTAATAAATAAATAGATAAATAAATACCCCCCCCCCCACCGCCCGCGCACCTTGCTCCGAGCGTCGACAAAGCGACGCCAGCAAAGACTACAATATTAATTTAGGGTAGAGAACCCCGATCGCGAACGGATGCGGAGGTGTATCTGCGAACCTCCGCGACTCTCGGTCGCGAAGCCATCTTGGTTTATATTTTTTCCCTGTACTATAGTGTTTTAAGGGATTGTATGTTAAAAGCCCCCATTAAATGATTATTTAAAGAATAAATAAACACGATACTTCTTGGCAAGACTGCAGATATCAGGTTTTCGGCTACTGACAATCCGTAAAGACTGCTAGAGATCTCTTCTCGGTATGTTACAATGGCCATCCATCCACAGACCGACCTCGGCAAGCGTTGCTTAACCTTGAAGATCGACCCGTGCGGCTGATATAGATTAATTATGTCGATTCGAATCACAATAATATTCATCAATCACTTCTCTGTTCTCTTTTTCGGTCAAACATATCGTAAACCCCTCCTAATCAGCTACATGGCATAGGTATCCAAACTTTAATTGTCAGACATGGACCAACGTGATGTAGGTATCAGCGGAGAATCTTAACACCGCGATTCAGAAAAACGCGTCATCAGTAGGTACATCACCATCTATCGACAATGTAGTTGAACTGTCAAATATAAGTTCAAACTTAGAAGTTCACATGTTACGATAAATAAAATGATAACTAAATGTTCATTTTTCCTTTGGTGTTAAGAGTTTCACAAATAATATACGCATTCACACATTCAGTGCCAAGAACTCAGCGTATGGGTCGAGCAGTGATTCGTTATGTGCCCACAACCCGTATCTGAGTCGTTGTTTTAAGTAGCTATACGTGACTTGTGTTCATGCGCGGGTTGTGGGCACACGAACGAATTGTTGTTCGGCCCATGTGTTGAGTGCTTGGCCCTAAAAATGTAAAAACACTTTTGCACTTGGCACTGAAAGTGTTCATTCATGAAACAGTACTAAACTATTACAATTTAATTTCAATAGGCACGTAATGATAATTAATTTCTTCTTGAGAACTTTAAAATCCAATTTTTTTTTTGATACAGTGAACCGATTACGATGAAATAAATCAAATCAATTATCTACATTATTTTTGTACTTTTTACGTGATGCGCGAACATCTATACAGATAAACAGACAAACAGACTTATTTTCAAAAAATCATGGAAATGGGTTCTGTTAGTTATCCTTTATCCTCCTGACTATTTAAAAAAAATATTTTGAATGTACAAAACGACTCTTCAACAGATTTATTATTTGTATTATTATGGAAGACTTACGGCTAAAACAAACAGGTCGAGATCAGTAAATAAGACTGTCAGCCAATTACTAGTCTCCACTTATAAAATACAGAAAAAGTAAGTCATTTCTATGGACATTCACACCAAGTTACTAAGTAACTAATACTTGCACTACAAAGTTGCTCGCACTGCAAAACGATCACTATAACTAAACTATCAATGTTTTGACAAAATATCGGAGCAGTTAATGTGATTGTTAAAGATTTTCAACAGCAGAACACAGTCAGAAATCTCGCGGCGGTTGGCTAGAGGAAGAATGTGAAATTTTTTGCAGTGATTAAGGTAATTTTTTGAGTGATACGGAATTTTCTTTAAATGAAATTTGGTACAGAGGTAGTTTAGAGTCTGAGAAAGGACATAAGCTTTTTACTTTTTATCCCGGGAGTATGTTCCATAGGGACCACGCGGGCGAAGCCGCTGGCAGAAGCTAGTATCTTATAAATCTTTTTTCGATGCTCTCAATTCGGTTAATATATTTGTGGTAACATGGGTTCCATATTTCTGACACATACTCCAAATGGCTTCTAACGTAGGTACAGTATAGGATCTTTAAAGTTTTGGCTTGAGAGAAGCCCTTGGATAATCACATCTTGAAACCCAATGATTTAGATGCCTTAGCGACTATTGCATCTATAATATCGATGCCTTAGTTCACATTTGCACTAACTACAAAAATGACATTTTTGAGGAGAGAGCTTTAAAGTTTTTTAAAGTTTAGACAAGAATGGCACAAAAACCAAGTAAGATAACAAAACAAATATGAATCTATTCATAAGACTAGTCCTTTAACTCTATCATATCTCAATGTTGCAATATTAGTACATACGTTACCTTTTCAAAATGGCTAAATAAACATAAAACCCCCCATTTAAAACATTTGTGCACTAAGATTGATTATATTGACAGGCATTAAGTGAAAAACTCAAAAATATTTAACAGCATTACCAGGCTGGTTAAAAGTTCAAGAAGAAAAATAATAATATGTATGGGTATTGCATTAAATATACCAAATATAAACCAGTGATCCAATTCATCATGTTTATTTTTATTAAAAAACAAAGTTTTTCAAACTACAATCAAACAAAATATTTTTTGAACTCACAATAAAATAATAAAAGGACATCAATCTTTAGTTATTTCCCAAAACAATTAGTTTCTGAATCATTAGAAATAAGAAAATTAATAAATTCTGTCTTCAGTTTCAGGTGACAATGATTACTAACTAGCTTCTACCCGCAACTTTGTCTGCTTAATCTTTAAATCTGGTTCCAGAGATACATTAAAAATGTTTAATCGTACTAATTGTACTGGTATCTCAGTTGCTCGCTGGGACACGACATAGGGAGCGTGTTGTTTTAGTCGATAATTCGCCTGCTCCGCCGTTTCAGTAACTTTCAAGCTGGCCACTGCCGCCGCCGCTGCGCTTATTCTTTCTGGTACTTGTGAAGCTTGGCAACTTACAATTCTAGCCCCGAAAATACTTTGACATGTCTCTTATATCCTGGTACTTCTTAATCTTTAGCGCTCTCAATTCCAGCCCAAAAATACTATGACCAACTCCAGAAAGGTACTTGCAAATCTTTAGCGCTCACAATTTCTGCCCTGGAAATACTTTGTCATGTTTCTTGGTCTTCTGGTATCTATTTACTTGTGAATCTTTAGCGCTCTAAATTCCATCCTCGAAAAAGCTTCGACATGTTTCAGGTCTTCTAGCATCTACTTGTGAATCTTTAGCGGTCATAATTCCATCCCCGAAAAAGTCTCCGTCTTCTGGTAGGTATTTGCGAATCTTTAGTGCTCAAAATTTCAGCCAAATAAATACTTCGACATGTTTCTTGGTCTCATGGTACTTGTGAATATGTAACGCTCACAATTTCAGCCAAAAAATACTTTGACATGTTTGTGGTCCCTTAGTATCTACTTGTGAATCTTAAGCACTCATAATTCGATCCCCGAAAAAGCTTCGACATGTTTCTGGTCTCCTGGTATTTATTTGCGAATCTTTAGCGCTTACGCTTTTGACAATATGTCTTTTCCGACTCATTCTACGATAAAAACATTATGTACAAAATTAAACAAAAAAAAAAAAATATCCTACCATTTGTCTCAACAACTTTTTCGTAAAAATAGTTTCGGCTTACGAGCGCCGCAAAATGTAATTCAACACGCGTTTTCGCTGAATAACTTGTTTCCACACCACCTTGAGGTAGAGTAAGTATTCACAGTACGTAATAAACATTGAATTAATTGGGCTTAGTTTAATTCCGATTTTCTATTTATTTCACATGTACACAAAGATGTACACTGGGAATATATCTCAAAACGATCTAATACATTTGTGCACTTCAAAAATTGCCAAACCCCTTCAAATAAAAGTACTTAACACACTTGTACATCAAACTTTCTTGATGTTTTTGTACTACCAATACACTCCTATAGCACTGCTAAAAATAAAAAGTATGAGCAGATATTGCAATTGTACATAATACGTTTGTGTTTTCAAATGTTCTGCGGTTTACAAACTCAAAATCAGTTAAGTTGATTGGATTTACAAAAATAAAGGTCATTAGTATAAAACAACATTCATGGAACATTACTGGAACTTTTTTAATACAACTGTGACCCACGTTTTTGGTAGAAAGAGACGGTATAACGGTATTTCGATACGCGCACCGCAAACGAAAGAACATGAAATTTTGTATTATTAGCATTTAAAAAGTGAAAATTGAAAATTTTGTAGTTAGTGCAATTGTGAACTTCAAGCATCGATAAGTACTTCGAAACTGAGCTTGAAATTATGATGAACCCCCAGATCGCGAATGGAGTTTGATCTAGGTAGAATTTGATGACCTGTAAGATTCAGCAATACGTAAAAACCGAGCATTTAGCGGGATTCAGATCTAGCTTGTTCCTTTGACAGTAGCCCTCCAGACGATACAGATTATTCTGGAGTGCCGATACATCCATTTGCGACGATATTTTGATGTCAATTTTCATGTCGTCTGTAAAACACACTAGTTTGGATCAAATCAAGCAAGAGTCAATGTCGTTGACATTATAAAAACCGGCCAAGTGCGAGTCGGTATCGCACAGGGAGGGTTCCGTACCATAAACCTTAATTTGTGAAAATTTCAACTGTCTACCTAGTTTGGTTCTTGAGATGCAGCCTGCTGACAGACGGACGAACGGACGGACGGACAGCGGAGGCTTAGTAATAGGGTTCCGTTGGTTACCCTTCGGGTACGGAACCCTAAAAAGCAGTGGGGCGAGCAATTCATGCTGCTTGATATATAGTTGTTGAGAACTACTGCTTGGGACCTAATCACAAGGTAAGACGCAAACCATCTGAGTAGATCGCCGCGGATTCCGATGCCATTTAACTTAGACAAGAGGATGCTGTCTATACGGTCAAAGGCCTTGCTATAGTCCGTATAAAAAACATCAACCTGCTCACCGTTGTCTATGGCATCAGTTTTAAATTCATTAAGGAGAATCAGGTTCGTAACAGTAGACCTCCCTTTCAGAAAATCATGTTGGAAAGAGCTAAATCAAGTTTTGAGAGCAGAATAAACCTGGTCATATACGCGTGAGGGAAAGTAGCAACGGTATCCTGAGGATGATTGCTTCACGTGCTGATTGCCCAATCCAGCAAAGATGGATGAATATTATGTTGGGACGCTAGAGGTCGGCAAACTAGCGCAAGGGTTTGCCGGTGTCTAGGGGAAGATGACAGGAAGGATGGTGACGTGTCTGGCACGCCAATGGATTAATTATCGATTTTAAATTAGTTGGACATGTGATTTTATTATTCTGTACTGTGATTTTATTTTATTTTGATTTTAGTTGATTATGATAATGTTGAGGAATTTTTTTGGAGATTACTGTTTTTATTTTTATTTTAATAACTTAATTTTGATTTTATTGAGTGTGTATTTTGAATTGTTTTTTATTTTTATTTTATTTTGTGTTTTTTTTTTTGTTTTATTTAAACGTTTAAAAAGAGGTACAACTCCTATAAGTTGTATGTCCCCAAAAGGACACATCATGTACAATCCCTATCTCTGTAACCGTTAACCAAGCAAGTTTTGTTCGTTCAGAAATCTAAAAGTTCACATGATCACTGTCCCATATTTGTTGAGTGTAGGTTAGATAGGATTAGGCCTAAGGTAATAGACCATAAAACATCACGTAGTAGAGTCATTTGGGGCGAGAGGGATAGCGATCAAATAAGCGTGTACTATGACTTATGTAATAGTAAGTTATGGCTGATTGATTACCCACAGGAATTTGGGTTTTGCAGCGATAGACACTGTAATAATACTGAACATAGGGCAATCCTGGACAAAATGTATGACAGTATTGTTGCTGCTTTGTCAGAAGCCGCGGTACAGAGCCAAGTGGATACTCGAACTTATAGACATGTTGGCCGTGTTGTTGGATGGAACAAGCACGTGCGAGGCGCCCACGCGGAGGCGAGTCTTAAATATCAGCTGTGGGTATGGCACAATAAACCAACTTCTGGCGATGTTTACAACGACTTGTGTCGGACACGAAAGGTGTTTAAAAGCAAACTAGTGTGGTGTCAGAGTCATCAAGAACAAATTAAGCTTGATATTGTAGCTTCCCTCAGTAAAGCCAATAATTTTCAAAAGTTCTGGAAGGCTACCAAAAAGTTTGCTATTAAGCCAGGCTTTCCTGTGAGTGTCGGTGGTGCTGATCAGCCGGATAGCATAGCCAGCATATATGTTTATGGACCACTTTAAAGTGGAGTCACCACTGGGCTCATCGTTGCGGGTGCTCGATGACGGATGCTGTCGTGATTCTGATCTGGTTCGTTTTTCGGCCAAGCAGGTGTCAAGCACCATTAAGAAAATGACGAGAGAAAAGTCCCCGGGGCATGATGGTTTAAGCATTGCTAGCTACAGAGAGGGATTGTTATATAGCTAGAGTGCTCGCTATGTTTTTATCGCTATGTATGTGTCACTCGTACCTTCCCTCTGATCTCATGCGAACTATTGTCGTGCCTATTGTTAAAAATAAAACGGGTCACGTTGCTGATAAATGTAACTATCGACCCATCTCCCTGGCTACTTTTGTCGCGAAGGTTCTCGACAGTCTGCTGGACACACGGTTGGATGGTTTGTTGAAATTACACGACGCACAATTTGGGATTCGTAATGATCTTGGCACTGAAAGTGCGATTCTCAGCCTCAAACATACGGTGCACGAAACGTCGTACACCAGTGTATGCTTGCTTTTTAGACCTCTCCCGTGCCTTTGACCTTGTATCGTACGAGGTTATGTGGAAAAAGCTGCGGAAGAGAAAAGCGCCAGCGGAGCTGTTGCGTATCTTCCAGTATTAGTATTACAACCAGACGAACAGTGTGAGATGGGCAGACGGACTGTCTGTGTCGTATGGGCTAGAGTGCTGGGTTAGACAAGGAGGGATAACGTCACCAAAACTGTTAAACCTCTATAGAAACGATCTGATCGTTGAGCTCAGCAGCAAGATAATCGGATGTCGCATTGATGACGTCAGTGTCAACAACATCAGCTACGCTGACGATATGGTGCTGCTGAGCCCTACGGCTAAGGTGCTTAGAGAGCTGCTGAGTTGTTGTGAGGGCTATGCTCGTGAGCATGGCCTAGTTTATAATGTCAAGAAAAGCGAGTTCATGGTCTTTAAGGCTGGCAGTGCTAAATGTCCTGAGTATGTGCCTCCGATTAAACTAAATGGGAATGACATATTGCGAATGTACCAGTTCAAATACTTGGGGCATTATGTAACTGACGACCTTAGTGACCAAGTGGATATTGAGAGGGAAAGTAGGGCGCTGGCACTTCGATGTAACATGTTGGCTCGCAGGTTTGCACGCTGTAGCAAAGAAGTCAAAATAACTTTTTTTAAAGCTAATTGTCAAGTGTTTTACACGTGCAGCCTGTGGACCAACTATACTCAGCGGGCTATCAGCGCCCTACGGGTCCAGTATAATAATGGATTCAGGATGTTGATGGGGCTGCCCCGTTTCTGCAGTGCATCAGGTATGTTTGCACAAGCACACGTCGATGGCTTCCACGCCATCGTCAGACAGAAAACTGCCTCTTTGCTTTGCAGAGTGCGAGTCAGCTCCAACTCCATCCTGAAGACTATAGCGGAGAGGTACGACTCTCCTTTGTTAGGGGATGTTGTTCGAAGATGTGTCTCTAAATAGATTTATAATTTGTCGTTTTGTTTACTAACCTATATGGATGCTGCTTATCCGAATTAATGATTATTTTAAATTTTTTGATATCATTTTATTTAATAAAGAAATATAAAATGTGGTGTTCACAAGAATCCCTTGTTATACTTTTGAGGTTTAGATTAAAACCACACAATTAACAGTAAGTAGTGTACAACTCGAAGGGACCGTCTAGACGCCAGAAGGGTTAGTTCAGGACTGCCTTACGACGTAGCCCTCGAGGTGCACGCTAACTGGTGTATATCCACTAAATCACTGCAGCTATTGAACATTTTACATAATCTAGGCAAAGGTGAGTTTGTGCCAAGTACAGTCCTTCGTGGAGGCATAGTGGTGTAATGGTATTTCTCGGGTATCAGTTGTTGTTGTTGCAGTTGGAGCATGGAATTTAATAAGACTTAATAACTTAGAGCAATCAATTCGATTTCTATATAACGTTGTATAAAAATATGGCGCCGTTGACGTCTCTGCGTGTGGATAATGTTGCATTCTGAAATGATGCAGGTGGGTTTTGTAGGACGGTAGCTGCAAAGATTTCATTTAAAAAAAAGCTAGATGCCACACAAAACGCTTCTGTACTCGTTCTAACCGCAGCATATGAGTGGCGTAATGAGGTCTCCATACAACGCTGCAATATTCCAAGATACTTCGCACGAGAATGTTGTACAACATTATTTTGGTGTTGCTTTTACGAAAACCCCTAATGCTACGAAGTAAGAAGCCTAACATTTTAGTTGATTTTTTAATAATATATTCAATGTGAGGTATAAAGCTTACTTTCCTATCGAAAATTACACCTAGGTCCTTGCCTAATTAGAGTTCTTTTAATTTATCTTGGTTTATGAAGTATTCTGTATTTACCTAAACATAGTTATTCTTTCTCGTAAACTTAACGTGATAACGTTTTTCAGAATTCAGTTGCAATCTATTATTTTCACACCATTCAATAACTCTGTTAAGGTCGTTCTGTAGAAGCTCGCTATCTGTTGGGGATTCAATCATTCGTGCAAACTTCAAAGCATTGGGGAAGGTCATTAATAAATATATTAAATAATATCGGAGCTAAAGGCGAACCTTGAGGTGCGCCAGAGGTTTTATGTGCTCTGAAAATTTAAATCCGTTCACAACGACGTAGAAATTGCGTTCGGTTAGATATGATTTGAACCATTCTAGCAAGGACCCTGATACACCGTAAGCTGCAAGTTTGTAGATTAGTAAGTGTTACCCAGTATTGTAGGGTTGTAGAGGTCTGGTAGGCAGCCGCTCCACGTTAAATACTGGAATTCAACTGAATCCGGTTTGACTGGAAGCTGACCCCAATATATCTGGGAAAAGGCTAGGCAGATGGAAGGTCTGTCTGTCAAGATCCTAAATCTCGGGAACGCGTGGAGGTATCGTGTTGAAATCAAAACCATATACTCAGATCTACAGTCCCTTGAAGCTGTGAAAGAATCAAACTTGTTGACTTAAAAATAGATACGGCCGTTTATGCCGCAAAAAAACGTATATTTCCACACTCTCAAGGAAACCAAAATTCATAATATTCATAGGATTCCCGTTGACCTAGAATTATGAAAGGAGAATGACCAAATTAGTATGGGCACTGGACCAAAAAAAAAATTGCTGCCCCCAGGGTTGACTCTTTGTTGGTGGGTTAATACTGTTGGACTAACTATGTGTGCAAATGCGAATCAAATTCCAACCCACAGTTACAGAGTAATTCGACGTTATATAATACTGCAACAATACACTTTCGCTTGCACCAAATTTTTTTTTGTATATTATTTCTGCTTGTTAAAAATGTTGTTATAAGGATTCACTAAATAAATAGATGAATAAACGTTTGACGCAATGAAACCTGTCGGGAGTAGGGTGCAGAAATTTTTGAGCTCGCTTCGCTCGCTCTTGCATTTTGCGCTCTGTGGCTTCCTGAGTTTTTCTTTATAGATCAACAAAAAACTTAAATTTCAGTGTGAATGTTCAAAATACAATAAAACCCTTCAGAGATAAGGTGCAAAAATTTCTTTAATCCATTTCTGCATTTTGGGGTGACACTCGTTCGTTGACTTTTTGTCACGGTCGGGTGTCACCCCTTAATGGGCGACGTAATAAAAATCGTCCGTGGAGGGGTGTAAAAAATTTCGAGCTCGCTTCGCTCGCTCTTACTTTCTGCACTCTCTTTTATCTCGAGCGTTTCTGTATGATTAAATAAAATCACTGTTTGTGTATGTCAAAAGAAAATGAAACCTTTCCGAGTTGGAGTGCATGAATTTTCGAGCTCGCTTCGCCCGCTCTTGTGTTCTGCCCTCTCTCAGTTAGTGAGCTTTCTTGCATCACTCTATAAAGTTATTTCTATTTAAGTGTGACAGTTAAAGAGTATGTATGTGATCATTCATATCACAAGAATATAAAACCTATCCGAGATGTTGTTGTGTTCTGCGCTCTTTTAGTTCTTTAGTTTACTTGCGTTACTCAACAAAGTTGGGTTTAGGTAATGATGAAAACAAAATCAAAATAATGTAATTTTCGAGATTTTGTTTGTAAGTATGATTAAGAACATTCCTGAAAATAAAAACCTGCAGCGCAAATGGCACACGTTACCCCGTCCCATCCGAAAAATGGCTTGCGATTGCCGTCACCAGAACGGAAGGCCGAAGGTGCAACTTATAATTAAATGGGGGGAGGGGGGGTGGTCATTTGTGGGGTGACACCACATTATCCGCCCCGGGTGTCACCCTGCTGGCTACGCTACTGGCAGTCCCTCATGACGAACCGAGAACCTGGTGAAGTCTGAGATAGATAAACAAACGAAGTATCTTGACTTGGCTCGCGAGGTTGTCGACATGTGGGATGTGAACACAGCAGTCATTGCGCCGATAGTCGTGACGGCCAATGGCATAATTTCCAAGAGCCTCGGCCAACATCTCAAGAGGCTCTCGTTGGGCAGCTGGATCAAGGGCTTGATCCAAAAAGCAGTACTCTTGGACACGGCGTGCATCGTTAGGAGGTTCCTCTCTCGGGAGCCCTGACCACCGGTAACTTGGACCCTGTTCCCGATACCGGTGGGCTATTATTTTTTGTATATTTTTTTTAATATTTATAGAAATATTTAAAAATTTAAATTATATGTAAATACAATGAGTAAATGGAATAATAATAATCATTTCATTTCAGTAAATAATCCATAATTTGTTAGTAAACATTAACCTTAATAACTGTTAGTACGAACGTACGAGCGGGCAATCAAATTTCTCCGCAATGACAATCAGGAGACTGTTCGAGCTACCCCGAACCCTCTGCAGCAGCGACGCGGCACGCTTACGTCTGATCGCTGCGAAGCCATAAGGTGCGCATCAGTAAACATTCCCGACGCACTGCAGAAGCGTGGCAGCCTCAGCAGCATCGTGAACGCATTGTTGTGTTGGACTCTTAGAGCATTGATGGCTTTCTGCGTACAACTTGTCCTGCTTTAAAAAGCGACATTTTCACTTCACACGTGATAGATATTACCTGCGAGTTTAATAGGAGGAAAACTTTCGGAGGACTTAGCTCCATAAATAAGAACCTCACTCTTTTTGGCATTGTATCTTAAATAAACCATGCTCCTCAACATACTTCTCACAAACATCCAATAGCTTTCTCAAGCCTGAGACTGAAGGGCTCAATAGTGCCATTTCATCGGCGTAGCTGATATTATTGAACGCTACTCCATCAATATAACAGCCAGCCTGCAAACTACTGAGCTCACTAATGAGACCGTCAATGTATAGGTTAAAAAATATCGGAGAAGTCAAACCACCCTGTCTGACTCCACACTGCAACCTATACTCATCAGACTTGCCCTCAGCCCAACGCACGTAGTTCACATGGTGACCATACCAGTACCTAAATACCTTTATAACTTCTAATGGTATATTTGCTTTGCTTTAACTTACCCCATAACTTGTCATAATTGACCATATCAAGAGCCTTTGACATATCAAGGAAGCAAGAAAACACAGGACTCTGATTATCTACGTAATAGCATACCGCCTTTTTAAGGCACAAAATAGCCCCCTCTGTGTTGATAGTCCTGAAACCGTGCTGAGCATCATGTAAGGTAATATTTTGCTGTAAGGTGTTCAAAAGACTATCAGAAACCTTTGCGACAATTATTGCCAGAGAGATAGGTCTGTATAGCCAAAGGTCCTCCGCTGTAGAGTGAAAATTAGGTTGGCAAACAACTGATAATTCTCTAGGAGTAGCAATAAGTACCCCCCACCGTGCGATTGCCGGTTAGAATATAGTCTCGGTCGCGGCGCCAAACTATACCGATCATCAAAAAAATCAATGCTTAATATTGATTTAAAAAGAGTAGGGCAATTTAATTACAGAATTACGTATTAAAACTGCAACAATGATGATTTGAATTCTCTATTTTTGTAACATATTGTTATAACTTAGTGTATGTTAGACTATTTACATGTTCTTGATTTGTTTATTCATTTCCATTGAAGAATTTTGAGAGGAAATCTTTGGGTTTGGGTTCCTCTGTGGGCTTGAAGTAGGTCATAATGTGACCCTTTTGTTTCCACATGTTGACTGTTTCCTTGAGCTCCATTTGACCCTGAAAATTAAAGACACATTTTGTACTTATGGGAATAAATTATAGTCATGTAAAAAAACAAGTGCGAGTCGGACTCGCGTGCAAAGGGTTCCGAACGAATTTAATAGTTTTAACATGTTATTTTAACACTACAGACTTAATCTTTAGGTAAAGATCTATTATCTCCATTTTTTTCAAAATTTTTGGCTCAGTAGTTTCGGAGATAAGGGGGGGAATGGTCATTTTTCGTCTAATTTCTTGAATAACTTAAAAACCATTTATTTTAAAATTATGAAAAAAATATAATTAAAACCCTCATAGTAAGCCCTTTCATTTGATATGTCACACGATATTGTTCATAAAACTTTTTTTTTTCTAGTTTGACCCTCAAAAGTGACCCCCATACTAAAAATTTAATGATTTACGTAACGCGGCCGTGTTTGGGTCACAGAAGTCCATATGTGTACCAAATTTCAACAGAATCGGTCCAGTGGATCCGGAGAAAACTGGCTGTGACAGACGGACAGACAGACAGACACCCGAGTGATCCTATAAGGGTTCCTTTTTTTTTCGGAACCCTAAAAACTAATAATTCTTGCATTGTTTTCTTATTTTATTTTAGTTTAATAAAAACTTTTCCTTAGGTGACTTCATGAATCAGATATACAGTGGCAGTCCTATTATTTGTGTAAAAAATAGATACAGACTACGTCATATAAGTATTAAAAATATTTTTCCAGAAAGATTACCTTGATAACAAGCATATCAATAACCCTGATATCGGTCACATCTTTGTTTTTAAGGAACAATTCCTTCAGCTTGGCACGGCACGCATCTTCTGTCTTAGGAATATCATAGTCCATAACTGAAATGAAAATATTCAATGTTAACAGCACTTATATCCTACACCATTTGCGCTAGGTATGTTAGCCTACCACCGTAGCAAGATTTCTTCTGACTTCTAGTCGGAAGAAATCTTGCAACAGTTAAATATTTCATCCGCCTTATTCGTGGTTCCCACTTCAACTCTTAGCTTTTACAGCACATTCCTTTTAATATACCTCTTCTTATCCATCATACACTTCGCATTCGGCAACATCCTCTATTCTCAGTGCCTCAAATCGGTTCCAAATCCCTTAAGACCAGAATAGAATAGAATAAAATGATTTTCCATTGATGATTTTTTGTCCATTGTATTTAGCTCTCACCCTTACAAACAAAATTTTATTATTTGACGATACGTTGGATATCTTTGCACGACTGCTGAGCTGAGATTTCTGAGCACTGCTACTCGTTACCTAGAGTCCATTGGTGCTTCTAGTATAATCTCTTGTGACTAATTTAATATTAATTCTTATTTTGTTTGACTTTTAAATAATTGTTTACTTTTGTTTTTATTTTTGGTTTATTATTATTATATAATCTACACTAATATTATAAAGAGGAAAGATTTGTTTGTTTGAAATGAATAGGCTCCGAAACTACTGGACCGATTCGAAAAATTCTTTCAGCAATGGATAGCTACATTATCAGGGAGTAACATAGGCTATATTTTATCCCCATACTCCCACGGGAACGGGAACTATGCGGGTCAAACCGCGTGACGTCCACTAGTTATTTATAATTGTAAATTGATAATTTCATAATAATTCAATGACATTGCTAATTTCTATTTAATTTTTGATTAATTTATTTTCTAATTTAATTTTCATTCAGTTCAGTTTCTAATAATTGTTTACTTTTCATTTATTATTATTGTTTATTGATTTTTGTATTATGATTCAATGACATTTACAATTTCAATTTTTCTATTTTTATTTATATTTTTTTAATTGTATTTCAATTTTCTTTTGTACCGACCAATGACTTGTGTGGTTTGACTGTTAATTCAAGTTGGTTATAATAATAAATAAATCAAAAAGTAATATATTATCTAAATGCACTAATTTAATATGATCTATCTTTCTAGCAAATCATAGTTGTTTTTTTTTTCAACATTTTAAGAATTCTGTGTATCTGGAGTCATTATGTGACATGTTTTTGCTGTATGTAAAAATATTACAGCAAATTGCTTTTATTTGTTGTTGTACATTTCCATTTACTTTTTTTATTATTACCTCTCGTAGGAACGAGTATAACTCCACGGAGAGCATACAACAACAAGAAGCACAGGGATTTATATCTATGAAGCTAAGCTTTATAGAAGCAACATTGATGACATAATAGGCGACTTACCCAAGTACGGGATTTGGCGATACCAGGCCTTGTACAGATTCAATACTCTCATTTTGGCTTCCCCATGATTTACGGAGAGTACTGGCCTTACAGTCTTTGTGCCCACTTGTATGGCTTGCCTCGCCGACATTTTTATTTTAAACTAAAATAAATTCAACACTCGCGTCGTAATTTCGAAATGTTTTGATTTTGACAATGACAAGTTCTCGCTTTTTGACATTGAGTGGAGATATCAGGATTGCTAGGCGAAAAAATAAAAACTATCAAAGACAACAATTTATTATAGTTCTTCATTCATTTTTGCAAAATAATTCGAAAATATGCAAATACGCATATGCTTAGACTCCTACCTAGACGGTTCGTCTAGGTCTAGTTCTCGCGGCGATACTGTTGTATGATTAATATTTTGATTCTACTACAGTGGTATTTTTAGTCCCGCAGGGTTATTAGCAGGCCCGATCCGAGGGGGGGGGGGCCTGGGGGGTCATCACATTGACAAACCTTAAAAATAAACAAACGAACATTTAAACTACAATTAACCGGGGTGGGATACTTAAATGTCGAGTTCGCTTCGCTCGCTCTTGAATTCTTAGTTGCAGATACCGCTCAAAAGTGCAGTATCCTGATAAGGCACTTGTTTCACCGCCGGTGATCAGCGAGTAAAGAGTACTTTTGTGCGACGGGCTTTTACTCGCAATGCTCGCTCCGGCCCGCACTATAGGTAGAAATTACCGCTGTTTGGTGAGTTCTAACAGCCAAGCGAGTGTCGCTGAGCAAGTACAATCTTTGATAGCTCTTGTCGCTGCGATCAACTAGAGGTAAGAGCTGCTTGTCGGCAGTGTGAACAGTCAGCTATCGACTATGAATGTATGTGACTCTTTTACTCAAACGAGATCTATACCTTTTGTCCCTTTATTATAATTATTATAATGGGCTTGTGAAATACTTAGGTCTAGGTTCGAATCTTCAGGTGAGGTTTTTTCTTTTCAACAATCTTCATCTTTTTTTATTATTCGATAAATAAATAAACGAAAGTGACAAATAATAATGCAATAATTATTTTTTTATTATTTTCTTATTGAATAAAGGGGCTAAGAATAAAAATGATGGCAAAACATTTATTCGTAAAATAAATAAACTTCTTGTTAACATAAGTGATGGCAAAACGTTTATTCGTAATATTTTTACAAAGTTTAAATGAATAAACTTTTTGGTAAAACAGTTTATTTTCTCATAACGAACAATTTATTGAAGGTAAGTAGCTAATAAGTCAACGTTGGGCAGCTGGATCTTGAGCCCTTGGGCTTGATCCAGAAAGCAGTACTCCTGGACACGGCGCGCATCGTTAGGAGGTTCCTCTCTCAGCAGGAGCCCTGACCACCGGTAGCTTGGACCCTGTTCCCGAAACCAGTGGGCTACTATTTTTAATAAAGTTAAACTTAAAAAAAATATATCAGCTTATGTTAGTGACAACACTGACAACTAACTTTTTTTGATGTGTGTATTCTTGCTCTACTCCTGATGATAAAAAAATTACGATAGGTCTCAATTCTGTGGGACTCTGGGTATGAAATGACCATTCTTCTTTGTCACAGACTGTATATTTCTATTGCCGGTAGACAAGTGCGATTCGGACTCGCCCACCGAGGGTTCCGTACAAATTACTTTAAATAAAGACTATATTTTTTATGATTTATATACAAATGTATAGTTTTCAAACTTTTTCCTATACTTGTAGTATAAGACGGTTTTACTTGCCAAATTTCATAGTTCTAGGTCAACGGGAAATACCCTATACATTTTGATTCCCTTGAGAATGTCGAAATATACATTTTTTGCGGCATAACCGATCGGTATTTTTTACGTTAATTTAGAAGTTTGATTTTGTCACAGCTGTAATGGCCATAGATCTGAGTATATAGTATTAATTTCAGCTCGATACCTTCACGCGTTCCCGCCATAAACGGTATTGACGGACAGACGGACGGACAACAAAGCGATCCTATAAGGATTCCGTTTTTTTTTCCTTTTGAGGTACGGAACCCTAAAAATAATAAAAGTAAACAAAGTTAAAAATGAAATAAACGTGT
The DNA here is from genome assembly GCA_947578705.1 of Lacanobia wlatinum. Classification (NCBI taxonomy): domain Eukaryota; kingdom Metazoa; phylum Arthropoda; class Insecta; order Lepidoptera; family Noctuidae; genus Lacanobia; species Lacanobia wlatinum. Next base: position 13,923,609 of record OX388033.1, read on the forward strand.
TTTTCCCGATTTATGGTACGGAACCCTTCTTGTGAGAGTCCGACTTGGACTTAGCCGGTTTGTAATAATAATTATTCAATAATTATAATATTTAAATATGAATCTCTCTCTCTCTGTTGGCGAGAAAAGATTGGACAACTTTGACAACGCGACTGGGCGCGTCGGAGGTGGCCAGCTTGTAAATGAGGCCCTCATGCCACACACGGCCGAAGGCCTTCTCCATGTCGAGGAATACTGCGACCGCGTATTCCTTCTTGTTCCTAGCTGCCGACAGCAGGTGCAGTACCCTCGACAACTGAAGCGTCGTGCTGTGTTCCGACCGAAACCCGAATTTTTCTGGTCGTGGAGAGATATGCGGTTGGAGATGTCGCAGCAGGAGCGACTCGAACACCTTGGAGATGGTGGGCAGCAGGGTGATTGGCCGATAGCTCTCAGGCTTCAAGATATTCTTCCCCGCCTTGGGCAGCATAATGACGCGCCCTTCCTTCCATTGGATGGGGAAGGCCCCCATGCGCAGTATCCCTGTATACAGGCGCGCCAAGGCCGCGACCGTTCGGTGCGGCAGGTGGCGCAGCGCTGTGCTAGAGATACCGTCGGCGCCGGGGCCTTACGTGGATTCATTCGTTTAAGGGCGCGTACAACTGCGCCCGGCGAGAAGAATATGGGGACTTCATCAGGAGCTATCGGCGGGGCGAAGTAGTCCCCAAGTTGTTACTCGACTGCCGCGACATGTGCGTGCTCGGCGGTCGGGTTTGGACAAAACTGACGCTCACGGTGGGCGGCGAAGACCTCCGCCTTTTCTTCTGCTACGGATTTGAGCGCCCCGTCGCTATCATGTATAGAGCGCACGGAGCGGAGCTGGGGTGCAGGAGAGTTGGCGACAAAGCTGGTGCTGAAAGGGCTGAGCAATGTTTGACAGCCGCTTTTATACTCGTACACCGCCACTTTGTCCAGCTACTGTGGTAGGCGAGTTTGCTAAGACGGCCGTTCCTGACTTACTAATAAAATTGAATGCCTTCGACTCAAGTCGTTATGAATGAAAGACAAGAATACATCAATAGCTATCTATCCACTCTTACACCGCACCGGCTGTGCACCGCGTCCGTCCCCCGCTTATCTTTGGTCAAAGTGAGATGGCAATATGCCGCGAACAAATTTCGTACCCGCGTCAACTTGTAGTTGTGAGCGTCTCCGCCGGGCTCTTAAACCGTACGTCACTACCAACAACTACAACCAATACCTAACAACGTTTATTCCAATCAAGTTCTAAACTTGATCGGATCGAAAACTCATGTCTACCTCACAGAAATCTAAGTGTGTTCCGAAATATAAAACAGTATACTGGCTAGTGCTCATGACGTGATGAAACGACCCTATTCTGTTGAGTTGTTCCGAAATATACTGGCGTGTGCGTTGACGATATAAATTGAAGTCATATTGAGAAACTCCTGTCTGATGCACACACGCCCGTTTGACGTTTGATATACTACTAATACGTCACATTTGACATTTGTCTCACCAGTACACTATGGTGACACACCAGTACAAAATATGGCGTCAGTTTTATGACGTCATGAGCACTGGCCAGTATACCGTTTTATATTTCGGAACTCACACTAAATTCTTTATTTAGTTTTCTATCTACCTTTATAACTTTACGAAATGCGTGAACAAAGCGAACAAGATAAAGAATATTATATTTCCATCCCATTACTTCCAATCGAGTAAGTAGTTACAAAAAGTCTTGCGTGAGATTTGAACTCACGGCTCACTAATTCGCGCATCTATCTGCAGTGCGATTCTGTAAACAGCAGTGCGATTCTGTAAACATGTCGAAGTGAAGGCTTGGGGTGAAATGATCACGAAGTGAGATATCATTCCATCTTGATAATATGGATTGACAGCTCACTTCGTGACTGTCTACAGAATCGACCGGCTGCACGCTCTTAACCACTAGGTCATCTTAACTAGTTATACTGTTGAAATTACGAAGTACAATCACGTGTCTATTTTCTTGAAAATAGAAGGTCGTAAGTCAAACGAAACGTCAAGTTATTGCGTTGTGAGATTGCCTATGGACTTTTGATCGCCACTGTACCTACATACCTAGATAGTGCTTGTCTCATCAAAATACGGTAATGCTATGATCTTGGATGTTAACTCTCGTGGGTACTTACCTACTGAAGGGAGAACCTAGTCAACTGCGGTAGAGCCGGCCAACCTATTGAAATTGTTAAATAAAAAAAGGTTTTTTTAATTATTTATATTTTTAATTGCAGGTTTCAGGTTACACCTACCCGTACCTATACAAGTTACAATTTATAACAAAACACTAGCCCCTCCGAAGATAATTCGTAAGTTATAAAAAAGGTACTCAACATGAATTTCGGATGTATAAATAATTTAGCTTTTTTCTCATGAAACAAAAACTACTTTCTATAGACTAATACACACGGATCTCAACCAATTATAACTAATACTTAGGTTGAATTTGCGCACGAAGTCAATCATTACCTATTCATCGATAAAATTGGGCGAGTTTAGCGCCAAAGACTACTTATTTGTGCCTACTAAAAACCAAGGTGATAATTAAAAAAAAAACTTTTAAATTAAAAATTGAAGCTTCAAACAGGAGATCCACCGCGCTGTTTGAGGTGCGACTATGAATATTCGATTCTAATAAACTGCTTGATGCTGAGTCTCATTCTGACTAATTAAGCCAACGGACACGTTTTAGCTCCATATTTCGGAGTACGGTCTGAACTATAGGGGTTGATCAGGTAGGTATCTTTAGTTCTTCCTGACATGTAAGTAAAGAAAATGTCTCTGAAAAAAAAAAAGTAGGTTTAGACACCTTACTATTTACTCGAATAGGGAACATCCACGGCGTTGACTATGCATCTAGTGTTGCGTTCTCGAAACTTATAAGCATAAAATATACTTGTCATTGACGCTTCTGTGCTGCCACCTATAGTTCCTGCGCGCTCCGTTTAGGGGAACGTATACGAAGTAGACTGTGCCATCTAGCGTAGCAACATCGAAACTTATACCTAGTAAAATAGGTATAGGTACTTGACAATGACAATTCCGTGCTAACACGCCTGTCATTTATAGGTCCTGTATGTTCCCTACTACACGAGTCTAGTTTTTAATCTAGCATTACCACGGACCCTGGCTTGCTACATGCAAAAATGAGGACAGATCTGTATATCTGCTTACACGTGTGTAGGTAGATACACAGATCTGCTAGCAATTTAATTTTCTATAGAAGTTAAGTGGAAAAGCACTCTTGTTTTCTATAAACTTTGACCGACCTTTTCTTGAGTATCCGTATGAAGTTTCATTAAAATCAGTACGTTAATTTCCAAGAATAAGAACTTACGAGGTTGTATGATATACACATTGCCTAGTGTAAATAGTCCTAGTCTGACGAGTTTCCAATATTTTTTTATATTATGGTTTGACTTACAAGAATGGTTTGTTAGGGTAATAGTCGTATTTAGTCGTAGGCCACCAAAGACGTGTTTGTTCCACCTGCTTCAATCTATTTCTCGTTGCAAAATCATACAACAAAATAGTAAACTGAAAAAACAACTTTGTATTAATACGTTTGTTTACGTATCTAATTATCCCACGACCGAATTTCGATCGGTAGCCAATCTCTAGCAGCCCACCAAATCAAGTCTAGAAGATATCTATTATAGTGCACATGTGTGTTGTGTATGCGGAAACACAAGTGCACTCTCTGTTTCTTTACGATGACATCCGACACGACCGGGGAGGGATCAGGCGTAGGACCAACGGCATTTACGTGCTTTCCGAGGCATGGGGGTGCCACGCTCTCAACTTTCGAAATCCGGGCAGTTACTGGGAAAATCCTAATGGGAAAAAAGCCAATAACATTTTTCCCGACTTTGTTTCCTAGGAATCGAGCCCAGGACCCTTGCTCTGCAGTCGCGCTCGCGTCCACGATATCGAGCTTGCGATCTATTGCGTGTTTCTAGGAGGTGGGTAAACTTCGGAAGTACTGATCCGATTAAGAACATTCTTTTCAACACATTTCCTCGAAAACTGGTTTCGAAAACTCTCACCGCTTTTGCCTTGCATTTAAAATTATTTTGCTCTCATTCAGAAAAGTGCGGTGGCCAGCTCCCAACATTAATTTATTAAGAATATTGACTGGTCAGCGAAAATCTCCACGAGCCATACTGCACAATCATTTGTGCCAAAAATTTATTTTTATGTATTTATTGTTTCGAGTATGTCGTATCGAAAGCGTCGTTAGATTTACGTGGGCATTTGTCATTGCAGACTCTCTGCTCCATACCGGCCTCGCTTTAGCTTGGCCGTAATTATTTTGCCTCGACTGCAATGACAAAGTTTTCCCACTTGCAGAAGAATAGATAAAATAGATAAAAAACTACTCAACCATTTAATGCCATAGGCAATAAGTGCCATAGTTTTTTTTTATAATATCCTGATTTGATGTTGAACTAGGTATAAACTACTCAATCATTTAGTGCCATAGGCAATTAGTGCCATAGTTTTTTTTGACAATATCCTGATATGATGTTGAACTAGGTATTATTACCTAGACACCCCGTCTTATCTACTCGTAAAAAAAACGTTACCAATTTCTGTATCATTTTTCGATGAGACCAGTTAATATTTTTTAATTGCTTTAAAGAAAACGGTATTCTGTATGCACGCGCTCTAAAGTCCATGTGCTTTAGATCAAGCCATCGACGCTGCGTCTGTAGTATCATTTTTTCTGTAGAAAAACAAGAAATATTATAGTAACTTTACGGATTTGACAGAGATAGACAAGAAATTTAAGAAATACTGCAACTGCATGGAATCTCACTCGATACTAGTTAAGCTAGTTTTTGTTAGACAAGATTGAGCTATTGTTTCGGGATTGTACCCACTTAATGCAAAAAATTGCGAATTCATGTTTTATAGATAGTAGAGTAGGGACTCCATTTACCGCACTTAGGACTCCCATTCAGTCCGTTGTACGTAGCTGTCCTGGCTTATTTAGCCAACCTAGCTCCGCCCAGAAGAACAGAAGTTTCCTGGGGGCTTCACAGGCTTCGCGGAGCGACCTCACCGTTTCGAGAATTTGTTGTCGTTGGGTAGCCACGGCCTCGCATTCCAAGATGACGTAGGCGGCTGATTCTTTGGCGTCAAAGCAGCCCCTGCAGAGTCGACTGTCTGTGCCGCCTATGTTACAAAGATGTTTGTTTGGGGGGCAATGGCCCGTGATTGTCCCTATTATTGAGGTTATTTCTATTTAGGCTGAGTAGTCGTTGTGCTAGTATGTTGTATAGGTATCTTACTGTGGTGCTTTGGTTCCAATTTGCCATTCACTCGGTTTCTGGCCCACTCCTGAAGATTATTTAGACGGTTTGCTTGTGGTAAATGAGGAATCAGAAGCGGTGTATCCGAAAGATCAGCTAAAAAGGCCTGAAATTGTTTATATTGCAATTAGAGCAACGTCTAGCGAATTAAAAAAAAAATCTAATCTAATCTTATATATAAAAATCTCGGGTCATTCCCATTTGGTAACGCTACATATACGGTTCCCTATCCATTTCCATAAAATTTTAAGACCTAATATAACTTGTTGTTTTGTTAGTATGTTGTATAGGTAGTAATTTGGTTCCGATTTCCCCCTTACTCGGCGTCTGGCCCACTCTTGAAGATTATTCAGCAGGTTTGCTTGTTGTAAGTGACTAAACAGAAGCGGTGAATCCGAAAGATCAGCCAAAAATGACAAAGTATATTAGAAAAAAAAAACATTAGATAGGTATGCGAAAAGAAGGGATCCCTGAGTTTATATGTAAGTAAACCCACGAATCACGATATACGAGAAATTTCTTGTGGGGGGCAACGATTACAAAAAAGACCTGTCACAATTAGAGACATTTGGTATAAATACACATAGTTTGCCTATTTTATTTATATTGTACTATCGCATGTTGATGATTTTAATTTGCTTAGTTTAAATAATCACTACATAGTATAAAACAAAGTTGCTTCCCGCTGTCTGTCTGTCCCTATGTATGCTTAGATCTTTAAAACTACGCAACGGATTTTGATGCGGGTTTTTAACCGACTTAAAAAAAACAGGGGGCTCTCAGTTCGACCCGTATGTTTGTATGTTTGTCCGCGATTATCTCGAATTTGACTGAACCGATTTTGATGCGGTTCTCTAAATGGGGTATCCATTTGTTGCATACCAAAACCTTCTCCAGAATGTAACAAATATGTCATGTCGTCAGATCCGTTATTAAACGATATATTAGTTCAACTCGACCGAGTTTGTTGATGCGGTTGCAATAAATCTGGTTCTAGTTAACTGATTTTGATGTGGTATTCAGTAATGTATTACTAATATCCTGGGGAAAGTCTTACTGTTATAATAATAGCCACGATTCGTTATGTTCAGTGAGTGGTTTGCACGCAGTTTTCGTTTGTTATTTATTTATTAGACCTATTCTATAGAGATATTCTATAGAGGCGCTCGTGAAAACATAATAACAGCCGCACGGGTCGATCTTCAAGGTTAAGCAACACTTGCCAAGGTTGGTCTGTGAATGTGTGACCATTTTATTTGAGATGGGTTTGCTCTTGACTCTAGTCTAGGTCAGAGAAGGAGCCTGCAGTTCACTCTGACTTTAAAGAGATGAGGGTTGTAAGCGTTCGGAAACACAGACGCAGGCAGAGACTTCCACTCCTTTGCTGTACGCATTACAAAAGACGTTTGGAAACGCTTAGTGCGAATTGGTGGAATAGCAACAAGGTAGGGATGGCCTGGATGTCCGATGGTGGAAGGGGGCCGGTGGGGTGAGGTCGTGGAGTTCTTGGGCTCACTCACCGAAGTATAATCTGTAGAAGACCGACAAGCAGGCAAACTTGCGGCAATGACCCAAGCTGTGTAGCTTGGCATCCACCAGTGCTACGTCGCCAATGAGCCTCTTAGCTCTGCGTTCCACCGAGTCAAGCGCGGCAAGCTGGTACTTAGCTGAACCATCCCAAAGGTGGCTGCAATACTCCATGCAGGATCGGACTTGTGCTTTGTACAGGGTTTAAAGCTCTCCGGGCCTGAAGTGTCGCTTCACCCTATTTAGGATGCCTAGCTTTTTGTCCGCACTCAATGGTGGCGCCGGAGTTGAGACTGGATGTCAACTCGTAGAACTAAGTGTACACCCTTGCAACTTGTATTCCGTCACAGTCCAACTCAGTATGACTGGAAAAATCCGCCTCACGATATCACCGTAACCACGATTACCTTGAAAGATTGCCGTCACTGGAGCTTTGGAAATGTATCCATCATCATATTTAAGACATACTCCTATTGATGGATCATCAAATAATATCAAAATGGCATTCATTTTCCCTTGCGCGACACTTCTTTAAAACAGCCTTCGTTTTTCTACCTAGGCCCATAGGCACACGGTTTAAAACTAGGCATATCAAGGTCATGAATACAAACTGATACCTACTAGTACTAGCCCAAAACTTATGACTAAAAAACCTACCACTAAAATAAATATAACATACATAGTTTTATTTATTAACATACATATTATAGTTTTAACTATATTTTTTTCATAATTTTAAAATAAATGGTTTAAGTTATTCAAGAAATTAAGACGAAAAATGACCATTCCCCCCCCCCCCCTTATATCCGAAACTACAGACTAAAATTTTGAAAAAAAAATGGAGATAATAGATCTTTACCTAAAGATTACAGGAAAACCTATTAGAAGTCTGTAGTGTTAAAAAAACATGTTAAAAAAAAATAAATTCGTTCGGAACCCTTTGCACGCGAGTCCGACTCGCACTTGGCCAGTTTTATTAATAATCCCTTTCAGTCGTAGTTGAACAAACGTCATCTAAAACTATTCCAAATTTCAAGTTCATAGCATAAGTAGTTCTTCAGATATCCAGCTGTGACAGACAGACAGACCATAAGGGTTCCTTTTTTACCATTTTGGTACGGAACCCTAAAACCGGACAAGTGGGAGTCGGACTCGCCACTTTGTAGGTACAAATTACTTCAAAATTGGTATTGTAAATCGGGTACCCGCATTGCCCTTACCTGTTTTGCCCTAGGTATGGCTTCGTGGGTTGGCAGGCGTTACTTTGCTTAGTTTTGAATTCATAAATGAATGAATAATGAGAATATAGCTTGTTAATGTAGGTATAATAATATAATAATAAATCATTTATTTCAGATAGGTCCGGATCCATATTTGTTAGTAAAATTGCTTAAAAACTAATGTTAGTAATAATATTCTGACTAATTGAGTGGATCCAGGTGGACTCATCGATGATGGTGGCAAATCACTATATGACTGCGTGCAGCCGTATCCAGCGAGCCAGCATCGGAGAGTCCCACCGGTCTGCCAGCGCGCGCAGGATGGTGTTGGGACTGTCGCGCGTGCGGCGCATGATAGAAGCGCACCGTTTGCGCATGATGGCCGCAAAGCCGTCTGTGTCCGCCGCGAAATCGCGGAGGCGCTGCAGTGGCGCGGCAGCCCCATCAGCACCCGGAACGCGTTATTTTATTGAACGCACTGATCGCTGTATGTTCGCTGCGTATAGTAAACCCACAGGCTGCAGGTGTAAAAGGACTGACAGTACGCTTTAAAATGCGCAACTTTGACAGTCCCCGTGCTCCGTGAAAACCTGCGGGCCAACATGTTGCATCGGACAGACAGCGCTCTGCGCTCTCTTTCATATCCAAAGGTATTGCCTCTTATTTTTTATATGGTAAATAAATATCTATACTTGACTTATACTAATATATAAAGCTGAAGAGTTTGTTTGTTTGCCTGAACGCGCTAATCTCAGGCACTACTGATCCGATTTGAAAAATTCTTTCAGTGGTAGATAGCCCATTTATCGAGGAAGGCTATAGGCTATATATCATCACGCTAAGACCAATAGGAGCGGAGCAGTAAAAATAAATAACAGAAAATTGTGACGCAGGCGAAACTGCGCGGGTCAGCTAGTAAAAGATAAACCACAAATGCATCCTGGGAAGAGGATATTATGAAACTGGCAATAGAAGAAGCTGGCAAGACTTCAGTCAAAGGTGCAGCCAAGAAATACGGCATCAACTCAAAAAAAAACAAACTGTCACAGTTGTCAGGAATAACTTTTTTATAGTTAACTAGGTGACCCGCGCAACTTCGTCTGCGCACAATTTTCATTTTTGCTCCGCTCCTATTGGTCGTAGCGTGATGATATATAGCCTTCTTCGATAAATGGGCTATCTAACACTAAGAATTTTTCAAATCGGACCAGTAGTTTCTGAGATAGAAGCTGAAGAGTTTGTTTGTTTGCTTGAACGCGCTAGCGTTCAAGCAAACAAACAAACTCTTCAGCTTTATATATTAGTATAGATAACTGAGACGTTAGTTGATTAATGATGATACAAAAAATACCACAAGTTCAAAATCAAGACTGCAATGAAAATGAAGACTTAATAGTAATTATATAGAATTATTTAATTAAAAAAATTTCACTGTAATGTGGATTGATTTCGATTATTACCCCATACCCGTTTTGCCCAAACTCCGTACCCGTTTTAGGCGCCCCATGGGGAAAACGGGTAGTTTGAAGGTTTTTTTTTGTTTTTGTTCGAATTATGAAGAAAATGTTTGTTCGTAATTTAGATTCAGTATTAAATAAATATTTGAAAAAGTCAAAATAGAAGTTTAATTTTCCTTTCTAGGACTTTTTTATTGATCATATCCCTTAGCGTACCCGTTTTGGGCCCACCTCCCCTTACCTGGTGCATGCAATACAGCGCTTTATGTAAGTTTATGTAGCGTTACCAAACGGTATTAACCCAAAATATTGTTGTTTGTTATCGAACTCCTCCGAAACGGCTTGACCGATTTTTATGAAATTTTTGTGTATATTTGATAGGTCTGAGAATAGGTAGTAGGCTATTTTTTATTTATATGGCAAAACAACGTTTGCCAGGTCTGCTAGTACAATTAGAAAAATATCATACCGAGAGCAGTTCACTTTTCTTCAACCCACTTGCATTTAAAGTAGGCTCTGATGCTAAAGCCTGTAAATCAAATGTTCAAGTAGGTGAGTAGTGGAAAAATAGGTACAGTAAAAAAACTGTTCAGCATTGTCATCTACATTATTTTAATTAATTTGAAATGTTTGACCCTTGCGAGATCCAGAGGTCCCTGACCTTTGGGAAACATACACGAGGGGCCGATGCCACTAGCTGAGGTCCGCTAGAACATTTTGAACCACAAACCGACCATTATTCCTGTTCGCATTATGCAAGTGCACCCAGGGACCACCCGCGGTTCATGAAATATTGGTTCCTTGAGGTTACATTACTCTCCCGTTCGAATTGCGATCATAGTAGTGAATGTCAACGGAGATTAATCAAGTTTGCAAGATATGTTATACCTAGTGCACAAGTGCGTGCGCAAATGCAACTGGTGCACTCTTTCTTCCTTAACTCTCATAGTCCGATGGGAGGACAATCCGATATGATATGATAGAGGTAAGAGTAGAAGAGAGATCAGGCGCAGGACCAACGGCTTGACTTGCTTTGCAAGGCCCCGGATTATCAAACTCCGGGCTGCTACTGACAAATTCCTAACGGAAAAATTGTAAGTAACACTTGTTGCCCGACCGGGTATCGGACCCAGGAGCTACAGGTCAGCGGTCGCGCGCCCCAAAATTCAAAGATTTCGACTTTTACTGATAGATTTTTTAATTCGTTGAAAGTACTCACCGATGATTCATTAGATTTAAGTGCCACAGCAAAAGTGTCTTTGATGAAATCTTCCATGGGGTCCATTTGAAAAACTTTAGCGTGATCAAACCACAACGGTGCATGTTTCGTGGGAGGGTAGAAATACTTTTCATTGTTACTTAAACTCTCGTTGAAGAAATCGTATAAATGGCCACATTTACATTTGGACTTCTGCAAAAACTCCGTTACTGCTGGCTCCCTACAAATTGCAGATAATTTAGTGTATAATATTAATACAGAGATCTTTCAACAGCTCATTTAACGTTTAAAGTAGGTATTCTTGAAAATCATAGTCTAAGTACTTGACACGAAAGTCCTGAAAGACCTAGAATAAGGAATAGGTACTCCTAACATGGGTTTAAATTTGACCGTTTGATAAATTAAACCCAGAGGTAATGTCTACGTCCCACATGATAACAAAATAAAAGTTAATAGGTTATTAGGTAGGTATAGCGTAATTAGTAAACTTAGGTGCGTACGAGTAATTAAAATTTTGAGAGCTTACTTTTAAATTACAAGACATGACCTACCTATTTAATTAATATCTCTTATAGACCGCGAGGCAGGCTCAAATTTTGTCAAACAATTCCTCCCGAACGAAAACTTGTAAGATGGTTAAGAGAGCACAAAGGTCTTTAATAAAAAGACCTTTGTGATCGTCAACTGCGATTCAGTGGGTGGGTTAAGCAGCGCCAGCCTACTAAACAAATTGAAAAAAAAAATTCAGTCATTTCCTCCCGAATGAAAATAGTGTCCGATTATTAGCAATAATCTGACACTACTTTCTGACATATTAACTCAGCAAGCTATAGAAAAAGATGTGCTCTTTGGGATCAGATATTTAAAGGGTGACATCAGCTAGACGAGAGTTGTCGAGAACCGAGATGAGTGACTGGCAATTGGAGACGCCATGTTCGCAATGTACTGCTGTAGGTTGACGATGACAATGAGGGGCGGAGCCCAAATGGGTTTTGAATTTTGAAGAAAGTTTTTTTTAAGTGAATGCCGCTCAACCCTGAAGGCTATTTGCTTTATATTATAAAGCAGCCAAACAAGCGCTCCATCAGTAATTGGTTGAAAGCTGCGCCGCAGGCGAGCCGCCGCCTCCGCGAAAAATTTACCTCCACGCCGCTGCCGCCAAAAAACGCCACTGCGCTCATATCTAATACACACTATTGTGAATAAATAAACATGTCAGCTGGCTCAGCTGATGCCCTGAACCGTGTAACGTAGGAGCATCTATCGCCTATTTAAATGCATCATCTGACGAGTTTTGCCTGGGTATCTTGCCAGCTGACTTTAATAACAATAATAATAAATCTTTATTTCAGACCATGTCCATAAATAAATCACGATTATAAAATTTGAGCACGAATAAAAGTTTTCAGGATACTTGAGGCCTGTTTATCCGCGAGAACCATTAGGATGCTATTAGTTACTTACTTATTACTTACAGGATCATATTGTTCTTCATAGTTATGGACTATATTATTATTTTATATTATGGAACAAGGTCTTACCAATCTAAATAAGTATAAATTGTAAGTGCTTTTCATGGAAAAAATAATAAATAAAGGCTCCAAAAATTAATCTTTCAGTCGGAACACGAAACATAAAGTCGAATAACTTTAGACACGTTATTTCCTCCCGGATAAAAATTTTTCAGTTGATAGTTAATATGATCCTGTAAGTAATAAACAAAGTCAAGATGCCAAGGGAAAACTTGTCAGCTGGTGCATTTAAATAGGCGATAGATGCTCCCTTCAGGGCGCTAGCTGACGACCTTCCCACCGAGATACAGTCGGCTGACGTTTTGTTTTCTGCAAGATATTGGGTTAGCTATAATCTGACATAATTTTCATTCGGGAGGAAATGACTGAAGAAAAAATTTTTTTCAACGTGTTTGGGAGGCTGCCGCTGCTTAACCCACCCCCACCGTATCGCAGCTGACGTTCACAGTGCTCCATAATAAACCTGTCTTAACCATTTTACAAGTTATCGTCCGGGAGGAACTTGGTCATGGAAATCTGTTGTTGGCTCGCGAAACCGATTCAAATTGATTAGGTACTTACCATTTGGTCATACAGTCGCAAGTGGGCTGACATTTCTCTGTCACTTCTTTCGGGTATTTCCAACAGCCGTCTATGCATGAGACGGTTTCTCCATTACGTATGGCTATGCCATCGTTAATAGCGATGTAACCCGTTGGCATTATAGCAACGTCTAAACAAATCAAAATGCACCAATTTTAATAGCTTAGATGCGCTAATGAAAATTTATAATGGTCAAAAACATTTCTTAGAACGGACTCATAGCACAACTAATCAACAAAAATAAGCTTACTTATCAGAAAAAATAGACCAAGTGCGAGTGGGACTCGCACACGAGGGGTTTCGTACCACTAACCTTAATTTTTGTTATTTGTTGTTATAGCGGCAATAGAAATACACAATCTGTGAAAATTTCAACTGTCTACCTATTACGGTTCTTGAGATACAGCCCTCTGACAGACAGACGGACGGATGGACGGACGGACAGCGGAGGCTTAGTAATAGGGTTCCGTTGGTTACCCTTTGGGTACGGTACCCTAAAAAGTGAATGTAGTCCATAGTTGGCATTGTTGCGCGATTTTCCAAATCATTTAATCATCTATTTATAATAATAAGAATACTAAATTATTGTAATTTCTTATTTAATCACTTCTTTCATCCTCATTACAAGACTAAAAATTTGTAATTTGGTATTTTGGTCGTTTGCAAAGTTTTAAATCTCATTTTGTGTTGATAAATATCTAGCTCAAACATAGTTGTCTAACTGTGTGTGTACTATAGTAAACCTGACGACTCCTTCGGGAATATAGGGTCTTCTTCTTCTTATCGTGTGGGCAGTGAGGTCTAACGACCCCACACACCCTAGTGTCAGCGTTTCTAAACCGCCTCAAGGGCCTCTGACATGGTTTATTTGACGGCCGGGACCACCGGCTTATAAGTGCCTTCCGAAGCACGTAATCATCTTTTTATCTGACAATCTGGTGATTCAAGCCTGCGATGTCCTAGCCAAACTGGAAACAACTTTACAAAGTATGCTTCCCGTGGGAATCGAACCCACGACCCGGATCACAAGGCAAACGCCTAAACCACTCGACCACGGAGGTAATATCCCCTACCTATATTACCTCCGTGGTCGAGTGGTTTAGGATGCTATCTTATGTTATTTGTGTTAAAATTCTGTGTTCCTCAACTTAAACACTAAAAAAGGGACCGTTTCATATCTATATACTCGTACTCGTATATAAAAATGAATCCCTATTTCCCTTAGTCACGGTATCACGCGTGAACGGCTGGATCGATTTCGCTAATTCTTTTTTTGTTAGTGTCAGAAGGTTCATATAAAACAAAAAATAAGAAAGTTGCGGGGTAGGTAGGTAGATGTTTGGGTATTTTTTAAATTTCCCTGTATAAAGCCTGTATTTTTTAAGTATTTATATTATACAACAATTAATAGTTAAAGTAGAATTATATAACCGTTAATAGCTAAAGTAAAATAGGTAGCTATTTTAAAAGTAATAAAAAATAAGCATGTAGCAATTAGTAAATTATATATAGCCACTAAAAAAAGCATAAAATAAAAACTTTTTGACAAAAAAATTAAAACTCCGAAAAAACTGAAAAGCAAAAACCAATAATCCTTTTTACAAAATATAACTTCAGGTAATTTCGGAAGTCGGTGTTCTTGATTGTTTCTTCGTATTTTAACACAGACTTTCTTAACTGCGACTTTCTTCGGAGGTTTATTTTTTGTAACATGATACTTTAACACTATAAACTTCTTCTCTTCTTCTTATCCTTTAGGTAAAGAATTATTATCGGCATTTTTTTTTTCAAAATTCGAGGCTCAGTAGGGAATGCATGCTTCACTCCAGCTAAACGCTCTAATTTTCATATTACCTCGGCTTGTGGTAATCCTCAGATTCTATATTTTTCCTTCAAAATAAAAAAAAAACAATCACGCTCGATAATGCCAAGACAACGTTTTTTTTTTTGCAAATTCGTTGTGGCAACGTGGAGGTATTCAACAGGATGCAAGGTATCCTCCCTACCCCCTATGTTCAACTGCCGCACTCGAGTAAATCCCAAAAAGCCATTGGCTTCCCCTACCTACTATAAAGCGTCAGTGAGGCTGAAAGAATACTTACTAGAGAGCAAATATCGTGGCTTTCCTCCCAAAAAGACGACGCCTGCGACTTGGTATTGAACATTCTCGTAAGGAGCATGATACCGAGGCTTAGCTCTCATCTTCAACATGCGCAGTTTCATCACATACGCACACATCTTTGGGTCGGTGTTACCTGAAAAAAAAAAACAAGTAGCCAGGTTAGGTATTTTGTATTTTTTTTTTTTATTTTGAGATGGGTTTGCTCTTGACCTATCTAGGTCATAAACCTCTTGTCTAGGTCAGTTAAATATTGTCAAAATTAAATGAGAAGTCAATTACTATGTGTGTGTCTGTGTAGTTTAGGTATAATATTTTACGACACATTTGCTCAAAAAATGGATTTACGAAGCCTGTATACATTGTTCGAAAGTTAAAAATTACGCACCATACAATGGAACGTGCGGTAAAATAGGTACTCTCACCTAAGTACTTACTTTACCGCACTCTCCATACTACTACTACTGGTACTTATGTGCCGTGCGTATCCTTTACGGTTCCTTTTTTTAATTTCCTAAAAAAATATACAAGGAATTCCACCAAGGATTTTCACAATACGAGGATTAGAAAAGTTCAGAAGCTAGGAGGTGACTTATGTTTTTCAATAATACTCAAGTAATTATTACAAAATTATATTCAACTTTTCATGGCGGGAGACTAGCGAATACATTTTAAGTAGGTAAGTACTTTAAATTCAACTAAATTAAAAATGGGACATCCGAAAACTAATGCTTATTCATTTCAAGTATATTGAAGTTTTAAAATATAATATCATCAAATAATAAAAGGTAACAGTTAATAAGCTGAATGATCGAACCTCCTTGGAAGCGCACTAAGGAGAAAATGAGACAAAGATGAGACGACGATGTAGTTCTAATTTTAAATTTGCAAATTCGTGCCATTTTTATACTGCAAAGCTTGTTGAGACTTTACGACTTATATCTAAAAACAAGAAGTTTGACTCACTACCTATTGTACTGTTTTCTCGCAAATGTGTCGTAAAACGTTGTATGATACACATGCGGATATTGGTATTTACAAACTCGTGACTATAGTAAGCCCTCGACTTCGTTTCGGGTTTACATTCGTCTACTCGTTTGTGAAAACCAACTTACCGCACTAATATCATGAATAACTATTACAGCTCCTACTAACTAGTAAATAAAAATACTAACGCAGAGTACTTGGTGGTTCCCAAAATTTATATTTACAAATTCTGTCTTGTTGTTTGCCTTTTTTATTTCTGTCTCGGCGTTTCTCCAACTGTCATTGAGATGAAATAAATCAATGAGTAAAATGCATTTTTATAATTCTTAATTCATACCAAAAAAATAATACACTTCTGGACACATCTATTGGCCCACCTTAGAGTTTAGGTTTCGATGGCCCCTACCGAAATATGATTGCTAGATTGAACAAAAACTGTTGATGCAGTTTTAAACCTGATACATTTTACCATCTTTTTCGATCGTATTGTTTTAAATTTGAATTCAGAATACCATACGACATGGAGCTACGCCTAACAAGTCGGATATACGCCTTGTTAAAGGCAATTGATTTTTGAATAAAAAACATGTTTTATCAAATAAAGGTTTAATTTAATAACGCGTGTTGCCTCCATGGGCATCTACCACAGCTCTCATACGATTAGGCATAGAGTTTATCAACCGCTCTATGAAATTTTGAGGGATCTTCTCCCATTCCTCTTCTATGGCAGTTTTCAACTCCTGCATCGTCTGGGCAACTGGCTGACGAGCCCTAACACGTCTTTTTAGCTCGTCCCACATGTGCTCAATGGGGTTCATGTCTGGGCTTCTGGCTGGCCAGTCCATAACTGTGATGTTCACATCCCGAAGATATTCCCTGACGATGCCGGCCGCATGGGCTCTTGCATTATCATGCATAAAAAGGAAATTTGGGCCCACATAGTCCGCGTATGGTATCACGTGAGGTTCTAAGCACTCACGAATGTACCTTTCAGCATTTAATGTTGGCAGCCGTGGTCCTGTAACAACCTCAAGTTGAGTTTTGCCGCTCGCGGATATACCGCCCCAGACAGTCCATGAGCCACCGCCATAAGCAACCCTCTCTTCAAAGCAGCATTGTGCGAAACGCTCTCCCTTACGTCGGTAGACCTTCTTCCTTCCATCATTGCCATGTAACACAATTTTAGACTCATCAGAAAAGAGTACACGGCTCCAATCTTGCTGTGTCCAATTTAAATGACTGCGTGCGAAATGAAGGCGCGGTGTTCGGTGGGCTCGCGTTAGTTTGGGCCCATTAGCTGGCTTGTGTGGTACCATATCGCGTTCTTTTAACCTTCTCCGAACAGTTTGAGCGCTCACAGATACTCCGTGGAAGTCGCGAAGTTGTTTTTGTATCTCAATGGAGGTAAGGTGACGATTTCTCAAGCTGGTCGTCACGATGAATCGATCCTGCCTTTCAGTTGTGACCCGAGATCGTGGCCTTCCTTGGCGACGAACAAAGCCGCCAGTCTCTAGGTACCTCCGATAAACATTTCGGACCGCAGATCGACTTAAATTAAGTTGAGCACTCACGTTTCTTTGGCTGTGTCCGGCCTGAATAAGTGCCACAGCTTGGGCGGCGACTTCAGGTGAAGTATCCATAGATTATTGATAGAACCTCACCTTAATGTTAAGAATAAGTAATGTTTGTTGCAAAACCAAAGATATCAATCACTTTTTCAAGAATTAAATCCAAGTAAACCAATAAAATCAAGTTTTCTTAGTATTCGATTGTTTGATATCAACAAACAGGCTCCAAATTGTCTTTTCTTTCTTTAAATTTTGTGTTCGAAATTCAAAAAAAGACTATTGAATGAAATTGTGAATGTGCCAGGTTCAAAACTGCATAAAAACTTTTTGCTCGACCTAATATAAAATTTTAGCTAGGACCAAACGAAACTGAAAATACAAGGTGGGCCAATAGATGTGTCCAGAAGTGTATATTATGATTTTATACTCACGAATTCTGTACTTTTGCATAATTTCTCGTAGCTCTGTAAAAAAAAAAGTGATTGCCTAGTAAAAAACAAGAAACTTTCAAGGAGTATTACCCAGGGTTGAACTTGACATCCGGGTCCTAATTTGCGGGGCTCTCCGCAAGCTAGGCTGTGGGTTGCCACAGCCTGTTTGCCCTAGGCTGCCAGAGGGGCTGCGCAGCCTAGGGCTTTTACTAAAAACTTTTACTTACTAAAAGTTTTTTCTATTTAAGTTTGAATGATCAATAGAAAATTAAACCTATTCGAGATATAGAGCAAACCATTTCGAGCTCGCTGCGTTCGCTGTTGCATTCTACAGTAAACTCTTGAGCTTTCCGACATCAGTCAAGAAAGTTACTTCTATACAACGTGTAAACGAATAAACGTAATACTTCTTAAGGGGTCATTGTATCATTATGAACAACTTTTGCTAGGACCAACGTTGAAATGGCAAACCGTCCATGCCCCGGGCAGGGTCAGGGATTATAATGTATAATCTATGGGGCAGGGTGAGGAGCCTCCCGGGCCTCTCCAGCCGAGTCCGACCCTGGTATTACCTAATTACCTACCTTATACCTAATTTCAGTTGTTTCAATTACTCTAGAAGGTCTAGTGGGTCGTCTTAGGGGTGGTCTATCTATTTATCTATAAATACCGTTCCTTGCCTACTTATTCCGAAAAATAAGATAAATGTATTTTTACTATTATCGTCTTTTTTAGGGTTTCGAACATCCGTAAGAAACGGAACCCTTATAGGATCATTCGGGTGTCTGTCTGTCTGTCCGTCTGTCACAGCCAGTTTTCTCCGGATCTGCTGGACCGATTCTGTTGAAATTTGGTACACATGGATTTCTGTCACCCAAACACCCAGACGCGTTACGTAAATAAATAAATTTTGAGTATGTAGACTTTTTGGGGTCAAACTAGAAAACTACAAAAAAATATTTTTTTAAACTGTAACGTGTGACATATCAAATGAAAGGACTTATTGTGGGGGTAATAATTATGTTTAAAATAAATAGTTTAGAAATTATTCAAGAAATTAGACCAAAAATTACCATGACCCCCCTTATCTCCGAAACTACTGAGCTTAAAATTTTACAACTACAACTTACAGATTACCGATAAGAAATCTCTAAAATGAAATTGGTTCGGAACCCTTTGCACATGGCCAGTTTTATTTTATCGTAGCAAATAGCTTAGGACCTGGTAAATTCAAACTTAATGGCGACTCGGAACTCGAGGAGAGTCGCTGCGCAGTAGCTTATATGACAGCGTAGATGAGAGTTGGAGTACCTACTGCGCAGGGAAAATCGACCTTCAGAGCCGCTATTAAGTTCGACCTGCTAGTCTATTCTGTAAATAAATATTTCGATATCGAGCTTCACCTGAGTGATAAAACTCACAAAGTGAGCTGTATTGCAAACAACATAAAGGTCTTAATTTAAAACTCACTTCGGATTCCGCTGTCGAGATACGAAAATGTTCTTACAGAATAGCACTACTGCACGATAATTTCTGCGTAACCCTGTAGGTATGTACTTTTGTGACGAAGATAAACTGTGTTGTAAATAATACGTAAAAAACTTACTTCTTCGCTCCTAAGTTTCAACTTATAGCCAAGAGGCAGAGGGGTTTTCGGCTTCTTAGGTTTATGATTGGTGTACAACGGAACGTACATCTTCTGTAAGTATTCTCCGTATTTCACATTGGGTTGAAAGTATTTATTTTTTTCTACAAATAATCGATTTGTTAGTAAAGCAATTTTGTCAGCAAAACAAACTATGGTACAGTAGTACCCAACTGATATGGCTTACCGATGTACCTGCGCAGAAGATGAATTTTTAAAGCGCGGGAATTGCTATTGAACAATCGGCACGCTCCACGCAACGCGCTTCTTTTTCCTGTACCGCTATTGGTCGGCAGCTGCCGCAATGTTAGCGCACGCCGCGTGGCATGCACGTGACTTGCGAGTGAGACGGAACTAACAGCTGCAGTGTATTATGAACCTTATAGTAGTGATATAAGGTTGATTGTAAGTTTGCTTTCTTTCGTTAATCTTCGGGGCCATACTTTTTCTGCGCGAACGAAGATTCACGACGCGCCTTATCAGTTGGGTACCACTGTATCATAGTTTTTCTAATTTACATATGGGCGCGGGCAGTCGGTACAAAATGCGAAATACCCTATGTGCTAGAGAGGCACTCGGTTCATAGTTTGCACTAATTGCATAATAGTAAAAGTCATACGTAGGTACCAAAAAAGTCCTTCACATCTATTTCCAGCACGTCAAGGACCGGTTGTCTGAAAATGTTTTCATATTCAGGAAGTAAAAATCACTTTTAGGTACTCACTTTTCTCACGTTCTATTGATATGGATTTATCGTAGTGAGTAACACGGTTCAGTGTTTCTATGCACTCCTTCATATCGATAAACACTAAGCACGATATGAGAATCCTGGCATTCATGTCGTATGCTGAAATTAAAAACATACTTATATGTAGCAATCAGTCCATCTACACACTAAGACAACATAACATGTATATTCCTCGGACGGACATCCATACATAGATATTTGGTGCAACAATATTTCGCCAATTTTATTTTATTTTATTCACATTATTATGTAGGTGACGGGGGAGAGCGCTATACACCAACCGGGTACAAATCCATTACCGGGTGCAAATAACATTAGCGCTTGCGATCACTAGACTGCTGAGGCAGACTACTTATATCTAGTTCAAAATCTGAGCCAGTCTGAGCAGCACTATGCCAACACGGTGGGCGGTTGCCCACTGTCTACTAGGTAAACATTCATAACGAATGACGGCTGCAGCCCGTAGCGACCCTGACGTCGCATCTGCTAAAAGTTTCCATCTATCATAAGTAAATGATATTTATTTTGCAAACGTAATTATTTTTCTTTAATTTAAACTGTAGCCGGTGTTTCCTAGCTTACTATCAACGTTCTTAGCATTTAATAAACGTACATGGTAGTAATTCACTTGGGGACTTTTTGTAAACTGCTTCGTAGAGTTTCCAAAAAAAAACGCCTGGATCCTGAACGCTGACATCCATCGCGTGCATCAACGTTTTCTTCGGGATTCTAAACGTTATTCCGAGATCAGACAAATTGAGTCGCATGCGACGAGGTATGTCTTCTAACAAGTCTTGGTGGATATCCTGTTTTACATGAGAGAGAACTTCCTTTTGCTGGCTTGACAGTTCGACGTACCATCTAGGGCCAACTTCCTTGTGTAGCCTTCTTTCTTTTTTTTTAGCTTGAAATATGTAAGAAAATTGTAAGTAAACAGAGAAATTCAAAAACCATTCTAAGAGCCCAAAGGACCCTATAGTCACCGAGTATCTACATCTAGTGTACGTACCTACTATGTCCAATATTAGGGCCGATAAAAAGGTTACAATTTTTGTAATAGTTTTGGAGGCCGAACCCTTAACTGCACAATTTCAAGAGTCTTTTGGCTGGTGTTTTTAGACAAACGTTAACGGACGGAGCGGCGCGTGCCGCATCACGGTGCTCTTTGATGTTACACGCGGGCCTTTTGCGGTTTCCCGTCCAATACAGTGGATGATTTAGATGTTATATCTTGAATGTGGTCATAATAGCTAGGTACCACAAGTGATCTTCTGAAACTGCATCAGACAAACCTACCTTCAGTATAATAATGGTATTTCAGATCCTTAAGAAATCGGAGCCATTCTCCAACTTTCTCGTTGTAAGGTTTTTTGCCAGAATTTTGAATCATTTCTTTTTCCAGATATACCCATACTGGATCTTTCTTGGCGCCGTAGATGGTCTAGAATTATAGATAGGCAGACTTAAAACATTGCTACTGACAAGTGACATAATGGATAGTGATATAATTCTACACCTAAATACATACGTCCGTTTTCAATAACCGATCAAAGCTTGCTGATAGATAGCTATCCCCGAAAACAAAATAGATTATTCCTCTCCATATTCTGAGTTTCACAATTGCCGATAAGTGCTATCTGTGTCAGACTAACAAAAGATAGCTTTTACCCTTTCTCTTATCCAGCGTTACCAACCTGTGGGAAATTCCCCAAACTGCGTCCCCGCAGTTGATTAGGGATTTATTGGGGGTTGGCAAGATGTAGGGAAAATGCGGGGATTTTGAATATCGGTAGTCCGCGCCCAAGTCATAACACTTTTTCGGGAACTTAAATACGTGTTTTAACATTTTTGTTAAGTTACCTACATGGATATCGAATGACTCCCGTTTTTTAATGATCTTGCACCATGTAATGATATTTTCGCGCTGTCGCAATCTAAATTTAAAGGAATGGTTTCTCAATTACTTGCGAGTCGCCTATAAGACATTGATTCGTAGGTACCTGTATAGTGTTTATTTTCTTCTATTGATATTTATTTTTTCTCATTTAACATGCGTTCGTTATCATCATACTCCGATTTCACATCGTGGACAATAGTGTGGGTTATACGTTTTTTCGACTGTAATATTATAACTACTTTTTTTGCAGATGCTGTAACGTATAACTGTTTTTTGTCCCAAATAAAAAAAAAAAATAATATAAAAAAAAAATGGCCAATAGAAAAAGCTACTTCACTAATTTTACCATAATCAAGAAATTGAACTTTAACACTAATCATAAACTAATAAGAGCAGAACAATTATCAATTCAACCAAAAAAGCCTAGACCAAGACAAGACCTAGGAAAAGTAAAGCTCGGGAAACATCAGTTACAACAAATAACAATCGCTCTATGAGACAAATTCACAGACTACAAACCTAACACAAAAGAATTAGGAACTCAGGAAAGATACAATTGGATTGAAAATACCATAAAACCCAAATACAACTCAGTGTAAATACCAAAATTGAACCGAAAAATGGTTAACAACAAATACCACAAAATTACTAGAAATGAGAATCCACTTAATCAGTGCAAAAGATACACAGGAAAGGAGCAAACATATAATGAAAATTAGCAAACAAATAAAGATAGCATAAGCAAGGATAGAAAATAACACAGAATGGAAATTATAGAAAAGTTTATAAGTAAAACGGGTGGAGTCAAAAAAGCATACAAAGAATTGAAGAAGAATATCAAAAAAGCATACAAAGGATTGGATCGTTAAAATGAAAAATGACAGAGGAAAACGGAATCATCGCTTAGCATCAGGTGTGATAGTGGTGAAACGCGACGAAACGCGACAGCGACGTCTTATTACAAGTTACTGTACGAAAGTACCTCAATCACTCCTGACATTCTTCAAGCTGAGGTCAAGAAAACTATAGATACCCAAGGGGTAGATGGATTAAAAGAACACTAGACGAACACCAACCCATCGAGCAAGCGAGATTTCGTAAGGACTAATCGGTGATCGACCACATCCATGTAGTAGTGTAAGAGAAGTACAACGAATACCAGCTTACGTTGCATTTATCGACTACAGCAAAGCATTTGACTCTCTACACAAAAACATATGGGAGGCGTTACTGGAACAAGGAGTGGAACTTAAATACATTCGATTAATAAAGAACGTATATAGTCGTAGCACAGCCAGAATCCAATTAAAAAAGAAAAGCCAGCCGTTCAAAGTAGAAAAAGGCGTTAGACAAGGAAAGTCCCTCTCCCCAAAATTATTCTTGGCTGTGCTGGAGTCAATTTTTAGACAACTCAATTGGGTAAATCTCGGGATCAATATAGACGGCACATCACTGACACATTTAAGATTCGCTGACGACATAGTGCTATTCGCCAAAACATCTGAAGCCATCAATAAAATGATAAAAGACCTTGCGATAGAAAGTAGGGTTAAAATTTAACCCAGAAAAGACTAGAGTGATAACAAATGGAAAGAAAACCGCGATACAGGTAAGAAATACAGAAATCAAGTTCTCTGATGAATACGTCTATCTGGGACAGCTTATACCCCAAAAAAAACCAATGCGCGAGGAAGTAAAGAGAAAAATTACAAACGGCTGGAGAAGATACTGGAGCTTGAAAGAGGTTATGAAAGACAAACAATTTAACACCTGTGTACTACCCGTCCTTATGTACGGCTGTCAATCATGGACCCAGGAAATGACGAACAAACTCGCAACGTGCCAATACGCTTAATATTATTACTTTATATAACATGGCTATGAAACGTTTTTTCTTATTGGATTTCTTAAAAGATTGCAACCGACTAAGCACTTACCTACAGCGCACTTTCAATGTGTCTGGCAAGATGTAAAAACCATTAAAACTGTCCGGCTATTGAGGTAACATTTTTATATAAGTCCCCAAGTAACATTTATAAAATTTAACTTTTATACGATAGCTAAAGTATAAGTAGAGGTGTCTGGCAGGGGGTAGCAACTGTCATAAGTGTCCGGCAATGGAGGACGAGATTTCTTAAGTCACCCCGAAGAAAATATAAAAAATTGACCTTTATACTTTGACGAATTTAAGGGACTATTTTATACACCTTTACTACATTTTACCTACCCAAGTAACCACAACCCAAACTCTGTAGTCGCTGGTCGTTCTTACCTGTATAGGGGGCATGCACAGAAAAACTTTCAGCTTTTATAAAATAACGAAGGTCTGGCCGTCGTGGGCTCTTGGGCTATTTTAGTTTAATATAGGTACGATTCTTTAGGCAAAGCGTCTTCGCCTCGGTAGACCGCAAATTACGGCATTTTTTAAGAACCTCTATATTATTAGCGGTCCCCCGACGCGATGACACTTGGCCCAAAGAATCGTACCTATATTAAATTAAAAGGATCAATACGTATTTTTTTGTTCACTTTTCAAAGTTATTTTTTAGTCGGGGGTTTTTAAAATTTTTAATTTAATTTTTATTTCATGCTTTTTAAACTTAATTTACCTAATAGGTACTACTAGAAAACCTATGATCTCATCATCTTCCTGCCCTTATCCCATGTTACTTGGGGTCGGTGCAACACGTTTTTTACTTCCATTCTGTCCTATCAGCCGTCACGCTACCACTAACTCCCTTTTTCTTTCATATTGGTCCTCACACAATCCATCCATCTTGTTCTTTTGCCTTCCTCTCCCTCTCCATCCATCCACATATGATCTACACTCACCTAAACGGCACTACATCCTACAAGCTTGGAAAGTAGCTTTGCATCTCTCACCAATGTATTCACTCATTTCTCTTTTCTGCTTCATCAGGCCCTGATCACAATCTATTTATAACCTACTAGCTTCTGCCAGCGGCTTCGTCCGCGTGGTCCCTAGGGAACATACTCCCGGGATAAAAAGTTACCTATGTCCTTTCTCAGGCTCTAGACTATCTGTGTACCAAATTTCATTTAAATCGGTTCATTAGTTTTGGCGTGAAAGCGCGACAGACAGACATACAGGCAGAGAGAGTTTACTTTCGCATTTATAATATTAAGTAAGGATTCATTGCGACCATTTAAATGTAAACGAAATCGGAAGGGCAGCTGCAAGTAAGTGAGGAGTTGGGTATCCTGCAGATTTCAGGACATGCTTTAGCATCAGGTTAAGGTTACTGATCTAAATATAATCTGTTCATTGAAACCATTCCAGTGAGTCCAAACACGATACCTCTGCTGAAACTTCGTGAGGAGTTGGGTATTCTGCAGACCTCAGGTTATGCTACAGCATCAGGTCAATATAACCATGTTCTTGCAATGTCATTGAAGTAACAGAATACTAAATTTCGCATCGATCAGACCCGTAAAAGCTGTTTAAATGCCTTTATCAACTAGAAAAGAGCTGATGAAGATCTTCAAACAGCTCCACCGATTTTGATAAAACTTATCTAAGAACCATCGCTAGAAAACCTGCTTTCATATAAAAAAACCGCATCCAAATCGGTTCACCCGTTTAAGAGCTACGGTGCCACAGACAGACACACAGAGATAGAAACACAGATAGACACACATAGCGGTCAAACTTATAACACCCCTCTTTTTTGGTCGGGGGTTAAAAAACAAATGTAATTCGCCATTCCGTGGTGGCGGCCATCTTGGATTTGTAATTTGTCATAGTGTATAGTATTCTACTAGTCAAGCCCTTAAATTTGACACCCATATTGAGGGAGTTGTGAAAAATATGTAATTCGCCATTTTGTGGCGGCGGTCATCTTGGACCGATTTTCATCAAACATATCTAAGAACATTCTCCACTAATTCACCTTTCAAACAAAAGAAACAAAATCAAAATCGTTTTATCCGTTCGGGAGCTACGATGCCACAGCAGACTCACACACACACACACACACACACACACACAGACACGTCAAACTTATAACAACCCGTCGTTTTTGCGCCAGGGGTTAAAAATGATGTATGGTGGAATTGTGTATCTTATATAGGTCTACAGAAAAGTCCGCGATGGCATTATGTCTATCTCTTAAGGATAACATACCTACTATATCCATTTTAATACTTTAAAAAATGGGCAATTATAAAGCGGTAATTGGAAAGCTATTGACACAAATACGGTATTAATCCTTATCATTTTAAATAAGTTAGAGGCCTTTTTGTGCATTTCATACACATTATTTTACTCTTTTAAACCATATAATTTAAACGAATATCTTAGGAGTAATCGCAAACAAATTACGGACGCGAGAATAAAATTCAAGCGCCTCAATTCGCTTGATGCAATCGCTGACCCTCCCCCCGCACCGTCTTGTTAGCTAATAAGTCGAACGATAACGCGCGCTTGATCCTTTTAATAAACTGACTTGGAGCGAATGGAGGTGACGACTGACGACTGTGTTTTCTTTCTGGCTGGTGTTGGAAAGTTAGAATTGCGTTCGATATTGTTGTTATTCAATCAGGCTCTAACGGATGAACGTATCTGGCTGAAATTTGGTACAGGGATAGATTATAGCCTGGAACAAGACATAGGCTACTTTTTATCCCTGGAATAGGTTCCCATGGGTTGCGGGAACGGGATCAAAATTCCTGCAAGACTGGAATAGATATTCCATTATTAAAAAAAGAAAATACATTGCTATTGCTATTAATATTCAAACGCATAGTCGCGTTATCGGCCAATGGTGACGGATAATCAAATGACGTTACACCGTCTATCGGAGAGAAACTTTTATTGAAACGTAGGTAAGAACGACTTGTATTGGCGAATGGGCGGTCATATTTTTAGTAGGCTATCCGTCCTCCCGATGACAGATACCTACTCAACTTGGGTAGATATCTGTCATCGGCCCAAGCTAGCAGGTATGCGTAGGTATGTTAAAAGTGTATACTAACACTACTCCATCCCACATATTTTGTTAGTGAGTAAATAAGGTCTCAGTCTATAACAATAATTATAACTGCCGACTAGATATACGATTAAATTACAATATTAATGTACAAAGCCACATATTTTGCTAGCTGCAGTAATTCTAGGCTTGGTATATTTCTACTATATATATATAGTACATATACATATAGCCGTAAAGCTCGAAATAAGCAGAGGAAGAAGTATGCTGAAAGGTACCTTGGTCTGGAGAATTTTATGAACTGATGGCAATACATATTTCCCCATCGTGAATAACTAGTAATTTACAAAGATTAAATTAAAAAAATATTAACTAACACATACTACATAATTTAAAATTTTGCTCATAACTTTTGGTAGGTAACCTGAGGTAACCATAAAAAAACAATCTTGAAGTGATCATCTACGGGTCCATAGCTGAGTCTATCATAGAGTATGTATATAATAGTAATAGATTGGTGTCTATAATAGACAATATTTATATATTATGTTGCCAGAATTATTTGGAACTGTTGAGGTTTTACTAAATGGATGCTCAAGGTTTTGTTTATCTTACTCCACGCTGTATGCGCTTTGCATCGAGGGTGTCCTACGACGATGGCGTATCTGCGTAGCAATGTGCATTGCGTAGGCGTCGTACTACGGACTACGACGTAGCATGCGCTTCGCATCGAGTGTCGTCCTACTGGCTACGCCGTAGCCGCGTAGCAAGGTACATTATCACGTCAAGCATCGTACAAGGCTATGCCGTAGCTACGTAGCATGCGTTTCGCTTCATGTACCACGGGCTACGACGTAGCCACGTAGCATGCGCTCGCTTCACGTCGAATGTTGTCCTACTGGCTTCGGGGTAGCCGTGTTGCTAGGTGCTTCGTATCAAGCGTCGTACTACGGGATACGGCGTAGCGCCTCCGTATCAAAACGTCCTATTATAAATTATCAGAACGTCCCGCGTCCTATTGTCAAAGTACACTTATGCTGCAAAAATACTATCAGTTTTCGTCATGGCGCATTGTTTAGTTTATTTTAAAATTACAATTCAAACAAAAAAGGAGATATTATACCTCTGCTGCTGACACAACCTGTGTCGGCAGCGTTATAAATGTACAATCTCATGTGCTAAGTACAGAGGCTTTAGGAGACCGGTAAAAGCAGGAGCTCGGAGATGGGCTGAAATCTAGAGCAGCAAAGCCTCACAAAGTAACGGGAGCCCAGGAATCATGAACAAGTATTTTCGGAGCTGTAGATAGGAGATATAAAGATTCACAAACTGGGCAGGGCCAGGCCAGGGCCCTGTTTCATAAAGCTGAGAGCTGTTTACAAAACTGTAGAATTGTCGCGTTTAGGCTGTTTCATAAATGTGACAAATATGTCAAAACTCGACAGGTGAAATCTTGACAAATTTGTCATTTAAAAGCGCGTTTCATAAAACTCGACATATGCTAAAAAATCACGGTCAAATTAGTTCTGACAATTGTCGGTGACAATTTTCTAATTGTCATGACAAATATGTCGACTTGTGACGTATACTATCGTACCTACTAATCTAGACTAATATTATAATCAAGAAAGATTTGATTTTTTGTTTGTTATTATTTAACTCAAAAACTTCTAGTCCGATTTTTAAAATGATTTCACCATTAGAAAGCTAAATTATCAGGAAGTAACATTTATACTAATATTATAAAGAAGACAATTTGATTTTTTGTTTGTTACGATTTAACTCAAAAACTTTCCGACCGATTTTAAAAATTCAGAGAGAAAACAGGAAGTAACAAAGGCTATAAATTATTAAAAAATAATAATAGAGATCTAAGAGAGATAATTACAATAATGTAACCCAAAGCAGCAAAGTTTTGCCTATAAAAATCATTATTTGGCGTGCGCTGAGAAAACAATTCATTTCTAACTATTATGGTTAGGTCACAATGACTGCTTTTTGTTCAAATTAATTACCTACCTATGCAATCAAAACCCGGGTGGATTGGAATACTGGTGATTTTGTTATCACTATATTACGCTTGAAATTATTCAAATCGGACCTTTCGTTAAAAATTACGACGGGTATGAAAATGTTCTGAGTAAGCAACAACTTCAGAATATGATTTCACGACAAAAGGTAACGCACCTGTCAGAATTGTCGGTCAATTCTACAAACATGTCAATACGTCATGACAATTTTCTGTTTCATAAAGCAGATTTGACAAGTTTTTCACGACATTTTGTCACCTGTCACCTGTCACAAAGAAAAACGTGTTGCGCCGACCCCAAGTAACATGGGATAAGGGCAGGAAGATGATGAGTATGACTGTACTTTTCCCATCTGCTAATAGGACGTTTTGCTAATAGGATAGGACGTTTTGTTACGGAGGCGGCGTAGCTACGTCATGCGCTTCGCAGTGTCTTGCGTAGTCCTGTCTACGGCGTAACATCTGCGCCGTTCGTGAGGCTACGTCGTAGTATCTGCATTGTACTACAGGCCATAAGATTTATTTTTTCTTTGGATGGGAAATCATAAAATGACTCGCTCTGGGCGAAGCGGAAGGGACACTCCCTTCCGCTCAGTCTTTTACCGACTAAAACCCACACATATTCCTCAGTTTTTAATCAATCTGATCGGGCTTCAGTTTATTGCATTTTTTCGAGTCATTTAGCTTAGGTCTCTTCCAGAATCTATGAAGCTTTTTCTATTTCCCTGTAGTCACAAGCCAAAATAACCATCCTATCTCCATCCCCATCTTTTATTTGGCTTGTGCCCTAACTGAATCATACACAAAGCCAGTCAGTATTCAAATTGGTTTTAATTTTAAAAGATTACCAGTGATTGAACCGACTCGCTGAAAATTGACCTTACTCCGGAACCCTTGTGAAGCATGATTCCAAATCATTGACAGACTACTGCTATTAAAGAAAAAAACAGTGAAATAAAAGGTTAAGAAGTAGATTGATTAATTTATTGTTTTATTTATTTATTTATTAAATATATTTTTACTACACTTATTTATGGATGTGCATGTCCTCATCAATAATTAAGTTGAAGTATGGGTAATTTTCTAGGATTATGATCTAGTTTTCACTTATAATGAACAGAATTATTTTTCGGATACCTCAGTATTTTTAATATGCATATTTTTAGTTTTTTCTAATATTTCTTTATAGGGAGGATTTATGGGCCCTTGTACAGGCTCTTTGTATTCATATGTTGTCTGGCCTTCTAGCAGCAGTGGATATGACGTATCAGAGTCATAAGCACTCAAATCTCCGCATGCATTGAATGGTACTATGAACCTGTTAGGACCTGTGAACTGATTGAAATCACAATATTTGTGATCTAACAGAGGGTTCACCATGTTTGGGATATACCCTTCAGGTGGTTGATAGTTTTGACAGACAACAAAAGCTTCTATGCTAGAATTCCTTGAACTTCTTGGTTTAGAGACTGTTACATATTCAAAAAACTGCTTCAGCTGTGAGTATAATAGAGAAACATCTTCCCCTCTGAATATCTTAGCTACAAACACTCCGCCAATCTTTAACACATGTGTCGTTATATTGAGTGCTGCTAATAACAGTTGCGATTGCACATATTCGTCGATGTCATGTAGTCCTGTCACATCTGGGGCTCCATCACAGACAACTAAGTCAGCTTTGAGTCCTTCAAATTCCTGAATGATAGCATTTGCAGTGGAAAGTTTTGTAATATCACCCTGTATCTGTATTACACCAGGTAAAGCCGCCATGGCTTGTAAGTCAACAGCAACAATTTTAACATCGTCAACACTACTGGCATTTTGTCGCAATTTCTTTGTCAGCACCTGACTCCAACTGCCAGGAGCCGCGCAGAGATCCACAGCGCGTGTTACACCTTTGAATATATTGTGTTCTTCATTAATTTGTAAAAGTTTAAAAGCACTTCTGGCACGCCAGCCTTCTTCCTTAGCTAACCTATAATATATATCCCTTTTGTCTTTAGATGTTTTACCCATGGTTGCTTAGTTTAAAATATCGTTAATATTATCGTAATGCAGATGTTTACACTTGTAAAGTAATTATTTTAAATTATGCAGCTTATTGTTTTGCTCTGATTCTGTCCAATCTATATTACAATAATGTATGTACTGTCAATATATTATCTATATTACAATAATGTCAATGTATGTACTCTGTATAAATTCCATAGAGATAGAAAATATCTATGGTATATTCCTAATTTACTATACTCTATGGTTCTGTCACAGACGAGATAATAACAAATGAGTGGTGTGTAGAGATGAGTCGTTGAAGGTTTTTCCGTCAACGAAACGTTAACGTTGATCAACTAGTTAATTTCGTCAACGTGTTACCAACGTCAACTTGCATGAACGATAAACGCCTAAACGCTTTTATTAACGTATGCTGTTGTAATGTTAATTTACGAACAATTTGATGCAGTTTGCGGGAGTTTTATTGTTAAAGAAATACAATTTACGTACGTTGAAAATAACAAAACGTTGGGTTCATTTTCTCTTTTCGTCAACGAGTTGAATTCATAAACGTTGTTGTCTCGTAACTCGTTGACGAATTCAACGAGTTGATTTGTACACGGTCAACGTTAATCCCGTTGAAGAGACATCAACGTTGATTCAACTAGTTCATTGATTCAACGCCCATCACTAGTGGTGTGTGTGGTGACACTAAAAGCATGACAGGAAGAACAGGTTGAGATCTTTTCTTTTTTTTCCTAATTCCATGATATCATTGTAATTTTGACTAATCTTTTTTGCTCGATAAATAATTAGTTACATTCCACTATAATGAATCAGCACGGGTTAACTTTTACTTTACATACCGAATTTGGACACATCAAACGAAAGAGAGCAAATAACGTGCATTCGTTTTCCTTTGTCTGTCATGGAAATGCATAGAATTCTAGACTGCACCGTTATTAGTACAGGTTGGCAAAAAAGACTAGAAAATAATAGGAGCGCCACTGTGCTGTTCGTATGGCAACCCGAATAGCGCACCAACCTAGTCTTAATTTTTGCTAGACATTTTATGTATTATTTATTTAAGTCAGTAAATATTGTTTTTAATTTAACAAAGACTTGTTGTCGTCATGCAACTGATTACTAAGTACCTAATATTCAGGTACTTAGTTATCAGTTGCATGACGATGAATTTTTTTAGGAATTATATAAAAAACAACGTGCCTAATGCACATTTAAATTTGAGTGTGATTTCAACAAATACTTGAAATCACACTCAAATTTAAAGTTAAGAGTCAAATTTTCATTTACTAAAAAACAAGTATCAAAATTAATTTAGGCGCGCTATACCAGAGTAATTCACACAAAATGTAAACATAACCTATGTGCTCGATGTTTATTGTTCCAAACTTCCACTTATTCCGTATGCAAGCAATTCAGAACAGCTTTGGGTTCGTCATATTATTAGTACTTGATTCAACTAAAAATAACAAAACAAACTCTTACATACCTGTCATATCAGCGGTTCTTTGGAAAACATTGTCGAGGTCCGAAAGAATAGTTTGGGTCTCATTTTCCAGCAGACAACGTCTGTACACCTGAAAATTAAATAACTTTCCGGCTAGCACTTCGAGTGGTTTTGTCACGTTTTACCTATTTTATTTAATAATCATTTGAAGGTCGAAATTAAAATTCTACCTAGTAAGTTGTGAACTTTGTTTACTATGTAATGTTGCCAACGGACAAAAAAATTAGTTCCGTTTCAAGACTCCAAACTGTACTTACTGATTCCAGTCCGTTCAGTTTCTTTTTATTTCTGGCAATAAGCCCATGTTCTTTTATGCTGCCTCCACACGCTTGGTGTTTGCCACAAACAGGATAAACACCGAACACGTCCCGAACACCGACCACAAACACCCAACACAAACACGGCATCCACATGCTTGGCGAACGTGCAAGTATATTCCGGATTACTTTCGGGTTAATAGTACTCCCGCAGAATAAAAATGACGTATCTATACAAAACAACGTAATCAATTTCCGACCTTAAGTTATTTTGTAAAAGTCGGAAATCGGTTACTTCGTTTTATGTAGATACGTCCTTTTTCTTATGACGTCAGATTAGAACTGAACAAGCGTGTGGATACATCGCAAACACGTTTGACGTAGTGATGGGCGTTGAATCAACGAACTAGTTGAATCAACGTTGATGTCTCTTCAACGGGATTAACGTTGACCGTGTACAAATCAATTCGTTAAATTCGTCAACGAGTTACGAGACAACAACGTTTATGAATTCAACTCGTTTGACGAAACGAGAAAATGAACCCAACGTTTTGTTATTTTCAACGTACGTAAATTGTATTTCTTTAACAATAAAACTCCCGCAAACTGCATCAAATTGTTCGTAAATTAACATTACAACAGCATACGTTAATAAAAGCGTTTAGGCGTTTATCGTTCATGCAAGTTGACGTTGGTAACACGTTAACTCGTTGACGAAATTAACTAGTTGATCAACTAGTTGACAAACGCAATTCAACGTGTTTCGTTGACGGAAAAACCTTCAACGACTCATCTCTAGTTTGACGAACACCCTTTGATTTGTGCACAAAAACCGACACCGATGCCGATCACTGCCAAACACTTTCCGAACACATACGCAAACAGCAAACACCTATCCACACGTTCGTGTTTGTTGTTTGGTGTTCGCTGTTTGCCACTGTTTGCCAAGCGTGTGGAGGCAGCATTATAGTTTGATAAAATGACAGAAGACGGAATGGCATGGCATTGACATAAAAAAATGGAATGACAATTGACCCCCGCTATGTAATATGTGTTCTGTGAGTTATACAAATGTTTTGTTGTGCTCGAGGATTTCGTTGTCCTATATCGGCTTTTTCGTCTATTCTTGCAGTACTGGTATACTAAACGTTAGCAGATTTAGTTAATTTTATAAACCTAAATCATTTGTATGTATGTTAGCAGTTGATTGTGTGTATGTACCTAAATCATTTGTATGTATGTTAACAGTGATTTGTATTTCAGAAACTTCTGATTGAGCTCAGAAGAATCCTAGCCTCTGTAATTATGGAATACTTCAGTGGTTCTAAGAAGTTGTTATTATTTATCTTAGAAGACTGGAAATTGCTATTATTCCTTACGATTTTATTCGCCTTATATTTTTACTATACAAGCACCTTCGACTTTTTCGAAAAGAAAGGTATTCCCTATAAGAAACCAGTGATATTGCTAGGTAATCTGGGACCCAGATTAAGAGGCACACAATCATTTCATGAATTTCAATTGGAAGCATACAATAACTTTAAAGGAAATCGATATGGAGGTATGTTTGGAACTTCATGATTTTTATTTATTACTAGCTGTCCAACGCGGCTTCGCTCCCGTCAACTGGCTACTTTTTTAATTTTTTCTTTTATAAGAACCTTCTTAAAGTTTTAGTAAAATTATTTTGTCTGAATCTCAGTACCTTTCAACTACAATGAATCTTCAAATTACTTATTTAATTATGAATGTTTTATTAATTACCTGTATTAAAACTTTTTGTGTTTAAATTCAGGATTATTTGAAGGGAGAAGACCCCTATTAACTATTATGGACCCAGATTTAATCAAGGCAATAACAATACGCGATTTTGAGCACTTTACTGACCGAATCTCATTGAATGCAAAAGAGCCAAAATTCTGGAGTCGTTCACTTCTCAACTTAAAGGTTTGTTTTACATATAAGTAATTGTTACTTTTTAACCACTTTGAAACTTTCCAAGTGAAAGACTATTTCAAGTATGGTGTGTATGTTGTTCACTTTTATATAAATAAAATAAAAGCAGTAGCAGAGTCAGTCATGGAGATGCTGTTATGTAATCTAAGAGACAAAGACTTAGAAACTTTTTGTCTAAATTGAGACCTAATACAGTTTGTCATAAACACTGACACAATTAGGACTGCAAGCTTAATTGCCAAAGGGCCGGGTTCAATGGTCAGTAGAAAGCAAGACTCAGGTCTGTATCCAAAAATGTATGCATATTTTTTCAGGGATCAGAATGGAAAGGTGTCCGAAGCACATTAACACCGGTCTTCAGTTCGGCACGTCTAAGAAATATGCTTCCACTCATACAACTATGTTCAAAGCAAATGGTTGAATTTTTGAAGCAGTATGGTGAGTTCATTATTGTATTGAATCTACAATCTAAATGACCTACATGAACAGAGTGAATGGATTAAAAGAGTCTGCAATCTAGCTGACTTTCTATGGCATGCCAATCCTACTAATATTATAAATGTGAAAGTTTGTATGTTTGTATGTTTGTGCCTCAATCAGGCCAAAACCGCTGACGGGATTTGGATGAAATTTGGCACACATATAGTTCACATACTGGAATCAAACATAGGCTACTATTTATGCCGGTAAAAGGCATGGCTTAATGGAGACTGAGGAGGAAGTGGAAACCCAGCGCTCCTGCTGCCTTAGTACTTCAGATTCAAAAGTACCAGGAGAACAGAAACATGTTGTAGTATTTCCGGGGCTGAAATTGGGAGCGCTAAAGATTCACAAGTACCAGGAGAACAGAACGATGTTAAAGTATTTTTGGGCTAGAATATTTTTTGTTTTTTTTTTTTTTTTTTAACCATCGAACAGAAGCATGTATGTTGAAGTTTTTTCGGGGCTGAAATTGTAAACGCCATAGATTCACATGTGACAGGAGACCAGAAACATGTCGAAGTATTTCTTTGGCTGAAATTATGAGCGTTAAAGATTCACAGGTACCAGGAGACCATAAACATGTCGAAAGATTTCCGGAGCTTGAATTGTGACCGGTTAGAATTCAAAAGTACCAGGAGACAAGAAATATGTCGAAGTATTTTCGGGGCTAGGTTTCTGAATGCTAAAGATTCATATATACAAGGAGACCAGAAACATGTCGAAGTATTTCCAGGGTTGGAATTGTGAGCAGTTAGGATTCAAAAGCACCAGGAGATTAGATACGTGTAAAAATATTTTCGATATCAGAACAACAGAAAAATGTAGAGGTATTTTCCGGGTAGGAATTATGAGCGTTAAAGATTCATTATATACCAGGAGACCAAAAATATGTCGAAGTATTTCCGTCGCTGGAATCTTGAGAGGCTAGGATTCAAAGGTATCAGGAGAACAGAAATAATGGTATTTTCCGGTCCGAAATTATGAGCGCTAAAGAATCATTACGTACCAGGAGACCAAAAACATGTCGAAGTATTTTCGTGGCTAGGATTGTGATTGCTAAAGATTCACAAGTACCAGGAGACCAGAAACATGTCGAAATATTTCCGGAGCAAGAATTATAAGCGGCAAGGATTCAAAAGTACCAGAACAACAGAAAAACGTGGAAGTTTTTTCCTGGCAGGAATTATGAGCGCTAAATATTCATTATGTACCAGGAGACCAGACACATGTTTTAATATTTCCAGCGCTGAAATTTTGAGTGGTTAGGATTCAAAAACACCAGGAGAACGGAAACATATCGAAGTTTTTTCTGGGCTGGAATTATGAGCGCTAAAGATTCACAATTACCAGAATACCAAAAACAGCTCGAAGTAGTTCCGGGGCTGAAAGTAGTAGTAGACAATAAAGACTCACAAACTATTAGAATAAAAAATCATGAACATGAATTGCCGAGAATGAGAATTTGGGACATAGAAGTAGCACAACACCTCTAAAGTCTACGCAGACGAAGTCGCGGGCGAAGTGCTAGTATTATAATAAAAGTGAAAGTCTGTGAAGATGTTTGTTACTTAATTAAACAACTGGTTGGATTTGAATTTAAATGATATTATTAATGGATTTTTAAATTAAATATATTGATGGCTAATCTGGTTATGCAACTTTGACAATAAGTCTGTAAAAATACATTATTCTATAGAACTTCCTGACTAAAAACTCATACAGTTTATCAAAACTAATAATAGATAGAGTTAAAGTATGCACAAGTATTTAAATATATGATTGCACAACATTATCTTGTGTACTTTGGCTATAACTAGGAACATTATCACATTGACATAATTTATCATTATTAACTTTGATTTGTCTGTGATCATGCAATAACAGTTTATTTATTGATATAACAAATGATAATCTTTATACTGGATGTACTTCTAGAGAAGAATTCATAGTTGCATTATTCTTTTAATATTCCCCCTGGCCGAATTTCGGTTACTGTTGCCAATCTCAACAGAGATTACCCAAATTTGCTGGAGTTAAAAAAACAGGTGCACTCTGTTCCTTTAGACTTTTTAGTTTGACGGGACGTCAATCTGACACGATCGAGGCGAGATCAGGCGCAGGAACAACGGCTTTACGTGTTTCCCGAGGCACCCGTCATACCACCAACTTCCTAACTCCGTGCTGCTACTACGAAATTCTTAATAGAAAACGCAGTCACACACACACCTTTTTGCCTAACCTGGGAATCGAACCCAGGACAGGCAATAAAGTAAGGCCACGCGTGAGGCTCGTCACTCGTCCTTGCAACCACGACACCAACAGAGCTGTTAAATATTTACTAAGTAAATAATTCATGTCGTTATACTATTACTGAACAGCATTATTTGAATACACGCATTTTGATAATTTACAGATAAGAAAGACGTTGAGATGAAGAAAACCATAGGACACTTTACATTAGAAGTAATTGGAGCGTGTGCATTTGGAATCAAGTGTGATGCATTGTCAGATGAGAATGCTCACTTCTTTAATGTAAGTAAACATGCCTGTTTTCTGCCTATTTACTTACACAACTCAACTGATTAAGAAATATTATGAGGTACCATTTGTTACTGATAGTCTTTATTTATATAACAAACACAAAAATATACTAAGTGCTGCTAATATAAGTTTAAATAATAAAAGAAAATATGTTGAAATTATTATTTCAATCAGTCCTTTCCCAACTATGTGAGGGCTTCCAGTCCAACCAGATGCAGCTGAGTACCAGTATTTACACGGAGCGACTGCCCATCTAGTCTTCCTCCTACAGTAACGACTGTCTGACTGATAGGTCTTCAAATGATAGCCGGGACCAACGGATTACGTGCTTTCTGAGGCACGGAGCGAACGTTAACGTTTGCGACTAGAGACTCGTGACGTCGTCGTCGCGTGTGAATAGCTTTGGAAGTTCGCAAACACAGATCGAAATACAGGGCTATTTGTAAAACACCAACAACCTCTTAGGCAGTTAAAGTACACATGATTACAAACAACTTTTACTTTGAGACCAACCCCGAAAACCCTGTATATTTTTTTCTCATTAATATATCATCAAAAGTAAGAGATCGACCCAGATGTCGGATTACGGCATTTTAGTTATACCACTGCAGCAAGGTGACAACTACAACTCACTCGTACATCCAAAGAAGGCGCACTAAAAATCCCTGTTTAAAGATATCGATAAATAACTACCTACTCTTGTACATACGTACAAGAGCACGCATCGCAACTATGTTTTATTTAATTTTTTTTTCAAATATAATTTTTTAATTCCCAAAAATAATGAATTCATGTTGCGCTTGGTCTGATCTTATACCGCGCGTAACATTTCGATTTTATCAATTGAAAGAGACAGGAAGTCAATTTTGATAATGTGATCGAATATTTTAGTCAAATTAATCAATCGGAAATCTCTCAATACAAAACCGTCCAGGGTGCCAATCTACCGTACGCCGTCACTGTGAGATCGGAACCACCCGATTGCCCAACGATAGGGTCCTAACTCCCTGTTTCTTATTACACCACACTGTCCCTGCAGATCGGGCCCGATAGATCGTGTAGTGTAATAAGCCTTTTACCTTTAAGACCGACTCGTGCAGGTGTTATTACCTAGCAAAACTCCTTCAGAAGAATAGTTAAACCTTTTGACCGCCAAAGCGTAAATGCATCGGGGCGTCCCTCCCACGCCAAGCCACAAATTCAGGGCAAATACTTTAATAAAAAATACGGATTCCAAATTTCCAACATGTTATCTATAACCAAGTAATCATTGCTTTTCGTTCCACGTTTCGTTTTTTAAACGAAATATTACTCATAACGTTATCACAGAAAACTCGATTTAGCATATTTATTTTGTACTGGCGATGGCGGTCAAAAGGTTAATGTTTAATAGGTTGATGGACATTTGTGTAATAAAATAAATTGACAAATAATAATAATTCCAGGTGGCTGAGAAGTTTGACTACATGCCTGTATACAAAAGACTGATGTTATTCTTCTTTCTAATATTTATGCCGCAAATGATTAAGTATTTAAACTTTTCGTTTCTGAATTTGGCGTCTGCAAAAGAGTTAGTAAGGATTTTGAAGGCGGCAAAAGCTGAGCGACGAGAATCTGGCGTTAAGTAAGTTATCTTGTAATATTCTGTGGGCCTATAAAGTAAAGTATGTGAAGCAAGTTCATGAAACTACAGCTCTTCACTTGGTACTCACTGTACTATTTATTAAATACCTATATTATTTGTTTACAGGAAAAGCGATTTCCTGCAAATCTTGATTGATTTTTCAGAGAAGGAAAGAGCTGAATCCGAAATCACAAAGTCTGAAATTCGTAAGCAGTTTTTATACTTTTAAAAATGAGTGGTAACACCAAAATAGTTATTAATTTCTATTATAATATTTAATACTAGGTACTTATTTGAATTGTATCATATTCATATATATGCATACTTATTATTTTGTAAATACATACTGCGAGTGCTCATCATGTTTAGAGATTTATTAATAAAATTTTCCATCATTTACTAACACTCGGCGCTATCACGATTCCTAGGTAAGGACTCAGGATTAATTTATAATAAATTAATACTGAGTTGAAATCATCACAGGAATTTGTCATAATATATCTATCCACTGGTAGTTAATCATCCTGTATGTTCAGATAACAGAATGTGTGTACAAATAGCACACACATCCCCCATAAAAATCCACCACTAGTTTCCTCAGTCAGAGTCGTAATAAATTGTAATAGTAACTGCAATCACGAGATCACGACAAGTGATTTCTATGACCATTGACATAAAGTTCAAATTACAATAATGCTTCTGAAATGCAACAATTATGGTATAGATCTATGATACCCAGATACTGTTAATATTTCCAGATCTAGACGAAGACACCGTAGACGCGCAGTTATTACTGTTCCTTATCGCTGGTTATGAGACCTCCAGCACCTTACTGTCCTTCGCTATCCACGTCCTGGCCACTAAGCCTGAACTACAAGACAAGCTACGAGCCCATGTCAAAGAAATGACAGAAGGAAAAGAATTGGACTACGATCTCCTTGCGCAGTTGCATTACCTCGACGGATTTTTGTTGGGTAAATAATAATTATCATTCTATTTTTATAATTGCGATGTATTGCAATATAAACAATGTTTGATCATACACGTGATGTGCTACTTAGTATTATCATACGAAGTCTTGAGGATGATAACTGATTTTTACGCATGTTAATTATTTAATTGGGATGTTACCAGATAATAATACTTTACTTATGGCTACTTACTTACTTATGATCTAAGTTTAATCTGCAAAATATTGTCTGCAATATGAAATTTCCAGTCGGATTTTTACAGCATTGTGTGCATGTTTCATGAAGATAAAATGAAAAAGATGACTAATAAATGGCTTCCTTTTTACTTTAAATTGTTAAGATGGATGTATTGTTAATGTGTACTTATTTTTCAGAAACATTACGATTGTTTCCTCCACTAGCCAGAGTGGATAGAGTTTGTACTAAGGCATACACTATACCTGGATCGTCCATACAGCTCCAACCGGGCAATGTTGTTGCCATACCTCTGTACGGCATTCACATGGACCCGGAATATTACCCAGAGCCGAAAGAATTCAAGCCAGAACGATTCATGAATGAAGACAAGAAAGACAGAGCATCTCATTTATATCTGGCTTTTGGTGTTGGTCCTAGAAACTGTATAGGTAAGCATAAAATAGATAAGCCATCTTATAAAGCTGTCTCACTCGAAAATAATCATCATTTCAATGTCACATGGCCAGTAAAAATAGTCATAATATTCGAGGCGAGATACCTACTGTGACGATACAATTTTGTCTCGCCGTACATGTTAGGACGTTGACTTAGCAATACAAATTTTTCCAATGCTTATCATTACATCTGCGTTAGGTACCTAATAATGTTTACATAAACTTCTTATCACTTTGTTTACAGGTCTGAGATTCGCGATGTTATCAGCTAAACTGGCAATGGTTGAACTAATTAAGAACTTCAAATTCTCCATGTGTGAGAAGACTGTTGACCCCATTCAGTTTGATAAGCGGTCTCTGTTGCTGAAGGCGCAGGGAGGCTTATGGGTCCGCATCGAAACTTTATAAAGTATTTATTAGCATTAAGTAACTCAGTTTTTTTGCAAAATTAATTCGAATTTTATATACCTATTGTGTGTAGTGTGCATTTTAATAAGATAGCTTAATTAATGAAGTACAAAAACTCAATATGAAAAGGCAGTTCCTGAAATGTTCAAATAGTTTCCTCGTTATTATTAACGTGATCATTATATACAATTTATTTACAGAAGATACCAAACTAAAGAAATATTTTTGCTTTATACTTACTATTAACCAAAATAGAGATTAATGATACCAGTACAAAACGTACCTTTTATTGATAACTACAGTATTTTTTTAGAATTTTAAACATTTTCTTTTATTATGTATTCATGGTGGGTACAAAGAGTGTTTAGTAGAATAGGTGTATGGTAGCCCAGATAAATGTGCAATAGCGGTCGTTGACCCACATACATTTACTGACTTTCTTAATATGAGAAACAGAAATAAAGACAGAAAGGTGTCCTGAATCGACTTCTATCGTGACCTTTTACATTCTCTAGTAATGAAAAAGGGTTCATAATTAATTGGTCGGGTATCTACGAAGGAATATTTAGGAAAGGTCAATGTTTTATTGCAAGTTTATCTGGCGCCTACCATAGTGTAGTAAAGGAGACGTTCAATAAATGTATGAAGCTTGGTACTAAAATAATTGATAATTGAAACAGCCTTCTGAGCTATATATATGCTGAAAGAGTGTAAAAATTTTAATGTGTTTGGGCATATATATTTTTTACAGCTCCCGTTTTTTAAACAAGGTTTGAAAATTGAAATGCTTGCATCACTAAATACAAACAATATTTATATTTTAGGGTTGGCAACCCAGTGGCAAGTAATTTGACAATGACAGTGACAGTCTCAGTCAGCAAGACTCGGGTCTAGGCATGGGCAATATCGTTTTTCAATATAGCATATCTTATACATTAAGTAGTGGTTCAGAATATCGGATATTGCATTTATATACATATTTTAATTTTGATGAATCTATGTGGAACTCGGAATTGGTAGGTAAAGTACGTACTTTGATTGTTAGGTTTCGATTTTGATCGATTTATTTACATCATTGTATTTTATTTGGAACTGTATACTCTACGAAGTCCCGCGCATATCGCAATCGCACACGGTAGCACAGTATTTCAAGTACCCGACTCGGTTTGAACCAAATATCATAGCGCGATACGGTTTTGTGTGTTGTTCTGAGACTCATACCAACATTAACGTATTAGTTACGCGGATACCTGATATATGGATTTAGTGCGATCAAATATATAGGTACTGGATATACTTATTTCACTTTACCCCAAAGCCATGTTCTCAAAACTCCACGGTTCATACAGTCATTCCACCTTAAACCCCAAAATATTTCTGTACCTACTTCAATTTCACAAAAGAAATAAATAATAATAATTATAGGAATGATTGACTATATCAGTAATTGAAAAAAAGTATAGTAAAAGTTAGTCAATTCTGTAAAATAAATACTCTTAAACTGACTGGAAAACAACTACGTCAAAAAATTATGTTACACTATAGCATGTAGTGTAAAACCCAGTAGTAATGAGTCGTACTTCTAAAAGGATAAATCTGGTCAACATTAGTTTTGGTGCCAAGAAACTGTATTTTTCTTTGAAGTAAGGACCGCATACTGATTACATTCATAAGTACTAAAAATTTTGACTTCCTACGTGTAGTTTTGGATTTATGTAAATCGATAAAAACCGCAACCTAATATAGCGGCAATAGAAATACACATCTGTGAAAATTTCAACTGTCTACGTATTACGGTTCTTGAGATACAGTCCGCTGACAGACAGACAGACGGACGGACGGACAGCGGAGGCTTGTAATAGGGTTCCGTTGGTTACCCTTTGGGTACGGAACCCTAAAAATCATAGTCACTACATAGTATAAAACAAAGTCGCTTCCCGCTGTCTGTCTGTCCCTATGTATGCTTAGATCTTTAAAACTACGCAACGGATTTTGATGCGGGTTTTTTAATAGATAGTGGTTCTCAAGGAAGGTTTTATTGTTTATTTTAATTGGCTGATATACGAAGATTATTACAGAAGAGGTCGGAAAAAATGATGTAAAAAATTATTTACAACACACTTGCTCAAAAAAAGCATTTACGAAGCCTGTATACATTGTTCGAAAGTTAAAAATTACGCACCATACAATGGAACATGCGGTAAAGTAGGTACTTAAGTGAAGTAAAGTACAGACGTCTGCTCTCAGGTGAGAGCAGTCTGTCGTTGACGGTTGTCTATTGCACTTTTTATTTCAGCCTGAACCACAATATTATTGATTCTGGTAATTAGATGTTCACTTTGTTAGTTTGGGCTAAATAAACATTGCACTCGTGCGAAGCCGGGGCGAGTCGCTAGTACCTTATATACCACTTCCGAGTTCCACGATTCAGCCAATAACACATTGAAATATATGAGTAGATGCGATATCCAAAATTCTGTACATTCGTGTAAAAGCGATATTGCCCATGCCTAGTGGTTAGGGTGTCGTTTTTATTTCAATGTCATTCTAACGTATACAGATTTTACCTTTTTTCGACACGTTTTGATATTGCATTGTAATGATAGTCAATATATTTTGTCTCAATTTCATGGAGCTGCAGCTAAAATTATAATAAAATCTTAAAGATTTAATAGAAACGGTAACTTAAGTCACATTTAAAATAATTATATTCCATAGAAATCATTGATATATAAAAAACCCAACATACACACCCAGCATCTCAAAAACGTCCGCAAAAACAAGCGCATAATGTATAATTGTGCGCAAGTTTCAAACAGTCTCGCATCGCTCGCCATACTGCACTGCTTTGTAAAAACAACTTTAAGCGATCCGTGTAAGGTTGAATTTGCAAAAAAATTGTTTATATTATAACTACACACAACTCACACCTGAGTGACCTTCA
The DNA here is from genome assembly GCA_947578705.1 of Lacanobia wlatinum. NCBI lineage: Eukaryota > Metazoa > Arthropoda > Insecta > Lepidoptera > Noctuidae > Lacanobia > Lacanobia wlatinum. The sequence continues at coordinate 13,968,218 of OX388033.1, forward strand.
GGATGAATGGACCAAACGAGATATGTACATGAGACTATGTGCACTATTTAATACCTATTTGCTACTATTTAGTACCTATTACGAGATATTTGCTGCCTTTGCGTTTAGAAAAATATCAAAGAAATAACTTGGAAGTGGTCAGCCAACCTGACGAATGGCTGACCACTTCCAAGTTCTCATAGTTTTAGCGTTATATTAACCGCGTTGTTAATGTCAATATTCAGTATCTTTTTGCTACCTTAACATATATTTTTTACACAATTTTAAGAAGCTCCTATAAAAAGTTATTAATAATTGCCATTATAACGTCTTTCCATCAATTATTTACTTGTTTTCGAGTGTTGCATTTGTTCGAGACTGTGCATCTTGGGTTTTTTATGTATCAAATATCAATGATAGAAATGAATAAATAAAGTCTATGTGCATTTTGTTTGTACTAAAACATACTTCCCTTTTTTTCAAAAACGCGCCTGAAAAAATCAAATTTAACCATAATCGAGTAGCTTGACAAATAAGCTTTCTTTCACATTAGCGTTTAAAAATCTTCAGAATATTGTACCACTTTTGAACGTGTCCTTTAGATAAATTATTTTAATGGATATGATGGGTAATTTTTGATACATAAACTAGTTTGCTGCCTGCGGCCTCGCTCTCCTGGCTTATCTCACACGAACCGTGCATTTTCCGTGATAAAAAGCACTCGCCAATAGTGCAGGTTTTTATCAGCGAAAGTACTTTCGTAATCAGATTAATTATAGCTATAATTTTGCAATTATTTAAACAAACAGACATTTTTTTCTTTTTCAAATATTAGTTTAGACAATTGTTGTTAGGAACATGGTAATATGGGAATCTTAAATCAAGTAATCCATACTTTAACACATTTAGTGCCAAGAACTCAGCGTATGGGTCGAGCAGTGATTCGTTATGTGCCTACAACCCGTATCTGAGTCGTTGTTTTAAGTAGCTATAAGTATGTGACTTGTGTTCATGCGCGGGTTGTGGGCACACGAACGAATTGTTGTTCAGCCCATGTGTTGAGTGCTTGGCACTAAAAATGTAAAAACACTTTTGTACTTGGCACTGAAAGTGACTATAATTTCGAATGTAAATCTGTCGTTTGTTTGTTACGTTTTCACGCCTACACTGTTGAACCAATTTTATGAACCACTTTTTATTCTGTGTTCCCTTGGAAACGGTGGTTGTGGTTCCCAATTATTTAAACAAACAGACATTTTTTTCTCTTTCTAATATTAGTTTAGACAATTTTTGTTAGGAACATGGTAATATGGGAATCTTAAATCAAGTAATCCGTACTTTAATACTATAATTTCGAATGTAAATCTGTCGTTTGTTTGTTACGTTTTCGCGCCTACACTGTTGAACAAATTTTATAAACCACTTTTTATTCTGTGTTCCCTTGGAAACCGTGGTTGTGGTTCCCGCATTACCTTACGAAGCCGCTGTTAGAAGCTATTTCAAATTTATGTTTAAAATTACCCAATCCATAAGTACTCATTTATACTACCGAGGAAAAGCTTTTAGTAGAAAGACATTTTAATTTTTAAATGTGTATATTTTTGGCTATGGTATTTTTATAAATGCTGCTATAAAGAAACCTATTGAATCCCTGTAAATAGGCTCCACTGGTCTAAGGTCATTGTTTTCTGGACCAAATCTCTGCACCAATAATCTGAAAATAATAGTATGCTCAATTAAGACCGATTAATGTGATAAATTAATGCCGTAAGACACTCAGTACAAAGAGACATTGCAATTAAATTAAATTATATTGTTGTTATTGTTTAAACAAACAGACATATATATATATATTGTTTACAAATTTACTCATTCACAAAGATTCTTGCCAATACTGTTAAGAAAATATATTTGTATGTTTTAAAATAAAAATAGTGTGAATATGAAAGTGTTTTTAACCAACCTTTGTTCATCACTAAGACCTTTGTTAGGTAGCCCTGGTCCACCAAGGATTGGTTTCGCAGAAACAAGTTGTAAGCAGGGGAACTTTTCAAGTGCCCATGCAACCATGCCTTCGTTTTCTTCTACTGTAATAGTGCATGTACTGTAGACCAATTTCCCACCTACTTTCAATACTTTTACAGCCTATGAAATAAGTTAAAATCCAATTAACACTTCAGAAATGTGGCATATGATCCATACATAATTTTTTTTAAATTTACACTTACTTCTGCTAATAATTTCCTTTGAAGAAACTTGTAGGAGCTTATCATTTTTGCAGTCATTTTGTTAATCAATTGTGGTCTTTGACCCAATCCGCTACAGGGGCCATCAAGTAATACTTTATCAAAACTGTGTGGTGGAAAAGGCGGTCCACTGTTGATTCCTTTGCTGTCTTCTGAACAACATTTAGTAGAGTCAGCAGCAAATGCAGTAACACAAGTCACCCCTTGAATGTCACAGCTTTCTTTGATTTTTGCAGCTTTCTGGGCTGTCTTATCTAACGCTATTATAAATGCCTGAAATATAAAACAACAATGGTTGTATTATTCAAGATTCAAGCCGTAACATTAGAGTTAGTCAAAAAGTTCCTTCTAATCATGGGCGTGTCTTGCACAAGATGGGTCTTTATGGAATCCAGCCTCCCTTTAGCATAAACGAAAATAATTTAAAATTCTTCATGATGGCCGGACCCGGCAAAAACTAGCCTATTTTTGGACCCAGGGGGGGGGGGCTTGTGAAAGCTATAGCAATGCCCTTGCTTTTTGTGGATATTTTCACTTTTAAAGTTCTCACTTGATCATTTGACATTTCAGCTAAATGTGTAGTTTTATTGCCTGGAGCTGCACACATATCCAGGATAAATTCACTGGGCTGAGCATCCATAACCCAACCACACACTATGGAAGGCAGATTCTGCAGGAGTACCTCTCCTTTAGAAAAAATTGTTTCATTCACCACTGGCAAGTTGGATGCTGGAAGAATAGTATGAACTGCTATACCACTAAAACAATGAAAGGAATAATACTTTTAAAAGTTGATTAGTCTTGAAACAACCGAAACTGGCTATGCATATTGGAGTATAAATGGATATCATGTTATTAGTGACTAGCATAGGAGACTAGCTACTGCCATCGGCTTCGCCCGTGTGGTCCCTAGGGAATATACTCCCGGGATAAAAAGTAGCCTGTGTCCTTTCTCAGGCTCTAGACTATCTGTGTAGCAAATTTCATTTCAATCGGTCCAGTAGTCTAGGTGTGAAAGCGCGGCAGACAGATGTGAATAACTTTCGCATTTATAATATTATAGTAAGGAAGGATGGTAAAAGCTCAACTCTTTCCTGTTTTTTTCATGAATATACACAAGATAATAATATTACCTGGGTTGAACACCATTATCAAATAAATCAGCTCTTAACATTTTCAGATACCCTGTTCCCACATATAGCTTTTTGCCTTCATATTGTACTTTCAGACCTCTTTTACAGCGACCTTCTAAGTCTCCATAAATGTCAACTCTTTCTCCTATCTGGCAGTCTGGAATAGTCAACGATTTTACCAAAAAAATACTGTGTAATCTATACTAATATATAAAGCTGAAGAGTTTGTTTGTTTGCTTGAACGTGCTAATCTCAGGGTCCAATTTGAAAAATCTTTCAGTGTTCAATAGCCCATTAATCGAGGAAGGATATAGGCTATATATCATCACGATAAGACCAATAGAAGCGGAGCAGTAATGAAAATTGTGACGCAGATGAAGTTGCGCGCGTTTTATATATTTTTGAACTATTTTCTAAGAAAATTCTCCCTTTAATGATAAGCAGATTACAAAAAACAGTTTTGGAGTTAATATTCTCTACTTTACTAGCATATACTTATTAATGTTATCAAATTAATTTATAGCTTTTGTTCTCAAAAGAATGAAAGAATAAAATATCTCATTGATTCACCACAGTTCTCTTGAGCATGTCCTAGTGACAAGGGTTTTCTCTAGCACTTTGCAGATGACCTTTTTTTGCTAAAGTGGACCTGTGTTCTTAGCATGTCTGACTACCTACTCATTTCTATAAATCTCTTCTCTTGGAAACCACACTTTCCATGATAATATATTGGTAAAATTAACTACTCACTAACAGGTAAGCCCATGACTCCAGGTGCAAAGACATGAGCTCCTCTCAATACTGCTGCTGCACACAGAGCATCCACTATTACTTCCTTTCCAGTCTTTTCCAAATTAATTCCATCAGGCCATTGCCCGAGTATGAGACAATCTGGCCTTATGAAGGAAAACTCTGGTAGAAGTGTTGTCTGAAGGTCTTGGCTTTGCTGTAAATTAAAAAACGGGACACTTTTTATCGCTAAATGCGATTAATATCCGCCTGAATCATACCATTGCCGAACAGAGGCATGGCCAATTAAACACATGTGGTACATGTGAACTGGTGCTTCATTAAAGAAATGTTGTTTCCTATAACATAACTTACAGCTATCAGAAATCCTTGAAGAATACGGACGTCATTTTTTTTTAATTTATTTATCCTAAACGTTGTGTATTTCGACGACTGCGATAGCCAGGCTTTCATACCAATATCCTCTAGAATTTCCATGATAATATTCTACCCACAGGTTAATGATTAAGTTGTGATTTTGACAGAGTTTACTATACTGACTTTAGTAGGCAGTATAATAGAAATAATGTATATTGCACTCGTTTATATGTTGACAAACAAATGACCAAAAAATGTGCTTTTCAAAGTTTCTAGTTGTTATCACCATCTGTCAGATTTGAGATTGACATTGACATGACAATTCACTCACTTGCACCATAGACATTTATTTTTTCTATCTCTATGACTTGCTGACACCAAGCCACACATCCCCAGCACAGGCCAACCTCGCATCGTATAGGATTTCCGTACAATGAGAGGCCAGCCCATGCCGAAAACGCTTAGCATCATAGATAAGAATAAGTACTCTTAGCATCTGATGTGATGATGATGATGAGTGAAATTTGACATTACGAAGACCTCACTCTACACTAGCGCCTCTAGTGGTGAATTCAAAAGCGATTGCTCTCATTCAAAACCGCTTTGGGTTCATTATTTAACACTTGATTTAATTAAAAACAGCTAAACAAACTTTTACATACCTATTATATCAGTGGTTCTTTGGAAAACATTGTCGAGGTCCGAAAGAATATTTGGGCCTCATTTTCCAGCAGACAATGTCTGTACATCTAATAAAAAACGTCCCGGCCAGCACTTTGAATTGTTATATTCATGTTTTGTCACGTTTTACCTATTTTAATTACCGTTTGAAGGTCGAAATTAAGATTCTAAGTAGTTGTGAACTTTGTTTAGTATGAAACGTCATTACTTTTGGAATGTTGCCAACGGTCAAAAAAATAGTTCCGTTTCTAGACTTTTTTGCCAAGCTGTGGAGGGTGATTTCTGACGAAAATAGCGGCTGAATTGAAATCACCTCTTGAAAGGAGGTACTTTCTACATCCATAAAAAAACCGTGGAAATAGTAAGTACTATTTTATCACTTCCAACGACAGATCCCAATATCTTAAATCTGGACTTTAGACAAGGATGTGTAAATAACGATATCTAACGTTACAAAGGGTTGAGTACAATCTTACGTTCGTCACTGGCCTCTCTTTTCCACCGGAAAACCGGGATATACGTATGTACGTGCGTACGAAGTCGCGGGCAAAAGCTAGTTAATTTAATGGGTATAATGACGGTCCAGGATCTCCTATAGGCAAAAAACGGCCCTGGTACGTCATTTCCAAGATTCCCATCAATTCTTGAACTGTATCATCTGGCGGGCTATATTTGTTAGTGCAGTTCACGTGGAATAAAGCGTTTTGCGCCTTTGACACTGTTGAGATATTTGATTAATTCTAGTGATTAACGAATGAGAGATCGCTACCTCCCGAAATAATATAAACAGAACCGTAGTCAGGATTTCTCCGGATTGAGTCGACAGAAGACTTGAGTCTTCTGTCGTAAAGTTGATTATAAAAATTTCCACAACGTTTTCAACAACCTGAGGTCTACCTCGAAAATGTGGTAAATGGTTGCTTGCTGCTTCGTATATATACCGACTATCGCATATTCGGCGAGTGAACTCTTTCCATTAGGTACTACACCGAGTAAGTGGTGGTAAATAGTTTCCTTCGAAACAGTCAGACTAATGACGATTGACGTACTTATCTTTATAGGATCGGATAAAACTGTTACTAGGTGCCTTGAAATACCTATTATTCGATTTATGTTAAGAACATAAATTCTATCCTGGGCATGTGTAGACGACCGCGACGTAAAAGCATACGTTTTTTTTATAACAAAAGTAAAAAAAAACATTTCCGTCCGTGACACGTTGCATAAAATGCGTATAAGATTGTTTTACTCATAAAGATGATCGTGGAAGGAACTTAGTCTTCGAGCCACGTCATTGCTCGTCATCGTATCCTGAGAACTTTTATGTATAAAATCCACCCAAGGAGAAGTTTCTGTCATTCGGCTACGCACCCCAAATGTTATAAAACTGTGTTCTTGTAGTGCTTGGAGCCTTGGACTGCTCCAACTTATACAATAGTGCTCAGTGCTCACTGCCTCATCGGAAGGCAACGCCTCAGTATCTCTATTCTTAAACCTACACTTTCAAATGTGTCAACAATAAAATAAATTGTATAATTAAATAATAGCAATGAGCATAAAAAAATCACCGACAAGATAATATATGTGAAGTTTACATAGTATTTTTTATTGTCACTGGCCACTTTTTTCCAATACGTGGCATAGGCACGAACAACTTCCACGTTCGCCGCCATTTTGACATCGAGCGAATTGTAAAGAATCTACTGATTTAAAGCTTTTTTTCTTGATTGAGTTGAAATTGACATCTGAAAACGTAAGTATTCCATTAGTTACTACTTATTTAGTGTTCTTAATGTTAGATTATCCTAAAAAAGCTGTAAATTGCGTTTTGTATACTTCACAAACTGAGGGTGGTGACCGCAGGAGAGACCAACAGCGGTGTCGGTCGATCTTTGTTATAAATCATTCATATTGGATGTTGTATATGTCGTCAGTGTTAATTAGATAGTTGTAATTGATTTGTGGCATTATTTGCTATCCAAGTTTTGTCGTCGTAACTAACTAGGATAGAAAACATTCTACGTCAAATTTCAGTAAGGACCTGCCATGTCATTATCATTGATTGAAATAACGTGCAGACTTGACGGATGACTCAGTACGGATAAAATGTTGAATTTCTAATATTATTTTCTTATTTCAGACTAACCGCAAAGCTTCAAAATGGGGAATATGTTTGCGAATTTATTTAAAGGCCTATTTGGCAAAAAGGAAATGAGAATATTGATGGTTGGTTTGGATGCTGCTGGTAAAACCACAATCCTATACAAACTTAAATTAGGCGAAATTGTTACGACTATTCCCACGATTGGTGAGTATTTCATGATTCATTTACTTTTACATTATATGTTCAATACTCGATTTTTGATTAGATTTAGAAGCTTGATTCTTTGTTGATTTATTTCATCATCACAGAGATGACACATTAATAAGTTTCTTTTTGGATTGTATTATTCCTTGTGCCCATATGTCCAGATTTATAATGCTAAAAACTTAAGAACATAAAATTCCTAGCCTATGTTGGTAGTACAAGATGGCTAATTGATTTTGTATTGATTTTTATCTTGTAAAAATGTACTCAATACTGTCATAATTCAAAGATAGCTAATTACTTAACTCTGTGTTGATATTATTTGTTATCAGGATTTATGAAGTCAATAGTTAATTTTTATGAACATGTCTTCTAAAAATGCTTGTCTCCAACACATGAGGTGTTGGAGACAAGCATTTTTCATGGGTAACAAGATTAAATTCCTAATAGGGTTTGATTATGTTCTTTTTTTGAGCCTTTTTCCATACAGTATTTGACACTTTAGTAAATATGTTTTGATTTTTATTTAATTTACTAATCTACCTATGTTTCTGTCATAGATGATTCATACCTATTTGTTACACCATGTAACTAGAACCATGTATAAAATATATTTTTTTTTAGGAATGCTTAAGCTATATCTAATGTCACTGAAACATTAATTCAAATATGAAATTGCATTACAATCAATTTACTATCTAAAACCATGAACTATGTAATAGTGTGTTGCATAGTTGTGGTATTACTATTCAGGTTAATACATTCACGTTTTATTACTCCTATAGGCATTACAATTACTTTTACCTACTTTGTGAACATTGATTGAAATTTCATCATCTTCATTACACTTTTTGCAGGATTTAATGTGGAGACTGTAGAATACAAAAACATCAGTTTCACTGTGTGGGATGTCGGCGGTCAAGACAAAATTAGGCCACTGTGGAGGCATTACTTTCAGAACACACAGGTCAGTGCAATAACTCACAATTCACTAGTTTTGTAATTTCACACAAATAAATAAAAAGATGTTTTTTTAATAATTTTATTGAGTGGTCAAAAATATTTTTACTAGTTTATATGTATGTCATCACATAGGTCCGTAAATACCAATATACATATAAGTGGTTTAAGTGCATACTACAAATATAAAATGTGCTATGAAGTATAAACTGAATACAGACAAATAATTTGATTTATTAACAAGTTTGTAGGTAAAAGTTGGACATAGTTCAATTGCATTTTTGGATCCTTCAGGTTTAGAAAATTGTACATGTAAATAATCACTGTTTTTTTTTCACTTATTTAAACAGTTATTTGTATTGGAGATAATAAACCATGACACGAGAGTGCCTCTTAAGTACATTGAAAGTAGGTCATTGTTTCTAACTTTTAACTTACAGCTTCTGATGATTTCACTAGTGTATTGTTAAAACCTTAAGCTCTCTCTTATGTTTTACTGATTTGAATCAGTACCATTGAAAATGTGCATTTTATTTAAAGTGTGATTTTCTTCATGGTTCATTAATGGCAAATTTTCCTTTCCTTTTTTTTCATTTACCTACATATATTTAGCTAGTTACTCCTTAGGTTTTCATCTGTATTAATTTTATACTGAGAAGAAGACCAGTAGGCTATTTGTAATTCAGGTGACTCACCAGTTTAAACAGACTGATAATTCAAGTGCCTCCATGTCCTATTGACATTAAAACATTTGAATGAATTGTTTATGTCAATTTGCAGTCACACTAGACATTTATATGTAACAAAGGAGCCGATACCTATCTGAGGGCCCATTCTACTAATGATATCTGTAAAAAAAAACCTCATTAATAAAGTATTTAATTTTGTGCGTAGTTTAAAGATGGATGCGTATTACAATTTTAATTAACATAGTCAAGTTGATAGACTGAGTATAAAGTTGTCTAGTATATTAGTTGAACATGTTAACCTTGGTGTTTATTGTTTTGATAATAATTATTCATAGGATTATAACATGAAGGCGATATTTAGGTGATAAGAATCGCCTGCACAGTCATGTTTAATGAGTAACAAGTTGGTCTGCTAAATAGAAATTGATTATTCAGCCTTAACATTATGTATATCAGAATGGCGGGTGTACTTTTCAGATTTGCCTAAATTTATTGTAGTTGTTTGGTACACTCTGTGTACATTATGTACCTCTCCTGAAAATCTGTGTTCCTACACCCATACAATGATATTTTTAAAATTTGGTACTCCTGCCATCCTGATGTCAGAACTGTGGGTGTACTGCTAACCAATATACTGGATGTCCCGAAACACAACGTCAAGCGGATACGGGGCGATAGGGTAGGTTATACCAGTTCAGGAAAAAAAAAAAACCATGTTACTTGGTTAAGTGATAATAGGAATACTTTTGAAAATGTTGAAAATCAACACCCTAGATCACATATTTAGGTTCTGTGATCACATATTTCCCAATTTTGTAGTGTTTTTTTTAACCGACTTCTAAAAAAGAAGGTGGTTCTCAATTCGACAGCGTATATATATATATATTTTTTATGTGTGTTCGCGGATAACTTCGTCGTTTATGATCCGATTTCGACGAATCTTTTTTTATATGAAAGGGTATGCTTCCAAGATGGTCCTATTGCCACCACGTCAGGATCTGATGATGGAAACCCTGAGAAATCGAGGGCAACTCTCGAAAATTGTAGGTATGCATCTGGTAAAGACTTGATATTCGTGTGTATATCGGGTGATACTACAAAAGAATGAAGGTTTGTATCAGACTTGATGGTGGAGACGACAGAGAGTCAAAGGAACTCCACATCGGTATGTAGGAACTACCAAGTGTTTGAGCTTATTTCATTAGTATTGACGAGATCTTTACACCGAAAGCACTTAGTAAGATTTATTTTCATAACATAACATCACGCCGGTACGCTGTGAATGGGTACGCAGGTACCACTAAAAAATTATTAAGTTTAATTTCGGAAGTTGGTGTCAAAAAACGGAATAACCAAAAACACCGACTTCCGAAATTAAAGTTATTTTATACTTTGTAGTGTTTTGTTTTGGAAGTCAGTTACATTTTTTGTATAAAAGTTTTTTAATGTAATCCTACATAACTATGCTATTGATTGCAGTCACAAATCCAATAATGAATATGGTCACTTTAGAAAAAAAAATAGTTTTATTGGGTCATGTTTAAAAAACTTTTTCTCAGATATCTTGACATTTCATCTTTAAAAAAAAAATTACTAAAGCCAAGTTATTTAAAAAAAAGGCCCATTTAATCATGATTTCAAAATGGTAGAACACTTGCTGCTTATTTTTCCATAAAAAATATTATCAATGTTATCAACCATTTAGAGCATTAAAAAGTCGATCAAAATTACCAAAAGCAAAGAGAAAACTATTACCTAAATAGTACTTTTTAACCAATGAAAAAACGGAGGAGGTTCTCAAGTCGAGGCGTATATTTATTTTTTTATGTATGAACACGCATAACTTTTTACAGAGTAGTCTGATTTTGATAATGCTTTTTTTTGTTAGAAAGGGTATACCTCGAGGGTGGTCCCATATAAAGTTGGAAAAAAAATCCAACCCTAAGGGTAGAAAAACAGGGGATGATTGATTGTTTACTCACTGATTGTAATGTATAACCATGCATAACTTTTAACAGAGTAGTCCGATTTTGATAATTCTTTTTATTTGATAATTGGGGGGAAAATAGGGGTGATTTATTGTTCACTCACATATTTTAATTTCGGAAGTCGGTGTTTTTTTTTGTAAAAAGTTTTATTATTGTTTGCTTTTTAGTTTTTTCGGAGGTTTAATTTTTGTTAAAAATTAAGTAAATGGAGTGCGACAGACTGATATTTTATTTTTAGAGAAAGTGAGACAGATAGTGAGTGACGTCAATGCACGGTAGTCAATTGATTAAATTATTTTGATTTTGATTTGATTTTCGTGATATAATCTGGCAAACACGATGATCGGGACCCAGATCACTGTGTGTTCATCAATGTGGTGTAAATTGAACACCCTAGGGCAGTACAGTACATTTGTTTTGAAAGATGAAGTGTCAAAGTTATCTGAGAAAAGATTTTTTAAACATGACCCAATTAAACTTTATTTATTTTACTAAAGTGACCATATTAATTATTGGGTTTGTGACTGCAATCAATAGCATACATATTTAGGATTACAGTAAAAAAAAAAAACACTACAAAATTGGGAAATTTGTGATCACAGGACCTAAATATCTAGGTGTTGATTTTCAACATTTTCAAAAGTATTTCTATTATCACTTAACCAAGTAACATGGAATTTATTTTTTATTTTTGCTTGAACGGGTATAACCTAGCCTATCGCCCCGTACCCCCGCTTGACGTTGAGTTTCGGGATACCCTTTAAATAGCTAAGTGCACTGTATAAGTAGATTTGGTATCTCTTGTGTCCCTGCAGAAACATGTATTTATATATAAACAAAATACTGTAAGGTTAGTTTTAGAAAATAGTAGTAAACTTTGTTTTTTTACTATTTTTTAGAAATGATATTTGACGTAAACATTGTACACGAATTAGTAGTTGGCTGTATTTTCGAGTGAATAAACTTGCCATGACTATATTTTATATAAGATACAATCTCCATCAGGAGGAGAAAGTAGACATTTTGCGTATCTTATTCAAATTCATCAAAATAACTTAGTTTAGTTCAGTACGTATTTGGCGGCTGGGACCACGGGCTTATATGTGCCTTCCGAAGCACGGAATCATCTTTTTATCAGACAATCAGGCGATTCAAGCCTGCAATGTCTTAGCCAAACGGGAAAACAACTGGCTGTCGTCAAATAAACCATGTCAGAGGCCCTTGAGGTGGTTTAGAAACTCTGACATTAGGGTGTGTGGGGTCGCTAGACCTTACTGTCCACACGATCAGAAGAAGAAGTACTTATTTTTAGGCGGGACATCCCGCCTATAAATAAGTTTAAGTTTCAAATTCTTAATTACTAGTTGACCCGCGCAACTTCGTCTGCTCCGCTCCTATTGATCTTAGCGTGATGATATATAGCCTTATAGCCTTCCTGGATAAATGGGCTATCTAACACTGAAATATTTTATCAAATCGGACTAGTACTTCCTGAGATTAGCGCGTTCAAGCAAACAAACTCTTCAGCTTTTTATTATTAAAAAGTTAAAAAGTATAGATTTCTATAAGGGGTTACAAGGCGTGGGCGATGCAAAAGGCGAAACAAATGTGTGATCGGTACGCTTGCTATTTGCTGCGTTACTAGCTTCAATGTTTACACATTCGTATTGCAAGAATGCGTCGCCTGCGATTACGGTTTTGTTATGGAAACCTCGTTGTTTTTGTCTCTCAAAACGATGAATGCATTTTTTTTTGCTTCAGGGTCTCATCTTTGTAGTAGACAGTAATGATCGAGAGCGTATCGGCGAAGCACGCGAGGAGCTAATGCGAATGTTAAGTGAAGACGAACTACGGGATGCTGTACTTCTGATCTTTGCAAACAAACAGGTATGTCACATGCAAATTTTATGAAGCACTTTCTCGAAATACTATTTATCAAAAGTTTCAAAGAACATTCATGAAATTAAGCTACTTCGAAACCTTGTAAGAGCAGTAACACTCAAAATGTTTATCTTTTTGTTCTTAATAATACATTTCTTTATGATTCAATATCATATTATTTTAAGCCTGCGTGCCAATAGGATCCTAAAAATGACGTGAACTAATGCAATATTATTTTGCTAGGATCTGCCAAACGCAATGAACGCAGCTGAGATAACAGACAAGTTGGGCCTGCACTCGTTGCGCAACCGCAACTGGTACATCCAGGCGACGTGCGCCACCTCCGGCGACGGCCTGTACGAGGGCCTGGACTGGCTCTCCAACCAACTCAAGAACGCCAACCGCTAACCGCATGTGCGCTACCAACTCACAGACAAATCTGATTACTGAAAGAGACTATGGTTTAAGATATGTTAACTTTATTTGCTATTGAATATTGAATACAATGTATTATGTGAGTTAACCTGCGAATGCATTACTGATATGCGTCACCTGGTGACCGATCGAGCATCGCATTCACTCCGAACCACTTGCGTTCATACAACGTTTAAAATTAATTTTGGTATTGGGTGGTAAGTGTACAAATAAACCACGCTACTTAGCGATGTGGTGTTAGGGTCCACGTTATTAGAATGCGCTGTTTGATCGATCCCTGACGACGTTGAACAAAAAAATAGTGTGTAAAGACGATACAAAATTATTGCAGATTTGTTTTCAATATAAATATTCGAAGGAGCAAAACGGTGGTACCTAGACTCGCTGAATGATCGTGCATTGTGATGTGGATAGGTTTGTAGCTGACTCGTGATAAAGTGAATCACATCATAACATGTTTTATATGTATACTATGTGGAATAAGTTGTCGCAATAAAGTATTTAAAGTTAATTCACAATTGATGACTTTAATTGTTTAGTTTATGATACTAGTGTCCTACACTTTACGATGCGTAGGTAGGTCCAGTAAAAGCAGTATTCGGAGGCGTAGGGTCTGTCGGTGACCGGGACGAGCGTGTGCGCGGGACCGCTCGGCACCGCGCACGCCTCCTATACACATCGCTTTGTGACTGGGCTGTTGATATCCCAATTTCTATCTGTTTGTCACCAGTTTTGTGCATTATCACCTGACCTATTATAACGACGGTAGTTTATTTTTATGGAAGTTATCTAGGTAGATTAAGCTGTTATGTATTTTACATCCAAAACCATTTCGTACAATTCTCGCTTATTCAAACGGCTCGTTGTGATTGACCTGCATTTACAGTCAACAGCTTCTCGTGACGAACCGAGATTAATTTGTAATTTAGGTATAAATATGTATTAGATAAACGGTGTCATTTTGAGAAGTGTTTCCGCCTACAGGGAACAGTGCTCAGAATTCTCAGTGGTACATGCTCTACACAATTAATTGTAACTTAGCATTTTTATAATAATTTAGTAAAAAATGTTGAAACACAGTAACCTTGTGGCAAGTGTGATGGAAGGAGGTTCTTTTTTTATTTTTATGAAAAACAAGAAATAATGAAAATGCGAATTGTGACATTCCGGTTTATCTTATGCTGTATTATGGAATAAAATTTATCCTCACGAATGTTTCATTTTTTTGATTTAATACATTCTGATTTTTTAATATGCGGTAAACTGCAGAAGTCGGCTAACAAACCTTTAATTGACAGAAGTATCAGAAATCTAATGATCGATTTCAGTTGTCATGAAAAATAAATATTTAACAATGTATGGGTATCGCAAAAATTGCTTCTGGATACGGGATAAATATCCCAAGAGCCCGCGACGATCAAACCTTCGTTATTTTATAAAAGCTGAAAGTTTCTGCGTGTATGTCCGCAATACAGGTAAGATCAATATCTTAACTGTGGGTATTGCGGAAATACACAGAAACTTCCACTAACGAAGGTCTGACTATGAAGTTTGGATCATGGTAGCTTTGGCTGGTAACAGGTAGCAAAGGTTTATCAAATTGTACCTCAAATTCGTTGAAAGTATAAAGCTCTGATATCACATATTTTATTTGGAATAATAGGAATTACTTCGTCCCATTGTCAGACACTTCGTAAACTGTCACTTTATTTTTTTTGTGTATGAGAAATTATTGTCATATGACTTCTCGACTCGTCCGATAAGGGTCAGGCTCGGGTCAATTTGCTACCTGTTATCAGGCAAAGTTACCATGATCCAAAATTCATAGTCAAAGTCTAAAGGATTTATTAGTGTGTTTTTTAGTGATGCGATAGGTCTTATAATTAGGTTATGGTAACTAAAAAAACTACCCATTAGGGCATACACTATTTTTTTATTTATTTTTTATTTGTGATGGGTTTGCTCTTGACTCTAGTCTAGGTCAGAGGTCAGAGGTGACAGAGACAGTTTACGATGGAGCGAGCTTACCCAGAAGGAGCCTGTGCACTCTAACTTTGAAGAGATTAGGGTTGTAAGCGTTTGGAAACACAGACGCAGGCAGAGAGTTCCACTCCTTTGCTGTGCGCATTATAAAAGACGTTTGGAAGCGCTTAGTGCGAATTGGTGGAATAGCAACAAGGTAGGGATGGTAAGATGCAGTGCGTCTGGATGTCCGATGGTAGAAGGGGGCCGGTGGGATGAGGTCGTGGAGTTCTTGGGCACACTCACCGAAGTACAATCTGTAGAAGACTGACAAGCAGGCAACCTTACGGCGATGAGGCAAGCTATGTAGCTTGGCATCCACCAGTTTTACGTCACCGATGAGCCTCTTAGCTCTGCGTTCCACCGAGTCAAGCGCGGCAAGCTGATACTTAGCTGAGCCATCCCAAAGGTGGCTACAATACTCCATGCAGGATCGGATTTGTGCTTTGTATAGGGTTAAAAGCTGTCCAGGCCTGAAGTATCGCTTCACCCTATTTAGGATGCCCAGCTTTTTGGCCGCGGTTTGGGCTTTGTACTCGATGGTGGCGCCGAAGTTGAGACTGGATGTCAACTCCATGCCTAGGAGCTCTAGTCGATCAGTCACAGGAACAGATGCACCCCGAAAAGTAGGAGTTTGGTCAAAACGACTCTTTTTTTGCGGTAAAAAGACATGCCTGCGTTTTGGTAGCGTTAAAAGTGACCAGATTGACATCACCCCACTGGGAGACAAGGCTTAAGGTCAAATTTGTCCGCTCTACCATGGCCTCTCTCAAGGAACGAACTTCATCCCCGCTGGTTGTTGCGCTGGACAAGTATCTCTCTGAAACCGTACTGTCATCTGCGTACCCAACAAGACCAAGCTGAAGTAGGACATTGATGTGCAGCAGGAAAAAAGTTGTAGAGAGAACAGAACAGACCCCTGAGGAACTCCGGCATCAATAGCCATGAGGTCAGAGGAGCAGCCGTCAACGACTACTCGGATCGACCGTTCACTCAGGAAGTCTGATATCCAGCTACAAAAACCAGCTGGGATGCCATAAGCAGGAAGCTTGCTGAGTAGACCTGCGTGCCAGACCCTGTGAAAGGCCTTCGAGATATCGAGCGACACGGCAAGTGCTTCGCCGTGGCTGTCGTTGGACTCGCCCCAGCAGTGCGTGACATACACAAGAAGATCGCCAGTTGACCGTCCCCGGCGAAAGCCATATTGACGGCCACTGAGGAGATCATTGTCTTCAAGGTAGGTCCCAGCAGCTTACTGTTCAGAACCCTTTCCATAACCTTGCATAGGATGGAGGTAATGGCGATTGGACGGTAATTGATAATGTGCAGGGTCAGCACGGTCTCCCTTTTTGGGCACCGGTTGTACATTCGCAAGCTTCCATGATTTCGGCACCGTTCTTATTTCAAGAGAGAGGCGATACAGGCGAGTCAACACAAGAGACAGTTCAGGTGCACATTGCCTTAACACTCTCGCTGGAATGTCGTCAGGTCCAGTGGCCTTATTCACGTCTAGACTGCACAATACTCTTCGGACCTCTTTAATATGAACTGCGATCTCCGGCATCGAAGAGTCACAACGAGGTAAAGTTGGTGGTTGCTTGGAGCCAGCGTCCAGACGCGAATTGCTTGCAAAGAGTTGCAAATAAATTTGCTTTCTCAGTTGCAGAGTGAGCCAGCAAGCCATCAGATTTCAACATTGGAGGCAAAGTGGGTCGACAGAAATTCGTTTCAACCGCTTTCGACAGGGACCAAAACTGCTTACTGCCCGGAGGGAGCAATGCTAGTTTGGCCCCGATACGTCCGACATGGTCAAAACGTGCCCTACGTAAAACCCGCTTGCAGAACTTAGCGGCAGATCCCGCATCCCGCCTATAGCCTTGCATCCCGGCCCACGCTGATCTATTATTTTAGTAGTGCATGTGCAAACAATGATCAGGGTTTATGTACGTGAGGAGGTAGCGGTACGGTAGGAGAAAGCTGAAGAGTTTGTTTGGTTGAACGCGCTGATCTCAGGAACGACTGGTTAGAATTGAAAAAAAAAAATAAGTTTTGGGTAACATCACGCACTCACGCTACGACCAATAGGAGTGGAACATTAATGAAAAGTGTAACACAGACGAATTTACGCGGGCCAGAGTCTACGTAAGTATGTAACTTCTATGAGATGTTGCTATAATCGTAGGAGTAGGCGCTTGAAGTTACGCACAATCCTCATCCAAATTCCCTCCAATAAATCATCAGTAACACCATAAAGCTGAAAGAAATCCACTGTTGTAAATAGGCATTTTATTATTGAAAATACCTGTCTTCGTTTGTTTCGTTGAACGCGCTAATTGGAGCATTGTTGAAATATGACACGCAGACGAAGTTGCTCGGGTTAGCTAGTCTATAGCTGTGAATGCGCGAAGTGCAGTGTACGTAAGATACTCTGTTGCCTGTTAACATCCACCAAGATAGCTGGTGAATGACCGTTTTTTGTTATTTTCATGACGATTTCGTTCATTCACTGGTGACTGATATCATATCATAGACCACGATGACTTGCTTAATGTTCATTATGAGCGAAATTATGATGCCTGATTAACCACGGTACCTAAATGTGAAAAATTGAAAATAATTAATAATTATCAATCATTAAAATTACGTGGAACACCCCACGCCGCGTTAGCCGCCCTACACCCATCCTACACCCCACCACTAGCCTAATGTTACAAAATTGTGATTTGAATAAATTGGGTTCCAAATTTGGAACCTCAACAAAACAACATCTAAAAGTTGAACTACTGCATACCTATATCAGGGTCGTGACCGGGACGTGTCCGGGCCGTGGTTCGTCACAACGAGGTCTGAAACGTCCAGCCCAGATACAGAGTTCATATAAAATGTACGCATCGATATTTTTTAGGGTTCCGAAAAAAAAAACGGAACCCTTATAGGATCACTCGGGTGTCTGTCTGTCTGTCCTACTGTCACAGCCAGTTTTCTCCGGGTCCACTGGACCGATTCTGTTGAAATTTGGTATACATATGGACTTCTATGACCCAAACACGGACGCTTTACGAAAATCATTAAATTTTTGGTATGGGTGTCACTTTTGGGGGACAAACTATAAAATTAAAAAAAAATGTTTTTTTGAACAATATCGTGTGACATATCAAATCAAAGGGCTTACTGTGAGGGTTTTAATTAATTTCGTTTCACAATTTTAAAATAAATAGTTTAGAAGTTATTCAAGAAATTAGACGAAAAATGACCATTCCCCCCACCCCCTTATCACCGAAACTACTGAGCCTAAAATTTTGAAAAAAATTGGAGATAATAGATCTTTACCTAAAGATTACAGGAAAAGCTATAAGAAGTACGTAGTGTTAAAATAAACATATAAAAAAAAAATTGGTTCGGATCCCTTTGCACGCGAGTCCGACTCGCACTTGGCCAGTTTTTTTGGCCAAATTTGTGTAGATCACCCAAAAACTTTTTTACGCGCGCGCGCCTAGCAGTGGTGGCCAGCCACTGTTCTACGTGGTTTGCGTACAATTATCTCGCAGTAGGTGTGAAAAGTAGGTACCTAGAGTATGCTCCTCAGAGAGGTGTCTTTGCCTTGGGCTAGCTTGAATCCTTCGCTGCATTCATGTTACGCTCGGGAGTTAGTTAAGGCACCCTTCATTACCTTGTTTTTTTTTTTTTTTTAAGGATGGGAAATCATCAAATGACTCCTCCCGCTCTGGGTGAAGCAGGAGGGAGTGTCAGACTCTTACTGACTAAAACCCATCCGTGTTCCTCCCAATGCCCTTTGCGTTCCAGGGCCGCGGTGTCTCTTTCAAACAGTTTCCGCAACCCCGGCACGCACGCAAGCCCTAGCGGGCCCCATCTTCTATGCTGACAGCTCTTTGAGGCGCGCGTGGAACACAGCGCGCCGTCGACCCAGGCCTGGTTCTGATCGGACGGTGAACCACCCAATGCTCGCCGTCCACAGACCCGCGCCTACGGTGGCCGAGAATCGCCCTGCGACTCCCGACGCCCGGGGCGTCTTCTTCTGTTGCGGCGGCTGGGGCGTGAAATTTCCCTCTCTCTCACGCGTTCGGCCTCCTCCTGTGCTAGCATTACTGCTTCGCAGAAGGAGGTGACCGCTTTCCATGCCTCCTCGCTCCGGACCATGGATTGGACCAGGGCCGGACGCGAGAGGTCGCCGCCGCCAATCGCCTCGACGAGGACGCTGCGGTGTTCCGCCCAAGCAGGGCAGACCTCCATCGTATGCTCCACCGTGTCCTCCGGGCGATCCTCGCAGTGTTGACACCCGGGCGTATCCTCCCGCCGAATTCGAAACAGGTACCTCCCAAAACAACCGTGTCCTGTGAACCCTTCATTACCTACAGTCGGGATTCAATATGACGCCCGTGACTGAAGACACTGCTTTATCCTCTCGGTGCATAAGCATTATTGTAGGTAGGTACACCAAAATAAGTAAAATACGATTTCTTTTTTTTAGGGTTCCGAACAAAAAACGGAACCCTTACAGGATCACTCGGGTGTCTGTCTGTCTGTCTATCTGTCTGTCTGTCTGTCCGTCTGTCACAGCCAGTTTTCTCGGGATCCACTGAACCGATTCTGTTGAAATTTGATACACATATGGACTTTTGTGACCCAAATACGGGCGCCTTACGTAAATTTTTTTTTTTTTCGTATGGGGGTCACTTTTGGGGGTCAAACCAGAAAATTTCAAAACAAAGATTTTTGAACAATATCGTGTGACATATCAAATGAAAGGGCTTATTGTAAGAGTTTTAAATATATTTTTTCATAATTTTAAGTCATTCAAGAAATTAGACGAAAAATGACCATTCCCGCCCTTATCTCCGAAACTACTTAGCATAAAATTTTGAAAAAAATTGAGATAATAGATCTTTAGGAAAACCTATAACAAGTCTATAGTATTAAAACAACATTTAAAAAAAAAATCGTTCGGAACCCTTTGCACGCGAGTCCGACTCGCACTTGGCCAGTTTTTTTTTCCAAGGACAATGTACAATGTGGTCTTTGCTGTTACCCAAAAATGTTTTTTTAAAACATTTTGGGTAACTGTATGTTTTTTGTATGTTCGAGTACCTACCTTTATGGTGCTCTTCTGACTGATTTTTTTAAACTTGAATTAGACTAACGAGCCACTAAGGGTTAAGTAGATATTTGCCTTCTTTTAGGGAACTTGCCTTATTTTTAGGGTTACGTACCAAATTTGTAAATACTCATTTGTCTGACAATCATAATTTTCATAGCTGCTTATATCAGGTTTTTTTTTGCCAAGGCATTGATTTGGTAACACTTTAGGTTTTCTGTAGATATGTATGATGGTAGACGTTATTGTAATAAAGGGAACTAAATTAACGTCGTTGTTGTATATCGGGTAATATACGAGTAGCTATTAAAATTAATGAAAATCTTCTGAAATGCTGACAGTCGAAGAAGAAATCAAATAGTACTTACGTAGTATCATGTGACTATGTTACGACTAAGGTAAAATTCACACGTACATAACCACAACACATCATTATCATAATTATCATCATCATCATATCAGCCGAAAGACTTCCACTGCTGGACATAGGCATCCCCCAAGTGTCGCAACAACAACCGGTCCCGTGCGTCGCGCATCCATCGGCTTCCCGCGACTCCATCAGGTCATCGGTCCACCTTGTGGGAGGCCCTTCAACGTTGCGTTTCACCATACTACATCGCAGCGACAATAACCGGTCAAGCAGTGGTTACGTGTGAATAGTGTCGCTGCAAGTGCTTCCACTTGCGTTGTGGTTCGTTAGAATTATAAAACGTCGATGTGGTCGCTAGTAGCTGCGATGTGGTTACGATGTGGCTAGTAGCTAGCCATACACGCACGGATTTACCCGTCCGACGAATCTCAGATGTGATCCGTGACTTCACAATACACGTACCTTTAGCCGTCGGAGGCATCTCAGATCTGACACGGTTGTCTGTCTGTATTGCGCAACTAAGGGGCGATCCGGCGGGCACATCTGTTCCTACGCACACACGCACAGTTAGATGCTCGTATAATGTCTGCCCCGTGCCGGATTTAAGGGCCGTTCACACACATCCAGGTAAGGGCTGTCTGAGTTCAGAGTTATATATATTATTTTTCTTTTTCGTATTTAAATAATGTGGATTAGATAGATAGTAAATAATTTTATTTTCTCGGACAAGTTCTTCTAATTTTTCTGTGCTCATGTTGCACAAGTGCTCTTAAATACCTGGCGGGACTCGGCTGGGACGGAGATAAAAAATCGGATAGTACTGTCAGGGCGTCCGTATGTCCGTGCGTGCTCCGCAACACTGACGATCCGGAACCTCCTCCTCTTTGGGTACAAAACCTTAAAAGGTATCTAAGGAGCTGTCCTATTATAAAATTCTTGAAAATAAAAATATCAGAGCTACATTCCCAAACATTGAAATCACACTGTGAATCTACTTGGTTTTGATGGTGTCTAATTGCACTGGAGAGCGCTCATTAAAAAAAAAACCGGCTAAGTGCGAGTTGGACTCACCCACAGAGGGTTCCGTACAAATTTGTAGCAACAAATTATAAGATCATACATATGAAATTGGCGTTTTGTAAGGGAGGAACACAAAGTCGATTTTTTAAAATGTTTACTTAATCAAAGTATGTACCATTGTTATCTATGCACTTTTGCCATCTCATAGGTAGTTCATTGATCCCTTTATTAAACAAGTGCGAGTCGGACTCGCGTGCAAAGGGTTCCGAACGAACATGTTATTTAACAATAAATAGGTAAAGATCTATTATCTTCATTTTTTTTTTCAAAATTTTAGGCTCTGTAGTTACGGAGATAAGGGGGAATGGTCATTTTTCGTCTAATTTCTTGAATAACTTCTAAACCATTTATTTTAAAATTGTAAAACAAAATTAATTGAAACCCTCACAGTAAGCTCTTTCATTTGATATGTCACACGATATTGTTCAAAAAGTTTTTTTTAAATTTTCTAGTTTGACCCCCATACTAAAAATTTAATGATTTATGTAAAGCGTCCGTGTTTGGGTCATAGAAGTTCAAATGTGTACCAAATTTCAACAGAATCGGTCCAGTGGATCCGGAGAAAACTGGCTGTGACAGACGGACACAGACAGACACCCGAGTGATCCTATAAGGGTTCCGCTTTTTTCGGAACCCTAAAAAACTATTCGGACGGGAATCAATAAAATCTTTGAAGGCGCTTTGGACTGACCCATCGGAGTTGAATTTTTTCCCTTGCAAGAAGTTATCCAAATTTCGAAAAAAAATGGTAATCTGTTGGAGCAAGGTCACTGCACCGACTGTCGGGAGGACACGGCGCAGCACACACTGGCAGAGTGTGTCGCGTGGGAGGAGCAGCGCCGTGCCCTCGTATCCGAAGTGGGACCCGACTTGTCGCTTCCAGCCGTCGCTCGTTCGATGGTCGGGAGCGCAGAGTCATGGAATGCGGTGATCTCCTTCTGTGAAGTCGTAATTTCGCAGAAGGAGGCTGCGGAGAGGGAGAGGGAGGCCGTGGCCACTCTCCCGTGCCGCAGCAGGCGAACCAGGCGTCGGCGGAGGGCGGACAACGCCTTCTTCCAGCCCCTATAGAAAGGTCTGGAGGGACGGTGGACTTGGGGTCGTCCGCCGCCCCTCATCCAGCAGGACCTGAGTGGCGGCACGTACTGTTCCAGACGCGCCACTATTGGATGTGCGGGGGAGGACACCTCACTCCTCCCGCGGGCCTGAGGTGGCCCGCGAAGGCGGGCCAGCACTAGCCGGGAATCGTTGAAGGCGCACTAGTTCTCACGATCCCCGGTCCTAGTGTGAGAAGGAACACCGGGGTGGTTTTTAGTCAGTAAGAGTCTGACAGACTCCTTCACCTGCGCCAGGTGAAGGACATCCATGAGGATTTGCCACCCCGGCAACAAAAAAAAAAAAGGTCCGTTGGAGTTGGAGTTGGAGTACGGTGGATGTCTTAGACATTCCAATCGAAGCTCGTCTAATTTGGTAGCCGTCTGTTGTGCAGTGTGTGGTCTAGCATTGTCCTGAAGCAGCAGTGGCCTAGAGCGATTGACCAGCCTCGGCTGTTTAGCAGCTAGCTTTTCCATCATGGTTTGCAGTTGCTGACAATAGACATCCGCCGTAATCGTATGGCCAGATTTAAGAAAGCTGTAGTGAACGACACCGGTACTAGTCCACCAAACGCTCACGAGTAATTTTTTTTGAGTCAATTTTCGCTTGGGGCAGGATTTGGCTGGTTCAGTGGTCCGCTGCCTGAAGTGGGATGAGGTGGCGGAGAGAGGCGTAGGTTGCTATCGTGAGGCAATAGGCGGAGAGGCTGGAGACGCCTAGTGCCGGACACTGGAGTGTTGGGGCTATCCAGCAAATTCTAGAGGAGTGGGTACGGAGGCGACATGGGACGTTGTCCTTCCATTTAGTGCAGGTTTTGTCGGCGCATGGCTGTTTTGGCAAATACTTGCATACGACGGGAGGCGACTCCCATGTGTCACCAGTTCGGCTGTAGCCAAGACACGGCTCTTCACACTCTCGAGGAGTGCCCAGCCTGGGAAGCGCAGCGCCGTGTTCTGGTGGCAGAAATTAGGGAAGATTTGTCACTGCCGGTCATTGTCAGGGGTATGGTCGGCAGTGAAACGGTATGAGAGGCGGATGCGCCTTTTTGCGAGGCGTAACAAAAAACGAAAAAAGAAACGTGATCTCGCAGAAGGAAGCGGCGGAGCGGGCCAGGGAGGAAGACTCTCTCGCTGACCTGATTCGTCGAAGAAGGACTGAACGGCGCAGGCGGCAGAATGCCGACTTGATGCCGCCATAAGAGGGGCCTGCAGACGATAGATCGGGGACTCTATCGTCCACGCTGTAAGGTCCCTGGAGTCGTGGTGATGTCCCAGTGCACCCGGACATCGCTGAAGGAAGAGGAAGCCCGGAGGCGGGCATAGAAGAGGGAGCCCAGAAGTGGGCCACGCTGGATGGGTCGCGAATGTCATGCGTAGCAGTTCTCGCGACCCACCCATCAAGGCGAAAGTAGGTGCACAGGCGAAGTTTTTAGTGGGTGCAAGTCCCACATAACCACGTCGTCTCCCCGGATGACGTGGTATGCGACAGGCATTTTCTTCGCCCATTAAAAAAAGCTTTTGGCTGGTTCGCTAGGGTTTAGCCATTGCGATGAGCGTTTCCGATTGTCGTACAGGATCCACTTTTCATCACAGGTAATGAATCGATTTAAAATCCCTTCATTATTGTGCCGGTTGAGTAATGTAACGCAGCAGTCGACGCGCGTTTGTCGGTTTGCTGCACTCAATTCATGAGGTACCCACCTTTCAAGCTTTTTCACCTTCCCAATTTGCTTCAAGTGGATTGAAACAGTTTTATCACTAACACCGCAGCCTGCATCTAACTCGGATGTGGTTTGCTATGGATCCGCTTCCAAAATAGCCTTCAATTCTTCATTATCAACTTTGGTCGCTGGCCGTCCACGGGGCTTGTTCTGCAGGTCGTTTCTAGTACGAAAACGTTGGAACCAAAAACGCACTGTGTTCTCCCGAGCCACCGGTCGAGCACTGGCCGGATGGCCTCAATAGTGACGAGGCCGGCGGAAGGGCTGAGAGCCTGTCCCGCCATTCCGCCACCAGGACCTCGCGCAGCTGCGACCGACGCAGCTCGATGTGTCGCTGCATCAGTCGCTCGACGCGCGCCCGCGCGTCCTCACGCCACCGATGCAGTGACGCGAGGACTTTTGCCTCCAGGTCCCAGGGCGGAGATCCGGCCAGTGCGCAAGCCGCCTCGTAAGAGATCGTGCGATAACCCCTGATGACTCTGACAGCCATCACCCTCTGCGGCTTCCGCAGAACAGAGATGGTGCTGGCCGTCAGGTCAGCCGCCCAGATCGGGGCCCCATACAGGGCCATCGATCGCACGATCCCCACGTACAACCGCCTGCAGGCGGTGCTCGGGTCCCCCAGATTGGGAAGCAGCGATGACAGCGCCCCAGCCGCGCCCAACAACTTGGGCGCCAGCTGCTGGAAGTGGGGGCCGAAATCCCAACGGCTGTCGAGCACCAATCCCAGGTACTTCATGGTGGACTCGACAGCGATACGGGCCCCCCCAACAACTACGTGCGATCCCGGCGGCGGCGCCCGTCGGGGGCCATGAAAGACTATGGCCTCCGACTTGTTGAGGGCCACCTCCAGGCCAAGGCGCCGTATGCGGCTCACCACCTGTGAGACCGCGGCCGTCGCCAGCAACGCTGCCTCCCTGTACGAGCTCCCCCGGGCAGTGACCAGCGTGTCGTCAGCGTAACACGTCAGGTCCACTCCCGGTGGGAGCTCGCCCCTCAACACCCAGTCGTACCCGATGTTCCACAGGAGCGGGGACACGCAGGGCCTGGGGCAACAAGGGAGTGGAGGCCCTAATTATTTCTCAAATAGGTTAAATAATATTTTTCTTGCAAGTGTCGTATAAGTGACAAACAAAAAATCAATAGAAAAGAAGTATTTTTTTTTTACTATTGATAGGCACGCGTTTGACCACTATCTCACCTGATGGTAAGCGATGATGTGGTCGAAGATGGAGCACGCTTGCCTAGAAGTAACCTATTCACTCTTGACTTAAAGACTCCCAGGTTGTAGCTATCAGGAAACACAGACTCTGGCAGAGAATTCCACTCCTTAGCTGTACGCACCATGAATGTGTTCCCAAAACGTTTTGTGCGTGTGGGTGGGATGTCCACCATGTACCGGTGGCGCATCGCCGTTCGTCTTGTGGTCCGATGATGGAACGGGCTTGGTGGAATTAAATTATGCAATTCCGTCGCACATTCCCCAAAATGTAACCAGTAGAAAACCGACAGGCTAGCAACTCGTCGTCGATGCTCAAGACTTTGGAGCTTCGTAGCGACGAGCCTATCATTGCCGATGATCCTCTTGGCTCGTTTCTCAATTGACTCAAGGGCATCAAGCTGGTATCTGGCAGATCCGTCCCAAAGATGAGAGCAGTACTCCATACATGATCGAACTTGCGCTTGGTAGAGTTTGAGCAGCTGTTCCGGCGTGAAGTACCGTCTCACCTTTGCTAGGATCCCCAACTTCTTTGCAATCACTTGAGCTTTTGCCTCTATGAAAGGGCCAACATTCAGGGTAGATGTCAACGTAACCCCAAGAAGCTCAAGTTGGTCGGTTATCGGCACGGTTACACCTCGGAAAGATGGAGCTGGGTGGAATTGGCTCCTTTTAGCGGAAAGCAGACACGCTTGGGTCTTAGCAGCATTGAACTTGACCAGATTGGCATCGCCCCATTCTGAGACAGCCTGTAAGGACACGTTCAAGCGCTCAACCATAGCCTCCCGAAGAGACCGGACCTGCGACCCACCAGCTCGTGCGTTGGACACGTATCTCTCAGCAACAGTGCTTTCGTCTGCATACACAAAGGTACCGGGCTTAAGCAGATCATTAATATGCAGCAAGAACAGTGTTGCCGAAAGCACCGACCCCTGAGGAACCTCGGCATTAATATCCAGCAGTCCAGACGAGCAGCCATCTATGACCACTCGGATAGACCGATCCCTCAGGAAATCCGCGATCCAATCACACAATCCGGCCGGCAGACCGAAGGAATGAAGCTTACTAATAAGGCTTTCGTGCCAGACCCTGTCGAAGGCCTTCGAGATGTCAAGGGAGACCGCTAGTGCCTCCCCGTGCTTCTCTATGGCCTCACTCCAGATATGAATGGCATACGCAAGAAGATCCCCAGTTGACCGATATCGGCGGAACCCGTATTGTCGGTCACTAAGGAGATCACTCGCTTCTAGGTATGCCAGGAGTTTATAATTCAGCACGCGTTACTGAGGTAGGTCTATAATTCGACGGGTCAGCTCGACTACCTTTCTTAAAAAGTCGAAAATCTGGAAGCGTATAGTGGAAACAATAAGTCTGAATTCGACCTCGGATCCTTGGTCTCACCCACGCCCATCCACTTCCAGCGACGCACAGTGTACTTATACATAAAGCCGGTCAGAGTCACCAACGTTCACCGTTGTTCCGCCACCGAAACAAAAACCTTAACCCCAGATAATCAAACTCAACTCAATGCAACTATAACGTTGCCAAATAAATTTGTTACTTTTAATTTGCAGAATTGTAGTAATTTTACTTTTAACTTATTGAATTGGTACCTCTATCTACAATGTTAATTATTTTCATTCACAATAAATAGTTATTTCAATCTATTCCTTTTTTATTATTTTGTCTCCTAAAGTGTTCTCGCTGCTGAAGTAAAAAGTTATGTGTGTTACACGAGAGCAAAGTTTTTTGCGTCTCGTGCCTTTGAATCCCTCGCCACACTCAGGATTCAACTTTAGAATCACTCGCTACGCTCGTGATTTAATCGACGAATCGAAAAAAAACGACTTTGCTCTCTTGTTGCACAAAAAACTATTTCAAATCGACCCTTTTTGAATATTTTTTTGATCGAGAAAATGATATTATTTCGTGTTTTCACTTTCACTTGCCACTAGAACAAGGATGTATCCCTCACATATATTTTTTCCGGGTTTAAATTCACTTATTTGACCATTTCCAATTGATTCGAAAACAGCCAAAATTCGGATAACAGCCCGTTAAGTAATAATTGTCTTAGTATTAATATATATTTTTTTAATATTTTTTTTAGTTTTATTTTCATTTTCTGCCGGATTACCGAATCCATTTTTCCGGAATGCAATCCCTATCTGGTACGCGTCTGCTCATCAGACGTGAGGGTAGTGAGCAAGCAGGAAGTGAGAGGAGAAGGGACAAGACAGATGGAAAACAACTACTCCAGCACGGTACCAGCTGCCCAGCAGCTGGAAAATCCGTCACGTCTACTTTGGAGGCGTCATGCCCCTCGTGTTCTGAGGGGGGCAACATATGTATTCCGATTGCCAGAGGCAACAAGAGCCGAGGAGGCTCTCCCGAACCGTAGGTTCCTTTTTAGGAAATGATCGGTTTTACCCCGACAAGGCTGCGGAGAACTCCAAATTCTTCCGTAAGCGGCTCAGGCCGGTTGTCCTTTAAGGGGGAGGCACCCTCAGCCCGAAAGATCCCCATTAGTTTGCGGGGTAAGGGCCGAAAAGGAGGTAAGGGGAGGGGGCTCGCCTTCCAGGAGGCCGCACAGCGAGCTGTGAAGCTCGCCGAGGAATGGTGACCTCCCGGAGCGAGTAGTCGCAGTGGGGCACTTTATCGGGGTCTTCCGGAAGTGAACCAGACGCCGTTGGCGGCTCCGAGCGTAGGGCCAGATTTGCGCAGGTCGTGGAGGCTGCCGTCCGCGATGTGGCCTTGAAGAGGTCGCAAGCCTCTAAAAACAAGGCCATAAGCGCGGCTGCGGCCTCTATTTTGGCGGCAGCGGAAACCAACTCACGCGGGGCCCCGTCGTTTACGACCTTGTGCGGCAGGAGTTGGGTCCAATCCAGGAACGGTTCTCCATCCTGAAATGCATCGTTCTGCGCCTCCCACTAGTGGCAAGTCAAAAGCCGTCGAGCCAGCCTAAGGCGGCCACGTACGCAGCCGCCGTGGCTGCCAAACTGGGGCCGTCCAGTCAGGCCAACCGAGGCTGGCAATCCGCGAAGCCAAAGAAAGGTGGGGCGGCTGCACAGGTGGTGCAGACTCCAACGCCAGTGGTGCAACGGTCGCCCTCGCCTTCAAACTCTCTTGCGGCCGGATGGCAAGTGGCCGGGGAGAAGAAGAATGCGAGCAGGGCAGCCAGTGCAGCCAAGAAACGGCAGAGGAAGCGGCAGCGCAAAGCTAGAAGCGTCGTGGCTAGGCTCCGCGCCCCGAAGACCGTAGCTTTAGTGATTATGCTACAGCCGGATGCGGAGAAGAGGGGCGTGACATATGGCCACGTGTTCGCGAAGGCGAATGAGGCGGTGGACCTCCAGGAGCTCGGCATCATTGGGGGCCTCCGGCTCAAGGTGACCATGACTGGGGCCAGGATGCTGGAGATCCGGTGCAGCCAGTGGTCCGACCGCTGACGCTCTGGCCAAAAGACTCAGTGTGTCCTTAAATGCGGACGAGGTCCGAGTGTCCAAGCCCACCAAGTGCGTCGACGTGCGCATCCTGGGCTTGGACGACTCCGTCACCGAGCAGGAGGTGGTGACCGCCATCGTCAGGACTGGGGTGTGCTCTGCTGAGCAGTTGAAGGCAGGCACCATACGTCCTGACAACACGGGCATGCGAACGGTGGTGATAAGCTGCCCTGTGACGGCGGCCAAGAAAATCTCGGAGGGCCGAAGGCCTGGTGGGCTGAGTTTCTGCGCAGGTGATATTGCTGGAACCCAGACCTCTGAGGTGCTTCCGCTGCCTGGTGGGCAATCACACGGTAGCTCTCTGTACCTCGGTGGTGGACCGCAGCAGGCTGTGCTTCCGTTGTGGTAAGCCCGGACGCAAAGCTGGCTCGTGTCACGCCACGCCGCACTGCGTTGTATGTGCGGCAGCTGGCAAGCCGGCCAATCACTGGGCTGGGGCAAAGCGTGCGCTCCACCCGCCAAGGCCGGGGGCAAAAATTTAATAAAAAAATTAAAAACCCCCCGACAAAAAGAACTTTAAAAAGTAAAAAATAATTTCTATTGATCCTTTTAGTTTAATATAGTGTCGATTCTTTAGGCCAAGCGTCTTCGCCTCGGGAGACCGCAAATCTTTTGTATTTACTAAGTATAAGTATAATTAGCGGTATAGTATTCTACTAGTCAACCTCTTTCATTTGATACCCATATTGAGGAAGTTGTGATAAAAAAAGTAATTCGCCATTTTGTGGTTTTGGCCATCTTGAATTTGAAATTTGTCATAGTGTACAGTATTCTACTAGTCAAGCCCTTTCATTTGATACCCATATTGAGGGAGTTGTGAAAAAATATATAATCCGCCATTTTGTGGCGGCGGCCATCTTAGACCGATTTTCATCAAACATAGCTAAGAACACTCCCGACTAATTCACCTTTCAAACAAAATCAAAATCGGTTCATCCATTCGGGAGCTACAATGCCACAGACACACACACACACACAGACACGTCGTACACACACTTATGATACCCCGGCGTTTTTGCGTCGGGGGTTAAAAAGAAGCCTTCCTTCACCGCCGCTGCCACCACCGTCAACGCCGCCGCCACCAGTGCGATTGCTGCGAGGGGGCCCTCACAGGGGGCTCAGGAGGGGGCTGAAATGGAGTGTCAATAACTGCTCCATTACGCCTCTTCCAGGCGAACATCAACCACTGCGCCGCCGCTAAGGACCTGTTGGTCCAGCGCATCGCGCAGTGGTTGATTTACATCGCCGTGGTTGCCGAGCCGTACTTTGTCCCACCAAGGGATGGGTGGCTGGATGGAGGACGTGAATGGTTCGGTGGCCCTAATTTCGTCGCCCACTGCCAGTACCCCGTCCCTCGAGAGTGTCAGGAGAGGACAGGGGTGCGTAGCATGGTTCGGGGAGATTGTCGTGGTAGGGGTGTACTTCTCCCCGAACTGAACTCTCGCCGAGTTCCAAAACTCCCTTACGGAGTTGGGCGTGGTCGTCGCCGGTTATCGTTCCCCCCTATGCTCGTTCTCGGGGACTTCAATGCCAAAAACTTGGCTTGGGGTTCCCGTTATACGGACACGCGGGGCAGGATGGTGGAGGACTGGGCTCTGGAGACAGGCCTGGTCGTCCTAAACCGGGGTTCTGTCTCCACGTGTGTGCGGATGCAGGGTGAGTCCGTAGTAGACATTTCGTTTGCCAGCCCTGCTCTGTCACCACATGTCATTGACTGGCGCGTAATAGAGTAGGTGGAGACCTATTCCGATCACCGGTATATCCGGTTTGACGTCTCCGCCCAGACCTCAACTGCGCCAGTCCGACAGGCCCCGAGTGGTGCGCAGTGGGCGCTGAAGCAGCTGGACCGGGAGCTCCTCCTGGAAGTCTCGATCGTGCAAGCCTGGATGTCACCATCGGACAGGCCTGCTGACATCAATGACGAGGCCGAGTGTTTCCGAGAGGCCATGTCCAATATTTGTGATGTGGCAATGCCCCGAGTTCAGCCAGGATGCGCCCGCCGCCAGGTGTACTGGCGGTCGTAAGAGCTGGCGACGCTGCGCGAGACGTGCGTTGCCGCACGGCGCGCGTACACCAGGCACCGCAGGCTTCGAATCCACCCTCCGGATGCGCAGGCCAGAGAGGCGGAGCTGTACGAGGAGTACAGAGCGGCGAAGGGCGCCCTCCGAGCGGGGATCCTTCGGGCCAGGGATCTGGCTCGCAGTCTCTGAACGGAAACCCTACAAAAGCAGTCGACTATCGGGGCTGTTATCCATTTCACTAACTATTTCTATGTTTCCATTATTTAATAAACTATACACTTAACAAAATATTAAAGAAGGTCACTATTAATGCGTAAAATAAATACTGCTAACGAGCACGTCTGTATACTACGAACGGCCGAGTCGTAATCAGTATGACACTTTTAGTCAGTAAGAGTCTGACACTCCCTTCTGCTCCGCCTAGGGCGGTAGGAGTCACTTGATGATTTTACATCCCAAAAAAAAAAAACTAAAAAGAATTGGTACACCGACACACTTCACAAGTTTTGTTTTGTACTCACTGACTCTTAAGATACAAGGTTTCCCTAGTTTAAGAGGCAGGGCTCATCATTTTGCGTACAGATCTTGTTCATATACCACCTGGCTGTTCTCTTCTGGCAACTAGTCCATTTATTTATGAAATTGTAATTATTATTTTAAGTTTTATTACTACTATAACTACACACTATTACTTATCCGTAAGTTTCTTGGCACAAGCATTTTTTTATTATAAGCGCAGATCCCGTTTTTCCCGTTCCCATAGGAATTTCGGGAAATCCTCTCTTAGTGCTCCCCTGCACTCCCCAAGGAACCTACATGGGCACAGAACCATTTGATTGTGGCATAGCCCCCTGCCGCCATTTTTTTTTTTTTTTCAAAGTTGCGGCGCACGGTCAACATGCATTTATAGGTAGAGGACACTTCAACAAACAAAAAATGTTAGGAAAATGGTGGCCTAAAGTGTCACGTTGTCGAGACATTTCGAGGTAAAGTCAGCCTGTGACATCATGACTATCATTAAAAATTACTTGATTATGTGCTTATATGCATTAGATTAAATTCAAATAATAGTTCCCAGCTTGACTTAATCATTTTTTGGAAGAAAGTAAAAATATAAACACGTAAAACCACTTTATTAAAAACTTCGCAAAAGAATAGTGTTTAAATCAATTTTTAAATAATTTAGTTAAATCAAGCCTTAAAATATTATTAGAATACAATCTATTGCATATAAGCGCGTGATAAGTTCATTTTTAATCATTTTCATTGTTCTCATATGGTAACTTTCCCTTCAATATCTCGGCAAAGTGACACTTTAGGGCACCATGTTGCTAACATTTTTTGCTTGCTTAAGTATCCTCTACCCATATATGAATGTTAGATCGTGCGCCGCAACATTGAAAAAAACTTCAAATGGCAGCATGGGGGCTATGCCAGCTCCCATTGAAAAAAGTTCGAACCCCTTTCAGCTTTCTACCACCAGTAGTTTCGGCTGTGCGTTGTCTGTCAGTCACTCAGTCACTCAATCAGGCAGTAACGGAAGAATTAGATATATTAGGATTATTATTATATTCCATTATTAAAAGAAAATACATTGCTACTGCTATTAATATTCAAATGCATAGTCGTGTTACCGGCCGATGTTGAGGGATAATGAAATGACGTTATTGAAACGCAGGTAAGAACGACTTGTATGGGGCGGTCTTCCAGATCCGTCCTCCCGATAGTCAACTTGGGCGCTATCCGTCAGTAGGTACGACGGTGTGAATAAGTGAAAGAAGCTACGTCCTCAAGCAAATTCCAGCAGGTGGTGATGTCAACTTTGGACCAGAATCGATGGAGACAGATTGTCCGCTTAAAGGAGTCCAGTGACCACGATATAGTAATATGGGACCTACTGAAGAAGAAGGATAAAATGATAGCTTTGTTTATCTTTAGTAGCTGGAAGAAAAGATAGATCGGTTATTGAAAATGGCCGTTAGTGTATTGCTTATAAGTTTTACTGTTTTGCAGTCGGGTTTTTTTATTTTTCTAATTGTATAAATCTTTTTCATGACAGCTGTTTTTGTTGGGTGGGTCGCGGTCTAATCAACTTTAGGAACCACTGCTTTATGCAGTTCTGTCAAGAGCCTGGTACCGGACATTCTTAGTAGGTACCTAATCTTCGAGGCCCAGATTGCTAGGCGGATCTTCACCAGTTTTTGAGGCTTAGTCCCAGGAGCTAAAAATAATTTCTCTCCATACATTTATTCCCAAGAGCTCCATAATTTTATTATCTATTACATATAATAAATCTGTTGAAGAGTCGTTTTTGTACATTCAAAATAAAAATAAAAAAAATAGCTAGGGAGATAAAGGGTAACTTACAGAACCCATTTCCATCATTTTTGGAATTTTTGTCTGTTTGTCTGTTTATCTGTTTGGATGTGCAGGCATCACGTAAAAAGTAAAGAAATAACGTAGATAACTTTCACGCATTAAAATTGTACGTAACTGGAGGTATAACTTAGTCTTTGTTTCATCGCAATCGGTTCACTCTATCAAAAGATATTTGTATTTAAAGGTTTCGTTTAAAGTTTCATTACGTGAAAGCACATACATGCACCGCCATCTATTGAGATTAAATAGTAACAGTTTAGAATTGTTTAATGAATGAATGCGTAAAAAAAAAATAACATTTAGTCATATCGTTTCAGCTTCTAAGTTTGAACTTATATTTTGACAGTTTAACTACATTGTCGATTGATGGCAATGTACTGATGATGCGTTTTTCTGAATGGCGGTGTTATCCATGTGTGACAAATAAAGTTTGGATACCTATGCTATGTAGCTAATTAGAAGGTGATAACGATATGTTTGATCGAAAAAGAAAAAAGAGAAGAGTAGTGATTCATGAATTTTATTGGGATTCGAAACGACATAATTAATCTATATCAGCCGCACGGGTCGATCTTCAGGGTTAAGCAACGCTTGCCAAGGTATGTATGTAGATGGGAGACCATCATAACATACCGAGTTTCCTCCGTGCCTCGGAAAGCACGTTAAGCCGTTGGTCCCGGCTGTCATTTGAAGATCTTTGGCAGTCGTTACGGATTGTCAGAAGCCAGTAAATCTGGCTCCAGTCTTGCCAAGAACTACCGTGTTACCCAATTAATGGGTTGTGGAGGTCTGGTAAGCAGCCGCACGTAAAATACTGGTATTCAGCTAAATCCGGTTTGACTGGAAGCCGACCCAATATAGTTGGGAAAAGATTAGGCAGATGATGAGTTGCACGAGTCCATCTCCAAGATTAAGCTACGCTTTCCGAGATCGGTCTGTGGATAGGTGACCATTTTAACATACCGAGATTCCTACGTACCTTGGCATATAATAGCCGCCCGGGTCGATCTTCAAGGTTAAGCAACGCTTGCCAAGGTCAGTTTGTGGATGGGTGACCATTTTACCATACCGAGATATCTACGTACCACAGAATATAATAGCCGCCCGGGTCGATATTCAAGGTTAAGCAACGCTTGCCAAGGTCAGTCTGTGGATGGGGGACCATTTTAACATACAGAGATTCCTACATACCACGGAATATAATAGCCGCCCGGGTCGATCTTCAAGGTTAAGCAACGCTTGCCAAGGTCAGTCCGTGGATGGGTACCATTTTAACATACCGAGATTCCTACGTACCACGGAATATAATAGCCGCCCGGGTCGATCTTCAAGGTTAAGCAACGCTTGCCAAGGTCAGTTTGTGGATGGGTGACCATTTTAACATACCGAGATATCTACGTACCACAGAATATAATAGCCGCCCGGGTCGATATTCAAGGTTAAGCAACGCTTGCCAAGGTCAGTCTGTGGATGGGGGACCATTTTAACATACAGAGATTCCTACATACCACGGAATATAATAGCCGCCCGGGTCGATCTTCAAGGTTAAGCAACGCTTGCCAAGGTCAGTCCGTGGATGGGTACCATTTTAACATACCGAGATTCCTACGTACCACGGAATATAATAGCCGCCCGGGTCGATCTTCAAGGTTAAGCAACGCTTGCCAAGGTCAGTCTGTGGATGGGTGACCATTTTAACATACCTACCTACCGAGAAGAGATCTCAGGCAGTCTTTACGGATTGTCAGAAGCCAACAAATCTGACACCTACAGTCTTGCCAAGAAGTATCGTGTTACCCGGTATTGTAGGGTTGTAGAGGTCTGGTAGGCAGCCGCTCCAATCCCGTTTGACTGGAAGCTGACTCCAATATAGCTGGGAAAAGGCTAGGCAGATGATGCTTCATGGTAAAAAACTGAAATTATTTGCGAAAAACACTTAATCTACAGTAGGCAAAACAGGGCACAGATTACAAACGTAATTTTGTTTCAATTTCCTTTATCCACTAGGGAGACGGTCTAAGTTACATCCTTTAATAGAATTTAGGATTCCCAAAAAATAAATAAATTCATAATTATATTTTGGTCACACATTTACCTACCCTATTCATAGACGGCCTAAGCATCTGCCAGCCTGTTCATTAAATGTTGTCACGTGACAGACCCATTCGCCACTTTGACACATTTGCTTATTGGGGATTAACCGCCATTCAATGAAAAGGACAATAAAACGGCAGAGGTACTCTCTCAAGGACCGTCAGGCCAAATTGGGGCCAAATGGTATTGTCTGTCTTTTTTAATACCTATATGCTTAACCTTTTCCCAACGGCTTCCGATCAACACGGCGAAGTCGCGGTATGTTAAATAATATGGTCACCTATTCACAGAGCCACCTAGGCAAGAGTTGGTAAACCATGAAGATCGACCCGTGCGACTGTTATTATTTAGCTACGAGCTCCTCATTTAATAAGTCTCCTCTTTCAGTACCTACTAAATATAGATTTAAAAAATTGGATTATTCTTACACAGTAAGTCGATTCTATAAACCCGGTAGAACTGTTTAACATAAAATGTAAAAATTAATCGGTGTTCCGTAATCTGCAATTGTCAGGGAAAATCAAAGAAATTGTTTCTTTTTGCTGGCTGGACAAAATTCATAATCAACTTTATTCATCAGTGCCCTGCATTAGGTACCCTCTTCCTATTATCTTAATTTTAGAGAGATCAGGATACGCAAGGTATTAACTTAAAGTAAATTTTATCCATGCAACAGATATTTTTCGACATCCACGCGAACGAAGTCGCGGGCACAGCTAGTTTAAATAATAAAATACTAAAATTGTTCCCAGCGGCTCCAAACCAAATTGCGTAAGGTCAACAAAACGCAAACATTAGTGAATGTTATAATTTTGTGATAAATACTTTCAGTACAAAGGCAGTCACAAATAAATTTTATGCTAAGTAGGTATGTACAGTCAACAAATCTATTTGGTAAGCAGGCAGCTAACTTGCAACTACTTTTAAACAATGTTGTGAGTGAGTAGCCAATTATTGTACACCATACTCGTACGTATGTCATAAGCTTAAAAAGTTATAATGCACACATTAGCAATGAATATTGGCAGTGCAGAGTAAAAATCATATTTTTGCCTGTATCCCTAATAGCTTTGTTGACTGTATCCCTAATAGCTTTGTTGACTGTACCTAGTTATACCTATTGTAAAATAGAAAAAAAAATCCCACAGTGCACTTTCTGTCCTCAAAAATTTACTTTATGTCACACAGCAAAAACTTACGTTAAATATTTAAAAATTACAGTCTTCTCTTTATTGTGAAATTTTTGTCGAGTCTTATTCCCGGTGCCAAAAGCAAATATTTGGATATTTAAATAAGTGACTTCTGTACTAGTAGATAAAAGAGTGATTTTCTTTTTTGGGAAGTAGTAATTACTGATCTACTTGACATCCCAGACAAGGTGCTAATACTAGTATTCGAGCTCGCTTCGCTCTCTCATGCATTCTAGGCTCTCTTCGGACTAAAGGTTTTCTGCTAAAGTCACCAACTTAACCCATTTGAGGTGCTTCTTTCACCCCAATTTTGTCTGCGAGAACATAAAGGTATTGTTGGCAGGGGCGCGTTGATATATAAAAACCCAAGATACACACTCAGCATCTCAAAAACGTCCGCAAAAAAACAAGCGCAATATGTATAATTGTGCGCTAGTTTCAAACAGTCTCGCATCACTCGCCATACTGCACTGCTTTGTAAAAACTACTTTAAGCGATCCGTGTAAAGTTGGATTTGCAAAAAATAATGCGCATCACTCGCCATATTGCACTGCTTTGTAAAAACAACTAAGCGATCCGTGTAAGGTTGAATTTGCAAAAAAAATGTTTATAGTATAACTACACACAACTCACACATGACACTTGATACATGTCAGTTTTTGACGACAGTTTCTATTATAGTGTTGCATTTGTTCGAGACTGTGCATCTTGGGTTTATTATATATCAATGCATAGGCGTCATACATTTTGCAAACGTCTCCTTTGTAGGAATGCATGAATCATTGATCGTGAACAAGTTCGAATCACACTTGGAAACACTTCGGGACCCCGAGAAAACAACTTTATGGGTTCCGAAAAAAAAAACGGAACCCTTATAGGATCACTCGGGTGTCTGTCTGTCTGTCCGTCTGTCACAGCCAGTTTTCTCCGGATCCACTGGACCGATTCTGTTGAAATTTGGTAAACATATGGACTTCTATGACCCAAACACGGACGCGTCGTAAATAATTAAATTTTTAGTATGGGGTCACTTTTGGGGGTCAAACTAGAAAATTAAAAAAAAGTTTTTGAACAATATCGTGTGACATATCAATTCAAAGGGCTTACTGTGAAGGTTTAAAATATATTTTTTTCATAATTTTAAAATAAATCGTTTAGAAGTTATTCAAGAAATTAGACGAAAAATGACCATTCCCACCCCTTATCTCCGAAACTACTGAGCCTAAAATTTTGAAAAAAATCGAGATAATTGATCTTTACCTAAAGATTACAGAAAAACCTATAAGAAGTCTGTAGTGTTAAAAAAATAAATTCGATCGGAACCGCACGCGAGTCCGACACGCACTTGGCCAGTTTTTTTAGGCAGAATTCGCCGACTCCGACGTCAGTGTCGACTCCCATTTGTTTTATGATTTGTCATATAATTTCCTTTTTTTTGTGCGAAAAATCCTAATGTTCTCGTCCTAGTTACAAGTACTATTCATGTGATCTGATCCCCCCCCCCATCGTATACCGTTGCCGTATGGTGTCTGCCGAAAACGCAACACCATACACTGTGATCGCCAACTCGCCTGCCAAGCGTGGCGATTATGGCAACCCTCCCTTTTGGGGGAGGCCTTTGTCCAACATTGGACGTCTTTCAGCTGTCATGATGACCTCCCCCCAAAACTTAAGGCTGCGACCGCGCCTGTTAGCTATATTTATTGCGTTCTTCTCGTTACAGAAGTAGAACAGATGATCAATTTTGCCACAGTTTGACAGGTTTTTCAAGCTAAAGTTAAGTTTGATACAAAATTCGACTTAAAACTCTTAATTCGGAAACCGAGGGTCAGTCAGAGAATTCGTAATCGTTAAAGATCAGAGTTTAGTGCCGTAAATCGTTTAGATGTGGTCTAGTGTTTAGTGAAACGGCCATTAGTACCTACACCCACACAAGGTTTCTACAACTCAATATATCGTATTACGTCTGACGTAAAGATATAAATGGAAATTTTACAATGAATGAGACATTTACCAAGTCTGCCTAGTGTTTGCCTATTTACGATTCTGTTATCTCACTTTACACAAAGTTGTAGTTGATTGTGACGTCATAACAATGATATGATTTAATATTGCTAGGGTGTAATTTATCTATAATATTTATGTATTTAGAAATATATAAGTATGTTTATCAGTTGTCTAGTACCCATAACACAAGCTCTGCTTAGCTTGGGACTAGATGGCGTTGTGTGATAGTTGTGAAATATTATTATTATTATTATTATATGACTAATCGTTTTGTTGTTCCAACTTGATTTTGGTTTACCGCTTCATTGAATTATGAATTAATCTAAATAATGGTCAGTATCCAGGGAGGGTTTGGAAGTTATATCGACCGGATTTATTACTGCTAGTAGATTTATGTTCATGTTTGGATAGGTAGGTATTTTTTCTTGGCGTATAGGTAAGTATTCGAGAAACGATATTTATTACGAAAAATGATAAAATGGACTATTTTCTTGCAGCATTTACATCAATTTCGCTTCAAGGGACTTTCCCACAAGAACCATTTTTTCAAATAGAATTAATCGTAGATAGCCTACATCACACAATAATAGTGGCGCAAATACCAGATCTTCTTCTTCTACCAGTGAAATAATTTTTACTGGTCCAAGGGGGGGGGGGTGTCATGACCCCTTCTCCAAAACCGTACACGTCGAATTGAAAAACCTTCTGCAAATAAACAAATCACGAACATTTAAACTACTTATAATATAACTAAACATTTCGAGCTTGCTTCGCTCGCTCTAGCATCTTCAGCTCTCCAATTTACGCTTAAATAAATAAAATAACATTTGTCAACAAGAAAATCTAGCGTTTTTGAGTCAAGGATCTTAATATTTTTGGGCTCGCTTTGTTCGCCCTAGCATCCTTAGCTGTCCGGTTTTCACTTTCATTTACATAAAAACGTTTGTATGGAAAATAAGAAGAAAATTAGCGTTTCTGAGTCAAGGAACTAAAATTTTTCGGGCTCGCTTTGTGCGCCCTAGCTTCCTTAGCTGTCCGGTTTCCGTTTAAGTTGTCATAAAAACATGTATATGGATATAAGATAACACGAAAATTAGCGTTCCTGAGTCAAGGAACTAAAATTTTTCGGGGCTCGCTTCGCTCATTCTGAGCTCAGGAGTTTACGCCTGAGTCGACAAATAAACATATGTATGGGCGATAAAAAGAAAATCTAACGTATCCGAAACAAGGTATCGTACTGCAATTTTTCCTTTTTTGCTCGCTCAAGCCGCCGTACTTCTCCAACTTAAGCTTAAGTCGACCAACAAACATCTATTTGTGTTATGATAGGAAAAAAATCCAAACATAACAATAAGGTATCCAAGACAAGGTGCTAAAACTTGTCGAGCTCGTTTCGCTTGCCCGTATATTCTAGGTTATCTTCGGGCTAATGCTTTTCTGCAAAAGTCACTAACGTAACCCATTCGAGGTACTTCAAATTTCACCCCAGTTATGCCTGCTAGAACTTATTGGTATTGTTGACAGGGGCGGCCAATATTTCGAAAAATTTTTGAACCCCGAGAAAACTTTAATTTCCTTTTTTTGTCCAAAAATCCCTGAATTTTTTGACTTAGTTTAGGTACTTTCATGTGACCTGCCCCCAAAGTCCCTGTGACCACGCCCGGTGGTTGCTTACGTCAGACCCTACCCACCTACCTAAATGTTGCTAATCTTGATTTTCATTAATAAAAACGAGTATAAGTCTGTGTTTAGAAGGTGGTAGTTGCTGTGGGGAAAAGCGAAGCTTATAGAGGTAGTGTAGAGTTGCGTACCTAACTCATAGATTGTAGCTTATTATGCGTAACGTAGCGCTCGTGACTCACAGCCTACAGCGTAGCAAATCGTTCATAGTGTGTTGCGTTGCTCATAACTCGTAGAACGTAGCTTACTGTTCGTAGCGCAGCGTTCGTAACTCACAGCCTACAGCGTAGCACTGTAGTTCAAATTGTGTCGCGTAACGCGTTGCTTATAAATCATAGGACGTAGCTCATTGAGCGTAGCGTAGCGTTCGTAGCTCATAATTTGCTATGTAGCGCTTGCGTAGCACCGTAGCATGTAGATTGTAGCGTAGCGAGCAACACTGGTTTGCTATCCTGAAATAGTTACTCTGTGCACATACGCTATGGGAGAACCGTGAGAAGATTCATGTTTCATTTTGTGTTATGTAAATCCCCAACGACCTTTATTTTTTAATGTGTAAACTTTATTTTGGTACATATAACGAAAGTATAAGTGCTCGTGAGGATAAAAGTTCGAAAACTCTCAAATGTAGTTGTTTGAGTGTAAAATTATGATTGCATAATTTTAAACTCAAACAACTTAATTTTTTAAATTTTACTTTAATAGAACTTAAAATTGCAAGCAGTGAAAGTTTTAAATAAAATGATAATGGACAATTATATGTGACATCAAAATCACGAAGTTGTCTATATAATGTAGTGCAAATCGACGGCTGATGTTCAAAGTAAGCTTAGATAGTTTGGTAATGTTATTCATGCGGGAGTCTTTCCATGAGAATTTGCCAGAGTAGGTATACAGCATGTTTTAAATATATTATTACTAACTAAACATAAAAGGCTTTTTATAGGTTCTAAATGCAATATCACGTGTGAATATAATTTATGTACATATATCCGTTTGGTTGAGGAGTTTCAATGACCACCTTATGGAAGACATAGTCAAACCATCTCCATAGTAACCATAGGGAATACGCATGCAATTTTTTGTTTGCAAAAATACTTTTTAATATTAGTAAAAAGTTATGAAATAATTTCTAAAATACCTTCATCAGCGATGAAGTTATAAATCTTCAAATTAGACTATTAGAAAAAGAAGTCCGATGCCATATCTGACGTAAAATACTGCTATAGAAAACAGCGTATATTTGTTTAACTAAAATAGTTACATTTCGCTTGATTTTCGGTCAATTTTGATTCTATTTTCACTATTTTTTATATTTTGTTTATTTATATATTAACTGTTTAGATAATAAATATTTATTTCATGCATATTCCCTATTGCATTGACTCCAATGTCTTATAAGTATCCCAAGTTTGGGCTTAATCGGATGCCAGGAAGTGCTTGAAAAATGGGTGGCTAAGCTGTAATCGAACGCATAGGAACGAACGAAGCAAGTTAATAAAAGCTTGTAAAAACAATGATAACAAAATAACTTCGTCTTAGTAACAATCGCTATCTCTCTGCGGGCGGGAGTTACCTCCTAGAACTCATTATTCCAATAAACTATATTGATGCGGAAATTCTGTAACATTTTTAGGGCAACTCAAAAGGAAAAAACATTTATGGGATCACTTTGTTGTCCGTCTGTCGGTCTGTCACGACCCTTTTTCTCAGGAATGCGTGTAGGTAGGCCCCTTGGAACCCTAAACTCAAGTGAAATAATTGGGCTATGTATGCCCAATTATTTTTGTAGTCAAATAAATCAAAACCTTTAAGATAGGGCAACGGGAAGTGTTGCCCTAGAATCATGAGGCAAGAAGCAAGGTCTCTAGAAGTTGTAGCTGTTAAGAAATACAGACTCGGGAAGCAAATTCCATTTACAATAATGCCAAAGCGTTTTGTGCGTACGCAGAAATAAGTAAATGTAAGAAATTACACTTCAGCTAAGTTCCCTCATCTTATTTCAAAATCATAAATTAGTCGTATCCTTTCAGCAAACAATTGTTGCAAATAAAGGGGCAACAATTGTTTAACAAACATTGAAACTTCCGCATTTACGAGCTTCTAATTTATTCTAGGATTTATTTTATGTCCTAGAATTTATTGCAATATCTCGCGCTGATTTACTGTTTTATCTGGATTTGCCAATAATCAGGCATTAACAGTAAAGTATACTTCCATTTGCAATGAGTCACTGCCACGGAGTTTCGTTTGCAAGAAGTGATGAATGGGTGCAGTAACACAATACTTGACAATTTACTGTTAACAGTAATTAGGTAACTGTTCTTAAAGTTGTGTGCCAAAATGCTGAATAGTTTTGGAAAGGAGCAGTTTAATTTCATTATCCAAATGTTAATGCTAACATAGGATCTAAACTTTATACGAGTATAATATGAAGTGACGACTTTTCACGAAGCTGAAATAAGAAAGTTAATGATTTATTCTCGGAGGCAGTTGAATGTATTCGTAACAGTGAAATATTATTTTTATTATGTACAATATAGACAACCAATAGCTTTTATCATAAAAAAAACATACAATTAGTGTAAATACTAATTAGCAGATTCTAATTTAAATTTCTCTGTAGAATAAAGAATCTGTATTTAAACAAATTACATGGGTACAATTATTGTATACCTGATGTTTTTTTAACAGAATCTATAGCTTGCCTATCCTGTGTCTAGAAGATTGTACGTTCAGTGGTACAATATCGCCGGAGTCAGTACGAGGTCGTAATACTCATAATAATTATTTATAAACTTTCACATCGGTCATGACGCGAACAGTTTTTACAGCGATGGCATACATCTCTAACATTGTACCAGGTATTGATATTGCCGTTTATATTCTAAAGATATGAAATATTTATTATAGACTAGTTGGGCCAGCTGCCAAATACAGTTCTGCACCAAATATATGTAAGTAATTCTGTAAATTCTTATGAATGTGCTCAACATGTCTGAATTCGACGCACATCCCAGCGGCGAGACGAAGCTATAACAATTTGTGTTTTTTTTTATGACAGGCGTTTAATTCTGTGGACTCGTAAAATCGGCGATAGCTCAATTCCACAGTAAATTCAAACAGTAACAAAACATTTGTTTAGAAGTCCTAAAACTTTCGATAAATCTTAGATTTTATGTTATATTTATACCTACTATTTTGTAGACGCCAGTGGCTAAGGGCTATTAGCACTATTAATAAATGTTTCTTTTTAATATAACGACCGATGTTGATGTTGATGACAAAAAATATTCGCCCTATTAAAAATGCTTATAATAGTCTTAACAATATTACAAAAATACTTCACGAACCGAATTTTCACAACTTTTAACTACATTTTTGTAAAGTTTGCTTGATGTTTGTTTTGGTTCTCGATGATAAAGATCTCGCATTAAACAAAATCTTACTAACATTGTTTCATTAATGTGTAATGTGTATTTGAATACCCCGACAAGATTCGCGAAACATATTGTTT
Source organism: Lacanobia wlatinum (assembly GCA_947578705.1). Lineage (NCBI taxonomy): Eukaryota > Metazoa > Arthropoda > Insecta > Lepidoptera > Noctuidae > Lacanobia > Lacanobia wlatinum. The sequence goes on from OX388033.1 coordinate 14,012,629, forward strand.
TGGCTTCTACTCATTTTTCACTGTAGACACATTTTTCAGATGTCTTGAATGCACAGACACATTTTTACGAAATTCATTCGTTGTTTTTGCACGTTGTTAGCTATACATTCAGATTTTTTAAACGAATGGCTCAATTTCAAAACAATTGCTAGCGTTAAAAACTAGTTTAATAGAGTTCTATTGTCTATGAGTGTAGGATGAAACTCTATGTGCACTGCCTACATTTAAACTATCGGCTACTTAGTTTATATTTTTTAGTTAGTTTTTGTTTATAATAACGTAGAAATATTGTTAGAGATTAAGTTCTCATAAAGATCGGCACTTAATAACGGTGTTGCTCGGGTGGGGCGGGCGGCCGGCGGGCGGGGCGGGGCGGCGGGGCGGGCGGCTGACAGCGCTGCATTTTCCCCGCCCGCACGCCCGCACCGCGCGATTGCCGCGTTTTCCACGAGGGGCGCGACGGCCCCCTCGCCGCATCAGCCGGGAAATCGCGCGGCGCTCGGCTCAGTCCGGCTCAGCCGTCGCGCTACGACGACGCCTTCGAGTCGCGCTACTCGCGAACTGCGCTCGCTGCACTCCGCACGACAGAGCGCGCGCGGCCCAAATAGTGAGCTCGTGGCCGGGAGCGTCCGTGAGCGCCCGTGAGCGTCCGTGAGACAGTGAGCGGCGCCATGCTGCGCGCCGTGCTGCGCGCGCTGCTGCTGCTGGCGCTGGCGGCAGGGGGCGCGGGCGCGCGCCGCCACGCGCCCGACCTGCGCGAGGACGAGCCCGCGCGCCGCACCACGCGCCCCGCCGGTGAGTGCACCCGCACACCACGCTCAGCATGCACCCTAGCGCTGCCAACCACGCCGCCCGACTCAATTAAATGCTCATCGATCTTGCTCATCTGGCCAGCGTGACCGCGCCGAGCGCTCGCATCTTGCATAGGGAAATAGTGAACGGCTATAGGCATGTGTGTTTATGTAAATAATTACATTCCGAGGTTTCCGCGCCGGTCTCCGGCTACTAGATCAATTAAAACGCACGTACGCATTAGTCTCAGGGAGCTAGCTAGCACTAGCGGCCGCTTGTGCTTTAAATTGTTTATCGATGCTCGTATCGTTATCAGTGAAGCCGATACCTGCTGCGGTGCTCAGGGATAATAAAAACAATACCACGTGAGAGCCGCTGACTTTCGACTCGACAATATCAACAAACGGAGAGAATTGTCGAGAGGTTCTATTTTCGGAGAATGATACAATAACTAATCTGTTATCGGACAAAGACTCGTCAAAGGTAATCTCGTAAATATTTATTTCTTTATCAGTGTCTGTCAATGAATCGCACCGAAAGGTTTTCGCGGTTTTGGATCTCATCTTTAGTTTAAACTCATAAATAGTTAATTGTATTCAAGTGTAGGAATTAAGAATATAATCTTTTAAAATGCCTTATTTTTATGCAATCGTATCAATATTGTCGCACAAAAAAATGCTCGTGCGAGGCGATATTTCAGTAAAAAAAAATTCAGACTGAACCTTATTTCTAGAAAACAACAAAATAAAGCAATAACTGTGTGTTTGAAAAGTAGAAAGATAAGCGGGTTATCTCTAATTAGCACAAAGTGGAAAATGCTGCCAGTTAGTTACTCTCTGTGACTAATGAGGAAAACTACAATTTCATTAAAATGCTCTACTAATCAACAACATTTAAGGAACAACCCTAATCTTTTCAAAGTGAGAGCGCACAGGCTCTTTCTGGGTAAGCTCGCTCCATCGTAGACTTTGTCTCTGTCATCTCTGACCTAGACTAGAGTCAAGAGCAAACCCATCACAAATAAAAAAAATAAATAAAAAAAAGGAATAAATAATTAATTCATTTATTTTCAATATATTTCTAGTAAAAATTGAGATTAGGTCATCGGTAATACAGAAATGTATTTCTTTAATTTTTCAGTTAGTCACACTTATTGATGAATTAAACACAAATCTGATAAGGTTTTAGTAGGTAGGATCAATATCAAAATATTATCACAAGGTCGAAAGTGAAAAATAAAATCGCGTGTAGCATGATTTACTGGGTTGTAGCGTCTTTCAATTGTTATATCATCAGCAGATACACGGAGCACATGTACATGAATATCAATGTCGTATGATTTCACAATCTTATCGTATTGTGTTGTGACGATTGCCTCAAACGCACATAAGATTTTATGTACATGTTAGCTTAGGCCTTTTAGTTTATTGCCTATTTATGTCTCATCTTATTGCCATAAAGGAGGCATTCCGTTGCATCAAGTTATTTTAAAACACTAAAAAGAATCGTTTTCCTACTGAAGGTTATTTCACTATTTAAATTTTCGTCATTGCACTGTAAATAATTTATTGGATGTAAGATTAAATGATCACATGTAATTAAGTTTACAGCTTTAGCCTTGCGCCGCGAGTGATGTCATTACTTTTATCATTGGAATAGACAGCAAGGACTTTCTAAGTCCCGCTCGCCGGCGAGCTGGCGACGTGACTCACGGCGACAGCTTTCATTCATTTTCCGGACGTGATAAAAGTTACAAATGTTTGCCAAGATTGTATTAACAAGTCTGCCAAAAATTGTATTACCGAGAAGAGAAAAAAGTTGTGTTCGTCTGTGATGTCTAGACAGGCGACCGAGACAAGACGTGACGTGACGAGAAAATTTCAAGCTATTGTGGACATTTTGACGACTCTTTTGGCTCGATTTATATAACTCCGGCAGGTTCCGGATGAACTCTTAAAACATTCTCTTAGAACTGTAACGTAGTCATTAGTGTTAAAAGTTAAAGTACGTAAGAACATACAGAGCGTTACTCGTCGCACACGCGTGACGTGCGATAGCAGTGGGTGTCGGCTGAAAGGGCGCGCTAATTTCAGGTTGGAGGCTTGCGTAACTGTAGTACAAACGAAAACAACGCGGAACGGCAGCAATGGCCGCTCGTCACCTGACAACTTCGAATGTCACATTTCTGATTGATTGTGACGTGGTTATCAACTCAGTTAGGTATTATCGATCGACACACTCATGTTCCTATTCTAAACTATATCTATCTGTTTTGTAAATATCTGCACGGCAGAAAATATTGGTACTGCTTAAAAAACACCTCGCTGTAACCAAATTGGCAAATTAATACAACGATTGATATGCTAGCAATAGCCTCGCGTGTTCTCGGAAGGGGGTTTACGGACAATAGGACCAATTTATGAGGCAGATGGGTGTAATTTTCCTAATCATTATTTATGGTAGAGGCGAAGTTGGTAGTTACAAAAACCACAGCACATAACTATTTTGTTATAAATTCCCAGATTAGGTACCTACTTAACATTTATTTACCTGAATACTTACACCTCATGTATTTATGCAACTCAGATTGTACAAATTCATGTAGTTATTATAAATATGTATTTCTTTGTATTAGGTTAAACTTAAATTCTCACGATAATTAATCTAACAGGAGCAAATATTTATTTGAAAGATCACCTACCCATTAAAGTTGAATGCGTATGGAAAATGTCGTGTCTGTAGATGCTGTTGAACGTTGAAAATGGAGCCAATAAGTAAAATTTCAATTCGGTGGGATACGAGGAAGATGTTCAAATTGCAAGATTTGATTTCTTGAGAGAACTAACAAATATTTCAAGTTAAATAAAATATTTAAAAATATGTGAATCATAGTTCCTGTTGTTTCTGCATTGTGACAATTTATGGTATGCCTTCCATAAATTTCAATCAGATCATTTTAATTCTGCGTTAAACGGAATTAAAATTATCTTACCATTTTGTTGGTACAAAATAAAAAATAAGAGCAACAGGAAGCGCCGACCAAAACATCACGGATCGTTAATAAACATGAAAACAAAAGTACACTTTGCGCATTGTTATTTTTAACACTATGATCGAACCTTATCGGGTTGATCTCCTAACCCGAGAGCGGCGCGCGGCGTGCCATCAAAAATACTTTTTATACTCTCGATAGCGGATAGGTATCGAAATGTGTTGTTACATTGACTTTTAGTCCGTGCCCGGTGATTGCTTTGAGTTCTGATGTCATTTATATTTTGGTTGTGTTGTGTCTAGTGAGCCCCCAATTTGCAAGTTTTCTGTAAGCCAAATCGGTTCCTCGTAGATTGCAAAAATTCTTCATTGCACCGTCGCCTGCAAGTCGTATTTGATCTATGCTTACTAATATTATAAATGCGAAAGTAATTCTGTCTGTCTGTCTGTCGCGCTTTCACGCCAAAACTACTGAACCGATTTAAATGAAATTTGGTACACGCTACTTTTTATCCCGGGAGTATATTCCCTAGGGACCACGCGGGCGAAGCCGCTGGCAGAAGCTAGTTTAATATAATTAGTTTGTACGGTCCCACTGCAGGGCAAAGGCCTCCTCCCTTTTCCACACAATTCTGCCTTTTGCTAGCGCAGCAAGAAAATATTCCATTTACTGTACCCAAAGGGTAACTAACGGAACCCTATTATTAGCTTAAGCCTCCGCAGTCCGTCCGTCTGTCCATCCGTACCTACCGTAGCAGGAAGACAGTTGAAATTTTCAAGGAGTGTGTATTTTTATTGCTGCTTTAACAAAAAATAATGAAAAATGAAATGAAATTAAAAATAAAAGGGGGCTCTCATACAAGAAATTTGTTTTTTTTCGGTTTATGGTACGCCCTTCTTGTGAGAGTCCGACTCAAACTTGGTCGGTTTTTTATTCGTCAGGTCTGCTTATCCTTCAAAGCTTTTCCCCGCACATTACGCTTTTCCGTCACACTATAAATTTTTCTTTTTCCGGACAGCGAGCCGAATAGTATTTGCTGGAAATAATATTGCGTATGTTGTTGGTGCTAACATCCAAGATCCACTGTTATGCCACTTCTCTCATTTTTCTTCTAGAAAGAGACTTGTTAAGTTTTTGAAGTGAAAACTTCTTTAGCGGCGTTGAGCACTTTTTCTGTAATGGGTGTAAAATCTTAAACTCGCGTCAGGACACGTGACCTGATCGAAAAAGCGTAAGACGGACTCGCGTCAGGGTCACGTGATGCTGATCGAAAAAGCGTAAGACGGACTCCCGTCAGGGTCACGTGATGCTGATCGAAAAAGCGTAAGATCGAGGGGAAGGGAGAGGAACTAGTATCTCCCACTCTTTCTACCGTGCCTGAGTGTGCTGCTCCGCTTAGGCGGCACAGGGCGCTTGTGTGAATGTCCGTCTGTGTTTATGTACAGCGTGCCACGCGTATCCAAGGATACGGAATTACGAAATTATGGGTGAAAGTTGATTTTTCTAAGAGATAAAAATTAATGTAATATATAAATAAATAACGATATAATATTATGAATAATAACATGTAAATTGTCATATTTGTGTACGATAGCGCAATAAATAAACATTGTATTCTACCTCATAAATGATAGTATTTTTGTACTTATAATTAAACACAACGTTAATACTAAAGTTTTCACTTCTGCCGGCACTCCCGGAGTGCTACCGGTGTTTTTGTTTATTATTTTTTTATTTTTCCATGACGTTTTGTTTGCCCAACATTGCGGTTAAGAAATGAAATGTCAGATAGAGTTCTTTGTTTGCTTTTGGTATCAATCATATTGTTTTGCCCCGCGGCTATAATAATGACCATATGAAGTCAAGCGACTCGTATCGTAATTAAGATTAAAATTATGTTCCTATTCAGTTTTACGTGTGAAAATTTCCTACCTAAGTAATAAATCCTCACAAATGAACAATAACATACGTAATTAGCCATGTTTTGGACGTTAGAGGCCATATGTACAAGCATGGCGCTAGATAACAATCTCAGCTCTCAAACGCAGAATGTGAAGTTGTAAAGTATGCGAGTTATTAGCGGATACCCAACCCTTATTTGTGGAATGTTTTAAATGCGCATTTGTACGCAAATATTATATAAGATTGTTTGCGTGCACGCAGTCGCATCGCGCGTGGAATGAAAATGTACTCGCGCTTGATTGCGCCTCACTGGAACACCGCTGCCTGCGCCCGCGCCGCATCACACCGCCGCACCGCCGCACCGCACCGCGCCCGCGCTCCGATATCGTTCACTAATTGACGCTTTACCTACTCGTATTATTTTACAATCGCCTTCTCCTGTATCGGAATTCTACCGGTAGGTCATTTGAATAAACTGTTTATGCCTATACAGCACTATTATCGGATCTAGGTAGCATATAAAAACTGACACACCAGACAAGTAGCTAAGTAGATGTGCGCTGCGCGGTACATTAATTAATGCGTCTTCCATACATTATTACCTCGTATAGATGCGCATCAAACGGAAGCGATAGATTTATAGACTATCATCACCATTAGGATGGCTCGTAGCCTTATGTGAACGTTGCTGACTGGCCGTTCTTTGGAGAAGTAAAGTTAATTTAGCAAGTTACAATCATATTGCATGGCGTCACTCGTAATGTCGTAAATCGTGGTTGGGTTGCGTTATGTCCGCGGCGCGGGCGCAGCGTCGCAGGACACTTACGTCCAATTCAGTCACTGGTTCATTGCCCCTCGGGCGTAACAAACGACCCGCTGACTGACGTCACATCATTACCATTGCACTCAAATTGCATTACCCGAGGCTACATACTTGCTCGTGCAGCACATCACCATACCGTATGCTCACATCATTCTACTACACAGCCACATTAAGTTTTACTACGTGCAAAAGCAAAACCGGAATAAAACCATAAAATTTTATCTGATGATAAAAGATACCAAATGCAAAATTCATAGAAGTCAAAATAATTAGCGTGCGAAATGTGAGGTTCCTTGACATGTGGTTTTGTGTATGCGCGCATAAAATTGTTAAATTTTGTTTTTATTGGTTCTTACCTACCTATTGAGAACTTAGTTGGACCGTTACACCTGAGTCGTCGTCGTTAATGGCAACATGAAGTGCTTTGTCTGAAGAAAGCTCTTCATACGCTTTCGGCGCCCCCGGATAAGATCATCCACAATTACAATGAGCATAGTGTTTGACCGCTGCGTGTTCTGCGCACAAACATTAGCGCACTTAATTAACGCCCGACGAACTCACTTCCACGAAATTAATTGGGGTCAAAGAATTTGAGTGCATACATCTCAATTAAAACCGACGCTCCACCGGGAGTCATCGCCACATCGGAACACCAAATAATTCAATATATTTTAATCGTAGCAGACTTACTCATGTGTCCTCTGAAAATAAATAACAGCGCGTCGTTCCTAATCCCTGACGCCTCCTGCCCAAGTCCGCAGACAATAGACATTAATTTTCAAAGGCGCGAGATAGGAATGTCGTCCGCGCAGGTAGAATTTTTGGCACCTTTATGATCAGATCCTGACGTGTCATAAGCCACCCACGGCCCTCATTAAGCCGGTAGCCTACAAAGGCGCCGGGTTCCCCATAATGCTGTCGGATTATACGCAGCGAGCGACGGGCGGGTCGTCGGCCGGCGCTGCCCTCGCGTGCTACAATTGCACACAATATGCCCCCGCGCGACCCGCCAAGCCAAAAAGTTAGAAAAGTATCGCACGCTGGCGCTGGTGGGACGCTGCCGCGCCGCGCCGCGCCGATACCATCTCGGCGCCACGCCGCCACGCCGCCCTGCCATGCCACCTACACCTTGTTTCGATCCTTAAATTCGATCATTTTGTAGCTGTCTGGGCCCCTAAGAAGCACGTCCGGTGTCGGAGATGCCACGCCGGCATTTAATTAGAAGTTTACTCTTAAGAACCCGTGAAATATTGCGCACCTTGGAGAATTTAAAGCGTCCGAGATTGAATACGGAGAAACGATAAATGCAATTCGGAACTTTGAGCGATCCGATTTATTTTATGGATATTTTCGACGTGGAGCGTTCGGATCTCGCAAACGACTCTGTTTATCTTTATCGATAATAAAAGTTTTGGATAATACGATGTGTCGGCGAGCGGGGCGCGGGTGTGACGGCCAACTTACGGAGCTCCTCCCACGTACGGTCCACGGGTCTCGTTATGAACTTGAATTAAATGAATGACGCAGTTGTATGAATGGCACGGGAATGAATGTGAGTCGGAAGTGCAAGCCGCGCTTCAGCACGCTAGCCCATTGCGCCGCGCACGTGCATCCGCCGCGCCGCCCTCGCCGCTCCGCGCAACCTTACACCAGCGCGTTTGTCAATCCGCGACGTCGACTTAGGATATTTACTTATGAATCATAAAATCTAACTGTTTTGAATTTTCTTCACTGGCACTTGACCGTAAGCAAAGCTAATAATGTCCGAGGCTTTACGTCCCCGCGCTCGCGACAAGGGTATAAAATTTCATCAGCGCGAAGATAAGAACAGTTGTAGTAATAATTAACATGATACAAATTACATATAACACTCGTGTACGAGTAAGTAATTTGCATGCGATTGTCTCGTAAACATCAGAGTTCACTGCGCAATATTTTAATTATTCATACTGGGGAATGAATAACGAGACCCTTAGTGTTTGAGTTAATACTAACGTCCGATATAAATGTGCGTAGTGGACTCGAGTTAATTAGGATACTAAGTATCGTGCCTAGCTCATGTAGGACATTTCTAATACTAGATGGACAATGGGTTCGTTAGAGTCGATCGTTGAGCAATTGTTGAGTTTATAAGTTAATTGTGCGAGCACAGGTGTGACGAGCCCTCGTCATTTGTTTACCACATACACGCGCATAAATTACCAATTAATTGTTATACTGCAAAAGTGTTCTTATCATAGTGTTTATGTGTGTCTAGGAGTGGAGCGTCGAATCGTAGTAAACTGCAGACTTACGTTTTGAGTTTTTATCTCAAGTCATTTTGTTTATTGGATAGTTGCTAGTTAGCTCGATATTAATATCTGTATCACTTAATTTGGACTTCAATGTATGCAGTTTCATACCTATTTTCACAACTCCATCAGCACCATAAACTGCTTTAATAGTTTGTTTCTATACTTCCTATTTTTTATCAATGGGTATATGTACATTTCTTCCGTTACTGACTGATTGAGTGAGTGACAACGCACAGCCGAAATTACTGGTCGTAGAAAGCTGAAATTGGCATGCAGGTTCCCTACAATCCGTAGGGTACAAGAGAGGATTTCCCGAAATTCCTACGGGAACGGGAAAAATGGGATATGCGCGTACGAAAGTTAGTTGAAAATAAGAGAGCCGCAATCAAATGTTTAAACTAAAGCTTAAAAATAAAATAAAGTTTTTACTGTGTGCTATAGGTAAAAAATGTGCTTCTTTGTGTTCAGCGTAGAGTAGACGCTACGAAACCTTTAGTTTCGTAGACGGCGCGTAGCCGCTATGCAACTCAGTCGCTACGCAATTCAGTCGCACCGCATGTCAGCCGCTACGCCGACGCTGCGTGTGCTACGCCAGCGTGGAGCTGGCGACGCGCGATATTGGTTTCGAAACAATGTTGAGATAGATTTACGAAGACCTCTTTTCACTTCTGGCATTTAACATAATATATTTTAAAAAATCCAATACAACCTTTAATTTATTTTATTTAATTTATTATAAAAGGAATCTTTCGTATTTTAATTACGGTAAAAATAATATTTCCTTATTCAAAAAGCTATTATGTAAATTGATGTGAATTGAAAAGCAGACGAATATTTTTTTGTATGCATCAATGCTGTTGTCGATGCGTACTTATCACCTTGACAAATAAAAGTCGGTACTGGAACCCGTCAAACGTGCCTATAATAAAATTTCCTCGATCCTTATAAATATACTCGTATCACAGTTGACTAACTGGTGGCTGACAAACAGACCGACAGACATAGCAAATAAAACCCGACAGGATGTGGCTATTCGAGTGTTGATTGTTTGTTTAGAAGTTAATTTTCTTTACAGTACCAATTGGCATGAGAATCGTTTGCATTGGCTTGAAAAAACAAAAGCTGAGTACTATATTATTTCTATATCTCACTGTTGGTACACATTTGTTTGCTTTATTAGTTGTACATTTTCATAATGGTGCTTTGTCGACGTGCCGGTATGTCTGATGTTAGCATTCGTGTCCAAGAAAAATACACATTCATGGCTTAATCAACCACTATTATGTTTGATTGATAAAATAAACAAATTAACGAATGAAAAATGGAAGCGGTACGATAAGCTCCATGTGGCTTTTGTGGAACAACATACTGTCATTAAATAGTATTGTTACCAGCATTTACATAATTTTTTCCCTTGTCTCAAAATAGGTGGACTACAATGATTATATGAATACTTACATTTGTACAAATCCGTCGCCGTCCCGATGAGTATTTCGAAATAAAGTACAAACACGCTGCCATTTATGAATCCAGACTCGATAAATATTTAGCCGCGCTCAGTTCGCGCCAAATGGTGCACTCACAAAGCTCCTTTTGGCGCCGAATGTCAATTTCCTAGAGATTGGCCATTGCCGGAGCTGTTCGACCGTCGACAACAAACACGACTGTGTGAAAACGCGCTCGCGAACTTCGCACTTATTCCCAATGCACTTATGGTTATAATCGAGCGCCGACAGTTTGTTTATTCACGCAGCACGTAATGGATCCGAGCACTCTTCTCAATCGGTCGGGAAACGTGTTTGGATAAATGCTAGTGTGACTTTCATATCCAAGCTCTTGAGCGCAAAGCCTGTAAGTGCCTATGTGTGTAAACTATGTCCTTATGCGTGAGTATTTTAAGTTATGTTGTCAAACGACTTAGAGCTGTTACACAAAGTATGCAGTTACGTTATTATCTTTCCTGACAGCAATGACACTTGAGACTATGTGTTCACTTTAATACAAAGCTAAGTATTATAGAGCTTATATGTCAGCGAAGTAGGCAGGCGTTCTTAATTGATATGCCCAGTGAATTGTGAACAGTTTTTAGGGTCTCGTACGTCGTACCCAAAGGGTAATCAACGGACTCTATTACTAAGCCTCCGCTGTCCGTCCGTCTGTCTGCTAGCGGGCTCTCAAGAACCGTAATAGGTAGACAGTTGAAATTTTCACAGATTGTGTATTTCTATTACCGCTATAACAACAAATAATAAAAATAAAGGTTTATGGTACGGAACCCCTCGAGTGCGAGTCCGACTCGCACTTGGCCGGTTTTGTTTCATCTGCTGTTCCAAACTCCTACAAATACGTATCTTCTGATTAAACTGCGCTTTCAGTAGGTTTTCCGAAAAACTGAATTTAGACTGAACCACTGAGTTTTAGATTACTTTATCTTTTTTACTTAACAGAGTAGATATAACCTTAAACGCATCAATTAATACTAGTAATATACAACAGAATACAATTGATGCAACTTAACAGTGTTATCATCAATATTTGTTTAATTTACTTTTTGTATAGGCATGTCTATTACACCTAGAAAAATATTCGAGTTAGTTATTTAAATCAAACACCTAGGTTTGATTATACGCTCATCCTTCCATTGTTTTGAAATATGTAAATTGAACATAGTTTACAATCAGGATAGTGTTTAGTAACTTAGACCGCAGCTAAAATACAGTCGTCGCACAGCTATTTATAATAGTGTCCGAGTACATAGTAGTGTGCACGTGTAGTGTTGTTAGAAACAGGAGCGATTGATTGCGGTGTAGAGTATCAGCGGCCGTCCCGCAGTCTGCGGGCCGCGCCTCGAGGGCATTCTTCACTAATCCTACATTGTGGAGATAATTGAACGTCGCGTCGCGGCTTGCGCTCGCGCTCGCTCCCAGGCTACTTAGCGAAAAAACTGGAACATCTGTAGTAGTGCGTTTGGCGTGCGATACATACATATCGTACATAACTACATAACGCACGTAATGACAGTGCGTCGACCTCGCGACAGGGGCGCATCGAGCACAGCCTCGCGCCTGATGAATGTTTTCCTGCTATAAACCATTGTTTTACAGTGTTCATGTTCGATGTTCCAGAAAGAATACAATGTAGACATGCTTCATGAGACTGAAAACAAATCATTGAGCGTGAAGTAGGTACTTGTGTGCCTATCGAGTTGCAAGGGGATAGAATTGAATGCCTTTGTAGCTGTGCGGCAAAACTGTAGAACAACGAATACGCTTCTGATGATGAGTCGCTCTACTGGCACAAGTATGGCGCATCTTGGACACCTATTCAAAACAAAGTTAGAAAAACTTGACACACTACCCACTCCCACGATTTTCATTTAACTTGCCTACAAGGGTTTCCACAGTCGTGTGCATTGTGAAGCGACCCTACCGTTTTTCATGTTCATCAGAAAAAATGGTCTGCATTTGATGTTGGTGCGTCACCCCGCCGCGCACCGCAACCTTAACGACACATTATTTAATAAGTTGGATCAACAGTATTGATTAAATCCTATGTATATGCAAATCACCCCACCTACATAGCTTTAGCTGATCGTGCAAGTAAAGTTGCAGTTTTATGAATATGGTCACTATTTGAAAGTTGTGAATACAATGTTACAGGTTTAGTTCCTTAGAAAAGCTTCCAGAACATAATTTCTTTTGCTATCTGTTGGTATATTATAATTATTGCGTTAATTTTCGCGTTAAGTTGGCTAAGGCGACAGCCTGCGCTAAGATGTCAAGTCGAAATTACGGGCTGATCAGTCTAAATAGGGGGCAGTTGGGCCGGTTGTACAGTTGCGCTCCTTAGATGGGCACGGGCGGCGCCCGTTTCTCTCGTCGCGGCGCGGGCGCAGCGGAGCTCGGCTCGCGCTCGCGGCTCCACGCTCGCTGCTAAAGGGCACGCCTACTCTGACGACACTAATACATGCGCCGACACCAGCATGTGGCGAAACGCACAAAAACTTTCATCTCTATTCTAACCTACGCCCATTTTAGTAGGCCCAAAATAACAATACTCGCTCACATTAATAGCCGCATCAAAATAGATCCTTAAGCAGAATCCGATGAATCACTATTACAAAACGCTAAGAAAATAAAAATAATGATAAAAGTGTCGCGCGCTGTTCGCAGCGAGCAGCTTTAAACTAAAGCTCCTAGACCGCACACTGTCAAAATATTGTCAAAGTGAATTCCACGCGTCCAATATATTAGGTATAATGATTTTCCACTTGGCAATAATCCTAGCGATTTATTTCGATCTCAGTAGATATTAACCGCATACCGCATATATCTAGACGAGGCGTCATTCGTGTTCGGCTAGGTTGTTGAACCTCCTTTTACTAAGGCTGACAAAGAAAGGCGGGCGTATAGAGAAGTTTAGCACTTTCAGTTTTAGGAAATTTTTGCGCGGCGGGCGGCGGCGAAGTGTCTCATTGTCACGCGGTATATTTAGTGGTGAGGCGCGGCGCGGCATCACGCGACGCTACGGATGCGTCTGTCCGCACGCGTCCCGCACGCCGCCGCCGCCCGCGTATGCTGCAGCCGACCAGCGCCTGCACCAACATTTGGCAAGGTCCCGACGCTTAATGAGTGCGAGACGCGTTTCCGGTGGACCTCGTAAACGTAATCTATTTCACGAGCGCTTCTTTGCCTATTGATGTACGTCAAACTTTTCCGACCGACAAACAATGACGTTAACAGTACCTACACAGTTTCCATTTTAACCTGCCTTTTATTAACTAATGCTCGTTAACAGTGCTCATTACTTTTTATGATCACCTGATCTTCTACCATTTCAATCCATCGAGCACTTTCTAAACAGCTACCTAGTGTCTTTGATATGACTATCTGATATTTGCTTAACGTCGATAAACGAGCGAGATACAAGACCGGGCCCAGTGACGTTACTAGAAGACAGGCGTCTTCTAGTAACGTCGCTGGGCCCTTGATGCTCTATTTTTTATGTAAAATATTTAACGAATGATTCACGAAGAAACCTATTTTATACCTCATTATTTATGTGTGACATAAAAGTGTTTCAAAGATTTACATTTCATTTACTTTTTTTATAGATAACACATTTCTCGGAACTATTAGAGCTAGAGATAAATTTTCTTGTCGCGATAACGTCTCTGAGTAAATAGATAAGTACATTTCCACCATTTGACACCTGAATGTCGTGAAGTTGCATAACAATGATAAATGTAAGCTAGTCATTGACCTCTAGTTATCGCCGCCTCAGAAGGCCGCCCCCGCCCAAGGCGCACCGCCTATCAACTAAACTGCCCAACGTGCGACATAAACTGCACGTTCTTATTTATTTTGGTTTAATATGACTTACTTTTCTCCTTGCAAAGAGACTGAAGGTGACTTTGATATTTGTTTTGGGTCAGGAAAAGACTATTTCTTTTTAAATTTTATGTTTATCAATTTTATTAATATTTTTGGCAGGGAAAAGGGAGTAGAAATTTGGGCTATTTGCAAATGATTTATTTTAATATTGCTGAAATATTTATGATTGTTCTAAAACCACACCGATTTCAGTGCCTAACCAAGCGGTGTTATTATGTTGTAGACAAATTTAAAGATACTGTAGTTTTTAGTTCTAGTATCGTGTTACAATTTACAGTATAGGTAGTGATTTGCATTTTGTATCATTATTCGGAAACCGCAACGTTGTATTACAAGGTATAAAACGTATATGTAATATGGATTTGACCTACGGGGTATTGCAGTTGGTATGCTGGCTTCAGCAAAATCTCATCACTGAAAAAAGTGCTGTAGAGCATGACTGTCACTTGTAGCACTCAATCTCTCACCTGATATGTCACCTTCACGGGTTCAACTGACTTCAGCACTATCGTGTCGCTGTCAAACTGTTGTTTGTAAATAATGATATCGATAAGTGCTTATGTGTGATCCGTTACAATGATCGAGACGTCGACGTATCATCAGCACAAGTGGAGTCGCGGTGAGTCACTAGCGCGCGGCGGTGTAGCGGCACAGGCGCGGCGCGGACGGCGGCGGTGGCCCCGCCATATTTTTATTTGTCGATATCTGTAATCGGCGCCTGCTCCATTAGTCATGTGACAGTATCGACACGAGATCGGCTCTCTCGACCCTCTTTAATTCCAGTCGACGCCCGCGAGACTGCACTCGTACTCGTATGCAGATTTACACGTTTGCGGCCAGCTGATGAATGATGTACTGACACGATCCTGTACGTCTGTTGCTTCGAAGCCTGCGCGATAAGCCGCAGATATTGCGCCCTAGACGAACGTTTTGGAAATGTTTCGTGACTCACGCAAGATACGATTCGTAGTGCGGTGGACACAATAAATAGGCAAACGTTTTTTTCGAAGGTCGACTGAACTAATTTTGTTTACGAGAGTACGTAGACCTTTGATGAGATCATTTATAACAATTGTACATAAATAGTGTCGATGGGTGTCGGGTGCGCCCGCGCCGGTGAGCGAGCGATGCAGACGCTCGTTGGCAGCCGGGTCAAGGAGGAAGTTGTTTTTAGAGGATTGTAGCAATTATGATTGACACTAATTGAGATTTTTGAAAGTTAGCTAATGTTTCGAAATGAAGCAATGTAGTGCATGGCAGCCCAGGAATAGTATGCGTCGGCGGGTGAGCGAGGGTCATTGAGCTCGCTGTGACTCACCGCATGCGACGTACGTAGTCTCTATCACATTAATACTTTCTTATAAGGTTGTCGCGTTTAAATAATGCATGTTATGCAACTGGTTGCAATTTGTGCTCTCTTGCGGCGCGCTAAATTGTTCCACGGTCTCACGCCTCTCGCACATACGAGTTACTATAGATGCGAACAAAACGTACATATTAAACAGTTTTATTTAGGTCGTTAGCATTTTACGTAAAAGAATTGTACGATGTTCAGAAACTTGCGTTAAAATGCAGTTTTAAATGCAAGGTTTTTTAAGTTTTTGTACACAAGAATTTGCCATACTTTTTGTGTCGTCCTCGGTCGGTATAAGCTCACTCTCCTTGACTTTAGTATGTTCCTCACATCTGACACTAACCGAATTCCATTCACTTACTGTATTTTTTCCTAGAAGCTTTTGTTTACGGTTGTTTTGTCCTACATGTGTTTTTGTTCGCTTATTGTGTTTTTGAGAATCATTGATGTTCCTTGTACCTAATGATCGAATTAACTACTTGCCAATCGTTGGGAAAAATTGCGAATATCTACTCTTTAGGGTTATACATATATACATAACTGCCTCCGTGGTCGAGTGGTTTAGGCGTTTGCCTTGTGATGGTCCGGTGGTCGTGGGTTCGATTCCCACGGGAAGCATACTTTGTGAAGTTTGTTTCCAGCTTGGCTAGGACATTGAAGGCTTGAATCACCTGATTGTCTGATAAAAAGATGATTCCGTGCTTCGGAAGGCACATAGAAGCAAGTGGTCCCGGCCGCCAAATGGCGGTCGTCAAATAAACCATGTCAGAGGCCCTTGAGGCGGTTTAGAAACTCTGACACGAGGGTGTGTGCGGTCGTTAGACCTTTCACACGAGAAGAACAAGAAGATACATATATACATACTATCTGCTCGCAAAATACGAAGAAACGTCCATGTTTGAGCGTTACTGAAGCCCCGAAGGGCGTGAAGGCACGCGGCACCTTGCGTCTTACTCATATCAATTCCATCTTAAACGAGCGGCTACGTCGCATACCAACCGAGGGATCTTAGGATGTATGTGCCGACACCGCTAACAAATCTAATGACCCGGCGATGTATGACGGTATTTTGAGTAAATTCACGTTTATTGGGCCTCATACCGTTCGTGCATGTAAGCCACGGCATATGTGTGGAGCGATCATTATTTTGGTGAGTCGACAAGACAAAATGTAATGTTCAGAGCCGACACAAGACCGGCATTAAAGGCATTTTCGTGTTATCGATCAGCGTCCTTAAGGCGGTTTGTAATTAGTGTTACCTTAAGCGATGCAAGTACGGACCTCCCGCGCGCCCGACGCCGCGCTGCGCCGGCGCCGCCCGTGCCACCGCTTTATGAAATTATCACTAAATTGAGAGATAAACCTCGCTCTTTCTGACGCGATAATAGACGCCCCCGGCTGCTGCGTTTTCCTATTTAAGTCTCGTTTAACGTACACTCTGATCAACCTCTTGATTGAATTGTTACCTTAAGCCATGCGGGTATTTATGCTGCTGCCATAAAATTTTCCTCGATTTTATTCTTCTATTTTTTCACCTTGTTTGGGTGCTTAATATATGACACAAATAGTGAAAAACACACATTTTACTTTATATGTCTACTCCTGAAATTGTTTCAGTTCTTTACAGTTTGCCCAGCAGTCTACATACTAAAATAAAGCAATTATAAAAAATATGGAAAAGCTTTGCTTCCATAAAAAATAAACTATCGAGTCGCTAGAAAAACGGTTTTATTTTCCACTCGAATTTTCCGTGAAATCATACGTTACAGTTGTAAACCTAGAAAACCCAAGATAAGAAATTGGTGGCCAAGTTTCTTATAATAACTTGAACAAAATTTAGTTACATTACATATAAAGAGTCGCATAAATGGTCAGCCGGTATCGCATAGGGCGCTGGCTGCCTTAAAAGGTACTGTCACTTATAAGAGGCCTTTCATAACACTTAATAAGATGCAGTGCGAGTGTAAAATTTCGTGATGGATCCGTGAGAGCAGTCACGAGGCGCCCGCCGCCCGGGGCCGTGGGACATGGCGACTTTGTTTTATTTTCATTGGCTTATGTAGTGCCGGCTGCTAATTACACTGCGGGTTGCTTTTTAACGAGCACTCATTCAGCTTAACGGCACGCGCACGCGCGCCGCGCCCGCGCCGCCCGCGCCGCGTTTCACGTCACGTTATAAATATGACCATGCTTTTTAATACCCACTCGCATTAGCGAAATTCGCTTTGCCAACCGCCGCGCGCCGATCCGAAGTACGAGCCGCATGAAATTGCGCGCACGCACGCATTTAATTGCTGCGAATATCAAGTGAGCTGAGACCATTCATGTTTAGTCGAGGAGGCGTTCCCTCCTAGCGGCGATGTAGCCAGTTGTAGCCGACGTTAATAAAATATCCTCTGGTAATGTCAGCGGAAACTAGATTGTAATTAACGACTATTAGCGAACAGAACAGCCATTTCTAATATTGGAGCGGTAGTTTGATTCGCCGAGTCTATATTTTAACTAAAAATCGTGTTATTAAAATAATATTTTATGATTTTGTAAACAAACAAAATTTTGGGGAAACATGTTTCGCGACTTCAGACGTTCAAGGTAGATCAAAAACTAGAAGTAAACAAGTGGAAAATTTGCTTACTGTCTTTAATTTCAACACAAAATAAATTGTCTTGAAATTTGTGTGATTTTTAACGACTTAATGTATGTTGGTCCATAAATTTATTAGCACATTTTACGTGAATGCTCAGACATTTTACGAGGTATTTGATAATAGAACAGAATGCGTTGAAAACTGTTGGGACGGTATAATTCGGTCACAGCAAAATACGGCTACGTTGATATATAGGTATGAGCCCCTCATAAATTTGCGTTGCTCATACTAAACACGACACAGTTAAGTGTGTAGACCCAGACGAGGTGATGGGTGGCCTCCCTGCACATATGAACTAGGTAACTAACAGTTTACACGTTGCCACCATTATGCCCTTTTCATTTTACAACTGCCAACAAAGATAGTAAATAATGAACGACCTTGCTAATTCGCTCGACCGCTTGACTCACTAAATAACGTTTGTTTAATTCGATAAGACAATTGATAAGATTCAAAACCCAATATAGTTTATGGATAGGTATAAGTGGTTAATCAGTCATAGATGTATACAGTTATCATGATCTTGTAGACTCGAACATAGAAACTGAATGCAATACAATACTTTCATGGATACGAGATGTTAGCAGTTATATATTGACAGTTCGTATGTAGCTCCTATTATTCGAAGTGTTAAGTCGTGCTGCATAAGTACTGTTAGCAAATGTGCAAAAATAATATTCGTGATTGTATATTTACAACGTCCAGAGGGCCTAGCAAGACTATTTTGACGTATAGTAACGTTAACGTAAGTGAATTATGAGATTA